>CM073605.1:30209625-32872958 GCA_037074985.1 Solanum bulbocastanum
TCCTTCTTGTGGCTATGACTTTGTCACTATTGGCATTCCTCTTGATTCAGATCATTTGCCATCTTGACTTTGGATTTTTAGTCCGTCTTAAGAATGGAAGTTGTCTATTTTAAGTACGAACTAGGAAGCCATTTTTAATATGGTTCTTGGTTCTCTTGACTATTGTGCTTGGACCCTTCTTGATATAGGGCATCGGCCCTTCTTGATACTTTCTTGTGCCGGGTGTGAGGACATAAGGTATATATTGGGTGATTCTTGTTATTGAATCTCTTGGAAAATGGTGCTATGAGCATTCTTGACATTTGTATCTTTGAATATCGAACTTGACACTTGTTATATATTGTTACTTGATTTACTTATTATGTTTTAAGTATGTTGTTCATTGACTTGAGAAGGCTAGCTTGGTGAATTTTGAGGACTTCAAACTTATAGTTTTTACAATACTAAGCTATATGCTTAGCGATAGTTGTTTCTATCATAGGGGCTGATCGAGTGGAGGCATGAAGCTGGCCACGGGAGATGGAAATTTTGAGAACCTTAAGGAAGATCACATTTGCATATAGGCATATATATTTTGTATAAACTTTGGGACTTATACATGACCTATGTATTGTATATTTGCATGATTTTGAGGACTAATTAGATCATGTCACAATTGTTTGTAATATAAGTATGACTACTTGTTTTGTTTTATTTGGGGTGCGTAAGCCCAAGTTTTGTAATATATTATATTTCCTACTTGTTTGAATGATCGTATGAAGCATACACCCATTTAGTTTGGGGTACTCGGGAGTTGATAATATTTTTATGTTTATAGCATCTTTTACTAGTGTGAGGACAATATATGCATAAAAATCTCGTGAATTGTTGGCACATATATTAATTGGAAAGTCGTTACAGATTTACTTAAGGACAAGTAAAAATTTAAGTTAGGGGTATTGATAAGTGGTAGATTTCCACTCATTTGAGGCGTTTTAAGTTCAACAGATAGTGTCTTCAATGCCTATTTATGTCTTATTTTGATGATATTTTTGATATTATGAAGTTACGAAGGCTAAAAGACAAGACAAGGATGGCTACATGAAAAAGAGGCCAAAAACATTGAAAGGCGCACAAACTCCCAACTGGTAGTCACCTACCAAAATGGAGGATCACCCAATTGGTCAGATCTCAACCAAGTTGATAGTGTTCACAGTTGAAAATATTCAAGGAAAGCCGATAAAGTAAAGGTGAAACAATAATTTACCAAAGTAGAATGGGCAAGCTAGAGTTCCATTGCCGAAGGTGACAGACTACTGAGTAAAAATGAAAGTGAGTGGGTGAACATGGTGGTAATCGGTGATCTGCTGAAAGTGAAAGGTTGACTCAATCAAGTTTGTCAACTAAGGTTCAAACACATGAAGCCTGAAACAAAATAAAGGTGAACTAAAGAGTAAACGATGATCTGCCGAACATATTAGGCAAGCCAAACTAATGTCATGTAGCGTATGGAATTTTTGGCTAATTTTGGGGAAACTTTAAATAACCCAAAAGAGAGAAAATGTATGTGGGATCTGGAATAGAAAATTTTCCCCTAATTCCATAGTTAGTATTGTAGTTTTTGGATATTGAGAAATATATGTTTTTCTTAGTTTTGAGGTTTTCCAAACACTCTTGTTATTGACAATTGAGAGTTGAAATTGAAATGGGTGTTGAAGATTCTTGCTTAATATCAACACACTAATGGCTGGTAACATCATAAGTACAAGTTCTTTTTTTTTATGAAGTGTGGCTAAAATCCCAACTCTAGGAGTATGATTATGGGGTTGGGTGTTGATTTAATTTAGTGGATATTTTGCTTTGATCTGTTTTATTATTGTTCATCCATGGATTTAGGTTATTTACCATGGAGTTAATTCATGGTTAAGGTTGCAAACTTGACTGTAGTTAGATCTTTGATTGATGCTCAAAAGAGATGAATTGAAGTGGGTAAATAAGTTGACACATGTAATTTAGGTTTGAATTCTATGGTTTGCGTGAAAGAGAAGCTATGGTTCACTTCTTGTTGCCAAATCTAATAGAAAGATATTTTTCTGTAAGGTGTTGGGTTGGTTTGTGATTAATATAGATGAGACGGAAAGGAGATTTGATGATATGATGCTTTGAAATCAAAAAAAGATTAGTGTCGTTAAAGCTTACCCAGCTTATCCATGCTAGTCTAGAACTATTGAGCAAGTATTTGTACCCCTATTTGACATCAGTACCAATCCCCACACCCCTAGACCGTCTCTTACTTGTGAAACCCCTAATTTTTTTAGTTTAATTATTACCAAAACTCTTTCCATAAATATGGTGGAATAATCTACCCCTTTGTTCTAACTACTACAATGAATCAGTTTACGTTCTTCATTTCCTAGTTGAATTCTTATCACTAAATCACTCCTTATCGCATTCGACCCTGACTCTTAGTTGGGTATTTTTATTGCCGACGACTGCTTACTCTTCTAATTTTTTTTATTGTAATTTGAGTATTATCACATAAGTAACTAAATAGAATGAACCGAATACACTTGTTGTCTAGAACCTTAAGAATACAAGCCACTGTAGTTGCCAACATTTTTTGACCTCTTAGACAATAATGCCTTTTCATGCCTAACCTATCAAACTCCCTCTACCTTCTTCATATAATCAATCATCTCATTGAAGCTCTTCCCTCCAGAGGGCATATGCACAAATAAATCTTGCAATTCAAAACTTAAATCCTTGACGAACAAGTTAATCCTCTCGTCCTTAGTGTTCACCAATTGTGTAGCATAATGAGACAAAGCATGTAATGGTCTTGACCTAACCAAGACAAGCTACCATGAAGTCATTCTAACAATGCTAGTTCAAGCTACCCTTAGGAGAGTGTAGATCCTCAATCCTAGGCTACCATGAAATCTATCATCCCAAGCTACCATGAGATCTACCATCCCAAGCTACATAAGTCAATTACATATGAAGGAATAATAAGAGTCAACTCAAAGCTATTCTACTCTAACAAGCATGATTAAACAATATAGGGTCAACTTTGGTAAAGAACTAAGGACCCTTAAAGTTTTAACTTAAAAATTGCTAATCCTCACGACATAGCTCGCCCTTTGTACCCTCATGGCTCACCAAGGGCACTAGGTGACTTGCCAAGTGGACCCTTGGCTGGCCCAATTTTCCAGTAGCTCCATAAATTAGGCAGGCCACTTTAGCGATAGGGAAGACAGCTTAGTGACTCACCAACCCACTCGACTAGCTACGACTTTCCTCGCCCATTCTCCCACAACATAGGCTAAGGGGAAAGCCTACTAGGCAACTCCAAGTGTACTTTGGTGCATCGCCAAGTTAATTGGGCGATCATGCTGCCCAATCGCCAACTAGGCACCTTGGAAAACAAGTTCTATTTCACTCTACCTTGATTGCTTAGGCCCTTGCCCACTCCCTAGACTTTACAACCACTCATACCAAGGCTTATAACCCTAACTCAAGGCCCTGGTTTAGTCTACTAGTTTCTGGGGTGTTACACATGCGCATTAGTGTAAATACATAAGTCAAAGCATTCGATAAGCAACCCTAAGCTATTCTTATGCAATGTATAGACAAGATCCCATAATCCTATCTAATACTAAATACAACTTTTAGGCCACCATAATCATGCATATCATACCTTTATCTCGTCCATAATCAATACTCATAGACAAGGAAACATTCATGTTCATTAACTTGTAACAAGAAAGGCCACTCATAGCAATAATCCATATCACAGATGCATAGATTCATATACTTTCATAGCATAAGGGAACCACACCATAACCCCTCTAAAAGTCTACTTGTGCAATGCTTGAAGGAAGTCCCATAGCCCCACTTACACTAAGTAGAGCTCCTTGAGAAGTCATAAGTATAGTTCATGTTCATGTTCTTGTCATAACTCATATTCTTGTCATGTAGGGAAAATAGCCTTAACCGATGTAGACCTTGTGAACTACATGAAATCCGGTGTCTTGCCCCCACACCAAATAAGGTGTCCTAATTTCCTAAGGTAGAGCTAAAATTTGTTAGCTTAGGTGGATCCACTAGCTAAATATCTATGTGGGCACATAATTATGAGATAGGGTGATTGCTTCTAGAAACCAAGACTTTTCACATAATAGGTTTCCATCTCATGAGATAATTGTTTTTGTAACTCAGACTAACTGACATATATGGAACCCATTGGGAAAGCCGGACTAACTGACGTAAAAGCTTCCATCTCATTTTCATATCCATTTGGTGCTAAGCATAATTCCCTTTAACTTCATGTTATGTCTTTACTTAGGTTTATGATTATGGAAGAATGCCCAAACACTCAACCCAACATGGTATCATGATATAGCTCATAGATTCAAGAGGTGAGAATAGCCTTTCAACCTTTAGAATCATTAACATATGAGTAAACTTTTCACATCATGTTCATAGTGTGTTCATGAGAATAGCCTTTCAATCAACTCAACAAAATCATCATAATCATAGAAATTTCATGCATAGTCATGTACTCATGTGTAAGGGCAAAGGGAGAATGATCTTTCCACAACACCACAGTTATACCACAGTCATACAAATCTTTACTCTCTAAGTGAATCATAATCTTATACATAATTCTCATAAACATGTACAATTCTCATAATTTCCCCTTCAAGAACCATGAATCACATTCCACCAAAACATCTAGAATTTCTACATTAGAGATGTAGAATATCATAATTTAATAAACTCAATCAATATTAACATAATCTATTCACATGCTTCTATAATGAATCAATCCACATTATGAAATAACAATTTAGTAATATGGGGGAATTTATGGGTTCTTGGGGGGATTTCATAATAAATCATCAATTGAATCATAATTCTTCATAATTAAACCATTGAAAACGTTTTAGGAAGGAACCCATGTATTAGAGTGAAACCCTAGCTTTTTGGAGAAATTGAAATCTTTGAAATCTAGTTTTGAAGGGACTCTATGGATGAAAGCTACCCATACATGAAAAGCCACCACACCTTAGGATGATTCTCCAAAGAAATTGAGGAAGAATCCTTTATTTCCTTTAAACCCTAGCTCCAATTTTTCTTTTCTTCTTCTTTGGGATTTAGGGAGAGAAATATTGTGAGGAAGATGAACTTTTGATTTGATTTGGGTGTTTGTAAAAAATGACTTAGTTTAGGGAATTTTGACTTAAACAACTTATATAGTGACCCCAAACTTGCCCAAATAGACCTCACTTTAATTGGACTTTATAAAGGAAAAGACTTAATTGGCCCTCATTTAAGTGCCCTACCCAGGTACCACGAGGGGCCCTCACGAGCCGTGGTAAGGACCACGAGCCGTGATCTCACTCGTGAAGTTGGGGCAGTAGCTAGTTACATGGTGCCTTAGCCTTACAAGTCCAAGGCATTCCCATGAGGGGCTCTACAATTCGTGGTCGAGACCACTGGCCGTGGTCCCTTTCGTGGTCCTTGATGCAGTAGATATGCTACTTGGGGCCCTTAGCTCAAATGTCCAAGGCATCTTCACGAGGGGCTCCACGAGCCATGGTCAAGACCACTAGTCGTGGTCCCTCTCGTGGACCTTGAGGCAGTAGCTAGGCCACTTGGTGGCTACTCCTCAATGGCCAAGGCAACTCCACAAAACCCCCCATGAGCCATGTTTGTAGTCATAAAGTTGGGGTAGTGTGCTCCAAGGTTGGGGCAGCCTTGGCTTATGGCTTTGGCTTTGCCCCTTTGCCTTGGCACATGCCCTTTGTCCTTGACTCTTGTAGCCCTATTTTCAACTCTAAATGGTTTACTAAGTTACAGGGAGTTATTTTATGATTTTTAACCCTTACATTTAGCTCTAGTTTAGCCTATTAGTTTTTGAAGTGTTACACTTCCATAGTGGGAGTGCTCAACCTAAGTCTTTGTCTAATACTATTGAATCCCACTTGATGTTAAAATCTGCAATGGGCAAGAAAATGTAGAGGAACCCATGGTTTCTTGAAAGAGTAGCTCACCATTGGATTCAAAGTCAAGCATCCCTTAACTGAGGTCTCTTATCAGCTACATGAAGATTCCATGTACTGAACAAGAAAAGAACATGTATAGTATAAATGCACAACCAAAGTATACTGATACAATCATACGACCAGTTCCACACAATGAATGTAAGCAAAAGATAACAACATAGTAACACAAGCCAACACATCAAATATATAGACTACCAATCACAATATCATAAATCAACCATTACCTGGAACATGTCCCATATGACTAGAATTACAAAAAATCAGTCCTCTCATGGAACCATAAATGCACATACCCAATTCTCACAAGAAACTCACACACAAACTGTTAATGTACAAGTACGGTACCTAAGACGATCAATTTTAGTATTCATACCAAGCATGGTGCCTAAAAAAACCATTATTTTTCCTGTACCAATGCGGTACCCAAGCCAACCAACAATCACAAAGAATCATGCACAATCACAATCATAATGAACAATAGCATTCTTGAAACAACAAATAACATAAAAAGTTTCTTGCATGAGATTATCACACGAAATCATTCCATATCCTTACGTATATTTCCCCCAATAACCATTGCACAAATAATACTATAAAGTAGTATACATTCATACATATATAATTGGAAAACATACAACGATCAGCTACATCGAATCAAGTCTTGGAAACTCTAAAGAACCCAAACTTTCTCTTTTTTGAAGTATCTTGTCTTGTTCTTGGTCTAAAAGTAATGAAAATACAACAATCAATCAAAAATGGACTAATTATACCTATATTATCAAAAAAATCCTAACCCATTCTAGTTCATTCTCATTTCACCCCAAACAAGGTCTTTTTCCATAATTAAATCAAGTCAAAACCCTCCCCAAGAGTAACATCCAAGATTCTAATGTTTAAGAATCAAATTACTAGGTGGGGCAGTAATGAACTTACCATTACTGATGAATTTTGGGGAGAATCGAGTAGGAATCACCCTAATTTTCCCCTCTCAACCTCAAGAACAATAATGTAGAAAATAGGATGTTTTGGGACTTTTTCTTCATAAAATCATGACTTGCCCTGCTATAGTAGCTGTGACCCTATTATAGTGCATGCACACTCCCGCTATAGTTGTATGAAGCCTGCTATAGAGGATTGCACGAACTTTAGATGTTTGGAAATCCTTGAAAATCCTAGTTTGCACAATACACCTTCTTTCCTTAACATCCCAAGCTATCTCCTTCACACAAAGTTTGATTCCGGGAGTGGGAGTTTTACACCCAAATTTGATTTTGTAAAGATCTACCGGTTTCATAAAGTCTTGGCTACTAGAAAATATAAATCAATACTAGACACTTAACCCCACCCATATCAAGATATTCCTAGACTTCAAGTCACCCAGATTATATTTATGATTGTCCTAGCCTAAAATTATTAAGCCTCTATCGGAAAGTTTTCTTGTCCACTTCCTTTCACCATTGGCCTACTCATAATGACTAGGATGGATCATTACAATAGATACCAATTTACCCACCACTCATGACGAATTCATCAAACAAGAAAAACTAGGCAAAAATTATAAGAGAGTAGTATCTGAATACTCTAAAAGTAAGGGTACTTACCTCGCATGTCCCTCTCAGGCTCTAAATAGCTTCCTCAATCAGACGATGATTCCATAGGACCTTAACCGACATAGAGACCATGTGAGCTATAACATGATCCCCCGGTGTCTCCCACACCGAAAAGGGTTGTCCTACTTCTCAAGGTAAGGACCATAACTTCTAGTTTAAATGGATCCACTAGCTAATGTCTATCTAGACAATCATCCTATGGGGGCACATAGGTAAGGGATAAGGAGATTTCTTCTAGAAACCCAGCCTCTACTAACGGAAGAGGTTCCATCTCAATATCCTTTCGGTGCTAAGCAAACCACACCGAGTAGTAATTTCTTACTTGTTCTTATTATCCATGGAAGGGCACGTCATCTTGACAATCCAAGATAAGTCATCATCAATGGAAAGGTATCATTCAATAACCAATCTAAGCTAGGTTTCTTTAGGATAGCTCTTAATCTTTGATTCAATTAGGTGAGAAGACCTTTCAACCTTAGAATCCCCTATTATGTGAGAAAACCTTTCACATCATTCTTTTATGTGTATATGAGCAATCCTTTCAACAACACAACAACAACATCATCATTGATACTTTACTCTCAAAGCATCCTTAAAACATTTGCATAGATTTCATAAGAACATGCATAATTCCATAATTCATCTTTCAAGGTTCAAAACCCACTTTCAATCATCAACCTTTAGAAAACATGCGTTAGATATAGATTTCATCATAAATTCATGTAATTCTCTCAATTCATGCTAGATTTCATAAAACTCTTCATCTAAAATAAAAATTCCATATCATATGATCATAACTTGAAAAACATGGGGATGATTGGGTTCATGTGGAAATCATCATAAAATAATAGTATTTCATCAATTCATGCATGAGATCATAATTCAAACATTTAAATAAATAATCAAGAGAACCCATGACAATTGAAGAAAACCTTAACTCGATTGGGGATTTCTAACTTTGAAAATAGAGGAATTTGGCAACTCCATGAATGGAAGGAATCTATGGATGAAAAATATCATACCTTAAAGCCAATTTCTAATGTTTAATATAGGAATTGAAACTTGACTTGAAACCCTAGGTTGAATCCTTATTTTTCAAGCTTTCTAGAGAGATAAATATTGTAGAGTTCTTTCTTTTAGTGAATTTGAAAAGAACGAAGAGAATGAACTAAGTTGGGGGTTGAAATACTTATAAAGGGGTCTTAGGGAAGGGTATAACGACGTAGTATATATAGAGATAAAATAATTAGGAAAAGAACCAACTGCCCCTAGACTTAACTATAAGGCCACCACCTTCGGACCCTAGTCGATGGACCGTGGACCGACCTACAACCCATTTTGGTGGTCCATCGTTTGGATCAGAGAGGGGTATTTTGGGGGTTGGACAACGAACTCTCGACTACGAACCGTGGTCCCACCAAAGCTTTATTGGTTTGGGTAGTGGTTCTAATTTCCTGAACCCCTATTTGGGTGCCCATCCATAGACCACACCTACGGTCTATGGTCCTATCCAACAGTCGTGGGTGGTCCTCTTGGCTTGCACCTGCAAATCCCTAAAAACTGCTATGTTGCCCTTTTTGGAATTCGAGGTGTTACAATATCTCCTCCTTGGGATTATTTGTCCTCGAATGAGATTCAAGCTATTATTAAAAGAGTAGGAGAGGAACTAACAAACCAACCTACAATGCAATTTCATCTAAATGAATGTAACCAAGAAAGAACTATCGTCTCCAAGCTAGGACATAATCAAAACATTATAAGAGGGGTGGAACTAAATCTAACAGTCTATCATGCAAGCAATACACATATCCTAGGAGGAAACCTCAACTCCAAGCTAACATCCAAGGAGGAAACATCAACTAAAAGCTTACATAATACTCAAATGCATATATCCGACGAGGAAATATCAACTCCAACCTAAAGACATGCTCACAACATCATATCAAGTAGTCCACATGCAATTTATACTCATGTGCACATAAACATGTAAGAGTCAATCAAATAAACTCATTTTCTCAAAACTTGAACTTTCATAAATCATGCATGGTAAGGAAATCATGGAAACATATAAGACATATGACTCCAAAACAAAGAAAAAAGCATGAGGAACTCATTACCTCAAGCTAGAGTAGGAGTAGAAGGAAAGAGATGAGGATATCAGGACATCATATTGCCTTAGCCTCCCAAGTAGCACCCTCAACTAACTGAATCCTCCACAACACTTTCACAGAAGCTATTTCTTTATTTCTCAACCTCTTGACTTGCCGGTCCAAAATCTCAATCGAAACTTTCTCAAAAGAAAGATTCTCTTTAACTCCCAAACATTCTAAGGGAACTATGGATGTTGGATCACCAATATTTTCTTCAACATATAGATATGAAAAACTGGATGCACCAATGCCAACTCATTTGGCAAATCTATATCATAAGCAACCTTACCAACACGTCTCAAAATCTGATATGGGCCTACATATAGTGGACTAAGCTTCCCTTTCATACGAAATGTCTTTACACCCGTCATGGGTGAGATTTTCAAGTAAACTCAATCATGAACATAAAAATCAAGATCTCTTCTTATTACATTGACATATGACTTTTTTCGACTTGAGCCATTTTCAACTTTTCTCTAATACATCGAACCCCCTCTATGGATTCATATACCAACTCGAGACCTATTAGGGAAACTTCACCCACCTCAAACAAACCTATAGGAGATCTACACCTCCTACTATATTATTCTTCAAATGGAGCCATATCAATACTCGAGTGATAGCTATTGCTATAAGTAATCTCAATCAACGGCAAATGGTCATCCCAGTAGCCCTTAAAATCAATCACACACACCCTTAACATGTCTTCCAAAGTTTAGATAGTACGCTCCACTTGGCCATTGGTTTGGGAATGAAAGGTCATACTAAGTTTAACATGAGTACCAAGACCCTTTTGTAAAGACTTCCAAAACTGAAAAGTCAATTGGGTACCACAATCATAAATAATGGACAAAGGCACTCCATGCAACTTTACCATTTCTGCCAAGTAAAACTTGACATAGTCCTCCACCGAATAGGAAACCTTGACAGGAAGAAAATGAGATGATTTCGTCATCTAATCCACTATAACCCAAATTGAGTCATGTTGTTGCCAGGTGCAAGGCAAACCAACAGTAAAGTCCATATTCATATCTTCCCATTTCCAAATAGGAATGTTAATGTCTTAGGATAAACATGTCACAACCCAGGGGTACCCCTTTGATGTGACAAGGTGTACTCAACCCCGAAAGGTCTTATATAATCCCCTTAGCATATCATAACATAGGATAAAAGAAATGATGCAGATATTTTAAAACTTTATCCATACAATCGAAGTATTTTATAAAAGCAAGCGGAAGTCTAGACTTGTCTCATTATAGCCATCTATTACAATACTAAAATTAAAATAGGGGCATAACCCTTGCAACATAGTTCAAAAAAGAAATACTAGAAACGAACTACAAATGGCTCATCCATCCTCAAATCATGAGGACTCACCATAATCTAGGAGAATAGTCGATTCAAGCTTTGACCAAATAAATATCACCTTAAGAACTGGACCCTACACTTGTAGAAAATGGAGGAAAATATGGGTTAGTACAAAAATGTACCAAGTATGATAGCCGTGCATAAAAACCTTGAAAACATGATAAAAAGGACATTTTAGTTGAAAAGCATGCACTTTACCAAGTTTTAGAATCATCATGAACATTAGTGTAAAAGCATAAGTCATAAGCATAATCAACAAACAGATCATCATGGCATAATAGAGCCATCTCATAAGTAACCCTAGGTTATACTTGTGCAATGCATAGATAAGATCCCATAATCCCATCTATACTAAGTACCAATTTTAGGCCACCATAATCATACTTACCATTGTTTGATATCATCCTTTGTTAATACTCATAGTCAAGGAAACATTCACCTTTAATAAGTCATACAAAGGAAAGTAACTCATACCAACAATCCACATTAAGCATACTTCATTTCATAAACCTTCATAACATAAAAGGAACACACCCTAACTACTCTCAAAGCCTACTTGTAAAATGCATGAATAACATCTCATACTCCCACCCACACTAACTAGTGCTTCTTAAGGAGCCGTAGTTCATAACCATTCATTGTGGGGTAAGCCTTAACCGACATAGACCATGTGATCTAAACATGGAATCTAGCGTTACCCACACCGAAAAGGGTGTCCTACTTGCCTAAGGTAGAACCATTAACTTAGCTTAGGTGGATCCACTAACTAAAGACATATGAGGGCACATAGTTATGGAATAAGGAGATTGCTACTAGATACCATGCCTCAACTCATGTATGGGCATCCATCTCAAGAGATTGCTACTAGAAACCCCGCCTCAACTCACGTATGAGCTTCCATATCAATCAATATCCACTTGGTGCTTAGCATTATTCCCCTATTTATCATAACATTACTTGAGTTCATTATTATGGAAGAATGTATCAACACTCAAACCATCATTATTCATAAGATAGCTCCTAGATTCAATATGTGAGAATAGCCTTTCAACCTAAGAATCCCATATTGTGAGAAAACCTTTCACAACACGTTATCATCATTCATAGGCGTATAATTGAGAATAGTCTTTCAATCAACACAATCATCATTATCATAATCATGGAAACTTAATTCATACTTCATTTATATGTGTGTGTGTGAGAGAGAGAATATCCTTTCAACAACACTACAATTACATCATAGTCATAATCACTTTTTATAACATCCCTACATTTTGAAACGTCTAAAATTACTCGTATCTCCATGGAAATACAAGGAGGATGGGTAATAAATTAAGAATGATGTGATATGTCCTAATTTAAGTGTTCAAGTGTTGCATCTCAAGTTTTGAAGTTAGATAAGTTGCAAAATAAAAGTTGGCAGAAGTTATCTTAAGTTCCTTTTTAAAGATTTCTCTGAAATTTGGGTCAAATGTCTCGGAGGTTTTCTCCCAATCTATAAATAGTTATGGGGCCCACATCTATCGAATCAAAGGTCTATGAGTCTATTTTTCAACGCATCAAACCATTTATTCATACGACTTCAAAATAGAGAGATATTTGCGTTTTCGTGGCACTACGCAAGCAGGCACGTGAGGTGGGGCCCTAGGTCAGTGGAACTTTACATATATCTTCTTCTTCGAACCTTTTATTCATTTTTTAGCTAAGAACCAAAAAATTTAAGTAAACCCATCTTGGTATAATTTGTTGTTCTTGACGAAAGTTGTTCTACGTGTTGAGCTCAACATCGTGGTATAATTTGCTTTATCGATTTCATAGCATATCATACTTTAGTGTTGGGACAGAAAGGGTTCAGATATATTTGAAGGTTTTGAGGTGTATTACAAACTTAAGATCAAGGTAAGACCCTTCTTTCATCAACTCTAGCTTTTATAAGTAACAAATAGCAATTTGCGACGGAAATACATATCTTTTATTGTATTGTCATGGTATATTTTATTTTTATGTGTTGATTATGGTCCTAACTTGTTGTAGTATTGAGGGAGTTATGAGTAAAAGTCGTTAGGCCACGTGAATTCAGTGAAAAAGGTATGTCAAGGCTATTATCTTCTTACGGCATGCTTCCTTAAATCTTAGGAGCAATGTAATTGAGTTGTTATCGTTCTTATACTTGTAGCCATTATTGTTGATTGTTGGCTGCTCGAGTGGATATAATCCTCTCTTATCGGGATTCTTATTCATTAGTAGTGTCCCTATGTTGGACATGACTTAGATGTTATTTGTATAGGTTGCTTATAACTAAATTGCTCGCTTTTAGCTGTTGGATTGTTATTGTTGCTCTTTGGGCTATTGTGGTTAGCTACAAGAATGTGATCTATGCCTAGAAGGGCTATGTTCTGCTGACAGGGCTATATTGACGCCTAGAAGGACTATGAGTTGGCTACAGGGCTATATTGACGTGTAGAAGGGCTATGAGTTGCCTACAGGGCCATGTTGTTGCTTAAGAGGGCTATGAGTTTCCTATATGTTATATTGATGCATAAGAAAGCTATGTGACGCCTATCGGGTTATACTATTTCCTAAGAGGGCTATATGACTTCCTACGGGGCTAGGGGACTACCGATAGTGGTATATAGACTGATTGACACCTTCTGGGTTTATGGGGCCCTGAGTAGGTGGTCTTGTGTGTTGTTTGTACCTGCCAAGATTATGGTGGCTTGGTTAGGTTGTTATTTATTATTTTTGATAAGTTTAGATTTAGGAGCAGGTCAGTATGCTCATCTTATTCTTGATTTATTTACTGGATTACTCCAGTATATTAGGATATCTGCTCATAGTCTATTGTCTTTCATACTCTATACATTATATTGTACTGACGCCCCATTGTCTGGGGGCGCTGCACCCATGCATACAGGCCCCGACAGACGACCCAGTAAACCTCTTCAGTAGTAGATTGAGGCTTTCTTGTATAAATTTTAACGGGTAGGCTGGGGCTCTGTCCTGCCAATCTTTACTGCTCTTAAAGGCTTGCAGACTAGTGTGTAGGGTTTATAGCTACGTTGTGGCCATGCTATCCTAGTTTGTTGGTTTGTTGAAACTTGTTAATTGTTTGATGCATTGTCTTGATATACCTGCTTTCAGTTTCGGCATAGAGATCATGGTGGCCTTGATGTCCCAATCAAGACTTCTATGCTAATTGGCTATTTCTTTATATGAACTCTTAGGAGTAGCTATTTCTTTTATGGATCTGTTTACAGGGGCCTTGTCGGCAGAAGGCTTAACTTCAAGTCGCGATATACTTGTTTGTTTTCTTGACTGGGTATGGTTGCCATGCGCTAGTAGCAAATGGTTCAGTAGGGTTGGCTCGAGCCTGAGTTTTGATATTAGGAGCCAGTTGCACCCCTTGAATCTGGGGCGTGACACTTTCACCCTCAAAGTATTCATAAAGCATGTACATAAATTTCATAATCATGTATAATTCTCATAATTTGCCCTTCAAGGACCATAGATCATAATCCATCAACACATCTATAAATTACTACACTAGACATGGATGATAACATAATTCAAATAGATCAACTACTACAAACATAAATCTATCATATTCTTTTTTCATCAATAAATACCCACACTTTCAGATCCAAATTGGGAAAATATGGGAATTCATGGATTCTGGAAGAATTCAACTTAAAATCATATAAAATCATCAATATATCCATAAAAATAAACAAAATTCAATCATTAAAAATGAATTTGAAAGGAATCCATGAGATTGAAGTCAAACCATAGCTTTTGGGATTTCTTACTTTGAAATTGGGGGTTTTGGAGGGGCTCCATGAGTGAAAGCTACCCATGGATGAAGAGCTACCATACCTTATTGAAAAATTCCCACAAATTTGAGGAGAAAAGCTTGATTCTTCAACCCTAGCTTCATTGTTCTTCTTCTTATTCCTTGGAGTTCTAGAGAGAGAATATTTGGGGAAAGTTGGTTATTGATTTGGGTTTTGGGATTTTATGAGGTGAATGGGCTGGTTAATGACTTAAAAAGGCTTATATAGGTGTATTAGAACTATATAAAATGACTTCACTTGTAATTAATTAAAAAGGAAATTACCTAAAACCCCCTAGCCTTAACCGCCCCTAGGATAGTTCACAGGTCCCCATCCACGACCCCCTAAATTCTGATGTTGACCCCTTGACCCACGACACCTAACCACGGGGCGTAGGTCCACCTACTGGGCATGAGTCCCATATGTAGGTGGCCCATTTTGGGTAGTTTCTAGGGGCTATTTTGGGTCCCCCTCAAGGACCCTTGGTTGGTCCTTGGGGGGTCATACCTTGACACCCTAACCTTAAACCCTTCAATCTAAGTGCAAGAAGTCATATTTATGATTCTAACCCTCACGAGAACCTCTAGTTAAGCCTACTAGTTTTTGGGGTGTTACAAAACCTCCTGGTTTCTGATGCTCAACTTTCACTTGTTGACAATTAGGGCACTTAATCACAAAATCCACAATATCCTTCTTCATCCCATTCCACCAATAGACTTCTCGTAAATCACGAAACATCTTAGTGGCTCCCGAGTGAATGGAATACCGCAAACAAAGGGCATCTGACAAGATCTGTTCCATCAGGTCATCAACATTTGGAACACATAATTGACCTTGATATCTAAGTACACCATCTCCTCCTTGGGATAAAGCCTCAACGGATTTCTTAAGCACTGCTTCTTTTAAGTCAACCAAAATTGGATTAAGACCTTGCTTGGCTTTCACACCCGCTACTAAACATGATTCTGAACATTTGTGGACCATAACACCACCCTTGGTAGAGTCCACTAACCGAATAGCTAATCAAGTTAATCTATGAACATCTTGAACCAAATCTTTTTTTTCTTCTTCAATATGGGCAACACTACCCATTGATAACTTACTGAAAGTATCTACCACAATATTTGCCTTTTAAGGGTGATAGAGAACACTCATGTCATACCCTTTCAATAACTCAAGCCACCTTATTTGGCGAAGATAGATCCATCTGATTAAACACATATTGCAAACTCTTGTGGGCGATAAACACATCTACATGAGTAGCATACAAATAATGCCTCTAAAATTTTAAGGAAAAAACAACCGCTGCTAGTTCAAGGTCATGGGTAGGGTAATTCTTCTCATGAATCTTAAGTTGACTTAAGGCATAGGCAATGACTTTCCCATTTTGCATAAGCACACACCCTAGCCCAATTCTTGAGGCATCATCACTTTCGGTAAAGTAAACACCGGAGCGGAAGTAAGTCTATCTTTCAAATATTGGAAACTCTTCTTACATGTTTCGAACCATATAAACTTAGCTTTCTTTTGAGTCAAAGCCATCGAAGGAGAGGCAATTGAAGAGAACCCCTCAACAAACCTTCGGTAATAACCTGCTAAACCTAAGAAACTTCTAATATTCGAAGTTGATAGAGGTCTAGTCCAACTCTTCACCGCATCCGTCTTCTTAGGATCTACCTCAATACCCTTACTTGAAAAAATATGTTCAAGGAAAGCTACGAACCTTGCCAAAACTCACATTCGCTAATCTTGGCAAAGAGCTGTTGGTCCTTAAGAATTTTCAACACGATCCTCAAATGATCAATATGTTCATTCTCACTTCTCAAATAGATCAATACATCATCAGTGAACACAATCACAAACATGTCAAGTTATTGTCTAAACACCTTCATCAAATCCATAAACGCGGCCAGAGCATTAGTCAACCCAAACGACATTACCAAAATCTCATATTGACCATACCATGTTTGAAAAAACGTCTTTGGAATATTATCTTCCTTTACCCTCAATTGGTGATAACCCGATCTAAGGTCAATCTTAGAAAAGTAACTGACTCCTTGAAATTGGTCAAATAAATCATCTATCCTTGGAAGATGATACTTATTCTTAATAGTCACCTTGTTCAACTGACGGTAGTTAATATACATATGGAAAGAACCATCTTTCTTTCTAAAAAACAACACTGGAGCACCCCATGGAGAGATACTCAATCAAATGACCTTTAACACTTTTAATTCTACCAGAGCCATAAGCCAAGGAGGAATAGAATTAGGTTGCGTATCTAGGAGAAGGTTAATACCAAAGTCTATTTCCCTTTAGGGAGGAATATCTAGTAGATCATCTCGGAACACTTTTGGAAGCTCATTTACAAAGGGGACCGACTCAAGAGTAGGGGTTTTGGAATATACATCCCTCACCCTAACTAGATGGTATATGCACCCCTTAGAAATCATCCTTCTATCTTTTAGAAAAGTGACAAACTGACCCTTAGGCATGGAATTTTCCCCCCTCAACTTTAGGACAGGCTCACTTGGGAACTGAAACTTGACTACACGAGTTCTACAATCAATAGAAGCATAACATAAGTGCAGTTAATCCATACCAATGATAACATCAAAATCTAACATATCAAGCTCTACCAAGCCAACAAGAGTAACTCTATGGGACAAGGAAATGGGACACTTTCTATAGACCCTTTTAGTCACAATAGAATCACCAATAGGAGTACAGACAGAAAAAAATCTAACAACACATCCAGAAGAACATCAAACCTCATTGCCACATATGGAGTCACAAAAGATAAAGTAGCACCAAGATCAAATAAAGGATATACATCAAGTTGGAAAACATTCAGCATATCGCTAACCATATCAGGAGAACCCTCTTGTTCACCACAAGTCTAAAGTGCGTAGAATTGGTTATGCTTGGGAGCGTTGGAACCCTAACCACTAAGAAGAGCTTGCTTGCCCTCTCTTCCTTTAGCTGTAAGCATTGGGAAATCCCTTATTTTATGACCACTCTTACCACAACTGAGGCAACCATCTATGCTAATTAGGCATTTACCCTCGTGCTTCTTTCCACACCTAGTACAAATAGACATAGGCAATAAAGATCCACTACCATTCTTTTCTTTAGGCTTAGGGTTTGACATTCTATCTTTGTTGAGCTTAGAAGGAGCATTGGAGGAACCTTGATCAGAAAACCTTTGTCGAAATCTAGGACGACCATGTCTATCGGACCTTGCATGAGAGAACCTTTCTCACCGGTCTTAGCCCTCTTTGCTTCCCTAGACTTTTACTTAAGATTTTCCTCTTCGATTAGTTGAGCATGAACCATGAGACAAGAGATGTCCATTTCATTAATGAGCATGGTAGTACAACATTTTTTAACCACCATTTCGAACACACCCGAAACAAACTTTCTCAGCATTGCCCTTTGATCAACAACCATTCTTAGAGCATACTTAGACAGCTGTGTGAACTTCAATGCATATTCCCTCACACTCATACTTCCTTGACAAAGGTTGATCAAATCAAGCACCTTTTCTTCCTTCATCTCAAGGGGAAAGAACCTATCAAGAAAAGTAGTCTTCAACTTCTCCCAATCAAGAGGACCTGCATTTTCTGGTCTCCCTTCTTTCCATCGGTTGAACCAAGTTTGAGCAACACCTCTTAGTTGATAAGGTATGATTTACATATCAAGTGGCATTTCATCCAATACTAAATGCCAATGATTGTTATTCAATATAATAACCCAGCTACGTGAGTTGGGGTCAATCCCACAGGAAGTAGTGCTTCCTTCAAATTACTTTAATAAAATTACAATGAAAATCTCTTCAATTAAACAATGCTTGCACAATTAATATTCAAATTTTGGGTTTTAACTACCAATTCAAACCTACACCTCAACACAAGCAATAAAATATTAGAGTAAAACTTGGGGAATTGATCATCCAATTATTGAATCTCAATGAAATGGATAAACATTACTACTCATAATGGACTAATTTGTTGTGGGTAGGTTGAACCATATATAAAGTAACTTTCTCACAAACAATTACCTTTTCTATGTTGAATTCTCTCGAACTTCAACACTGATCGAACGAAATCCAGATCTTGACCCTCATCAAATCCACTCTCTCGAGCTAGATACAAAGGAAAAGTTTCTTATTTCACTCTCTCAAGCTGAAACTAAGGAAGCCCACTACTAAGGATGCTAAGATTGCCACCTCTGTCTCACACCTCTCTCTCGAGCAAGTGCACAACACTGAAATTGACACACGAACAACGCAATTCAATCTTGAAACACATCAACAACTTAGAACCATTTCAAATTAGCACCATTCTTCGCAATTAACAAACACCCACTAAGTAAATTCAACAATTGGCTTCATGATCAAAACCCCAAGTAAAGGGCTTTAGCCACTCATCTCAAAAATAAAAAGATCAAAATTAATTATCACTCCCATAGTTGGGTACAAAATGAGAATTATAGATGAAATTCAATTGATAATCTTCTCTCTTACAAAATCTCTCTCAAAATCTTGCTAAAATCGCTCCCTCAACCCTTTGGTAGTGTTTTCTCTCTAAACAATTCTTTCCTCACTTTTTGAATGAATTTTTCTCTCTAGCTAAAACTAATTTAAACAAGTCTGAGATGTCACAGCTCAGGACTACTCGGCGAAGTAAGTCGGGTATGGCTGACTAATCGACGACTTACCAATTGCTCTTCATCTCACCTTCAATTTTCACTTTCCCTTGGTGTGGCCACTGAGACTTTAGGCGATCTAGGTTGGAATCACCAAATAACTCTGCGATTCACCCATTATCCTTACATCTCGCCCATTAGCAATTGTTTGCATCTTCTTTCGTACTTTTGGCGACCTGGTTGTCCTTCGCCTACTAGATCGGCGATACGCCGAATATGGTTGATGCTCGCCGAATTTGCCCCCATTTTAGTCCCAGTATTATATAACTTTAGGCGGTATCTTGGTAATTTGGTGGTTAGCTGAATGATATTGGCGATTCACCGAACGACATCATTGATCATCATGTCTTCTTTTCGTCATTCCTTAAGCTTTCTTTGTTCCTTTTTGCCCAATAGTGTTTATGCTTTGTCTCTAAATACAAATACCTGAAACTCATGGATTTTCATCAGCTATTGAGACAAAATATGCATTTGAGGACACTAAATTAATCAAAATGAAGCTCTAAATAAGTCCAAATTGTGGACTAATCAACACCCCCAACTTAAACTTTTGCTTATCCTCAAGTAAAACTCAAGTTCAGTAGTTCAAAAGAGATGTCTCAAATAGTGCTACACAAGACTCAATCGTGAATGCACACAAAAATTCTCAACTTACTCATGTCAGGATCAATTTTGTACTCAAAGTTTCAAGTTGTGACTCATCATTAATCTCAAGCTCACTATACTTGCGTTAAATGGAAGTTCAAGCTCAACAAAGGTATTTCAATTCCCTCATACAAAGAATGATTCCATATTCACGCACAATGGTTCAAACATTTAAATTTTCGGAATCAAGATCAACACACACACTCAAAAAGATAAACACAATGCATGATTTAACCATAGGTTTTCCCTTATTTTCCAATTGACTTTTGCTTCAGCTCATTTAAGATCAAAAAGGTCTTGCAAGGCTTGTAATTGGGCAAGTGTAAAGGTATGGTCATTTAGGCTTATAAGCTAAAAATCCTCATGAACTGTGATGTGAATAGCACATTTTTTCCTTCTCTTTGTCATTTTCACTCAAGCTCAAAAGTCACCTCTTATTCATCTTCCATGCTTCATTGGAAATCCCATTTTCTTTGTATTTCCACAACTTTATTTCATGACTTTTTCTTTCTTTTTTTTCTTTTTCGATCTCTTCTTCTCTTTTTTTTTTATTTATATGGAGGGTTCTCAAAACATAGGCATGAGGGACTTCTTTGAATTTACTTGATTTGCCTTCTCTTTTCACCACCGCCCCAACTTAGGATTTTGGCCTAAGTTGACTATTCAAACAAACCACTGATCATGAGGATTATGGTTAATGGATAAGGAGAGGTTACAATGTTACCAAGTTTCTTCCAAGAAAAGGTCAAGGCTCAAAGGGTGATCAAAAAAGGTTCACACACTCACAAGGTAAGCCACAAAAGAGGTATACTTTCCAATCGGTTCACACTATTTAAAATTTTTTAAGATCATCTCAAGAAATTGCATCACTTAGTCAATCGGACCAACGTGCTAAATTCTAGTTGTCAGACACATGGTTCACACAAAACATTGACACCCAAGTCAAACGAGACTCTACACTTTCGCTATTGTGTAATGTTCCTCACAAGATACTCGATTTGATAATTGACTAGTCACAGCGAGATTCAAAGAGTTCACATATTATCTATGCGACTTCAATTGGTCTCGTCGTAGCCGCGCATTCATTTTTGTTCGAGTAGATCACTGTTTAAGTCATCAGTATTGATCAAACCGATACTCAAATTTGCACAAGAACAACTACATCCACAACAATAAAGGGTGCTGTCAAAATGAGGAGGAGGTTCACTGAGGACACTGAGTAATCTCCACACCCCACCAAAAACAGTCAATATTGTCCCCAATATGGGTAGAGAGCGGGTATTTATTGCAAGTAAACTAAATATGAACAATTAATAAAAATTGACAAGAAATGAAAGCAATCTAATGTGTAAACAAGTAGAGCAGGGTCACGAGGAATCTTCACTAAATGCCCAGTTGGAGATGGAGTGAACTGATCATCGAGTGCTTCGGCGTTGTGCTTAATGTTTTTCAGATCGTCCTTAGTTCCAATAGATTGAACTACCAGAGATGGTAAATCGAGCGAGATATAGTGGATCGTCAAATAACTCGGCGATCAACATAATGAACTTAAAGCATCGTCAGTCGATTATTGAGAAGCATTGTCCACTTTGATTAGAAAGGGCGAGGAAAATTGGGTCACCTAAACACATTGGCGATACGTTGACTGGTGAAGGTATCCTGCCGAATGTTACAGAGCCTCAGTCTCAATTTTTTAGATTCATAAGGCGAACCAAGTCGTGCTCGCCGAAATAGTTCGGCGACTCGCCAAGAAGACTTTTGTCTAGCTCATCATCTCTACTGCTGCAAAATCAACACACATTATTCAAAACACTAACACTTGGGTTGCCACCTAAGAAGCGTCTTATTTAACATCATGGCACGACGTGTAAATGCTCTCAAGCATCTTCCAGGTACACCACCTCAATTAAAGAAATATCATGGCATTCTCCAAAGTATAATTTTAAGTGTTGCCCATTCACCTTAAATGCAGGTCCCTCTTGACCCTCAACTTCTATGGCACCATTGGTGAATACTCTTGTCACTCTAAATGGTCCTGACCATTTGGACATGAGATTTCTTGGAAAGAGTCTAAGTTAGGAATTGTATAGTAACACCCAGTCTCCCATTCTAAACACCCTTCTATGGATTCTAGCATCATGCCATTTTTTCATCGTTTCCTTGTAAAGGTCTGAACTTTCATAAGCTCTGAATCTGAATTCATCCAATTAGTTCAACTATTCGACTCTCCCCCTTGAGGTCTTTGTCTAGTCCAGATTTAAAGCTTTCAATGCCCACAACGCATTGTGTTCCAACTCAACAGATAGATGGCAAGATTTGCCAAACATTAGATGATATGGAGACATCCCAATAGGTGTTTTGTAAGCAGTCTGATATGCCTATAATGCGTCATCGAGCTTTTGAGACCAATCAGTTCTGTTGGCAGTCACTATCTTGGCCAAGATGCTTTTGATCTCCCGATTTGGCACTTCAACCTAGCCACTAGTTTGGGGATTGATGTTTGTGTAATCAATGACACAAATTCTGATGCAAGTGTCTACAGTCGTTCAATAGTATAATAACCCAACCAAGGGTTGGGGTCGAGTCCCAAGGGAGTGGTTTTGAGAATTAATAGAAAAATAAAATTAGTTCTAACTAGTCGTAGCTAAAGACATTAACGATTGAAAATATTGTAAATTAAAGGGGGAGACAAAAGCGTCAATTAACAATAGGGGTTTTGTTACTAGTGAGTAAAAATGGCAAAACTAACAAAGTAATTTAAGAATTATGAAGGGATTCTTGGGATGTAATCGTAATACGGTTTAATTAAAATTATTGGGCACATGCTTTTGATAGAAAATTTATAGAGTAATAGTGACTAGGCTAAGCTATACGTGGGAATAAATTCTTTCTTGAGCAAGTTACCCCATTTCAAATGGGTTCCTCTAGGACACCCACTTGCCGCATGAAGACCAGCCTACGTCTTACCCCACTCACTCTCTAGAGCTGAGTGTTAGGATATGGGACTAGGGTTCACTCTCTCGAGCTGAACCTCATGACAACCCACTCCTTAGGCCATCAATCTAGTTGTCTTGGTTTCGCGACCTCTCTCTCGAGCAAGCTAAAAACACAAAAATAAGCTTATATTTGCAATTACAAATTTGTTAAATTCATCCACAACTACTAGACGAAATCACCATTACACTACATTTTATCTATCAGCAAGCAAGACCCAACAACAACCTTAACCCATATTCGCTAAATCACATCCCAAGAATTGGGGATTTTATCTAGACATCAAGAGATAGAAATTTATACCGAAATGAGCTTGCATTCAAATGGGTATGAAGATTTGAGTCTTGTTACAGACCAAGAATGAAAAATCCAAGAAACCCGAGTCCAAATCCTTGGAGATAAAACCCTCTTCTTCTTCAAGTTTCAAAATCCTCTCAAATTCAGAGCAAAAATAAAACAGTACTAAAATTATATTAATTGTTCCACACTAAAAATCTCAGACTAAGTTAAAACTCTCAGCGAGTATTTATAGTTTTCAAAGATCTGTGTTGCAGCAGATCAATCAGCGACATTAGTCGGAATCACCGATCAACTCGGCGATTCGCCCCTTGATGTAGTTCATCGGCCGTCTTGTGCCATCCTTCAACATCATCATGCTCTGGGTTATTGGGTGACATACTACTGCCTCGCAGAACATTTTGGTGATTCACCGACTGCTCTCTCTTTTTGCCGACTTGATCATTTCCTTTAGGGCTTAATATACTAGAACAAAAGGCGAAGTGAGACCCTTCGGGGACTCGCCAAACATACATGTTTTCATTAGATATTGAGATAAAAATAAGCATTTGAGGACACAATTTTAATTAAAACAAAGCCCTAAATGATTCCAATTTGTTGACTCATCAACACCCCTAACTTAAACTTTTGCTTGTCCTCAAGCAAACTCAAGTTCAGTTGTTCAAAAAGGGTATCTCGAGCAGTGCTACACAAGACTCAATAATGAATGCACACAACAAGACTCAATTTACTTATGCAAATATCAAATGTGCACTCAAAGATTCTAGTTGTGACTCACCAATATCGAAGAACCTCATGCTCACAATACTTGCTTCAAATGCAAGCTCAAACTCAACTAAAGTGTTTGAATGCCCTTATAGAAAGAATGATTCCATAATTACACAATGGTTTACAGTTTAAAACTTTGGAATCAGATGCAACACTCACTCTCACAAGGAAGAACACAATGCGTGCTTTCACCTATAGGGTTGCCCGTACTTTCCGATCAACATTTGTTTCTTCTCACTAAAGATCAAAAAGGTCTTTCCGAGGCTTGTAATTGGGCTGAATGCAAATGTATGGTTATTTAGCCTCAGTGAATTTCATCCTCATGAAATGTGATGCTCACAACACTTTCTTTCCTTTTCCTTCATCATTCTCTTTAGCGCTCATAAGTCATCCTATTATTCACTTTCCATGGATTGTTTGGGAATCTCATTTCTTTTGTACTTTTATTCCACAACTTTCTTTTTCATTCTTTCTCTTTTTCTTTCTTTTCTCTCTCATTTTTTTTATATGGAGAGGTTCCATTTTCTTTAAAACCATGGGTAAGAGGAGACTTTCCTTGCACTTCTTGACTTCCCCTTTTCTTTTTACCACACCCCCAACTTAGGCTTTTGGCCTAAGTTGGCAATTTAACTACCCACAATTTAAGAGGATTATAGGTAGTGGATAAACAAAGGTTATGGTTTCATCAAGTTACTACCAAAGAAAAGTAAGGCTCAAGGGGTGCTCAAAATAGAATCACACGCTCATAAGATAGGTCACAAAAGAGGTATATGTCAAATTGGCTAACAGTCTTAGAAATTGCCTAAGATCATATCAAGAGATAGCATCACTTAGTTGATCAGACCAATGGAGCAAATTCTAGGATCTATCATGCATAATTCAAAGTAAGCTCATCACACAAGGCATCAACACTAAAGTCAAACAAGACTCCACACTTTCGCTAGTGTGCAACGATCATCACAGGATACTCGATTTGATAAATGGCTGATGCAAAGAGTTCACATATTGTCTATGCAACTTCATTTGGCCTGGTCATAGCCGCACATTCATGTTCGTTCGATTGGGAGCACTATTTAAGTCATCAGTATTGATCAGAACTGAGACTTAAATTTTAAAAAAGAACAGCCACAGTCACGCACAAAAGGTGGCAAAAAATTTTTGGACGGATCAAAATCAAAATCAAATTCATTTTTGTAATTTAAACAAAAGAAGCCATAAGCTCAAACATCCACAGAAAGCAGTGTAAATACAATTCATAAATAGAACAACCCAAATATAAACATGAAACACAACTATCAACACAAAAGGTGTAGGCCTGACCCCACCACAAATAAAAAGCATTTGTCCTCAAATATAAATAAAAGTGTCTAAAAGTAAAAATAAATAAGACAGAGAGAGAATTAAAAAGAAGTCATGTCTATGCAGTCTCTCTATCTGTCGAGGTCTGAATATGGGCATCAGTGCCCGGTGCATCTATCTAGTCACGGGTCTCAGTACTCGGAGTAGCCTTAGACAAACTAACAACGCCAGATCCACTAGAAAATATTGTGGATGTCTCAGCTGGCACTGTCTGAGTTGCCGATTGCACAACCATCTCCATAAGATTCGGCAAGTCTCTGAATATGCTGTCCTCTTGGCTCTCACTCACTACCTCATTGTGCACTGCTATCTGCTCCTCGTCGGTCTCTGTCTTTGAATCTGCATGCCCTGCATCATCCCTCTGCACGTCTCCGGTAGTAGCCGAAGGAATCCTCGAGGTCTCAGGAGAATCCTTGTCATCTGCTCCCTGCATTAGAGTAGTGAAGTTGGTTGCCTTCAAATAGGCTATGTCCTCTTCAACTCTGCTATTTCAACTTTTAATGTTGAAACCTCAGGTGTCTCCCCCTGTCTGCTCTCACAAGCAGTGACTCTGGTAGTAAGATCATCAACAGTGGTCCTAAGAGGGGTCAGTGCAGTCAAGATGGCACTGTCAATCATCCCTGGGACGGATCTCTCCAATCGCATTGCCTCACATTCATTGAATAGACTAGCTGCCCCATATTCAGGATCATGGCATGAGTAATCATGGTAGGCTGGGAAGAGGAGGAGACACCTAGGGTCTGTGAAGGAGAAGAAGGAGCAGGTATACCTGAAGGTTCTAAAATTCGAGTAGACGAAGGTGCCTCTACTGGTAATGAGTTAGCATTGAAGTCTGGGAAAGTATCTACCGGAGCTCTCCTCCTATCAACTTCCTCTTGTGTGAACTTGGCCTCTAGATGCTGGATATCGATGGAGGAAGATGGGGTGAACTCCATATCGCTAGTAGGATCCCGGGATACTCCGGCACGCCGACATAACTTAGTGATCAAAATAGGAAATGGCAGAGATGACTACATCTATTTGGCTCTCATAGCCATCTCCTGTGAAACCAGCAGTCCCAAGTCGATCCGCTTCCTAGTCATGATTGAACCAAGACAAGCCGCCTTATGATGACACAGAATAGACTCGTTCTGGGATGGAATGATAGTGTTGATGATGAAGCCAAACCACTACCGAGAGGCAATGTTCATTTCCCTCTTCTCAATTGAAGCTCCTACCTCCATCCACCTCGGGGTGGTGTTAGAGATCATCAAAGCTAACAAACCCTTCAGATCATCCAGGGATGGAACAATAGGAAAACCCTAGTATGGCACTACCTAGTGCAACGGTTGACCCAATACAACATTAATATGATTGATATGACACTCTACCTCCTTGCCTCTAACCATAACCGACTTCACCGGTCAGAACTCACTTGCCTTCTTCTTCATCTTTGGGACTAACTCTCCATAGGCTAAGTATAATTCATGGACCCAGGAAGGAATGTAAGGGCCCCGTGGCCTAGTGAACTGCTCCAACTCATGATACTTGAGTATGTCAAGCACCTAAGCGTGCTTACCATCCAAACCCTTCGTAGATAGTAAATTTTATTCTAGAATGATTAGTAAACCATTGCCTTTTAATCTGTTCAGCAATCTGGGTGGAGGTGGAGCTACAAGGAGTATAGGGGCCACTGGAGGTGGTGCTAAGGTTGGCACTGATTCAGTAATTGGAGGAGTGGTAGCTGAAGGAGTTCTGGTAGATGTCTGCTGAGTTCTGGCCATGAGTTCATTCCTTCGATTCATCAAAGGTTGCTCATCCTCTGGCTCAGAAAAAGTTGGTTCAACATTTGTACCCTTCCTATCTATGTGCTTTTTTCATTTGCCTTTATCTCCTAGTTGGAGGTCATCCCTTTTTGTCTTTGGAGGATTTGATCCTCCTTCATTGATTGTAATGCCTTTAGTCTTTTTCTGTTGTTGCTCAGTTAAATTGGTGCTTACCATATCAGCAAAAGATTGAAAAAAAGATGAGAAAACCACTTAAACTCAAGTACAGCGACTCTTTTTGCAGATAGACTCGTCGATCAAGTTAGCGTGTTGCTGAACCACTTCGGCAAACTAAATCGTGTTCGCCGATGGGTTGGCTAAACAATTAAGACAAGTTGGCGATAAGTGATTCCTTTCGACGAGTAAGGGTTTGTCCGCCAAAAATTACAGTGCATAAGGGTCTCAAGGGTAGCATACAAAGGGCAATCAAGAGTACTTTTGGCGAGTTGCCGAGTGCATTCAGCGACCGATGGCTTCTTGCCAAAAGTTACAGTCTCATTCAATTTGATATGATATTAAAGGCGAAATGGAGACATTGGGCGAACCACCGAACGATTCAGCAAGCTCGACCCAGCTCACGAAATGGCCCAACGTGCCCATTTTCAATCCATCTTCTTGAATTCAATCCTGCAAACCCCGAAAGCAAAATCAAAGCATGCACTAACAAAATTTGAACAAGCCCCATACTACCCATCACTCCAGGATACTCAGACTTTTCCTGGTTTTACCAAGTTTAACTGTTTGGTGATATTTGCTCTTAAGAATATGGCTACCTGTTCTATCATTAAGCAACTTTCGTCATTTAGCAAACGCACGAGCTATTACGACTTCACCCAAACAATTAAAACAACAAGCAAGCATAACCCAATGAGATTTCATTCAATTACAATCACAAAAGATAGAGGCATTTTATAATCAAAACACTACGGGCAAGATTTTCAAATTGAAATTAGCATGTATACATTCTAATCCTAAAAGAGAGGCCCAGCACACATCAATAAGAGACAATTATTGCAAATGAGTACAAAAATTTCAAATGTAAATGTGGGAAAAGGAAACCAACCTTCAATATTGATTAAATTTGATTTGAAAAGGTAGGCGGCAAAATATTTCAATTCCGAGCACAAGTCCCAAACTAAAATACTAGAGTAATGCTAAATTGAAGTAGGTACTACCTTAGTGCGAGTTTAGGAGATTTGTGAGCAAGGGAAAGTGAAGAAGTTGAAGTTTTGAATCTTTTGGCCATTATAGACCATCTAGATCGCGCTCATTCGACGACGTTAGTTGCTATCGCCGAGTGGTCCCTTGTCCCGTCAATTGTTAGAGATTTGTCAATTTCTTAGGATCAAGATAGCGATGTGCTGAGCTGCTTCTCAAGGTCACCAAGTTTTACAGGCTCTAATTTAAAATTGGGTTGAGCCAAACGGCGGAACAGGTCAGGCACGCTGACCTATTCAGCGGTCCGTCGACTGACCATTTTCTCGCCAATCTGTATTCTTCACCACTTTCCTCATTCACACCTCCACCACTAACACAACATTATTTATAAAAACAAATTTAAGCATTTAAGACCTTAGGTTACCTCCCAAGAAGTACCTTATTTAACGTCATGGCTCGCTGCGAGTCCTTACTCACTCCCTATTGGTTGGGTTGGCCCTAGTATTACTAGGTAACCCCAATAGTTCATTTGAGTAAAGAGGAGGCACCGCATAATCTAGGAATGTCTTGATTAGTTGGATCGATCTAGAATGAGAGCCAACCATTTTATTCAACACTTCAATAATCTTTTTCATCTCTTCCAACATTTGATCTTGTTCGGTGATCTTTTGGAGAATGATTTGTAGTGTGTCCTCGACACGATTGTTCTCCCTGCATCTAGACTACTTCCTCTCGTGAGGAGGTATGTACCTTCCTTGACTCTTGCACTGTTTTTCAACCTCTATTATTTTGGTGGCCAACTCGTGCAGCTGAGTTATCAGTCGGGTAATGTGAAGTCCCTCTCGACTTCTTGCTTCATCTCAGTCGAGTTGCTCAGGAAACATACCTACACCAACAAATTTAAAGAATAGCAAAACTAAAAATAAGGTTAGTGAACTACGATTATTGAAACTAGAATTTGACTTAAACCAAGAACTTTCACATAACACCACTCCCCGGTAGCGACGCCAATTTGATGTTTGCGTAATCAATGACACAACTTTCGATGCAAGTGTCTCTGATCGTGCAATACTAAAATAGCCCAACCAAGGGTTGAGGTTGAGTCCCAAGGGAGTGGTTTTGAGAATTAATAGAAAAATAAAATTAGTTCTAACTAGTCGTAGCTCTTTATTAACGATTAAAAACATTCTAAATTAATGGGGGACACAAAAGTGTCAATTACCAATGGGGGTTCTGTCACTAGTGAGTAAAAATGGCAAAATTAAACAAAGTAATATAAGAATTGAGAAGGGATTCTTGGGATGTGACGAAAATACAGGTTAATTTAAATTATTGCACATGCTTTTGATAGAAAATTTATAGAGTAATAGTGACTAGGCTAAGCTATACGTGGGAATAAATTCTCTTTCAAACAACTTACCCCATTTCGAATAGGTTCCTCTCAAACACCCACTTGCCACATCAACACCAGCATATGCCTTAGCCCACTCACTCTCTCGAGCTGAGTGTTAGGATATGGAACTAAGGTTCACTCGCTCGAGCTGAACCCCAAGTCGATCCACTCCTTAGGCCATCAATCTAGTAGTTTTAGTTTCGCGACCTCTCTCTCTCTCTCACAAGACAAAAACACAAAAATAAACTTGTATTTGCAACTACAAATTTGTTAAATTCATCCATAACTACTAGACGAAATAACAGTTAAACTACATCTAATCTATCAGCATGCAAGACCCAACAACAATCTTAACCCATATTCGCTAAATCACACCCAAGAATTGGGGTTTTTAGCCACACATAAAGAGATAGAAATTTATACGTAAATGAGCTTACATTCAAATAGGTATGAAAATTTGAGTTTTGTCACAGGACAATAATGAAAAATCAAAGAGACCTAAGTCCAAATCCTTGGAGATGAAACCCTTTTCTTCTTCAAGTTTCAAAACCCTCTCAAACTTAGAGCAAAAATAAAAAGTACAAAATTATATTAATTGTTTCACACTAAAAGTCTCACACTAAGCTAAAACTCTCAATGAGTATTTATAGTTTTCAAATATCCATTCTGCAGCAAATCATTCGGTGACACTAGTCGAAATCACCGATTAACTCGGTGATTTGCCCCTTGATGTAGTTCATTACCATCTTGCACCATCCTTCAGCATCATCGTGCTTTGGTTCATTGAGTGACATAGTACTGTCTTGCGGAACATATCGACGATGTGTCGACTGCTCTCTTTTTCCGCTGACTTGATTCTTTCCTTCAGTGCTCATCACACTGGAACAAAAGGCGAAGTGAGACCCTCCAGCTACTCTCCAAGTGGACTCAGAGATCATCAGGCCTTCATTTTCTTAGTTCTTTTCAGCCTTTTTGTTCCTTTTTGAAATGTAGTGGCCATGCTTTCCTTCAAACTTCAAATACCTGAAACTTTCATGTTTTCATTACATATTGAGATAAAATAAGCATTTGAGGACACAATTTATATTAAAATAAAGCCCTAAATGAGTCCAATTTGTGGAGTCATCATGGATGATATGGGGTTACTACTTTGTGTTTCACCCCATACTTGCCTAATGCAGCGAAGAACCACTTGTTACAAAAATGGGATCCCCAATTGCTAATAATCGCTCTAGGAGTGTCAAATCTCACTAAGATGTAGGTTTTAGAAATTTGACAACATTTTTTCCTTCATTGTTTGGAAGTGCAACAGCCTCCACCCCTTTGGAAACTAATCTATAGCCACCATGATATACATATTTCCGAAAGAGCTCACAAAGGGGCCCATGAAATTGATTCCCCAAACATCAAATAGTTCCACTTCTAAAATATGAGTAAGGGGTAGCTTGTGCCTTTTAGGCACTCCATCTTGCTTCTAACATTGAGCACATTTCTTTACAAATTCATGCATATCCGTGTAGAGTGATGGCCAGTAATATCCACTTTGGAGAACTTTAGCGGCTGTGTGCACACCGTTATGGTGGCCCTCTCACTGGACACACATGACAAGCATGGAGAATTCCTACCGTCTCTTCTTCTGGAACACACCTTCTAATGATATGATCTGCACACTCTCGAAACAAGTATGGCTCATCCAAGAAGTATCTTTTAACATCGAACATGAACCTCTTCAGTTGGTAGAAATTCAGCTCATCCGGCACTAGTCTGCACATAATGTAATTTGTGAAATATACATACTAGGGTGTTTTTTCAAGGGATATTGCAAACACTTGTTCATTGGGGAAGGAATCATCTATGTAAACCTCGCGCTCATCATTATCCTTGCCCTCCAACCTCGATAAGTGGTCAGCCACCTAATTTTCACAACCTCTTCTATCTTTGACCTCAAAGTCAAATACTTGTAATAGTCTATTTTATCAACCTTGGTTTTGCATCCTTCTTTGCCATCAAGTAACGGAGTGCAGCATGATCAGTGTAAACAATCACTTTAGTGCCTAACAAGTATGCCCGAAATTTCTCAAATGCATAAACCACCGCAAGAAACTCCTGTTCAGTGACTATATAGTTACGTTGAGCACTATTTAGAGTCTTGCTTGCATAATAAATTAGGTGAAAAACGTTGTTGCATTTTTACCCCAATACCACATCCAATGTCGTGCCACTAACATCACACATCAATTCGAAAGTTTCTGACCAATCAGGACTGATAATGACCAGGGTGGATACTAATTTTTCTTTCAAGCATCGAAACGCCATACAAACGCCATCAAAATAAAACTTCACTTCCTACTCCAAAATTTGCACAGGGGGTGTGCAATCTTTGAGAAGTCCTTGATGAACCTCCGTTAGAAACCAGCATGTCCCAAGAAGCTTCGAGCACCCTTCATTGAAATCGGTGAAGGTAGTTTCTCAATCACCTCAATTTTTGCCTTATCAACTTCCAGTCCTTTTTGTGACACCTTGTGCCTAAGAACTCTTCCTTCCTTCACCATGAAGTGGCTTTCTCCTAATTCAAATTCAAGTTTGTTTCCATGCATCTTTTGAGTACTTGCCCCAAGTGTTCCAAGCATTCTTCAAATATATCCCCTACGAATGAAAAGTCGTCCATGAACACCTTCATAGAGTCTACTACCATGTCCACAAAAATGGATAACATGCAACACTGAAATGTTGTTGGGGAATTACATAGCCCAAATGTCATTCTTTTAAACTCAAATGTTCCATAAGGGCAGGTGAATATGGTTTCTCTTTGTCTTCCGATGCAATATAGATTTGGTTGTAGCCAGAATGCCCATCTAGAAAGCAGTACCAGCCCCTCTCTGATAGCCGGACAAGCATTTGGTCCATAAAAGGCATCAAAAATTTATCCTTTTCGGTTCATGAATTTAGCTTTTGATAATCCATGCATACTCTCCACCCAGTCATCGGTCTAGTCGGCACAAGATCCCCCTTTGCATTTGGGGCTACGGTGATACCTCCCTTTTTTGGTACACATTGCATCAGGCTTACCCATTTGCTATCCTCAATAGGGTAGATCACACTTGCGTCCAACCACTTGATGATCTCATTTTTTACCACTTCTTGCATTGGTGGGTTCAATCTCCACTGATGCTCAACACTAGGCTTACACTCATTATCAAGTTGAATTTTTCGAGTGCAAATATTGGGAGAAATGCCTACTATATCAGTGATGGTCCATCATATAGCTTTTATATGTTTTCTCAACACTTCAAGGAGCAATTTAACTTGCCATTCAAGCAAGTCAGTTGTAATGATCACTGGTAAAGTGTTATTTGCCCTCAAGAAAGTGTATTGGAGATGAGAGGGAAGATCTTTCAATTCCAAATTAGGTGGTTCTTCTATTGATGGCTTTGCGGGAGGACTCTCTAATACCCTCCTAATCTCGACAGGGCAGCTACAACTTTCTCATAGCTATGAACTTCGAATTCATCATGATTAGCGAGTACAGCTTCAAGGGGTTCATTTATGCACATCAAATGGCTTACACTAGCTACTGCCTCATCAATAACATCATCAGTAGACACCACATGAATATCACTTGGGTGTTTCATGGATTTACAAATATTAAAGGTTACTTCATCTTTGTTCACCCGAAACTTCAATTTCCCACTTTCAACATCTACCAATGCCCTCCCGGTTGCTAAGAATGTCCTTCCCAAGATGATGGGAATTTCTTCATCTATTTCACAATCTAAAATCACAAAATCAGCCAAAAAAAAGAACCGATCAACCTTTACCAAGATGTCATAAAGTATCCGAACAGGATTTTTGATTGAACGGTCTGCCATCAGGAGTCTTATTGCAGTTGCTTTCGGTTCACCCAACCTAATTTGTTTGCATATCGCATAAGGCATTAAGTTGATGCTTGCTCCCAAATCGCATCAAGCTTTTGCAAATGGGAGAATGCATATGGTGCATGGAATGGTAAATGGCCTTGGATCTTCTCTCTTTTTGATCATCTCCTTAGTCATGATTGCACTACAACTATGGGAAACTTCAATTGTCTCAAAATCTAGACTCCTCTTCTTTGCGACCAACTCTTTCATGAACCTGGCGTATCCCGGCATTTCCAATAATGCTTCTACAAAGGGGAGGTTGATTGATAGTGTCTTGAACACTGACAAAAACTTTTTGAACTTCTCATGTTCATTTTTCTTCTTGAAACATTGGGGAAATGATGGAGGTATTTTGGGTGAGGGTTGTATGACTTTTGGAATTTGAACGTGTTGGTCCACTTCCTTTTGTTGTTCTTTGGCAATGTTTTGATGAATAAGCAACTCTTGTTTCTCCATGCCTTCACCTTCTTCATTCTTTTGAGCATCTTTATTTCTCGTCACATTATCGATTGCCACCTTTCCTCTACGAGTAACTATAGCCAGCCCTCTATCGTTACATTCCCTTGTTATATTTTGTTTCAACTGAGATGATAATAAACTCAGTTGTCCTTCAAGTGTCTTGATGGCATTGGCATGAGAGTTCACTTTACTGTTCAATGATGAAAATTCATCTTTCATCCCTTTCAACAAATCATCCGAACCTTCAACTTTGTCAAGTATGCGTGACAATAAGTCATTCATCCGAGGACTGCCTGCACTCCCTTTAGATTTTGGGCTTTCACTTGAGTGAGTATGGTTCTCCTCATAATCATCTTGTTCAACCCAATCTTGATAGTATCTCTTTTGTTCTTCTTCCTTATGATAGTTCCAACCTTAATTTTTTCCTCGCTGTAGATAGTGTGAGTGGAAACCCTCCTCGTACCTCTTGGAGTTCCAACCTTGATTCTCCCCCAGCCTTGAGTAACCAAAAGAAGAACCCTCCTCAACTCTAAACACTCCACATGTCCCCTTCATGTGCTTTGTAGAACTTTCATTTAAGTTAACATCTTCTTGATGTTCTCATCTCTCTCTCTCTTTATCAAGTTGTTCATGTATTAATCGAAAATGAAATGGAGAGATTTGATCCTCTTGCGTGTACCATGCTTGGTTTATCCTATTCATGTCATCCAGAAGAAACGAAGCTACCTCAAATAGTTGTAACATTATTCCTCCTCGTACCAATTGATCAACCACTCTTTTATTAACCGAATCTAGACTCTGGTAGAAATATTGAAGTAACAAATCATTTGGTAGCCCATGAGTTGGCATTTAAGTAGGAGCTTCTTGAATCTCACCCATGTTTCATGGATGGGTTCTCCCTCCCGTCGCTTGAAACTTTGAATTTCATCTCTAAGTTTCATCATCCTTGATGGAGGAAAGAATCTTGTGTTAATGCTACAACCAGCTCCTCCCATGATGTGATGGAATTGTTTAGTAATTCGGCTAACCATTTATTAGCTTCTCCTGTTAAGGACAATAGGAATAACCGCAGCCAAATTGACTCTTGAGCCACATTTTTGAATGAAAAAGGGCTGCAAACTAAAATTTCTCAAATGCTCATATGGGTCTTCGTGATCTACACCTCCATATATTCCCCTCATTTGGAGAAGATGATGAGTTATGCTAGTGACTTCAAACATCACACTCTCATCAGTTCATGGGATGCAAATTGCACCCATCCCAACCGATTGAGCTGGGTTGTAGACACTATTGATGTCATCTATACCTCTTTGATGACCTGCTCGACAGCCATTCATCTCTTCTTCACTCATTTTCACATCCACGTAGCCCAACCACTACCTACATAAAGCAGCTAAAACTACTTCAACTACAGCCAATGAATTTTTAGAGTGTCAAATCTCAATCAAAGAATTCTAAGTAATGCTACTCCCCGACAGCGGCACCATTTTGATTTATATATAAAGTGGCATTTCATCCATTACTAAATCCCAACTAGCGTTATTCAGTATAATAACCCAACTATGTGAGTTGGGGTCAATCCCTGATATTTGTGTAATCAACGATCCAACTTCTGATGCAAGTGTCTACGATCGTGCAATAGTATAATAACCCAACCAAAGGTTGCAGTCGAGTCCCAAGGGAGTGGTTCCAAGAATTAATAGAAAAATAAAATTAGTTCTAACTAGTCGTAGCTAAAGACATTAACGATTAAAAACATTATAATTTAAAAAGGGTGACACAACAGTGTCAAATATCTAATGGGGGGTTTTTTCACTAGTATAGCAAAAATAGTAAAAACAACAAAGAAACCTATGAATGAGAGGGGATTTTTGGGATGGTACCGCAATATGTACTGGTATAAATCATTGGGTACATGCTATCAATAGGAAATTTGCAAGATAATAGTGAGCTTTAGATGGAAATAAGTTTCCTCTCGGGCAACTTACCCCATTTCAAATAAGTTACTCTCAAACATCCATTTGCCGCATAAAGGCCAGCCTATGGCTTACCCCACTCACTCTCTTGAGCAGAGTGTTAGGATATGCGACTAGGGCTCACCCTCTCGGGCTGAACATCATGTCAACCCACTCCTTTGGCCATCAGTCTACCGGTCTTGGTTTTGCGACCTCTCTCTCGAGCAAGCCTAAACCACATGGGTGGTTTTCTATTTGCAACTACAAACCCATTAAATAAAACCACTACCACAAGGTGAAATCACCATTAAAATACATCTAACCTATCAGCAAGCAAGACCCAAAAATAATATCAACACATATTTGCTAAATCACACCCCAAGAATGGGGGTTCCTAGCCACACATCAAGAGATAGAAAATTATACCTTAATGAGCTTGCATTCAAATGGGTATGAAGATTTAACTCTTTTATAGGCCAAGAATGAAGAATCCAAGACACCCAAGTCCAAATCCTTGGAGATGAAAACCTCTTCTTCTTCAAGTTTCAAAACCCTCTCAAACTCAGAGAAAAAAAATAAAAGTACTAATAATTATATTTGGAATTTGATACTGTCTAATGATATATTCTCTATAACTCTCAACGAGTATTTATATTTTTCAAAAATTTGTGCTACAACGGATCATTCGGCGACATTAGTTGGAATAGTCGATCAACTCAGCTATTCACCCTTTAGTGTAGTTCATCGCCTTCTTTCACCATCCTTCGGCATCATCGTGCTTTGGGTTACTGGGTGATATAGTACTACTTCGTGGAACTTCTCGGTGATGCGCCAACTGCTTCCTTGTTCCACCAACTTGATCCTTTCCTTCAGGCTCAGCACACTGGAACAAAAGGCGAAGTGAGACCCTTCGGCGATTCACCAAGTGGACTCGGCAATCCCAGGCCTTCATTTTCTCATTTTTTTAAGCCTTATAGTTCCTTTTTGCGAAGTAGTCTCCATGTTTTCCTTTAATTTTAAATACTTGAAACTTAAGGGTTTTCATGAGATATTGGGATAAAATAAGCATTTGAGAACACAATTTCTATTAAAATATAGCCCTAAATGAGTCCAATTTGTGGACTCATCAATACCCCCAACTTAAACTTTTGCTTGTCCTCAAGCAAACTCGAGTTCAACTGATCACGAAGGGAGTCTCAAGTAGTGTTACACAAGACTCAATCATGAATGTACACAACAAGACTCAAATTACTCATGCAAAGATCAATTTTGTACTCACAGATTCAAGTTGTGACATATCATTACCAAAGATTCTCATGCTCGCAATACTTGCTACTTGTGCAAGTTCAAGGTCAACAATAAATATCTTAATGCCCTCACGTAAAGAATGATTCCATATTCACCCGTAAAAGTGAATCAATTCAAGATCAGGAATCAGATGCAACACTCACACTCAAAAAGAGAAACACAATGCATGTTTTCACCCACAGGTTTACCCTTATTTTCCAATCGACTTTCGATTTGGCTTACTTAAGATCAAAAAGGTCTTTTCAAAGGCTTGTAATGGGGCTGAGTGCAAAGGTATGGTCACTTAGGCTCAGTGACTTCTTCATCCTCGTTAGGTGTGGTGTTCTCAAAACGTCCTTTTCCTTCCCTTATCACTTTTTCTTCTAGTGTTTCTAAGTCATCTTTTTATTCACTCTCTATGTATTGCTTGGAAACCCAATTCCTTTAGCACTTTTTATTCCACAACTTTTTTTGGAGGGTTTCCATTTTGTTTTGCAATACCATGGGTTAAGGGAGACTTTTCTTGCACTTGTTGACTCCTCCTTTTCCTTTTCACCACACCCCCAACTTATGCTTTTGGCCTAAGTTGGTTATTCACTAAACCACAAATCAAGAGGATTATAGGTAGTGGGTCAAGTAAGGTATAGGGTACATCAAGGTTCTTCCAAAGAAAGGTAAGGCTCAAGGGGTGCTCAAAAGAGTTTCACACGCTTACGAGTAGGCCACAAAAGAGGTGTATGTCAAATTTGGCTCACACTCTTTAAAGTTGCCTATTCATTTCAAGAGCACACCTTTTTAAATCAATCAGACTAACGGGGCAAATTCTAGTTTTATTCATGCATGGTTCAAAGTAAGCTAATCACAAAAGGCATCGACACATAAGTCAAACCAGACTACATACTTTTGCTGGTGTACAATAGCCATTACAAGAGAATCAATTCAATAAATGGATAATCACAACGAGATGCAAAGTTCACATATTGTCTATTCAACTTCATTGGTCTCGTCATACCCGCACATTCATGTTTGTTCGATTGATAGCACTATTCAAGTCATCAGTATTGATTGGAACTGAGACTTAAATTTTGCAAAAGAACAACCACTTTCAACATATGAGAGGTGGCAAAAATTTTCAGAAGGGTCAAATTTATTTTTGTAATTTAAAACAAAAGGGAACCATGAGTTCAAACATCCACAAAAACCAGTGTAGCACCAATTTTAAACAAAACAACCTAAATATATACAAAACACGAACAAAAATAGCACCCAAAACATGAGTCTCACCCCACCACAAATAAAAAAAACACTTATTCTCAAATGCAATTAACATAGACTCCGCAAGGTAAAATAAAGAAAGACAGAGAGGGAGGGAGGTAAAGAGGGGATCTTGTCTAAGTAGTCGCTCCATCTATCTGGGAATTAGTGCCTGGAGTGACTTCCAGAAGGACCAACTCCACTGGATCTAGCAGTTGTAGTCTTTGCTAAGGAAGCTTGCACGACAGCATCTGTCATGATTTCTTCAATCTTGACTATGTCGTCTGCTGCAGTCCCCTCAAACATCTCTTCATTAGTCTCTGCCTCTAAGTCGAGATCGGCTATCTATTTTCCTCTATCTCTATGTCCAGTAGTGGTTTGAGGTATCTCAGGCATGTCTGGAATCTCCATTGTTCCAAAGATCATGGACACATCGATGGATTTTAGGTAGTCCACATCTTTCATCAGCTCTGCAATAGCAGTCTTTAAGCCTGTCACCTCTTCTGTAGCTCCCTGGTTACACTCACACATCTCTATCCTAGCCGCCAGAGCATCAATAGTAGTGCTCAGTGGTGCCATAGCATCATCGAGGGCAACCTGAATCATTCCTAGAATAGAGCTTTCTTTGTTACCAGCCCGAAAATCAACAGAGTGAGCAAGTTGTCCCATCTGGATCAAAGATGCCTAAGTGATTGGTTCACAGGATGCAACCACAGCATTGGGTCTAGGTGACATCACAAAAGCAGAGGGACTTGGAGTCTGTGAATGAGAAGAAGGAGTGTGTATACCACCCAGGGGTCAGAGAAGACAAAGATGCCTCTTCATGTATAGAAACAGTGGCTACATCTTCCTTCAGCTCCTTTCCCATTTGGTCCTTAAGATATTTGACTTCAATCTTTCGGATATAGGTGGAGGCATTGGCAACCAATTCCACATCCTTCTTTGCGTCTCTAGGTACCTGAGCTATTTCGCATAATGCACTGATTAATACCAGGAAGGGGAGAGATGTCTGGTGCTTCTTTGCACGCATATGGATCTCAAAAACAGTTATCATCCCTAGGTTTATCCTGGTTTTCTCTATGACGCATCCAAGACAGCTACCTTAGCAAAGAGAATGATTGATTCGTTCTGTGATGGCATAATTGTGCTGCTAATGAACCTGAACCAGTATCTTGTAGCTACGCTCAGATTTTTCTTTTCAGTTTAAACTCCTTCTGCTAGACACTTTGGAGCAATATCGCTTGAGATCAGCGGGGCTAACCACTTTTTCATTTCATCCAGCTTCTTTGTTCTGATTAATTATTGGCATTAATCATTAATCTTATTAGAAATACCCAGAGCTATGTTGATATCTTCATTGTTACAAGCTACCTTCCTTCCTCTAACAACCACAAAATCAACTACTTTAAAAGACAACACTAACCTCTTCCGTTGAGGTACCAATGCATTGTATGCATTGTAAAACTCTCTAACTCATCTTGGTATGTAAGAGCTATGGGGTTTTGTGAATATCTAAAATTTGTGATATTTCAGGCACTCTATTATCTCGGGGTAGTACCGGAGGTACCAGTACTATTGCCTGCTTTGAAACTAGAAAAGCAAGAGTGGTGGACGAAGATTTCTGATCCGAGCTGGGTCGTTCATCTGTTTAAATCGTAACTGATTCCTTTGTGCCTCCATTAATGCATCTTCATCAGAACCCATGCTTGCATTGTCATATGTTATTGGGTCATTGGTGTAAAAACCAGTACTGTTTGATCTTGCATCTGATAGCTCAACAGTTTTGTCTTTGCCCTTGCCTTTTCCACCAGTTGTGGAAATTTTTGTGGCCTCATGTATGGATGCAATTGCATCCTCATTGATTATGATTCCTTTTCCTTTGTGTCAAGGTGGTGTGTCGCTACCATCTTTGTTAAGTTTAGTCATACCTGCAAAATATTTTGAAAGAGTTAAAGAAAGAAAACAAATGGAATCACAGGTAATCTACTACATAAAAGCTCGCCAAGTAGATCGACGAGTCGCCGAATCTCTTTAGGCGATCAAAGGTTTACACGCCGAAAGTTACAGTGCATAAAGGTCTCGGGGGGAGAATACAGAGGGCGATCAAGAGTACTTTCAGTGAGTTACCGAATGCATTCGGTGACCCATGGCTTCTCGCTAATAGTTATAGTCTTATCCAAGTTGACCTGATATCAAAGGCGAGATGGAGATATTGAGTGAACCACTGAACGATTCGGCGAGCTCAACCCAGCTTGCCAAATGGTCCAGTGTGCCCATTTTCAATCATCTTTTCTAATTCAATCCCGCACACCCCGAAATCAAAATCAAAGCATGCACTAACGAAATTCGAGCAAGATCCATACTACCATCACCCTAAAATATTTAGGTTTCACCCAGACTTGTCGCATTTGGCCATTTGACGATTCTTATTCTTAAGAGCGGTGTCACCCTCTCTATTATTGAGCAAATTTTTTACAATTAGCACAAATGTGGGATAATCAGACTTCACCTAATAAATTAAAACAATATGCAATCAAGACCCAAAGCACAAAGGTTACGAGCATTCAACAATCTGACAACACAGGTGAGATTTTCTAATTAAAATAGGCATGTAATCGATCTAATCCTATCAGAGAGGCCTAGCACACATCAATAAGATACGATCATTGCAAAAGATTCAAACTATTCGAAAGTAAAATCAGGGTTTGGATAACTAACCTTCTGTGCCTATTAAAATGTGATTGAAAAGCTAGGCAGCAAAGAAATCCAACTCTGAGCACAGATCACTCAACTAAAATACTAGTAAACTATAAGAATACTGAAAATACTACCTAGTGTGAATTTGTGAAGATTTAGAGCGAGGGAAAGTGAAGGACTTCAAAATTTTTGTCTTTTGGCCATTATAAACAATATAGTTTGCAACTATTCAACAACATTAGTCCCACTCGCGGATCTAGTCAGCGACATGCCGAGTGGTCATTTACCTCACCGATTTTTACAGGACCTTCAATCTATGTGAAGGTCCAAACGGTGGTTTTCATCAAGACCGCCGACCAATTTGGTGATTCGCTGAATGGAACTATTAGTTAACCAACTACAATTTCCACACATTCTCCACACTTTAACCTATTCATTCAACAAATGTTATAACCGAGACATACAAAAGCATTCAAGACCTTGGGTTTCCTCCGAAGAAGTGTCTTATTTAATGTCATGGCTCAAAGTGAGCTACCAGTCAAACTTCGTCTCTGGGTTTGACCTAGTGTCACTAGGTACCCTGCCTTTACTGCTTGAGTAGAGATAAGGCAATGTGTGGTCCAATAGGTTTTCAATCAACTTGATTGATCTTGATTGGGAGCAAGCCACTCATCTGATTCAGTCCACGCTTTCCTTCATTACCTCTAGCAGAAGTTTTTGGAGAATGATTACTAACGTATCCTTGATATGTTTATGTTCATTTCTCCTAGACCTTTCTTGCTCATAAGGAGGAATATGCCCCCTTTGACATTTGCACTGGTTTTCCACCTTTGATATTTTGGTGGCTAAGTCATTCAGCTGAGTTGCCAGTGTAGCTAACTTGAAGTCACCCTCGACTTCATAGTTCATCCTAGCTAGCTTGCCACCACTTGCCTTTTACATGCCTAGGGTTTCTGCATACAGCAACTTAGAGGAAAACAAAAGTAAAAGTAAGGTTAGTAAACTACGGCCAAGAAGAACAAAAAATTTACTAATCTAGGTATTCTCAAATAACACCACTCCCCGAAAGCGGCGCCATTTTGATGTTTGCGTAATCAATGACACAATTTTTGATGCAAGTGTCTACGATCGTGCAATAGTATACTAACCCAACCAAGGGTTGGGGTCGAGTCCTAAGGGAGTGGCTTCGAGAATTAATAGAAAAATAAAATTAGTAATAACTAGTCGTAGCTAAAGACATTACACCACTCACACTCTCAAGCAGAGTGTTAGGATATAGGACTAGGGCTCACCTTCTCGGGCTGAACATCATATCGACCCACTCCTTAGGCCATCAGTCTAGCGGTCTTGGTTTCGCGGCCACTCTCTCGAGCAAGCCGAAAACACATGGGTGGTTTTCTATTTGCAACTACAAACCCATTAAATTAAACCACAACCGCAAGGTGAAATCACCATTAAAATACATCTAACCTATCAGCAAGCAAGACCCAACAACAATATCAACACATATTTGCTAAATCACACCCCAAGAATGGGGGTTTCTAGCCACACATCAAGACATAGAAAATTATACCTACATGAGCTTGCATTCAAATGGGTATGAAGATTTAACTCTTGTTATGGACCAAGAATGAAGAATCCAAGACACCCAAATCCAAATCCTTAGAGATGAAACCCTCTTCTTCTTCAAGTTTCAAACCCTCTCAAACTCAGAGCAAAAAATAAAAGTACTAATAATTATATTTAAAATTTGATATTGTCTAATGATATATCCTTTATAACTCTCAACAAGTATTTATAGTTTTCAAAAACCTATGTTGCGAGGGATCATTCGGCGACATTAGTCAGAATCACCAGTCAACTCATTTATTTGCCCTTTAGTGTAGTTCATCGCCTTCATGCACCATCCTTCGGCATCGTTGTGCTCTGCGTCACTGGACGATATAGTACTGCTTCTTGGAACTTCTCGACGATGCGCCGACTACTCCCTTGTTCCACCGACTTGATTCTTTCCTCAGGCTCAGCACACTGGAACAAAAGGTGAAGTGAGACCTTTGGGTGATTTGCCAAGTGGACTCGGCGATCCTCAAGCCTTCATTTTCTCATTCTTTTCATCCTTTTAGTTCCTTTTTGCGAAGGACTGTACATGCTTTCCTTCAATCTTCAAATACCTGAAACTTTTGGGCTTTCATCATATATTGATATAAAATAAGCATTTGAGGACACAATTTCTATTAAAATATAGCCCTAAATGAGTCCAATTTGTGGACTCATCAATCCCACAGGGAATAGTGCATCCTTCAAATTACTTTAATAAAATTACTATGACAATCTCTTGAATCAAGCAATGCTTGCACAATTAATATTCAAATCTTCAAATTATGGGTTTTAACTACCAATTCAAACTTACACCTCAACACAAGCAATGAAATATTAGAGTAGAACTTGGGAAATTGATCAACCAATTATTGAATCTTAACGAAATCGGTAAATGTTACTGCTCATAATGGACTAATTTGTTGTGGGTAGGTCGAACCATATATAAAGTAACTTTCTCTTGAACAATTACCTTTTCTATGTTGAATTCTCTTGAACTTCAACACTGATCGAATGAAACCTAGCTCTTTACCCTCATCAAATCCACTCTCTCGAGTTGGATACAAAGGAAAAGTTCCTTGTTTCACTCTATCGAGCTGAAACTAAGGAAACCCACTACTAAGGACACTTAGATTGCCTTACCTTAGTCCCACACCTCTCTCTCGAGCAAGTGCACAACACTGAAATTGACACACGAAGCAACACAATTCAATCTCAAAACATTAGACCCACTTCAAATTAGTACCATTCTTCACAATTAACAAACACCCACTAAGTAAATTCAACAATTGGCTTCATGATCAAAACCCCATGGAAAGGGTTTTAGCCACTCATCTCAAAAATAAAAAGATCAAAATTAATTATCATTCCCACAGTTGCGTACAAAATGAGAATTATAAATGAAATTCAATTGATAATCTTCTCTATTACAAAATCTCTCTCAAAATCTTGCTAAAATTGCTCCCTCTACCCTTTGGTAGTATTTTCCCTCTAAATAATTCTTTCCTCACTTTCTGAATGAATTTCTCTCTCTAGCTAAAACTAATTTAAATAAGTCTGAGATGTCACTGCACAGGACTACTCGGCAAAGTAAGCCAGGTATCGCTAACAAATCGGCGACTCATCGATTGCTCTGCATCTCACCTTTATTTTTTGCTTTTCCTTGGTGTGGCTACTATGACTTTAGGGGATCTAGGTCGGGATCACCGAATGACTCCGTGGTTTGCCCATTATTCTTCCATCTCTCCCATCAACACTTGCTTGCATCTTCTTCGTACTTTTGGCGACCTGGTTGTCCTTCGCCTACTAGATCGGTGATATGCCGAATATGATTGTTGATCGCCGAATTTTCCTCCATTTTAGCTCTAGCATTCTGTAACTTTAAGCGGTATCTTCGTGATTTGGCGATTCGCTGAATGATATTGGCGATTCGTCGAACGACATCATCAATCATTAGGTCTTCTTTTTCTCATTCCTTAAGCTTTCTTTGTTCCTTTTTGCCTAATAGTGTTCATGCTTTGTCTCTAACTCCAAATACTTGTAACTCACGGGTTTTCATCAGCTATTGAGACAAAATATGCATTTGAGGACACTAAATTAATCAAAATAAAGCCCTAACTGAGTCCAAATCGCGGACTCATCAAGCTGCCAACCCTACCTTTCCCCACCTTTTCCACCGGCGTCACTCCTATTATCATCAAGACCTTATAAACCTCATCAATGAAATCTTAAGGATCTTTCTCAACCTTAGAACCATGAAACTCAAGAGGATTCATCCTAGTGAAGTCCATCACTCTATATGCCGACGTACCCACATTTGGGTTCACAGGAACCATAACATCCCTATTGGCTTTGGCCATCACGGCTTGAGCCAACACTCCAAAAAACAGCCCTAAGATCTTGAGGAGCTTGGGAGGAGCTTTTTGTTTCGTATTCTCCCTCAAATTCCTTCTGGGATAAGATCCTCAAGTAGCCATATCCTGTAGAGCATCGGATAAGAATTAGGAGAGAGACCTTATAGAGTTAAACTCTATAGCACGACTTTAGAGTAATGAAAGAAGTAGAGTTTCCTAAACATCTTGTAGCCTTTCATTCATAAATTCAGCACGCTTCACACTTATGAAAAAGAGTCTACTCGATGTGGCTTATGAGACATCCTAGGACTATTCTAAACCTTGTGCTCTGATATCAACTTTGTCACTACCCAGGGGTACCCTGTAACACCCCAGATTCAAGAAAGACCAAATAGAAGATTTTCCAAAGGTTCAGGTGCCACCAATAGAGGCTAAACCACGGCCCGTGGATAGGACCACGGACCGTAGGTGTGATCTGTAGGTTAGCAACCCAAAATCTTTAGAAAATCAAGACCCACGATAGGACCTACGGACTGTAGCTGGGTCCATGGTCCGTAGTCTGGTGTCCGTAGATCGTGACCCCCATATCTAGTCCCAAACGCCAAATGATCCCATAACAGGACGAACTGTGGGTCGGTCCATAGTTTGTCGGTCAGGGTCCATCGATGGCCTTGTCTACTTTAAAGTGATGGTTGGTTTGGTCTTTTCCCTATGCATTGGGAATTTAAACTACATCGTTTTACTCAGTTTAAGGCTAATAATCTAGTCAAAACCTGAAAAAAAACCCTTATTCACCAAAAATATCCAAACCTATAGCAGAAAGAGGCAACAATTTCCCAAGAACAGTCAGGAGGTTTACTTCAAGTTTCAGCTTTAAAATCGAAGGATTTCTCCATAGATTTCATCACCAAGTATGTGAGATTTAAGTGGTGGGTTCCATTTATCCACTAGGTCCCTAGAATTCAATCAACTTCTTGATTCTCCATATTTTTTTCAAACCTAGGGTTTCTAAAACCTTTGAGTTTTGTTGTGATTTAGTTGTTGTAGTATCCTTAATCGAAATAACATGTTTTCTTGGAAAGTTTACTTAATTCCTTGTATGAAATTCAGAATCCTAGTTTGTATAGATTCTCTTAGTTCATGAATTACACTTGCTAGTTTAGTTAACCAGATAATCATGCTCCAGATTTTGATTGTCACAGTATGAGTATATAAATGTTTGTATTCTCAGATTGCATGTCAGTAGTTTGAGCAAATCAGTATCTCAGTCACATTTCAGTCATATACATATTCAGTTGGGAGTAGACTTAGCACTGAGTTTGACTAGGGTTCAGCGTACCCTCATAGTCCCAGAACTACGTGCCTCCATAGGATTTTAAGTCCTCTCTGTTGGGCTTCAGATTTAGTGATCACGTCAGTTATGCCTTTATACCCTGGCAAGGTATATTGGGTCCTCTCGATGAGGCGTATACATTAGACTCCACGTTTAGCTTATGTGGTTTATGTCGGTTAATAGTAGCTCCCACAGTCATACTCTCAGTGCATTTGACCAGGTTTTCAATATATACTTCAACATTCAGTTTAACATGGCAATTTCATGATTAGTACTTGGTCATTACATTCAGCTTAAATTTTCAGTTATGTTTCAGTATTTACATTCTTGCCCAGTTATGCTTTGTTCAGCTTATATATATTTGTTCAGCTTATATATATTTGTCCAGCTTAGCATCTATATCTTGCATGCTTAGTACAGTCCAAGTAGTGATGCATGCTCTGTGCTACATCCTTTTATGATGTAGGTTCAGGTACTCAGCATCCAGACCACACTAAGATTGATTCTCGATCCACATTTAACAGCTTTAGTGGTGATTCCTCATACTTCAAGGACAATAGGCATGCTTTATATTTTGACTTTCTATTCAGTTTTTTGCTAGAGTTAGTTGGGGGGCATGTCCCAGCAACTCAACTTAGTTAGAGGCTTTTCATACATAGTAGTAAATGAGGCTTGAGTTGTTAAATGGTTGTTTCAGTTATCGCTAAACTCTTAGTATGTTTTATCTATTCATACTAGTTGGGTTTTTCCCCACTTTTAGTTATACATTGATTTAGCTTCTGCATAATACATGTCTTATTCAGTTATTCTCAGTATGCTTGATATATGCTAGACATAAGGTTAGCTTGGGGTCACTCGTGATCCTAGGTCTCGGGTTATGTCAAAGGGGGCTCGGGGCGTGAAAAACTTGGTATTAGAGCATTAGGTTTAAAAGTCCAAGGATATCTTAAAACTGTACTAAGTAGAGTCTCTTTCATGGGTGTGAAGTGCACCACATCTATGAGAGGGAGGCTACTAAGTGTTTTAAGAAAAACTTCACCTTCTTTGTTATTTTTATCGTACGTGGGTATGATCCAACTTCCCCTTTCTAATTCATCGTTATGTTTTTCAGGTAATGCCTCTTCATAGAGCTAATGCACAGAATCCTAATGCACGCAGTGCTAACGCAGTTCCTCCAGTACCAAACCATGAGGTTACAAATGCAAAATTTTAGAATGCGATCCATCTTTTGGCTCAGAGTGTGGCCAATTAGAATAATCAACAGGTCCCAGTTCCTACTAGCACAAATAGTGGATCAGCTGCAGATAGAGTTTGAGACTTTGTTCGGATGAATTCACCTGAGTTTCTAGGGTCGAAGGTTGGTGAGGATCCATAGAACTTCATTGATGAGGTTAATAAAATTATTGGAGTAATGCAAGTGACTGGAACTGAGAGTGTTGAGTTGGCATCCTATCAACTTAAGGATGTGGCTTATCTGGTTCACTCAATGGATAGATAATAGGGGTGTTGATGCAACTCCTATGACTTGAAATTATTTTACTATAGCTTTCCAAGACAGGTTCTTCCTAAGGGAATTGAGAGAAGCTAAGGCACAAGAGTTTATGAACTTGAAGTAGGGTCAATGTCGGTCCAAGAGTACCTACTGAAGTTTACCCAGCTCTCTAGGTATGATCCACACATGGTTGCCGATTCAAGGGCACAAATGAGTAAGTTCTTGTTTGGGGTATCCAATTTGGTGAAGACTGAGTGCATGAATACTACGCTTCTAGGGGATATGGTTCTCTCCATACTAATGGCTCATGCTCAACAGGTTGAGGGAGATAAGCTTAGGGAATTTACTAAGGATAACAAAAAGGCTAGAACAGGAAATGATGAATAGTCACAACAAAAGTTGGACAGTGGAAATCACTCACTATTTCAACAGAAGTCTATAACCCCAGCACCTTTATCAACTAGTGCTCCATCTCCCAGGTTTCTACAAGATCAAAGAGGTAGGGCATCAAGCTCTAGGTCTCAGGAGAGTGCTTCAGGTAATAGGACCTTTCCAACTTGTCCAAAGTGTGGTAAGAACTATCTGGGTGAGTGTCTTGTAGGCAAGGAAGGGTGCTTTAGGTGTGATCAGTCTGGCCATATGTTGAAGGATTGCGCTTCTACCAAGAAGGGGCAATGAGGTAACAACAATAGGGCTCAGTCTATAGCTCCAGCAGCACCAGCAGGTTGCCCAACTCAGGAGGGTACTTCATCTAGTACAGGTGGTGGTCAGCGTAGAACAGGTTGTATATTGTCAAGCTCACCATGATCAGGAAGATACTCCTAAAGTGGTCACTGGTACGTCACAAGTCTTTCATTTAGATGTTTATGCATTGTTAGATCTAGGGGATACACTGTCTTTTGTAACTCCCTACATAGTAGTAAACTTTGGTGTCAGTCTAGAAACTTTTTTAGAATCCTTATCAGTCGCTACTCCAGTTGGTGACCCAGTTATCTAGTAGAGTAAGAAATGGTAGATTTCGATATCATTCTAGGCATGGATTGGTTATATTCCTGCTATGCCTCAGTCGATTATAGAACTAGGATCGTTCGGTTTCAGTTTCCAAATGAGATAGTCTTAGAGTGGAAGGGCAGTATATCATTGCCTATGGGTCAATTCATCTCTTACCTTAAGGCCAGAAAAATGATCTCCAAAGGGTATATCTATCATCTTGTTCGAGTTAAGGATTCAAATTTTGAGACCCCAACTCTTGAGTCAATCCCATTAGTAAATGATTTTCCAAAAGCATCTCCAAAAGATCTTCCCAGAGTTCTTCTTGAAAGGGAAATCGACTTAAGAATAGATCTCCTCAGCCCATTTCGATTCCTCCTTACAAAATGTCTCCATTCGAGCTTAAGGATTTGAAAGAGCAGTTGAAAGACCTTCTAGATAAGGTCTTCATTAGACCTAGTATCTCTCATGGGGTGCTCCAGTATTGTTCGTAAAAAAGAAAGATGGTTCTCTCAGAATGTGCATTGACTATCGCCAGTTGAACAATGTCATAATCAAGAATAAGTATCCTATCCCTAAGATTGATGACTTGTTCAACAAACTTCAGGGTGCTAGTTTTTTTTCTAAGATAGACCTCAGATCCGGCTATCATCAGCTCAGAGTTAGATAAAGTGACATTCTAAAGAAAACTTTCAGAACTTGGTATGGTTAATGAACCGCGTGTTCAAATAGTATTTGGACTTGTTCGCCATAATCTTTATTGATGACATCCTTATTTATTCTCGGAGTGAGGAGGAGCATGCGACTCATCTGAGAGAGCAAACTCTCAAAGATCGACAGTTATTCGCTATGTTCAAAAAATGTGAATTTTTTGTTACAGTCTCTCGCTTTCCTTGGTCATGTGGTATCCAACGAAGGGATCCGAGTAGATTCTCAAAAAATTGAGGCAGTACAGCACTGGCCCAAACCCACCTCTCCAATAGATATCAAAAGTTTCATAGGTTTGGCGGGTTATTACAAGAGGTTTGTTGAAGGATTTTCATCCATAGCTTCCCCATTGACCAAATTGACTCAAAAGAAGGTCAAATTTAAGTGGTCAGATGAGTGTGAGAAAAGTTCTCAGAATTGAAGACTATGTTGACTACAACTCTAGTCTTGACTATACCAAAAAGCTCAGACAGTTATGTGATTTATTGTGATGCATCCAGGTTCGGCCTAAGTTATGTATTGATGCAGTGAGATAAGGCCATAACTTGCTTCTAGACAACTTAAGGTTCATGAGAAGAACTACCCGACTCATGACCTCAAGCTTGCAGTCATAGTATTTTCCCTAAAGATTTGGAGATACTACTTGTATGGTGCTCATGTTGATGTATTCATAGATCATAAGAGCCTCCAATATGTGTTCACCCAGGAAGAGTTAAATCTTCGCCAAAGGAGATGGCTTGAATTTCTCAAGAATTATGACATGAATGTGTTGTAACATCTAGGTAAGGCCAATGTAGTGGTTGATGCTCTCAGTAGGTTGTCCATGAGTAGTTTAGCTCATGTTGAGGAAAAAAGGAAAGAGCTAGCAAATGATGTTCACTAGCTTGCTCGCTTAAGAGTTTGCCTTACGGATACATCAGATAGTGGGGTGATCATTCAGAATGGATCTGCATCTTCGTTGGTAGCAAAGGTTAACAAAAAACAAGATACTGATCCTATAGACTTTAGTTGAAAGGTGTAGTTCATCAGTAGAAAGTTGAGGTTTTCTCCCAAGGGAGAGATGGTGTGTTTCGGTACCAGGGTCACTTATGTGTTCCTAATGTGGGTGGGTTAAGGCAGCAGATCCTCACAAAAGCTTATAACTCCAGGTATTCCATTCATCCAGGTGCCACTAAGATGTACCGTGATCTACGGGAAGTAATTTGTTGAAAGACATGAAGAGAGACATAGCAGACTTTGTGGCTAAGTATCCTAATTATCAACATGTTAAGGTAGAACATCAGAAACTAGAAGGTATGACTCAAGAGATTAGCGTTCCTTCGTGTAAGTGGGAAGTGATAAACATGGACTTCATTACAAATTTACCTCACACTCACAGACAGTATGACTCCATTTGGGTAATAGTGGACAGAGTTACTAAGTTTGCTCACTTCTTGGTGGTCAAGACTATAGATTTAGTGGAGGACTACGCCAAACTCTATTTTGATGAAATAGTCAGGTTGCATGGGGTTCCCTTGTCTATCATCTTAGATAGACGTCTTTAGTTTACCTCTCATTTCTAAAAATCATTTCAGAAAGGTCTTGGTACTCAAGTAAATCTCAGTACAGTATTTCATCCACATATGGATGATCAGGAAAAACATACCATTTAGACCTTAGAGGATATGCTGAGAGCTTACGTGATCGATTTCAAGGGTAGTTGGGATGATCACCTACCTCTCATAGAGTTCGCCTATAATAATATTTTTCATTCCAGTATTTAGATGGCCCCATATGAGGCATTATATGGGCCTAAATGCAGGTCCCTAATTGGTTGGTTTGAAGTAGGTGAAGCAGCCTTGATAGGTTTAGATTCAGTTCGTAAGGCTATGGAAAAATTTTAACTCATCAGAGATAGACTAAAGATATCTTAGAGTTGTCATAAGTCCTATGCAGATGTGAGAAGAAGTGAATTAGAGTTTGAAATTGATGATTGGGTTATCCTAAAGGTGTCACCTAGGGAACTCAACTTCTTTCATTACTCTAAATTCATGCGATAGAGTCTAACTCTATAATTTCTCTCTCCTAATCCCTATCCAATACTTTTCAGGATATGGCCACTCGAAGGGCATATGCTAGAAGGAATGTGGGAGAGAATGTGGAACGAGAAATTCCTCCTCAAGCTCCTCATTTTTTGGTCAATCCTTTGGCCGAAAAAGTAAGTAATACAAATTTTAGGGCTACTTTTAAAGTGTTGTCTCAATCCATGACGGCTCAAGCCAATAGGGTGGTTGTGGTCACCATGAACCCAACTATGGGTACGGCGACAACTAGAGTGAGATATATCACTAGAATGAATACTTCAGAGTTTCATGGTTCCTTGGTTGAGAAAGATCCTCAAGAGTTCATTGAAGAAATGTATAGTGTGTTCATGATCATGGGAGTGATACCGGTGGAAAAGGAGGAATCGTTCGCTTATCAACTCAAGGGTGTTGCTCAAGTTTGGTTCAACCAATGGAAGGAAGAGTGGGCGGTTAATGTGGGTCCTCTTGATTGGGAAAAACTTAAAGTTGCTTTCCTTGATAGGTTCTTTACCCTTGAGATAAAGGATTCAAAGGTACTTGAATTTATCCACCTTCATCAAGGAAACATGAGTATGAATGAGTAAGTTTTGAAGTTCAACCAATTGTTTCGATAAGCTCCTACTATGGTTATTGATCCTAGGGAAAAATTAGTAAGTTTGTTTTGAGAGTGTCTGAAATGGTGGTGAAGGAATGTCATACCGACATGCTTATCAATGATATGGACATTTCTCGTCTTATGGTTCATGCTCATCAAATTTAAGAGGAGAAACTTAAGGAAAGGTCCAGGGAGGCAAAGAAGGAAAGGACCAGTGATGGTGACTTTTCACATTCAAGGACCAAGAGACATGGTTGTTCTAAGTTCTAACAAAGGTTTTTTGGTCAAGGTTTTCCCAATGCTCCTCCTAAATTTAACAAGCATAGGGTGTCTAACCCTAAACCTCAAGAAGAGAATGGTGGTGTATCTTCATTGTCTACTTATGCTAAGTGTGGAAGAAAGCATGGGGTAAATGTCTAGCTGGTCCTAATGAATGCTTTAGTTGTGGTAAGACGGATCATAAGATAAGGGTTGTCCCTCGGTTTCTAAGAATGAAGAAGATAACTGTTGACGGTCTCAACCTTACCCTTCATCAAGTTCGAGTGGAAGTCATCAGAAAAAGAGATTTTATACACTCCAAACTCGCCATAAGCAAGAGGGTTCTCCCAATGTTGTTACCGATATGTTGAAAGTTTTTCATCTTAAAATGTGTTGCCTTGTTATTTGTAACGCTATATCTGGCCATAATGTTTGATATTCTTTCAGATGTATTGTTAGATCTTTTTTCTTTCTCTACTCCTATTGGTGAAACTATTGTGGCTAAGAAAGTCTATAGAAGTTTTCCCATCTACTTATACCATAGAGTCACTCATGTTGATCTTGTAGAGCTTGATATGTTAGATTTCGATGTTATCCCTTGTATGGATTTATTGCATTCATGTTATGATTCTATGTTTGTAGGACCCGAGTAGTCAAGTCCAGACAAACCCATCCTAGAGTGGAAAGGGGAAAACTACATGCCGAAGAGTCATTTTGTTTCTTACCTTTAAGCTATAAGGGTGATTTCTAAGGGTTGCATATATCATCTTGTTTGAGTTAGGGATAATGGTTCTGAAACCGCTACTCTTAAGTCGGTCCCTGTTGTTAATAAGTTTTTGGAAGAGTTTCCTGATTATTTACCTTGTATTCCTCCTGAAAGAGAAATAGACTTCTAGATTGACCTCCTTCCAGATACGCAACCTATCTCTATTCATCCTTACCGAATGGCTCTTGCAGAACTTAAGAAATTAAAGGAGCAATTGAAATATTTGTTGGATATGGGTTTAATCCGACTGTGTATCTCTTTGTGGGGTGCTCAAGTTCTATCTTTTTTGGGAAAAAAAAGGTTCATTTCATATGTGTATTGACTATCGACAATTGAACAAGGTTACCGTTAAGAACAAATATCCTCTTCCAAGGATAGGTGATTTGTTTGATAACCTACAAAGAGCAAGTTACTTCTCTAATATCGACCTCCGTTTGGGTTATCACCAATTGAGGGTGAAGGAAAATGACATTCTGAAAATGGCTTTGCGAACTCGATATGATCATTATGAGTTTTTGGTGATATCCTTTGATTTGGCCAATGCTCCGATCATATTTATGGATTTGATGAATAGGAGGTTTAGACAATACTTTGACATGTTTGTGATTGTGTTCATTAATGATATATTATCTATTCAAGGAGTGAAGACAAGCATACCGATCATTCAAGGATTGTGTTGCAAGTCTTCAAGGACCAACAACTATTTGCAAAGTTTAGTAAATGTGTGTTTTGGTTAAGAACTGTGGCTTTTCTTGTTACATTTTTTCTGGTATGGTATTAAGGTAGATCCTAAGAAGACGGATGCGGTTAAGAGTTGCCCTAGACCTTTATATTAGAATTTTGTTGGATTTGGCTGGTTAGTATAGAAGGTTTGTTGAAGGGTTTTCTTCAATTGTCTTTCCATTGACGGCATTGACACAAAAGAAGTTTAAGTTCATATGGTCGGAAGCATGCGAGAAGAATTTCCAAGAATTAAAAGATAGCCTTACTTCCACTCCAGTGTTGACTTTACCACAAAAAACCGATGGGTTTGTTGTTTATTGTGATGCTTCAAGAATTGGGTTAGGATGTGTTCTTATGCAAAAAGAGAAAGTTATTGCCTATGCCTCAAGACAACTTAAGTTGCAAGAAAACACTATCCTACCTATGATTTAGAACTAGGGGCAGTTGTGTTTGCTATAAAGATTTAGAGGCATTACTTATATGTTGTTCATGTCGATGTCTTTACCGACCACAAAAGTTTGCAATATGTGTTTAAACAGAAGGACATGAATCTCCTCCAAAGAAGGTAGATTGAGTTACTAATGGATTATGATATGAGTGTTCTCTATCACCCCGACAAAGCATATGTGGTGGCAGATTCTCTTAGTCGGTTATCAAGGTGGTGTTGCTAATGTTGAGGAAGATAAGAAGGAGTTGGTTCAAGATGTTCATATATTGGCCCGATTGGGTGTTTGATTGGTTAACTTCACCAAAGGTGATGTTATGGTTAATAATGGTTCAAAATATTCTTTTGTGAAAGATGTGAAATTTAAGTAAGGTCTTGACCCGATCTTGATTGAATTGAAGGAAGCGACACTTAAGAAGTCAATTGAGCCTTTCTCCCAAGGGGGAGATGAAGTGCTTAGATATCAAAGTTTTTGTGTGTTCCCAATGTAGATGATTTGAGAGAGAAGATCTTATCAAAATCTAATATTTCTCAATATTTCATTCGCCTAGGAGCCACCAAGATGTACAGTGACTTGAGGGAGGTCGATTGGTGGAATGGGATGAAGAAGGATATAGCAGAATTTGTGGCTAAGTGTCCTAACTGTCAACAAGTGAAAGTTCAGCATCAAAATCCGGGAGGTTTGTCCCAAGATATCAGTATTCCTAATTGGAAGTGGGAAGATTTGAATATGTACGTCATTGTAGGTTTACCCCGCATGTAACAATAACAACACTCAATTTCAGTTATAGTAGATCATATGACAAAATCAGCTCATTTCATTCCCGTCAAGGTTTCTTATTCAGTACTTGAGAGAAATGGTTAGCTTGCATGGAGTGCCCTTGTCCCTTATCTCCGATTGTGGTACCCAATTCACTTCTAAATTTTGGAAATATTTCCAAAATGAGCTTGGTAATCATGTTAAGTTTCGTACGGCCTTTCATCCTCAATCTGATGGGCAAGCGGAGCACACTATCCAAACTTTGGAAGATATGTTGAGAGTTGTGTAATTGACATCAAGGGAAATTGGTATGATCACTTGCCTTTGATTTAATTTGCATATAATAATAGCTATCACTCAAGTATTGGTATGGCTCCATTTGAGGCTCCATATGGTAAGAGGTTTAGATCGGTTGGTTTGAAGTGTGTGAAATTGCATTGATAGGTCCTGAGTTGGTACACAAGGCTATGGAGAAAGTTTTACTTATTAGAGGAAGGTTGAAAATGACTCAAAGTCAGCAAAATTCCTATGTTGATGTTAGAATAAGAGACCTTGAGTTTGATGTGATTGACTGGGTTTATTTGAAAGTTTCACCCATGAAGGGTGTAATGAGATTTGGAAAGAAAGGAAAGCTTAGTCTCTGTTATTTGGGCCCATATCAGATTTTGAGGAATATTGGTAAAGTTGCTTATGAACTTCAATTGCCTAATGACTTTGCATCTGTGCATCCAGTTTTCCATATCTCCTTGTTGAAGAAATGTGTTGGTGATCCAACATCTATAGTACCATTGGAGAGTCTTGGCATAAAGGATAGTCTTTCTTATGAAGAAATTCCAGTTGAGATCTTGGACAATCAAGTTCGGAAGTTGAGGAATAAAGAAATTGTTTTTGTGAAGGTTCTTTGTAGGAATTAGTTACTTGAGGGTGCTACTTGGGAGGTCGAGGCCGATATGATATCTCGTTATCCTCATCTCCTTCCCACCATTCATACTCTAGCTTGAGGCATTTACTTCCACATGGTTTACTCTTTTGGTTTCATGTGTCTTAGATATTTCCCATGATTCCTCATTTATGTATATTCCTGAAAAACTTGATTTTTGAGAAAATGAATTGACTTGATAAATTTCCTTATGTTTATGTGCATTTCAGTAAGATTTGCCTATAAACCTTATGAGATGATGTTTTGAATATGATTTAGCTTGGAGTTGATGTTTCCTCCTCAGATATGTGCATTTATGTGATTGCATTCATGTTGGGTTGTTAGGTCTAGTTCCTACCCTCTTTATGATGTCTTGAATCTCATTCGAGGAAGAATGTTCCCAAAGGGGAGATATTGTAACACCTCGAATTTGAAAAAGGGCTAGAAAGGGCAAACGGGCAAGTCCACGAACCCAAAATGGACCATGGACCTTTCATGGCATCCTATACAGAGCATATAGGGGTCCACGTCCCTTTAAAGGAATCGTGAGACCATCAAGGACTGTCCCGAAGTAGGAGTCAAGTGGACGCTGCCCTAAACGGACCGTGATTACTTAGACAGCCTGTCTAGGGGTCCATACAAGTCACCCAGAAGGTTAGGTTGCACCCAAGGTCACTTTGAAGGACCACGGACGCCTAGACAGTCTGTAAAGCTTCAAACGGGCCGTGAAGTCGTCCGTGAAATAGACTTATCAAACCTTGAATTTCGGGTCAACTTCAAACAATCATATCTTTCAGCATAAAATGGATTATGTGGCCCATAATGTATCAAATTAAAGATCTTTGAGTCCTCTTTCTAACACCACCAAGTTTTCCTAATTTTGAGACCGAAGTAAAAAGTTATGTCTGTATTATGTGAAGCCCTATCGGGCCAGGCATCATCACGACCTATTAGACGGGTCATGATGCTCTAGACGGCCTATGAAGCCCTCGCGAGAGACACTTTGTCAAGTTTAATTTAGGGTTGTTTTGGTCTTTTCCCAATTAATTTAACCAATACTGTCATTTTACCCTCTAACCTAGGCCCTATATAAACATTTTTACCCCCAAAATCACCCAATTCAATTCACTCTCTTAAATTCCCAAAAGTTGATCAAGTTCATCCTCTCAAATATTTCTCTCTGTAAGGAAGAAGAACAATTCTAGGGTTTCAAGATCAAGTCTCCAAATTCACCATTAATTGCAAGATTTTGGCATCAAGGTACGATAGTATTCACCTATGGATTTATTTCCTTTATATGGTTTCTAAATTCTCCAATTTTGCAAGTTAGAATCTCCAATTGAAGTTAGGATTCTTACTCAATCTCATGGGTTCTTTTCAATTACGATCTACTTGATTGTTTTATGTTATTTTATGCATGAATTGAGATAATTGCATGTTTATAAGTTGAATTCACATGAACTCATCCATAATCCATGATTTCTAGAATTGATCTTATGATGAAACCTTTGAAAGATGAAATATGAATTTATAAAGATATGCATGTTCTTTATGAAATTGATGTAAATATTGTAAGGATGTTTTGAGAGTGAAGTATCAATGTTGTTGTAAAATGATTTCTCACATACTGCTCGAACATAAATGTGAAAGGGTTTTCTCACATAAAGGATTCATGAGGTTGAAAGGTTTTCTCACATAAGATGAATCAAAATTTAAAGAGTTATTCTAACGAAAAGACAAGCAGCGAATACCTATGTCCTAAGATGATAAGGCAAATTAATATTAATGACTATTCCATGGGATTTATGCTTAGCACCGAGTTGACAAGTAGTGATTACCTATGTTCCATAAACTATGTACCACCATAGGTTGTATTAGATAGACTAATGCTAGGGGATCCAACTAAGCTAGAAGTCCATGGTTCTCACAAGGTCAATGCATACTTAAAAAACCCTTTGAGCTTTCTCGAAACCTTTGAAAGAATATAATTCATTTTTTGGGATATTAGCTTTAACCAACAATGAACAATGTGAGTTATAACATGGAATTCGATGTAACTCCCACACCGAGAAGGGAGAATCTATTTTCCAAGGTTGAACTCTGTAAAATTCATATGATATTTGTGGATCCACTATCTAGGTCATTTAATGCAATCCTACGGTTGCACGTAGCTTGAAACTAGAGGTTTTGCTAGACACTACCCTATTTGAGCCTCGACCTCAAAGCTCTCTTGGTGTTAAGTTAAATCCCAATGGAATACATAAATTCAAATATCAAAGTATAATATTAGTAAAGGCAATAATCATAATACCAATCTAAATCATAAAGTCATATCAGAGTAGCTCCTTTAAATCGTAATTCATACATATGTGAGGAAACCTTTCACAATCATGATTTCATAATATGTGAGAAAACCTTTCACAATTCATTTATACTTATCTCAAAAGTATCCTTAGTTCATAAAACATAATTTTGATAAGACATGCATCACTTTTATAAATCATCATTCATAAGTTCATAAGCTTTCTTCATATTTTCATCATCATAATCAAGTATAATGCATGGGTGCATATGAAATAAATTGGGAAACATATAATTAAATCAAATCATGCAGAATAAGATTGAAAATTAGCAATTGAATAATAATAAAAAAGGAACCATGAAGATTGACATAAACCCAAAATTGAATTAGGTGAAATTGAATTGGGGATTGATGATCTCTTTAGGACCCAATGGATGAATGGAATCCATTAACAAATTCTCACATACCTGGGAAATAAAAGTCCTAAAAGCAATGGAGACTAAAAAACATGAAGTTTGAAACCCTAGCTTTCTTTCTTGAACTTGAGAGAGAATTGGAGGGGGTGAATTTGAATTAGATTTGGGAATTTGAGAGAATGAGAGGGTTGAGAGAATGGAATCGTCTTGCTCTTCTTCTATCTCATCTCCCTTGTCATAGTTGAAGCCACTATATCCAAGGAAATTTTCTTATCTCTAGTATACCAAGTCATATTGGCTTTCATCATTCGATTAATAGCAATGAAAGTCAATGGATGAGTTAGGCTCATTAAAGAAACTCCAACCAGGTTATTCACTACCGCTTGATTAACCTCATCTAATGAGCTGTACAAAATCTATAGCAATACTTCATTTGACAATCCATGGTTTAAGCACTCATCAACCTTCTTCTTAAATCTTAGTCACACTACATGCATAGCTTCCCCCTGTAAGATGAAAATTTTTAATTTCATCTTGCAATTCAAGTTTCTAAAAGGGTGGAAAAGAATCTCTCATTGAATTGAATGTGGTTTATAGTTTAGTCCAAGATGCAATAGACCCCTGGGGAAATTCTACAAGCCATGAAAGGTATTTACTAGTCAATGAGAAAGTAAACAATCTTAGATGAATAGAATCTTGGCTAATGTTTTGCATTTTTAAAGAGAGACAAACATCCACAAAACTTTTTAGGTGCCGATTTGCATCTTCCACGGCTTTCCCTCCAAACAACCCCTTCATTTGTAGGAGGTGAAGCATATGACTTGTAAAGTGAAACACAACATTCCCTACCATATGTAGTAGGCTAATGGCCCTTACAACATCTAACTCAATAAGCTCATCATCAAGGTCATTAGCAAAATCATACATGCATTCGTTGTCAACCGCTTGGCTCATTTTTCCTAGTTTTCCAAATCAACAACAAAATAACAAGAACGCGAAATTCACAAAAAGTTGAATTCACGAATCAATAAAAGAGGATCATTAACCAATCTCCGGTAACAGCGTCATTATTTATAAACATTCAATTATGTCCCTTTTTAGAGGAATAGGCAGCCCGTATGCAAAATAATATCAAACTTTAAATGTCAAGATTGAACCACAAGAATTGAAAGATAGGATCATTCTAAAATTTATTTTGTAACCCGAAACAAACTAACGAATTGAGGGGTGTGTGTGTTGCGATGGGGTTTCGACATAATAAGTAAAGATTAATCACAACTAAATCAATTGATACATGGATAGCATTTGGTCTAGGTTACTTTCGACGAGCTGTCAAACATATATTCTTTCGATTCTCCCGAACTTCAAAACCATTATCAATAAAACACCAAACATTGCTTGAGTAGATAGATTATCTCTAGTTCATATGACTAAATGGGAAAATAATCGAAATATCCTATCTCTAGCTCAAATCCATAGACTAATTTCACCAAGTCCTCACTATTGAGTTTTACACAACTCCATTTTGCTTTCTAAAACCAAAATTGTATTAGAGGAATCAATCAATGTTTGCAACCACTAATTTTTAGATTAAAACTTTAACACAGCTCTATATCCATGCATAACAATCGATTTTAGGAATAATTAATCAACACCCATTAAAATTTACACCAACATCATGCAGACACGCCCCTAGCTACAGATCTAGTTGCACATAATAAATGAAATAAAGATAATACTCATGTAGGAAAATTCCATTTCAACCTAATTTGATTATCAAAATCTGAGATCCAAGCTTAGAATAATGCAAATTTGAATTTTCTATCACTATTAAAAAGTATTCTCAATTGAGAAGAAGATAAAGATACATTATTATGCAAATCCCTATAATATTCTTAAAACCTTCCAAAGAAATCAATTTATCCTTCAAGTACAGCTTCACCCTTAAGCTTACGCTCTTCAACTTGTGTTGGACCAGAAGAACATTGATCCAAATTTGTGTAGCGCCAATCGCATCACTACGATTTCTTCATTAACACCTGCTTTGGAATTGGTGGAACCCAGTCAAGAATTTTGCAGTGCCAAATGAGTCACAGAAGTAAAGAAAGTCTTTCTCCGATGAAGCTAGTGTTTAGCTGATGAGACATCAACTGGCTCTTATAAGACGTTGGTTCTTTCACTGGTATGCTTTAATTATTTTAAGATTAAATCCATCATACTTGATTTTCTAAGGAATGCCTATACAAAAGAAAAGTAAGGCTTAAAACCCCCTTGTTTAGCATTTAAACATAACAATAATTCAAAAATTCAAATTTAATAAGTTGTTAGAATACACACTCATCACGTTCACACTTGGATTAGGTAATTTTATGATGTGTATGAACAATCCATACCAAGAGGTAAGAAGAAAAGGGGTCGGCTTGACCCTATTGAAGTTGGGGGAAGGAAAATGAAGTGTAGCGAGAGAGATATTAATAATGCCTTGGAATGCACGGTGTGAATTCATCACGAGTTGGACACTAAACTCAAGAGGATCTTAGATAAATTGAGGATTTTCCTTACCCCCATTGTTTTGTGAGACTACGCCTCCTTGGATTGCGGAGGGGGTGGTAATTGAAAAGAAGGATATACACATCACTACAAGATACTGGTTTGGATTCATATGTAGTTCATTGATGTCATCGTAGAATGAATTACGTTATCCTCCACCCTAAAGATACTTTGTTAGGGTCTATCATTGCTAGAGAGAGGTTGAACCTGAGTTCAATCATTGCTCTAGAGGTAGTCATGATAGTTAAGCTTAATGATTAGAGGCTCAAATTCCCTCTATGATTGACCCTGACATAGAGGTCGCCCTTGTACCTCTTCGGGAGGAGATGTGAGCACACAAGCAGACTTTGTGGTATAGGGAGAATGTATTGATGCATTATCCGCTCAAGTAGAAAAGCATGAAAAAGAGCACATGGTTGATGTAGATACTGATTAGACAGCCTTGAAGGCTTTAAATTTATTCATCTCACCATTTTAATCCTATAAATATCATACCCAATATAAGATAATTGATAAAATTCATGTTCAATAACTATAATGAGAAACATAAGAATAATTCATAAACTTCATGTTCAAAAATGATTATGAAAATATTAAATGTGAAGCAAATAATGATTAAATAGATATATTTTTTGTCTCACATTAGTGAGTTGAATTACGTTAATTGTATCTACCAAGCTTGTAAGAATCTGACTATATTCTTGTTAGATTATTGTCGTATGAGTGGTGTCAGCTATTAAATTATATCCTTGACTTTCCTCCCTGTGTACGTTCATTATAGTATGCTATCAACTAGTCGATTCTATTGTGTTTACTATGAAATTAGTTACTATAAATTATAAGTTTAAGTCAAGATCTAGTGAAAAGATTCAAACTACCCTCTAACCCCATGTCTGAGTATTTACACCGCCATTAATATCACCATAAGTATTTCACATATTCATGAGCAGATAGGTGTACTTAGATTGTGTTTTTCCCCTCCATACACACACAATACTTTATGATATTATTTTCACCTTGCACTTTGTACATTACCTCATCTTGACTTTCCAAGCCTTGGGGCACTACACCAATGCCTATTGGTCATGATAGAAATGTAGACAAACCTTCTTAGTATTGTACTCGAACTCCAAATAGATTAATTGGTCAACTCTACTTCTTCTAGAGTTTCCAAATTCAAAGGTTTGTTAAGTCTTTTATTTTGTACAGTTGATAAGTAGGATGGGTTCCTATCCTGGTCAAATGTAGAGGTTTGCAGACTGATGATTGTATAATTGTTTGTTAATAGTTGTGTTAGCCTAATTACTTTTGTACTATCAGCATGATGACCTTGTTTCCCTTTATATGCATTTATTGTGATTAGAAATGTCATCGGGGAATTGATATCACTATAAACACAATGATGGTCTTGTCAACCGCATAAGGATGTGTATTTTGTATTGTGAAATATTGAGTTAGGCGAATTACTATTGTTTCAAGATTATCTGATTATTGACTTGCCATTCAAGGACTTCAAGTAAGTCAAGATGTATACTTATTTGTATTTACTAGTGTATGTGGCATGCATGCGCCAATAGCCTACACGTTCAGTTGGGTTACCTCGAGGTTAAGGGTGGCACCAAATGTTGGATTGATATTTAGATTGAAGGCATGATGGACTAATTTATGGAGATATGAGGTGAGTTATTTCTTAGACGTTTCGATGCCTTTTAGTATCCAATAAGAAATAAGATGAGTACATGTATTTTTTAGATATGATTGTATAGAGAGTTGATTATGCTTTGCATCACCTTGTGATATGCCTTGTTGAAATTTTTGAGTTTTACGATTTTCGATAGTCCATTTTAGAGGACTATCTGTCAAAATTTTTCCACAATCCTAAGACTCAGCCCCAAGAAGATGATTATTCATTCGAGGATAAATGTTTTTAATTGGGGGAAGGACGTAACATCTGAGGTTATATATTGTCATCTGTCTCAGTCTTATGATTCTAAATTTGAGATTCTTATTATAATACCCCCACATTCAGAAACACACAATTAAATTAGAATTTGATAAAAATATATTTTCTAGTGGCTTCCCAAAAATGTCTTGATAATTTTAAAAAATTATTTAGTTAGGATACTTAGTATGTATCAATTATATAAGATTTTTATAATTATTAATATTTTAATGGATTACATTACTTCTTCATATGTACAACAACTAATATATATTTGAGGATAGACATAAAGTCAATATTTAAGTTGACCCGAATTTTGAAAAAGACCTTAACTTTGCAACCGTCCTATTACCCCACTAAACAATTATGAACTGATATTATTATATCATTTTTCGATCATGCTAGATTTTAAGAAGCAAGTGTGTTCACACACCAATTATTACATGACACGTGTTAATTTAATTAAAAATATATTTTTTTGTTGAACCCCTCTCCCTTTTTTTTTTTCCTTTTTTTTTCCCTTCTTCTTCTCTAATCAAATTCTTTAGTTCAGTGATTTTTTATAAAAAAGAAATCATAATATTTTTTAGACTTTATTGAATTATTTATAACAAAACTAATTATTTTTCTAAGAAAATTTAAATTTTTGAAGGTATCATCAATTACTCATTTTCATCTAACTTCAAAATTAGAAATCATAATTTTAAAAGAATGAATGAATTTCCCGAAAAATTGAAAGAACTTGGTTGAAATCGGATAAAAAAAAACTATATGATACTTCCTAATCATCTTGAAATTTAATGGGTTTATTCAATTGTTCGAAATGTAAGAAAATATTTAGATAAAGTTTTAAAATTAAGAGAGTAAAACTAATAATAGTAAAAAAAAAAAAGAAAAAAGAAAAAAGAAATGTGAAGTTGTGGTAAAATGGTGACATTAAAAGTGAGAAGATTCAATGGAGATGACAATGAATTTTTGAAGAAGTAGAAGAAAGAAAGAGAAAAACTAATAAGGAATAAAATAATAAAAAAATATATTTTATAATAAAATACTTGAAAATAAAATTATAGTGCACATACTCTCCATGTAAGATGGACAAAAAATGATGTAATAATTTCAATTCAAGATTTTTTAGTGAGTTAATAGGACACCCACATAGTTAAAGTGTCTTTTTGAAAATTCGAGACAAGTTTAGGTGTCACTTTATGTCTTTTCTCTATATATTTACTTTACTTTACTTTGCTACCTATAAAGAAAGGAAAATTGAGCTGCTTGTTTACCTTGGGCTAGGGGGTATTTTAGGAGTTTCCTTTAGTGTTTGCATTGTTGTGCTTGTACATTTATGCTTTTAAAAACGCACTTCTATTTGATTGCTCTAAAAGCCTAAGCTTAACCAGCTACTTAAAGGATACTGTTGGTATTTATTTTTATTATTTATATGTGTTGTTGTATTTTGTATATCATGAATAAAGGATAGTACAACCTAATTTAACTCATTAAAAGAGCCTCAAAGTTGTTAACTATTATTCGATTATGTAGTAAAGTTAGAATTGTGGGTCTCAAAATTCCTACAGCCACTTGAGATCCACTTAAACTTTATAGTCCACTTATATTACATAGTATAGTTAAAGAAGACATTCATTTTGTTATTAAATCAAGATTGGAATAATATAATTATAGAGAGAAGATACAAGAAATGTAGATAGAAGAGAGAACTTTTCTTCTTATTCAAGTGTCTATTCCAAATGGTGAGTGATATCTCTATTTATAGTGTTGATATATCACTCTCAAAGGTCACCAAACTAGTAGATACATAATTATCCCTTATGTTTCTTATCACCTTGGAAGCACCCATACATGAATCTATTTATTCTTGAATAAATCTAATGGATAATTCACACAATGCAATGGATTTATAACACTCCCCCTTGAATGTCCATAGATTATGTGTCTCGTTAAAACAATACTAGGAAAAATCCCATGGGAAAAAATTCTAGTGAAGGAAAAAGAGTACACTTCTCTTTTGATATGCATTATTTGTTGCCTCATTAAAAACCTTGCTAGGAAAATTCAGTGGTACAAAACATCGGTCAAGAAAAAAAGAGTGCAACGTGTATTATACTCCTCCTGATCAAAACATCACTTAATTTCTTATGATGATGTCATCTAATCTTATATACCAACTTCTCAAATATTGACAGTGTCTTTGTGATCAAATCATATCAACGAAGTTGTTGCATGATTGAACTAATTTCTAATATATCATTTTATGATTTCATGGATATGAAATGAGGCTTTGAGTTTAGCCAAATACATTCTTAAAAATCACTCTATTGGCGACCTCGTTGCTGCAAGTAAATTGCTCATTCAACTTGTTCATAGCAACAATCATCTTTTGGACACTTTCATTTGCTGTTGATTATCTTCGTACATTGTGGTTGGTATATTCCTTTTCAAAGAAAAACCACACATTTCTGAATATGGTGTGTCATTGATCTCAACTAGACGCGCTCTCGACTTGCTTCATAGAGGGCTATTATTTTGCATGGTTTGAAGAAGTGATTATCCACATTTGATTCATTGATCGCCAAAATATTATTGTGCCTCCACATGTAAACAAATAGCGTGTTTGAGACCAAGCTTTATGCGGATTAGATAAATATTCTTCATCTGCGTAATCAATCAGTTCTGACTTGAATTCATCGAAATAGAATAAACCCATGTCTATGGTTTCTCGAAGATATTCAAGTATGTGTTTAACACCACTTCAATGTCTTTTTGTTGGAGAGGAACTGAATCTTTCCAATAAATTTACTGCAAAATAGATATCTAGTATAGTATTGTTAGCAAGATGCATTAGTGCTCTGATTGCACTAAGATATGAAGTTTCATCACCAAGAAGCTCTTCATCCTTCTTTTGAGATCAAAATGAATCTTTATTTATGTCAAGCGATCTCATAATCATTAGGGTACTCAATGAATGTAATTTATCCATATAAAATTGCATCAAAACTTTTCTGTGTATGTTGATTGATGGACAAATATTTCATTCGTCAAATTTAATATGTAGGTCAAGATATTTTAGATTCCATTCTCAAACAATCAACAACTTTTGAAAGCTCTTTAATTTAGAGTGTTTATAATGTTCAAGTTATCAACATACTCAACTATTATAACAAATTCAGATCCTAACCTTTTCATATAAATATTCCTTTTGTACTATTTTCTTCCTTGATTATTTCAATCCATATAAGGATTCTTGAAGCTTTATTTAAAAAGTTTCTTTCAAATTTTTATATGTTTCCTTGATTGCTTCAAGGATATTCATATAACCTTCAGTATTGTCTAGCTAGACATGATAATTATTCATTATATGCATTCAAGTTTTCATATATTGCCAGATCAAAACAAATCTCATTGCATCCACCATAGGAGAAAACGTCTCCAATAATGTCAGAATTTTTGCGACAAACCTTTATGCCCCAAGGCATATGTCGTACCTGATATCTTACGGTTATACCATCGCATAATTAATTTATTTGTACCCCACTGACATTATACCTTGATTTATAGACCATCAATTCAAAACATCACTTTTCTAAGTGAAATAAAATATACTGGAATTATCCCTTTTACTTGGCTAATCATTTATTTGACCACTATATGACAGATTTGAATTCAAAATCCTCGTCACAATCTATATTATTAACCGCTACTTCATATCAAAAATACCATCAATGGTTATTTGATATTGATTCCAATATGACATAACTTATCGAGATCTCTTCATTTTTCAGGTACTTGAACTTTTTGTTGTGGTGCTCTTTTATACCACTTGCTTCATTATCATGACCATATTGATCATTTGCTCCTCTCCTTCTTCAAGAAATTTTACATTTGGAACCAATTGGTCTATTATACTTCAAGTGTATCATAGATTCTGTCCTTCAAGGACTTTTCATTGGAGCATTTACAACTGAATATATCATAGGGTCAGTAAATTTATCTGGCAATTGATTTGGAACATTATGCAAATGAATTATCACTTGAACTTCAAGTTCACATTTTCTTTTAACGGGGATCTACATAATTCATAATTAAACCTCACACATAATTTTCAGTTGTCAATCATCTCTTCCCCTAAAGTTAGAAAATCTAACATTCATCCCAACCTTATTTGGGAATTCATATTTGTGCGTGGTGGAGCAATTAAAATCATAATCACACATTCAATATTTTAGATGAAAACTATTTGGTTCCTAACCCTGAACCAATTTTGATAGGGGACCTTTGCTGGCTTGATGCATACAAGCGTTGCTACATGTTAAATAAATTCATCTCATACCAAATTTGTTTTTGGGAGATTTGTTCTCATGATTAATGGTTTAGCTATAATTGGAGGCATACAATTTCCGTAAACCAACCAACGTTATCAGTATAATTTCATAGTTTGGAACTGTGCTCTTAATTTAACAATTTGAGCAAACAACCTTACAAACACCAATTTGTAAGTTAACAACAAAGCACATGTTACCATTGCATAGATGCATCTATCATATAGTTGCAAATGATCCACAATGGTAGGTGAATGGGCCCATATTCACCTTTCTATATGTTCCAAATAATTTCAGGGAGTACAATCCCAACCTTAGCTGGTACAATGATAATTTTATTATGAAAATAAGCAACACAAGAGAATTCTTAAAGAATATTTTATTTCTTCAGTATATAACTATGTGAATTCTCAATTATTTTTCAATCATATTTTAATCGAAATGGCCAACCGATCATGCCAACTAATCTTTATTCTAGTACACTTATAGTTTACTTTTGCATGTGATTTCATCAACATGTCCATGTTTATGTGCAACAAACAAGAGGAAAAAATGGGCAATCTTTTACATAAATATTTATAACCCGCTTCGGTTGTAGTAATTGGAAGATATTAAATCTTTTTGTAATTTATAGTCTCAATATTTATTTTCAATTCATCCGAAATTAAAAAGTTTCTTTTGAGACTTACTACAACCCCAATATTATTCCTCTGGTAATAACACAACTCGTTAGAGCTTGCAATTAATTTTGTGTACTATCACATATTCCATGACACCATCCATATGGTGAACATCTCCTTCTAGGAGAAAAGTATATTATTATTGTCATTGTCAAAATTATTACGAGCAATACATGTTTCTTGCTTTACTTTTATTGTACCATAGGTACACAACTGATGATAAATTTGTATTTTCCCACAATAATATTATTTTGATCATGGCCACAACCTCTATAGGCAAGAATTATTTTTTCTTTTGCCCTTTCAATAGTTCACAATAAACATATCATAATATTTTTGACGTATAAACATACACGACCATTGGTCATTCCTGCCAAATATAATTTATTTATTTCTCTCAAACCTCTTGTAGAGGTGAGTTGTGGCATATTTCCAACCATACATGAATATGTTCTTATTCATATTTTTTTCCTTCATATTTTGACACATTCACTTTAAAGAATAGGCAATCATTCATGATGTTTATTACAAGTCACAATCTCTTCATAAGTTGACCATAACCATTTATACAAGTCATACCTTTATATTTGACATATTTATATGACCCACCTCAACATCACTTTGAAAGATAAACTGCACTATCACTTTATATTCTTTCATTTACAGACTTATCAAATTAGGTCGCATGATAGCCACGTGTCCAATGACCTTTTATACCATTTTGATGATAAAATTATTTTCACAATTTGAAGGACTATTTGAAAAATTCATATTATTCTTCCTTTTATAATTACCACAATGATAACTATTATAATTATGTCCCTCCACGCCCTTATTCATACATTCAATCATTTGTCCTCTTTTAGATTATTATTCATTTCTAACACATTCATACGATAGAATGGAGCAAATCAACTAGCCGGTTTCAAAGTTATCACACATTGCTACCACATTCTTTTCAAGGAATGGAGAAAATTCAATGGAGCGAATTTCAAGACTTTTCATCAAAAATATATTATTTTGCCTTAGTCATCATTTTATCATCACTATGGTACATTGAGACTCAAACTTAATGTCTTATCCATATAAGGCACGTTAGGTCATGATTCTATGAGATTAGAACCCAATTTCTTATCATCATAGTGCATCAAAACTCAAATTGATGTCTTACCCTCTTTATGTGTTATCATGCTTCCTTCATTATTAAATCCTGTTACTATCAATGGTGTTTTTAACTTTTCCCATTTACTATCTGGCAGGCAATTATGTTTACACATATTTGCTTCTGCTCCTGTATTTATCATAGGTGTGTAATATCTATTATAGTATCCTTCTATAATTATTTTTGCTAAAATATATATTTTTGTCATTATATTAGGATGTTAAAATGTTATTTTATCATATAATTGTTCTTTTAATAATTACCTTTTTGTTTTCGTAATGTATTGTTAGTTGTTTATCATCTATATTATATGGTTTAACTGTTTGTAGCCATTTTATTCCTAAGGTAATATTATTATTTCCTTGATGTATTTTGAATTTAATTTTTATTGGTATTCCTCCAATAATTAGTTCTTGTTCAGTAGTTTCTTCTATATTTACCAAAGCTCTAGGTAATTCGTTGTTTATATTTTCTCCTGTAATTATTTCATGTTCTTTTACTAGTTCTCTTATAATCTGATTTTCTACTTGTCCTGTATTTATGTTTATTAAATATTTTCTTTGATCTAATATTCCTGTGATGTAATATTGATATGGTTGTATTTCATCATTCTTTTGTTCTAATAACTTAGATATTAGGTCGCAATCTAATCTTCTAGATGTACTATTTCTTGATGATGATGGTGTATCGTAGCTTAATCTTTTAGATGTACTTAGTCTTTCTTTTACTATCTCTAAATCTTCTTCAATATCTATTTCTTTATAACTGTAATCATTATTATCTATTACTGTAATTATTTGATCAAATGGATTTTCTATTTTAATTTTTTGAATCTTATTTCTTGCTGTTATTTTATGTTTTGTAGTTAATACATATAAATTTTTACATCTTGCTGTAAATATCTTACTTCCTGGTGCTAGTTCTATGCCTGACATTTTCCAATATAGTACTAATGATTTATCTATGTTTTTATCCTCTATAGCTACTGAATAGTTTGCACTTATAATAAATTTAAATTTTTGGTATATTAAATTTCCTCTAACTGCACTTATTATGCTTTTTTCTATAGGTTGAATTATTCTATCGTCTGCTAAGTATAATTCTATAGGTGTATCTATTCCTTCTCTAAAACATGCTTTTATTAATATTTCTGTTGCTCCTAAATGTACATATTTTATTGGATTTTTTGATTTTAAATCTTGGATTTCTTTATTAATTATTTTCTTATTTATGAAAATTTTGTTTAGTAGATCTATATCTTCCATGGTTCTTAGCCAATATTTTAAATATTCGTAGTTTATCATTAATCTGAATACGAGTCATATAGTTCATATATACTTTGAATAGTTAGTTCATGCCAATTTTGTGTTATTAATTCAAATGTCCGGTTTATTTCTTCCATGACTTAAGTATAGATAAAATATTAGAAGTACCTAGATTAAAAAACTTATTCAAATTACAACACGATGAATATTATGTAGTAAGCCAAAAAGAACATGTAATAGATTGTAAATATATTAAAGGAAAAGCTAAAATACCTATCATAAATAAGAAAATAATTAACAAAGAAATCCAAGATTTAAAATCAAAAAATCCAATAAAATATGTACATTTAGGAGCTACAGAATGTTGGAGTTGTATCTATTCTTGGCTTAGAATAGATACACTAGGAGCTAGAATAAAAAAGATTGGGAAGAATCTAATACAGTAGATACACTAGGAGCTAGAATAAAATTCTTACAACAATGGTTTATAAAACTATGTGAAAAACATAAAGAAGAATTAAAACTAGAAAAAATATTAGTAAAAAATCTAGCATATTGTACAAGTAAGATAGCACCCCAATTTGGATGTAAAAATCCATATAAATACAAGAAAAGAATAAAGAAATATAAACACTTCAAAACAAAATATAAAAATAAAATCCCAAGAAAAAGATATTATATAAAAAATTATAAACAAAAAAGACCACATAGAGTTAAGAAAAATATAACAGAATGTAAATGTTATAATTGCGGAAAATTAGGACATTTAGCTAGAGACTGTAAATTACCAAAAGATTTAAAGAAAAAACAAATAACAGAAGTAATAATCGAAAACGATACATATAAACAGATAGATTATTTAGATTATGATTTAGAAGATGAAGATAGTATATACGAAATAACAGATAATGAATTAGAAAATGAAATAGAGTCATTTTCAGATTATGACTGAAAGCGACATAAAAATAATAAGTAAAGAAGAATATCAAGATAACGAATATACAGAACAAAAAATAATATTTGATAATAATATGTTTGAACAAATAAAAGGAAAAGAATTAGACTTAAGTATAGATAAAATATTAGAAGTACCTAGATTAAAAAACTTATTCAAATTACAACACGATGAATATTATGTAGTAAGCCAAAAAGAACATGTAATAGATTGTAAATATATTAAAGGAAAAGCTAAAATACCTATCATAAATAAGAAAATAATTAACAAAGAAATCCAAGATTTAAAATCAAAAAATCCAATAAAATATGTACATTTAGGAGCTACAGAAATATTAATAAAAGCATGTTTTAGAGAAGGAATAGATACACCTATAGAACTATATTTAGCAGACGATAGAATAATTCAACCTATAGAAAAAAGCATAATAAGTGCAGTTAGAGGAAATTTAATATACCAAAAATTTAAATTTATAATAAGTGCAAATTATTCAGTAGCAATAGAAGACAAAAACATAGATAAATCATTAGTACTATACTGGAAAATGTCAGGCATAGAACTAGCACCAGGAAGTAAGATATTTACAGCAAGATGTAAAAATTTATATGTATTAACTACAAAACATAAAATAACAGCAAGAAATAAGATTCAAAAAATTAAAATAGAAAATCCATTTGATCAAATAATTACAGTAATAGATAATAATGATTACAGTTATAAAGAAATAGATATTGAAGAAGATTTAGAGATAGTAAAAGAAAGACTAAGTACATCTAAAAGATTAAGCTACGATACACCATCATCATCAAGAAATAGTACATCTAGAAGATTAGATTGCGACCTAATATCTAAGTTATTAGAACAAAATACAACCATATCAATATTACATCACAGGAATATTAGATCAAAGAAAATATTTAATAAACATAAATACAGGACAAGTAGAAAATCAGATTATAAGAGAACTAGTAAAAGAACATGAAATAATTACAGGAGAAAATATAAACAACGAATTAACTAGAGCTTTGGTAAATATAGAAGAAACTACTGAACAAGAACTAATTATTGGAGGAATACCAATAAAAATTAAATTCAAAATACATCAAGGAAATAATAATATTACCTTAGGAATAAAATGGCTAGAAACAGTTAAACCATATAATATAGATGATAAACAACTAACAATACATTACGAAAACAAAAAGGTAATTATTAAAAGAACAATTATATGATAAAATAACATTTTAACATCCTAATATAATGACAAAAATATATATTTTAGCAAAAATAATTATAGAAGGATACTATAATAGATATTACACACCTATGATAGATACAGGAGCAGAAGCAAATATGTGTAAACATAATTGCCTGCCAGATAGTAAATGGGAAAAGTTAAAAACACCATTGATAGTAACAGGATTTAATAATGAAGGAAGCATGATAACACATAAAGCTAAAAATATAAAAACACAAATATGGGATAAAATATTAATAATAGAAGAAATCTATAGTTATGAATTTACAAACAAAGATATATTATTAGGAATGCCTTTTTTAGATAAATTATATCCACATACTATAACAAAAACACATTGGTGGTTTACTACCATATGTAATCACAAGATAGGAGCAAAAAGAGTTACTAATAAAATAAGAAAAAATACCCCTTGGATAAAAGGAAGTGAAAAAATTACCCAAAAGTTAGAAAATCTATCAAGTACTGATCACAAAATAGAAATTATAATATTCACAATAGATAAAATACAAGCAATAAATGATAAATTAAATTCATTATATAATGAAAACCCATTACAAGGATGGGATAAACATAAAACAAAAGTAAAAATTGAACTAATAGATGAAAATAGTATAATAACACAAAAACCACTAAGATATAATTTTGAAGACCAATCAGAATTCAAAATGCATATAAATGAATTATTAGAGAATAAATATATACAAGAAAGCAATAGTAAACATAACAGTCCAGCATTTATAGTAAATAAACATAGTGAACAAAAAAGAGGTAAAAGCAGAATGGTTATTGATTATAGAAATCTAAACGCAAAAACTAAAACATATAATTACCCCATACCTAATAAAATATTAAAAGTAAGACAGATACAAGGATATAATTACTTTAGTAAATTTGACTGTAAATCAGGATTCTACCACCTAAAACTAGAAGAAGAATCTAAACATTTAACAGCATTTACTGTACCACAAGGATTTTACGAATGGAATGTTCTACCATTTGGATATAAAAACGCACCAGGTAGATATCAACATTTCATGGATACATACTTTAACCAGCTAGAAAATTGTATAGTATATATAGACGATATATTATTATATTCAAAAACAAAAGAAGAACATCTAAAGTTATTAGAAAAATTTATACACATCATAGAAATATCAGGAATTAGCTTATCTAAAAAGAAAGCTGAAATAATGAAAAATCAGATAGAATTCTTAGGAATTCAAATAGATAAAAATGGAGTAAAAATGCAAACACATATTGTACAAAAAATATCTAATTCTGAAGAATTATTAGATACTAAGAAAAAATTACAATCCTTTCTAGGATTAGTTAATCAAGTACGAGAATACATACCAAAATTAGCAGAAAATTTAAAACCATTACAGAAAAAATTAAAGAAAGATATAGAATATCATTTTGATGAACAAGATAAAAAATATATCAGAAAAATAAAACTAATGTGTAAAGATTTACCAAAATTATATTTCCCAGATGAAAATAAACAATTTACTTATATAGTAGAAACAGACTCTAGTAACCATAGTTACGGAGGAGTATTAAAATATAAATACATAAATGAAAAAATAGAACATCACTGCAGATATTATTCCGGATCATATACAGACCCACAAATAAAATGGGAAATAAATAGAAAAGAACTATTTGCCTTATATAAATGTTTATTAGCTTTTGAGCCATATATTGTATATAACAAATTTATTGTTAGAACAGATAATACACAGGTAAAATGGTGGATAACTAAAAAGGTACAAGATTCAGTTACAACAAAAGAAATAAGACGACTGGTAGTCAATATATTGAATTTTTCTTTTACAATTGAAGTTATAAAAACTGACAAAAATGTGATTGCAGATCACCTCTCAAGAGAAAAATATTGAACAAGCAAATACAATGGATAAGATACTCAACCTCCTAACTACACTTTGCAAAAAAGTGGATAGTATGGAAGGTGAGATACAAAAGCTAAAGGAGCAAGCTAGTAGTCAGCAGCATGACTCTAAAAATGCGGAGCTACGTCGATCGGAAGACGTTAAACTTCCAGAGCTAGAAGGAGACGTTGGGAAACTCCCTAAAACCCATAACGTTTGCTTAAATGCAGGTGCAGGTACATCTGGAGCTACAAAGAAAACTACAGAAGAAAAAAGTTATACAAATACCAACATGAATAAACTTTTTGATAAACCATATACAGCTCCAAAGATACAAAAATCCATACCTACTCCTCAAACTACTACATACAAAAATAGCCTTTCTCAACAGAAAAATACATATACCCATATTACCCGTACATATACAGAAAATATTTATAAAATCCAAACTTACCTAAATAAAAACCCCAGAGCTATAAATCCAAAAGAACCAAATACTGATTACATTACTCAACACCTACAAGGTTATAACAAACTAATTGCCCTTCCAGGTACAAATACAAACTTAGTTACAACTTGTTACAATTATGGACTACTCAGTACAGTGTACACAGCTACAGGAGACGAAATTTCGAAGATACCCGAGCTATACAAAGCATTCTTAACATACAAACGAATTACTAAAGGAACTCTATTTTTCATAAAGTTCTATACAGCTACAGCAGAAATACTATATGACGAGATAAAACCAGTTATACAGGTAATAAAGATTGGTTTGACCAGAGATATGTTAATTCCGGAAAAGATAGAAAAACAAGATGAGATACCTATTGTAGATATTCCTGATTTCTACGCCAATAAAAGAGTTATCGGAATAGCTACAATATTAACGGAGTTAGCAAATAATTATCTAAATAACAATACAATATGGAGTTACTATAGTAGAGATAATACAATGATATATTCGAACTGTCGAGAAACAAGAGAAGGAGATATGGAGGAAATACGTCAATGGATACTAAGCCTCCTAAAACCAGAAAATACACCAACTACGCGAGCTATCAAGAAGAATTTCATTTCGCCAGTATTATTGACAAGATATTGTACAACTATTAGCAGTAAATACTCAGAACATATATGTTCCAAGTGTCACGGAGAAGATAACGAAGTTCCAACCGTACAGCTGGAATAAAATACCAAAGACAAAAGACAAAGAGATAGCCGGCAGCCTGATGAAGACAGCCGACACAACAAAAAATATGATGAAGACATCTATGTGATTAGGATAGGATAGGAATCTTCCTTTTTTAAAGTTTTTTGTTTTCTTTTGTAAAGAAAAGTAAAGTAGTTTGTTTTTATTCGGAGTCACCAGACATGATACTGTGGATGAATAGTAAAAATACTATTCATAAATAGTAAAGTGTCAATTATGTGAATAGTAAGAGTCAGTCACTGTGTAAATAGTAGAGGTCAAGTACTGTACAAATAGTAAGAGTCAGTCACTGTTCATGAATAGTAAAGGTCGAGTCACTGTTCATGAATAGTAATGTAAACTTTTGCCTATAAATAAAGAGAAGGAGAAAGGGAGAATCATCCCTCATCTCCCATTTCCCTCAGTTTACTCTCTAATTCCGCAACTCCTAACTCTATGTGGTCTTTTTTGTTTATAATTTTTTATATAATATCTTTTTCTTGGGATTTTATTTTTATATTTTGTTTTGAAGTGTTTATATTTCTTTATTCTTTTCTTGTATTTATATGGATTTTTACATCCAAATTGGGGTGCTATCTTACTTGTACAATATGCTAGATTTTTTACTAATATTTTTTCTAGTTTTAATTCTTCTTTATGTTTTTCACATAGTTTTATAAACCATTGTTGTAAGAATTTTATTCTAGCTCCTAGTGTATCTACTGTATTAGATTCTTCCCAATCTTTTATTATTTTTGAACTAAATGGTTCTGGTAATTTTGTGTAATATAATTTCCTTATTTCTCTACTTTCATCATTTGTATATATTCCTTTATAGTAATATTCTCTAAATGCACATGTATATTCATCTATGTAACTCATTTTACATATTGCTAATTTATTCATTAAATTTCTGTTTATTATTTTATCTTGTTGTTGTTCTTCTATTTCTGTTGTCATACTACCAAATTCATTTCTAATTGATATTTCATATTTATTTAATATATCTATTGCTGATGTTGCTATTTCATTATTAGGTCTATTATGATTTCTTAATGTTGCTAAGCTTGTTGGTGTTAAATTTTGTAACCATATTTTTACTGTTCCTATAAGTGTTCTTTCTATATACCCTGGGGCATCATTTATTGATATTTTATTATCTACTAGTTGTTTTGATATATAGCCTATCCATAATTGAATTGTTTTATTTGTATCTGCTACACAATCTAAGTCTAAGAAATTATTTTGGTCTGTAGTTTGTCTAGGTATCCAATTTTTATTTAATCTTTTATCCCATAAAACTTTATCTCTATTTTCTTTTTCATAAGTATAATATGTTGGAGTTGTATCTATTCTTGGTTTAGAATTTGAAGTACTTGGTTTTTCATCTAAATTTCCTACATTTATTTCTATATTTTTATCTTTTTCTATAAGTTCAGTATATGTTTCTGAATATGTTTCAGAATTATTTTCTGAAATATTATCATTTTCATTTTCTTCATTTATTTCATCTATTCTTAACTCGTCTATTTGTAATTCAGGTAATTCTTCTGTTTCTTCTAACATTGTTTTCATTTTTTCTATTTCTTGATTTAATTTTAATTCTTCAGTTCTTTTCTTATTTTCTTCTTTTATTCTTAATTTTTCTTCATATAATTGTTTAAGTCTTTCTAATTCTTTTTGTAATTCTTGAATTCTGGTATCTTTTACTTCTTCTATTTGTTTAATTTCTTTTTTAGCTTGTTCTCTAATTTTTTCTATTTCTTTTCTTCTATCTATTTCATCATTTTCTCTGTTTAATCGTACCATAGTTGTTAGACTATCTTCTAATTTTGCTGATTCTTTATCTGGCATTAGATATAGTTGGTTTCCTATTTTTTTATATCTTCGTTCTAAGTTTGAATGTATTATTTTTATTTCTATTCCATCTTGGCTTTTATATATTTTTTCTTCTACAGCATATTCTTCTTTATTCATTATAAATCGTGTTGGTATTTATATTCTAAGTGTTGTAATTGTAGATCTAATAAGAATATCGTTTTTCTCTGTGCTTTTATAGATTTGTGGCATACTCCTGCACATATATTATATTCTAATCTGTTTTGTCTAAATTCTATTTCGTGTTTTATTTCATTAATTTTTTCTAATAATTGGTCTCTATAATTATTATCCATTTTAATTTTCTGGTAAAAATATCTTTTCATAATATTTTTGTTTATTTATCATAAGATTTCGTATTTCTTTTGAAGTTTCTAGAATATATTCTAAGTATTCTATATCTTGGGTTCTTAGATATGTTATAATATTATCTAGTAAAATTTTATTTAGTAGATCTATATCTTCCATAATTTGTCGCCAATATGCTAGATATTCGTAATTTACCATTGATCTGAACATAAATCATATAATTCATATATATTTTGGATAGTTAGTTCTTGCCAGTTTTGTTCTATTAGATCATTTATTCGGTCTAATTCTATTATTTCTTCAATAAGTAATAGGTCATAAATTTCTCTTTTTATGTCAATATTTAATGTTCTAAGGATATATAAAATAAGTATTTTATAATTATAATCTCCATTTAGTAAGTATGTAGGTACCATTTTCATAATTTCTAAACAGTTTATTCCTTCTAACCTCTTATTTATTATTATCGATTATCAGGTTATATTAAAGTTATTCTGAACAAATTCTTTTGGTCATTACTATGATTTTCAGCTTCAATCAGTTACCCTAACAGCGCCTTCAACAACTTCGTACTTCCCCTAAAACGGCTTCTCTCTTGCCTAACTGGGTTTCCGGTTTCGGATGGCATAGTCTGGGCTTACCTATTCTCAGCCTACCTTCGTTCATAGCAAACTACTTCGAATTTATACAGTATAACAGTACTATAACATGATAATAATCAAATAATAATCAAGAGATTATCAGGAATAATATAGTTTAGCTATTCATATTGAAATATGAACATACCTTAGTTTGTAGATTTTCTGAAGTTGATTCCTTCATAGCTTCCTGGTTGTTGTTAGATTTATGGAATAGTAAAGGTCAAGTCACTATTCATGAATAGTAATGTAAACTTTTGCCTATAAATAAAGAGAAGGAGAAAGGGAAAATCATCCCTCATCTCCCATTTCCCTCACTTCTCACTCTAATTCCGCAACCTCCCTATATTGGTATCAGAGCTAGATAAGAAAAAATATTTATGGAGAAATCTAACAACAACCAGGAAGCTATGAAGGAATCAACTTCAGAAAATCTACAAACTAAGGTATGTTCATATTTCAATATGAATAGCTAAACTATATTATTCCTGATAATCTCTTGATTATTATTTGATTATTATCATGTTATAGTACTGTTATACTGTATAAATTCGAAGTAGTTTGCTATGAACGAAGGTAGGCTGAGAATAGGTAAGCCCAGACTATGCCATCCGAAACCGGAAACCCAGTTAGGCAAGAGAGAAGCCGTTTTAGGGGAAGTACGAAGTTGTTGAAGGCGCTGTTAGGGTAACTGATTGAAGCTGAAAATCATAGTAATGACCAAAAGAATTTGTTCAGAATAACTTTAATATAACCTGATAATTGATAATAATAAATAAGAGGTTAGAAGGAATAAACTGTTTAGAAATTATGAAAATGGTACCTACATACTTACTAAATGGAGATTATAATTATAAAATACTTATTTTATATATCCTTAGAACATTAAATATTGACATAAAAAGAGAAATTTATGACCTATTACTTATTGAAGAAATAATAGAATTAGACCGAATAAATGATCTAATAGAACAAAACTGGCAAGAACTAACTATCCAAAATATATATGAATTATATGATTTATGTTCAGATCAATGGTAAATTACGAATATCTAGCATATTGGCGACAAATTATGGAAGATATAGATCTACTAAATAAAATTTTACTAGATAATATTATAACATATCTAAGAACCCAAGATATAGAATACTTAGAATATATTCTAGAAACTTCAAAAGAAATACGAAATCTTATGATAAATAAACAAAAATATTATGAAAAGATATTTTTACCAGAAAATTAAAATGGATAATAATTATAGAGACCAATTATTAGAAAAAATTAATGAAATAAAACACGAAATAGAATTTAGACAAAACAGATTAGAATATAATATATGTGCAGGAGTATGCCACAAATCTATAAAAGCACAGAGAAAAACGATATTCTTATTAGATCTACAATTACAACACTTAGAATATAAATACCAACACGATTTATAATGAATAAAGAAGAATACGCTGTAGAAGAAAAAATATATAAAAGCCAAGATGGATTAGAAATAAAAATAATACATTCAAACTTAGAACGAATATATAAAAAAATAGGAAACCAACTATATCTAATGCCAGATAAAGAATCAGCAAAATTAGAAGATAGTCTAACAACTATGGTACGATTAAACAGAGAAAATGATGAAATAGATAGAAGAAAAGAAATTGAAAAAATTAGAGAACAAGCTAAAAAAGAAATTAAACAAATAGAAGAAGTAAAAGATACTAGAATTCAAGAATTACAAAAAGAATTAGAAAGACTTAAACAATTATATGAAGAAAAATTAAGAATAAAAGAAGAAAATAAGAAAAGAAATGAAGAATTAAAATTAAATCAAGAAATAGAAAAAATGAAAACAATGTTAGAAGAAACAGAAGAATTACCTGAATTACAAATAGATGAGTTAAGAATAGATGAAATAAATGAAGAAAATGATAATATTTCAGAAAATAATTCTGAAACATATTCAGAAACATATACTGAACTTATAGAAAAAGATAAAAATATAGAAATAAATGTAGGAAATTTAGATGAAAAACCAAGTACTTCAAATTCTAAACCAAGAATAGATACAACTCCAACATATTATACTTATGAAAAAGAAAATAGAGATAAAGTTTTCGAAGATACCCGAACTATACAAAGCATTCTTAACATACAAACGAATTACTAAAGGAACTCTATTTTTCATAAAGTTCTATACAGCTACAGCAGAAATACTATATGACGAAATAAAACCAGTCATACAGGTAATAAAGATTGGTTTGACCAGAGATATGTTAATTCCAGAAAAGATAGAAAAACAAGATGAGATACCTATTGTAGATATTCCTGATTTCTACGCCAATAAAAGAGTTATCGGAATAGCTACAATATTAACGGAGTTAGCAAATAATTACCTAAATAATAATACAATATGGAGTTACTATAGCCGAGATAATACGATGATATATTCAAATTGCCGAGAAACAAGAGAAGGAGATATGGAGGAAATACGTCAATGGATACTAAGCCTCCTAAAACCAGAAAATACACCAACTACACGAGCTATTAAGAAAAATTTCATTTCACCAGCATTATTGACAAGATATTGTACAACTATTAGCAGTAAATACTCAGAACATATATATTCCAAGTGTCACGGAGAAGATAACGAAGTTCCAACCGTACAGCTGGAATAAAACTATCACAAAGAAGATACAAGATAAGCCGGCAGCCTGATGAAGACAGCCGACAAAACAAAATATGATGAAGACACATATGTAAAGAGTCAAAAGTAAGATAAGCATCTTATCTTACTTTCTGTAAAGTTTTTGTTTTCTTTTTGTAAAGAAAAGTAAAGTAGTTTGTTTTTATTCGGAGTCACCGACAGGATACTATTGATGAATAGTAGTAATCAATAGTAAAATGTCAATTATATGAATAGTAGGAGTCAGTTACTGTGTAAATAGTAAAGGTCAAGTAACTGTGTAAATAGTAAGAGTCAGTCACTATCCAAGATTTAAAATCAAAAAATCCAATAAAATATGTACATTTAGGAGCAACAGAAATATTAATAAAAGCATGTTTTAGAGAAGGAATAGATACACCTATAGAATTATATTTAGCAGACGATAGAATAATTCAACCTATAGAAAAAAGCATAATAAGTGCAGTTAGAGGAAATTTAATATACCAAAAATTTAAATTTATTATAAGTGCAAACTATTCAGTAGCTATAGAGGATAAAAACATAGATAAATCATTAGTACTATATTGGAAAATGTCAGGTATAGAACTAGCACCAGGAAGTAAGATATTTACAGCAAGATGTAAAAATTTATATGTATTAACTACAAAACATAAAATAACAGCAAGAAATAAGATTCAAAAAACAAAGTTTACAGGTTACTATTTATGAATAGTAGTTGTTTAATAGAAGAAGTAAAAGATACTAGAATTCAAGAACTACAAAAAGAATTAGAACGACTTAAACAACTATATGAAGAAAAATTAAGAATAAAAGAAGAAAATAAGAAAAGAACGGAGGAATTAAAATTAAATCAAGAAATAGAAAAAATGAAAACAATGTTAGAAGAAACAGAAGAATTACCTGAATTAAAAATAGACGAATTAGAAATAAATGAAATAAATGAAGAAGAAAATGATAATATCTCAGAAAATAATTCTGAATCGTATTCAAAAACATACACTGAACTTATAGAAAAAGATAAAAATATAGAAATAAATGTAGGAAATTTAGATGAAAAACCAAGTACTTCAAATACCAAAACAAGAATAGATACAACCCCAACATACTATACTTATGAAAAAGAAAATAGAGATAAAGTATTATGGGATAAAAGATTAAATAAAAATTGGACACCAAGACAAACTACAGATCAAAATAATTTCTTAGACTTAGACTGTGTAGCAGATACAAATAAAACAATTCAATTATGGATAGGCTATATATCAAAACAACTAATAGATAATAAAATATCAATAAATGATGCCTCAGGGTATATAGAAAGAACGCTTATAGGAACAGTAAAAATATGGTTACAAAATTTAACATCAACAAGCTTGGCAACACTAAGAAATCATAATAAACCTAATAATGAAATAGTAACATCAGCAATAGATATATTAAATAAATATGAAATATCAATTAGAAATGAATTTGGTAGTATGACAACAGAAATAGAAGAACAACAACAAGATAAAATAATAAACAGAAATTTAATGAATAAATTAGCAATATGTAAAATGAGTTACATAGATGAATATACATGTGCATTTAGAGAATATTACTATAAAGGAATATATACAAATGATGAAAGTAGAGAAATAAGAAAATTATATTACACAAAATTACCAGAACCATTTAGTTCTAAAATAATAAAAGATTGGGAAGAATCTAATACAGTAGATACGCTAGGAGCGAGAATAAAATTCTTACAACGATGGTTTATAAAACTATGTGAAAAACATAAAGAGGAATTAAAACTAGAAAAAATATTAGTAAAAAATCTAGCATATTGTACAAGTAAGATAGCACCCCAATTTGGATGTAAAAATCCATATAAATACAAGAAAAGGATAAAGAAATATAAACACTTCAAAACAAAATATAAAAATAAAATCCCAAGAAAAAGATATTATATAAAAAATTATAAACAAAAAAGACCACATAGAGTAAAGAAAAATATAACAGAATGTAAATGTTATAATTGTGGAAAACTAGGACATTTAGCTAGAGATTGTAAATCACCAAAAGATTTAAAGAAAAAACAAATAACAGAAATAATAATAGAAAACGACACATATAAACAGATAGATTATTTAGATTATGATTTAGAAGATGAAGATAGTATATACGAAATAACAGATAATGAATTAGAAAATGAACTAGAGTCATTTTCAGATTATGACTGAAAGCGACATAAAGATAATAAGTAAAGAAGAATATCAAGATAACGAATATACAGAACAAAAAATAATATTTGACAATAATATATTTGAACAAATAAAAGGAAAAGAATTAGACTTAAGTATAGATAAAATATTAGAAGTACCTAGATTAAAAAACTTATTTAAATTACAACACGATGAATATTATGTAGTAAGCCAAAGAGAACATGTAATAGATTGTAAATATATTAAAGGAAAAGCTAAAATACCTATCATAAATAAGAAAATAATTAATAAAGAAATCCAAGATTTAAAATCAAAAAATCCAATAAAATATGTACATTTAGGAGCAACAGAAATATTAATAAAAGCATGTTTTAGAGAAGAAATAGATACACCTATAGAATTATATTTAGCAGACGATAGAATAATTCAACCTATAGAAAAAAGCATAATAAGTGCAGTTAGAGGAAATTTAATATACCAAAAATTTAAATTTATTATAAGTGCAAACTATTCAGTAGCTATAGAGGATAAAAACATAGATAAATCATTAGTACTATATTGGAAAATGTCAGGTATAGAACTAGCACCAGGAAGTAAGATATTTACAGCAAGATGTAAAAATTTATATGTATTAACTACAAAACATAAAATAACAGCAAGAAATAAGATTCAAAAAATTAAAATAGAAAATCCATTTGATCAAATAATTACAGTAATAGATAATAATGATTATAGTTATAAAGAAATAGATATTGAAGAAGATTTAGAGATAGTAAAAGAAAGACTAAGTACATCTAAAAGATTAAGCTACGATACACCATCATCATCAAGAAATAGTACATCTAGAAGATTAGATTGCGACCTAATATCTAAGTTATTAGAACAAAAGAATGATGAAATACAACCATATCAATATTACATCACAGGAATATTAGATCAAAGAAAATATTTAATAAACATAAATACAGGACAAGTAGAAAATCAGATTATAAGAGAACTAGTAAAAGAACATGAAATAATTACAGGAGAAAATATAAACAACGAATTACCTAGAGCTTTGGTAAATATAGAAGAAACTACTGAACAAGAACTAATTATTGGAGGAATACCAATAAAAATTAAATTCAAAATACATCAAGGAAATAATAATATTACCTTAGGAATAAAATGGCTAGAAACAGTTAAACCATATAATATAGATGATAAACAACTAACAATACATTACGAAAACAAAAAGGTAATTATTAAAAGAACAATTATATGATAAAATAACATTTTAACATCCTAATATAATGACAAAAATATATATTTTAGCAAAAATAATTATAGAAGGATACTATAATAGATATTACACACCTATGATAGACACAGGAGCAGAAGCAAATATGTGTAAACATAATTGCCTGCCAGATAGTAAATGGGAAAAGTTAAAAACACCATTAATAGTAACAGGATTTAATAATGAAGGAAGCATGATAACACATAAAGCTAAAAATATAAAAACACAAATATGGGATAAAATATTAATAATAGAAGAAATCTATAGTTATGAATTTACAAATAAAGATATATTATTAGGAATGCCTTTTTTAGATAAACTATATCCACATACTATAACAAAAACACATTGGGTTATTGATTATAGAAATCTAAATGCAAAAACTAAAACATATAATTACCCCATACCTAATAAAATATTAAAAGTAAGACAGATACAAGGATATAATTACTTTAGTAAATTTGACTGTAAATCAGGATTCTACCACCTAAAACTAGAAGAAGAATCTAAACATTTAACAGCATTTACTGTACCACAAGGATTTTACGAATGGAATGTTCTACCATTTGGATATAAAAACGCACCAGGTAGATATCAACATTTCATGGATACATACTTTAACCAGCTAGAAAATTGTATAGTATATATAGACGATATATTATTATATTCAAAAACAAAAGAAGAACATCTAAAGTTATTAGAAAAATTTATACATATCATAGAAATATCAGGAATTAGCTTATCAAAAAAGAAAGCTGAAATTATGAAAAATCAAATAGAATTCTTAGGAATTCAAATAGATAAAAATGGAGTAAAAATGCAAACACATATTGTACAAAAAATATCTAATTCTGAAGAATTATTAGATACTAAGAAAAAATTACAATCCTTTTTAGGATTAGTTAATCAAGTAAGAGAATATATACCAAAATTAGCAGAAAATCTAAAACCATTACAGAAAAAATTAAAGAAAGATATCGAATACCATTTTGATGAACAAGATAAAAAATATATTAGGAAAATAAAACTAATGTGTAAAGATTTACCAAAATTATATTTTCCAGATGAAAATAAACAATTTACTTATATAGTAGAAACAGACTCTAGTAATCATAGTTACGGAGGAGTATTAAAATATAAATACATAAATGAAAAAATAGAACATCACTGTAGATATTATTCCGGATCATATACAGACCCACAAATAAAATGGGAAATAAATAGAAAAGAACTATTTGCCTTATATAAATGTTTATTAGCTTTTGAACCATATATTGTATATAACAAATTTATTGTCAGAACAGATAACACACAGGTAAAATGGTGGATAACTAAAAAGGTACAAGATTCAGTTACGACAAAGGAAATAAGAAGACTAGTAGTCAATATATTGAACTTTTCATTTACAATAGAAGTTATAAAAACTGACAAAAATGTGATTGCAGATCACCTCTCAAGAGAAAAATACTGAGCAATCAAATAGTATGGATCAGATACTCAACCTCCTAACTACACTTTGTAAAAAAGTGGATAGTATGGACGGTGAGATACAAAAGCTAAAGGAGAAAGCTAGTAGTCAGCAGCATGACTCTAAAAATGCGGAGCTACGTCGATCGGAAGACGTCAAAATTCCAGAGCTAGAAGGAGACGTTGGGAAACTCCCTAAAACCCATAACGTTTGTTTAAATGCAGGTGCAGGTACATCTGGTGGAGCTACAAAGAAAACTACAGAAGAAAAAAGTTATACCAATACAAATATGAATAAACTTTTTGATAAACCATATACAGCTCCAAAGATACAAAAATCTGTGCCTACTCCACAAACAACTACGTATAAAAATAGCCTAGCCCAACAGAAAAATACATACACTCATATTACCCGTACATATACAGAAAATATTTATAAAATCCAAACTTACCTAAATAAAAACCCCAGAGCTATAAATCCAAAAGAGCCAAATACTGATTACATTACCCAACATTTACAAGGATACAACAAATTAATCGCCCTTCCAGGTACAAATACAAATTTAGTTACAACTTGTTATAATTATGGGCTACTCAGTACAGTGTACACAGCTACAGGAGACGAAATTTCGAAGATACCCGAACTATACAAAGCATTCTTAACATACAAACGAATTACTAAAGGAACTCTATTTTTCATAAAGTTCTATACAGCTACAGCAGAAATCCTATATGACGAGATAAAACCAGTTATACAGGTAATAAAGATTGGTTTGACCAGAGATATGTTAATTCCGAAAAAAATAGAAAAACAAGATGAGATACCTATTGTAGATATTCCTGATTTCTACGCCAATAAAAGAGTTATCGGAATAGCTACCATATTAACGGAGTTAGCAAATAATTATCTAAATAACAATACAATATGGAGTTACTATAGTCGAGATAATACAATGATTTATTCAAACTGTCGTGAAACAAGAGAAGGAGATATGGAGGAAATACGTCAATGGATACTGAGCCTCCTAAAACCAGAAAATACACCAACTACAAGAGCTATCAAGAAAAATTTCATTTCACCAGCATTATTGACAAGATATTGTACAACTATTAGCAGTAAATACTCAGAACATATATGTTCCAAATGTCACGGAGAAGATAACGAAGTTCCAACCGTACAGCTGGAATAAACTATCAAAGACAAAGACAAAGAGATAGCCGGCAGCCTGATGAAGACAGCCGACAAAACAAAATATGATGAAGACACATATGTAAAGAGTCAAAAGTAGGATAAGCATCTTATCTTACTTTCTGTAAAGTTTTTGTTTTCTTTTTGTAAAGTAAAGGAAAGTAGTTTGTTTTTATTTGGAGTCAGCAGACAGGATACTGTGGATGAATAGTAATATACTATTCATAAATAGTAAAATGTCAATTATGTGAATAGTAGGAGTCGGTTACTGTGTAAATAGTAGAGGTCAAGTACTGTGTAAATAGTAAAGGTCAGTCACTATTCATGAATAGTAGAAGTCACCTACTATTCATAAATTAAAGTAAGATTCCTATCCTATCCTAATCACATAGATGTCTTCATCATATTTTTTGTTGTGTCGGCTGTCTTCATCAGGCTGCCGGCTATCTCTTTGTCTTTTGTCTTTGGTATTTTATTCCAGCTGTACGGTTGGAACTTCGTTATCTTCTCCGTGACACTTGGAACATATATGTTCTGAGTATTTACTGCTAATAGTTGTACAATATCTTGTCAATAATACTGGCGAAATGAAATTCTTCTTGATAGCTCGCGTAGTTGGTGTATTTTCTGGTTTTAGGAGGCTTAGTATCCATTGACGTATTTCCTCCATATCTCCTTCTCTTGTTTCTCGACAGTTCGAATATATCATTGTATTATCTCTACTATAGTAACTCCATATTGTATTGTTATTTAGATAATTATTTGCTAACTCCGTTAATATTGTAGCTATTCCGATAACTCTTTTATTGGCGTAGAAATCAGGAATATCTACAATAGGTATCTCATCTTGTTTTTCTATCTTTTCCAGAATTAACATATCTCTGGTCAAACCAATCTTTATTACCTGTATAACTGGTTTTATCTCGTCATATAGTATTTCTGCTGTAGCTGTATAGAACTTTATGAAAAATAGAGTTCCTTTAGTAATTCGTTTGTATGTTAAGAATGCTTTGTATAGCTCGGGTATCTTCGAAATTTCGTCTCCTGTAGCTGTGTACACTGTACTGAGTAGTCCATAATTGTAACAAGTTGTAACTAAGTTTGTATTTGTACCTGGAAGGGCAATTAGTTTGTTATAACCTTGTAGGTGTTGAGTAATGTAATCAGTATTTGGTTCTTTTGGATTTATAGCTCTGGGGTTTTTATTTAGGTAAGTTTGGATTTTATAAATATTTTCTGTATATGTACGGGTAATATGGGTATATGTATTTTTCTGTTGAGAAAGGCTATTTTTGTATGTAGTAGTTTGAGGAGTAGGTATGGATTTTTGTATCTTTGGAGCTGTATATGGTTTATCAAAAAGTTTATTCATGTTGGTATTTGTATAACTTTTTTCTTCTGTAGTTTTCTTTGTAGCTCCAGATGTACCTGCACCTGCATTTAAGCAAACGTTATGGGTTTTAGGGAGTTTCCCAACGTCTCCTTCTAGCTCTGGAAGTTTAACGTCTTCCGATCGACGTAGCTCCGCATTTTTAGAGTCATGCTGCTGACTACTAGCTTGCTCCTTTAGCTTTTGTATCTCACCTTCCATACTATCCACTTTTTTGCAAAGTGTAGTTAGGAGGTTGAGTATCAATGTAAAGTGTCAATTATGTGAATAGTAAGAGTCAGTCACTGTGTAAATAGTAGAGGTCAAGTACTGTACAAATAGTAAGAGTCAGTCACTGTTCATGAATAGTAAAGGTCGAGTCACTGTTCATGAATAGTAATGTAAACTTTTGCCTATAAATAAAGAGAAGGAGAAAGGGAGAATCATCCCTCATCTCCCATTTCCCTCAGTTTACTCTCTAATTCCGCAACCCCCCTATATTGGTATCAGAGCTAGATAAGAAAAAATACTTATGGAGAAATCTAACCACAACCAGGAATCTACGAAGGAGTCAATTCCAGAAAATCTACAAACAAAGGTATGTTCATATTTCAATATGAATAGCTAAACTATCTTATTCCTGATAATCTCTTGATTATTATTTGATTATTATCATGTTATAGTATTGTTATATTGAATGAATTCGAAGTAGTTTGCTATGAACGAAGGTAGGCTGAGAATAGGTAAGCCCAGACTATGCCATCCGAAACCGGAAACCCAGTTAGGCAAGAGAGAAGCCGTTTTAGGGGAAGTACGAAGTTGTTGAAGGCGCTGTTAGGGTAACTGATTGAAGCTGAAAATCATAGTAATGACCAAAAGAATTTGTTCAGAATGACTTTAATATAACCCGATAATTGATAATAATAAGTAAGAGGTTGGAAGGAATAAACTGTTTAGAATTTATGAAATGATGAATACATACTTGCTAGATGACGATTATAATTATAAAATACTTATTTTATATATCCTTAGAACACTTAATATAGACATAAAAAGAAAAATTTATGACCTTTTAATTACTGAAGAAATGGAAGAAATAAACCGGACATTTGAATTAATAACACAAAATTGGCATGAACTAACTATTCAAAGTATATATGAACTATATGACTCGTATTCAGATTACTGATAAACTACGAATATTTAAAATATTGGCTAAGAACCATGGAAGATATAGATCTACTAAACAAAATTTTAATAGATAATATTATAACATATCTAAGAACCCAAGATATAGAATACTTAGAATATATGCTAGAAACTACAAAAGAAATACGAAATCTTATGATAAGAAAACAAGAATATTATGAAAAGATATTTTTACCAGAAAATTAAAATGGATAATAATTATAGAGACCAATTATTAGAAAAAATTAATGAAATAAAACACGAAATAGAATTTAGACAAAACAGATTAGAATATAATATATGTGCAGGAGTATGCCATAAATCTATAAAAGCACAAAGAAAAACGATATTCTTATTAGATCTACAATTACAACACTTAGAATATAAATATCAACACGATTTATAATGAATAAAGAAGAATATGCTGTAGAAGAAAAAATATATAAAAGTCAAGATGGACTAGAAATAAAAATAGTACATACAAACTTAGAACGAAGATATAAAAAAATAGGAAACCAACTATACCTAATGCCAGATAAAGAATCAGCAAAATTAGAAGATAGTCTAACAACAATGGTACGATTAAATAAAGAAAATGAAGAAATAGATAGGAAAAACGAAATTGAAAAAATCAGAGAACAAGCTAAAAAAGAAATTAAACAAATAGAAGAAGTAAAAGATACTAGAATTCAAGAACTACAAAAAGAATTAGAACGACTTAAACAACTATATGAAGAAAAATTAAGAATAAAAGAAGAAAATAAGAAAAGAACGGAGGAATTAAAATTAAATCAAGAAATAGAAAAAATGAAAACAATGTTAGAAGAAACAGAAGAATTACCTGAATTAAAAATAGACGAATTAGAAATAAATGAAATAAATGAAGAAGAAAATGATAATATCTCAGAAAATAATTCTGAATCGTATTCAAAAACATACACTGAACTTATAGAAAAAGATAAAAATATAGAAATAAATGTAGGAAATTTAGATGAAAAACCAAGTACTTCAAATACCAAAACAAGAATAGATACAACCCCAACATACTATACTTATGAAAAAGAAAATAGAGATAAAGTATTATGGGATAAAAGATTAAATAAAAATTGGACACCAAGACAAACTACAGATCAAAATAATTTCTTAGACTTAGACTGTGTAGCAGATACAAATAAAACAATTCAATTATGGATAGGCTATATATCAAAACAACTAATAGATAATAAAATATCAATAAATGATGCCTCAGGGTATATAGAAAGAACGCTTATAGGAACAGTAAAAATATGGTTACAAAATTTAACATCAACAAGCTTGGCAACACTAAGAAATCATAATAAACCTAATAATGAAATAGCAACATCAGCAATAGATATATTAAATAAATATGAAATATCAATTAGAAATGAATTTGGTAGTATGACAACAGAAATAGAAGAACAACAACAAGATAAAATAATAAACAGAAATTTAATGAATAAATTAGCAATATGTAAAATGAGTTACATAGATGAATATACATGTGCATTTAGAGAATATTACTATAAAGGAATATATACAAATGATGAAAGTAGAGAAATAAGAAAATTATATTACACAAAATTACCAGAACCATTTAGTTCTAAAATAATAAAAGATTGGGAAGAATCTAATACAGTAGATACGCTAGGAGCGAGAATAAAATTCTTACAACGATGGTTTATAAAACTATGTGAAAAACATAAAGAGGAATTAAAACTAGAAAAAATATTAGTAAAAAATCTAGCATATTGTACAAGTAAGATAGCACCCCAATTTGGATGTAAAAATCCATATAAATACAAGAAAAGGATAAAGAAATATAAACACTTCAAAACAAAATATAAAAATAAAATCCCAAGAAAAAGATATTATATAAAAAATTATAAACAAAAAAGACCACATAGAGTAAAGAAAAATATAACAGAATGTAAATGTTATAATTGTGGAAAACTAGGACATTTAGCTAGAGATTGTAAATCACCAAAAGATTTAAAGAAAAAACAAATAACAGAAATAATAATAGAAAACGACACATATAAACAGATAGATTATTTAGATTATGATTTAGAAGATGAAGATAGTATATACGAAATAACAGATAATGAATTAGAAAATGAACTAGAGTCATTTTCAGATTATGACTGAAAGCGACATAAAGATAATAAGTAAAGAAGAATATCAAGATAACGAATATACAGAACAAAAAATAATATTTGACAATAATATATTTGAACAAATAAAAGGAAAAGAATTAGACTTAAGTATAGATAAAATATTAGAAGTACCTAGATTAAAAAACTTATTCAAATTACAACACGATGAATATTATGTAGTAAGCCAAAAAGAACATGTAATAGATTGTAAATATATTAAAGGAAAAGCTAAAATACCTATCATAAATAAGAAAATAATTAACAAAGAAATCCAAGATTTAAAATCAAAAAATCCAATAAAATATGTACATTTAGGAGCTACAGAAATATTAATAAAAGCATGTTTTAGAGAAGGAATAGATACACCTATAGAATTATATTTAGCAGACGATAGAATAATTCAACCTATAGAAAAAAGCATAATAAGTGCAGTTAGAGGAAATTTAATATACCAAAAATTTAAATTTATAATAAGTGCAAATTATTCAGTAGCAATAGAAGACAAAAACATAGATAAATCATTAGTACTATACTGGAAAATGTCAGGCATTGAAGTAGCACCAGGAAGTAAGATATTTACAGCAAGATGTAAAAATTTATATGTATTAACTACAAAACATAAAATAACAGCAAGAAATAAGATTCAAAAAATTAAAATAGAAAATCCATTTGATCAAATAATTACAGTAATAGATAATAATGATTACAGTTATAAAGAAATAGATATTGAAGAAGATTTAGAGATAGTAAAAGAAAGACTAAGTACATCTAAAAGATTAAGCTACGATACACCATCATCATCAAGAAATAGTACATCTAGAAGATTAGATTGCGACCTAATATCTAAGTTATTAGAACAAAAGAATGATGAAATACAACCATATCAATATTACATCACAGGAATATTAGATCAAAGAAAATATTTAATAAACATAAATACAGGACAAGTAGAAAATCAGATTATAAGAGAACTAGTAAAAGAACATGAAATAATTACAGGAGAAAATATAAACAACGAATTACCTAGAGCTTTGGTAAATATAGAAGAAACTACTGAACAAGAACTAATTATTGGAGGAATACCAATAAAAATTAAATTCAAAATACATCAAGGAAATAATAATATTACCTTAGGAATAAAATGGCTAGAAACAGTTAAACCATATAATATAGATGATAAACAACTAACAATACATTACGAAAACAAAAAGGTAATTATTAAAAGAACAATTATATGATAAAATAACATTTTAACATCCTAATATAATGACAAAAATATATATTTTAGCAAAAATAATTATAGAAGGATACTATAATAGATATTACACACCTATGATAGATACAGGAGCAGAAGCAAATATGTGTAAACATAATTGCCTGCCAGATAGTAAATGGGAAAAGTTAAAAACACCATTGATAGTAACAGGATTTAATAATGAAGGAAGCATGATAACACATAAAGCTAAAAATATAAAAACACAAATATGGGATAAAATATTAATAATAGAAGAAATCTATAGTTATGAATTTACAAACAAAGATATATTATTAGGAATGCCTTTTTTAGATAAATTATATCCACATACTATAACAAAAACACATTGGTGGTTTACTACCATATGTAATCACAAGATAGGAGCAAAAAGAGTTACTAATAAAATAAGAAAAAATACCCCTTGGATAAAAGGAAGTGAAAAAATTACCCAAAAGTTAGAAAATCTATCAAGTACTGATCACAAAATAGAAATTATAATATTCACAATAGATAAAATACAAGCAATAAATGATAAATTAAATTCATTATATAATGAAAACCCATTACAAGGATGGGATAAACATAAAACAAAAGTAAAAATTGAACTAATAGATGAAAATAGTATAATAACACAAAAACCACTAAGATATAATTTTGAAGACCAATCAGAATTCAAAATGCATATAAATGAATTATTAGAGAATAAATATATACAAGAAAGCAATAGTAAACATAACAGTCCAGCATTTATAGTAAATAAACATAGTGAACAAAAAAGAGGTAAAAGCAGAATGGTTATTGATTATAGAAATCTAAACGCAAAAACTAAAACATATAATTACCCCATACCTAATAAAATATTAAAAGTAAGACAGATACAAGGATATAATTACTTTAGTAAATTTGACTGTAAATCAGGATTCTACCACCTAAAACTAGAAGAAGAATCTAAACATTTAACAGCATTTACTGTACCACAAGGATTTTACGAATGGAATGTTCTACCATTTGGATATAAAAACGCACCAGGTAGATATCAACATTTCATGGATACATACTTTAACCAGCTAGAAAATTGTATAGTATATATAGACGATATATTATTATATTCAAAAACAAAAGAAGAACATCTAAAGTTATTAGAAAAATTTATACACATCATAGAAATATCAGGAATTAGCTTATCTAAAAAGAAAGCTGAAATAATGAAAAATCAGATAGAATTCTTAGGAATTCAAATAGATAAAAATGGAGTAAAAATGCAAACACATATTGTACAAAAAATATCTAATTCTGAAGAATTATTAGATACTAAGAAAAAATTACAATCCTTTCTAGGATTAGTTAATCAAGTACGAGAATACATACCAAAATTAGCAGAAAATTTAAAACCATTACAGAAAAAATTAAAGAAAGATATAGAATATCATTTTGATGAACAAGATAAAAAATATATCAGAAAAATAAAACTAATGTGTAAAGATTTACCAAAATTATATTTCCCAGATGAAAATAAACAATTTACTTATATAGTAGAAACAGACTCTAGTAACCATAGTTACGGAGGAGTATTAAAATATAAATACATAAATGAAAAAATAGAACATCACTGCAGATATTATTCCGGATCATATACAGACCCACAAATAAAATGGGAAATAAATAGAAAAGAACTATTTGCCTTATATAAATGTTTATTAGCTTTTGAGCCATATATTGTATATAACAAATTTATTGTTAGAACAGATAATACACAGGTAAAATGGTGGATAACTAAAAAGGTACAAGATTCAGTTACAACAAAAGAAATAAGACGACTGGTAGTCAATATATTGAATTTTTCTTTTACAATTGAAGTTATAAAAACTGACAAAAATGTGATTGCAGATCACCTCTCAAGAGAAAAATATTGAACAAGCAAATACAATGGATAAGATACTCAACCTCCTAACTACACTTTGCAAAAAAGTGGATAGTATGGAAGGTGAGATACAAAAGCTAAAGGAGCAAGCTAGTAGTCAGCAGCATGACTCTAAAAATGCGGAGCTACGTCGATCGGAAGACGTTAAACTTCCAGAGCTAGAAGGAGACGTTGGGAAACTCCCTAAAACCCATAACGTTTGTTTAAATGCAGGTGCAGGTACATCTGGTGGAGCTACAAAGAAAACTACAGAAGAAAAAAGTTATACCAATACAAATATGAATAAACTTTTTGATAAACCATATACAGCTCCAAAGATACAAAAATCTGTGCCTACTCCACAAACAACTACGTATAAAAATAGCCTAGCCCAACAGAAAAATACATACACTCATATTACCCGTACATATACAGAAAATATTTATAAAATCCAAACTTACCTAAATAAAAACCCCAAAGCTATAAATCCAAAAGAGCCAAATACTGATTACATTACCCAACATTTACAAGGATACAACAAATTAATCGCCCTTCCAGGTACAAATACAAATTTAGTTACAACTTGTTATAATTATGGGCTACTCAGTACAGTGTACACAGCTACAGGAGACGAAATTTCGAAGATACCCGAACTATACAAAGCATTCTTAACCTACAAACGAATTACTAAAGGAACTCTATTTTTCATAAAGTTCTATACAGCTACAGCAGAAATACTATATGACGAAATAAAACCAGTTATACAGGTTATAAAAATTGGTTTCACCAGAGATATGTTAATTCCGGAAAAGATAGAAAAACAAGATGAGATACCTATTGTAGATATTCCTGATTTCTACGCCAATAAAAGAGTTATCGGAATAGCTACAATATTAACGGAGTTAGCAAATAATTATCTAAATAACAATACAATATGGAGTTACTATAGTAGAGATAATACAATGATATATTCAAACTGTCGAGAAACAAGAGAAGGAGATATGGAGGAAATACGCCAATGGATACTAAGCCTCCTAAAACCAGAAACTACACCAACTACAAGAGCTATACGGAAAAATTTCATTTCACCAGCACTATTGACAAGATATTGTACAACTATTAGCAGTAAATACTCAGAACATATATGTTCCAAGTGTCACGGAGAAGATAACGAAGTTCCAACCGTACAGCTGGAATAAAATACCAAAGACAAAAGACAAAGAGATAGCCGGCAGCCTGATAAAGACAGCCGACACAACAAAAAATATGATGAAGACATCTATGTTGTGATTAGGATAGGATAGGAATCTTATCTTCCTTTTTTAAAGTTTTTTGTTTTCTTTTGTAAAGTAAAGTAAAGTAGTTTGTTTTTATTTGGAGTCACCCGACATAATACTGTTGATGAATAGTAAAAGACAAAAAATACTATTCATAAATAGTAAAGTGTCAATTATGTGAATAGTAAGAGTCGGTACTGTGTAAATAGTAAAGGTCAAGTACTGTGTAAATAGTAAGGGTCAGTCACTATTCATGAATAGTAGAAGTCAACTACTATTCATAAATAGTAACCTGTAAACTTTGTATATATATGTAAGTTAGGAGAAGGGGATCATCATCCCTCATCTCCCATTTCCCTCATTTCTCTCTCTAATTCCGCAACCCCCCTATATTTTCATGTTTTAGAGAAGGAATAGATACACCTATAGAACTATATTTAGCAGACGATAGAATAATTCAACCTATAGAAAAAAGCATAATAAGTGCAGTTAGAGGAAATTTAATATACCAAAAATTTAAATTTATAATAAGTGCAAATTATTCAGTAGCAATAGAAGACAAAAACATAGATAAATCATTAGTACTATACTGGAAAATGTCAGGCATAGAACTAGCACCAGGAAGTAAGTTAAGCTACGATACACCATCATCATCAAGAAATAGTACATCTAGAAGATTAGATTGCGACCTAATATCTAAGTTATTAGAACAAAAGAATGATGAAATACAACCATATCAATATTACATCACAGGAATATTAGATCAAAGAAAATATTTAATAAACATAAATACAGGACAAGTAGAAAATTAACGTTTGCTTAAATGCAGGTACAGGTACATCTGGAGCTACAAAGAAAACTACAGAAGAAAAAAGTTATACAAATACCAACATGAATAAACTTTTTGATAAACCTTTTCATTTTTTCTATTTCTTGATTTAATTTTAATTCTTCAGTTCTTTTCTTATTTTCTTCTTTTATTCTTAATTTTTCTTCATATAATTGTTTAAGTCTTTCTAATTCTTTTTGTAATTCTTGAATTCTGGTATCTTTTACTTCTTCTATTTGTTTAATTTCTTTTTTAGCTTGTTCTCTAATTTTTTCTATTAGGCTGCCGGCTATCTCTTTGTCTTTTGTCTTTGGTATTTTATTCCAGCTGTACGGTTGGAACCAAACAATTTGGGGAGTTGCGGAATTAGAGAGTAAACTGAGGGAAATGGGAGATGAGGGATGATTCTCCCTTTCTCCTTCTCTTTATTTATAGGCAAAAGTTTACATTATTATTCATGAACAGTGACTCGACCTTTACTATTCATGAACAGTGACTGACTCTTACTATTTGTACAGTACTTGACCTCTACTATTTACACAGTGACTGACTCTTACTATTCACATAATTGACACTTTACTATTTATGAATAGTATTTTTACTATTCATCCACAGTATCATGTCTGGTGACTCCGAATAAAAACAAACTACTTTACTTTTCTTTACAAAAGAAAACAAAAAACTTTAAAAAAGGAAGATTCCTATCCTATCCTAATCACATAGATGTCTTCATCATATTTTTTGTTGTGTCGGCTGTCTTCATCAGGCTGCCGGCTATCTCTTTGTCTTTTGTCTTTGGTATTTTATTCCACCTGTACGGTTGGAACTTCGTTATCTTCTCCGTGACACTTGGAACATATATGTTCTGAGTATTTACTGCTAATAGTTGTACAATATCTTGTCAATAATACTGGCGAAATGAAATTCTTCTTGATAGCTCGCGTAGTTGGTGTATTTTCTGGTTTTAGGAGGCTTAGTATCCATTGACGTATTTCCTCCATATCTCCTTCTCTTGTTTCTCGACAGTTCGAATATATCATTGTATTATCTCTACTATAGTAACTCCATATTGTATTGTTATTTAGATAATTATTTGCTAACTCCGTTAATATTGTAGCTATTCCGATAACTCTTTTATTGGCGTAGAAATCAGGAATATCTACAATAGGTATCTCATCTTGTTTTTCTATCTTTTCCGGAATTAACATATCTCTGGTCAAACCAATCTTTATTACCTGTATAACTGGTTTTATCTCGTCATATAGTATTTCTGCTGTAGCTGTATAGAACTTTATGAAAAATAGAGTTCCTTTAGTAATTCGTTTGTATGTTAAGAATGCTTTGTATAGCTCGGGTATCTTCGAAATTTCGTCTCCTGTAGCTGTGTACACTGTACTGAGTAGTCCATAATTGTAACAAGTTGTAACTAAGTTTGTATTTGTACCTGGAAGGGCAATTAGTTTGTTATAACCTTGTAGGTGTTGAGTAATGTAATCAGTATTTGGTTCTTTTGGATTTATAGCTCTGGGGTTTTTATTTAGGTAAGTTTGGATTTTATAAATATTTTCTGTATATGTACGGGTAATATGGGTATATGTATTTTTCTGTTGAGAAAGGCTATTTTTGTATGTAGTAGTTTGAGGAGTAGGTATGGATTTTTGTATCTTTGGAGCTGTATATGGTTTATCAAAAAGTTTATTCATGTTGGTATTTGTATAACTTTTTTCTTCTGTAGTTTTCTTTGTAGCTCCAGATGTACCTGCACCTGCATTTAAGCAAACGTTATGGGTTTTAGGGAGTTTCCCAACGTCTCCTTCTAGCTCTGGAAGTTTAACGTCTTCCGATCGACGTAGCTCCGCATTTTTAGAGTCATGCTGCTGACTACTAGCTTGCTCCTTTAGCTTTTGTATCTCACCTTCCATACTATCCACTTTTTTGCAAAGTGTAGTTAGGAGGTTGAGTATCTTATCCATTGTATTTGCTTGTTCAATATTTTTCTCTTGAGAGGTGATCTGCAATCACATTTTTGTCAGTTTTTATAACTTCAATTGTAAAAGAAAAATTCAATATATTGACTACCAGTCGTCTTATTTCTTTTGTTGTAACTGAATCTTGTACCTTTTTAGTTATCCACCATTTTACCTGTGTATTATCTGTTCTAACAATAAATTTGTTATATACAATATATGGCTCAAAAGCTAATAAACATTTATATAAGGCAAATAGTTCTTTTCTATTTATTTCCCATTTTATTTGTGGGTCTGTATATGATCCGGAATAATATCTGCAGTGATGTTCTATTTTTTCATTTATGTATTTATATTTTAATATTCCTCCGTAACTATGGTTACTAGAGTCTGTTTCTACTATATAAGTAAATTGTTTATTTTCATCTGGGAAATATAATTTTGGTAAATCTTTACACATTAGTTTTATTTTTCTGATATATTTTTTATCTTGTTCATCAAAATGATATTCTATATCTTTCTTTAATTTTTTCTGTAATGGTTTTAAATTTTCTGCTAATTTTGGTATGTATTCTCGTACTTGATTAACTAATCCTAGAAAGGATTGTAATTTTTTCTTAGTATCTAATAATTCTTCAGAATTAGATATTTTTTGTACAATATGTGTTTGCATTTTTACTCCATTTTTATCTATTTGAATTCCTAAGAATTCTATCTGATTTTTCATTATTTCAGCTTTCTTTTTAGATAAGCTAATTCCTGATATTTCTATGATGTGTATAAATTTTTCTAATAACTTTAGATGTTCTTCTTTTGTTTTTGAATATAATAATATATCGTCTATATATACTATACAATTTTCTAGCTGGTTAAAGTATGTATCCATGAAATGTTGATATCTACCTGGTGCGTTTTTATATCCAAATGGTAGAACATTCCATTCGTAAAATCCTTGTGGTACAGTAAATGCTGTTAAATGTTTAGATTCTTCTTCTAGTTTTAGGTGGTAGAATCCTGATTTACAGTCAAATTTACTAAAGTAATTATATCCTTGTATCTGTCTTACTTTTAATATTTTATTAGGTATGGGGTAATTATATGTTTTAGTTTTTGCGTTTAGATTTCTATAATCAATAACCATTCTGCTTTTACCTCTTTTTTGTTCACTATGTTTATTTACTATAAATGCTGGACTGTTATGTTTACTATTGCTTTCTTGTATATATTTATTCTCTAATAATTCATTTATATGCATTTTGAATTCTGATTGGTCTTCAAAATTATATCTTAGTGGTTTTTGTGTTATTATACTATTTTCATCTATTAGTTCAATTTTTACTTTTGTTTTATGTTTATCCCATCCTTGTAATGGGTTTTCATTATATAATGAATTTAATTTATCATTTATTGCTTGTATTTTATCTATTGTGAATATTATAATTTCTATTTTGTGATCAGTACTTGATAGATTTTCTAACTTTTGGGTAATTTTTTCACTTCCTTTTATCCAAGGGGTATTTTTTCTTATTTTATTAGTAACTCTTTTTGCTCCTATCTTGTGATTACATATGGTAGTAAACCACCAATGTGTTTTTGTTATAGTATGTGGATATAATTTATCTAAAAAAGGCATTCCTAATAATATATCTTTGTTTGTAAATTCATAACTATAGATTTCTTCTATTATTAATATTTTATCCCATATTTGTGTTTTTATATTTTTAGCTTTATGTGTTATCATGCTTCCTTCATTATTAAATCCTGTTACTATCAATGGTGTTTTTAACTTTTCCCATTTACTATCTGGCAGGCAATTATGTTTACACATATTTGCTTCTGCTCCTGTATTTATCATAGGTGTGTAATATCTATTATAGTATCCTTCTATAATTATTTTTGCTAAAATATATATTTTTGTCATTATATTAGGATGTTAAAATGTTATTTTATCATATAATTGTTCTTTTAATAATTACCTTTTTGTTTTCGTAATGTATTGTTAGTTGTTTATCATCTATATTATATGGTTTAACTGTTTCTAGCCATTTTATTCCTAAGGTAATATTATTATTTCCTTGATGTATTTTGAATTTAATTTTTATTGGTATTCCTCCAATAATTAGTTCTTGTTCAGTAGTTTCTTCTATATTTACCAAAGCTCTAGGTAATTCGTTGTTTATATTTTCTCCTGTAATTATTTCATGTTCTTTTACTAGTTCTCTTATAATCTGATTTTCTACTTGTCCTGTATTTATGTTTATTAAATATTTTCTTTGATCTAATATTCCTGTGATGTAATATTGATATGGTTGTATTTCATCATTCTTTTGTTCTAATAACTTAGATATTAGGTCGCAATCTAATCTTCTAGATGTACTATTTCTTGATGATGATGGTGTATCGTAGCTTAATCTTTTAGATGTACTTAGTCTTTCTTTTACTATCTCTAAATCTTCTTCAATATCTATTTCTTTATAACTGTAATCATTATTATCTATTACTGTAATTATTTGATCAAATGGATTTTCTATTTTAATTTTTTGAATCTTATTTCTTGCTGTTATTTTATGTTTTGTAGTTAATACATATAAATTTTTACATCTTGCTGTAAATATCTTACTTCCTGGTGCTAGTTCTATGCCTGACATTTTCCAGTATAGTACTAATGATTTATCTATGTTTTTGTCTTCTATTGCTACTGAATAATTTGCACTTATTATAAATTTAAATTTTTGGTATATTAAATTTCCTCTAACTGCACTTATTATGCTTTTTTCTATAGGTTGAATTATTCTATCGTCTGCTAAATATAGTTCTATAGGTGTATCTATTCCTTCTCTAAAACATGCTTTTATTAATATTTCTGTAGCTCCTAAATGTACATATTTTATTGGATTTTTTGATTTTAAATCTTGGATTTCTTTGTTAATTATTTTCTTATTTATGATAGGTATTTTAGCTTTTCCTTTAATATATTTACAATCTATTACATGTTCTTTTTGGCTTACTACATAATATTCATCGTGTTGTAATTTGAATAAGTTTTTTAATCTAGGTACTTCTAATATTTTATCTATACTTAAGTCTAATTCTTTTCCTTTTATTTGTTCAAACATATTATTATCAAATATTATTTTTTGTTCTGTATATTCGTTATCTTGATATTCTTCTTTACTTATTATTTTTATGTCGCTTTCAGTCATAATCTGAAAATGACTCTATTTCATTTTCTAATTCATTATCTGTTATTTCGTATATACTATCTTCATCTTCTAAATCATAATCTAAATAATCTATCTGTTTATATGTATCGTTTTCGATTATTACTTCTGTTATTTGTTTTTTCTTTAAATCTTTTGGTAATTTACAGTCTCTAGCTAAATGTCCTAATTTTCCGCAATTATAACATTTACATTCTGTTATATTTTTCTTAACTCTATGTGGTCTTTTTTGTTTATAATTTTTTATATAATATCTTTTTCTTGGGATTTTATTTTTATATTTTGTTTTGAAGTGTTTATATTTCTTTATTCTTTTCTTGTATTTATATGGATTTTTACATCCAAATTGGGGTGCTATCTTACTTGTACAATATGCTAGATTTTTTACTAATATTTTTTCTAGTTTTAATTCTTCTTTATGTTTTTCACATAGTTTTATAAACCATTGTTGTAAGAATTTTATTCTAGCTCCTAGTGTATCTACTGTATTAGATTCTTCCCAATCTTTTATTATTTTTGAACTAAATGGTTCTGGTAATTTTGTGTAATATAATTTCCTTATTTCTCTACTTTCATCATTTGTATATATTCCTTTATAGTAATATTCTCTAAATGCACATGTATATTCATCTATGTAACTCATTTTACATATTGCTAATTTATTCATTAAATTTCTGTTTATTATTTTATCTTGTTGTTGTTCTTCTATTTCTGTTGTCATACTACCAAATTCATTTCTAATTGATATTTCATATTTATTTAATATATCTATTGCTGATGTTGCTATTTCATTATTAGGTCTATTATGATTTCTTAATGTTGCTAAGCTTGTTGGTGTTAAATTTTGTAACCATATTTTTACTGTTCCTATAAGTGTTCTTTCTATATACCCTGGGGCATCATTTATTGATATTTTATTATCTACTAGTTGTTTTGATATATAGCCTATCCATAATTGAATTGTTTTATTTGTATCTGCTACACAATCTAAGTCTAAGAAATTATTTTGGTCTGTAGTTTGTCTAGGTATCCAATTTTTATTTAATCTTTTATCCCATAAAACTTTATCTCTATTTTCTTTTTCATAAGTATAATATGTTGGAGTTGTATCTATTCTTGGTTTAGAATTTGAAGTACTTGGTTTTTCATCTAAATTTCCTACATTTATTTCTATATTTTTATCTTTTTCTATAAGTTCAGTATATGTTTCTGAATATGTTTCAGAATTATTTTCTGAAATATTATCATTTTCATTTTCTTCATTTATTTCATCTATTCTTAACTCGTCTATTTGTAATTCAGGTAATTCTTCTGTTTCTTCTAACATTGTTTTCATTTTTTCTATTTCTTGATTTAATTTTAATTCTTCAGTTCTTTTCTTATTTTCTTCTTTTATTCTTAATTTTTCTTCATATAATTGTTTAAGTCTTTCTAATTCTTTTTGTAATTCTTGAATTCTGGTATCTTTTACTTCTTCTATTTGTTTAATTTCTTTTTTAGCTTGTTCTCTAATTTTTTCAATTTCGTTTTTCCTATCTATTTCTTCATTTTCTTTATTTAATCGTACCATTGTTGTTAGACTATCTTCTAATTTTGCTGATTCTTTATCTGGCATAAGATATAGTTGGTTTCCTATTTTTTTATATCTTCTTTCTAAGTTTGAATGTATTATTTTTATTTCTAATCCATCTTGGCTTTTATATATTTTTTCTTCTACAGCATATTCTTCTTTATTCATTATAAAAACTGACAAAAATGTGATTGCAGATCACCTCTCAAGAGAAAAATATTTGCTTGTTCAATATTTTTCTCTTGAGAGGTGATCTGCAATCACATTTTTGTCAGTTTTTATAACTTCAATTGTAAAAGAAAAATTCAATATATTGACTACCAGTCGTCTTATTTCTTTTGTTGTAACTGAATCTTGTACCTTTTTAGTTATCCACCATTTTACCTGTGTATTATCTGTTCTAACAATAAATTTGTTATATACAATATATGGCTCAAAAGCTAATAAACATTTATATAAGGCAAATAGTTCTTTTCTATTTATTTCCCATTTTATTTGTGGGTCTGTATATGATCCGGAATAATATCTGCAGTGATGTTCTATTTTTTCATTTATGTATTTATATTTTAATACTCCTCCGTAACTATGGTTACTAGAGTCTGTTTCTACTATATAAGTAAATTGTTTATTTTCATCTGGGAAATATAATTTTGGTAAATCTTTACACATTAGTTTTATTTTTCTGATATATTTTTTATCTTGTTCATCAAAATGATATTCTATATCTTTCTTTAATTTTTTCTGTAATGGTTTTAAATTTTCTGCTAATTTTGGTATGTATTCTCGTACTTGATTAACTAATCCTAGAAAGGATTGTAATTTTTTCTTAGTATCTAATAATTCTTCAGAATTAGATATTTTTTGTACAATATGTGTTTGCATTTTTACTCCATTTTTATCTATTTGAATTCCTAAGAATTCTATCTGATTTTTCATTATTTCAGCTTTCTTTTTAGATAAGCTAATTCCTGATATTTCTATGATGTGTATAAATTTTTCTAATAACTTTAGATGTTCTTCTTTTGTTTTTGAATATAATAATATATCGTCTATATATACTATACAATTTTCTAGCTGGTTAAAGTATGTATCCATGAAATGTTGATATCTACCTGGTGCGTTTTTATATCCAAATGGTAGAACATTCCATTCGTAAAATCCTTGTGGTACAGTAAATGCTGTTAAATGTTTAGATTCTTCTTCTAGTTTTAGGTGGTAGAATCCTGATTTACAGTCAAATTTACTAAAGTAATTATATCCTTGTATCTGTCTTACTTTTAATATTTTATTAGGTATGGGGTAATTATATGTTTTAGTTTTTGCGTTTAGATTTCTATAATCAATAACCATTCTGCTTTTACCTCTTTTTTGTTCACTATGTTTATTTACTATAAATGCTGGACTGTTATGTTTACTATTGCTTTCTTGTATATATTTATTCTCTAATAATTCATCTATATGCATTTTGAATTCTGATTGGTCTTCAAAATTATATCTTAGTGGTTTTTGTGTTATTATACTATTTTCATCTATTAGTTCAATTTTTACTTTTGTTTTATGTTTATCCCATCCTTGTAATGGGTTTTCATTATATAATGAATTTAATTTATCATTTATTGCTTGTATTTTATCTATTGTGAATATTATAATTTCTATTTTGTGATCAGTACTTGATAGATTTTCTAACTTTTGGGTAATTTTTTCACTTCCTTTTATCCAAGGGGTATTTTTTCTTATTTTATTAGTAACTCTTTTTGCTCCTATCTTGTGATTACATATGGTAGTAAACCACCAATGTGTTTTTGTTATAGTATGTGGATATAATTTATCTAAAAAAGGCATTCCTAATAATATATCTTTGTTTGTAAATTCATAACTATAGATTTCTTCTATTATTAATATTTTATCCCATATTTGTGTTTTTATATTTTTAGCTTTATGTGTTATCATGCTTCCTTCATTATTAAATCCTGTTACTATCAATGGTGTTTTTAACTTTTCCCATTTACTATCTGGCAGGCAATTATGTTTACACATATTTGCTTCTGCTCCTGTATCTATCATAGGTGTGTAATATCTATTATAGTATCCTTCTATAATTATTTTTGCTAAAATATATATTTTTGTCATTATATTAGGATGTTAAAATGTTATTTTATCATATAATTGTTCTTTTAATAATTACCTTTTTGTTTTCGTAATGTATTGTTAGTTGTTTATCATCTATATTATATGGTTTAACTGTTTCTAGCCATTTTATTCCTAAGGTAATATTATTATTTCCTTGATGTATTTTGAATTTAATTTTTATTGGTATTCCTCCAATAATTAGTTCTTGTTCAGTAGTTTCTTCTATATTTACCAAAGCTCTAGGTAATTCGTTGTTTATATTTTCTCCTGTAATTATTTCATGTTCTTTTACTAGTTCTCTTATAATCTGATTTTCTACTTGTCCTGTATTTATGTTTATTAAATATTTTCTTTGATCTAATATTCCTGTGATGTAATATTGATATGGTTGTATTTTGTTCTAATAACTTAGATATTAGGTCGCAATCTAATCTTCTAGATGTACTATTTCTTGATGATGATGGTGTATCGTAGCTTAATCTTTTAGATGTACTTAGTCTTTCTTTTACTATCTCTAAATCTTCTTCAATATCTATTTCTTTATAACTGTAATCATTATTATCTATTACTGTAATTATTTGATCAAATGGATTTTCTATTTTAATTTTTTGAATCTTATTTCTTGAATCTTATTTCTTGCTGTTATTTTATGTTTTGTAGTTAATACATATAAATTTTTACATCTTGCTGTAAATATCTTACTTCCTGGTGCTAGTTCTATGCCTGACATTTTCCAGTATAGTACTAATGATTTATCTATGTTTTTGTCTTCTATTGCTACTGAATAATTTGCACTTATTATAAATTTAAATTTTTGGTATATTAAATTTCCTCTAACTGCACTTATTATGCTTTTTTCTATAGGTTGAATTATTCTATCGTCTGCTAAATATAGTTCTATAGGTGTATCTATTCCTTCTCTAAAACATGCTTTTATTAATATTTCTGTAGCTCCTAAATGTACATATTTTATTGGATTTTTTGATTTTAAATCTTGGATTTCTTTGTTAATTATTTTCTTATTTATGATAGGTATTTTAGCTTTTCCTTTAATATATTTACAATCTATTACATGTTCTTTTTGGCTTACTACATAATATTCATCGTGTTGTAATTTGAATAAGTTTTTTAATCTAGGTACTTCTAATATTTTATCTATACTTAAGTCTAATTCTTTTCCTTTTATTTGTTCAAACATATTATTATCAAATATTATTTTTTGTTCTGTATATTCGTTATCTTGATATTCTTCTTTACTTATTATTTTTATGTCGCTTTCAGTCATAATCTGAAAATGACTCTATTTCATTTTCTAATTCATTATCTGTTATTTCGTATATACTATCTTCATCTTCTAAATCATAATCTAAATAATCTATCTGTTTATATGTATCGTTTTCGATTATTACTTCTGTTATTTGTTTTTTCTTTAAATCTTTTGGTAATTTACAGTCTCTAGCTAAATGTCCTAATTTTCCGCAATTATAACATTTACATTCTGTTATATTTTTCTTAACTCTATGTGGTCTTTTTTGTTTATAATTTTTTATATAATATCTTTTTCTTGGGATTTTATTTTTATATTTTGTTTTGAAGTGTTTATATTTCTTTATTCTTTTCTTGTATTTATATGGATTTTTACATCCAAATTGGGGTGCTATCTTACTTGTACAATATGCTAGATTTTTTACTAATATTTTTTCTAGTTTTAATTCTTCTTTATGTTTTTCACATAGTTTTATAAACCATTGTTGTAAGAATTTTATTCTAGCTCCTAGTGTATCTACTGTATTAGATTCTTCCCAATCTTTTATTATTTTTGAACTAAATGGTTCTGGTAATTTTGTGTAATATAATTTCCTTATTTCTCTACTTTCATCATTTGTATATATTCCTTTATAGTAATATTCTCTAAATGCACATGTATATTCATCTATGTAACTCATTTTACATATTGCTAATTTATTCATTAAATTTCTGTTTATTATTTTATCTTGTTGTTGTTCTTCTATTTCTGTTGTCATACTACCAAATTCATTTATAATTGATATTTCATATTTATTTAATATATCTATTGCTGATGTTGCTATTTCATTATTAGGTCTATTATGATTTCTTAATGTTGCTAAGCTTGTTGGTGTTAAATTTTGTAACCATATTTTTACTGTTCCTATAAGTGTTCTTTCTATATACCCTGGGGCATCATTTATTGATATTTTATTATCTACTAGTTGTTTTGATATATAGCCTATCCATAATTGAATTGTTTTATTTGTATCTGCTACACAATCTAAGTCTAAGAAATTATTTTGGTCTGTAGTTTGTCTAGGTATCCAATTTTTATTTAATCTTTTATCCCATAAAACTTTATCTCTATTTTCTTTTTCATAAGTATAATATGTTGGAGTTGTATCTATTCTTGGTTTAGAATTTGAAGTACTTGGTTTTTCATCTAAATTTCCTACATTTATTTCTATATTTTTATCTTTTTCTATAAGTTCAGTATATGTTTCTGAATATGTTTCAGAATTATTTTCTGAAATATTATCATTTTCATTTTCTTCATTTATTTCATCTATTCTTAACTCGTCTATTTGTAATTCAGGTAATTCTTCTGTTTCTTCTAACATTGTTTTCATTTTTTCTATTTCTTGATTTAATTTTAATTCTTCAGTTCTTTTCTTATTTTCTTCTTTTATTCTTAATTTTTCTTCATATAATTGTTTAAGTCTTTCTAATTCTTTTTGTAATTCTTGAATTCTGGTATCTTTTACTTCTTCTATTTGTTTAATTTCTTTTTTAGCTTGTTCTCTAATTTTTTCTATTTCTTTTCTTCTATCTATTTCATCATTTTCTCTGTTTAATCGTACCATAGTTGTTAGACTATCTTCTAATTTTGCTGATTCTTTATCTGGCATTAGATATAGTTGGTTTCCTATTTTTTTATATCTTCGTTCTAAGTTTGAATGTATTATTTTTATTTCTATTCCATCTTGGCTTTTATATATTTTTTCTTCTACAGCATATTCTTCTTTATTCATTATAAATCGTGTTGGTATTTATATTCTAAGTGTTGTAATTGTAGATCTAATAAGAATATCGTTTTTCTCTGTGCTTTTATAGATTTGTGGCATACTCCTGCACATATATTATATTCTAATCTGTTTTGTCTAAATTCTATTTCGTGTTTTATTTCATTAATTTTTTCTAATAATTGGTCTCTATAATTATTATCCATTTTAATTTTCTGGTAAAAATATCTTTTCATAATATTTTTGTTTATTTATCATAAGATTTCGTATTTCTTTTGAAGTTTCTAGAATATATTCTAAGTATTCTATATCTTGGGTTCTTAGATATGTTATAATATTATCTAGTAAAATTTTATTTAGTAGATCTATATCTTCCATAATTTGTCGCCAATATGCTAGATATTCGTAATTTACCATTGATCTGAACATAAATCATATAATTCATATATATTTTGGATAGTTAGTTCTTGCCAGTTTTGTTCTATTAGATCATTTATTCGGTCTAATTCTATTATTTCTTCAATAAGTAATAGGTCATAAATTTCTCTTTTTATGTCAATATTTAATGTTCTAAGGATATATAAAATAAGTATTTTATAATTATAATCTCCATTTAGTAAGTATGTAGGTACCATTTTCATAATTTCTAAACAGTTTATTCCTTCTAACCTCTTATTTATTATTATCAATTATCAGGTTATATTAAAGTTATTCTGAACAAATTCTTTTGGTCATTACTATGATTTTCAGCTTCAATCAGTTACCCTAACAGCGCCTTCAACAACTTCGTACTTCCCCTAAAACGGCTTCTCTCTTGCCTAACTGGGTTTCCGGTTTCGGATGGCATAGTCTGGGCTTACCTATTCTCAGCCTACCTTCGTTCATAGCAAACTACTTCGAATTTATACAGTATAACAGTACTATAACATGATAATAATCAAATAATAATCAAGAGATTATCAGGAATAATATAGTTTAGCTATTCATATTGAAATATGAACATACCTTAGTTTGTAGATTTTCTGAAGTTGATTCCTTCATAGCTTCCTGGTTGTTGTTAGATTTCTCCATAAATATTTTTTCTTATCTAGCTTTGATACCAATATAGGGGGGTTGCGGAATTAGAGTGAGAAGTGAGGGAAATGGGAGATGAGGGATGATTCTCCCTTTCTCCTTCTCTTTATTTATAGGCAAAAGTTTACATTACTATTCATGAACAGTGACTCGACCTTTACTATTCATGAACAGTGACTGACTCTTACTATTTGTACAGTACTTGACCTCTACTATTTACACAGTGACTGACTCTTACTATTCACATAATTGACACTTTACTATTTATGAATAGTATTTTTACTATTCATCCACAGTATCATGTCTGGTGACTCCGAATAAAAACAAACTACTTTACTTTTCTTTACAAAAGAAAACAAAAAACTTTAAAAAAGGAAGATTCCTATCCTATCCTAATCACATAGATGTCTTCATCATATTTTTTGTTGTGTCGGCTGTCTTCATCAGGCTGCCGGCTATCTCTTTGTCTTTTGTCTTTGGTATTTTATTCCAGCTGTACGGTTGGAACTTCGTTATCTTCTCCGTGACACTTGGAACATATATGTTCTGAGTATTTACTGCTAATAGTTGTACAATATCTTGTCAATAATACTGGCGAAATGAAATTCTTCTTGATAGCTCGCGTAGTTGGTGTATTTTCTGGTTTTAGGAGGCTTAGTATCCATTGACGTATTTCCTCCATATCTCCTTCTCTTGTTTCTCGACAGTTCGAATATATCATTGTATTATCTCTACTATAGTAACTCCATATTGTATTGTTATTTAGATAATTATTTGCTAACTCCGTTAATATTGTAGCTATTCCGATAACTCTTTTATTGGCGTAGAAATCAGGAATATCTACAATAGGTATCTCATCTTGTTTTTCTATCTTTTCCGGAATTAACATATCTCTGGTCAAACCAATCTTTATTACCTGTATAACTGGTTTTATCTCGTCATATAGTATTTCTGCTGTAGCTGTATAGAACTTTATGAAAAATAGAGTTCCTTTAGTAATTCGTTTGTATGTTAAGAATGCTTTGTATAGCTCGGGTATCTTCGAAATTTCGTCTCCTGTAGCTGTGTACACTGTACTGAGTAGTCCATAATTGTAACAAGTTGTAACTAAGTTTGTATTTGTACCTGGAAGGGCAATTAGTTTGTTATAACCTTGTAGGTGTTGAGTAATGTAATCAGTATTTGGTTCTTTTGGATTTATAGCTCTGGGGTTTTTATTTAGGTAAGTTTGGATTTTATAAATATTTTCTGTATATGTACGGGTAATATGGGTATATGTATTTTTCTGTTGAGAAAGGCTATTTTTGTATGTAGTAGTTTGAGGAGTAGGTATGGATTTTTGTATCTTTGGAGCTGTATATGGTTTATCAAAAAGTTTATTCATGTTGGTATTTGTATAACTTTTTTCTTCTGTAGTTTTCTTTGTAGCTCCAGATGTACCTGCACCTGCATTTAAGCAAACGTTATGGGTTTTAGGGAGTTTCCCAACGTCTCCTTCTAGCTCTGGAAGTTTAACGTCTTCCGATCGACGTAGCTCCGCATTTTTAGAGTCATGCTGCTGACTACTAGCTTGCTCCTTTAGCTTTTGTATCTCACCTTCCATACTATCCACTTTTTTGCAAAGTGTAGTTAGGAGGTTGAGTATCTTATTCATAATTGTTGTTAGATTTCTCCATAAATATTTTTTCTTATCTAGCTTTGATACCAATATAGGGAGGTTGCGGAATTAGAGTGAGAAGTGAGGGAAATGGGAGATGAGGGATGATTCTCCCTTTCTCCTTCTCTTTATTTATAGGCAAAAGTTTACATTACTATTCATGAACAGTGACTCGACCTTTACTATTCATGAACAGTGACTGACTCTTACTATTTGTACAGTACTTGACCTCTACTATTTACACAGTGACTGACTCTTACTATTCACATAATTGACACTTTACTATTTATGAATAGTATTTTTACTATTCATCCACAGTATCATGTCTGGTGACTCCGAATAAAAACAAACTACTTTACTTTTCTTTACAAAAGAAAACAAAAAACTTTAAAAAAGGAAGATTCCTATCCTATCCTAATCACATAGATGTCTTCATCATATTTTTTGTTGTGTCGGCTGTCTTCATCAGGCTGCCGGCTATCTCTTTGTCTTTTGTCTTTGGTATTTTATTCCAGCTGTACGGTTGGAACTTCGTTATCTTCTCCGTGACACTTGGAACATATATGTTCTGAGTATTTACTGCTAATAGTTGTACAATATCTTGTCAATAATACTGGCGAAATGAAATTCTTCTTGATAGCTCGCGTAGTTGGTGTATTTTCTGGTTTTAGGAGGCTTAGTATCCATTGACGTATTTCCTCCATATCTCCTTCTCTTGTTTCTCGACAGTTCGAATATATCATTGTATTATCTCTACTATAGTAACTCCATATTGTATTGTTATTTAGATAATTATTTGCTAACTCCGTTAATATTGTAGCTATTCCGATAACTCTTTTATTGGCGTAGAAATCAGGAATATCTACAATAGGTATCTCATCTTGTTTTTCTATCTTTTCCGGAATTAACATATCTCTGGTCAAACCAATCTTTATTACCTGTATAACTGGTTTTATCTCGTCATATAGTATTTCTGCTGTAGCTGTATAGAACTTTATGAAAAATAGAGTTCCTTTAGTAATTCGTTTGTATGTTAAGAATGCTTTGTATAGCTCGGGTATCTTCGAAATTTCGTCTCCTGTAGCTGTGTACACTGTACTGAGTAGTCCATAATTGTAACAAGTTGTAACTAAGTTTGTATTTGTACCTGGAAGGGCAATTAGTTTGTTATAACCTTGTAGGTGTTGAGTAATGTAATCAGTATTTGGTTCTTTTGGATTTATAGCTCTGGGGTTTTTATTTAGGTAAGTTTGGATTTTATAAATATTTTCTGTATATGTACGGGTAATATGGGTATATGTATTTTTCTGTTGAGAAAGGCTATTTTTGTATGTAGTAGTTTGAGGAGTAGGTATGGATTTTTGTATCTTTGGAGCTGTATATGGTTTATCAAAAAGTTTATTCATGTTGGTATTTGTATAACTTTTTTCTTCTGTAGTTTTCTTTGTAGCTCCAGATGTACCTGCACCTGCATTTAAGCAAACGTTATGGGTTTTAGGGAGTTTCCCAACGTCTCCTTCTAGCTCTGGAAGTTTAACGTCTTCCGATCGACGTAGCTCCGCATTTTTAGAGTCATGCTGCTGACTACTAGCTTGCTCCTTTAGCTTTTGTATCTCACCTTCCATACTATCCACTTTTTTGCAAAGTGTAGTTAGGAGGTTGAGTATCTTATTCATAATTGTTGTTAGATTTCTCCATAAATATTTTTTCTTATCTAGCTTTGATACCAATATAGGGAGGTTGCGGAATTAGAGTGAGAAGTGAGGGAAATGGGAGATGAGGGATGATTCTCCCTTTCTCCTTCTCTTTATTTATAGGCAAAAGTTTACATTACTATTCATGAACAGTGACTCGACCTTTACTATTCATGAACAGTGACTGACTCTTACTATTTGTACAGTACTTGACCTCTACTATTTACACAGTGACTGACTCTTACTATTCACATAATTGACACTTTACTATTTATGAATAGTATTTTTACTATTCATCCACAGTATCATGTCTGGTGACTCCGAATAAAAACAAACTACTTTACTTTTCTTTACAAAAGAAAACAAAAAACTTTAAAAAAGGAAGATTCCTATCCTATCCTAATCACATAGATGTCTTCATCATATTTTTTGTTGTGTCGGCTGTCTTCATCAGGCTGCCGGCTATCTCTTTGTCTTTTGTCTTTGGTATTTTATTCCAGCTGTACGGTTGGAACTTCGTTATCTTCTCCGTGACACTTGGAACATATATGTTCTGAGTATTTACTGCTAATAGTTGTACAATATCTTGTCAATAATACTGGCGAAATGAAATTCTTCTTGATAGCTCGCGTAGTTGGTGTATTTTCTGGTTTTAGGAGGCTTAGTATCCATTGACGTATTTCCTCCATATCTCCTTCTCTTGTTTCTCGACAGTTCGAATATATCATTGTATTATCTCTACTATAGTAACTCCATATTGTATTGTTATTTAGATAATTATTTGCTAACTCCGTTAATATTGTAGCTATTCCGATAACTCTTTTATTGGCGTAGAAATCAGGAATATCTACAATAGGTATCTCATCTTGTTTTTCTATCTTTTCCGGAATTAACATATCTCTGGTCAAACCAATCTTTATTACCTGTATAACTGGTTTTATCTCGTCATATAGTATTTCTGCTGTAGCTGTATAGAACTTTATGAAAAATAGAGTTCCTTTAGTAATTCGTTTGTATGTTAAGAATGCTTTGTATAGCTCGGGTATCTTCGAAATTTCGTCTCCTGTAGCTGTGTACACTGTACTGAGTAGTCCATAATTGTAACAAGTTGTAACTAAGTTTGTATTTGTACCTGGAAGGGCAATTAGTTTGTTATAACCTTGTAGGTGTTGAGTAATGTAATCAGTATTTGGTTCTTTTGGATTTATAGCTCTGGGGTTTTTATTTAGGTAAGTTTGGATTTTATAAATATTTTCTGTATATGTACGGGTAATATGGGTATATGTATTTTTCTGTTGAGAAAGGCTATTTTTGTATGTAGTAGTTTGAGGAGTAGGTATGGATTTTTGTATCTTTGGAGCTGTATATGGTTTATCAAAAAGTTTATTCATGTTGGTATTTGTATAACTTTTTTCTTCTGTAGTTTTCTTTGTAGCTCCAGATGTACCTGCACCTGCATTTAAGCAAACGTTATGGGTTTTAGGGAGTTTCCCAACGTCTCCTTCTAGCTCTGGAAGTTTAACGTCTTCCGATCGACGTAGCTCCGCATTTTTAGAGTCATGCTGCTGACTACTAGCTTGCTCCTTTAGCTTTTGTATATAAACAGATAGATTATTTAGATTATGATTTAGAAGATGAAGATAGTATATACGAAATAACAGATAATGAATTAGAAAATGAAATAGAGTCATTTTCAGATTATGACTGAAAGCGACATAAAGATAATAAGTAAAGAAGAATATCAAGATAACGAATATACAGAACAAAAAATAATATTTGACAATAATATGTTTGAACAAATAAAAGGAAAAGAATTAGACTTAAGCATAGATAAAATATTAGAAGTCCCTAGATTAAAAAACTTATTTAAATTACAACACGATGAATATTATGTAGTAAGCCAAAGAGAACATGTAATAGATTGTAAATATATTAAAGGAAAAGCTAAAATACCTATCATAAATAAGAAAATAATTAATAAAGAAATCCAAGATTTAAAATCAAAAAATCCAATAAAATATGTACATTTAGGAGCAACAGAAATATTAATAAAAGCATGTTTTAGAGAAGGAATAGATACACCTATAGAATTATATTTAGCAGACGATAGAATAATTCAACCTATAGAAAAAAGCATAATAAGTGCAGTTAGAGGAAATTTAATATACCAAAAATTTAAATTTATTATAAGTGCAAACTATTCAGTAGCTATAGAGGATAAAAACATAGATAAATCATTAGTACTATATTGGAAAATGTCAGGTATAGAACTAGCACCAGGAAGTAAGATATTTACAGCAAGATGTAAAAATTTATATGTATTAACTACAAAACATAAAATAACAGCAAGAAATAAGATTCAAAAAATTAAAATAGAAAATCCATTTGATCAAATAATTACAGTAATAGATAATAATGATTATAGTTATAAAGAGATAGATATTGAAGAAGATTTAGAGATAGTAAAAGAAAGACTAAGTACATCTAAAAGATTAAGCTACGATACACCATCATCATCAAGAAATAGTACATCTAGAAGATTAGATTGCGACCTAATATCTAAGTTATTAGAACAAAAGAATGATGAAATACAACCATATCAATATTACATCACAGGAATATTAGATCAAAGAAAATATTTAATAAACATAAATACAGGACAAGTAGAAAATCAGATTATAAGAGAACTAGTAAAAGAACATGAAATAATTACAGGAGAAAATATAAACAACGAATTACCTAGAGCTTTGGTAAATATAGAAGAAACTACTGAACAAGAACTAATTATTGGAGGAATACCAATAAAAATTAAATTCAAAATACATCAAGGAAATAATAATATTACCTTAGGAATAAAATGGCTAGAAACAGTTAAACCATATAATATAGATGATAAACAACTAACAATACATTACGAAAACAAAAAGGTAATTATTAAAAGAACAATTATATGATAAAATAACATTTTAACATCCTAATATAATGACAAAAATATATATTTTAGCAAAACTAATTATAGAAGGATACTATAATAGATATTACACACCTATGATAGATACAGGAGCAGAAGCAAATATGTGTAAACATAATTGCCTGCCAGATAGTAAATGGGAAAAGTTAAAAACACCATTGATAGTAACAGGATTTAATAATGAAGGAAGCATGATAACACATAAAGCTAAAAATATAAAAACACAAATATGGGATAAAATATTAATAATAGAAGAAATCTATAGTTATGAATTTACAAACAAAGATATATTATTAGGAATGCCTTTTTTAGATAAATTATATCCACATACTATAACAAAAACACATTGGTGGTTTACTACCATATGTAATCACAAGATAGGAGCAAAAAGAGTTACTAATAAAATAAGAAAAAATACCCCTTGGATAAAAGGAAGTGAAAAAATTACCCAAAAGTTAGAAAATCTATCAAGTACTGATCACAAAATAGAAATTATAATATTCACAATAGATAAAATACAAGCAATAAATGATAAATTAAATTCATTATATAATGAAAACCCATTACAAGGATGGGATAAACATAAAACAAAAGTAAAAATTGAACTAATAGATGAAAATAGTATAATAACACAAAAACCACTAAGATATAATTTTGAAGACCAATCAGAATTCAAAATGCATATAAATGAATTATTAGAGAATAAATATATACAAGAAAGCAATAGTAAACATAACAGTCCAGCATTTATAGTAAATAAACATAGTGAACAAAAAAGAGGTAAAAGCAGAATGGTTATTGATTATAGAAATCTAAACGCAAAAACTAAAACATATAATTACCCCATACCTAATAAAATATTAAAAGTAAGACAGATACAAGGATATAATTACTTTAGTAAATTTGACTGTAAATCAGGATTCTACCACCTAAAACTAGAAGAAGAATCTAAACATTTAACAGCATTTACTGTACCACAAGGATTTTACGAATGGAATGTTCTACCATTTGGATATAAAAACGCACCAGGTAGATATCAACATTTTATGGATACATACTTTAATCAACTAGAAAATTGTATAGTATATATAGACGACATATTATTATACTCAAGAACAAAAGAAGAACATCTAAAATTATTAGAAAAATTTATACATATCATAGAAATATCAGGAATTAGCTTATCTAAAAAGAAAGCTGAAATTATGAAAAATCAAATAGAATTCTTAGGAATTCAAATAGATAAAAATGGAATAAAAATGCAAACACATATTGTACAAAAAATATCTAATTCTGAAGAATTATTAGATACTAAGAAAAAATTACAATCCTTTTTAGGATTAGTTAATCAAGTAAGAGAATATATACCAAAATTAGCAGAAAATCTAAAACCATTACAGAAAAAATTAAAGAAAGATATCGAATACCATTTTGATGAACAAGATAAAAAATATATTAGGAAAATAAAACTAATGTGTAAAGATTTACCAAAATTATATTTTCCAGATGAAAATAAACAATTTACTTATATAGTAGAAACAGACTCTAGTAATCATAGTTACGGAGGAGTATTAAAATATAAATACATAAATGAAAAAATAGAACATCACTGCAGATATTATTCCGGATCATATACAGACCCACAAATAAGATGGGAAATAAATAGAAAAGAACTATTTGCCTTATATAAATGTTTATTAGCTTTTGAACCATATATTGTATATAACAAATTTATTGTCAGAACAGATAACACACAGGTAAAATGGTGGATAACTAAAAAGGTACAAGATTCAGTTACGACAAAGGAAATAAGAAGACTAGTAGTCAATATATTGAACTTTTCATTTACAATAGAAGTTATAAAAACTGACAAAAATGTGATTGCAGATCACCTCTCAAGAGAAAAATACTGAGCAAACAAATACTATGGATCAGATACTCAACCTCCTAACTACACTTTGTAAAAAAGTGGATAGTATGGAAGGTGAGATACAAAAGCTAAAGGAGCAAGCTAGTAGTCAGCAGCATGACTTTAAAAATGCGGAGCTACGTCGATCGGAAGACGTTAAAATTCCAGAGCTAGAAGGAGACGTTGGGAAACTCCCTAAAACCCATAACGTTTGTTTGCAGGTGCAGGTACATCTGGTGGAGCTACAAAGAAAACTACAGAAGAAAAAAGTTATACCAATACAAATATGAATAAACTTTTTGATAAACCATATACATCTCCAAAGATACAAAAATCTGTGCCTACTCCACAAACAACTACGTATAAAAATAGCCTAGCCCAACAGAAAAATACATACACTCATATTACCCGTACATATACAGAAAATATTTATAAAATCCAAACTTACCTAAATAAAAACCCCAGAGCTATAAATCCAAAAGAGCCAAATACTGATTACATTACCCAACATTTACAAGGATACAACAAATTAATCGCCCTTCCAGGTACAAATACAAATTTAGTTACAACTTGTTATAATTATGGGCTACTCAGTACAGTGTACACAGCTACAGGAGACGAAATTTCGAAGATACCCGAACTATACAAAGCATTCTTAACCTACAAACGAATTACTAAAGGAACTCTATTTTTCATAAAGTTCTATACAGCTACAGCAGAAATACTATATGACGAAATAAAACCAGTTATACAGGTTATAAAAATTGGTTTAACCAGAGATATGTTAATTCCGGAAAAGATAGAAAAACAAGATGAGATACCTATTGTAGATATTCCTGATTTCTACGCCAATAAAAGAGTTATCGGAATAGCTACAATATTAACGGAGTTAGCAAATAATTATCTAAATAACAATACAATATGGAGTTACTATAGTAGAGATAATACAATGATATATTCAAACTGTCGAGAAACAAGAGAAGGAGATATGGAGGAAATACGCCAATGGATACTAAGCCTCCTAAAACCAGAAACTACACCAACTACAAGAGCTATACGGAAAAATTTCATTTCACCAGCACTATTGACAAGATATTGTACAACTATTAGCAGTAAATACTCAGAACATATATGTTCCAAGTGTCACGGAGAAGATAACGAAGTTCCAACCGTACAGCTGGAATAAAATACCAAAGACAAAAGACAAAGAGATAGCCGGCAGCCTGATAAAGACAGCCGACACAACAAAAAATATGATGAAGACATCTATGTTGTGATTAGGATAGGATAGGAATCTTATCTTCCTTTTTTAAAGTTTTTTGTTTTCTTTTGTAAAGTAAAGTAAAGTAGTTTGTTTTTATTTGGAGTCACCCGACATAATACTGTTGATGAATAGTAAAAGACAAAAAATACTATTCATAAATAGTAAAGTGTCAATTATGTGAATAGTAAGAGTCGGTACTGTGTAAATAGTAAAGGTCAAGTACTGTGTAAATAGTAAGGGTCAGTCACTATTCATGAATAGTAGAAGTCAACTACTATTCATAAATAGTAACCTGTAAACTTTGTATATATATGTAAGTTAGGAGAAGGGGATCATCATCCCTCATCTCCCATTTCCCTCAGTTTACTCTCTAATTCCGCAACTCCCCAAATTGGTATCAGAGCTAGATAAGAAAAAATACTTATGGAGAAATCTAACCACAACCAGGAATCTACGAAGGAGTCAATTCCAGAAAATCTACAAACAAAGGTATGTTCATATTTCAATATGAATAGCTAAACTATCTTATTCCTGATAATCTCTTGATTATTATTTGATTATTATCATGTTATAGTATTGTTATATTGAATGAATTCGAAGTAGTTTGCTATGAACGAAGGTAGGCTGAGAATAGGTAAGCCCAGACTATGCCATCCGAAACCGGAAACCCAGTTAGGCAAGAGAGAAGCCGTTTTAGGGGAAGTACGAAGTTGTTGAAGGCGCTGTTAGGGTAACTGATTGAAGCTGAAAATCATAGTAATGACCAAAAGAATTTGTTCAGAATAACTTTAATATAACCTGATAATTGATAATAATAAATAAGAGGTTAGAAGGAATAAACTGTTTAGAAATTATGAAAATGGTACCTACATACTTACTAAATGGAGATTATAATTATAAAATACTTATTTTATATATCCTTAGAACATTAAATATTGACATAAAAAGAGAAATTTATGACCTATTACTTATTGAAGAAATAATAGAATTAGACCGACTAAATGACCTAATAGAACAAAACTGGCAAGAACTAACTATCCAAAATATATATGAATTATATGATTTATGTTCAGATCAATGGTAAATTACGAATATCTAACATATTGGCGACAAATTATGGAAGATATAGATCTACTAAATAAAATTTTACTAGATAATATTATAACATATCTAAGAACCCAAGATATAGAATACTTAGAATATATTCTAGAAACTTCAAAAGAAATACGAAATCTTATGATAAATAAACAAAAATATTATGAAAAGATATTTTTACCAGAAAATTAAAATGGATAATAATTATAGAGACCAATTATTAGAAAAAATTAATGAAATAAAACACGAAATAGAATTTAGACAAAACAGATTAGAATATAATATATGTGCAGGAGTATGCCACAAATCTATAAAAGCACAGAGAAAAACGATATTCTTATTAGATCTACAATTACAACACTTAGAATATAAATACCAACACGATTTATAATGAATAAAGAAGAATACGCTGTAGAAGAAAAAATATATAAAAGCCAAGATGGATTAGAAATAAAAATAATACATTCAAACTTAGAAAGAAGATATAAAAAAATAGGAAACCAACTATATCTTATGCCAGATAAAGAATCAGCAAAATTAGAAGATAGTCTAACAACAATGGTACGATTAAATAAAGAAAATGAAGAAATAGATAGGAAAAACGAAATTGAAAAAATTAGAGAACAAGCTAAAAAAGAAATTAAACAAATAGAAGAAGTAAAAGATACCAGAATTCAAGAATTACAAAAAGAATTAGAAAGACTTAAACAATTATATGAAGAAAAATTAAGAATAAAAGAAGAAAATAAGAAAAGAACTGAAGAATTAAAATTAAATCAAGAAATAGAAAAAATGAAAACAATGTTAGAAGAAACAGAAGAATTACCTGAATTACAAATAGACGAGTTAAGAATAGATGAAATAAATGAAGAAAATGAAAATGATAATATTTCAGAAAATAATTCTGAAACATATTCAGAAACATATACTGAACTTATAGAAAAAGATAAAAATATAGAAATAAATGTAGGAAATTTAGATGAAAAACCAAGTACTTCAAATTCTAAACCAAGAATAGATACAACTCCAACATATTATACTTATGAAAAAGAAAATAGAGATAAAGTTTTATGGGATAAAAGATTAAATAAAAATTGGATACCTAGACAAACTACAGACCAAAATAATTTCTTAGACTTAGATTGTGTAGCAGATACAAATAAAACAATTCAATTATGGATAGGCTATATATCAAAACAACTAGTAGATAATAAAATATCAATAAATGATGCCCCAGGGTATATAGAAAGAACACTTATAGGAACGGTAAAAATATGGTTACAAAATTTAACACAAACAAGCTTAGCAACATTAAGAAATCATAATAAACCTAATAATGAAATAGCAACATCAGCAATAGATATATTAAATAAATATGAAATATCAATTAGAAATGAATTTGGTAGTATGACAACAGAAATAGAAGAACAACAACAAGATAAAATAATAAACAGAAATTTAATGAATAAATTAGCAATATGTAAAATGAGTTACATAGATGAATATACATGTGCATTTAGAGAATATTACTATAAAGGAATATATACAAATGATGAAAGTAGAGAAATAAGAAAATTATATTACACAAAATTACCAGAACCATTTAGTTCTAAAATAATAAAAGATTGGGAAGAATCTAATACAGTAGATACGCTAGGAGCGAGAATAAAATTCTTACAACAATGGTTTATAAAACTATGTGAAAAACATAAAGAGGAATTAAAACTAGAAAAAATATTAGTAAAAAATCTAGCATATTGTACAAGTAAGATAGCACCCCAATTTGGATGTAAAAATCCATATAAATACAAGAAAAGGATAAAGAAATATAAACACTTCAAAACAAAATATAAAAACAAAATCCCAAGAAAAAGATATTATATAAAAAATTATAAACAAAAAAGACCACATAGAGTTAAGAAAAATATAACAGAATGTAAATGTTATAATTGTGGAAAACTAGGACATTTAGCTAGAGATTGTAAATTACCAAAAGATTTAAAGAAAAAACAAATAACAGAAATAATAATAGAAAACGACACATATAAACAGATAGATTATTTAGATTATGATTTAGATTACAACACGATGAATATTATGTAGTAAGCCAAAAAGAACATGTAATAGATTGTAAATATATTAAAGGAAAAGCTAAAATACCTATCATAAATAAGAAAATAATTAACAAAGAAATCCAAGATTTAAAATCAAAAAATCCAATAAAATATGTACATTTAGGAGCTACAGAAATATTAATAAAAGCATGTTTTAGAGAAGGAATAGATACACCTATAGAACTATATTTAGCAGACGATAGAATAATTCAACCTATAGAAAAAAGCATAATAAGTGCAGTTAGAGGAAATTTAATATACCAAAAATTTAAATTTATAATAAGTGCAAATTATTCAGTAGCAATAGAAGACAAAAACATAGATAAATCATTAGTACTATACTGGAAAATGTCAGGCATAGAACTAGCACCAGGAAGTAAGATATTTACAGCAAGATGTAAAAATTTATATGTATTAACTACAAAACATAAAATAACAGCAAGAAATAAGATTCAAAAAATTAAAATAGAAAATCCATTTGATCAAATAATTACAGTAATAGATAATAATGATTACAGTTATAAAGAAATAGAGTTATCGGAATAGCTACAATATTAACGGAGTTAGCAAATAATTATCTAAATAACAATACAATATGGAGTTACTATAGTAGAGATAATACAATGATATATTCGAACTGTCGGAAATGGGAGATGAGGGATGATGATCCCCTTCTCCTAACTTACATATATATACAAAGTTTACAGGTTACTATTTATGAATAGTAGTTGACTTCTACTATTCATGAATAGTGACTGACCCTTACTATTTACACAGTACTTGACCTTTACTATTTACACAGTACCGACTCTTACTATTCACATAATTGACACTTTACTATTTATGAATAGTATTTTTTGTCTTTTACTATTCATCAACAGTATTATGTCGGGTGACTCCAAATAAAAACAAACTACTTTACTTTACTTTACAAAAGAAAACAAAAAACTTTAAAAAAGGAAGATAAGATTCCTATCCTATCCTAATCACAACATAGATGTCTTCATCATATTTTTTGTTGTGTCGGCTGTCTTTATCAGGCTGCCGGCTATCTCTTTGTCTTTTGTCTTTGGTATTTTATTCCAGCTGTACGGTTGGAACTTCGTTATCTTCTCCGTGACACTTAGAACATATATGTTCTGAGTATTTACTGCTAATAGTTGTACAATATCTTGTCAATAGTGCTGGTGAAATGAAATTTTTCCGTATAGCTCTTGTAGTTGGTGTAGTTTCTGGTTTTAGGAGGCTTAGTATCCATTGGCGTATTTCCTCCATATCTCCTTCTCTTGTTTCTCGACAGTTTGAATATATCATTGTATTATCTCTACTATAGTAACTCCATATTGTATTGTTATTTAGATAATTATTTGCTAACTCCGTTAATATTGTAGCTATTCCGATAACTCTTTTATTGGCGTAGAAATCAGGAATATCTACAATAGGTATCTCATCTTGTTTTTCTATCTTTTCCGGAATTAACATATCTCTGGTTAAACCAATTTTTATAACCTGTATAACTGGTTTTATTTCGTCATATAGTATTTCTGCTGTAGCTGTATAGAACTTTATGAAAAATAGAGTTCCTTTAGTAATTCGTTTGTAGGTTAAGAATGCTTTGTATAGTTCGGGTATCTTCGAAATTTCGTCTCCTGTAGCTGTGTACACTGTACTGAGTAGCCCATAATTATAACAAGTTGTAACTAAATTTGTATTTGTACCTGGAAGGGCGATTAATTTGTTGTATCCTTGTAAATGTTGGGTAATGTAATCAGTATTTGGCTCTTTTGGATTTATAGCTCTGGGGTTTTTATTTAGGTAAGTTTGGATTTTATAAATATTTTCTGTATATGTACGGGTAATATGAGTGTATGTATTTTTCTGTTGGGCTAGGCTATTTTTATACGTAGTTGTTTGTGGAGTAGGCACAGATTTTTGTATCTTTGGAGATGTATATGGTTTATCAAAAAGTTTATTCATATTTGTATTGGTATAACTTTTTTCTTCTGTAGTTTTCTTTGTAGCTCCACCAGATGTACCTGCACCTGCATTTAAACAAACGTTATGGGTTTTAGGGAGTTTCCCAACGTCTCCTTCTAGCTCTGGAATTTTAACGTCTTCCGATCGACGTAGCTCCGCATTTTTAAAGTCATGCTGCTGACTACTAGCTTGCTCCTTTAGCTTTTGTATCTCACCTTCCATACTATCCACTTTTTTACAAAGTGTAGTTAGGAGGTTGAGTATCTGATCCATAGTATTTGTTTGCTCAGTATTTTTCTCTTGAGAGGTGATCTGTAATCACATTTTTGTCAGTTTTTATAACTTCTATTGTAAATGAAAAGTTCAATATATTGACTACTAGTCTTCTTATTTCCTTTGTCGTAACTGAATCTTGTACCTTTTTAGTTATCCACCATTTTACCTGTGTGTTATCTGTTCTGACAATAAATTTGTTATATACAATATATGGTTCAAAAGCTAATAAACATTTATATAAGGCAAATAGTTCTTTTCTATTTATTTCCCATCTTATTTGTGGGTCTGTATATGATCCGGAATAATATCTGCAGTGATGTTCTATTTTTTCATTTATGTATTTATATTTTAATACTACTCCGTAACTATGATTACTAGAGTCTGTTTCTACTATATAAGTAAATTGTTTATTTTCATCTGGAAAATATAATTTTGGTAAATCTTTACACATTAGTTTTATTTTCCTAATATATTTTTTATCTTGTTCATCAAAATGGTATTCGATATCTTTCTTTAATTTTTTCTGTAATGGTTTTAGATTTTCTGCTAATTTTGGTATATATTCTCTTACTTGATTAACTAATCCTAAAAAGGATTGTAATTTTTTCTTAGTATCTAATAATTCTTCAGAATTAGATATTTTTTGTACAATATGTGTTTGCATTTTTATTCCATTTTTATCTATTTGAATTCCTAAGAATTCTATTTGATTTTTCATAATTTCAGCTTTCTTTTTAGATAAGCTAATTCCTGATATTTCTATGATATGTATAAATTTTTCTAATAATTTTAGATGTTCTTCTTTTGTTCTTGAGTATAATAATATGTCGTCTATATATACTATACAATTTTCTAGTTGATTAAAGTATGTATCCATAAAATGTTGATACCTACCTGGTGCGTTTTTATATCCAAATGGTAAAACATTCCATTCGTAGAATCCTTGGGGTACAGTAAATGCTGTTAAATGTTTAGATTCTTCTTCTAGTTTTAGGTGGTAAAATCCTGATTTACAATCAAATTTACTAAAGTAATTATATCCTTGTATCTGTCTTACTTTTAATATTTTATTGGGTATGGGGTAATTATATGTTTTAGTTTTTGCATTTAGATTTCTATAATCAATAACCATTCTACTTTTACCTCTTTTTTGTTCACTATGTTTATTTACTATAAATGCTGGACTGTTATGTTTACTATTGCTTTCTTGTATATATTTATTTTCTAATAATTCATTTATATGCATTTTAAATTCTGATTGGTCTTCAAAATTATATCTTAGTGGTTTTTGTGTGATTATACTATTTTCATCTATAAGTTCAATTTTTACCTTTGTTTTATGTTTATCCCATCCTTGTAATGGGTTTTCATTATATAATGAATTTAATTTGTCATTTATTGCTTGTATTTTATCTATTGTGAATATTATAATTTCTATCTTATGATTATTAGGCGTTATATTTTCTAATTTTTGGGTAATTTTTTCACTTCCTTTTATCCATGGTGTATTTTTTCTGATTAACTCGTTTTGCTCCTATCTTATGATTACATATGGTAGTGAACCACCAATGTGTTTTTGTTATAGTATGTGGATATAGTTTATCTAAAAAAGGCATTCCTAATAATATATCTTTATTTGTAAATTCATAACTATAGATTTCTTCTATTATTAATATTTTATCCCATATTTGTGTTTTTATATTTTTAGCTTTATGTGTTATCATGCTTCCTTCATTATTAAATCCTGTTACTATTAATGGTGTTTTTAACTTTTCCCATTTACTATCTGGCAGGCAATTATGTTTACACATATTTGCTTCTGCTCCTGTGTCTATCATAGGTGTGTAATATCTATTATAGTATCCTTCTATAATTATTTTTGCTAAAATATATATTTTTGTCATTATATTAGGATGTTAAAATGTTATTTTATCATATAATTGTTCTTTTAATAATTACCTTTTTGTTTTCGTAATGTATTGTTAGTTGTTTATCATCTATATTATATGGTTTAACTGTTTCTAGCCATTTTATTCCTAAGGTAATATTATTATTTCCTTGATGTATTTTGAATTTAATTTTTATTGGTATTCCTCCAATAATTAGTTCTTGTTCAGTAGTTTCTTCTATATTTACCAAAGCTCTAGGTAATTCGTTGTTTATATTTTCTCCTGTAATTATTTCATGTTCTTTTACTAGTTCTCTTATAATCTGATTTTCTACTTGTCCTGTATTTATGTTTATTAAATATTTTCTTTGATCTAATATTCCTGTGATGTAATATTGATATGGTTGTATTTCATCATTCTTTTGTTCTAATAACTTAGATATTAGGTCGCAATCTAATCTTCTAGATGTACTATTTCTTGATGATGATGGTGTATCGTAGCTTAATCTTTTAGATGTACTTAGTCTTTCTTTTACTATCTCTAAATCTTCTTCAATATCTATTTCTTTATAACTGTAATCATTATTATCTATTACTGTAATTATTTGATCAAATGGATTTTCTATTTTAATTTTTTGAATCTTATTTCTTGCTGTTATTTTATGTTTTGTAGTTAATACATATAAATTTTTACATCTTGCTGTAAATATCTTACTTCCTGGTGCTAGTTCTATGCCTGACATTTTCCAGTATAGTACTAATGATTTATCTATGTTTTTGTCTTCTATTGCTACTGAATAATTTGCACTTATTATAAATTTAAATTTTTGGTATATTAAATTTCCTCTAACTGCACTTATTATGCTTTTTTCTATAGGTTGAATTATTCTATCGTCTGCTAAATATAGTTCTATAGGTGTATCTATTCCTTCTCTAAAACATGCTTTTATTAATATTTCTGTAGCTCCTAAATGTACATATTTTATTGGATTTTTTGATTTTAAATCTTGGATTTCTTTGTTAATTATTTTCTTATTTATGATAGGTATTTTAGCTTTTCCTTTAATATATTTACAATCTATTACATGTTCTTTTTGGCTTACTACATAATATTCATCGTGTTGTAATTTGAATAAGTTTTTTAATCTAGGTACTTCTAATATTTTATCTATACTTAAGTCTAATTCTTTTCCTTTTATTTGTTCAAACATATTATTATCAAATATTATTTTTTGTTCTGTATATTCGTTATCTTGATATTCTTCTTTACTTATTATTTTTATGTCGCTTTCAGTCATAATCTGAAAATGACTCTATTTCATTTTCTAATTTATTATCTGTTATTTCGTATATACTATCTTCATCTTCTAAATCATAATCTAAATAATCTATCTGTTTATATGTATCGTTTTCGATTATTACTTCTGTTATTTGTTTTTTCTTTAAATCTTTTGGTAATTTACAGTCTCTAGCTAAATGTCCTAATTTTCCGCAATTATAACATTTACATTCTGTTATATTTTTCTTAACTCTATGTGGTCTTTTTTGTTTATAATTTTTTATAGAATATCTTTTTCTTGGGATTTTATTTTTATATTTTGTTTTGAAGTGTTTATATTTCTTTATTCTTTTCTTGTATTTATATGGATTTTTACATCCAAATTGGGGTGCTATCTTACTTGTACAATATGCTAGATTTTTTACTAATATTTTTTCTAGTTTTAATTCTTCTTTATGTTTTTCACATAGTTTTATAAACCATTGTTGTAAGAATTTTATTCTAGCTCCTAGTGTATCTACTGTATTAGATTCTTCCCAATCTTTTATTATTTTTGAACTAAATGGTTCTGGTAATTTTGTGTAATATAATTTCCTTATTTCTCTACTTTCATCATTTGTATATATTCCTTTATAGTAATATTCTCTAAATGCACATGTATATTCATCTATGTAACTCATTTTACATATTGCTAATTTATTCATTAAATTTCTGTTTATTATTTTATCTTGTTGTTGTTCTTCTATTTCTGTTGTCATACTACCAAATTCATTTCTAATTGATATTTCATATTTATTTAATATATCTATTGCTGATGTTGCTATTTCATTATTAGGTCTATTATGATTTCTTAATGTTGCTAAGCTTGTTGGTGTTAAATTTTGTAACCATATTTTTACTGTTCCTATAAGTGTTCTTTCTATATACCCTGGGGCATCATTTATTGATATTTTATTATCTACTAGTTGTTTTGATATATAGCCTATCCATAATTGAATTGTTTTATTTGTATCTGCTACACAATCTAAGTCTAAGAAATTATTTTGGTCTGTAGTTTGTCTAGGTATCCAATTTTTATTTAATCTTTTATCCCATAAAACTTTATCTCTATTTTCTTTTTCATAAGTATAATATGTTGGAGTTGTATCTATTCTTGGTTTAGAATTTGAAGTACTTGGTTTTTCATCTAAATTTCCTACATTTATTTCTATATTTTTATCTTTTTCTATAAGTTCAGTATATGTTTCTGAATATGTTTCAGAATTATTTTCTGAAATATTATCATTTTCATTTTCTTCATTTATTTCATCTATTCTTAACTCGTCTATTTGTAATTCAGGTAATTCTTCTGTTTCTTCTAACATTGTTTTCATTTTTTCTATTTCTTGATTTAATTTTAATTCTTCAGTTCTTTTCTTATTTTCTTCTTTTATTCTTAATTTTTCTTCATATAATTGTTTAAGTCTTTCTAATTCTTTTTGTAATTCTTGAATTCTGGTATCAAATGGGAGATGAGGGATGATTCTCCCTTTCTCCTTCTCTTTATTTATAGGCAAAAGTTTACATTACTATTCATGAACAGTGACTCGACCTTTACTATTCATGAACAGTGACTGACTCTTACTATTTGTACAGTACTTGACCTCTACTATTTACACAGTGACTGACTCTTACTATTCACATAATTGACACTTTACTATTTATGAATAGTATTTTTACTATTCATCCACAGTATCATGTCTGGTGACTCCGAATAAAAACAAACTACTTTACTTTTCTTTACAAAAGAAAACAAAAAACTTTAAAAAAGGAAGATTCCTATCCTATCCTAATCACATAGATGTCTTCATCATATTTTTTGTTGTGTCGGCTGTCTTCATCAGGCTGCCGGCTATCTCTTTGTCTTTTGTCTTTGGTATTTTATTCCAGCTGTACGGTTGGAACTTCGTTATCTTCTCCGTGACACTTGGAACATATATGTTCTGAGTATTTACTGCTAATAGTTGTACAATATCTTGTCAATAATACTGGCGAAATGAAATTCTTCTTGATAGCTCGCGTAGTTGGTGTATTTTCTGGTTTTAGGAGGCTTAGTATCCATTGACGTATTTCCTCCATATCTCCTTCTCTTGTTTCTCGACAGTTCGAATATATCATTGTATTATCTCTACTATAGTAACTCCATATTGTATTGTTATTTAGATAATTATTTGCTAACTCCGTTAATATTGTAGCTATTCCGATAACTCTTTTATTGGCGTAGAAATCAGGAATATCTACAATAGGTATCTCATCTTGTTTTTCTATCTTTTCCGGAATTAACATATCTCTGGTCAAACCAATCTTTATTACCTGTATAACTGGTTTTATCTCGTCATATAGTATTTCTGCTGTAGCTGTATAGAACTTTATGAAAAATAGAGTTCCTTTAGTAATTCGTTTGTATGTTAAGAATGCTTTGTATAGCTCGGGTATCTTCGAAATTTCGTCTCCTGTAGCTGTGTACACTGTACTGAGTAGTCCATAATTGTAACAAGTTGTAACTAAGTTTGTATTTGTACCTGGAAGGGCAATTAGTTTGTTATAACCTTGTAGGTGTTGAGTAATGTAATCAGTATTTGGTTCTTTTGGATTTATAGCTCTGGGGTTTTTATTTAGGTAAGTTTGGATTTTATAAATATTTTCTGTATATGTACGGGTAATATGGGTATATGTATTTTTCTGTTGAGAAAGGCTATTTTTGTATGTAGTAGTTTGAGGAGTAGGTATGGATTTTTGTATCTTTGGAGCTGTATATGGTTTATCAAAAAGTTTATTCATGTTGGTATTTGTATAACTTTTTTCTTCTGTAGTTTTCTTTGTAGCTCCAGATGTACCTGCACCTGCATTTAAGCAAACGTTATGGGTTTTAGGGAGTTTCCCAACGTCTCCTTCTAGCTCTGGAAGTTTAACGTCTTCCGATCGACGTAGCTCCGCATTTTTAGAGTCATGCTGCTGACTACTAGCTTGCTCCTTTAGCTTTTGTATCTCACCTTCCATACTATCCACTTTTTTGCAAAGTGTAGTTAGGAGGTTGAGTATCTTATCCATTGTATTTGCTTGTTCAATATTTTTCTCTTGAGAGGTGATCTGCAATCACATTTTTGTCAGTTTTTATAACTTCAATTGTAAAAGAAAAATTCAATATATTGACTACCAGTCGTCTTATTTCTTTTGTTGTAACTGAATCTTGTACCTTTTTAGTTATCCACCATTTTACCTGTGTATTATCTGTTCTAACAATAAATTTGTTATATACAATATATGGCTCAAAAGCTAATAAACATTTATATAAGGCAAATAGTTCTTTTCTATTTATTTCCCATTTTATTTGTGGGTCTGTATATGATCCGGAATAATATCTGCAGTGATGTTCTATTTTTTCATTTATGTATTTATATTTTAATACTCCTCCGTAACTATGGTTACTAGAGTCTGTTTCTACTATATAAGTAAATTGTTTATTTTCATCTGGGAAATATAATTTTGGTAAATCTTTACACATTAGTTTTATTTTTCTGATATATTTTTTATCTTGTTCATCAAAATGATATTCTATATCTTTCTTTAATTTTTTCTGTAATGGTTTTAAATTTTCTGCTAATTTTGGTATGTATTCTCGTACTTGATTAACTAATCCTAGAAAGGATTGTAATTTTTTCTTAGTATCTAATAATTCTTCAGAATTAGATATTTTTTGTACAATATGTGTTTGCATTTTTACTCCATTTTTATCTATTTGAATTCCTAAGAATTCTATCTGATTTTTCATTATTTCAGCTTTCTTTTTAGATAAGCTAATTCCTGATATTTCTATGATATGTATAAATTTTTCTAATAACTTTAGATGTTCTTCTTTTGTTTTTGAATATAATAATATATCGTCTATATATACTATACAATTTTCTAGCTGGTTAAAGTATGTATCCATGAAATGTTGATATCTACCTGGTGCGTTTTTATATCCAAATGGTAGAACATTCCATTCGTAAAATCCTTGTGGTACAGTAAATGTTGTTAAATGTTTAGATTCTTCTTCTAGTTTTAGGTGGTAGAATCCTGATTTACAGTCAAATTTACTAAAGTAATTATATCCTTGTATCTGTCTTACTTTTAATATTTTATTAGGTATGGGGTAATTATATGTTTTAGTTTTTGCATTTAGATTTCTATAATCAATAACCCAATGTGTTTTTGTTATAGTATGTGGATATAGTTTATCTAAAAAAGGCATTTCTAATAATATATCTTTATTTGTAAATTCATAACTATAGATTTCTTCTATTATTAATATTTTATCCCATATTTGTGTTTTTATATTTTTAGCTTTATGTGTTATCATGCTTCCTTCATTATTAAATCCTGTTACTATTAATGGTGTTTTTAACTTTTCCCATTTACTATCTGGCAGGCAATTATGTTTACACATATTTGCTTCTGCTCCTGTGTCTATCATAGGTGTGTAATATCTATTATAGTATCCTTCTATAATTATTTTTGCTAAAATATATATTTTTGTCATTATATTAGGATGTTAAAATGTTATTTTATCATATAATTGTTCTTTTAATAATTACCTTTTTGTTTTCGTAATGTATTGTTAGTTGTTTATCATCTATATTATATGGTTTAACTGTTTCTAGCCATTTTATTCCTAAGGTAATATTATTATTTCCTTGATGTATTTTGAATTTAATTTTTATTGGTATTCCTCCAATAATTAGTTCTTGTTCAGTAGTTTCTTCTATATTTACCAAAGCTCTAGGTAATTCGTTGTTTATATTTTCTCCTGTAATTATTTCATGTTCTTTTACTAGTTCTCTTATAATCTGATTTTCTACTTGTCCTGTATTTATGTTTATTAAATATTTTCTTTGATCTAATATTCCTGTGATGTAATATTGATATGGTTGTATTTCATCATTCTTTTGTTCTAATAACTTAGATATTAGGTCGCAATCTAATCTTCTAGATGTACTATTTCTTGATGATGATGGTGTATCGTAGCTTAATCTTTTAGATGTACTTAGTCTTTCTTTTACTATCTCTAAATCTTCTTCAATATCTATTTCTTTATAACTATAATCATTATTATCTATTACTGTAATTATTTGATCAAATGGATTTTCTATTTTAATTTTTTGAATCTTATTTCTTGCTGTTATTTTATGTTTTGTAGTTAATACATATAAATTTTTACATCTTGCTGTAAATATCTTACTTCTTGGTGCTAGTTCTATACCTGACATTTTCCAATATAGTACTAATGATTTATCTATGTTTTTATCCTCTATAGCTACTGAATAGTTTGCACTTATAATAAATTTAAATTTTTGGTATATTAAATTTCCTCTAACTGCACTTATTATGCTTTTTTCTATAGGTTGAATTATTCTATCGTCTGCTAAATATAATTCTATAGGTGTATCTATTTCTTCTCTAAAACATGCTTTTATTAATATTTCTGTTGCTCCTAAATGTACATATTTTATTGGATTTTTTGATTTTAAATCTTGGATTTCTTTATTAATTATTTTCTTATTTATGATAGGTATTTTAGCTTTTCCTTTAATATATTTACAATCTATTACATGTTCTCTTTGGCTTACTACATAATATTCATCGTGTTGTAATTTAAATAAGTTTTTTAATCTAGGTACTTCTAATATTTTATCTATACTTAAGTCTAATTCTTTTCCTTTTATTTGTTCAAATATATTATTGTCAAATATTATTTTTTGTTCTGTATATTCGTTATCTTGATATTCTTCTTTACTTATTATCTTTATGTCGCTTTCAGTCATAATCTGAAAATGACTCTAGTTCATTTTCTAATTCATTATCTGTTATTTCGTATATACTATCTTCATCTTCTAAATCATAATCTAAATAATCTATTTGTTTATATGTGTCGTTTTCTATTATTATTTCTGTTATTTGTTTTTTCTTTAAATCTTTTGGTGATTTACAATCTCTAGCTAAATGTCCTAGTTTTCCACAGTTATAACATTTACATTCTGTTATATTTTTCTTTACTCTATGTGGTCTTTTTTGTTTATAATTTTTTATATAATATCTTTTTCTTGGGATTTTATTTTTATATTTTGTTTTGAAGTGTTTATATTTCTTTATCCTTTTCTTGTATTTATATGGATTTTTACATCCAAATTGGGGTGCTATCTTACTTGTACAATATGCTAGATTTTTTACTAATATTTTTTCTAGTTTTAATTCCTCTTTATGTTTTTCACATAGTTTTATAAACCATCGTTGTAAGAATTTTATTCTCGCTCCTAGCGTATCTACTGTATTAGATTCTTCCCAATCTTTTATTATTTTAGAACTAAATGGTTCTGGTAATTTTGTGTAATATAATTTTCTTATTTCTCTACTTTCATCATTTGTATATATTCCTTTATAGTAATATTCTCTAAATGCACATGTATATTCATCTATGTAACTCATTTTACATATTGCTAATTTATTCATTAAATTTCTGTTTATTATTTTATCTTGTTGTTGTTCTTCTATTTCTGTTGTCATACTACCAAATTCATTTCTAATTGATATTTCATATTTATTTAATATATCTATTGCTGATGTTGCTATTTCATTATTAGGTTTATTATGATTTCTTAGTGTTGCCAAGCTTGTTGATGTTAAATTTTGTAACCATATTTTTACTGTTCCTATAAGCGTTCTTTCTATATACCCTGAGGCATCATTTATTGATATTTTATTATCTATTAGTTGTTTTGATATATAGCCTATCCATAATTGAATTGTTTTATTTGTATCTGCTACACAGTCTAAGTCTAAGAAATTATTTTGATCTGTAGTTTGTCTTGGTGTCCAATTTTTATTTAATCTTTTATCCCATAATACTTTATCTCTATTTTCTTTTTCATAAGTATAGTATGTTGGGGTTGTATCTATTCTTGTTTTGGTATTTGAAGTACTTGGTTTTTCATCTAAATTTCCTACATTTATTTCTATATTTTTATCTTTTTCTATAAGTTCAGTGTATGTTTTTGAATACGATTCAGAATTATTTTCTGAGATATTATCATTTTCTTCTTCATTTATTTCATTTATTTCTAATTCGTCTATTTTTAATTCAGGTAATTCTTCTGTTTCTTCTAACATTGTTTTCATTTTTTCTATTTCTTGATTTAATTTTAATTCCTCCGTTCTTTTCTTATTTTCTTCTTTTATTCTTAATTTTTCTTCATATAGTTGTTTAAGTCGTTCTAATTCTTTTTGTAGTTCTTGAATTCTAGTATCTTTTACTTCTTCTATTTGTTTAATTTCTTTTTTAGCTTGTTCTCTGATTTTTTCAATTTCGTTTTTCCTATCTATTTCTTCATTTTCTTTATTTAATCGTACCATTGTTGTTAGACTATCTTCTAATTTTGCTGATTCTTTATCTGGCATTAGGTATAGTTGGTTTCCTATTTTTTTATATCTTCGTTCTAAGTTTGTATGTACTATTTTTATTTCTAGTCCATCTTGACTTTTATATATTTTTTCTTCTACAGCATATTCTTCTTTATTCATTATAAATCGTGTTGATATTTATATTCTAAGTGTTGTAATTGTAGATCTAATAAGAATATCGTTTTTCTTTGTGCTTTTATAGATTTATGGCATACTCCTGCACATATATTATATTCTAATCTGTTTTGTCTAAATTCTATTTCGTGTTTTATTTCATTAATTTTTTCTAATAATTGGTCTCTATAATTATTATCCATTTTAATTTTCTGGTAAAAATATCTTTTCATAATATTCTTGTTTTCTTATCATAAGATTTCGTATTTCTTTTGTAGTTTCTAGCATATATTCTAAGTATTCTATATCTTGGGTTCTTAGATATGTTATAATATTATCTATTAAAATTTTGTTTAGTAGATCTATATCTTCCATGGTTCTTAGCCAATATTTTAAATATTCGTAGTTTATCATTAATCTGAATACGAGTCATATAGTTCATATATACTTTGAATAGTTAGTTCATGCCAATTTTGTGTTATTAATTCAAATGTCCGGTTTATTTCTTCCATTTCTTCAGTAATTAAAAGGTCATAAATTTTTCTTTTTATGTCTATATTAAGTGTTCTAAGGATATATAAAATAAGTATTTTATAATTATAATCGTCATCTAGCAAGTATGTATTCATCATTTCATAAATTCTAAACAGTTTATTCCTTCCAACCTCTTACTTATTATTATCAATTATCGGGTTATATTAAAGTCATTCTGAACAAATTCTTTTGGTCATTACTATGATTTTCAGCTTCAATCAGTTACCCTAACAGCGCCTTCAACAACTTCGTACTTCCCCTAAAACGGCTTCTCTCTTGCCTAACTGGGTTTCCGGTTTCGGATGGCATAGTCTGGGCTTACCTATTCTCAGCCTACCTTCGTTCATAGCAAACTACTTCGAATTCATTCAATATAACAATACTATAACATGATAATAATCAAATAATAATCAAGAGATTATCAGGAATAAGATAGTTTAGCTATTCATATTGAAATATGAACATACCTTTGTTTGTAGATTTTCTGGAATTGACTCCTTCGTAGATTCCTGGTTGTGGTTAGATTTCTCCATAAGTATTTTTTCTTATCTAGCTCTGATACCAATATAGGGGGGTTGCGAAATTAGAGTGAGAAGTGAGGGAAATGGGAGATGAGGGATGATTCTCCCTTTCTCCTTCTCTTTATTTATAGGCAAAAGTTTACATTACTATTCATGAACAGTGACTCGACCTTTACTATTTAATTATAATCTCCATTTAGTAAGTATGTAGGTACCATTTTCATAATTTCTAGTAATTATATCCTTGTATCTGTCTTACTTTTAATATTTTATTAGGTATGGGGTAATTATATGTTTTAGTTTTTGCGTTTAGATTTCTATAATCAATAACCATTCTGCTTTTACCTCTTTTTTGTTCACTATGTTTATTTACTATAAATGCTGGACTGTTATGTTTACTATTGCTTTCTTGTATATATTTATTCTCTAATAATTCATTTATATGCATTTTGAATTCTGATTGGTCTTCAAAATTATATCTTAGTGGTTTTTGTGTTATTATACTATTTTCATCTATTAGTTCAATTTTTACTTTTGTTTTATGTTTATCCCATCCTTGTAATGGGTTTTCATTATATAATGAATTTAATTTATCATTTATTGCTTGTATTTTATCTATTGTGAATATTATAATTTCTATTTTGTGATCAGTACTTGATAGATTTTCTAACTTTTGGGTAATTTTTTCACTTCCTTTTATCGAAGGGGTATTTTTTCTTATTTTATTAGTAACTCTTTTTGCTCCTATCTTGTGATTACATATGGTAGTAAACCACCAATGTGTTTTTGTTATAGTATGTGGATATAATTTATCTAAAAAAGGCATTCCTAATAATATATCTTTGTTTGTAAATTCATAACTATAGATTTCTTCTATTATTAATATTTTATCCCATATTTGTGTTTTTATATTTTTAGCTTTATGTGTTATCATGCTTCCTTCATTATTAAATCCTGTTACTATCAATGGTGTTTTTAACTTTTCCCATTTACTATCTGGCAGGCAATTATGTTTACACATATTTGCTTCTGCTCCTGTATCTATCATAGGTGTGTAATATCTATTATAGTATCCTTCTATAATTATTTTTGCTAAAATATATATTTTTGTCATTATATTAGGATGTTAAAATGTTATTTTATCATATAATTGTTCTTTTAATAATTACCTTTTTGTTTTCGTAATGTATTGTTAGTTGTTTATCATCTATATTATATGGTTTAACTGTTTCTAGCCATTTTATTCCTAAGGTAATATTATTATTTCCTTGATGTATTTTGAATTTAATTTTTATTGGTATTCCTCCAATAATTAGTTCTTGTTCAGTAGTTTCTTCTATATTTACCAAAGCTCTAGGTAATTCGTTGTTTATATTTTCTCCTGTAATTATTTCATGTTCTTTTACTAGTTCTCTTATAATCTGATTTTCTACTTGTCCTGTATTTATGTTTATTAAATATTTTCTTTGATCTAATATTCCTGTGATGTAATATTGATATGGTTGTATTTCATCATTCTTTTGTTCTAATAACTTAGATATTAGGTCGCAATCTAATCTTCTAGATGTACTATTTCTTGATGATGATGGTGTATCGTAGCTTAATCTTTTAGATGTACTTAGTCTTTCTTTTACTATCTCTAAATCTTCTTCAATATCTATTTCTTTATAACTGTAATCATTATTATCTATTACTGTAATTATTTGATCAAATGGATTTTCTATTTTAATTTTTTGAATCTTATTTCTTGCTGTTATTTTATGTTTTGTAGTTAATACATATAAATTTTTACATCTTGCTGTAAATATCTTACTTCCTGGTGCTAGTTCTATGCCTGACATTTTCCAGTATAGTACTAATGATTTATCTATGTTTTTGTCTTCTATTGCTACTGAATAATTTGCACTTATTATAAATTTAAATTTTTGGTATATTAAATTTCCTCTAACTGCACTTATTATGCTTTTTTCTATAGGTTGAATTATTCTATCGTCTGCTAAATATAGTTCTATAGGTGTATCTATTCCTTCTCTAAAACATGCTTTTATTAATATTTCTGTAGCTCCTAAATGTACATATTTTATTGGATTTTTTGATTTTAAATCTTGGATTTCTTTGTTAATTATTTTCTTATTTATGATAGGTATTTTAGCTTTTCCTTTAATATATTTACAATCTATTACATGTTCTTTTTGGCTTACTACATAATATTCATCGTGTTGTAATTTGAATAAGTTTTTTAATCTAGGTACTTCTAATATTTTATCTATACTTAAGTCTAATTCTTTTCCTTTTATTTGTTCAAACATATTATTATCAAATATTATTTTTTGTTCTGTATATTCGTTATCTTGATATTCTTCTTTACTTATTATTTTTATGTCGCTTTCAGTCATAATCTGAAAATGACTCTATTTCATTTTCTAATTTATTATCTGTTATTTCGTATATACTATCTTCATCTTCTAAATCATAATCTAAATAATCTATCTGTTTATATGTATCGTTTTCGATTATTACTTCTGTTATTTGTTTTTTCTTTAAATCTTTTGGTAATTTACAGTCTCTAGCTAAATGTCCTAATTTTCCGCAATTATAACATTTACATTCTGTTATATTTTTCTTAACTCTATGTGGTCTTTTTTGTTTATAATTTTTTATATAATATCTTTTTCTTGGGATTTTATTTTTATATTTTGTTTTGAAGTGTTTATATTTCTTTATTCTTTTCTTGTATTTATATGGATTTTTACATCCAAATTGGGGTGCTATCTTACTTGTACAATATGCTAGATTTTTTACTAATATTTTTTCTAGTTTTAATTCTTCTTTATGTTTTTCACATAGTTTTATAAACCATTGTTGTAAGAATTTTATTCTAGCTCCTAGTGTATCTACTGTATTAGATTCTTCCCAATCTTTTATTATTTTTGAACTAAATGGTTCTGGTAATTTTGTGTAATATAATTTCCTTATTTCTCTACTTTCATCATTTGTATATATTCCTTTATAGTAATATTCTCTAAATGCACATGTATATTCATCTATGTAACTCATTTTACATATTGCTAATTTATTCATTAAATTTCTGTTTATTATTTTATCTTGTTGTTGTTCTTCTATTTCTGTTGTCATACTACCAAATTCATTTATAATTGATATTTCATATTTATTTAATATATCTATTGCTGATGTTGCTATTTCATTATTAGGTCTATTATGATTTCTTAATGTTGCTAAGCTTGTTGGTGTTAAATTTTGTAACCATATTTTTACTGTTCCTATAAGTGTTCTTTCTATATACCCTGGGGCATCATTTATTGATATTTTATTATCTACTAGTTGTTTTGATATATAGCCTATCCATAATTGAATTGTTTTATTTGTATCTGCTACACAATCTAAGTCTAAGAAATTATTTTGGTCTGTAGTTTGTCTAGGTATCCAATTTTTATTTAATCTTTTATCCCATAAAACTTTATCTCTATTTTCTTTTTCATAAGTATAATATGTTGGAGTTGTATCTATTCTTGGTTTAGAATTTGAAGTACTTGGTTTTTCATCTAAATTTCCTACATTTATTTCTATATTTTTATCTTTTTCTATAAGTTCAGTATATGTTTCTGAATATGTTTCAGAATTATTTTCTGAAATATTATCATTTTCATTTTCTTCATTTATTTCATCTATTCTTAACTCGTCTATTTGTAATTCAGGTAATTCTTCTGTTTCTTCTAACATTGTTTTCATTTTTTCTATTTCTTGATTTAATTTTAATTCTTCAGTTCTTTTCTTATTTTCTTCTTTTATTCTTAATTTTTCTTCATATAATTGTTTAAGTCTTTCTAATTCTTTTTGTAATTCTTGAATTCTGGTATCAAATGGGAGATGAGGGATGATTCTCCCTTTCTCCTTCTCTTTATTTATAGGCAAAAGTTTACATTACTATTCATGAACAGTGACTCGACCTTTACTATTCATGAACAGTGACTGACTCTTACTATTTGTACAGTACTTGACCTCTACTATTTACACAGTGACTGACTCTTACTATTCACATAATTGACACTTTACTATTTATGAATAGTATTTTTACTATTCATCCACAGTATCATGTCTGGTGACTCCGAATAAAAACAAACTACTTTACTTTTCTTTACAAAAGAAAACAAAAAACTTTAAAAAAGGAAGATTCCTATCCTATCCTAATCACATAGATGTCTTCATCATATTTTTTGTTGTGTCGGCTGTCTTCATCAGGCTGCCGGCTATCTCTTTGTCTTTTGTCTTTGGTATTTTATTCCAGCTGTACGGTTGGAACTTCGTTATCTTCTCCGTGACACTTGGAACATATATGTTCTGAGTATTTACTGCTAATAGTTGTACAATATCTTGTCAATAATACTGGCGAAATGAAATTCTTCTTGATAGCTCGCGTAGTTGGTGTATTTTCTGGTTTTAGGAGGCTTAGTATCCATTGACGTATTTCCTCCATATCTCCTTCTCTTGTTTCTCGACAGTTCGAATATATCATTGTATTATCTCTACTATAGTAACTCCATATTGTATTGTTATTTAGATAATTATTTGCTAACTCCGTTAATATTGTAGCTATTCCGATAACTCTTTTATTGGCGTAGAAATCAGGAATATCTACAATAGGTATCTCATCTTGTTTTTCTATCTTTTCCGGAATTAACATATCTCTGGTCAAACCAATCTTTATTACCTGTATAACTGGTTTTATCTCGTCATATAGTATTTCTGCTGTAGCTGTATAGAACTTTATGAAAAATAGAGTTCCTTTAGTAATTCGTTTGTATGTTAAGAATGCTTTGTATAGCTCGGGTATCTTCGAAATTTCGTCTCCTGTAGCTGTGTACACTGTACTGAGTAGTCCATAATTGTAACAAGTTGTAACTAAGTTTGTATTTGTACCTGGAAGGGCAATTAGTTTGTTATAACCTTGTAGGTGTTGAGTAATGTAATCAGTATTTGGTTCTTTTGGATTTATAGCTCTGGGGTTTTTATTTAGGTAAGTTTGGATTTTATAAATATTTTCTGTATATGTACGGGTAATATGGGTATATGTATTTTTCTGTTGAGAAAGGCTATTTTTGTATGTAGTAGTTTGAGGAGTAGGTATGGATTTTTGTATCTTTGGAGCTGTATATGGTTTATCAAAAAGTTTATTCATGTTGGTATTTGTATAACTTTTTTCTTCTGTAGTTTTCTTTGTAGCTCCAGATGTACCTGCACCTGCATTTAAGCAAACGTTATGGGTTTTAGGGAGTTTCCCAACGTCTCCTTCTAGCTCTGGAAGTTTAACGTCTTCCGATCGACGTAGCTCCGCATTTTTAGAGTCATGCTGCTGACTACTAGCTTGCTCCTTTAGCTTTTGTATCTCACCTTCCATACTATCCACTTTTTTGCAAAGTGTAGTTAGGAGGTTGAGTATCTTATCCATTGTATTTGCTTGTTCAATATTTTTCTCTTGAGAGGTGATCTGCAATCACATTTTTGTCAGTTTTTATAACTTCAATTGTAAAAGAAAAATTCAATATATTGACTACCAGTCGTCTTATTTCTTTTGTTGTAACTGAATCTTGTACCTTTTTAGTTATCCACCATTTTACCTGTGTATTATCTGTTCTAACAATAAATTTGTTATATACAATATATGGCTCAAAAGCTAATAAACATTTATATAAGGCAAATAGTTCTTTTCTATTTATTTCCCATTTTATTTGTGGGTCTGTATATGATCCGGAATAATATCTGCAGTGATGTTCTATTTTTTCATTTATGTATTTATATTTTAATACTCCTCCGTAACTATGGTTACTAGAGTCTGTTTCTACTATATAAGTAAATTGTTTATTTTCATCTGGGAAATATAATTTTGGTAAATCTTTACACATTAGTTTTATTTTTCTGATATATTTTTTATCTTGTTCATCAAAATGATATTCTATATCTTTCTTTAATTTTTTCTGTAATGGTTTTAAATTTTCTGCTAATTTTGGTATGTATTCTCGTACTTGATTAACTAATCCTAGAAAGGATTGTAATTTTTTCTTAGTATCTAATAATTCTTCAGAATTAGATATTTTTTGTACAATATGTGTTTGCATTTTTACTCCATTTTTATCTATTTGAATTCCTAAGAATTCTATCTGATTTTTCATTATTTCAGCTTTCTTTTTAGATAAGCTAATTCCTGATATTTCTATGATGTGTATAAATTTTTCTAATAACTTTAGATGTTCTTCTTTTGTTTTTGAATATAATAATATATCGTCTATATATACTATACAATTTTCTAGCTGGTTAAAGTATGTATCCATGAAATGTTGATATCTACCTGGTGCGTTTTTATATCCAAATGGTAGAACATTCCATTCTATCTTTTACTTCTTCTATTTGTTTAATTTCTTTTTTAGCTTGTTCTCTAATTTTTTCTATTTCTTTTCTTCTATCTATTTCATCATTTTCTCTGTTTAATCGTACCATAGTTGTTAGACTATCTTCTAATTTTGCTGATTCTTTATCTGGCATTAGATATAGTTGGTTTCCTATTTTTTTATATCTTCGTTCTAAGTTTGAATGTATTATTTTTATTTCTATTCCATCTTGGCTTTTATATATTTTTTCTTCTACAGCATATTCTTCTTTATTCATTATAAATCGTGTTGGTATTTATATTCTAAGTGTTGTAATTGTAGATCTAATAAGAATATCGTTTTTCTCTGTGCTTTTATAGATTTGTGGCATACTCCTGCACATATATTATATTCTAATCTGTTTTGTCTAAATTCTATTTCGTGTTTTATTTCATTAATTTTTTCTAATAATTGGTCTCTATAATTATTATCCATTTTAATTTTCTGGTAAAAATATCTTTTCATAATATTTTTGTTTATTTATCATAAGATTTCGTATTTCTTTTGAAGTTTCTAGAATATATTCTAAGTATTCTATATCTTGGGTTCTTAGATATGTTATAATATTATCTAGTAAAATTTTATTTAGTAGATCTATATCTTCCATAATTTGTCGCCAATATGCTAGATATTCGTAATTTACCATTGATCTGAACATAAATCATATAATTCATATATATTTTGGATAGTTAGTTCTTGCCAGTTATTGATGCGATAAACTTGAATCTACCATCTTATCCTCAAACATTTTTTTCATTATGTGCATCCGGACTTTAACTTGATGTCTTACCTTTTTGATGCGATGAGACTTGAACCCATCGCCTTACCCTTCATTCAATATCATATATTTTAATCCAAAAATGAATCAATTTGTGACCAATTCTCCTTACCTTAGGAAGTGCAATAGACCAATCTCAAACTCTTTAAAAGTATTACTGCTCAAGAATTATATACATAAGAAAAATAAGTCCCAATGAAATCTTGATCCAACATGCTTGGACAGTAATATAACAAACATTGCTTCTATCTTTTAGTGATAACTTTTTCTTTCTCCAAACCTTAATACTATTACAGTGACAATCAAAGTGAACGAAAAGTAGCAGTGTTCAGAGGTAATTTTCCAAACCTAACAATCAGAAAACAGTCTTAAAATATAAAGGCTATGTAATATCGATATTCATACATAATAATTGAATAAATAACCAATGATAGATTAGAACAATTAATAATAGCACTTTGATTTTATTTTTTTTTTCTCTTCAAGATGCCTGCTACTGATTACCTGTTTTTGTGATACTTACCGACATCATTTAGCTCAAAATTTCGGAGGAGGGGTTGGCTTAAAACAAGAATATTCTTGCTGATAATGTGTTATTAAATCAAGCTCAGAATAATATAATTATAGAGAGAAGAATGCAAGAAATGTAGATAGAAGAGAGAATTTTTCTTTTTATTCAAGTGTGTATTCCAAATGGTGAGTGATATCTCTATTTATAGTGTTGAGATATCACTCCCAAAGGTCACCAAACTAGTAGATACATAGTTATCCCTTAAGGTTCTTATCACCTCGGAAGCACTCATACATGAATCCAATTAATTTTTGAATAAATCTAATGGATAATCCACACAATGCAATGGACTTATAACACATTTATAATTTTTCATTTTATTATCTTATTTATTTATTTATTTTCAACAAAATTAAGATAGATTTATTATTTTTATTTAATATGAATTTTTTCATTAAAAAACTTTATAAAGTAATGATAGTTAAGTTTAAATTTTAAAAATATAATTAATAAATTTGGTTAGTCTTGTAAAAATCAATACTATAATCCTTTTTATGATAGAATAAAGTCAAATTCATTGGAAGCAAAAGAATATAAAAATAAAATAATTTTGTATAAGAAGAATTGTACAAGTTAAAACTAGTCTGGCAATGCATTGTGGTTTGTGAGCGGATAGTGGGGTTGCGATTAGAGTGATGGTACATACTACATAGCAATAGCTTCAAAGGTAAGGATCTTCTATTTTCAATTCTTTGTTTCTAGCTATGTAAAGAGTTGTATTATCATTTACCAACTATTTATAATCGCAATTCCTTAGCTTGTAGTAGAGAGGGGTGTGCGGGCACAACTCTTTGTAGAGATGTGATAACTAGTAAAATATATGTTAAGGCCCCTTTAGTTGAACACATTATTAGTAAAAGGTACATCGTTTCAGAAGCTAATATGGCATCCTTTTCCGCATCTCATAACATTCTCAAATTAAAGTTTGACTTAATGGCAGGTAAGGGTACAAGTGCTTGCTCATTAATGCTAGACAAACATGGATAAGCTAGGTAATCTTCAATGACACAATTCTTATTTCCATCTCAAACCATCATATCATAGAATCTCCTTTCCATTGCATCTATGTAAATCACAATCAACCCAATACCTTACTAAAATCTCTCTTTCCAACAGATTTGGTAATAAGAATTGAACAACAATTTCTCTTTCAAGCAAACTATTGAAATCAAAACTAAATGGCAAGCATTTAGCTATTTATTCACTTCAATTGATCTTCGAGCATCAATCTAAGATCTAGGTTAGGATTAAGTTGACCACCTGAACTCATAAGTTGACTCCATGCTAAATAACTCAAATTCATGGATGAACAATAGTAAAATAGAACTCATAAGACCCACTAAATTAATCAACACCCAACCCCATAATCACACCTCTAGATTTGGGGTTTTAACCAAGCATCATAAAAGGAAGAGAAGTTATACCAATGATGTTTTTGGCCATTAGCGTGTTGATGATAAACAATAATTTCAACACCCACATCAAATTCAACCCTCAAAGGTCAATTACAAGAGTGTTCCGACCCCAAAACTAAGAGAAAGGTAGAAAAAGTCTATTTCTTAATCACCCAAATTAGAATTAGTAAAAAGTGCAGTATCAAGATTAGAATCGTCATCTATTTTCTCTCCTTTGGGATATTTGTAATTTTCCCAAAATTTAATCTGAAATTCCATGTATGACCTATTCGGTGACATTAGTCGGCCTCGCCGAACACGATTGGCGAATCGCTATTCTATTCTTCAGCTCGCCTTTTCTTGACTTCAGGCTTCATGTGTTTGAACCTCTATCGGCGAACTCAATTGAGTCAGCCTTTTTACATTGGATGAATCGCCAATTTCCACCTTGTTCACCTAGTTTAGCCCTTATTTTGGCTCAACAATCTGTCACTTCCGGCGATGAAATGTGCTTGCCTTTTCACATTCGGTGGATCACAAAGTTATTCTTACTTCGCCGACTCGATTTGGTACTTTATCATTGAACACTGTCAATTTTGGCAGAGATCATGCTATTTGGCAATCCGCCCTTTGAGTTAGGCGATCCTCAGCTGGAATTTTACAGTATTTTCAATGTTTTTGGCCCATTTTTCATAGATTCATCCTCACCTTGTCCTTTAACCTTCATGGCTACAAAACATCATAATATCATTATATGAGGACATAAATAGGCATTGAGGACACTAATTGTTGAACTAAAAGGAGTTTGAATGAGTGGAAATCTACCACTCATCAAATATCGAATTTAAATATCTGATAAAATTCTACTTATATAATATACCGGAGATTTCATACATTCTTATTCTCAAATCAAGATGGCACTAATCACGACTTGGAACATGGCCAAGTATAACAAAGGTTGCTCCTCGTTTATTGTCTTTGAGAATAGGGGAGGATTTCAACATAGTTTTTTAAGGTCCCTCAAGGGCCAAAGGCCTAATGGCATTTTGGTGTCCATCAAAGTTCTTCTTTTTTAAAAGAGAAAAACTGGGACTTCGGGTGCTATTCCAAAAACCTTGATATGAACCTCGTAGCTGTCAGCCCACCAATCAGTCTTTGCATCGCCTTCGTATCTGTGAGAACATTTGGTACCTCCTCAATGGCTTTGATCTTATCCGATTTCACCTAGATTCCCTTGTTCGAAACAAGGAAACTAAGAAACTTACTAAAGCCAACTTTAAAAACGCTTATCTCTGCGTTGAGCCTCCTATTGTACTTCCTTAAAATGCCAGAGGCATAAGGTAAGGTTCTTCCTCCATGTGTTTGTCCAATATTAGGAAATTTTAGAGAGAGGGAATGAAAATATAATTAAATCAAGAGTAAAATGAGTCTACCAAATATGCCTGTTATAAAGTAGATCACTATAGCGATAAGCAGTAAATAAATGTATACTCGAAATATTTAACCAGTATAACTGGATGATTGTCAAATTTAGAGAGAGAATGAGAGGATAAATATTGGAGACAAAAAAATGAAGATACATGGTATTTAGAGTTTAAATTAGGATGAAAATGTAATTTAATAAACTTGAGGATTAAAATAAAAAATTAAGGAGGCAGGGGCTGTTTTGGCAGTTTTGCAATAGCTATTTTGTCAAAATAAGTCATTGGCAAACCACTAACAAAATAGTATAAATAACAGAAAATCCAGCAAGACCGTGTGATCCGGGACAAAAAATTTAGTCTCGCCCCCGTCTCTGGCCTCTCTTAACCACCATTATCACCACCCTTTACCTCAGATAACGACGGTCAGTCCAGCCCATGAGACAATCTTACACTTTATTAACAATTCCAACATCTTTCATTTTTTACTCTCTTCATTATGGTCATGTTAAATTCTAGTGATCGTCATGATGATAATTGTGGTAATGCTGGTGAATAATAGTTCAGTTCCTATGGCCTCCATGGAAATCTAAATAATCCAAGTCAGCCTTCTCACCAGGAAGTATCATACTGTTACCATGTTGCATTAGTTTCAAGTTTCAACCATTGGGAAATATAATATAGCTCCCCACTTTCCAACCCTCACAAAGTTTAGTATTGTTTTTACAAGGTCTAAATATCCTTTTGCAGCTCCCTTCCGCATCAAACACCATACCAAACGAACAAATTTTTGTATATACAAATACTGACTGCATTCTTCAATTGTTGCTTCTCACTTATACTCAAAAAATGAAACATTTCTGCTCAAGTACCTTCGGCAAGCAAATCCAATCACCTAGTGCATTCATCCACTCTTCAAGGGTAAAATATCACATGGAATTGAGAAACTCACCTACTCTCAAAAAAAACGCCGTAAGCAACCATCTTTACCAAGAGACTCCAACAAAATCTGAACACATGGTTACTTTCACAACCTGGATGATAGTGGGGTGACGTCGAATTACAATAGAATATTATGAAATTTCAAGCAACTCATTGTCATTTTCTAGTGAGAGGGTATAGATAGGTCAACAAGATAACAACAAATAACCAAAAAGATTGGCAATGTCATGAAATAGAAGAAAGGAATGGATTAAGCAATGACTTTGGGGCTGATGATCAACATTGGGAAAAAAACTATTCAATCAATCTTCATTTTGGGATGAGCAGCAGTGATAGGCCCTTTAATTTTGAACCTTGTTGCTAAGGGTGTGTTCAATATGAAGTTCTCCAATTTTCCTATGTTTGGTGGGTCAATATTTCTTAAAACATTTCTTTCTCTAGGAGAACAAGTTCCTTAAAAATGAAAAGACAAAAAAATGACTTCCCTAGAGGAAATAGGAAAGCAAGTTTCACAAGTGACATTCCACATTGATTGACCTACACAAGGATATCTGGAGCAGCATTGAAATGATGTGCATACAACACAGCTCACAAGAACTATTAATTATTGATTGACCTGCAAAAGGATATCTGGAGCAGCATGGAAATGATGCACATATGACACAGCTCACAAGAACAATTATTGATTGACCTACACAAGGATATCTGGAGCAGCATGGAAATGATGCGCATACGACACAGCTCACAAGAACAATTAACTAGCTCAGTACTAAAACAAAACATTCGGAATAGGAAAACAGACTCAACAACGGCTTCTCCCACCACTCCAGTTTGGATTGAAAGGTGACACCGAATAAATTGAAGCTATCATTCCAGAAAACTATTTAACCTATTATGATACAAGATATCAGTTCACCCATTCATCCAATTTTATTATATTTGTGGGATTAAATTGGATTTGTTGTTATCCAATTTTATGAAATTCTGTATTTCCTTTCAACAGATAAGATATATATACTCTCTTTGCACCTTTCCGATGTGGATAAGAAAAGAAGACACCATGCAATAACAAGCATGGCACAATAATCTGACAGCCGATATTACGTCTCTTCTCTGACATCAACGGATTTCATACTACATTCACCTGAATAAAAACAAAAGATGCAGATGTTCTCCCTTTGCCTCTTCCCCAGGCTGGATCATCTCTCTTCCCCATTGTCCATCGAAGCATAAAAAGTCTTACCTTCTTTACATGCCCCCTTCCATTCCTCTAGAATCCTAGAGAAAACCTTTCTGCTTATGTTAACTTCCTTTACATATCCCTTCCACTCTAGAATCCTTGAGAAAACCTTTATGCTCATGTTTATGATACTAAACAATTTAAGCTTCTTCCAAATGATATGGGAGGTAAAGGGAAGGTTGCACCTCGGATAAAAACAAAAGATCTAGTTGTTCGCCCTTTATTTCCCTGGGTTCTATAATGCTTCGGACTCTTCAAAAATGTTAGCAGGTGCATGTCAAATTCTCCAAAAGTAGGATATTTTTGGAGAATCCGACACAGGTTCAGCATCAAAAGTGAAGAGTTTGAGCAACTTAGCCCTGGTTTTCACTCATCCCCTTTGTACACTAAAGCATAAAAGTCTTCACTGGTTACCTTCCCTTCCATTCCTCCTCTTGAATCCTTGAGAAAACCTTTATGTTTATGATATTAAACAATTTAGCGGTTTCAGAATTATATGAGAGGTAAACAGAAGGTTACACCTCGGATAAAAGTCACATCCACATTGAACTCATCCCATATGGTATAAACAATGCAAGAAGTTATCCTGATATACACGAGCACACACCTACATACATGGAATAATTTGAAAACCAGGCGGACAGCATTAAAAGATTGGCATAACATATCAAACTATACCTTTGTGAACAATCAAAAAAGAATGAAGATACTCTACGAGGTTCTAAAGCAGGGCCGGGGGGGTGGGAGTGGGTTCACTTCTACAGTTCTATATGGATTTCATGTACAGTACAATGAACCAGTTTTGTTTCAACTGCTGATACAAACACTTACAAAAATGAACAGGAACTCAGATCATCATGAAAAGCAAAACACGTTCTGGAGAAGAATTCAAGCTGCCAACACAGAAAGTAAATCAGCATACAATACCATGAGACCTAAATGAGATTTATGTTATATTTAAGGGTAAATGCTCCAGCTATTTGGGCACTCTACTATCTAAGGCAGCCAATTTAGGATGGTAACACATCACCTGCATTGGAGACCCATGTATGGAGTTGCCAAGTCTGCTCAACGAGGTCATCTAGTGAAAAATATAATGATCTATCAATTAACAAGAAAGGCAACTTAGAAATAAGAAAAATTATGAATAATTGGATCAGTTATTGAACTGAACCTGGTATTCTTCCAAGTGTAACATCACTTAAATTTGTCTTTCAAGCAAAACAGTCTAAAAAAAAACAATTTTGTATATTCATAAAGGACCTAAAAATTAGAACTTGTGTCAAGGCTATAATGAGCCACCAAAAGAATATTTCCAGCGGATTAGGAAACAAACACATTCCCATGAAAGGGAAGACAACTATTACCAGAAGGTTTAGCAGGTATGTCAGCATAAAGTTGAAGTCAACACACTAGCTCAGGAAACCCTCTTTTATGCAATTCAGCTGCCAGAGGTAAAGATAGACTACATTAAATATGCATAAACAACACATCCACGATAAATATTCAGTTCTAGATTGATAAAGCAAGCTGAAAGAAAAGGACTATTAGGATAAGAATGACAGCTTAATAATGTCCAAAAGAAGCAACAATCTTAATGACTGACACCCTTTTTTGCTCTAAGAGACTCGAGAGCCTTCTCCCGTAGCTCAATCTCAAGTCTTTTCTGCAAGGACTCTGACTCCTCAATCTCACGTCCATGTTGACCCTCTTTCCTCAGATGTTCATCATCAGAAGCACGATTATCAGGATTCCTCTCTGTATCTGAAGGCAAGGATATGGCATTAGCTGACTTCGATTTTAGTTTCTGGGAACGTCTTTCTTCCTTTCTGCGCCGCCTCTCCTCCCGCCGGCGACGCTTCTCTTCTTTCTTCAATCTTCTCTCCTCTTTCCTTCTCTTTTTAGCCTCCTTCCTATCCTCAACATCAGAATCAGAACTATCATCTAACGTTGACTCATATCTGTCAGACTTTTTATGCTTTCTTTTGTCCTTAATTTTAGCTCTACGCTTTTCACTTTCCTCGAAACCAGAACCCTCATTACTACTTATATCATTCTGCTCAACTTTCTTTGATGAAGTGAGGGGAGCTTTGGACTCAACATGTAGCTCTTTGCCCTTGGTATCGTTTGTGTGAGACAGGTTTTCCTTATCTGCTTTGACACTCTCCCCATCATATGATTCCTTTAACCTTTTAACTGAATGAGAGTGTCTATGAGCTGATGGTGACTTTTGTTTATCCAGTTCCTTTGTGTGCTCCATAGTTCCTGAAAATTTTTCACTGCAAATATACACAAGCATTATGTCAGAATATAGGCTGAGCCTTTTTTACTAGCTCAACATAAAAACATGCAGGAATATTCATTTAAAGCTGCCAAAATGCAGAAAAGCAATTGTAAACAAACCTCTTAATCGCTTCATTTCGTTTTCTCGACTCCAATCGATCTGAACGGCTATGAATGTCTGAAAATTCTTTCTCGACAAACCCCTTCCCAAGATCTTTATATGGATCAGGTGTTGTGGGAATTTTTCTTGAAGACCTAGGTTTATGCTCGAAAGCCTCCCTGAACCACAGCAATCAAGCAAAAAAAAAGGAAAAAACTAAATATTACTCGAAAATATCCATAGATGAGATAACTTCTTAGATTCTCAATGATGCATTTTTCATTACTAACCTTGAATGGTTCATTTCTTTCTGATCTGCGATTTTCTCAAACATGTCAGAACTAACTTTCTGCTCTCTTAATTTACTTGGACTAAGGCTGTCGAAGTCACTTGTCTTTATCTCCCTCCGGTTCGAAGTACTCCTTGGCCTATAGTAATTACATTAAAACATTAAGATTGAAAAAACAAATTCATGAAGCACTAGCAAAACTACAGTATTATTAAGGAAATCATATACCCTCTATCTTCACTAGGACTCCTTCCCCTTTTGGTTGGTGGAGATTCTGAGTCAGATCTGGAGAGACGTGAAGATTCTGGAACAGATGGTGACCGGCTTAGCTGAGGCGGCAAAGGCAGCTCTTTTTCTCGTGAATCCTTACAGTCATATATCCTCTTCTGCGGTGACCCAGAAGTTGTAGGACGTCTACGTTCCAAAGATCTGGATCCTTTATGGGCTTCAGTTTTTACTGGTGAAGCATATCGAACAGAGGAGTATTTCTCACGGCTCCTATATAATGATGTATCAAATCAAGCATAGCAAGATATAGGAACTCCAGGCATCAAAAAATTGTGCACTCTATCTATGAGGCAAAGCAATCCAGTATTTTCAACTATCAGAGACAACACAAGACAAGCTTGAGCATACAAGGCAGATAACAACACTGGGCAAGCTAGCGCAACAAGAAGCATCAATAACAAATATCTAAGAAAGATGACAGTTGATATGTGTCACTACCTTATCCTTCCTCGAGGAGATTGAACTGGTGACCTTTCATTCTTCGATATTCTCTTTCTGATTGGTGAAGGAGACCTGCAGTAAATGGGTGATGGGGAAAGTGATTCTAGAGATGAAAGAGACCTTCTGGCAGGGGTTAAGGATCTCTTCCTACCAGAAATGGAGGGTTTTCGTTGAACTAGGAATGGAGAACTTTGCCGAGGACTCAATGGAGATCGGTGGTACCCCCGACTAACTGGAGAAGGGGACCTACGTTGCATTGGAGATGGTGTTCTGCGTCGAAGTGGTGATCGACGTTTAACAGGTGACCTTGATCTGTATCGCACTGGTGAGCGTCTGCTTGGAGACCTTGACCTACACCATATAGGGGATCGTGATCGCCAAATGGGAGACCTCGACCTATGTCGAAGTGGAGAACTTGGTCTACGTCGAAGCGGAGACCTTGATCTACGTCGAAGCGGAGACCTTGATCTACGTCGAAGTGGAGACCTTGATCTACGTCGGAATGGAGAATGTCTTCGGTATCTTGCAGGAGAAGGTGACCTTCGATGTACTCGAGAGGTTGATCTTCGCCTATGCCTTGGTGGAGAATGGGATTGTCGAGGTGAATGTTTCTTACAAGGTGAAACAGAACACTTTGGTGCAGAGCGATATGCCCTTTCAGATGAAACAGAGCAATGTCTCCTTTCTTCTGGAGATCCGGATGTGCTTCGTGACCTGTGCCTTTCACTTTAAAAGATATCACTTAACAAACAATCATCAAGTAAGTGAAAGCAAAAGTAAATGTAGAAAGCACATACAATCAATTACGAACAAAAGGGAGAAATTCAAAAAAATAAAGGAGCTTAATGGAGAAAATACCCAGAGTAACTCCTCGAATTGGAGAATGACTTGCTGATTGACCTTGATTTCCTGCACATTACCCAAGGAGTTCAACTAATGCTATTCTATGGGTAGGAAGCCACAAGTACAAAAATTTATACCTGGGGGAGAGTGAATGATCTGCTGACCGTGGGGATTTAGAGACCCTGCACAACACAAAGGATGTTGAGGATGAAATGAACCACACAGAGCAGGGAAGTGAGCAGATAAACTTTGAAGATAAAAAGAGCTACACAGAAGAAACAACCCCTCCATTAGGGATTCTACATAAGAAAGACCACATCCCTCCCTCAACTGCTTCTAACTTTGCTCCATCCAAAACAATGCTTTTACCCATACCTCAACCTCCCCCAGACCAGGTTGAAATAATTTTTGCTTCTTCGTATTTACCAGCATTAACTTTTATAGGGATATAAACTTCATTACTACTCTCCATGTTCCTATTTATATGCCCTCTCCGTTTCATATAATTCAAACACTTCAGTCCATTGTATAGATAGGTAAAATGCACCCTGACTGACATAGAGTGTTCCCTCCACACGAAAGTAGGGTCACTGATCCATGCAGATAAAAGGGTAAAAATTTATCATTATTAGCGTGAACGACAATTACCCACATGTTTTTGCACCTCAGCATTTGTAAAGGATGTGCATTTAGAATTACCCCGTGGATCTCAGGATTTCACCCCCTATACAGAATTGCACTCTACTTTCTTATCTTTTTTGATGAAATAAGTTGTTTTATTGAAAAGGCATCAACGAGATGCATGAAAGATTACAAATCAAATGGTTAACTCCAAACAGTGCAAAAAGAAAAAACAAGAGCAAGCTGGGAGTTAATAACCGAAAGCCAAAAGCTGAGGCTGCTAAGACACTGAGAGGGAACTGATAAAATCTAGAAGGGGGATCATTTCAGAGGGAAGGTTGCTCCAGTTATAAAGATTCAACAAACACTTAGATCTAAGAGACCAATTGGGAGTTGAGTCCCATCATGACATCTGTTGTTTCTTTCTGCACATAAACACCAAAAATACAAGCTGGGATCATCTGCCAGATCTTCTTGATGGTCTTGTTCACTTTCCATGAACTCTGACTTCAACTGCTTGTTTTAGGTTGAGAGGGGTTGTCCAGCTAATTCCAAAAATTTCCAAAAATATAGTCCAAAGGTCAGGTGCCACAGGGAAATGCAATAGCAAGTGGTTTACAGTCTCCAAGTTGTTTTGACACATAAAACACATGTTCACCACTGGAATGCCTCTTTTTCTCAGGTTGTCCTAGGTTAAGATGGCATTATGAAGGGCTGTTCAAAAGAAACCCTTAACTTTACGGGGGAGTTTTGTATTCCAGACCAGCTTCCAGGGCCAAGGTGTCATCATTCCATTTACTCTATCTCACTTAGTAAAGAGGTTAGCACTCCACCCCCACTTTTTAACAATTCCCTTTTCCACTATGAATGACCACCTGTGTGCCTTTACACTACTCATTCAGAAGTCCAACTTGACAGCTGCATTTTTGCAGTATGGTGGACATAGTGTGCTACTTAATTCTATGGGACATAAATCTTATCTTTTATATAATTAATAGAAAGTGCCCAAGGTTATACTAAAGGACTTCAGGTAAATAGAATCTACAAATTACTCAATCCATGGTGTAACTGCAGATTATCATCACCATTTGAGTTGGTAAGAAAAATTGCTTCATTCTTTGCCCACATTTTATTGGGTCTCCTAAAGGCTGGGAGTTGAGACTAACAGTGAACAGCCAAATATGCAGATGTGCCAGTAGATTTTGGTAATATGAGAGAGTACAAGTCACAAGAAAGCTGTAAGACAGAAATAAGTAAATTAGTAATGTCAAGTCCTAGCTTGCCCTTTTTCATTTGGGTGGGGGCAGCTTGCTTTCGGTCTCATTCAAGACCTGATCAATTTCCCTTTTTAAAATTTTTGGTATTCCCATTCTTGGTGTCCTCTTCTTCTTTTTTTCTCTTTGAACTATTTATTTATCACCTGGTTTGCTATCTAGTTCTTCACTGGTCCACAATGTCGCCTATAATTGAATGTTGAAGAATTGATGTTCATAAGCATTGACATTTAGCATATGCAATAAAATCTTTATCAACCTTGAACAATGAATTTTGTGTTCACTTCTAATTCTAAAATGGAATTTAAGTGCTCTTTATTAATAGTAGCCCAACTGTAACCTATGTGACTAGACACGATAACCTCTCAACTGCCAATTATGTGTCCAGGGTCTCAGTGGCTGATTCCAAGGCTCCACTTCAATAAATTATTGTTTCTTTAAAAAAAGAACTAGTTGAAATCCTGACCTGTTTCTTACTCTTGATCCGTTTCTCTCAACAGGATCTAAATCATCCATCAAGCGCACTTGAAGCTGTTGTTTTGGAGTTGGCTCCCATGAAGCATTTTTCTGTCTCAAATTGCTGCCATAATCATCCTACAGAAGAGTGAGGTAAAGATATGAACCTAAATAATTGTGGAAGCAGGCTGATACAACAAAATACAAACAAAGAAACCTCCAACTTTAGATTAAAAGAAAAAACTCTTTCACACAATTTTAGTTACCATCTTCTTCCTTTTCTCTTGATCCAGCTCCCTGTTCTCTCTCTCCTTTTTCTTCTGAATCTCGTTTGCAATTCGATCCATCTCAGCCTATAACAAAAGCATGAAAGAAAGATTATCAGCAAGAAGTAGTGAAAGAGCACTGTGAAAGCGAAAAACAGCAAGAAATACCTTCTTGTTTCTCATTTCCTCTTCTTTGGCTTCTAGGAACTGTTGAGGAACACCACTGGCATTGTTCTGTGCACTAAGTAGTAATGCCCAAAGCTCTTTCATGAACTTTCCAGTGTTTCTTTCCATGAATCCAGTAAGTGAAATTTGAAGCTCCTTGCCATTAGCTACCTGAAATGGCAGCATTGTTTTTGTAAGCGTAAGTTAATGAAATGAAAGAAAAAAAAGTAGAGAATTACCTTTCGTTCAAGAAGGCTATAAATAAAATTGATAAGCACTTCATCTTCGAAACCAATAAGCTCAGTAACTCGCTTAGCAATCCATGGTTTCATTACATCCATCTTGACCTTTGTCATGTCCACCTATCAAATTCACATAATAATCAAATAGATAGGCCGGGGTATTTGTATTCTAGGGTCCAGAAATCGAAAACTTTCCACGTGTGCACCTAAACACATAATTTCAAAACTAAGAGGGAGGACTGGACCAGCCAAAGGGAACACAGAAGAAAAAATGCATATCTTATATGAATGAACGAACCAGATGTTCCAATTCAGGAGCGAACTTCTGAGATTTTAACAACTTAGCTTGCTTATTAGAGAAGCGAGTGTCCTGCTCAGCAGAAGTCCCCTAAACAAACAAACAAACACTTCCAATGAATCACCGGAGCAGAGCAGAGCTTCGATCTAAAACAAATTTCAGAATCAACAACAAAAATTACCCTAAAAAAACCGCCCGACATGTTTTAGGGTTTCCTCAGATACTCTGATTGCAAGTTGGAACGTTTAGTTTTTGATTTGGAAGGGATATAGCTCCAATCTTTTTACGATATGAGACCACCAAAAGGAGGCATCAACCGCTCTTGGGACGAACGGACCTGCGGCGTACCCTAAGCTTCTAATAACATCAATCTTTTTTTGGGAAAAAAAAAAAACATTAATATCTCACATTTATATATCATAAATAAGAAGAAAAAAAAATTTATTCACTACATACTACTTGTACAAGTAAGAATTTTGCCCAAAAAAAAAACATCTAAGGGCTTATAACTTGTCCTATGTATTGATTGTACAATAAATTAGTTTGTCACTCAAAAAAGTTGTATATTTACATTATTTTATTAATTTTTTAAAATCATGTTTTTACTTAAATTTCTTTTAAAATCTCTAACTCGAAAGACATATGAGCTTCTCTTTGAATTTCTTTTTGATGTCCTACTTGTAATGATTTTTCACATATCAATATGATAGATTTCTCAACACGTTAGTTATTCTAAATTTAGGAGAAAAGTTCTCCAGCAAACTGAGAATATCAAGCGATTTTGCTGGAATATCTTTGAGTGATGGTCTTTTGATTCTGATTAGCATTATTTTGTGTGTTACTTGAAATATAACTTTAACTATTGAAATTACGTTCATCTTATGTTTGCTATGATTTCTCATCTTTCGTATTATAATACAAGAAATAACATGAAAATATGACTTCATGCTAGACCTCACTAGGTGTTGCACCAATGTGAGAATAATTTCCTTTAGATGAAGTCCTTTGAAGGTAAACTTGGAAAAGAAAAAAAGGATCAAGTACTATTAGTTGTTAGTGATTGAACAACCGATAAGACATGGCTTCTTGGACAAAATTGGTGCAACATTAACATCTAGATATTAATGCGCATCTCTATCTACTGATTTTGAGCTTTCAAATCCTCACATAAAGAAAGATATTTAAAACAGCAATTAGTTGATTCACCTGTATTTAAAGATATTGTTTGGTTGGTATTATATGTATGATATAATTCCATGTGGATTTTAGTGTGAATTTTCCTTGTGCGTTCAACATCAATCACGAATTATCCATCTCAGCATTGTATGTTGGAGGTGTATTCACTTTATTAATGTGTTTGTTGTTTCATCTGGCATATTACTATGAAATGCACTTTTTCATTTACTATGTCAGCTACATTTTATATAAGTTCATCGCATATAAAATTTGCAAACTTTCATATCATAGTTGATGATCTTAGTCTTAAATGTCACTTATATCTGACGTTCTATTAAATCATTATTTCTAACAATTTCTTCCATTTGTGAACCACGTGTTTTCTATTTATCAAAGTTGGATTTAATTTTTTTTACAATATTTAATGCTCATGAAAACATTCCAAATTAGGTTTTGTCATAACATTCCATCATTGTTTACTGAATAGTGTAATTGACACATTATACATTTTTCTATCTAAATTCAAGATCAACTTGTTTCGCAAGTTAATTTTGTCATATTATAAAGTTTAATGTGTGATTCTGCCCCCCCCCCCCCCCCCCCACACACATCTAATATTGCTATTTTCCTTCTTAAAATGTGAAATAATAAATAAATAATGTTACACCTGATCAAAGAGAATACAAATAAAAGAAATTATTACCACATATACTTATTGTATCTTTTATATATATATATATATATATATCTTTTTCGTGAGTTTTTTTTTAAAAAAATGTACTTAAAATAACCTCATTAGAAATAATAGTACTAAATAATTTCTCACATAGGACACCAAATAATCACTAAATAACTTATTATTCACTGAATTTAATAAATTATTCTTAATCAATTTTATTGGTGAGAAAGAAGGTTGAAGAAAAAAAGACATAAAAAAGAACCATAACAAACACCCAGCTTTTCTAGATACATATGGAAAGATTTTAAGAACCCCAAATGTATTAAGATGAGTTCCTTGATTCTAATAACAAACACCCAAAATGGGTTCTTTTTCAGTAACAAAATGGGTTCTTTTTATACACGAATTGAGATAGTTATATGTTTTTAAGTTAAATTCACTTGAACTCATGCATGATCCATGATTTCTAGATTTTGATCATATGATGAAGCTTTTGTATTATGAAAGATGAATTTATGAAGATATGCATGTTTCTTTATGAAAATGATTCAATGTTACTTTGAGAGTAAAGCATCGATGTTGTTGTGGTTGTTGCGAAAGGATTTTTCACATACTACTCAAAAATTGAATGTGAAAGGGTTTTCTCACATAAATGATTCATAAGGTTGAAAGGTTTTCTCACCTAAGTTAAATCAAGTTTAAAGAGCTATTCTAATGAACTCTAGCTTGGATTGGCTACTTGATTGTGCCCTTCCATGGAAAATATGACATGTTAAGATTTATGACTATTTCGTCGGATTTATACTTAGTACTGAGTTAACAAGAAGTGATTACCCATGTCTCATGACTATGTGTCACCATAGGTTTGTCTTAGATAGATATTAGCTTGTGGATCCACCTAAGCTAGAAGTTTATGGTTCTTACCTTGGCAAGTAAGGACATCTCTTTTCGATGTGGAATAGACACCAAATTACATATTATAGCTAACATGGTCTATGTCGGTTAAAGGTAAATCTTCCACAATAATGAACTAAGGTTACTTTCTAAAAGTATCTCTAATGGGTTTTAAAGAAGTTTAGCTTGTGTTGACTATGATTATGACTTATGTTTTCTAACATGATATTTTATGATTTAGCTTAGTAATTACATGTCATATAAAGTCATTTTAGCATGATTTCATAATTCTTATGCATTGCATACACACTTGGTATATTCCATATACTAACATATACTTGTGCCTACATTATTTCACTAATGTAGGTCTGACGCTCCTACCTCCCATACTCATGGCTATTATTCCCTTATAAACATTGAAGATTGGTGAGTCTTCATGTTATGATGACTGAGACTCTTTATTGCTTTCATGTCTTTTCAATTTCGGGTGTTGTATGTGTTTAGTCCCAATCACTCATTTGATGTAGATGACTTTGAGACTTATGCTTAGACTTTCGCTACTCTTTGCTAAACTCTTTTATATAAATACTACTTTTAAAACTCTTTGTTCTATTATCTTGTATGATGTATGCTAAGTGGCTTGTGTAGGGCCTCTCGGGGTCTTATACGTCACGTCACATTTAGGGTGTGCTTTGAGATGTGAGAAAATTTATATTCAGAGCACAAGGTTTAGTGAGGTCCTAGGATGTCTCATAAGCCATATTGAGTAGAGTCTTTTTCATAAATGTGAAGTGATGTACTATCAGTTTACAATATTTTTGATGCTTAAAACGTGGAGTCATACATGATTTTAGACATTTTTTTATTAGATGTGATGGTATTTTGATCTAATTTTGTAGGAAATAGGTTTGGAGCAGTTGACGTTGAAAGTGTCAGCAACAAGAAATTGGCAACAGACGAGCTCACCTGCGAGCCGTCTTTCATTTGACAAGTCGTAGGTGTGGATTAAAGGTTTTAGGATGTTTGACTAAGTGTGGAACCACAAAGGTTGCTGACGAGCCGTGAGTCGTATGACTGACCGTCGTTGATGAGTAGTCGATGACTTCAGAGAAGATGAGTTTGAGTACATGAGCCACGAGTGAACAACATAGAACGTGCTTAGACCTACGGGTCATAGGTCGTGACCATCTTTAACATTCATAGGATTTTTGGCCAACTTTTGAGCAATGATGGCACCCACGAGCCGTCATTCGTGTGACGAGCCGTGGGTGGCCAGCCGTCAACAACACTGCCCAAACTGGAATTTCCTAATTGTTTTTTCCTACTCGATGTAGGATTTATTTTCTATAAATATTAGTTGTAATCTTCATTTTTGGGTTGTTAGACCTTTTGGGATACTTTGTTTTTTACTTTGGGAATTATTTTGCGAACACTTTCGACAATAAATTCTTGAAGCTTTGTTTATGATATTTGCGTTTGATCTTCAATTCAATATTTCAGCTTTCGTTTATTCAACTTGTAAGTTTATAATTTATATTATTAACACTCTATGAATTGTGATAACCCAAGTATGAATAACTAAATCTACAACTAGGGTTGTGAGATCCATGAGTAATTAACAACGTAAAACTAATAATTAAGTAATTCTTGAGTAGTGTTTATGCATGTATTGTTAATCTCTTCATTTTGAATGTTTTTTTAACGGTGCACAACGTTAGAACTTGCATCATTCCTACTTGCCCGACCAAGGAAGTAATGAATGTGAAAGGGATTGAACAACAAAGATTTAGTGTGATAATCCGCTATCTAATAGCCTGACCCACTTACCGCGAGAGCTAATCTGGGGTTAAGGGTAAGGGTTAGTAAAACATATACCCGTAGACCAACCAAGTTGCGTAGTGAAATTCCCTGTTTGGACGACCAATCACTTAGAAGATACCTAACTTCCAAACCTTGTATGCTAATAGTACAAAAAAGTTACTATTATTAGGATTACTACATTAAGAACTTGCGGAAAACACTTGTGCCCTAGTTTTCATCTCATATTGATATTTCAAACTGCAAATCTTCTTTACTTGTTACTTGTTACTACAAATCAATCAACTATTACTTTATTTACAAATCCCCCTTTTACGGAAATAAACCTGATGAAAAGTACAATTAGCTATGAATTAGCCTAAGTCTAAACTATATTCCTCGTGGGATCGATTTTTACCTCAGTTAGGTTTATTTGGCAGCGCCACTTTTACTTCTTTAGGGAGGTGTAATTTGGGTGTATCACGACCCAAGGTACCCCCTAGGCGTAACATGGTGTATAGGACCCCGATAGTCTCCATACAAGCCACTTAGAATTCATAACATAAGACATAGAATGAATAAGAGATAAAGAAGAACATTTCAAGTCCCAAAAAGTTTTATAAAAGTAAAGCAGAAATCTAAACACTTGCCTCATTATCCATCTAGTACATAAGAATGAAATTCGGTCTAGCCTATATATAATGTCCAAAACTGAAAGTAAGAAAGAAAACTAGAAACAATGAAAATTCATCCTCGAAGCATGAGGACTCACCAAAACTCGAGCTCTCTCAAATCAACCTCTAGCCACGAAACTGAGAACCATGACTGTCATACCCTATATTTGGGGAAATGTAGGCAAGAGTATGTGTTAGTACAAAATATGTACCAAGTATGATAGCCATGCGTAAAATCATTTAATCATGTTAAAAGGGGACATTTCCATGACATTTAATGACCAAGCTAAAACATGATATAAAACGGGTTAGAAGACATAAGTCATAAAACATGGCCAATGCAAGCTAACATATTTAAAACGTTTGAACACATATGAGATACTTCTTGAAGTAACCTTAGTTCATTATTATTGTGGGAAGTAGTCTTAACCGACATAGAGAGCATGTGAGCTATAACATGATCCCCCGACGTCTCCCACATCGAAAAGGGTTGTCCTACTTGCCAGGTAAAGACCATGAACTTCTAGCTATTGTGGATTCACTAGCTAATGTCTATATAGACAATCATCCTATGGGGGCAGATAGGTAAGCGATAAGGAGATTGCTTCTAGAAACCCTACCTCTACTAACGGGAGAGCTTTCATCTCAATGTCCTCTCGGTGCTAAGCATAAATTCCACAAAATAGTCATTTTCCTTGCTTGTTCTTATTATCCATGGAAGGGCACGTCATCTTGCCAATCCAAGCAATGTCATAAGTCATCCATGGAAAGGTATCATTCAATAACCAATCCATGCTAGGTTTCATTAGGATAACTCCTTATATTTGATTCATTTAGGTGAGAAACCTTAGAATCCTTGCTATGTGAGAAAACCTTTCACAATCATACTTTCATGTTTATATGAGAAATCTTTTCAACAACACAACAACAACATCATCATTGATACTTCACTCTCAAAGCATCCTTAAAACATTTACATAAATTTCAGAAGAACATGCTTAATTTCATAAACTCTTCATTCATAATCCAAATCCCACATCATATCATCATAGTTTGAAAAACATGAGAATTACATGGGTTCATGGGGAATCATAATAAAATCATGAGATTAACTTAATTCATGCATAAAAGATCATAGGTCAATCAATTGAATCAATTATCCAGTGAAACCATGACATAGAAGAAAAACCCCAACTCAATTGAGGATTTCTATCTTTGAAAATAGGAGAATTTGAAACTCCATGAATGGAAGGAATCCATGGATGAAAACTATCATATCTCAATGACAAAAGTTTTCCTTCAATGGTGGAATTGGAGACTTGCCTTGACACCCTAGGTTGAACCCTCCTTCTTCTAGAAACTTCAAGTTTCTAGAGAGAGAAATATTTTGGAGAGGATGAACTCGATCTTCTTTGGTAAATTTAAGAGAATGACTTGAATGAGTAAGTTTTGGGGTTAAAATCACTTATATAAGGATCAAATGGGTAAAACGACATAGTATCATAATAAAATAATTAGGAAAAGACCCAACTGACCCTAGCTTACAGCTGACGCGAACCTCCAGATAGAGGCCCACATGTGTCGTCAAGGACATCACAGTCCTTAGTGGCAGTCGTGGTCTTTGACCAGTGGCTTGGGGAATTCTGTCTCCCCTTCATGGGCACTGTGAAGGGTGCCTTGGCTCAGTGGAGGGTTGGATACTGTCCACTTGATTCTAGGGTGTTACATTATCTCCCCCTGGGGAACATTCTTCCTCAAATGGGATCCTAGATAGAAAAGAATTCCAAACTAGCAACCCATCATGCATGAAATCACATAATTGGACACATCCGAGGAGGAAACATCAACTCCAATCTAAAGCGTGTTCAAAACATCATATCATGAAGTCTATATGCACCTCATACTCAAATGCACATCAACATGTAAAAATCAATTAAATTGACTTATTTTCTTAAAACATAAGCTTTTTCATGACATGCATAATTAAGGAAATCATGGGAATATCTAAGACACATGACACCAAAAGTGTAAACCATGAGGAACTTATTACCGAACTTATTACCTCAAGCTAGAGTAGGGGTAGAAGGAAAGGGATGAGGATATCAGGACATCATATTGGCCTCGAACTCCGAAGTAGTACCCTCAACTAATTGATTCCTCCACAACACTTTTACGAAAGCAACTTCTTTATTTCTTAACTTCTTGACTTGCTGGTTTAAAATCTCAATCAGAACTTCTTCATAAAAAAGATTCTCTTTAACTCCCAAAACTTCTAAGGGAGCTATAGATGTCGGATCACCAACACATTTCTTCAACAAGGAGACACGGAAAACTGGATGTACCAATGCCATTTCATTAGGCAATTAAACTTCATAACCAACCTTACCAACACATCTCAAAATCTGATATGGGCCTACATATCTTGGACTAAGCTTTCTTTTCTTACCAAACCTCATCACACCCTTCATGGGTGAGATTTTCAAGTAAACCCAATCATGAACATCAAACTCAAGATCTCTTTTTCTTGCATCAACATATGACTTTTACCAACTTTGAGCTATTTTCAACCTTTCTCTAATAAGTCAAACTTTCTCCATAGCCTCATGTACCAACTCGGGACCTATTAGGGCAACTTCACCCACCTCAAACCAGCCTATGAGAGATCTACACCTCCTACCATACAATGCCTCAAATAGAGCCATACCAATACTTGAGTGATAACTATTGTTATATGCAAACTCAATCAAAGGCAACTAATCATCCTAATTACCCTTGAAATCAATCACACAAGCTCTCAACATATCTTCCAAAGTTTGGATAGTACGCTCCACTTTCCCATCAATTTGGGGGTGAAAGGTCGTACTAAGCTTAACATGAGTACCAAGATCCTTTTGAAAAGATTTCCAAAACAGAGAAGTGAATTGAGTACCATAATTGGAGATAATGGATAAAGGCACTCCATGCAACTTTACCATTTCCCTTTAAATACAGCTTAGCATAGTCCTTTGCCGAATAAAGAATCTTGACGGAAATAAAATGAGCCTATTTCATCATTCGATCTACTATAACCCAAATCGAGTCATGTTGTCACTGAGTGCGAGGCAAACCAACAATAAAGTCCATATTTAAATCCTCCCACTTCTAAGTAGGATGCTAATGTCTTGGGATAAACCTCCCAGTTTTTGATGTTCAACTTTCACTTGTTGGCAATTAGGACACTTAGCCACAAAACCCGCAATATCCTTCTTCATTCCATTCCACTAATAGATCTCCCTCAAATCACGATACATTTTGGCAGCTGCCAGGTAAATGGAATATTGAGAACTATGGGCTTCTAACAAGATCTGTTCCCTTAAGTAATCAACATTAGGAACACATAAACGACCTTGATATCTAAGCACTCCATCTCCCTCTTGGGATAAAGCCTCAACGGACTTCTCAAGCACCACTTTCTTTAATTCAACCAAAGTTGGATCAAGACCTTGCTTGGCTTTCACATCCTCCACAAAAGACAATTCTAAACTATTGTGGACCATAACACCACCCTTGGTGGAGTCCACTAATTGAACACTCAACTGGGTCAATCTATGAACATCTCGAACCAACTCCTTCTTAGCTTCTTTAATATGAGCAATACTACCCATATATAACTGACTAAGATCATACGCCACCACATTCGCTTTACTGGGGTGACAGAGAATACTCATATCATAATATTTCAATAACTCAAGCCACCTTCTTTGGTGAAGATTAAGATCTTTCTGATTAAACACATTCTAAACTCTTATGGTCGGTGAAAACATCTACATGAACACCATACAAATAGTGCCTCCAAATCTTTAAGGCGAAAACAACTGCCACTTGTTCAAGGTCATGGGTATGATAATTCTTTTCATAACCTTAAGTTGCATTAAAGCATAGGCAATAACCTTTCCGTTTTGCATGAGTACATATCCTAACCCTATTCTCGAGGCATCACAATAGACAACAAAACCATCAATCCCTTCTGGTGAGCGGAAGCCAATCTATCCTTCAATTCTTGAAAACTCTTCCCACATGCTTCAGACCATATGAACTTAGCCTTCTTTTGAGTCAGTGTTGTCAATGGAGAAGCAATCGAAGAAAATCCCTCAAAAAACCTTTTGTAGTAACTAGCTAAACTTAAGAAACTTCTAATATTGGAAGGGGATAGAGGTCTAGGCAAACTCTTGACCGCATCCGTCTTCTTAGGATTTACCTCAATACCCTTACTTGAAATAATACGACCAAGAAAAGCTACTGATCTTAGCCAAAATTCACATTTGCTAAACTTTGCAAAGAGTTGTTAGTCCTTGAGAATTTACAACACAATCCTCAAATGATTTATGTGATCATCCTCACTTCTCGAATAAATCAATATATCATCAATGAACACAATCACGAACATGTCAAGATATTGTCTACACACCCTATACATCAAATCCATAAAAGCGACTGGAGCATTAGTCAAACCAAAAGACATCACCAAAAACTCAAAATGACCATATTGGGTTCTAAAGGCCGTTTTTGGAATATCATTTTCCTTCACCCTCAATTGGTGATAACCTGACCGCAGGTCAATCTTAGAAAAGTAACTCTTTGAAGTTGGTCAACCAAATCATATATTCTTGGTAAAGGATACTTAATCTTAATGGTAACCTTGTTCAACTGTCGATAGTCTATACACATACGAAGAGAACCATCCTTCTTTCTAACAAACAAGACCGAAGGACCCCATGGAGATATACTCGGTCAGATGAAACCCTTATCCAACAAATCTTTCAATTGTTTTTTCAACTCCTTTAGTTCTATCAGAGCCATTCGGTAAGAAGGAATATAAATAGGTTGCGTATTTTGGAGAAGGTCAATACTGAATTCTATTTCCCTTTTAGGAGGATTACTGAGTAAATCATCTGGGAATAAATCTGGAAACTCATTAAAAAGGGGACCGGCTCAAGAGTAGGGGTTTTAGTAACTAGATGGTATATGCAACCCTTAGCAATCATCTTTCTAGCTTTAAGACAAAAGAAAAACTTACCCTTAGGCATAGAATTTTCCCCTTTCCACTCTAGGACATGCTCATTTGGGAACTGAAACTTGACTAGCTGAGTTCTACAATCAATAGAAGCATAACAAGAATGCAACCAATCCATACCAAAGATAACATTAAAATCAAGGATATCAAGTTCTACCAATTCAACAAAATAAACTCTATGGGACAAGGAGACAGGACACTTTTTGTAGACCCTCTTAGCCACAATAGAATCACTAACAGCAGTAGAGACAGAAAAAAGATCTAACAATACATCCGAAAGAATATCAAACCTCATAGCCACATATGGCGTCACAAAAGACAAGGTAGCAGCAAGATCAAGTAAAGCATAAACATCAAGTTGGAAGACTTTCAACATATCGATAACCACATCGGGAGAACCCTCTTGCTCACCACGAGTCATAAGTGCATAGAATCGATTTTGATTGGGAGCATTGGAATTTGAACCACTAGGAGGAGCTTGCTTGCCCTCTCTTCCTTTAATCATAAGCATTAGGAAATCCCTCATATTATGACTACTTTTACCACAACTGAAGCAGCCATCCGTGTCGGCTAGGCACTTACCCTCGTGTTTCTTTCCACACATAGCACAAGTAGACATATTGAGGGTTAGGTTTAGACACCCTCTCTTTATTGAACCTAGGAGGAGCATTGGAGAAAAGGAAAACATTTGTCGAAATCTAGTACGACCATGTCCATTGGACCTTGCATGAGAGAAATTACCATCACCAGTGTTAGCCTTGTTTGTCTCCCTAGACATTTCCTTAAGTTTCTCCTTTTCGATTTGTTGAGCATGAACCATGAGACGAGAAATGTCCATATCATTAACAAGCATGGCGGTATGACATTCTTTAACCACCATTTCGGACACATCGAAAATGAACCTACTCATCTTTGCCCTAGGATTGGCAACTATTGTATGAGCATATTTTGACAGTGTGAACTTCAAAACATATTACTTCACACTCAGACTTCCTTAACAAAGGTTGATGAACTCAATCACCTTTGCCTCACTCATCTCAAGGGGAAAGAATCTATTAAGGAAAGAAACCATAAACGTCTCCCAATCGAGAGGACCCACATCTTCTGGTCTCCCTTCTTTCCATTTGTTGTACCGTATTTGAGCAACACCCTTAAGTTGATAAGTGACCAACTCCACCTTTTCCATCGGCATCACTCCCATGATCATCAACACCTTGTAAATCTCATCAATGAACTGTTGAGGATCTTCCTCAACCCTAGACCCATGAAAACTCCAGAGGATTCATCCAATTGAAGTCCCTCACTCTAGATGTCGTCGTACCTACATTAGGGTTCACGGGAACCACAATATCCCTATTGGCTTGGGCCAACAGTTGAAAAACAACCCTAAATTCTGCATTAGTCACTTGCTTAGCCAAAGGGTCGACCAGAGCTTGAGGATCTTGATAAGGAGCTTCTTGTTCCACATTCTCCCTTACATTCCTTCTAGTATAAGCTCTTCGAGTAGCCATATCTTGTAGAGCATTCGATAAGGATAAGGAGAGAGACTTTATAGAGTTAAACACTATTGCACAACTTTAGAGTAATGAATAAGTAGAGTTTCTTAAACATCTTGTTGCCTCTCATTCATAAATGTGGTGCGCTACACACTCATGAATTGGCCCCTACTTGACGTGGCTTATGAGACATTCTAGGACATTTCTAAACTTTGTGCTCTGATTAACAAGTTTTTCACAACCCAAGGTACCCCCTAGGCATCACATGACGTATAGGACCCCGAGAGGCTCCATACAAGCCACTTAGAATTTATAACATAACACATAAAATGAATAAGATATAAAGAAGAACATTTCAAGTCCCAAAAAGTTTTATAAAAGTAAAGCGAAAAGCTAAACACTTGTCTCATTAGTCATCTAGTACATAAGAATGAAATTGGCCTAGCCCATACATCATGTCAAAATTGAAAGTAAGAAAGAAAACAGGAAACCATGAAAATCCATCCTCGAAGCATGAGGACTCACCAAAGCTCGAACTTTCTCAAATCAACCTCTAGCCATGAAACTAAAAACCCTGACTGACGGACCCTACATTTGGGGAAATGTAGGCAAGAGTATGCATTTGTATAAAATATGTACCAAGTATGATAGCCATGCATAAAAAACATTTAACTCATGCTAAAAAGGGACATTTCCATGACATGCAATAATCAATCTAAAACATGATATAAAACGGGTTACAAGAAATAATTCATAAAACATGGTTAATGCAACCTAACATCTTTAAAACCCTTTAACACATATGAGATGCTTCTTGAAATAACCTTAGTTCATTATTATTGTGGGAAGTAACCTTAATCTACATAGAGACCATGTGAACTATAACATGATCCCCCGATGTCTCCCACACCGAAAATGGTTGTTCTACTTGCCAAGGTAAGAACCATGAACTTCTTGCTATTGTGGATCCACTAGCTAATGTCTATCTAGAAAATCATCCTATGGGGGCACGTGGGTAAGGGATAAGGAGATTGCTTGTAGAAACCCGCCCTTTACTAACAGGAGAGTTTTTATCTCAATATCCTCTCGGTGCTAAGCATAAATTCCACGGAATAGTCATTTTCCTTACTTATTTTTATTATCCATGGAGGGGCACGTCATCTTGCCAATCCAACCTAGGTCATAAGTCATCCATGTAAAGGTATCATTCAATAACTAATCCAAGCTAGGTTTCATTCATATAACTCCTTATTTTTTGCTTCATTTAGATGAGAAGACCTTTCAACCTTAGAATCCTTACTATGTGAGAAAACCTTTCACAATCATACTTTCATGTGTATATGAGAAATACTTTCAACCAAAAAACAACAACAATATCAGCATTGATACTTCACTCTCAAAGCATCCTTAAAACATTTGCATAAATTTCTTAAGAACATGCTTAATTTCATAGACTTTTCATTCATAATCCAAAGCCCAGATCATATCATCATAATCTGGAAAACATGGGAATTACATAGTTTCATGGGGAATCATCATAATTCATGAGATTAACTCAATTCATGCATAAAAGGACATAGGTTAATCAATTAAATCAATTATCAAGAGAACCCACAACATAGGGAGTAGTCGGCGTTTCGCCGATCAGTTCTGCGATGCAAAAGTATACCGCTCAAAGATCCAGAACGCACAAATGCTGAAGGCAAAGTACAAATGGCGATGAACTAGAAGAAGGGCGAATCGCCGAGTCATTCGGAGTTCGCTACTAACCTCGCCAAGTGATCCGCCAGCAATATTTTCTGAAGTATATAAATGTTAAACTCTTCATTAATTTTAAGTGAGGAAGAAGAGAGGCTGAACATTAATATAGTTTTTACCTTAGAATACTATTTTTCTTGTATTTTTCTCTCAAGTTTGGAGAGGGTTTTTGGGAGACTTGAAGAGAGAAGGAGTTCATTTTCCCCAAATTAGAAGTGGGTTTTCTCCATTCTTCTTCCTTTGCTTACACCAAGGTTTAATTTCTTACACCCATTTGATGTTGTTATCATTTTAGGTGTAATTTCTTATTTCTTGATGTGTGGCTAAAAACCCCCCATTCTTGGGGTATGATTTAGTAAATATGTGTTGATATTATTGTTGGGTCTTGTTTGCTAATAGGTTAGATGTATTTTAATAGTGATTTCACCTAGAGGTTGTGGTTTAATTTAATAGGTTTGTAGTTGCAAATACAAAATCACCCATGTGTTTTTGGCTTGCTCGAGAGAGAGGTCGCAAAACCAAGACTGCTAGACTGATAGCTTAAGAAGTGGATCGACATGAGGTTCAGCCCAAGAAGGTGAGCCCAGTCCTATATCCTAACACTCAGCTCGAGAGAGTGAGTGGGGAAAGGCGTATGCTGGCCTTCATGCAGCAAATGAGTGTCTAAGAGGAACCCATTTTAAATGGGGTAAGTTGCCCGGTAGGGAACTTATTTCCATCTAAAGCTTAGCCAAGTCACTATTATCTTGAAAATTTCCTATCGAAAGTATGTACCCAACGATTTATATCAATACATATTGCGGTCACACCCCAAGAACTTCTCTCCATATTTGAATTTTCTCTTTATTTTTGTTGTTTTAGCTATACTTGACGAACCCTGATTGATATTTAACACATTAGTGTCACCCCCTTTAATTTACTATGCATCCATTCGTGAAAATCTTTAGCTATGATTAGCTTTAGCACATTTGCGCTTAACCACTAGTTTTCACGCCCACTACCTTGGGACACGACCCCAACCCTTGGTTGGATTATTAAACTATTGCACGATCATAGACACTTCTATCGAAAGTTTTGTCGTTGATTACTCAAACATCATGTTCCTGGAAGATGCTTGATATCATCTTCACGTCATGCCACAACGTTAAATAAGATGCTTCTTAGAGGTAACCCAAGTGTTAGTGTTTTGAATAATGTGTATTGATTTTGCAGGAGTAGGGATCATGAGCAAGACAGAAGTCTTCCTAGTGAGTCACCGAACTATTTCGGCAGTACGAGCACTCGACGATTAGTTCTCTCCATAGACAACCAGACAATTTAGTGAAGATTCCTTGTGACCCTGCTCTAGTTGTGTACACATAAGATTGTTTTCATTTCTTGTCAATTTTTATTTACTGTTAATAATTAGTTTACTAGCAATAAATACCCGCTCTCTACCCACATTGGGGACAATATTGACTGTTTTTGGTGGGGGTGTGGAGATTGCTCATGTCTCAATGTCCTCAGTGTTGACAACACCCCTTGTTTGTGTGGAATGTAATTGTTCTTGTGCAAATTTGATTCTTGAATTTGATCAATATCGATGACTCAAATAGTTCTCATAATTAAAAAAACATGAATGTATGGCTACGATGAGACCAAGTGAAGTTACATAGTCAATACGTGAACTCTTTGCATCTCGTTGTGACTAGTAAAGTATCAAATTGATTCTCTTGTGATGAACATTGCACACTAGCGAAAGTGTGGAGTTTTGTTTGACTTTGGTGTCGATGCCTTGTGTGATGAGCTTACTGTGAACCATGCATGATAACACCTAGAATTTGCCCCGTTAGTCCAGTCGACTAAGTAAGGCTATCTCTTAATATGATCTTAGGCAACTTCAAAGAGTGTGAGCCAATTTTACGTATATCTCTTTTGTGGCCTACCTTTTGAGTGTGTGAACCTCTTCTTAACACCTCTTGAGCTTTACCTTTCTTTGGAAGAAACTTGATGAAAACATGACCTTTCTTAATCCGCTACCTATATTCCTCTTGAATTGTGGTTGATCGAATAGCCAACTTACGACAAAAGCCTAAGTTGGGGGTGTGGTGACAAGAGAAGGAAAGTCAAGAAGTGCAAGAAAAGTCCCCTTTAACCCATGGTATTGAGAAAAACGGAACCCCTCCATACAAAAAAAAAAGAAAAGAAAAAGAAAAGGAAAACGTTGTTAAATAAAGTTATGAGTAATGTAAAAAGAAAGGGGGTTCCAAACAATCCATGGAAGTGAATAATGGGATGACTTATGATCACTAAAGAAAATGATGAAAGAAGACGAAAGAGAGCACCATATTTCATGAGGATGAAAGTAACTGAGCTTAAATGACCATACCTTTGCACTAAGATCCATTACAAGCCTTGAAAAGCCCTCTTTGATCTTGAGTGAGCTGAAACAATTATTCATTGGAAAATACGGCAAACCTATGGGTGAAAGCATTCATTGTGTTCTTTTTTTTTAGAGTGAGTGTTGCATTGGATTCTGGAACTTTAAATGATTAAACCATTGTGTGTGAATATGGAATTATTCTTTGTGTGAGGGCATTTGAATACATTTGTTGAGCTTGAACTTTCATTTGAAGCAAGTATAGTGAGCTTGAGAATCTTTGACAATGGTGTGTCATAACCTGAGTCTTTGAGTATACAACTGATCCTTGCATGAGTAAGTTGAGCCTTGTTATGTACATTCATGATTGACTCTTGTGTAGCATTGTTTGAGACATCCTTTTTGAACTGTTGAACTTGAGTTTAACTTGAGGACAAACAAAAGTAAAGTTGGGGGTGTTTATGAGTACATAATATGGACTCATTTAAGGCTATATTTTAATATAATTAGTGTCCTCATATGCATATTTTGTCTCAATAACTTATGTAAACCCTTGATTTCAGGTATTTGGAGTTAGAAACAAAGCATGGACACCATTGGGAAAAAAGGAACAAAGAAAGCGTTAGTAATGAATAAAAAAAAGTCCTGATCATTGATGATGTCGTTCGGCGGATCGCCAATATCATTCAGCGAAACGCCAAATCACCAAGATACCGCCTAAAGTTATAGAACTCTGGAGCTAAAATAGGGGCAAGTTCAGCAAGAAACAACCATATTCGGCGAACGCCGATCTAGTCGGCGAAAGACAACTAGGTCCCCAAAAGTACGAAAGAAGATACAAGCAAGTGTAGATAGGCAAGATGGAAGGATAATGGGTGAATCACAGAGTCATTCGGCAATACCAACCTAGATCGCCTAAAGTTACAGTAGACAGACCAAGAAAAAGCAAAAAATGAAGGCGAGATAATGAGTAATCAGTGAATCGCTAACTCGTCAGTGATACCCAACTTACTTCGCCGAGTAGCCCTAAGTAGTGACATTTCAGACTTGTTTAAATTAGTTTTGGCTAGAGATAAAAATTCATTCAAAAAGAGATAAAGAATTATTTAGAGACAAAACACTACCAAAGGGTTGGGGGAGCGACTTTAGCAAGATTTTGAGAGAGATTCAGTAAGAGAGAAGATTATTAATTGAATTTCATCTATAATTCTTATTTCTTACCTAACTATGGGAGTGATAATTAATTTTAATCTTTTTATTTTTGAGATGAGTGGCTAAGTTTTGATCATGAAGCTAGTTGTTGAATTTACTTAATGCGTGTTTGTTAATTGAGAAGAATGGTGCCAATTTGAAGTGGTCTAAGTTGTTGTTACTTTTTGAGATTGAATTGCGTTACTTCGTGTATCAATTTCAGTGTTGTGCACTTGCTCGGGAGAGAGGTGTGAGACCAAGGTGGAAATCTTAGCATCCTTAGTAGTGGGTTTTCTTTGTTGTAGCTCGAGAGAGTGAAACAAAGAACCTTTCCTTTGTATCCAGCTCAAGAGAGTGGCTTTGATGAGGGTAAAGAGCTGGGTTACATTCAGTAAGTGTTGAAGTTCAAGAGAATTCAACATAAAAAAGGTAATTGTTCAAGAGAAAGTTACTTTATATATGGTTCGACCTACCCACAACAAATTAGTCCATTATCAGCAGTAATGTTTACCCATTTTGTTGAGATTCAATATTTGGCTAATCAATTCCTCAATTTTTAAAACCTGGAATTTCATATTTGAATATTAATTGTGCAAGAAATGTTTGATTGAAGAGATTGTCATTGTACTTTTATTAAAGTAATTCGAAGGAAGCACTACTCCCTGTGGGATCGACCCCAACTCAAGTTGTTGGGTTATTATACTGAAGAATGATCGTTGGCATTTAGTATTAGATGAAATGCCACTTGATACGTTAATCAGTCCCTTCCGTGAAGTTTGAGGCAGTATCTAGGTTTTTGGGTGGCCATTCTACCATGGCTAAGGAAGTTTCACGAGCCCCTTCATGAGCCGTGGTCCTACTCATAAAAGGTGAGGCAGTATGCTCGAGCTAGGCGCAGCCTTGGCCTTCGGCTTTGGCTTGGTCCCTTTGCCACACTTGCCTCTTGTCCTTGTCTCAAATAAACCTCATTTCAACCCTAAATGACCTTTTATATATGGTGAGTCATTTTATGATTTTTAATCCTTATGTTTAGGCTCTAGTTTAACCTACCATTTTTCGGAGTGTTACATCGTAGGATCAGTACACCCGATCCACCATTGGGGTCCAACCACAGAAGTGAAAACATGCATGTGCACAAGTAGTGAACCGTACCCCAAATCATGTCAAGGAAAAAATAGGTGGTCACATAAGAATGCATGTAACCAAGGTCGAATAACACAAGATACTCTTTCAATAGTGCCTATATCAAACAATTCCATTCATCTGGCTCCTTTTCCTCAAAAAAAAATTGCCACCCATAATCAACTAGTCTAGTCCTTATTACAATCGTACACATATTCGATTTATCATACCACACATACTTTTCAGATTATTTCACTAAAGCCTACACTCTCAGACCGTCACTAGTATCAAAGTCTTATAACACAAACAATTGTCGCCTCCAAAAAAATCCAAACTATGGTTCCCTCTCATTCAATTTAAGCATCTCATAGTATATATGGGTTCCATCCAAGGCTAATAGCAAAAATTTCAAATCGGATAGTACCTTCACATAGAGATAAAGCTATCAAATCACACCCACAATAAGTCTATACAAACTTTCACATACCATGTGTCAACTACCATTGCAAACCATCACATAACTCATGCTAAAACTCAAAGAACTCTTTGGTCACTCCAATAATTCTATAAGCTCATAACCTCTACTCACCATCAAATGCCTATGTCACACATCATAACAGTCTATATTGTCCCATCAATGAACTGGTTACAATCTCCTCAAAATCCTTATTAATCATGTAGAATTATAGGTCCACACCGTTTAACATCCGTAAGTTAACTATCATATTTTGAATAATCTAGCTCGAAATAACCACATAGAATCTTCAAGAAATCATTGCTTGTAACCCAAACCAAAACTCAAACTTTGTAGAAGTCGATGATAGAACCCTACTAAGTATATACCGAACCAATTCACATCCATAGTCATATTTGAACTTATATATGAAAATCCATATATCCTTTAACATCGAACAAAGAGTTTATACAAGAGGTCTTGTTCCTTCACCCTTCTTAATTTCTTTCCATGACACAAAACTACAAACATTTTTAAACTCTTCAATACACAAGACTTTTGTTCCTTTTTCTAACTTAATTACCAATTTTATTAATTGGCCAACAATCCATGAAAGTTTTACCTTATCTCTAAACCAAAACATTTCGTAAAACCCTCTTAAGGCCTTTAACAATCAATAGTAATCAAATTTTACAACTCAAATTATGCACAAGTACTTCAAAACTCTCAGTACCCAATGTGATTGATCATTTCTTATCTTACTAATTCATACCTTGACAAAACATACTACCAAAAACATAGACTCGCAATTAAAAACTTGAATGTCGATCCAAACCGTGTAACACAATCCCATTATCTATCAATATTAGCTCATACATTGAATTTCTTTATGAATTCACATATCTTAGCTTTTCATTAATTGCCTCTCCATCGACCTAATCATATCTCTCTCTAAAAATTCAACTGTACTCATTACCAAACTCAAAACCACAAAAAAAACTTATAATCATACTCGAGCACTCGATCTAAGCATCTATACACTCCTTTCCCAAATTTTATCCAATAGTTTTTAACCAATATTATGAATACGTGACACTGTTATCATCACTACATCAAAGTAGACGCACCACACTTCTCTGAACTAAATTTTCTACTATCTGAAGATACATATTTTCTACTTGCACTCAAAGAAAATATCTTTGTTCTCGATAGCCTTTTTCCAAAGACTAAACTACATTACACTAATTCTTTCAATTTATGAATCTAGCCTTTTTCAATATTATTCAAGCGGGGTCCTAACATCTCCAAAGACTTTCCATACAACTAGATTACTCACAAAATATTGTAAAACCACAACATTAGATACTTGAAAGTCATTATTGCCATACAAAATTCATTTAACCAATAATCCTTATTATATAGTTGCATCTGAATCACGATCCATCAAAAACCATTATTACCACCATGCTTAGTTAGCCCATCCCATCACTACAAATTTAACCTTGCCATCGACATGACACCTCAAACCCAGTTATGCCAATTATCCAAAGGACTCACTTAATTTTTTATGCACTTTCTTAGTAAAATTCTCAATTATCTTTACACAAGCGTCTGGACTTCCTTTACCCATAAGTTTTCCATCCTATTATTGATCCACTTCCATGGATATTACGATTAAATCACCTCTCATTTAAAATCCTTGAGATACACTTCATCACCTAAACACATTAATACCGTACGAAAGATCAACCACTAAAAGCTTCCTTATAAATAATGCTTAACCAAACTGTCCTTAGTAACAAACTAGTTGGTTTCTCTAACGTGCATGCAACATCAAATCTAATTACATGAGCATGTGATACAACTGATAACTCCTTAAGTAGTTAGTATCCTCACCAGACAATCGACGTATCCATTTCCATATACCACTAGCACTATATCGTGAAAGTTCATTAGATCCACCACTAAAATGCATCATACCCACCAAGAGGATTGTATTCAATTAACCCACACATATTTGCCCATTAACTATCTATGGTACATTACCAAATTTGTTTGGTCTCTAACCCAAAGTGATATGCACTCTAACTAAGATCGGGTTGATGACAAAAGTAACACACTCTATAACTCTAACCAAGTAAGCATCGATACCATTGTAGTAGTTGTATCATGACCTTTTTTTATATACACTTAATTTATGAAATCGTAGTAGATATTATGCCCACAATTAGCACAACATCATTCTCATCATTTGCTAAGCAACACATTGATGTTATGATAACTTTACTAATTGTAGTTTCCAAGGACACATGTCCATTATCTAGTCATCCCTTTAATCATTCCACTTCCAATTGTTAAGCAACTCTAAAAATCGTATATACCGCACAAGTACTATTCTCCTTACTGGGTAAGTCACCTAAAAAGATAATATGTTCATGAAATCAATCAAATCATTATTCAACCTCATCGTTCAGATATCCTTAAAATGTTTCATCGAGCCATCACCTAACTCAACCTGTTCGAGTCACTTAAGATAATGAATTTGACCACATATCATTTTCATTAGTATATCACTTCTAAACCAAATCTAACCTCAAAGTCATAAATGACACCCAGCTACTCGCATGAAGAACCACACACGAGTCATCATTATAAGTGAGAGAGAGAGTGGAATGAAGCGATACAAACAAGGACAGACAAAAGATGCAAGATAGAGATTCAAAAAGTGGAGATTTTTCCTAATAGTAACTATGAAATCTCGAAGATAAGTAGAGACCTCTCTGTACAGATCCTCGAGACTCTACTTAGATTCGACTTGTACACACATGAGACCTATGAACCTGACCGATACAATTTTGTCACGACCCAAAAATGGATGTGATGACACTCTTCTAATCCCACCAAAACTAGTCAGCCTAAAACTGAAATATCACCAAATATGTGAAATATAGAAATCTCAAAATATCATAAGTCAACTTAATAAAACCCCAAAAACATGTTTGTCAGTGTGCAAGCCTCTAAAGTATTACAATTTGAATCAAATGAAACATTTTAACACCCCGTAGTCTAGTAGGCCACCTAGGGCTAAAGTGTGGGTGCAACAAGTCTAGACTAGAGGACAAGAGCCAAGGCAAAGGGGCAAGGACCAAGTGAAGGGCAAAGGCTGCCCCAACCTTGGCAAGCACTACCTCATCTTCACGACAACCACCACGGCCATTGGTGAGGACCACGGCTTATAGAGTGGTGCATGAAGCTTGGTCAGTAGCTCCCTAAGTTCTGCCTGAAGTTGGCTCATCACCAGGAGTCACTTTACGGCCATTGGTGAAGACCACGGTCCGTTGGAAGGCTCATGGTCATACCTTAGACTTATGGGATCCAAGTTCTTGTGGCCTAGCTACTGTTCCAAGGACCACAAGAAGACCATGACAAGTTGTAAGGACCACGACTCGTGGTGCCTCTCGTGAGGCCTTGCTCTAAGCTACCAAGTAAGGGCTAAAATGGGAAATTCATCTTTAAGTTAGTATAAGGTAAGGTTATTTTGTATAGTCCTAGTACACCTATATAAGTCATTTTTAAGTTAAACCCACCCAACATAGGACATTATTCCCAAAAAACTCAAAAGAATTCCAAGTTTATCCTCTCAAATATTTCTCCCTCTAGAAAGTGAAGAAGAAGAAGAAGAAGAAGAAGAAGAGGGTAAAGCTAGGTCAATTCTTCATTCCTCCAAGCTTGGTAGGCAAGCAGGCTTTGTAATCAAGGTATGATGACTTATTCATTCATGGATTCCTTTCATCCACGTAGCCTCCACGTTTTCCCCAATTGTGAAGTTGAAATCCCCAATTCTAGTTAGTGTTTCTTTCAATATTGGGGGTGGGTATTTTGTATGCTGGTCCAATTGAGTGAAAAATGAATTTTTATGATTGAATTAGTAGTATATAATGTTTTTAAGATGAAATTACATGTTTACATGCCCTAACCCATGTCTAGAAAGATGAAATTAAAGTATGTGGGTTTTATGCCTTGAAAAGGGAAATTAAGGATTTAGAGATAATCTTCTAGGATTGATGATATGTATTGCAGATTGCTTGAGATTAGGGCTCATAGATATGAATTAAATTCGGTTAAAGTATGCATGTTAAATAATGATAAGTAAATGTTTTCTTTATGCCTATATGAAGATATATGATTAGAAATGTATAAGAATGAACCATATGAGTAGAATGCCTTGAGACTTAGGTCTATGAGATTCTTATGAGAAGTATTGCTTGTGGGTAAAGCTAGTTATGAACTTTGACTTAGGGCTTTGAGAGTAAGGCAAATATGTTGAATTATGAATGTTAAGGCTTTGAGAGTGAAGCTTATATGATAATGGTAGACTATTAGATAGATTCTTGTTGAAGGACTTTACCCACCTAATCTACCTCATGAATATTTGAATGAAGTGATAAAATAACATGAGTTAGGATGACATCTATGTCTAATGCTTGAATTCTAGATGTGTTGATTGAAACTAAGTATGAACCTCAAGGAGGTGAAGTATGAGATTATGCATGTTTTATGAAGTTTATGTATATGCTTTAAGAACCCTTTGAGAGTAAAGTGTTAGTGATCATTATACTGTTTTTGTGTTCATTGAAAGACTATTCTCTTGAACACATAATGAACATAATGTGAAAGGTTTTCTCACATAGAATGATTCTAAGTTGAAAAGCTTTCTCACCTAATTGATTCTAAGGCTACAGAGCCATCATATATAGATCATGGATGGTCATAGTTGCCCACACATAGTCTAAAGAGGTAAATTAATAATGTACCTTGAATCAGTAGGCCAAGGGCACCCTTTCATGTGTAACTCAAAAGAGCTATTCTAATGATGTACCTTGAATCGGTAGGCCAAGGGTGCCCTTTCATGAGTAATGAAGTTAATAAACATGAGGTGGCTACCCATGTCATTTGATGAGGAGAATGAGGTGATTACCCTTATATATATGTGTACACACACATACATATATAGATATATATGACTCCTAAGGCAAGGCAAGAGGTGATTACTCATTAGCCTTTATGTTGATTAAGGAGGCAAATACCTATGATCCTTAATAAATGATGTGGAGGCGATTACCTATATCATTTCATGAAGGGTTATAGAGGCAAATACCTATGACTATACATGTAAGGCAAAATGTGACTATCATTAGCCTTTATAATAGACAGAGAGGTGAGTCCCCATTTCTTAAGAGTAAAGTAACAATAATGTGAACTATTAAGTATGGGAATGACTAGTTTGAATTGTAGCTTGAAAGGCCCTTCAAATACATATATGATTAGAGGTGATTTCCCTTGTCTATGAGAAATAAGTTAAGTATGAGAATAAAAGATGATGAATATGAATGACGACCTAAGGAGGTTTACTTAACATGGGCGAGATTGATGGGGTCTTATCCATGCAATGCACAAGTTTTCCTTCAGGTTACTTTATGAAGTATTATTTTATGTCATGATGATTTAAGTGTATTAATTATTCTCATGACTTATGTTGATCGAGATGTATGGATTATGCGTACAACTATGTTTTTATCTCTTATGCTTATAGTTTATGTCTTATGATGTATCTCTTATGATAATGGTATACGTCTTATGTTGACTAACACTTACGATTTTTTTATGTTGATGATTTATTCTAGCCATCATATTTAGCATATGTTTGTACTAACGCATACTTTTTCCTACATTCTTATCAAATATAGGGTCCGACAAACCGACTTCCATCGTCGTGGCTAAGATCATAGTAGACCAAGAAGAGAAGTTTTGGTGAGTCCTCATAGATTTCGAGGGCTTGACTACCATGTCCCTTTATCTTTTATTTTAGTTTTAGAACTATTGTATGGGCTGCGTCCCAAGGAGATTCATTTTAAGATGGTTTGAGACAAGTGTAGTAAACTTCCGCTTCATTTATTGTATTGGAAAAATGTTTTAAATTTCTTCACCATTTTTTTATTATCCTATGCTATGATATGCTAAGAGGCATTATGAGGCTCTTTGGAGTCTTGTACACCGTATCACATCTAGGGGGACCCCTAGGTCGTAACAAACTTGGTACGAGAGCACAAGGTTTAGAATGGTTGTAGGATGTCTTAAACCATGTCTTGTAGAGTCTTGTTCATAAGTGTGAAGCGTGCCACATTTATGAATGAGAGGCTATTAGATGCTTATGAAACTTCACTTCTTCATTCTCTAAGTCGTGCCATGTAGTTTAACTCTATTAGGTCTTTCTCCTAATGCATGCTCGATGGTTTCCAAGATCTGATTACTAGGAGGGCTAATGCTAGAAGGATTGAGTAAGACAATTTGGAGTAAGAAGTTCCTCTCCAACCTCCGATTGACCCTATAGGTGAGAATGTAACTAATACGAAATTTTGGTCAGTTATCCAAATATTTGCCCAAGCCGGATGGCTCAAGCCAATAGAGAAATTGTATCCAGCGTGAACACAATTATGGGTATGACATCTTCAATTGTGAGGGAATTTATGAGAAGGAACCCTCTGGAATTTTATGGCTCCAAAATGGAGGAGGATCCTCAAGGGTTCATAGATGAGATCTACAAGGTACTTGCTATTATGGCAGTGACTTTGGAGGAGGAGACGGACTTAGTCGCTTACCAATTGAGGGATGTTGCACAAATATGATATGATCCATAAAAAGAGGCTAGGTCAGTAAGAGTGGGTCCTATAGAGTGGGAATTCTTTAAATCAGCATTTCTTGATTGGTTCTTTCCCCTTGAATTGAGGGAAGCAAAGGTGCAAGAGTTCATTAACCTTCATCAAGGAAGTATGAGTGTAAAGGAGTATTCTCTAAAATTCACCCAACTTTACAAGTATGCTCCATCTTTGGTAGTGGACTAAAGGTCTAAGCTGAGTAGGTTTATGTCGAGCGTGTCAGATATGGTAGAAAAATAATGTCGTACGACAATGCTCTTCCATGATATGGATATCTCATGTCTTATGGTGTACGCTCAACAATTTGAGGAAGGGAAGATCAAGGATGAGTCTAGGGAGTAAAAGAGGTCTAGAATATAGGATGATGATCCCTCTCATGTATGGTTCGATTGACATGGTCGCCTTAGATATAGATAAACTTTCCCCGGGCAAGGTTCCTCAAACACTCCTAAGTTCAACCAAGAAAATGTGTCTAGCCCTATGTCTCAAGGTAATGATAGCGGGGTTCTATTACCAGGGTGTAGCACGTGTGATAGAAGGCATGTGGGTGAATGCCTAGCGGGTTCCAATGTTTCTTTTGGTTGTGGTAATTTAGGCCACAAGATAAGGCATTGCCATATAGTTGCTATAAATAAAGAGGATAGTCGTCGTAGGTCTCAACCCTACCCCTCATCCTGTCTAATTAGTTCAGAAGGGAGTGCTCTAAAGTATAATAGGTCTTATGCTCTCCTAGCTAGAGGTGGACAATTGCATCCTCTGAATGTTGCTCCCTGGTATGTGTTTTATGTTTTATTTAGACTCCGGTGTTGCTTGTCTTTTGTGACTTGATAGACTTGATATGCTAGACTTGTTTGTTGTCCTTAGTATGAATGGGCTGCATTATTGCTATGTGTATTGATCGTAGAACCCGACTTAGTCATGATAAGTTTTGGGATATGTTGAAATATATGATGAATAAGGTGTTTAAGTAATGCCTAGGTGTGTTGAATGAGTAGACTCCTCTAAAGGGTAGTAGCGTAATTCACCATGGTTTAGAATAATCTTGTGTGATGGATGTGAAAGCTTTGTGATGACTTGATCCGACCTTAGAATTGAAAGAAATTGCGCTTAGAATGTCTATATAGGCTAACTCCCAAGGGAGAGATGATGTGCTTAGACAGCAAGGTTGTTGAATGTTCTTGATGTTCATGATTTGGGTTTTCTTGAAATTCTCACCAGGTGTAATGAGGTTGGGAAAGTTTAGTCCCTATTTTGTAAACCCGTATGAAATCTTAGACCAGCAAGTTAAGAAATAGAAGAACAAGGAAGTTGCTACCATGAAAGTTTTAAGGTGTGACATTTTAGTGAGGGTTTTAGGTGAGGGTGCTATTTTGGAGGTCGATGTCAATAAGATGTCCCAATATCCTCATCCTTTTTCCCTATATTCCTTATTTAGCAGTGAGATGATGAGTTTCTCATGGCTTGTTCTTTATATGAAGTCATGTGTGTTTTAGATGTTTCCATGATTTTCTTATGTTGTGCATTTTCATGAAAACTTGTGTTTTGAAAGAAAGGAGCTTGCATGATAAATTTCCTCATGTTGTATTGCATTAAGTATGAGTTGCCTATAGACTTCATGAGATGAATTGATGAACACGTCTTAGCTCAGAGTTGAGAGATTCCTCCTGGAATGTATGCCATGAGTATAGATTGAATATGGGCCCCATGAAAGTGTGTTGAGCATATTTTAGCTCGAAGATGGTAGTTCCTCCTTGAGCATGATTAGTCAAGAGACTTCTTGCATAATGGGTTGTTAAATGTAGTTCCTACCTTCCTTGTGATGCATTGAGTATATTTATGTTTGGAATTTATGTTTCCTATTTAGTTGTGTGCATTTAGATGCGTTGCGTGCATGATGGGCTGCTAGTCAAGAGTCATTTCCTTTAAGAGATGCCTGGAACATCACTTGAGGAAGAATGTCCCCAAGGGGGAAATATTGTAACATTCCGTAGTCTAGTAGGCAACCTAGGGCTAATTGTGTGGGTGCAACAAGTCTAGACTAGAGGGAAAGAGCGGAGGCAAAGGGGCAAGGCCCAAGCCAAGGGCCAATGCTGCCCCAACCTTGGCCAACACTGCCTCATCTTCATGACACCACCATGGCCACTGGTAAGGATCACGGCTCGTGGAATGGTCTGTGGAGCTTTGGCAGTAGATCCCTAAGGTCTGCGTAAAGTTGGCTCATCACCAAGAGCCACTTCACGTCTAGTGGTGAAGACCACGGTCTGTGGGAAGGCTCATAGTCATGCCTTAAAATTATGGGGCCCAAGAACTTGTGGCCTAGATACATGTCCAAGGACCACGAGCAAGACCATGACTAGTGGTGGGGACCACGGCTCGTGGTGCCTCTCGTGAGGCCTGGCACCAGGCTGCCAAGTGAGGGCCAAAATGGGAAATTTCTCTCTAAGTTAGAATAAGGTGAGGTTATTTTGTATAGTCCTAGTACACCTATATAAGTAATTTTCCACATAAATTAAGTCATTATTTCGAAAAAAACCGCTAAAGAATCTCAAGTTCATCCTTTCAAATATTTCTCTCTCTAGAAAGTGAATAAGAAGAAAAAGAACAAGAAGAATAAAAAGAATAAGATGGTCAAGCATGGTCAAGTCAAGTCTCCATTCCTCCAAGCTTGGAAGGCTTTGTAATCAAGGGATTATGTCTTATTCATTCATGGATTCCTTTCATCCATGAATCCCTCATGTTTTCCCCAAATGTGAAGATGAAATCCCTAATTCTAGTTGGGGCTTCTTCCAATGTTGTGGGTATTGTTGTATGTTTATTTAATTCAAAAAATAATGATTGTTTATGATTGAATTAGTAGTATCAGGTTTTTAGATGAAATTACATGTTTATATTCTCTAAACTATGTCTAGAATGATGAAATTGAAGTGAGTGGGTTTTATGCCATGAAAACGAAAATTGAGGATTTAGAGATAATCTTCTAGGATTAATGATATGCATGTGGAATCATGGTGAGTTAATGTTGTCTTTAAGCCTATATGAAGATATATGATTAGAATTGTTTAAGAATGAAGCATATGAGTAGAATGCCTTGAGACTTAGGTCTATGAGATGCTTATGAGAAGTATTGCTTGAGAGTAAAGCTTGTAGTTATGAATGTTGACTTCTAGGGTTTTGAAAGTAAGTCTAATATGTTGAATTATGAATGTTAAGGCTTTGAAAGTGAAACTTATATGATAATGGTAGACTATTAAATCGAATTGTTGTGGAAGGACTTTACCCACTTAATTTTCCTCATCAATGTTTCAATGAAGTGATAAAATCACATGAGTTAGGATGATATCCATGTCTAGTTCTTCAATTCTAGATGTGTTGATTGAAAGTAAGTTTGAACCTCAAGGAGGTGAAGTTTGAAGTTATGCATGTTTTATGAAGTTTATGTATATGCTTTAAGAACCCTTTGAGAGTGAAGTTTTAGTGATCATGATATTGTTGTTGTCTTGATTGAAAGGCTATTCTCATGAACACATAATGAACATAATGTGAAAGGTTTTCTCACATAAAATGATTCTAGGTTTAAAGACTTTCTCACCTATTTGAATCTAAGGGTAAAGAGCCATTAGAAATAGATCATGGATGGTTATAGTTGCTCATGCATGGTCTAAAGAGGCAAGTTAATGATGTACCTTGAATCGGTAGGTCAAGGTCACCCTTTCATGGGTAACTAAAAAGAGCTATTCTAATGATGTACCTTGAATTAGTAGGTCAAGGGCACCCTTTTATGAGTAATGAAGTTAATAAACATGAGACGACTACCCATGTCATGTGATGAGGATTGTGAGGTGATAACCCTTATATATATATATATATATATATATATATATATATATATATGACTCCAAAGGCAAGGCAAGAGGTTCTTACCCATTAGCCTTTATGTTGACCATGGAGGCGAATACCTATGATCCTTATTAAATGATATGGACGCGATTACCTTTATCATTTTATGAAGGGGCATGGAGGTGAATACCTATGATTCCCTAAAATGGTCATGGAGGCTAATAACTATGACTATACATGTAAGGCAAGCGGTGAATACCCATTAGCTTTTATAATAGACATAGAGAAGTGAGTCCTCATGTCTTAAGAGTAAAGTAAAAATAATGTGAACTATGAAATATGAGAATGACTAGTTTGGATTCTAGCTTGAAAGACCCTTCCAATACATGTATAACTAGAGGTGATTTCCGTTGTCTATGATAAATAAGTTAACTATGAGAATAAAAGATAATGAATATGAATGACGACCTAAGGAGGTTTACTTATCATGGGTGAGATATATGGGGTCTTATCCATGCATTGCACAAGTATGCCTTGAGGTTACTTTATGAATTATTCTTTTATGTCATGATGATTTAAGTGTATTAATTATGCTCATGACTTGTGTTGATCTTGATGCATTGATTATGCCTACAACTATGTTGTTATATCTTATGATTATAGTTTATGTCTTATGATGTAGTTCTTATGATTATGGTATACGTCTTGTGTTGACTAACTCTTACTATTTGCTTATGTTGATGATTTAAGCTAGCCATCATAGTTAGTACATGTTTGTACTAACACATATTTTTGCCTACATTCTTATTAGATGTAGGGTCCGGCGATACCGACTACAATCCTCATGGCTACATTCATAGTAGAGCGAGAACAAAAGTTTTGGTGAGTCTTCATAGCATTCGAGTTCTTGACCACCGTGTCATTTTATCTTATATTTTATGTTTAGAACTATTATATGGGATGTGTCCCAAGGAGATTCATGTTTTAGATGGTTTAAGACAAGTGTAGTAAACTTCCGCTTCGTTTTATGAGGCTTTGATTGTATTGGAAAAATGTTTTAAATTTTTGCACCATTTTCTATTATCTTATGTTATGATATGCTAAGAGGCTTGTAAGAGACTCTTCAAAGTCTAGTACGCCGTGTCACATCTAGTGGGTACCCTTGGGTCATGACAAAAATACAAGTCTCATATGACATTGTTTCTTAAATAGAACAAGATCCTAAATAGGAGTATGAAGGTTTGCTGAGATGACAAACAATTACCTTATGAATCTCCAGGAAGCCTTGGAAAAAAAGAGAATAAAAAGTATCATGAAGATCTGAGCTGATAACCTACAAAAATGTAGAAGCAAGGGGTGAGTACCAAACCACACGGTACTCAACAAGTAAACTTTTAAACACAAGCTAAGGGAATAGAATACGGGTACTCCTTACACCCCAACCGAACATTCACAACTAAAACCTGCATAAAACATGCCCAACCTAACAATTCACAATTTACATAGCACATAACTCAACAACAACACTTTAACATTTACATATCCTCAACAACAAGCTCAATATTCATCAATCACAAGTTCCAATGAAAGGCACTCACTAGATAAGCAAAACACAATATCAAGTTCACTAATGATAAATATGTAGAATGCAATGGAATATAATGTCAAGTATAGTGATAAATGTCTGACCTAGTGATACACACCCGTTGTCTCTCAGTCTGGGACCCATAGGGGACATATATTTCCATGCATTCGTCGTGGTGTCCGACACAACCCTCAATAATAGTATCCATTGTGGCGTGCACCACATCCTCGAATTAATGTATACACTGTGGCATGCATCACGTTTCTCGAAATATAGTATCTGCTGTGGCGCGTGACACGTCGCTTGAAATGGTACATCCTCTTACATCATAACAATTATCCCAACCATGTCTCAGAGTGAATGTAAATGACATTTTCACACAAATAATGAGGAGATGACCATTTTCATAATAATGCACAATTCACAACAACACAATCGTGATACAACATCAATAATTAATCAATAAGCTTTTGAAACCATTCTCAACACAACACACATCAATTATTAACCACATTGTCTTTTATTACCCCTTTTTAATCATTAGAATTATTCAATATTGAAAAGTCAACCCATCACCAAGTCCCATTACTCCCAAACACATACTACTAGGAAATACATGAATCTATACACCTAACAAGGATTTAGAAATCCACTTGCCTTGATTTATCAAATAATCACTCTAGGACTGGAGTCTTCCCCTTTCGTTGGGCTTCCAAATCAATACAATCTATTCAAATAAATAACCTTCATAATAATATGAATCTAATGACATCCATAATACTATATTGAGTTTCGGCTCGAAATCGGATCAAAATGTCATTCCGAGCCACAAAATTCAAACCTGAAATTTTCTTTCATATTGTGTTTACCCACGATATAAAAAACTAGCATGCTAAATTTCACCTAAAATAGATCGTTATTCGACCCCCAAATTAAGATTTTGTTCTAATAATCCTAAACCTATATTTTCTTAAATTAGTATAAATTATACACGTTTCTACTCTAAAAATATGTTTATAATCACAAAAAGTTTCTATAGAAAGGACGAGAATCATTACCTTAATGCTTTGGAATGAAAATCTCAGTTTTCACCTCCTTTTTCCTTTTGTTTTCTACTTTTCTCTTCTTTTCTTCTTCTGCGAATTTTTTTTCCTCTGTTTGTTCGTTCGTTCTTTGTTTTCCCACAGTTTCGTTAGCTTTCAATTGTTCAGGGTTTTCCCCCCTTATTTCTATTATTCAATTATTATTTATTCATTAATTTTTTTTCTTTTCTATTTTTTTTCTTTTTCAATTATTAGTAGCAACAAAATAATCCTTTATTAAATCTGAAAATCATGCCACTCATTCTTATAAGTCATAAATTATTTATAAAAACTACTAAAAAGGTTAATAAAAAAATAATTATTAAAATTAATAAAATGACTAAGAGGGTCATTAGACAATAGCATTATGGTTCATATCCTGTTTCACTTTCACGTAATTACACATTTTTAGTGCATTAATTTCCTACTAAAATCAAATATATTGGAAGTAGTGATTATGAAACATACATCACCAATTTTGTCCTTTTTTCATATTAAATTTCTTTAAATATTTTCATATGTAGACGAAAGTGAAGGTTTTTTTATTGTGAAAAAAACAAAAAAGTACTGCTCCATCCTTCTTATTTATATTCACCAAATCAATTAGTACTTTATAATTTATATTCATCAAATTTAAAATAATAATAAGTTTTATGTTGGTGAGAATAAATTTTTTTATATAGTAATTATGTGATTATAAATTTTATTTATATTTGAAATAAATGGTTAGTAAATATAAATGTGGGGTTGTTTTAACAAAATATAAACTTATGGATCAATTTTTGTATTTAAAAATCCCAAATCATGACACAAAATTGCAATATCATGATTTTTGGAGAATATAGGATTCCATTTGATGATATGGACTCATTAGATGGAATCAACATGAAATGCGCATGTCTAAACGTTGATTCCATCTCCCGATTCCATATTGTGCTATAGTATCGCATGACCAAATGTCTACTTCGTTAATTTTCAGTATGCTTGTTATATGTCAGACTCAAGGTTAGCTTGGGGTCACTCGTCATCATTGGTCCCGTGTTACATCTAGGGGGTACCCTCGGGGCGCGACAAACATAGAATCAGAGCATGTGGTTTAAGAGTCCTAGGGTGTCTGAAAGCCGTACTAAGTGGAGTCTCTTAAATGGATGTGAAGCGCGCCACACCTATGAGAAGGAGGCTACAAGGTGTTCTAAGAGAACTCCACTTATTTTTCTATTTCTATCGTGCCTAAAGTGTGATTCAACTTCTTCTTTTTAATCCGTCGTTATATGTTTCATACCACACCTCCTCACAAAGCCAACATACCAAATATTAACGCACACAATGCTAACACATTTCATTCAGTCCCAAACCATGAGGTTACAAATACATAGTTCAAAAATGTGATCCAGTTATTAGCTCAAATCGTAGCTAATCAAAACAATTAGCATGCCCCATTTCTTGCAAACTCCACGAGTGGATCAGCTTCAACCAGGGTTTGAGACTTTGTTCGTCTGAATCTGTCAGAGTTTCTTGAGGTAATGCAAGTGACTGGTACTGATATTGTTGAGCTGGCATGCTATTACCTAAAAGATGTGGCTAGTATCATGTTAATGCACTGGAAAGACAATAGGGGTGTAGATGCAACTGTTGTGACGTGGGATTTTTTTATTGGAGTTTTTCTGGAAAGGGTCATTTCGATAGATTTGAGGGAGGCCAATTCTCAGGAGTTTACAAACTTGAGGCAGGGTTTGATGTTAGACCAAGAATATTGGCTAAAGTTAACTCATCTCTTAAGTATGCTCCACATATGGTTGCCTACCGAGACCATAAATGAGAAAGTTCTTATTTTGGGTGTCCAACTTGGTGAAAACTGAATGCAGAAATTCTATGTTGTTAGGATATATGGATATCTCCAAACTAATGACTTACTCTCACCAAATTGAGGGAGAAAAACTTAGGGAACTTGCTAAGGACATCAAATAGCCTAGAACACGAGATTTTGAATACACACAACAAAGGTCGGGCGGTGCAAATCACTCATAATTTCACTAGAAGTAAAAAACCCTAGCACCTTCATCAACTACTGCTCCATCCCCTAAGTTTCGATAGGATCAAAAAGCTAGGGCATCAGGCTCTAAGTCTCAAGGGAGTTCTTCAGGTAACATGACTTTTCCATCTTGTCAAAAATGTGGCAAGAACCATCCGAGCAAGCGTCTTAATAGATGAAAGGGGTGTTTTGGGTGTGGTTAGTCTAGTCATTGGTTGAGGATTTCCCTTTTGACAGGCAACGACAAGAAGGTAACTTTAGTATGGCTCGGTCTACAACTTCAGCAGCATAATTAGGTCGCCTTACTAAGTAGGATGCTGCTTCTAGTTCTAGTGGTGGTCAGCGCTAGAACAGGTTCTATGATCTTCAGGCTTGCCAAAACCAAGAAGATTCTCTTGGTGTGGTCACTGTGTACATTGCAATTCTTCCATTTAGATGTTTATGCATTTTTAGTTCCAAGGGCTACACTATATTTTGTAACTCCATATATAGCAGCTAAGTTCGGTGTCAGTTCAAAACTCTCTCAGAAACCTTCTCAGTCTCTAATTTAGTTGGTGACTCAGTTATAGCTAACCAGTTATACCAAAATTGCCCTATCATAGTTTTCCAGAAAATCACTTCAAGAGACTTAGTAGAGTTAGAAATAGAAGATTTTGATATCATTCTAGGCATGGATTGGTTATATTCATGTTATGCCTCAGTAGATTGTAGAACTAAGATCGTACCGTTTCAATTTCCAAACGAGTGAGTCTTAGAGTTGTAGGGTAGTAGATTAGTGCCTGCAGGTAGATTTATATCATACCTTAAGGCTTGAAATATGATCTCTGAAAGGTATATATATCATCTTGTTTCGGTTGTCAATTCAAACTCTGAAACACCAACCCTTGAGTTAGTCCTAGTAGTAAAAGAATTTCCAAAAATATTTCAAGAAGATCTTCTGAGAGTTCCTCTCAAAAGGGAAATCAACTTCAAAATAGATATCCTCCCTGATACCCAACATATTTCAATTCCTCCTTACAGAATGGCTATAGCCGAGCTTATGGAATTGAAAGAACAATGGAAAGACCTCTTAGATAAGGGCTTTATCAGACCTAGTATCTCTCCATTGGGTGATCTAGGGTTGTTCGTGAAAAAGAAATATTGTTCTCTTAGAATGTGCATTGGATATTGTCTATTGAACAAAAGACAGAATTAATATAAAAATCACATCTCCTAGATTGATGACTTATATGATGAACTTCACGGTGCTAGTTTCTTTTCTATGATAGACCTCAGATTGAGCTATCGTCATCTTAGAGTCAAATATATTTACATCCCGAAGACAACCTTCAAGACTCCGTATGGTCACTATGAATTTGTGTCTATGAATTTTGAACTAACGAATGTTCCCACTTCTTTCATGGACTTAATGAACATGGTGTTTAAACAATATTTGGACTTGTTCATCATCATCTTTATAGATGATATCCTTATTTAGTCTAAGAGTGACGAAGAGCATGTGACTCATCTAGAGTTTTCTACAAACCCTCAAAGAACTCCAACAATTCTGTAAGTTCACCAAATGTGAAGTTTTGTTTAAGTTGGTCGCTTTCATTGGTCATGTGTTATCTAGGGATGGGTCAGAGTGGATTATCAGAAAATTGAGGTAGTACAGGGTTGGCCAAGACCACCATCTCCGATTGATATCAGAAGTTACTTGGGTTTTGCCTGTTACTACAAGAGGTTTATTGAAGTATTCTTATCCACATCTTCCCGATTGATCAAGTTGACTCAGGAAAAGGTCAAGTTTCAGTGGTAAGATGAGTGTGACAAAAACTTCTTATAATTGAACACCACGTTGACTACAACTCCTGTCTTTACTCTACTTAATAGTTCAGAAGATTACGTGGTTTGTTGTGATACATCCAGGGTTGGCCTAGCTTGTGTGTTGATGCAACAAGGTAAGGTCATAGCTTATGCTTCTAGACACCTTAAAGTACATGAGAAGAACTACCCCAATAGTGATCTCAAGCTTGCAGTCATAGTAATTTCCCTAATAATTAAGAGAAACTACTTGTATGGTGTTCATGTGATGTGTTCACGGATCATAAGAGCCTCCTGTATGTGTTAACCCATAAAGAGTTGAATATTCATCAGAGAAGATAGCTTGAGTTCCTCAAAGACTATGAAAAGAATGTTTTCTACCTTCCAGGTAAGGCCTATGCTGTAGCTGACGTCCTTAGTATCAATGGTAGTGTGGCACATGTTAAGAAAGAGAAGAAAGAATTAGGCAATGATGTTCACTAGCTTGCTTGCTTAGGAGTTTGCCTTATGGGCATGTTATATGGTGGTGTGATAGTTTAAAATTTATCAGAATCATCATTGGTATCATAGCTTAAGGAAAACATGATAGTGATCCGATATTACTTCAGTTGAAAGGTGCAGTTCATCAGCAAAGAAATGAAGTTTTCTCCTAGGGGAGATGGTGTGATTCATTTATAGGGTTGCTTATGTCGTCCTTATGTGGGTATGTTGAGGAAGAAATCCTTACAGAAGCCCATAATTCCATGTATTCTATTCATCCAGGTGCTACTAAGATGTACCAAGATCTATGAGAAGTCTTTTTGTGGAACAACATAAAGAGAGACATCACAATTTCTTTGGCTAAGTGTCCTAACTTTAGAAACCAGGAGGTGTGACTGAAGATATTAGCATTGCTACAAAGAAGTGGGAAGTGATAATTATGGATTTCATTATGGGTGTACTTCATACATGAAAAAAATATGGATTTATTTGGGTAATAGTTGCAGAGTCACTACGTCAGCTCACTTCTTGGCTGTCAGGACTAAAGATTCAGCAGAGGATTACACAGACTTTACATCAGCGAGATAGTTAGGTTACATAGGATTCCTTTTCTATCATCTCAGACTGGGGTCCTCAATTTACCTCCAAATTTTGGAAGCCATTTCATAAAGGTCTTGGTACTCAAGAAAATCTCAATACGACATTTCATCCACAGATGGATGGTCAGGCAGACCATACCTTAAAACCATTGAGAGCTTGCGTGATTGATTTCAAGGGTATTTTGGATGAGCACCTAACTCTCATAGATTTCTCTTAAAAGAATAACTTATATTATCGTATTTAGATGGCCCCTTATGAGGCACTGTATTAGCGTAGATGCAAGTCTACAGTTCATTGGCTTGAAGTAGGTGAAGCAACAATTATTGGGCTAGATTCAATAAATGAGTCTATGGAGAAAGTTCATCTCATCAGAGATAGACTAAGACAACTTAGAGTTATTATAAGTCCTATGTAGATGTTAGGAGAAGGGACTTAGAGATTTGAAATTGATGATTGGGTTTTCCTAAAAGTGTCACCCATGAAAGGGGTGATGAGATTGTGAAAGAACAGGACGCTCAGTCCAAGGTATTCAGGTCCTTAAACCATCCATAAAAAGGTTGGTAATATGGTTTATGAGTTAAAGATGCCCACAAAACTAGCAGTGGCTAGTCCATTCTTTCACATTTCCTTGTTGAAGAATTGTGTGGGTGATCTAACATCGATAGTACACTTAGAGAGTGTGGATGTAAAGGATAATCTCACCTATTATGAGATTCCAGTAGAGATTCTTGAACATCACGTTAGTAGGTTGAGAAATAAGGACGTTGCTTCAGTAAATGTTTTTTAGAGGAGTTAGTCCGTAGATAGAGCTACTTGGGAAGCAGAAGCAGCCATGATGACTATGTTTCCTCACATCTTTCCTTTAGATTTCATTTCAGCTTGAGGTAATAATTCCTCCAAGTCTCTCAGTTTACTCTTGTATATTTCAGTATAATTATGTTGTTCCCTCAGTTATCCTTTCATTTCAGCATATTTGCATGTTCATGAAGCTTAGTTAAGTTAGATGTCAGTTTCTAGTACTCACGGTAGGGACTGCAACTCCTTCCCTTCATACTCAACTAGTTTTGTCTTCATTTGAGGACTAACAATCCCAAGAGGGAGATATTGTAACATCTCAAACATCGAGAAATGGAAAAAAAGGGAAATTTAAGGAAGTCCAAAAATCTAAAATGGACCATGGACCTTTCACGACATCCTAGACGGTCCATGTAAGGGACTATGGTTCGTTAATGTTGTCGTGAATGACCAAGGACTTCCCTGAGAGGGGTCACCTAGGAAGCGCCCTAGATGGTCTATGGTCACTTGGACGGCCCATCTAGGGGTCCGTACAAGTCACTGAGACAATGAAGTTTCACCCAATTAGTCTAGTCTTGATTGTTGGGGCAACTTCAAATGATCACATCTTTTAGCACAAAATTAATTCGGTGGCTCAATACCTATCAAATTAAAGGTCTTTGAGTCCTCTTTCAAACGCCATAATATTTGCCTAATTTTGAGCCCGAGGTAAGTATTTCTGCTTGTTTTAGTGATTCCATGTCAGGCAAAACATCTTCACGATCCACTTGACGGGTTGTTGTGCTCTAGACAACCCGTGAAGCCTGTCTTGATGTCACTTAGTCAGGTTTGTAGTCAGGGTCGCTCTTGTCTTTTCCCCTATGATTTTGGTACTTAAACTACATCATTTTACTTAGTCTAAGCGTAATAATCTAGTAAGACACTGCACAGAAACCTCATTCTCCTAGTATTATCTAACTTAGGACCAAAAGAATAGAATGAGGCACCTGTTTTTGCAAGAACAAGTTGAGGTGTTTTTGAAAGTTCAGCCTTGAGATCCAAAGGATTTCTGGATAGTTTTTGTCACTAGGTATGTACGATTTCATTAGTGTGTTCCTTTCACCCAATAGGTCCCTAAACTTTAGTTAGTTTCTTTGATTTCTCAAATACTGTTCAAACCTAGGGTTTCCAAATTTTGAAGATTTGTTATTATTTTAGCTCTTATAGTTTCCATGATTTGAATAACTTGTTCTTGGTGAAATAGTGTAGTTCCATGCATAGAACTCACAACCCTAACTTGTGTAAATTTATCATACTACATAAATTATACTTGCTAGGCAAATCGAACAGAAAATCATGCCTAAAAGTTTGCATGCCATATGTGCAGTATATATATGTGGTATTCGTAATTAGCATATGATTGAATAACGCTATCAAAGACACTTCATCGAATTCTAAGCATCAATGATTGTTAATTAGTATGTAACCCAACTAAAATGAGTTGGGGTCAAATCCCATAAGGAGTGGTACATGTTTAAGATTCAATAAGAAAGTGTAAATATGATCAAGTCAGACCATCAATCAATAATCTTTGTTTAAAAACCTCTCTCTCTCGAAAGCGAAAAACACGAAGGTAGAACTGCATTTACAACTACAATTCTTTGAATTAAACCACAATTAATGATTGAAATCACTTCTAAAGAACATTTAGACTAACAGTTGGCAATACCCACAAACTAAATCAACCATAATCACATGATCACACCCCAGTAATTGGGGTATTAGCTAGACATCATAAAAAGATAAAACTCGTTGCCAAATTGAGTTTCCATCAACTGGATAAGATTGATTTCATCTTTACAAAGGTCCAAATTGAAGAATCTCAAAGACCCACTTCTATTTTCTCAAAAATCGAAAACTTCAATTCTTCAAAGCTAAGAAAAAAAACTTATCTCAATACTTAGAATTCTATGTCAAAAACTTAGAACTCAATATTCAATAATAATCTAATTAAAAGATACTAAACTAAAATGTTCAAAAACGTATTTATAGTCACGAAAAATATGTTGCGAAGAGCCATTTGGGGCATTAAGTATCATCCAGGTTTGTAACTTTGGGTGATCTAAATCTGCATTGCGGAACCTTTCAATGATCTGTTGAATACTTTTTTCTCTCACCAATTTGATTTTCTCCTTCAGGGCTTGGCACAGTGGAACTTTAGGCGGTCAAATGGCCACTTGGCGACTCGCCAAATGGACTTGGCGTTCACTAGGCTCTTTTTTTTTTCTTTCAAGTCGCTTTGTTCCTTTTTGCAATTAGTGTCCTTGCTTTGTTCCTCAATCCAAATACCTAAAAATCAAGGAGTTTACATTAGTTATTTGCACAAAATAAGCAATTTAGGACACTAAAACTATACAAATAAAGCCCTAAATGAGTCCAAATCTCGAACTCATCAACACCGACAACATAAACTTTTGCTTGTCTTCAAGTAAAACTCAAGTTCAGAAGTTCAAAAAGGATGTCTCAAACGGTGCTACAAAAGACTCAATCATGAATGCACACCATTGAGTCCCCAAATTGGACTCATTTAGGGCTATATTTTAATAGAAATTGTGTTCTCAAATGCTTATTTTATCTCAATATCTAATGAAAACCCTTAAGTTTCAGGTATTTGAAGTTAGAAGGAAAGCATGGACACTACGTCGCAAAAAAAAATTGAAAATGCTAAAAAAAATGAAGAAAAGAAGGCCTGAGGATCACCGAGTCCACTTGGCGAGTCGCCGAAAAGTCTTACTTCGCCTTTTGTTCCGGTGTGCTAAGCCCTGAAGGAAAAGATTAAGTCGGCGGAAAAAGGATTAGTTGGCGCATTATCGAGAAGTTTCGCGAAGTAGTACCATGTCGCCCAATGACTTAGAGCACGGCGATGCTGAAGGCTGGTGCAAGACGATGATGAATTACACCAAAGGACGAATCTCCGAGTTGATCTGCGATTCCAACTAACAACGCTGAATGATCCGCTATAGCATAAATCTGTGAAAATTATAAATACTAATTAGAGTTGTAGTTTTAGGAGTCGAACAATTTTTATAATTTTCATATAGAATAGTAATTTTTGATATTTTTGCTCTAAGTTTGAGAGGGTTTTGAAAACTTGAAGTTCCAAAGGGTATCATCTTCAAGATTTGGATTTGGGTCTCTTGGATACTTCAATTTTGGCCTGTATCAAGGCTTAAATCTTCATACCCAGTTGAATGCAAGCTCAATTTGGTATAAATTTCTATCTCTTATACATGTATGGCTAAAAACGCCAATTCTTAGGCTGCGATTTAGCGAATATGGGTTAAGATAATTGTTGGGTTTTGCTTGTTGATAGTCTATTCGTAGTTTAAATATGATTTCGTTTAGTGGTTGTCGATGAATTTAATGAATTTGTAGTTAAAAATACAAGTTTATTTATGTGTTTTCATCTTGCTCGAGAGAGAGGTCATAAAACTAAGACTATTAGATTGATGGCCAGTGTGAGTGGGTCGACATGAGGTTCAGCTCGAGAGAGTGAACCCTAGATCCCATGTCCACACACTCAGATAGAAAGAGTGAGTGGGTTAAGGCGTAGGCTGATCTTCATGCAGCAAGTGGATGTCCGAGAGAAACGCATTAGAAATGGGGTAAGTTAATCGAGAGAGAGCTTATCCCCCTTAAAGTTTAGCCTAATCACAATTATTCTATGAATCTTTTATAGAAAGCATGTACCCAATAATCTTGCTTAACCCATATTTGTGTCACATCCCAAGGATAACCTCTCATTACTTAGAAACCCTTGTTTATTTAGCTATTTTTATTTACTAGTGACAAAACCCCATTGTTAATTGACACTCTTGTGTCCCCCTTAATTTACTACATTTTTAACTGTTAATGTCTTAGCTACAACTAGTTAGAACTAAGTTTTATTTTTCTATTATTTCTCAAAACCACTCTCTTGAGAATGACCCTAATCGTTGGTTGGGTTACTATTATTGTACGATAGTAGACAATTGCATCGGAAGTTGTGTCTTGATTATGTAAATATCAAAATGACATCGTTGCCGAGGAGTGGTGTTATTTTGGAATTCTTAGTTAAGTAGAATCTTTTATTCTTCTTAGTTTTAGCTTTACTAATCTAAATTGTAGTTTTGTTTTGCTTGTTTGAATATCAAAGTAGGGAAATAAAGATGGATGATCATTATAGGTACCACACAGACCATCCCCTCCTAAAACTATTAAACCTAAGGGACAACCTCTTGAATTTCAAACAAGCTGGGGATTAGACAATTCAAGAAATGTGGCTGAATTTTAAATTAGTGCTACAACCATGCCCTTCTCATGGAATGTCTGACAAGAGTTAGAGTGCTTCTATCGGGGTCTTGGACCCGAAAATAGGAGCATAGCTGATCAACTTTTCGAGGGCGGTATGCTCAACCAGCCCTACGAAGTCATCGCAACACTCCTTGATGTTATGGTTGAAACCAACAAGGAGGCCCAAAAGAAAGACGAGTGGGACGCACTAGTGGCTCAAGTGGACGTTCTGTCCAAACGAGTCATGGGGTTGGAAGCACAAGCCATGGAAAAGGAAAAAAACTTCTTCCTTCACAAAGTTAAACACGTGAAGAAGCATGGGGGCGTGCAGAATGATGAAGCCCTTTCACTCATTCAACAAAAACTTGAAGAATAAGACAAGAAGTTGAATAAGATAAAGGACAACATTGAAGTGTTGAATGAAACATTTTCCTCAAACTCCATGACTATTCAGCTGTAGGATGCTAAAATGACCCATTTGATGGTAGGTCGCTACCCACCGTTTGCCGAGGACTCGCCTAACTACACCATGGCTGTCTCTAAGGATGAAGAATAATTGTTGACTTGTATCGTGCCACGACGTTAACTAAGTCGTTATTTGGGAGGCAACCCAAAACTCTTTATCGCTTTGTGTTTGTGTACTGATAAAATAATGGTGTATTATTTGCACAAGTTGAAGTGCAGAAAAGTGTTCGAAATAGTGAATAGTGGCGAATAATAGGTCTAATCGGCGAATTGCCAAAAAGGTCGACGAACCCACCTATCCACCTTTTTGACTCAAAGATATCTTTAAGTTGGGACCTATTAAACTCGGTGAACTGTTGAAATTATTGGCGCATCGCCGACTCTATCGGCGATCTCGATGGAGACCGCAATTTGGATTCCCAAGCTTACTAGAAAGCTTTGTAAGAATCGGCGAGGCAAGTGAATGTGCAGTGACTCATTGAAATACTCCATGATTACGACTAAATTCGCCGAGTGGTTTGGATCTGAGCGGCTTGTGAGACAAAAGGTTTAAAATTCTCAACATAGTTTACTTTGATACATCTTCATGCCTCCAACTGCACCTTTGCACAATAATCTTTACATAAACCTGCATTAACTATGTATTTTAGCATCGATCTATGCTCGGAACTTGGATTGCATTCCTATCTATTAAACTCTCAATGGGTCATCGCAAAAGGGAGTTGTGCTTGCATGAGTTGGGTCTTGCTTAAGTTTAACTCTTTGCACAATAAAGTAGGATGGTTGTAAAGCAATTGAGTAAGTGGGTTGAAAATAGGCGTGTTGGGTTGCTTAGCAAAGCTATGTAGAGCTCGTTGAACCACTTAACGTCCCCACCTCACCTTCTTTTTAATGCTAAAATTGTTGAATGTTTACAACCCGAAGCAATAGAGACAACTACACCCAAAGTCGCAGGAAGAACCATTCTGCCTCGACAAATGACGCAACTACTGAACCATGATTATCATTTGCCTCTCTCTCTATTTTTCTCTATTTGTACTTTAGATGTTTGTTAATTGCATTTGAGGATAAATTGCTTTTATTTGTGGTGGGGTGAGGCCCACCTTTGTGTGCTATTTGATGTTCGTATGCTGTTTATATTTGCGCTATTATGTTTAAAATTGTTTTAGTACTACTTTTCTTTGGATTGTCGAGCTTATGAATCCTTTTATTTTAAATTGCAAAATGATTTTGACCCATCCGAAAATTTTTGCTGCCACCTCTTGTGTGTTGAATGTGGCTGTTCTTTTACAAAATTTAAGTCTTGATCCCGATCAATACTGATGACTTGAATAGTGCTTACAATCGAACGAACATGAATGTTCAGCTACGATGAGGCCAAATAAAGTTGCATAGACAATATGTGAACTCTTTGCATCTCGTTGTGATTAGCCATTTATCAAATCTATTCTCTTATGATGACCGTTGCACACTAGCAAAAATATGGAGTCTTGTTTGACTTAAGTGACGATGCCTTGTGTGATAAGCTTACATGAAACTATGCTTGACAACACCTAGAATTTGCCTTGTTGGTCCTGTTGACTAAGTAAGACTTTCTCTTGATATGATCCTTAGGCAACTTCGAAGAGTGTGAACCAATTTGACATATACCTCTTTTGTGACCTACCTTGTGATCGTGTGATTCTCTCTTGAACACCCTTTGAGCCTTACCCTTCTTTGGAAGAAATTTGATGAAAACTACACCTTTCTTAATCCATTACTTATAATCCTCTTGAATTGTGGTTAGTTGAATAACCAACTTAGGCCAAAAACCTAAGTTGGGGGTGTGGTGAAAAGATGAGGGCAAGTTAAGAAGTGCAAGGAAAGTCTCCTCTTACCCATGGTTTTAAGATAAATGGAACCCCTCCATATATATATATATATATATATATATATATATATATATATATAAAAGAGAAAAGAGAAAGAAAAAGAATAAGAATGAAAAATAAAGTTGTGGAATAAAGTACTAAAGAGATGGGGTTCCCAAACAATCCATGGAAAGTGAATAATCGGATGACTTATAAGCACTAAAGAAAACGATGAAGGAAAAGGAAAGGAAGTGTTGTGAGCACCACATTTCATGAGGATGAAAGTCACTGAGCCTAAATGACCATACCTTTACACTCAGCCCCGTTACAAGCCTTATTAAGACCTTTGTGATCTTGAGAAAGTTGAAACAAATGTTGATTGAAAAATACGGGCAAACCTATGGGTGAAAGCATGTATTGTATTCATCTTTGTGAGTGTGAGCGTTGTATCTGATTCCTGAACTTTATATTGATTACACCTTTGTGTGTGAAAATGGAATAATCATTTGTGTAAGGGAATTCGAAGGCTTTTGTTGAGCTTGAACTTGCATTTGAAGCAAGTATTGTGAGCTTGAGAATTTTTGGTAATGGTGTGTCACTACTTGAATCTTTGAGTACACAATTGATCCTTTCATAAGTAAATTAAGTCTTGTTGTGTGCATTCATGATTGAGTCTTGTGTAGCACTGTTCGAGACACCTTTTTTGAACGGCTGAACATGAGTTTGCTTGAGGACAAGCAAAAGTTTAAGTTGGGGGTGTTGATGAGTCAACAAATTGGACTCATTTAGGGGTATATTTTAATAGAAATTGTGTCCTCAAATGCTTATTTTATCTCAATATCTGATGAAAACCCTTATGTTTCAGGTATTTGAAGTTAGAAGGAAAGCATGGACACTATATCACAAAAAGGAATGAAAAGGCTGAAAAGAACGACGAAATAAAGGCATGAGGATTGCCGAGTCCACTTGGCGATTCGCCGAAGGGTCTTACTTCGCCTTTTGTTCCAGTGTGCTAAGCCCTGAAGGAAAGGATCAAGTCGGTGGAAAAAGGGAGCAATCGGTGCATCACAGAGAAGTTTCGCGAAATAGTACCATGTCGCCCAATGACCCAGAGCACGACAATGCTGAAGGATAGTGCAAGACGGCAATGAATTACACCAAAGGGTGAATCACCGAGTTGATCGGCAATTCTAACTAACGTTGCTGAATGATTCGCTACAGCACAAATCTATGAAAACTATAAATACTAGTTAGAGTTGTAGTTTTAGGAGTCGATCAATAATTATAATTTTCATATAGCATAGTACTTTTTAATATTTTTGCTCTAAGTTTGAGAGGATTTTGATGACTTGAAGTTCCAAAGGAGTTCATCTTCAAGATTTGGATTTGGGTCTTTTGGATTCTTCAATTTTGGCCTGTATCAAGACTTAAATCTTCATACCCAGTTGAATGCAAGCTCAATTTGGTATAAATTTCTATATCTCATACATGTGTGGCTAAAAACCCCAATTCTTGGGGTATGATTTAACGAATATGGGTTAAGATAATTGTTGGGTCTTGCTTGCTGATAGTCTATTCGTAGTTTCAATGTGATTTTGTTTAGTGGTTGTGGATGAATTTAATGAATTTGTAGTTGCAAATACAAGTTTATTTATGTGTTTTTGGCTTGCTCGAGAGAGAGATCGTAAAACTAAGACTATTAGATTGATGACTAATGTGAGTGGGTCGACATGAGGTTCATCTCGAGAGAGTGAACCTTAGTCCCATGTCCACACACTCAACTTGAGAGAGTGAGTGGGTTAAGGTGTAGGTTGGTCTTCATGCGGCAAGTGGGTGTCCGAGAGGAAGGCATTTGAAATGGGGTAAGTTGCTCGAGAGAGAGCTTATCCCCCTTAAAGTTTAGCCTAATCACAATTATTCTATGAATCTTCTATTGAAAGCATGTACCCAATAATCTAGCTTAACCTGTATTCCCGTCACATCCCAAGTATCCTCTCTCATTACTTAGAAACCCTTGTTTATTTTGCTATTGTTACTTACTAGTGACAAAACGCCATTGTTAATTAACACTCTTGTGTCCCCCTTAATTTACTATGTTTTTAACCATTAATGTCTTAGCTACGACTAGTTAGAACTAGATTTTATTTTTCTATTAATTTCAAAACCACTCTCTTGGGAACGATCCCAACCCTTGGTTGGATTACTAAACTTTTGAACTATCGTAGACAATTGCATTGAAAGTTGTGTCTTGATTACACAAACATTACACATAACAAGACTCAATTTACTTATGCGTGGATCAATTATGCACTCAAAGATTCAAGTTGTGACTCACCATTATCAAAGATTCTCAACTTCACAATACTTGCTTGAAATGCAAGTTCAAGCTCAACGAAGGTACTAAAATGCCCTCACACAAAAAAGATTCCATATTCACACACAATTTGTTTAACAATTTATAGCTCCAGAATCACAAACAACTCTCCCACTAACAAAGATGAACACATGCATGACTTCACCTATAGGTTTGCCCTTATTTTTCAATCAACATTTGTTTCAGCTCAATAAAGATCAAAAAGGTCTTTTCAAGGCTTGTAACGGGGCTGAGTATAAAGGTATGGTAATTTAGGCTCAATGGCTACTATGCTCATGAAATGTGGTATGAAAAACACTTTCTTTCCTTCTCCTCATCATTCTCATTCATGCTCACAATTCACCCCATTATTCACTTTCCATGGAATACCGGACATCCCATTTGTCTTGCGCAACTTCCACAACTTTATTTCAAAACTTTTTCATTCTTTTTCTTTTTCATTTTTCTTTCCTTTTTCTCTCTCTTTTTTTTTATATGGAGGGGTTCCATCTCTTTCACAACCATGGATCAAGGGTAACTTCTTTGTACTTCTTTATTTACCTTCTCTTTTCACCACACCCCCAACTTAGGCTTTTGACCTAAGTTGGCTATTCATGAGGATTATGGGTGAAGGCTAAAGAGAGGTCTCAATTGCTCAAGTTTCTTCAAATAAAAGGATAAGGCTTAAAGGGTGTTCAAGTGAAGTTCACACACTCACAAGGTAGGCCACAAAAGAGATATAATGTCAAATTGTTTCACTCTTTAAAGTTGTTGCCTAACATCATTTCAAGATCTTGCATCACTTAGTCAACTGAACCAATGAGGCAAATTCTAGGTGTCATCACACAAGGTTCACGGTAAGCTCATGACACAAGGCATGGACACTAATGTCAAACAAGACTCCACACTTTCGCTCGTGTGCAATATTCATTACAAGAGACTCAATTCGATAATCAGCTAGTCACAATGAGATGCAAAAATTTCACATATTGCCTATGAAACTTCATTTGCCCTCATCATAGCCACACATTCATATTTGTTCGATTGAGAGCACCATTCAAGTCATCGGTATTGATCATAACCGATACTCAAATTCGCACAAGAACAACTACATTCAAACACAATCAAAAGGGTGGAAAATTTTTTTAGAAGGATCCAAAAACCATTTTCAATTAAAACAAGGAGCCATAAGCTCAAATATTTACTACAAAGTGCCAAAACACAATATAGCATAAAACCCAATATATATCAAAAAATATCCTCAACACAAGAGGTAGGTATGGAAATACCTCACCCTACCACAAACAAAAAGCAATTTGCCCACAAATGCAACAAAACATCTAAAAATCAATAAAAATGATAGAGAGGGAGGTAAAGAAAAGTCCTGTATACACAGTCTCTCAATCTGTAGGGGTATCAATGCCCGATACGACACTCTAATCTTGGGCATCAGTGCCCAGAGTCACATCAACAACACTTGATCCACTAGGGCCTACCATGGATGTCTCTGTTAGCGATGACTGAATCACTGACTGTACAATCGTCTCCTCCAGATCTAGCAGGTCTGTATAGATGCTCTCCTCTTGCACCTCAATTAGCTCCTCGTTGGACTCTACCTTCGACTCATAAACTGCTATATCATCCCAGTGTATGTCTTTGGTGGTGGCTGGAGATATCTCAGAAGTCGCTAGGGAATCCACATCATCCACTGCCTCTAATAGTGAAGTGATATCTGTGAACTTCAACTAGTCCACATCCTACCTTAAATCTACAACCTCAACTTTCAAAGCTGTCACCTCTGAAGTCTCCCCTTGTCTGCTCTCACAAGTCTCAAATCTCATTGTGAGAGTGTTAATAGATGCTCGTAGGGAAGTCAATCAAGCTAGGATAACACTCTCAATCATCCATGGTACCACAGCTCTAATCGAGTAGCCCTCACATCTGCAGAATGTTCTTAGTGTCCTATCTTCAGGAGCATGATATGAGTGATCTTGGTCGGCTGGGGAGCATTATAAGTACCATAAGTTTGGGAGAAAGTGGAGGTACCTGAAGGCTCGAAGGCCGGAGTAGGCAAAGGTACCTCTGCATGAATAGACTCAATGTCCACCTCTATGGATGCATCTATTGGGGCTGCCCTTCTCCTGAGTGTACTCAACCTCTATACACCAAATGTATAAGGAGGATATGGGAGTGACCTCAATATCTCTCGTCTCATCACGAGTGACTCCAACATGCTGGCACAACTCTGTAATCAACATTGGGAATGAAAGGGATGTCTAATGATGTTTGGCCCTCATGACCATCTCATGTCCTATAAGGAGTCCCAAGTTGATGCTACTCCTAGATATGATTGATGAAAGATAGGATGCCTTGGGATGCCGGAGGATGGACTCTTGGGAAGGCATGATGGAGTTTCTGATGAATCTGAACCAGTACCGAGCAATAATATTTAGGTCATTATTCTCGATAGGGGCTCCTGCCTCGATCCACCTCGAGATGGTATCAGAAACCAAAGATGCAAGCCAGCCCTTTAAATCATCTAGGGACTGAGTATTAGGCAAACCCTTATATGCATATATGCATGTGTAGTACCTAGAGACCTATCGAGTACATTATTAATGTTCTCACTGCTACACCCTACTTTCTTTACTCGGACCGTGACAGACTGCATTGGTCTGAAAGCACTGGCCTTTTCTTTCCCTTAGGTACCAAGTCACTGTATGCTATGTAGAACTCCCAAACCCATGTAGGAATATAAAGGCCTCGGGGCCTGGTGAATAGCTTGAACCTGTGAAACTGGAGGGTGTCCCTCACAGTGGAATATTTGCCCTTTAGGCACTCTGTGGATAGTAGCTTCTCGTCTAAAATTGTCCGCAACCCATCTGTTTACGGGGAGGAGAAACCACTGGTTGCACTGAGATCACAGGTGGTGCAGGAGCTGACACTGTGTCTATTGCATGAGAAGTGACTATTGGAGCTCTAGATGAGTCTGGGTGAGACCTAGCACGGATCTCGCTCGCCTAGACTATAGGGCTTGTCGTCATCCGGCTAGGAGAGTGGAGCCTGGGAGTCAACAAACTCTCTTTCCCTATTGGAGTTGTGCTGCGAGGTCTCAAATACTGGCCATTTTTCTTTTCCCTTGCATCCCTTTGGAGGCTCTGTCCTTCCCTTATTTGGAGGATTGGCTCCCTCTTTGTTTATCACTATGCCTCATGCTTTATTACGGGACGACATCGAGATTGGTTCTAGCCATATTTGTAAAAACATCAAAAAGAGTTAGATTCATTTCAATAAAAGCTACAAAAAATTATTGCAGACAGACTCACCGAACTAGTCATCGAGTCATCGAATCACTTTGACAAGCTAGATCGAGATCGTTGAAAGGATTGGCATAAAAAATTTCCAGCAAAATTGCATGTCGGCGATGGGAAGGGCCTTTCGGTGAATCACCAATAGCTTTCAGCGAGAAAGGGCTAGCCCGCTGAAAGTTATAATGTATTTTAGGGGTTAGGGGCATAGAAAGGGCTATCAAGGCAGACGATCGACGAGTTGTTGAGTGCACTAAGCGAACTTAGGCTTCTCGCCAAAAGTTACAAAACTCAAACTCAATTTAAGCATAAAATTAAATGTGATTAAGTGGGATTTGGTGAAATGTCGAGTGGTTTGGCGAGCTTGGTCACCAGGCTCTCTTTTCTTCCTTCTTTCAGCTCTCTTTGTTCCTTTTTGCAAATAGTGTCCTTTCTTTGTTCCTCAATCCAAATACCTGGAAATCAAGGATTTTACGTCAGTTATTTGCATAAAATAAGCATTTGAAGACACTAAACATATATGAATAAAGCCCTAAATGAGTCCAAATCTCGGACTCATCAGTATATTAGTACTTTGAGCTACTCAGTATTTCAGTGTATTTTAGCTTCTCATATTTAGTTAGGAGTAAACTTACCACCAAGTTGGACTAGGGTTCAATGTACCTTTAAGTTTGAGAACTTCGTGCCTGCGTAGGTTTATAAGTCCCTTCTATTGGGCATAAGTTTTAGTGATCACTCCACAATCATGCCTGTATACCTGTGCAAGTTATACTGTGTCCTTTCGATGGGGGCATATACATCAAAATCAATGTTTAGCTAAGGTGGTTTATGTTAGATAATAGGACCTCCCACAGTCAGTTCTTATTGCATTGACAATGTTTTCAACATTTACATCAGTATAAAGTTCAGCATGTTATCTTCATAATTAGTACTTGGTCATTGCATCCAGTTTAGTTTTGAGTTATACTTTAGTACATTCTATTTATTTGTTCAACATAGATACATATTGTTCAACTTAGCATATCTATATCCTACATGCTCAGTACATTCAAAGTACTGACACAGATTTTTGTTCTATATCGTTTTATGATGCAGGTACAAGCGTTCAACATCCGATCATGTATTCATCAATTTCTAGTTTAAATTCAATAGTTTCAATGGTGAGTCCTCATACTTCGAGGACAATAGAAATGCTTTACTTTTTAGTCTTTATTTTAGTTCCCAATCTTATTAGAGTTAGCTAGGGGCATGTCCCAACAACTCAATTCAGTTAGAGGCTTTCCAAACATAGTAGTACATTATGCTTGAGTTGTTATTGTTTTAGTCATCACTAAGATCTTCTTATATTTTATATATTCAGACTAGTTTGGTTTTCCTTATATCAAATATCCAATATTTTTAGCTTCCGTATAGTACATGATATACTTGGTTAATTTTCACTATTCTATTTATATGCCCGACTCAGGGTTTACTTTAAGTCACTCCTGATCTTAGGTCACGTGTAACGTCTAGGGGGTAGCCTTGGGCGTGATACCATTGGTCTTCAAGCCTTGGTTGCAATCACTATGCCTCAATTCACCTACCAAGATGGAGCTTAGTTGTACCCGTATCAAGTGTTTATTGTACCTAGATGAGGTGCTAGCATCATGGGTGGTGCTAACATTAATGGGTAGTGATGGGCTGATTTTTTTCCCTTATCCTCGTTGTTCATCAATGATGTAGAACTATGTATCACAAAGCTAGGTTGTTTCTAAAGTTTTCCTCTACCTTTTCCACGACCTTAAGCAATGGCAGCGACTTGAGGTATAATTTTAACAAACGTGAGCTGCCTTAAGAGTTATTCAACTTGTTTTAACAAATTGGGCATTAAAATATTGTGTTAGAAAAAGAAGATTGTTGTGGCTATTTGTGGAAATAAAGACTTATGATAGACTTTATTTGCATTTACCTAAGGTTTTTTGTTCATAGCATTTTATACCTCATGCAACTTCATCACCAAAGTATTTAACATAAACAATGAATTTAGTAAATACTTTGGTGAGTAAATTGATTTTTTGTGGGAAATACTTATGGGATGAAGTTTCATGTGGTATGAAAGACAATAAACAAAAATCCTTACATAAATGCAAGTGAAGTCTACCATAGGTCATTATATCCACAAATAGCCACAACAATCTTCATTTTTCTAACAAGACATTTTTATGCCCAATTTGTTTAACGAACATGAAGCAACTATACCTGATGGACCAGCTCCAATTACAACCACTTCAACTTTTTTCTCTACAAAATTAACCATTGCGATTTCCAAATCCAACAACCAATGATTTCTAAAACATACCTGAATTGCAAGAGGGATTTCATCGGAAGCCTAGAGAGGATTTCGCTCTATTGGAGAAATGATGGATCTAAATTTTGAATCTTGAATCGAAGAAGAAGCACTGATAGGGTGTTTCCTCTACTTTTTGTGTTGATGGGAGGTTTTAGATTCCATTTTTGTTAAAGAAAATCTAAGCTCTCTGAGAGGACTTAGGCTTTCGATGTTCTATAGAGGTGATGCCTATATATATATCATAGAATTTGTTGCTAAAAAAAGGTCCTTTTCCTTGTGTGATAGGTATAAAATATAGTACCTTATGTGTCACTTGAACAAATTTTGTTCTTTAATTTCACCAAAAATGATCACTTTAAGACACCTCCCAATAAAGTGCATTAAAGTTGTTGCATCAATTTCATGTAAGGGAAAGGGACATCCCGAAGACACCATTCAGGACCCGTTATGGTCATTATTAGTTTCTTGTTATGCCCTTTTGCTTTACTAATGCTCCTGCATCATTCATGGACCATATGAATAAAGTATTTAAACTATATATGGACATGTTTGTTATAGTGTTTATTGATTCCATTCTGATTTATTCGAAATATGAGGAGGATGATGTTAGTCATCTTAGAGTAGTTCTCCAAACTCTCATAGATAGAGAGTTGTATGCCAAATTTTCCAAGTGTGATTTTTTGGTTGAGTCTATGGCATTCTTAGGACAAATTGTCTCTAGAGAAGGAATTCGAGTTGACACTCAAAGATTGAGGCAGTGCAGAACTAGCCCAGACCCACATCTCCAACTAATATGGGGTTTCTTTGGATTGGCTGGTTATTATAGAAATTTTTTGATGGGTTCTCATATATTTCATCCCTATTGACAAATTTTACTTAGAAAATAGTTAAGGTTCAATGGTCTGAAGCTTATGAGAAACACATTCCGGAATTGAAAGACCGATTAACCATTGTCCCAATGTTGACTCTACTAGAGGCTACACAAGTCTTTGTTGTGTATTGTGATATGTCCAGAGTTTGAATATGGTGTGTATTGATAGAGAATGGTAAGGTTATAGCATATGCCTTAAGACAACTTAAGATTCACAAGAATAATTATCCAACTCATGATCTAAAGTTGGTTGCTCTAGTATTTTCATTTGAAAATAGGGCAGCATTATCTCTATGGTGTTCATGTACATGTGTTCGATGATAAGAAGAGTGTTAATTATGTTTTTAGTCTGAAAGATCTTCGTCTCGAAGGATGTTGATGGAGTTACTTAAGGATTATGACATGAGTATTCTCTATAACCTAGGTAAAGCTCGATGGCATGGCTCAGAACATAGATTCTCCAGAATTGAAGTGGGAGATGAGCAATATGGATTTCATTAGTGGGTTGTCGTGATCTCCCATGTTGCATGATTTGATATGGCTAATTGTAGATCAGGGTACTAAATCAACCCATTTCTTGCTAGTAAAGACTACCTATTCAGTAGAATATTATGCTAGATTTAAGATAAAGAAATACTGAAACTTCATGGAGTTTCGGTGTCCATCATTTTAGATAGAGGTGAACATTTCACTGTACTATTTTGGACGTCTTTCTAGAAAGGTTTTGGTTCGAAGGTAAATTTGAGTACTGCTTTCTATCCTTACAATGATGGACAAGTAGAGCATACGATCCAAGCTTTAGAAGATATGTTGAGGGCTTGTGTGATTGATTTCAAAGGTATGTGGGATAATCACTTACCTTTCATAGAGTTTGCTTACAATAATAGCTATCACTCTAGCATCAAGGTGGATCCCTATAAGGCTCTTTATGAGAGAAGATGTAGATCTCTTATTGGATGGTTTGAGGTTGGTAAAGCTGGGTTGATAGGACCAGACTTGGTTTATGAAGCTATGGAGAAAGTGAAGATTATTCAAGAAAGGTTGAAGACAACACAAAGTCATCAAAAATCCTTTACAGATCTTAGGGGAAGATACTTGGTGTTTGAGATATATTATTTGGTTTACTTGAAGGTTTCACCTATGAAGGGTGTCATGAGAATTGGTAAGAGGTGAAGCTCAGTCAATGGTATTTTGGTCCTTAGAGGATATCAAAGAGAATTTGCAATGTAGCTTATCAGTTGGAGCTACCATCAGAGTTAGCAGCAATCTATTCCGTATTCCGCATTTCTATGTTGAATAATTATATGAGCTATTCTTAATGTATTATACCTACGGAGAATATTGGTATTAAGGACAATCTATCTTATGAGGAGATAATTGTTCAAATTCTTGATCGCCAGGTTCTCAAGTTGAGAACCAAGGAGGTTGCATTAGCCAAGGTCTTTTGGAGGAATCAGTTTTTTGAGGAAACTTCTTGGGAGGCTGAGGAAGATGTGAAGAAGAGTTAACCACACCACTTTTCTTTTAGAGAAATTCAAGACAAAGGCAATGAATGTTTTTTTATAACACTCTTTTAATTGATATGCCAAGTTGTGTTAAATTGCATGTTAGGTGTTGGAGTTGGGTTATAGATGTTTCCATCCTCAGTTCTATTTAGAGTGATCTTATTGAAGGAAAAATGTTCCCAAGAGGGAGATATTGTAATACCTAGCTATTAGAAAGATCTAAGTTTCGAAAGAACTAAATTAGAAAGAGATAGATGGAGATTAGCACAAGGTATTCTTCAATTGTGAGTTTTGGGTCAACTTCAAACAACCAAAAGATTCAATACAAGAAGAGTTAGGTGGCCCATGAGATATCAAATTGAAGGTTGTTGAATCATCTTTCAAACTCCATCTAGTTTTTTAAATTCCAATATGTTTGGATGAAAGAGATATGGTTGTTTGAGTACAACCTATCTAGTTAAGGAAATTTATCTATTTTTGAAGAGGGATATTTTGGTCTTTTCCTTACCCCACTAAACTAACACGTTTTACCCACCTTAGTTAAGGGGTATAATTAGATCAAGTTAAATTTGATTCATTCTAAATGTTCTAGGGAGTTAGGGCAAAGTTGAAGAGGATAAAAGAGGAGGTTTCAAGAAGTTCTTCAAGAATTTGGGGAAATCGCCAACAACTTAGTTCTTTCGAGGTATGTAAGTTTTTATAGTGTTTTGTTTGTTCACCATAACGCCAATCATGAGTTTCCAATTTCAAATTTATCCATAAGTTTGATTATATTGAGATTCTTGTTGAGTTTTTGAGGTTACCGTCATGTGATTGAGTGATGTTCTTGATTTAATTTGACTGGGTTTTCATTGAATTTCTGTGGGTTAGAGAATCTAAATGACTTTGAGAGTAAACCAATCGATTCTAGATGAGTTAGGCCTTGATTTTAAAAAGAAAAATTAGTCAAAGTTATGGGTTTGGGGTGAGGCATCGCGCCCCCAAGGTGCCAAGAGGGCTGGCGCGCTGCTCCTCAAGTGTGCCCAAACTAAACCCTAGTAATTCAAGGTCTTGTTTGGTGCACCACCAGGTGTCAGGAGAATCTGGTTATTTTCCTTCTCTTTTCATACTCCGTACGTGCTCCTTTGAATCGTTTATTTGCTCTCTTCTTATTACCACCTATATAAGTCTTCCTTAATCATTGAGGGATCCTATATATCCTAATTATAATTCCTGAATTCACATTTGAAATTCAAGGTAGAGTTAAGAGTAACGCTTGAGGAAGTCCTTTTGAGAAGTCTTCTAAAATTATTTATAACTTGTTTTAAGACTTGAATAAATGAGTATGATAATGAGGAGAGTTGAACTCATATTTCAAAATATGTATAAGGGGACTGTATTTCCAAGTATGTAACACTTTTACATTTAAAACGAGAAGAAACCTTGATTTCTAAATGAGTTCATGAAAAGTTTTGAGAATTATCTCTTTTAAGAGAATCTTTTGAGCAATTATCTCAAATTGAGGAGGAGTTATTTTTTCTTTAAAACATATGAGCATGAGTTATGTATTATTGGGAATAGTATTGGGCATCGATATGGGAATGAGTTTAGACAACTCAAAATCCTCATAAACAATGTATGTTAACATGGGTAAGTGATCATACTTTTTAGATGATTGTTTATATTGAGCTTGTGGATCCTTGTTTTCAATTAAAAGATTTTTGGACCCTTTCGAAAATATGTGTGCCACCTCTTGTTTGTGTTTGAATGTTGTTGTTCTTTTGCAAATTTGAGTATCGATCTTGTTCAATACTGATGAATTGAATAGTGCTCATAATCAAACAAAAATGAATATGCAGCTATGATGAGGCAAAATGAAGTTTCATAGATAATGTGTGAAATATTTGCATTTCGTTGTGACTAGGCAATCATCAACTTGAGTGTCCTATGATGAACATTGCACACTAGCGAAAGTGTGGAGTCTAGTTTGTCATTGTAGTCAATGCTTTGTGTGGTGATCTTACCGTGAACCATGTCTAATGACACCTAGAATTTGCCTTGCTGGTCCGGTTGACTTAGTGATGCAATCTCTTGATATGATCTTAGGAAACTTTGAAGAGTGTGAAACAATTTTTCATTATACCTCCTTTTGTGGCCTACCTTGTGAGTGTATGAACCTCGCTTGAATACCCTTTGAGCCTTAACATTTTCTTGGAAGAAACTTGATGAAATTTTGACCTTTATTGATCCATTACCCTTAATCCTCATGATTTGTGGTTTGTGTGAATAGCCAACTTAGGCCAAGCCTAAGTTAGGGATGTGGTGAAAAAAAAAAAAGGTAAATCAAGAAGTGCAAGGAAGTCACCTTTTTGAAAAAGAAGAAAAGAATGAAAAATTTGTGGAATAAAGTTGTGAAAATGCAAAAAGAAATGGCGTGTCCAATAGTCTATGGAAGATGAATAATGGGGTGACTTGTGAGCACGAATGAGAATGATGAAAAAAAGGAAAGAAAAGTTTTGTTCACACCACATTTAATGAGGATTTCATCCATTGAGTCTAAATGACCATACCATTGCACTAATTCCCATTACAAGCCTTAGAAAGACCTTTTTGATCTTGAGTGAGCTGAAACAATTATTGGTTGGAAAATAAGGTCAAACCTATGGGTGAAATCATGCATTGTGTTCATCTTTGTGAGTGTGAGTGTTGCATTTGATTCTGAAGCTTTAAATTGTTGAACCATTGTGTGTGAATATGGAGTCATTCTTTGTGTGAGGGCATTTGAGTACCTTTGTTGAACTTGAACTTGCATTTGAAGCAAGTATTGTGAACTTGAGAATCTTTGATAATGGTGAGTCACAACTTGAATCTTTGGGTGCACAATTGATCCTTGCATCCATAAGTTGAATCTTTTTGTGCGTATTCATGATTTAATCTTGTGTAGCATTGTTTGAGACATCCTTCTTGAAGCTAAACTTTAGGACAAGCAAAATTTTAAGTTGGGGGTGTTAATGAGTCCACGATTTGGACTCATTTAGGGGCTTTTTTAAATAGATTTAGTGTCCACAAATGCTTATTTTATATAAATAACTGATGTAAATCCTTGATTTTTAGGTATTTGGATTGGGGAACAAACCATGGACAAGAATGCGCAAAAAAGAGCAAGGCAGTTGAAAGAACGAAGAAAAGAAGGCCTGATGATCGCCTAACCCATTGGGCAAGTCGCCAAATGGCCATGATCTCGCCTAAAGTTCCAGTGTGCAAAGCCCTGAAGGAGAAGATCAAGTCAGCAATAGAAAGAAGCAGTCGGTGTGTCGCCGAACGGTTCCGTGATTCAGTGTTAGATTGCCCAAAGTTATAAAACTTGAGGATGTTGAAGGCCAATGCAAAAAGGCAATGGAACTGACCAAAGGGCGGATTGTCGAGTTGATCGGCAATCCCGACTTATTGCGCCAAATGGTCGTTCGCAGCATATTTTTTGCGGCTGTAAATACATTTTTAAATTCTTAGTTTAGTATCAGTTTTCATAATGAATTTACATAGTATCTAATTTTATCAATCAGTTTTAGAACTCTGAGTTTGGAGGCAATATTTTCCTTAGCTTTGAAGATTTGAATATTTCTATTTTTGAGAAATTGAAAGTGGGTCTTTGAGATTCATCAACCTTGACCTTTGTAAAGACGAAATTAATCTTAACCAGTTGATGGAAACACAATTTGGTAACGATTTTTATCTTTTTATGATGTCTATCTAAAACTCCAATTCTTAGGGTGTGATTATGTGATTATGGGTTGATTTAGCTATTAGGTATTATTAATTGATATTTTAAATGCTGTTTAAAAGTGATTTCAATCAGTAATTGTTGTTTAATTTAAAGGGTTGTAGTTGCAAATGCAATTCTAACTTCGTGTTTTTGGCTTTCTCGAGAGAGAGGTTTCTAAACCAAGATTACTGATTTGATGGTCTATGGGTATTGGGTTGTCATAGGTTCAGCTCGAGAGAGTGAACCCTAAACCCTTTTCAATACATTCAACTCGAGAGAGTGAATGAACTAAAGCGTAAGTTGTTCTTAATTGCTACTTGTTAATGTTCGAGAGAAACCAATTTAATTTGGGATAAATTGTTTGAGAAAGTTTATCCCCACTAAATTCTAGGTTATTCACTGATTTATAGATATTTACTATTAGTAACAATTACCCATTTGTCTACATTAGCCTACAATCCAATCACTTCCCAAGAACCCGTCTCTTTACTTGTTCTTTAATGTTATTTGTTGTTGTAGTTGATAATTACACTCAAACACCCCATGTTACTTGACACTTGTGTAACCCCTTAACTTGAAATATGCTTTTATTCATAAATGTTTTTACCTATGATTGACTTGAACATGTTTGCACTTGATCCTTGAATCTTAAGCACGTACCACTCATGGGATTTGACCCCAACTCACCTATTTGGGTTATATTACTGACGTTGATCATTGACACCTAGAATTGGAAGAAGTGTCCTTATACATAAAATCAGGTAGTACGGGGCAAGAAGGTGAAGTGCAACAACACCAATATAAATTAGGTGCTAGGTTGTACTATGAACGTGATGCACCACTATATTGGTAAAATCTAGAAAAATACCCTCGATGATTTAAAGGGTTGGTTGGCACCACTAATTTATGACATTACACTGTGGTGGATTGAGGCCGATGTTTTTATTGAGAAGGACCTGAACACGAATGACAAATATTTGTTCCAGTTCATTAGCATCACACTGATGCCGTCACATAATAAATCAATAATTTGACATCTAAAGGTTGTGTGTTTGTGTTGTACCATGGACTGGGATAGATTTAATTTAGGTGTCTTCATTGAGCAAAATATGGGCATGAGGGCCAAGTAGAGCCAGACCTCTGTCCCCTTTCCATTTTTGATTATTAAGTTGTGCAGGCGGGCCCATGTTATAGTGATTCTTAAGATGAATGTGGAAGTGACTCCTACTTCCTCTAGTGACATTAGGTGGGTAGAGACCGAGTATATGAGGGACGAGGATAATTGGAGGAGAGCTGCACTGGCAGCTACGTCTGGGGTAGTCAATGTTGAGATTTATTGACAGAGGCAATCTTTCCAACTCAGGCCAGTGAGCCAACAGGTACTCTTGACATCTCTAATTATGCCCTTTTTGGTTGGACTGTTGTTCCCCATCCTATTTCTAATGCTTCTTCCCAACCCTCTATCGCCAAAGCAGTGTTGTATAAGATGGGTCATCTGGCCTATTCTACTGATGTGTGTGCCTCCCGTGTAGAGGCTGATGTGTCGGGGTAGATTGAGCGGGTGATTATTGTTGCCATGGCCCCAATTTGAGATTAGTTGAAAAAGCACTGAGAGTAGATAGATGCCCATAGATTTGCATTCGATTACCTTATTATGAGGGTAGAGGCTTCTGAGCAGGGCGGGAGTGCTTTAGATGATGTGATAGACTGTAAAATTGATAATGTTGGACTGCGGAGATATCTGGATTAGCTTAAGTGAACTGATCTATCTATGATATTCGGTATGGTAGAGATCCCCGAGGTTCCTAGTACAATTTTCCTTGCTAGTTTCTAGAGTCCTCCGTACACTACTACCGAAGATGTTGCTTTAGATGTGGTTGGTGTTGAGTATAAGGGTGAGAAAAATGAACAAGAGTTGGGTGTTCATGACGCAGCAATGTATAATGACTTAGAGGAACTTGAGGGAGCTATCGTTTAGATAGCTGTGGCAGCTTCTTTAAGGGATACTTCGATTGTGGGCTCTAATGGAGCGGAAGATATTATTGAGTCGGGCACTGATGCCCAGACACGGGAGGGCACCAACATGTAGAGTTCACCCGAAGCTTAGACGTGCAGGAGGATTTTTTACTCTCTTTTTGTCGGTGCTTAGTTTTTGTTATTTCTTGGCATTTGAGGACACTTGGTAGTTTTGTCTGGCGGGGTGAGGTATTTCCATACCTACCACTTTTGGGTTGTTTAATCAAATATTTTGTGTTTTATGTGATTGTTTTTGTGAATGTTGGATTTGGTTGATATATATTGGTTTTGATCCATTTTGTTGGTCCTTTGTCTTGAGTGCAAAATGTTGGAATGTTTGTTTTGAATCGATATAAAATATTTTTTTACCACCTCGTGATGTGTGTGAATATGGTTGATCTCTTGTAATTTTAAGTGTCGGTTGCTATCAATACCAATGACTTGAATAATGCTCTCGATTGAGCAATATGAGTGCACGACTTTGATGAGGAAAAGTGAGTTGCATAAGTCACATGTGAACTCCTAGCACCTCATTGTGATTTGCCAGTTGTTTAGTTGATCACTTGTGATTATCGTTGCATGCAAGTTGAAAACTGTAGAGTCTTGTTTGATGATTTTTCTGAATGCCATGTGTGGTGAGATATTCTTGAAATATGTACTTGGTAATACCTTCAACTTGCCCCATTAGTTCAATTGACTAATGTAAGCAAATGATAGAAATTATGTTAGGCACAATTGGGGAAGAGTGCACCAAAATTGCTATCATACGTCTTTATGACCACCTTGTGAGAGTGTGAACCTAGTTTGGCACTATTTGATCCTATCCTTTTTATTTGGATTAAACATGAATAAATTTGGCCTCTTTGTCCCATTACTTATAACCTTCTTGAAGCATTGGTTTGTTTGAATAGCAAACTTAGGCCAAAATCCTAAGTTTGGGGTGTGGTGAAAAAGGAGGAAAGTCATGAAGTTTGAAACATTTTCCCTTTAGAGATCATGTTGAAAAAAAATATGGAACCCCTCCATGTAAAAAAAAGTGAAAGAATAAAAAGACCAAAAAAGAAAAGAATTGTTGAAATAAAGTTTGCGAAATGGACAAAATAAATGGGGTGTCAAATAAATCATGCTTAAAAGATAAAAGGGTGGAATGTGAAAACCGAAAAGAGTGAAAGAAAAGGAGAAAAGTGAAGTGCAGGCCATGCTTTATGAAGGTAGAAGTCACTAAACCAAGAGCTCAAAATAATGTTAGTTGGAAAATAAGGGCAGGCCTATGGGTAGAGTCATGCATGCGCTTATTTTTGGGAGTGTGAGAGTTGTTTTTGATTCAAAAATTCTAAATTGTTGAAGAGTTTAATGTGAGCATTCAAACATTCTTGGTGTGACGACATTTGAATGTTTTTATTGAGCTTGAACTTGTATTTGAAGAAAGCATTCTGAGCTTGAGTTCTATTTTATAATGGTTAGTCACAGTTTGAAACTTAGAGTGCACAATTGAACATTGCATGAGTAGTTTGAACCTCTTATGTGCATTCATGTTGAGTCTTGAGTAGCACTATTTGTAGACATCCTTATTGAACTTATATATCTTGTGATTTACTTGAGGACAAGAAAAAGTGTAAGTTGAGGGTGTTGATGAGTCAGGGATTTTGACTCATTTAGGTCTTGTTATTCATGGTATTAGTGTCCTTGATGACTATTTTTTGTGCTCTAAACTAATGTTTATATACTAATTTACAAATATAAAGGCCAAAAAGCAAGGAAAGGACATTATCGTGAAAAGAAGAGCAGAAAAGATGCAAAATACTAAAGAAAATAGAAACTGACAATCGCCAAAGCCACTTATCGAGTCGTCGAATGGCACTTTAGCTCGCCAAATGTTACAGCGTGCCAGCCCTAAGGAAAAGCCAACTTTGTGATGGAATTGGACCTTCAGTGAACCACTAAATGAATCAGCGACAAAGACTTTGATCTCCTAAAGATACAAGGTCTGAATGGTGAAGAGTCAAGGCAAAATAGCGATAGTGAAGAACACTTAGCGCAAGTCAGGGATGCTCGACTAACACCGCCGAATGACTGCGAAATCCAAAATTCGAAAGTGTATAAATTGATTTTTAAAAAGAGAAAAGAGTATCTTGCATTGTTAGACTCGGAGTTTTTTTATTGAAACATTGTTTTTCTTAGTTTTTGAGAGCTTTCTAGTAGATTTTCAAGTTGGGCTTGGGATACTAAGCGAATTTAATGCATTATCAAGTAGTGGATTATACTACCCAGCTTATGGAGAACGTTCTTCGTAATATTTTCTTGTTTTTAACAATGTGTGGCTAAAACCCCGATTCTTGAGGTGTGATTATGTGATTAATTATTTCAATTAGCTTATGGGTGTTAGTAATTACTGATTTAATTGTTGTTTTAAAGGTGGTTCAATTGGTAATTAAGTTTTAACTCATGAATTGTAGTTGCAAAAACAGTTCTAGGCTAGTATTCTATGCTTGCTCGAGAAAGAGGGTTTAGAATTGAGGTTATTAATTGATGATTGTAGTGATTTGGTGGTTGTGGATTCTACTCGAGAAAGTGAATCATAATTCGATCCTACCTATCTAGCTTGAGAGAGTAGATAAATTGAGGTTTTGGGTTGTTTATTGTGTGAAGCTTGTTGAGGTTAGAGTGAACTCACTTGATTCGTGATAGTTGATCGAGAGATGACTATTAAATCTAAAGTCTAGCCTACCCTCTGAGATTCAGCGACTTTTAGTAATTAGTAATCACCCTTATAGCGAAATTGGCAGTTAATTAATCACCTCCCCAAGTATCCCTTTCTACTTCATTACTCCCCTATTTTTGCAATTGTTGATTAATAAACCTTATCCCCCATTTGACACTAGTTGTCAACCCCTTTGATTTACTTCAATGGTTTCAATAATTTATATTGCTACAATCGATTAAAACATGCCTTTCACTTTGTAATTGAATTATCTACTGTATCACTCCCCGTGGGATCGACCCCAACTCGTTATTTGGTTTATACTAGATTGTGATCGCCTACAGTTCGTGTTGGATGAAGTTTAATTGAGAGTTATCACGTATTTGGGCGCGCCGCGCCAGCCCTTCCCAGATCAATACGATGAATTTTCTACTCATTTTCTCAATGGCTCTCTCAGCATAAGATAGGTTGTCTTCAATATCAATATTTTCAATAGGTATAATAAGTGAAGGATCGCCCATACACTTCTTCAATATTCGAAGAGTGGAATATCAGATGGACTTCTGCTAACTATGGAGGTAGTTCTATCTCATAGGCTACATTGCCCATCCTCTTGGATTTCTTGTAAGGACCAATATATCGGGGGCTAAGCTTCCCCTTCTTACCAAATCTCATAACACACTTCTTGGGTGAAACTGTAATATAAACCCAATCGTCCACCTAACACTCAAAGTCTCTTCTCCTAACATCGGTATAGGATTTCTGACGACTTTGCACTGTTTTCAACCTCTCTTGAATGATCTTTACTTTCTCTATAGCTTGATTAACTAAGTCTAATCGTATCAACTCAGTTTCACCAACCTCAAACCATCCAATAGGAGATGTACATCTTCTTCCATAAAGGACCTCATCAAGAGCCATCTCGATGCTAGAGTAATAATTGTTGTTGTAAGCAAACTCAATGAGAGGTATGTGATCATCCCAATTACCCTTGAAATCGATCATGCACACCCTCAACATATCCTCTAAAATATTAATTGTGTGATTTGCTCGACCTTCAATCTAGGGATGGAAAACACTCCTAAGGTTTACCTTCGAACCCAAACCTTTTTGGAAAGACTTACGAAATTGTGCACCTCTATCCGAAATATTGAATATCAAAACTCCATGAAGTTTGACTACATCTTGAATAAATAGTCTGGCATATTCTTCTACTGAAAAAGTAGTGTTTGCTGGTAATAAATGGGAAAATTTAGTCATTCAATCTACAATCACCCAAATTGAATCATGTTGTCTGCGAGACCGCAGAAACCCACTAATAAATACATATTGATCATCTCCTACTGCCATTCCATAAGATCTATGTTTTGAGCGATACCACCGGGCATCTGGTGCTCTACTTTGACTTGTTGACAATTCAGGTACTTAACAATGAACTCTATAATACACCTCTTCATAATACTCCACCAATAGACTTCTCTCGAGTCATGATACATCATTGTGGAACCTGGATGGATAGAGTATCTAGAGCTATGAGCTTCCTCAATGATCCTCTCTTGGAGTTCATCGACATTTGGCACACACAATCTACCTTGATACCTCAATACACCATCTCCCCCTTGCTCAAAAGACATCACTTTTTGCTTATGAACATTTGTCTTCAATTCAAGAAAAACAAGGTCTTGGTCATGTTTCTCTTTCACTTCGGACACTAGTGATGATTCAACCCCATTATTCACCACCACCCCACCATCATTGGAATCCATTAACCAGACTCCCAATCAGGCAAGTATGTGCACGTCTTTTACTAACTCTCTCTTGCCTTTCTCGACATGGGAAGTACTACCCATAAATAAAATGCTCAAAACATTAGCAACAACATTAGTCTTACTTGAGTGATAGAGAATACTCATGTTATAATCCTTGAGTAACTCCAACCACCTTCTCTATCTAAGATTAAGCTCGTTCTAACTAAATACATACTGATGTCCCAAGGTAGCGGTTCCTGAAAATTAATGGTTAAGCCCAAAAAAATGCTAAAGTTAATTATAGCAAAAAACATTATCAAGTATAAACATACTAAATCTAGTAGGGATGATGCAAGCGTCAATTATCAATAGGGGTTTGTAGTCAAGTAACAACTAAAAAATAGTAAAAATATAAGAAAACGAGATAAAGAGACGGGATTCTTGGGATGTGATATGAATACGGGATAGGCTAGAATATTGGGTATATGCTTTTGATAGTAAGTTGTTGAACTTTTGTGACTAGGCTAGACTATAGTGGGGGTAAATTCTCACTCGAGCAACTTACCCTGAATCAACTTGGTTTCTCTCAAACACTGAGTTGCCGCTTTAAGCACAACCTCCACCTTAGCCCATTCACTCTCTCAAGCTGATGTGTGGGAGATGGACTAGGATGCACTCTCTTGAGCTGAACCCATGTTGACTCAATACCACCAACTATCAATTTATTAGCCTTAGTTTTACGACCTCTCTCTTGAGCAAGCCAAAACCACTAAGATAAAATTGTATTTGTAACTACAATTCCATTAAGTTTATACACAACTACTAAACAAAATCACATTTAAACAACAAATAAACCATCAATAAGCAAGACCCAATATATAATCTAACCCATATTCACAAAATCACACCCCAAGAATTGGGGTTTTAGCTAGACATGAAAAAGAGATGAAAATCGATATCAAAAGGTGCTACCATCAAATGGGTACGATAAATAAAGTCTTTAAACACGACAAGGATGAATATTCTTGAAGACCCACTTCCAATTTCTTGGAGTAGAAACCCTTTGAATCTTCAAGGCTCAAGAACAATGTCTCAGAAAATGTAAAAATTGCTGTATTCTAAAACTTAGTTCTCCAACAACTTGATACTAAGCTATAGATTTAAGCGGGTATTTATAGCTGTCAAAAAGTGTATTGTGAAGGATCCACTCAGCACAGTTAGTCGGGATCGCCTAACTACTCGACGATCCGCCCTTTGGTTTGGTACCTCACCTTTTAGTTTTTGCCTTCAGCATCTTCGCGTTCTGAATCATTGGGCAATATGGTGATGCTCCGTCGAACTGCTCGGCGATTCACTGACTGCTCCCTTTCCTCACATACTTGACCTTTTTCTTCAGGGCTAAGCACACTAGAACATTAGGCGAGGTTGTAGGCCTTTTGGTGACACGCTTAATGGATTAGGCGATCGTCAGGCCGTCTTTTGTTCCTTTTTTTAGCCACTTTGTTCCTTTTTGCTCGATAGTGTCCATGCTTTATCTCAACTCAAATACATGAAACTTAAGGATTTTTATCAGATATAGAGACAAAATATGCATTTGAGGATACTAATTCTATCAAAATATAACCCTAAATGAGTCCAAATTGTGGACTCATCATGGGGTCGAACCTATTGGGAGCGGTACAAGTTCAAATTCAGTTATGAAGTTATAAAAGCGATCTAATTAGTTGTAGGAATATAAATTATTAAAATACTTTTAGATAAATCGACATGATGACATGAGTGTTAGAAGGAGAAGTTGGGTTGTCAATTAGCAATTAGAACAAGTAAGAAAACATGGGAAACAACAAGTAGAAAGGATTTCGCGAGGATATGATCGATTATAGGCTAATTTCCCTATATGGGTGATTGTAATTTACTTAACAATTGCTAAATCGCACCGGGTAGTCTTGATTATAGATGCAATAGCATTCTCTCAAACAACTATTACAATTCAAGCGAGTTCTCTCGAACCTCGACAAGATTAACAATAAAAACATCCCAAAACCTTAATTTATCTACTCTTCCGAGCTAGATAGGTAGAATCAAGTTTAGGGTTCACTCTCTTGACCTGAACCCACATCAACCCAATAGCTACAATCATTAATCAAACACCTTAGTGCTAAAACCTCTTTCTCAAGCAAGCCTAGAACACTAAGTTAAAATTTCATTTGCAACTACATTCATACATTAATGCACAACTATTGATTAAATCCACCTTAATTAGGCATTTAAATAAGTAAACAACAATACCCATAATCTAATTAAGTCAATAATCAAATGATCACACCTCAAGAATTGGGGTTTTAGTCATACATCATAAAAAGGATGAAATCAATACCAATTATATTCTCCATAATCTCGGTATTTGCAATCCAAGTCTTTAAAATGATAATAAAAATGCTCAAAATCAAAAACCCACTTCAAAATATCTTTCAAAACTCCTTCAACAAGGTTCTACAATGGAAAGAAATACTCAGGAAAACAGTGGAGCCAAAAAGATTATTTCCAAAAGATGCAGAGCTCCTTTCTTTCTTTTTGAAAATTAATTTATAGCATCACAAATTTTGGCATGCAAGGCCATTAAGCGAGGTAAGTCGAGGGTCGCCAACCATGTTGGCGATGCACCAATTGATCTATTCCATCATTGTTGCTTTGTGGATCTTTATCCTTAGGGTTCTAAGACTTTAGGTGATACCAGATACTATCCCTAACGTAGTACTAGGTTTCTAGTGCCTAAACGTCAAGGCATGAACCCCTAGGACCCCTCCAAGGGTCCTTGAGGAGGACCCAACGAAAGGTCCAAAAGTTGTTAAAAAATAGCTTGAACCACGATTGGGCACCCATGAGTCCATGCTCCATGGTTAGGAGGTGTGGTTTGAGACTTAGTCTCCCCAAGCTATCCCACCAAATAACCCTCTCTAACACAAACCACTCCCATGCAGGATAGGTAGTAGTCCCATCCACGATCCATGGATGGGGTCCGTGGTACACCACCTGAAAAGCTGGTTTGGGTTCGGCCAAGGGAGGGGTGTTTTCATAAATTCCACTTTTAATTAGTTAAGGGTAGGGACGGTTATTATTAGTTATTTTTAGATATATTAAAGTACTTTTAACTATTAATAAACTCTTTTAACTCTCATAACTCATAAACTCAAAACTCAACCAATTTCCCTTCTAAAAGATTCTCTCTCTAGACTCAATTGTAGAACAAAGAAGAAGGTCAAGATTAGGGCTCAAGATCCATCCTTTTAACTCCAATTTCATGAGGAAAACATCAATCAAGGTATGGGAGAGTTGATACATGGAACACTTTACTCCATGAAGCCCTTCAAGTCTTAATTTCAAAATTATAAATTGGTCAAAAACTAGGGTTTTCATTCTAGCCATGGGCTCTTCATAAAAAGGATTTCTTTATGTTAATTGTTTTATATTATGGATGATTTGATGTTTAATGGTGATTTTTATTGTAAAATTTCCCATGAACCCATGAACACCCCCATGACCCCAATTTCATGAATTGTGATGGGTGTATTGATGCAAGATGATTACTATGAATTGTATCTATGTTAATCTAGTTATTGAATCTTGTTTATTCATTCCTAGTGTAGTATTTCGAGGTTTAATTGTGAAGCATGATTTGTGACCCTTGAGGGGGTAATTTTCTAGGGTTTGTACATGTTAATGAAAGTTGTGTATGAACTTATGATTCACTTTGAAAGTGAAGATCCTATGACTATTGTGTAAATTGAGATATTGTTTAAAGGCCATTTTTCCCTTACCCCTACACTTGATTGTGTATGAATTGTCTAGGATGATGATAATGTTGTTGTGTTGATTGAAAGTGTATTCTCATGAAAAGACAATGAATGTAATGTGAAAGTTCTACTCACATACTATTATTGATTCTAAGGTTGAAAGTACATTATCACTTTATTGAATCTATGAGTTATTTTATGAGTTGTATTGAATGAAGGGAAAAGTATTCATTCACACACGTAAAGGCAATTCAAGATTAATTAGGTCCATGGGTAGTGTAGCTCATGTAGAAGATTAGAAGAAGGAATTGGTTTGTGATGTGCATAGAATGGCTCGGTTAGGTGCCCAACTAGTAGATTCCACCAAGGGTGGATTCATGGTTCATCATAGTTCTGAATCTTACTTTTTGATTGATGTGAAGTCTAAGCAACACCTTGATCCTATATTGATGGACTTTAATGAATCGGTTCTCAACAAGTTCATTCGGGTTTTCTCCCAAGGGGGAGATGGGGTGCTTAGGTACCAAGGTAGGTTGTGTATGTCAGATGTTGATGTCCTAAGAGAGTGAATTTTGGAATAGGCTCACGTTTCACGATATTTTATTCATTCGGGATCCACCAAGATGTATTGTGATCTATGAGAAGTCTATTGGTGGAATGGAATGAAAAATGATGTAGCGGGCTTTGTGGCCAAATGTCCAAATTGTTAACAAGTCAAGGAGGAACACCTAAAACTATGAGGTTTGTTCCAAGATATAAATATTCCCACTTTGAAGTAGGGGGATGTGAATATGGACTTTGTTGTGGGTTGGCCTCGTACTCAAAGGCAACATGATTCTATTTGGGTCATTGTTGATAGGATGCGAAATCAACCCATTTGATTCCTGTCAAGGTTACCTTTTCAGTGGAAGATTATGCTAAGTTGTATATCAAGGAGGTAGTGAAGTTGCATGGGGTTCCTTTGTACATCATATCGGACCAGGGTGCTCAATTTCCTTCACATTTTTGGAAGGCGTTCCAACAAGTGCTTGGTACCAATGTTAAACTTAGTACAACTTTCCACCCTCCAACGGATTGTCAAGTGGAACGAACCATTCAAACATTAGAGGACATGTTCAGGGCATGTGTGATTAATTTCAAGGGTAGTTGGGATGACCATGTTCCATTGATCGAATTTGCCTACAACAATAGTTACCACTCAAGAATTGCCATAGCTCTGTTTAGCGTACTTTATGGAGGGGGTGTATATCTCTGGTGGGTTGGTTCGAAGTAGGTGAGTTTGCTTTTATTGGTCCCAAACTAGTTTATGGTGCCATTGAAAAAGTTTGACTTATTAGGGAAAGGTTGAAAATGGCCTAAAGTCGGCAAAAATCCAATGCTGATGTTAGAAGGAGGGATCTTGAATTTGAGGTTGGTGATTGGGTCTACTTGAAAATCTCACCTATGAAAGGTGTGATAAGGTTTGGTAAGAAGGGGAAACTTTGTCCCCAGTATGTGGGCCCGTACGAAATCTTAAAATGTGTTTGGAAAGCTGCTTATGAATTGGACTTGCCAAGTGAGTTGGCTCCAGTTCACCCGGTGTTTCATGTTTCTATGCTTAAGAAGTGCATTGCTGATTCGGTATCCATCCTTTCTTTAGAGTGTTTAGGAGTTGATGAGAACCTTTCCTATGAAGAAGTTTCGGTTGAGAGTTTAGACCGTCAAGTTAAGAAGTTAAGAAACAAAAAGGTAGTTTCCTTTAAAGTCTTATGAAGGAATCACTTAGTTGAGAGTGATACATGGGAGGCTGAGGTAGATATAAAGTCCCTATTATCCTCATCTTTTTCCTTCTAGTCCTATTCAAACTTGAGGTATGTTATTCTTCTTGAGATTCAAGTGTTTTGGGAGTCATGTATTTTATGTGTTTTCCATGGTTTCCTTGTGTTGTGCAATTTCTTGTGAGAATTCATGTTTAGTATATATTGAGTTTTCATGATTTATATATTCCTCATGTTGATTTGCACTTTAATATGATGATTGCATTTTTTTTCCTCATGAGGTGAATTGATAGACATGCTAAGTTATGTTTTGTTGAATGGCTTATTGGCTCCATATTGATGTGTTGAGCTTACTTGAGATGGAGAAGGTAGTTCCTCCCATGTTTATGTGAATTGATGAATTTTGTGCACAATGGATTGGTAGAAGTAGTTCCTACCTTTTTGTGTTGCGTTGACTACGTCTTGTGAAATGGAGTTGACATTTTCTCATTTGAAGTTTGTGCATGATGTGATTAGTGCAATTTCTTTAGTTTTTACACATTTTGATGTTTCATGCATAATGGGCTGCTAGTCTAGAGTTTCTAACTTAGTTTGGTGTTTTGGTCATCATTCGGGGACGAATAATCCTAAGGGGGAGATAATGTAACACCCCGAAAATCTAATGACCTAAGATAGGGCCTAGCATGTAATCTAGTAGCCTAATGAAGTTAAAACGTAAGGTTAGAGTCCTAAAATAACTTCCCTAACATTGTACTAGGTTTCTACTACCTAAACGTCAAGGCATGACCCTTTAGGATCCCCCAAGGGTCCTTGAGGAGGACCCAAGGGAAGGTCCAAAAACTGTCAAAAACCAGCTTGAACCATGATTGGACACCCACGAGACGTGGGTCGAACCACGCTCCGTGGTTAGGAGGCGTGGTTTGAGACTTAGTCTCCCTAAGATGTCCCTCCAAATCACCCACTATGATACAAACCTCTCCCATACAGTATGGGCCGTGGTCCTTCCACGATCCATGAATGGGGTCCTTGGAACACCACTTGCAAAAGCTGGTTTGGATTTGGCCAAGGGAGAGGTGTTTTCGTAAATTCCATTTTTAATTAATTAAGGGTAGGGAAGGTTATTATTAGTTATTTTAGATATATTAAAATTCTTTTAACTATGAATAAACTATTTTAACTCTCATAACTCACAAAGTCAAAACTCAATCAATTTCCCTCCCAAAATATTCTCTCTAGACTCCATAGAAGAACAAAGAAAAAGGTCAAGATTAGGGCTCAAGATCTATCCTTTTCACTCTAATTTCGTGAGGAAAACATCAATCAAGGTATGGGAGACTTGATTCATGGAACACCTTTCTCCATGAAGCCTTTCAACTCTTAATTTCGAAATTGTAAATTGGTCAAAAACTAGGGTTTACATTCTAGCCATGGGTTCTTCCTAAAAACAATTTCATTATGTTAATTGTCTTATATTATGGATGATTTGATGTTTAATGGTGATTTTTATTGTAAAATTCCCCATGAACCCATGAATACCCTCATGACCCCAATTTCATAAATTGTGATGGGTGTATTGATGTAAGATGATTACTATGAATTGTATCTATGTTAATCTAATGATTGAATCTTGTTTTATTCATGCCTAATGTAGTATTTCTAGATGTAATTCTGAAGCATGATTCATGACCCTTGAAGGGGTATTTTCTAGGGTTTGTACATGTTGATGAAAGTTGTGTATGAACTTATGATTTATTTAGAAAGTAAAGATTCTATGAATATTGTGTAAATTGAGGTATTGTTGAAAGGCCATTCTTCCCTTACCCTTACACTTGATTATGTATGAATTTTCTAGGATGATGATAATGTTTTTTGTGTTGATTGAAAGTCTATTCTCATGGAAACACTATGAATGTAATGTAAAGGTTCTACTCACATACTAATGTTAATTCTAAGGTTGAAAGTACATTCTCACTTTATTGAATCTATGAGCTATTTTATGAGTTTTATTGAATAAAGGGCAAAGTATTCCTTCACACATGTAAATGCCATTCATGATTAATTATGAATAATTGGGAAATAATGCTTAGTACCGAGGGGATATGGTCAATGAGGTAGATGCTCTTCCGTAAATATAATAGGTCGGGTCTCTAAACTATGATCATGAGATGGAAACTCCTCCGCCAATACAATAGGTTGGGTTTCTAGAAGAAATCTTTCTATCCTTGCCTATGTGCCCACATAGGTCTTTAGCTAGTGGATCCACCTTATAGCTATGCATTTAGTTCTACCTTAGGAAAGTACGATACCTTATTTAGGTGTGGGGTTATATGACACCGAATTCCATGTAGCTCACATGGTCTATGTCAGTTATGTCTACTTTTCCCAATATGATAATATAATGAATAAGACATGAACTAAACTATGACTTCTTGTTAAGTTTGCTTAGTAGGAGTGGGGGTATGGGACTTCACTTTTACATTATACAAGTTGACTTAGTAGGGTGTTATGGGATGGTTTCTTTATGTTATGATGAGACATGATTGTATGCATATATGTTGAATGGATAGTTGCTAGGAATGACTTTCTTTATGTTCAAGTAATGTAGATGACTATTTCCTTACTTATGACTATTGATTATGATGAGGTCTATAGATGATATGTATGACTAACGTAGCTTCAAAGGAGTACTTAGTATCGTTGGTATTATGGGATGCCAACCATACATTGCATAAGTGTTCTTTAGGGGTTACTAAGGTAATGATTTAACTATGTAAGGAGTATAAATATGATTATGGCTTGTCTGCTACATTGAAATTGCATGTGGGTTTCTAAACTTACCAAATGCATACTTTTTAACTAATATGTCCTTTTTATCATATTTCAAGGATCTTTATACATTCTTCCATACTTAGTACTTTATGTTCTAACCTATTTCTTCTACATTTTTGATAAGTGTAGGTTCCGGCTAGGTGAAATACACTCTCCTTTCTTGAAGAAGACTTGGATTGCTTATCTCCAAGTTGTGGTGAGTCCTTAAGTTTGAGGATGGATTATCCATTTTTTAGCTCCTATTGTACTTCTTATATTGCAAATTTATTGATGTAAAGGGCTAATTCCCAAACTTTGTATTCCTATGTTTTAGATGGTAAATGAGACGAAGTCTAGAGTCTTATGATTTTCGATTATATAAAGTGAAGTTTGATTTGATTGTAAAAGTTTTAAATTTTCCGTATTAATCTTATGGCTTTATGTGTATGATTATGCTAAGGGCTTGTATGCGACCCCTTCGGGGTTAAGTATGTTTTGTTGCTTCTAGGGAGTAACTTCGGGTCGTGACCAACTTTGTATCAGAGCATAAGGTTTTGGGATAATATTTAGGTTGATGTCTCATGAACCACATCTAGTAGATTCTTGTTCATGAATGTGAAGTGTGCCATACTTATGAATGATAGGCTAAAAGATGTTTAGGAAATTTTACTTCTTTGGTTACTATTTAGTCGTGCCTTAGAGTTGTAACTCTATGAAGTCCTTTTATAATCCTTTGCTTGTGCATATAGGAAATGACTACAAGAAGAGCGGTCACAAGAATAGTGGAAGAGGAGATTGCTAATGATGAGGGAGTTCCTCCCCAAAGTCAACGAGAGCCTTAAGTTCCTCAAGCTCCTAATAATAAGGGAGGTATGACTAATGTGGACATTAGGATGGTTCTCCAAACCTTGATACATGCTTTAACAGCTCAAGTCACTAGGGATGCTAGAGTTCAAGTGAACCCTAATGTGAGTACAACTGCTGCAAGAATTAGGGATTTCACAAAAATGAATTCACCTACCTTCTATGGCTCTAAAGTTGATGAGGACCATAAGTCTTTATAGATGAGGTGCTTAAGGTGGTTGATGCCATGGGTGTATCTTTTCGAGAAAAGGCAGAATTAGCCGCCTACTAATTGAAACACGTAACTCAAGTTTGGTATGAGCAATGGAAAGAGGAGAGATCCATGAGAGCGGGCCCGATTGATTGGAGAGTATTCAACTTGCCCTTCCTTGATAGGTTTTCCCCCTAGAGTTGAGGGTGAGAAAGATGTAATAATTCATCAACCTTCCCAAGTATGTATGAGTGTGAAGGAATATAGCCTTAAGTTCACCCAATTGTCTAAGAATGCTCCAACCTTATTGGCAGACTCTAGGGCAAAGATGATCAAATTCGTCATGGGAATATCTGATTTAGTGGTAAATGAGTGTCGTTCAGCAATGCTCATTCCAAGCATGAACATTTCACGTCTTATGGTTCATGCTGAACAAATTGAGGAGTAAATGGGTAGAGAAGTGAAGAGGGCAAGGGCCGATGGGAATTCTTCCATGGGTAAGTTTGAGGTTCAAGATAAACCAAGGTTCAAGAAGAGGCTTTCCAACCAAGGCTCATTTAACACTCCAAGGGTCAACAAATATAGGGTTTCTAACCCTAAGCCTCAAGAAGGCAATAGGGGTAGATCTTCCATGGAGTGGCCTACATGTGCCAAGTGTGGTAAGAAGCATGAGGGGAAATGTCTTGTCAGTATGGGTGTGTGCTATGGATGTGGAAAAGTGTACACCAATTAAAGGATTGCCCAACCCATAGGACCAAGGGAAGAGAGGGTAACCAAGCTCCTCCAAGTCGTTCTAATCTTGATTCTCCCAAGAAGAATCACTTCTATGCTCTCCAATCCCGAAGTGATCAAGAGGGGTCCCAGGACGTTGTTACCTATCTGCTGCAAGTATTTTCCATTGATGTTTATGGATTATTAGACCTCGGTTCCACTTTATCTTTTGTTACTCCTTTTTTGGCTATGAAATTTGATGTACTCCCCGATGTGTTAGAAGAACCCTTTTCGGTTTCTACCCCGGTGGGTGACTTCGTTGTACCTAAAAGTGTTTATAGGAGTTGTCCCATTTCATTGTCTCATAAGGTCACATTGGTTGATTTTGTAGAATTAGATATGTTAGGCTTTGATGTCATCTTAGGGATGGATTGGTTGCATGATTGTTTTGCATCCATTGATTGTAGAACCCGGTTGGTAAAGTTTCAATTTCCTAATGAACCTACTTTAGAATGGAAAGAGGGAAACTCTATCCCTAGAGGTCTTTTCATTTCATGTCTAAAAGCTAGTAAAATGATCTCAAAGGGGTGTATGTATCACATTGTTAGGGTTATGGACCTTGTGTCCAAGACTCCTTTGGAGTTAGTCACCATAGTGAGAGAATATTCAGAAGTCTTCCCCAATGACTTGCCCTGTATTCCTATCGAACAGGAAATAGAATTCGACATTGATCTTGTGCAGGATACAAAACCCATATCCATTTCCCCTTACCAGATGGATCCGGCCAAATTGAAGAAGTCGAAGGCACAACTCAAGGATTTGCTAGATAAGGGTTTTATTCAACCAAGCATATCTCCATGGGGTGCACCGGTATTGTTTGTAAAAAAGAAACATGGGTCTCTTAGGATGTGTATTGATTACTGTCAATTGAACAAGGTCACTATAAAGAATAAGTATCCACTTCCTAGAATTGACGATTTGTTTGATCAACTCCAAAGGGCTACCTTTTTCTCTAAAATAGATTTTCGTTCGGGCTACCCTCAACTAAGGGTAAGAGAGTGTGACATTCCCAAGATTGCCTTTAGGACCCGGTACGGTCACTACGAATTTGTGGTTATGTCTTTTGGGTTAACAAATGCCCAAGTGGCATTCATGGACCTAATGAATAGGGTGTTTACACATTATCTTCATTCGTTTGTGATTGTCTTTATTGATGACATTTTGATCTATTCAAGGAGTGAAGATGAACATAAGGACCATTTGAGGATCGTATTGCAAGTCCTTAAGGACCACCAATTATATGCTAAGTTTACCAAGTGTGAGTTTTGGCTAAGGTCGGTTGCTTTTTGTTGGTCATATTGTGTCGGGCATGGGTATAGAGGTTGATCCTAAGAAGACGGATTTGGTCAAGAGTTGGCCTAGACCCTTAAGTCCCACCGATATTAGAAGTTTTTTTGGGTTTGGCCGGGTATTATAGGAAATTTGTTCAGGGCTTTTCATCCATCACTTCTCCATTAATAGCTTTGACTCAATAGAAGTCCACATTTGAGTGGTTGGAGGCTTGTGAGAAGAACTTCCAAGAATCGAAGGATAGACTCACCTCCGCTTCTGTGTTAACTTTACCGGAAGGTACCAAAGGGTTTGTAGTATATTGTGATGCTTCGAGAGTCGGGTTGGGGTGTGTTCTCATGAAACATGGTAAGGTGATTGCCTATGCCTCAAGGCAACTTAAGATTCATGAAAAGAATTACCCGACCCATGATCTCGAACTAGCGGCGGTGGTTTTTACCTTGAAAATATGGAGACACTATCTCTATGGGGTGCATGTCGATGTGTGTACCGACCATAAAAGTCTTTAATATGTGTTTAACCAAAAAGACTTGAATCTCCGACAAAGAAGATGGTTAGAGCTTTTGAAAGACTATGACATGAGTGTCCTATACCATCCCGACAAAGCTAATGTGGTAGCGGATGCCCTAAGTAGATTGTCCATAGGTAGTGTGGCTCATGTAGAAGATGAGAAGAAGGAATTAGTTCGTGATGTGCATAGATTGGCTCGGTTAGGTGTCCAACTAGTGGATTCCACCAACGGTGGATTCATGGTTCATCATAGTTCCGAATGGTCCTTTGTGGTTGATCTGAAGTCTAAGCAACACCTTGATCCTATATTGATGGATTTGAAAGAATCGATTCTCAACAAGTCCGTTGAAGCTTTCTCCCAAGGTGGAGATGGGGTGCTTAGGTACCAAGGTAGGTTGTGTGTGCCGGATGTTGATGGTCTAAGAGATCTAATTTTGGAAGAGGCTCACAGTTCATGATATTCTATTCATTTGGGATCCACCAAGATGTACCGTGATATAAGAGCAGTCTATTGGTTAAATAGAATGAAAAAGAATATAGCGGGCTTTGTAGCCAAATGTCCAAATTGTCAAAAAGTCAAGGCCGAACACCTAAAACTAGGAGGTTTGTTCCAAGATATAAAGAATCCCACTTAGAAGTGGGAGGAGGTGAATATGGACTTTGTTGTGGGTTGGCTTCGTACTCCAAGGCAACATGATTCTATTTGGGTCATTGTTGATAGAATGACGAAATCAGCCCATTTCATTCTCGTCAAGGTTACCTTTTCGGCGGAAGATTATGCTAAGTTGCATATCAATGAGGTAGTGAAGTTGCATGGGGTTCCTTTGTCCATCATATCGGACCGGGGTGCTCAATTTACTTCACATTTTTGAAAGGAATTCCAACAAGGGGTTGGTAACAATGTTAAACTTAGTACCGCTTTCCACCCTCAAGCGGATGTTCAAGTGGAACAGACCATTCAAACCTTAGAGGACATGTTGAGGGCGTGTGTGATTAATTTCAAGGGTAGTTGGGATGACCATCTTACATTGATCGAATTTGCCAACAACAATAGTTACCACTCAAGAATTGCCAAGGCTCTGTTTGAAGCACTTTATGGTAGGAGGTTTCTATCTCTGGTGGGTTTGTTTGAAGTAGGTGACTTTGCTATATATGTTCCCGAACTAGTTTATGGTGCCATTGAAAAAGTTTGACTTATTAGGGAAAGGTTGAAAATGGCCCAAAGTCGGCAAAAATCCTATGCTGATGTTAGAAGGAGGGATCTTGAATTTGAGGTTGGTGATTAGGTCTACTTGAAAATCAAACCTATGAAAGGTTTGATGAGGTTTGGTAAGAAGGGGAAACTTAGTCCCCGGTATGTGATCCCGTACCAAATTTGAAAAGCATTGGAAAAAATGCATGTGAATTAGACTTGCCAAGTGAGTTGGCTCCAGTTCACCCAATGTTTCATGTTTCTATGCTCAAGAAGTGCATTGGTGATCTGGTATCCATCCTTTTTTTAGAGGGTTTACGAGTTGATGAGGACCTTTCCTATGAAGAAGTTCCAGTTGAGATTTTAGATCGGCAAGCTAAGAAGTTAAGAAACTAATAGGTAGTTTCCGTAGTACAGTTTTCAGTGCCTAAATGTCAAGGCATGACCCCTTAGGACCATCCCAAGGGTCCTTGAGGAGGACCCAAGGGAAGGTCCAAAAGTTGTAAAAAAATAACTTGAACCACGAAAGGGGACCCATGAGTCGTGGGTGGAACCACACTCCGTGGTTAGGAGGCCTGGTTTGAAACTTAGTCTCCCCAAGATTTCCCTCCAAACCACCCTCTTTGATCCAAACCATGCCCATGCATGATGCGTCGTGGGCCTATCCACGATCCGCGGATGGGGTCCGTGGAACACCACCTGCAAAAGCTGGTTTGGGTTTGGCCAAGGGAGGGGTGTTTTCGTTAATTCCATTTTTAATTAATTAAGGTCAGGGACAGTTATTATTAGTTATTTTAGATATATTAAAATACTTTTAACTATTAATAAACTATTTTAACTCTCATGACTCACAATCTCAAAACTCAACCAATTTCCCTCCCAAAATATTCTTTCTCTAGACTCCATTGAATAACAAAGAAGATGGTGCAGATTAAGGCTCAAGATCCATCCTTTTAACTTCAATTTAGTGAGGAAAATATCAATAAAGTTATGGGAGACTTTATTCATGGAACACTTTTATCCATGAAGCCCTTCAACTCTTAATTTTGAAATTGTATATTGTTCAAAAACTAGGGTTAACATTATAGCTATGGGTTCTTCCAATAAACAATTTCATTATGTTAATTGTCTTACATTATGGATGATTTGATGTTTAATGGTGATTTTTATTGTAAAATTCCCCATGAACCCATGAACACCCCCCATGACCCCAATTTCATGAATTGTAATGGGTGCATTGATGCAAGATGATTACTATGAATTGCATCTATGTTAATCTAGTTATTGAATCTTGTTTTATTCATGCCTAGTGTAGTATTTCTAGGTGTAATTGTGAAGCATGATTCATGACCTTTGAAGGGGTAATTTCTAGGGTTTGTACATGTTTATGAAAGTTGTGTATGAACTTATTATTCACTTAAAAAGTGATGATCCTAGGACTATTATGTAAATGGTATTGTTGAAAGGTCATTCTTCCCTTACCCTTACACATGATCACATATGAATTATCTAGGATGATGATAATGTTTTAGTGTCGATTGAAAGTCTATTCTCATGAAAACACTACGAATGTAATGTGAAAGTTCTACTCACATACTAATGTTGATTCTAAGGTTGAAAGTACATTCTCACTTTATTGAATCTATGAGCTATTTTATGAGTTGTAAAGGGCAAAGTATTCCTTCACACATGTAAATTCAATTCATGATTAATTATGAATAATTGGGAAATAATGCTTAGCACCGAGGGGATATGGTCAGTGAGGTAGATGCCCTTCCGTTAATACAATAGGTCGGGTTTTCCTTCCATTGTATTTCAAGGATTCTTATGCATTATTCCATACTTATTACTTTATGTGCTAACCCATTTCTACTACATTTTTGATAAGTTTAGGTTCCGAATAGGTGACATACACTCTCCTTTCTTGAAGAAGACTTGAATTTCTTATCTCCAAGTTGTGGTGAGTCCTCAAGTTCGAGGATGGATTATCCATTTTTTAGTTCCTGTTGTACTTCTTATATTGAGACTTTCTTGATGTAAAGGGCTGAAACCCAAACTTTGTATTCCTATGTTTTAGATGGTAAATGATACGAAGTCTAGATTTGTATGATTTTTGATTATGAAAAATGAAGTTTGACTTCAATTGTAAAAGTTTTAAATTTTCCACATTATTCTTATGGCTTTATGTGTATGATTATGCTAAGGGCTTGTATACGACCCCTTCAGGGTCAAGTATGCCGTGTCACTTCTAGGGGGTAACTCTGGGTCGTGACAATAGCACCATCCAGGTTTGCCAAAGCATCATACACGACCTCCTCTTAAATACCCCGTTACTCCTTACCTATCTCTTCCTTGGACTCAGCCTCTACCTCACTAGCCCTAGCATCATCTCCGGTCATAGTAGCTGGAGGAACCACATAACTGACTGGAATATCCACGCCTCAAACATCAAGAATCTCAACCATCCCAAACAATATCGATAAGTCAGTGGACTTTAGTTTGTCCACATCTCTATGCAGCCTAATAATATCAGCCTTCAAGGTCGTCACAACACTGACGGCGCCCTGGATCTTCTCATACTCCTTCACCCTCACCGTAAGGGCATCCAATTCCAACTTTTGGCCCTCAATTAGCTCTCTATTCTCCCTCATATCAGCTCAGATCGGGGCCAAGGAAACAATAATCGCCTGCTCTATTAGCCCGAGCACAACGACCTCTACCCAGAAGGCACGGACATTAGTAGATTGGCCTAGATGGCCTATCTTGTAAAGTATGGCTGGGTGATAGGGGGTCGGGTGGCAGCAACAGAAGAAGTAGTAGGAGGGGGTGCAACAGAGGAACTAGGAATATCAAGCAGAAGGGCTAGAGGTACCTGTAGGCCCACTGTCCTGAGGGGGCATGACTGCCTCAGTCGGCAACATATCAACGTCAACTACCGAGGATGTATCCGTTGGTGCAACCCTCTTTGTATCGGCCTCATCCAGTATGTACTCAGCCTAAATATGTCAGATGTTAGTAAAAGAGTTAAGGGTCACCTCCATATCCCTCTTCTCATCTCTCGGAACACGAGCCTGCGAGCAAAACACAGTGATCAAGACAAGGAAAAAAGTGAGGTCTGACCCTGCTTGGCCCTCATGGCTATCTATTGCTCAATAAGCAGCCCCAAGTTCAACTTCTACTAATATAAAAATAGTCCCAAGATAAGCAGCCTTTGGGTGTCAGAGGATCGACTCATTCTGCAAAGGCTTGACGATGTTGCTAATAAACTTGAACCAGTACCTAGTGGTTGCATTCAAGTCTTTTTTATCGATCTGGGAATTTTCCTCAATTCAGCTCGGAGTTGTATCATAAAGTAGGGCTACCAACCAACCCTTCTAATCCTTTAAGGTCTTCATCTTATCTAAATCCGAGTAGTCATACATGAAGTACTGTGAACACTCAAGTACATAATTTATATTCGAGCTGCTACACTTCATCTTTCGGTCTCGATCTGTCACGAAGTTGACCGGCTTGAAGGCACTTGCCTTCTTATTCCCCTTTGACACCAACTCTCTGTATGCCGAATAGTACTCTCGAACCCATGTAGGGATGTAAGGGCATCGGGGTTTAGTGAAAAGTTCAAACTTGTGGATCTTTAGAGTGTTAGACACCTCATGGTCCCTTTCCACCACACCATCTATAGACAACCGTTTTTTTTCCAAGATGGTCCTTGAACCCTTTTGCCTTTAGTTTGTTGAGTGACTAGGGAGGAGGACCATGTAAAGGTGGAGCCTGTAATACTATTTGAGCTGGCTGCAACTGGAGTATGATGAGTCAGCATCAGAGGCACCGGGATCCTATATAGATCATTTAGACACTTGGAGCATAGCTCCGCTCTCCTTGCCTGTAATAGATGATCATTTTCTGGCTTAGAGATAGCCTAGAGAACTATCCTAATAACCACCTCTGTAAGCCCCAAAATCAAGGGGCGCAACTGTCTCCTAATGCTAAAACTCAGGCCCGAGTCAACCCTGTTGAGCCATTTGTTACTAGTGTATGGCAGCCACTCGTAATCAAGAAAACAAACAAGTATATCTCGGCTTAAAACTAAGTCCTCGACTGGCAAAGCCCCTGTCAACAGATCTATAAACGAAACAGCTACTCCCAAGAGTTCATATAAAAAAATAGCCAAGTAGCACAGAAGTCTAAATTGGGCAGTCAAGGCCACCATGATCTCTATACCAAAACTGAAAGCATGTATATATCATGACAATACATCAAACAGCTCCTAATCTTCAGTAAACCAACAAACTAGGCCAACATGGCCATAACGTAGCTACAGACCTCACACACTAGTCTGCAAGCATCTAAGAGTATTAAATATTGGCGAGACAGGGCCCCAGCTTACCCATAAAAATATAGACAACAAAAGCTAGCAAACATCCAAACTCTGGCAGCTCTAGAGGAAAGGGGCTAGCCAATCGGATAAAAGTCAATCTTGCTGCTGAGGAGATCTACTGAGTCATCTGTCGGGACCTGCAAGAATAAATGTAGTGCCCCCAGGCAATGGGGCGTCAGTACAAAATAATGTACAGAGTATGAAAGGCAATAAACTATGAGCAGGTATCCTAATATACTGAAATAATCTGATAAATAAATCAAGGATAAGATAAGTGTACTGACCTGCTCCTAAATCTAAACTTGTCAAAAATAATAAGGCAACAACCAAACCAAGCCCCCATGAGCTCGGTAGGTACAAACAGCACACAAAACAACCTACTCAGGCCCCCATAAGCCCAAAAAGTGTCAATCATCCTATATACCCCTATCAGTAGTACCCTAGCCTTGTAGGCAGTTACATAGCCCTTATAGGAATTAATATAGCCCCATAGGCAGTACATATCTCTCCTAGGCATCAACATAACATATAGACAACTCATATACCTCTTAGGAAGCAACATGGACTTGGAGGAAGCACATAGCCTTCTTAGGTGTCAATATAGCCTTGTAGGCAACTCATAGCCCTTCTAGGCATCAATATAGCCCTGTAGGCAACTCATAGCCCTCTTAGGCATCCATATAGCCCTGTAGGCAGAACATAGCCCTCTAGGCTTAGATCACATTCTTGCAGCTAACCACAATAGCCCCAAGGGAAACAATAACAATCCAATCACTAGAAGCGAGAAATTTAGTTATAAGCAACATATACAAATAGCCTCTAAGTCGTGTCAAACATAGGGACACTACTAACTGAATAAGAATCCTGACAAGGGAGGATTATATCAACTCGAGCAGAAAACAATCAATAATAATGGCTACAATTATAACAAGGATAACAACTCAATTACATTGCTCCTAAGCTTTAAGGAAACATGCCATAAGGAGGGAATAGCCTTAACATACCTTTATCGCTGAATTCACGTGGCCTAACGACTATACGCACAATCCCCCTTGACACTACAACAAAGAAGGACCATAATCAACATAAAAGAATAAAAGATACCATGATAATCCATTAAAAGATATATATTTCTATCGCAAATTGCTCTTTGCGATTCATCAAAGCTAGAGATTTTAAGTTTGTAATACACCTAAAAACTTTAAAATATGCCCAAACTCCTATTGTCCACACAAAAGTACAATATTTTAGGAAATCGAGAAAACAAATTATACCATGTTGACGAGCTCAACGCGTGGAAAAACTTTTGTCAAGGACTTAAGTCACAAAAATTTGTAACTTGGCTAATCCTAGAAGTGGGTTTCATGAGTTTTATGGTTCTTCACTAACAAAATTGAATGAAGAATGAAGAAAAGTCGAAGAAGATGATATATATAAAGTTTCACTGACCTAGGGGACCCACCTCACCTGCTTGCTTGCGTAGTCCTGCGAAAATGTGAATATCTCTCCATTCTGAAGTCGTATGAATGAACGGATTGATGCGTTGAAAACTACACTCATAGACCTTCTATTTCATAGGTACTGGGCACCATAAATCTTCATATATTTGGAGAAAACTTTTGAGACATTTGACCCAAATTTTAGACAAATCCTTAAAAAGGAATTTACGGCAACTTTGGCCAACTTTTATTTTGCCACTTACCTAACTTCAACACTTAAGATACAACCTTGAACACTTAAAATATTACATAACACATCATTCTTAATTTATTACCCATCCTCCTGGTCTTTCCACGAAAATATGAGTCAATTTAGACGTTTAGAAAAGTCGGGGTGTTACATCCTTCCCCTTTACAAACATTCATCCTTGAATGAAAAATCTGAGTCACGCGGTTAAGTCCTTAGGAATTTCCAAAATTTAGGTAGAGTATCCTTTTTAAATGTGACCAACCAGGAAGCTAAAATGCAGAAATTCTAACCTAGGCGTCTCATAGGTTGACATAAATAGCTAAGCACTATAGCTCCGCAATAACAATGCGAGAAAATATACAACGACAACAACAATAATTGTAAGCAAAAATATATAAAAAAATCAAATAGGTATCTAACTTCACTACACTAATATAAACTGATATGCCATCACCCTAGGGTATAAAATAAGTGAGGATATTTGGACCTCATGCCATCCTCAGCTTCCTAGGTCACCTCTTCTCTATTCTTTTTTCTCCACAATACTTTAACCGAAGTCACCTCTTGGTTCTCAATTTACAGACCTGCCGATCTAATATGGCAATTGGAGTTTCCTTGTAGGACAACTCCTCTGTGATTTGAATATCCTCAATTGGGACAACCCGAGAAAGGTCTCATACGCACTTCCATAGCATCGATACATGGAAAACTGGATGAACAGATTCTAGCCCCGTAGGCAATTCTAGCTCATAAGCCACTCGTCCTACCTTTTGAACGATTCGGTATGGCCCAATGAATCTTGGACTAAACTTGCCTTTTTTGCCAAATCTTATAACACCTTTCATAGGAGAGTCTTTTAAGAATACTCAATCATCGACACAAAATTCTAAGTCTCTTCGTCGCACATATGAGTATGACTTATGTCAGCTTTGAGATGTAAGAAACCTCTCCCGAATGAGCTTAACCTGCTCCATTGTCTGTTGTACTAGATCGAGTCCAATCAACCCTAACTCACCTACATCGAACTATCCAATGGAGGATCTACATTTTCGCCCATACAAAGCCTCATAAGGTGCCATCCCGATGCTAGAATGATAACTAATATTGTATGTGAACTCAATAAGAGGCAAGTGATCATTCCAACTTCCTTTGAAGTCCAGCGCACATGCTCGTAACATATCCTCGAGTATTAAAATTGTGTGCTCAGCCTAGCCATCTGTCTGAGGGTGAAAGGTTGAACTAAGATTAACTTATGTCCCCAGTCCTTTCTGGAAAGACTTCCAGAAGTTGGTGGTAAATTGTGCTCCTCTATCAGATATAATAGATATTGGGGCACCATTTAGCCTAACAATCTCTCTAATATAGAGCCCTGCATAATCTTCGGCCGTAAAAGTAGCCTTGACCTATAAGACATGGGTATATTTTGTTAGTCTATCAACAATTACCAAATAGAGTCAAACTTGCGACGTGTTTGAGGTAACCCTATAATAAAATCCATATTAATTGCTTCCCACTTCCACAAAGGTATGGCTATCTCCTGAACTAGCCCAGTGGGCTTTTGATGCTTAACCTTCACCTATAGGCAGTTAGGACACTATGCCACAAACTCTGCAACATCCTTCTTCATCTTGTGCCACCAATAGATCTCCTTAATATCATGGTACATCTACGTTGAACTAGGGTTAATAGAATAACGAGAATGATGTGCCTCTTCCATAATTCGATATCGAAACCCTGTAACATTCAAAACACACAATCAAATGCTATATCTAAGAATTCCATCTCCTGCTATATCAGATGCTAAAGACTTTTGATCCTAGGCATTGGCTTGGAGATGCTCTAAGCTAGGATCCTCTTGTTGCCGTGATTTTACCTCCACAAGTAGAGATGAAACAGTTGTGTCCTGAATTGTGACCCCACTATCGTCTACCTGTAACAATTTGACTCCCAAGCTTGCTAATGGATGAAGCCTTTGCGCTAGCTCCTGCTTCTCAACACCTAAATAGGATAAACTACCTATAGATCTTCGACTGAGGGCATCTACTACCATATTTTCCTTTCCTGGATTATATAAAATATCCATGTCGTAGTCTTTCAGTAATTCAAGCCATCGACATTATCGCACATTTAACTCCTCCTATCTAAAGATATATTGAAGACTTTTATGATCTGTGAAAGTGTCAGCATGAGCGTCATACAAATAGTGTCTCCAAATCTTTAATGCATGCACAACTACAACCAACTCTAAATCGTGGGTCAGATAGTTCTTCTCATGCTTCCTCAATTGCCATGAAGCATGTGCGGTAACCTTACCATGTTGCATTAGAACACATCCCAATCCAATACCACAGGCATCACAGTACATAACATAGCCCTCTGAACCCTCTGGCAATGCTAGAACTAGTGTTGATGTCAACCTGTCCTTCAGTTCCTCGAAATTATGCTCGGAAGCTTCAATTAACTAGGAGTTAGTTGTTTTTTTGGCTAACTTCGTTAATGGTGCTGAAAGTGAAGAAAACCCCTCTACAAACCTTTTGTAGTACCCAAATAATCCTAAGAAACTACGAACCTCAATCGAAATCATGGGTCTGGGCCAAGTCTTTACAACCTCAATCTTTTTTGTATTAACCATATTGCCGGAATATGATATGATATGGCCTAGGAAAGCCACAGAGCTCAACCAGAACTCACACTTAGAGAACTTTGCATAAATTTCCTACTCTCGAAGAACTTGAAGGACTGCTCGCAAGTGATTTGCATGCTCAGCTTTTGAATGCGAATAGACCAAAATATCATTAATAAATATAATCATAAATGTATCTAGATACGGCCTGAGTATGCTATTCATCAGGTCCATGAACACTGCTAGGGCATTAGTTAATCCAAAAGACATTACCAAGAACTCAAAGTGTCCATATCTGGTTCTAAAATTTGTCTTTGGAATGTCTTTCTCCAGAACTCATATTTGGTGGTACCCTGATCTTAAATCAATCTTTGAGAAGCACTCAACACCTTGTAACTTATCAAACAAGTCATATATCCTTGAAAGGAGATATTTCTTTTTTATAGTCACCTTATTCAGCTATCGGTAATCGATACACATTCTTAGTGAGCCATCTTTCTTCCTCACGAATAGCACTGTCGCACTCTATGGTGAAACACTAGGCCTGATAAAGCCTTTATCCAGCAAGTCTTTCAGGTGATCCTTTAGCTCCTTTAGCTCAGCAGGAGCCATTTTATAAGAAGGGATACATATGGGTTGTGTATCTGGTAGCATATCGATAGCAAAATCAATTTCCCATTCTGGAGGGATATAGTGGAGCTTGCCTGGAAATAAATCTAGAAACTCATTAACTACCAGAATAGATAGAAAAGTCGGTGGTTCTGCATCTATATTATCAACGTGAACAAGATGATAAATACAACCCTTAGTAATCATTCTCCTCACCTTAAGATAGGAAATAAACCTACATTTCGGCATTGTTGTATTGCCTTTCCATTCCCAAACTGCCTCTCCTGTAAAGTGGAATCTAACAATCTTTGTTCGGCACTCAACATTAGCATAACAAGACGCTAACCAGTTCATACCCATAATAACGTCGAAATCGACCATTTCTAACTCTACGAGGTCTACAGAGGTATGAAGATTGATAATTTCTATCGTACAATCTCTATAGATTCCCCTGGCAATAGTAAACTCACCAATTGGTGTAGATACAATAAAGGGTCGATCTAATGACTCTGCTACTATACATAACTTCCCTGCAATAAATGGAGTAACATAAGACATAGTAGATCCAAGATCTATCAAAGCATAAACACAATGGGAGCAAATAATCAATGTATCTATCACAACATCTGGTGTTGACTCTGAGTCTTATCGGCTAGCTAGTGAATATATACGGTTTTGGCCACTACCAGAACTAGATGTTCCCTCTTTGCCTCCACCTCTACCTCTACCTACTGGATTCTGGGTCCACACCCTGTAGACTGTGCTGATGAGAAAGAACCTACTAACCTGGTCGACTAACCAATACAACCCTGACCTATGGTTGGGCAGTTTCTCCACCCATGCCCCTCCTGTCCATGAGAATAACAACCTTTGGAACCCTGTCTGCACCTCTCAAAATACATCCTACTGCAGGTAGCGCAACGGGCGGGGTTGTCCTAGCCTGGCCTCAACCCCTTTACTCTTTAGAGCCTGATGCTCGTGAACCCTCATCTGGGCTTGAATGTCCCTGATGATCAAATCTACTGCCTTGGAACTACTGTGGTGGAGGTCTAGGTGGCCTAATAGAATATCAGGGTCTTGGACCATCCTGAAATTCTCCCTATGACACAACGGGCCTATCCCTCTTCAGTCTCTCTCTCTCGACCCTCTCACTGATATACTGCAGATGTCGGCGATACACTATTCCCTGTGAAAAGGCCTTAATTCATGAGATATCCATACTATCATTTAGTTCAGCGGTAGAACAAGCGTCGATATAGTCTGAGTCAAGCCCTCCCATAAATCTACGCACCCTGTCATGTATCGTATCAACAAATGCTGGTGCATATCTAGCCAATGAATCAAATCTCTGCCCGTACTCTGGGACACTCATGCTGCCTTGTCGGAGGTTAAGAAATTGGTCCACCTGGCCATCCCTAATTTGTCGAGGCAAATAGTGATCTATGAAAGCATCTGTAAAGCTATCCCAAGTGGGTATAGTTGTATCTTTTCCGTAGATCTTTTCCAACTTTTGTACCACAATACTACAACATCATGCAATGGAAATACTGCTAATTCAACTGACTCAATCGCTAAGGCATGCATGACTCTGAAGATCCTATGAAGCTAATCAACAAAGTGTTGAGGGTCTTCTCTGCGATCTGTCCCTGTAAACTGTGGAGGATTCAAGGCAATAAATTCACCAACTCTCAAACTTCTGGGCCCTTCAGAAGGTCCGGCAACATCTGGCACAATTGGCTGGTGTTGTGCATCTACTAACTATGCTAACATACATACTGCACTCTTGAAATCCTGGTCAGATGGAATAGAAGGAACTAGAGGTGGTACTGCTGGTGGAGCTGGGGGTCTTGTAGCCCTCAGAGGTCCCTTAAGCAGTGGAGAACCTATAGGGGGCTTAAAAGATGTCTCCCCCTGGGTCTCACAATGGGCGACCTCCACCTGTGGTACCTTATCACTACCCTCGTCTATAGCTGTATCTAGCCCTTGGCTAGCTATGGTCTGTCTTATTTCGGCCACTAATGTTTAAGAGCCTAATCAACTGACACTATTTTGGTTCAAGTGCCATACAATCGCGTGTAGTGATATAACCCAACCAAGGGTTGGAATCGTTCCCACAAGGAGTGGTTTTGAGAATTAATAGAAAAATAAAATCTAGTACTAATTAGTCGTAGCTATAGATATTAATGATTAAAAACATACTAAATCTAAGGGGTGACGCAAGAGTCAATTATCAATGGGGGTTTGTATTAATTAACAACTAAAAATAGAAGAAAAAAAAATATAAGAAAATGAGATATGGAGACGAGATTCTTAGGATGTGATAGGAATACTGGATAAATTTGACTATTGGATACATGCTTTTGATGGTAGATTGTTGAACATTTAGGACTAGGCTAGACTATAGTGGGGGCAAATTCTCTCTCGACCAACTTACCCCGAATCAACTCGATTTCTCTCGAATAGCGGGTTGCCGCATTAAGCACAGCCTCTGCCTTAGCCCATTCACTCTCTCGAGCGGAATGTGTGGGAAAAGGACTAGGATTCACTCTCTCGAGCTGAACCCATGTCGACCCAATACCACTGGCTATCAATTTAGTAGTCTTAGTTTTACGACCTCTCTCTCGAGCAAGCCAAAAACACTACTACGAAATCGTATTTGCAACTACAATCCCATTAAGTTCATACAAAAATACTAAACGGAATCACATTTAAACAACAAATAAACCATTAACAAGAAAGACCTAACAGATAATCTAACCCATATTCACAATCACACCCCAAGAATTGGGGTTTTTGTTAGACATGTAAAACAAATAAAAATCAATACCAATTTTAGTTTCCATTAATTGGGTATGAAGTATTAAGTCTTAAAACACATCAAGAGTGAAGAATCTTCGAGAACCACGTCCAATTCCTTGGAGTTGAAACCCTTTAAATCTTCAAGGTTTAGAACAAAGTCTCCAAAACCCTCTAAAACTTGAAAAAGAAAATATTCTAAGTTTGAATAATAATTGTCTATGACTTAATACTAAGTTAACAATTTAAACAAGTATTTATAGTGTTTGAAAATTTGTGTCACAGCAGATCACTCAGCGCAGTTAGTCAGGATCGCCGATTGTATCGGCGATCCGCCTTTTGGTTGATTTCATCACCTTCTTGCTTTATCCTTCAGCATCTTCGCGCTTCGAGTTGTTGGGAGATATAGTAATGCTTCGCAGAACAACTTGGTGACACACCGATTGCTCCATTTCATCGCCAACTTGATTTTTTCCTTTAGGGCTCAACATACTGGAACAAAAGGCAATCTCTAGGCTGATTAGCAACTAGCCAACTGGGCTCGGCAATCTTCAGGCCTTCATTTCTTCGTTCTTTTCAGCCGCTTTGTTCCTTCTTGCTAAGAAATGTCCATGTTTTGCCTCAAACTTCAAATACTTGAAACTTAAGGGTTTTCATCAGATATTGAGACATAATATGCATTTAAAGACACTAATTCTATCAAAATATAGCCCTAAATGAGTCCAATTTATGGACTCATCAGGCATCTCTATCTGTATACAAATATCAATTATAGGCCAGAAACATCAACCCTTAAGACACTACTCTATAACATGAGGTGAGCAAAAGAAGGATAGTCATTCTAACATGCCTGGTAGCTTCTTACTTATTGAATGTGGTGCACAACACATTTATAAGCAAGACTCTACTAGACACGGCTTGTAGACTCCCTGGGATACGACGTTGCTCTGATACCAAGTTTGTGACGCCCCAAACTCAAGGGACACAAATGGCTCCTAATGCCAAAACTGAAGCCCGAGCTGACCCTGCTGAAATATTTTCTACTAGCTCATGGCAGCCACATGCAATCAAGAAAATAAACAAGTATATCTCGACTTAAAACTAAGACCTCGGCCGGCATGGATCCTATCAATAAATCTATAAATGAAACAACTACTCCCAAGAGTTCATCTAAAGAAATAGACAACAAGCACAAAAGTCAAGATTGGACTATCAAGGCCACCATGATCTTTATACCAAAACTGAAAGCATGTATATATCAAGACAATACATCAAACAGCTCACAAGCTTTAGTAAACCAGTAAACTAGGCCGGCATGACCATGATATAGCTACACACCCCACACACTAGTCTGCAAGCCTCTAAGAGTAGTAAAGATTGGCGGGACAGGTCCCTAGCCTACCCATAAAAATATATACAACAAAAGCTAACAAACCTCAAAACTCTGGCAGCTCCGGAGGAAAAGGGATAGCCAACTGGATAGAAGTCAATCCTGCTGCTGAAGAGGTCTACTGGGTCGTCTGTTGGGACTTGCATGCATGAATGTAGCGCCCCCAGGCAATGGGGCATCAATACGAAATAATGTACAGACTATGAAAGTCAATAGACTATGAGCAAGTATCCTAATATATTGAAATAATCTGATAAATAAATCAAGGATAAGATAAGTGTACTGACTAGCTCCTAACTATAAACCTATCAAAAATAATAAAACAACAACCTAACCAAGCCCCCATAAGCTCTGTAGATACAAACAGCACACAAGACCACCTACTCAAGCCCTCATAAGCTCGGCAGATACAAACAGCACACAAGACCACCTACTCAAGCCCCCATAAGGTCTAAAGGTGCCGATCAGTCTATATACCCCTATCGGTAGTCCCCTAGCCCCGTAGGCAGTCACATCGCCCTCATAGGCATTAATATAGGCCCGTATGTAGCACATAGCTCTCTTACGCATCAACATAGATTATACAAAACTCATAGCCTTCTTAGGCAACAATATGGCCCTGTAGGAAGCACATAGCCTTCTTAGGCGTTAATATAGCCCTGTATGCAACTCATAGCCCTTTTATGCATCAATATAGTCCCGTAGGCAACTCATAGCCCTGTTAGGCATCCATATAACCCCGTAGGTAGAACATAGCTCTTCTAGACATAGATCACATTTCTGCAGCTAACCACAATAGCCCCAAGGGCAACAATAGAAATCCAATTGCTAGAAGCGAGCAATTTAGTTATAAACAACCTATATAAATAGCCTCTAGTCGTGTCCATAACATAGCTACACATCCCACACACTAGTCTGCAAGCTTCTAAGAGTAGTAAAGATTGGTGGGACAGGGCCCCAGCCAATCCATAAAAATATATACAACAAAAGCTAACAAACCTCCAAACTCTGGCAGCTCCAGAGGAAAGGGGCTAGCTAATCGAATAAAAGTCAATCCTACTGCTGAAGAGGTCTACTGGGTCATCTGTCGGGACCTTCAAGCATGAATGCAGCATCCCCAGGTAATGGGGCGTCAGTACAAAATAATGTACAGAGTATGAAAGACAATAGACCATGAGCAAGTATTCTAATATACTGAAATAATCCGATAAATAAATCAAGGATAAGATAAGTTTACTGACCTGCTCCTAAATCTAAACTTATCAAAAATAATAAAAACCACAACCTAACCAAGCCACCATAAGCTCGGCAGGTACAAACAACACACAAGACCACCTACTCAGGCCCCCATAAGCATAGAAAGTGCCAATCAGTTTATATAACCTTATCGGTAGTACCCTAGCCCCGTAAGCAGTCACATAGCCCTCATAGGAATTAATATAGCCCCGTAGGCAGTACATATCTCTGTTAGGCATCAACATAACTTATAGACAACTCATAGACCTTTTAGGCAACAATATGTCCCTGTAGGAAGCACATAGCTTTCTTAGGTGTCAATATAGACCTGTAGGCAACTCATAGTCCTTCTAGGCATCAATATAGCCCCGTAGGCAACTCATAGCCCTCTTAGGCATCTATATAGCCCTGTAGGCAGAACATAGCCCTTCTAGGCATAGATCACATTCCTGCAACTAACTACAATAGCCCCAAGGGAAACAATAACAATACAATCACTAGAAGTGAGCAATTTAGTTATAAGCAACATATACAAATAGCCTCTAACGCGTGTCCAACATAGGGACGCTACTAACTAAATAAGAATCACGACAAGGGAGGATTATATCAACTCGAGCAGAAAACAATCAACAATAATGGCTACAAGTATAACAAGGATAACAACCCAATTACATTGCTCCTAATCTTTAAGGAAACATGCCATAAGTAGGAAATTGCCCTAACATACCTTTATCGTTGAATTCACGTGGCCTAAAGGCTTTACTCACAACCCCTTTCGATACTACAACAAAGAAGGATCATAATCAATGTAAAAGAATATAAGATACCTTGATAATATGATAAAAGATATATATTTTCGTCGCAAATTGCTCTTTGCGTCTTATCAAAGCTATAGTTGATGAAAGAAGGGTCTTACCTTGATTTTAAGTTCGTAATACACCTCAAAACTTTATAATATGCCCAAACCCCTGTTTTCCATACATCAAAGTACGATATGCTAGGAAATCAATAAAGCAAATTATACCATGTTGACAAGCTCAACGCGTGGAACAACTTTTGTCAACGACTTAAGTCACGAAAATTTGTATCTTGGCTGATTCTAGAAGTGGGTTTTGTGAGTTTTCTGGTTCTTCACTAAAAAAAAATGAAGGAAGAATGAAGAAAACTCGAATAAGATGACATATATAAAGTTCCACTGACCTAGGGGACCCACCTCACCTGCCTACTTGCGCGGTCGTGTAAAAACACGAATATCTCTCCATTATGAAGTTGTATGAAAGAATGGGTTGATGCGTTGGAAACTAGACTCACAGACCTTCAATTTCATAGGTCGTAGGAACCATAACTCTTTATAGATCGGGATAAAACCTCCGAGACATTTGACCCAAATTTCAGACAAATCTTTAAAAAGGAATTTACGGTAACTTTCGCCAAATTTTATTTTGCTACTTACCTAACTTCAAAACTTGAGATACAACCTTTGAACACTTAAAATATCACATAACACATCATTCTAATTTATTACCTACCCTCCTGGTCTTTCCATGAAGATACGAGTCAATTTCGATGTTTCGTTGTCAGAGTAAGTAAGGTACGTGGCATATAACCCCTCACTGTCAGATCTATCCTCTACTAGTGTGGTCTAAACATGGCCCTTACCTTTTCCCTTTCCTCCTTTTGGATGAAATTTTGTAGCCGGGGCCTGGAAAACAGCAACTGCCTCATTTATGAGTATTCCTCGAGCCCTTTATGGGGCGGTTAATTCCTACCAGCGACTTTGGGTCTAGCCATACCTTCAAAACAATATGAAAACGTTTGATGTAGATGAGATAAAGTTAGAGTAAAAGATGCAGGAAGACTCGTAGAACCGATTGGCGAGTTGCCGAACATCTTTGGAGAGCCAAGTCTGGCTCGTCGAATGTTCTAGTATGAAATGTGCAAAAATGTTGGACAAGTCGGCGATATCCTGGGCCATTCAACAGATCACCGACACGCTTCGACAAACTAGAAGTAGTTCACCGAAAGTTACTGAAAATTTTTAATGATTTAGGGCGTAGAAGGATGATCAGGAACTACTTTCGGCGAGTCCTCGAGTGAACTTGGCTAGCACAAGCATATCGCCGAAAGTTACAAAATCAAAACTAAGAATTTAAAGAATTAAAAGCGATCAAAAGGGGATATTAGGCGAACTGCTGAACCACTCGGCAAGCTTGACCCAGCTCATCGAACAATCCAACTTGCCTATTTTGCACTCTGACCTTCAAAATCTAGGCCACAGCCCACGAAAACAATATTCAACTCACATAGTTGCAATTCAAGTAAGACCCATAAGACCCAAGCCCACGGGGTACTCAGACTACTCCCGATTTGGCAAAAAATTACCAATTGACGTCTTCTGCACTTAAGAATGATGTCAACTGCTCTATCAATGGGCAAAATTCGACAATTAGCACAATCCGGGGTCACTCAGACTTCACCTCGCTAGCCCTACAACATTTTCAATGCAACCCAACAATTTTAACAAGCTACTACTCGGGAATTCATTATCTAAGGCCAGTAAATACAATTTAAACTAACTACGAGAAATTATAACAACACAAAAAAAAAAAAAAATTAAGCACAAAGATAAACAACAATTTAATCATGCATTCGATTCCAACCAATTTTTATAGCGAGGTTCGAAAAACGAACCTTAAAAGCCAAATAGTTGTAAAGCTAGGCTAGCAATGAATTCCAAAAGTCCACCCCGAGCAAAAGATTCCACGTAAAAGTAAGATCAACATTACAATAACAAAATATAAGCATTTATGAGAGTTCGAAAGTTGAAAAGTATGAAAATGAAGAGATTTTGAATTTAAAATGGTTTGTCCTTTAAAAACTCTTCAGTTCGCGTGCTGGTCGGCGACCACGACTTATGTTAGTGACCCATTCGGCAATGCGCCGAGTCTTCCTTTAGCCCTTCGAGTTTTACAGAACTCCTATCAAACTAGGTGGTTACAAAAGCGATACAGTCGGCGACCTGTTCGGCAAGTCGCCGACTTGATCTTTGGCTCGCCTTATAGCCATTTTCCAAAAGTTTCAACTTTTCAACCTGCACATTCAAAACCTTGTATTCAACAATAGTAATAAAACCATTAAAGCTTGGGTTTCCTCCCAAGATACGCCTTTCAATGTTTATTTTTTGGGTTGGCCAAGGTATCAGTTGGCAAACCCCCTTTTTGCCTTGGCTTCAAACAAAATTAGATTTTATCCATTTGCGTTTACAATTGCTTGATGGTCACTGAGTGAGAGGTGACCATTTGATTGAGGGTTCAGAAATCCTCTTTCATTTATTTCAAAACCTTGTCAGTGCGAAAGTTCTCTAGGTCATCCCTTTGCTCCTTTGTCTTTTGACGTTCATAAGGTGGAACATATCTTTCCTTGTCACAATCCGATTCCTTCCAATAAGCCCTGCGATCATGCCATTCTCTGTCACGGTCACTCCATTCATCATCCCTTTCCCAATTCCAACTTGGATTCCCACCTGAACTAGGATAGTTCAGACAGAAGTGTGCCTCCTCAGGGTTCGCTCCACCAACACCAACAACATTTACACTTTTCAACCCACTACCTATCACATTTTTTTGACAAAATATCCAACTGGTCATAATTTTGGCCATATTTTGGTCTCGCTCGTTGTCATTCTCGATCTGCTCTTTTGTCATCTAAAAGGTTAGAGAAGACACCTGGTCCTCTCAAGTGTACCATGCTCTGTTAATTTTGGTCATCCCATCGAGGAGTTTAGATGCCATTTCGAAAGGTTGTTGCATTATACCCCTTGAAACAAGTTGATACACAACACTTTTGTTCACTGAGTCAAGACTCTTGAGTGTTGTAACAATACGTTGTTTGGAAGTCCGTGAGTCGGACATTGAAGTAACAACTTCTGAAATCTCAGCCACACCTCATGGATTGGTTCACCTTACGTTTGAAGCCCTGAATATTATCTCTTAAGTCCATCATCCTCGAAGGAGGAAAGAACTTTACAAAGAATGACACGGTAATTTCATCCAAGTAGTAATGGAGTTCCTCGATAGATCAGATAACCACTTGTAGGTTCCCCCATTAATGAAAAAGGGAAAAAATGGAGACACACTAATTCTTGAGAGATGTTCTTGAATGTAAATGGACCACATACGTCTACAAAATTCCAAATATGCTCATGGGGATCCTCATGAGCTAGCACTCCATATAATCCTTTCATTTGCAAGAGCTGCAACAACATTATGCTAGTTACATGGAAGATGACATTCCCCTCAACGAGAGGTAGATGTATAACACCAATACAACTGAATTAGATCAGGTCATTAACATCATTCAAGTTTCAAATATCATCTTGGTGGCCGAGTTGGTTACTGTTACTCTCGTTCACACTCATCTCGTCCTCTGTTAAAAAATAACCAACTACAAATGCAAGAAAAAGTAAGTCGATTCAACTACAACACAAAAAGATCACACTTTAAACTTCAATAAGAGAATTCTAAACAGCACTCCCCGGTAGCAGCACAATTTTTGATAAATGCTCAACTACACCTCATCCAATACTAGGTGTAGGCGATTGTAATCTAGTATAAAACCCAACAATTGAGTTGGGGTCGAACCCACATGTAGCAGTACAAGTTTGAATTCAGTTATGAAGTTATAAATGCGATCAAATTGGATGTAGGAATTGAAATTATTAAAAAACATTTAGATAAATCGATAGGGTGACATGAATGCCAGATGGGGGAGTTGGGTTGTTAATTAGCAACTAGAAGAAGTACGAAAACAGGGGTAAACAATAAGTAGAGAGGAATTCTTGGAGATGTTATGAAATATAGGTTAATTTCACTACATGGGTAATTGTAATTTACTTAGCAATTGCTAAATATCAGTGGGTAGGCTAGACTATAGATGTTATAGCTTTCTCTCGAACAACTATTCCGATTCAAGCTAGTTCTCTCAAACCTCGACAAGTTTAACAATATAAGCAACCCAAAACCTTTATTTGTCTACTCTCTCGAGCTTGATAGGTAGAATCAAGTATAGGGTTTACTCTATTGAGCTAAACCCACATCAACCCAATAATTACAATAATTAATCGAACACCTTGGTTCTAAAATCTCTTTTTCAAGCAAGCTCAAAACACTAATTTATAATTGCATTTGCAACTACAATTCATAGATTATTGCACATCTATTGATTAAACCCACTTCAATTAAGCATTTAAATCGGTAAACAACAATACCCACAAACTAATTAAGCTAATAACACATAATTACACCCCAAGAATTGAGGTTTTAGCCGTGTTGACACCCAATTTTGGCTCTCCCTTTTCCTAAGATTAATTTCTCTATGGTTTTTAGTCTTGACTATTTTATTTTTTTATTTTTGAAATAAGTTTATAATTAGTTTTTTTTTTTTTTTTTTTTTTTTTTACATATGTATAAATAAATTTAGCACCAATAATAGTTTTGAAGACATTTTATTCCTCTAATTAAAAATACATATATACTCAAATTATTATATAATATTTTATAATATTAATATAACAAATCTCTACTTTACAACTCCAAACAATTTTTCCTACGTTGTTGGTTATAGTTGTGGGATCTATAATAACACGTATGAAAAATATTTAAGTTGCGATATATATTTATATAAGTTAAAATATTTTTTTCTACCATTTGTTCTAATAAAATGTTAGTATATTAACTTTTCTTTTGAAATCCAAATATTTTTGCTACACCATTATTTGAAGTTTCCCTATCGTTTAGTAGCGGGCTATTCCTACGAGTATTTTGCAAAGTATATAATATATGTAAATATACATATGCATGTTTTTAGAAAATTAATCAAGACAAAAAAAAGGGATTGTTAAATTAATTAAGTGGAAAAATTGTTTAAAGAATAGTATTATTTTAACCAATTTATTTATTTATTTTTACCTTAACTAATTAAATATAACCCAACACACCCTATGTCTCTCTGGCTCATTAACGACAAACTAGAGAACTTGATGAACTCACCGGATTTTGCTTCGGACCAACGCTTTGGCGGCGATGCCACCATCTCAATCACATCCAAGTCGCCTTTTCCCCTTTCCCATGGATTTGAAAATATATTTATTATATTGTAAGACTGTATCATTATCTTTTGATTTAATTGTATTATAAAGATTGTTCTAAAATAATGATACATAATAAAACTTATCCAATTTAGCATCTATTAAATAATTGATAGTACATAAGTTAGAATATATTCCCTACTAAAATCTTATTTCATTTCTATTACACTAACAAAACATTTGATAGTATGGTTTGATTGCTCTACAAGCTTTTTATTGAGATACAAATGAAGAACCTTTTAACTATAATACATATTATGTGTACTTTTCGTGAATGTGTACAACATATTTACCAATGTAAAATAATAAATAAATACATCAACACATCATTGGTTATTTTTGTCTGATTGATCTAGTAGAACTCATATAAGTATTTCATTTTCCAATTATTGCTCGGGTTCCCTTTAAAACTTTCATCAAATTTCATTTTTGATCATTACGAACTTGTTTTTGACTATTATTATACAAGAATAAATTCTAAAGAATATATTTATGATTTCATCAAAATGAATACCATATTATCACATCACCTTAAATATGTCATCTCTTCTAATTTGATGATTAAACAAATGATTTATGTAAAAAATATCCAAAAAGGAGAACAATATACACTAATAAAAAAATAGAAGGAGAAAACAAAAATGAACATCCAACAACTCCATAGATGATTGTTATCTATAAATTAGTTTGTCATAAAAATTAAGTAGAATGAAAATTGATAAGGCATGATATTTAAGTAGAAAATGTAAATTAATAGAAGTTTTTTTAAACTCATATAAGAAAATGTAAAAAAAAAAAAGTGAGTTTTTAACAATTATTTACTGAAGCAAATTAAATATATTAATTGCATAATAAGTATAGAAGTCCAAGGGGTTACACTTGAATAATCCATTAGTTTTTCGCTCTCAACTAAATCAATACAATAATTTTTTTCCTAATCTTTAATAACTCAAATTCAACCTAACAAAGACTAAAAAGTAGTTAACAAAGTGAAATCTTGAAGTACCTTTGTTTTTACTATAAATGCAAATTCAAAATTCTTGCAACTAAATTGCTTCAACCTAATTTTATAGTTCCAATCTGAAAATTAAAACAGGTATATTCATTTAAGAAAAATCATACAAAATGAGTTATGAGAACAAAGAGAGAAAACAAACACAAAAACGAAAATAAAATTATATAAAAAGCAAATTTCAAAGAGAAAATAAATAAATTAATAAATAAGAATATGGCTTATATTACTTGAGGGTAAAATGATTTAGAATTTTACTGAAAATGCATTTTATTATAAAAAATATTGGCTGAAAAATATATATGACTATGTTTATATACCTTTATCGTCTCATTTCTAATTAATCACAGTCTCATTATTCTTTAAGAAATGTTGTTCAAGAAAAAAACTTATCAGAATTTCTACACTTCAATATTTACTTTGCTAAATTTGGATGAATAAAAGAAAAATAGATGATTTAAGAAGAACATGAAATATATAAAATATCAACAAAAAAATCACAATCTTGTACCTTTGGATATTTCTCAAGAACAATAAATTTTTTCAATAACATTATTCAAGAAGTTATCTGAAGGATATTTGAATGGACAACCATCCCCTACCAACACATTAAGCAATCTCAAACAAATCATTCAGAAACAAACTAATTGCCCAATCATATATAAAACAATTCTTCAATAAATAACTATTAAAATCAAAATAACTATTATGTAGATGAGTATATACTTGTTCGTTTAACGTGCACCGCTAGTGACTGCTATGGCAAGAGGTCGTGGAAGGGTTCGAGAAACAACCTAGTTCTATGGTACACAATTCTACACATGTGATGAAACATGAGGATAAGAGGAAAAAATCAGCACAACACTACCTACCGATGTTAACACTACCCATGATGCTAGCTAGTACCTCCTATGGCAATGATAACTTGAGGAGGGTACAAGTAAGCTCCATCCCGCTAACTGAATTGAGGCATAGTGATTGCATACCAGGCTTGAAGACCCAATGATTCAATGGTTCATTGGTAGATAGATTTTAAAATAGAGGATCGAAATCTCAACCTCCTCACAACATTGTAAGTGGTAGGGTTAACGATCCACAACAAGATGCTACTTCGAACTCCTTACTAACTAATAATAGGGCAGCAACTAGTGATTTGGCTCTCATGTATATCCCTATAGCAATTATGAATGGGCAACTAGTGGTACAACTAATCTAGGAGGTGTTTATAGAGAAGCAACCACGTGGAAATCATCTCTAATTGCTTATTTTATTGGAGAAACACCAGGATATGATGCTATTTACAGATACATTGGGAAATTATGGGCATGTGCTGCTGAACCGGAGCTTTGCTAACATGAAGAAAGATACCGCATCATCAGATTCCAATCCACTCAAGATCTGAATGAGATACTCTTTTCTGGTCCATACATAATGAATAATAAACATGTTATTCTGATAGCTTGGACTCAGGATTTTTATTTTTGTGAAGAGCTTCCTTTATTGATTCCCTTATGGGTTACATTTCCAAAGTTTCCAATATCATGTTGGGGGAGCGAATCATTAACTAGAATAGCAAGTATGTTGGGGATTCCTATTTATGCTTATGAGTGCACAAAAAAAAAAACTAGAATCTTATTCACAAGAATGGTGATAGAAGTGAATATCACTAAAACCTTGCCGGAAGAGATAATAGTTTCTAATCCCAATTATAATCAATTTGAGCAGCAATTAGTGTATGACTGGCACCATAACTTTTGTACGGTATGCTGTGTAGTTGGAAACTCTTACAATCAACGGGATATAAAAGCTCTAGTAGAAAAAACTACGAAAGAGACCCGGGCAAAGGAAAATTGATCAAACATGGAAGGCTGAAAGTGCAATTCCCCTGATATCATCACGAAAGATCAAAATAGGGTTACTAGCAATTATGCTCAATACCCCCAACATTTTCAATGCAACCCAACAATTTTAACAAGCTACTACTCGGGAATTCATTATCTAAGGCCAGTAAATACAATTTAAACTAACTACGAGAAATTATAACAACACAAAAAAAAAAAAAAATTAAGCACAAAGATAAACAACAATTTAATCATGCATTCGATTCCAACCAATTTTTATAGCGAGGTTCGAAAAACGAACCTTAAAAGCCAAATAGTTGTAAAGCTAGGCTAGCAATGAATTCCAAAAGTCCACCCCGAGCAAAAGATTCCACGTAAAAGTAAGATCAACATTACAATAACAAAATATAAGCATTTATGAGAGTTCGAAAGTTGAAAAGTATGAAAATGAAGAGATTTTGAATTTAAAATGGTTTGTCCTTTAAAAACTCTTCAGTTCGCGTGCTGGTCGGCGACCACGACTTATGTTAGTGACCCATTCGGCAATGCGCCGAGTCTTCCTTTAGCCCTTCGAGTTTTACAGAACTCCTATCAAACTAGGTGGTTACAAAAGCGATACAGTCGGCGACCTGTTCGGCAAGTCGCCGACTTGATCTTTGGCTCGCCTTATAGCCATTTTCCAAAAGTTTCAACTTTTCAACCTGCACATTCAAAACCTTGTATTCAACAATAGTAATAAAACCATTAAAGCTTGGGTTTCCTCCCAAGATACGCCTTTCAATGTTTATTTTTTGGGTTGGCCAAGGTATCAGTTGGCAAACCCCCTTTTTGCCTTGGCTTCAAACAAAATTAGATTTTATCCATTTGCGTTTACAATTGCTTGATGGTCACTGAGTGAGAGGTGACCATTTGATTGAGGGTTCAGAAATCCTCTTTCATTTATTTCAAAACCTTGTCAGTGCGAAAGTTCTCTAGGTCATCCCTTTGCTCCTTTGTCTTTTGACGTTCATAAGGTGGAACATATCTTTCCTTGTCACAATCCGATTCCTTCCAATAAGCCCTGCGATCATGCCATTCTCTGTCACGGTCACTCCATTCATCATCCCTTTCCCAATTCCAACTTGGATTCCCACCTGAACTAGGATAGTTCAGACAGAAGTGTGCCTCCTCAGGGTTCGCTCCACCAACACCAACAACATTTACACTTTTCAACCCACTACCTATCACATTTTTTTGACAAAATATCCAACTGGTCATAATTTTGGCCATATTTTGGTCTCGCTCGTTGTCATTCTCGATCTGCTCTTTTGTCATCTAAAAGGTTAGAGAAGACACCTGGTCCTCTCAAGTGTACCATGCTCTGTTAATTTTGGTCATCCCATCGAGGAGTTTAGATGCCATTTCGAAAGGTTGTTGCATTATACCCCTTGAAACAAGTTGATACACAACACTTTTGTTCACTGAGTCAAGACTCTTGAGTGTTGTAACAATACGTTGTTTGGAAGTCCGTGAGTCGGACATTGAAGTAACAACTTCTGAAATCTCAGCCACACCTCATGGATTGGTTCACCTTACGTTTGAAGCCCTGAATATTATCTCTTAAGTCCATCATCCTCGAAGGAGGAAAGAACTTTACAAAGAATGACACGGTAATTTCATCCAAGTAGTAATGGAGTTCCTCGATAGATCAGATAACCACTTGTAGGTTCCCCCATTAATGAAAAAGGGAAAAAATGGAGACACACTAATTCTTGAGAGATGTTCTTGAATGTAAATGGACCACATACGTCTACAAAATTCCAAATATGCTCATGGGGATCCTCATGAGCTAGCACTCCATATAATCCTTTCATTTGCAAGAGCTGCAACAACATTATGCTAGTTACATGGAAGATGACATTCCCCTCAACGAGAGGTAGATGTATAACACCAATACAACTGAATTAGATCAGGTCATTAACATCATTCAAGTTTCAAATATCATCTTGGTGGCCGAGTTGGTTACTGTTACTCTCGTTCACACTCATCTCGTCCTCTGTTAAAAAATAACCAACTACAAATGCAAGAAAAAGTAAGTCGATTCAACTACAACACAAAAAGATCACACTTTAAACTTCAATAAGAGAATTCTAAACAGCACTCCCCGGTAGCAGCACAATTTTTGATAAATGCTCAACTACACCTCATCCAATACTAGGTGTAGGCGATTGTAATCTAGTATAAAACCCAACAATTGAGTTGGGGTCGAACCCACATGTAGCAGTACAAGTTTGAATTCAGTTATGAAGTTATAAATGCGATCAAATTGGATGTAGGAATTGAAATTATTAAAAAACATTTAGATAAATCGATAGGGTGACATGAATGCCAGATGGGGGAGTTGGGTTGTTAATTAGCAACTAGAAGAAGTACGAAAACAGGGGTAAACAATAAGTAGAGAGGAATTCTTGGAGATGTTATGAAATATAGGTTAATTTCACTACATGGGTAATTGTAATTTACTTAGCAATTGCTAAATATCAGTGGGTAGGCTAGACTATAGATGTTATAGCTTTCTCTCGAACAACTATTCCGATTCAAGCTAGTTCTCTCAAACCTCGACAAGTTTAACAATATAAGCAACCCAAAACCTTTATTTGTCTACTCTCTCGAGCTTGATAGGTAGAATCAAGTATAGGGTTTACTCTATTGAGCTAAACCCACATCAACCCAATAATTACAATAATTAATCGAACACCTTGGTTCTAAAATCTCTTTTTCAAGCAAGCTCAAAACACTAATTTATAATTGCATTTGCAACTACAATTCATAGATTATTGCACATCTATTGATTAAACCCACTTCAATTAAGCATTTAAATCGGTAAACAACAATACCCACAAACTAATTAAGCTAATAACACATAATTACACCCCAAGAATTGAGGTTTTAGCCGTGTTGACACCCAATTTTGGCTCTCCCTTTTCCTAAGATTAATTTCTCTATGGTTTTTAGTCTTGACTATTTTATTTTTTTATTTTTGAAATAAGTTTATAATTAGTTTTTTTTTTTTTTTTTTTTTTTTTTACATATGTATAAATAAATTTAGCACCAATAATAGTTTTGAAGACATTTTATTCCTCTAATTAAAAATACATATATACTCAAATTATTATATAATATTTTATAATATTAATATAACAAATCTCTACTTTACAACTCCAAACAATTTTTCCTACGTTGTTGGTTATAGTTGTGGGATCTATAATAACACGTATGAAAAATATTTAAGTTGCGATATATATTTATATAAGTTAAAATATTTTTTTCTACCATTTGTTCTAATAAAATGTTAGTATATTAACTTTTCTTTTGAAATCCAAATATTTTTGCTACACCATTATTTGAAGTTTCCCTATCGTTTAGTAGCGGGCTATTCCTACGAGTATTTTGCAAAGTATATAATATATGTAAATATACATATGCATGTTTTTAGAAAATTAATCAAGACAAAAAAAAGGGATTGTTAAATTAATTAAGTGGAAAAATTGTTTAAAGAATAGTATTATTTTAACCAATTTATTTATTTATTTTTACCTTAACTAATTAAATATAACCCAACACACCCTATGTCTCTCTGGCTCATTAACGACAAACTAGAGAACTTGATGAACTCACCGGATTTTGCTTCGGACCAACGCTTTGGCGGCGATGCCACCATCTCAATCACATCCAAGTCGCCTTTTCCCCTTTCCCATGGATTTGAAAATATATTTATTATATTGTAAGACTGTATCATTATCTTTTGATTTAATTGTATTATAAAGATTGTTCTAAAATAATGATACATAATAAAACTTATCCAATTTAGCATCTATTAAATAATTGATAGTACATAAGTTAGAATATATTCCCTACTAAAATCTTATTTCATTTCTATTACACTAACAAAACATTTGATAGTATGGTTTGATTGCTCTACAAGCTTTTTATTGAGATACAAATGAAGAACCTTTTAACTATAATACATATTATGTGTACTTTTCGTGAATGTGTACAACATATTTACCAATGTAAAATAATAAATAAATACATCAACACATCATTGGTTATTTTTGTCTGATTGATCTAGTAGAACTCATATAAGTATTTCATTTTCCAATTATTGCTCGGGTTCCCTTTAAAACTTTCATCAAATTTCATTTTTGATCATTACGAACTTGTTTTTGACTATTATTATACAAGAATAAATTCTAAAGAATATATTTATGATTTCATCAAAATGAATACCATATTATCACATCACCTTAAATATGTCATCTCTTCTAATTTGATGATTAAACAAATGATTTATGTAAAAAATATCCAAAAAGGAGAACAATATACACTAATAAAAAAATAGAAGGAGAAAACAAAAATGAACATCCAACAACTCCATAGATGATTGTTATCTATAAATTAGTTTGTCATAAAAATTAAGTAGAATGAAAATTGATAAGGCATGATATTTAAGTAGAAAATGTAAATTAATAGAAGTTTTTTTAAACTCATATAAGAAAATGTAAAAAAAAAAAAGTGAGTTTTTAACAATTATTTACTGAAGCAAATTAAATATATTAATTGCATAATAAGTATAGAAGTCCAAGGGGTTACACTTGAATAATCCATTAGTTTTTCGCTCTCAACTAAATCAATACAATAATTTTTTTCCTAATCTTTAATAACTCAAATTCAACCTAACAAAGACTAAAAAGTAGTTAACAAAGTGAAATCTTGAAGTACCTTTGTTTTTACTATAAATGCAAATTCAAAATTCTTGCAACTAAATTGCTTCAACCTAATTTTATAGTTCCAATCTGAAAATTAAAACAGGTATATTCATTTAAGAAAAATCATACAAAATGAGTTATGAGAACAAAGAGAGAAAACAAACACAAAAACGAAAATAAAATTATATAAAAAGCAAATTTCAAAGAGAAAATAAATAAATTAATAAATAAGAATATGGCTTATATTACTTGAGGGTAAAATGATTTAGAATTTTACTGAAAATGCATTTTATTATAAAAAATATTGGCTGAAAAATATATATGACTATGTTTATATACCTTTATCGTCTCATTTCTAATTAATCACAGTCTCATTATTCTTTAAGAAATGTTGTTCAAGAAAAAAACTTATCAGAATTTCTACACTTCAATATTTACTTTGCTAAATTTGGATGAATAAAAGAAAAATAGATGATTTAAGAAGAACATGAAATATATAAAATATCAACAAAAAAATCACAATCTTGTACCTTTGGATATTTCTCAAGAACAATAAATTTTTTCAATAACATTATTCAAGAAGTTATCTGAAGGATATTTGAATGGACAACCATCCCCTACCAACACATTAAGCAATCTCAAACAAATCATTCAGAAACAAACTAATTGCCCAATCATATATAAAACAATTCTTCAATAAATAACTATTAAAATCAAAATAACTATTATGTAGATGAGTATATACTTGTTCGTTTAACGTGCACCGCTAGTGACTGCTATGGCAAGAGGTCGTGGAAGGGTTCGAGAAACAACCTAGTTCTATGGTACACAATTCTACACATGTGATGAAACATGAGGATAAGAGGAAAAAATCAGCACAACACTACCTACCGATGTTAACACTACCCATGATGCTAGCTAGTACCTCCTATGGCAATGATAACTTGAGGAGGGTACAAGTAAGCTCCATCCCGCTAACTGAATTGAGGCATAGTGATTGCATACCAGGCTTGAAGACCCAATGATTCAATGGTTCATTGGTAGATAGATTTTAAAATAGAGGATCGAAATCTCAACCTCCTCACAACATTGTAAGTGGTAGGGTTAACGATCCACAACAAGATGCTACTTCGAACTCCTTACTAACTAATAATAGGGCAGCAACTAGTGATTTGGCTCTCATGTATATCCCTATAGCAATTATGAATGGGCAACTAGTGGTACAACTAATCTAGGAGGTGTTTATAGAGAAGCAACCACGTGGAAATCATCTCTAATTGCTTATTTTATTGGAGAAACACCAGGATATGATGCTATTTACAGATACATTGGGAAATTATGGGCATGTGCTGCTGAACCGGAGCTTTGCTAACATGAAGAAAGATACCGCATCATCAGATTCCAATCCACTCAAGATCTGAATGAGATACTCTTTTCTGGTCCATACATAATGAATAATAAACATGTTATTCTGATAGCTTGGACTCAGGATTTTTATTTTTGTGAAGAGCTTCCTTTATTGATTCCCTTATGGGTTACATTTCCAAAGTTTCCAATATCATGTTGGGGGAGCGAATCATTAACTAGAATAGCAAGTATGTTGGGGATTCCTATTTATGCTTATGAGTGCACAAAAAAAAAAACTAGAATCTTATTCACAAGAATGGTGATAGAAGTGAATATCACTAAAACCTTGCCGGAAGAGATAATAGTTTCTAATCCCAATTATAATCAATTTGAGCAGCAATTAGTGTATGACTGGCACCATAACTTTTGTACGGTATGCTGTGTAGTTGGAAACTCTTACAATCAACGGGATATAAAAGCTCTAGTAGAAAAAACTACGAAAGAGACCCGGGCAAAGGAAAATTGATCAAACATGGAAGGCTGAAAGTGCAATTCCCCTGATATCATCACGAAAGATCAAAATAGGGTTACTAGCAATTATGCTCAATACCCCCAAACTATATGTGGCATAACAAATATTGCAGCTTTCATTCTCCAAAAGAAACTTTGATAGATCAGACTTGTACTAACACTCCTCTCCAAAAGTAAACTAGGAAGCTCTAAAGCTTGGTCTAGTGTATGATCAGATGAACTTCCCTACATTAAGCACTATACCATAGAGGAAGGGGAATAGTAGTGATCAAAGAGATACATGTGGCAAAAACAAACACCCTCCTAATAATGTAGACCATACTAAATCCCCTCACTGAATTGGATGATCCAGAATGTGCTAGGTATTACTAAATGGCACAAGAAAAAGGATATGAAGCATAATCTAAAGAATATTCATATTAAGTTTCCATGATTAGTGGAAACGAGAGTTAAAGAACACAACTCAATTTAAGTAGACAATCATATCATTCCTAAGTTGAACACCATACAAAACCATCATAATGTAGTTAATGGTAAGATTTGGATAGTTTGGGATACTAATTGTTACATGATTACTCACGTATGGTCAATTACCCAAATTATAAACTGTCACATTACTACCCCTATTAGTGATCTTTAGTGTCACTTTATTGTCGTGTATGGATTTAACAATATAAAGTAGAGAAAATCCATTTGGGGTAAGTTAATAGAGATTAGCCAAAGTATCACTCATCCATAGAAATAACAGGTGATTCTAATGCTATACTGCACAAAAATGTTAGAATATATGGGGCTCCTATCATAGCTGTAGTGATTAGTGACTTGACTAAGCACATCAAAGATATACAGTGCATGAACTACCATAGAGGGAGAATTTTTTATACATGGAGCAATATACAATTGGGAACAAATAGAGTTTGGTGTAGAATTTATCGAGTATTATGGAATTCTGATTGGATGATTCAATGGGGAAATCTAATTTAAACGTACGATATTCCTAATATCTCTGATAATTCTCCTGCACTACTCAAAGTTGAAAAGGTTATATGGAGGGACAGAAATTCTTTTAAATTCTTTAATATTTGGGTTTATCATTCAACTTTTGATAATATTATAGCATCAATCTGGAAACGATTGAGTCCAAAAGGGAAGATGGCTAAAGTGTGGGAAAAACTCAAAGCTCTCAAGCATGCACATAAGACATTGAATAATAAAAAATTCTTGAATATAACGAAAAAGATCACCAAAGCCATAATAGATATTGCCTAGGTCCAAAGTCAGATAGTTGCACAATTCTCAGATGATCTGCTCCTTAAGCAAAAACAATACATGCAAGACATTCAAAGATTGAGTAATATTGAAGAAAGTTTGCTAAGATAGAAATCAAGAGCTCACTGGACAAAGCTAGTAGATGACAACACTAAATTCTTTTCAGCAGTGATGAGGGAGAGAAATACCAAGACACAAATACATGAGCTTAAATCTTTCACAAGGGTTAAACAGACTGATCCGGACAGCAAAAAACAGCATGTTATAAGCATCTATAAAGGAATTATGGGAACAACCACCCCAATACTTTCTGGTGTCAACATATAGGTAATACAAAAGGGTCCAACTATTTCTCATGCTCAAGAAGTGTAGTTCTTCAAAAATGTTGCTGAAAAGGAAGTGTATGAAACACTTAAAGCAATAGAAGATGATAAAGCTCCTTGAGTAGATTGATACAATGTATATTTATTTAAGAGATCACGGAACACATTTAAAGAAGACGTTTGTGATGCAGAAATTGATTTTTTTCCAATCAGGGAAAATAAACAGACATATTAATTGTAATATGAGAAGATTGATTCCCAAGAATGCTGCACCAAAAATCATCAATGATTATTGGCCAATTTCCTGATGCTCTACCCTTTTCAAGATAATTGCAATGATTATAGCTACATGGTTGCAGCAAATTAGGCTGCTATAATATGTGAAGAACAATATAGATTTATTCCTGGTAGGAAACAATTGACAACATAATTCTAGCCAATGAACTAGTGAGGGCCTAAGCTAGAAAGCATATCTCACCTAGGTGCACAATAAAATGTGATCTAAATAAAGCGTATGATTTTGTAGAGTGGAGCTTTTTGAAACAGATGCTAGAAGAACATTTTTTTCCTACTTAGATTCATTTAGTGGATTTCAGAATGTGTGTAAATTTCTCATTATTCAGTCATAGTAAATTGTGAGCCAATGAACCTTTTGATGCTTCTAAAAGACTTAGCCAAGGAGACCCTATCTCTCCCTATTTGTTTGCTATTGCTATGGAGTATTTCTGTAACACTTCAGATTCAAGAAGATGGAAAAATGCAGCTTTCTAGGATCTTGTGTTAGGACAAACCTAAGCCACTGATAGACTGTGTATCAGACTACGGACTGTATGTGGGGTCCCGACATTGGCTTCCATACTTAAGGGTCTCTCATCCTACCCATGGTCGATCACTATGATCTGTCATTGAACCTACAGACTGTAGGTCTGGTTGTAGGTGATGGTCAACATCTATTTAGAGCAAGTAATTTTTTGGTCAACTTCTAACTGTCATATCTTTTAGCACAAAATGAATTTGGTGGCCCATGGCTTATCAATTTAAAGATAACTGAATAATCTTTTCAATGCCACCAAGTTTTCTATAATCCAAGCTTGGATTAAAAAGTTATGCTCGTTTTAGTGAAACCCTATCAGGCAGACCATGAACCACGACAAGTTGATGGGCAGTGGTTCAAACAGCGGCCCGTCAGTTCCACTGTGGATGACCTTCATAAACTTTTAAGTTAAGGTCGTTTTGGTCCTTTTTTCTATGCATTATGCACTCAAACTACATTGTTTGATGCCTAAACTACGTCGTTTTAAAAAATCTAAACCTAATAATCTAGTCAAACGTACCCATAACCCTCATTCTCCAAAAATCATCCAAGTCACAATGAAAAGAAGAGTAAGTGGCATTAGCTTATGGAAAGAACAAGCACCAATGCTCTTCAAAGTTCAGCCTCGAAATCGAAAGGATTCCTCCTTAGATTTCATCACCAAGCATGTGGGAGAATTCACCATGATATACCTGATCCATGCATAATATCAGGAAAAATGGATACAAATTTTTGACTTGACTACTGGTTCCTGTCACCCATTAGGTCCCTAGATTTTAGTAAGTTCCTTGATCCTACATAGCTTGTTTAGACTTAGGGTTTGTAAAATCTTGAAGAATTGTTGTGATTTTAGTTACTGTAGTATCCATAGTCTAAATAACATATTTTCTTTGAACTATTGCATAATTCCTTGTATAAAACTCAAAACCCTAGTTTTTGTAAATTCTCTTAGTTCATGAATTATACTTTCTAGGTCAGTTAGACAAAGAATCTTGCTTCAGATTTCAAATGTACATTTTCAGTATATATAAATGTTGCATTCAAAGTAAGCATGTCATTTTTAAGAATCTTGGTACTTAGTGCATTTTAGCTTTATATAAATTTAGTTGGGAGTAGAATTAGCACCGAGTTGGACTAGGGTTCATCGTATCCTCAAAGACCCAGAACTATGGGTCTGCGTACGATTATAAGTGTCACCAGGAGTACCTCCTAGAGTGATACGACATACAAAACTTCGAAAAGCCTCGTACAAGTCTCATGGCATATCCTAACATAAGATAATAGAAAATGGTACGGAAATTTAAAACTTTTCTTTACAATCGAAGTCTTTTATAAACATAAGCGGAAGTCTATACTTTTTCTCAAACCATCTATAACCATTAAGACTAAAACTTTGGGACGCAACCCATACAAAAGCTCTAAACATAAACATGAAGCGTAAAGGACATAGTGGTCAAGACCTTGAATATTTTGAGGACTCACCATAAATTATCTTCTTGATATACTGTGAACCTATCCACAATGACGGAAGCCGATATCACCCAACCCTACGCTTTGTAAAAAATGTAGAAAATCTGGGTTAGTAAAAAAATGCACAAAGTATGACAGCCATCCATAAAATCCTTGAAAATATGCTAAAAGGGACATTTTAGTTGAAAACTATGCATTTACCAAGTTTGAGAATCATCATGCACTTTTAGTGTAAAACACAAGTCACAAGCTTGTTTATCATATAAATCATTACAATATAATAGAACCATCTAATAGGTAACCTTACGTTATGCAATGTATAGAAAAAGTCTCATACCCGCACCCATACTAAGTAACACCTTTAGGTCACCATAATCATATTTACCATTCTTTAATGTCATCCTTAGTTCACACTTATAAACAAGGAACATTCACATTTAACAGTCATATCAAGAAAAGCAATTCATAGCAAAAATCTAAGTTAAGCATTCATCATTACAATTAGCCTTCATGTCAATATTCTCAACAACATCATAATAAGCATATTCAATTTATAAGGCATTATAACATTTGAGGAACACACCATGACAACTCTCAAAGCCTACTTGTTCAATGAATGGATGAAGTCCCATGCCTCCCACCCACACTTCATAAAGCCTCTTGAGTAACCATAGTACATAACTCACATGATGAGAATAAGCCGTAACTAACATAGACCATGTGAGAAAATCATGGAATCTGGTGTCTACCCCACATCGAAAAGGGTTGGTCTACTTGCCTAAGTAGAACCAATAATATTTTAGCTTAGGTGGATCCATTAGCTAATAACCTATGTGGGCACATAGTTATGGGACAAGGAGGTTGTTACTAGAAACCCGACCTAACATAGGGAGAGCTTCAGCCTCACAATATCTAGTCGGTGCTAAGCATTAAATTCCCATGGAGTAGTTAAATCTCATTTAACATTATTACATATGAAAGGAATGCCATTGGCCTATTGATTAAAGGTACATTATTAGAATAACTTATTGAATACTCATGAAAAGGGTACCATTGGCCTATCGATTCAAGGTTCATTATTAGTCACTGATGAAAGGAATGCCTTAGATGTATCGATTCAAGGTTCATCATTAGATTAGTTCATTTAATACTCATGAAAGGAGTACTATTGGCCTATTGATTCATGGTTGATCATAATCACTCATGAAAGGAATGCCATAGGTCTACCGATTCAAGACAAAGCCTAAGAATACTTCATTAGTCATTTATGAAAGGAATGCCTTATGCCTATCGATTCAAGGTTCATTAAGTCAAGATAACTTTTAGTTACACATGAAGAGGATTCCCTAAGCCTTCCAATTCAAGGTATATCAATCAAGATCACTTTAATTACACATGAAGAGGATGCCCTAAGCCTACTAATTCAAGGTATATTATCAATATCACTTTAATTACACATGAAGTGGATGCCCTAAGACTACCAATTAAAGGTGTATTATACATGAGAAAACCTTTCAGAACATGTAATCATCATTCACAAGTTTATAATTGATAATAGACTTTCAACAACACCACAATTACATTATAGTCATGATCACATTACTTTCAAAGTATTCACAACGCATGTACCCAAACATCATATTTAAACAACATTCTCATAATTTGCCCTTCAAGGACCATGGATCATATTTCACAGACACACCTAGAAATAATACATTAGGCATGGATAATAACATGATTCAATTAATCAATTCATAACTTTGATAATTCTATAGCATTCTACAATCATCAATCAATACCCACGCCTTAAGATCCAATTTGACAAATTAGCGTAATTCATGGATTCTTGAGGAATTGATCTTAAAAGTAGTAAATAATCATCAATTTGATCATAATATAAATTAAACAATTAGAAATGTTTTTGAAGTGAAACCATGACTTGGAGTAAAAACCTAGCTTTTTGGGTAAAGTTACAAGTTTGAAATTGAGTTTGAAGGGACTCCATGGATGAAAAATATCCATGGATCAAAGACTACCATACCTTAGGTTAAGAAATCCAACAAATTAGAGTAAAAAATCCACCTTCTTCAAGCCCTAGCTTGATCTTCTTCTTCTTCTTCTTCTTCTTCCTTGGAGTTCTAGAGAGAAGATTTTTGGGGGTGAATTTGGTTATGATTTTTGGGTTTGGGATTTATGAAGTATATGGGTTAGTTAATGTCTTAAAAACCCTTATATAGTTCTATTAAAATAATATAAAGTGACCCTACATTAAACTAACTAAAAGGGAAATTACATAATACCCCTTACCTTTTGTCGAACTTGTACGGATCTGCAGGCCATTACCTCTGCCCATGACCCACAGGCCATGGGTGGGTCTACTGGCCATCCTGTAGGTCTATAGGTCCATGTTCTACAGCTCCTAAAGTTGGATCTTGACCCACAAGACACTCCCACGGGGCGTGGATGGACCTACGCCCTCCCCTCCCATCCGTAGGTCACCAACTTTGGGTAGTTTTTGGCAAATTTGGGGTTAGGCTTTAGGGTCCTCCTCAAGGACCCTTGATTGGTAATTAGGGAGTCATACCTCTATGTTTAACTCCTAAACCCCTTATCTTAAGTATGGTAAGCCATAATACAACATTAACCTACACACAAAACTTTAAAACTCTCACGTAAGGCTCTAGTTTCACCTACTAGTTTTTCGGGTGATACAATAAGTCCCTTCTATTGCGCATCAATATTAGTGATCATCCCATATTCATGCCTTTATACCCCTATCAAGGTATATTGGGTCCTTTTGATGGGTAGTATACGTTGGACTCCACGTTTAGGTCACATGGTTTATGTCGGTTAGTAGTAGCTCCCATAGTCAGACTCTTATTGTATTGACCAGGTTTTCAACATTTATACCAGTATACAGTTCAAACTGTTATCTTCATGATTTATACTTGGTCATTGTATTTAGCTTAGCTCTTCAGTTATGTTTCAATATTTATATTTTTATTGAGATTAGGTCATTGCTTAGTATGCCATGTTCAGCTCATATATCCTCATTTAAGCTTAATATAACTATATGATGCATGCTTAGTACAATCCAAGTATTGACGTATACTTTGCTCTACATCATTTTATTTTTTTAGGCTTAGATACTCTACATCCAGATCATACATAAATCGATTCTCGATCCACATTCAGCAGCTTCAGTGGTGAGTCCTAATATTTCGAGGACAATAGACATGCTTTCATTCTTATCTTTAATTTTAATTTTTAGTTTGTTAGTGTTTGTTGGAGGCATGTCCCACCTGCTGAACTTAGTAGAGGCTTTTAACACATAGTGGTAGATTCAACTTGGGTTTTAAGTGATTGCTTTAGTTATCAGTAAACTATTTTTATATAATTGATATTTAGACTAGTTAGGTTTGGTCGCCTCGTCAGGTATCTATTTATTTAGCTTCCACATAGTTCATTCTTTACTTAGTTATTTTCAGTATGCATATAATATGCCAGACTCAGGGTTAGCTTGGAGTCCATCTTATAGATGATATTGTGAAATGAGTAGTATTTCTTGATTGCACTAATAAACTATATGTTCCATGAGAAAAATGTTTCAAAAATGTTCTAATGCTCACTACGTAAGAAATAGGTGGACTATAAAAGAGAAAACGAACAAAATTGGAGCTTCGTAGCTCAATTTATTTTAGACTTGATTAATCAAAATCTTCTTAGTGTTGCAATAGCTTTAGAATAACTTTAGAATGTGCATTTTTGTGTTTTTTTTTTCTGCATGTCATGTGCTCAACTTCAAGGATGATTAGTAGCAACAATTTTTCAAATTGGACACATGAACAATTAAAAGGGGAAAATAGAACCAAAGAGGCTAATTATCCATGTTGTTTAACTAAAATAATTACAAATTGAAAAATTATTAATGAGATTTTTGTAATATAAGCAGAATATGGAATAAAACTTCTTGTTCAAAGGAAAAAAATCTTCTAATAAAAACTCAACTTCCAGTAATGAATAATACAATTTTGGTTGATCCATAGGCATTAAATGTAAGTATATTATCATTAAAGGAGAAGAATGAAAGCGGTCATTAAAGAAAAAGGAGCTTCATACAAAGAAAAAGGGAAAAAAATTGTTTGAGTTAGAATTTGATGTAAAAAGTTACGACTCCTAAAATGAACATGGTTGTTTATCTTAGTAATTTGTTTTTTTATTCCTGCAGCATTATGCCTTGGCTTATGTATTCATTTTAATTTTCATTTATTCATATGTGGATATTTGAGTTGCCTTAGTGCCCTATCTACCACAACACTAGTCAAAGAAAGTTGCTTCTAAAAGAAAAATATTAATATATCGAGAAGAACATTGATGCAATCAATGTGTGATGAAATTACCCCAAGAAAGGAATATAGTATGTTCCAACAAGTTTTTCAACGTCTTTTTGTACTCAATCAGGCTCTTTGTATGCCATTCGGTATTGATCCACTATAAATCTTTTTATCATATTTCTATTGCAATATAGCTATCTCGCTTTATTTTAACAGAAAAGTTAGACAAAAAGAAAAGTGATATCATGATGCCAATGTTACTATTGTAGTTACAAAGTAAGATGAATCCAAAAGTTAGAAACTTTTTTGTGAATTTTGTCATACTTGTCTTGGGCACGTGCGTTGCACATGTATCTAAATTAATTTACATAAACTTATACTATTAGAAAATAGTGAATTCTTAATCTTGATTATACACCATTAACAAGAATTATGAAAAATTATAAATGTGTTGAAAAAATTAAAATCATCTCATATTTGAAGCATCTCTATGAATCGATCATCAAAAATTATATTCAAATCAAATACAATAAATGTTCTAGTACTATCACAGATTCAATCAACAATGAGTTTGCTTGATAATATCACTTTACTTTACAAACATGTCAATCTAATAATTATTAAACAAAATAAAATCAATAAAGATACATTCTCTCCTACATTGTATGCAAACACTTATGAATTAATTATTGCTTCTTTAGCTTCCAACATAAAAGTCATGTAAAAACTAAGAATCGAGAAGACTAGAAAAAGGGCAAATTAGGCAAGTCACTGGCCCAAAATTGGGCCATAGGATCCTTTACGGAGCCCTTTATGGGCCGTGAAGGGGACCACATTCCATTATGGGGCTCGTGAAGACTTATCAGAATTGCCAGAGCCACTGTCCATACCACAGAAGCCCAAACGGCCCGTGGTGAGGTTGATGGGCCGTGGTGGGGGGTTTTCAAGAGGCCTACAAAGAAGGGGTCTCTTCCCTGGACACAGTTCAACGACCACGATGGCCATAACAAGTCGTGGAACCCTTGATGGGCTGTGAAGGTCATCGTTAGGTAGGATCAGTCATTTTAATTCAAGGACTTTTTGGTCTTTTATTAGTTATTTAATTCAATACCAAGTCATTTTACCCTTTACCCAAAGCCCTATATAAAGGTTTTTACCCCCAAAACCACCCAATCTAATTCATTCTTTCAATTTCCCAGAAGAAACACAAGTTCATTCTCCCCAAAGATTTCTCTCTCTTGAAGGTTGAAGAAGAAAACAAGGGTTTCAAGTCATGCCTCAAAATTTTCAATTGATTTCAAGCTTTTGGCATCAATTTATGATAGTCTTGATCTATTGAGCTCTTTCCCCCACAAAGTTCCTAAAATTTTCAATTTTGAATTTAGGGTTTTCTTTTATGTCTTGGATTCCTTTCAATGTTTATTTATTTGATTGTTTCATGAACTATTAAGCATGAGTTTAGATGATTTGATATTTATAAGATGATTCCTCATGAAAACATGCATAACCCATATTTTCTAAGCTATGATGATATAATGTTGTTTTTGAATCATGAAAGATGAGTTCATATGGATGTGTTTATTCTTATCAAATAGATAAATATGACTTTATATATTCTATAAGAGTAAAGCATAAATGTTGTTGTCAAAGAACATGATCTAAGTTGCTTTGAGAGTAAATCATAAATGTTATGATTATTGTTGTACTGTGAAAGTATTTCTCATATACACTTGAAACAATAGTTGTGAAAGGTTTTCTCACATACAAATTCTTCGTGTTGAAAGGTTTCCTCAACTAACATTGAATAAAAGATTTATGAGCTATTCTAAAGAATCCTATCTTGGATTGGCTATTTGATGTTCTTTTCATTAAAGGTAAGTCAAGTTAAGATTTCCTTGAATTTGTGCTTAGCACCGAGAGGATAGTGAGATAGAAGCTCTCTTGTAGCTTGAGTTCGGGTTTCTAGTAGCAATGTACTTATCGCATACCGATGTGCCACCGTAGGAAGATTGTCTTAGATAGAAGATGATTGTCTAATATAGTCATTAGATAATGGAGCTAGAAGTTAAGATTCTTGCCTTGGCAAGTAAGGAAACCCTTTTCCGATATGAGGCAGACACCCGATTCTATCTTACAGCTCACATCTTCTTAAACGTCAGTTAAGGCTACTTCCCACAATAATGATTAACTAAGATTACTTCAAGAAGTATTTCACAAGTTTTCAAAGATAAATTTTACTTGCATTGACCATGATTACGATTACATTTTCTAACCTCTTATCTTATGGTTTTAACTTGGTCTTTCCATGTCATGATATGTCTTTTTTAGCACGATTTTATTACTCGATGCGTTTCTATCATACTTGGTACATCTTTACACTAACACATGCTCTTGCTACATTGTTATTAATATGTAGGGTCTGATACTTTAGGTTTGCATCACTGTGTTTAGATTTCACTATAGTAGAGTTAAAGATTGGTGAGTCCCCATGCTCTGACAATGATCATTTAGTTCTCTATATCTTTACATTTTCAGTTTTGTATGTGATGCAGGAGTTACATCCCGATTAGTTCTATGTGCTAGATGGCTTTGAGACATTTTTAGACTTCCGCATCATTTTATAAAACTTTTATGTTTTGAAGTTGGTCTTTTAAATTTCCCTTAAATTTATATTATCTTGTTTATGTATTCTAAGTTGCTTGTGTAGGGCATCTCAGGGTCCTATACACCATAGTATACCTAGGATCTACCTTTTATCATCAAACACGTGTTATTTAGAGCACAAGGCTTAGAAAGGTCCTAGGAAGTCTCATAAGTCACGTCGTATAGAGTCTTGTTCATGAGTGTGAAGTGCGCCACACTTATGAATGAGAGGTTATAGGATATTTAGGAAACACCACTTTTTTTATTACTCTAAAGTCATACTATAGAGCTTAGCTCTATAATATCACTCTTCTAATTCCTATATGATGCTTTTTAGGATATGGCCCATGGAAGAGCATACATTAGGAGGAATGCAAATGAAAATGTGGGACAAAAGACTTCTCCTCAAGCTCCTATCGACCCTTTGGCCGAGCAAGTGACTAATACAGAGTTTAGGGCTTCTTTTAAAGTGTTGGATCAAGACTATATGGAGCTTGTTGTCCCTGTGGACCCAAATGTGGGTACTGCAACAACTAGAGTGAGAGACTTCACCTTAACGAACCCTCCAAAATTTTATGGTTCTAAGGTTGAGGAAGATACTCAAAAGTTCTTTGATGATGTCTTTAAGGTGTTGATTATCATGGGAGTGACCCTGATGGAAAAGATGGAGTTGGCCTCTTACAAACTTAAGGGTGTTGCTCAAATTTGGTTCAATCAATGAAAGGTAGGCAAGGTGGAAGATGTCGGTCCTCGCGATTGGGAAAACTTTAAGGTTGCTTTCATTGATAGGTTCTTTCTGTTTGTGATGAAAGAGGAAAATGTAATTTAATAATCAACCTTCATCAAGAAAATGTAGGTGTGAAGTTATATGCTTTTAAGTTCACACAATTGTTACGTATTTTTCTTACGATAATAGTCTATCCTAGGGAAATATGAGTAAGTTTTTTTCAAGTGTATCTGCGTGGTGGTCAAAGAATGTTATACCGCCCTACTTGTCAATGATATGGACATTTCTCATCTTATGGTTCATGCTCAACAAATAGAAGAGAAGAAACTTCATAAAAGATCTAGAGATACAAATAAGGCAATGATCGATCACATGCCAAGGTATGATGGACATAATTGTTCGAAATTTCGACAAAGGTTTTTTGGTAAAGGTGCCACAAATTCTCCTTCTAAGTTCAACAAAAATTGGGTGTCTAACCCTAAGCCTTAACGAGGGAATGACAGAGGATATTCATTGTCTCTTTTTGCTAAGTGTGGAAGGAAGCATGTGGGAAAATGTTTATCCGGTATGGATAGTTGCTATTGTTGTTGTAACAGTGGCCATAAGATAAAGGATTGTCCAATGCTCACGGCTAAGGAAAGAAAAAGTAAGCAAGCTCCTCTTAGTGGTTCGGGTTCAAATTTTACAAAGAAAAAGTTATTCTATGCACTTCAGACTTGTCATGAGCAACATGGGTCTCCCGATGTGGTTACCGCTATGTTGAAATCCTTCCAGCTTGATGTTTATGCCTTATATCATATGTGGCTATGAGGTTTGAGATTCTTCTAAATGTGTTGTTAGATCATTTTTCTGTCTCTATCCCAATTGCTGATTCTATTGTGGCTAAGAAGGTCTATATAAAGTGTCAGGTATCCTTGTCCCATAGAATTGCTCCTGTTCATGTTGTAAAGATTGATATGCTACATGTTGATGTTATTCTGTGTATGGATTTGGTGCATTGATGTTAAGCTTCTATTGATTCTAGAACCCATGTAGTCAAGTTTGCATTTCCAAATGAACCCATCCTAGAGTGGAAAGGGTAAATTCTATGTGAAGGGTCAGTTTGTTTCGTGTCTTAAAGCTAGAAATATGATTTCTAAGTGTTGTATATACTACCTAGCTAGGGTGAGGGATATAGATTCCAAAACTCCTACTCATGCATTGATCCTCGTTGTAAATAAGTTTCTGAAAGTAATTCCTTATGACCTACTCTTTACTTCTCCTGAAAGGGAAATAGACTTCGGTATTTACCTTTTTGATGAGTCCACAATTTGGACTCATTTAGGGCTTTATTTTAATATATTTAGTATCCTCAAATGCATATGATTTCTCAATAACAGATGTAAATACTTGAATTTTAGGCATTTGGACTTAGGGGCAAAGCATGGACATTATTGAGCAAAAAGGAACAAGGCAGCTGAAAGAACGAAGAAAAGAAAGCCTGAGGATCGCCTAAACCATTGGGTGAGTTGCTGAATGACCTTGGTCTCGCCTTAAGTTCCAGTGTGCAAAGCTAAGATGGAGAAAATCAAGTAGGCTATCGAAAAGAGCAGTCGGGGAGTCACCGAATGGTTCCGCAATTTGTGCCATATCACCCAAAGTTTCAAAACCTCGAGGATGCTGAAGGCAACAACAAAACTGTGATGACAATGACCAAAGGGCAGATCACCGAGTGGATCAGTGATCCCACTAACTGGCCGACTGAACCTTCGCAGCACACCTTTTGACAACTACAAATTCTTGTTTAAATTTTTAGCTTAGTATTTGATTGAACATTCAATAGTTTTTGAAGTTTAGAATTTAGCACTGAGTTTGAGAGACATTTTTCCTTCGCTTTGAAGATTTCCATTTCTAAGAAATTGAAAGTGGGTATTGAAGATTATTCATCTTATACCTTTGTAAAGACAATATTAATCGTACCCAGTTGATGGAAACATATTTTGGTATCAATTTCTATCTTTTTACTATGTCTAGCTAAAACCCCAATTCTTGGGGTGTGATTTTGTGATTATGGGTTGAATAAACTATTGGGTATTGCTAATTGATAGTTTATTTGCTGTTTAAAAGTGATTTCGTTGAGTAATTATTGTTGAATTTAATGGGTTGTAGTTGCAAATACAATCTTAACATTGTGTTTTTGGCTATCTCGAGAGAGAGGTTTTAAAACCAAAATTGTTGAATCGATGGTCTGTGGGTATTGGGTTTTCATGGGTTCAACTCGATAGAGTGAATCCTAATCCTTTTTCCACACATTCATCTCGAGAAAGTGATTGGACTAAAGCGAAGGTTGTTCTTCATTGCCGCTTATTGGTGTTCGAGAGAAACCCATTTGATTTGGGGTAAATTGTTCGAGAGAAAGTTTACCCCTGCTAACGTCTAACTTATTCAATATTTTGCAGTTGTTTACTATTAATTGCAATTATCCGGGTGTTTACCTTAGCCCATAATCCTATCACATCCGAAGAATCCCGTCTCCATATTCATATTTTCTCTTATTTGCTGTTTTAGTTGATAGTACAAACAAAACCCATTTATATTTGACACTTATGTCACCTATAATTTAAACCATATTTTTGTCCGTAAATTTTTTAGCTATAATTGACTTGAGCATATTTATGATTTTCTATTGATTCTTGAGTACGTACCACTCCCTTAGGCTTCGACCCCAACTCACTTGTTGGGTTATATTACTAGTCACGATCACTGGCACTTGAACTGGAAGTAGTGTCCTGAAACGTGAAATCAAAATGGCGCCGCCGCAGTGGAGTGGTGTTACTTGAGAATTTTTAGTTAAGTTGAATTTTTGTTCTTGTTAGTTGTAGTGATACTTAATTTGTAATTTTATTTTGCTTGTTTGTGTTGAAAACAGGAAGTATGAGGGTGAACGGCAGCAATGGCAGCCAAGTAGGCCATCAAGACGACATCAAAAATCTCAACAATGTCAATGAGCCTCATGCTAATGAACCCCATCTTATGGGTGGTTTTGGTGCCATTTACTTGCCTCCGGCCGAAGGGAATGCGGTGTTTCACATCACGAGTACTATGTTACAACTCTTGCAACGAAAGGAGCTTTTTTGGTTTAGTTCATGAGGACCCTCTTGAGCATATTAGAAATTTCTTGGATGTATGCGGACCGTTCTCCTTCAAGAACATCTCCCAAGATTTGGTACGGTTGAGGTTGTTCCCGATCTCTTTGATAGGAGAAGCGTGCAAGTTGCTGGCTAAATTGCCATGTGAATCAATCACTTCATGGGAGGAGTTGGTTACCACATTTCAAGTGTGATTTTTCCCTCCCTTGAAGATGATGACTCTTCGGGATATCATTCATAACTTCAAGCGTCTAGAAGGTGAGCCATTTTATGAAACTTGAATGCGATTCAAGAAGTTGATGCGTCAATGCCCAACCCATGGCTTGCCTGATAACGTGTTGCTGCAATATTTTTATTGGAGTCTTGACTAGATAAATATGGATGTTGCTGACTAACTTTATCTGGGAGGTTTGATGCAACAACTATATGTGATAGTGGCTCAGCTCTTGGATGGCATGACTACCATAAATAGGGCGTGGTATACCCGTAAAGACCAGTTCTCCCCTCTCACGTTTAAGTTGACTAAGGAAAAGATGGAGAAGGACCAAGAAACTGACCAGAACAAGGACAAGATCATGACATAACTTGACATTTTGTCTAAAAAAGTCATGGGAGTTGGTGCTCGAACTATCAATGCCGTGAGTGTCGGGTGTGCTAATCCGGATGAGTCCATGCTTGAGGCCTTGTATAATGAAGAGGTAAATTTCCTAGCCAACCACGGTGGTGGTTATCATTCAAAATACCTGAGGTAGGGTGGTAACAAAGGTTGGAAAGATTGAGATCATGAATGGAGGGACCATAATCCAAATTGGAAGGATAAGGAGAAGGATAGGTATGTGCCTCCCCATGAGTGTCAAAAGCCAAAGTTTTCGGAATGTGGTAGTTCTGAGGAAATGCTTTCTCTTATCCTTAATAAAGTTGAGCGGTCGGACCACATTTTAAAGGAAATGAAAGAAGATGTGTTGACCCTTAGTCAGATCGTCGACTCCTATTAAGTATTGATCAAGCAGTGGGATACCCTAATGGGTCATATCTCGTCTCATCTAAACCCGAGACAACAAGAGGGGTTGCCTAGTGACACTATGGTCAACCCCAAGAATGAGGTTTGAAGATGGACTTGCGTCGTGCCACGATGTTAACTAAGGCACTGGTTGGGACGAAATCCAAGTTTTATTTTCTTTCTTTTTAATTTTGAAATAATGGTGTGTTGAATGCGCAGGTCAAAGTGTGGAAAGTGGTTGAAAAGTGTAGGTTGGCAAGCCAAAGGTTTAGTCGGCACATCGCCGAAGAGGTTAGTGACCCCGACCCAGACCGTTGTTGGGCTCAAGATATCTTTAAAGTAGAGTATGTAAAACTCGGCGAGCTTAGGAAATTATTGGTGAGTCACCAACCAGGTCGGCGATCGCGATCTTGTCCACCGTTTGGACTCTCAGATTAACTGGAAGTCATGTAAAACTCGGCTAGGTAAGTGACCACTCGGCGGACATCCAAGTGGTCTGTGAGCACGGGTAATATCGGCGAATGGGCGAGAACTAGATGATTTTTAAAAGACCAAAGGTTTAAACTGCCAACTCTTTCACTTTCTCTCACTTTTAATCTTTCAAAACTCACACCTATTTAGTATTTTAATTATTTTTGCATTCTCTAAGTATTTTGGTCTTTGATTTGTGCTCGGAATTAGGAATACTTTGCCGCCTAGCATATCACTTTTATATTATTCGACATAAAGGTAGGTTTTCTAAACCCCGTGTTTATTTTTAACGATTTTGTTCTTATTTGTAATAATATTATCTTGTTGAAGTGTGTTGGGCCTCACTTATAGGATTAGAATGTTTAAATACCTGGTTTAATTTGAGAATCTTGCTCCTAATGTTTTAAATGTTGAAATCCTGTACTCTCGTGCCTTAAACTGAATTATATTTTGTGGGGTTATGCTTGCATGTTGTTTGGGATTAGTTAGGTGAAGTCTGAGTAGCCTGTATTTGTGCCAAACAACGTAATTTGCCTGATGATAGAGCAGTTGACATCATTCCGAAGGGCAAAAGTCATCACTTAGCCAAATTTGGCAAAACCAGGAGAAGTCTGAGTATCTCGAGGTAATGGGTGCTATGTGTCTTGCTTTAATTTGACTAGTACTTGGTTTGATTTTTTCTCCATAGGTTGTAGGGTGGAATTAGAGAAGCTGGGTTGAAAGTAGGCACGTTGGGTTGTTTTGCGAGCTGAGTTGAGCTCGCTGAACCACTTTGGCAGCTCTCCAAAGGTCCCCATCTCGCATTTTGTCTGCACCCTTACATTGTTTTTGCACTGTACCATTCGTTGGGCATTCCCATCGCCAACTTGCCAAATTTTTCTAAGATTTTTGAGCCAATCCCTTTGGGGAGCACGATCCAGCTCGCCAAAGTGATTCAGCGAGTGTGTCTGCAACTGATTTTCTGTGCTTTTTTTTTTATTATTTTCTAACTATTTCTCAATGTTTTGCAGACGTGGCTAGACCGAAAGTTGATGGGATAAACATGCCATCCTAAAAGATAAGGGCACAAAATTTCAAAATAAATGAAGGGAGGTGAAATCCTCCCAAGAAGGGAACACAAGAACCTTCACCTAGAGACAAGGGCAAGGGCAAGGGCAAAAGGCCCATTTTTGATAGGGAGACTACTTCTCGAGTCCCGTCTATTCCATCATGGGCCCGGGGATTCTATGCAATTGTTCGAAACTTTTTGGCGGATACATGTGGCAACTCCTGGTGGGTCTGGTACTACTGTTCCTTTTGAGCTGACCCCGAGAATTGATGCCTGAGACCAGACTTATGCACTGAGCACTGATGCCCAGACAGATGGAGCGACTACATAGACATGATCCCCTCTTTACCTCCCTCTCTATCTTACTTTTATTTTGACTTTTGGATAATTTTGTTCGCATTTGAGGAAAATGTTTTTATTTGTGATGGGGTGAGGCTCACTTTTTGTGTGACTTGTTGTGAATAGTGATGTTTTGTTTATCTATTTAGGTTTTGAGCTGAATTTGTTTTTTACACTACCTTTTGTGGAAGGTTTGAGCTTGTAGCTCCGTGTTTTTAATTGCAAATGATTATTGACCCTTCTAAAAAAAATTTTCCATCTCGTTTGTGATGAATGTGGTTGTTCTTGTGCAGACTTAAGTATCATTTTTGATCAATACCAATGACTTGAATAGTGCTTGTAATCGAACAAAGAGGAATGTGCGGCTACAGTGAGGCCAAAAGAAGTTGCATAGTCAATATGTGAACTCTTTGCATCTCGTTATGACTAGACAAGTACCAGATTGAATCTCTTGTGATGAGCATTGCACACTAGCAAAAATGTGGAGCCTTGTTTTGACATTGGTGTCAATGCCTTGTGTGATGAGCTTATCGTGAACCATGTATGATGACACCTATAATTTGCCCCATTAGTCTGGTTAACTAAGTGAGGCAATATCTTGAGATGATCTTGAGCAAATTTAAAGTGTGTGAACCAATTTGACATTATACCTCTTTTTGTGACCTACCTTGTGAGTGTGTGAACTCATTTTGAACACCCCTTGAACCTTACCCTTTTATTGGAAGAAACTAGATGAAAACATATCATTTCTTGATCCATTACCCATAATCCTCATGATAGGTGGCCTCTTTGAATAGTCAACTTAGGCCAAAATCCTAAGTTGGGGGTGTGGTGAAAAGAAAAGGCAAATCAAGAAAATGTAAAGAAGTCCATTTTACCCATGTTTTAAGAAAAATAGAACACCTCCATATAAAAAAAGAGAAAAAGAAGAAAAAAATGGAAAAGAAAAATAAAGAAAAAGTTGTGGAATAAAGTTGTGAAAATAGAAAGAAAATAGGGTTTCTAATGTCCAAGGAAGATGAATAAGAGGTGACTTTTGAGCTTGAATGAAAATGATGAAGAAAAACAAAGAAGGTGTTGTTCACATCACATTTCATGAGGATTGCAGCTTATGAGCCTGAATGGCCATACCTTTGCACTCAGCCCCATTACAAGCCTTGAAAAGACCTTTTTGATCTTGAAGAGCTGAACCAGAAGTCGATTGGAAAATAAGAGCAAATCTATGGGTGAAATCATACATTGTGTTATCTTTGTGAGTGTGAGAATTACATTTAATTATGAAACTTTAAATCGTTGATTCAATGTGTGCAATTATGGAATCATTCTTTGTGTGAGGCCATTTGATCACTTTTTTTTAGCTTGAACTTGCATTTGAAGCAATAATGTGAGCTTTGGATTATTTGGTAATGGTGAGTCACAACTTGAACCTTTGAGTGCACAATTAATCCTTGCATGAGTAAGTTGAGTCTTGTTGTGTGCATTCATGATTAAGTCTTGTGTAGCGCTATTTGAAGATATCCATTGAGGAAACTTTTAGTTATTTTGGTGGGGTGAAGGTGTTCTGACAACTAGCCACTTGATTGTATCTTTTATTGTTTTTGATAAGTTATCAATTTGTTATGTTTTTTTTTTTTATGTTATGTTTTGTTAAAAACATCTCTCCTTGGAATGTAAATGAATGTGGTTTTATCTTACTGATCTCTCTCTTGATTGCCTGATTTTTGAATATTGTTGATGTTCTCTTGTACATTCGAGTGTCGGTTGTGACCAATATTGATAACTTGAATAGTACTTTTGATGAACAATATATTGTGCAAATCCAACTATGAAATTTGAGTTTCATAAGTCTTGTGTGAACTCTTAGCATCTCATTATGACTAGCTTAATTGGAAAATATGGGCATGAGCCGAGTGAAGTGTTGGTTGAAAAATACAGGCAAGCCTATGGGTAAAATTGTGCATATTTCTCTCTTTGAGAGTGTGAGTGTTGATTTGGATTCATTAAATTTTTCTCCTTCGTTGTCTTTGTGAATATCATGGAATTATTCTTGATGTGAAGGCATTTAAATACTCTTGTTGGGAATCAATATGCATTTGAAGTGAGCATTGTGAACTTGAACTCTAATTGGTGATAGCTAGTCATAAGTTAAAACTTTTACCAAAAAATTGAACATTGCATGTGGAGATGTAACCATGGATGCATTCATGTTAAGGCTTACAGAGAACTATTTGTAGATATCCTTGTTGACCTGATTGACCTTGTGGTTTACTTGAGGACCAACAAAAGTTTAAGTTGGCGGTGTTGATGAGTCAGGAATTTTGACTCATTGGGTGCTTATTATTCAATGATTTAGTATACTCTGTACCTATTTTGTGCTCATAACTAATGTTAATGTGTTAATATGCAGCAATGAAGGCATAAGAGTGAGGCAAGGACAATACGATGCAAAAAGGAGCAAAAAAGGGCAAAAAGATGAAGAACAGTGAAGTTGGAGCTCCCAAGAACCACTCGGCGACTCGCTGAGTGAAACTCCTGCTTGCTTAAAGTTCCAGCAAAGTGGCCCATGTTCCAAACCAACATGGCGAGCAAAAGGACGACTTGATGACTCACTCACCAAATAGATTGGTGATCGCGATCCAACTCGCTTAAATTTCCAAAACAATTTGATTCAGGATTCAGGCGAAAAGGCTAGAAGAAGCACAACTTTATGGTTCACCTAGGTTGTCGGCGAGCTCGACTAACTCGCCCACTGAACTCTTTGTTGACTTTTTGGGAACTTATAGATTCATTTTTTGAAAGAAGAAACGGAGTTCCTACACAATGTATTACTGTGACTTGAGAGTTTTTACATTTTCACACATTTTTAACATTCTTGGAGAAGTTTGGGATCTAGAATTGGATATGGTAGATTTTAGCTTTGATTTTAGCTTTGGGTATTGCAGATCTTTAGCAATTCAGATAGAAAATCTCTTTGGTCACGATTTCTTATTTTCCACTATGTTTGGCGAAAACCCCTTACCTTAGGGGTGTGATCATGTAGTCGAATGCATTAATTATCTAATCAATGTTATTAATTGTTGATTTTAATGTTTTATTGAAATGGGTTCAATTATTGTCGTTATTTAATTGATGAACTGAAGTTGTAAATTCTGTTCTAGCTTAGCTCTCTATGCTTGCTTGAGAAAGAGGTATTAGAGTAGAATGATTGATTGATACTTGTATTCATTGCATCTTCAAAATCTAGCTTGAGAAAGGGTTTGATTGCTTGTTTACAAACCCAGCTTGATAAAGTGGGTTAATAAAGGAATTGGGGTTTTCGGTAGAGTTAAGCTTGTTAAGGTTTGAGAGAAGTCACTGGAAGCGTTATAGTTGATCGAGAGATGGCTATTTTAATCAAAACCTATCCTATCCATTCAGATTCAACAACTTTATGAAAGTAGTAATTACCTATTACGTGAAATTAGCATTCGATTGACCACATTCCTAAGGTCTGATGTCTAATTATTTAATTCCCGTATTAGTTGTTCTTTGTCGCAAATTGGTTACTAAATTCCCCCCAATTTATGTTAATCATTGAAACTTCGTGATTTAATTTTATGTTGTGAAACCTTTTCTTCTACAAATGATTAGAACACATTTTTACTTCCTAATTGATTTTTTTACCATAGTGGAATCAATCCCAACTCTTAGTTGGGTTTATACTTTTAAGCGACTGCCTACACTTAGAATTGGAAGAAGTGTAGTTGAGCGATCAGTGTCTTATTCCTCAACCTCTTCCCTCGTCGGAGTTACATATAGTTGGCTCTATCCACCTCGAATGTTATCTTCTAACCTACATCCTTACCTACCTCTTTATGTCCTGCACAAGTCACCTAACGACTGAAATGTAGGTCTTGACCTTAGGTATCGCCTCTAGCGGGACGTGTTATTGATACAACTAGTCAAGCTGAATATGAACAGATGCAATAATCTCACAACGGGGGCACTCTCTAAACCAATGGTAAAGTTCACCATAATCATAGAAACTATGTGAAGATTGGCATACAAAATAACAACCATCAAAACATAAAGAACTCGACAGTGAGCCCTTCGATTTATGACCCACACCAAAGCAACTCTGGCTATACTGCTCACCCTTTGAGGCCTCAAGTGGCTCCTAAGCAAGCTTGTTAAACATACACTACTAATGATAACCCTAGAAAGGTATATCATTGACCACCTACCCCTAGAATGAGGATCACTATAGTTATACTACTGATGAGCCCAAGTGTTGTTGCCCTCATAGGTCTTGCGATAAAGCTCCTCCATAGTACGAGCGTAATCAACCACATCTAAGAATGAACTGCCCATTGATGCTATCAACTCAGACTCAATCCTTAGTTGCCATGTTAACTCATGGACAAAGCAACAAACTCTCTCTAGGTGAGTATGAAGAATCATGGCAGCATGCTTGGAGAGCTCGTAAATTCTGGTGTCATACTCTACTATGGTCGTGGAGCCCTTCTTAAATCTATCAAATTGATCACAAAGTTGATCTCTAACACTACATAGTACAAAGCTTGCCATTAATTCATCTGAAAACTCAAACCAGGACACTAGAGGCGACCAATCTAGTCTACACACAATAAACGTGCGCCAGCTTTAACAAACTGGCATGTCAAGATGATATGCAGTGAAGTCGGCTCCTATGGACTCTACCAAACCCAACGTTTTTGCCGCTAGTGGAAGCTAGTCAAGAACTTATGTGCATCCTCTACAATTGCCCTAGAAAACTTTAGAGGAAATAGTCTAAAGAGTACTCTGACAATCTTTTGCTTAACTAATGACATAGCACTTGTTAGATGACTTGTTGGGTGGCAGTGAGGTCTTGTGGCACCTCTATCTATGGAGCCACTTCTACCGGCTGAACCTGCAGTGATGGATTAGCTAGAGTCGGGGCATGCTGGTTCCCCTAACACAACTAGTAGTGAAGTGATAGCCTCTTATAGATATAGAGTCTTTTCTTACCTAGGTGATAGATGGGCTTATCCTGACCATACAATCTATAGGGTAATAAAGCTGCTTTATTCTCCCTAACTGGCTCGAGAGTCATTTCTCTCCCTCAATCTTAAGCTGGTTAATCAACTCTTACACAGTGTCAGGGTCATCATATTCCCCTATCTAGATCTCTAGCTGCGAGCTAAAATGAATTGGGCCTTGTCTATTGAACCGCACGTGATGAAAGAGTAAAACAAAATAATTTTGAAAAATAAATAAAGCAACCAACGCATGGTAACAAACTATCTTCCTAAAGATGTCAAGTATCCTCTCGATGATAGGATACACACATTTCCATACAAAGCAGCAAGACTCTACTAGACATGAATTTCAAACTAAATACACCCATTAACGTAGGGTTATAATAACATCTTTTTTGTGATCCAAAATTTCATGTTTGGATGGCACCTGTTATAACCCACGAGCAACTATCTCAGAACAATAAGTAATGGACATGTAAGTCCAAATCAATCATCAACAAGAAAGTTAGAGAATTATTTAAAGAAAACATAGTGGAAAAGAGAAAAATATCAATATATACAATATAGAAAAAAGATCCAATCCCACAACTTGGTAGGCTCTTGTATAAAGCTACTTAAAGGGAGAACAAGTCCTAAAAGTGGACCAAAAATGCAGACTTGTCTCCTATAGTAAGTACTAGCCAAAAACTATATACATAAGGCGATAGGTTGAACTAGGGTGCCATTAGATCACCCTACACTCTTAACTCCTCTGGCGCTAGCCCGAATAAACGGTTTTGGCTGATGCTATGATCTTCATCAAGAAAAAAGATGCAAAGTGTAATAGGATTAACAAAAATACATGTACCATGTAGGCATTACAACTAAGCTTAGAAACTAAAGTTAATATGGAAAGTGAGAAATAAAAAACAATTAGAGTTTAAACCAATGAAACAATAATGGAAGACTAACTACAAATCATAAAAGTACAAAAGCAAAGCAAAAGAAAAGTAAAGAAAGTATTTTTAACTTGACTAGACCCATAAGCCTAAAAGGTACGCTTATATATAATTAGGAGTAAATAACCCAAAAAGACCCTAATAACCCCTACGAGCACATAGAAAAGCTACACCTATTGAAGAATGAGAGCTAGTGAAGTCTAGAATAGGAGAGTGTAGAACCTTTACCTTGAACCATGCGTACACAAAAACCAAATAGAACCATATCGTTAGATCTCAACCTGAGATTATTAATGCCAATAACTCAGACTGCTATTTATGATGATTTGCTTAGACTCCTTGAACCACAACTATAAGAACAATGTACTTGAAACATGAACCACAACTACAAGAACAGCGGGGAAGGGTAATATGACACAAGTCATCATCATAAGGGCTACCGCGAATCAGGGACCAACTTTAGAATTTCCACAAGTCACTCCGAGTTCGAATACAAGACAAATCTAAAAGCAATTGAAAGAATCTTAGTTCCACAACCTAATAACACTAGGGCCATAAAGTGAAGGAATTTATAAATGAAAGGTTAAGAGAGCAGAGTTTCCATCTAGCTAAGGCTCATACCATTAGATCTAAGTCGATTATATTAGTCCATAGGGAATAAAGCCATCTGAAGTAGCATGAGAGAATTTCTCTAGCCTACCGCTCCCAACACAAATCTAAGGCAATCAGTAGCCTACGACTAAGATAAGGCCAAGAACAAGCTATAAATACTAATATAAACAACAATACAAATACTACAAGGCATTAAAGGATGAAGAAATCAAGGCAAAGCTGCTTGAATTCCCTTAATCTACCCGAAAATATGTCTAAGGCATGAATTCAAATAAGTAAAAATGTTTCAAACTACAAACCCATCTCAATTTTATCTAATCATCGTGAATTCACAATAACAAGATCAATCTAATGTCTAGTAAGTCATAACCCGCCTCAAAGTTCACCCTGTGTATTCCAAAATCACAATTATGGAGCTTTCCGCTTCTGAATGGCCTCCGATCTTTGTCACACTATCAAACATTCAAGCACAACTTCAACAAAAAGTTTACACACAAAAAAAACACAATTTAAGATGGACCCCAGTTCGAGTTGAAAATATAATTTTAGGACCCGTACCAGAAAACTCAAAATTGACTCGGTCAATTAGTCCTAATTAGCACAAGGAACTCGTGCCCAAAAATTTACACATTTCTGAGCTTGGAAAAAAGACAATTAAGACATATAAAAAAAATCACCTTTATAAATCACTACAAGAAGAAGGTAGGGGAACGTACAAGTCAATTCGTGTGATTATTGAGCCTATAATTGCCCCACAAGAAGCCCCAACAACTCCTAATAACAATAAGCCAGTTCTCTTAGAAGAATGACCTACCAAGAGTTAAAATTCAATCTCAAATATTGGAGAAATGAAATTTAAAAGATGTATAACTACCTGCAGATACCTCAAAAGAGGTTGCTTTAGCTGCTTAAGGGGAATCACAAAATAGATAGTTTGACCACTAAAGTGGTTTAGCCGTAGAGATAGGCAACTGCTAAAGCGGGCCCCTAGCCGATTAAGTAAACATCGCTTAAAAAAATCATGGTTGGTAAAAAGAATGCCCCTAAGCTTGCAAGAAACATTTAAGCCACACCTTAGATACTAAAGTAGCATCTACGTATGTAGTGTCAGGGCTGCTTGAGCGGCTACAACAATACAATGCACTACAAATTTTAGCTACATTTTAACAATATATGCTCAGCTGCTTAAGATTGATTCGAAACCCCGTGTATGGAAACAAACTATCCTACTCTATCAAGTTTTGCATTTCGGACTCAATAGAGATGTCAAATCTTCCTACTAAGGTCATTATGACAAAAGTGGTTCTTTCATGACCCAAGACCATCCCCTAGTCATAACACATCGTACTCGACCCTGAAGGGGTCTAATACAAGCCTTTTAGCTCATTCATTGCATAGACAAAGAGAAATAGTGTAGAATTAAAACCTTTTATTCAAAACCATACTATTCAAAACATTAAAATCTTTCCAAAGACATAGCGGAAGTCTAAGTCTCACATGGCCATCTTAGACAAAACTTTAACAAGATAGGGTCACGACCTTTTACAATTGAATTCTTAAAAAAGTCCTAGAACATAAAAGAACTAGAAACATGAAAAGTCCTTGTCCTCGGTCTATGAGGACATACTAAATCTTGGAGGAAAAACTCTATCCAAGCACTTCAATCCTAGCTAGAATCGATCACATGATGGAACCTACACTTGTAGTTAAAAAAAAAAAAGAGATATATGGGTTAGCACAAAAAAATGTACTAAGTATGAGGACAATGCAAAACCATGCTTAAAAGGGGTCACTTTGTTGAAAGTCATGTTTTTATGCCATTTGGTAAACCTTCATGAACATTGAATAAAAGAGGCATAATATAAGTCACAACCAACATACAAGTGGGTAGCGTCCCATACCACCACCCACACTAAGGTACCACCTTAAGGTCACCAGAAGTGAACTTACCATTCATCCTTTCCATCTTTACACAATAAAGCATATAAGAGATAAACATTACATGAATCACATCATTACAATAAGACCAACCTCTAAGATAACTTTAAGCCATACTTGTGCAATGTGCAAGTAGCATCCCATATTACTACTCACACTAAGTACTCCCTTGAAGTTATCATAGACATGGCACATTCACGCTCAATAAGTCATGACAAGGAAATAACTCATAATACTCTCCAAGTATAGCATGCATCTTTAGATTTAAGCATTTAAGCCAACATTCTTCACTAGGTTCATTTAGGACACATTCATGCCTTTAGAGGATTTTCATACATTTAGTCATTAAGACTTAGAGAACTCACTATAGCCCCTTCATAGCGAACTCATGCAATGTATAGATAGCATCCCATTCTACTACCTACACTTTGTAGTACCTATCAAGTAACTAGAGTGCACATCTCACATAATGGGAATAAGCGTTTAACCGACATAGACCATGCAATCTAGACATGGAATCTGGTGTCATATAACCCCACATCGTAAGAGGTGTTGCACTTGCCTAAGGTAGAACAATAACATTAGCTCGGATGGAATCCACTAGCCAATATCCTATGTGGGCACATAGTTATGGGATAGGATGATGTTCATTAGAACCCTAACCTAACATTGGGAGAGTTTCCAGCTAACCATATCCACTCGGTGTTTAGCCTACATTCCCATAGATTATTTCATTCACATTACATTAGTGTGTTAGGGAGGAATGCCATAGGCCTATCGACCCATGATAAATCATTACACAAGGAAGGAATGCTACAAACCTATCAATTCAAGGTACATTCTTGGATAGCTCTGGAGTCCTCATGAAAAGAATGCCATAAGCCTATTGATTCATGGTCCCACATTACATTCTTATACTCATGAAAGGAATTCTACAAGCCTATCCATTCATGGTACATTGACTCATTAATAAAGGAATGACACTAGCCTATTGATTCTAGAGTCTTCATTTCATTATATCAATTACGAAAGAATGCCTAAAGCCTATCAATTGATAGCCATTAAGTCAAGACACATTCATCACTCATATATGATAGGAATGTGATAGCCTATCGGTTCATATTCATCAAGTCAAGATACATTCATTATTCAAGAAAAGGATGCATAAGCCTACCAATTCTAGACTCAACATTCACATTATAGATACTCTTTACATTCATCATTATCATTCATGAGTGTCATATTGAGAAATAGTCTTTCAATACTAACACATATACATTGAATACATGATTATCACTCTATCATTGAAATCACATGTAAATCCTTTACATTATACATTCACATAAACTCTATCATGATACTACTTCAATTTTTCACGCTAAACCTTCAAAGCTATGATCACAATGTACATAGTAAGTAAACACCTCCACCTTTCAAGTGGATCAACAATTCAAGCACAATTCTACTGTAACATGAAATTAGGTCATCAATTGAGCTTTCATGGACATAATCACAAATCCTCAACTCACCAAAAATTCACCCCAATTAGGCATAGATGATGACACAACTCAACAACCTAAATCAATCTAGGCATAAATCCATCATAAGGCACAATATAGGAAATAAGAGAAATCATGTGTTCATAGAGTATTTTTATCTTAAATCATCAATTAAACAAAAATATAATCATAATTTATCATTTTAAAACATTTGATACAATAACCTATGATATTGAGAAAAACCTAGGGGTTTGGTGAAACTTGGAAACTTTGAAACTTCTTTGAAATTGACTTTTGGGGTAAAGCTAACCCTAGATGATGGATCACCATACCTTAATCTTGAAGAATCCCACGAAAATCTACCCAATTTAGAATTCCTCTTCAAGCCCTAAGCTTTCTTCTTCTCTTGGTTTTAAATGAAGTTCTAGAGAGAAGATATTTTGGGAGGGAGGGGTTTTGATTTGGGGAATTTCGAAGAATGAAATTTAAAATAGTATTTTATTGTTTTAATACTCTTAAAATACCTAAATAAGCCCAAAATAACCATCCAAGCACTTAAAAAGACTTGGGGTGAATTAGTAAATTCACCCTAGCTTGGTGGTGTCCTTGACAGCAAACCATATCCAACTGACAGACCCCCATCCATGGATCATGGATGGGTTGACGGACCATACTAGTCATCCGTCATTTGGGGCTATGGCTTGGTTTGGGGCCCCTTGACCTACGTAGGCCATCCACGAGGTGTGGATGGACCTACGGGGTGTGGACCCCTTCCGTAGGTCACCAAAAATTGGCCAACATTCATCATTTGGGGCAGCCTTGGGGGTTAAGCTTAGGGTCCTCCTCAAGGACCCCTAGGATGGTCCATGGGGAGTCGTACCTTGATGTTTAACCCCTAAACCCCTCAACCATGACTCGAGACAAGATAAAACACCATAAAACCTCACACCAATCTTTAACACACACACATGAGGCTCTAGTTTCACTAGTTCATTTTTAGGGTTGTTCCATTATCGCCCACTAAGAAACATTCATCCTCGAATGACACTTTAAACACATTAAGGGGTTAACGACTAAAAACTAGCAGCCCACAATCATGCAACAACATCGATACAAATGCATAAACATAGGAGGAAACACCAACTCCACATCAAAAAGGCTCAATGCAAATAAGAAGGTAGGAACTACATCTACAAACTTATTATGCATCAAAACATCACATTTCTCATTTCATTGGAGGAACTTCCTTCTCTGAATAACATCATGCTCATTGAAACATCATTAAGCACATTATGCAATTTTCTCATAAAAACACATTATGCAACACTTTCAAGAACATATTTAAGCATGCTCAACAAGTCCACTCATGAAATATTTGGCAACTCATCATATATGCATATTAACACGAGGAACACAATTTTGAAGCCTCATTTACTCATATAAACAAGAATTCAATAGAACATGCACAACAAAAGGAGACCATGGAAACTCAATATCACACATGACTCCAAAATATGAAACAAGCTACTAGGAACTCTTGGTCTCACGCTTGAATAAGAATAGAAGGAAAGAGATAAGGACATCAACACTCTCAACAACCTTGCTATTCCACATACCATCCCACACTTAGGAGAAAACCCAACTATGGCTATCATGAAACGACATAAGGGTCTTATCACCACAAAAGGAATTGTAACTTACCGATACCTTTATCTGGATTAGTTTCTTTGTCCTTTTTAACTTGAAGCCCATAGAAATGGTTCTTATTTGGAGCATTGGGATCCAGGCAATCATAAGGAGCTTGGAAACTCTATGAGATACTCTCTAATGTATGTGTATGTTCCTTCACTCACTACTAGAATTTTAGATTATAGCAACAGTTTCATATACGTTGCAATAGGACCTAAAACCATTTTCATAGAGCTACAACAATGGTTTGTCAACCGTCTCATATGCTCGCATTACTATAGCTCTATTGTAACTGTTATGCACTGATTCTCGAAAGTGTTGCTATAGGGACCTCTATTGCAATAGTTTTCCTTCCATCTATAGCCACTATAATATTATAGAAATTGTAACAGTTAACAACTGTCACATTAGGGGTTGTGGTAATTGTTAGAAAGCGTTGCAATAGAGTCCGTTACAATAGGATGTTCTTATCGCAGTAAATTTTTAAATATTATGGCAACGATTTCTATTAATATTGGAACAATTTTATTTTCTATTGCAACCAATCTATATCAATCTACAGTTTTCCCAACCTACTGTAGTTGTTCATATTTCTTGAGCATTATATATATTTAAAAATTAGCAATTTAAAAAAATTTCTCTAAATCAAATCACAAAAGAAAATGACTAATTTTATAGCCGAATCATATATATAATTCGAAATATCCTAGTCCCAATATCCATAAAGGTAAAATATACATACCAAAACACATGTTTTCAATAGTTTGCACAATTTCCATACTAATAGATATTAAAAAAAAAGACTGTAGCTTAACAAAAGTTTCGAAATGTCAAGAAACAAAAGAGTCGAGCTAAAGCAATAGGTTTCTACAACTTTCAATCAAATATATCAAGTAAGGTCTTCATCACTACTGATTTCATCATCCTCTTGTTTATCTTCTCCACCTACGAATAACCATAAATAGAAGTTTATTGAGAGCAAATGTGGAGGAAAGATAGTTCAGATTTAAGTAATTAAATCATTTGTCTCGATCTACTCCACATTTGTGTAAGTGAAATAATCAAACATTTCATTTGCTCAATTAATTGTGCATAAAAAAATATTTTTTTGTTTGTTGTAAAATGCAAGTTGTATCTAGCAACCTGAAATGGCTCTCAATTGAATTTTGAAGATGATCGTTCCCACAAGAAACACAGAAATTATTGCAAAATATACCTAGAAGAAAAAGAGACATCAATGCAGAATATCAATGGGCACAAATTAGACAAGTTAATTTATTTACTCTTATTGTCCTTTACAACCAATCAAACATTTGCAAGTGAAGATATCACTTGTTATAAGGAGTTTTTATCCTAGTGCATTAAGCGTAACAATATTCACTAGATAAGTTCTATATAAAGCAAAAAGGCAAGGAAGTATACTTATTTTTGTACACAATAAGCTCAGATTAGAACTGTTTTTCTTTTAGTGGGTGCAGGGCTGCTTGGGCAATACAAGTGGCTCAAAAATTGGTAATCTAGCTTTGTATTAAAAGAGAGACACATTAACAAGACACCTGCAAGGGGAATATGTAATAAAATAAATATGACACTCAAATATAGCAACACTAGAAGTGTACCAAACATACCACAATATTTGGAAAAAACAATTTTCAAGGGAAAACATTTTAACAACCAAAAGGAAGGGACAAAATCTTCAAATTTTATTCAAACACTTCCAATTCACCATGAGTACTAGTCAATTCAAGCTATGGAAGTTATCAAGGTCGACCAAAACCAAAAAATGACTAGTCCAAAATAGGCCTTCACTGACATGAAGAATCTATATTCCTCAATTGAAAAAATCAAAGATAACATTGTGTGATGATGCTCATTCAATATTTCGTAAGCAAACAGACTGAACATTACTCCCTATGCAAATTCTAATAGCCAAGCATGAAAAATTATTCAAAAAGGTATCATAAATCACACTCACACACCAAGCACACAAGTTATAAGTTTCCAAAACATCATCCAGACTCCAGGCAGGTTTGAGATTCATAGTTTTTCAAATCTGCCAAGTCAAGGGAGAAGGATTATTAATTTGAAAGAAATTCACAAAATCAATCTTTTATCAACACACGAGGACAGAATCACGGAGTCACCAATTAGAAAAAGAGAATGAGTTATTTCTCAAGTAACATACAACAATAGAATATTGGAGACATTTTGCTCAAGAATCATCGAAGGACACAGATTACACAGTCGCAGAAACATCCCCACCAAATTAGTTCTTCTTGTTAGTTCAAAAGAATGGACTCACCAGACTCATGGTGGGATGGAATTTCAGTGTGCACATTGAAGAACAAACACAATATAAGCTCGAGAGAGAGGTGAAATCAATGAGTTGCGTACCAGCCCTTAACAATTTGTTCATTATATTCAGATGTTTGAAAGTGTATTATTTTGATCCTATTTTGTTTCCTTTTTCTATTAGGAGCTAATATTGGTTATGTTTGTGCATGGTTTGTATGGGTTAAACTATTGGTAGATGCAACTGGTTATGGAGGAAAATCAACTTCATATAAGTAAAAATGTAAAGTTGATTTGTGCAAAATAGGTACAGAAGCAACTGAAGGTTGGAAATAATGCTGAAAATTAAAAGAAAGATACAGAAGTAGTTACAGAAACAAGTAGTAGCTGCAACTTGCGGGCAATGATCTGCCATACTTAATGAGTCGAGAATTGAAATTTTTTCAAAAGAGTACATGTACAAGTACCTTAGATACACACTCAAATTCTCTACAAACTTGCAGTTACAACAACAGTTTATCTGTGTTAGCTATAGACCAGCCCTTTCGTGCTAAAGATTTATCGTTTCCAACTGCCCAATAATTTCACTAACAAATAAGAGCCATAATAATTTCACAATTTAAGAGGGCACACTAATGAGAGAGCTACGATTAAAAGACTAACATTTTCATAACTAAAATATTTGGAAAAGGAAAAGAAGCATCCAAGGTTCTCTTCCTATTTTACCCTGAATACTCAAATCAAGGGCCTGATCAAGATAAACATATACACAAAAAGTGAGTAGAAAAATCAAAAGTCGCATTAAGTCAACTGCACATTGTTAATGGCTCTTTAAAACTAAAGTCTCTCTAAACTCACATATATACAGATATGTAGATGTACAACACCAGAACTAACATGAGAAATTGAATTGTAGTCTCCCTTTTAGCAAGATTCAGCAGCACATTCGTACCAAGCTACCTTTGAAGTGAAGAAGAAGAAAAAGAGTAAATGTCATACCTTGATTGTTTTTGCTAGAAGATGGATGATTCAAAGGTTTCATAGCTTCTTGTGGTGAATGAGCACCCAATGATGCCAACATGGCTGCATTCAATTGAAGTCCAAGGTACATATGATTAAGTCATCCAAGAATATCATTTGTAACTTCTTGGTGTATGGTTACTTTTTGTTGTTGAATTTTTTCCACCATCCTAACTATGGGAAAACTCACACTCTACTACATAAAATTCCCCCCTTTTACTTGGATATTCCTCACATCAATTAGATGTGGTTCTCCTTTCTACTTGGAGGACGGACCCTTTCTTGTGTGACACTCCATCTCATTGTCAATATCCACTTGGAGCCAAGAATAGACCCCAAGGTTTACTTGTTAAGCCTTTCTTAACACTCATCTCTTATGGAAGGATGTCCTTGAAAATCCAGCCATGCTCAAGTGGTTCTATCACTTCATAGTTTCAAGCATTCATAAAAATAGATTAGGTGAGTATAGGCCTTTCACCATAAACCCACCCATTATATTCTATTCATCACATTGACTGTACTCTCAAGCCCTACTGATTCAACATTCATGACTACAAGCCTTCATCTCAAAGATTTACTTTATTCTATCCTTATTCATATCTAGATTACAAGACATTCAAGTAATAGGCTTCTTCTTAAGCAATTCTCTTCGCATTCTTCCTTACTAGTTGATTCTAGCCATAATTCATCTTAAAGGTTCAATTCCAACTTTGCAAGTAAATATCGATCATATTCAATTAAGCTAAGTTCAATTCATGATTATCTGTTCCTAACATTGAGCAATTACTACTCATGACATTAATACAAAAAGATCACTCATGAACCCTCAAAGTTCCCTCTAATGGCACAAATCATGCAACTCATCAAGAAAACTAGGGTTAGTCATTAAACTACATATTTTCATCATAATATCACAATTAAATGCCAAATTAGCCATAAACAAGTATTATCCAATACTTTGTAATCATACCCAACTATACCCACAAATTGGAAAGAACCCTAGCTTACATTGGGATTCTTCTTCCCAAATTAAGGGAAATCTTAGGCGACTCTATGGGTGCAAGAACCCATAGATGAAAAGCTAAACATACCTTAATTCAAAGCCCTACCAAGCTTTCTTCAATAGGAGAAGGGATTTGGGGTTTTGATTCTGAATGACTTAAAAAGGGTTCTAAAAGACTCATAAAATATATTAATCGGTGTATAAGACCCATATAAAACGACCCCATAATTTATCTACACGTTTGGGAATTTACAATTTTGGCCCTCACTAGTCAGCCTTAGTGCAAGGCACCACACCCCTCTCTAGGGACCGTCAAGGGCACCACGGCCCATGAAGGTGCCCATGGTCCCTTGACTAGTGTACCACCTCACCTCCCCAAGCACACAATGCACTAAGGAAAGGCCACGGGCCTTCCCACGAGTCGTGGTCATAACCATGGTTTGTGAAGTGGTCGATGGTTCATTAGGCAGTAGCTAGGATTCTTGGACTATGTCTAGATGATTCTAAGGGAACTTCACATACCCTTTCACAGTCTGTGGTCATCATCACTGGCTGTGGTCCCTGGGCAGTGTTTTGCCAAGGTTGGGCAGCCTTGGCCCTTTGGTTTAGGCTTGCCTAGTTTTACTTGGCACATGCCCTTCCAAAACATAACCAATACTCTAAAAGATCTACTATGCTACAAGGACTAACATGTACCCTAACGTTCAATCACTAACCCCTCATTCTAAACATGAAAAGCTTCATCTATGACTCCTATCTTCAATAACACATTCTATAACCCTAACTCGAGGCTCTAGTTTAGTCTACTAATTTTCAGGGCATTACACCTAATCTCTTCATTAGTCATGTCCATGGGAACCAGCGGAATTTCATTCTCTTTAGGCACTTGATCACCTTAAATACCCTGGTCACCTTGGGGAGGAACTCCCTCATTCACTACTTCCTCTTCCACTCTCCTTGCGGGCATTCTTCTTGTATTCATATCATATAAACACAAGAGAAGGATTAGGGAAATGACATCTATAGAGCTAAACTCTAAGGCACGACTTCAAGAATAATGTAAGAAGTGTAACTTTCTAACGTCCTATAGCCTCTTGCTGATAGATGTGTCACGAGTCACACCGATGAACAAGACTCTACTAGACGTGGCTTGTGAGATATCCACCCTAAAACCTTTTCCAAAATCATATCCACTGACACCAAGTTTGCCCCAGCACGAGATCACCCCTAAGTCGTAACACGGCATACTCTAATACAAGGCTCTTAGCTCATTCATTGCATAGACAAGAGAAATAGCGCGGAATTAAAAACTTTTTAACCATAACCATACTATTCAAAACATTCAAATACTCATTAAAATCTTTCAAAAGACACAATGGAAGTCTAAGTCTCACATGACCATCTTAGACAAAACTTTAACAGTATAGGGTCATGGCCCTTTACAATCGATGTCTTAACAAAGTCTTAAAACATAAAAGAACTATAAACATGAAAAGTCCTATTCCTCGATCTAGAGGACATATTAAGTCTTGGAGGAAAAACTCTATCCAAGCGCTTCAATCCTAGCTAGAATAGATCACTTTTCGGAACCTACACTTCTAGTAAAAATAAGAGAAATATAGGTTAGCACACAAAAATGTTTTAAGTACGATGACCATGCAAAAACAGGTTTAATAAAGGGACATTTTGTTGAAAGTCATGCTTTTATGCCATTTTGTAAAACTTCATGAACATTGAATTAAAGAGGAATAATATAAGTCACAACCAACATACAAGTCACCATTTAACAATTTAACATTAGAACAAGATCATATATAACCCTTTACCTTTACCTTGAGACTTCACCTCATGTAACCCTCAAGCTATACCTTGTGCAATGTATGGGTAGCATCCCATACCGCCACCCACACTAAGGCACCACCATAAGGTCACCAAAAGTTAACTTACCATTCATCCTTTACACTATAAAGCATATCAGAGATAAACATTACATGAATCACATCATCATATTAAGACCAACCTCTAAGATAACTCTAAGTCGTACTTGTGCAATGTTCAAGTAGCATCCCATACTACTACTCATACTAAGTGCTCCTTTGAATTCACCATAGACATGTCACATTCATACTCAATAAGTCATGGCATGGAAGTAACTCATAATACACTCAAACTATGGCATGCATCTTTAGATTTAAGCATTTAAGCCAACATTCTTCATTGGGTTCATTTAGGACACATTCATCCATTTAGAGGACTTTAATACATTTAGTCATTAAGACTTAAAGAACTCACTATAGCCCTTTCAAAGCGCACTCGTGCAATGTATAGATAGAATCCCATACTACTACCTACATTTTGTAGTACCTATCAAGTAACTAGAGTGCACATCTCACATGATGGGAATAAGCGTTTAACTGACATAGACCATGCAAGCTTGACATGGAATTCGGTGTCATGTAATCCCACACCGTAAGAGGTGTTCCACTTGCCTAAGGTAGAACGATAACAATAGCTCCGAATGAATCCGCTAGCCAATATCCTATTTGGGCAAATAGTAATGGGATAGGAAGATGTTCATAGGAACCATAACCTAACATTGGGAGAGTTTCCATCTAACCATATCCACTCGGTGCGTAGCCTACATTAACATTACATTAGTACATTAGAGAGGAGAGACATGGGCCTATTGACCCATGATACATCATTACACAAGGAAGGAATGCTATAAGACTATCGATCCAAGGGACATTCAAGGATAGCTCTAGAGTCCTCATGAAATTGTTTCATGGTCCCTCATTACATTCTTACTCTCATGAAAGGAATGTCACTAGCCTATCATTCATGGTACAATGACTCATTAAGAAAGGAATGTCACTAGCCTATCGTTCTAGAGTCTTCATCTCATTATATCATTTATGAAAGAATGCCTTTAGCCTATTAATTCATATCCATCAAGTCAAGACACATCCATTGCTCATATATGAAAGGAATGCCATATCCTACCGGTTCATATTCATCAAGTCAAGGCATATTCATTATATAAGAAAATGATGCATAAGCCTACCAATTCTAGACTCAACATTCACATTATAAAAACTCTTCACATTCAATAGTATCATTCATGGGTGTCAAATTGAGAAATAGCCTTTCAATACTAGCACAAATATATTGAATACATGATTATCATTCTATCATTGAAATCACATGTAATTCCTTCACATTATACATTCACATAAATAATATCATGATACTACTTCAATTCTTCACACTAAGCCTTCAAGGACATAATCACAATGTACATAGAAAGTAAACACCTCCACCTTACAAGTGGATCAACAATTCAAGCACAATTCTACTTTAACACAAAATTAGGTCACTAATTGCCCTTTCAAGGCCATAATCACAAATCCTTAATTCACCAACAATTCACCACAATTAGGCCTCGATGATTACACAATTCAATAATCTAAATCAATCTAGGCATAAATGCATCAACATTCAGTCATAATCAACAAACCCACTTCATAAGGCACAATTTAGGAATTGAGAGAAATCATGGGATCATAGAGTATTTTCATCTTTAATCATCAATTAAATATCAATATAATCATAATTTATTATTTGAAAACGTTTGATGCAGGAACCCATGAGATTGAGGAAAACCTAGGGTTTTTGTGAAACTTGAAAACTTTGAAACTTCATTGAAATTGACTCTAGGGTGAAAGCTAACCCTAGATAAAGAATTACCACACCTTAATCTTGAAGAATCCCACGAAAATATACCCAATTAGCCTTCCTCTTCAAGCCCTAATCCTTCTTCTTCTCTTGGTCTTTAATGGAGCTCCAGAGAGAAGATATTTTGAGAGAGAGGGGTTTTGATTTGGGGAATTTTGAATAGTGAGTGTTAAAATAGTATTTTATTGTTTTAATACTCTTAAAATGTCTAAATAAACCCAAAATAACCGTCCAAGCACATAAAAAGACTTGGACTGAATTTACCAACTCACCCCTTGCTTGGTAGTGTCCTTGACAACAAACTAGGTCCAATCGACGGACCCCTATCCACGAATCATGGATGGGTTGACGGACAGTACTGGTCATCCATCATTTGGGGTTGTGGCTTGGTTTGGGGCCCCTTGACCTATGGAGGACCTACGAGGCGTGACCCCTTTCCGTAGGTCACCAAACTTTGGCCAACTTTAATCCGTTGGGGCAGCCTTGGGGGTTAAGCTTAGGGTCCTCCTCAAGGACCCCTAGGGTGGTCTATGGGGAGTCGTACCTTGATGTTTAACCTCTAAACCCCTTAACCATGACTCGGGACAACATAAAACACCATCAAACCTCACACCAAACTTTAATACACACACATGAGGCTCTAGTTTCACTAGTTCATTTTTAGGGTCGTTACAAGATCCCTACTCAAACTCTGTTATAAGCCAAAATCTGTGAGGCGGTTTGGAATGAGTTGGAAAGCATTGGGATTTCCTTGTAGACCAAAAACAATGTTTCGAAGCTAATAAAACTATGAAAATTGCATTTTGAGGCTATCTACATAAATATTTTTACTTAAATCAACCGTACAAGTTTTAAAAGCTCTAAAAGACGCATATAAAAATAAAATAAACTATTAGGTGACAAAATTGTTAGTTTCTAAAAGTCATAAATTAGTTGGGGTTGTCGTGGGAACCCTGTGGATGCCGAAAAGAATGCAATAAAGAAGAAATCATCTTGAGGGTCATTGCAGTGCATTGGAAACTCGACTTGCATACCCTCAATTTGATAGGTTGTGGTCCTCTAACACAATATATATTGCAAGAGATTCTCACTCCAAGTCTTCCATTAAATAAGATTATATGAAAACTTTTCTTCAATTTATCAGGCAATTAAGATTTTCATTCCCAGTCTCACTTTGGCCTATATATTTGGTAAAATTAACTTCAAATGGCTTAATAAGAAAATTTATTGTTAAAATTACTCATGTTCAACTTAACTCTCTCTATTTCAAAAATTATTCATTTTCAACTTAGCTCTCTCTATTTCTTTTAAACTCATTGATCTCACCTAAAAAGAACAATATAAAACCGTAGCACTAGAATTGCAAGCCTTTGAAGCGATAATTTAAAATTCAAAACATGTAGGGTGTTACAAATTAGTTAAACCTATTATTTTTAAATTCAGTATAAGTACAATTTATCGTAATTTCTAACTATGGTGGTTGTTATACCAATTATAAAAATTCATTCAACTAAAGAGAAAATTGAGAAACAATTATTTTTGTGTCGATGCATCAAATGCCAATAATTTTTTTGCATTGCTATACTTTATTGTATCCATCATTTGGGCAGCACTATTATTCTTTCAACCAAAAATTTATAGTCTTAACTCCAAATTCCATCATATTTCATAAAAAATTATAAAGATGAATGGCTCTCTAATGATTTTTGATCCATTATTGAAATTTGTAGAAATGTGTGTTACATGTTGAGATCATTAACGAAAATTATGTATATGTGAGGTAGTAGGTTCAAAGGCATTAACCCTTAAATATCCCTATAAACTGTTTTAATTCTTTCAATATTTTTTTAAAAAGATTTTTTTTTACATTCATAAACTCTATCTATTATAAGATTTGTTGGCCAGAATAATTTGGCCATAGTGGCCCAATACATGTTCACACTGGGCTTTTTTTTTATATAAATATACCCTTCTTTATCAAATTTCTATTTTTAAAATTTATTTATTAATTATGCTTCAATAAATGAGAAAGCTTTCCATTACATGATAAAAAAAAATAATCACCTATGAGAAGTATAAAATATATTACTGAACTTAGTGAGATGGATCATATATCCCTATATGAATTTTATTTAATAAAAAAAATTTTAAAAAAATAAAAATCAATACTTTCACATCCATCGAGCGAAAGAGTTATGTGAACTGTTTGTGTAACATTTGGTATATGTGAACAACTTTATTTAATAAAAGTATATCAAATTTAGATCGCAAAGGTATAATAATGATAATTGTGATGCCCAAAACTCAAGGAGCGCATCTTACACGTAATGCCAAAACTTGGGCCTAAGTTGGCCTTGCTTAGCCATTTTCTAATGGCATAGAAAAGCCACACATAGTTAAGAGAACGAACAAGTATATCTCGACTTAAAAATATGCCCTTGGTCGACAAGGCCACTATCAACAACCCTATAATGAATATAACTACTCCCACTATTCATATAAAAAACCAGCTAGCACATAAATCTTGTTTGGGCCGTCGAGGCCACCACAATATCTATATAGAAACGAATAAATACTATGCATCAATACAATAAACCAAACCATCACCAAACTTCGGCGATCAAACAAACAAGGTTAACATGGATAATTACGTGGCTATATGGCCCGACACACTAGTCTGCAAGCCTCTAAGAGTAGTACAGGTTGGTCATAAGCACTGACCTACCCAAAAACTATACACAAAAAAATCCAACAAACCTTTAAACTCTAGCAGCTCCAAAGGAAGGGGCTAGCCAACCTACTGGAACTCAACCAGGCTGCTAGGAGGTCATCGAGTTGTCTATCGGGACCTGCAAACATAAATGCAGCGTCCCCAAGGCAATACGGTGTCAGTAAGAAATAATGTACCAAGTATGAAAGATGATAGACTAAATGAGAAAGTATCATAATATACCAAAATCAATCAAGTAAGGAAATCAAAATTAAGATAAGCATGCAAACCCAATACTGAATCTAAGCATACAAAAATAATAAAACATCTACGTAACGAAGCCCCCATAAGCTCGGAAGGTACAAACAACATACCACCTACGTAGGCCTACATAAGCCCAGAAGGTGCCAAATTAGTCTACATACCCCTATCGGTAGCCCATTGTCTTTGTAAGAACTCACATTGCCCTTTTAGATAACGATATAGCCCCATAGGCAGTGCATAACCCTCTTAGGCAACAACATAGCTCTGTAGGTTGCACAAAGTCCTCTTTTGCCTCAATATACCCCCGTAGGCAACATATAGCCCTCTTTGGCATCAAATTAGCCCTGTAGGCAACACATGACACTCTTTGGCATCAATTTAACCCCATAGGCAACAAATTGCCTTCTTAGGCAATAAGAAAGTCCTCTTAGCAAACATCATAGCCCTGTAGATAGTTCATTGCCAAGTAGCTAACCAGAATATCCCCAAGGGCTATAACAAACAATTCAGTAGGCTAAAGGGGAGCAATTTAGTTATAACAAAAATATATGAATAGTCTCCATGTCATTCTAACAGATTATGTGTTCCAAAAATGAGGATTTTTAACCACCCAATCAGCCAACCACTCACAATTATATCTACGAGATCACCAACATGCAGAAACTCTATTATATCATTCCCAAGCTTTAAGGAAACATGTGTAACGAAGGGAATAACCTTAACATACCTTTTTTTTTTAATATAGTTTATGATGAATAATACCTTTGTCCGCACCACTACAATACTATAAAAAGGGGTAAACTCAATGAATAATTAAGAACAAGAATTACTACGACAATTTGACAATCAATACGGATTTCTATCGTAAATTACTATCCAAGACTGATGGTATCCATAAATGGATCAAATATAGTTCCTACCTTTCTTTACAAGCCAATAAAATCTAAATAAACTCAAACAACTAAAAAAAACCCTGCTTCCACAACCTCCATAGAGTTACACCGAACAATTCACCATGAAAATTATGCCAAGAAGAGATCATGAACAAACAAGGATGATTTGAGGAGCGATTCTCTGATTTTTTTTGGGCTTCTTGTGAACTGGAATGAAAAACATGAAGAAATTGCTCTTTTATGAAGTTCCACCGACGTAGGGGACCCACTAGCCGCCTCTTCGCGTAGTCGGTACAAAAAAGTGTATATCTCCATATTATGATGTTGTATGAATGAACGGTTTAATACAATGGAAACTAGACTCGTAGACCTTCAATTTGATATATTGTGGGCCCTCTAACTCTTCTTATATTGGGAGAAAACCTGTGAGACATTCGCACTAAATTTCAAAGAAATCTTTAAAAAGGAACTTGCGATAACTTTCACCAACTTTTATTACTAAACTCACTTAACTTCAAAAATTAAGATGTGACCCTTAAGAACTTTAAATATGACACCAAATCATAACTTATATATTAATCACTTTCTTGCCACGAAGATACGAGTTAAGTTAGAGTTTTGAGAAGTCGGTGTGTTCCAATAAAGATAATAATAATAATAATAATAATAATAATAATAATAATAATAATAATAATAATAATAATAATAATAATAATAATAATAATAATAATAATACTAATAATAATAATAATAATAATTTTTATTATTTTTATAATTTGCACAATATTTTTATAAAGATCAAACAATATGTTATAAATTGACACATTATAAAAATTAATTTAAATTATTTTATATTTATTAAAATTATTCCAATAACGATATTTGAAAATCAATAAACTTTAGACATAGTGGATAACAATACATTATAAAAATTATAAGAATCATAATGTTCATATGTATTGATCATATTTATATAATTAATAGATACCAGAGAGAATCATGTACCAATGTTAGAGTTTCGCGTTCATGTGTTAGGCCTACTTGATAACTTGACAAAGATAACTTATATTTACTAAGTATTAATATAACCTCTACTTAAGCAATTTTATTAATTATTATACTTAAATCAATTTAAATCATATATTTAAATACTTTAAATAATAATTGTTTAATTTATTTCAAATCAAGAATGATACATTGTATATGTATTTGTAATCATTTGATTGTTTAAGTAATATACTCTTCAATCTTTATAATTATAGTAAATATAATATTTTCAATCAATAATTAAAAAATATGCCTTAATAGAATTTATTGATTATATATATATATGATTTTATTGATTATTTAATTAAAAATTGGGCTGAAATATTTCTAAACATATACAATACATACGTATGCATATGATTTTTATTTCTATTTTTATTTTTATTTTTCTTTGAATCATCTTCTCAATTAATATAATTGAAGTAACTAATCATGAATTCATGGTTAGAAATGGTGAAATAATTTTAATAATTATCATTATTTTGTTTAGAACAATTAAAATATACAAAATTTGATATGTTGTTCGAGGTATAGTTATAAATATCTTATTATATCTTTCTGATATTTAAAACATCTAATTCTCAAAATTATATTCTTGTTTTTTTCTTAAAAGAAAAGCACACACACTGTATGAGTGGTCTATTAATCATGGTACAATTGAATATAATTTTATTTGTTGATTATATAAAGAAAAATCAATTGTAAATTTAAAAATTCATACTTAATCCAATTTACTAAATCGTGTATTACCGAGTTGTTAATGTAATTTTTAATTGGAGAATAATTTACTTACATCGCTTATTAACATGAATTTAATTTTCTCCTTTGATAGAAAATTCTATATTAAATAAAATAATTTTTAAAAAATGTATATTCTGAATGTGTTATACACTAATTACATGCATTAAATATATTTTAATTTAAGTATCCTACATAAAATACATCTATTTTGAAGTATTATAATTGATCATTAGGTATTGATTGATCTTTTCTTTGTTTGTTTTGAAACATCCTCTTAATTAGTATTATATGTGTAACTGGTTTTTTTATTTATGATCAAAATTAGTGAAATAATTTTACCAATTTCAATATATGTTAATTCTCTTTTGGAATGATTATAATATAGAAGATTAATGTGTCATTCATGACATAGTTATAAATGTCTTTTAATCAGCTTTTATTTTTTTTTTTGTAAATATCTAATTTCCAAAATTACATTGCTTTTTCTCTTGAAAAACATCCATTATGTAGACTAATATATTTAGTTGATTATATTTAAAGAATAATTCAATTAAAACTTTTTTGAATCTACCCTTTATTACTATATTTTACTAAATTTGTATTACAAAATAGTTAATTAGAATATTAAGTAAAATAATGTAGTCAATTTTAGTTATTATTAATGAGAAATTTAATTGTCTTCTTCAATAAAGAGATTTATTTTGAGCGAAAAAATACATTTTCAAATGTATGCATTGTTACATTATGAACACAATTGAGTTTGGGGCAGGGTAGAGGAGGGAGTGTAGGTTATGTATATCTACAACATAATTTTTATGGTATAGTAATGAAAAAAACTATTAATGTATAAAAATGATGTTACAAAAAAAAAATATTAACTAAAGCGTACAATCGTTTTTTAATTAACTGAACAATGTTTATTTTTAAGAATAAATCGAATGAACTAAATACACACAACAAAATATATACAAAAAATACTTTTCATTTCCCTTGGTAGTAAAAGAATTAGTATTTTAGTAGTTCAAGAAGTTTGGAAAATAGAAAAAAGTTACTTTTGTTTTAGAGGGAAAAGTATTGAGAAAATAAATGCAAAAATGGAAATATGGATATTATAGACTTTTTAGCATTACTGTTTATCAAAACTATAAAATAAAAAATATTTTGTGGTAAGCGGAATTTAGTTATTTTGTTGAAAATGGCTTACATACCAAACTTTAGTAAAATTAATGGCGTAGAGATAAAAAGTGAAAATGAAGTGTGTTGGCCTTTTTTAACGCATCTCCAATGATTAGTAGGAGGCAATATTGACAGGATTTTCTAATGAATTGAAAGGAAAAAAAGAGTATCATGTCAAAGTTGAACCTAACAGAAGACCCTTACCTCCTTAGCAAAGGGCTTGTAATATGTCGGGGTATCCATCCTCCCCACACCTTTGGTATTTTTTCAGGAGAAAATCCATTGGAATTTTCTTTTTCCCTTGTCTTGTTAGAGATATCAGCCATTATTGCCATCTCCAGTTTCATTCGCTATCTTCTTAAGCCTCTCCGCTAGCCAAGAATCATTTCTGAGCTTCTAGTAAGCAGCCTTTATTATTTTTCAGTTTTTAACAAATACATAAAATATATATTATATTATATATATATACTTAGTTCTTCCAATTTTTGTTTTGAATCTAAGGGTGGAATAATCGTAGGCCCCTCTGTTTTGAGCCGAATCAAGGGATTTCACAACTTTATCTTTCCGGATACTGCTGATTATGCACTCAAAAATATTGGACTCATTGGTTTTATGTATTTCCTTTTCATCTCTGGTGTAAAGAAAGATTTGACACAGATAAAGAAAGTTGGCAAGAAACACTGGTACATAGCAATATTTGGGGTGTCCATTCCCATGTTATGTAGTCTTTTTATTGGATTAGCTCTTCAAAAATCAATGGAAAAAGAATTAGCCAAAGCTTCATCCATGTTAGGAGTTACGTCAGAATTCGCAATCACGGCTTTCCCAGTTATCTATCAAATTATCAAAGAGCTTAATCTCCTTAGCTTCGAAATTGGAAGAATTTCATTATCCACTGCCTTAATAAGTGATATAATTGGAATTCAATTTGTTGTTGTATTTGAGGCAGCTAAACAAGGGGAGCATAAAAGTATGGCCACTTTTTGGTTTCTCATTTATTCATTTTTAATTGGAGCATCCATTTTTGGAGGTGTTAGACAGATTATGATATGGATAATAAAAACAACCCCAGAAGGGAAGTTAGTGGAGCAAATTTATGTTGTTTTCATACTTTTGGGAGTATTGCTTACTGGTTTCTTATGTGATTTGGGTGGTATTGCAGTGGCTAATGGACCACTTTGGTTGGGACTCGCCATTCCAGATGGCCCACCATTAGGAGCTACACTGGTTGAAAAGACAGAGACAATTGTCATGGACATTCTCATGCCATTTTCATTCGCATATGTTGGAATGTTCACTGATATTTCATCTATCTATACTCATTGGACACATCTTCAACCTATATTCTTAATGGCTGTCACAGCTTATCTTGTTAAAATGGTTACTGTCCTCTTTACTTCCTATTTTTTTAATATGCCATTCAGAGATTGTCTTGCTCTTGGCCTTGTATTAAGCCTAAGAGGTGAAGTTGAGCTTTTGATCTTCATTCACTGGATGGATTTGAAGGTACTCTTCTCTTTCTTTATTCTTTCATTCTTATTCAAACAACATATATAAATTGAGATAAATTATATATTTCTTGCATTTATATTCATTTAATGCAGATGATAACGAGACCATATTTCACAATGCTAGTGCTAATGACAATTGGGGTGACATCTATTGTGACTCCCTTGATCAGTATAGTTTATGATCCAATGAGGCCTTATATGATTAACACAAGAAGAAACATTCAACATACTTCTTTAAGCACAGAGTTGAACATTATAGCTTGTATACATGACGAGGAAAACGTGCCTAGTATTATAAATATTCTATTTGAAGTCTCTAATTCAACTGCTCCTAGGACTTCCATGGTTCATGCCTTGTACCTAATGGAACTAGTTGGTCGTGCTGCCCCTATTTTTATCGATCACCAAGAATCAGTAAATACAGATCAAAATCCAATCCATAATGCATTGCAGCATTTTGCTGGAGAAAATATCATGATTAATTCTTATACATCATATTCTCCTAAGTGGAGCATGTATCAAGACATATGCAAGTTGGCACTAGAGAAGAAAGCCTCCCTTATTATACTTCCCTTTTTTAAAGGCACTCAAGTATTAACAAGACAAGGGGTTCAATTAGTGAACTCTAATGTCTTAAACCATGCTCCTTGCTCAGTTGGTATTTATGTGGATCGGAGTTCTTTCCCTACTAGTAATAATTACAAAGTAGGTAAACGGTCATCAATTAACAATTTTGCTCTACTTTTTATGGGAGGATCAGATGCTAGGGAGGCACTTTCTTATGCTGATAGAATTGCTGCAAATCTAGATGTATCACTTACTGCTATTCGTTTTCTTTCCCATAATGGGGAAGGGGATAATGAGATGGAGAAGAAATTAGATGATGGTCTTGTAACATGGTTTTGGGTGAAGAATGAAGGTAATGAAAAAGTTGTATATAAGGAAGTTGTGGTGAAGAATGGGGAAGATACAATCGCAGCACTTCACACATTGCAGAATGAACAATTCTTTGATCTTTGGATACTTGGGAGAAATAAAGGCATAAATCCTGTGCTATTACAAGGTTTAACAGATTGGAGTGCTCAAAATGAACTAGGAGTTATAGGAGACTTTCTTGTCTCAATGAATTTAGACACCACAACTTCTATTTTAGTGATGCAACAACAAATTTTAAGAGGCCAAGAACTCACTTCTCTTGGTTTTCTAAAAACAATTGCAACTTGTCGATAGTAGAGACTTCATATTATATTTTTTTTTATAGGAATAGAAATGAGTATATATCCGTCAAACTACATGAAATCATATACGTAATATTGATCAAGTGTATGATGAGTTACACCATAGGGTAAAGTACAACCTCAAAATGGATGAATGCAAAGACTGTATGATGAATATTATTGTTATTGCTAAATACAAATTTACGAAGATATGTTATTGCATGAAACTGAAAGTATATCCTTGATTTTAAAGGGAGAAAGAACCCTTGTTTAACAATATTTTTTTTTGTCAATTCAGTTGCTACTATAGTTTTTAGTATATAGTCACAGAATCAGTATAAAATTTTCGTACACAAATCATAATATTTAAATATCACATACTTTGAATGTGAACATACACAAAGGTGGTTGTGCAAATATATTTTGAATGTGAACATAAACATATCAAGAAGTTATTCATATGAAAGTAATCTTCTTTGTAGATGTTATACAACAACTCGATAAGTATAGAATGGCTAGTAATTCATTACAAATTTTATAGTCTACATCTAATACAAATAAGTAATAATGTTACTTAGGATATGTAATAGTTAGTGATATAATTAATTTTACTGATAATTATAAATCATAATTGCATGTATAGATATCATTTATCTGACTCAAAATTATTACATTCATTTTTAAATTTTCAAAAAGGAATATTGATTGAATCAAATAAAAATTCAACTCAAATGTATCATCAATTCTATTACTCAACAGTAATATAATTTATCTGTGATGACCCCAAATTGATTCGTGATGGCACCTATTATAAACCCCAAGTAGGCAAGCGGCAGGCCTAAACTCAAACATAAGATGCAACATATAATAGTTTAAATAGAAATAGAATATAGGAAACGGTCCATATCATAAACATTAAATATGATACAAAATATACAATAAAGACCCAAAAGTTATTTAGATGACCAACAAACACAAAACCAACCTCTGGTCTGGTGTAACCTGTACAGAAGCAACTACGTACAAGAGAATTGACTTATTAATACTACAAAATACAAGTAAGTACAAAAGAAGAAAAACATCAAGTCTCTAAACGCCAAAGCTTACAACGATCTAAGTTAGTTATGGAAAAGGAAGATCAACGCTCAAATACGGTGGCTTGTATGGGAGCTGCATTAGAAAAAGATGCAAAAGTTTAGTATGACTACCAAACACGGGGTACTCAATCGGCATCATAGGCTGACCATTCTCAGAATGATCAAAAGTATAAAAAGAAGCACGATGAATTGATGATACTAATAAGTCAAAGGATAAAAAATTCTAAAGATACTATAATCTTACTAGGGGGAACAATCAAGCATTTTATAAGAATTCACTCACAGCTAAACACAAATACTAGGAAACCCAAACATACTCAGAGGCAAAATCACACAATAATACACTGTAAGTTACTACGTGAAGTAAGAAATAAACTGGAAGAAACACCAAGCCTCTTGGAATAATGCCTCAAACATAACCATAAAGACCCAATAACCTGAATATATGTTTTGGGGATGATACATCAACCTTATCAACATGTATAAATGATAGAATGTAGCTGCCCCTAAGCCAATGGGCTGCCTAGAATGATAGGTCGAGCTTATCAGAGTAAAAGTAGTCGAAAGTACGACAATCAAGTAAATAAGTCATTTTACCATTTTCGATCATAACAGGTCCCAAGGACTACCAAATAATTGGGGGAAAAAAATTCTTTCTGTCTTTAAGATAATCAACACCTTCACAAACCATCACAAAATCCATAAGTTCATGCAAAATCACAACAAACCAACACATACTCGAGAAACTCCTGTCCAGGCAGACTTACTAACTAGAAACTCCAGCTTGTCCAAGCTCACGACCTTGGGCCAAAGAACAAATAAATTAAGAATAAAAGCTTAAAAAGTGCCATAAATAGCAAACAACTCAAACAAAGTGAAACACACGGTAACCAAAGTTTCACGCCACCTACGAGCAATTTCTAAGGATACTATTCTATATAAACACAAGGATCAACCTACACTAAGGCTTTTCTAGCTAAAACTATACTGAGCAACCCAATAAGGGCAATAACTCAACTAAGTTCTTAAAGCCTACACTAGTCCTATACTCAAACCTAATCATGAAATAATACTCAAAATACATTTAATCTAAAAAATCCAAGTCAAAGAAAAAAGAAACTGTAACCTACTTTGAGGCCGAAACAGCACACGAATTATAACTCAGTTGCTTACCCTTTCTAGAGATCCTTTGACAGCTGCTAAGCTATCAAGAACATAACAACAAAATCAATATGGCACTATCGGTACTCATTTCATCAAAATGAAATTCAAACCACAAAGCACGTCAAAAATTGATCCTCGAATGATGTTAGAGAACTCTAGAACTAAAACAATCATTATGTTCCGCTAATAATAAGGATCACAATCCTAAATGATGTGCCAAAATAGAGTTCTATTCCAACCCCAAATGGTCTAATCACAAAAATTTAAATATTATAAATGAAGGAATATGAGGCTAAAAATGGAAATGAATTGGAAAACCGCTGAATCACTTAAATTGGTCAAGAAGTAAAAATGCATATCACTACGAAAAGATATACCAGACTAAATGGAATCAACGAAATAATCAATAGAGGTCATCTTGTCAAAATGTTGACCAATGTCAATACTTCACACAGAAACACCAATAAAATGCTAAAAGCCAACAAGTTAGCTTGATACCCTCGGGAACCAACCCAAATGTCATTATTGACCAAAGTTGGCATTACAGAGTTAACTACACTAATGATATTCTATTTTGAATGCATATAACAAGAAAGTTGATCGAAATCAAACTTTGGGTAATCCTCAAAAACTATAACGGCTAATCCCACTAACTCCAAATGAATGTCTCGAAGCCCAAACCGATCATCACACTAGACAAAAATGACCCTTCAATAGCTGATGGTAGGATGTTCATGGTTATGGTTATAAAACCAAACCAAACCTCCATCCGAACCAAACCGATTAAAAAAAACTGATATTTGGTTTGATTTGGTTAGGTTTGGTTTTAGATTTTGAAAAACAGATTTTATCTGGTTTGGTTTTGGTTTTACTAAAAATTAACCACAAAAATAACCAAACCGAACCGAGAAGTTATATATATATAAATTTTATAATTATTTATAAATAAAATATATGTATATTGAAAAATTTTAATCAAATTAAGCCTTTCATTTTACTATTTTCTGAAGCCCAACACTTCAATTTTAGCCCCCCTATCAAAACATTAAGACTAAATCCCTCAATATTCATTACTTTAAAGATCAAACTGTCAGTGTATTTTATAAAATTTTCTAACGCAACATTGAATAATTAAAAGCTCAAACTAAAGAATATGGTAATTGATTAGTTTTGACTATGAAATATTGGTTTTTTTTTTTTTTTTTTTTGAAGTAATTTCTCAATATCTTGAGGTGTAATTTAATTGAAAAGTCTATTGACAAGATGTTGAGATCTCCAAAATATTGAACCAACTTTATGCTATTGACAATGAGTTCTTTTAGTTTCTAAAACTTGGCAAATTGGATGAATCACTTTGTTCGTACAATAGCTTATAATTTGTGAATTATTAAGATACTAAGTGTTTGTATCTATGAGATGCGTATGTCCTCAACAAACTTATTATTTTGGAATAAAAAAAAACCGAAAAACCTAACCAAACCGACGGTTATTTTTTTGATTTGGTTTGGTTTGGTTTTAGAAATTTAAAAATCGATTTAAATTGGTTAGGTTTTGGTTTTAACTAATAACCGATCCAAACCGAACCATGAACACTCCTAGCTTATGGGACTAATGAAATTATGATCCTACATTAGAATCTCCAGATGTTGACTAAAGTTAATATTTTTAAGAATTAATCCTTCAAAACTAACAACTTTCTCCAATCTCAACTGATCACCTAGGAAAGTGTGACACCCAACCCAACACCACACAAAAGATATGAGGAAGCTATGTGAAGGAACAAAATAGTGTAAGCATGAAAAAGCACATAGTCATCTCACGGGTCATTTTAGCCTCCACTACTAAAGTGACATTCATCTATGAAAGGGAAACAAAGGAAGTACCTGAAGGCTCGATAAAATGGGGATATAAGGTCAACATATCATGCTAGGACTTCCAATTAGCCTTCTCGATTTGACAATGCCTCCACTGAACTTTCACTAATAGGACATCCTTAGATCAAAATCTCTTAACCTACCAATCTAGAATGGCCATAGGATTCTCCTCAAAACTCAAGGACTCATCAAGAGAAAGTGAATTCCACTGAAGTACATAAGAGTCATCGGGAACATACCATCTCAACATTGAGACATGAAATACTAAACAAACACACAAAAGAATTGGAGGTAAGTCTATCTCACATGCAATCTCTCCTACCCACCTCAAAATCACAAAAGTGTTGATGATTATGGGGCTAACCTTGCCCCTCCTCTATAATCTCATCACACCCTTCATTGGCAATACTAACAAAAATAATCGGTCACAAACCATGAAATCTAAAGGCCACAACCTTCGATTAGAATAGCTTTTCTATCTACTCTCGGTCGTGTTGAGTCATTCAATGGTCATATGCATATTATCCATATAATCTCTAAATAAGTCGGTGCCCCAAGGTCTAACCTGAAAAGCATCAAACCATTGCACCAAAGAACGACACCTTATACCATATAATGCCTCTAAAGGGGCCACCTAGATACTTGAATGGTAGCGATTATTATATGAAAATTTTTCCAAGGCCAACGATTGATCCCACCCACCACCGAAATCAATAACACAAGCCTGTAGCATATTTTCTAAGGCTTGAATAGTCCTCTCAAACAAACCATTTGTTTGATGGTGAAAAGTTGTATTGAGCTCAACTAGGGTACAAAGCTAACTCTGAATAGACCTCAAATAGTGCAAAGTGAACTAATATCACAGTCTGAAACTCTCTAAGGTAAATCTAGGCTAATCCCTCTGAACTTTAGGCTGTCTGAACTACTAGAAAGTTAGCTGACATGGTCAATCGATCAAAGTGACCTAAATAGAATCAATGCTACTAAAGTAAAAGGTAAGCCTACAACAAATTCCATGGCTATGCACTCCAACTTTCACTCTAGAATGGTGAACTCTTGGGTCATGACACTTGGTCTCTAGTGCTTGTAATTCACCTGCGGATAGTACAAGAACCTAGCCACGAAAGATGCAATGTCCCTCATGATCTAAGGTCACCTTTCTAGCCTCTTCAAGAAGCACATTGTCCCAAATACCATCAATCTCCGATTCTCAAAATATTATGCCCTAATCTACTTCATCAAAGAAGATTTAGCCTCTACACAAGCAAGTACTCTGTCTTGCTCAGAAATATCAAGTGTAATCATCAATTATCCAATGATTGAATGTCCAAAGCTATATTTCGCTCCTCAACAACTAAGAAGGACAAACTATCCATACACATTATGCTCCAGCTCAAGGCATCAACTACTACATTAGCCTTTCCCGGAAGATAAAGGGTAGAAAAGTCATAGTCATTTAGCAACTCCAACCACCTATGATGTCTTAGATTAAAATCTCTCTGGTTGAAGATATACTAAAGACTATGATGGTTTGTGAATACCTTACAGTGACTTTCATACAAGTAATACTGCCAAATCTTCAATGAAAAGACTACCCCACCAACACCAACTCATGAGTAAAGTAGTTCCTCTCGTTAAGTATAAGTTATCTAGAAGCAAAAACAATAACTCTACATGTTGTATCAATACACACCCAAGGCCAACACCAGAAGCATCACAATTGTTATGACCCATGGTACCCCTAGATGTAATAAGGTGTATAACACCCCGAGAGGTCTCCTACAAACCACTTAGCATATCATAACATAAAGTAATAGAAAAGGTGAGAAAATTTAAATTTTTTCAATACAATCAAATTCTTTTATAAAATGGGTGGAAGTCTAACCTGACATTGTCGCAAACCATTAAACATAAGGAAATAGAAATCTTGGGACGCAGCCCATACAATACTCTTAAACATAAGAGAAAGACATAAAGTGGGAGGGTAATCCAATCCTCGAATACAATGAGAACTGACCAAAGCTTCACTTCACGATCGCTTAGGAATCTAGCCACAAGTGTGTGAATCGGGAATGTCGGAACCTACATTTGATAAGAATGTAGGCAAGAGTATGTGTTAGTACAATCACTACCACATTTTAGGCTTTTAGCCACACTTGTAAAGTGTGGACTGAACTAGAAAAAAGTGTGGTCTATGATAAAAGGCAACACGTTTTAGCTTCAGGTAACACTTTTTCAGGGGTGGCCTAAAAAGGCGTAACCTTTGACCTTAAGCTACACTTTTCAAGTGTTGTCGTAGTAGTTATGCTTAAAAAGCGTGGCCGATGAGGTACAAAGACCACGCTTTGTAGCATCTCATTGGAAAGATTTTTATTTGATAAAACTACACTTTCTAGCATGGCATTTGCTTTATTATTGGCCACACTTTAAAAGCATAGCTTTTTATACCTCTTCAACAACAACTCTTATAAATTGTAGCCTTTTCTAATGTACATACTACATTTTACAATCAATAAGCCAAACAATTCGCATCCCCGTAGCAACACTTTTATAGTGTGTCAAAGTTGTCTAGAATTTTAATAGCCACAATTTTGTATTGAAAAATAATAATTTTGGTTCGGAGAGATTCACTAATCACATAATTGTACAATATAACTAATCTCAAACATCAATTTAGCTAATAAATAATTTAATATATAGATTTATAATAAACTTCAAAGAACATGTCTGGTCCTACATACATTGAAAGGTATATCTTAAAGAGGTGTACAACAGTAAATTTCACAATGTACTGAAACATATATAATAATAGTTCAAATACACTATATCCTTCGCTCCAATATATTCAGTTGACCTGGGGCCATTATTCCTATTTGATCACCTAAATTTTCCTACACAATAAAATGAAAATTAAATGTTAGAAAAAAATTAACACTTGACAATAGTAATGGTTTATCGTCATATGAGCGCCTTGAAAAAGAAGGAACAAGATGAATCATGATGGAAGAATCAATTTTTGTAGAATATGGCAGTTAGTTAAAACCAATTAACTTGGTAAGAGACTGAGAGAATCATGTGGAGGAACAAGATGAATGTATATTATTCCATCAAAGTAACTAAGAGAATCATCAATAAAGCAATATTGCTGGTGCTAGTTGGGGATATCCTGGTAAGAGAAGATAGGCTTCAGGTCAGTGATATTGGGGCAATGTTTTGCCACAGCAATTAACCCATCATCACATATTATGTTAGTCTTCCACCCATCAAAGTGAAGCTTCCTTAGATGCTTACAGTTTTCAGCAACCGTGTTTAAACCATTATTAGTGCATTTAGGTGTTTCCACAAGGTGCAGAATTTCAAAAATGGAACATTTAGAAATAGCAGTAAGACCAGTATCATTGAGCTGAAGCCTCTCAAGATGAATTTCAACAAGTTCACTGACTTGTTAAGCAATCACTTCAAGAATCTTATTCCAATCTCCAGAATAACGAAAAAGCTTCAGCGTTCACAAACTCTTCGATCCAATAATCAGCGGTCCATAACACTGTCCATTGTAGAGTTCCTTAAGGAAAATAACTCTCAGAGAACCCCCTGTAACACTCGGACCAATAGGCTCAGCTGTAGCCCCATCTGTGATACCACGCAGTCGTTTCATGAAAAACTCTTCCTAGACCGAGAAGTTATTCAACACGGCATTCTTCCCTTTAGCTCCTAAAGCACATTAGTACAGTAGTAGAAAAATACAAGAAATTTCATAGAGGTTTCAAAATCAAGGTGCAACACATATACAAAGAGGAAATTTCATTTGCAGATTATCAAGAAAATCTTGTTTTGGTGGAATAAGGCAAATTAGAATACATATATTTCTATAAATTACCTATGCAACATAAAATATTTCTCAATATAGACAATGTACAAGCTCCTAAAATTAGGCTTTGTTTCAGAAAATTTCAAATAGATGATAAGAAATGAAGAAAAATGCTACTCCAAGATAAGAATTTTAATAGTGTTAAAAATAAGAATGTTGCCAATACTTAATATAACATATATAAACAATCTTATCATGTGTTCAACTCAAATGAACTAATCAAATTAAGGATCAACAACATTCTTGCACCTTCCCACATTTAAAAGTTCAGAATGTGATACATCTGCTATATGTTTGGACAGGAAGGAAGAAAAGACGTTCCAATGAAATACCAAATCCAAGCCACTCCCTTAAGGCTAGTCCCTGAAGATGCCCCTAACAATTTTTTGGGGTTTCATAGCTCCCTATCTTTAGTATAGGACCCCCTGTAATAAAGCTAACAAACTCACTTTTGTACATACTATATTTTGTATTATTTGAATGTTCTTGATTCCATCAATGAAAGAATGTCATCAAAAGAAATAAATTAAAAACAAATACTATCAAATGGGTGCTGTTACCAATCTATTCACTTTGTAATGGTTTTGTGCGCTATCACTCCCAAGTTAAATCAACTGACAAACACAGAAAAATAAATCAATTACTAGAATTGTAGTCATCAAGTTAATAAGAGGCTGCAAAATATATTACTTGCCTTGTTCTATTTGTGTCATTTTTTATAAGAAGATAATAAAAACAATTCTAAATATATTTACTTTGAGTCTTTGAGAGCATGAAGTCGGTGATTGAATGATACAGCAAAAGAAAGAAGGAGAATCATCAATTGGCAACTCCAACTTTTGAGGTTAGGGTAAGTTTCACTGGTTAATTTGCAGTCAACTAGTCAAAGAAAAATATGCATAGCTAAGATTTCTATCATAACCACTTCATGTCGTTGGACATAATCCAGGAAATACCAAGGGACTTGTTGAGTAATTGAAGCATAGAATTAACAACCTAAATTTTCATGTTCAAGGCCTTCTATATGTCATAACCCGATTTCTCGAGTCATGATGACACCTACTATAAACCCACTAGTAGGTAAGCCAACCCGTAACCCAAAATACAAATAATGGGTCTAAGGGCAGAAATTAAACAAGAGTAGGTAGAATTTATGATAAGTATAAAAACAGGCGAACGCAAACCAAAACATGAATACAAATAAAGATCCCTTCCACAAACTGAAAGTCACTAGTATAGAGCTACTAACAAAACGAGTACAAGTCCCAAATGTAGACCACAAAGACTGGACTGTCTCGAACGGTAAAAGACAAATATACATATACAGATGGAGACTGAAATAGTACAGAATGATGTGTGCTTCTGGATCAAGGTACTCCAAATTGAATCAATGCTGGCCACTAGTTCTCGGACCTACATCACGAAACAGATGCAGAGCGTAGCATGAGTACCGAAAAAGCCGGTACCCAGTAGGCATCGTAGGCCAACTGAACTTGAAAAGTAAAGGCAATATGAAAAGAAGGAATAACTCAAACAGAGGTCAAGAATGGAAAACTAAGTAACAATGGAATGCACATGAGTGTAGAAAGAACTAACTAAAGTAATCTATAAGATAACTACACCTAACTGGGCCCCCATAAGCCCACAAGGTACACTCGTGCACAAGTTTAATTAAAAACCCGAATAGACCCCTATAAGGCTGACGAGTACACAGAATAACTATAATAAAAGATAATTGCATTAGAGAACCCAAGAGTGGAGAACATCGAACTAGAACCTCAACCCCAATAGTAGAATCTGACAGTACAGAGGTCAGACCCCAAACCGCATACTCACTAGAAGTACCCAAGTAACCAATCACAAGTATCAAGTAACTGAGGCCGGACCTCTAATCAGATGCTCTATATAAGTATGTAGGCGATAGAGGCCAGACCTTAAATTGGATGCTCTACGAAAATATCAATGAGATCGAGGTCAAAGCTCGAATCCAAATGCTCGACAAAGGTGCCAAAGTAGCTGCTGAAAGAGTCCCAATCCATCCATGCTCATAAATATCTGTGGAGCACTGTCTACACTTAGCCAATCAATGAAAGTCCTTGGAACCGAATCGAAAACCAACTTCAAATCGCGAAGCAGAACTAGTGTCACCGACGTAACTCGTGAAGCCGTAACATCAGGGAAAACAAGGATAACTTTCATTGAAGCAAGCCTATCACCTAGCTAAGGCCTAAACTATCACACTGAAGTCTGCTACACCAGTCCACAGGGATATAAGCTGGTCTAGCGATGTCGGGGCTAAACTAAGGCCTATCAATTCTGAATCATGTATTTCTAAGGCAAGCCCTAGTCAAATCTAAACTAAGGCCCAACATGCTTCAAATCGACAGTAATCCAGCATAAAAACACTCCACGTATTAAGGAAGGTGAATTACTAACACATAGCATGCTCACAGTTACTCGAAAATTCCCGAAAGAGTCCGAAACATGATTTCTAAACATCTATGCACGGTTCAATAACTACCAACCCAAATCGCAGCTAAACAACCTGTATTCACACTTTCGAGCTGAATCTAAGAGAGGGAAGTCGTAGCCTACCAAAAGGCCGATAACGCGCGCTCTAAAATAAATCCTCCAGAGCTTTTCCTTTTCGAACAACCTCGAAACACTGCCACACTAATAAAAAAATAGAGTCGCAATGTTATTATGATCGTTCAGACACTAAAATCGCAAGAAACAAAGACAGACCAATTTCGGAGTCAAATGGGAAATGTGGGGCCCATGCTGAAAATTCAAGAATTAACCCTATAAATAAGTGCTAAACACCTCCTCAAACTTGTGTTACAAATTGGAACACAATTCGTGGCTCGAAACAGAACCAACACAAACATGCAATGAAAAACTCAAAGTTACACTAAAAGGGACGACAATGGCAGCAACTTTTTACAAGAAATTACCAGAAACGAGGGTCCAAATGCTGAAACCAACAACACCACGATGATCCTCATGAAAAACCCCACAATCTACGCTCTTAAATCACCAAATACGGACCTAAATTGGCTAATAAATCATCTTCCATATTTTCCCAAAAATTGAACTGAAAAATGAGCTATGGCAGCAACTAAATAATAATTTTTACCTCCAACAAAGCTTCAAATATGAAAGTCAACGCGTTCTACTCAAAAAACCACTAAAGATTGCCCCAAGAATCAGTTGAATCAGACATGAAATGAGAGAGTTATGAAGGTTTGAAGTTTGACAAATGAGGCTGAAATGGGGCTTTAAAAAGGCGAAGTTGGTTGCTAAAAAGACCCAAAATCTGGTCGTTAAAAGCCCAAACCCTGGTTGTTAAAAGGGCTGCACTAGATTTTAGCTATTGCTATTTATTCAAAGTCTCCAACGGGGGGGGAATTCGTTTGGAACTTGATAAAGATAAAATAGATATGCTACCCTACTAAATTTGACATTTTGGACTCAATGAGTCAGTCAAAATTTCCATCAGAGGCCACCTCGATAAAAAGTTGGTCCCACTCCCAAAGACCATTTAAAACCAAAATCCACGAGGGGCTCGAAATGAGTCTGGAGGCATCGGCAGTCGAACAAAAGGTCGTTCTAGACCAAACTCGACATTTCGGTGCTAACCGTAGTGATGAAATTTTCACCCGAGGAGTTTTCCATGAATGTTGATCAAAGTCAACCTTAGGCCAACTTTCAAAGGCCTGATGGTCCAAACTTGCACTGACGGCCAGCAAGTTATAAATGACTTGGGGTCACAATAGGAACGCTCTAAACAACAAAAAGGAGACATTAAGGTAAAAATGAACTAGAGGGTCATTCTACTATAAAACATAATATACACGTATCTACTCAACCATGGTGAGCTAATTTATACACATCTATAAAGTAGGCTGCAACAAGTTTTTCGGTGAGATAGTCAAGGTGTGAGCAAATTGATCCAGGCACTACTATAATAAGTAAAAATTCTTTTCAAAGTTAACAGAATAATTAAATGGTAGAAGAAAATTTTTAGTAATTATATTTTAGATGAAAGTTAAGAGGATCATTAAGAATTATATAGAAAATATTTGAAAAATATTCTTAGTGATTATATGATAAATATAGGGAACCATAGAAACAAAAGAACTTCCCTCATACAAGCAGCCCTCTTGATATTACCAACCAGTGCCAACAACAATTTCCTTTCTTCATCTCTCCTACTTATTGGGTTTATTAGGCTTCTAGGAAATTTGTAGAAACCTAAGTGAATATATCTTTGGTGATTTTATTACTCATCTCTATCTGATTGATCAGTCTAGGAAGTACCATTCTTACTTCCAACGATCATTTAGGCAGCATTGTGCTTTTTCAAGTGCCACAACTCTTTCTAGAAAACAACTGAGGCACCACACTGATGCATTTCAGGCAACCATCTATTCTGGTCACTTATCTCTGGCTTTTCCAGCAATTGCGCTGATAATTTTTCTTGTTACGTTTTCAATCGTAAATTCAAGCTTACATGATATCCTAGAGATTTGTGTCACCATATCACTTCTCCCTAAATTAGAAAAAACATTTCCCTATGGACTGTAAGGAAACTTCTTTTGCTACATCGACAACAGTCTGTGAGAAAGAATAAAACCTTTTACGGCAAATGTCACTATTTCAACAACTCATTTCAAATGACTAGCAATTATTCTGGTGAGTTCTAGTACAGTCCAAGGTGGCATTTAATCCTAACATTGATTTTGATAAGTAGAATTTATTCATAGAAACAACAACAATCAAGTATTAAACCTGTAACAGAAGTTTGACTCAACTCCCATCCAAGATATAAGGAGTCTATATGAAGTCCAAAAGTGTTATCAAGATAATTTTTAGTAAGAATTATTCTAAAGGTTTATACTATAGTCTAGAGAACTATTAATTACTATCTCAAAATTGAAATCGTCAATGATTATGGTTCTTTATTCAATAGAACTCCTAAGAGTCTAGTGTTTTTCTAACAATAAAAGCTTAGTTCGAGTTCCTTACTATTTCCTCTTTCTACAACATACATGAATTATGGTGTACTTTTATGCATACGACTCTGTGGAGTTCCTCATGTGCTCATGTCACCTGCAACATCACTCAATCGGTCTGAAAACAGACAATTTTTAAGATATTTACAAGCTTTCAGATAAATATTTCAATATTGGCTTGCTCCCCATGTCCATGCTACCTCAAACTAAAAGGCAACTTACACACATATAGTCATATATAATTTAAAAGCAAAAAAAATGAAGCACAAACATTTCAAAACTCAATTTATAGTACCACTCTAGAACACGTGGCCAACTTAAATTGACAACAAGCTTAAACTATATGTAACTTAATCAAATTGAAATTACAAAAAATGTTAAGATTATATAGATCTAAAATTGCATCTACCATTTTAAAAACGCATAAAATGAAACGTTCATCAAATAAATTAAGATTTTTGAATACTAGCAATAGAGAAAGACAACTGAACAAGAAGAAGACTGGCATATATGAGTTGAGCGACTGAATGTAACTCCATCATCACATCCCATATCCGCTTCCGTAGATTCCCCAACTCCTCCAAACGATGTCGAAATTCATCAAATTATTTCTCCATTTTCCCAAAAGAATGCGTAGAAGAAGAGAAATGTACAGCGACAACAAGATCTGTCGAAAGAAGAACACTAACAACGTAGATAATTACTTTTTCATTCAATGTCTGGCATGTCCAGCAGGGGATAAATGGTGTCAGTAGATCCAAGAAGGGGAATATACTCCGATCCTCTTACATGAACACTAAAACAAGCTACAAAACAATCAGTTGTATAAGAGATACGCCTCAAGATTTTTTCAGATTCAGTTACTAGTAGTTTAACTAGTTCAACTTTGTCCAAAACTAAATACAAATATTCACTCCACAAGATAAAACTAAAAAAATACATTAAACTCAAACATATTGTTTTAAAATAGGATGCTTTATGAAAGGTAAATATCCACTAAAAGCTGCAGGAATCACAAGAATATCAAGTCTCCTTTTCTGGATCCAGATGGAATTTGAATACTTGACTACGTAGTGCAACAAAAAAATTGAATATATTACTCAAATGTAAATTAGTCAAAGTGTTAAATATTGAATGTGAACATAAATTATAGTTATTATACATGGAACACCCAGATGAACCACACACGAGAATGATTTAAATTATTCGATAGCCAGAGCACATACATATTTTAAATAATGATTTATTTCCTGTGCATCCAACTAAAAGCTTTTGAATATATTATTAATAAGAAAAAACTTATGAATATACACAATTTAGAATGAACAAACCCCTGAGACTGAAAACAAATAGATTACTGCCTGACAAAATTGCTAAAACATAATTTTGTTTACATTGTCCTAAAGCAGTATTTAAGTAGTTGGGTTAGAACTAAGGTACAAAGAAAATGAAATTGGTTGTAGACAATAGATGAAGACTATACCATTTTCTATCATTATCACACTCAAGAACATTATTTCCATTTTCTGTTTCATGTCTGATTTATCATCGGTGTCCGGGGCAATACGAGTAAGGTTCCTGTAAGTTTCATGCATAAAACTGCAGATCTTCTCTGCAAGATCAAGTTCCCTTTCTGAAATTCGACCAATTAATAACACATTAATTCTCCTGTCAAATCCGCAAGCTAAACTAGAAAAGTTAGCAATATATCTTAGCATTGCTTAACTTGAAAAATACAAATAGATGAGACTCTTACCCCTAAGATATAGTCTAATATGTTAATATGCATTGATTCAATAGAAGGAAGGCTAACTAAGTAGATTAAGTTACAATAGAGAATTTCTGGGTGGAAACTAGAAGGAGACGAAAATAGGGTTTTGTGTTTGAGAGAATTGGGGTAAAACATTTTTTCAAGTTAAGTTCTTTGGAAATGGAGATTTTTTATTTTTTTATGAATTCTTTCTTTGGCCAATTAGAAATTGGATGGACTGTTAAATATATTGGAGGGAATACAATGTTTTAGTGATAATTTTAGAAAAAACTATATTGCTACACTTGTAAAGTGTTGTTTTTAGAATTATAAAAATAGCTCACTTTAAAAGTGTAGTCATATGTGCAAATAAGTATTACCAATTATATCATGCTATGGCAGAGCTTAAAAATGTAGCCTATACAACTAAAGGGCATGCTTTTAAAGTGTTGCTAATGTCATCGTGGCCAAAGAGTAAAAATTAAGGCTACTCTTTAAAAGTGTACCCAAAAATATTTTAGGCAACACTTTACAAGTGTTGTCCAAATTTAGTGTGACCTTAGGCCTAAACTATTGTAGTGAATCAAGTATTAAATATGATGGCTAGCATAAACAACATGAACATAAGCGTTAGTCCACATAAGACAAAAGGAATAAGCATAATCAAGACATAATGATCATCATAATGAAAGTCATCAACCTCTAGTCAAGCTTACATCATGGAAGGCATATCTAGCAACACTCCACACAAGTCAATTTCATAACATAATCTCATTAATCATACTTCCTTTTAAAGACAAGGGGATTCACATCAATACCTAGTTCATAAAGGCTAATGGGTATTCGCCTCTTGACTTACTTTTAGAATGTGGGTACTTGCCTCCACAACCTCTTCATATGATGTGGGTACTCTCCTCCACATCATTTCATAAGGATCATGCTTACTTGCCTCCATGTCCATTCATCATAGTTAGAACGTGGGGATTCACCTCTTGTTCAATTCTAAGGAAAATGGTAATCGCCTCATAGCCTTGCATATGGAGGTCAAGGGTAATCTCCTCTAGCCTCATCATTGATTAAGCATTTTAGTCAAGATTCATTTTAGGTGAGCAATCCTTTCAACCTAGAATCGTTCGTATGAGTAAACGTTTCACCTTCATTCAATAATTCTTATCAATTCATTATAGGAATTATCTCTTCCACATCGTAGCATTTACAATCAACAATACATAGTCTAGGCTTTATTCTCAAAGCACTACCTTTCATGATCATCATCAATGCTTTACTCTCAAGCAATTAACACCATATTAATCATCTATGCTTCAATCTAGAGTAATTCTATTTATAATTCATCAATCCTATAAGGATATATCTAAGCCATAGAGTTCCCCTCACATGGCATCAAACCCATAATATCAACTCAACCCTAAAATCATAGGATGGGGATGGGTATATGTAATTGCATTCTAAATACATTCAATTCTATAAATTAAATCATCAACAATTATAACCCACTTAATTGAATCAACATTCATCATAACCCACAACAATGGATGAAACCCTAACTAGAATTGGGAAAATTCTTCCTCAAATTGTGGAATTCTATGGGAGAAAGGATCCGCTAGATGAAAATCCATCATACCTTATTCACAAAGCCCACCAAATATTGAAGATTGGAAGACTTGATCTTGACCTAACTTTAATCTTCTGCTCCTTCTCCTCCTTCTCCTCCTTCTCCTCCTGCTCCTCCTGCTCCTCCTGCTCCTCCTGCTCCTCCTCCTCCTGCTGCTCCTCCTCCTCCTCCTCCTCCTTCTTCAAAATGATACCACTTAATTCTAATTAAAATTGGAAAAGATCCTTAAGTCCCAAAAATAATTTCCTTGACATGACCCACGAGATTATGATTTACATACTGTGGATAGACCAACGGTCCATGATGGTCAATCATGGATCATGTCAGAGACTTTTGGCAAATCCACGACTACCTGATCCACAACCCGTGGACCCACCGATATGGCGTGGTCCTAGCCGTTTTTCACTGCCTAAAAATAGTGTTCAGGTTGCCCACCTACGGGGCTCACTCACATGGCGTGGGTCCAACCATAGGGTGTTGTTTGACCATATAGGTGACACCTGAAAGTCCTAAAATTTTTCTAAGCCTTCTTGTTTCAAGTACGGGGTGTTAGAATAGTTGACTGTATAATCATGTCCCTAAAAAGGAAAAGTCAGAATTGGCGCTGAAGTGAACAAAGTATTGAGGTTGAAAAAGATCATCTCACTCTATTTAGACTAATAGAAAGGGACATTCTATTTAGTCAATCTAATCAAAGGTGTTGCAATCAAAGAAAATTTCTCCTTGAACCATCTGTAGTAGCCTACTAATCCAATGACATTGCGAACCTCCATAGGAGAAATAGTCCCACACAAACCACAGACTACCTCAATCTTCACATGATCCACCATAATCCCATCTCTTGGACACCACATGCCACATGAATGCGATGAACTGAAGAAAAAATTCAGAGTTAGTGAATTTGGCATATAACACCTTATCTCTCAAAGCCTGGAGTACAATCCTTCGATGCTGCTTATGCTGCTCCCTACTCCCATATTAGACCAAGATGTCCTCAATGAGAACTATCATATATGAGTTCAAATTGGTCTTGAAAACGTAGTTCATCAACTCCATGAATGTTGTGTGGAATTAGTCAACTAGAAGGCCATGCTTAAGAACTTATTGTGGTTGTAGCGAGTCCTAAAGGCAGTCATAGGGATGTAGACCGTACTAATCCTCAACTAGTTATAGCCTGATATCAAGCATATATTAGAGAACACTGATGCACCTTAAAGCTGGTCAAATAAGTCATCAATATGTGCCATAGGATATATGTTTTTAATGGTTAATTACCTTCTTCAATTTCTTTTAGTTGATGTTCTTACACAAGGTACCATCATTATTTTTAATGAAAAGGACTAGAGCACCCAAATAAAATACACTAAGTATATTGAACCCGTTGACCAAGAGGTCCTGGAGATATTCCTTAAGCTCTCTCAACTCAGTTGTAGTCATGTGGTATGGTAAAATAGAAAATGGTTTGTGCCCGACTTAACATCAATTCCAAAAAAAAAAAAATCACAATTAGGAGGAAGACTAGGTTGATTTGTACGGAACATATCATCAAACTCACTAAACATAAGAAATTACTCAATAGGAGGAGTTTCATCACAATTATCAGGGACATAAGGAAGATAAGATAGGCACCCATTCCCTACCATTCATCATACTGTCAAAAAATAGATCACACCTATTGGCATATAACAATTAGTATTGGTCCACACAAGATGAGGTAAACCAAGAATGCACAAAGTAATAGACTTGGGAAAGCAATCCAAGACCACATGATAGAGAGAAAACTAATCCATGCGTAAAATAAAGTCAAAATCAGCCATATGTAGAACAATCAGTTCTACCCAAGTATCATACCTAGGATGGTCACAAAACCAGCTCTATATATCGAATCCACTAGTAAAGAATCAACTATAGGGGTAGCTACAGATATAGGCATACACATCAACTAAGAATATTGCTATAATCATGTAGCTTAATAAATAAACACATATGAGAATATAAAATATGGATCAAATAGAGCATAAAAGGATGATGGGAGATGGAGATCATACATATGACAACACTATCCATTCACTCTACATCTACCCTCTCTTTATATATGCAACACCTCAGAATTGAGAAAGGCTAAAATAGGTCAAACCGACAAGTCACAAATCTATAGTGGACCATGGACCCTTCAGGGAGCCCTAAACGGACCACTTAGGAGGTCCACATACTCGTGAACATGGTCTAGAACCTTCCCCAGCCCGTCTAGTGGGTCATCAAGTTACCCTGTCAGAAGGGGTTTCACCATTAGTCACTATTAAGGACCACATACATCTAAACAGTCAGTGAAACTTCACACAGACCGTGAAGTCATGCATGAAGGAGACTTATCGGACTTAGAGTTTAGGGTCAACTTTAAACAATTATATCTATTAGTATATAATGAATTAGGTGGCCCATGACCTATCAAATTAAAGATCTTTGGGTCTTCTTCCCAACGTATCGAGTTTTCCCATTTTCGAGCCTATAGTAAAAGGCTATGCTTTATCTTAGTGAAGCCTTGTCAGGTAGGGCATCATCATGGTCTACTAGACGGGTCCATGGTGTTCATGACAACCCGTGAAGTCCCTTGTGAGAGGTAGTATGATAGTTTTAAGTCAGTGCCGTTTCAGTCTTTTCCCAAAATTTTAACTCAATACTATCTCCTTTTACCATCAACCGTAGCCCCTATATAAACACTTTTACCTCAAAAATCACCCATTTCAATTCTTTCTCTTAAATTTCCAAAAGTTGATCATGTCACTCTTCCAAATATTTCTCTCTCTAAGAAAAAAAAAAGAAGTCTAGGGTTTCAAGATCAAGTCGCCATATCCTTTATCAATTTTAAGCTTTTTTCATAAAGGTATGATAGTCTCCACCTATGGAGCTCTTTCCTCCATAGAATTCCTATATTCTCAAATTCTATAAAGTTATATTCCTCCATTAAATTAGGGTTTTATTCAATTGTCATGGGTCCCTTTCAATGTTGATCTAATTAATTGTTTTATATCTTTTAATACATTAATTAAAATAATTACATGTTTTTAAGTTGAATCCTAGTGAACCCATGCATGATCCATAATTTTGACTAAAGACCATGAAACATGAAGCTATGAAGATATGCATGCCCTTTCTTTATGAAAATTGATGTAAATTATGTTGAGGATCCTTTGACTTTGAAAACATGATGAAGCTTGTGAATTATTTAAAAATACATGTTTTATGAAAGTAATGCTTATTACTTAAGTAAGCCTATAGAGGAAGGTATCTATATTTTCTATAAAGCTTTGCTACATGACATGAATGACATTTATATTTGCCCTCAATGCTTTTCGGGCTATTTCAAGCATGGATTGAATGAATATGGGTCTTAAAAGTAATTATATAAAAAGATCATGAATGGTGAATAATTTTCTCTGCATGGTCTAAAGAGCTACTCTATGATGTTTCTAGCTTGGATTGGTTTCTTAATTATGTCCTTCCATGGATGATGTGACAAGCGCTGATTACTCATGTCCCATAATGGTAAGACAAGTTAAGATTATTAACTTCTCCATCAGATTTATGCTTAGCACTGAGTGGAAAAGTGGCGATGCCCCTGTCCCATAACTATGTGCCACCGTAGGATGATTGTCTTAGATAGACAATGATGGTCTTAGATAGACATTAGCCAGTGGATCCACGTAAGCTAAACGTTCATGGTCCTTACCTTGGCAAGTGGGTTATCCTCTTTTTTATGTAGGAGGAGTAAACCATATTCCATGTTATAGCTCACATGGTCTATGTCGGTTAATGGCTAGTTCCCACAATAATGAACCAACATTACTTTTAAAGTATCTCGTATGTTTTTCAAAGATGTTTTAACTTGGATTGACCATTCTATTTTGAATAGTCTTGCCTACATTGTTTCACTAATGAAGAACCCAACACTCCTATTTCGCATCCTCGTGGCTAGTGATCAGCTTAGTAGCTTTTGAAGAGTGGTGAGTCGTTATGTTCTGAGGACTGAAGCCTTTATTATTTATTGTCCTTACTTTCCAAATATTGTATGTGTAGGTAACATCCCAATCACTTTTGATGTAATAGATGGCTTTATGACTATGTTAGACCTCCGCTTCGCTTTGTCAAACTCTTTGATATAAAGCTCTCTTTTGAACTCTTTCAATTCAATTATCTGGTATGATTTATGATAAATGGCTTGTGTAGGGCCTTTTGAGGTCTTATACACCATGGCACGTCTAGGGGGTACTTTGGGTGGTGATAAACTTGATATCAGACTAAAAGATTTAGAAAGGTCCTAGGATGTTTCATAGTCCATGTCGAGTATAGCCTTGTTGATGAGTACGAAGTGCACAACATTTATGAATAAGAGGCTATAATATGTTTGGGAAACTCCACTTCTTCTATCATTCTAAAGTCGTGCGATAGAGTGGAACTTTATATGTCTCTCTCATAATCCTTATCCAATGCTTTTCAAAATATTCCTCTACGAAGGAATCTAGTGAGAAGGAATGTTCATGAAAATATTAGACACAAGGTTCCCCAAATGTCGATCGACTATTTGGTCGAGCAAGTGACTCATGATGATTTTCCAGTTGAACTTCATGTATTAGCCCAAGCGATAATGGTTCAAGAAAATTGGGAGGTTGTGGCTCACGTGAATCCATATATTGGTACGGTAGAAACTAAAGTGAGAACCTTTACTAGGATGAATCTTCTAGAATTTCATGAGTGTAGAGTCAAGGAAGATCCCTCAATAGTTAGTTGATGAGGTATATAAGGTGTTGATGATCATGGAGTGACACCGGTGGAAAGGAAAAATTATATGCTTATCAACTTAAGGGTGTTGCTCATGTGTCGTTTAACCAATGGAAGGAAGAGAGGGCGGTAGATGCGAGTACTCTCGATTAGGAGAAATTTAAGGTTACTTTTCTTGATAGTTTCTTTCCCCTTGAGATAAGGAAGGAAAAAGTACTTTAGTTTATTAAACTTCGCCAAGGGTATATGAGTGTAAAGAAGTATGCTTTGAAATTCACGCATTTTTCTAAATATGCTCCAACTATGGTCGCCGATTGATGAGTCAAGAGTTTTGACTCATTTAGAGCTTGTTATTCAATGAATAAGTGTCCTCAATGCCTATTTTGTGTTCATAACTGATGCTAAATTTTTTATGTGCAGCAATGAAGGCTGAAGAACAAGGCAAGGATATTACAATGCGAAAAGAAGTTAAAAAGTTGGAAAAGTTGAAGAAAAGAGATGTTGGAACTCGCAAAAGCTCGTCGAAATGTCTAGTGAATTGGATCAAGAACTAATCCAACTCGTCAATTAAGAAAGCAATTCATTAACGCGTGATGAGTCCACGATTTAAACTCTTTTAGGGATTTATTTTGATATATTTAGTGTCCTCAAATGCATATTTTTTCTCAATAACTGATGAAAATCCTTAAGTTTTAGGTATTTGGAATTAGAGACAAAGCATAGACACTATTAGGTAGAAAGGAACAAGGCAGTTGAAAAGAAAGAAGAAAAGACGGCCTGAGAATCACCTAAGCATTTAGGCGAGTTGCCGATTGCCTATGGTCTTGCCTAATGTTCCCATTTGCCAAGCTCTTAAGGAGAAAATCGAGTTGGCGAGATAAAGGAGCAGTCGGTGAGTCGTCGAATGATTCCGCGATGCAGTACTCCATCACCCAATGTTACAAAACTTGATTTTGCTGAAGGCCAATGCAGAAAGTCGATGAACCAAACCAAAGAGAGGATCGCCGACCCAACTAACTACGTCGAGTGGTCCTTGACAAAATAATTTTTTTGACAACTATAAATACATATTTAAATTTTTAGCTTAGTATCAGATTTTGTATGCAAACAATATCAAATATTATTTTCAGTTTTTAGAACTTAGAATTTTTGGAGACTTTGATCCTTAGCTTTGAAGATATGAAGATTTCCATTTCTAAGCAATTCAAAGTGTGTATTGAAGATTCTTCATCTTTGATGTGTTTAAAGACGATATCTATCATACCCATTTGATGGACACACTTTTCGGTATCGATTTCTCTCTCTTTAGTATGTCTCGCTAAAACCCCAATTCTTGAGGTGTGAATAGGTGAATATGGGTTGAATTTACTATTGGGCATTGCTAATAGATAGTTAATTTCATGTTTAAAGGTTATTTCATTCAGTATTTTTTTAAAAAATTTAATGGGGTTATAGTTGCAAATACAATTTTATATTCGTGTTTTTGACATTCGAGAGAGAGAGGTTTTAAAACAAAAACTACTAAATCGATAGTCTGTGGTTATTGAGTGGTAGTGGGTTCAGCTCGAGAGAGTGAACCCTAAACCCTCTCCCACACATTTAGCTTGACAGAGTGAATGGACTAAGGCGAAGGTTATGCTTCATTGCCACTTATTTGTGTTTAAGAGAAACCAATTTGAATCGGGGTAAATTGTTCGAGAGAAAATTTACCCCCACTAAAGTCTAGCTTAGTTACCAATTAACAGCGAGTTACTATCAATAGCATTAACCTGGTTGTTTACTTTAGCCCATATTCCTATCACATCCAAAGAATCCCGTCTCCATATTTGTATTTTTGTTTTTAGTTTTCATTTTAATTGATAATTGATTACAAAACCCCCTTTGATAATTGAAACTTGTGTCACCCTTTAATTTGATATACTTTCTTCGTATACGTCTTTAGCTATAATTGACTTGAGTGAAGTTCTTGCTTTTTTCTTAATTCTCGATTACAAACCGCTCCCTTGTGACTCGACCCCAACTCACTAGTTGGGTTGTATTACTATTGAACGACCGTGGATGCTTAGTAGTGAATGAAGCGCCTGGATACGTCAAGTCAAAATGGCATTGCTGCCGGGGAGTGGTGTTAAATATGAATTTTTAGTTAGGTTGAATTTTTTTCTTGTTAGTTGTAGTTCTACTTACTTAATTTTTACTTTGGTTTTTGCTTGTTTGTGTATTACAAAAAGAAAGATTAGTGTGAATGGTAACTATGGGTATCAAATGGATCACCCCCTTTTGAAATTATTGGATCTTAGGGACAACCATCTCATGTTCAAGCAAGTGGGGGTGAAACCATCCATGAGATGTGGCCTAGGTTTAAGGCATTACTACAGTAGTGCCCAACTCATGGAATGCACAATAAATTATTGCTGGAATACTTCTATCGGGTCTTGGTCTCGAAAATAGAAGTATTGCTGATCAACTCTTTGCAAGTTGTTTGACACAACAACACTATGAAGTGGTAGCCCAACTCCTTGATGGCATGATTAAGACCAACAAGGAGACAGAAGGATCAAGAATGTGCGGCAATGTTGACTCAGCTTGATGTATTGTCCAAGATAGCCATGGAATTGGAAGCACTGTCCATGAAAAAGAACAAGCATGTTCTCCCTCGTGGGCATGAAAAGTTAAAGAAGAAGGAGGGTATACAAAAGGAGGAAGTCCTCTCACTCATTCTATACAAGATCGAAGAACATGATAAGGTACTGAATGAGATAAAAGGGAATATTGAAATGTTGAATTAGACAACAACTCCTCCGATGATTATTCAACTATAGGATACCTAGATAAACCAACTATTGTCGTGTCTCTACTCACAGCATAAAGAGGGGTCTCCTAGTGACACCATGACCAACACTAAAAATGAGATTTAGGTGTTGACTTGCATTGTGCCATGACATTAAATAAGACGCTTCTTGGGAGGCAACCCAAGGTTCTTATTGCTTAATTTTTATTTTTTAGAAATATTGATGTGTTGATTGTGCCCGTCAAAGTGTGGGAAATGTACGAAAAGTGCATATTGGAGAGCTAAAGTCCAATCGGCGAAACACCAAAAAGGTCGACGACCCCGACCTAGACCGCCATTAGATTCAAGACAATTTTAAGGTAGAGTCTGTAAAACTTGGCGAGTCCAGACAAATTATTGGCGAATCGATAATCAAGTCAGCGATCTTAATCTTGTCCATTGTTTGGACCCCTACATCAGCTGAGTGTCCTTTAAAACTCGGTGAGGTAAGTGACCACTCAGTGTCTCGCTGAGTTGGTCAGCGATCATGATTAACATTGCCAAATGGGCGAGAACTGGACAGTTTATTAAAGGGCCAAAGGTTTAAATTTTAAACTCTTTCATTTTCCCTCATTTTTCATCTTCTCAAGCTTGCAGCTATTTAGTATTTTTGATATTTTCACATTTTCAAGAGTATTTTAGTTGTCGGAGTTGTGTTTGGAGTGGATTACATTGCAGCCTAGCTTTTCAGTCATTATTAATCGGCAACTAAGGTTGGCTTTCCGAAACCCGAATTTAGTTTTAGTAATTTGTATTCTTATGCATGCAATATTATGTTGTTGATGTGTGCTGGGCCTCTCTGATAGGATTAGATTGTTTAAACGACTGATTTGTACTATTAATCTTGCCCGTAATGCTTTTAGTGTCGATGTCCTGTGTTCTTATGCATCGAAATTGGTTAAATATTTTGGGGTTGTGCTTGATGTTGTTAGGTTTAGTTGGGTGAAGTCTGAGTAGCTTGTATTTGTGCCGAACGATGTAGTTTGCCTAATGATAGAGCGGGTACCACTATTTTTAAGGGAAAATGTTGTCAAATTGCCAAATTTGGTAAAACAGGGAGAAGTCTGAGTATCTCGGGGTAATGGGTGCTATGGGTCTAGTCTTAATTTAACTAGTGCATATTTTGATTTTGTTTTCAGGGGTTTGTAGGGTTGTATAAGAGAAGTTGGGTTGAAAATAGGTACGTTGAGTCGTTTGGCGAGCTGGGTCGAGCTCACCGAACCACTCGGTGGTTCGCCAAATGTTCCTAATCTCTCCTTTGATTTAATTCTTTAATTGATGTTGGGCTCTGCAACTTTCGACGAGAGGCCTGAGGTCACCGAAGGCACTTGGCGACTTGCCGAAAGATTTATTGATCGCCTTTTATCTGCACCCTTGAACCCTTTTCCACTGTAACTTTTAGCGAGTTGAACCTTGCTCGCCGAAAAATCTTTTATTACCAACTTACCACAAATTTTAACCCAATCCTTTTGGCGAGCCCGATCCAACTCGCCAAAGCGAACTGGCGACTCACCAACTGGTTCAGCGAGTCTTTTTGCAACTGTGTTTTTATGAATTTGATTAAGTTATTTTTAACTTTTCTTGAAGTTTTGCAGGTATGGTGAGAACAAACTTAGATATGCCACCCAGTAAAAGAACACAGGGTATCACAATCAATAAAGGGTGATCGAATCCTTCAAAAAGAGGAAGGCAAGAACCTCCACCAGGTGAAAAAGGAAAAGGCAAGAGATCCAGGTCTGATAGGGCTACTACTAGCTCCCAGGCTACTTTATCTAAGCCTGATGATGACCAGCCTCTACAGTCCTGGCAGTTTGAGATGCAAGCTAGATCTCACTCCATATTTACTAGAGTCCCTCCTGCTTCCACACCAGCAGAATCAGTGCCAACTCCGGCATTTCCTGTGGCTCCTGAGCCACATTTGTTCCTCCACCTAGACTTCTTAATAGGTTGAAAGGAGATGGTTTGCGAACAATCCTCGAGTAGAAGCTTCTCTCTATAGAGAGGCTTGAAGGCAAGTATTCCAGTATAGCAGTGTTATTACATTGGCACCAGTTCCAAATTTTCACCAGGTCCCAAGTTCCGTATATTCCTTCATGGGTCCGTGAGTTCTACAAAACATATGATGAACTAGTACCGAAGAGTAAAAAGAAGGCCAGTGAGTTTACACCACTTATGTCGGTCACTGTTCGAGGTGTAGAAGTGAGGTGCAGTGAGGACTACATTAATGATGTATTAGATAGGCTTCCAAGGTCTGTGATGAGTCCACAAATTAGACTTATTTAGGGCTATATTTTGATAGAATTAGTATCCTCAAATGCATATTTTGTCTCAATATTTGATGAAAACCCTTAAGTTTTAGGTATTTGGAATTGGAGGGAAAGCATGGACACTACTTAGCAAAAAGGAATAAAGGCAGTTGAAACAATAAAGAGTGAAGATTTGAGAATTGTCGAACCCATTCCGTTTGGTAAGTCGCCAAAAGGTCTTATCCTCGTCTTTTGTTCTAGTGTGCTGAGCCCTGAAATAAAGGATCAAATCGGTGGTGAAAAATAGAAGACGGCGTTTTGCTGAGAAGTTCTGCAAAGTAGTAATATGTCGTCCAATGATCAAAAACATGACGATGCTGAATGATAGAGCAAAATGGTGATGAAACCTACTAAAGTGCGGATCACCGAGTTGATCGGCGATCTCGACTAACAATGCCAAATGATCCATTGCAGCACAAATTTTGAAAACTATAAATACATATTGAGAGTTGTAGCTTAATATCAGATTTTTAATGTAGAAATTTTTAACATAGAATTTTGGGCTCTAAGTTTGGAGAGAGGTTTGAAGAACTTGAAGATTCAAAGGGTTTTAACTATAAGAACTTGGACTTGGGTCTTGAGGATTTTCACTCTTTGCTTATTTTGAGACTTAAATCTTCATACTCATTTGAATGCAAACTCATAGTGGTATATATTTCTATGTCGTTTACATGTGTAGCTAAAACCCCAATTCTTGGGGTGTGATTTTATGAATATGGGTTAGACTGTTCGGTCTTGCTTGTTGATGATTTATTTGTTATTTAGATGTGAATTCTCTAAGTAGTTGTGGTGGAACTTAATGAAATTGTAGTTTTAAATATGATTTCACCTTTGTCTTTTCGGCTTACTCGTGAGAGAGGTCTTAAAATGAAGACTACTAAATTGATCGCTGGTGGGATTGGTTCGACATGATGTTCAGCTCGAGAGAGTGAATCCTATTCCATCTCCCACACACTCAGATCGAGAGAGTGTGTGGGCTAAGGTGGAGGTTGTTCTTCATGCGGCAACTCGGTGTTCGAGAGAAACCAAGTTGATTCAGGGTAAGTTTCTCAACAGAGAATTTACTCCACAATAGTCTAGCCTATTCACAAATATTCAACAATTTTTTAATTTCTATTTTAATGTATTTTTGAAATGGGTTCAATTTTTTATTTATATTTTCATTTATGAACTGAAGTTGCAAATTTAATTCTAGATTTATCTCTTGATGCTTGCTTGTAAAAGTTGCATAGATTAGAGTAAATAATTGATAATTTTATTAGCTTATGTCTTCACAACCTAGCTTGATAAAGTGAGTTCGGTTAAGGAATTGGATTTTTAATATTTTTTAATGTTGTTGAGGTTTGAAGGAACTCACTCGAAGTATAATAGATGGTTGAAAAATAGTTTTTATAGTTAAAACTTACCTACCCATTGAGATTCAACAACTTAAAGCAATTACGAATTACCCATTAAGGGAAGCTAATATTAAGAATACTCAAACACTCCTAAGGTCCTCTTTATACTTGTTCAACCTCCGTACTATTCTTTTTAGTTAACAATTGGATACTAAACTCTCTTCACATTGATATTTGAAACCTATTGATTTACATTATGTTATGTGTTATTTACTTCCGTTCTACAAGAAATTATAAAAGTTCAATACTTCGTACTTGAATTCTTTATCGTATCACTTCTTGTGGGATGGACCCAAACTCACCGTTGGGTTTATACTTTTTAGGGATGGCCTACACTTTGAATTATAAGAGGTATAGTTGAGCGTTATAAAAAAATGTAGTCGTTATCGGGGAGTGGTGTTTAGAATTCTTTTATTGAAGTATTTTTGTGAACTAATTTGATTGTAGTAGAATTTTCTTACTAATGCTTTTATTGTTTGCTCTCAATCTGTAAGAAATGAGTAAGAACGGGAGCAATTCAAGTCAACATGGACACAATGATGACATCAGAGACTTGAACGGATTCAATATGGATCTAGTAGAAAGTGTTGGTGCTATTCGTATGCTCCCAACTATTAGCAACACTATTTTTCATGTGATCTAAAATATGCTTCAGCTGCTCCTAATGAAAGTTTTCTTAAGGGGACTTGGTCATGAGGACTCTCGTGATCACATCCCAAAATTTGTAGATGTCTGTGGACCGTTCTCCTTCAAGAATATCTCTAAGAGTCAATTAGACTTCGTTTGTTTCCCTTCTCTCTAATAGGGGAAGCAACAAAGTGGTTGGTGGTTGTCACGACCCAAGAGTATCCCCTATACGTAACACAGCGTACTCGACCTCGAAGGGTCTCATACAAGCCCTTAGCATAATCATAGACATAAGTAATAGAAATGACTCAAAATTAAAACTTTTTACAATCAAAGTCCATTCATAAATTGAATGGAATTTTAGACTTTATCTCAATGAATCATATCGAATACAATCTTAGGGTCACACCCCTTTTACAACATAGTCTCAAAAATAAAGAGTAAGATAGGAACTAAAATGAACAATCAGTCCAGGAACCATGAGGACTCAGAAAGAGTGTGGAGAGAATCAATCCAAGCTCTACTAAAATGAAGAACTGTGTCTCAATGACCGGAACCTACCCTTATAGAAAATATATAAATATGGGTTAGCACAATGAATGTACTAACTATGGAAGCCATGCATAAAAATCCTTAAACATACATAAAGGGACATTTAGTTGAAGCCACACATTTATCAAGTTTAAATGCGAATATGCACATTTGTGAAGAAACATAAGTCAAACCACATGATAAGCAACCCTAAGTTATATTTGTGCAATGCATAGGCAAGATCCCATAATCTTACCAAATGCTAACTACCAGTTTTATGTCACAAACATCATACATATTATACCTTGACCTCACCATAACCAATACTCATACACAAGGAAACATTCATGTTCATAACTTGTAGCAAGTAAAATCAACCTTAAAAATCATACATATCATACATGCATACAACATAAGTCTTCATAGCATAAGAGAGCCTCACCACAACCCCTCTTAAAGCCTACATGTGCAATGCATAAATAGAGTCTCATACTCCCACTCATACTAAGTAGTACCTATTCAGAAGTCATAGTCACGGTCCATGTTCTTATCATAATTCATATTCTTATCATATAGGGAAATGTAATCTTAACCGACACAGACCATGTGAGATACATGGAATCCGATGTCTTTTACCCCCACACCGAAAAAAGGTGTCCTACTTGCCTAAGGTAGAACTTACATATTAGCTTTTAGGTGGATCCACTAGCTAAAGAGCTATGTGGGCACATAGTTACGGGATAAAGTGATTGCTACTATAAACCCAGACTTTCTAACGTAAAGGGTTTCCATCTTATGAGATAACTTACTTTGGGAAGCCGACCTTTCTAACTTAAAAGCTTTCATCTCATACTCATATCCCCTCGGTGCTAAGCATAATTCCCTTTAAAAGTCATATTAAGTCTTTACGTAAGTTCATGTTTGTGAAAGGATGCACTAGGCACTCAAACAAACACAGTATCATAATAGCTCATAGATTCATTAGGTGAGAATGTCCTTTCAACCTTAGAATCATCAGTATGTGAGTAAACCTTTCACATCATATTCATAGTGTGTTAATGAGAATAGCCTTTCATTGAACACAACAAGATCATCATAGTCATACCAGTTCATGCATAATAATGTGTAAGGGTATGGGGGAGAATGATCTTTCAACAATACCACAATTACACAATTCTCATAAAGATGCACAAACCCTCGTAACTTTGCCCTTCAAACGCCTTGAATCACAATTAACCCAAACATCTATAATTATTACAAGATAAGGCGAATTTCATGATTCAATCACTCAATCAACATAAACATAATAAATTGACATACTTCTAATATCAATCAACCCACATCATAAATTTAACAATATGGGGGAATCATGGGTCCATGGGCAAATTTCATTGTAAATCAGCAATACTCCATCAATCCAATAGTAATTCATCATAATCAACCATAAATCAACAACTGAAAACGTTTTGGAAGATGAACCATGACATAGATTGAAACCTTAGGTTTTTAGGGAAGTTGGAATCTTTAAAACCAAGTTTTGAAGGGACTCTATGGGTGCAAAAACTACCCATATATGAAAATCCACCATACTTTGATTAAGAATCTCCAAGAAATTTGAGATAGAACCCTTGAATTCTACAAACCCTAGCTCCAATTGCACCTTTCTTCTTCCTTGAATTTTAGAGAGAGAGATATTGAGAGGAAGAGAACTTTTGATTTGATTTGGGTGCTTGAGTATAATATATTTTTTTGGGTTAATTTGTACTTAAAAAACATAAATTGTAACTAAAATAGGAAATGACTTGAGTAACCCTCTATAATTGATAAGTCCAGGTGTCACGAGCCACTTTCACGAGCTGTGGTGAGGACCACGACCCGTGGTCCTGCTCGTGAATTGTATGGCAGAGGCTAGGATTTTGGTGCATGAAGCTCACTCGCCCATGGCAATCCCACGAGGGACTCCATGAGCCGTGGTCCCTCTCGTGCTCGTTGAGGCAATAGCTAGGGTACTTTGTGACACAAGCTACTTTGCCCAAGTCATCTTCATGAAGGACTCCACGAGTCGTGGTCAAGACCACGAGATGTTGTCCCTCTCGTGAAGTTTGAGGCAGTAGCTAGGACTTTTGGTGGCCATATATTACCATGGCCAAGGTAAGTCCACGAGCCCCCTCACTAGCCGTGGTGAGGACCACGATCCGTGGTCCTACTTGTGAAGGGTGAGGCAGTGTGCTTTAGCTAGGGGCAACCTTGGCCTTTTGTTTTGGCTTGACCACTTTTCCTTTACACTTGCCTCTTTTCCTTGACTCTTATAACCCTCATTTCAACCCTAAATGATCTTCTAACGTACAAGGAGTCATTTTACGATTGTTAACATTTACAATAGGCTCTATTTTAACCTAGTGTTTTTGGGGGTATTACAACCGAACTACCAATGGACTCTATTACTTCTTGGGAGGAGCTCACAGAGGTGTTCTATGAAATATTCTTTCCTCCCTCAAAGATGTTTAAGATGTGGGATAGTATTCAAAATGTCAAGCGGATTAATGGTGAACCCATTCATGAAGCATGGTTGAGGTTTCAAAAGCTACTCCTCCAATGTCCTACTCATGGGTTGCCGGATAATGTGCTCTTGTAATATTTCTACTAGAGTCTTGACACCGTTAACAAGGATATCCCCGATCAAATTATTCAGAGTGGAATTATGAGACACTCATTTGTTGTGACGTCAACTTCTCTTGATAAGATGACCAAGATTAATCAAGCATGACATAGAAGGGATGATCAACTGTCTCCTCTAAATATTGGGTTGACTAAAGAACAAATGGAAAAAAAACAAGAAAGCAATGAAAATATGGACAAGATGATGATCCAAATGGACTTGTTGATGAAACATGTCATAGGAGATAACTATAAGGTCATGAACGCAGATGGTTCTAATAAAGGGATGAGCCAAGATGATGCATAATTTGAAGCTATATATAATGAAGAAGCACAATTCTTGTCAAACCAAGCGGGTTCTCGTCTGAGCTGTCCAAGGCCTGGCAGGAATCAAGGTTGGAACAAAGAATGTGATAGTGGTTGGAGATATAGGGAACAAGATTGATCTATCACCCCAGAAACTAGTAGGACAAACTAGACCCAAATATGAGGGTTATAGTCAAGGAGGTGGGCAAGGGACAAGGGAGAGGACTAAGGCAGTCCACTCTCCCCTAGAAATTATACTACTGAAAACTACCACCACCATGACTCATGGTAGGGACCATGGCACGTGGTGTGGTCTGTGGTGGACTAGGCAGTGAGCTCCTCAAAAATCTATCCATAACAAACTTCTCTTCAGGAGCAACTTCATGGCTTATGGGAAGACTTGTGGAGGAGAGTTGGGTGTGTGAAGGTAGAAAAGAGGTGGCTAGACACTGCCTCAAGTCCCACGAGAGGGACCATAACTCGTGGCAAGCACCACGGCTCGTTGAATCTGCCCAAAGAATTGGGGTTTTGCTAGATATCATAAAAAGATAAAAATCATCACCAAATTGAGTTTCCGTCACCTAGGTAATATTGGTTGCATCTTTACAAAGGTCCAAATTGAAGAATCTCAAAGACCCACTTCCTATTTCAAAAAAGTGAAAAACTTCAATTCTTCAGACCTATGGAAAACTTGTCTCACAGTTCATAAACTCAAAAAAAATGATATTCCATAGTAAAAATTATAAAATTCCCCTGTAAACTAAATGTTCAAAAACATATTTATTGATGCCAAAAATATGCTGCGAAGATCCATTCAGCACAGTAAGTCATGCTCGTCGATCCGCCCTTTGCTCAATTCCCTGTTAACTACAACTCCTGTCTTGACTCTACAGAGGGTTCAGACGGTTATGTGGTTTATTGTTATGCATATAGGTCAACCTAGATTGTGTATTGATACAGTTAGGTAAGGTCGTAGATTATGCTTCTAGACAGCTTAAGGTCCATGAAAAGAACTACCCGACTCATGACCTCGAGCTTGCAGCCATAGTATTTGCCATAATGATTTGGAGACACTACTTATATGACATTCATGTTGATGTGTTCATAGATCGTAAGAGCCACAATATGTATTTACCCACAAAGAATTGAATCTTCGTCAGAGGAGATGGCTCGAATTCCTTAAATATTATGACATGAATGTGCTCTACAATTCAGGTTAGACCAATGTAGTAGCTGACACCCTTAGTAAACTATTCATGGGTAGTGTAGTAGATGTTGAGGCAAAGTAGAAAAAATTAGCCAAAGATGTTCACCAACTTGCTCACTTAGGAGTTTACCTTATGGACATGTCAGATGGTGGTATGATAGTTCGAATCTTCATTGGTAGCGGAGGATAAGGAAAAATAGGATAGTGATCCTAAATTACTTTAGTTGAAAGGTGTAGTTCAGTAGTAGAGAGTAGAGGTTTTCTCCAAGAGGGAGATGGTGTACTTCGTTTTATGTGTTCCTAATGTAGGTGCGTTGAGGAAGTAGATCCTTACAGATGCCTATAATTCCAAATATTCCATTAATCCAGGTGCCAATAAGATGTACCATGATCTACGAGATGTCTTTTGGTGGAACGACATGAAGAGAAACATCACGGGTTTTTCGACTAAGTGTCGTAAATGTCAACAAATTAAGGCAGAACATCAGAAACCAGGAGGTATGAGTAAAGAGATTAATATTTCTACATGGAAGTGGAAACTGATAAACATGGACTTCATTACAGGTTTACCTCGTACTCGTAGACAACATGACTCCATTTGGGTTGTAGTGGACAGAGTCACTAAGTTAGCTCACTTCTTGGCTGTTAAGACTATAGATTTAGCAAAGGATTCTGCTAGACCCTACATTAGAGATAGTTTGATTGCATGGGGTTCCCTTGTCTATCATCTCACATAGAGATCCTCAGCTTGCATCTCGTTTCTAGAAATCGTTTCAGAAAGGTCTTGGTACTTAGATAAATCTTAGGACAATATTTTATCTGTAGAAGGATGGTCAGGTAGATCGTACCATTCAAACATTAGAGGAAATGTTGAGAGCTTGCATGGTTGATTTCCAGGGTAGTTGGGATGATCACCTACCTATCATAAAGTTCATATACAATAACAACTTCCATTCTACTATTTAGATAGGCCCTTATAAGGCACTGTATGGACATAGATACAAATCTTTGGTTGGTTGGTTCGAAGTAGGTAAAGGAGCCTATATTGGGCCAGATACGATTCATGAAGCTACGGAGAAAGTACAACTCATTGGGAAAGACTCAAGACAAATTATAATTGTCAAAAGTCCTAAGCAGATGTGAGGAGGAGGGACTTAGAGTTCGAAATTGATTATAGGGTTCTCATGAAGGTGTCACCAATGAAAAGGAGTGATGAGATTTGGCAAGAAAGGGAAGCTCAGTCCCAGGTATGTAGGCCCTTACAGAATCTTGAGAAAGGGTCGGTAATGTGGCTTATGAGTTAGAGTTGCCAGCAGAACTAACAGCGGTTCATCTGGTCTATCAGATTTCCTTATTAAAGAAGTGTGTGGGTGATCCGACATCAATAGTACCTTTAGAGAGTGTGGCAATGAAGGATTCTTGACCATCAAGTTTGTAGTTTGAGAAATAAGGAAGTCGCTTTTGTTAATGTTTGTCGAGGAGTCAGTCTGTAGATGGAGCTACTTGGGAAGAAAAAACAGCCATGATGTCCAAGTACCTTCACCTCTTTCCTTTCGATTCAATTCCAACTTGAGGTAAATAGTTCCTCTCCAACCTCTCAGTTTACTCTTGGATAATTTAGTCTCACTATATTGTTCCCTCAGTTATTATTTCATTCAAGCCTTTCGGCATGTTCATGGAACTCAGTTTAGTGAGATATCAGTTTCTAGTATTCGGTTGGTAGGGATTTAAGTTCTTTTAGCTGAACTCGGTTTATTTAGTCTTCATTCAAGGACAAATAATCCCAAAGGGAAGATATTTTAATAGCTTAGAAATATAACTAGGACTGTACATAAGGAAAACAAAGGTGAACCATGAAGGGGTCCACTAGCCGTGTACATGACCACGACCAATCACCCCATCGTAGTTCATATTTGGAAAAATGTGAAGGACCACAGACCCCTTCATGGGCCATCGAACTCCACATGAGCTGTCAGGTTGCCCATCAAAGTGCCCAGGAGCCACCCAAGGCAATTTTAAGGAATCACATACCACTAAATGGTTTGTGGAACCCCACACGGGCAGCTAAGTGACCTGTGTCATCCCCAAAACCACCCTACTTCCTCTAAGGAACCACAGTTGTCTATACAGCCCATGGTGCTTCAAACGATCTATGAATTGGACCATGGAGGGAACATGTCAGCCTTCAAGTTTTGGGTCAACTTCAAACGGTCATATCTTTTTGCTCAAAATGAATTAGGTGGCCCATTACCTATCAAATTAACAAGACTTTAGTTTTCTTTCCAATTCCATCGAGTTTACTAAAATCCAAGATCGGAGTAAAAATTTATGCTCTTTTAGTAAAGTCCTATAGGGTAGGGCCACAAACCATGACCTAGTTGATGGTCATGGTTCAAATGATGGTCCATCAGTCCCATCGTGAAGGGTGTTCATCAACTTTTAAGTCAGGGTCGTTATGTGACTGATGGGCCATCATTTGAACCACTACCCATCAACTGGGTCATGGTTTGTAGCCCTACGCAAAATGGCTCTATTAAAATAAGCATTACTTTTTACTCTAAGATTGGATTTTAGCAAAGTCTGTGGCATTGGAAAGATAACTCAATTGTTGTTAATTTAATAGGTCATGGGCCACCTAATTCATGTTGTGATAAAATATATGAGTGTTTAAATTTGACCCAAAACTTGAAGGCTAACATGTTCCCTCCACGGTCCACTTTATGAATCGTGTGAAGCACCACGGGTCGTATAAATGAGTGTGGTTCCTCAAAAGAACTAGGGTGATTCTGGGGTGATTTCTATGGGCCACTTAATGGCACATGTGGTATTCCACGGACCGTTTAGTGGTCCGTGGTTCCTCAAAATGGTCTTAAATGGCTCCTAGTCACTTTGACAGGCAACCTGACAGCTCATGTGGAGTTCAACGGCCTATGAAGGGTATGTGGTCGTTCACTTTTTTGCCAAGTCTAAACCACGATAGGGCTGACAGGTCATGGTCCTATACATGACTTGTCTTTTAGCTTCCTCTCTAGTTAGGCATTTTGTAAGTGGATCCGACACATTATTCTTTGACTTTACATAGTCAATCATGACAATTCCACTAGAGAGTAGTCATCTAACAACGTTTTGTCTGCATCATATGTGACGAGACTCTCCATTATAAATAACGCTTCCAGCTCTTCGTATTGCAGCTTGACTATTACAATGTATGTATATATATGGGCCATTGATTTGGGGAAAAATGGAAAATCTTCTAAGAATCTCTTGAGCCATTCAACTTCTTCACCTTTTTTGTTTAAGGCGATGAATTCAAACTCCACTGTAGAGTGAGCTATACAAGTTTGTTTGGATGATTTCAAAGATATTGCTCCTCCACCAATAGTGAATACATATCCACTCATGGATTTAGTTTCAGTTGACCCAGTAATCCAATTTGCATCACTATATCCTTCAACAACGGCTGGATATTTGTTGTAATGCAAATCATAGTTTTGTTTGTCATCTAAGTACCACAAAACTATATTCATTGCCATCCAATGATTCTGATTGGGATTAATTGGTTATCGACTCAGTTTACTTGACATCACTACTGTGGTCGTGTATAGTTCATGAACTTTTCAAGTACGTTTTGAATATAATGAGATTGAGATAATGCTAAATCTTGAGGAGTTTTATGAATCCTTATTCCGAATATCAAATTGGCAACTCCTAGATCTTTCATATCAAACTTAGTAGCAAGCATACGCTTAGTAGCCTTTACATTAGCAATGTCCTTTCTCATTATCAACATGTCATCCACATATAGGCATACAATGACCTCTTGATTTAGAACCTCTTTAATGTAAACACATTTATAACATTCATTCATCTTAAATCCATTTGCCAACATACTTTGATCAAACTTTTCATGGCATTATTCCAGTGCTTGTTTTAGTCCATATAGTGATTTAACAAGTTTGCACACTTTATTTTCTTACCAGGAACTACGAAGCACTCCAGCTATTCCATGTAAATATCTTCCTCCAGCTCTCCATATAAGAAGATGGTTTTCACATCCATTTGATGTATTTCAAAACCATATACTACAACTAGGGCAATTAACATCCGAATTGATGTAATCCTAATCACTCACGAGTATGTGTCAAAATAATCAAGGCCTTATTTCTGTCTAAAGCCTTTGATAACAAGTCTTACTTTGAATATTTCAATAGTTCCATTATCTCATCTTCCTTTTAAACAACCATTTCAAACCTAAAGGTTAGTTTCCTAGAGGAAAATCAACCAACTCCCAAGTATGATTGCTTAAGATTGACTTAATCTCACTATTGATTGCCTCCTTCCAAAAGGTTGAGCTTGTAGACAACATAGTTTTCTTGAATGTTTAAGGCTCACTTTCAAGAAAGAAAGTTACAAAATCAGATCCAAATGAAGTAGTTTTCCTTTGACGTTTACTGCGCCTTGGACTCTCTTCATTAGGTACATTATCTTTAGGTTCTTCTCGAGGTCATTTAGACCCTCCACTAGATAACTCAAGTCTAGTTTTATATGGATAAATTTGTTTAAAGAATTCAACATTATCTGATTCCATTATTGTATTGTCATGAATATCCAAATGCTCGAACTTATGAACCAAAAAGTGACACGCCCTACTATTTGTAGCATATCCTATGAATACACAATCCACATTCTTATGTCCTATTCTTACCCTCTTAGGTACAAGAACTTGGACTTTGGCTAGACACCCCCACACTTTGGAATATTTCAAGTTGGTTTTTCTGCCTTTCCATTTCTCATATGGAATAACACGTTTCTTGCTGTGAGGCACTCTATCTAGTATTCAATTTGCTGTACTGATAGCTTCCCCCCACAAGTATTGTGGTAAACTTGAACTTATAAGTAAGACATTCATCATTTCCTTTAAAGTTTGATTTTTCCTTTCCACAATTCCATTAGATTGAAGAGAGTAAGGAGTAGTAGTTTGATGGTTGATTCCATTTTCCAAACATATTTGTGCAAATAGAGATTCAACTTCAGTTTTATATTGCCTTAATGCATCTATTGCTCCATCTTTACCATATAACAAATAGACATAACAATATCTAGTGCAATCGTCAATAAAAGTTATGAAATACTTTTTTCGAACACGTGATGGTGTTGAATTCATGTCACAAATGTTAGTGTGAATTAGTTCTATGGGGTATAAATTTCTCTTAACATATTTATAAGGATGGTTAGTATATTAGATTCAACGTAGACTTGACATTTTGATTTATTGCACTCAAAGTTAGGTAAAACATTTAAGTTAATCAGTTTTCGTAGGGTTTTGTTATTGGTATGTCCCAAACGTTCATGCCATAAATTTTTTGACTCAAGCAAGTACAAAGAAGCGGAATCCTTATTCATATAGACTACAAATACATTGAGTTTGAAGAGGCCCTTAGTAAGGTAACCTTTTCCTACATACATCTTATTCTTACTCACCACAACTTTATCTTAAACGAATAAACATTTGTATCCGTTCTTGGAAAGAATTTTTATAGACGCTAAGTTCTTTCATAGTTTCTGAACATATAAGACCCTGTTAAAAGTCAACACCTTGCCTGAACTCATCTTTAAGTAGATCTTGTATGTTCCTTCAACCTTTGAAGCATCGGAGTTCGCCATAAAAAACTTCTTGTCTGATGGGGCAGGAATATATGATGCAATTAATTCTTTGTTGGCACACACTTGACATGAGGCACCAGAATCTATCCACCATTCTCTTGGGTATACAACTAAGTTGCATTCTGAAAGCATTGCACAAAGATCGTCCATCTTTTCATTGGATTCAACCAAATTTACTTGATCCTTCTTCTTATCTTTCTTAAGAGCCTGACGTTCAATAGCCCTATGACCACGTTTGCTACAATTGAAGCAGTTTCCATTGAATTTCTTCTTAGGAAGATTGCTTTTCGGTCCATATGCTTTTTTTCTTTTCCTTGATTTTGTGGGATCTTCTTCAACAATATTTACTCCAAATATTGCTAAACTACCACGTGACCTGTTTTTTGTGGTCTTTATATCCTCTTTGATTCTCCGCCTTACCATGAGATCTTCAATATTCATCTCATTGAATTGATGTTTCAAGTAGTTTTTGAAGTCCTTCCACAACGGAAGTAATTTCTCAATAATGGCCGCCACTTGAAAAACATCATTCACAATCAATCATAAATTAATGATTATGTGTGTATTAAGGACAAAATTATTATTTTAAATATATGTATTATATAAAATTATACCTTCAGGAAGGACGCCATTGATTATGATGTGCAGCTCTTGAAATTGGGTGATAACAATCATACTGTCTACAATCTTATCGTCCAGAAACTTTGCCATAATGAACTTCTTTATTATGGCATCCTCTGTTTCATACTTATTTTTCAAAGAATCCCACAGTCCTTTTGAGGTCTTCAAATTACTATATACATTGTACATATCATATTGTAGGCCACTCAAAATATAGTTTTTACACAAAAAATCTGAATGTTTCTATGCTTCTATTACCAAGAATAGTTCTTCGTCTAGAGTTACATCTAACAAAAAAAGATCATTCTCACTAATGAACCTCTACAGACTCAACGTAGTCAAATAGAAGAAAATTTTCTGTTGCCATCTCTTGAAGTCGACTCCAGAAAACTTTTGCAAGTTTTTCGGCCGGTGCAAGGGCAGCAGTTGAACGATTGTGTGCAACCAATGTTTTTGTAGCACTCACTGTTCCAACATTTAATTGACTTGAATTAATCATTTTTCTATTAGAAATTGCAGACAATTGATTATATTAAACGCTTACAATAAAGAAAAAATCTTTATACAACATGTTTCTAATTTAAGAGGAAGTGTTTATGTTCTTCTAATCATAAAATTCAAACAGAGTAGAAAACCACAAAGGTTTTAATCTCGAGAAACCACAAGTACAAAAACAAATATTAAAATTTTTAAGTTTTTTAATCTCCTATATTAATGTTAGTAAGAAGAGAAACATAAAAGATGAAATTCATAGAAAATAAATAATCTGAGTCCATAGAATCCACTGTGTATCCTTAATAAATTTAATCTCCTCTAGTACCCAAGGTTGTAGATTAATTCCTCACAAGGTAAAATGGATTAACTATTCAAGAAGTAGTAGTACCTTAAACTTCAATAATTTCAGTGAACGCAAAAAAAAAAAAAAAACAATGAGAGAGCACACATACTCAGTCAATCAACAATTTGATTTGTAAGAAATTGTATGCAAACTAGAGAAAATTTTTTGTGTTTGAAAAATGAGAGATATCTGTCTTTTTATAGCCAACTGCATCAAGGAATGTGTTTGTTCGAACAAGGGGGTGAATGCATCTGTTCTGACATGTCTTTCCTGAACATTTGTCTTTTTGGAGAACAAGTGTTTGTTTAGAAGGAACAAGTCCCTTCTGAGAGACTTAGCCGTTACGCGAATTTTCAAACAATTCCATTATGCGAAATTAATTAATTATCATTCCAAATTAACTTTAAAGAAAAAATAAATTAATAAATGATATTTATTAAATAAATTTTCCAATGAAATTATCAATCAATCACATCTTTTGTCAAAGCCAACGCCAAAGCCGAAGCCAAGGCCAAGCAATGATGATGGCGTGAGGGGGCACCTTCTTCTTAACCCTTTAGGAGCTAAAGGAAGTGTTTCCAATATAAGGAAAACCTTTTTCCTTTCTTCTACCAATATGGGAGAAATAACTTCTCATTTTCAATCAGTTTTCATTTGAAATTACTTTTCATTTTCCCTTCAAATTGGTTCCCCCACAGTTCCCAATTGCTCATTTATTCTTATTTCCTATTCACATCTTTATAAACCCAACATGAAGTATTGACCATGACTATCAAAATTCCATCTAGAGGCATTAACATCTTCATTTAGATCTATATCATATAGATCTTCAATTTTCCCCATAAGATATTTTTTTTCACCATCGCGAATCATAGAGTGTCAATGATGAACATAAGTAAAATCTAAATACAATACAAGAAAATTAAGAAACATTGAAACACACCTAAAATGCATAAATGATATAACATGAAGCCATAAGAATACTTCGATAATTAGTTCGAGGGGAAGTGTAGGAATCCTTTTCATAGGTATCACCTTTGTATCTTATGTAGAAGGAGGCTAAAGAGTGACTGATTCCAATTAATGTCTTTACAAGATCTTATAAGGACAGTAAAATTTTCCTTATTAAATATCATATTTTATTTTATTAATGTGATAAATGGTTATCCTATTCCTGTTGTTCTTTAATTTCAACCGGCGCATTTATCATTCTTGAATCCATATACGTAATAATGTTTGGATTTTATTAAGTGTAGAACATGGTGATATTTGAGGTAGTGAAGTAGGGTGAATCCATGCATGATCCCATATATATAACCAGTGTGTTAGATAATGAGTTCTTTTGTTGTTAGATAGATATAAAAATCTAGTTTTACCAACTTTTTGAACTAAATTAAGTATAAACCAATTTATCTAAAATATACTGAAACAATCTAAAAAGAATTTCTTACATGAAATAAGAAAAAAATACATTTAAAAGGTAACATAAGATGGAATTTGACTCAAATGTAAATAAAAATTCACTGAGGCAAGTACGAATCAGAAGGAAAAAAATTACATAAAAAAATTCAAAGCAGTTAACCAAATTGCCCATCAGTTTTGAATGAATGGGCTATTTGTATTAGAAGTATTGCCCAAACTATATTGTCCTGAAAAGTTGCTGCTATTTGTATTGAAATTTGAACTATATTGTCCAAATATATTGTTGATGCCTGTATTATAGTTAATTAAAATTGTATAGAGATCTGATAATTCATCCTTATTCTCTTCATGTCCGTTTGCCCAACAAATATTTTTTGTTAGATTTCTCAAATTTCCATGTTCCATTGATACTTCTTTAATCTAGGCCTATCATCACCGTGCAAACTAAGGCAACTCTTCACTAGTTTAGCCCCTATTTTGGAGTTGCTCTAGTCTTCCTCTCTTACCACTTTGCGCTCAAGAATTTGAAACAATTGATTCTTTCTCATGAATAAAATAAAATATTGCCAAATTCTTTTCCATGTTATTTCTATCCCTCAAAATAGGTTTCATCCCTATCAAAAGTTTTGCAAGAACTACTCCAGAACTATAAACATTACTTTTCTCTATCAATTGACTTGTGCAATAATATTCACGATCTAGGTATCCTTGTGTCTCTTGAACCACTGTAGCAAGATGTGTTTGATCAATAGGTATTAACCTTGTAGCTCCAAACACTGCCACTGTTGCGGTGTAAACATAATACAAAAATTTATTAACAGACATGACATCTCTGCGAATTATAGGCATTTAAGTAGAAGAATGAAGGTAAGCAAGTGCACATGTTGTCTCACTAGCAACTCTTTGCCGATTTTGCAAAGGTAACCAAGGTGCTCCATTTTAATTTTGAATATGCTAGTAAAGAGTTCCGTGAAAAATGTATTCATAGACAAGTAGAGGAACTTTGGATTCCAATCGATAGCAAAAGAGTTTTAACATGTTTCTATTGTTAGCTTGAGTAAGAAAATATACCTCATTGATGAAGTGTTCAATATGTTCCTTGTCCATAAACGTAGATTTCTCAATAGAAACTATACGGTTATCAGATAGAAAACCTTCGTAGAAAATTTCATTTCACTACGACCAAGGATTCTTTTACTAGCACACTTCTTTGAAACCCTTTTTATCTCCACGACTGTAAAATTTTTTGTTGCTTCCACACTGCCCTCATTAGAAGAAATTCATTGTTTCAATAGCAAACCATCATTTTGTTAGAAGAATTTCTCGCAAAGTTTAATTACTTTTCTTTTCATGATACTAAATAGAGCCATGTTGTCCCAACCACTAGAGATACAAAACCAACACTCATAGTTGTGTTTATTGAACAAATTTTGTCGGAATTGAAAATCCAGTAGATCGAATGCACATGATTGTAATTTTATTTTTCACTTCAAGATTTACTATTACCATGTATAAGCCTTGACTTTTTAATATAAGTAAGCAGGAAGTTTATGCATATGTGAGAAGAGAAAAATTAAAGTTTAAATTATAAGAAACTTACCAATAAAAAAATTGATCCATGGGAACTCAGAGTTTGAGTTTAGTGCAATACTGCCATGACCATTTTCTCTGCCATCACCAATATCCTTTTGGACATGAATAATTATAACTCCCTGGTGTGTTTGTGCAATTTTGTTCACATGTATTGTTATTTTGATATGCAAATTCATCAATATCTTGCATTCAAAACATAGAAATTAATACTACAATATAACAAAAATAACCTTTAGCGGTATTAAATATGAACATTAACAAAGAGTTCTAAAATCTTTACCGATATTAGTTAATTGTTATTTGATCCAACATCGCTAAAGGCTTTAGGAGAAATTTACAAAGAGTGTTAATTGCCTCTATAAGAACATATTAATTAAGCTATTTTCAGTAATAGATTATCGCTAAAGATCATTTTTGGTATAGTACCTAATGCTTTTCATGTTACATTTAATATATGTCTAATGTATGAAAACGAAATAATCCCTCCATCCCATATTTGTTGATGGTTTTCCTTTCTATTTGTATATTAATATATTATAGATAAGTAATTTTACTAATTCACCCCTTAAAATTTTTTATTTTTTTTGGAATCTTGCAAACAAATATAAACACTTTCAAAAATAATTAATTGCAAGGGTAATATAAAATTTAGGAATGTGGACAACTAACATGGGAAAACTAGTTTTAGTAAGATGATCAACTAATATAGGATGAAAGGAGTATTGTTATGCATGTCTTGTTAAAAGTTTGAATTAAAATATTATTTTGAAATAAAGAGAGAGAAGTGCTATATACCTCCTGGACTTGTAACTCTTTATTCAATGAACATCTTAAATATAGCAAGGTTTAAATATTCTCCTCCCTTGACCTTGAATTTTAATTTATGGGTGCACCCTTACCATCCAAAGACATCAATCGTGTATACACGCGCTATCCACCATCGAAGGATGGCCAATTTGGATGTCCATGTAGATAAATATTTACCTAACACTTTTTAATATCAAAATCCAAATAGATATTTTACTTAACCCTATATCTATAAAAACCCCTTATTCAACGAAGTCAAATCATCTGTATATTTGGAACATTTCTTCTTGAAGCTTGGGTAAAAATATGGGTGAAGATTTTCAATTTCTCTTCTCGAGTTAATTCTTCTATCTTTTCTCTTTTCCTTTAAGATTTGCACAATAAAAGTCAAACCTCGAAGCTTTTGGTGAAGTAGTGAAGCTTTTTCTTTGATCATAACTCTAATAGTGAGTTTTCTTCCATGAAGGATGAAATTCTTTCAAAGTAACTGATTATATTCTAAGAAATCTATTTTTTTTGTTCTTTTTCTTGTTTATATAGTATTTTTTTTTGTTTTCTAGCTAGGGTTTTATCATGTATTTCTTTTACGGTTTTGTTTAAGGTTTTGATTTGGGGTATAGTTATCATGCTAATGATTATGTTTCACTTATTGAATGTATTATTTTGAAATTATTCATCTTATAAATGCATTGATATTAAGGTTTATCATAATCTTTTTGAAAAATTGATGATATTTAATAAAATCCTTATTTTGTGGTTGTAATTATACAATATTTTTTTGCTTGTTGATGGGATTCATATAAATTGTAGTAAATGAATTATCAAAGTAATCTCAACCGTCTATAGTAGCTTTCTAACCCAACAAAACTGCAAACTATAGTGAGAGAAGTAGCCCTAGCCCAACTATGAATTGCCTCAATCTTCGTCGAATCCACCATAATGCCATTCTTGGACACTACGTTCCCAAAGAACTTTGCCGACTTATGAAAAAACTCACATTTAGTGAATTTGGTGTAAAAATGTTCCTCTCTTAAGGTCTGGAGTACAATCCTCATATTTTGATCATGCTGCTCCCTACTCCCTAAGTAAACCAAGATGTCGTTGATAAAACAAATTTGAAATGAGTCTAAATAAGGTCAGAACTTACTGTTCATGAACTCCATAAATGTTGTTGGGGAATCAGTCAACCCAAAAGACATCACTAAGAACTCTTAGTTGCCAAACCGAGTCCTAAAGGCAGTTTTAGGGATGTCCTCTGCCATAATCCTCAAGTAGTAGTAGCCAAATCCCAAGTAAATAATAGAAAACACTACTACACCATGAAGCTAGTCAAATAAATCATCAACCCATGCCATAAGATACTTGTTCTTAATGGTCACCTTATTCAGCTGCTTGTTGTCAATGCACAATCGCAAGGTACCATCCTTCTTCTTTACCAATAGGACAGGAGAACCATAAAGAGATATACTTGGTCGGATTAACTCCTTTCCCAAGAGGTCCTAGAGCTACTCCTTCAGCTTCTTCAACTACCCTGTGGCCATTCGATAAGGTTTAATAGAAACTGGCTATGTACCCAGCTCAACATCAATCCCAAAATCAATATTGTGGTCAGGATGAAGACTTGGTAGATTGATAGGAATAACATAAGAAAACTCTCTCACTAGAGGAATAGACTAAAGGGGAAGAGTATCGACACTACTATCACAAACATAAGCATTATAAGATAGACACCCTTTCTCTACCAACTCACACACTATCAAAACGGAGATCTGTAACATCCTGAAAACTAGTAGGCTAAAATAGAGGTTGACGTGGGGGTTAGATTCATAGATATAACTTTCCGTACTTAAAATGAAGGCTTTCAGGTTAGAACACCAAGGTACAAATCCTCAAGGACCAACCAAGGGTCCTTGAACAGGACCCTAGAATCCACCCCAAAAACACTCCACCTACGAAGGGACCCCGCCTCGTGGGTGAGGGGTCGTGGGTCAGGAACCCAGAAACAGTGTCTCACGACCTAGAAGTACCCCTAGATGTGACACAACGTACACGAATCCGAAAAGCCTTATACAAGCTTTATAGCATATCATAACATAAGATAATAGAAAATGGTGCGAAAATTTAAAATCTTTCAACCATACAATCAAAGTCTTTTATAAAAGCAAGCGGAAGTATAACATGTCTCAATTAGCCATCTAATGCAATCTTTGAATCAACAATAGGGTCACAACCCTTCAACATAATCGAAAACATAAAATGACTAAGAAAGAAACTACTAGTGACTCATATGTCCTCTAATCTTGAGGACTCACCACAAGCTAGGAGAATAGTCAATCCAAGCTTGAATCCAAAAGAAGATTACCTTAAGAACCGGAACTTACACTTTGTGAAAAATGTAGAAAATATGGGTTAGTGCAAAAATTCACCAAGTATGATATCCATGCACAAAATCCTTTAAAACATGCTAAAAGGGACATTTTTGTTGAAAAATATCCATTTACCAAGTTTGAGAATCATTATGTACTTTTGAGGTAGATAAACAAGTCATAAGCATGACTATCTGTTATGCCCCAGGGGTACCCCCTAGACGTAAGACAACGTACAAGATTCCTAAAAGCCTCATAGCATATCATGAACATAAGATTATAGAAAAGTACAGAAACTTTTAAAACTTTTAACCATATAATCAAAGTCATTTTCATAAAAACAAGCAGAAGTCTTAACTTCTCTTTGTCTCAAACCATCTAATAAAACTTTAGTATAAAACTCTTGCGACACAGCCCATACAATAGTCTCAGCATGAAAATAAAAGACATAAAGGAACTAGTGGATTTTGTCCTTGAAGTTGTGAGGACTCACCAAAATCTTCAACTGGAAACTTCGAGAAACCTCTCTCCAAGAGTAGAACTCAATATCCAAACCCTACATTTTATTAGAATGTAGGCAAAGTATAGTACAAAATTTACTAAATATGTTAGTTAGCATAATCATAAGAGCATAAGACAAGGGTTAGTCAATATAAGACATAATCCAAAATCATATGAAATAATTCATGAAACATACACTATAAGCATAAGAGACAATTTCATAATAATAAGCAAAGACTCCAAGATAAACATTATATAAGCATTATTTGACTCTTAGTCATCTGTACTGTAATAGAGCTACTCTCAAGTAACCTAAAAGAATACATGTGCAATGTATGAATAGCATCCCATAATATCACCCAAGCCAAGTATCCCTTTTTGGTCATCTTAATCATAGTCTATATACATGGTCAAGTCTTAAGCTTTTGTACCATAAGGGCACCATACTCCTAAGTAACCTCAAAGCACACTTGTGCAATGCATGAAAGGCATCCCATACTACCGTTCACACTAAGAATAACCTTAAAGTCATCCTAGTCATATTTACTCTCCTTTGGTCTGATTATTAGCTTACTTTATATAGACTAGGGAATCTCTCACCTTTAGTCACTAATAAAAAGGAAGGAAACTATAGCACAATCCTATCTCAAGATACATCACTCACAAGAACACTTTCTTTAATGACCTTAAGTCATACTTGTGCAATGCATGGATAGAATCCCATAATACTATTCATGCTAAGTACCACTTTTCAGTCCTCATACGAATACTTCTTGGTTTGGAACCTAATTCCTCTTTTAAACTTTAGAACACTATGAGATAGTCTCTTAAGCACATCTTAGTTCATTAGTAGGTTGAACCCTATGAGATACTTCTTTTAGCATGTCTAGGTTGATTATTATGAGATACTACCCTTAAGCATGTCTAAGTCCATTTAAAATCATGAACACTATGAGGTACTTCATTAAGTAAGTCTTAGTTTAATTATGCTTTAGAACACTATGATATGCTAATTCAAGAATGTCTTTGTTCGTTGGATATGGATATTGCTACTAGAAACCTTAACTGAACTATGTGAAGGCTTCCATCTCATGAGACCTAACTTTGGGACAACCTATACTCTACTACGTAAGAGTTCCCCCTTTAACTTGGATAGTCCTCAGATCAACTAGGTGTGGTTCTCCTTTCTACTTGGAGCCCGGACCCTATCTTGTATGACACTCCATCTCATTGTCAATATCCACGTGGAGCCAAGCATACACCCCAAAGATTTACTATTAAGCCTTGATTAATACTCATGTCTCATGGAAGGATGTCCTTGACAATCAATCCATGTTCTAGTACTTCTATCACTTTATAATTTCAAGCATTTATAAGGTAGGTTAGGTGAGTATAGGCCTTTCAACAATTCTACCTATTAGACTTCTATTCCTCACTTTTGTTTTACGATCAAAACCCTAGTGATTCAATATTCCTGACTACAGGCCTTACTGTCAAAGCTCAGAATCATCAATTACCCCTAGATTCTAAGGCATTGTAACCACATTCTTTGTTATGAACTAATTCTAGTCATGATTAATCAAAAGGTTCAACTTCTATGTTCTACAAGTCAAGATGCATCATACATAATAAGGTCTAGTTCAATTCATAATTATATGTTCATAACCTTGAACAAATACTACACATGACATTGATTTTAGAAGATTAATTATAATTCTTCAATTTCACCTTTTATGGCATAAACCCACAACATATCAAATTCATCACATAAAATAGGGTTAACCATAGAAATCACATAAATCCATCATAATATCATAATTCAATTCTAATTTATTTATAATTCGGTATTATCCATTACATTGGATCATACCTACACACTACCCATAATGTAGGAAGAAACCATAACTAGAATTGGGTTTTGACTTCACAATTGGAGGAAAACCTAGTGGGCTCTATGGGTGGAAGAACCCATAGATGATTAAGCTAACATACCTTGATTCCAAGCCTAGAAAAAGCTTGAAAATATGGAGGAATTTAGAGCTAGGTTGCTGCCCTTCTTCTTCTTCTTTTTCTTCTTCTTTTCACTTCTAGAGAGAGAATTATTTAGAGAGAATTTGGGTTCTTTGAAGAATGAGTTAATTGACTTAGTATAGGGGTCTATTAAGCTTATATAGGTGGTTAAATAACTAACTAACTGACCTCCCTTAACCCCTAACTAATTGCTAATTAACCCCCTAACCCTTAACTTAAAACTAAAAATTAAAATTTCTGCCCCATTCACGAGACCCCCACCCATGGACCGTGGGTGGGTCCACGAACCATACTGCACCTTTGTAGGTGAGGTACTATGGCTAAACCTTGCAGGCCAACATAGGCTTAGGCCTTTGAGCCGAACCCACGGGGCGTGGGTCCATCTACGGCCAGTAGATGGCTTCATAGGTGGCCTTTTTTTTTTGACAGCTTTTGGGGCTGTTTTGAGGTCCTTCTCAAGGACCTCATGGGTTTTCCTTGGTGTGTCGTACCTTGACGCCCTTACCCTAAAACCCTCATTTTAAGTACGGGAATCATTTTTACGATTTAAACCCACTCATCAAACTCTAAATCTCTTACGAAAGGCTCCAGAACTCTCTAGTTTAGTTCACTAGTTTCGGGGCGTAACAATGTCTCTCCCTTGGGATCATCCGTCCTCGAATGACGATTCTAAACACTTCTTAAGGTCATCACTCTAAACTAGCAACCCATAATGCATGCAACATATCTAAATCCACACAACCAAGCAAGAAAACTTCAATTCAAAACTAAACACATTCAATGCCACACAAGGTAATAGGAACTACATCTACCAACCCAAATGCATGAAATTCTATAATTACTCATTTTCAAGGAGGAACTCACATCTCCTGAATAAAGCACGCTCAATACACACTCATAGAGCCTAAATGAAATTTACTCTCAAAAAGCATTTATTCAAAGAGAATTCTTTCAACTCCAAACTAAGGCATGCTCATTAATTCATCTCATGAAGTATATATGCACTTCTACTCAAATGAACTACAACATTAGGCAAAAACATGCATATAAGTCATTTCTATAAAGGCCTAAGCATTTTCATGAACATGCACATAAGGAAATCATGGCAACACAACCACATATGACTCCAACACATAACACAATGAGGAGGATCTTATCATCTCAAGCTAGAATAGGAATACAAGGAAAATGATGAGGACACCGGGACATCCCATTGGCCCTTGGCCTCCCAAGTAGCACTCTTAACCAAACTCCTTACAAAAGAACACTCCTTACCACTTCATGGAACAACTTCCTTGTTCTTCTATTTCTTAACTTGCCAGTCTAAGATCCCCACAGGTACTTCTAACTTAGAGAGGTTCTCATTAAGCACTCTAGCTCACAAGACACCTTACCTACACCATTCAAGATCTCATAGGAGAATACAACACTAGGACTAAACATCCTAAACTCACTACACATCTCAAGGCGAGAATTTCAAGCCAACCTAAATCATGAATATCAAGAACACTCAATGGCCTTGCTATTTGAGCACACCATCTCCCCCTTGGGAGTAAACCTAGATGAACTTTTCTAAGCATCACTTCTTTCAATTCTAAGGTTGGAACAAGTCATCACTAAGATTTTACATTCATCACACAAAATGATTCTAAACCATCGTAAATACACTTCTACCCTTCATAGAGTAGTCTACTCACTCAACCCATCTAGGAATTACTTAAACACCCTATTCAACAATTCTATCAACGTACCTCATAACTCATCATGACTAAGTCGGGTTCTATCATTTACTAAATGTAACCATAATGCTACCCATTTATACTAAAGACAACATCATACTCTATAATCTCAAATATATCAAGTCACCAAGCCATAATTGGCATCACAACAAACCTTTACTCCCTCCCTCCTTGTAGCATAAGCCCTTCGAGTAGTCATATCCTAAAGACCATCGAATAAGGAATAGGACAGAGACCTTATAGAGTTAAACTCTGTGGCTTGACTTAGAGAATGAAAAAGTGATATTTCCTAAGCATCCAATAGCCTTCTATTCATAAATGTGGCATGCTTCATATTTATGAACAAGACTCTACAAGACATGGTTTGAGACATCCTAAAACCATCCCAAAACCTTGTGCTCTGATACCATGTTTGTTATAACTTGGGGGTACCCCTTAGACGTAACACGGCGTACAAGAGTCCGAAAAGCCTTATAGCATATCATGAACATAAAATAATAGAAAGTACGAAAAATTTAAAAACTTTTAACCATGCAATCAAAGTCATTTTCATAAAAACAAGCGGAAGACTTTACTACTCGTTGTCTCAAACCATCTAATACAACTTTAGAATAAAACTCTTGGGACACAGCCCATACAATAGTCTCACCATAAATATAAATGACATAAAGGAACTAGTGGATTTTGTCCTCGAAGCTATGAGGACTCACAAAAATCTTCAATTCCTTGCAACTTCTCGAAACCTATCCCAAGAGTAGAATTCAATCTCCGAACCCTACATTTGATTAGAATGTAGGCAAAGTATGCGTTAGTACAAAACGAACTAAATATGTTAGCTAGCATAATCATAAGAGAATAAGACAAGGGTTAGTCAATATAAGACATAATCCAAAATTATATGAAATACATCATGGAACATAAACTATAAGCATAAGAGACAATATCATAATAATAAGCAAATTCTCCAACATAAGCATCATATAGGCACTATTTGACTCCTAGAAATCCATACCATAATAGAGCTACTCTCAAGTAACCTAAAAGCATACATGTGCAATGCATGAATAGCATCCGATAATACCACCCAAGCCAAGTATCCCTTTTTGGTCATCTTAATCATAGGTTATATACATGGTTAGGTCTTAAGCTTCTCTATCATAAGGGCACCATCCTCCTAAGTAACCTCAAAGCACACTTTTGCAATGCATGAAAGACATCCCATATGTCACGACCATAGGGTATACCCCAGGTGTAACATGGTGTACTTGACCCTGAAGAGGTCTCATACAATCCCTTAGCACATCATAACATAAGATAATAGAAAAGTACATAAATTTTTAAAACTTTTATCCATACAATAAAAACTTTTTCATAAAGCAAGCGGAAGTCTTTACTACACTTTTGTCTTAAACCAACTATTAAACACTTGAATAAAACTCTTGGGACACAACCCATGCAAAAAGTCTAAAACATAAAGAAATGATATAAAGGAAATAATAGGTTTGTCATCGAAGCTATAAGAACTCACCAAATCTTCAACTCGTCTAGCTCCTTAGAAACCTAGCCTCCAAAGGAACTCAATCTCTAAAACCCTACATTTGATTAGAATGTAGGAAAAGTATGCATTAGTACAAAACGTACCAAGAATGATAGCTAGCACAACATCATAAAAGCATCTCAAAATGGTTAGTTAGCATAGGACAAAAGTATAAGAGATAATGAAATAGTCATAGCATAACCTCTAACATAAGCATCATATAATCACAAGTCAACTTAAGACAAAGTTAATGAGCATAGGAGATAAATCATGTTCATAGCATAATCTTTACTTAGACCTTCATACTAACATTTTTCAACCCTTAGTCTATCATATTATGAGAGAAATACTTCACAAGCCAACCTAAAGCACACTTTTCCAATGCATGAACGACATCCCTTAATACTATTCAAACTAAGTAAACCTTTTGGTCATTCTTGGGCATTTTCCACATTCATAGTCAAGACCTAGGTTTTGAAGTCATAAGAGCATTATACCCGGAAGCAACCTCAAGGCTTACTTGTGCAAAGCATGAATGGTATCCGATAATACCATCCACACTAAGTATAACCTTGAAGTCAACATAGTCATACTTACCCTCCTTTGGTCTCATTCTTTAGCTTACCTTATATAGGACAAGGGAACTACCATCCTTAGTCAAACATATCATGGAAGTCAACTATAGCACACCCCTATCGCAAGATACTTCACTCAAAAGAACTCATTCTTGAATGACCCTAAGTCATACTTGTGTAATGCATGAATAGCATCCCACAATACCTTTAATCCTAAGTACTAATTTTAAGTCCTCATACTAATACTTCTTATTTTGGAACCTAGTTCCTCTCTTTTACTTTATAACACTATGAGGTACTCTCTTATTCACGTCTTAGTTCATTATTATATTGAACCCTATGAGATACTACTAGTAGCATGTCTAGGTTCTTCATTAACATGGACCCTATAAGATACTAACTTAAGCATGTCTAAGTCCATTTATATTCTTGAACACTATGAGGTACCTCATTATGTAAGTATTAGTTCAATTATACTTTAGACCACTATGAGATGTTTCATTAAGCATGTCTTAGTTCATTGGATATGGAGACTGCTACTAGAAACATTAACTCAACTATGTGAAGGCTTCCATCTCATGAGATTTAACTTTGGGAAAACCCACACTCTACTATGTAAGAGTTTCCCTTTTAACTTGGATAGTCCTCGCATCAGATAGGTGTGGTTCTCCTTTCTACTTGGATCCCGGACCCTCTCTTGTGTTACACTCCATCTCATTGTCAGTATCCACTAGTGTACACCCCAAGATTTCACTATTAAGCCTTGATTAACATTTATGTCTCATGGAAGGATGTCATTGACAACAAAACCACGTTCAAGTGATTCTATCACTTTATACTTCAAGCATTCATAAGGTAGGTTGGGTGAGTATAGGCCTTTCACTACAATTGTACCTGTTAGACTTCTATTCATATCATTGACTCTGTTCTCAAAGCCCTTCGGATTCAACATTCATGACTACAAGCCTTACTCTCAAATCTCTACTTCCTTCTATCCTTACTCATATCTACACTACACGACGTTCTTTTCATAAGCTTCATCTTAAGAAACTCTCATCACATTCCTCATTATCAAGAGATTCTAGTCATAAGACATCATGTAGGATTAATCTCAAGCATTACCAATAGAGACCCATCATATTCACATGCTTCTAAATCAATTCATGTATATAGATTTCTATTCTTAGACAATTACTAGTCAAAGCATTAATTCTAGAAGATAACCTTGACATTCAATTTCACCTTCCATGGCAATAACCCACAAAATTTAACTACATCAATTAGAGTAGGGTAATCAGGGAAATCATATAAATTCATCATAATATCATGAATCAACACTAAACTAATCATAAATAATTATTATCCAACAAATTGGAATCATACCCAACTAAACCCACAGATTGGAAGAAACCCTAGCTTAGATTAGGGTTCTTCTTCACAAATTTGGGGAAATTATAGGGGAATCTATAGGTGGAAAACCCCTAGATGAATAAACTAAACATACCTTCATTCAAAGCCCTACAAAAGCTCTCAACAATGGAGTCTTTGTTCTTGAGCTTAGCTTCAAGCTCTATCTTCTCCTTCAAGCCTTGGGTTTTCTAGAGAGAGAAATATTTGAGTGGAGAGTATTTTGGGTTTCGATTTGGGTCTTGTGATAAAGTGACTTAAATGGGTTCTTAAAAGCTTAAAATATCTTATATAGGGGTTTTAGGACTAGGTAAAATGACCCCACCCAAAAACTACCATGTTTTGAATTTCTCATTAACTACCCCATTTGGCAACCTAGTGCCCAAGCCTCATGAGAGTCACCACGGGCCGTGGTACTCACCACTAACTATGGTCCTGCTCTTGGTCTTGGGAGTAGTATCTAGGACACTTGACTTGGCCCCTAAAAATCGATGGCATGATCACGAGCCTTCCCACGAGCCGTGGTCAAGACCATTGGCCGTGAAGTGGCTCTTGGTACATGGTCCAATGGTTTGGCCTCAAAGACTTGCCTCCACATGCCTACGAGACCTTCACGAATCCTCCCACGAACTATGGTCAAGACCACTGGTCATGGTGCTGGCCATGAACATTAGGGCAGTGTTTGACTTAATGTGCCTTGCCTTTCCCTCTTTAATGTATCTCCACGAGCCTTCCCACGAACTGTGGTCAAGACCACTGGTTGTGAAGTGGCTCATGAAGGTAAGCCACTTTGAGGCAGTCCTTAGGGAGCTACTGCCTTGGCCTCACGAGCCACACCATGAGCGGTGGTCCACACCACTAGCCGTGGTGGTGGTCATGGACTTGAGGCAGTGTGCACCAAGCTTAGGGCAGTCTTGGCCCTTGGCTTAGGCTTTGCCCCTTTGCTTTGGCACTTTCCCTTCCACCCTCAATAGAAACTGAAATGGTCTTCTAAAGTATGGGGTGTAATACGTTTTCGTGACGTTTAAACCCTAAACTCCTTAATCGTAAGTACGGAAAGTCTCATCTACGACTCTAATCCACATACATCACACTCTAGAACCCAAGCTTGAGCTCTAGTTTGGTCTACTAGTTTTCGGGGTATTACAATATCTCCCTCTTTAGAACATTCGTCCTCAAATGACATTCTAAACACTTCTTAAGGGAAATGACTTTAAACTAGTAGACCATCATGCATGAAACATATCTAATGAATATAAACACGGAGGAAAACTTCAACTCCCACTACACACACTCAATGCCACACATGGAAGTAGGAGCTTCATCAAACAATCCATTTATGCACCAAATCTAATAACTCATCATATTCATAAGAGGAACTACCTTCTCCAAAAAAAATTATGCTCAGCATACACTCATGGAGCTCATATGAACTTTACTCTCAAAAAGCATTCCTTTGAGGAGGAATCTCTCAACTGTGAACTAACGCATGCTCATATAATTGTCTCATGAAGTCTATATGCAACTTATGCAAATAACTCAACATGAGGTAAACAATGCATATAAGTCATTTCTATCCAGACCTAAGCTTTTTCATGAACATTCATATAAGGAAATCGTGGCAACACGTAGACACACAATGACCTTACTAGCTAGGCACACTATCTCCCCCTTGGGAGTAAGCCTATAACAAATTCTTCTAAACATCCTCTATCACATTAAAGCAACTATGAGGCTTATACATACTGAAGAGAACATCAAGGTCTATCATATCAAAAATTCATAGAAGACAAGCAACACCGAAATCTAGATAAAGCATGAAGCACATACCGGTAGCAACATAAGGAGATCACTCTTGATCATTCTTAGCTTGGAGGTTATAGAACCTATTCTTCTTCTGAGAATTCTCATCCGAGCCACTAGATGCAACTTTCTTATCCTCCCTTCCCTCAAACTTAAGAATTGGGCAATCTCTCATTTTGTGCCCATCCTTTCCACACCCATAACAACCATCCATTTCGGCTAGGCACTTACTATAATGACTCCTCCCACACATGGAGCAAGTAGACTTAGGCAATAGAGACCCGTTACCCTTCTCTTGGTCAAACCTAAGGGTGTTGGAAGAATATTGACCGGAATACCTTTGTTTAGTCCTAAGACAACCTTGTCCATCAGACATAGCATTAGAAAAGTTCCCACTATCGTTACTAGCTATATTTACCTCCCTATTAATTTTCTTTAGCTTTTGCTCCTCAATTTGTTCGGAATGAACCACAAGACTTGAAGTATTCATACTAGGGATAAGCATTGCCAAAGGACACTCATTCTCTACCAAGTCGGACAATCCCATCACAAATTTATTCATTCTAGCCGTTGAGTCTGCCACTAGAGTTGGAGCATTCTTGGATAGTTGGGTGAACTTAAGAGCATAGTCCTTCACATTCATACCTCCTTGACAAAGGTTAATAAATCCTTGCATCTCTTTTTCCCTCAATTTTAGGGGAAATAAACTATCTAGGAATGCTTTTTTGAACCCTTCCCACTCTATTGGGCCCACTTCTACTGGCCTATTATCTTTCCATTGTTCATACCATATTTGTGCTATATCTGTCAATTGATAAGCGGCTAGCTCCACTTTCTCTATCGAACAAAATCCTATGATATCAAGCACCTTATACACCTCATCTATAAAACCTTAAGGATCTTCCTCCACCTTAGAGCCATAAAAATTCAGAGGGTTCATCCTCAAAAATCACTCACCCTCAAAGCAGCCATCCCCTTACTGGGTTTGCCGGAGCTACCACGTCCCTATTGGCTTGGGCCAACATTATAAAGGTCAACCTAACCTCTGCATTAGATATATCCAGATGATCAATTGGAGCTTGAGGAGGAGCTTGATGTGGCACTTGGAGAGGAACCTCTTCTCCTCATTACCTTCCTCTTCTCTCCTAACATTTTCCCTCGTATTAGCCATACCCTGAAAATCTATGAGCACAAATTAGAAAAAGGGCCTACTAAACCAAGCTCTATGGCACGACTTAGAGAATGAATAAGTGAGATTTCCTAAACATCCAATAGCCTCATATTCATAAATATGGCGCTCTTCACATTTATGAACAATACTCTACTATACATGCTTTAAGACAATCCTAGTACCATTCTAAACATTGTGCTCTGATACCAAGTTTGTCACGACCCAAGGGTATACCCTAGGCATAACATGGAGTACTTGACTCCGAAGGGGTCTCATACAACACCTTAACACATCATAACATAAGATAATAAAAAAATACAAAATTTTTTAAAACGTTTATCCATAAAATAAAAACATTTTCATTTAGCTAGCAGAAGTCCTTATTACACTTTTGTCTCAAACCATCTATTAAACTCTTGAATAAACTCTTAGGATGCAGCCCATACAAAAATTCTAAAACATAAATAAATAACATAAAAGAAATAATAGGTTTGTCCTAGAAGCTATGACTTCAACTCTTCTTCCTCCTTAGAAACCTAGCCTCCAAAGGAACTCAATCTTCGAAACCCTACATTTGATTAGAAGTAGGCAAAATATGCGTTAGTCCTAAATGTACCAAGTTTGATAGCTAGCACAATATCATAAGTGCATCACAAAATGGTTAGTCAACAAAGGACAAAATCATAAGAGATAATAACATAGTCATAGAATAACCTCCAACATAAGCATTATATAATCACAACTCAACGTAAGACATAGTTAATGAGCATAAGAGATAAATCATGTTCATATCATAGTTTTTACTTAGACCTTTATACTAACATTCTTCAACCCTTATTATATCATATTATAAGAGAACTACTTCACAAGCCACCACAAAGCATACTTGTGCAATGCATGAACGACATCCCATAATACCATCCAAACTAAGTACACCCTTCGGTAATTCTTGGGCATAGTCCACATTCATAGTTAAGACTTAGGTTTTTATATCATAAGAGCACTATACTCCCAAGCCAAGTATCCCATTTTGTTCATCTTAATCATAGTCTATATACATGATCAAGACTTAAGCTTCTCTACCATAAGGGCACCATCCTCCTAAGTAACCTCAAAGCACATTTGTGCAATGCATGAAAGACATCCCATATGTCACGACCATAGGGTATACCCCAGGTGTAACATGGTTTACTTGACCCCGAAGGGGTCTCATACAAGCCCTTAGTACATCATAACATAAGATAAAAGAAAAGTACATAAAATTTTAAAAAACTTTTATCCTTAAACTAAAAACATTTTCATAAAGCAAGCGGAAGTCTTGACTACACTTTTGTCTCAAACCATCTATTAAACTCTTGAATAAAACTCTTGGGACACAGCCCATACAAAAAGTCTAAAACATAAAGAAATGACATAAAGGAAATAATAGGTTTATCCTCGAAGCTATAAGAACTCACCAAATCTTCAACTCTTCTTGCTCCTTAGAAACCTAGCCTCCAAAGGAACTCAATCTCTGAAACCCTACATTTGATTAGAATGTAGGCAAAGTATGCATTAGTACAAAACGTACCAAGAATGATAGCTAGCACAACATCATATGAGCATCTCAAAATGGTTAGTCAACATAGGACTAAAGCATAAGAGATAATAAAATAGTAATAGCATAACCTCTAACATAAGCATCATATAATCACAAATCAACATAAGATAAAGTTAATGAGCATAGGAGATAAATCATGTTCATAGCATACCCTTTACGTAGACCTTCATACTAACATTCTTCAACCCTTAGTCTATCATTTTATGAGAGAACTACTTCACAAGCCAACTCAAAGCATACTTTTGCAATGCATGAATGACATCCCATAATACCATTCAAACTAAGTACCCCTTTTGGTCATTCTTGGGCATTGTCCACATTCATAGTCAAGACCTAGGTTTCCAAGTCATAAGAGCATATACTCCAAAGCAACCTCAAGGCACACTTGTGCAATGCATGAATGGCATCCCATAATACAATCCACACTAAGCATAACCTTGAAGTCAACATAGTCATACATACCCTCCTTTGGTCTCATTCTTTAGCTTACTTCATATAGACAAGGAAACTATAGTCCTTAGTCAATCATATCATGGAAGCCAACTATAGCACAATCTTATCTCAAGATACTTCACTCAAAAAAACTCTTTCTCGAATGACCCTAAGTCGTACTTGTACAATGCATGAATATCATCCCATAATTCTATTCATGCTAAGTACTACTTTTAGGTCTTCATACAAATGCTTCTTATTTTGGAACCTAGTTCCTCTCTTCAACTTTAGAACACTATGAAGTGCTCTCTTAAGGGAGTCTTAGTTTATTTTTATATTGAACCTTATGAGATACTACTTTTAGCATGTCTAGGTTCATCATTAACATGGACCCTCTGAGAGACTATCTTTAGCATGTATAAGTCCATTTATCTTCTTGAACACTATGAGGTACTTCATTAAGTACGTCTTAGTTTAATTATGCTTTAGAACAGTATGATATGCTTCTTTAAACATGTCTTAGTTCGTTGGGTATGGAGATTGCTAATTGAAACCTTCACTCAAGTATGTGAAGCTTTCCATGTTATGAGACCTAAATTTGGCAAATCCCACATTATACTATGTAAGAGTTCCCACTTTAACTTGGATAGTCCTCACATCAACTAGGTGTGGTTCTTCTTTCAAGTTGGAGCCCGAACCCTCTCTTGTGTGACACTATATCTCATTGTAAATATCCACTTGGGGTTAAGTATACACCCCAAGATTTCACTATTAAGCCTTCATGTCTCATGGAAGGATGTCCTTGACAACCAATCAACCTTCAAGCAATTCTATCACTTTATACTTTCAATCATTAATAAGGTAGCTTAGGTGAGTTTAGGCCTTTCACCACAATTCTACCTTTTAAACTTCTATTAATCATATTAACTCTACTCTGAAAGCCCTAGTGATTGAACATTTATGACTACAAGCCTTACGCTCAAATCTTTTCTTCATTCTATCCTTATTCAAATCAAGATTACAAAATGTTCTGTCATGCCCCGATCTAACCCCGAGATGCAGACATGAAACCTATGATCACAAGTGACCCCAAGCTTTCCCTGCTGGCATGATATAAGCATACTAAGGATAACAATAACTGACGTGGAAGCTAATCATAAGTAAATCTAAAATAATGGGGAATATCCATATAATAAAATTGAATATCAAATCTGAGAGTTTAATACGAGAGAAATATCAAACTCAAATACTAAGCTGAATCTAACTATGTCTGAAAATAGCCTCTGATTGACTAGAAGTACTGGGACATGCCCCAATTAATTCAAGCAAAACTGAAACTAAAAGACTGAAAAAAACTGAAAGATAACATGACTATTGTCCTCAAAGAATGAGGACTCACCACTGGTGTTGCTGAACTAGAGATCGATAATCGATCTAAGCGTGATCTGGAAGCTGAGAAGCTGAACCTACATTATGAGAAGATGTAGTATAGAGTATGCATCAGTACCTGAGAGGTACTGAGCATGCAGGATAGAGTAAATTAGAAATAACATATAACTAAACATGCAATAAAGCAAGGATATAAATTGATCATGATATAGATATTGAATGCTAAACTAACTGAATACAAAGAACATTTTTGTAACATGCGGATACTTAATAATGACTGTACAGAAATGTGGTCAATGGAATAAAGTCTGACTGAACTATGGAAGCTACTAATAACCAACATACCACATGAGCTAAATGTGGAGTCCAATGTATACGCTCGATCGAAAGGACCGAATACATCGGGCCAAAGGTGTAGAGGAATGCTGGCGTGACCACTAAAATGATGCCCACATAAGGGACTTACAACCTACGTGGCTCATAATTCAGCAACTATATGGGTGACTGACCCTAGTCCAACTCGATATTACGTTACTCCCAATAGATTAAGTTGATTAACACATTATGACTAAATTTCTATAATATACTGAATAGCTCAAAACTGACATGAAAATTGAGACTGCACATTTACATACTAATAATGACACATTCAAAACTAAGGCATGTATAATAGAAGTAGTTAAATATCTGACCTAGCTTGTGTAATTCAAAACTAAGGAACTACATAATTAGGGTTCTGAAATTCATGCAAGAAACCAAGTAATAACATAATAATCTGATTTGGAACATTTAACATACTAATTCATGATAATCTGCTGAAGTTTTAGAAATACTAGGTCTAGCTAATAATAGGGAATCAAGAATCTGACTGAATTCTAGGGATCTAATGGGCAAAAGGAACCCACTAGTGAAATCCCACATACATGGTGACTAATTCAACTGAGAAATCCTTTGATTTTAGGGCTGGAACTGGAGGAAACTTGTTGTGTTCTTGAACTATGGTTCTTGACTTCTTTCTCCTCTTAGCATTCTAACTTTCTAAGTTTTGATGAATGATTTGACTTAGGTAAGTTCTAGTTATGTTTCTAGGCTAAAACTAACCGAAACCACGTAGTTTATGGTTAAAACAACGTAGCTTAGGGTTCCAATAAAATAGGAACAAACCAAAAGACCCCCGACTTAACTACTGTTAGAGTGAATGGCAGGCGGGTCTGACGGATCATCGATCCACTAACGGTCCGTGTTGGTCGACCGTCAGTCGCTACTGGATACTGAAATTCTAGTGTCCGACCTAAGGCCTTGGACCACAGACCATGGTTTGACCTATGGTTGTTAGGTCCTGGTGTGGGTCAGGACTTAGAAAGAAATTGATAGGGCTGAGACTAGGGTGAGTTACAAATGTAAACCACGGACCACCAGCACTGGCCATGGGTCGCCCTATGATCCGTGGGTGGCGTCTGTGAGTTGCACCTGCAACTTTTGGAAATCTATTTTAAGGTTTTTTCGGATATGAGGTGTTACATTATCTCCCCATTGGGAACAGTCATCCACGAATGAAGACTAAACTAGCTGAAATAGAGGGAAAGAGCTACAACATTACCACTAAACACTGAAGACTGATTTCTGACTGAACTAAGTTCCAAGAACATGCAAATACGCTGAAAATGCAAGTACAAATTGAAGGAACATGATACTAAGACTGAATTTATGCATGAATGACTGAAAAACTGAAGAGGAAGTATTACCTCAAACTAGAATGGAATCAAAAGGAAAGAGGTGAGTATACTTGGCCTTCATGGTTGCTTCTGCTTCCCAAGTGGCTCCATCCACGAACTGACTCCTCCATGAAACCTTGACTAAAGCGACTTTCTTGTTTCTTATCCTTGAAACATGACGATCAAGGATTCCAACTGGTACCTCTACATAAGTGAGACTATCCTTCACAACCATACTTTCTAAAGGTACAGTAGATGTTAGATCACCTACACACTTCTTCAACACAAAATGTGGAAAACGAATTTACCGCTGCTAGTTCTGCTGGAAATTCTAACTCATAAGCCACTTTACCAACTATTTCCATGATCTTGTAAGGTTTTACATATCTAGAACTGAGCTTCCCTTATCATCTTGGAACTCTAATTCCCTTATCCTTGCATCTGCATAGGACTTCTAGCGACTTTGGGCTGTCTTAAGTCTATCTCTAATGAGTTGCACTTTATCCATAGCATCATGAACTGAATTTGGCCCTATCAAGACTGCTTTACCTACTTCAAATCAACTAACTGGAGATCTACATCTACACCCATACAATGTCTCATAAGGGGCCATCTGAATACTGAAATGGTAGCTATTATTGTAGGTGAACTCTATAACAGAAGGTGATCATCCCTACTACCCTTGAAGATGATCACATAAGCTCTCAACATGTACTCTAAGGTCTGAATTGTACGCTCTGCCTGATCATCCATTTGTGGATGAAATGTTCTGCCAAGATTAACCTGAGTACCAATACCTTTCTGAAATGACTTCCAAAAATAAAGGGTAAACTGAGGACCTCTATCCGAGATGATAGACAAAGGAACCCCATGCAACTTAACTATATCTTTAATGTAAAGCTTGGCATAGTCCTCCACCGAATTTTTAGTCTTGATAGCCAAAAAGTGTGCAGACTTTATAACATTTTCAACAATCACCAAAATGGAGTTATGTTGTATGTTCGTACGAGGTAAACCTGTGATGAAGTCCATGTTGATTACTTCCTACTTCCAAGTAGGAATGTTAATCTCTTGAGTCATACCTCCTAGTTTAAGATGTTCTACCTTGACTTGCTGACAATTGGGGCACTTAGCCACAAAATCTGCTATATCCCTTTTCATGCCATTCCACCAAAAGACTTCCCGTAGATCACAGTACATCTTAGTGGCACCTGGGTGAATAGAATATCTGGCATTATGGGCTTCGGCAAGAATCTACTATCTCAACTCACCCAACTTACGATCACATAATCGACCCTAATAGCGAAGCACACCATCTTCCCCTTGGGAGAAAATCTCAACTCTCTACTGATAGACTGCACCCTTTAGTTGAAGCAATATTAGATCATTGTGTTGCTTTTCCTTAAAATCCACTACAAATGAAGATTCTGACCTATTGTGAACTGTTACAACATTATCTGATATGCTCATAAGGCTAACTCCCAAGAGAGCAATCCTATGAACCTCCTTTGCTAGTTCCTTTCCTTCTTATTCAACATGTGCTACACTACCCATATATACTCTGATAATAGCATCTGCTACTACATTGGCCTTACCAGGATGGTAATGCACACACATATAATAATCCTTAAGGAACTCAAGCCATCTCCTTTGGCAAAGATTCAACTCTTTCTGGGTGAACACATATTGAAGGCTTTTTTGGTCTGTGAACACATCTACATCGACACCGTACAAGTAATGTCTTCAAATGTAAAGGGCAAACACCACTGCTGCTAGCTCGAGATCATAAGTTGGATAGTTCTTCTCATGCACCTTAAGTTGTGTAGAAGCATAAGCTATAACCTTGCATCACTGCATGAACAACCTAGGCCGATTTTGGGTGCATCACAATATATCACATAACCATCTAAACGCTCCAATAAAGTCAAAATCGGAGTTGTAGTCAACCTAGTTTTCAATTTTGCAAAGATTTTCTCATAATCATATCACTATGAAACTTAACCTTTTTCTGAGTCAACTTAGTCAATGGTGAGGCTATGGATGAAAATCCTTCCACGAACCTTCTGTAGTAAACTGTTAGACCCAAGAAACTTTTGATATTTGTAGAAGAGGTAGGTCTGGGTCATTGTTTCACTGCTTTTATTTTCTGGGAATCCACTCAGATCCCTTCACTAGAAATTATATGCCTAAGTAAAGCAACTGACTGTAACGAAAACTCACATTTGCTAAACTTTGCGAATAATTAGCGATCTTTGAGAGTTTGTAGGACAAGCCTCAAATGATTCACATGTTCTTCCCCATTCCTAGAGTTAATGAGGATTTCATCAATAAATCTGATAACGAGCATGTTCAAATATTGCTTGAACACTCTGTTCATCAAATCCATGAAAGGAGCATTGGTTAGTCCAAATGACATAACTACAAATTCATTATAACTATATAGAGTTCTGAAGGCTGTCTTCAGAAAGTCACTATATCTGAGTTTGAGGTGATGATAACCCGGTCTGAGGTCTATCCTTGAGAAATTACTAGCACCCTGAAGTTGGTCAAACAATTCATCAATCCTGGGGATGGGATACTTATTATTGATTCTGACTTTTTTCAACTGCCTATGGTCGATGCACATTCTGAGGGAATCATCTTTCATCTTCACAAACAACACTAGTGCACCCCATGGAAAATACTAGGTCTGATGAAGCCCTTATCTAGAAGGTCTTTCAACTGCTCTTTCAATTCCTCAAGCTCTACTGGAGCCATTCTGTAAGGAGGAATAGAAATAGAATGGGTATCTGGAAGGATATCAATTCTAAAATTGATTACCCTTTCGAAAGGAACTCCGTGAAGATCTTCTGGAAACTCATTCACTATTGGGACTGACTCAATAGTTGGGGTTTCAAAGGTAAAATCCTTAACCTAAACTAGATGATAGAGATAACCCTTAGATTCATCTTTCTGGCCTTCAGGTAATAAATGAGTCGACCCATAGGCGCTAAGCTACTACTCTTGCATTCTAAGATTTGTTTGTCTGGAAACTGACAACGAACAATCTTAGTTCTACAATTGACCGAGGCATAACAGGAATGTAACTAATCCATGCCTAGATTAACATCGAAGTCTACCATTTCTATGTTCTATGTCTACAAGATCTATTGTGGTGACTTTCTCGGAGACTGTGACAGGGTAATTTTTATATATCCGTCTAGCTATAACTAGGTTACCGACTAGAGTAGAAACTGAGAAGGGTTGTGAGAGAGTTTCTATACTAGCATTGAAGTTGACTGCTATATAAGGAGTTACAAAAGACGAGTAACCCATGTTGTCTTTCCACTGAGTGAACAATATGTGAGCTATATCCTTATACTGGTAGGATGCCAATTCCACCATATCAGTACCAGTCACTAGCATCACTCCAAAGATTTTCTTAAAATCATCAATGAAATTTTGTGGGTCCTCACAAACTTGGGACCCTAAAAACTCAAGAAGATTAATCTTTACAAAATCTCGAACCCTAGCTGCCACTGATCCACCATTTCTACTAGTAGGACTAGAACCTACTATTATTTTGTTTAGTCATACTCTGAGCCAAAAGCTGAATCAAATTCTAAAACGTTGTCGTTTGAAACCTCATGGCCTGGTACTATAAGAACTGCGCTAGCATTGCGTGCATTTGTATTCCTTGCATACGCTCTATGAGGAGGCATAATCTAAACTGCATAACATCGGATTAGAAACAAGAAGTTGGTTCATACCTTATGCACAATAAGTGTAGCAAAGAAAGTGAAGTTTTCCTAAAACACTTTATAGTCTCGCTCTCATTAGATGTGGTGCACTTCACACTCGTGAAAAGGACTCTACTTAGTGCGTCTTTTAGACATGTTTTTCACACCTCGAGCTACCCTCGAGATGTGGACACAGGACCATGGATCACAAGTGACCCTTAACTAAACCTGCTGGCATGACATTAGCATACTAAGAATAATATTAACTAATGCATAAGCTAATCATAATTATATCTGAAATGATGTGTAATACCTATATACTAAAACTAAATATAGGATATGCCTGTTTAATATAAGAGAAATATCAAACCGAATACTAAGCTGAATCTAACTATGTCTGAAAATAACTTCTGACTGACTAGAAGTACTGGGACATGCCCCAGCTAAGTCTAGCAAAACTAAAACTAAAAGACTGAAAAATACTAAAAGATAACATTACTATTGACCTCGAAAAGCGAAGACTCACCACTAGTGATGCTGAATTGGATATCAGTAACCAATATAAGCATGATCTGGAAGTTGAGAACCTGATCCTACATCACTAGAAGATGTAATGCAGAGTATACATCAGTACTTGTGAGGTACAGAACATACAGGATAAATTAAGGCTGAAATAACATATAGTTGAACAAGCAATAAAGCAAGGATATAAACTGATCATGATATAAATACTAAATGGTGAACTAACTGAATACAAAGACCACTTTTATAACATGTTGATACTTAATACTGACTATACTCAAATGTGGTCAATGTAATAAAGTCTGACTGAACTATGGGAGCTACTAATAACCGACATAACAACACATGAGCTAAATATGCATTTCGATGTATATGCCCCATCGAAAGAACCCAATACACCTGGCCAAAAGTTTAGAGGCCTGCTGGCGTGATCACTAAAATGATGCCCAGAAAGGGGACTTACAACCAACGTGACTCGTAGTTCTGGGACTATATGGATGACTGACCCAAGTCCAGCTCAATATTACGCCACTCCCAATAGATTAATTTGATTAACATACTGGATAGCTCAAAATTGATATGCAAATTGTAAATGCACATTTACATGCTGCTAATAGCAAATTCAAAACTAAGGCATGTATATCTGAAGTAGTGAAAATTTAGACGTAGCATGTGTAATTCAAGAACTAAAGAACTACATAGCTAGGGTTATGAAATTTATCTAAGAAACCAAGTAATGACATAATAATCCAATTTGGAACATCTAACTAGCTAATTCATGGTAATCTACTGATGTTCTAGAAACCCTAGGTCTAGTTAATAATAGGGAATCTATAATCTGACTAAATTCTAGGGACCTAATAGGCGAAAGGAACCCACGAGTGAAATCCCACATACCTGGTGATGAATTTCGCAGAGAAATCCTTTGATTTCAACGCAGGAAGTGGAGGAAACTTGTTGATTTCTTGAACTAGGGTTCTTATCTTCCTTCTCCTCTTAGCATTCTAACTTTCTATGTTTTGATGTATGATTTGACTTAGATCAGTTCTAGTTATGTTTCTATTATAAAACTAACCAAAAGCGTGTAGTTTAGGGCTAAAACGACGTACTTTAGGGGTCCAACAAAATAGGAAAAGACCAAAAGACCTCCAACTCAACAGCTTTCAGAGTGATCGACGGACGGGACCGACAGACCGTCGATTGATTGATAGCCCATGCAGGTTGACTGTCAGTTGTGACTATAGACTGAAATTCTAGGGTCTGACCTACGGTCCGTAGGTTCTGGCGTGGGTTAGGACTTAGAGCTATTTATTGGGGCTGAGACTGGGTGAGTTGCAGATGTGAACCACCGACCACCAGCATGGGTTGTGGATTGCCCTACGGTCCACGGGTGGTGTCCATGAGTTGCACCTGCAAAATATGGAAAGCTATTTTAAGGTATGTTTTCGGATATGGGGTGTTACACGTTCAAGTCATAAGCTTCATCTTAAGCGATTTTCATCACATTCCTCATTATCAAGAGATTCTAGTCATAAGTCATCATGTAAGATCAATCTCAAGCATTACCAATCAAGAACCATCACATTCACACTATTCTAAATCAACTCATGTATATAGATTTCTAGTCTTCGACATTTACTAGTCCAAGCATTAGTTCTAGAAGATCACCTTGACTTTCAATTTCACCTTCCATGGCAATAACCCACATAATTCAACTTCATCAATTAGACTAGGGTAATCATGGAAATTACATAAATTCATAATAATATCATGAATCACCACTAAATTAATCATAAATAAGTAGTATCCAACCAATTGGAATCATACCCCACTAAACCCACACATTGGAAGAAACCCTAGCTTAGATTGGGGTTCTTCTTCACAAATTTGGGGAAATTCTAGGGGACTCTATGGGTGGAAGAACTCAAAGATTAATAAGCTAAACATACCTTAATTCAAATCCCTACATAAGCTCTCAATAATAGAGTCTTTGTTCTTGACCTTAGCTTCAAGCTTTATCTTCTTCTTCAAGCCATGGGTTTTCTATAGAGAGAAATATTTGAGTGGAGAGTATTTTAGGGTTTTGATTTGGGTCTTGTAATAAAATGACTTAATTTGGTGCTTAAAAGCTTAAAATATCTTATATAGGGGTTTTAGGAGTAGGTAAAACGAACCCACCCGAAAACTCCCACGTTTGGAATTTCTCATTAACTCCCCCACTTGCCGGGCTATTGCTCAAGGGTCACGAGAGGCACCATGGGTCGTGGTCCTCACTAGTGACCTTGGTCCTACTCGTGCTCTTGGGAGAAGTATCTAGGCTACTTAGCTTGTCCCTTAAAAATCTATGGCATGACCACGAGCCTTCCTACGAGCCGTGGTCAAGACCACTGGCTGTGAAGTGGCTCGTGGTTCATGGTCCAATGACTTGGCCTCAAAGACTTGTCTCCACACTACTAACAGACCTTCATGAAGCCTCCCATGAATCGTTGTCAAGACCACAGTTCGTGGTGATGGCCGTGAACATTGGGGAAGTGCTTGAATTAAAGTGCCTTGCCTTCCCTCTTTCTACGGCATCTTCACGAGCCTTCCCATAAACTGTGGTCAAGACCAATTGTCGTGAAGTAGCTCGTAAAGGTAAGCCACTTTGAGGCATCCCTTAGGGAGCTATTGCCTTGGCCTCATGAACCATAACATGATTCATGATCCACACCACTTGCCGTGGTAGTAGTTGTGTACTTGAGGCAGTAGTTACCAAGCTTGGGGCAGCCTTGACCCTTGGCTTAGGCTTTGCCCTTTTGCTTTGGCACTTGCCTTTGCACCCTCAATAGAAACTTAAATGGTCTTCTAAACTGTGGGTGTAACATGTGCCTTGAAGTTTATCCCCTAAACCCCTCATTCATAAGTACGAGAAGTATCATCTACGACTCTAATCCATACACATCACACTCTAGAACCCTAGCTTGAGGCTCTAGTTTGGTTTACTAGTTTCTGGGGTATTACATCATACTACCCTTCACACTAAGCATAACCTTAAAGTCATCCTAGTCATATTTACCCTCATTTGGTCTCATTCTTAGCTTACTTCATATAGACAAGGGAATATCTCACCTTTAGTCATTACTAACAAGGAAGGAAACTATAGCACAATCCAATCTCAAGATACATCACTCACAAGTACACTTTCTTGAATGACCTTAAGTCATACTTGTGCAATGCATGGAAAGCATCCCATAATATTATTCATGCTAAGCACCACTTTTAGGTTCTCATATTAATACTTCTTGGTTATGGAACCTAGTTCCTCTCTTAAACTTTAGAACACTATGAGGTACTCTCTTAAGCAAATCTTAGTTCATTATTAGGTTTAACCCTATGAGATACTTATTTTAGCATGTCTAGGTTCATTATTAACATGGACTCTATGAGATACTACCCTTAAGCATGTTTAAGTCCATTTAAACTCGTGATCACTATGAGGTACTTCATTAAGTAAGTCTTAGTTCAATAATGCTTTAGAACACTATAAGATACTTCTTCAAGCATGTGTTAGTTCATTAGATATGGAGATTGCTATTAGAAACCTTAACTCAACTATGTGAAGGCTTCCATCTAATGAGACCTAACTTTGGGAAAAACCACACTTTACTACGTAAGAGTTCCCCATTTAACTTGGATAGTCCTGTGGTTCTCCTTTCTACTTGTAGCCCGGACCCTATCTTGTGTGACACTCCATCTCATTGTAAATATCCACTTGGAGGAAAGCATACACCCCAAGATTTACTATTAAGCCTTGCTTAATACTCATGTCTCAAGAAAGGATGTCCTTGACGATCAATCCATGTTCAAGTGATACTATTACTTTATACTTTCAAGCATTTATAACGTAGGTTAGGGGAGTATAGGCCTTTCACCACAATTATACCTATTAGACTTCTATTCCTCACCTAAGCTTTACTCTCAAAACCCTAGTGATTCAAAATTTTGACTACAAGCTTTACTCTCAAAGCTCACAATCATTAATTACCCCTAGATTCTAAGGCATTCTAATCACATTCTTTTTTATCAAGTGATTCTAGTCATGATTCATCAAAAGGTTCAACTTATATGTTATACAAGTCAAGATCCATCATACATAATAAGGTCTACTTCAATTCATGATTATATGTTTCTAACCTTTAACAATTACTACATATGACATTGATTTTAGAATATCAATTATAATTCTTCAATTTCACCTTTCATGGAATAAACCCCCAACATATCAAATTCTTCACATATACTAGGGTTAACCATAGAAATGACATAAATTCATCATAATATCATAATTCAATGCTAATTCATTTATAATTAGGTATTATCCACCAGATTGGAATCATACCTTAACACTATCCACAATGTAGGAAGAAACCCTAACTAGAATTGGGTTTTGACTACACAATTGGGGGAAAACCTAAGGGGATCTATGGGTGGAAGAGACCATAGATGATTAAGCTAACATACTTGATTCAAAGCCTAGCAAAATCTTGAAAATATGAAGGAATTTTGACCTAGGTTTCTGCCCTTCTTCTTCTTCTTCACTTCTAGAGAGAGAATTATTTGGAGAGAATATGGGTTCTTTGAAGAATGAATTAATAACTAACTAACCGACCTCCCTTAACCCCTAACTAATTACTAATTAACCCCCAAATCCCTAACTTAAAACTAAAAACTAAAATTTTTGCCCCATTGATGAGACCCCCACCCACGTACCGTGGGTGGGTCCATGAACCGTAATTCACCTTCGTAGGAGAGGTACTATGGCTAAACTTTGTAGGCCAACTCAGGCCTTAACCCATGACCTGGGTCCATCTACGGCCAGTAGATGGCTTCGTAGGTTGCCTAATTTTTTGACGGCTTTTGGGGCTATTTTGAGGTTCATAGGTTGCCTAATTTTTTGACGGCTTTTGGGGCTATTTTGAGGTCCTCCTCAAGGAGCCCTTGAGTGGTCCTTGGGGGTCATACCTTGATGCCCGAACCCTAAAACCCTCATTCTAAGTACGACAATAATTTTTTACTATTTAAACTCTCTCATCAAACTCTAAAACTCTTACAAAAGCTCTCGAACTCTCTAGTCTAGTTCACTAGTTTTCGGGTTGTAACATCATCATATAAATAATTATAACATGAATAGAACCATCTCTTAGGTAACCCTAAGTTAAACTTGTGCAATATATGAATGGAATCCCATAATACCACTCATACTTAGTTTCCCTTTTAGGCCACCGTAGTGATGTTTACCATTCTTTGATCCCATCTTTAGTTAATACTCATAGACAAGGAATATTCACTTTTACTAAGTCATGTCAAATAAAAGCAACTCATAGCAACAATCCTAGTGAAGAATTCATCTTTACATTTAGCCTTCATGTCAATATTCTCAATAGCATCATTATAAGCACATTTATTTCATAAGACATTATAACATTTGAGGAACACACCATAACCACTCTCAAAGCCTACTCGTGCACTGAATGGATGAAGTCCCATACCCCTACCCACACTTCATAGAACCTCCTAAGCAACCATAGTAAGTAACTTATATGGTGGGAATAAGCCCTAATCGACATAGACCATAAGAGCTAATCTTGGAATCCGGTGTCTATCCAACACCGTAAAGAGTTGGTCTACTTGCCTAAGGTAGAACCAGTAATTTAGCTTAGGTGGATCCACTAGCTAATAACATATGTTGGCACATAGTATGGGATAAGGGGGTTGTTACTAGAAACCTGACTTAACATAGGGAGAGCTTCCACCTCACAATATCCTCTCGGTACTAAGCATTAAATTTCAAGAGAGTAGTTCATTCTCTTTTAACATTATTACACATGAAAGGGATGACATTGGCCTACCGACTCAAGGTACATTATTACACACATGAAAGGGTGCCATTAGCCTACCGATTCAAGGTACATCACTAGAATAACTCATTGAATCCTCATGAAAGGGATACCATTGGACTACTGATGTAAGACAAAGCCTTAGAATACTTCATTAGCCATTTATGAAAGGGATGCCATTGGCCTACCGATTCAAGGTTCATTAAGATCACTTTTAATTACACATGAAGAGGATGCCCTTACCTTACCAATTCAAGGTATAGCAATCAAGATTACTTTTATACACATATGAAAGGGATGCCATTGGCCTACTGATTCATTTGGGTGAGGAAAGCCTTTCACATCATCACGATTACATCATAGTCATACTCACTCTATTATCAAGTATTCATAAAGCATATACACAAACATCTTGATCATGATTAATCAACACATCTAGGATTACTACATTATTCATGGATAATAACATGATTCAAATAGTTCATCTACTACAAGCACATTCTCATGATAGTCATATTTCTATAATTCACCAACATCACAAGTTCATAAATTGGGGATAGGGGGATTTCATGGTTTCTTGGGGGACATTCAACATAATAACCATAGGAATTCCTCAATTAATACATAATTCTTTTAATCAATCCATAACATTCATAATTCAATAACCTTCTACTCACATCAATCAACACCCACACTTTAAGATCCAATTTGGAAGAATAAGGGGAATTCGTGGATTTTTGTGGAATTCTTCTTAAAGAAAGTAAATAATCATCAATTTGATCATAATATAAGGCAATTAAACCATTAGAAACGTTTTGAAGTGAATCCATGAGTTGGAGTAAAGCCCTAGCTTTTTTGGGTAAAGTTGCAAGTTTAATATTGAGTTTGGAAGGACTCCATGGATGAAAATATCGATAGATCAAAGATTACCATACCTTCAGTGATGAAATCCAATGATATCATGTGAAAAAGCCTCATTCTTCAAGCCCTAACTTGATCTTCTTCTTCTATGGAGTTTTAGAAAGAAGATTTTTGAGAGGGTTAAGTTGGTTATTATTTTGGGTTTGGGATTCATGAAGTATATGAGGTGGTTGAAGGCTTAAAAATTCTTATATAGGTCTAATAAAACAATATAAAACGACTTCACACTTAACCAAATTAATTAGGAATTACCTAAACTACCCCTTACTTTGGCCGAGACTTAGGCAGTGTTGCAGGCATGACCTACACCTGGGACCTACGATATGTGAATGGATCTACTGGCCATAGGTGCCATCCATAGGTGGCCCTTTTTGGGAAGCTTTGGGGTTAGGATTTAGGGTCCTCTTCAAGGACCCTTGGTTGGTCCTTGGGGAGTCGTACCTTGATGTTTAACCCCAAAATCCCTCATCCTAAGTATGGGAAGCCATTTTACAACATTAACCCACACATCAAACTCTAAAACTCTCACATAATGCTTTAGTTTCACCTACTATATTTCCAGGTGTTGCACACTATTGCAGAAAACCACCCATGCATGACTAGAACTCCTTGTGAGTCCACTCACGGCCCGTGGGTGTGGTCTCTAGGGTGAGGGAGTGTTGGTCTTTGATGGGTAAGAGAAAACTTAGTGGAACTTTTAAGAATTATTTAGGGGTTAAGTGGAGTCATTTTAACCTTACTTAGACCACATATGTAAAGACTTTAAACCCCTATATTCATTAATCCTAGTCATTCCTCCAATCATCCAAGATTTGTGAGGGATTTGTATCCAAGGTATGCTAGCTTATTCATCCATGTATTCTTCAAGCTAGTATGATAGCTTATTCATCCATGGATTCTTCAAGCTAGTATGGTAGCTTATTCATCCATGGGTTCTTCAAGCTAGTATGACAGATTATTCATCCATGGATTCTTCAAGCTAGGTTAAATTCCTCCAATTTTCCAAGATTTGTGAGGGATTTGTATCCAAGGTATGATAGCTTGTTTATCCATGGATTCTTCCATCCCTGAAGCCCTCTAAAATTCCCCAATTCAAGTTAGGGTTTCTTCAATGTTGTGGGTTATGATGTTTGTTTATCCAATTGAGTGGATATTGATTATTTATGAATGAATTAGTAGTGAATCATGCTTTTATGAAGAATTTACATGTTTTCCATGTCTAACCCTAGTCTAATTGATGAAATTGAAGTAAATGGGTTTTATTCCTTAAGAAGAGAAATTGAGGATTTACAGATAATCTTCTAAGATTGATGATATATATAGTAGATTGCTTGAGATTCGGGCACATGTATATGAATTAAATGAGGTTAAATAATATATGTTGAATCATGAGGAGTAATTGTTAGAGTTAAGCCTATATGAAGATATATGATTGAAATTGGTTAAGAAAGAAGCATGTAGGTAGAATACTTTGAGACTTAGGTCTATGATATTCTTATGAGACGTATTGCTTGAGAGTAAAGCTTGTAGTTATGAATGTTGACTTCTAGGGCTTTGAGAGTAAGGCTAATATTTTGAATTATGAATGTCAAGGCTTTGAATTTGAAGCTTATATGATATTGGTAGACTATTAGATAGAATTATTGTGGAAGGACTTTACCCACCTAGTCTACCTTATGAATATTTGAATGTATGAAGTGATGGAATAACTTCAGTTATGTTGATATCCATGTCTAATGTTTATGTTCTAGATGTGTTGATTGGAAGTAAGATGTAAACCTCAAAGAGGTAAAGTATGAGATTTATGCATGTTTCTATGAAATCTATGTATATGCTTTAAGAACACTTTGAGAGTAAAGTGTCTATGATCATGATATGTTGTTGTGTTGTAGAAAGAATATTCGTATATACATACCTATGCATGAATATGATATGAATGTGAAAGGTTTTCTCATATATAATGATTCTAGGTTGAAAGGCTTGCTCACCTAAATGAATCAAGCATGTTAGACTAGGATAACTTGAAGTTGTGACATAAGATCCCTTATGAATAGATTGACTTGGTAATACAAGACCTTGCTTAGTAGCTTGAGTTAGGAGTTCTCATGGTAGCATTCAATTGAGCAATCGTACCCTTCCAATGTAGCTTGAACTAGCATCATAGAGTGCTTGCATGGTAGCATGACTTGGTTAGGCCAAACTATTTCATTGGTAGCTTGGATTGAGAAACCGTACCCTTTCTTGAATAGCTTGGACTTGCATGATAGTATGCTTTGCATGGTAGCTTGGTCTAACCTAGTATGGTACTATTCATTGGTAGCCTAGGAATGATAAACTGTAATCATTTATGTATGATGGCCTAAAGTGGTACTTAGTATGGGTGAAATTATGGGGTCCTATTCATGCATTACACAAGTATGACTTGAATCTACTTATGAAGTGTTTATCTTGTATGATGTTAGCTTATCTTGGATTGCTGCTATAGTTGCCTTCCATGATATGTTTGACTAAAGGTCGAAGTTCCCTTGTTAAGGATTAGATCAAAAGATGGTTAGTATTATGATTGCCTAAAAGTGGTACTTAGTATGGGTGAGGTTATGGGGTCTTATCCATGCATTGCACAAGTATGCTTTGAGGTTACTTGAGAAATAGTTCTATTACATTATGAAGATCTAAGTATTGACTATTTTTATGAATATGATGCATCTCTTATGTTTATGGATCATGCCTTATGTTGACTAATGCTTATATTATGTCTATGTTGGAGATTATACTTATGGTTATGTTGGTATGCTCTTATGATGTAATGTTAGCTATCATATTTAGCACATTTTGTACTAACGCATACTCTTGCCTACATTCTTATCAAATGTAGGGTCCGGCGATCTTGAGTTCCATCCCCGTGACTAGGTTCTTAGTAGAAGCAAGGAGTTGAAGATTTGGTGAGTCCTCATAGCATCGAGGATTTGCCCACCTTTCCTTTATGTCATTCTTTTATGTTTAGAACTATTGTATGGACTGTGACCCAAGAATTATTTAAAGTTGTTTTAGATGTTTTGAGATAAATGTTAAAGACTTCCGCTTCATTTTATGAGACTTTGATTCTATTGAAAATTGTTATAAATTTCCTTACTTTTCTATAATAATATGTTATGATATCATAAGGGTCTTACATGAGACCCCTTCGGAGTTGAGAACGCCTTGTTTCATATAGGGGGTACCCCTCGGTCATGACAAACTAGGTAATCAGAGCACAATGTTTAGAATGGTTCTAGGTTGGCTCAAATCACATATAGTAAAGACTTGTTCATAAATGTGAAGCGCACCACATTTATGAATAGGAGGCTATTGGATGTTTAGGAAACTTCACTTCTTCATTATCTAAGTCGTACCATATAGTTTAACTCTGTAAGTTCTCTCTCTTACTCCTTATATAATGGTCTTCAGGATATGACTACTCAAAAGGCTAACGCTATATGGAACGAGCAAGTAAATATTGGTTGTGATACCAATTATGGCTATGTGACTAGATAGGACTTGATATTCTAGACTATGATGTTGTCTTTAGTATGCAGGGGCTTCATTGTTTTTATAGTTGTATTAATAGTAGAACCCTAAGTTGTAGGGTATGTTTGAAAGATTTGAAGAATATGTTGTTTGGAAGAGACCTTGAGATGTTCAATTAGTAGACTCCTATAAAGAGTAGTAGTGTAGTCCACCATTGTTTAGAATCCTCTCGTGTGATGGATGTGAAAGCTTAGTGATAATTTGATCCGACCCTAGAATTGAGAGAGCTGGTTCTTAAGAAGTCCATCCAGGCTTACTCCCAAGGGGGAGATGGTTTACTTAGATAGAAAGGTCATTGAAATGTTTCTAATTGTTATGATTTGAGTTTACTTGAATTCCTCACCTTAGAATGGTGTAGTGAGTTTGGGAAGTTTAGTCCCCGTCTAGAAGGATCATATGAGATTTTGAGGATGTTAGTTGAAGGTGCTACTTGGGAGTCCGAGGCCAATGAGATGTCCCAATATCCTTATCTTTTACTTCTATTCCTCCATTAGCTTGAGATGGTAAGCTCCTCTTAGTTGTATTATGTTTTGGAGTCATGTGAGTTTTAGATGTTTCCATGATTTTCTTATGTTGTGCATGTTCATCAAAACTTATGTTTAGAAAGAAAATGAGTTTGCATAATTGTTTTCCTCATGTTGTAGTGCATTGAGTATAAGTTGCCTATAGACTTCATGAGATGAATTAATGAGAATGCCTTAGTTCGGAGTTGAGAGATTGCTCCAAGAATAGATGCTTTTGAGAATAAAATGCATATCAGCTCCATGAGAATGTGTTGAGCATGGTTTGGTTCGGAGATGGTAGTTCCTCCTTAAACATGACAAAGTATGAGAATTTCATGCATTTTGGGTTGTTGCTTCCTTGTGCTGAATTGAGTATGTTTTGTAAAGAGTTCAAGTTTCTCCTTTATTTGTGTGCATTTAGATGTGTTGCATGCATAATAGGTTTCTAGTCTAGAGTCAGGACCTTAAGAAGTGTCTAGAACATCATTCTAGGACAAATGTTCCCAAGGGAGAGATATTGTAACACCCCGAAAAGTAGTAGGCTGAACTAGAGCTTGATGTGAGAGTTGGAGCCGTAGATATAACTTCCCGTACTTAAAATGAAGGGCTTTGGATTAGAACGTTAAGGTACGACTCATCAAGGACCAATCAAGGGTCCTTGAAGAGGACTGTAGAATCTGCCCCAAAAACAATCCACCTACTAAGGGACCAATTCCCCGTAGGGGGCCCACGCCTCATGGGTGAGGGGTCATGGGCCAGTGTCCTAGAAACATTAATGATGACCACCACCCATGCTTGACCACCACGCCCCGTGGGTTCATTCACGGCCCTTGGGCATGGTCTCGTGGGTGAGGAAGTGTTGGTCTTAGACGGTTAAGTGAAAACTTATTGGAACTTTCCGAAATTTATTAGGAGTTAATTGGTGTAGTTTTAACCTTACTTAGACCACCAATATAAAGAGGTTAGACCCCTAAATTCATTGATCCTAGTTATTATTTCAACTCACTAAAAAGAATGCAATTCCTCTAAAAGATTCTCTCTCTAGAAAACTCAAAGAAGAAGAACAAGAAGAAGAAGATGAATGATTTTATTATGAAGAAATTACACGTTTTCCATGTCTAACCCTAGTCTAATTGATCAAATTGAAGTAAGTGGGTCTTATGCCATCAGAAGGGAAATTAAGGATTTATAGATAATCTTCTAAGATTGATGATATGTATATTAGATTGCTTGAGATTAGGGCACACGGGTATGATTTGAATGAGTTTAAATAATACATGTTGAATCATGATGAGTAATTATTGGCTTTAAACCTATATGACTATTTATGATTGAAATTTGTTAAGAATGAAGCATGTAGGTAGAATACCTTGAGACTTAGGTCTATAAGATGCTTATGAGAAGTATTGCTTGAGCGTAAAGCTTGTAGTTATGAATGCTGACTTCTAGGGATTTGAGAGTAAGGCTAATGTGTGGAATTATGAATGTCAAGGCTTTGAGAGTGAAGCTTATATGATAATTGTAAACTATTAGATAGAATTGTTGTGGAAGGACTTTACCCACCTAATCTACCTTATGAATATTTGATGTATGATGTGATAGAATCACTTGAGTTATGCTGATATCCATGTCTAATGCGTAAGTTCTAGATGCGTTGATTGGAAGTAAGATTTAAATCTCAAGGAGTTAAAGTATGATATTTATGCATGTTTCTAAGAAATCTATGTATACACTTTAAGAACACTTTGAGAGTAAAGTTTCTATGGCATGATAAGTTGTTGTGTTGTTGAAAGCATATTCTCATATACACACCTAGGCATGAATATGATGTGAATGTGAAAGGTTTTCTCACATAGAATGATTCTAGGTTGAAAGGCCTGCTCACCTAAAATGAATCAAGCATGTTAGACCAGGATAGCTTGAAGTTGTGACATAAGATCCCTTGATGAATAGCTTGACTTGGTAAGACAAGACCATGCTTGGTAGCATGAGTTATCAGTTCTCATGGTAGCCTTAGATTGAGCAATAGTACCATTCTAATGTAGCTTGAACTAGCATCATAGAGTGCATGCATGTTCGCACGACTTGGTTAGGCCAAACCATTTCATTGGTAGATTGGATTGAGAAATCGTACCCATCCTTGAATGGATTGGACTTGCATGATAGTATGCTTTCCATGGTAGCCTGGTCTAGCTATGTATGCTGCTATTTCTTGGTAGCCTAGAAATGATAAATTGTAATTATTTATGTATGATAGCCTAAGGTGGTACTTAGTATGGGTAAGATTATAGGGTCTTATCAATGCATTGCATAAGTATGACTTGAAGCTACTTATGAGGTGTTTCTCTTGTATGATGTTGGCTTAGCTTTGATTGTTGATATAGTTGCCTTCCTTGATATGTTTGACTAAAGGTGGAGGTTCCCTTGTCTATGATAATTAAGCTAAGGATGAGATCCAAATATGGTAAGTATGATTATGATGGCCTAAAAGTGGTACTTTGTATGGGTGAGATTGCTGGGGTTTATCCATGCATTGCACAAGTATGCTTTGAGGTTACTTGAGAAATTGTCTAAGTATTGACTATTTATGTGAATATGATGTATCTCTTATGTTTATGGATCATGCCTTATGTTGACTAATGCTTATATTATGTCTACGTTGGAGATTATGCTTATGGTTATGCTATTATGCTCTTATGATGTTATGCTAAGTATCATATTTAGTACATTTTGTACTAACACATACTCTTGCCTACATTCATATCAAATGTAGGGTCCAGTGATCTTGAGTCCTATCCCCGTGGCTAGTTTATTAGTAGAAGCAAGGAGTTGAACATTTGGTGACTCCTCATAGCATCGAGGATTTTCCTACATTTCCTTTAGGTATTTATTTTGTGTTTAGAACTATTGTATGAGTTGTGTCCCAAGAGTTATTCAAAGTTATTTTAGATGGTTTGAGACAAATGTTAAAGACTTCCGCTTCGTTTTATAAGACTTCGATTGTATTGAAAGGTGTTTAAAATTTTCATACTGCTCTAATATCTTATGTTATGATATTCTAAGGGGCTTCTATGAGACTCCTTCAGGGTCGACTATGCCTTGTTATATCTAGGGGGTACCCCTGGGTCGTGACAAGTTCACTCCCCTTGGCATATAAATATTAGAACCAGTCCATACATAAGAAGACATACTAGGAATGCACAAAGTAACAATTTTGGGGAAATAGTCCAAAATCACATTATAGGGAGACAACCAATCCATGCCTAGAATTACATCAAAATCCACCATATATAACAGAATAAGGTCTACCCATGCATCGTACCCCAAGATTGTAACCACAAAAGCTCTATATACTCTATCTACTACCAAAGAATCATCTACAGGGGTAGAAAAATGTATAAGCACCTACAGAAGCTTACAAGCAAAATCCAACCGCGTTGCGTAATAAGAATACACATATGAAATGGCAAACCCCAGATCAAATAAAGTATAAATAGGCTGATGAAACAGAGATCTTACTTGTGATAACAACATATGATGTATCTGCCTCTGGCCTCCCTATAAAATCATACATAAGTCCACACCCAATCTTCCTTATTGAGGATGACTTCTAGTACCCTAAGGGCTACCTCTAGTACCCTAAACCAGAGCTCTAGGACCAGGCCTTGCTGACTAAGCTAACCCTGCTTCCTAGTGATAATTGATCATAGGACACTTTCAAGTGAAGTCACCCACTAGCCCAAACTAATAGTAACCTCTACAAGAAATATCACTCTATGATGACTTGGTTCAACTTGATTGGCCACCACGTCACGAATACCCTGAATGTGCAAATCAAGAAGTCTGAACCATCAGACCACTAGCACCTTTCATGCCACCATTTGTAATATGTAGAGCAGCGTGAACCAGTCTATAAGGCTAATACTTTTGTGAATATCCTTGGCCCTTAAAGCCTCAACTATGAGACTAAGACCCATTAAGACAATCCTAATGAGAGGGTTTGTTGTCGTTGCCTTTATAGGCCTCACAACCGATCACTTCGCTGGTGTGTGCATCTATTTGTTGAAAAGAACAAACCAATGCCTCCATCTTCTCTATCACCAATATAAGGTAAAATTAGAGCCTTTTGATAAACCTACGAACTCTCTCCTGCCCTATCAGCATAAGCATAGCCATATTTCTTGACAATTCATGGAACCGTTCCTCATACTCTACAACTAAAAGCTATACCTGAGTTAGATTTGAGAACTCATCATGCAACTTGTCCCTCAGGCTACAAGGTACAAAATTCTCAAAAAAAGCCTTGGAGAACTGTGATCAAGTCATCAAAGAAGACTGGATGGTCGGAAATCTTAATAGGATCTCCACCATTGCTTCACTAGCCCATCAAAGAGGTAAGGAATACAATGAACTCCATGGGACTCTACTAAACTGAGGTTAAGCATCCTCACTTGCCAATTAACTAGAAATTCATGGGCATCCTTTCCCACAGAACCGGTGAATGTGGGTTGACCCAATTTGATAAACCGCCCCAACATCTTTTGCTCCTTAGGGGTCATAACTTGCCTAGAAGCCAAAGGTGGAGCAAAAATCAAAACCGGCTAAATTACCATGCAAGGATCAACAACAACATCATGTACATGTGGAGCTTGAACACCCTGTACCCCTACCATAGCTGATGTCTATGCCTCATATCTAATATGTAGTCCGGCTGAATTGCTAGGCATGCTACCTGCCTGAGACATACCCTCTATGAAGCTGAGGAATGTATCCTTAAGTATTGGTGTGGCCACGAATCCTGGTAGAGGTTGGGCTAGCCCCACACCCTCCAGGTGATGCTGAACATGCTCAATCTCTCTTGGGAGCTAGAGCTGGTGCTCGGTCTCAACATTTTGATTGACCTCTAACTTTGCCCTTAGTTGGGGCTTCTGTGGGAGGTGTAATGGGTTCATGCCCGCCCGCCATCGATCTCTTCCTAGCCATATGTGAAGGAATGAAACAAGTGGAGTTTAGATATTTTTTCAGCCATCAATGCATGATAAGAACTATTTGTCTCCAATCTTCCATAGAAACTTGGCATGCGTTCCTCAAGATTGTCTGAAAGTATGCCTCATTCGTTGATGATGTGTATGGTGAGGGCGCGGTAATTCAATCTATGGCATTTCATGGATAAAATCCTATCTTGATCAAAGATTTCCTCCTCTAAAACATTTTTGTCAATATGTTACTTGACTTGGTTAGCCATGCTTATGAAAAATATAGTGCCTATATAATATGCAAACGTGTAAACAAATGCAAAGGTACGTAAATAAATGTACTATAAAGCAATTAGGCTAAATAATTAAGTGAAAGAAATTGATGGAGCAAGGGCAAGGCTACTATTTTAGGTAGAAAATTCTGCCTGGCAGACTACTCATCGAGATCGCAAGCTAGAACCTCGTGATCTTATGCCTCAACTTTTAAAGTCATCATGAGAGCAACAATTTAATATTTTTCGTATTGCAATCATGGGATTAGACATCACGGTCACGTAAAAATTATTCAGCCAAAAAACTATGTTCTTTCAGGCATTTCATCAAACATATTGTAGGTAGCATACTCTCATGCCATTTTTGACTGATTTCAAACCTCTAAATCACCTCTCAAAACGTTAACACCCATAACATAACATTACCAAAACAAAAACTCCACAAGTTTAAGTTTATCAAAACCAATAATGATCAAAACTTAGGGGTGAAACTCAACCCTTTAGAAACTACTTACCAATTCCAAACATAAGTCAAAAAAGGAAAGGAGAAATCATTCTAAAAGGAAAGGATAAATCATCCCTTGAGTGAAGAAGAAAGTAGAGATATTTTTCTTTCCACAAATGAGAAAAGAACTAGTTTTTTAAAAAGGGGGAATTTTACGGGATGGTGTTAGGAGTTTATGGGTCACTTAATCATTTTAAGAATTACTGCCCTTTTAAATTTATGTAATTATTTGTTATCACAAAAACATGGCATGTGTTTGCACCCTTGTACTTGTTTACCTTTCATAAATGTGACACTGGTAAGTCACGAATGCGACCTTAAGGTTTAAACATATTACGATCTTGACAAAAGGCTCTTAGGATCGCAATGAGCAACTCGATGCCAGACTTGTAGAGGCTACTGTCCATTTGGGAGATGGCAAAACAAAAAGGGTGATCTCCCCAAATTATTTAGGCATACCTAGGCGTCCAAAAATCTGCCCAACTTCTAATTTTGACGGTTTTTACACCCCAAACATCAATAAAACTCAAATTTATGCATTCAAACCTATTCAAACCATAACTACAACCTTTGAAATTATGAGGGGTCGTCGAAAACAAAAATTAAACCATATATAAAAATCAAAAATTGAAATTGAACCAGATTGTATACCAATGGGTTGAATCCCATCAAGCTCTAACACCCCATAGTTTAGTAAGCAAACTAGGGCTAAGCATGAGGGCAACAGGATCCAAGGAAAAGGGTCAAGGGCCGAGGCAAGGGTCAAGGTTTCCCCAAGCTTGCCAAGACACTGTCCCATCTTCACGACCACCACCACAGCCAGCAGTGAGGACCACGGCTCGTGGAGTGCTCTGTGATGACTAAGGCAATAGCTACCTTGAGGCTGCCCAAAGATGGCTCATCTTCACGACCAGTGGTGAAGACCACAACTCGTGGGAAGGCCCGTGAAGATGCCTTCAAGTTGTGGAGGTCAAGACTTGGTGGCCTAGCAACTTGACCATGGATTACGGGCATGACCATAACTCGTGGAGCCTGCCATGGTGTCTGGCACTAAGTTGCCTAATGAAGGCTATTTTCGTAAATTCCAAATTAGGTTGGTATTAAATAAGGTCGTTTTGCATAGACTTTCTACACCTATATAAACTATTTTAACCCTTTAACCTCACAAGTTAAGTCATTATTTCTAAAACCCCAAAAGAATCCCAAAATTCATCCCCTCAAATATTCCCTCTCAAGAACTTGAAGAAGAAGATAGAGTTTGAAGCTAGGTCAAGATCAAGGCGTCCAATCTCCAAGATTTTGAGGGAATTTTGACTATGGTATGATAGATTTTCATCCATAGACTTCTTTCATCAATGGAGTTCCCTAGTTTTCCCGAATTGTGAAGATTAAATCCCCAATTCTAGTTAGGGTTTCTGGAGTATTGTGGGTATTGGTATATGTTGATCCAATTCAGTGGATAATGATTTTTTATGATTGAATTAGTAGTAAATCATGTTCTTAAGATGAAATTATTTGTTTCCATGCCTAACCCATATCTAGAAAGATGAAATTGAAATAAGTGGGTTTTGTGCCTCGAAGGGGGAAATTGAGGATTTAGATATAATCTGCTAGGATTGATGATATGTATAGTAGATTGCTTGAGATTAGATAACCTAGACATGAATTGATTAGATTAAAGCTTATATAATGAGTTATGATTAGGTAATGTTTAATATTGAGCCTGTATGATGATATATAATTAGAATTGTTTAAGAATGAAACATGTGGGTGGAATGTCTTGAGACTTAGGCCTATGAGCTGCTTATGAGAAGTATTGCTTGAGAATACAACTTGTAGTTATGAACGTTGATTTCTAGGGCTTTTAGAGTAAGGCTAATGTGTTGAACTATGAATGTTAAGGCTTTGAGAGTGATGCTTGCATGAGAATGGAAGACTATAGATAGAATTGCTGTGGAAGGACTTTACCCACCTAGTATACCTTATGAATATTTTATTGCATGAAGTGATAGAATCACTTGAGTTATGATGACATCCATGTCTAATGCTTAGATTCTAGATGTGTTGAATGAAAGTAAGTTGTGAACCTATAAAAGGTAAAGTACGAGATTTATGTATGTTTTATGAAAACTATGTAAATGCTTTAAGGACACTTTGAGAGTAAAGTATCCATGATTATGATATTGATGCTGTGTTGATTGAAACGGCTATTCTCATAAACACATAATGAATACGATATGTAAGGTTTCCTCACATAGAATGATTCTAAGTTGAAGGGTTTGCTCACCTAAAATGAATCTAAGACTAAACGTGATCATGGATGGTGATGAGTGCTCACAAATGATCTAATAAGCCTTCCTAATGAACTAAGACATTTTTAAAGATGTATCTCATAAGTGTTCAAAGGCTTCATGTGTGAACTATGTTAGCTTGAAGTACTGAAATTATATCCCTTCATGAATAGCTTGAATTAGTAAGAAGACCATGCATGTTAGCATGAGATAGTAGAACTCGTGATAGCCTTGGATTGAGAAATCGTACCCTTCCAATGTAGCTTGGAAAAGTATAATAGAATGCTTGCATGATAGCTGACTTTGTGAGGCCGCACCACTTCATGATAGCTTAGATTGAGCAATAGTACCATTCCTTGAGTATCTTGGACTTTCGTGAGACAGTGTATTCGATGATAGCTTGGTCTAGCATAGCAAGGTGCTTTTCCTTGATAGCGTTGAATTGGTGAATAGTAACCATTCATGAGTATTGTTATGCATGGACTAGTAGAGAGATACTCTTCCATGATTAGTATGAATATGAGGGACAAGTCCCTAACCAAAGTAGCATGTTATGATAGAAAAAGATTACTTTAAGGAAGTATTGTAAGTATGTTTTGATATGAGGTTTACTTGTATGATGTATGCTTAGCTTGGATTGTTGCTATAATTGCCTTTCTTGATATGTTTGAATAAAGGTGAATGTTCCCTTGTCTACGAGAAATAAGCTAAGGATGAGATCAAGAGATGATGAATATGACTGAGGGCCTAAGGTGGTTTGCTTAGCAAGGGTGAGATTTATGGAGTCTTATCAATGCATTGCACAAGCATGCTTTGAGGTTACTTATGAAGTGTTTCTCTTATAGTATATTGATCTAGATGCATTGATTATGGCTATGACTATGTTATAGTCCCTTATGCTTATAACTTATGTATTATGATGTATCTCTCATGATCACGGTATATGTCTTATGTTGATAGCTTATGTTATGTTCTTGATGATGTTATGCTAGCTATCATATTTAGTTCATTTTATACTAAGGCACACTCTTGTCTACATTCTTATCAAATGTAGGGCCCGGTGATATTGAGTTCCATCCTTGTGGCTAGGTTCCATAGCATCGAGGATTTGACAACCTTTCCTTTATGTCTTTCTTTATATGTTGAGAACTATTGTATGGGATGTGTTCCAAAGTTATTCATCTTTTAGATGGTTTGAGACAAGGGTAATAGACTTCCACTTTGTTATATGAAACTTTGACGTTATGAAATATGTTCTAAATTTCTGCTCATTTATATTATCTTATGTTATGATATTCTAAGAGGCATGTATGAGGCCTCTCAGGGTCTTGTACACCTTGTTACATCTAGGGGGTACCCTTATGTCATGACACAAACGCATAATTTAGCATCGTGACACAACACATGGTACATCACCCTTTGTGTTTCAACTTTGAGCCAATGAACCTTCTACCCAATTTTAGATGAGTTTCACTCCAAAGAGCTCATGGAGTGCGAGAGAGCATCAAGCATTTCACCTGATCTGTCAACTTTGACTACTTAAATTTCTTACGTACCTTCAAATCATGTTTTGATTTTTGGATTGTTGGGTAGCAGTGAAAGGACCACTAGGACATTTGACCATCAAACTTCATAATTCTTGTCCTTCAAGTGAGTGCATTGTTGCTTTCAAATGAATTGAGGTTGCCATATATGATCTTTTTGGCTTGTCCTTGTCCTTGCAACTGTAGTATCATTTCTTTGATTCTTACATCTTAGAGTTTTATTGGATATGTTTGGTTGCAAATTCCCAATAATTCATCCATATTAAGCATAAACCCTTTCTTCTTGAGACTCCTACTCTATTTCATCTTTGTTGACGTTTTGGAAAGTAATATTGCATACCCCCATTCTTGCTTGCGTTTCGGCCTCCAAAGTATCAATTCCAAGCCCAAGTTGGTTCATCTCAAAACACCAATTATGGTGAAAATTTGGAAAGTCATCCCATAATTGGGACGCTAGATGTACGTGCTCCTTACTATTTTCAACGTTTGGGCCAAACATATGAGTCATTACTGACTCACTACACCCAATTCTTCACAAAAATGTTGTGCATCATTAATATAGGGCTTACAATACCCAAAAATGTGTTTATCACAAAAATCAATAGAAACAAGAGAAACGGAAAGTAAAGACAACTATTCACAATTTAGATAGAAACAAGTAAACTAGAAATCCTAAATCAATTCAATATGCCTAATTGTTCCTCATCCACGACACCATTTTTTATAACGCTTAAACTAGCCTCTAAACAAGTTCAAAGAGTAAGTAGTTGTTGTCATTAAAAATACCCAATTAAGATTCAGGGTCGAATTCCATAGAGAAAAAATTGATGGTGATTGAAAAGATAAAGAATGAATAGTTACAACTTTGAAGCTAAACACACAATTTTCAAAGATTATAAAATTGAAGGTTATTTTTGTAACTAAACAAAGGTTTTGGGCTAAGACATTGTCAAGTAAGGGGTAAATGGGAATTGGGAAAATTTGGAATTCAATAAACACTCAATGATCAATTGCAAGCCAACACATGCTCATTCAATCATATCAAGGCAAGATCATCATAAATCAACCCTATTCTCATTTTGGTATAAAAGAGTTATATTACGATATCTCCTTTCGCTCTCAATTCTATCAACTACAAAGTAATCCAAGACCTTAATGTAAAACTCTATTTTTAGGAAGTTTATCATTAAACAATGTAGATAAAAAATTATCTCCTTTCAGTCTCAAAGTTAGGTCTTAAAACTAAGTATTATTATTAACCTTATTCTCTGCTTAACGAATTCTCTATTGAGCAACCCACAATGATTAGAATCTAGACTCATACATTCACTCTCAAGTCATAGATTAAAACATGAAGACTAGGTTAAACCAACTTCATAAATTGAAGCATGTAATCAAGGAATTACAAAAGCAATAGAGCAATAAATCAAATACTTAAATAGTTTTGTATATTTCTTCAACAAAAGCCCCAACTTCATACACAAAATTACACCCACTATTCTCACAAAGAAAAGTAAGGAAATGAAGAAGGGAAAATAGATTTTACTATGTCAAACACAATCTTCAAACCCAAAAGTAAATTATGAGGAAATTTGCATTCAATGTCATAACCAGAAATTAAAAACAAGATGAAATCTACCCTTAGCTAAGAATATGAGCTTTTCTCTAAACATATTACCTAAGTTCATTGATTTAATCATTGAACAGTGATTGTTGGTGAGTATAAAGAGTGTTTTTAGGATTAATTTGGTGGATTTCCCAATCTGTTCAGGTACCATGCATTTTGTTCTTTGCGGTAACGACAACTAACTCATGTTATCGTGATGAGCAGTGTCACTGGGTCATACAATCGCAAACATGGACCACACGATTGAAACCATGGGCTACATGATAGCAAGATATAACTTCCTTGGGCATCACAATTGTGGTCCCTTCTTCAGGTATACTTTCTTCTTGTTGAGCTCTTATTGCTTCAATTCCACTTGGTTTATTCAATTTCTTAAAAGAACCATTTTTAAACTAATGAGTGTAAATCTACCACTCATCAAATTCATGATCATGTTGGCCAAGAATTCCAGAGCTCGCGATCACGTGGTTTGTGTTCGCGATTGTTTGATCCCATGAAACTACTTCTGGTGACTTTGTGAGTATGTTATCCCGACCGACAAAAAGGAATTGATCCCCAAAAATCTTTATGGACTCACCAACACTCATTGTTCAGATAATCCAACAATTCATATAATAATGGGTACTTCCTCTTTTAACTTGTCTAAGGAATAAGTCTAATTATTATATTTCACGTTTTAGGTTGACACTTTGATGGCAAGTTGCCACACAATTCACATATGGGTTTTAAGATTGTGTGCTTAATAGTAAAATCTCTCATTCCCTTCTTCTTTCATTGCTTTACATTTCTAGAATTGTGGGTGTAATTATGTGTAAGAAATTGGGGGCTTTGTGCCAAAAATATACAAAGAAAATAGGGTATTTGATTTATCATTCTATTTATTTTGTGATTTTTTGATTCCGTGCCTTAATTTATGAAATTGGTTTAATTGTTTTCTTGTTTGAGTTTATGATTTGAGAGTTCACACTTATATCTAGCTTCTATTTTTTGTTGGTTGCTCCAAAGAGAATTCGTGAAGTGCAAAATTATATTAATAATCATATTTTGATTTGAGTTTTAAATTTGAGACTGAAAGGAGATAATTTTGATCTACTTTGTTGAATGCTAAACCTTCTATTAATATGTGCTTAGATTAAGGTTTTGGATTGATTTGTTCTTGAAACGAATGAGACCGAAAGGAGATTTCAAGATAAAACACTTTGAGACTAAAAGGGTATTAGTGTTGAATAACAATGATCTACCCTATTTATTATTGATTTAGTTTGTGTTAAACTACAGTGGATCATTGATTGTGGATTGAAATTTCAAATTTCCCAATTTCCATATATCCCTTGCTTGATTACTTCTTGGCCCAAATCCAGCATTTTGTTCCTAAAAATCACTCATTATTTGATAATATTTTATATTGTATGTTTATATTCAAACATTTAACTATTCATTCTTTTTCTTTCCAATTGCCCACAAATTATTCTATGTGAGATTCAAACCCGAGTCCTACTAGGGTATTTTTATTGACAACGAACGCTTACTCTTTTAACATTTATTGAGGGTAATTTGAGTATTATCAAATATGGTGTCGCCGTTGGGGAACAATTATGAGTATTGAATTTATTTCAGATTTATAGTTTACATATTTCTATCAATATTGTGAATAGTTCTCTTTACTTTCTTTTGTTTTGTTTCTATGAATTCTTGTGATAAAGAAATGTTGGCGGGTTCTAAGCCCTATGTTGATAACTTCTGTCCTTGCTTGGAATAAATGGTAGTGGTGAGTTAATCTAAGATCATGAGCTTGGCCTAAATGCTTGAATATTATGAAAAAATCCTACATCTAATTTCGCAAATGTGGGATGAGTTTCACAATTGGTGCCTAACTCTTTCTTTTTAGATGATCCCACTTGGGTATGGAATTTATATTTTGGAGGCAGATATAGAAACAATAATTGGGGTAGGTGATACTTCTTGTAAAATGACCAACAAAGGTGAAGTATAGTTAGAGTCGCAAGAAGAAGGGATTAAAGTAGACATATATGGAATGTTGGGTTTATGTAATTAAGACAACCTAATAAAATTCCAAGATTCCGAGATAAAAAAAAAATTGATACTATAATTTCAAAAGAGCCAAAAAGATCATATATGGAAATTCTAGTCATTTGAAAGTGAGAGTATCACTCACTTGAAGGCCACAAATTATGAAGCTTGATTATCGAATGGGCTAGTGATCCTTTTACTCTTGCCTAATGCTCCTCCACAAAAAAATAATGTGAAGAAGGAAGAGAAATTCAATTCTTCAAAGTGGAGAGCTTGAGTTATATTGTTGATGCTCTCTTCCTCTCCCAATCCTCTTTGAAGAGAAATTGATCTAAAGTTTGGGAGAAGGTTCATTGTCCTGAATTGCAAACACAAAGGGTGATGTGACCGGCGTCGTACCATGACATTTAATTGCACATATAATTGTAGGCAAACCATCAATATCTAACTAAATTTTATTTGTAGTTTTATTTTGAGTTTTAAATTTTTTGAATAACTTAGCATTTTTGTTTTGAATAATCTTCATATTTCAAAAGTTTGTGGTGGCTGTTTGAACATGTTTGGATGCATATATTTGATTGATATTGAAGTTTGGGGTTAAAACACCTTTAAAATAGGAGTTTGAACATTATTGGATGCTCAGGTGCACCTAAAAGGATTGGGCAAATCGCCTGTTTTACTATAACATAGCCGAAAGAGATAGTAGCATCAGTAGGTCTAACATCAAGTTACTCATCGCAATCACGAGAGCCTCAGGCAATGATAATGATGTATTAAATACTGACGGTTGTAATTTTGCGAGTCTAGTGCCGCATTTGAAAAGGGTCAACTAAATTTGATGTCGTGACCATAGAGGCCAGGTAACGATTGGGATGAATTACGTGAATTTAAATACACAAATGTTCATAAAACACTTCAAAATGCTTAAGTGAAAACTGTAAACCTTAAAAACTTCATCTTAAACTCAAAAATACCTACTTTATATAAACTTTTGTGGCAAGAACATCTCCTTTATATTGACATCTTCCCTAAAGGTTTGATCTTTCCTCTATTTCTTGATAAATCTTTGAAATTGGTAAGTTATTTGCAAAAGTGTTGATTCTCACCTAAAAGTGTGCTTATGAATTGCATTGAAAAATTGATGTTTTTAGTTTTCTGTTTTTGCCTGTTGTTATATATTTGGTGTTAACTGAAAAGGGTAATTAGGGGCCTAAATTATTGGGAAAATGAATGAGAATAGGTTGCTCATAATATTTTTGATGCAATGCCAAAGTGGAAATTACGTTACGGGTGAAATACTCTTTAAGATTGCAATGTCTAATGTCGTGATCCTAATGTGTTAAAATATGACATTCCTCGATCGTGATGTCTAATCCCATGATTTCAAAGAAATGAAAGGTGGAAACTCATGATCGCAATGAGTCTCCTAGTTGGTAGTGAAAACTACCAAAAACACAAATTGCACCCCTGTTTCCATGATTCCTTTTTCTCTCATCTTTCGCCTAATTTATTGATTGTGAGATGCTTAATGTACATTTACATTCATTTGAATTATTTGCATCTTGTATAGGTAACCTTTTTTCATATATTGGACAACAATGTCAATCAAGTTGAGGCACAATTGGAAGAAAATATCCTTTAAGATTTATGATCCAGAGTGTTTGTGTCCACCAAATGAAACCAGTTGCATGATCGTCTCCTAAAAAAAATGACAAAGGAGTGGTGTATTCTTTTGACAAACCTTCAAGAGTGCATGTCAAGCTTTTATGGATGTTTAGAGGCTAGCGGATGGATGTGTTTTAAGGATGAGCTATCAAGGCTAACTATACGGTGGTTCAAGAATATACTGCTAATTCCACCGAAACTAACTTCTGTGGTGACTTGTTAGTCTTAATCAGGGGAAAGCAAGTACATTTTGACCCTGAGGATCAATACTTATAATTGCCTTCCCAATGCCGATACAGAATTTCATAAGGAAAGGGAAAGGGAAGCAGGTCAAGATTCGTTTGTTACACACTTGCATGGTTTCCATAGGCCTAAATGGATTGAGGAAAGGCACTAGATTGACTCCTTATAGTACACAACTTAACCGAAGAGTTGGCTTTCCATCATATTTAGTAGAGTGATTCCATCGATGAATGAAATCATGTGTCTCTTGATAAGACACTTTTGATTTGTGCCATCATGGAAATGATCCCTATTAATGTTGGGCATATCATTGTGTAACACATTCAGGAGGTCTTCTTGGAAGGTAAAAAGAGTCTTTGTTGCCCTCTTGATTTTTTATTTATGCTTGACAAATGAGATGGACCACAATGAGGGAGATAGTGATGAGTGGTAGATATACACTTATTTGATGCCTTTTTAGTCCTCATTGCAAAAATATGTCCTATTCTAATGATATTTTATGATTTGCACCTATGAAGCACATGATGATTTTCAAAGAAAGACAACAGCCTAAAAAATGAAATGGCGACAAGGCCGAACAAGATGACAATCGCCGATGGTGATAGACCTAGATGAAAAATGAAGGCTTAAAAGGTGAATATAGGTTTTAATTGATGATCCACCGAATGTGAAAGGCAGACTCGATTGAATTCACAAACAGAAGTTCAAACACATGAAACCTGAAGTAGAGAAAGGTGAGCTAAGGAACAAATGATAATCTACCAATCTTGTTTGGCGAGCCCAACTAATGTTTCCGAGTTGGTCACCTAGTTAATTTTGAGCCAAAGTTTAGGAAGCTATAAAAATCCCAATTAAGAGAAAAATAGAGAGCTTTTAGAAGAGTGTTTTTGGAATTAGGGATTTTCGTAGCATTGTAACAGAGAGTTTTGTGTGAGACTTATTACCTTGTGAAAAATATCATTAGTTTGGGGGTTTTATAATTCACTGTTGAAATTGTCAATTTAAAGCTAAAATCAAAGTGGTTGTTGATTATAATATCTTAATTTTATCACATACATAGTTGCTATAATGATATGTATAATTTCTCTACATTTTTTGACGTGTGGCTAAAACCCCAATTCAAGGGGTGAAATTATGGGAATGTAATGGATATTGTGTTTTGCTTTGCTTTACTGTTGTAAATTCATGAATTTAGCCTTATTATCATAGTGTTAATTCATGGGGTTAAGGTTGCAACTTAATCTTATTCTCGATATCCGATTGATGATCAAAAGAGTTAAACTGTAGTGGATATTTAGTTTAATGCATGCAATTTAGGTTTGATTTCTATGGTTTGCTACAAGAGATGTTATAGTTCAGATTTATTTGCCTAAATCCGCTCAAAAGAGAGATTTTGTTAGGTAATATGTGGATTTGTGATTCATATAGATGAGATCAAAATGGGTTTCTACGAATTGGTACTACGAATTTGTGTTTCCACTTGCTCTAAAGTACTACAATGAAAAGGTCCTCATTCTTAATTTCCTAGTTGAATTCTTACCACTAAGCCATTCTTAGTGGGATTCGACCCTGTGGAGAGTTATATACTTAATCTAAGAAAACACTAATCCAACAAATCTTTAAATTGCTCATTTAATTCCTTAAGTTTTGTCAGAGCCATAAGGTAAGGAAGAATAAAGATAGGTTGCGTGTTTGGGAGAAGGTAATGCCATAGTCTATTTCTATTTGGGAGGAACACTGGATAGATCATTAGTAATCACTTCCAGAAACTAATTTACCACGAGGACCAACTCAATAATAGTGGTTTTGGAATCTGTATCCCTAACCCTAATAAGATTGTTTGTGCAACCCTTAGAAATCATTTTTCTAGCTTTGAGATAACAAACAAACTGAACTGACCTTAGGCATATAATTTCAACCTTTCCACTCTAGGATGGCTCATATTAAAAAATTAAGAATTACCACTCATGTTCTACAATCAATAAAAACATAAAAAGAATGGAACAAATGCATACAAAGAACAACATAAAATATCCAACATATCAAGTTCTACAATATCAACATTTGTGACTCTATGAGATAAGGAGATGGAACAATTTATGTAGACTCTCTTCCAACCAATAGATTCACCAATAGGAAAAGAAACTGAGAAAGGGTCTAACAACACATCCGTAGAAACATATAATCTCATAGCCATAAATGGCGTACCAAAAGAAATAGTGTCGGAATCAACAAAATCATAAACATCAAGATGGAAGACTTTCAACATTCAAGTAACCACATTGCGAGAACCCTCTTGATCATGTCAAGTTTCATGTGCATAGAATTGCGTTTTACTTGGTGATTTAACATTTCAAGCACACCTCATCCAATTCTTGGTGTTCAACGATCGTAAATCAATATAAACCCCAACTAAATGAGTTGGGGTTGAATCCCATAGGGAGCGGTACATGTATTAAATTAAATTAGGAAGTATGAATGTAGTCTAATCAGCCATAGGAATATAAATTATTGACTAAAGATGTACTCAAGTAAAAGGGGTGACACGAATGTCAAATGGGGGTTTTGGTTTTGATTATCAACTAAAGGCAGTCACAAATACTAGGACTTAACAATTATGAGATTGATTCTTGGGATGTGATCGATTATAGGCAAATATAGACATATGGGTAATTGCTACAATTATTAAATAGCTAAATATTGGTGAGTAGGCTAGACTATAAGGGAGGTAATTTTCTCTCAACTAATTACCCCGAATCAGGTGATTTCTTTCGAACATCAACAAGCAAGCAAATTAAGAACAACCCACACTTTAATCCATTCACCCTCTCGAGCTAAATGCGTGGGATTGAGTTTAGGATTTACTCTCTCGGGCTAAACCCATATCAACCCAATACTCACAAACCATCAATCAAAAACCTTAGTTCTAAAACCTCTCTCTCAAGAAAGCCAAGAAAACTAATATAGAACTGCATTAGCAATTACAATTCTTAAATTAAACCACAATTAATGATTAAAATCACTTTTAAATAGCATTTAAACTAACAATTAGCAATATCCATAAACTAAATAAGCCCATAATCCCATAATCACATGATCACACCCCAAGAATTGGGGTTTTAGCTAGACATTATAAAAAGGTAAAAACAGTTAACAAATTGATTATTCATCAACTATGTAAGAGTGATTTCATCATTAAAATGCTCCAATATGATGAATCTCAAAGACCCACTTCCAAATTCTCAAAAGTGAATTTCTTCAGTTCTTCAAAGCTAAGGAAAAACTTTAGAGAAAACTGTCTTAAGATGTAAAAGATAATTATTCCTAAAAGATTGAGAAGATACTAAACAAAATGTTGAAAAATGTATTTTTAGTTGCAAAAAAAATGTGCTACGAATAGGCATTCGATGAAGTAAGTCGGGCCCGCCGATCCAATGGTGAGCCGCCTTTTGATCTTGTTCATCATCTTTTCACCTTGTCATTCAGCATCCTTAGGTTATGTAACTTTAGGCGGTCTATCATTATATTGTGGAACTACTCGGTGATGCGCCGACTGCTCCTTGTCGCCAATTTGGTTTCTTCCCTTAGGGCTGGCACGCTGGAACTTTAGGCAGTAGGACTGGCCCTTTGGCGATTTGCCAAACGCTCTTGGCGATCACCAGGCTTGCCTTCCTCGAATTCTTCAGTATGTTTTGTTACTTTTTGCATGTTAGTGTCCTTAGTTTGTTCCTCAATCCATGTACCTGAAAATCAAGGATTTCTCATCAGTTTATGGTACAAATTAAGCATTTGAGTACACTAAATCTATACAAACAAATCCCTAAATGAGTCCAAATCTTGGACTAATCAACCCCAACTTAAACTATTGCTTTTCTTCAACTAAAACTCAAGTTCACCAGTTCAAAAATGATGTCTCAAACTGTGCTACAAAAGACTGAACATGAATGCACACAACAAGACTCAACTACTCATGCAATGATCAATTGTGCACTCAAAGATTCAAATTATTACTTCACCATTACCAAAGAAGTTCATGCTCACAATACTCACTTCAAATGAAAGTTCAATCTTAATAAAGGTACTCAAATGCCCTCACAACAAATATGATTATATACTTACACACAATTACTCAACAAATTATAGTTCCGAAATCACATACGACTCTAACACTCATAAAGATGAACACATGCATGACTTCACCCATAGGTCTTCCTTTATTTTCCAATCAATATTTGTTTTAGCTCACTCAAGATCAAAAGTGTCTTATCAAGGCTTGTAATGGGGTTGAGTGTAAAGGTATGGTCATTTAGGCTTAGTGGTTACTACCCTCATGAAATGTGTTCTGAACATCACTTTCATCCTTTTCTTCAACATTTTAATCATGCTCAAAATTCATTCCATTATTCAACTTTCAATGGAATATCGGACACCCCATTTCTTTAGCAACTTTCACAACTTTTTCATTCTTTTTCTTTTGTTTTCTTCTTTTATTTCTTTTGTTTTACATGGAAGGGTTCCATATTTTTCAAGACCATGGCTCAAAGGGGGATTTTTAACACTTCTTGATTTACATTCTCTTCTCACCACACCCCTAACTTAGGCTTTTGGCCTAAGTTGGCTATTCAAACAAACCACATTTCATGAGAGTTATAGGTGAATGGATAAAGAGGGATCATAATAGTTCAAGTTTCTTTCAAGAAAAGGATATAGCTCAAATGGGTTCAAGCAAGGTTCACACATCTCACAAGGTTGGCAACAAAAAGAGGTACATTGTCAAATTGTTTCACTCATCAAAATCATGTCCTAAGATCATTTCAAGAGCTTGCATCACCTAGTCAACCGGACAAATGGGGAAAATTCTAAGTGTCACCACACACAATGTTCAAGGTAAGCTCATCACTGAAGGCATTGGCACCGATATCTAACGTGACTCATTCGAGCTAGTGTTCAATTTTCATCACATGAGACTCTATTCGATAACCAGCTAGTCACAACGAGATGTAGAAATTCCACATATTATCTATGCAACTTTATTTGGCCTCATCATAGCCGTGCATTCATTTTGTTATATTAAGAGTACTATTTAAGTCATCATAACTGATACTCAAAATTGCACAAAAACAAACAGAATCACACACAAAAGATGTGGCACAAAATTTTTAAAATGGGTCAAAAACAATTTTCATTCAAACCAATGAGCTACAAGCTCAAGTATCCACAAGATAGAATCAACACAGTTTAAAACATAAAACCCAATATATAAACACAAAATGTAATCACAAGATGTAGGTATCCAACCTGACCCCACCCACAAAAGAAAAGAGGTTGTCCTCAAATACAACTAAAAATATAAAAATCACAAAAAGCAACAGAAAGGGAGGTAAGGAATGGTCCTGTCTACTCTGTTGCTCCATTTGTCAGGGCATCAATGCCCGGTGTCAAACTCTGGACTCGGGGATCAGTTACCGAGGTAATAGCAACATTGGCACCACTAGAGCCTGCTATGGACGTATCTGTCAATATGTATGAATGACTAACTACATTATCATCTCCTCTAAATTAGGTAGGTCCTCATAAATAGTCACTTCCTAATTCTCAAATTTCTCCTCATTTATCTCCGCCTCTGACTCGGTAGCAACTACATCATCCATAGGATAATCTATGGTTGTAGCTGGAGGTACATTAGAACTAGCTGGGACACCCTAAGCCTCAACTAACTAAAATATTGAAGTGAAGTGTGTGGACTTCAGATACTCCACAACCTTCCTCAAATTAGACACTTTAGCTTTCAAAGTTGTCCTCTCTCAAAACTCTTTACTCTCACTGTGAGAGCATCAATCGATGTCAGAAAGGGTGTCAATACAGATGAAATAGCCCGCTCAATCATCCAAGGAACCTTGGACTCTAATCTAGAGGCCTACACATTGGTAGAATGGTCTAGGTGCCCTATCTTGATGAGCATGGATTGAGTGATCCTAGTAGGTTGGGAAGAAGCAACAAAACTTGGGGCCTGGGAAGGAGTGGTAATGGATGTACCTGAAGGCCCAAGGGGCTGAAGTAGGCAAAAATGCCTCTGTTGGTATGGACTCAACATCAAACTCCAGGGATGTATCCACCAAAGGTACTCTCCTATTATGTTCCTCATCCCGTGTGTACTCAGCCTCTATGCGCCGGGTGTGACCTCAATGTCTCTCTTCTCATCACGAGGAACTCCAACCCACCAACATAACTCTCTGATAAGCACTGGGAAAGGAAGGGAAGTTTTGCATTGTTTGGCCCTCATAGCCATCTCTTGCTCTATGATCAACCCCAAGTTTAGCCTCTTATTGTCTATGATTGAACCGAGACAAGCTATCTTTGGGTGGTGGAGGATGGACTCATCATGTGCCGCTAATGAACCTGAACCAATACCGAGCGGCGATGTTCAAGTCGCTCTTCTCAATGGGAGCTCTACCTCAATCCACCTCAGGGAGGTTTCAGAGATGAAGGTAGCTAGCCAGCCCTTTAGTTCATATAGTGTATGTACTATTGTCAAGCCCTCATACTCATGCTTGAATCATATACCTCTATCAATTGCATCATTGATAACATTGTTGTTACATCCCACCATTCTCCCCTGTACCACTACAGATGCTATTGGTTTGAAGGAGCTAGCCTTTTTCTTTCCTTGCTGCACAAAATCACCATAAGCGATATAGAGCTCTCTGAACCATGTAGGGATGTATGAGCCTCAGATCTTGGCGAAAATATCGAATCTATGGAATTAGACAATGTCCCCCACCACAGAGTACCTATCCATCACCCCATCTATGGATAATTGTGTTTCCTCTAGAATGGTCCTCAATCCTTCGGCCTTTAATATGTTGAGTAGTCGAGGAGGAGGACCCTGAACTGGTGGTGCAGGAACCACCGTCTGTGCTGGAGCTATAATAGTCTCAGCAGTAGGAGGAGTAGATTCCAAGATCCTAGATGGATCTTGACGGGCACAAATCTCAGCTTGCTAGTGGCTGGTTATCCTTAGCCTCGGAGATGAGGCCTGTGAGTGGAAAAACTCCCAATCACTGTTGGAGTTCTGTTCCGGTCTCTTCGCTATAAGTGCTTTGCCCTTTCTTTTACTTCCCTTTGGAAGTGCTTTCTTTCCTTTTTTAGAAGGAGCAACTGCTCCCTCATTAATTATAATACTTCATGCTCGTTTGTGGTGTGGCATTCAACTCTCGTCCTAGTTGGTTCTAGCTGTATCTGCAAAGCACATAGGAAAAATTTAGAAAATATTCAAGAAAAATCATAAAATTTAGTTGCAAAAACACTCCCTTAACCAATTGGCGAGTCGCCGAGTCACTTTGGCAAGCTATATTACGCTCGCCGAAAGTAATAGCTCAAAAATTTCCAGAAAAATGACTAGTCGGCAATGCACAGGGTCCTTTGGCGAATTGCCAACATCACTCAGTGAGCTCAGACTAGTCCGCTGAATTTTATAGCATGTTTTTAGTGCTTAGCGACGTAGAAAAGATGATAAATGGACCGTTCGGCGAGTCACCAAATGAAATCGGCTAGCTCTGGCTTCTCACCAAAAGTTATAGACTCAAACTCAGCCAAATTATGAAATTAAAGGCGATCATAGGGGACGTTGGTGAACCACCAAATGGTTTAGAGAGATCGACTCAGTTTTCCAAACTACCTAATGTGCCAAATATTAACTCCATTTCTCAAATTCATGCCCACATCCCCCGTAATCAAAATCAAACTACACACTCATGCAATTAAGCTTAGACCTATTCAACCCATGCCTCTGGGGTACTCTGACTTCCCCCGATTTGGCAAAAAATGGTCATTTGATGACTTTTGCCCTTAAGAATGACATCAAAGCTCCATCATTGGTCAAAGTACATCATTTAGCACAATTAGGGGTTAATCAGAGTTAACCCAACTAGACCCAATAAAAATTTACCGAAACCCAACAATTTATGATCAATTTTAACACACAGAACTCGAGAAATCACATTTTAAGCAATTTAGGCATAATTACGAAGCTAATATGGGCAAATAACATATCAACTACGATTTCATTATAGAACAAACACACAACAACAATATTTACCAAATCCATTCGAGTTCAACTACTACTCAAGAGTTTGGGGTTAGGAAATCCAAGCTTTAAGCAGAATGAAGAATTTGAAATATTAGGTGGCAATGTATTCCAAATCCGAGCACGAGATCAACACACAAAAAGAAAGAAAATGGGAAATATTGAAAAATATAGGGTGCGGGTGAGTGAGTATGATGTTAGAAATAGGAGAATGTGAAAGATTTTGAAAGTTTAAACTATTTGGCCTTTTGAAACCTTTCAGTTCGCGGCCCTTTCGACCGTTTTAGTTGACCTTGCCGAACCGCACGGTGATCCGCCAAGTGGTGGCTTACCTCACCGAGTTTTACAAGACCTCCAGTTAATTTAAGGGTTTAAACGGTGGAAAAAGTTAGGCTCACTGACCTATTCGACAAGTCGCCGATTCGTCCATGGACCCTAGGAGTTTTACAGACTCTCACTTGCTATTTTTGTGAGTCCAACGGTGGTCAAGTCGGGCTCGCCGGCCTCTTTAGCAAGTCACCAACTAGACTCTTAGCTCGACAACCTGCATTTTTCAAACACATTTCATACTTCAACTTGCACATTCAACACCCGCTATTTCAAAAACAAACACAAAGCATTAAAAACTTAAGTTGCCTCCCTAGAAACACCTTCGTTAACGTCGTGGCACGATGCAAGTACCCATTCAAGCTTCATTTTTGGATTTTTCCATGGTATCACTTGGCCACCCCTCTTTGTGTCTTAGGTTGAGATAGGATGAAAGAAGACCCATTTGGGTCTCCAATTGCTTAATCGAGATGGAATGGGAGGTCACCATCTGATTGAGAGTTGAGAAATTCTATTTTATCTCTTTTAATACTCTGTCATATCCTTCGACTTTGTAGATAATACGTAAGTGTATATCTTCTATTTGACCACTCTCATAATACTTGGGTTTTTGGCGCTCATAGAGAGGAATGTACCCATCCTACTTCCCTTCTCTATTCCATCCTTGGTTAGCACCTGGCTTTGAGTAATTTGCATATTGACTTCCTCCTTGATTTTCTAGGAAGTCTACTTTGTTTTTGTACAACACTTCAAATTACTCGATATTTTTGGCCAAGATATCCAGCTGGGTCATCATTTTGGCTAAGTTCTAGTCCCTATATGGATCCTTGTTGATCTTTGTCATGCGATCAAGGAGTTGGGATTCTATTGCATAGGGTTGTCGCATTATACCAACCAGAGAAAATTGGTCGCCACTCATCTGTTCATAGAATTATGACCTCTATAGGAACATTCCAGAAGCATCTTATTTGGGATTCCATGAGTTGGGCACTTCAACAGTTGTTTTATTAAATCTCAGCCATGTCTCATGGATTTTCTCACCCTTCAAGAGCTTGAAATCTAGGTTGTTTTCCTTAAGAATCATCATCTTCGAAGGAGGGTGGTCCACTTGGTTAACATTTCTACCACTTACGCTCATTTTCTCTTTTCAACAATCAATCACAAAAACCAAAAGCAAAAATAAGTAGATTCAACTGTAACTATGAAGAACACAATTCAACTTCACCAAAATAATTTCAAACAACACCACTCCCGGACAACGATGCCATTTTGACTTAACGTTTAAAGCACACCTAATCCAATTTTACGTGTTCAACGATCATAAATCAGTATAAAACCCAACTAAATTAGTTGGGGACGAATCCCACAGGGAGCGGTACGTGTCTTAAATTCAATTAGGATGTATGAATGTAGTTTAATAAGAAATAGGAATAGAAATTACCGATTAAAGACATAATCAAGTAAAAGAGGTGACACGAATGTTAAATGGGGGTTTTGGTTTTGATTATCAACTAAAGGCAGTCACAAATACTAGAACTTAACAATGATGAGACGAATTATTGGGATGTGATCAATTATAGGCAAATATAGACATATGGGTAATTGAAACTATTAGTAAATAGCTAAATATTAGTGAGTAGGCTATACTATAGGGGAGGTAATTTTCTCTTGAACAATTGGCTCGAATCAGGTGATTTCTTTCTAACATCAACAAGAATGCAAATTAAGAGCAACTCACGTCTTAATCCATTAACTCTCTAGAGTTAAATATGTGGGATTGGGTTTAGGATTAACTCTCTCGAGCTAAACCCAGATCAACCCAATACCCATAAACCATCAATCAAAAACCTTAGTTATAAAACCTTTCTCTCGAGCAAGCCAAGAACACTAATATAGAAATGTATTTGCAACAGCAATTCTTAAATTAAATCACATTTAATGATTAAAATCACTTTTAAATAGCATTTAAACTAACAATTAGCAATATCCGTAACCTAAATCAACCGATGATCACATGATCACACCGGAAGAATTGTGGTTTTAACTAGACATTATAAAAAGGTAAAAAATAGTTACCGAATTGATTATCCATCAACTGGGTAAGAGTAATTTCGTCTTTACAATACTCCAATTTGATGAATCTCAAAGACCCACTTCCAATTTCTCAAAAGTGAATTTCTTAAATCCATCAAAGCTAAGGAAAAACTCTAGAGAAAATTTTCTCATGATGTAAAAGTTAAATATTCCTAAAAGATTGATAAGATACTAAAAATATACTAGACTAAATGTTCAAAAACGTATTTATAGTTGCCAACAAAAGGTGCTACGAATAGGCATTTGGTGAAGTAAGTTGGGTCGCCGATTCACTCTGCGAGCTGTCCTTTGATGACATCCATCGCCTTTTTGCCTTGTCATTCAGCATCATTGGGTTCTGTAACTTTAGGCGATCTATCAATGCATCACTGAACTACTCGGCGATGTGTCGACTGCTCCTTCTTATCGCCGATGTGGCTTCTTCCCTAAGGGCTAGCACACTGGAACTTTAGGCTATGGGACTAGCCCTTCGGTGATTCGCCAAACGCTCTTGGCGATCACTAGGCTTGCCTTCCTTCAATTCTTCAGTTTTTTTGTTCCTTTTTGCATGTTAGTGTCCTTGCTTTGTTCCTCAATCCATCTACTTGAAAATCAAGGATTTTCATAAGCATATGGTACAAATTAAGCATTTTAGGACACTAAATCTATATAAACAAAGAAATGAGTCCAAATCTCGAATTCATCAACACCCCAAAATTAAACATTTGCTTGTCCTCAAGTAAAACTCAAGTTCAGTAGTTCAAAAAGGATGTCTTAAATAGTGCTAAAAAAGACTCAACATAAATGCATATAACAAGACTCAACTACTCATGCAATGATCAATTGTGCACTCAAAGATTCATATTGTGACTTCACCATTACCAAAGATGTTCAAGCTCACAATACTCACTTCAAATGCAAGTTCAAGCTCAATAAAGGTACTCAAATGCCCTCACAACAAAGATGATTCCATACTCACACACAATTTCTCAACAAATTATAGCTTTGGAATCACATACTACTATCACACTAACCTATAGGTTTGCCCTTATTTTCCAATCAAAATTCGTTTCAGCACACTAAAGATCAAAAGGGTCTTTTCAGGCCTTGTAACGGGACAGAGTGTAAAGGTATGGTCATTTAGTCTTAGTGGTTGCTACCCTCATGAAATGTGGTGTGAACATCACTTTCTTCCTTTTCTTCAACATTTTAATCATGCTCAAAATTCACCCCATTATTTAACTTCCAATGAACTACCGGGCACCCCATTTTTTCAACATTTCACAATTTTTTCATTCTTTATCTTTTGCTTTCTTCTTTTCTTTCTATTTTTTATATGGAGGGGTTCCATCTTTGTCAAGACCATGGCTCAAAGGGGGATTTTTCACACTTCATGATTTAAATTTTCTTTTCACTACACCCTCAACTTAGGCTTTTGGCTTAAGTTGGCTATTCAAATAAACCACACTTCATGAGAGATATGGATGAATGGATAAAGAGGGGTCACAATTATTTAAGTTTGTTCCAAGAAAAGGATAAAGCTCAAAGGGGTTCAAGCAAGGTTCACACATATCACAAGGTTGGCCACAAAAAGAGGTATATTGTCAAATTACTTCACTCATTAAAATCATTGGTTAATATCATTTCAAAAGCTTGCATCACTTAGTCAACTGGACCAACAGGGAAAATTCTAGGTGTCACCATACATAATGTTCCAGGTAAGCTCATCACACAAGGCATTGGCACCAATATCAAACAAGACTCATTCAAGCTACTGTGCAATGCTCATCACAAGTGACTCCATTTGATAACCGGCTAGTCACAACGAGACATAAAAAATCAACATATTTTCTATGCAACTTCATTTGGCCTCGTAGAAGCCGCACATTCATTTTGTTTTGAAAAGAGCACTATTTAAGTCATCGGTGTTGATCATGACTGATACTCAAATTCGCACAAGAACAGCCACAATCACACATAAAAGAGGTGGCACAATATTTTCAAAATGGGCCAAAAACCATTTCAATTCAAAATAAGTAGCCACAAGCTCAAATATCCACAAGATAGAATACACGTGGTTTAAAACTCAAGACCCAATCTATATATACACGAAATGTAATCACAAGAAGTAGGTATGGAAATACCTAACCCTACCCATAAAAGAAAAGAAGTTGTCCTCACATACAACAAAAAAACATAAAAATCATAAAAAGTAATAAAGAGGGAGGTAAATAATGGTCCGATCTTCTCAGTCGCTCCATCTATCGAGGTATCAATGCCCGGTGTCAAACTGTGGTCTAAGGCATCAGTGCCTGGGGTAATAGTAACATTAGCTCCACTAGATCTTGCCATGGACTTATATGTAATTGATGTTTGAATGACTAATTGTACTATCGTGTCCTCTAAATCAGGTAGTTCCTCATGAATGGTCACCTTTTGAGCCTCTAGATGTTACTCATCCATCTCCAACTCTGACTCAGCAATAACCACATAATCCATAGGCTCATCTCCGATGGTATTCGGAGGAACATAAAAAATAGCTGGGACACCCTGAGCCTCAACTGACTCAAATAGTGAAGTGAGGTCTATAGACTTCAGATAGTCTACATCCTTTCTCAAATCAGACACCTCGGCTTTCAAACTCGTCACCTCGGAAGTAACCCCCCTTGTCCTCTCTCACAAGTATATACTCTCATCGTGAGAGCCTCAATCGAGGTTTGGAGGGGTGTAAACGCAACTGAAATAGCCTACTCAATCATCCAAGGCACCCTAGCCTCTAACTGAGAAGCCTACACATCGGTAGAATGGGCTAGGTGCCCCATCTTGAAGAGCATGGCCTGAGTGATCCTAGTAGGCTGGCAAGCAGTAATAGAACCTGGGGCCTAGGAAGGAGTGGTATTGGATGTACCTAAAGACACGGGGGCCAGAGTAGGCAAAGATACCTCTATAGGTATGGACTCAACATCAACCTCCAAGGAAGTTTCCACTGGAGCTGCTCTCTTCCTATACACCTCATATCATGTGTACTTGACCTATATGCACCGAATATTAATGGAGGATATAGGTGTGACCTCAATGTACTACTTCTCATCACGAGGAACTCCTACTTACCGACATAACTATAATGACCCATAAAACAAATAAGTGAAACTAGAGCATAACTTTTGTTTCCTGGAGTAATCATAAAGTTTAAGATGGTATGGTGTTGTCCCAAGTCATGGTTGAGGGGTTTAGGGGTTAAACGTCAAGGTACGACTCCTCATGGACCATCTTAGAGGTCCTTGAGGAGGACCCTAAAGCCTAACCCCTATGACTTCTTGAAACTAACAAGTTGTCCAAGACTTAGTGACCTATGGAAGGGGACCGGTCCATCCATGCCCCGTGGATGGTCTTCGTATGTCAAGGGCCCCCAAAACATGCCATATCTACAAACCACGAGCTGACAGCATGAGGCGTCAACCCATCCATGGTTCGTGGATGGGAATCTGTCAATTGAACCTGCAATCTGTCAAATGGTTCGGCCATTGTGGGGGTGAATTGGTAAATTCACCCCAACTCCTAATAATTGTATGGATGGTTATTTTGGGTTTATTTAAGAAATTTAAGAGTATTAAAAGTGTCAAACTCTATTTTAAATTTTGTTATTTCAAAACCCCAAATCCAAACATCCCCTCCCCTCCTAAAGTCTCTCTCTATAAACCACCATTGTATGTTAAGACTTTAAGCTTCCCAGGTTAAAATCTTCAAGTTTTTCAATAGTTTTTCGTGGGATTATTTTTAAAAAGGTATGGTGGTCTTCATCCTTGACTTATTATCTTTCAATGACCATTTGAAAGGAGTATGTTAGAAGGTTTGAGGGAGGAAGGTTGGTTGTGATGCCACCAATGGCTATGTGATTTGGTAGATGTGAGATGAAAGAGGTTGATGCTTACTTTAGTAAGAATGGGTTACTTTATGGTTATGTGTGTTGTTAGTAGAATCCAACTTAGTCAAGATGAGTTTTGAACTATGTTGAAAGAGTCGATGAAGGTGGTGTTTTAGATTCATCTTGTGTGATGAGGGTGAAGGTTTAATGATGAGTTGCTCTGACCTTATAATTGAAAGAAGTGATGTTGTAAAGATTTTTTATAGGCTTATTCCCAAGTGGTGGATAATGTGTTTAGATGGTAAGGTCATTAAGAGTCCTTAATGTTCATGATTTAGGCTTGCTTGGTGTTCTCACCTTAGAGGTGTAGTGAGCTTGAAGAGTTTAGACCCTGTGTGGTAGAATCATATGAGACATTGAGTAGTATTGGTAAGGTTGTTTCTAAGCAAGAGTTGTTTACTGAGGACCTTCCTAGTTTAAAAGCACTGGTTTGTTGATAGTTCCTTATGGTTGTGAATTTCTTGTTAATTTTCCCTTGTTTGGTTCATGATAAGCCTTAGTTGGGTTTTATCCTTAGTGGGGGATGGTATGTTGAGTGGTAAAGTTGTTAAGATTTCCTATATCCTTACCTCTTCCTTTATATGCCTTTTCAAGCATGAGACCAAGAGTTCCTTGTAGCTTGTTTTCTATCTTTGGAGTCATGTGTGATATTGTGTTTCCATGGTGTCATTATGTTATGCATGTTCTTAATGAGTTTATGTTTGAATGAGAAGATAAGTTTTCATGAACTAAGTTCCTCTTGTAGATGTGCATTTAGTATGAGATGTCTATATGCTTCATGAGGATAGATGTTAAACATGCCTAAATCTACTTTGTGAAGAAATTGCTTAATGTGCCTAATAATGTTATGATGAGCATGATTTGAGTTGGAGAAGGAAGTTCCTCCAATGAAAAGAGAAATGATGAAGTTATGTTGCATAATAAGCTTGTAGATGTAGTTCCTACTTTCTTGAATTGTATGGATTATGTTTGAGATGGAGTTGATGTTTCATCCTAGTTTTTTGCTTTGTATATGATGTTTAATGCATGATGGGCTAATAGTCTGAGTCGTTAACCCCTTAATATATTAAATGTGACATTCAAGGATGAATATTCCTAAGTGGGGGATAATGCAATGACCCGTAAAACGAATAAGTAAAACTAGAGCCTAACTTGTGTGTCTTCGAGTTTTCATGAAGTTTGATGTTGTCCCAAGTCATGGTTTAGGGGTTTAACGGTTTAACGTCAAGGTACAACTCCTCAAGGACCACCCTAGGGGTCCTTTAGGAGGACTCTATACCCTAACCCCCAAGACCTCTTGAAACCAACAAGCTGCCTAAGACATAGTGACCTACGAAAGGGGACCACGCCCCATGGATGGCCTCCATAGTGAAGGCCCCCAAAAACATACCACAACCACGGACCACGAGGGACAGCACGAGATGTCAACCCATCCACAGTCTGTGCATGGGGATCCGTCAATTGAACCTGCAATCTGTGAAATGGTTAGCCATTATGGGGGTGAATTGGTAAATTCACCCCAAGTCCTAATAAATATATGGACGGTTATTTTGGATTTATTAAATTATTTTAAGAGTATTAAGAGTGTCAAACTCTATTTTAGATTTTATTATTTTAAAACCTCCCTTCCCCTCCGAAAGTCATCACTACGAACCTTCATTGGAGTTGAAGACTTCAAACTTTCCAGGTCAAAATCTTTAAGTTTATAAAGAGATTTTCTTGGGATTCATCTTAAAAAGGTTTGGTGGTCTTTATCCTTGACTTATTATCTTTCAAGGAGCCAACTTCAAAGTGATTTCAAATCTTCAAAGTTTACCCCAAAACCCTAACTTTCAATCTATGCGTAGTTTCAATTCAAAATGATTTCTAAATGCATTATTGCATTAAATTGTGAATGAATTGTGGATTTCAAGATGATTTAAGATGGATTCTTCCTAGAACCCATGTTTTTCCCTAAATTCCTAAGTTGTGAATTGAGATTGAGATTTTATTGATTATGATGGAATGTGAATTGTTAATGTTTATATGGATATAGAATGTTGAAATTATGCTATTACTCTTGCCTAATTTTATTGATCCACTTGAAAAGTTGAGGTATTTAGTTACTATGTATAATGTATAGGATATGCACGTGGTTTCAATGATAGAATGATAATCTTGTATAGAATGTAAATGTGTTATGATTTAAAGCATATTCTCACTTAACACTCATGAATGTGGATGATGGAATGTGAAGGATTCTATAATCTAATGTTGTATATCTTGAATTGGTAGACTTGTGCATCCTATTCTTGTATGAATGAATGTAGAAGTGACTGTGTATCTTAAATTGGTAGGCTAAATCATCTTTTTCTTATATTGATAGATGTGATCATGAATAAAATATCTTGAATTGGTAGGCTTAGGCACCCTCTTCTTCAATTAATGAAAGTATTGTTGAATCTTGAGTTGGTAGGCTTAGGCATCCTCTCTTGTGTAATGAATGTGTCTTGACTTGATGAATATGAATCTATAGGACAGTAGAATTCTTTTCATAAATGAATGATGGAGTATTCTAGGCTATGACATGAACCGGAAGACCTAGTGTTGGTAGCCATTCATGATGTGTGTAGAAACTAATGTGATGAACTTTGAATCAGTAGACCTACTATTGGTAGCCCTTTCATGTGTGAAATGATGATCCTTGAATCAATATGCCTAAGGCAGCCTTTCATGAAGAATTAGTAGGCGTATGGCACCTTTACAAGATTATTCAATGAGCTATCTTATAATGTACCTTGTATCGGTAGGCTTATGGAACCCTTTCATGTGTAAATAATGTTCCTTAGGTCGGTAGGCCATTGGCACCCTCTCATGTGTAACAATGTTAGATAAATGAAATACTCTATGGCAATGGAGGCTAAGCACCGAGTTGATATGGTAAGATGGAAACTCTCCCAATGTTAGGCAAGGGTTTCAATGAACGTCTTTCTTATCCCATAACTATGTGCCTACATTGGAGATTTACCGATTCTACCCTAGGCAAGTAGACCAACCCTTACGATGTGGAATAGTATATCATATTCCATGATTTAGCTTTCATTGTCTACGCCAGTTCATTCCTATTTCCCATCATGTGAGATGTACATTATGGTCTCTTGATGAGTTCTATGAAGTGTGGGTGGTAGTATTGGATGTTATTCATGCATTGCATGAGTAGGCTTTGAGAGGGCCGTTGTGAGTCCTCTAAACCTTAATGAACAATGTATAAATGTCCTCTTATGATAAAGTTAATGAGAATGTTGATCTAATGTCTAATGAATGAAGGTCCTCTAAATGAATATATAGATGAATGTTGACTTAAATGCTTAAATGTTCTGATGCATGCTATACTTGGATTGTATTATGAGTTACTTCCCTATGATGACTTATCGTATATGAGTGTTCTTTGTCTATTGTGACTTCAAAGGAGTAATTAGTGTGAGTAATAGTATGGGATGATACCTGCACATTGCACAAGTATGACTTAGAGTTATCTTAGATGCTGGTACTAATGTGATGATGTGACTCATATAATGGTTATGTCTGTTATATGCTTTATTGTGTAAAGGTGCAAAGTATGAACGGTAAGTTCACTTTTGGTGGCCTTAAGGTGGTACCTTAGTATGGGTGGTGGTATGGGACGCTACCCATACATTACATAAGGTATAGCTTGAGGGTTACTTTAGGTGAAGGTAAAAGGTTTATATGTGGATTCTATTCTAATGTGATAATATGACTTGTATGTTGGCTGTTACTTCTATTATGCCTCTTTTATCAAGGTTCATAAAGGTTTACCAAAATGGCATATATCATGACTTACAAATAAAATATCTATTTTATGCATGTTTTTGCATGGTTTCCATACTTAGTACCTTTTGTGCTAACCCCATTCTTCTCCATTTTTACCAAAGTGTAAGGTTTGGAGATTTTGGTGCTCTATGCTTGAGGTGTAGGTTTCGAAGGCTCTTGAAGATGAAGACTTGGTGAGTCCTTATGTCTTTTAGTTTTGGTTAAAGCTTTTGTATGGGCTAAGTACCAAGTGTTGTATTCAAGTATAAGATGGTTTGAGACATAGTAAATAAAGTGTAGAAAGTCTTCCGCTTTCTTTCTAATGAAAATGTCTTCGATTGTAAAGAAAGTTTTAAATTCTTCTCTATTTTCCTTTGTTCTTATGTTCAAGAATGCTCTGAGGCTTGTATAAGACCCCTTTGGGGTCATGTACACCGTGTCGCATAGCACTATGATCAGCATTGGGAAAGGAAGGGAAGTCTAGCGCTATTTGGCCCTCATGGCCATCTCCTGCTCTATGATCAGCCCCAAGTTTAGCCTCTTCGTAGCTATGATCGACTCGAGACAAGCCGCCTTTGGGTGGCAGAGCATGGACTAATTATGTGAACGCATGGTGGAGCTACTAATGAATCCAAACTAATATTGAGCAGTGATGTTCAAATCCTTCTTCTCAATGGGAGCTCCTTCTTCAATCCACCTCGGGTGTCAGAGATAAGGGGAGCTAGCTAGACCTTTAGGTCATAGAGGGTTTGTGTTGTAGTCAATTCCTCACACTCATACTTGAATCCTGTAGCTCTGTCAAGTGTAGCATTGATATCATCGCTGCTGCATCACACTATTCTCCTCCGTACCACTACAGATGTCACTGGTCTAAAGGTGTTGGCCTTCTTCTTTCCTTGGTGCACTAAATCACCATAAGAGGCCTTAAGGCCTGGTGAAAATGTCGAATCTATGGGCCTCACCTTTTCATTCAACATCCATGGGTTTTGTAACTTTTGGTGATACATCACTGCATCACGAACTACTCGGCGATGTGTTTACTGCTCCTTTTTATCGTCGATTTGGTTTCATCCCTCAGAGCTGGCACACTGGAACTTTAGGTGGAGGGATTGTCCCTTCAGTGATTCACCGAACACTCTTGGCGATCACCACACTTGCCTTTCTTCAATTCTTTAGGTCGTTTTGTTCCTTTCTGCATGTTACTGTCCTTACCTTATTCCTCAATTCCATGTACCTAAAAATCAAGGATTTTTCATCAGTTTATGGCAAATTAAGTATTTAAGGACACTAAATCTATTTAATAAAAGCCCTAAATAAGTCCAAATCTCGGACTCATCACTTGGGAGCACTAAAACCTGAACAACTAGGCGGAGCATGCCTACCATCTCTTCCCTCAGTATCACATGAATGAAAATATTTCATCTCATAACCACTCTTACCACAACTAAAGCAACTATCCGTATTGGCTAAAGATTTAACATCAGTTTCCTTCCATACCTAGCAGGAATATACAAAGAAGATCCACAACCATTTCCACCTTGAGGCTTATAGTTAAACACCCTATCTTTGTTGAAATTTGGAGCCAGATAATTAGAAGAACCTTGATAGGAAAACCATTGTTTGAATCTAGAACGACCACATCCATCAGACCTCAAGTGTGAAAAGTCATCATCCCCGATCTTTGCCATCTTGGACTCCATATACTTTTCATTAAGCTTCTCCTGTTCAATTTGTTGGACATGAGTCATTAAATGGGAAATATCTATTTTCTTAATGAGCATGGTGATGTGACATTCTTTAACCCCCATTTTGGACATACTTGAAAGAAACTTACTCGTCTTTGACCTAGAATCGACAACCGTTATAGGGGTATATTTGCAAAATTGTGTTAATTTAAAAGCATTCTCCTTCACACTCATACCTCTTTAATGAAGGTTCATGAGATCAAACACCTTTTCATCTCTAATATCAAAGTGAAAAAACCTTTTAAGAAAATCAACCTCAACACCTAATCATGAGGATCCACATCAACTGCTCTATTCTCTTTCCATTGGTAAACCAGACTTGAGAGACACCTTTAAGTTGATAAAGAATCAATTCCGCCTTTTCCACCATTGTTAGTTGATGAGTCAGGGATTTCCACTCATTTAGGGCTTTATATTCAAAGATTTAGTGTCCTCAATGTCGATTTTATACTCTAAACAAATTTTAATATGCTAATTCGCTGCAAGTAAGGCAAATGAGCAAGGCAAGGACATTACCAGGCAAAAAGGAGCGTTAAATCTAAAAAAAGTGAAGAAAAACAAGGCTGGTACACGCCAAAGCCACTCGGTGAATCGCCGAGTAGACCTTCAACTCGTCAAAAGTTCAAGTAAGCCAAATCATGGACATGATCAACTTGGTGATAAAAATGGTAATTCAATGTATCACCAAAATGCTCGGTGATGACGATTTAGCCCGACTAAAGTTACAAAGTAATGGGCGAAAAGCCAAGCCAAAAAGGTGAGAATGGGAGCACTTGGCTCATCACCGGAAAGGTCGGTGAGCCCAACTTGGATCACCTAATGTTACAACAATGAAAGGGTAAAAAGCCAAGCCAAGAAGGCGATGGAAAGGAGCACTCGGTGCATCGCTGACCTGGTTGGCGAAGCCCAACTTATTTTGCCAAGTGGTTCCCAAGCTGAAATTCTAGGAATGCATAAATGTAGCATTCTAAAAGTAAAAAAGGAGTTCTGGAGATTTTGAGAGTTCTCGCATTGTCCAGCTCTAGGTTTTTTTATCCCTAATATTCTGAGCGTTGTTCTTTAACTTTCTGAGTAAAGATTTAGGGTTTATTTGATTTTGAATTCAATTTAAACATTCTTCAAGACTTGTGGATTGTTGTCATAGATGATGGAAAACATAGTTGGTAAGATTTTCTTGCTCTTTATTATGTGTGACGAAAACCCCCATTCTTGGTGGTATTGTTATATGATTGAATGCTTCAATTAGCTTATGGGTGGTAGGATATACTGATTTGATTATTGAATTGAAGTGGGTTCAATTGATTGTTGAGTTTTAATTGATGAATTGTAGTTGCAAATACAATTCTAACCTATCACTCTATGCTTGCTTGAGAAAGAAGTTTTAGAGTTAAAACTATTAATTTATTATTGTAGTGGTTGGGTTATTGCGCATTTAGCTTGAGAAAGTGGGTCTAAATTCAATCCTACTAATCTAGCTTGAAAAAGTAGATTGATTGAGGTATTGGGTTTTTTAGATGTGTTATGCTTGTCGATATATTTAATTGAGAAATGGCTATTGAACCTAAAACCTAGCCTATCCACTAAGATTCAACTAGTTTTAGTAAATACTAGTCACCCATTTAGCGAAAATGGCATTCAATTGATCACACTTCCAAGGATCTCTCTCTACTTATTTATTCTCGATTGTTCGTAGTTGTTAACTGTTCGCTCAAAACCCACCCATTTTACATTAATTGCAAACCCTTTGTGATTTACTTTATTGTCTTGAAAATGTCTACACCAACAACCGATTAGAACACTATTTTATTTCATAATTGAATTCTTTACCGTATCACTCCCTGTGGGATCGACCCTAACTGTTAGTTGGATTTATACTTGATTGCGACCGCCAACACTTAGAATTGAATGAAGTGTAGTTGAGCGTTATCAAAAATGGCACCACTGATAGGGAGTGGTGTTTAGAATTCTTTAAGTGAAGTTTAGTTGTCAACTAATTTCGTTGTAGTTGAATCAACTTATTTTTATGCTTTGTTGCCTGATATTAAACAAGTGAAGAGATGAGTATTAACAGGAGCAAAGCTAGTCAACTTGGGCACAATGATGACATTGGTAACTTGCACGATGTCAATGAAGATCCTTTGGGAAATGCAGATAGGCAATGCGGTGTTTCATGTGACTAGCACTATGTTGCAGTTGTTGCAAATGAAGGGTCTATTTAGAGGTCTAGCTACTAAGTATCCTAATGACCACATCCGAAACTTATGGATGTGTGAGAGCCATTTTCTTTCAAGAACATCACTTAGGAATCAGTCCAACTTCTTTTGATTCCATTTTCTCTAATGGGGGAGGCAATAAAGTGGTTGGCTGATTTACCAAGGGATTGAATCACTACTTGGAAGGAGCTCACTTATGTATTTTATGTAAGATTTTTCCCTCCCTCGAATATGGTGAAGTTGATAGATAATATTTAGAACTTTAAGCGACTGGATGGTGAACAAATTCTTGAGACATGGTTGAGGTTTTAGAAGTTGTTGATCCTATGTCCAACTCATGTACTCCCAAGTAATGTGTTGTTACAATATTTCTACCGAAGCCTCGACTCAGTCAACAAAGGTGTGGATGTCCAACTTTTTTGAGGAGGAATCATGCAACAAATGTTCGATATAACATCTAATCTTCTTGATGAGATGACAAAAATCAATCATGCTTGGTACACTAGAGAAGATCAAGTGTTCCATTTAAACTTAGGGATGCAAAAGAGCAAGTGGAGAAGAACCAAGAGGAAGATGAAAACATGGGCAAGATTATGTCCTAGAAGGAGTTATTAAAGCAACAGGTCGTGTGGGGTATTCAGGACAACAAAGAGGCGTAAAAGGCATCAAGATTATATGAGGGTTCTTGCCTTGGCTTTTTAAAAGTGGGCGGGAATCAAGGTTGGAACACATTTAGTGAGGATGGGTGGAGAAGTTACAATTGAGATTGGGCTGACCAAAATAACTTTTGGAGGAGAGAAGACGACTATGATGCTTACTACATGCACATGGGTGATAGCCCAAGATCTAGGAAGAGTTCTGGAAGCTTTCGGGTGGATGATTTGTTATCCCGCATTCTAAACAAGGTGGAAGGATCCGATGAAATGCTGAAAGAAATGAAGGTGACCTCTCATCCTTGAATAATAAAGTAAACTTGCACTCAGATTCTATCAAGCAACTTGAATATCAAATGAGTTAACTTTTAGTCCAATTAGAATCCAAGCCACAAGAGAAGTATGTAGTTGATATGATGATGAATTCAAAGGTTAATCATGATAAATTCTTGGTGGCGTTGACTCGGAGTGGGAAATTAATAGGTGGCAATGTGAAAGATAATGGTGAGGCAACCACTAGTAAAAAAGTATATGATGCCGTTGGTTTAGAGGAATCTGACCATGCACCGAGAAATGACATACCCAAAGAGGTTGAGGAAAGTCCGAAACAACTCACAAGCGAGGACTTGGAAGCATCTCATCATGAGGTTGCGTCTTTTTCAAAGCCTATTAAACTGTTGCCCAAAGTCAGTCTGACATTCCCTCAAAGACACAAAAAGTGGGATGAAAATGCAAACTTCCAAAAAAATTTTCTCTGTGTTAAATACTCTGTCTATCAATCTGCCCTTAGTGGAAGCATTGTTGGAAATGTCGAGCTATGCAAAGTTCATGAAAGAGTTAGTCACCAAGAAAATGAGTATAGATTTTGAAATGGTGGAGTTGTCTCATAGTGGTAGTGCCATCATGACAAGCAATGTGATTATCAAGAAAGTCGATCTGGGGGCATTTACTATCCTTGTACTATTGAGATTCTTCAGTTTGCCAAAGCTTTGTTGTACTTGAGCGCAAGTATTAAATTGATATCGTATTTCATTTTCAAACAAATTGGGTTAGACGAATCTAAAACCATAACAATGCGTCTTCTCATGACTGATCGATCTATTAAGTATCCCATTGACATAATTTATGATATCTTGGTGAAAATGGATACGTTCATTTTTCCAGCTGACTTTGTTATTTTGGATTGTGAGATTGATGTTGTGGTGCCTATTATATAAGGTAGACTGTTTTTAGATATTGGAAGAGACCTTATGGATGTTGAAAGTGGTGAATTGAATATTTTGGTAAATATTGAGGAGGTTACTTTCAATGCGTGCAAATCGATGAAGAAACTGAGTGACATAAAGTAGTTTCAAACCTTGATGTGATTGATGAGGTAGTGGCTAGTGTAAGTGAGGTGTTTTGTGTGGGGGAACCTCTCCCTTTCGTCCTTTCAATTTATGACAAGGAGGAAGTTCAAGGTTATGATGAAGTTGTGGCTTCTATATCGGGTTTAGATTCTTACTCTAAGTATACAATGAAGCTTAACATTGATCTTAAAAATCGAGAAATTCCTTCTGCCAATCCATCCATCTAAGAGCCACCAAAGCTTGAATTGAAAGTGCTCCCATCCCACCTTTGGTATGCATTTTTGGGGGCAAGTAACACCTTGTCTGTCATCATTGCTGTAGATTTGCTTGAGTGGCAAGTAAATTACTTGTTGATGTATTGAAACAATACATTAAATCTATTGGATGGACAATTGATGATATTGTGGGGATTCCCCCCGACATATATACTCATAAAATACAATTGGATTGTGAATGTAAACCAAGCGTTGAGCATCAAAAGAGGCTAAGCCCACAAATGCAAGAAGTGGTGAAGAAGGAAATCATCAAGTGGCTCGATGTAGGTGTAGTATACACGATTGCGGATAGCAAATTGGTGCAATGTGTGCCAAAGAAAGGAGGAATTACGGTAGTTCCAAATGGAAAAGGGGAACTTGTGTCTATAAGACCGGTCACTGGGTGGTGTTTATGCACAGACTACCGGAAATTGAATGCATGGACTGAGAAATGCCATTTTCCTATGCCTTTTATGAACTAAATGATTGATAGGCTTGCAGAGCGTTGATGTTATTGCTTTTTAGTTAGTTATTTCAGGTACAACCAGATTTCCATTATGTCGGAAGATCAAGAGAAGACTACTTTTACATGTCCCTATGGAACTTTTGCTTCTGAGAGAATGTCGGTTGGGTTGTGCAATGCTCCCACAACATTCCAATGATGTATGCTTTCTATTTTTACAGATATGGTCGAAGACTCAATGGAGGTCTTTATGGATGATTTTTCAGTTGTTGGTGATTCATTTGAAGCATGTCTTTAACCCCCTGGGCAGGTACTAGAAAGGTGTGCCAATCTTGTTCTAAATTGGGAGAAGTGTCAATTCATGGTGAAAGAGGGCATTGTTTTTAGGCATAAAATTTCAGGAGAAAGAATGCAAGTGGATCGGGCTAAAGTTGAAGTCACTGCTAAACTACCTCCTCCTATTTCGGTAAAAGGTGTCCATAGTTTTCTAGGCCATTCATGTTTTTACAGGTGAATTATAAAGGGATTTTACAAGGTAGCTCACTCTCTTTGTAAATTTCTAGAGAAGGAATCGATCATCAACTTTGATAATCAAAGTTTTCCTAAAAGCATTTTTGTGCTTCAAATAAAAACTAGTGTCAACCCCGATCATTATTGCACCGGATTGGAGTATTCTGCTCGAATCCATGTGTGATGCTAGTGGTGTTACTTTGGGGGTTATTCTTGGTCAACGAAAAGGCAAACAATTTCACCAAAGTGCTCCAAAGTGTGCATACAACCGCCAAATTGCTCCAAATTGGCTACTATTGGCCATCACAATACCAAGATACTCACGTTCTCATTAAACAATGTATTCAATGCCAAAAGAAAGGAGGAGTATAATGACAGCATGAGTTACCTCTTAATCCCATCCAAGAGGTTGAGTTGTTTAATGTTTGGGGAATCGACTTCACGGGTCCGTTTGTGAGCTCTTTCGATAACAAGTACATCTTGGTGTCAGTTGATTACATTTCAAAATGGGTAGAAGTTGTAGCTTTGCCCAATAATAAAGGAAAGAGTGTTGTGCAATTCTTAATGCGATACATCTTTGCAAGGATTGGTACCCTGTGTGCTATTATCAGTGATGGAGGGTCCCATTTTTGCAACTAGTTGTTTGATTCGTAGTTGAAAAAATACAGAGTGAAGGACAAAGTTGCAACCCCCTACCATCCACAACAAGTGACTAAGTTGAAGTTTCATCAAGAAATCAAGAGTATTCTAACAAATAATAGTCAATGCAAATTGGACTGACTAGTCTCGAAAGTTGGATGGTGCTCTTTGGGCGTACTGCACCACTTTCAAGACTCTAAATGGTATGTCACCATACCACTTAGTATTTGGAAAGTCTTGTTACCCCCCAATCGAGCTTGAAAAATAGGCACTATGGGCATTAAAGGCACTAAACGTGAATTAGGGGAGGGGGGGATTCTTCGAAAGAACGAGTCAAACAATTCCATAAAATAAATGAGTTTTAGTTGAGGACGTACGAAAGTTCAGCCCTTTAGAAGGAGAAAATGAAGAAATTTCATGATGCAAAGGTCTTTCGATGAGAGTTCAAAGCTAGCAATCTTGTTTTGCTTTATAACTCTCGCTTAAGACTCTTTTTAGGTAAACTCAAATCAAAATGTTCAGGCTCGTTCAAAATCACTCGACTGTTCACAAATGGGGAAATTGAGGTAGCAAAGAAGGTTCGACATTCAAAGTAAATGGGCAACGCTTGAAGCTCTACTTTGGAGAATAGCTTAATGTTTTGGTAATTGAAGTGGTGTATTTGGAATATGCGTGAGACCATTTTCACGTCATGCCATGACGTTAACTAAGGCGCTTCTTGGGAGGCAACCCAAGTTTTAGTTGTTTTTGAATAACGTTTGCTGAATTTGTTGGTCAAAATCCTCATTTCTGATATAACAACAATTTGGCGAGATGATTGACTTTTTGGTGCACCGCCGAACCAATCAGAGAGCCCAACTGAGAGCGCCATTTTGATTCAACTGGCAGAAAAACTTATTTTAGAAATTTCATCGAGCGGCATAAACCTTTGGCGAACCGCGGAACTAGTCGGTGAGCCCGACTAATCTCGCCTTTTTACTCAATTTGGTAAACTACGTTTCTTGAAAATTTAGTGAGTCTATGCCAGCTTGGCGATTCATCCAATGGTTTGGCATGTCTGGCACCTACTCACTAACTGGGTGTGAAGTGAAAAATCTTCCACCTTTGACCCTTTCTTCTCATATCCTAATTCATAGTTTCTTTTCTTTTGATTCTCGTTCATTGTCAAGAATCTTAAAATAATTTTCAACTCGTAACTACTCTACGTGTTGACTATTGGTTCTTGAATTTACTTCTTTTTTAGTGCTTTTCTTTTTGTGCTTTTATTGGTTTTACTTCGTAGCAACTTCTTGATTCAAGTTCATTTGCTTTAATCCAGTCGTCCGTTTTTCTTTAAATAAAAATCCACTCTAGCCAAGAGTAGAAATTGAGACCTTGTGATCAATCGAGTATAAGCAATTTTTACTATTAGCTGCTCCAATTTGAGAGGCAACTAAAGGTGTGCACACACGACTGATTGTGAGTTCATTTAACTAATACTAATGTTGTGTGCTGTTTTGTTGTGTTGTCTTAATTGTTAGATACCGTGGCCACTGGAAAGGAGACCCTCCCACTTAAGGGGAAGGTTACCTAGAAATCAATATTAGAGGCAATTGTTGATATGAGTTGGAGAATGGCGAACATAAAAGAGCGAATGGCCTCTGTGGAAGGTAGGTTGTCAGGAATAGAGGAGAGGTTGAACACCCCTTCGAATAGGGTGCCATAATCTCAACCTAACCCTATTGTTTATCCTTCAATACGTAAGTATTATTATGTAGGTACAAGCGTAATGAAGGAAGGAACACAAGTTTCGGCCAAAGAACCTACAATTAAAGGTGTGATGGATGCACTAATTGGATGTTCCAATATCCAAGGTAATGAAGATCTTTTTTCTGAGCATCAAGGTACAATAGCTAATCTTAACACTTTTACCATTGCAAATAAACTAAGTATGAATGTTAGCTTGTCTTTATCTATGCCTATTGATTATTTACTATGTGTTGATAATGTGTGTGTTGAGTATGTGGATACACTAGCTGATCCGATTGATGACCGAATTAATTCTTCTAGCAAGATCGATTTGTGTCCACCTAGTGTTCACACCCATGCTTTGAAAGATAGTACATTATTTGGTGATAATTGTGTTAATCAACTTGATTGTTAGTGTAGTTCACTGGTTGAGGGTTCCTGTAATGTGATTAAGAAACCTAAATTTGGTGGTAGTAATGATAATGTTGATCATTGAGTAGGAGTGACTCTTTGAGCATGTCTGTTGTGGATGATACAAATGCTTGTTTTGCTCATAGAGATCATGTGCTCGAAATTGCTTTGAAAAATGATGTGTCTTTTTGAGAGTGAACTTGACTGTTTTAATTCTTTCCTAGAAGTTGATCATTCCCTCTTTAAGTATAATATCTTATTTGAAGAAGATGAAATCACTCCTAGTGATGTACCTAGTGATGTGAATCTTGAGAGTAGTGTAGTTCTTAATAACTATACTATCGATAGCAACCCACTATGGTGTGTAGCCTTTCCTCCCAAAAATGGAAATATGTTCTTGGAAGATGAGAGTACTCTTGTGGGGAAGAAAGGTGATGAGGAGGAAGGTAGTGTTTGTTTTCCCATTACCTCTTCGTTTTGGTGTGTTTCACTTCTTGATTGTATGACTAAAGATTTCGAGCCTATTCGTAGTCACATCCATGTAAACACCCTAGAGGAAGTTTATTTTAGAGACATATTTCTCTATTACCTATTTACATATGATGATGCTCATGTTGTTGAGTAGAGTATGTTGTTAAGAGGAACGAGTGTCCACCTGATAAATGGATGTGCACTTGATCTTACTACATGGCTTGCCTTTCTATTTGACCCCAGTAATGGGCTGAATTATAGCATTTGTGTCGGAATTCTTGGTCAAAATGGTAGGCATATGGTGGTTGACATTATTGATTCCTTTCCCTATGCGGAAAAGCTCTTCTTGAGGTTTTACCATCCACTTGAAGGGCCTACATTGTGTGTGGGGAAGGATAGCTTCCTATACCCTTTTTCTATTTCTTACCCTAAGCAAGATCTTGTTGAATGTGCATCTCATGGGGTAGGCGATATTTGCAAAGAGGAAGTGAAGTTTGTACCTTCCTTTACTGTCTCTTTGCATATGATGAGATCCCTAGTTGGGTTAGGAGTGCCTTGCATGTGTATTAGGGTACCACTGAGGTCTACACTTGTTGGTATAACCCTGTTTTGTGGACCCTTTTTCCTATTGATCCAACTGAATGCTTGAAGGTATTTGAACTGGTGGAAGTATCATATTTTGGGTGGTATTACCATTTTGATGAGAAGGATAACCATTATCCTTGTTCTCCATTTGTGGGTTTGATAGCCATGACAATAGAGGATGTTTGGTTGTTCCTTGAGTTTGACTCTCCTCGGTTAAATGGTTTAAGTGCTAACCTTTGTACTATCCATCATGCTAAGAGGATAAGCTTCTTGCTTGTGATCTATATGATTTTACAATGTTTGGATTCAAGGACTCAGTTTTATCTACTTGACATAAGGGAGGCCTTGTGCTTGTTTGATTGTGGAACCAATGAGGTCTTACATTTGATGTTGTCTAAGTGTATTGGTTCCTACGCTATACCCCTTTGTCTAAGCTTATTTATTAGCCAAATATCTATTACTTTGACGGGTTATAAACCCTTTGTTAATATTTGTGATGCTTGGTTATATGTTAAGTTTGTGCATCCTTGGAATGGTCATGAAATTGTTATTGCTAACGCTAACCCTCGTGCCATGAGGATCTTGTTCTTGTTTTCTCTCCCTATGGTTTTTCAAGATATGGATTTGAGGATGAATCTAAGAAGGGGATAATGATGTAATCTAGAGTACCTCAAGGCTATCCATTCACGAACATCAATGCTTTGACAGAGTGTTCATAAGGATGGAGGTTGTTGGGCATGTTTGGATGACGAGGAGGGAGTTCCATCCCTTGTATCAGAACATACACACCTTGAAAGAGCTCCCAATTAGGCAACACCATGCTTGGATGATAGCTTGGAGCGTGGGAGGCCTAACAAAGCAAGAAGGAGCAAGTGGAGATATTGTTCCGTTCGGCAAGCTGGCCTCCACATCGACGACTCACCAAAGCCCTTTGGCGAGGGGTCCAAGATCGCGTAATGGCCCTAGGAGCTGCGGAGCAAGGCTGCTCATTCCGCGAGCAAGGAGATCACTCGGCACATCACCCTTTGACCACCAAGACTGTTGAAAGTTACAAAAGGGGCCAAGAGTAGGAGCCATGTAGGTTTCAACGCTGAACCCAATGGGCGCATCGCCAAGAGGATTGCGCGAGCCCGACTTAGCTTGCCCATTGGCCATTTTGGCTCACTTTTGGGCCCATCTATGTAATAATGCATTAAACTATAAGTAGGCCTTTAGGGGTTCATTTTAGGTGAGACTTGTTTGAATTTTCTAGTTATAAACCTGAACTCCTTGTGTGAAGTGTTTGAAAGCTTGGTATAAGCTTTTGTTGATTCATGTATAGAAACTAAGACTTAGGTGTTTTTTGTTGGATTAACGAATTGAGGTCTTTCGATTTAATATACATTTAGTTTGCTCTTTGCTTCCTCTTTTTATGCTTATCTATTATTTACGCATTATATTGTAGTTTTTCTTGTGAGAATTACATCATTTGGTATCAGAGCTGAGCTTAGTATTGTTCCTATGATTCTAGTCTTTGGTTTTGTTGCCACATAAAAAGTGTTCAAAATGTTTTTGAAGAAATTCTGAAATGGGTCTTGTTGATTTGAGTCTTCTTGGAGTTTCCAAGGTTAGATTAGTGTTCCCTAACCTATTTTTAGTCTAGGGATGAGATTTGAAAAGGTTTGTTTCAATATTGAAGAAACCACCATTGAAGGTTGAAGAAACTTGAAGAAGACAAAGTGGGTTGTGATATGCGAAAGTTTTGGCAAGGAATTGAGTGCTAATAAGTATTGGACTTTGTTCCCTATATCTAAGAGAGATTATATTTGGAATTTCATGAAATTCCAAGCTAAAAATCTAGAGGGTTTTATTTTACGTCATCATCTTGTTCTTGAAGTTCTTGAAGAACATTCAAATCTTCAATGTGAATAATATTAAAAAAAATGGAGTTTGATTCCAAAAGGGAAGAAAGAGAAAGTGTAAAAGTGTTTGTAAAAAAAGGAATTTACCTAAAAGGGTAAAGACTAAAGGATAAAGGAATAGGGGGAGGGAGGGGACCACAAAAGGTCAATTTTCAGAATTGTGCAAGTGAAACTTGAGGAATTTGGGTGAATCCCGGCTTGGATCACCCATTCCACTTGGCGCGTCGTCCTTTGGGCAGCTAGGTCGCCGAGTTGGCCCTCATTTTGGTGGAGATACTAGAAATTTTGGCAAGCTAAGCCCTGGTCGCCGAATCCACTCGGCGCATCTCCAAACTTCCACCCAGATCACTGAGTTGCCTAGGCCGATTGTCGAGTTTGGTGAGCCTATCTTCAAGTTGGCGAGCTGAACTTCACGTAAGGCGAAGAAAACAGTGCATTTGATGATTGGAAGCTCATCCTGTGACCCTTTCTTCTGAGGTCCTAATTCGTAGTTTCTGTTCTTTTGATTCTCGTTCTTTGTCAAGAATCTTAAACTGATTTTCAACTCGTAACTACTCTAGGTGTTGACTATTGGTCCTTGGGGGGTCGTACCTTGACGTCTAATCCCTAAACACTAAACCTTAAGAAACCCTTAATCGTAAAAAACCCTCAGCCCTAAACTCTAATAAACCCTAAACATTAAAAAACCCTTATCCTTAAACCCTAAGAAATCATAATTCCTAAATATTTAGAAACCCTTAACCCTAAGCCCTAAAAATAATCTTTTACCAAACCCTAAAAACGTCTAAAAACATAAACCTAAAACAACCTAAAAACCCTATAGATCCCTTTAATCTAAGCGCTCCCGTGGTTCGCGAGAAGGAAAGAGGATGTTGCATCTGGCACAAGATGATAAAGAGAGAGCTTTATCTATCGATGAATAGCAGATTGACGAAGCTCTTGGCATTTCTTTGTTTTTCTCTAAATCTTAAACCTTAAGAAACCCAAAATCCTAAAGAACCCTAAGTAACCCTAAAAACCTTTAAGAACACTAAACTTAAAAAACCCTAAACCTGAAAAACACTAAAAAAAACCCTAAACCTAAGAAACACTAAAATAACCCAAAACCCCAAGAAACCCTAAACAATAAATCCTAAACCCAAAGAAACGCTATACCTTAGGGCCTAAACCCTAAACCTCTTAGGCGTAAATCCAAACATTAAGAAACCATAAAAAAAACCCTTAAAACCCCTAAAAATCTTTTAAAACCCTAAACCTAAAAAATCATTAAAATATCATAAGCCCTAAAATATAAATGCTAAAAAACTCAAAAATTTCCTTAAACCTAAAACCCTAAGCCCTAAATCATAAACCAAGAAACCCTAAACCCTAACATACGCTAAGAAACACAAAAACTTAAACCTTAAGAAACTCTAAACCTTAAAACCTTATAAACCCTAAGCTCTAAGAAATCCTAATACCCTAAAACCTAAACACTAAGAAATTATAAACCCTATGAAACCCTAGAGACCTTTAAAAACTCAAAACCTAAAAACTCTATAAAAAAAACCCCTTCAAAACCCCTAAAATGTGTAAAAACCTTAAACCTAAAAACACTAAGTCCTACAACATAATTTACCCTAAATATCATTATAAAAAACCCTAAACCCTAAGAAACCCTACGAAACCGTAAACCATAAGAATTCCCTAAACCCCAACAAAATCTAAACACTAAGAAACCCTAAGCCCTAAAAGACCTTAAAAATGCTTGAAACAGTAACCCTAAACTCTAAATCCTAAACCCTTTAAAACCATATTCCCTAAACAAAAACCCTAAACCCTAAACCCAAAAGACACTAAGAAACCTTAACCCTAAAAACACCAACATATCTTTAAAAACTCTAAACCTAAAAAACACATAAGAAATCCTAAATCTAACAAGCCCAAAAAAAACAACCTTAACCCTAAACCCTCGAAAAACCCTAAACCCTACATCCTAAAAGACTAAAAAAAAAAACCTCAAAGAAACCTTTAAACACTAAACCTCTAAATCCTAAGAAACCCTAAGCCCTAAACCCTAAATTCTAAACCTTAGGTTCTAAGTCTTAAACCCTAAGAAAGCCTAAATCCTAGGAAATCCTAACGCATAAGAGATTCTAAACCCTAAAAAAACTAAGCCTAAAACACCCTAAAAAGATTCCCTAGAAAGTCCTTAAAAAAACCCCAAAACGCCCTTTAAAAACCCAAAACCTCAAAATTCTAAACATTAATCGCTAACAAACCGTAAACCTTGAACCCTAAAAAATCCTAAGCCCTAAAAACCCTAAAATAGACTTTTAAAACCATTAAAAAAAACAATGACCTAAACCCTAAAATAAATTCTAAAAAACCCTAAATCTAAAACCCTAAGAAACCTTAAGCCCTAAGAACCCCCTAAACTGTAAAAACCCATAAAAAAATCCTGATAAACCTTTGAAAATCCAAAACCAAAAAAACCCAAAAAAAACTCTAAACCTAAAAATACCCTAGAAAAACATAATCCATAAACCCTAAACACTAAAAAACCTTTAAACAAAAAACCTAACCCTAAATCTTAAGGCAAAACCCTAAACCCTAAGAAATCCTAAACCCTTAGAAAACTTAAACCCTAAATTATAAACCCTAAACCCTAAAAGATTAAAAAACCCTAAATCTAAAACCTTAAGCTCGAAGAACCCCTAAATCATAAAAAACATAAAAATCCCAAAACAAAAACCTTTAAAAACCCTAAACCACAAAAAACTATAAACCTAAATAAACCATAGAAAAACTTAAGCCCTAGTAAAAACCCTTAAAGAAAAAAAATAAACCTAAAACCCTAAACCTTAGAAAAAACCTAATGCCCTAAACCCTAAATCGTAAAAAACCCTATGTCTGAAACCCTATGAAACCCTAAGCCATAAAAAGTGCCCCTAAACCGTAAAAATCCCTAAGAAATCCTAAAAAACCTTTAAAAATCCATAAGAAATCCTAAAAAACCTTTAAAAACCCTATACCTAAAAAACACTAAACCTAAAAATACCCTATAAAAATTTGAGCCATAAACCCTTAAACAAAAAACCTAAAACCTGTCATGCCCAAAGTCTTATTGAGACGGATAAACACTCGATGCCCTAAAGAACCGAGAGAACCAACTTATGACTTGTGGTTATCGTACATTAAACTATGATAACTATAAATCTTTTATGAGTATATGTCAAGTATGTTGATAAAAGACCAACATAGAGAGGGCCACAATAAATGTACATGCTAGGCCGTTCAAACCTTAATTACTAGAAACAAGACATAACCATGCTTTAATTTGACATTTAGTCTACAAAGACTCTAAAAGATAAACTCTTAGCTTATAACGGAACAAGACCCATCATACCCCTTAACTAATAAATAATTTCCAATATATGCTAGAGGCTTGGTAAAGCCCTAAAGCAACCTGGAGCTCACCAAAGTTCGTTGAGTATCCTCTTGAGGGATTCTATTCTTCAGTACATGTACATGTGGCATGAAACACAAGTGAAATCACATAGTACAAATGCAAAAATATTTAATATCGATAAGGATAAATGACCAACTTTGATTACACTTGTGGAATAACATATCTTACATCCACTATTGCTTATACTTGAGGAATCATGTACATTACATTCTTTGTTTATACTTAAGGAATCGTGTACATTACATTATTTAGTTATACGTGGGGAATCATGCTACATTCTTTGATTTAGTTTACTAATCTTTTCTTTATAGACTTTGTAGCATGTGACACAACGACCAGCTGATTAGTGGTAGGAGAGGATGACCCACGCTAGGCATTTTAACCTCTGGGATAGGGTCCTCATAAATAGACAAATTGGGATCAACCTTTGCTAGGCTTCTAGCCCCTGGGCTTCCACCCACAATATTATAGATTGGGAGTAACCCATACTAGCTATTATCACCCCTGAGCAGTTACCCTTAAGCACAACAAGTAGGATTGGCTCATGCTAGGTATTTTAAACCATGAGCTACCACCCATAATTGTATAAATTCATTTTACCTTGTCTCCTTAATCTTTAAGATTGTTCTTTTGACATTCATAACTTTTTTGAGATTTAAGACTATATATACCAGTGATGTGGACATGTGGATAAATTAGTTAAGGCAGAAAACAATGATATATATATAGGAAGCTAATGTAACTTTGTTGCGTTATTTAGGAACTTATATGACTTATGAACTTCATTTAGGCACAAAGAACATATAGAGGTGATCCACAAACGTGTGTGGCAACTACCTTACATGTAGCAAATGATTCATTACGATGTATAGCAAGCGATTGAGTAATTATGCTTAGAAGATCCTTCATTTAAAACATATTGGACATTTCACATGGGGGCATACGATAGCTAAGCACTTAGTAGAGACTGTCACTTCTCAAATGTAGAGGCAAGGACTATATAAGATGATACGATAGCTAAACAGTTAGTATACAATATCAAATCAAAGAGTGCATAACAATCCAAACTAATGAAGCACATAATACATATTACCTCAAGGCTATCCATTCATGAACTTCAACATATTAATGGATCGTTCACAAGGATGGAGGTTGTTGAGCATGTATGGAAGACAAGGAGGGAGTTACATGCCTTGCACGGGAACATATGTGCTTTAAAGGAGCTCCTAGTTGGGCAACACCATGCTTGGATGATAGCTTGGAGAGTGGGAGGCCTAACAAAGCAAGGAGGAGCAACTGGAGATGTTGTTCCATTTGGCGAGCTGACCTTCACATCGGCGACTCACCAAACGTCCTTGGCGAGGGTTCCAAGATTGCCAACTAGCCCAAGGAGCTATGAAGGGAAAAATACTCATTAAGCAAGCTGAAGACCATTGGCAAATCACCAAGTGAATTGGGCGATAGTCCCCAGACCACCCAAAGTTCCAGTAGATCCCCAACGAAGGCAAGGAACAGGATTCCTCACCAAGTACATTGGGTGCATTGCTGAACTATTAGGCGAGCACGACTAGGCTCGCCCATTAGCCCATTTCGGGTCACTTTTGGGCACATCAATTTAATAATGCCTAAAACTATAAATAGGCCTTTAGGGGTTCATTTTAGGGAGACTGGTTTGAATATTGTGGTTGTAAACCTAAACTCCTTGTGTGAGTGTTTGAAAACATGGTAAGCTTTTGTTGAACCTTGTTTAGAAATGGGGGTTGCTTAGGATATCGATTGCCTTCAGGTCTTCGTTAGAGTTACATGCTTCTTGTTGGATTAATAAACTGAGGTCTTTGGGTTTAACATACCCTTAGGTTGCTCTTTGTTTCCTCTTGTTGTGTCTGCCTATTTATACGGACTAGGTGCTTATTAGGACCTAGATTGGAGGTTATTGGATTTAAAACATCCTTTAGTTGCCAATTTTTTCTTATCTTGTGTCTCTTCTTCTATATTTCTTGTTTTCCGCTGTTTATTGTGATTCTTCTTGTGAGAATCGTATCATTTGGTATCTTATAGTCTACTTTCTTACATATTATATATTTTATAGCTTCAGTACTAATGCATCTAATCCATTTCATACATTTCTTATAGTTACTTCGTTCACACGCTATCCTATGAACCATATGTGCGCGTACACCATATATTTCTATAGCTTAATGCATGTATATTATGTGCTCCCTTTTACGCTAATCTAACTATGTGTCATTCCCAATGTGACTTATTTATCGGTATACTATGACCCTCTCTGTTTATTGACTTGATTTTGAACATTTTGGGAAAACATTTCCTTGTATCATTATGTAGTGAAGATATTGACCAGTACAGGTTGGGCATCTATGTAAATTTTATCGCAACCATAGATAAATAACTTAGCATAATGTCTTATCTGAAGGTGCAGCATAAAACTTTAGACTTTATATTAATAACTATGCATTCTTATAACACTCACTTTTGGAAAGCATCATAGGATAAAAGAGAAGGGAAAGTAGAGCCCCCATAAATTAGGCGTATGATTTTATGTGTCAGTTCCATATTAAAAAAATTGGGAGATACTATAGTAATTCTTGATCGTTAAGGCCCGAAAGCTAAGCATAGAAGGTGTAACCTCCATTGAAGTATTGTGGAAGGAATAGAATGTAACATAAGATACTTGGGGATAAAAGATGGTAGAGATCCTAAATACCCCTCCTCATTCTAAAAATCAACATAAGGATCCGAGATCATTTTGTCCCCTTATATGATCATAAGACCTACTAGCATTTGTTCAATTGATATGTCATTTGCATATCTTGCGTTTAGGTATAATTAAGTCATCATTTGTATGATTTCTACTTGTGTATCTTAAGTGAATTACATGTTCAATAAAGGGGTTTAATTAGTCATATTATTATTTCATAAACCATGTCTATTAAGAGTTCATGCTAGACTTATCAATACATGTTTTAGTTTAGTCTATGGATTTTGGATAGTCCAATTTACAATGGGAACTCTAGCAAATTTCTATATGAAATTCCAAGATTAACCAAACTATCAAGTGCAGCTATCATTCGAGGATGAATGATTATAAGGAGGAGGGGGAGGATGTAACACCCTATATTCTACATGTACTAGTTCTATTTACATGATGCTTATAACTTTCGTTGTGATATAGCAATGGACTCGGTTTCCTATATGAGTAGTTACACTAGAATAGCTTTAAAGTGAACTATCCATAGATTTTGATAAGAACCGATTAAGTTGACGTCGATGGATGTATTTAAACTTGGAATCATAAGGTGGCATTTGAGTCTAAAGTTTAATGTGACATAGTGTATATGAGTTTTAAGTTAAATTAAAGGTATTAAGGTCTAGAAATAGAATAAAATATTGAGGTGCTTGCTTGACTAAGCTAGTAGGTGCATCACCTACTTTGACTTATTGACCAGCCCAAAGGACCAAGTAGGTGCATCACCTACTTTGACTCTTTTGACCATGTTATTCGGCCAAGTACACTACCACCTACTTGAATTAATCTAGCCCAAGTTGATTAAAAGAATAAGGGGAAATGGACAGCCAAGGCCCAATATTATTATGTCCAAAAAAGGTCCAAGTAAAAAGTCCAAGTAGGTAGATCAGCTACTTGCATTAATTATGCCCCAAATTGACAAGAATAGAGGGATAATTGGTAGCAAGGCCCAACAAGTGTTGAAGTCACAAAGATGGGTCACCTACTTGACAATATATGGCCCAAAATTGGCCTAGAAAGCCAGCCAATGCACCTCCTTTATAAAAGGATAAAGATTAGATCTTTTGCTTCATTTTTATCTTGAAAAATTTCAAATTTATGAAGTTTCTCTTCTAGTCTTTATTGGTCACAGTAGCCCTCATACACCTTAGGGTTCTTGAATATTATCCCCCATCATGTAAAAGTTTGAAAGAGAGTTTCAGTTCTTGAAGTACAAGTTTAGAGGATAAATTTCCAGAAACTAAGGTAAGGCTACTGCCCATTTTTTGCCTCTCTTTAAATACAGATTTAGGGTGTAGAATTTTGTATATATTTGTCAAGAACTCATGGATGGTTATAAATCCTTGAGGTCAAAATTCTCCTATAATGCTTAAAGTTTTTTGGGATTGATAGTGGTTGCCTTATTTATATTGTTGTTGTGGGCAGCTTAGATATCTTGGCAAAGGATGTATGAAGGGTGTGGTGGTTCACCATTTGTGTAAGGGTTGTATGGGCCTTCTTTCCGTCAAGTGTTTAGCTACTGTTTTTCGAGGGCCTTAATTTGATTAGCTACTAACATTAGATTAATCATGACTTATATTGTATATTAGCACCAAAAATGGAGGTTGAATCATGATAGTTATATTCGTCAGAAATAAGGTATGTAAGGCTATTCGATTCCTATTTCTTTGGCATGAATCCAACATTTGTATTACAAAGTAAGCTTTCTAAGTGCCCTTGGTAGTGACTGACCCATAGTTGCAGTTCCTACTCCCTAGAGAACTAAAGTAAGTACTCTAAAATGATTTTATTACTAAATGCACGTGCTTACTCTACCAAGTATTAGCATGCAAGGTTTAAACTTGTTTCATGGTCAAAGTACCCTTGGCACGTATTTCCCTTATATAAATCAAAATGATTCTAGATTACATATGGTACATTCATTTATTTGTTGGATATACAATCTGGCCATATCTTACCAACTTGCTTCAATTGTCTATTCCATCATATATGCTATCTTTTCACATGTTCATATGCCCCCTTTATTGGTCATTACTCCCATTGTGTTAGACTATAATATTACCTCACAAGATTTCTACTTTCTCTGTGCATTTTATATTTACTTACTTGGGATATGTATACGTCCTTAAGTCAAATCTGCCCATGTTCTCCCTTTGTTCTACATTCATTTATACCTTGTAATAGATATTAGTTATGAGTATTTGGCTATCATATAGAGTTCAAATCTCTTGGCTGAAAGTTAAATGTCTTCACTTGATATGTGCTTCCATTTGATATGTGAAAATACTTACTGAGTCATATAAGCTCCTAAGTATTACGTTGGTGTCACCTTTGCTTCCTATGACATTGTTATTATCGTAAGTCCATATTTGCACGTCTTCTACTACTGGTCCATAGTTCCAAATCTCAACAATGATTATGACCACCAAAACAACAATTTCAAAAGAGTTATGATCATCAAAAGAACAATCTCAAAAAAGTTATAAGCATCAAAACAACAATCTCAAGGATTAAAGAATCTAAGTGAAGCAATCTGTATAATTATGGGTGGCAGCCTAGGGACAAATACCTAGCATGAGTCGATCCCAATTGGTATAGAAGGGTGGAAACTCAGGGGCGAAAGCCTAGCATGGGCGGATCCTAATTGGTATAAAAGAGTGGCAGCTCAGGGTCGAATGCCTAGCATGGACCGATCCCAATTTGTGGAATTATAAGGTTAAAAAGCCTAGCATGGGTACTCCTCTTGTATCACTGATCAGCTGGTCATTTGTATCATATGTCTTATAAAGATTATAATGCACAAAAAGTAAAGAAAAGAATGTAACATACATGATTCCACAAGTGTAAGCAAAGGTGGTCTCTAATCCTTATCTATTGGTATTTGGTTTCACTTGAGCTCACGTTTTACATATGGTTGTATTATGCCTGACATATTCAGTATATTTTTTCATACTAACGTCCCTTATTGGGGACGCTACATTTCATACTGCAGGTACAGGTGCTCAACTAGTAGATCTCCCTAATAGAAGCACATGATACTCAATGGTTGTTAGTGAGCTCTAGGTTGATTCGGGGCTTTGCTGAGTCTTTACTACGCGTATTTTCATAGTGGTACAGTCATGGATTCTAGTAGAGGCTTTGTAGACATTGTAAAGCTAGCATTTGTATTCATCATTCACTTGTCATATGTATCGGTTCAGCTAGTTGACATGCGTTGTATATGAAGCTTCTCAATAGTAGATCTATCAGCATAGTAGTTTACTTTCTCATCATAGGTCACTTGTAAAACATGTGTTCATATGGTACTTGTCCGCCACACCTAGGGTTGGGGTGTGACAAAAACTAGTGTTTTCGGGATCAGAAACTAGTTTTACGCTCTTTTTCTCAGATTCTAATTCCTAGTTTCTTTTTTCTTTTGATTCTCAAATGACCTCAAGATTCGTAAATTGATTTTCAATTTGTAATTGTTGTACTTGTTGACTATTGGTTCTTGAATTCACTTCTTTGTAGCCTTTTCTATTCATTATTTTATTCATTTTACTTCGTAGTTAACTTTTTGATTCAAGTCCGTTTTGCTATAATCGAGTCATCCGTCTTTCTTTAAAACAAGAATTCATTCTAGCCAAGATTAGAATTCATACTTTGTGATCAACCAAGTATAAGGAATCTTCAACATTAGTCGTGCCAATTTGAGAGGCAATCAAAGGTCTTTAAACACGAGTGATTGTGAGTTCATTTTACTAATGCTAATGTTGTTTGTTGTCTTGTGAGTTGTCTTACTACTAGGTACGACGGAAACCAAAAGTGAAACTCAACCACCTACCAGAGGGGTTACCTTAGAATCTCTAATGGAGGAGATAGCCATCATAAGAGGGGAATTGACCACTGTGAGGTATAGCATGATGAGCATGGAAGATAGATTGAACAATGTGGAGGGTCGAGTTAACTCTACACCACAAGCTACTTTTCCTGCTTCCACAAGTGGGCACAACCACACTAGCTCTCCTACTATTACGCCCAGTACCTTCCACCAAAAGTTTAACCCAACATCCATTCGTTTAGAATTCAGTGTCCAAAATCCCAATAGACCTTCCCAATTTCTAATCAATCAAGAAGCCCCACCAAACCCAGTCCCAATAAACAAAAATCCACCCTATCAAATGCCACAACCCCTACCAATTCCCGTGATGGAGCTAAGGAATGTTGAGTACCAAGGAAGGTATGAAGGTGAGGGTAAAGAAGGGCCATAGAATGAAGCTCAAAGAAATCAACCTAGAGTCCAAGTAGGGCACATAGGACGCGGAGGTAAATTTGGTCCGGTACCACATGGGGGAAGATAATATGGTAAGCAAACATCAAGGTGGGGAACAATGGGAAGCCTATGCCAATCAAGGATATGGTCAAGAAGTGAGAGAAAAACATAGTAACCAATACCAAGGGGAAAGCCAAAGAGGTTACTATAACCATGACCAAGGTGGCAATGGAGGTTGAGATGTTGAGATAAATTCTATCAAGGTTAGTCTCCCAAATTTCAAAGGGGAATGCAATCCCGATGCTTACTTTGAATGGGAGTCGCTTTGTGAAAGGATTTCCCAAGTCAATGATTTGACCGAGATAAAAAAGAGTTGTTTTTCCATTGCACAATTTGAAGGGTAGCTATTACATGGTGGGAGTACATGAAGAAGTATCATTTAGTCATCTAAGAGGGACATCCTCCACCATGGATGATGTACAACGGATTACATCAAGACCATTTACTAGAAGCTAAGCTCAAGAACTTCAAAGGATGCTAGGGTTATTCATGAAGATGGAGATGCTCGGGATGGTGTTTGTGACAAGCAAGGACTTTCATGTCTTGAAAATTGTAAAAGAAGTCACTTTCCATGAGCATGGTCCACTTGGCGCATCGCCTAAAGGCTTAGGCGATAGCCCCAGCTCGCCTAATGATCCAGAATATGGTTGAGCTTAAGCCCACATATAGAAACTCGCCGACCAGGTCGGCACATCACCCAAACCACTTGGGGAGCCCGACTTGGCTCACTTTTTGTCATTTCGGGTCACTTTTGAACCTTTTTATCCTGAAACAATAAATAGCTAGTTTAGGTTCATTTTAGAATTAGATTATTTTGAATGCTGAAAATTGAAAACTCATATTTGAGTGTTGAGAGCTTGGTAAGCTTGTGTTGTTATTTTGTTAGAAACGTTGGTTGCTTGGGATCGATTCCCTTAAGGTCATTGTAAGAGATTCGGTTCTTGATTGTGGATTAATCGACTGAGGTCATTAGGTTTAACATACCTTTAGGTTGCTTTTGATTTCCTTTTCTTGTGTCAATCTATTTATCTTACTTTCCATCTTTGTTTTCCGCATTTTTGTGATTTTTCTTGTAAGAATTACATCATTTGGTATGAGAGTTGAGTCTATCTTCGTTCCTACGAATCTAGTCTCGGGGTTTTGTTACAAAAAAATAAATAATAATATGTTCATTGCGTTTTTTGTGAAATGGCTGAAATGGATCTTGTTAATTTGAGTCTTGTTTGAGTTTCTACGGTTGGAATAGTGTTCTCCAACCCTATTTGAGTCTTGGGCAGAGATTGGAAGGAATTTGGTGCTATATTGAAGATTCCACCATTGAAGACTTGAAGAAGCTTGAAGAAGATGTAAATGGGTTTTGAAATTTGAAGGTTCTGGTTTCGAATTGAAGGATAAAAATTATTGGGTGTTGTTCCCCACATCAAGGAGAGCCTTCAACTAAATTTTCATGCAATTCCAAGACAAAAATTTTAAGAGTTTAATTTTGGGTTCATCTTGTTCTTGAAGTTCTTGAAGAACATTCAACTCTTCAAGAAAGAGGGTATTTGAAAAAGCAAATGTTTGATTCAAAAGGGGAAGAAAGAGAAAGAGTAAAGGTGTTTGTAAAAGGGAATTTCATAAAAGGGGTAAGTACTAAAGGACAAAAGGACAAGAGTAGGGGGGACCACCAGATTTCAAATTTCAAAACATTGAAGGACCAGGAAAAGGTTTATTGGGGGAGCAAAAATGGGCATCGCCTAACCATTCGGCACCTCGCCCTTTGGGCAGGAAGGTCACTGAATTGGCTGACAATTTGAGGGTGCTACTGGAACTTTCGGCGAGACTAAGCCTTGGTCGCTGAGTCCCATCAGCGCATCACCGAACTACCACCCCTATCCCCGAGTTGCCTTGTCTGTTTGTAGAGTTTGGTGAGTCCATCTTCAAGTTGGTGAGTTGAACTTCACTTTGGAGAAGAAAATAGGTCATTCGACGATCTCAAACACAAGTTACTCCTAATCTCAGGTTTTGAATTTTTAGTTTCTTTTCTCTTGATTCTCAAATGTTCTCAAGAATCCTAAACCGATTTTCATCTCGTAAATATGAGTGATTGTGAGTTCAATTTTGTCATGCTCCAATTACCATTAAGACAGACAGGCACCCGATGCCCTAAAGGCCCGAGAGAACCAACATATAACTCTTGCTTACCATATATGTAACAAATGAAGCTATAAATCTTTGATAAGTATACGTAAAATTCCCTCATAAAATACCAACATAGATAAACCCAAAATAGATATAGTTGATTGGTCGTTGAAGCCTTAATCCTTAGAAAACAAGTCATAATCACGCTTCACTTTGACATTGGTCTACAATGCCTATAAAAGATAGACACTTAGATAAGGTCAGGACAAGACCTCGTCATACCCTTAACTGCAATAAAATATCAAATACAGATTAGAGACTCGACGAGCCCCGAATCAACATGGAGCTCACTAAAGGAAGCTGAGTATCGTGTGCTTATCTTGGACAGATTCTATTATCTTGAGTACATGTACTTGTGGCATGTAACAGAACTTCCCCATGAGGGACATTAGTACAAAAGAATGCACTAAATATGTAAAGCATAAAGTATCCATAGGTAAAAAAAGAGCTCAAGTAAAATTATTTATCAATTTATAAATTCGTAAATAAGGATGAAAGACCACCTTTGCTTAATCTTTTTTGGGGGTATTGAGTACCTTACATTTTTTGCTTTACTTTACTCTTACATTCTTTATAAGCTTTGTAGAATTTGATACGATGACCAGCTGATTAGTGGTAGAAGAGGATGACCCATGCTAGGCATTTTAACTCCTGGGATGTTGTCCTCATACATATACAAATTAGGATCAGCCCATGCTAGGTACTATAAGCCCTGAGCTTCCACCCGTATATATATCAATTGGGGTCGGCCCATGCTAGGTATTTTAACACCTGAGCTGCCACTCGTACATATATCAATTGGGATCGGCCCATGCTAGGTATTTTAACCCCTGAGCTGCCACCCATAATAATGCATATTTGCTTCATGCCTTTCCTTTAATCTTTGAGATTGTTTATAATTCTTTGGAGCATTGGGACTATAGACCAGTGATGTAAACAAGAGAATAAAAATACTTGAGGCAGCAGTAATAACATAAGAAACAAATGTAACATCAAAGTAGTAATACTTAGCAATTTATATGACACAATGAATCTTATTGGGCTAAAACATATTCGTAAATGGGCAATGAAGACACACAACAAGTGAGAACGTGAGGACATGTAGAAAATGAGTCATTAAGTGGTATAACAAGTGAGCAAGTGATTCTACTAGCACATGGTTCATTTAAAACACATTTGGACATCTCCAATGGAGGCATACATGCATTTCAAATAGAGACTATAACTCCTCAAATGGAGAGGTGAGGAGTGCATATGGTGATACGATAGTTACACACTTAGTACACAACATCAAAGGCAAGGGTGCATAAACATGTGAACTAATGACGCATAGGACATATCGCAAATAAGGGTTGCACATTCCATGTAAGGACAGATAAAATGAATCATAGACGTAATGTGTATCTGCCATACAAATACTTGTAACATGTATAACGTAGGATCTTATTGACTTAATGATCCTCATTTGACTTGGTGGTTAACTCATGAAATTTTCTATTTAGAGTACCTTTGTCATAATAATACTTGAAAGTATAAACATACCAATATTGGAGAATGAACACGCATAGAAGTAGCTTGACACATTTTTGAAACCATGGATGGTATAAGGGAGATTATTATTTTTAGAGACTGTACACCCTAACATTGTATCTTTTACCATGAGGATGACTTAGAGATCTCACTTGGTTGGTGCACAAAATATAGGACTTCATGCCATAAAATATGGAATAAAATAGACTTACATACTTTGTCTCCCGACCAATACTATGTGGTACCATAAGGAGTTAATCTGCATTAATGGCAAGTAATAGAGCTAATATTAACAACTAATAAACAAGGTTGGATCATTTCGACTTATCAAAACTATAGTCAGGCAGCACGCTCAAAACCCCTCTACTAATGGGTGTTCTTTTCATTAATTCCGTTATCGCCATGTTTACACAATTTATGACCTTCACATATGAGGTCATTCGACACTACCTGAGCTCATGGGCAAACATGCTCGGCCAACTCTGAACAAAAAACCATCAACCAATTGGTACCTATCAACTCGCTTCCCTTGACTAATATTATCAAAGGTACTTTGAAGTCGGAATCCATAGAATAGAATCCCTTTAAGCTTCCAAACCCCATTATTCTAGAAACCAAGGTATTGACCAATACAAACCTTCTTGATAGAGCATCCGCTACCACATTCTCCTTGCCTTGCTTGTAGTTGATCACATATGGAAAGGTTTCAATGAATTCAACCCACTTAGCATGTCACTGGTTCAACTTGGATTTCCCCTTGAGATGTTTCAAGGACTCGTGATCGATCCTTATCCCGAACTCTTTGTGCCACAAGTAGTGTTGTCAATGAGCTAACACAAGCACAAGTACATACAATTCCTTATCATATGTTGAGTACTTAAGCATAGCTCCCTTTAACTTTTCACTGAAGAAAGCTAATGGTTTTCCTTCTTGCATCAACACACCACCTATACATACACCTGAAGCATCACATTCAATTTCAAAGGCCTTATCAAAGTTGGGTAGGTGGAGCAAGGGTGCACAACTCAACATCAATTTCAAGGCTTGAAAATACTTCTCCTGCTCCTCACCCCATACAAAAGGTGCATCTTTCTTGATCAGTTCGGTCAAAGGAGTAGCAATTAAACTAAATCCCTTCACAAATCACAGATAAAAACTTGCTACCCATGAAAAGTTTGTACCTTGATTGCACTGGTTGGGGTTGGCCAAGTCTTGATGGAATCCACCATCTTTTCATCGACCTCAATCCCATTTGCACTAACCGCAAAACCCAAAAACACAACTTTATCAACACAAAATGAACATTTCTTGAAATTAGCAAAGAGTCGCTCTCGTAGTAGGACATAAAACACTTGTTTCAAATGGGATACATGTTCCTCCATTCTCTTACTATACACAAGTATGTCATAAAAATACACCACAACAAACTTGTTGATTAAAAGTTTGAGAACATGGTTCATCCATATCATGAAAGTGCTTGGGGAATTTTTCAATCCAAATGGCATCACAAGCCATTCGTATAGCCCAAACATTGTCTTGAAGGCCGTCTTCCACTCATCACCCGGTTTCATACGAATTTGATGATATCCACTTCAAATGTCAATCTTGGAGAAAACAATAGAACCACATAGCTCATCAAGCATATCATCAGGTCAAGGAATGGAACCGTGATCTTATTTACGGTTATACAATCAATACACATTCTCCAAGTGCAATCCTTTCTGGGAACAAGAACTACCCGTATGGCACAAGGACTTGGGCTTTCTTTTATCAGCCCCTTCTCAAGAAGCTCCTCCACTTGCCTTGATAGCTCTTTGGTTTGTGCCGGGTTACTCCTATATGATGGACGATTGGGGATTTGTGAACCCGGTATAAAATCTATTTGGTGCTTGATTCCCCTCAAGGGTGGTAATCCATCGGGCATCTCATCTAGAAATATCTCATCATAGCCCTGCAAAAGAGAAGAAATAATACTAGGCAAAGTGCTAGTATTTTGGTTAGCATATAGCGAAAGGTTGGTGTTGACAAGGCACGTTAGAAAGCATTCCTCATCCACACCCTTTAAACACTTGCTTGGCTTTGCTATCATGCACATGTTCTTCTTATTTTTAGCCAAGGCACTCTCCTCATTTGGAATGATGGTGGAACTTTCGCCTTCACCTTTTACCTCCTCGACTTTTATTCTCTCCCAAAGCTCCCTCAAAGCCCAATAGTCCTCACTCACTTGATATGGAGTGAGAGGTCCACATACTTTTTACCTTCAATCACGAAAGTGTATTTGTTGGATCCTCCTTGGTACACAACATATCTATCAAATTGCCAAGTTCTCCCCAAAAGTAGGTGACATGCCAACATGGGAACGACATTAAAAACCAATTCCTCATTGTACTTTTCCACACTACACTGAATACTTACTTGTTTGAGGACCTTCATCTCTCCACTCTCATTGAGCCATTTAGCTTATAAGGATTGAGATGCTTGCTGGTTTGTATTTTTATACGCTCCACCAAGGAACTACTCACCACATTTGGTGCAACCTCCACTATCAATGATTAAAGAACACACTTTATCATGGATTGTGCACCTAGCATGAAACGTATTCTCCCTTTGGTCAAGTTCTTCTTTTGCAAAGGCTCCCATAATTCTTCTCACAACACATAAAAGATTGGCATTCATGTTCAAGTCTTCATCATCATCAACCAAAGACTTTCCCTTCTCCATGAAGCAAGCAAAACTCACCCTCTTATCCAACCTTTCTTCTTCATCCCTTAAAGGACCTTTCTCTCCTTCACCCCGATCTCCCTCTCCCTCATTTTTTTCTTCACGCTCATCCTTCATCTTCAGTCTTATATCTATCATGAAGAGCAAAAATTGTTCTCCTATTTGGACACTCACTAGCAACACATCCCCTCCCTTGACATCTAAAGCATTGAATTTTAGAGGGTCGAGGAAAGTTAGGTTTAACATAGTTACCTCCTTGTGGTTGCTCACTTGCCTTGGATTTGTAATCAAGCTTGACTTGGGCAGCTTGACCTCCACCTTTAGGTTGCTCCCTAGAGGATGTCGTCTTCCAATTATCTCTACCTTTGCTCCATGTGGAAGTTAAAGAACTTTTGGCCTTGTATGAATTTTCTTCTTTCATATCTACCTCTACCTTTGATGCATCATGGAAAGCCGCTTAAAGAGTCTCATAGTGCTTAAGCTTCAAGGGCTTTAAGATATTATACCTCAAGTTTACCACGAATTGTATTACCGTATATTCCATATTCTCTTCAATTTTAGACTTCATCCGCAAGTTCTCAAACTTATCATAATATTCTTCCACACTTGTGATACCTTTCCTCAACATGTACAAATTCTTGAGCATCTCTTGGTAGTAGTTTGGAGTCAAGTATCTCAACACCATAAGTGCAATTAAATCTTGCCATGTAGGTAACTCGTAGTTATGATGGCTCTCCCTTTCCCTCCTCTTGAACTCCCACCAAGTTGATCCGTTCCCATCAAATTGCATGAGAGCATACTTTGCCTTCAAAGTTTTTGAGATATTATTTGTGTGAAAGATCTGCTCACTTTGAAATTTCCATTCCAAGAACTCATTGGGGTCACTACTTTCTTTGAACTTTGGAAGTGTGACCTTGATAGTGTTCAAGCCCCTATCTTGATCATTCCTCTCCCTAAACATATTTCCTCTAATTACCATCCTATCGCCTCTATATTCCATCCTATCTCCTCTATATCCCATCATGTCTCCTCTATTCCCATATTTTTGATCTCCCATTCCTTGGTCCCACCCTAAGTCCCGAGGTCATAATCCTTCGCTTTGTACTCTATGTCCATCCTTACCCCCATGCTCGCAAAACTCATCATTATTAAACTCCTCATGAATTTCATCATAGAGAGGATTTTTGTATTGGTAGTCTTGGTAGGGAATTTGTGGTGCATTTTGTTGATGTGATATGTAGGGTTCATGAAAAGATGCATTTGAATCATTTCGAAATGGTTTTTGGTATTGGACTTGGTTGGCCACAAAAGGAAGATTATCCTGTGGTAGGAGATAGGGTTATGGATTTGGATGCGGTGGAGGTTGTTTTAGATGGTTGGGAGGGTTGGGATTTTGGAAAGTGGGGCGTTGGTAGTTTCGGGTTCTGCTTTGTGGAGGAAAACATACATTATGAGCTTGTCCCGGAGCAAGGATGGTCGAATCCACCGATGCCCTTCTTATCTCCTGATATTCGGGTTGAATTTCTTTCCTTCTATTCTAATTTTCTACCCGTACCAACCTTTCCTCCATACCTCCCATCCTTCTATTCATTTTCGCTACTTGCTTAAAAATGTTAGCAAGAACCTCCATGATGTTCTCCAATCCCTCCCCAAATGGACTTGTATTCGACATGATACCTCTAAAACTCAACAAATGAGGTTAGTAGCAAAGCCTCACATCAGTCGTATGTAGCTCTCAACCAACCTTCTGTGGTGTCGTCTCAAAATTGATAGTGAACTAGCTCCGTTCAATCAACTCAAGATCACCTATCCTCTGTGATGCAGTGAATTCTTGTGACTCTTGAAAGAAAGACGACCCAAAAAAAAACTAAATGACTTGAATGAAGAAGGTTATCAATGAATTAAGATGAGAAAAGATCTAATAAAGAAGCACCAAAGATTCGGACTCAAAATAAACCAAGTAACAAAAGTAGAACAATTGCTTGTTGTTACATAATTTGAAGTATTAAAGAAATGATTTGATGATTAAAACTTATTAACAAGAAACAAAATATGTTAATTAAGTGTTAAATAGTTGAAAAATAAAAGAAAATTGAGTTTAGCAATAGAAGAAGTGAATTTGGACACTTAGAAAAATTTTAAGCCTCAAAGAAGTTCATCACTTGTAAGACTTTGACTGGATGATTTGATGATTAAAACTAGTTAACAAGTAATTAAACATGTTAATTAATTGTTAAATAGTTGAGGAATTAAAGGGAAAAATGGTAGAAAAAGAATCACAAAGTTTGGACACTTAGAAAAATTTCTAGGTCCAAAAAACTTCCGTACTTAGAATATTTTTGGGGTCTTAAGAAAAACCTGCAAGTTTTTGTCTCTGAAATTGACGCACATGTGCGTCAATTGCAACTGGGCGTCATTGTTAGGTTGTTTGCTATGCTGCCTACTGATGCAATGCCATGTGGCGCTGGCGTGGCGCTGGCGTGGCAGATGGCGTCTGATGTGGCTGCTGATGTGTCGATCCACGTGGTTTTTTTTTTCAGATGTTGATTTTTATTTTTTTTCAGATTTCATTTTTTTTTTCAAAATTCCACTAATGAACCCCAAAAAACACCTTTGACCAATTTTGACTTGAAAAGTTGAATCAAATATACTTTCTTCTTTCTTCTTCTTCAAGAACAAATTGAAGACACCAAGAACACATAAAACACCAAGAACACACACTAAACCCCATTACACTAAAATCAACTCGGAATTGGCTCAAAATTTAGGATTTTCTTCCCTTCAACTAAGAGAACAAAGCCCACTAATTATTAACCCCCAATTTCTCCTCAATAAAAAGACCAACTTTCAAAAGTTGAAAAGTTTGAAAAGCTTGAAACCCTTCAATGGTAACTTCACTTCTACAACTCCAAATTGAACAAAATTTGAATCCTAGACTCAAAAAACACTAGAGAACAAGACTAGTGTAAAAAACAACAAATCAAAACAAAAAAAATCAGAGTTTTTTTGGACACTTTTTTTTTTTTTTTTGCAAACCAAGACTAGATTTTTAGGAACAAATCTAAACCTAGGCTCTTGATACCAAATGATAAAGATCAAATAAGGAAAGGAATAAGGAAATAAAGGATATGTGGATTAATACTCAAGCTATTGAAATTATGGGCAACAAGGGACTAAAACCCTCACCTCCCAATTGACTTCAACAACTTAAATTCAACCCAAGGAAGTATGATCAAATGAAACCAAGAATCACAAAGGGGTAACACTTTGATTAATCAAATCCAATAAGTTAACTACAAATCTCAAGAGTTCACCCTAATTACTCACTAGTTACTTACTAAGAAGATACTACAATTTGAGAGTCAATATTCAATATAGTCTAAGTCTTCCAAAATAAAAGAGACTACTATTTATACTAATAAAATAAACAAGATACTTCTTTGACAATTTTATCCTTAATGAGGTAAGGGCCTTGTTTGGTTGTCTTCTTTTGTGAATTCTTGAAAAAAAAAAATAAGACACTTCTTTGACAATTTTACCCTTAATGAGTTAAGGGCCTTATTTGGTTGCCTATTTTGTGAATTCTTGAATTCATGAAATGGCCATTTGCACACATGGCCTCTTTCCTTCTTCATTCTTATTTTGATGTACCTTACACACATTGTATGTCCTTCTTTGGTGACCGTCAACTCCTTTAATACTTCCCTTTTCATGAGCATTGCTTGTAGGCCTTTGAGATCCTTTGCTTGACTCCGTGTGAATGGTCTTGAGGGGTACATGCTACTCATGTTAGCTTCATCCATGTTGCCCATGTTATCACTTAGGCAATGGCCCCAGCTCGCCTAATGATCCTAAACGTGGCTGAGCTGAAACCCACATAGAGAAACTCGCCGACCAGGTCGGCACATCGTCCAACCCACTTGGTGAGCCAGACTTGCCTCGCCCTTTGTCATTTTGGATCACTTTTGGACCCTTTTATCCTAAAACTATAAATAGCTAGTTTGAGTTCATTTTAGACTTAGATTATTTTGAATGTTGAAAACTGAAAACTCATATTTGAGTGTTGAGAGATTGGTAAGATTGTGTTGCATTTTTTTTAGAAACATTGGTTGCTTGGGATCAATTCCCTTGAGTTCATCGTGAGAAATTCAATGCTTGATTGTGGATTAATCGAATGAGGTCTTTAGGTTTAACATACCTTTAGGTTGCTTTTGATTTCCTTTTCATGTGTCAATCTATTTATCTTACTTTTTGTCTTTGTTTTTCGCATTTATTGTGATTATTCTTGTAAGAATTACATCAATGGACAGGATTGAAAGCTCTTATCAGCCAAGTATGTGCCGAAGAGGTTTAATCAAGAACAACTTGTCAATTTATACAACTTGAGGTAAGGAATCAAAAGTATTGCGGCCTACTATGATGAGTTCCAAAACCTGATCTTGAAGCTAGACACGACAAGAATAAAGAGCATGCCATTATTCACTTCAAGGTAGGGTTGAACAAAGAGACTTCTTCTAAGATGACTATTATTAGGTTTGATAGTTTGAATGATGTATTTAAGTGAGCCTAATATATCTTTACCATGTGTTGATAATGTACTTGTTGAGAGTGTGGATACACTAGTTGATCCTATTGATGATTGAATTAATTCTTCTAGTAAGATCGATTTGTGTCCACCTAGTATTGACACATGTGCTTTGAATGATAGTTCATTATCTTGTGATAATTGTGTTGATCAAACTGCTTGTGAGTGTAGTTCACTGGTTAAGGGTTCTTGTAATGTGATTAAGATACCTCAAGTTGGTGGTACTAATGAAAATGTTGATCATTTGAATAGGAGTGACTCTTTGAGCATATCTTCTGTGGAAGGTCCAATTGCTAGCTTTGCTCATAGAGATCATGTGCTTGAAAATGCTTCAAAAAATGATATATGTCCTATTGAGGGTGAACTTGCATGCTTTAATTCTTCCCTAGTGTTTGATCATTCCCTCTTTAAATACAATATCTTGTTTGAAGATGATGAAATCACTCCTACTGATGTACCTAGTGGTGTGAATCTTAAAAGTAGTGTAGTTCTTCATAAGTATACTCTCTATAACAACCCACTATGGGGTAAAGCTTTTCCTCCCAAATATATAAATCTCTTCTTGGAAGATGAGAGTACTCTTGAGGGAAGGATTGTGATGAGAAAGAAGGTGGTGTCTATTTTTCCCTTACCTCTTCTACTTGGTGTGCTCCAATTGTCAATGGTATGACCTATGAGTTTGAACCTATTCGTAGTCATACCCATGAAAACACCCTGGAGGAAGTTGACTTAAGAGACATCTTTATCTATTACTTATTTACATATGATGATGCTCATGTTGTTTGAGTGGAGTATGTTGTTGGAAGGAAAGAGTGCCCACTAGATAAATGGAGGTGCAATTGATCCAAGTTTATGGATGACCTTTCCATTTAACCCTGGTAGTGAGCTGAATTGTGGAATTTGTGTTAATATGCCTGGACGAAATGAAAGGCATATAATGGGTGACATTGTTGATTCCTTTGCCTATTTAGGAAAGCTCTTCTTGAGGTTTTACCATCCACTTGAAGGGCCTACATTGTGTATGGGGAAGGATAGCTTCCTAGAACCCTTTTCTATTTCATACTCTGAGCATGATCTTGTTGAATGTGCATCTTATGGGGGTAGGAGATACTTGCCAAGAGAAGTTAAAGTTTGTACCTTCCTTTACTATATATTTGCATATGATGAGATCCCTAATTGGATTAGAAGTGCATCGCATGTGGATCAGGGTATCATTGAGTTCTACACTTGTTGGTATGACCCTGTTCTATGGACCTTCTATCATATTCATTTCGGTGAATGTTTGAAGGAAATGACCTGGTGGGAGTATCATCTTTTAGGCGGTATTACCATGTTGTTGAGAAGAATAACAATTGTCCTTGTTCACGACCAGGCTTAATAGCCAAGACAATAGAGGATGTTTGGTTGTTCCTTGGGTTTAAGACTCCTCAGTTAAATGTTTTAAGTGATAACCTTTATTATATTCATCATGCTAAGAGAATGAGCTTCTTGCTTGTGATTTATATGGTTTTACAAGGTTTGGATTCGAGGACTCAACTTTATCTACTTGCTTATGATGGTACTTATGCTTGTGTGAGTAGCATATTTTATGTTAGTGGTGGTATAAATAGAGCAAATGAGAATCTCCTTGACTCGATGCTTCACAATCCTTTTCCATTTGACCCTGGTATCGATTTTAAGTGTGCTGAGTGTAGTAGTAACACCGTCTGTCATTCGCTTGATTCTTCTTTGGTGTTATTACTTGATCCAATGTGCTTGAATGAGGTATGTTTACCAATTTATATGGGGAATACTTATGTATTTGAACATGCTCATGAATTGGGAATAATTACTCTCTTGAAGCTATCTAGTGCATTAGATAGGCTCTTAATTTGGGTCAACACTACTTGTGCCTTCGCACTTAGGTATGAGAGTGTTCATGTGCTACTTGACATAAGGGATGCCTTGTGCTTGTTTGAATGTTGAACCAATAACGGCATACATATGAGGTTGTTTGAGTGTATTGCTTTCATACGCTCTACCCCTTTGTCTAAGTTTCGTAACTAGACAATATCTATTACTTTGAAGGGTTACAAACCCTTTGCCGATACAATTGATGCTTGGTTATATGTTAAATTTATGCATCCTTGGCATGGTGCTGAAATTGCTATTGCTAACGCTAACCCTCATGTCATGAGGATCTTGTTCTTGTTTGCTTCCCCTATGGTTTTGCTAGGTTTGGATTCAAGGACAAATCCTTTTTAAGAAGGAGAGAATGATGCAATCCATATTGTCTCAAAGCCATCCACTTATGAACTTCAACGTATTGATGAATTGTTCACAGGGATGGAGGATCTTGGGCTTATATTAGTGGCCAACAAATGTTCACATGCATGGAAGATTTCTTGGGGAAGTGAACGGAAGAAAGTGGCCAACACTGCCACGTTAGCGACCAGTAGAATCATTGGCGCATTGCCAAGTGGGTTGGGCGATGGTCCCCAGATGCCCAAAGTTCCAGTAGCTCCCAGCCAATGCAGGGAGCAAGATTCATCGCCAAGAGGAAGGGAGGATCGCCAAGTGGGATGGGCGAGCTCGACTTAGCTCGCCCAATTGACATTTCAGGTCACTTTTGGGCTCTTCTATGAAATAAAGTCGTAAAACTATAAATAGGCATTTACGGGTTCATTTTAGGTTAGACTGATTTGAGTATTGTGGTTTTAAACCTGAAACTTATGTTTGAGTGTTTGGAAGCTTGGTATAAGCTTTTGTTGAACCTTTTTTAGAAACGTTGATTGCTTAGGATATCGATTCCCTCGAGGTCGTCGTAAGAGTTAGGTGCTTCTTATTGGTTTAACGAATTGAGGTCTTTGGGTTTAATATACCCTTAGGTTGCTCTTTCTTTCCTCTTTTTGTGTCTATCTTACTTTCTTGTCTTTCGATTTCTGCATTATATTGTAGTTTCTCTTGTGAGAATTAAATCAATGATATGGGGGAAAAGATATTGTCTTTCCTAATGGTTTAATGAGGAAGGTTCCAATTGACGAAGCTTGGTCTCAAGAAAGAGAGTTTACCGTTCTCATTTATGTGTTGAGGGGAGTGATGATTGGCAAAGGCATGGATGATCCAAGTCAAAGAGAGAACCTTTTCCACTCCAAGTGCCTCATCAAATATAATGTGTGTTCCTTGATCAATAATAGTGGAAGTTGTATCAATGTTGCTAGCACCTCTTTAGTGGAATTCTTGAAACATCCTACCACTAAGCATGCTACCCTTACAAACTATCAATGGTTGAGTGAGTATGGATAATTTGAGGGTTCACCGACAAGAGTTGATCAAGTTCAAGATTGGGAAGTACCAAGATGAGGTTCTATGTGATGTAGTCCCAATGCAGGCTTGTCATGTACTACTCGGGAGACATTGGCAACATGAAGGGAGAACCAACAAGTACTCACTTGTATTGGATGATCATAAATATGTCCTTTATCATATGTCAACCTTCTCTCAACAAAGAACTCCTACCCCCATAAAATGTTCGATCAACAAGATCATACTCAAAGCAAGAGTGAAGAAAGAGGTTTAGGAAACTACCCTCCCCCATACACAATGTAGGCTCCTCAAGTGGATTGTAAACCCTCAAGAAGGACTTTTCCATCAGAGGGAAAGGTGTCAACAGATCCATCCAAATGATGTATGTCATTTTGACCAAGCATCACTACACAAGTCCCACAATTCAACTCATTACTGGGGTCAAATGGAAAGTAAATTCATGAATATGTATCAAGTACGCCCCCAGTTGTCCAATTGGCACTCTTATCTTATAAAAACATACTCCACTCAAAAGTGTGAGCATTATCATATGTCAAGTAGTAGAGAAAGGTGTCTCAAAAACAACTTCATCTAAGGTGTTTTTATAGGTATGACTACTAATAGTCTCAAAATCACTTGTCATACCATTAAGAATTAAAACACACCAAGAAGAAAAGGTGGGAAAACAAATACCAGCTTCCCTTTCAGCATGATCCTTCCCGACAAGAGTACTCTCATCTTCCAAGAAGAGATTTCCATCTTTGGGAGGACAATCTTCACACTATAGTGGGTTACTATGAGAGCATAGCTATCAAGAACTACACTACTCTTATGATTCACACCACTAGGTACATCCCTAGGAGTGATTTCATCATCTTTAAACAAGATATTGTACTTAAAGAGGGAATGATCAATCACAATGGGAGAATTAAAACATGCAAGTTCACCCTCAAAAGACACATATCATTTTTCGAACCATTTTCAAGCACATATCTCTATGAGCAAAACAAGCAATCGGGTCTTCCACAAAAGATATGCTCAAAGAGTCACTCCTATTCAAATGATCAACTTTATCATTAGTATCACCAAATTGACCTTAATCACATCACAAGATCCCTTAATTAGTTAACTACACTCAAATGCAAGTTGATCAACACAATTATCACAAGATAATGAACTATCACTCAAAACATGGGTATCAACACTAGGTGTCCACAAATCAATCTTACTAGAAGAATCAATTCTGTCATCAATAGGATCAACTAGTGTATCCACACTCTCAACATGTACGTTATCAACACATGGTAAAGAAACATTAGGCTCAATTAAAGACAACCTATAAAAGTGTTAAGTTTAGCTATTGTACCTTGACGCTCATAAGAAAGATCTTTACTTTGGAATGACATTCCCTTAGGAATGTTAGAACGCCCCTAAAGTGCATCAATCACATCTTCAATTATAGGCTCGTTGTTGGGACTCGTGCTCCTCCATTCATCATGCTTGCACCTATTTAAGAATCCTTACCAAGTGAAGGATAAACAAAAAGGTTAGATTGAGATTGTGGTAACCCTCTCATTTCACTCCACCCAACCTCTCTTTTTTCCACTCTATGGTTGCCACCTTGCTCTCCCTTACTCCTCTCAATCTTTTGTCTCTCATTTTTCACCTTAGGAGGAGGAAATAGATTTCTTCCCCATTGATCTACTACATACTTGGATCATTTATGCTCGTTCAGGACCGTATGTTCATTAAACCAATTGGCTCCCAACCATAAGTGACAAAAGTCCATGGCAATTATATTACACCAAACCTCCTCATAGTATTCACCGCGTGTGAAAAAACCTTTATTGCTTCGGTAACCTTACATCCCTCCATGGAGTGATATAGTTTTGATTGCACCAATCATCGAGGACAAGATCAAACCCCAAAGCCCCATAAATGTCAACCTTTATCCTAAGAACTTGTCTTCTCGGATCAACATTATAAAGCTTTGTGTATCCCTTTGGTACATACTCGAACCTCATAATCCCTTTCAATTCTTTCCAAGTCAAAGGTTTGACAATTTTTTTGAGTGTTCAAAGCTTTCCACCAACTCAGTGCAAGGCCTTTAAAGTGTATAAGGGCATACATAGATCGCGCAACATCCCCCAAATCATGGTTTTGGAAATTCTAGTCACATTGCCACTCCCAATCAAGATACGACTCGAGATCACAATTTCCTTCAAAGAAAGGAAGACTAACTCCTCAGGGAAGACATCCTCATAATCCTGCAAAAGACAGGAAATAGAATTGGGAAGAAAAGAATGAGATTAGTTAGTTTGTAGCACATGATCCCTATGTGTGATAAGGATCAAAGAACTTTCGAATTCAATTTCCTCCCTTATCTCCTTGTAATTAACCAACAACACTTTGGTCTTTCCCTTCAACTTCCTCTTTTCCTCCTCTTCTTGGCTCTCGGCCTCCATTTCCTCTTCACACTTCTTTTTCTCCCTCGACTCACTCATCCTTTGATATACATCATTAACTAGAGAAGGGGACATAGGATGAAGAACAAGCTTATGATCATTCAACACAAGTGAATACTTGTTGGTTCTCCCATCATGTTTGGTTGAACGATCATGTTGCCAAGGCATGCTGAGTAGCACATAACAAGCTTGCATTGGAACCACATCACATAGAACCCTCGTCTTGATACTTCCCAATCTTGAACTTGGTCATCACTTGTCGGTCCACCCTCAATTCTCCACACTCACTCAACCATTGAAGTTTGTAAGGTGAGCATGCTTAGTGGTAGGAAGTTTCAAGAATTCAACTAATGCAATGCTAGCAACATTTGCACAACTCCCACTATCAATGATAAAGGAACACACACTATCCTTGATGAAGCAGTTGGAGTGAAATAGATTCTCTCTTTGGCTTGAATCATCCAATATTTTACTAATCATGGCTTACCTCACCACATATAGAGGTATGACAATCTCTCATTCTTTAACACAAAGGTCCGGTTCCTCATTTTCCCCATCTTCAAACTTATCCTCTTCTTGAGGATCTTGTTCACATTCACCTGTTGACTATTCCTCAACACATAGATATATCTCCTTTCCTTGCATTAGCGCATTCAATCGATTCAGACACTCAAGCATTATATGGACTCATCCCTTACACTTGTGGCGTTGAATACCTTTAGAGAACTTGGTTGGGTCAGTGATACCTTTGTCTCTAGGCAGGTACTTTGGAGTATTTCCTTCGAAGGGTTTCTTCTCATAAGGCTTCTTGACATCCGAACTCTTGTTCCAACCCAACGATGTTTGACCTCCCCCTTTGTTCTTGCTCTAAGAATTGGAAGATGAAGTCTTATACTTGGACACTTTCTCCTCCTTGAATTCCAATTCTATCTCATGGGCTGCCTCAAAGACATCATTCAAAGTAACAAGCCGATGAATGGTCATCTTAGAAGAAACCTCTTTGTTCAACCGCACCTTGAAGCGAATTGTTATAGCTTCATGACTATGTTTTGGAACTCATCATGATAGGCTTTAACACTTCTACTTACTTTCCTCAAGTTGTACAATTTGGCAAGTAACCCTTGGCGGTATCTTTCAGGCACATACTTAGCTCTCATCAATCTTTTCAATTCAGGCCATGGTGGAGGATGACCTTCTTGAACAACTTAGTAATACCTCTTCATGTATTCCTACCATGTGACAGCCTATCCTTCGAATTGAGTGATAGCATAGAAACTACTTTTGACCTTCGCCAAATCATTGACATTAAAAATCCGATCACATTACGACTCCCATTCTATGTAAGCATCAAGATTGCATTCCCTTTTGAATGTTGGAAGAGTCGTTTTGATAGAGTTGATGCCAACATCTTGGTCTTCATGGCCACCTTGGTCATTGTGGTAGTAACCCCTTTGATGTCCTCCTTGATAGCGGTTACCATATCCTTCTCTAGCTTCTTGACCAACTTCTTGATTGACATTGACTTCCCATTGGTCTCCACCTTGAGGGTGGTTCCCATGTTGTCTCCTATAAAATGGCATTTGACCCAATCAACCTCTTGGTCCACCTTGTAAGACTTGACCTCTTGGTCGATTCTTTGGTGACTCATTCCATGGTGCTTCTTTACCTTCACCTTCATAACCTCCTTGATCTTCATCATTCCTCAACTCATTCACGTGATTTGGTTGTGGCTGTGGTTGTGGTCTTTGATAGCAGTTACCATATCCTTCTCTAGCTTCTTGACCAACTTCTTGACTAACATTGACTTCCCATTGGTCTCCACCTTGAGGGTGGTTCCCATGTTGTCTCCATTAAATGGCATTGGACCCAATCTACCTCTTGGTCCACCTTGCAAGACTTGACCTCTTGGTCGATTCCTTGGTGACTATTCCATGGTTCTTCTTCACCTTCACCTTCATAACCTCCTTGATCTTCATCATTGCTCACCTCATTCACATGATTTGGTTGTGGTTGTGGTCTTTGGTAGGGAATATTTTGGGTAGGTGGTGTTTCGTAAGGATGGCTTTGATTTGGTGGAGCTTCTTGACGAAAATGGAATTGTCCATTGGTATTTCGGCGATTTGAACCCAATTGATTGAAAGTTGGGTGTGAAGCTTGGTGGAGGATTGCGGGTGTGAGAGTAGGAGAATTAATGTGATCATGCCCACTTATAAAAGCACAAAAGGTAGGTTGGGGTGTGGAGTCATTGGAGTTGACTCTACCTTCCATCGTGGCAAGCCTCCCATCCATCCTTGATATATCATCTCTCACGTTGTTCAACACTTCCAATAAGGTTGCCTAAGTAATTTCTCTGACAGTTGCTTGAGTATCTCCTCCTGTCTCCATTGTACCTGAGATTAAAACAACTCACAAAAATAGCAAACAACGTTAGCGTTAATAAAATGAACTTACAATTGCTCGTGTTTACACACCTTTGATTGCCACTCAAATTGGCGCGGTGAATGCTGACTGTTTTTTGTTCTCAATTGGTCACTAGGTACCGATTTCTACTCTTGGATAGAATAGATTCTTGTTTTAAGAAGAATGAACGAATCAATTGAAACAAATGTAGTTGAATCAAGAATTAAATATGAAGTAAAACGAAAAAAGCACGAAAAGAAAAGGCATAAACAAAGAAGTGAATTCAAGAACCAATAGTCAACAAGTAGAGTAATTACGAGTTGAAAATTGATTTAGGATTCCTGAGAATGTTTGAGAATCAAAAGAAAGAAACTAAGAATTTAAAACCTAAGAAAAGGAGTGTAACTTGCGTTTCTGATCGCTGAATGACCTATTTTCTTCGCCAAAAGTGAAGTTCATCTAGCCAACTTGAACAAGGACTCGCCAAACTCTACAAACGGACAAGGCAACTCGGCGATAGGGATGGTAGTTTGGAGATTCACCGGTGGGACTCGGCGACCAAGGCTTGGTCTAGCCAAAAACTCCAGTAGCCCCCTCAAATTGGCAGCCAATTTGGCGACCAACCTACCCAAAGGGCGAGGCGCTAAATGGTTAGGCGATGTCTGCTTTAGCTCGCCCAATGGACCTCTGCAGCTCCTTCAAAATTCAGAAATTTGAACTCCTGTGGTCCCTCCTGCTCTTGTACTTTTGTATCTACCCCTTTTAGTAAATTCTCTTTTACAAACACCTTTACTCTTTCTCTTTCTTCCCTTTTTGAATCAAACTCTTCCTTTTTTCCAAATATTTCCTTTCTTGAAGATATGAATGTTCTTCAAAAATTTCAAGAACAAGATGAACCCAAAATTAAACCCTTAAAATTTTTATTTCGGAATTTCACAAAAATTTAGGTGAAGGCTCTCCTTGATATGGGGAACAACACCCAATACTTTTTATCCTTCAATTCCAAACCAAAACCTTCATATTACAAAACCCATTTTCATCTTCTTCAAGCTTCTTCAAGTCTTCGATGGTGAATTCTTGAACAAGGCACCAAACTCCTTCAAATCTCAGCCCAAGACTCAAATACGGTTGGAGAACACTATTCCAACCTTAGAAACTCAAACAAGACTCAAATTAACATGACCCATTTCAACAAAATTCACAAAAACGAAATGAACAGATTTTTTTTGTTACAAACCCCAAGACTAGATTCGTAGGAACGAAGGTAGACTCAACTCTAATACCAAATGATGTAATTCCTATAAGGGAATCACAATAATATGCAGAAATCAAAAGACAATAAAGTAAAGATAGATAGATAGACACACAAGAGGAATCAAAAAGCAACCAAAGCGTATATTTAATCCAATGATCTCGATTCACTGATCCAACTATAGCACCTAACTCTTACGAAGACCTCAAGGAAATCTATATCCCAAGCAACCAACATTTCTATTAAAAGGCAACAAAAGCTTAACCAAGCTCTTAACACTCAAACATGAGTTTCAGTTTTCAACATTCAAAATAATCTATGTCTAAAATGAACCCAAACTAGCTATTTATAGTTTAAGGATAAAAGGGCCCAAAAGTGACCCGAAATGACAAAGGGCGAGCCAAGTCGGGCAAGCCAAGTTGGTTGGACGATGCGCCAATCAGGTCGGCGAGTTTCTCTACATGGTCTTCAGCTCAACCAAGTTTTGGAACATTAGGCGAGACTTGGTCATCGCCTAAGCCCTTGGTTGATGCACCAAGTGGGCCCGGCTCGCCGAAAGTGACTTTTTCTGCAATCTTCAAGGCATGAAAGTCCTTGCTTTTCATCAACACCATATCAAGCACCTCTGTCTTTATGAATAACCCTTGCATCCTTTGTAGGTCTTGATACGATTCTCAGAAGTAGAATCACCAAAATAGCGGAAATCAAATACAAGAAAGTATAGGTTAAATAGATAGACATAATAAGAGGAAACAAAGAGCAACCTAAGGGTATGTTAAAACCAAAGACCTCACCTCGTTAATCCAACAAGAAACACCCAACTCTTACGAAGAGCTCAAGGGAATCGATATCCCAAGAAACCCCCATTTCTAAACAAGAATCAACAAAAACTTTACCAAGCTTTCAAACACTCACACAAGGAGTTTTAGGTTTACAACTACAATATTCAGATCAGTCTTCCTAAAATGAATCCCTAAAGGCCTATTTATAGTTTTAGGCATTTTTACATATATGGGCCCAAAAGTGGCCCAAAATGGGCAATTGGGTAAGCTAAGTCGGACTCGCCTAATGGATCGATGATGCACCCAATAGGTTCGGTGAGGAACTCTGCTCCTTGCCTTGGCTGGTAAGCTACTAGAACTTTGGGTGGTTTGGGGACCATCGCCTAATCCACTTGGCGATGCGCCAATGGTTTCAGATCGCCTAGTGAGCAGTTTTTCCCTTGGTAGCTCCTTGGGTTGTTGGCGATCTTAAGAACCCTCACCAAAGGGTTTCAGTGAGTTCTTGAAGTGTTCTCCAGCTCACCGAATAGAGCATATTCTTCACTTTATCCTCCTCGCTTCGTTAGGCCTCCCACACTCCAAGCTATCATCCAAGAATGGTGTTGCCCAACTGGGAGCTCCTTCAAGGCATTGAACTCCCTCCTTGGCATCCATTCATGCCAAATAGCCTCCATCCTTGTGAACACTCCATCAAAGCATTGAAGTTTGTGAATGGATAGACCTCCCACGCTCCAAGCTATCATCCATATAGGGTGTTGCTAAACTGGTAGCTTATTTAAAGCGCATTTCCCAAGCCCACGAACTTCCATGCTTGAGAATGATCCATCAATACATTAAAATTCGTGAATGAATGGTTTGGGTCAATCTGTATTGCATCATTCTTCCCTTCTTGAAAAGGATTCGTCCTCGAATCCATACCTTGCAAAACCATAGGGGAAGCAAATAGTACAAGATCCTTATGGCATGAGGGTTAGCTTTAACAATAATAATTTCATCACCATGCCAAGGATGCACAAATTTAACATATAACCAAGCATCACAAATATTAACCAAGGGTTGTAACCCATCAAAGCAATAAATACTTGGCTAAGTAAGAAACATTGACAAATGGTAGGGCGTAGGAACCAATACACTTAAACAACCTCATGAGTAAGCCCTCATAGGTTCCACATTCAAACATGCACAAGACCTACCTTATGTCAAGTAGCACATAGACATTCTCAAAACTAAGTGCAAGGGCATAAAAGAAAATTCACCCAAATTAAGATTCCATCCAATGCACTAGCTAACTTCAAGAATGTAGTTCTTCCAAATTCATGAGCGGCATCAAATACAAAAGTATTCCCTACACAACTTGGCAAACAAACCTCATTCAAGCACATAGGATCAAGTAATAAAACTAAGTAAAAATCACATGAAAGGAAAAGGGTGTTACTACCATACCCATCACAATTTAGACCAACACCGAGGTCAAATGGGAAGGGAAAATATAGCATTGAGTCAAGGAAACTCTCAGTTACCCCATTGATTCCACTATTAACATAAAATATGGTATCCACCCAATCATGAGTATCATCATATGTTAATAGATAATAGAGAAAGGTGTCATGCTCACTAGGGACATCTAAGGTGTTCTCATATGTAAGATCATAACTAGGTTCAAGGATCCTAGCACACATCACTTTACAAGAAGGAACACACAAAGACTTCATGGAAAAATTTAAAATAAACTTCACCTTCTCTAAACAAAGAGCTCCTACCCCCATAAAATATATGATCGACAAGATCATACTCAAAGCATGAGTAAAGAAAAAGGCTTACGAAACTACCCTTCCTTATACACAATGTAGGCTCCTCAATCAGATTGTAAACCCTCAAGAACGACTTTGCATTGTAGGGAAAGGTGTCAACAAATCCATCCAAATGATACTTGTCATCTTGACCAAGCATTACTACATAAGTGCCACAATTTAATTCAGTATTAGGGTCAAATGGAAAGGTGATCCATGGACTTGGACTAAGTACTTCTCCTTTTGCCCAATTGGCACTCTCATTTTCCAACATCATACTCCACTCAACAACATGAGCATCAGCATATGTAAACAAGTAATAGAGAAAGGTGTCTGGTAAGTCAACTTCCTCGAGGGTGTTTTCATGAGTATGACTATCAATAGGCTCAAAAGTGTCGGTCATACTATCAAGGATTGAAACACAGCAAGAAAAAGAAGTAATAGGAAAACCAACACCACCTTCCTCCGTATCACATTCCTTCCCCACAAGAGTACTTTCGTCTTCCAAGAAGAGATTTTCATCTTTGGGAGGGAAAGCTTCACATCATAGTTAAGTCAAGCAAGCAGCTCACTTATTTTATTCCATCTTCTAAATATTAATATCTTTTTCTTTAACTTAGCACTTAACTTTGAACTTTAAGCTCAATTACCACCTTACCATCTAGAGGTTAAATACTTTTGTTGGAGTTATAACTTGCAGTACACATGCTGAAATGTGCAAGGCTGACCTTCTGAGATAGTTTAAACCAACACTAATCATATATGAAACATGGTATCTCACCTATACTATAAGGCTATGTCAAGTATCACAAGAATAGAGCAAGAATATGCGTAATACGGGCTGTTACATTAATTTGGCAACTTTATTAGAAGTATTGAACAATGTGAGAGGTGATGTACAAGGATTGATGGTAGGTTGGCCACTGTGGAAGGTAGAATCAACTCCAATGACTCCACACCACAAGCTACTTTTTGTGCTTCTACAAGTGGGTACGATCACACTCACTCTCCTACTCGCACACATGGAACCCTCCACCAAAATTTGCACCCAACTTTCAATCAAGTGGGTTCAAAAAGCCAAAGTACCAATATACCATTCCATTTTTTGCTTAGTCATGAAGCTTCACAAAATCAATGCCATCCTTACCAAACACCACTTAACCAAAATATTCCCTACCAAAAACCACAACCACCACCAAGTAGGTGAGGAATAATGAAGATCTAGGAGGTTATGAAGGTAAAGGTGAAAAAGCGCCATGTAATGTGTCACCAACGAATCGACCAAGAGGTCAATCTTGCAAAATGGACCAAGAGGTAGATTGGGTCCAATGCCATTTGATAGGAGACAACATGGAAACCACTCTCAAGGTGGAGACCAATAGGAAGTCAATGTCAATCAAGAAGTAGGTCAAGAAGCTAGAGAAGGACATGGTAACCGCTATCAAGGAGGACATCAAAGGGGTTACTACCACAATGACCAAGGTAGGCATGGAGGCCGAGATGTGGTATTCAACTCTATCAAAACGACTCTTCCAACATTCAAAGGGAAATGCAATCTCGATGCTTATCTAGAATAGGAGTCGCAATGTGATTGACTTTTCAATGTCAATGACTTGACGAAAATCAAGAGTAGTTGCTATGCTATCGCTCAATTTTAAGGGTATGCTGTCACATGGTAGGAATACATGAAGAAGTATCACTTAGTTGTTCAAGAAGGTCATCCTCCACGATGGCCCGAGTTGAAAAGATTTATGAGAGCTAAGTATGTGCCAGAGATATATCACCAAGGGTTACTTGCCAAATTGTACAACTTGAGGCAAGGAAGTAGAAGTGTTGAAGCCCATCATGATAAGTTCCAAAACATAGTTATGAAGCTATGATATCAAGAGATTGAAGAGTATATCGTGATTCGCTTCAAGGTAGGATTGAACAAAGATATTTATTCTATGATGACCATTCATAGGTTTGCTACTTTAAATGACATATTTGAGGTAGCCCATGAGATAGAGATAGAGTTCAAGGAGGAGAAAGTGTTTAAGTATAAGAGCTTATCTTCCAATTCTTGGAGCAAGAATAGAGGGGGAGATCAAACATCATTGGGTTGGAACAAGGGTTTGGATGTCAAGAAGACTTATGAGAAGAAGCCCTTCGAAGGAAACACTCCAAAGTACCCGCCAAGAGACAAAGGTATCACTGACCTAACCAAATTGCCTAAAGGTATTCAATGTCACAAATGTAGAGGATGGTGTCATATAATCCATGCATGACCCAATCGATTGAATGCTCTAAAGCAAGGTGGGGAAATCTATCTTAGTGTTGAGGAAGAGCCAGCAGGGGATTGTGAAGAAGATTCGGAAGAAGAGGGTGAGTTTGAAGATGAAGAACACGAGGAACCAGTCCTTTGTGACAAAGAAGGAGAGATTATCGTTCCTCTATATGTGGTGAGGTGAGAAATAATTAGTAAGGCCAAGGATGATCCAAGCCAAAGAGAGAATCTATTTCACTCCAAATGCATGATCAAGAATAGTGTGTGTTCCTTAATCGTGACAGTGGGAGTTGGGCAAATGTTGCTAGCACTTCTTCAGTAGAATTCTTGAAACTTCCTACCACTAGCATGCTACACCTTACAAGCTTCAATGGTTGAGTGAGTGTGGAGAGTTGATAGTGCATCGACAAGTGATGATCAAGTTCAAGATTGGGAAGTATCAAGTTGAGGTTCAATGTGATGTGGTCCCAATGCAATCTTGTCATGTGTTATTTGGGAGGCCTTGGCAACATAATCGTTCAACCAAACATGGTAAGAGAACCAGCAAGTATTCACTTGTGTTTAATGATCGTAAGTATGTTCTTCACCCTATGTCACCCTCTCAAGTCAATGATGTATATCAAAGGATGAGTGAGTTGAGGTAGAAGAAGAAATGTGAAGAGGAACAGGTGGAGGCAGAGATAAGGGAGGAAATTGAGTTCGAAAGTTCTTTGATCCTTATCACACATAGGGATCGTGTGCTACAAACTAACCAATATCATTCTTCTCTTCCTAATTCTATTTACTTTCTTTTGTTGAACTATAAGGATGTCTTCCCAAAGGAGTTTCCAAGTGGATTATCCCATCTTCATGGAATTGAGCACCAAATTAATTTTTTGCTGGGATCCCAATTGCCAAACAAGCCAACTTATTAGAGTAATCTAGAGGACACCAAGGAGCTATAAAGGCAAGTTGAGGAACTCCTCAACAAAGGCTATGTGAAGGAGAGCATGAGTCCATGTGTCGTGCCAGTTCTATTAGTTCTAAAGAAAGATGGAACATAGCGCATGTGTGTGGATTGCCGAGCCATCAACAAAATTACGGTAAATTATTGTCATCCTATTCCTAGGTTAGATGATATTCTTGATGAATTTAATGGCTATTATGTGCTTTCAAAGATTGATCTTAGGAGTGGTTATCACCAAATCCGGATGAACCCCAGTGATGAATGGAAAACAACATTTGAGACCAAGTTTGGTCTATATGAATGATTGGTGATGCCCTTTGGCCTCACTAATGCTCTGTCACACCCCAACCTTAGGTGAGGCAGACTAGTACCATATGAACACATGCTTTACAAGTGACCTATGATGAGAAAGTAAACTACTATGCAGATAGATTTGCTGATAAGAAGCTTCATATACAACACATGTTGACTAGCTGAACCAATATATGTGGCAAGTGAATTATGAATACAGATGATAGCTTTACAATGTCTACAAATCCTCTACTGGAATCCATGAATGTACCAATATGAAAATACGCATTGTAAAGACTCGGCAAAGCCCCGAATCAACCTAGAGCTCACCAACAAACGTTAAGTATCATGTGCTTCTATTGGGGAGATCTACTAGTTGAGTACATGTACCTGCAGCATAAAATGAAGCATTCCCAACAAGGGACGTCAGTACAAAAAAATGTACTGAATATGTAATGCATAATACAACCATATGTGAAATGAGAGATCAAGTAAAACCAAATACAAAGAGATAAAGATTAGATACCACCTCCGCTTATACTTGTGGAATTGTGTATGTTACATTCTTTTCCTTACTTTTCTGTGCATTATAATATTTATAAGACATATGATACAAATGACCAACTGATCAGTGGTAGAAGAGGATGACCCATGCCAGGCATTTTAATCCCTGGGATGTTGTCCTCATAATTCCACAAATCGGCCCATGCTAGGCTTTCTCCCCTGAGCGGCACCCTTCTATACCAATTGGGATCGAACCATGCTAAGCTTTCTTTTCGCTCTTGAATTGCCACGCTTCTATACTAATTGGGATCGACCCATGCTAGGCCTTTTCCCTTGGGCTGCCCCCCATAATTATATAGATTGCTTCACTTAGATTCTTTAATCTTTGAGATTGTTGTTTTGATGTTCATAAGTCTTTTTAGATTGTTCTTTTGATGATCATAACTCTTTTGAGAATGTTCTTTTGATGAACATAACTCTTTTGAGATTGTTGTTTTGGTGGATATAATCATTGTTGAGATTTGGAACTATGGACCAGTAGTAGAAGACATATAATTATGGAGTTACAATAATAACAATGACATGGGAAGCAAATGTGACATGGACGTGTAATACTTAGGAGCTTATACGACTCAATAAGCATTTTGACATCTAAAATTGAAGGACATATCAAGTGAAGACATTTAACATTTAGCCAAGAGATTTGAACTCTATATGATAGCAAAATATTCACTAAATAATATCAAATACAATGTATACATGAACGTGGAACCAAGGGACAATGTGGACAAATTCAACTTAAGGACGGATACATATTCCAAGTAACTACATATAAAATGTACAATAGAGCAAGTAGAGATCTTGTGAGGTAACATTATACTCTAACACAATGGGAGTAATAACCAATAAAGGGAACATATGAACATGTGAAAAGATGACATATATGATGGAATAGACAATTGAAGCAAGTTGGCAAGATATGGGCAGATCGTATATCCAACATATAAGCATATGTACCATGTATAATCTTGGATCATTTTGATTTGTATAAGGGGAATACGTTCCTAGGGCACTTTGACGATGAAACAAGTTTAAACCCTACATGCTAATACTTGGCAGAGTAAGCACGTACATTCAGTAATAAACTTATATTAGAGTACTCAATTTGATGCTCTAGGGAGTAGGAACTACAACTATGGATCAGTCACTACCAAGGGCACTTAGAAAGCTTACTTTGTAATACAAGTGCTGGATTCATACCAAAGAAATAGTAATCTAATAGCCTAACATACCTTAATTCCCAATTCGTATAGCTTACAAAGTGTCAACCTATCCTTTAACGTCATAATCTTCATCTACAACAACCAATCATTAAGGCTAATATTATCAACTTACCAACCAACTTGGGATATTTCAACTCAGCAAAATAGTAGCTAGGCAGCCAGCACATAATCCTTCTAATTTATTGTTTTCTTTCACAAATTTTGTCCATTATAGTTATTTACATGAAACAACCTTCCCATGGAACGGGCAGTGAGCTTACCAAAACATTAATTAAATGGTGTGTCACCATAGGTTATAAATATGCCCCATACAACTTTCCACAATCATTATCTAAGTATATCCATGACCTCCCATAAACAAATCAATAAACAAGTAATCTAGAATTCCCAAAAAAACTAATTATTAGAGGTTGTGGCAGTTCGCTTACCTTGGTTATCTAAATCTATTATTTTCCTTCAATTACTATTTTTGTAACATTTCTTAATCTTTGGAAGAGAGTGGCAGAACCTTGGTTGCCAACAGATATAGCTATCTCTAGTTCACTCCCCTTGAAGAACTGTCCAATATACTTGAAACAATAGATGAGAGAAGGTGATCTTGTGGCTGCTTTGGAAGAAATAAGATGAAAAATAGTTAGAACCCTTGAGAGAGAGAAATATATGAACTTGAGAGCTTAAAATTTGGATAAGAGGAAAATGAGATATTTGTATCAGATTTTTGGCCTTAATAGGTTCTCTTTTGCCACCTTTCTTGTACTTCATTTGCAGCCAACATGTGTCTTTAATTTAGGCCACACATTTAAATAGGTGATGCAATTACTTTTCCATTCAAATTATTTCTTGTGGGCTTTGAAAGATTAGGCCTTGGCTGTCCATTTTCCCCTTATTCTTCTATTCAACTTGGGCCAGATTAATGCAAGTAGGTGTAGTGTTTTTGGCCCAATAACATGGCCAAAAGAGTCTTAGTAGCTGATGCACCTACTTGGTCCTTTAGGCTGGTCAATAAGTCAAAGTAGGTGATGCACCTACTTGGTCCTTTGGCTGGTCAATAAGTCAAAGTAGGTGATGCACCTACTTGGTCCTTTGGCTGGTCAATAAGTCAAAGTAGGTGATGCACCTACTTGTCACCTACTACCTTAGTTAAGTCAAGCAAGCACCTCAATATTTTATTCCATTTCTAGACCTTAATACCTTTAACTTAACATAAAACTTATATACACTATGTCACTTTAAACTTTAGACTCAAATACCATCTTATGATCTCAAGTTTACATACTTCCATCAACGTCAACTTAATCGGGTCGCATCAAAATCCATAAACAGTTCACTTTAAATCTATTTTATTGCCACTAATCATATAGGAAACCGAGTTCATCATAACTATACCACAAGGCAATTTATAAGCATCAAATAAATAGAACTAATACACATAGAATATGGGGTGTTGCATCTTCCCCCCCCCCCCCCCTTATGATCAGTCGTCCTCGAATGATAGGTTAAGCTGATAGATTAGTTAACCTTGAAATTTCATTTGGAGATTTTCCAGAGTTTCCTTTGTAAATAGGACTATCCAAAATATATAGACTAACCTAAAACACGTATAGACATGTCTTGCATGACGTCTCAATAGATATGGTTCATGAAATAAGAATATGTCAAAGCAAACCCCTTTCTTGACCATGTAATTCATTGAGGATACACAAGTAGAACCCATACAAATAAGGAATTTAATATTCCAAAACACAAGACATGCAAATGACATATCAAATTAACAAATTCTAGTAGGACTTATGATCATATAAAGGGACCACATGATCTCAGATCCTTGTGTTGATGTTTAGAATGAGGAGGGGTATATAGGATCTCTACCATCTTCTATTCCCAAGTATCTTATGTTATATTCTAGTCCTTCCACAATACTTAAATGGAGATTACAGCTTCTTTTCTTAACTTTCGAGCCTTAACAATAAAGAATTACTATAGTATCACCCAATTTTTTTATATGGAACTGAAACATAAAAACGTAGGCCAAATCTATCGGGGCTCTACTTTCCCTTCTCTTTTATCTTATGATGCTAATCAAAGGTGAGTCTTATAAGAATGCATAGGTGTTAATATAAAATCTAAAGTTTGGTGCCACACCTTTGGATAAGTCATTATGCTAGGTTATGTATCTATGATTGTGAAAAAAATTACATAAATGCCCAACCTTTTCTAGTCAATATTTTCACTACATAATGATCCAAGGAAATGTTTTCCCAAAATTTTAAAAACTCAAGTCAATAAACAAAAAGGGGCATAGTACACAAATAAATAAGTCACATTGGGTATGACACATAGGAAGATTAGCACAAAAGGGAGCGCATAATATATGGGCATTAATCTATAGAAATACATGGTGTATGTGTGCATATGGTTCATATGGTAGCGTGTGAGCGAATGAACTATAAGGAATGTAGGAAATGGACTAGATAAGCACATGATGCGTGAGCACTAAAGATACAAAATACATAATACATAAGCAAGTAGACTATATGAAAATTAGACATATAAGAAAATGAACTATGGAATACAAATCATATTGAGCAAGTGTGTTATATCATATGGATAGGTAGACTAACAAGTCAATAAGTACTCTTGTGAAATATGAGCAAGTGAGCACATGACATGTGGCTAGAAAAGCTATAAGGCATGTAATGCTTAAGGAAGTAGGCTACGAGGCATGTAAATTTATAGAAATGGTCATATGATCAATTAGTCTGTCGTTCCCACACAATATGGACAAGTGGCATGAGGAAAGTAACCAATGCAAAATAACATGTAGGGAAAAAGGTCCTACGAAAATGTATAGCAATAAACAAGGATTCTCCAAAGCGGATAACACTTACATGCAAGCATTCTGTGACATTAGGCAACATTTGAGATGGTAATCCATCAAGGGCAAATGACATACAAATAGATAAGTTATAGAACATGGTATGATTATATAACAAACCATCTTTGGAAACTAGGAGATATCATATAGAACCACTCTACCATAATAAGAGCAAACACATTGTCTTAAGAGTTAAGTCACGGGTGGGATAGTTCTGCTCATATTCCTTACTCACCACAAAGCACATACAATTGATTTCCCCATCTACTCTCTTCAATCTCCTAAAAATTCTTATAGGTGTTATGTTATTGGGACTTGGCTTCCATCTAGGTCAATATAAATACTACAGTCCAGATAGAAAAAGAAAATCCTCAATAGTTCATCTTTAAGAGTAGGAGGTCGAGGTCAACTTTGCCTTCATTACTAGCTTGTGTTATATTATGTTCAATGCTTGGTTCCCTTTGAAGGTGGAAATAGAATATAAATAGTGAAGCTTGAACGCACCATAAAACATGAACTCTAATAACATGTAAATGTCAAGTACCTATAAAGTTATACCATGATTCATAACGTCTTAGAGTTAGCCACTTTGGGCTTAACTAGATTGGTCTGGCCATACTAATAGATTTCATCTTTTTTATAACAAGTGAGAGTTCTCTGACTCTTTTCCCATGCAAGATAGCAAATAACAACAACTAACATATGATCAATTTTTCCTCTCCCTTAACTAGACTATGATTGATGAATTACTGCAAGCATATATTAAATGAACCTTGTAGTAGCTCTATTCAATTTGATGGAAGTCTATACATGTGTATAATGCTCTACTTCTCTTTTGTACTAATGATGTAGATGAACTAGGCCCATGTATCTTCTATCTCCTTTCTAACACCTTTTTTTCTTTGTTGTTATCAAGACCAAATATCAAGACTTGAATCAATACTAAATTGACTTCTCTATCTAACAAAGGTTTACAAAGTTGTTCCCATGTGCGTCATTATAACTCGTTAGGTTGAAAAGTTGATACCATTTTCCTGCTTCATACACTTAGAAATCACTCTTTCATAATTATCTATCTCACTCCTCTATAGCATCCTCAAATCACCCCTACTCCTATGTTAGGGAATTTGACATATCCTATCACTTTCTAACTAGAAGCTCTACGTACATATTCGGCCCGTGTCATTCAAGCTTCATTCTCACATGTTTTCTGATGTAATACAGATTACATCAAGGCCATTTACTAGGATCCAATCACAAGGCCTTCAAAGGATGCAGGGGTTATTCATGAAGATAGAGGTGCTCGAGATGGTATTGATGGCAAATAAGGGATTTCAAACCTTGAAAATTACATAGGGTCCTTTTGGTGAGTAGGACCTACTTGGCTCATCGCCCAAGGGATTAGGCGATGGTCCCAGCTCACCTAAAGTTCCAGAATGTGGCCATGGCTGAAGACCACGCAGGAATACTTGCCAACCAGGTTGACACATGGCCCAATCCATTAGGCGACCCAACCCAGCTCGCCCTTTGGCACTTCAGGTCACTGTTAGGCCATTTATTTATGAAACTGTAAAAATCTATCTTGGATTCATTTTAGACTTAGATTATTTTGAATGTTGATAACTGAAAACTCATGTTTGAGTGTTGAGAGCTTGGTTAAGCTTTTGTTGCCTTTTGTTAGAAACGTTGGTTGCTCGGGATATCGATTCCCTTGAGGTCTTCGTACGAGTTAGGTTCTTATTGTAGGATTAGCAGATTGAAGTCATTCGGTTTAATATACCCTTTGGTTGCTTTTTGTTTCCTCTTTTTATGTCTATCTATTTATCTTTACTTTTCATCTTTGATTTTCGTATTTTAGTGTGATTGTATAGGACTGACATCATTTCCTATCTAACAAGTACCTTTTAATCAAAACTAGTAGCTTCATGTACTCTGATCCCACTATGTGCAACCGACTAATCACAACTTAGGTCTAACCAATCAATTTTTCTTTTGTTAACCTTACCCTTTAGTCACATACTAATCCTTTATAGCCAACACATAGATCATAATAGAACTACCATACATATATCATTTGCAGCACACTTATCCCTAATTTTTATAACCATAAAAAGAATACAAATGTTATTTAGTACTTATTCGGGGTGTTTGGAACATACCATATAAAAAATCCAACTATTAACATATTCGGGATGATACATGGTGAGAATTTAGGCCTTGTCATCCAATTAGGGGTATCTCTAGAACTTTATTGCACTTATAAATTCAACTATCAGGTTGTGCCACTGCCATCTTCCAACTAAAAGAAACTGGTTCAACAACATCAATTTCGAGTACATGTTTAATGTCGAAAATTCTATGTATAGCACAGACTAAGAATGATTGTCCTCTATAGGAATAGATCCTACAAATATGGAGGAAATATAGAACCCAATAGTTGGTTATATTGTCCTAAGAAGATGTGCTTGGAAATGCTACAGCTCATATATGTAACTAGGTAACCCATAATTTTTTAAGCATATGGATAACCATACTATATCTTTCTCAATTGAACCAACGTGATACAAATGGTACAAATGCAACTTAAAATGCAAATAACATAAAAGTCTATACATACATCGTAAAGTGGGACGGTCGAATAAAATGTGCTCAATCTAGTCTAAATTTTGATAACTTCAGATCCTTTTCTGTAGGTTGCATATTGAAATTTTAGCTACCGTTAACCTTAACCATCGTAAGCATAATATGAATAGCATGATCAGGTACAAGTAGAAATTAACTTCTTAACTTCGCTCTACCGCACGATCTGGATTATGAAGGAAGGTAGCATTTTCTAAATGTCCAAGTAGCCCCCAAATTATAAATGTGGCGACCAACATATTCATAAGTAAGTCTCTACTAGACACGGCTTTGTAGACTCACTAGAATGAACCACTCTGATACCACTTTTGTCACGCCTCTACCCTAGGTCAGACCAGTACCATATGAACACATGCATTACAAGTGACCTATGATGAGAAAGTAAACTAATATGCAAATAGATCTACTAATGAGAAGATTTACATACAACACATGTTGACTAGCTGAACCGATAGATGTGAAAAGTGAAAATATGAATTCAAATGATAGCTTTACAATGTCTATAAAGCCTCTACTGGAATCCATGAATGTACCACTATGAAAATACGTATAGAAAAACTCGACAAAGCCCCAAATTAACCTGGAGCTCACCAACAACCACAGAGTATCATGTGCTTATATTGAAGAGATCTACTAGTTGAGTAACTGTACCTGCAGCATGAAATGGAGCATTCCCAATAAGGGACGTCAGTACGAAAGAATGTACTGAATATGTAAGGCATAATACAACCATATATGAAATGAGAGCTCAAGTGAAACCAAGTACCAATAGATATAGATTAGAGACTACCTCTGCTTATACTTGTGGAACCGTGTATGTTAATTATTTTCCTTACTTTTCTGTGCATTATAAAATTTATAAGACATATGATATAAATGACCAGCTGACCAGTAGTAAAAGAGGTTGAACCATGATAGGCATTTTAACCCCTGGGATGTTGTCCTTATAATTCCAGAAATCGGCCCATGCTAGGCTTTCGCCCCTGATCAGCCACCCTTCGATACTAATTGGGATCGATCCATGCTAGGCATTTGCCCATGGCTGCCACCCATAATTATACAGATTGCACTTAGATTCTTTAATCTTTAAGATTGTTTTTTTGATGTTCATAACTCTTTTGAAATTGTTCTTTTGATGATCATAACTCTTTTGAGATTGTTCTTTTGATGATCATAACTCTTTTGAGATTGTTATTTTGGTGGTCATAATCATTTAGAGATTTGGAACTATGGACCAGTAGGAGAAGACATATGAATATGGACTTACAATAATAACAATGACATGGGAATCAAATGTGACATGAACATGTAATACTTAGGAGCTTATACAACTCAGTAAGCATTTTGACATCTCAAATTAAAGCACATATCATGTGAAGATATTTAATATTCATCCAAGAGATTTGAACTTTATATGATAGTCAAATACTCACTAACTAATATAAATACAAGGTATACATGAACGTGGAACCAAGGGAGAACGTGGGCAGATTCAACTTAAGGACGAATACATATTCCAAGTAAGTACATATAAAATGTACAATAGAGAAAGAAGAGATATTGTGAGGTAAGATTATAGTCTAACACAATGGGAGTAATAACCAATAAAGGGAACATATGAACATGTCAAAAGATGACATAATGAGGGAATAGACAATTGAAGCAAGTTAGCAAGATATGGGGCAGATCGTATATCCAACATATAAATAAATGTACCATGTGTAATCTAGGATCATTTTGATTTCTATAAGGGGAATATGTGCCAAGGATACTTTGACGATGAAACAAGTTTAAAGCCTGCATGCAAATACTTGGCAGAGTAAGCACGTACATTTAGTAATAAACTTATATAAGAGTACTCATTTTGATGCTCTAGGGAATAGGAACTGAAACTATGGATCAATCACTACCAAGGGCACTTAGAAAGCTTACTTTGTAATACAAGTATTGGATTCATGCCAAAGAAATAGGAAATTGAATAGCCTTACATACCTCAATTCCCAATAATATGCGGAAATCAAAAGACAATAAAGTAAAGATAGATAGATAGACACACAAGAGGAAACAAAAGGCAACCAAAGGGTATATTAAACCCAATGACCTCAATTCGTTGATCCAACTATAGCACCTAACTCTTACAATGACCTCAAGGGAATCGATATCCCAAGCAACCAATGTTTCCAACAAAGTTTAACAAAAGCTTAACCAAGATCTTAACACTCAAACATGAGTTTTCAGTTTTCAACATTTAAAATAATCTAAGTCTAAAATGAACCCAAACTAGCTATTTATAGTTTGAGGATAAAAGGGCCCAAAAGTGACCCGAAGTTCCAAAGGGTGAGCTGGGTTGGGTCACCTAGTGGATTGGGCGATACGCCGACCTGGTTGGCGAGTATTCCTACGTTGTCTTCAGCAATGGCCACATTCTGGAACTTTAGGCTAGCTGGGACCATCGCCTAGTGCATTGGGCGATGCGCCAAGTGGGTCCTGCTCGCCAAAAGGACCCCATGCAATCTTGAAGGTCTGAAATCCCTTGTTTGCCATCAATACCATCTCGAGGACCTCCATCTTCATGAATAACCCTTGCATCCTTTGAAGGTCTTAAGCTTGGATTCTAGTAAATGGCCTTGATGAAATCCGTATTGCATCAGCTCATAACATGAGGTTTCTTCACCTTAGTTGTGCAACTTCTTAAGTTCTTCATCACGACAAGTAGTGCCCTTCAATAGTTTTTCTAATTCATCGGGTGTCATCTCAGTGACTAATTGAATAACCTTTTCAATATTTCCTTGTATTGAAGCAAACAACTCATGTGTGCGCATAAAACATGAATCTCGATAGCAAAATGATAATGATACCTCCCTCGGAACTATAACTCTAAACAAACAAGTCAGTAGAAAAATTATTCACATCACTCTTCTATGGCGTCGTCTCAAAATTGATAGTGAACTAGCTTTGCCAACCAACTCAAGGTAAACCTTTTCTTTGTGACGGAATGAATTCTTTTGACTCTTCAAGAACGATGACCCCAAAAAAAGCTAATGGACATGAATCAAGAAGGTTATCAATGAACTAAGATGAGACAAGTACAAAAAGATTTGGACCCAAAACAAACTAGAAGAATTACGTGTTGTTACTTAATTTGAAGGATCAACAAACTGATTTGCTGATTAGAAACTAGTTAAAAAGTAATTAAAGATGTTAATTAAAAGTTAAATAATTGAGGAATAAAGAAAAATAAGTGTGGAAGAAGAAGAAGTGAATTTGGACACGTAAAAAAATTAAGCCTCAAAGAAGTTCATCTCTTGTAAGACTTTGATTGGATAATTTGATGATTAAAACTAGTTAACAAGTAATTCATGATGTTAATTAGTTATAAAATGGTAAAGGAATGGACGAAAAAATTGATCACTTTTTAATTTGTATATTCTAAGGTCATTGGTGTAATTCAAAAAAAAAAATTGAGGTTTTTTTAGGTACTTTTCTTGATTTTTATATTTTCGGACATTTACGATTAAAAATTTTTTTTTTTTGTTATTTTACGGACAGTTACAAAAAAGAGTAAAATTTTGATCATTTCTTCATTTCGATATTCTAAGGTCATTGATGCAATTCGAAAATTTTTCGAGGTGTCTTTAGGTACATTTCTTGATATTTATATTTTTTGGACATTTATGAGGAAAAACTTAATTTTTTTGTTTTTTCTCATGCAGTTATGAAAAAGAGTAAAATTTTGATCATTTTTTTGTTTCGATATTCTAAGCTCATTGGTGCAATTTGGAAAAAATTTTGAGCTGTTTTTAGGTACATTTATTGATTTTTTATATTTTCGGATATTTACGAAGAAAATATATTTTCTTTTATTTTCCATAAAGTTAGGAAAAAGAGTAAAATTTTGATCATTTTTTCGTTTAGATATTCTAAGGTCACTGGTGCAATTCAAATACTTTTTGAGGTGTTTCTAGGTACTTTTATTGACTTTTATATTTTTGTACATTTACGAGGATAACTTTAATTTTCTTGTTATTTTTTTGGATTGTTACGAAAGAGAGCTAAATTTTGATCATTTTTTCATTTCGATATTCTAAGGTCACCGGTTTAATTCAGAATTTTTATTAGTTATTTTTAGGTACTTTTCTTGATTTTTATATATTCGAACATTTACAAGGAAAAAATTGACTTTTTTGTTATTTTTCACGCAGTCATGAAAAGAGTAAAATTTTGATCATATTTTATTTACAACATTCTAAGGACATTGGTGTAATTCAAAAAACAATTTAGGTGTTTTTAGATACATTTTTTTATTTTATTTTTTTTAGACATTTATGAGGAAAAAATTAATTGATTTTCTTATTTTTCAGAGAGTTATGAAAAAGAGTAAAATTTTGATCATTTTTTCATTTCGACATTCTAAGCTCATTGGTACAATTAAGAAATTTTTTGAGGTGTTCATAGGTACATTTCTTGATTTTTATATTTTTCTAACATTTACGAGGAAAATTTTAATTTTTTTGTTATTTTTCGGACATATACGACAAAGGGTAAAATATTGATCATTTTTTCATTTCAATATTCTAAGTTCATTAGTGCAAGTCAATAGTACTTTGTTGTATTTTTAGATACATTTCTTAATTTATATTTTTCAGACATTTATGAGGAAAAATTTAATTTTTTCTTTATTTTTCGAACAATTAAGAAAAAGTTAAAATTTCGATCATTTTTTCATTTTGATATTCTAAGTTCATTGGTGCAATATGAAATTTTTTTGAGGTATTTTTACGTGCATTTCTTGATTTTTATATTTTTCAGGCATTTAGGAGGAAAAATTTTAATTTTTTTTATTTTTCGGACAGTTACGAAAAAGAACAACATTTTGATCATTTTTTCGTTCAATATTCTAAGGTCATTGGTGAAATTTGGAAATTTTTTTTGAGGTACTTTTAGGTACATTTCTTGATTTTTATATTTTTAGGACATTTACAAGAAAAATTGATTTTTTTTGTTATTTTTCAAACATATACGAAAAAGATAAAAATTTTGATCATTTTTTCATTTTGATATTCTAAGGTCATTGGTGAAATTTGAAAATTTTGAGGTATTTTTAGGTACTTTTGTTAATGTTTATATTTTCAGACATTTACATGGAAAAAAATAATTTTTTGTTATTTTTTCGGATAGTTACGAAAATGAGTAAAATTTTGATCATTTTTTCATTTCAATAGTCTAAGGTAATTGTTCCAATTCGGAAATTTTTGAGGTGTTTTTAGGTAATTTTCTTGATTTTTATATATTCAAATATTTACGAGGAAAAATTTAATTATTTTGTTATTTTTGGGATAGTTACGAAAAAGAGTAAAATTTTGATCATATTTTCTTTTCAATATTTTAAGGTCATTGGTGCATTTCAAAAAAAATTTGAGGTGTTTTTAGGTACATTTATTGATTCTTATATTTTTCGAACATTTACGAGGAAAATTTTTATTTTTTTTTTGTTATTTTTAGGAAAGTTACGAAAAGCAATAAAACTTTAATCATTTTTTTCGTTTTGATTACTAAGGTCATTGGTGCAATTCAAATATTTTTTGAGGTTTTTTTAGGTACTTTTTTTTATTTTTAAATTTTCAGGCATTTACAAGGAAAAAATTAATTTTTTTGTTATTTTTCAAATAGTTACGAAAAAGAGTAAAATTTTGATCATTTTTTTGTTTTGATATTCTAAGGTCATTGGTACAATTCAAATAATTTTTGAGGTGTTTCTAGGTACTTTTATATTTTTGTACATTTACGAGGAAAACTTTAATTTTCTTGTTATTTTTTTGGATAGTTACGAAAAAATGTTAAATTTTGATCATTTTTTTGTTTCTATATTCTAAGGTCATTGGTTAAATTCAGAATTTTTATTGGTTATTTTTAGGTAGTTTTCTTGATTTTTATATATTCAAACATTTACGAGGAAAAATTTATTTTTTTTGTTAATTTTCGCGAAGTCACAAAAAAGAGTAAAATTTTGATCATATTTTCAATTCAATATTATAAGGTCATTGGTGCAATTCAAAAAAAATTTAAGATGTTTTTAGGTTTATTTTTGTTATATATTTTTGAAACATTTACAGGTAAAAATTTAAGAAACATTTACAAGGAAAAATTTAATTTTTTGTTATTTTTCGGACAGTTAGGAAAAAGTGTAAAATTTTGATCATTTTTACTTATCGATATTCTAAGATGGGTGCAATTCAGAAATTTTTTGATGTGTTTTTAAGTACATTTTTTGATTTTTATATTTTTCGAACATTTACGAGTAAATATTTAATTATTTGCTTGTTATTTTTCGGACGAAAAATAGTATAATTTTGGTCATTTTTTCATTTTGATATTCTATTTTCATTGGGGCAATTCGAAATTTTTTTGAGGTGTTTTAAGGTACCTTTCTTGATTTTTATATTTTCAGACATTTTGGAGTAAATATTTAATTTTTTTTTTGCTATTTTTCGGACAATTACGAAAAAGTAAATTCTTTTTATCATTTTATTGGTGTGATTCAGAAATTTTTGAGGTGTTTTAGATACATTTCTTGACTTTTATATTTTTCGGACATTTACGAGGAATAGTTTAATATTTTTGTTATTTTTGGACAGTTACCCAAAAGAGTAAAATTTTGATCACTTTTTCATTTTGATATTTTAAGGTCATTGGTGCAATTTCAAAATTTTTTTGAGGTGTCTTTAAGTACATTTCTTGATTTTTATATTTTACAGACATTTACGAGGAAAAATATATGTTTTTTTTGTTATTTTTTAGATAGTTATGAAAAAGACTAATGTTTTGACCATTTTTTCGTTTCTATATTCTAAGGTCATTGGTGAAATTAGAAAATATTTTGAGGTGATTTTAGGTAGTTTTCTTGATTCATATATTTATAGACATTTACGAGAAAAAAATATTAATTTTTTTGTCATTTTTCGGACAGTTATGAAAAAGAGTAAAATTATGATCATTTTTCTTCGATATTCTAAGATCAGTGGTGCAATTCGGAAATTTTTGATGGGTTTTAAAAATACTTCTTTATTTTTATATGTTTTGGACATTCACGAGGAAATATTTATTTATTTTTTATTTTTCATACAATTACGAAAAAGTTTAAAATTATGATAATTTTTTTCATTTTGATATTCTAAGGTCATTGGGGAAATTCTAAAAATTTTTGAGGTGTTTTAAGGTACTTTCCTTGATTTTTATATTTTCAAACATTTACGAGGAAAAATTTAATTTATTTATTATTTTTTCGATACTTAGGAAAAAAGAGTAAAATATTGATTATTTTTTCATTTCGATATTCCAAGTTCATTGGTTTAATTCAATTTTTTTTTGAGGTGTTTTTATGTACTTTTCATGATTCTCATATATTCGGACATTTACGAAGAAAAATTTTCTTTTGTTATTTTTCGGACAGTTGAGAAAAAGTGTATAATTTTGATCATTTTTTTCGATATTTTAAGGTCATTGGTGTAATTCAAAAATTTTTTGTGGTGTGTTTTTAGGTACATTTCTTGATTTTTATATTTTCAGATATTTACATGGAAATTTTTTTTTTTTGTTATTTTTCGTACAATTACGAAAAGAAGTAAAACTTTGATCATTTTTTCGTTTTGATATTATAAGGTCATTGGTGCAATTTGAAATTTTTTTGAGGTATTTTTAGGTTCATTTCTTAATTTTTATATTTTCAGAATTTACGAGGAAAAACATAATTTTTTGTTATTTATCGTACAGTTACCAAAAAGAGTTAAACTTTTATCATTTTTTCATTTCGATATTCTAAACTCTTTGGTGTGATTCGAAAAATTAATTTTTTATGTTAATTTTTAGGTTCATTTCTTGATTTTTATATTTTACAGACATTTACAAGGAAAAAATTTAATTTATTTTGGTATTTTTTGGACAGTTACGAAAAAGAGAAAATTTTGATCATTGTTCCGTCTTGAAATTCCAAGGTCATTGGTGTTATTCGAAAAACTTTTGAGGTGATTTTAGGTTACTTTTTGTGATTTTAACTTTTTTGGACGTTTACGGGAAAAAAATTAATTTATTTGTAATTTTTTGGACAATTACGAATAAGAATAAAACTTTGATTATTTTTTAGTTTCGATATTCTATCGTCATCGGTGCAATTTGGAATTTTTTTGAGGTGTTTTTAGGTTCATTTCTTGATTTTATATTTTCGGACATTTACGAGGAAAATATTATTTTTTTTGTTATTTTTCGGACATTTACGAAAATGAGTAAAAATTTGATCATATTTTCGTTTTGATATGCTAAGGTCATTAATGCAATTTAAAAAAAAATTGAAGTGTTTTTCGGTAAATTTATTGGTATAAATTATTTCAGAAATTTAAAAGGAAAAAATTAATTTTTATGTTAATTTTCGGGCAGTTATGAAAAAGAGTAAAATTTTGATCATTTTTGCATTTTGATATTCTAATGTTATTGGTGCAATTCAGAAATTTTTTGAGGTGTTTTTAGGTACATGTCTTGATTTTAATATTTTTTGGACATTTATGAGGAAAAAATTAATTTTTTTAATCATTTTTAGAACAGTTACTAAAAAGAGTCAAATTTTGATCATTTTTTCTTTTCGATATTCTAAGGTCGTGCAATTCGGAATTTTTTTGAGGTGCTTTTAGGTACATTTCTTGATTTTTAAAGTTTTTGGATATTTACGAGGAATTTTTTTTTGTTTTGTTATTTTTCAAAAAGTGACGAAAAATAATTAAATTTTGTTTATTTTTTTGTTCTGATATTCTAAGGTCATTGGTGCAATTCGGAATTTTTTGACATACCTACTTTTCTTTCTTTTTATATTTTAGGACATTTACTAGGTAAAATTTAATTTTTTTTGTTATTTTCTGGATAGTTACGAAAAAGAGTTAAAATTTTATCATTTTTTTCCTTTTGATATTCTCAAGTCATTGGTGCATTTCGAAATTTCTTTGAGGTGTTTTTAGGTACATTTCTTTATTTTTAAAGTTTTTGGATATTTATGAGGAATTTGTTTTTGTTTTCTTATTTTTCAAAAAGTTACGAAAAAGTGTCAAATTTTGTTTATTTTTTTGTTTCAATATTCTAAGGTCATTGGTGCAATTCGGAATTTTTTTGACGCACCTACTTTTCTTTGTTTTTATAATTTAGGACATTTACTGGGTAAAATTTAATTTTTTGTGTTATTTTCTGGACAGTTACGAAAAAGAGTTAAACTTTTATCATTTTTTTCATTTCGATATTCTCAGGTCATTGGTGCATTTCGAAATTTTCTTGAGGTCTTTGTAGGTACATTTCTTGATTTTTATATTTTTTTTATTTTTACGAGGAATATTTTTTTTGTTATTTTTTTGGACTGTTACGAAAAAGAGTCAAATTTTGATCATTTTTTCGTTTCGATATTCTAAGATCATTGGTGCAATTCGGAATTTTTTAAAGCTGTTTTTAGAAACTTTTTTTGTTTTTAATTTTCTCGAAAATTTACGAGGAAAAATTTAATTTTTTTTGTTATTTTTTGAACATTTATGAGTACAATTCTGATCATTTTTTTGTTTCGATATTCTAAGGTCTTTGGTGCAATTCAAAATTTTTTTGAGGTGCTTTTAAGTACATTTCTTGATATTTATATTTTTGGAAATTTACGAGGAAAAATTTAATTTTAATGTTATTTTTTGGATATTTACGAGTAAAATTTTAATCATTTTTTCTTTTCAATATCTAAGGTCATTGGTGCAATTTGGAAATTTTTTGAGGTGATTTTAGGTACATCTCTTGATTTTTAAATTTTTCGGACATTTACAAGGAAAAAAAATACTTTTCTTCTTATTTTTCGGACAATAAAAAAAAATATTTAATCATTTTTTCGTTTCTATATTATAAGGTCATTGGTGGAATTAGAAATTTTTTGAGGTGTTTTTAGGTACTTTTCTTGATTTTTATATTTTCGGACATTTACGTGAAAAATTTAATTTTGTGTTATTTTTCGGATAGTTACAAAAATGAGTAAAATTTTGTTCATTTTTTGTTTCGATATTTTAAGGACATTGGTGTAATTTCATAATATTTTTGAGGTGTTTTTAGGTACCTTTCATGATTTTTATATTTTTCAGACATTTATGAGCAAAAATATAATTTATTCTTTATTTTTCGGATAGTTATAAAAAAGAGTAAAACTTTGATAATATTTTTTGTTTCCATATTCTAAGGTCATTGGTGAAATTCGAAATTTTTTTGGGGTGTTTTTAAGTACTTTTCTTGATTTTTATATTTTCGGACATTTACGAGTAAAAATTTAATTTATTTTTTATTTTTTGGATGGTTACAAAAAATAATAAAATTTTGATCATTTTTCGTTTCAATATTCTAAGGTCATTGTAATTTGATAATTTTTTGAGGTATTTTTAGGTATATCTCTTGATTTTTATATTTTTCGTACATGTACGAGGAAAATTTAATTTTTTTTTGTTATTTTACGGATAGTCATGAAAAAGAGTAAAATTTTGATCATTTTTTTGTTTCGATATTCTAAGGTCATTGGTGCAATTCAATAATTTTTGAGATGTTTTTAAGTACTTTTCTTGATTTTTATATTTTCGGGCATTTATGAGGAACAATGTAATTTTTTTTTATTTTCAGACTATTAAGAGAAAGTGTAAAATTTTGATCATTTTTTCGTTTTGATATTCCAAGGTCATAGGTGCAATTCAAATTTTTTTTGAGGTGTTTTTAGGGATTTTTCTTGATTTTCATATTTTTGTACATTTACGAAGAAAAATTCAATTTTTTTTGTTATTTTTCGGACAGTTACGAAAAAGAGTAAAATTTTGATGATTTTCATTTCTATATTTTAAGGCAATTGGTGCAATTCGAAATTTTTTAAAGGTTGTTTTAGGTATATTTCTTGATTTTTATATTTTTCGAACAGTTAGGAGGAAAAATTATTCTTTTGTTATTTTTTCGAATAGTCACGAAAAAGTGTTAAATTTTGATCATTTTTTCGTTTACATATTCTAAGGTCATTGGTGCAGTTCAAAAGTTTTTTTAGGACCTTTTAGGTACTTTTCTTGAATTTTATATTTTAGGGCATTTATGAGGAACAATTTTTTATTTTTTTAATTTTGGGACTATTAACAAAAACTGTAAAATGTTGATCATTTTTTCGTTTCGATACACTAAGGTCATTGATTCTATTCGAAATTTTTTTGAGATGTTTTTAGGTAGTTTTCTTTATTTTTATATTTTCGGACATTTAAGAGGAAAAATTAATATTTTTTGTTATTTTTCGGAGGGTTACGAAAAAGAGTAAAAATTTTGATTATTTTTTAGTTTCGATATTCTAAGGTCATTGGTGCAATTTCAGAAGTTTTTTGATGTGTTTTTAGGTACATTTCTTTATTTTTATATTTTTCGAACATTTACCAAGAAAAAAAATATTTTTTTCTTTTATTTTTCAAATTGTTACAAAAAAGATTAAAATTTTGATAATTTTTTCGTTTCGATATTATAAGGTCATTGGTGCATTTCAAAAATTTTTTGAGATGTTTTTAGCTGTTTTTCTTGATTTTTATGTTTTTAGACATTTGCGAGGAAAAAATTGTTGTTTGTTATTTTTCGGTTACGAAAAAGAGTAAAATTTTGACCATTCTTTCGTTTCGATATACTAAGGTCATTGGTGCAATTCGAATTTTTTTTGAGGTGTTTTAGCAACTTTTCATACTTTTTATAATTTCGGACATTTACGAGGAAAAAAATTATTTTTTTGTTATTTTTCGGAAAGTTACGAAAAAGAGTAAATTTTTTGAGATGTTTTTAGCTGTTTTTCTTGATTTTTATGTTTTTAGACATTTGCGAGGAAAAAATTGTTGTTTGTTATTTTTCGGTTACGAAAAAGAGTAAAATTTTGACCATTCTTTCGTTTCGATATACTAAGGTCATTGGTGCAATTCGAATTTTTTTTGAGGTGTTTTAGCAACTTTTCATACTTTTTATAATTTCGGACATTTACGAGGAAAAAAATTATTTTTTTGTTATTTTTCGGAAAGTTACGAAAAAGAGTAAATTTTTTATCATTTTTTCATTTCGATATTCGAAGGTCATTGGTGCAATTTAAAAAAAATTGAGGTATTTTTAGGTACTTTTCTTGATTCTTGTATTTTCGGACATTTACGAGCAAAAAATTTATTTTTTGTTATCTTTTGGACAGTTACGAAAAAGATTAAAATTTTGATCATTTTTTTCATTTAGATATTCGAAGATCATTGGTGCAATTCGAAAATTTTTTGAGGTGGTTTTAGGTACATTTCATGATTTTCATATTTTTCGGACATTTACGAGGAATTTTTTTTTTTGTTATTTTTCGAACAATTACGAAAAAGTGTAATGTTTTGATCATCTTTTCATTTCGATCTTCTAAGGTCATTCGCGTAATTCAAAATTTTTCTGAGGTGTTTTTAGGTACTTTTCTTGATTTTATATTTTCTGAAATTTACGAGGAAAAACTTAATCTTTTTTTGTTATTTTTCGGACAATTACAAAAAAGAGTCAAATTTTTATCATTCTTTCCTTTCGATATTTTAAGGTCATTGGTGCAATTTCAGAAATTTTTTGAGGTGTTTTTAGGTACATTTCTTGATTTTTATATTTTTCAGACATTTACGAGGAAAAATTTATTTTTTTGGGATTGTTACAAAAAAGAGTAAAGTTTTGATCATTTGTCGTTTTGATATTCTAAGGTCATTGGTGCAATACGAAATTTTTTGAGGTGTTTTTAAGTATTTTTCTTGATTGTTATATTTTCAGACATTTACGAGAAAAAAATTACTTTTTTTGTTATTTTTCGGAGATTTACGAAAAAGAGTTAAATTTTGAACATTTTTCATTTCGATATTCTAAGGTTATTGGTGCAATTCAGAATTTGTTTGAGGTGTGTTTAGGTACATTTCTTGATTTTTATATTTTTCGAACTTATACAAGGAAAAAATGAATTTTTTGTTGTTTTTTGGACAATTACGAAAAAGAGTAAGATTTTGATCATTTGTTGTTTTGATATTCTAAGGTCATTGGTGCAATTCGAAAATTTTTTGAGGTGTTTTTAGGTGCATTTCTTGATTTTTATATTTTTCGAACATGTTCGAGGAAAATTTAATTTTTTGTTATATTTTAGATAGTTACGAAAAAGAGTAAAATTTTCATAATTTTTTTCTGTATGATATTTTAAGGTCATTGGTGCAATTTAGAAATTTTTTGAGCTGATTTTGGGTAATTTTCTTTATTTTCTATATTTTTGGACATTTACAAGGAAAAAATTAATTTTTTGTTATTTTTCTGACTATTACAAAAAAGTGTAAAATTTTGATCATTTTTTTGTTTCGATATTCTAAGGTCATTGGGGCAATTCAAAATTTTTTTTAGGTGTTATTAGGTTTTTCCTTGATTTTTATATTTTCAGGCATTTAAAAGGAAAAATCAATATTTTTGTTATTTTTCAGACAGTTACGAAAAAGAGTAAAATTTTGATCATTTTTTCGTTTTGATATTCTAAGGTTATTGGTACAATTTCAGAAATTTTTTGAGGTGTTTTTAGGTACATTTCTTGATTTTTTAAAATTCTTTGAACATTTACGAGGAAAAATTTAATTTTTCTTTTATTTTTCGAATAGTTATGAAAAGGATTAAAATTTTGATAATTTTTTCGTTTCGATATTTGATGTGCCGTGAAATATTGGGACATTTGATGCTCAAAACTAAGGATTAATACTAGAATCGAGTGTATTTTTGTAAGCTTTGATGTGTTTGTTGAATGTGTAGATAGATTCTCGCTTGTGTGGAAAAATTAGAGAAATAAGCAGAAGATGAGTGTGATCAAGTGAAGACCATGAGCACCTAGACGGATTGTGGTCCTTGTCACGAACCATGGTGCCACTAGTGATTGCATTTCTAGTGTTGAAAGCTTGGAGGAGCTGAAATATGATTGGACCAAGTAAAGACCATGGGCGACCTCATGGGTTGTGGTTCTCACAATGGTTTGTGGTTATGGTCGTAAAGGTGATCCAGTGTTTGGGTCATGTGAAGATGAAGTGCAAGGGCTTCACGGGCCGTGGTCCTCACAACGGTCCGTGGTGCTATCCGTGAAGGCGAACCAGTGGCCAGGAGTAAAGGAGTGAAAATGAGAAGTGGCCAAGTGAAGACCACGGACACCCAGACGGATCGTGGTCCCTATGACAGTCTGTGGTGTTGTCCGTGATACCTTTCTAGTATGTTGGCTTTGAAGATCCAAATCCCAGACGTGCAAAGTGAAGACCACGAAGGGCTTCACGGACCGTGAAGCCCTTGACGGATCGTCAGAGTGTTCGTGAAGTGCCCGACAGTTCAGTCCTACTTCGAGTAGGACTCATTTTTAAACATTCTATTTGAACTAATTAGGTCATTTTTTAGTTTTCATCTCGTCATATCTGGAACGAGCGACTTAGTTTCAAATATTCTTAGCTTTGGTTTTCAACGATTAACATTGAATCAAGTTTTAAAGTTAAATTTTTGGTTTTGAATTATCATTCGTTCATAATTTGTAGATTTTTGTAAGTACATTTTCTCAATGTTTTCATTACTAATATATGTATGTTTATGTGAAATCATGAGTGGCTAAATACCACAACTGGGATTGTGGGATATATGACGTAAATTATGTGTAATTTCGTAAGAGGAGTAGAAGGCGACTTATATTTGCAAATCATAGTTTAGTTTTCGTTATTCATGTATTCTAATGAGTGCACGCATTAGAGTTAGCCTGTATCTATCATTTGTTCGAAAGAAAAGTGATGGTTGGAAAAAGCTTAATTAACCTGAAGAAGGCTTTCCTAGAATAATTCTTTCCTGAATCAAAAAAGATGCAGATGAAGGATGAGATAAGTGCCCACAAACACTTATCAGGAGAAAGATGCATGACACTTGGTGGAGATTCAGCCAAAAGCTGAAAAAGTGCTCGAACCATGGTCTCACTGAGAGACATCTGAAACAGGCTTTCTATAGATCTTTAAATTATATTATTAAACATGTTGCTGATGAAGTGTATGGTGGATCATTCATGAGGAAGCCATTTGCAGAAAGCATACATCGGCGAATGAAGTGTCTAAGAACAACGGAGCATGGAACACCAGGGATTCTGATGTGGGAGATCTTAGGTTCACCTTCGAACTTTCAGCTGAACAAAAGTAAAGAGAAGAAGAAATAATGATGTAGGACCTCTAAACAGGTACGAAGATCAGGACATCGATCTAGATGAGGAGGCTAAATACTTGGGCAACCAAGGAGGTTTTTGAAATTATAACTCGGGAAACCAAGGTTACAATTCTGGAAACATAGGTTGGAACTATTCTTGGGAAGGACAGTATGACAGGCCAGCAAATAGAGTGCAGGGAAACTGGCAAAACATAGATGGGTACAGAAATTATCGTAGTAGTGTGTATGTGCCCCCAGATAATAGAGACAGTGCAAGTGGTAGTACCAGCGGGTCTAAGCTGGAAGATATGTTGGCTGAGGTACTCCAAAAGGTTGAGTCAACTGATGTAGGGGTGAAGGAGATGAAAGGCAATTTCTCTAGCATGAGTCAATTGGTAGACTCTCACACCACCTCCATCAAACAAATAGAGCAACAATTGGGGAAAATTTCAACATCACTGATGTAACACCCCTAAATACTAACTAAGAGTCGAATGTTAATTTACCGTTGCTTAATTACTACAATATGTTTTACTCTCATTTTGGAAACTTGAAATGTTGTGATAATTGCTAGCTTGCTTAACATAAATTGTATCGTAATTTAAGGAAATTAGAATTATGTATAATTTTACAAGGAGGTGAAGGATATGTATATACATAGGTGTATATGTATGCATTTTGGGCAACACACAACTATTTGGGCAGCCTTGAGGGACAGCTGTACAAGGATAAACATCACGTGTGTGTGACTATCTATTTTCACACCTCCTTGAGTTAAATTCAGTTCCTTCAAGTCTAAGAACCTTAGAACCTTAGTTAACCATTTGTTCTTCAAAATCACAAGAGAAAAACTTGGTCCTTTTGGCTGGAATTCGAGACACACACTTCTCTTTAGTAAGTGATGAAATCTGTTTTTGATCTGGATAGTGTTTTGAGCATAACTTGTTTTATAGAACTTTGTTTACAGTGAATAAATATGATTTGGAAATATAATTTGTATACCTACAACTCTTATGTTTATGTAAAACTCTAATTTAGCTGTTATAGATTTGAAAAATTGGATGCAACATAGGAAAAGTTCTGTCCAGAGTTTGAAATTAGAAATCCTGTATGGACAACTATTAGTGTTTTGAATATATCTTTTTTTACAATATATATTTTGTGGTGATTCTTATTGGGTTGCAACCTTAAGAGATGTACCTACATCTTTCATGAAGGTTATAAAGTCTAGTTTTGCCTTTTTCCTTTTCAAATATAAGTTGCAACCTGAGGTACTAGGCTGGCCTAAATCACTGTTTTGGGAGCATAGTCGTTTCTGTACAGGCTAAGCTTACTTGTGATGATAATTCTATTTTACTTCAACATTATTGAGATACTAGGGATTAAAGAAGTTATTTAATTGTATTTTAAGATTGTATATACTCATGAACAAGTTGAGGACCTTGATACGTTGGTTGGTCTACGGTTTGAACTCGTGAAGTTGCGTTGGACTGTTTTTATGCTAAAGTATTGAGGCTTGCGTATAAATTTGTACTTGCACTCTTTTAACTGCTGGTATATCTGAAAGTTGATCTTGGTACCTTGGTTACCTTTTGTCACTTTGCATTGTCGTGTTGGTATCCTTTAAGACATTAAAGGCGCTTGTGAAACTCACCCACTTGTACGGATTGTTTGATCACTTGGCACTCTTGTTGGAACCTTATCCTTCTTATGGCTGTGACTTTGTCACTATTGGCATGCCTCTTCATTTGGATCATTTTCCATCTTGACTCTGGATTTTTAGTCCGTCCTAAAAATGGAAGTTGTCCATTTTAAGTACGAACTAGAAAGCCATTTTTAATATGGTTCTTGGTTCTCTTGATTATTGGGCTTTGAACCTTCTTGATACAGGGTGTCGACCCTTCTTGATACCTGCTTGTGATTAGTGTGACGACATGATGTATATATTGGGCGAGCCTTGTTATTAAATCAGTTGAAAAATGGTGCTATAAGCATTCTTGACATTTGGATCTTTAAATATCGAACTTGATACTCTTTATATATTGTTACTTGATTTATTTATTATGTTTCAATTGTGCTGCTCATGATTTGAGAAAGGTAGCTTGGTGAATTTTGAGGGCTCCAAACCTATAGTTTTTATACCACTAAGCTATATTCTTAGCGATAGTTGTTTCTATCGTAGGGAATGATCGAGAAGAGGCATGAAGCTGGCCATTGCAGTTGGAGATTTTGAGAGCCTTAAGGAAGATCACATCTGCATATAGGGATCTATATTTTGTATAAACTTTGGGAGTTATACATGATCTGTGTTGTATATTTACATGAAATTTTGAGGGCTAATCGGATCATGTCACCATGGGTGGTAATATAAGTATGGCTACATGTTTTTTTCATTTGGGGTGTGCAACCCCAAGTCTTGTAATATATTAAATTTATTACTTGTTTTGAAGGATTATATGAAGCATGAGCCACCTAGTTTGGGCACTCGAAAAGTTGGAAATATTCTTTTTATATCATTTTTACTAGTGTGAGGACAATATATGCATAAAAAAACCTCATGAGTTATTGGCTTATATTATTTCAGAAGGTCGCTACAACTGAACCAGAGGAAGAATGGGTCACTACCAAGTGATACTATTTAGAACCCCCAAAAAGATGGACATTGCCTGGCTATCGCCACCAAAAGTGGTAAGATTCTTAATGAACCAATTTCTGCAGGTACTGAGCTGGAACAGGGCTTGGAGCGAACCGAAAGAAAGGAGGTTGAATCTGAATAGGTAGATGATGTAGAAAATGCCCAACCAATAGAGAAACTAGTAGGAGCAAAGAAAAAGAAGTTGAGGTAACTATGCCCTTACAACCAATACCAAGACCACCTCCTCCGTTCCCTCATAGGCTTAAAAAGAAAGATAAAGATGGGAAATTTGCTAAGTTCATAACCATGCTGAGACAACTATCGGTGAATATTCCATTGGTGGAAGCCCTAGAGCAAATGCTAGGATATGCTAAGTTCATGAAGAACTTGGTCACGAAGAAAAAAGCAGTAAGTTTTGATTTTACTGACAATGTTCATCACTGTACTGCTATTGCTACCAGATCTCTAGTACAAAAGAAGGAGGATCCAAGTGTAGTTACCAGACCGTGCACCATCGGATCAATTGAGTTTGCAAAGGCCTTGTGTGACTTAGATTTTGAGGTTCCAATCATTTTGGGAAGACCATTTCTAGCCACAGGAAGAGCATTGGTTAATGTTGAGAGTGGAGAGCTGAAATTCAGGCTCAACAATAAAGAGGTAAAGTTTAAAATTTTCAGGTCCATGAAGTAGTCACAAGACATGACTGTGGTGTTAGCAATAGAAGTTTTTGATGAAAGAGAGCTTGGAGTGACTATTGAGAAGAGGCTGGTTGTCGAAACATTAGCAGTTGTGTTGATGAACTTTGAAGCTAATTTCCAGACTGACTATGTGGAGACCGTGAATGCTTTACAGGGCATGAGAGCACACTCTTATGCTCTAAAGAAACTGGACCTGGATTTGAAAAATAGGCCAAGTCCTCCAGCAAAACCATCCATTGAGGAACGGTCTGTGCTGGAACTGAAACCTGAGGTATGTATTTTTGGGCACTAACAACACTTTACATGTGATCTTGGCTACATATTTGAATGAAGAACATGTACAAGTGGTGATCAAAGTGCTGATAAGGTATAAAAGGGTAATTGGGTTGAGTATCCCTGATAACATTGAGATACCTCCGAGTATATGCACCCATAAGATCCAACTTGAGGAGGACTACAACCCAAGCATTAAGCACCAGATGAGGTTAAATCCACCAATGCAAGAGGTGGTAAAAAAGGAAATCATCAAGTGGTTAGATTCTGGGGTGGTGTACCCTATTTTTGACAATTATTAGGTCAGTCTAGTGCAATATGTACCCTAAAAGGGTGGTATGAAAATGGTCGCCAATTCGAAGAATGAGACCAGTCATGGGATGGTGAGTGTGCAAGGACTACAGAATGCTGAACAAGTGGACATTGAATGATCACTTCCCAATGCCATTCATGGACTAGATGCTTGATAGGTTGGCTGGAAAAGGGTGGTACTATTTCTTAGATGGATACTCTGGGTACAACCAAATATCAATTGCTCCTGAAGATCAGGAAAAAACCACTTTTACATGTCCTTATGGCACCTTTGCATTTAATCGCATGCCATTCGTACTATGTAATGCAACAACTTTCTAGAGGTGTATGATGTCCATCTTATCGGACATGGTGGAAGATACTCTGGAGGTATTCATGGACAGCTTTTCAGTGGTAGGTGATACTTTTGATGACTATTTGTTCAATCTTAGAAGGGCTTACAGAGATGGGAGGAGGCCAATCTAGTGTTGAACTGGGAGAAGTGCCATTTTATGGTCAAGGAAGGTATAATCCTTGGTCACAAGGTGTCGTAAAAGTGGTTAGAGGTAGACAAAGCCAAAATTGAGGTGATTGAAAAGTTGCCTCCACCTATCTATGTGAAGGGTATTCAAAGTTTTTTAGGACATGCTGGATTTTATAGGAGTTTCATTAAGGACTTCTCAAAAATTGCACATTCCTTGTGCAAGGTTTTGGAGAATGAGATGAAATTTTCTTTTGATAAAGCATGCCTAAAAGCCTTTGAATGCCTGAAGAAGAAGTAGAATTTTGCACCAGTGATTATTGGCCCATATTGGGCTTAGCCATTTAAGGTAATGTGCGATGCTAGTGGTACTGCATTAGGATTTCTGTTGGGACAAAAGAGAAACAAGATGTTCCATCCGATCTACTATGCTAGCAAGTCACTAAATGGAGCACAAAGAAACTACAAAGTCACTGAACGTGATTTATTGGCTGTGGTTTATGCCTTTGAGAAATTCAGGGCCTACTTGTCGGGTACTAGAGTGATAGTCCACACGGATCATGCAACTCTGAGATACCTCATGGAAAAGAAAAATGCCAAGCCAAGGTTGATCAGATGGGTGTTGCTGCTTTATGAGTTTGATTTTGAGGTTAAGGATAGGAGAGGTTGTGAAAATCAGGTGGCTGATCACCTGTCTAGGTTGGATACTGAAAAGAAAAGAGGAACTTGAGCTAGAAATCAATTATGCATTCCAGGATGAGCAGGTATTGGCTGCAACTCTTGATCTTATTCCTTGGTTTGCTGATTTTGCTAACTTTCTTGTTAGTGACTTGATGCCTGAGGGACTGGCATTTCAACAAAGGAAAAGGTTCCTACATTATGTGGGTAAGTATTTTTGGGATGAACCTTATTTGTACAGGGTGTGTGCTGACAATATCATTAGGCGATGCATCCCTGAGGCTAAGATGGTACATATTTTAGAGGGTTGCCATTCCTATCTAGTGGGTGGCCATCATGGAGGCGCTCGAATAGCCCACAAGGTACTTCAGAGTGGCTACTACTAGCCTACAAATCATCATGATGCAATGGATATAGTAAGGAGTTGTGATGTGTGCCAGCGGCAAGAAGCCATCTCTCGGCGCCATGAGTGACCCATGACACCTATTCAGGTGGTGGAGTTATTTAATGTGTGGGGAATTGAATTCATGGGCCCATTTGTGAGCTCCTATGGGCAGAAGTATATATTGGTGGCAGTGGACTATATGTCCAAATGGGTTGAGGCAGGTTCTCTGCTTGAGAATGATGGCAAAAGTGTTGCTGGCTTTCTAAAGACGAATATTTTCTCAAGGTTTGGCACACTCAGAGCTATTATCAGTGGTGGCGGTTCCCATTTTTGTAATAAGGCATTCAGTGCTCTTTTGGCCAAATATGGGGTTAAATAGCACAAGGTGGCAACACCTTATCACCCGCAGACCAGTGGCCAAGTAGAGGTATCCAATAGGGAAATAAAGGCAATTCTGGCAAAAATAATGAATGCCAACATGATAGATTGGTCATGAAAGTTAGTTGATGCTCTATGACAGCTTTCAAGATGCCTATTGGTATGTCTCCTTATCAATTGGTGTTTAGAAAATCATGTCATTTTCCAGTTGAGCTTGAGCATAAGGCACTCTGAGCCTTGAAGAAGCTGAACCTTAGTTGGAGTGAAATTGCAAATCTGAGACTGGATCAAATAAATGAGATGGATGAGTTTCGCTTGAAAGCATATGAGAGGTCTGCACTATACAAAGTGAGGATGAAGATGTATCATGATAAGCATATTGAGAAAAGAACCTTCACTTTTGGTGACTTGGTGTTACTTTTTAACTCTAGACTTTCTCTATTTCTAGGGAAGTTGAGATCCAAATGGTCTGAGCCTTTTAAGGTAACTCAGGTGTTCCAATCGGGTGCTATTGAGATTGAGAATGACACGAGCGAGAGGTTCAAGGCAAATGGCCAGCGAATCAAGGCATACTTGGATGTTCCCGAAGAAGTGAAAATAGTGGAAGAATGTAAGCTTGATGAAGTCTGAGTAATCAAGTTACCTGCATTGTGCTGGGACGTTAAATTGTACGCTTCTTGGGAGGCAACCCAAGACTGTAATGGTAACAGGTGGTTTATATTTTATCATTTTTCTTCTTTATTTTATAGAGTCACTAGGTGTGTGCAAGAGAGCTTTGGACTATAAATTGCAAAACTGGTGTAGAAAGCTCTTCACAGTAGTCCCACGGACCGTGGTACCCTTCACGAGAAACTTCACGGCCCGTGACAAGCACCTACATAATATGAGAGCTACTAGAAAGTGGTTCACATAAGGGTTAACGATCCGTTAGAATTTGTACGGATCGTCTTGCCTCTCATAAACCTCAGGTAAATGTTACTTTGTTAAGTCATGTTCATGAACCCCTATACGGACTGTGGTGCCCTGCATGGTCAACTTCACAGTTCATCGTGTGCAACCCATTAGTACCAGTTACATGACGCAGGACCCAAAGTTGAAATAATCGTATATTTACTTCCTAAAGGGACAAAGGTCGGCTTTTTCTTCCACACTCTCTTCCATAATGATTATCAAACTCATAAAAATGTTTTGTACCACCAGAAGTTCTAATTTCATCAAGGATTATGAAACCCTAGTTCTAAGGATAAAGAAATTGAAGTCAAGTTCATCTTCTTTCTTTTTGGGCGAAATTTTACTCTAATTCTAAGTAAGTTCTTTTATAACTTGTTATAAGTTTGATCTTGTCTAAAAACAAGTTAGATTTACTTTGATTTAGTCAAATTTAGCATGATCATGTGATGAACGATCTTTGTTAGCATTTAATTGTTGTGGGTTAGGTTGAATTGGGTAAATATTTAGGTTTTTGTGTATGAGTAGGGTGAGTACTTGAATAATTAGTGTTGAACTGTGATCTTAATGTGTGTTTGAGTCCATATGTAAGTGAACAGTATCTCATTCTCCACACTTTGCTTGATTTCTCATCTTATCATCTCCCTATTAGGTCTAAAACTGATACTTGAAAAAATGGACCTATTCTGTCATCTCTAAACTGGTCTACATTCCCTTTAATACTTGAAAAGGCTTATCTCATGGCTACGAAACTCTCCATAAGAAGTTACTAAGACTTCATCTAGGACCTCTTTCTAAGATGCTTCTACTAACCTTTTCTTATTGGCTTATAAGGCCGCTTTATCTAACTCTTCAAGGGGAGAAAATAATGCATACATCAACCTATTACACATTGACAGCTCAAATATACTATCTAGGCACACATGGAAAATCATTAACTTAATTGGAACCTCGTCTGTTTACATACAATCTCGGTACACCTCTATGCTTCTTGTTACTCTCACTACTTAGCCACACCTAATTGCCCTTATCTAAAAGTTGGGATCTCTCACTTGTACCACTCATCTTCATTGTGACTAACATCTCAATTCCTCACCTACTCTATGTCAAGTTTACTAGATTAGATCTCAAAATTAACATCATCATGCTGCCTTTCTTTTTATCACGACACTCATCTCAAATTCAAGCCTAGTGTCTATTACAAAACACATATATCAATATAATTGCTCACATACTATACTAACTTATTACTGATAGATAAAATTAAGAAACACTCGCCCTCAAAACCTCATGACAAGTACATCCATTTTTATCTCTCAGTCTACCTATTTACAAACTATTGTCACAATCATTTTCAAAATCTAAGTTCCACTTACCTACTCAGTCTTCATGCTTACAATTTACTGTCACACTTCCTTGCACAACTTAAGTACTTTTTACCCATTCGCTACACATCATTGCCTAATTAGTTCTATAACCCTCTGAATATTTTGGGATCTTCCACAAATATCATAAGCTTAGCTTATATCTATCAACTTATGAATACTCATGCTCTTCTATTCAACACCTACACTTGGTCGTTACTAACACACTAACACATCATCATAAACTCCTTTCTGGTTAAAGTATACTCTAACTAATCCTAACTAGTAACTATTCATCTATCCTCTATCATGATCTCTAAACAAGATTATTATTTCTTGGTCTATTAACAAAGGAAAATTCATCATTAAAAACTTACTAGGTGCATCACTACAACAACATAATTTCCCTCATCACTATCTCCCTTCCTTAGATTACTAAACCTCTACATGTGTTCTTCTAACTTTGGACACTCTTACTACTACTGCTTATAATCTCATAACTCATACAATCTTTTTGGGTGCAAATACTACCCAGGCTCTAAAACACACTTCCTCATAAGGGTCTCAACAGAAACAAATTTAAGGAAAAGAGTCTAGGAATAAATCTCTCATTTAGCTCGAACGCACGAATAATATGGATAAGAGTTCATTATTTTGAATCTCATAAATTAAGCTCACTCACATGTTTTTCTTAATCCCCTTTGTAGTCTCATCACTTCCTCCAGACATTTGGCTGAGAGTAACTCATCCATAATGAATTGACTTTACTTTTCAATTACATTAAGTATGGGGGATAGTCGAATGAATTGGAGAAACACATGAGTTTTGAATAAGTTCCTCATGACACAGCTCTGCTGCATGATTTAGAGTATGAAATAAGGGAAAAGTATCCTAAATGTCTGTAGTCCCTCATTTATAGAAGTGGGGCCCTCACAACCATAAATAAGATCTTACTTGAAATGGCTTCATAGATACCCTAGGACACTTGAACTATGTGCTCTGATACCAAGTTTTTCACGACCCGAGCCTACTCCCTGGATGTGGCCAGAACTCAAGAACCATTGTTGGCCCTCAAGTGAACCCTCATTCTGGCTGACTACAAGCATAAAAACTAACTTAAGCATACATAAGCATCAATTGAATGAAACGTTCAAAAATAGTTTACTCAATCTCAAAACTTTCCTAAATATACTAAGTATTAAACATAAGTTTTAAAGAAAACCTATGAAACTTAAAGACTCTCCAAAATTGTCTATCTATGAAGCCTCTACTATAAACAGACGATTTTTGAGACAAGATCCATAACTCCTCAAAAGAACTACTACTAACAACTCATAAAACAGGAGTACTCCAAAAGCAAGGAGGTCTCACTCAGAAGAATACAAGCGGATGAAGTGATCTCAACATACTCTTTTGAGGATCCTAAGAACATGTATCTGCATCATTAAAAGATGTAGGCCGAATGAAATCAGTATATTGAATGTACTAGTATGTAATATAGCTGAATAATAAATAACTGAATGAAAGGAGTGCAAAAGATATATATATATACTGAGCTGAATCTAAAGAAATAAATGAGTGAAATCATTAAAACTTTACAAAAATACTTACTCATCTCTCAACTCAACATATTAAGTAGTATAATAAAAATATACTTTTAAGTCTATTTTGGAGATTCTCTAACCAACAACAATCATTATGAGCTACGTGATTATACGGTGGCTCGCCCACGCTGCCAGAACTATCCTATACCTTGTCGGGGTATAGAACACATCAACTAAGTGGATTAACTAAGCTATGCTTAAAAAGCAATAAGGAGTCATCTAAAAAGTATGACTATTTACCCATGTTTGCATAGATAGTTTATGAGGACTTTGAGTTGTCAAAACTCTTCCCCATATCGGTGCTCAATACTACTCCCAATAATATATACTCATGCTAAAATGTTTAAAAACATAATTCTTTCTCTTGGTTGAGATAATTGCTCAAACTACCCTCTTCAAAGAGGTCACTTCTCTTGAAATATCTTTTGAACTCATAACTCATTTACACACCTCAGATTCTCTTTTATCAATGTAAAAATTAATACATCTAGGAATACATAGTCTCCTTATACTCTTACTCAATTCATACTTGAAAACTCTTTCACAAAAATATATCAAAATCTTATTTTAATATGATCATTGATGGCTAGGGAAGTAGTATTGCATAAAAAATTGATGGTATATCTAGATACCATACTGCTCATACATTGATGGCATCCTCGATGGTCATACATATCATATTTTAGAAACTCTTTCTCAAAATTCTTATTTACTTTCTCAAAAACTAGGTTTAAAAACTCAAATGTTGGCATTAAAATCTTCTCAACATTTATAACTCAATTCATAGGGTTCATACAGAATTATGGATATGAACGACTCAACTCATGGATTTTAATAGCAATATGGAAACTCAGTACTCAGAACTCAAGAACTCAAAACTCAACGATACTAGTTATCTAAAAAATACTCAATTCATAGGGTTCATGATAAAATATAGACATGGACGAATCAACTCAAGAATCTTAATGCATAACATATAAAAATTAAATAATTAGGAATAGAATATAAAAAAGAAACAGGAACTCGAGAACTTAAAATCAACTCATCTAAAGAATACTCAAATCTAGGGGTAGAGTCCTATATTTATCTTTTAGTGATTTGAAAGTAGATGTAGGGCGTGAGTACGAACAAGTCCAATAGTATGATAACCTTAAATATCTAAAAGAACAAGGCTCTTGAAGAATCTTGAAAAAGAACTTGATTAGAAGCGTTGAAACCCTAGCTTGAATGCAAACAATCAAGAAAACCTTTCTTGAGATTCTTGAATTAGTTTCTTGAAATCTCTATAGCAAAGATTTATGATTTTCATTAGTGATACATAATTGTATAGAAAAATTTGAGTTGGAAAGAATGGAAGTCTTGGAGAAAAAAATTACCTCGAAGAAGAATCTTGAAAAAGATGAAAAGAATCTTTAAAATGATTGAAAGAATCTTGAATGGAGTCTTCTACTCTGATATTTCATTAAGGTTTGAGAGAGAAGAGAATGATGGATTAACAGATTAAAATCTTATTGTTTTGGGTCTCTAATTAGTCAAGAACTTCGTTTACGGTTTTTTTAGAGGTAGAAAGACCAAAATGACCCTTTTTAATGTTTTCTCATTGGCAATTCGCCACATCACTATATCAGATTACTAAAATGATCATAACTTTTTACTCAAAAGATGAATTGATGTGAAATTGGTGGAGTTGGAAAGAGGATTCAAATACCTTTAAATTGATAGATTATGGTCCACGTAACTCTTTATATTCTAAGATATATGGTCATTTTCAGTTGGCCTAAGTAAAATCTTATGTCAAAACCTAATCGGTAAAGAAACTTTCAACTCAACCTTGTGCTAGGAGTTTCTAGAGACTTTAATTTATATTCAAAATCATTCTCATACTAAAGAATTTACTTTTACACATATGGGCAATTTAAGAATCACCCAATATGACCCTATAAGTAAATGAAGAATGATTTGAGTCTTGACTTAGAAATTTTTGGGGTGTTACACTATTAGTCTATGATTCTACTCTATTACCTCTTTCTCAAGCAATCATAGAGAACTAAGCTAGAAACGCTTTTGCAACTATAATTCCTTAGATAAAACATGAACAATTAATTGAATCCACTTCGAAACAACGTTGAAATCAGCAGCTAACAACAACCATTAGCTAATTAATGCATTTAAGTACATAATCACACCCTCAAGTTATGGCGTCTTAGCCAAGCATTGTTAAAAAGAAGAAATCATTACCAACAAAATTTTCCATCTCATTTGCTAACGATATGCAATTCCAAAATTCTTAAATTGAAGCTAACATATCACAATCTCTAAATCTCTACTCAAAGTCTAAAGACAATGTTATAGAATGTCAAAACTAAAAAAGATAGAGATAAAAAGTGTGTGAACACATTTTCTTCTTTTAAAAATTGTATTATACATTCCCAAAATTTCAGCTTGGAGTCAACTCGGCGAAGTAAGTCTAGTGCACTGACCAGTTCGATGATCTGCTGAGTTGCTCGTCTTCTCACCATTTGGTTTGGCTCTTTCATCAAATTATTCAGGAACTTTTTGCAAGCTAGATCACCATCACCGATCCTTTCGGTGAATCTTCAATTTTCTTATTTTACTTGCCAAGTTGGTTTGTCCATGAGCTACTTTGCTGGAATTTTAGGTGAGTTGAAGGTCCACTCGGCGATTCGTCGAGTGGCTTTGGTGAGTTCCAGATTTGCTTTCCTTTAATTTTTAAAGCATTTTCTCTCCTTTTTGCATCATAATGGCCTTGCCTAACTCTTGAGCCTTCCTTGCTGCACATCAATATATTAACATCATTTATGAGCATAAAATAAGCATTGTGGACATTAAATCCTTGAATAATAGGCCCTAAATGAGTCAAAATCCCCAAATCCTTTTGTGGCTCTAATGCATTATAGGAGGTTTGTGCTTTCCTAGGATGTGTGAAAGTCAAGATTGGAGCCTTTTGTAATCTTTTAAGAGTGGACGTTGATGCACGATGTCTAAAGGCCTACTTGAGATCCTTTAAAATCGACATGCCCCCGAGTCACTCTTATTAGTTGGGCGGCTTATGCCCCTTGGAGTGGACAGGCTAGATGGGGGGCCTCTATCGAGTTGACACATCTCTAGGTCACTCTTTCTAGCTGAGGTCTTACATCTCTGGGTGTGGACTCTCTGGTAGGATAGCCTAGATTAATATTTACACTTGCTAGCTTGCCTGTGAGTTGAGTGGTTCTTGGTTATGTGGTTACTTGGGTTGGGAGCCGGGCAGAAGCTCTTCGATTCAAATTTGGGTTACTCTTCATTCTTGTAGTCTTAGCCATTTTGTGTACTTGTCAGGCTTATTGGGTGTGTTCGGGTTTTTATGTAAACTTGCACATGAGTGTACATTCTGAGTTTTTGAGGGCCTAACTAGGTTTAGTGTTGTTATACTTTGATTTCTTTCAGTATGCTCATGTGCATTTTTTATCATCTCGCTGGAACCATTGTTTGTGTCTAGTTTCTTCATTTTCAGATTATTTTACCTTTCTTGCTCAGTCGGCCTATGATGCCTACTGAATACCATTGTTTTGGTACTTATTATACACTCTCCATGTTTTCTTGATGCATATCCTAGTACCATCTACCATTTGTGATCGTTCATATCATATTTTAAAGCTTATAGATATTAGAGACAAGGGTGAGCACTTGCCATCCTTGTCAATCTCTTCTCCTTCTATACTTATGTTAACTAGTCTTTTTCCTTTAAGACAACTTGTTGTGGTCCACTTTTGGGACTTGTACTTGTTCATACTGGACTGCTATATATTTGTGATTTTCACGTTTTTGGAGGTTTTATAATGTAGATAGTTTTAATTTATTCTTGTTCCTGTTTTTATCTTATTTTTAGTGGTATTTTCTGTTTAGTTCTACTTTTGTACTCATTACATGTCATTCTGGTTAATGGGTTGGCTTACTGACTAGTGGATTATAGTAGGTGCCATCATGACTCTAGGAATTGGGTTATGACAAGTTGGTATTAGAGCTCCAAGTTCACCGGTCTCACTTGCACAGAGCTAATACCTAGTATAATTCGACGGATCATTGTGGAGACATCTGTAACCTATAATTTTGAGACTACATAGTGTGCTTCAGAATTATTCTCTTCTCTATCCCTTTCCGCATCGTGTGTGTTATTGGTTTCTTAAATATCAATTGTTTCGCTTTTTCACCGAATGGCTCCTATACGTTGGGCAGTGACTCAGGGTAGTGGTCAACCTCCCTTTTCAGTAGAGGTACAACACCACCCTAGATAGAGACCAGGGTAAGGGCCTATAGCGGATCCTCTATCAACACATGTTCTAGATCAACCGATAGGGCCGAGACTAACTCAGCCACTACTCGAACTAGATATGGCTCCAGTTCTTCAAGTAAAAATTGTTCAGCTTTTGCTTGTGCTTGAGGGCATGTAGTAGGCTCTAGATATGGAACCAACACTTGCACTAGTACTAGCACCTATGCGGCAGGATCAACCAATAATCGATGCACCTAGGGCCCACGTACCACCTAGGGGTACCTAGCCCATGGTAGTAGCTGGAGTTATGCCGCTAGAGTAGCAAAAGATGCTCAAACTATTCTTGAGGCTTTAACCTCAGAAGTTTTCTAGGGATGTGGGTGAGGACGCCCACAAATTTCTTACCACTTGTTGCGGGTGGCTTCATACTTTGGGTAATATCGAGTTGATATAAGCTGACTTCATTGTGTATAAGCTAGATCGTCCAACCAGGTAGTGCTGATGTACCTTCATTGAGAGCAGGCCAACTCAGTCTGCTTCGCTCAGTTGGATTGAGTTTTCTAAGGACTTCTTGGCTAGGTTCATCTGTCGCAGCATTAGAGATCATCTCTCGAATTAGTTCTCCAAGTTTGAGCATGGTGCTATGACCGTGTGTGAGTATGACGTGGGGTTTCATGAGCTCTCCTATCATGCTACTATGATTCTACCTTCCAAGGGGAAGAGAGTTTAGTGTTTTGTTTGTGGGTTGAGGCTTCAGCTGTGATTGAGACTTACTCTTTGGTCTCTTTGGGTTATTTCTTTTAGGATTTTGTTGATCATACCCACATTATTGAGTAGCTTCGTCATGAGGTCAAAGGGGCCAGCAATAAGTAAGCTAGATATGAGGGAAGCTATAAAGAGTCCCATTCTAGGTCCATAGAAGCTCACTATATGAATTGCTATTATTTTCAATAGGTTTAGCCTAGTTGACTTGTCCAGGCCTCATTACATATTTCATAGCGTGACCGGTATAACCTGAGTAAGGTTGGCTCTAGTCAGAGTCATGGGCCTTAGGTTAGTGTCTCAGGTCATGGTGGCTATCCTTCTAGGAACAGATCATCTTTCTGTGTCTTTGATTGTGGTTAGTTAGATCATTGGGCCAAAGATTTGTCTTTGAATAGGAGGATTTTTCCAACTCCAAAGGAAACTCCGCCAATTCTACAAGCCCCACCACTAGCATATCTAGCTAGAGGTCGAGGTCAGGTTGAGGACAATCATAGTGGAAAACAAAGTAGATGCAGTCCTCGGGGAGGTAGGTCAGGTGGTAGGGATGATGGTTAGGGTAGAGGTGGACATGGCCAATTCTATGCAGCTCCAGCAAGGTCAGAGCTTGAGGCATCAGATGATATGGTCACAGGTACGATTATTTTATGCCATCAACCCGCCTCGACTTTATTTGATATGGGATCTACCTATTTTTATGTTTTTATGTATTATTCTTCTCGTATGGGTATGCGTTCTTAGCCAACTGTTGCGCCAATACGTGTGTCTACTCCCTTAGACGAGTCTTTAGTAGTGTTTTGATATGTCTTAGACAAAACGACACAGATATGTTCCATTCTTTGTGATAATACCATAACATATATAGTCATGGTCCGAATAGTGATGTCATGGAAAAATTCTTGCATCACCATTGTTTTCCTTAGTGACTGTTACAAGACTTGAAGGAACATTTCTACCAAATGGACCCAAACCATATTGTTTATCCAACACGGGATTTCAATCACTTGTTCTTTTATGAGGATAAAAACTATCATTTGCCCATTCAATCCTCGATCTAACAGTTTTTGTTCGAAGTTGGCTAGAACAAGTAATTATTGGTCTTGAAATAACACTGTTAAACCTTATTTGCATACTCAAAGGTTTAGCTGGGATGTCAGAACCATAGTGTGGCAAACATCCAGATATGTTTGCTTCAAAAGTATCTGGACGTTTCCCATCTTATGGTCCTGACATCCCAACTAGACCTTTAAGTACGAAAGGCTGGTTTCACCTGTTATTTTAAGACCAATAACTATTGATTCTAGCCAACTTAAATAGGCAGTTAATAGATCGAGGATTGATAAGTAAAATGATAGTTTTTATCTTTAAAAAAGAACAACTAATCGAGGTCTTGTGTTGGATAAACTATATTGTTTTGGTCCATTTGGAAGCAATGATCCTTCAGGTAGGTCCTGTAGTAGTCAATCAATCAAATAAAAATGATTCAAGACTTTCTCTTAGATAGAAGCATTCTGGCCATTACTATATGTGGCTTGGCATTATGACCAGGAATTGAACATCTCTGTGTCATGTTTTCTTTGTTCTTATCAGGGAAAGTATAGAATCTGAGATGTAAGAATGATTTGACAGAAGTTCTAATGAATCTCATTCCAAAATTGTGTCAAGAAATCTTTTTAGGACAATATATATAAATCTTTTATCTTTCTTTGGATAAGCACATTGTATATAATTCTTATATAATTTAACTATTTTGTATGGATTTTGTCAGCTACATTCAAGTTCTAATATTTTTCTTTTTGCAGGCTTGATGTTGTCAACTGCTCAGCCAGAATGGGGTTATACAAGTTGACTATAATCATTCAGATGTTGTTTCTGGGTTCAACATTGTGTTCTTCTTTCTAGATACTGATAAATATTTTGACTCATATGCAGAGTTTTTATGGTACCAGAGTTAAAGAAATTGTGTTAGGGTTGCAAAAGTTGATAATGGTTGTGGATATTTTTGTTGGTTGAATTATTTCTCGTTTGGTTATAAGGATTACTATGAATCACTTGCTATAGGAATTTTTTGATTAATATTTGGTACTTGACTAAAATGAATACTGGTTCACTTGGTATGAGTAATTTCTCACAAAAGGTCAATCACGATCCTTGAATTTAAGTTGTGATAATGGAAGGTCATTTTGCCTCTTTTAACCATTGGCCAACATATAAATTGCCAAAATGGACATCAAATTGTCGTGAACATAGACTTTAACTAAACACTCCATGCAGCTCTCAACAACTTACTCACTTTTTTGTCACAATCTTGTAAGCTCAAGTAAGCCTTTTTAAGCTTAGATTGCTACAAAAATGAAGAAAGATACAAGAGAGTTTGTAAAGAGACTTTTGTATTGCATTAATGATTGCTTTCATTTTCCTTGTTGATTTACAAATGGATACACCTCTATTTATACTACTAACTTAGGGGATAAAATGTAAATCATAAATGCTACATAAGTCCCTACACATTTACAATCAAACTCTTCTTATAGAATTCTCTACATGGCTGGAATAGTCTAAGGCTTTTCAAGATTTCTTCCTAGATATACTAGATTCTTTCTGAGAAGTTTTTCGTGTCTCTAGAATCTTTCTGTATATTCAAGAATACTTATGATTCCAAATGGATAATTATATGTCATGTGGAACTTATGTTGCATGATGAGGTGGTGAGTTATAACACTCTCCCCTACCTAAGATTGCGATGACCACGATGTGTTATTGATGTATGAACAATTGAATCTTCTCTTCTCACATGCTAGGCCAGTAGAACATTCACTTGATCAATGCCCTGGGGTAACTCCTCAGACATTACATCTTTATTCCCTTTTAGAACTTTCTTGATAATGGTGGAAATGTTGCTCTACCACTATTTTTTAGTCACACTCTCAATGGTGGGTTTGAACATTGCTCCCCCTTCTTAAGATCCATCATGAGCTACATGGCCGATAGTTGAGCTCATCCTTCTATCCTAGGCATCTTTATCAGGGGAAACATATATGATCCTTCTTGATCCATTACAAAGAGTCGTTGGAGGTAAGAATTGATCATCCTATGACATTTCTGGAAGAACTCTTTCACAAAATTATGTCAACGATATCTAAAAGAGTGGTAGTAAAGTTTGTTTTACCTTGACACATGCCTAGCGTAATTCTTACTGTATGAGCAACTTCGTACACGGAAATCGGTGGTGTATTAACTATCTTGAGGTGGGTGTTACTTGGTTTGTAACTCAACCCCAACTTTTTGATTGCATTATTGGTCATGATGTTCGACTCTAAACCTATGTAGACCATAGCATGAGTGGGTCATCCATTGATCATGATGTCTACCTACTATGCACTATACGCTTTTGGCTTTTCAGATTGCTTTGTGATAGCTCTGCATAATTCAATAGGCCCAACCGTGATGTGACTGAACCTTGACCTGGTTCTTATACATCTTTCTCCTTCCATTCCCATAATATTGCACCAAGGTTCTTTAGTCTAGGGAATCTTTCATAGTCATGCGGCTCATCGTATATGTAGCAACTATTTTCCTTTAAAGTCTGTGTCTTCCTATCAGCATGACTTTGACATGCAAACTTCTTGTTATCGTACTTATAGGTGTCATGATTCTTGGGATGTGGTTGTTGGTCTTTACTTTAACCATGAAAACCCCCACCTTGGTCATTACTATGTCTCATCTCTTTTCCTCTTGCTTTGTCATGCTTAAATCTATCAAAGCTTTGGCCTGTGTGATGGCTTTATCAATAGTCCTAATCTTTCGATGCTCCAACTCCGTTCTACCCCAATTTTGTAGCCCATTCATGAAGTGAAACAACATATCTTCATTTGTGAGGTTAGGAATCTAAAGCTTGGGAGTGGTAAAATCCTTCACATATGCTCGTATGTTAACTATCATCTTCAACTCCCTAAACTTGTACTTTACCTCTTAGATTATGTTGCTTGGGAAGAAAGTCTTTTTTAACTCTATGTAGAGTTTCTCCCATGTTTTAATGGTGAAAAGCCCATTCCTTATCTTGGACTCCTTTCGCTTCCATGAAAGCATGTCCATCTGCGAGAGGTATAATACGACATTGTTGATATTGTTCTCTTCGCTCTTCACTTTGTTGCACTTGAATTAATTCTCCATGTTCCAAAGGAAATTCTCTATTTCTTGTGTTTCACAAGTGCCTTTGAATATCGGTGGCTTGGGAGCCTCAATCTTAGCCTCTATGTCCATTAGACATCACATATCCTCCATTTTCAATTCCTCCCCTGAGAATTTCAATATCGGTATTCATGGTTTAGATGGTGCTTAATGTATTCATGAGCTGACACTCCAAGTAAGTGATGATTTCCTTCATCTTATATTCTGCATGCATAGCGCCTCTAACTTTTTGCGGATATTATTGTTCTCCTCAAGGGTGAAGTCCTTAAGAGTCTTGAACTTATCATCCACCCCGTTCAAGCGCTTGCCTATAATCTCTATAGTTTGCCTTAACATATCAATACTCTCAATCCACTCCATTCTATGTGTAATGTCTATAGGTTGCTCCCTACGTTCATCATCACTCGCCTCAGTGGCCGAAGGTGAGTGGTATGCTAGTTCATTCCACCATCGTACCTGACATTGGTGGTGCTAGCAATGTTATTGTCTTGATAATTTACCATTCCCCTAGTATCAACCTTTTATTTAATACCACTTTGTCATGGACTTAGACTTTAAATAAACACTCCGTGCGACACTCGATAACTTAATCAATGATTCTTTCCCAATCTTGTAAGCTCTAGCAAGTAGACCGCTAAGATAATGAAGAAGGCCACAAGAGAGTTTGTAAGGAGACTTTTGTATTGCTTGGAAGATTACTTGAATTTCCTTGGTTAATTTAGAAATGGATATCGCTCTATATATACTATTAACTTAGGAGCTAAATTGTAAATCATAATTGGTACATAAGTCCCTTCATATTTACAAATAAACCCTTCCTCTAGAATTCTATACATGCCTAGAATATTCTAAGTCTTTTCAAGAATTCTTCCTAGATATTCTAGAGTCTTTCAAAGAAGTTCTTCAAAGATATAGAATCTTTCCATAAATGCTAGCATACTTACGCTTCCAAATGGATACATTTATGCCATGTGGCACTTCAGTGGCATGATGAGGTGGTAGGTCATAACACAATTCTTTATAAAAGAAACAAAAGTCAAAGAACATCTCTTATTATATATTTATGAAAAATAGAACAACTTACCAAGAAACAAATGTCTTGGATAGAAAAGAAAACAAACATAAATTAGAGAGTTGCATCTGTCCTTTTATTGATATAACTGGAGCAGTTGTGATCAGTTATTACTTTTCATTCACATAGTCCTATATTGACAACTAATGCCTATTGTGAATTAACCTTCTCCCATAAGATATGAAAACACAAAGAAGGAAACGTCATTTACAATGCTACACTTACTTAATTACCTTTTCTTTTTCGCCACAATCAACGACTTATTTTGTTTCTTTTCTCATTTGCCCAAATCTCAGTTTGATAGTTTTGTTTGAGAAACACAATTAAACAATCTTCAATGGGTCGGTAATATTACCCCTAATGTTACCGATGTTGGACTAATGTCTCTGGTATAGATCTTTGGCCAGGTTGATAGAGTAACAACATATACCTCTCACGGGTTCAATTTTATCAATTTTAGAAATATCAACGACTCCAAGGAGGCTAAAGATGCACTCCAAGGATCCTTCTTTCATGGCAATCCACTTAGGATCGAATTCGCTCAGCCGGTTTGTGTTTTTGTTTATCTCTAAATCAACATAGTGATTTTAATCCTAAGTGGATTTGCATGAAACAATAATCCTTGAAGCATGTCTTAGTCTTCTTGGAGTTGTTGATGTTTCTAAAATTTATAAATCCAAAACAGCGAGAGGTGTATGCCGTTACACTATCAAGCAGGCCAAAGTTATGTAACACAGAAATTAGGGCAACATCAATAATGTCAGGGGTAATATTACTCACCCATAAAATATTGTTTGATGTTGTTTCTCTCGATGCCATTAATAAAACTCTAGAAAACTATTCAACGCCAACAAAACTATCAGACTAAGTTTGGAAAAATAAGAAAAGAGAGGAGATAATTTGTTGATTGAGTTGGAGAAGAAAATACAATTAATAACTGAAGTTTTGGAAATGAAATTTCCTTTTTGAGGCTTTCATATCTTATAAGAGAAGTAAAATAGACGTCAATCGTAAATATAGGATTATGCAAATCCAAATTTATAACTGGTCATATCTGCTTCGATTATGTTAATAAATGGAGAAATTTAACCATGTAGTTTATATTTGATATGTTTTCTATTCATAAGATGGTGGTATTAATTGTGTAAGGATTCAACCCATCGATCTTAAGAAAAGGAGAAGAAAATGCGATTGAAAGAGAATATATTAGAGATACATAGCCTGAAAGAGTTTGAAGGAAAAAAATATAGAAACTGAGTGCATATAGTTAAGGGTCACAAATTCCTCTAGAAATGCAAGTCTGAGCTCCTGTGAGACCATGGGAAGCAAGAAAATTCGACGACACCCGTTGAAGCCTATTCTAATTTGATTTCATTTTTTCCCTAATCTAGTTGGCCTAGTTTGTGGGCCTATTCCATCGGATATATTTTTGGATACTAGTCCAATGTTTTATTTTTATCAATATATATATATATATATATATATATATATATATATATATATATATATATATATATATATATATATATATATATATATATATATATATATATATATATATATATATATATATATATATATATATATCAACTTCTTTAGTTTTTTTAAAAAGTTTCTTGGTAAGTTGTTCTTATTCTTTATAATAAGTTGTATACTTTTTTCAAGAGATTGGATAAAGACGTGTATGTGGAGACCTTAGTTAAGGTGGTTTATTATGCCCACATTCCATTGATCTTAAAACTTGAAGCAATGACTTCACTAAGTCGGGGACAATTATTTGTCCATCTTTTCACATTAATTGGTAATTAATTAAACTTATACATAATTTAGACTAAAAATTCTCGTACTAACATTCTAAATAAAATTAATAAATAAAAGAAAGCATTCAAACTTGATTAAGATTATTAAAAAGCACAAAAGTACGTAACATCATATCAATTAAGAGTGCCTGGAAAATTTTAAGAAACAGGGCTACACCTAAAGACTCTTTTAAACATATTTGGGGGAAAGGTTCACCTTTCAAGATTAGTTTCTTTGGTTGGAGTTTGGATGGCTAAAGTTCCTTTTGCAGCATTCATGTCTACCTAATATTTCTCAACTTTGTACTTGTTGCTCAGATCCTTCTAGAGAACTATTGAACACCTTTTTTTACAAGGTGAATTGGCATCTAGTGTGTGGAGGTATTATGATCGGGTAGCAAGGATCGAAGGACCTTTAATATAGGTGATACAAACATTCAAAAAATGGTGGGATAATCATTGGAATTACAAACTAAAAGAGGTTTATCAGGCCATTCCAATTCTCATACTATGGGTTCTTTGGAAGAGGAGAAACACAATATTACATGGAGGCTCTTATTCTAGAGGCAAGATCATCTTGTAAATTAATTCTCACATTTATAAATTTGCAGATTGATGTTTGATTGGGTTATGAATAGTCTACAAACTTGGCCTCAAATAGTTGCTAAACTAAATAGCTACAGGCCAAGTTTTCATCACAAAATTGTTTAATGGTATCCTCCTCCTTCTGGATGGTTAAAATATAACACTAATGGGGCTTCCAAGGGTAATCCTGGTCCTAGTTCACCTGCTTTTTGTGTGAAATATCATAATGGTTATCAAGTAGGGGCTAACGGTGTGAGGTTGATTGATTATTCTAAGTTAGTGGGTGAGGAAATTACTATTATAGAGGGTTTGCAATACTATTTAGATAAACATTTTTATTAGATTATTAAAGATACTGATTTTCTGTCGATAGTTAATATTCTTAATGTAGAGCGGGATTCACCCTAGATTTTGAAAATGGAAGTCAACTCCAATTATAAAATCAGTAATACTATATCAGAAAGAGTACAACACTCATTCAGGGAGGGAAATACTCTTGTTGATTTTTTCGATAACCTAGTTTTTGTTTTTGCTGGTACTTATGCATTCAATACATTTTAGGAAGTCCTAACAACAACCAAGAAGATAATAAATCATGACAGATGTACTACTCCATACATAAGGATCAAGAAGCCAAACTCTCCGGTGCTAATTAGATTCTCACATGTCAATTACCAAATAATAGTCAGATATACAAGTATTCGAAAAGAAGCAAGCAGGATTTCATAATCGAAACATAACTATAACAAACTTTTAAAGTCTGAAACTATTTCGGTTGGTTAATAGTATCATACACCTAGTGAGAGCATAGAGGTGTACAAAGTGATACAAAATCAGGACGCAAAAGTTGTTAGTGGTGCATCTGTTTGTGGATAGCTCTTACTTCTTTCCTCCACAAATCCAATTTCTCCAAAAGGTTTTGTAGTCTCATAAATTGTTTAAGCAAAATTAATTTAGTTTTCTAATTCAAAGGTCTAATATTTAGATTCTGGTATTGTTATCTTTATGGGATTCAACTAATCAATGTTCAAACTAGAGAAGAGGAATTCTAAAATTCATATATAATGCTTATCAAGTCATACCTGAAGCATTTGACAGCAACAAAAAAATTTAAAATGAAACCCAAGATGTAATCATATAAGATTTGGGAGGCGATCTTCATAGATTCAATCTTCGGAGTCAAATTTGCGTCCAGAAGATAAAGGTAGAAGCCGAAAAACTTGAAGTTCTCCAGATCTACTGACTGATTTAGCTCAAGATGAGTAGACAGTTAGAGACTCACCTTGGAGAAGATATGGTAGCAGCTGAAATGGAGGATATTTGAAATTGGGAAGGTGGTTTTGATCTCTCAGGCAGCTCATGGTCGAAGCTCTTCGATGTTAATGCTTGGAAAAGACAACCCTCCATTTTCCTTGGTTGCTTATTTTAATTTTGTATTTTATTTCACTTTTTTTTTTCTTTTTTGTATTTTGCATAGATATTGTATATTATACTTTTTTTTGTTTTAATATAAGAGGCTTTACATGCCTCGCTTTTATTTTTTTTTTAAAAATATCTAGGGTTTAGTATCCTTCCCAAAATTCCCTTACAGTTCTATCCTTCCCAAAATGTCCTCATAGATTTTTGATATTATCAAAAAACATAGAGTGGAAGAATGAAATATTCTCCTCTCCCATGCAATATGCTTTTGATTAAGATTGAGATCAAACTTTCCAAATGGCAATATGCATTGTTTGATCTTTTTTTATGGATTTTCATTTTTTGAAAATAACCAACAACAAAAAAACTACTATAATATTAAATATAAGAAAATTTTAAGAACATATTTTTTATAATTTTTCTATTTCCTTGAAAATAAAAACAAAAGTATTATCTAAAAGTGACTATTTTTGTGCTTTCAATTTTCTCAAGTAAAATATACTTACAAAAAAAATAAAAATAAAAATAAAAATAAAATTATATTTAAAATTGAAACATGGGTTTAAATTCGATAAACGTCAAAAAATCTTATGTCTACTACTTGTCCCTCTTTGACTGGAAAAATGAGGAATTTTCAAACAAAGAAGTAGACAATGAGACATGTTTTGACCAGACCATTTTATCAGAGGGGGAAGAAAATATGTGACTGACTCCTGATTTTGATAACTAACATTTTCCGAGTTTAAGAAAATTAGGTCATGTATAGTTTAAAACAATAGAATGATGAGATGAGTTTGAGGTTGAATGAGGTCCTATCGAGGCTCCGGTTGCGGCTCCAATTGTTACATTAAAATAAAATACCAAGAAAATAACAATACAAGTACAAAATCCTATCTATGTAATTTCTCTTGAATCTTCATGTCTTCTTGAGTGGTGAGATAGGCATTTCTATCTAAGTTGAACTTGGAAGTGAACCCAATTCTCAAGCGGTCTCCTACAACTTAAAATTGAAAGTTCACTTTGTTCATTAAGCGAGCTCTAAAGCTTGAAATGTCTATTTTCCGTATTTTCTATTAGGGTTCATGAGATCAAAGTTTTGCACTAGTTTAAATAAGAAAAACTTGTGAATATGAATCAAATATGGTGCTTAGATTGTGTATCATGACTTTATATGACACTCGAGGTTAGTTGCAACGCATACTCAACACATTAGATTATTAAAAGTAAACTCTATTCTTTGTAAAGTTGTGTTACAATAATCCTGTTATTTAGGAGAATTCTGCTAAATTAAATCTCATTTACTAGGAGGGTCTGACTAGTTTCATTTTCTAGGTGGGTACTGAAAAGCGCATTTTTCAAAAGAGTCCTACTAAATTATGTTCCATTTTGTAGAAGAGTCTTGCTAATCAATTTTTTAAATGAGGGTCCTATTAATCCCATTTTCCAGGAGGGTCCTACTAAATTTTATTTTCTAGGTAGGTTTTTATAATTCCATTTTCAAAGTGAATCGTGCTAGTCAATTTTTGTAAGGAAGGTCCTGTTAAATCCCATTTTCAAGAATGCTCTTGCTAATCCAATTTTCTAGGAGTGTCCTGCCAGTTTCGTTTTTCAAGAGGGTGCTTCTAAATCTCATTTTCTAGGAGGGTCATGTTAATCACATTTTTCAAGAGGATCCTGGAAAATTCCATTTTGGGGGGGGGGGGGGGGTTGGGGGACCCTGCTATTCCTATTTTCTAGGAGGGTCCTACTAAATTAAATATCATTTTCCAAGAGTGTCCTGTTAATACTATTTTCCAAGAGGGTCTTGCTACAATAAACACCATTTTCAAAGAGGGTCATGCGAATCTAATTTTCCAAGAAGGTATTGCTAAACTAAGTCCTGTTTTACAACAGGTCCCCGCTACATCAAATTTTCCAAGAGACCCCTGCTACATCTCATTTCCAAGAGGTCTTTACTAACCCAAATTACATATTTAAGGAGGTTCCTGCTAAATCTCATTTTACAAGAGAGTTCAGCTAATCCCATTTTTCATGTGAGTCATACTAAACTAAATCTCCTTTTCCAAGAGGGTCCTGATAAACTAAATATCATTTTCCTAGAGGGTCTTGGTAAACTAAATCTTATTTTCTAGGATTGTTCTACTAGTTTAATTTTGTAGGAGTTTCTTGTTAAACAAAATTAAATTTTTCAGCAGGTCTGCCTAAATCTCATTTTCTTTTGGGTCTTGCTAAACTAAATCTCATTTTCCACGAGGGTCTGCTAAACTGTATGTCATTTTCTAGGAGATCCTACTTATCCTATTTTCTAGAATGGTCCTGCTAAATTAAATAACATTTTTCAAAATGGTCATGCTAAATTACATCCTATTTTCCAAGAGGGTTTGCTAAATTAAACCCTTCCTATTATGCTAATTCTCTTTTTACAAGAGGTTCAGCTAAATTAAATCTCATTTTCTAAGAGGGTCTACTTAATTAGTCTCATTTTCCAGATGGATAGCTAGTCCTATTTTTCCTACTCGACACTGCTAAATAAAGTCCCATTTTCCAAGAATTCTTGGTAAATTGAGTATCATGTTTCAAAAGGAACCTACTTAATTTCATTTTTCAGGAGGGTCCTACTAAATCCATTTTCAAAGAGGGTCTTGCTTTAAAAAACATAGAGAGGAAGAATGGAACACTCTTCTCATACATGTAATATGCTTCTGATTAAAATTGAGATGAAATTTTCCATGTGGCAAAGTGCCACTGAGTTTAATTTTCTTTTGGGATTTTCATTTTTTGATAATAACAACCAATAAAAATACTACTAAAATATTAAATATATGAAAAAATAAAGAACATATTTTTTTTAATTTTTCTATTTCCTTAAAAATAAAAACAAAAGTATTATCTAAAAGCGATTATTTTTTGTGGTTTTCAATTTTCTCAAGGAAACTCTACTTAAAAAATAAAATAAAATTTGAAATAAATTAGCAAAGTGGGACTTTTTGGACCTTACTTTAAAATGGGATATAATTTATCAGGACCCTCCTAATTATTAGGATTTAGTTTAACATAAGTTAATGAAAATGAAGTTTACTTTCAATAATCAAAATCCATGTGGATATGTTGCTACAAAGTTCGAGTGTTGTTCAAAGTCTCAAGACACAATCTAAGCACCCTTTTTTATTCATATTAACAATTTTTTTTCTTACTTAAACTGGGGAAAAAATTTGTTATATTTTTGTAGTTTGCTTTAATCTCAGGAACCGCTCTAGAAAATAAAAAGGGCAATCCACATTTCATGCTTAAGATCTCACCGGAAGAACAAAAACAACTTTAGATTTCTAGTAGCAAGAGCCCGCTTGGAGAAGACGATACATTATCAAGTTCAACTTTAGATCAAAATGCCTATATCACCACTTGAGAAGACATGAAGATGCAAGTTAAGATTAAGAGAAGTTATAGAGATAGGATTTTGTACTTGCATTTTTTTTTTTTTTTTTGACTTTCATTCTAATGTAATAGTCATAGTTGCAGACCAAAGTTGCATATTGGAGCCTTGACGGGATCATCTAACCTCAAACTCATCTCATCATTCTATCTTATTAAACTACACGTGACCCGATTTCCTTATAACCTGAGATATATAGGCTATTAAAAATCTAGACTCAGTCACCTCTTTTTTTCCCCTATCAAATAATGTCCGAGTCAAACAATGTCTCATTGTTTACTTCTTTATTTGAAAAATCTTCATGTTTCCATTAAAAGAGGGGTAAGTTCTAGACATGATATTTTACCTTTCTCGAGTGTCAACCCATATTATTGTTTTAAATATCTATTTTAAATCTAATCTTTATTTAAATTTTTATTTTTTAAGTATATTTAACTTGAGAAAGTTGAAAACCACAAAAAATTGTCGTCTTTTAGACACACATATATATAAAATCTAAAAATGACAATTTTAGATAATATACATAGTAGAACATTTTGTAATGACTTCCAGAACATTTCTGTTTTTATACCTCTGGGTCAGTTTAGGCAAGTAGCATGGCCGACAAAATTCTCGAGGTTTTCAGTGTGAGTCTATGCAATTAGGTATTTTATCTTTCAAGTTAAGGCCTAAGTTTTACTTTAATCAACACTTTGAGTAAGCGAGTTAGGATGAAAATTTCATCAGTGCGGTTAGCTTTGGAATATTGTATTTCGTCTAGAATGACCTTTCATTAGGATCTCGAAACTTCTGGGCTAATTCCAAGCCCCATGTGAATAGTGTCTTCAAACAGAGTTTGGGTGTGGGATCCACTTTTTACCAAGATGATGTCGTATGGGAATTTTCATTGCTCCGTTGAGTTTGGAAATGAATTTGGTAGGGTTGCAATCTCATTTGCGTTCACGATTTTGAATGCATCCTGGGCTCCATTAAGAAAATTGGCTGAAGTGCGGATATCTGGTGCAGGCTTTGAGGGACTAGAAATCAAACTTCTAGGGACTAGAATTAGACTTTTAGCAACTTGATCTGGGTTATTTGTATATAAAATTTTCAGCCTCTTTCTTGTTTTCTAAAGGAGATTTTTCCCTAATACGAGCTCTGATTTGAGTGTTTCAAAGTCTCAGGTGATCGTTGAGAGCATGAGTACATGGTAAAGTGATCAAGAATTGTTGAAGGACCTCCGTTTGAGGTGAATTTTGTCATTGAGCTGCTTCCCCATTTCTCTTTGTTGCTTTTCTTGTTGATTATTTGCATGTGTTGTTTTGGGTTGTTTTAGGCCTCTGATTGTGTTCATCTTTTAAACACCAGTTCGGGGTATAGTTTAGGACCACTTGACGAAGTCAATTCCATAAATTCCAGATTGGGTCCTACAAACTAATTTAAAAATTGGTCCATCTCCATTTTAAGTGATTTCGGTAGCTAAGCAAAAATACTGACATTGTAATCCTATTTTTGATAGTGTGGTAGCGTTAAAGTGTCATTCAGAGAGAAAAAGCTCCAGTCTTGTGATTTAAAGCTCGAGCGGTTAGCCTATACGTATGCTACGACTTCCTTTCAAATTAAATTGAGCATGAATTTGTGAATTCATGATGATTAGTGTGAATTGAGGGTAGGTACGTAGTTATTATTTCTTTTATTTTTAAAATCCATGACTTGGGGTTGATAATTACTGTTTTGAGGGTAGTATCATGATTAGCTGGGGTTGTACGTATATTATCGCATACTATGTGATTTACTTGTAAACTACATGGTTTTTAGAGCATGTTTTCGCCTTAGTCTATGATAGACTAGCGTTTCCTTAGACACGTGCATCTTGTGACCTTAGTATGTCTCCGATGTTGTTCGTATGAACTAGGTCCTTGTAGACTGGAATGGCAGACTTGGGTCTAATAGAATGAGCCTTAGTTTAGACATTTGTGTAGATTGTTGGCCCTTTCTGTCTCTACTCCTTATTTCTGTGGCTCCGATGCATTACAGAGATTGTATACTTTCTCAGGACTATAGTACTTTTGGCTTGGAGACTTTTGTGATACCTTCGGGACTGGAAGTTGATCCCCTTTATCTTGGAGCCTACTTGAGACCCTCTTCAAAGTCGATATGCCTCTGGACACTCTTCCTATCTAGGCTGATAACGGGCCTAGGAGTGGGCTGGCTAACTCGATGGCCTAGATATCTTAGATCCTCTATGGAGTGGACATGACCCCAAGTCACTATTACTAGTTGGGAAGCTTACACCCCTGGGAGTGGAATGTATGGTTGGACGACCTGTCACTATTTCTAACTAGGGTGGGAGTTGATGGTTGGTCTTCACTCTGCTAGCTGGATTTTGAATTTTGTTCTTGGATACTTGGGCTAGGAGCCCGACTGATGTTCATGGTTTTGGATCTGAATTAATCTTTTCTCTCTGATACACTTAGCTTTGTGTCCGTGTTGGTTTTATAGGGTTCGTTCTGGTTTTTATTTAAACTTGTGCACGGGTGTACCTTCTGGGATTATGGGGTCCTGCTAGGTTTAGTTAAGATGTACTTAGATTTACTTTATATATACTCGTGTGCCTTCTTTCTTTCCCTCTTTGACCTTTGTTATGTCTAGACTCTATCTTATCCAATTGTTTTTACCTTTATTGCTCTGTCAACTTGCGATGCCTACTAAGTACCATTGTTTTGGTACTTAAGCTACACTCAGCATATTTTCATGAAATAGTTCCTAGTACCAACTCCAATGGTGATCGTTCATGTCATCTTTTGCAGCTTATGGATATTTGAGACGAGGGTGAGCATTTGGCCTCCTATACCAATCTATGTTCTTATGTTCATATGTTAGCTTATCTTTTGCCTTTGATACAACTTGTTGTGGTCCACTTTTGGGACTTGTATTTATCTTGATAGAAAACTCTCTACTCATGACTTCTAGGTTCCAGAAGGGTTTCCTTTCTATTTAGTCATTGGTTTGCTTTCCATTTCAGTCTTTTTTTATTGTTAGTATTTTTTATTTAGTTATACCCTTTTATTCAATACTTGTCGTTCAGGGTACTTACCTAGTGATGGGTTTTAGTAGGTGTCATCATGACTACGGAAGTTGGATCGTGATATTTTTATTGTTGCTTATTTTTAAAAAAATGTATATCCATAAAAAATGGAACCCAATGGCATGTAGCCACGTGATGAATTTCATCCCAATCTTGATCAGAAGCATATTCCATGGAATGGGAGAATGTTCCATTCTTCATTTCCAAGTTTGTTGATCTTATTCGAAATTCATAAGGGCATTTAGGGAAGGCTTGACCCAAAATATAGACACAAAACCCTAGACCTAGTAGAACCTACATATAAATAGAAAAATATACTCCTAAATCTGGGGAGGACCTAGAGATCAACCACACCGCCTAAACTCCATGAAAACACCGTGAGTAGCCACAAAAAAATATCGAGAAAATAGTACAAGCTACTGAAACAAAAGAAGTCAATAGTCAACCGCTACCTAAAAAATCCTTATTTTTTGAAAATACATCCAAGTTGCATTTTGACCTTAGAGAAGAACACCCTACCAACATTTTAGAGAAAAAAATCACCTAATTATCTTATTTTCTAGGGAACAAATACCCTAGTGGCATATGTGTCTTGATTTTCCGTTAAATACAAATATTTTTCATTAATGCTACTAACTCAAAAATAATTTTTTTGTTGTAAACTAGTGTAAAAGTAAAATCAAATGTTGTGTTGGTTGTATTTGATGATTTAATTTAATAGGACCCTCCTAAAAAATTACACTTTATTTTGCATAGCCTCTTGAAAATGGGATTAGCAGGCCTCTCCTAGAAAAGGAGACTTAACTTAGCAAGACCCTTCTAAAATGGGATTTTTCTTAATAGGCCTTCCTAAAAAATGGGATCAGCAGGACTCTCGTAGAATATGAGACTTAATTTAGTAGGAGCCTCATGGAAAAAAGATTTTATTAGGAAATTCCTCAAAAAAATGATTTTATTAGGACCATAATGGCAAATGAGATTTAATATCCTTCTAGAAAATGTGATTTTTATTTAGGAGGAATATTTTAGAAAATAGGATAAGTAGGGCTTCCTGGAAAATGAGATTTAGTCTAGAAAGACCCTCATGGAAAATGGGATTTAAAAAGACACTCCTAGAAATTGGGATTTAGTATAACTATACACTCCTGAAATATGAAAATAGCAGAACCCTCCTAAAAAATAGGATTTAGTTTACTAGGGCCCGCTTGGAAAATGAGATTTAGTTTAGAATAACCCTCTCAAAAAATGTGATTACCCAGACTCTTTTAGAAAAATGAGATTTAGTAGGACCCTCCTGAAAAATTAGAATTAATTTAGTAGAACCCTCTTGGAAAATGGGATGTATTAGGGAACTCTTGGAAAACAAGATTAGTGTAGTAGTACCTTCGTGAAAAATTGTATTAGCTCTTTGAAAATGGTATTTTGTGTAGCAAGACCCTCTTGGAAAATGGAATTAGAAGGACCCTCTTGGAAAAATGGGATTAGCAGGACCCTCCTGCAAAATACATTTTAGCAGGACCCTCTTGGAAAATTAGATTAATAGGTTCCTCCTTGAAAATGAGATTTAGAAGGATCATCATGTAAAATGGAATTAGTTGGACCCTACTAGAAAATTGGATTAGCAAGACCCTCCTTGAAAATGGTATTTAATAGGACCCTACTGGAAAATTGGATTTAGCAGGACCTCCTAAAATTTTGATTAGAACGACCCCATTAGAAAATGGGATTAACTAAACCTTTCTAGAAAATAAAATTTTGTAGGACCATTTAGGAAAATGGGACTAACAAGACTCTTAGTTAAAAAATGGGATTAGGAAGACCCTCCTAGGTAATGGGATGAAAAGGACCCTCATTTAAGAAATGGGATTAGCAAGAACCTCCTAGAAATGAGACTTATTTTAGTAAGACCCTTTTGAAAAATGGAATTAGCAAGACCCACGTAGAAAATTAGACTAGCTAGACCCTCATGGAAAATAAGATTTAATTTAGCACGACTCTCCTGAATAATAGGACTTTGTGTAACATAACGAAAACTGAAGTTTAATTTTAGTAATCTAAAGTCATGTAGATGCATTGAAACAAGTCTTGAGTGTTGTTCAAAGTCTCAATACACAATCTATGCACCATCTTTGATTCATATTCACAAACGTTTTCTTATTTAAACTGAGGCAAAACTTTGGGCTCAAGAACCCTTATAGATAATAAGGACAACTCACATTTCAAGCTTAAGAGCTCGCTTAACGAACAAAGTCAACTTTCAATTTTAAGTAGTAGGAGCCCTATTTGAGAATATGATTTCTTTTAACCCTCAACTTAGATCAAAATGTCCATCTCAGAACTTGAGAGGACATGAAGATTCAAGAGAAATTTTATAGAGAGGATTCAATATAAGTTATATAGAAGAACCCTCATTCGACCTTAAACTCATCTCATCATTCTATCGTTTTGAACTATACATGACTTAATTTTCTGATAACCTGGGAAATTTAGGTTATCAAAAATCAAGACTCAGTCACATTTTTTCCTTTTTCAAATAATGGCTGGGTCAAAAAATGTTTCGTTGTCTACTTCTTTGTTAGAAAACTCTTCATGTTTTCAGTCAAAGAGAGGCAACCTATAGCACAAGATTTTTTACATTTCTCAAGTTTCTCGATGAGTTACCCGATGTTCCTCCTGAAAGGGAAATAGACTTCAATATTGACCTTCTCTCAGATATATATAGCCTACCTTTACTCCTCCTTACTGTGTGGCTCTAGCAGAACTTAAAGAATTGAACGAAAAATTGAAGGATTATTGGATAAGGGTTTCATCCAACCGAGTATCACTCCATGGGGTGCTCTAGTTTCGTTTGTTTGTGAGAAGGATCGTTCACTTAGAATGTGTGTTGATTATTGGCAATTGAACAAGGTTATAATTATGACTAAGTTTCCTCTTCCAAGGATGTATGATTTTTTTGATTAACTCCAAGGAGTATGTTACTTCTATAAGATCGACCTACGGTGGGGTTATCACAAATTAAGGGTGAAGGAATATGACATTTCGAAGATGAATTTTCAAATTTGGTGTGGTCATTACGAGTTTTTAATAATTTCATTTGGTTTGACTAATACTCCAACCATATTTATGAACTTGATGAATAGAGTGCTTATACAATATCTATACATGTTTGTGATTGTGTTAATTGAAAATATCTTGATCTATTGAAGGAGTGAGGATCAGCATGCTGATTATCTGAGGATTGTGTTTCAAGTCCTCAGGGACCAAAAGCTCTTTTCAAAGTTAAGTAAATGCGAGTTTTGGTTGAGCTCTATGGCTTATCTTGGTCAAATTGTCTATGGTAAGGGTATTGAGGTAGACCCCAAGAACACGAATGCGGCTAAGAGTTAGCCTAGACCTCTATCCCCTTCGGATATTCAAAGTTTTTTGGGTTTTGATGATTATTACAAAATGTTTATGGAATGGTTTTCTTCAATTACCTCTTCATTTACTACATTCACCCAAAATAAAGTTTAGTTCTTCTGGTCGGAAGTGTGTGAGAAGAGTTTCCAAGAATTGAAAGATCGACTTCCCTCTACTTCGGTGGTGACTTTACCATAAGGGTCCAATGGGTTCTTTGTGTATTGTGATGCTTCAAGAATTAGATTAGGATGTGTACTTATGCACAATGGGAAATTCATTGCCCATGCTTCAAGGCAACTAAAGATTCATGAAAAGAACTATCCTACCCATGACTTAGATCTAGTGGCGGTTGTTTTTTCCTTAATGTTTTGGAGGTATTACTTGAATGGTGTTTAGGTTAATGTATTTACCGACCATAGGGTTTGCAATATCTATTCCAAATAAGAGGATCTAAATCTTCGCCAACGTAGATAGCTAGAACTCTTGAAGGATTACTGCATGAGTGTTCTCTATCACCCCGGTAAGGTGAATAAGGTGGAAGATGATCCTAGTCTTCTATCAATGTGTAGAGTTTCTCATATTGAGGAAGATGAAAAGGAGTTAATTGGTGATGTTCATAGATTGGACAAATTGGGTGTTTGTTTTGTTGATTCTCTAATAAATGCTCTGTTATTTTTCATAATGGTTTAGAGCTGTCATTTGTATTGGATGTAAAAGCCAAATTAGTTCTTGATCCAATTTTGGTTGAGTTGAAGGAAGGGGTGCTTAAAAAGTCTGTTGAGGCTTTCTCCCAATGGGGATATGGTGTGCTTTGATACGAAGGTTGCTTGTGTGTTCCTAGTGTTGATTACTTGAGATAGAAAATCTTATAAGAATCCCATAGTTCTCGATAGCCCATTCACCCGGGAGCCACTAAGATGTACCATGACTTTAAAGAGGTCTATTTGTGAAATGTGATGAGGAAGGATATTGTTGAATTTGTGGCCAAGTGCCTAATTGTCAACAAATGAAAGTTGAGCATCAAAAACTAGTAGGTTTGTCCCAAGATATTAGTATTCCTACTTGGAAGTCGGAAAATTTGAATATCGACTTTACTATTAGTTTACCCAATACCTGGTAACAACATTACTCAATTTTGGTTATTGTAGATCATATGATAAAGTCTATACATTTCATTCCTGTCAAGGTTTCCTATTTGTTGGAAGCTTATGCTAAGTTGTATTTGAGGGGAATGGTTAGGCTGGATGGAGTTCCTCTATCCATTATCTCCAATCGTGGTACACAATTCACTTCACAAATTCATAAGTCTTTCAAAAAGGCCTCAGTACTAATGTTAATCTTAGTACAACATTTCATCCTCAAACAGATGGGAAAACGAAGCTTACTATCCAAACTTTTAAAAGATATGTTGAGAGGTTTTTTTATTGACTTCATAATTGGGATGATCATTTGCCTTTGATTTAGTTTGCATAAAATAATAGCTACCATTCAAGCATTGGTATGGCCCTATTTGAGTCTATTTATGGTAGGAGGTGTAGATCTCCTATAGGATAGTTTGAAGGTGGGGAAATTTCTTTGATAGGTTCTGAATTGGTACACGAGGCTATGGAAAAAGTTTAGTTTATTAGAGAAAGGTTAAAAATTGTTCAAAGTCCACAAAAGTCATGTGTTGATGTTAGAAGAGAGATATTGAATTTGATGTAGATGATTGGGTTTATTTGAAAATCTCGCCCGTGAAGTGTGTAATGAGATCTGGAAAGAAAGGAAAGCTTAATCCCCATTATGTGGGCTCATATAAGATTTTGAGGCGTATTGGTAAAGTTGCTTAAGAGCTTGTCTCTTTATTGAAGAAATGTGTTGGTGATCCGACCTCTATCATACCATTGGATACTCTTGGTATAAAGAAATGTACTTCTTATGAAGAAGTTTCGGTTGAGATTTTGGACCGGCAAGTTAAGAAATTGAGAAATAAGGACGTTAAATCCATAAAGGTCTTATGGAGGAATCAAAAGGTTGAGGGTGCTACTTGAGAGGCGTATGTAGATATGATGTCTCGTTATCCCAATCTCTTTCCCTCCTATCCTGCTCTAGCTAGAGGGATTTAGCTCCTCATGGTTCATCCTTTCATATGTCTTAGTCATTCTCATGTTTACTCATGCATGTATGCCCATGACCTGATTTTTGAGAAAATGAGTTAACTTGATTGCTTTATTCATGATTATGTACATTTGAGTATGAATTACATTTATGCCTTACAAAATGATGTTTTGAATATATTTGAGCTTGGAGTTGATGTTCCTCCTTGATATTGTGCATTGTGATGAACTTGCATTCATGTTGGGCAGTTAGGTCTTTTTCTCTACCTTCTATATAATGCCTTGAGTTCAATTCGAGGAGAAATATTACCAAGGGGGAAATATTGTAACACCTCGGATTTCAAAAAGAAGGAAAATAATGTTTTTGGATTACAGGTTGTGTTTACGGGTCCCATCTACGAATTGTAAAAGCTTCTAGGGGTCGCAAACAGAAACCGTAGGAAGAGGGATAATAGTTTTCTAAAATCAAGTCCCAGTACTGTTTTTTAAGATTCACTAGGACCGTCTGTCATCCTATGTATTAGTCATAGATAGGTTTCGTAGGTGGGTCCCAGACATAGTAAAATTCATAGGGTCAAGGTTACTTTCTACTATTGGTGTCTACGAACCGTACGTAGACCTACAAGCCATAAAAATGTTTCGTCAAAAGTTCTATAATCGTAGGTCACAATCGTAGGTCGAGTGCAGAAAATATTTTTAAAGATACTTTATGATGTATTTCCTATAATGGAATCCCATTACAATGCGTAAATAAAAATACAAGAAAGTAAAAGCTACCAAAGGTTATATTAAACCCTAAGACCTCGATTCATTAATACTACTATAGCACCTAACTCTTACGACAACCTCAAGGGAATCGATATCCCAAGAAACAGACATTTCTAAACAACCATCAACAAAATCTTAACTAAGCTCTCAACACTCAAACATGATTTTTTAGTTTCCAACATCAATATTCAAAATAGTCTAACTCTAAAATGACCATGAAATGACTATTTATAGTTTTAGGACATTATTACATAGAAGGGACCAAAAGTGACCCAAAAAGTCCAGTGGGCTAGCTAAGTTGGGCTCGCCCAACCCAATCGGAGATCCACCCATCAACATGGCGAGTAATCTTGCACTTGGCCTGGTTCTACAACATTGGGCGAGCTGGGGTCATCGCCCAAGCACTTGGGTGATCGGCCATTTGGCACTGTCTCGCCAAAAGGGTCAGTACTCCCCCATGCAATCTTCAATGCATAGATTCCTTTGTTTGCCATCAACAATAACTCAAGGACCTCCAACTTTATGAATAAACCTTGCATCTTGTGAAGGTGTCGATCTTGGCTTTGCGTGAATGGTCTTGGTGCGATCCAGGTTGAATCATTCTCTCCATCTTGAAAAGAATTTGTCCTCAAATTCGACGGATCATCATCATAAACAGTTGGGAATGGTGATAGGTCGCACATATTGAAAGTGTTGTGTACTTGATACTTCAAAGGAAGATCAACCTTGTAGGTGTTGTTGTGTCGCTCAAGCACTGGAAATGGTCCATCACCTCTTGGCATCAGTTTCAACTTGCAAAGAGTGGGGAATCGTTCCTTACGAAAATGTACCAATACCCAATCACCTGGTTCAAACACAATCCACTTGCGGCCCTTGTTAGCCTTTTTGGCTGCTTCTTGGTTATTCTTCTCTTGGTACAGCCGCACCTTTTCATGAAGCTTCTTCATTGCTTCAGCTCTCTTGCTCCCATATGAGCTTAAGACAACATCTTGAGAAAAAGGACTGAGATCTAAAGGGGTTCAAATGGAGTCATGCCAATAGTTCTATGAATAACTCGATTATATGGAAATCCAATTAAAGGCAAATGTTCCTCCCATGAGGCCAACTTTCCATGCACGACGGCACGAAGCATAGAACCCAAGGTCCTAATCACAACTTCTATTTGGCCATCAGAACAACAATTTAGTTCCAAGTCTGCCCCATAATTCCTTCCAAAATTGACTAAGGAATTATGGATCCCTATCACTTACAATGGTTTGTGGAATTCCATGAAATTTAACAACATTTTAAACAAACAAGATTGCCACATTAGAACCATATATTACATTTATGACATGGAATGAAATGAGCAATCTTTGAAAATCGATCAACAAAAACAAAGATGCTATCTCTACCTCTTTTGTTCCTTGGCAAACCCAAAATGAAGTCCATGGAAATATTAATCCAACGCCTTTGAGGGATGGGGAGTGGAGTGTACAAACCATAGGGAAGGAGGCGTGACTTAGCACTTCGACATTCAACACATTGTCCGCAAATTTGAACAACATCCTTGTGTATTTTAGGCTAGCATAATTGTTCCTCAAAAATTCTCCTAGTTTTATCAATACCAAAATGACCCATTAATCCCCCATTGTGTGCCTCCCTCACAAATAATTCTCTCCAAGAGCTCATAGGCACACAAAGTCTCTTGCCCTTAAACAAGAAACCATCAAATTTGGAATAGAGAGTAGAATATCTATCCCTCATCCACCTTTCCCTCTCCCATTCCTCACAATCGTTGAAGTTTTGAGCAAACACGGGGTCCTTGGGATACATTGTCTTCAAACATTCAAAATCAATCAATGCAGAAAACAAAGTATTTATCAACACATGTTTCTTAGATAAGGCATCGGCCACCACATTTTCCTTCCCCTTTTTGTATTGGATTACATAAGGGAAAGTTTCAAGGAATTCAATCTATTTGGTGTGCCTCTTGTTCAACTTTCCTTGGGCCGAATATGCTTTAGGGACTCATGACAGTCCTAATGACAAATTCCACAATTAATATTGCCAATTACCCAAAGCTCTAATCAATGCATAAAATTCAATATCATAAGTGGAATAATTCAAAGCAGCACCTTTTAGCTTTTCACTAAAGTAAGGAATGGGCTTTTGGTCTTGCACTAAGATGACTCCAATGCCTACTTTACTAGAATCATATTTCACTTCAAACATTTTATCAAAATTGGGTAGTTGCAACAAAGGAGTGGAACTAAGCATCGATTTTAAAGCCTCGAAAGCTTTGGCTTGTTCCTCTCCCTAGACAGAAGGTTTATCCTTGCGGATTACCTTAGTCAAGGGGCATGCTATGATAATAAAACCTTTGACAAACTACCTATAAAAACTAGCCAATCCATGAAAGCTTCTAACATCGCTTATGGATTTTGGAATTGGCAAATTCTTAATAGCGTCTATTTTAGACTCATCAAAACCCTCTTGAGCTCACAACAAAACCCAAGAAAACAACTTCATAAAAATAAAGTGAGTACTTCTCAAGATTAGCATAAAGTTTTTCCTTCCTAAGCACATCAATCACACATCTCAAATGCTCAACATGATCATGCATGGTCTTTCTATAAATTAATATATCATCAAAATAGACAACCACAAAATTTCTCTACAAAGAGTTTCGCCACATGATTAATGAGACGCATAAAGGTACTAGAAGCATTAGTGAGACAAAAGGGCATCACCAACCATTCATATAGACCAAACTTGGTCTTGAATGAGGTTTTCCATTTATCACTGGGGTTCATCCATATTTGATAATAGCCACTCCTAAGATTATTCTTTGAAAACACACAAGAACCATTTAACTCATCGAGCATATCATCTAACCTAGGGATAGGATGACGATACTTTACCGTAATCTTGTTGATGGCTTGATAGTCAATACACATACACCATGTTCCATATTTCATTAGAACCAATAAAACTAGCACGTCACATGGACTTATGCTCTCCTTCACATAACCCTTGTTGAGGAGTTCTTCAACTTGCCTTTGTAGCGCTTTGGTATCTTATGGATTGCTTCTATAAGCTTGCTTGTTTGGCAATTGTGATCCCGATGTGAAATCAATTTGGTGCTCAATTACCCGAAGAGGGGGCAATCCACTTGGAAGATTCTTTGGGAAGATATCCTCATAATCTTGCAAAAGAAAGGAAATATAATTTAGAAGAGAAGAATGAGATTGGTTAGTTTGTAACACATGATCCCTATATGTGATAAGGATCAAGAAACTATTGGACTCCACTTCTTCTCTTATCTCCTTATAGTTAGACAACAATACTTAGGCCTTTCTTAAACTTCCTCCTTTCTTCCTCTTCATTGTTCTCAGCTTCCACATGTTCCTCCTCACTCCTTCGCTTCTGCCTTAACTTACTCATCTTTTGATACACTATTGACTTGTGAAGGAGAAATAGGGTGAAGAATATACTTATGATCATCCAACAAAAGTGAATACTTGTTGGCCCTCCCATCATGTTTGGTTGAAAGATCATATTGCCAAGGTCTCCCAAGTAACAATTGACAAGCTTGCATTGGGACCACATCACATAGAACCTCATCTTGATACTTCCCAATCTTGAGCTTGATTAACACTTATCGATGAACCATCAATTCTCCACACTCACTAAACCATTGAAGCTTGTAAGGTGTAGCATGCTTAGTGGTAGGAAGTTTCAGGAATTCCACAAAAGCGGTACTAGCAACATTTGCACAACTACAACTATCAATGATCAAAGAACACACATTATCCTTGATGAGGCACTTGGAGTGAAATAGATTCTCTTTTTGGCTTGAATCGTCCATGGCCTTGCTAATCATTACTCGCCTCACCACATATAGAGGAACATTGTTCTCTCCTTCTTGAAAACAATCTTCTTCAATTAGAACCTTCCTCATCAAACTATTAGGAATGGCAATGTGTTTTCCCCCACATTGATCTTGTTACTCTTCTTCATCACCATCAAACACATCCTCTTCTTTCTCTTCCTCCTTACCAAGATACATTTCCCCTCCTTGAATTAGAACATTTAACCGATTGGGACATTCGCGCATCATATGACCCCATTCTCAACACTTAGGACATTGTATACCTTTAGAGACTTTGGTTGGGTCATTATTACCTTTTTCTCTTGGTGGGTAATTTGGAGTGTTTCCTTCAAATGGCTTCTTCTCATAAGGCTTCTTGAAATCCTTATCTTTGTTCCAACCCGACGATGTTTGAGCTCCCCCTTTGTTCTTTCTCCAAGAATTTGGAGATGGACTACCCTTGTAGTTAAATACCTTCTCCTCATTGAGTTCCCTCTCTATCTCATTGGCTACCTCAAAGACACTATTCAAGGTAGCAAACCGATGAATGGTCATCTCTGAAGAAATGTTTTTGTTCAACCCTATCTTGAAGCGAATAATGACATGCTATTTAATCTCTTCATATTCTAGCTTTGTGACTATGTTTTGGAACTCATTATGATAGGCTTCAATACTTTTACTTCCTTGCCTTAAGTTGTACAAGTTGGCAAGTAACCCTTGGCGGTATCTCTCCGGCACATACTTGACTCTCATCAATCTTTTTAATTCATTCCATGGTGGAGGATGACCTTCTTGAATGACTAAGTGATACCTTTTCATATATTCCCACCATGTGACAACATACCCTTCAAATTGAGCAATAGCATAACAACTCCTTTTGATCTCCGTTAAGTCATTGACATGGAAGAGCCGGTCACATTGTTGACTCCCATTCTAGATAAGCATAGTGATTGCATTCCTCTTTGAATGATGGAAAAGTAGTTTTGATAGAGTTGATACCAACATCTCGGCCTCCATGGCCACCTTGGTCATTGTAGTAGTAACCTCTTTGATGCTCTCCTTGATAGCGGTTATCATGTTCTTCTCTAGCTTCTTGACCAAACTCTTGATTGAGGTAGGCTTCCCGTTGTTCTGCACCTTGAGGGTGGTCTCCATATTTCCTCCTATAATATGGCACTTGATCTAATCTACCTCATGGTCCTCTTTGCAAATTTTGACCTCTTGGTTGATTCCTTGGAGTCTCATTCCATGGCGCTTCCTCACCTTCACCTTCATATCCTCCTCAGTTCTCTTCATTCCTCACCTCATTCACAAGATTTTGTTGTGGTTATGGCCTTTGGTAGGGAAGATTTTTGTTAAGTGGTGTTTGGTAAGGTCAATTTTGATTTGGTGGAGCTTCTTGACTGCGCGGGAAATGGAATGGTCGATCGGTACTTTTGCTATTTTAACCTAATTGGATCTGTGTTGGGTTCAAGTCTTGGTGTAGGGTTCAGGGTGTGATAGTAGGAGAAGTGTTGTGGTCTTGCCTGCTTGTGGAGGCACGAAATGTAGCTTGTCGTGTAGAGTTACTCGAGTTAAGCCGACCTTCCACATTGATCAATCTACCATCCATCCTTGATATGTCTGCCCTCACGTTGTTCAATTGCCCTCCTATATTGTTCAATACCTCCATTAAGGATTCCAAAGTAACACCTTCGGTAGGTGCTTAAGTTTCATTTTCGGTTTCCCTTTGTACCTAGCAATAAGACAACACACAAAAACAACAAACCACGTTAGTATTAGTAAAAAAAATCAACTTAGAGTCCCTCGTGTTTACACACCTTTGATTGCCTCTCAAATCGGCATGACTAATGTTGAAGATTTCTTATACTTGGTTGATCACAAAGGTGTTAATCCTACTCTTGGTTAGAATGGATTATTGTTTTTAAGAAGAACGGACGACTCGATTAAAGAAAACAGACTTGAATCAAAACTTAACTACGAAGTAAAACAAAAAAAGAATGAGAAGCAAAGGCACTAACAAAGAAGTGAATTCAAGAAACAATAGTCAACAAGTAGAGCAATTACGAGTTGAAAATCAGTTTAGGATTCTTGAGAACATTTTAGTATTAAAAGAAAAAGAAACTAGGAATTAGAACATGATATTAGGGCGTAAATTGAGTTTCCGATCGCCAAATGACTTGTTTTATTTGCCAAAAGTGAAGTTTTGCTCGCCAACTTGAGGATGGTTCTGCCAAACATTTTAGGCAAATGAGATAGGTCAGTGATCTAGGTGGCAATTCGGTGGAACACCGATTGGACTCGGCGAACCTGGCTGAGTTTGTTGAATTTTCCAGTAGCTCCAACAAAAACAAGGCCAACTCAGCAACATAGCTCCAAAGGGCAAGACACTGAGTGAACTAGGTGATCTAAGTTGGAGCTCGGCCAATGTCACTATGCTGCACCTACAAAACTCTGAAATTTAACCTGCTGTGGTCCCACCTGCACTTTGTCCTTTATTCTTTACCCCTTTTTTGGTAATATTTCTTTGGAACAAACACCTTTTTACTTTCTCTTTCTTCCTTTTTAGAATAAAACCTTTTCTCTTTGAATATTCCCTTTGAAGGTTTGAATGTTCTCCAAGAACTTCAAGAACTAGATGAAGACCCAAAATAAAACCCTCTAGATTTTTAGATTGGGATTTCATGAAATTCGAGATAAAAGTTCTCCTTGATATAGGGAACAACACTCAATACTTTTTAGCTTTAAATTCCCAATCAAAACCTTCAGATTTTGAAACCCATTTGTACTTTCTTCAAGCTTTTTCAAGTCTCCAATGGTATAATCTTCAATAAGGCACCAAACTCCCTCAAATCTCAGTCATAGACTCAAATACAGTTGGAGAACACTATTCCAACCTTGGAAACTCAAACAAGACTCAAATCTACAAAACCTATTTTAGAAATTTATTAGAAAAGAATTTGAACACTTTTTTTTGTAACAAACCCAAGACTAGAATCGTAGGAACGAATCTAATCCAAGATCTGATACCAAATGATGTAATCCTAAAAGGGAATCACAATACAATGCGGAAATTAAAAATACAAGAAAGTAAAGATAGATAGATAGATATATAGACACACAAGAGGAAACAAAAAGAAACCAAAGGGTATATTAAACCCTAAGATCTCAATTTGTTAATCCTACTATAGCACCTAACTCTTACAACAACTTTAAGGAAATCGATATCCCAAGAAACTGACGTGTCAAAACAATGATCAACATAAGTTTAACCAAGCTCTCAACACTCAACATGAGGTTTCAGTTTTCAACATCAATATTCAAAATAGTCTAACTCTAAAATGACCCTAAAAGGCCTATTTATAGTTTATGGACATTATTACATAAAAGGCCCCAAAAGTAACCCAAAAAGTTCATTGGACGAGCTAAGTCGGGTGAGCCTAACCTACTTACAGATCCGCCCATCAGCTTGGCAAGGAATCTTGCATTGGCCTGGTTCTATAACATTAGACATGCTGGGATCATTGCCTAAGCGCTTGGGCGATCCTACTTTTGGCCCTAGCTTGATAAAAGGGTCAATACTCCCCCATGCAATCTTCAAGGCATGGAATCCTTTGTTTTCCATCAACACTAACCCAAGGACCTCCAACTTCATGAATAAACCTTACATCTTGTAAAGGTCTCAAGCATGGCTTCGCGTGAATAGTCTTGGTGCGATCCGGATTGTATCACTTTAAGTCTTTTCCCTTATTATTTCAAATAAAAACTATGTCGTTTTACCTTCTACCCTAAGCCCTATGTAATGTTGTTAAGCATCAAATCACCATTTTCTATTTATTCTCCTAAATTCCCCCAATTTCATTCTGCAAATTCTCTCAAGACTAAGGAAGAAGAAGAAGAAGAGTTAGGGTTAATCCAAGTCTCAAATCCTCTATTATTTTTGTGCTTAAAGGATCAATGTATGTAAGTATTCACCCATGGAGTCCTTTCCTCCATGGGGTCCCCATGGTTTCCAGTTCTCAATCTCAAATTCAATTGTTTAAGTTATGTTTCGATTCCACCCTTATTGGTTTCACTCAACTTTGATTGATTATTTATTTGCTAAATAAGTCTTCTAATGCATGATCTATGTTAATACACGGTATTTAGTTGAAATTATGTTGACTCGTGCTTAGATTATGATTTTTAATTATGAACCTATGATGAACTCATGTACAAATGAATTATGAATTTATGAAGATATGCATGTTTTGATGAAGACATTATAAATGATCTGAGGAAGCTTTGAAATGAAAGTATCAAGTTACTGTGAAAGGATTTTTGACATGTTATTATGATCATGAATGTGAAAGGTATTTCCCACATATAGATTTGCATTGATTAAAGGTTTTCTCATCTATAGTGAATTATTTTTTTAAGGAGTTATTCTATGTTTTGATTTTGATATATGTGGATCGGTATTGATCATTGCTTTTCCTATATTAAATTAATATTTGACTTTTATCTATTTTGTTGGAATTTAGACTTAGCACTAAGAGGGCTTTGAGGTGGAGGCTCAATAGGGTAATTTCTAGTAGAAACCTCTAGTCGAAAAGTACTTGCCCAAGTAGGATTGTTTGAAATGACATATCTAGTGGATTCACTTTAGCAAATTATGATACGTACTGATTCTACCTTGGCAATTAGATTCGACTTCTTTCGGTATGAGGGATATATCTCTCATTGTCTTATTTTTGATTAAAGCTAAGATTGTAGGACGTGACTGACATCCGAGAACCATTTTTGATCCCCAAGCTAACCATTGGCTTGGCTAAATGACTTAATGACATTAAAAAATATGCGGAAGCTTAAATAGGTGTACAAATGAACATATAAGAAAGTCTTAAAATATTGTCTTTTCAAAATACTTAACATGAACTAGGAGTTAAATAGAACATCCTGAGAAAACAATGGAAAACATTAACTCAATCTGTCTACAAAGCTTCTATAAATGTGAGATAGATATGGGGAGAAGACACACGACACCTCCTAAAGCTACTAACTAAAATGAAATGGAGTCCCCTGAAAGCAAAGAGGCCTCGCAAAATATTGTCTGTGAGTGGATAATGATCACAATGATTCACTTGTTGATGCTCCTGAATGCATGTATTTGCATCATGAAATGATGTAGGTCGAATGAAATCATCACTTTGAATGTACTAATATGTGGAAAGCCTAGAGTAAACAATAATCTGGCTTTGAAGGACTGAAACAACATAATTGGAATAATACATGAATATGAAGTGCAAAACCATTTAAGCCTTACAATATAATATATTATGAAAATAACATACTTTACTTGTGGGGAGTCTCTCTAACCGACAACCATTACAATGAGCTTAGCAATGATACAACGTTTCGCCTCACGTTGCTAGGGCCAGCCTATACTTGTCGGGGTATAGGATGATATCGTGACTATGGATCCATAAAATTGGCCTTCTCAGAGGCAGTGAGGAGTTGCATGAAGAGTCAACACTATCCTATCCTACACTGGCTACGTAGTTCTATGGAACTTCCAAATCAGAAGAGTCTCTAACCCAACTCAGTGCTCGAGACTACTCCTAAAATAATAGATATAACATTATGCTCAATTCACCCATTTCAAGGAATGGACTTCTTACTTAATTGAAATACTTTTCAAACATTAGACTTGTTTTAATTATTGAAAACATGTACTTGTGAACTTATCTTTCAAGTTCAATAATCAACATAGATACATAAGTATACATTTAGTTATATAATTAGCATTTGAAAATTCTTAAGTATTTATGAAATAAAACCATCAACTTCCATCTTAACTTTACCTTGACTTGAAAATATGAGTTAAAGAACAATGATTAGAATATGCATAAGATCTTTCAATGATTAAAGGGTTTAGATTATTGATAGTAAAAAGAGAACAAAAACACAGCTCAAAGAAACAAGTATGGAACGAGAACATAGAAGGAAACATTTACATGGGGGTGTGATTGGGCGCTTGATGAGTCCACAAATTGGACTCATTTAGAGCTTTATTTTAATAGAAATAGTGTCCTCAAGTGCTTATTTAGTCTAAATATCTGATGAAAACACTTAAGTTTCAGGTATTTGAAGTCATAGTGGAAGCATGGACACTTAGGCGCAAAAAGGAACAAAAAGGCTGAAAAGAATGAAGAAGATGAAGCCTAAGCATCGCTAAGCATGCTTGGTGATTTGTCGAAGGGATGCACTCTGCCCTTTGTTCCAGTACACGAAGCCCTGAAGGAGAAGGACAAAAAAGGCAACAAAAGGAGCAGATGACGCTTCGCCAATTAGTTCTATGAAGAAGAAATATACCTCCCAATGATCCAGAACACACAGATGTTGAAGGCAAAGCACAAATGACTATGAACTAGAAGAAGGGCAAATCATCAAGTCATTCGGCGTTCGCGACTAACCACATCGAGCGATCCACCAACACTATTTTTTGAAGTTTATAAATACTAAACTCTTTACTAGTTTTTAGTAAGTGAGGAGAGTGTGAACATTATTGTAATTTTTACATTGGCTTTGATATTTTCTCTCAAGTATGGAGAGGGTTTTTGGAGGACTTGAAGAAGAAAGGTGTTCATCTTCCCCAAATTGGAAGTGGGTCTTCTTTGTTCTTCTTTCTTTGATTAAATCAAGGTTTAATTTCTTATACCCACTTGATTTCAACATCATTTTAGGTATAATTTCTTATTTCTTGACATGTGGCTAAAAACCCCCATTCTTGGGGTCTGATTTAGCAAATATGTGTTGATATTATTGTTGGGTTTTGCTTGCTAGATGTATTTTAATGGTGATTTCACCAAGTGGTTGTGGTTTAATTTAATTTGTTTGTAGTTGCAAATACAAAACCACCTATGTGTTTTTGGCTTGCTCAAGAGAGAGGTTGCGAAACCAAGACTGCTAGACTGATGGCCTAAGGAGTGTGTCGACATGAGGTTCAGCCAGAGAGGGTGAGCCCTAGTCCCATATCCTAATAGTCAACTTGATAGATTGAGTGGGGTAAGGCGTAGGCTTGCCTTTATGCGGCAAGTGAGTGTCCAAGAGGAACCCATTTGAAATGGGGTAAGTTGCCCAAGAGGGAACTTATTCCCATCTAAATTTTAGCCTAGCCACTATTATCTTGCAAATTTCCTATCGAAAGCATGTACCCAACGATTTATACTAATATGTATTGCCGTCACATCCTAAGAGACTCTCCCCTTACTTGATTTCCTTTTTATTTTGCTGTTTTTTCTTTACTTGTGTCAAAACCCCCAAATTGATATTTGCTACTTTTGTGTCCCCCTTTAATTTACAACGTTTTAATCGTTAATGTCTTTATCTACGGCTAGTCAAAACTAATTTTATTTTTCTATTAATTCTCAAAATCACTCCCTTGGAACTCGACCCCAACCCTTGGTTGGGTTATTATATTATTGCACGATCGTAGACATTTGCATCGGAAGTTGTGTCATTGATTACGCAAACATAAAAATAGTGTCACTACCGGGGAGTGGTGTTAAGTAAAGATGTAGTTAATTAGAGATTTTATTCTTTTTAGTTATAGTTTTCACTTATTTAAATTTTGGTTTTGTTTTGCGTGTTTGTGTATTGACGCAGAGGAACGAAAAATAGAAAACCACTACGACTTCACACAGATCATCCCCTCTTGAAACTACTAATCCTCAGGGACAACCTCCCAACCTTTAAGCAAGTAGGGGATGAGAATCTTGAGGAAATGTGGTTGAAATTTCAAACACTGCTAAGTCCATGCCCGTCTCATGGGATTACTGATAAATCGTTACTAGAATGCTTCTATAGAAGTTTGGGACATGAGAATAGAAGTAACATGAATCAACTGTTCAGAGGTGGTGTGCTGTTTCAACCCTATGAGGTCGTAGCAAAAACCCTTGATGGCATTGTTGAAGCCAATAAGGAGACAATGAAAGAAAAAGAGTGGAATACTCTGGTTACTAAGTTGGATGCTTTTTCCAACTGAGTTTTGGCATTGGAATTGCAGGCCAAGGAAAGGGAAAAACATTTCATCCTCCACGAGTGCCGAAATGGGAAGAAGTATGGAAGTGCACGAGATGATGAGGTCCTTTCCCTCATTCAACAAAAGATTGCCGAACAAAACAAGAGGTTGAATGAGATGAAAGATAACATGGAAATGCTAAATGAGGTGTCCACCTCAAACTCCAGGACTATCCAGCTGCAGAATGCTAAACTCTCGCATTTGATGATAGGTCTCTATCCACCGTTTGCTAAGGAATTGCCCAACTACACCATGGGTGACACTGAGGATGAGGAATAGAGGGTTGACTTGTGTCGTGCCACGACGTTAACTAAGGTGCTACTTTGGAGGCAACACAAACCCTTTTTAATTGCTTTTATTCCTTGGTGAAATAATGGTGTAATACTTGTACAGATTGAATTTAGGGAAATGTTTGAAAAAGTGTATGAAGATGAGCAAATGATCCAATTAGTATTCCACCGGCTTGTTGAGCGACCTCGATCTTTTTCACCATCTGACTCAAGACACTATCAGCTTAGATCCTGTAAAACTCGGCGGTCAGTAGGTAATGAGAGGCGCGTTGGCGACCTCAATGTAGAACACCATTAGGATTCTCACATGAGATTCAAATCCTGTTTCACTAGGCGAAGTTAGTAATCACTTGGTGCTTCGCCAAGTGATTGGGCGAGCTTGACTCACATCGCCGAATGGGCGGAAATTGAACTGTTTTTGCAAGCCACAGGGTTCAAAGTTCTAGTGTATCTATTTTCTCTCACTTTTTCATCCTATGAAACTCACCCCTGCACTTTACCTTTATATTTCTTGCAATTTTAAAGTATTTTAAGTGTCGAATTGTGCGCGAATTTGGATTGCATTACTGCCTAGCATGTCAGTACAATCTAATTCAGCACCAAAGGTTGGTAATCGAACCCCTCAGTTATTTTATCGAAATTTGTACTCATTTGCATAATGATTGATACTATAAAATATTTACTGAGTCTCTGATTTACTGGGATTACATATATTATTGATTATGATTCAGTAGCTTTCGTATGATTTGAGGGACTCCCATTCGAATGTGCTTTGAGTTGAATTTTTTACAAGGGGGAATATGTGAAACTTATATGGCTCTTCGTTGAAACTGTATTATTTAAGCCTAAATTGAATTATCCGGGTTGCGGGGTTAAATTTGAAAGAAATGGGTTGAAAATAGACACATTTGGCTTATCGACGAGATGAACAAAACTCGCGAAATTGCTCAGCAGTTCACCTAATATCGTCATTTCGCCTTTGATCAATTCATCTGTAGCTTTCAGCGGTCAACCTAAACTATAAACTGCACTCGGCGACTCACCAAAAGACCCTTTGTTCGCCTTTGTCAATGCCTTTGTATCATTCGTACATCATTTTCAATGAATAGCCTAGCTAGATAAGCACTTCGCCAACTAGTTTGGCAAAGCAATTCTACACTTGGAACCCTCTTTTCTCCTGTGTAAATTACTGTCTAACTTGTATTTGAAGACTTTGCAGAAATGGCTAGACCAAAAGTTGCAGGGAGAAATGAACCACCCCAGAACATAAGATCGTGTGAGTTGAAAGAAGATGAAAAGAAAGTAGAGCTAGCCAGACAAAGGAAATATACCAACGAACTTAAGGAAAATGAAAACAATGCGAACAAGAATGGAAACACTTTGGGAGATATTGTTTTATATCAAGTTGATGCATCAGAAACCAATGCACAGGCAGATGAAGCGAATGCATAAATAGGACCCCCCTTTTACCTTCTGCTCTGGGTTTCTTCATTTTTACTGCTGAATATTTTATCTCTTGCATCTGAGGACAAACACTTTTGTTGTGGTAGGGTGAGGCCCACACCTTTGATATTGTTTCGAATGTTGTTTTTGGTATACACTTGGGTTGTCTGTTTGATATTGGGTTGTTTGTTTTGCGATTGTTTGAGCTTAGGACTCTCTCTTGGGTTTAATTGAAAAATAATTTTGACCCTTCCGAAAAATTTTCATTTTTTGAAAATTTTCGCCACCTCTTGTGTTGAAAGTGGTTGTTCTTGTACAAATTCAAGTATTAATTTTGATCAATACCGATGAATTGAATGGTGCTCTTAATTGAACAAACATGAATGTGCGGTTGCGATGAGACCAAATGACGTTGCATAGGTAGTATGTGAACTTTTTGCATCTCATTGAGCTTAGCCATTTATTGAATTGATTCTCTTGTAATGACCGTTGCACACTAGCGAAAGTCTATGGTCTTGTTTGACTTAAGTGTCGATGTCTTGTGTGATAAGCTTTCTTTGAACCTTGCATAAATAAACCAAGAATTTACACCGTTAGTCTGATTGATTTAGTAAGGTGTGCTCTTGAAATGATCTTAGGCAAATTTTGAAGAGTATGAGCCAAATTTGACATATACCTCTTTTGTAGCCGACCCGTGAGTGTGTGAAACTGTCTTGAACACCCTTTGAGCCTTGCATTTCTTTGGAAGAACCTTGACGAACCCTAGACCTTACTTAACCCACTACCTATAATCCTCTTGATTTGTGGTTTAGTGAATACCCAAGTTAGGCCAAAATCCTAAGTTGGGGGTGTGGTGCAAAGGAAAAAGAGAAGTCAAGAAGTGGAAGAAAAGTCTCCCTTAACCTATGGTGTTGCGGAACAATGGAAACCTCCACGAAAAAAAAAATGAAAAAGAAAAAATAAATGAAAAGGATAAAGTTAAGGAATAAAAGTACAAAAGATATTGGGTTTCCAAGCAGTCCTTGGAGGTGAATAAAAAGATGACTTAGAAGAACTAGAAAAAGAATTGATAAAGGAAAAGAAGGGATTGCCTTGAGAATACCACATCTCATTAGGAAAAAGTCACTGAGCCTAAATGACCAAACATTTGCACTCAGCCCCATTACAAGCCTTAGAAAGACATTTTTGATCTTGAATGAGCCAAACTGAACCGAAGATCAATTGGAAAATAAGGGCAAGCGTATGGGTGAAAACATGCATTGTGTTCCACTTTCTGAGTGTGAGCGCTGCATCTGATTCCTGATCTTGAATTGATTAACCTCTGTGTGTGAATATGAAATCATTCTTTATGTGAGGGCATTTAGATACTTTTTGTTGAGCTTGAACTAGAACAAGTAGCAAGTATGGCGAGCATGAGAACCTTTGGTAATGGAGTGTCACAACTTGAATCTTTAAGTAAAAAATTGATCTTTGCATGAGTAATTTGAGTCTTGTTGTGTATGTTCATGATTTAGTCTTGTGTAGAACTATTTGAGACATCCTATTTGAACTATTGAACTTGAGTTTTACTTGAGGACAAGCAAAAGTTTAAGTTGGGGGTGTTGATGACTCCACAAATTGGACTCATTTAGGGCTTTATTTTAATAGAAATAGTGTCCTTAAATGGTTATTTTGTTTAAATATCTGATGAAAACACTTAAGTTTTAGGTATTTGATGTTTTAGTGGAAACATGCACACTTAGACGTAAAAAGGAACCAGAAGGATGAAAAGAACGCAGAAGTTGAAGCCTGAGCATCGCTAAGCATGATTGACGATTCGCCAAAGGGACGCACTCCGCCCTTTGTTCCAGTACGTGAAACCCTGAAGAAGAAGTATAAAAAAGGCGATGAAAAAAGCAGTCAGCTCTTCGCTGATTAGTTTCGTGAAGCAGAAGTATACCGTTCAATGATCCAGAATGCACATATGCTGAAGGAAAAACACAAACGACTATGAACTAGAAGAAGGGTGAATTACCGAGTCATTCGATGTTTGCGACTAACCTCGCCAAGCGATCCGCCAACACTATTTTCTAAAGTCTATAAATACCAAACTCTTTACTAGTTTTTAGTAAGAGAGGAGATTTTGAACGTTATTGTAATTTTTACTTTAGCTTCGATATTTTCTCTCAAGTTTGGAGAGCATTTTTGGAGGACTTGAAGAAGAAAGGAGTTCATCTTCCCCAAATTGGAACTGGATCTTCTCTGTTCTTCTTTCTTTGCTTAAATCAAGGTTTAATTTCTTATACCCACTTGATTTCAACACCATTTTAGGTATAATTTCTTCTTTCTTGATGTGTGGCTAAAAATCCCCATTCTTGGGGGTGTGATTTAGCAAATATGTATTGATATTATTGTTGGGTTTTGCTTGCTGATAGGTTAGATGTATTTTAATGGTGATTTCACCTAGTGGTTGTGGTTTAATTTAATGGGTTTATAGTTGCAAATACAAAACCATCGATGCATTTTCGTCTTGCTCTATAGAGAGGTCGTGAAACCAAGACCGCTAGACTGATGGCTTAAGGAGTGGGTTGACATGAGGTTCAGCCCGAGAAGGTGAACCCTAGTTCCATATCCTAACACTTAGCTCGAGAGAGTGAGTGGGGTAAGGTATAGGCTGGCCTTCATGCGGCAAATGGGTATCCGAGAGGAACACATTTGAAACGGGGTAAGTTGCCTGAGAGGGAACTTGTTTCCATCTAAAGCTTAGCCTAATCACTATTATCTTGCAAATTTCCTATTGGAAGCATGTACCGAATGATTTATACCAATATATATTGGGGTCACATCCCAAGAATCTCCCCTCATAATTTGATTTCCTTTATATTTTTTACTGTTTTTGCTATACTTGTGACAAAACCCCCAAATCGATATTTGACACTTTCGTGTCCCACTTTAATTTACAATGTTTTTAATCATTAATGTCTTTATCCACGACTAGTCAGAACTAATTTTATTTTTCTATTAATTCTCGGAACCACTCCCTTGGGATTCGGCCCCAACCCTTGGTTGGGTTATTATACTATTGCACAATAGTAGACACTTGTATCCAAAGTTGTGTCATTGATTACGCAAACATCAGCACACTGCAGGTGTGTCGTTCCAAGCCCCCACCTCATATGCTGGGGGTTTGATTGGGCACACTTCTGGCACGTCGGGCAAGGCCTCTTCGTGCCTTGGGGGCACATTTCCCAACCCCAAACCTATAATTTTGACGATATTTTCTTCTTCAAGTCATGGCCTAACTCAGTTAGAATTGAATGATTCATTCACAAACTTTTTTAGATTCATAAACCAAAAAAATTCATCAAAAACTCACTCAATTTACTCCAAGACTAACACTCATTTGCAAAACCCTCACTTTAACAATCCAACATGATTCCATTGAAAAAAAATAAAGTAAAACCTTAAGAATTCCTCGAGAACCTATACATAACAATTTCGTGGATTATTTACTGAAATAAATACATGTTTAGAGTGAGGATAAACATGTACATCACTACGAGAAATCTCACATACCTTGAAAGAATCAAGTTCTTGGCGATTTACCCAAAACCTTGAAGATCTTCGTGAAATCTCCTCCCTTCTCCCCTTGAACTTTTCCCTGACTTGCTTAAACATTTTTTGAGAGATTGAAAAATGATTTCAATTGGCTTACACCCCTATTTTGGTAAGTCAAAACGTGTGGGATTTATGGGGTAAGGTAAAGACCAAAATACTCCTCTTTAAAAAGGATGAAAAGCTCTATCTAGAGAAGCTGCACTCAAACGTGCATATCTCCTTCATTCGAACTCGAAATTTAGCAAACTCAATGGCGTTGGAAAGAAGACTCAACAACCTTTGATTTTATCCCTCATAGGCAACCTAACTTATCTTGTGCTAAAAGTTCTGATCATTTTAAGTTGATCCAAAACTTACAAATTTGAAGAGTAACTTGCATGACTCTATATTTGGGTTCTTTTAAATTGAGCACTTTCTAACTTCAAGTTGTTACAATATCTCCCATTTGGAACATTCTTCCTTGAATGAGATCACACTAAGCCAAAAATGGGATGCATCTAACAATTCAAACTCGAGTACACAATATTCAACTTACATACACTCAACACATCAACTTAATGAGTTCCAAGAAAAGAGTTTGTACCTTGGTTTGGAACTTCTCCGGAAGCAAAGAGATGTGGGTATCTCTTCTTCATATCCTCCTCAGCCTCCCAAGTATCTTCTTCAAAAAATTGGTTCCTCCATAAGACCTTGACCGATGTAACCTCATTGATTCTCAACTTGTGAACCTGACGATCAAGAATTTGAACGGGTATATCTTCATGAAACATATTATCCTTAGTACCAATGTTCTCAGTAGGAACCCATGAAGTTTGACTATTTCTTGAATATATATCCTAGCATAATCTTTTGCTCCATAGGTAGTCATTACCGATAAGAAATGGGTTGATTTAGTCATCTGACCTACAATCACCCAAATCAAATCATGTTGCCTGCGAGATCGCGACAAACCAGTAATGAAATCCATATTTATCATATCCCACTTCCATTCCAAAATCTCTATATTCTGAGCCATACCATTGGGTCTATGGTTCTCAACCTTGACTTTTTGACAATTCGAGCACTTAGCAACGAACTCTGCAATACACCTCTTCATACTACTCCACTAATACACTTTCCTCAAGTCACGATACATCTTTGTGGAACCAGGATGGATTAAATATCTGGAGCTATGAGCTTCTTCCCAACTCTTGGAATTCATCCACCTTGGGTACACACAATCTACCTTGATATCTCAATACACCATCTCCCCCTTGTTCAAAAGCCATCACCTTTTGCTTATGAGAATTTCCCTTTAATTCAAGAAAAATAGAGTCTTTGTCTTGTTTCTCCTTCACTTCAGACACTAGTGATGATTCAGGCCTATTCATCACCACCACTCTGCCTTCATTGGAATCCAACAACTGGATTGTTAATCATGCATGTTTGTGTACCTCTTTGGAAAATTCTTTCTTGCTTTTCTCAATATGGGTTGTACTACCCATAGACAACCTTCTCAAAGCATCATCAACAATATTAGCCTTATCTGGGTGATAAAGAATACTCATGTAATAATCCTTAAGTAACTCTAACAACCTCCTATGTTTGTTGTTAAGTTATTTCTTACTGAAAACATACTGAAAACTCTAGTGATCGGTTAACACATTAACATGAACACCATAGAGATAATGACGCCATATTTTCAAAGAAAATACAACAGCAACCAACTCAAGAAGATGATTCAGGTAATTCTTCTAGTGAATATTAAGTTGTCTGGAGGCATGAGTTATAACTTTACCATTTTGCATCAATACGCAACCAAGTCTAACTCTGGACGCATCACAATACACAACAAATCCTTGTGTACCTTCTAGTAGGGTCAATACTGTGCAATAGTTAACCAAGTTTTCAATTCCTGGAATCTTTTCTCATAAGCTTCGGACTATTGAAATTTCATTGTAATCTAAGTCAACTTTGTCAATGGGGATGAAATAGATGAGAACCCTCAACAAAGCTTCTATAATAACCAACCAATCCCAAGAAGCTCTGTATATCAGTTGGAGATATGGGTTTGGGCCAACTCTACAATACTTCAATATTTTGAGTGTCAACTCGAATCCCGTCACAAGAAATAATGTGGACTAAGAATGCCATAGACTCAACACATAACTTACACTTGGAAAATTTAGCATACAACTCTTTATCTTTGAGAGTTTGGAGAACTATTCTGAGATAACTAGTATAATCTTTCTTATTCCTCGAATAAATCAGAATGTCATCGATAAATATGATAACAAATATATCAAGATATGGTATAAACATTATGTTCATAAGGTCCATGAACGCTGCAAGAGCATTAGTCAAGCCAAAAGACATAAATAGAAACACATAATCCATGAACGTTGCAGGAGCATTAGTTTACATACTGGAAATTCATAATGACCATGACGGGTCCTGAATGTTGTCTTCAGGATGTCACTTTCACTTACTCTCAACTGATGGTAGCCAAATTTAAGGTCTGTATTAGAAAAACAAGTGGCACCCTAAAGTTGATCAAATAGATCATCAATTCTCGGATGGCGATAGTTATTCTTTATAGTAACCTTGTTCAAATGGCGGCAATCAATACATATTCTAAGATAAAAAAATTTCTTCCTCACAAATAAGACTGGAGTGCCCTAATGTGAGACACTGGGTCAAATAAAATCTTTCTTTTAACTTAGCTGGAGCCATTCTATATGGCAGAATAGAGATAGGTTGAGTATCAAGAAGAATATCTATACCAAATTTGATCTCTCTTTCAAGAAGGACTCCAGGGAGACTGATTTGAATAACGTTATCAAAGACACATCATCCAATTCTAAGCGTCAACGATCGCCAGTCAGTATATAACCCAACTAAATGAGTTGGGGTCGAATCCCATAGGGAGTGGTACGTGTTTAACATTCAATAGAAAAGTAGGAATATGCTCAGATCAGTCATAGGAATAGACATTTATGAATAAAAACATAATTTAAATCAAGGGGTGACACGAATGTCAAATAACAGGGGGTTTTGGTTTTAATTATTAACTACAACAGAAGCAAATAATACGAAATAATAATAATGAGATGGGTTCTTGAGATGTGATTCGACTATAGGCTAATAGAGAAAAATGGGTAATAACTGTTAGTTAATAGCTGTAAATTAGTGAATAAGCTAAACTATAGAGAAGAAAAATTTTCTCTCGAACAATTTATCCTGAATCAAAGTAATTTCTCTCAAACATCGACAAGCATACAAAATAAGAACAACCTAGGCCTTAGTCCATTCACTCTCTTGAGCTGAATGTATGGAAAAAGGTTTAGGATTCACTCTCGAGCTGAACCCATGACAACCCAATACCCAAAGGCCATCAACCAATATTCTTGGTTTTAAAACCTCTCTCTCGAGCAAGCAAAAAACACAAAGGTAGAACTGCATTTGCAACTACAATTCTTTAAATTAAACCACAATTAATGATTCAAATCACTTCTAAAAAACATCTAAACTAAAAATTAGCAATACCAATAAACTAAATAAGCCCATAATAACATAATCACACCCCAAGAATTGGGGGTTTAGCTAGACATCATGAAAGGATAAAAATTGTTACCAAATTGTGTTTCCATCAATTGGGTAAAATTAATTTTGTCTTTACAAAGGTCCAAATTAAGAATCTCGAAGACCCACTTCCAATTTCTCAAAAGTGAAAAACTTCAATTCTTCAAAGCTAAGGAAAACTTCTCTCAATACTCAAAGTTCAAACTGAAAATTAATTAGAAAGCTTACAAAAATGTTTCAAGTTACTAAATCTATTGTTCAAAAACTTATTTATAGTTGCCAAAAATATGTTACGAAGGACCATTCGGTGCAGTATGTGGGGCTCGCTGATCAACTCGGCGATCCAATCTTTGGTCAATTTCATCGCCTTTTTGCCTTGGCCTTAAGCATCCTCCAGGTTTGTAACTTTGGGTGATCTAACTCTACATTGTGGAATCACTCGATGATCCGCCGACTTCTCCTGTCTCTCGCCAACATAATTTTCTCTTTCAGGGCTTGGCATATTGGAACTTTAGGTGGTCAAATGGGCACTCGGCGACTCGACAAATGGTCTTGCCAGGCTCTCTTTTCTTTCTTCTTTCAGCCCGCTTCGTTCCTTTTTGTAAATTAGTGTCCTTGTTTTGTTCCTCAATCCAAATACCTAGAAATCAAGGATTTTACAGCAGTTATTGGCACAAAATAAGCCCTAAATGAGTCCAAATCTTGGACTCATCAACACCCCCAACTTAAACTTTTGCTTGTTCTCAAGTAAAATTCAAGTACAACACTTCAAAAAGGATGTCTCAAATTGTGCTACACAAGACTCAATCATGAATGCACACAACAAGGCTCAACTTACTCATGCAAGGATCAATTGTGCACTCAAAGACTCAAGTTGTGACTCACCGTTACTAGAGATTCTCAATATCACAATACTTGCTTCAAATGCAAGCTCAAGCTCAACAAATGTACTCAAATGCCCTTACACAAATAATAATTCCACGCACTCAATGGTTCAACAATTTATAGTTCTGGAATAAAAAACAACTCTCACACTCACACAGATGAACACATGCATGACTTTATCTATAAGTTTGCCCTTATTTTCCAATCAAAAATTGTTTTAGCTTACTCAAGATCAAAAAGGTCTTTTCAAGGCTTGTAACAGGGCTGAGTGCAAAGGTATGGTCATTTAGGCTCAGTTGTTGCTATCCTCATGAAATATGGTATGAACAACACTTTCTTTCCTTTTATTCAACATTCTCATTCATGCTCAAATTTACCCCATTATTCACTTTTCATGGAATATCGGACACCCCATTTCTTTTGCACTTTCACAACTTTATTTCAAAACTTTTTCATTCTTCTTTTCTTTTTCTCTCTTTTTTTTTAATTGAGAGGTTCCATATTTTTCACAACCATGGATCAAAGGGGGACTTCTTTGCACTTCTTGGTTTACCTTCTTCTTTCACCACACCCCCAACTTAGGCTTTTGGCCTTAGTTGGCTATTCAAACAATCCACACTTCAGGAGGATTATGAGTGATAGGAATAAAGAAAGGTCTCAGTATCTCTTGTTTCTTCCAAGAAAAGGGTAAGGCTCAAAGGGTGTTCAAGCAAAGTTCACACACTTACAATGTTGGCCACAAAAGAGGTATAATGTCAAATTGTTTTACTCTTCAAATATATTGCCTAAGATTATTTCAAAAGCTTGTATCACTTAGTCAACCTGACCAACAGGGCCAATTTTAGGTGTAATCACACAAGGTTCTCGGTAAGCTCATCACACAAGGCTTTGGAACCAATATCAAACAAGACTCCACACTTTCGCTAGTGTGCAATGTTCATCAAAAGAGACTCAATTTGATAACCGGCTAGTCACAACGAGAGGCAAAAAGTTCACATATTATCTATGTACCTTCATATGGCCTCATCATAGCTGCATATTCATTTTTTGTTCAATTGAGAGCACTTTTCCAGTCATCGGTATTGATCACAACCGAATTTGCACAAGAACAGCCACAATTAAATACAGGTGGCAAAATATTTTGGAAGGGTCTAAGAATCATTTACAATTAAAATAGGGAACCACAAGCTCAAACATCCACAAAATAGTGCCAAAACACAATTTATATCACAAAACCCAATGTATAAACAAAACAATAATCACAAGAGGTAGGTATGGAAATACCTTCCTCACCATAAACAAAATTCAATTTGTCCTCGAATGCAATAAAATACTAAGAAATCAATAAAAAAAGATGAGGAGGGAGGTAAAGAGAAGTCCTATCTAAGCAGTCACTCCATTTGTTGGTGCATCAATGCCCGATGCAACACTATGAACTTGGGCATCAGTGTCTGGGATATCAGTAAGAGTAGAACCGACGATGTTAGTGTCTGTTGAAGAAATCCGCACAGATGAATCTATCATCACCTCCTCAACCTCTGCCAGGCCCTCATAGGAAGAATCCTTATCAACACCAAGCTGCTCCTCATCAGTCTTAGCCTCAGACTCGGCAATAGCTACCTTCTCAGCTCGAATCTTATCTTCGGTAATGGCTATAGGCACATCTGGATCAACTGGCACATAAAGGATCTCCACTGTCCCAAAAATCATGGACATGTGGGTAGACTTTAGCTGGTCCACATCTCTCCTCAGTACAACAAAAGTGGTATTCAGGGCCGTCACCTCCTCCATGCCCCTTGGCCAAGCTTGCACACTGTTATGCTTGCCAGAAAGGCATCAATGGTAGAACTCAAGGGTGTCACAACATTAGCAAGGGCCCTCTTGATCATACCAGGAATGGTAGCCTCAAGCTTAGAGACATGCCTATCGGCAGAATGTGCTAGCTTCCCCATCTATAGCAATACAACATGGATGAGTAGGGTCGACCAGCAGTAGTTGCAACATTATATATGAGAGGGAATGGAGCAGTAGACGAACTGGGAGTAACAGAAGGGGCATCACAAGATGTACTTGAAGGCCTAGGGGCCGAAGTAGGCAATACTGCCTTTGCAGGTAGTGTCTGAATATCAATAACTGTGGATGTATCCTTTGAGGATGCCTTCTTCTTCTCAGCCTCATCTTTCAAGTACTCCGCCTTAATCCTCTGGATGATGGTAGAAGATAGGGAAATTACTTCCACATATTTCTTCTCATCTCTAGGCACCCGAGCTTGTCTGTACAGCTCGATAATCAACATCGGGAAAGGTAGAGATGTTTGGCACTGCTTGTCCCTCATAAGCATCTCCTATGCAATGATCATTCCCAGGTTTAGCCTTGTCCCAGTAATGATGCGCCCAAGACAGGCTGCTTTGGCGTGGTAGAGAATCGACTCGTTCTGGGATTTCATGATAGTAATACTGATGAATCCAAACTAGGTTCTTGCTACTATATTTAGGTCTTTCTTCTCAATAAGTGCTCCAACCTCAAGCCACTTGGGAGTACCGTCTGATATCAGAGGATTCAACCACTTCTTCATTTTTTCTAATGTCTTTGTACTGATCTTATACTGGCAATCATTCTCAATTCGTATTGAAACCCCCAAGACTACATTGATAGCATCAGTATAACACTTTAGCTTTTTACCCTTGATGACCACATAGTGAACTGGCTTGAATTTGGCTACCGACTTCTTTCCATAAGGTATCAGGGCACTGTAGGCACTGTAAAAGTATCTGACCAAATTTTGAATGTACGAGCCATGGGGCTTACTAAATAGCTTGAATTTATGCGACCTCAGGTAGCTCATAATCTTTGAATACCTGTTTATGACGCCATCAGTCAACAAATGTTTCTCCTCTATAATGGCCTCAGCTCGTTAGTCTTCAGTCTGTTCATGGACCGTGAGGGAGGACCTTGTACTGGTGGTGCTAGGAACACAACCTATGTGGGAGTAGAAGGTGTAGTGGTAGCCTGGGGAGTCCTGATCCTAGACGGATCATTCATCATCATGGATCGTAGCTCTGCCCTTTGGCTGCTAGTAGCTGATCATCCTAAGGCTCAAAATTGTTAGCCAGAGGGTCGTGGTGCTCACCCTTACTCTCAGTGGTGGCAGTTTACTAACCTTTGCTCTAGATGTAGTTGCATTCTCATTGATTGTTATTCTTTTGACCCTCTTATGGGGTGGCATATCTCTACCGACCACTTTTAGTCTAGCCATATCTGCAAGAACCTCAGAAGAAGTTAAATTCTGTTTAAGAAAAATTGCTAAAAGATTATTGTAGATAGACTTGTCGAATTGCTCGGTGAGTCGCTCAATTAATTGTCGTCATACCATCAAAAAGTTGGGCTACTATAATGTAAGTTTGTTGCATTAAACCTCCTAGAGAAAGTTGGTCAGCTACACCCTTGTTCACCAGGCTTCCGTAAAAATATTGCAGCAAAACGTTGTCGGGCAAACCATTAGTTGGGAATTGCAGCACCAACTTCTTGAATAGCATCCAAGTCTCATGAATTGGCTCACCCTCTAAGCACTAGAAGATTTGGATGCTATCCCAAAGAGTTATCATCTTTGAAGTGACAAGCTCTTCCCACAAAGTGATTGATTCTCGTGGCAATTTAGCCAGCAACTTACATGCTTCTCCCATTAAATAAAATGGGAACAACCTCAATCAGACCGACTCTTGGGATATGTTCTTGAAGGAGAACGGCCCCAAACATCAAAAAAGTTTCTAATATGCTTATGGGGATCCTCATGAGCCAGCCCATCAAAAAACCCTTTCAATTGCAAGAGCTGCAACATAGTACTTGTAATATGGAACACAAGCGAATGACACCAATTCCACACATTAGATAAGGGTCATTAACATTAGGCTAGTTGACATTGTTAAGGTTACCGATGTCATTTTAGTGGCCCACTTACTACAATTGCTTCCGTTCACACTCATTTCCTCTTTTTAAAACAGCAACACACAAATCAAAACTAAAAATAAGTAGATTCAACTATGACTAAAAACAAACAAAATTCAACTTAACCAAAGAATCTAAACCAACACCACTCCCCTGCAGTGACACCATTTTGATTAGAATAACGATATCAAAGACACTTCATCTAATTCTAAGCATCAACGATGGTTAGTCAGTATATAACCCAAGTAAATGAGTTGGGGTCGAATCCCACACGGAGTGGTACATGTTTAAGATTTAATAGAAAAGTACGAATATGCTCAAATCAGTCATAGGAATAGACATTTATGAATAAAAAAATAATTTTAAATTAGGGGTTGACACGAATGTCAAAGAATAGGGGGTTTTGGTTTTAATTATCAACTACAGCAACAACAAATAATTCGGAGTAACAATAATGAGATGGGTTCTTGGGATGTGATTCGATTATAGGCTAATATAGAAAAATGGGTAATTGCAACTGTTGGTAAATAACTGTAAATTAGTGAACAATCTAGACTATAGAGGAGGTAAATTTTTTCTCAAACTATTTACCCTAAATTTAGTCCATTCCTCTTGAACATTGACAAGCATACAAAATAAGAACAACCTACGTCTTAGTTCATTCACTCTCTCAAGCTGAATGTGTGGAAATGGGTTTAGTATTCACTCTCTCGAGCTAAACTCATGACAACCAAATGCCCACAAACCATCAATAAATAATCTTGGTTTTAAAACCTCTCTCTCGAGCAAGCCACAAACACGAAGGTAGAATCGTATTTACAACTATAATTCTTTAAATTAAACCACAATTAATGATTGAAATCACTTCTAAATATAATTTAAACAAACAATTAGCATTACCAATAAACTAAATCAGCCCATAATCACATAATCACGCCACAAGTATTGGGATTTTAGCTAGACATCATAAAAAGATAAAAATCATTACCAAATTCTGTTTCCATCAACTAGTAAGATTAATTTCGTCTTTACAAAGGTCCAAATTGAAGAATCTCAAAGACCATCTTCAAATTTCTTAAAAGTGAAAAACTTCAATTCTTCAAAGCTAAGGAAAACTTGTGTCAATCCTCAGAGTTCAAACTAAAAATTAATTAAAAAGATTGCAAAAATGTTTCAAGATACTAAACTAAATGCTCAAAAATATATTTATAGTTTCCAAAAATATGTTGCGAAGACCATTCAACACAGTATGTCGAGCTTGTCGATTAAATCAGTGATCCGCCCTTTGGTCAATTCCATCGCCTTTTTGCCTTGGCCTTCAGCATCCTCCAGGTCTGAAACTCGATTTAACTCTGTATTGCGGAATCACTCAGCAATCTGGCCACTGCTCTTTTCTCTTACCAACTTGATTTTATCCTTCAAGGCTTGGCACATTGGAACTTTAGGCGGTCAAATGGCCACTCGACGACTCACCAAATGGACATGGCGATCACTAGGCTCTCTTTTCTTCCTTCCTTCAACTCACTTCGTTCCTTTTTGCAAATTAGTGTCCTTGCTTTATTCCTCAATCCAAATACCTGGAAATAAAGGATTTATATCAGTTTTTTGCACAAAATTAATATTTCAAGACAGTAAATCTATCCAAATAAAGCCCTAAGTGAGTCTAAATCTTGGACTCATCAAAAGATCACCTGGAAAGACCTCTGAAAACTCAATCACAAATGCAACTAACTGAATAGACGGTGTCTCAACACTAGATTAATTAAATCGGATTAGATGATAGATGCACCCCTTGGAAACTAACTTTCTAGCCTTAAGGTATGAAAAGAATCAACCCTTGGACTCTTCTGAAATAATCCTCCACTTTATAACTGGTTAATTCGAAAACTAGAACTTGACTACTCGAGTTCTACCATAAACTGAGGAATAACAAGCATGAAGCCAGTCCATACTTGTAATAACATTAAAATTCACCATATCTAGCTCAACTAAATCAACCATGATATCCTTGTGATTCAAAAAGATGGTACAATCAATAGACTTTTTCCGCTAAAATAGAATTACAAAATGGTGTGGAAACACTGAGAGGTTCAAGAAGTTGTTTGGGGGAAATGCCGAACTTGTGGCTACATATGGAGTTACACATAACAAACTCGCAACGGGATCAAGCAAGGCATAAACATCATAAGTAAAAAGTTTAAGCATACCCGTGACAATATCTGGTGAGTTCTCCTGATCCTGGCGACTAGCTATAACATACATGTTTGCACCCCCGCCTATTCCTAAAGCAGCTCTTCTCTAGGTATTTCATTTTATTGGGGCTGTTGAAGAAGATTGGACTTTCTTTCCCCCAGTTCCCTACCTATTCATGGGGCACTCCTTGGAAAAGTTAACCGTCCGTCCACACTTGTAGCAAATATTTGTACTAACACGACATTCTCCCATATGGACCTTACCACACTTACCACAGAGTAAGTTACAAGGGAGCCCTTGTCATACGCTACCCTGCGACTGAGAGCTTTGAACTCTAAATTTCTGGGAGTTCTAATTCATGTAATTATTCCTTTTCCTTTGTGTAGGTGCACTAACTTATGATGCAGTAGGTCTAGATGAACTCTACTTAAAAGGTGATCTCTTCATGTTCCCAATCTTCTGCTGGCCGGAGTTATGACCTGCTATGTTAGCCCTGTTGCTACGAAACTATTCTATTTCCTTTAACTTGCCTTTCTCAACCTTCTGCACATTAGTCATAAGCTTTGCTATGTCCATGTCTCCTATAAACATAGCCGCCTTACCTTTCTTGCTCGATAAGCCGGATAGTATAGATATGAACAAGCTCATTCTACTCCTCATATCAGCAACAATCTCCGATGCATAGCGGGACAGTTGAGTGAAGTTGAGTCTATACTCTTGCACATTCATAGATTCTGGATTTCAATTTAAAAATTCTCTTACCTTCGCTTCCCTTAGCTCGTGGGAAAAGAAGTACCCTAAGAAGGCATCTTCAAACACAGCCTGATCATGATGGAAAGATCCCGCTAGGATCTTGGCACCCCTCCTTTGCATTTATTCCATCTATTTAGTAAGTCAATTGTGGTGCCCCATAGGCCCTATTCTTCTTTCACTGATCAAATGATATCCTAGCAATACCCTTGAGCAAGTAAGTGGCCAACTCCACACGTTCAACATCAACAACATGCAGGACCTCAAACACCTTATGCAGTTCATCCACATAGCTTTTTGGATCCTCATTGAGCTTTAACCCAGTGAACTTCGAGGGAATCATTCTCAAAATTTCTTAGAACCTGGATGCCTCATTCGTATCTTGATGTCTAGATCATTGGTGACCAACATGTGATGTCACCACTTGAGTCAATATTTGAATTGCATTTCCAGCATTTGTGAAATCATCTTGACGTGGTTGCACTTCTGGTGCATTAGGAACCCCTTTATCTTGAGGGTTAATATTCCTTATAGTAGGACTTCCTCGAGCAGCACTTTATGGAGGCATGATGTGAAACATACACGCAAGCACGAATTAGAAGGAAACTTTTATAGAGTTGAAATCTATCGCATGAAAAAGAGTAAGAAGGAAGTGAATGTTTCTTAAATATTGTAGCCTCCTAATTGTAGATATGGCGCACTTCACACTGATAACTAGGATTCTACCAACACTACTTCATAGATACCCTATGACTCTTGAACTCTGTGCTCTGATACCAAGTTTGTAACGTCTCGAGCCTACACCCTGGACATGAGTGGCACCAAAGAACTATTCCTGATCCCTAAGAGAACCCTTCACCTGGCTACATGACTTGTATGAAATTAAACAATATGCAGAAGCTTAAGTAGGTGAACAAATTAGCATTTAAGAATGTCTTAAAATGTTGTCTTTGAAAAATACTTAACAGGAACCATTAGCTAAAAAGAAAATCCTGAGAAAACAATGGAAAACATCTACTCAATTTGTCTACGAAGCCTCTAACAATGTTAGATAGATGTCGGGACAAGACTCGCGACACCTCCTAAAGCTACAAACTAAAATGAAAAGTATCCCCCTAAAAACAAGGAGGCCTCACCAAATGTTGTCTGCAGGTGGATAATGATCTCAACGATTCACCTGTTGATGATCTTGAATACCTGTATCTGCATCATTAAATGATGTATGTAGAATGACGTTAGCACATTAAATGTACCGGTATGTAAAAAGTCGAGAGTAAATAATAATCTGTCTTTGAAGGACTAAAACAATATAACTTTATTACTATGTGAACATAAAGTTAAAAACCATTTAAGCTTTACAATATAATATGGAATGAAAGCAACATGAAAATAATATACCTTACTTGGGGGGTGCTTCTCTAACCGACAACCATTTCCATGATCCTAGGAATGATACAATGTTTCACCTCACGTTGCCTGGGCAACCCTATACTTTGTGGGGTATAGGATGATATCATGACTATAAATCCAACTAATAGGCCTTCTCAGAGGCAGTGAGGAGTCACATGAAGATTCAATGCTATCCTATCCTACGCTAGCTATATAGATCCGTGGGACTTTTGAATCATAAGATACTCTAACCCGACTTGGTGCTTGTGAACTCCGAAATTTAGTAGGCTAACCAAGAGCTAAATGTAAGGGTTAAAAATCAAAAAATGACTCCCCAAAGATTACTAGTAGACCATCTAGGGTTGTAATGAGAGAGACAAGAGTCAAGGCCAAATGGAAAGTGCCAAGGCAAAGGGGCCAAGACAAATCCAAAAGCCAAGGCAACCCAACCCTTGTCCAACACTGCCCCAACTTCACAGCCTTCACCACGGCTAGTGGTCTTGATCATGGCTCGTGGGAGGCTTCGTGGAGTTGCCTTGGCCATTGAGGAGTAGAACCAAAAGGGCATAGCTACTGCCTCAAGGTTCACGAGTGGGACCATGACCCGTGGTCTTGACCACGACTCATGGAGCCCTTCATTAAGATGCCTTGGGCATGAAAGCTTAAGGCACAAAGTGCCTAGCTACTGCCTCAAATCCACTAGTGGGACCACGGCTTGTGGTCATGACCATGGCTTATGGGGCCCCTCGCGGCACCATGGCAGGATCAGTTAAGTGAGGGTTAAATTGGTCTTTTCCTTTTAATTCCTATTAAAGTGAGGTCGTTTTGGGTGACTTTAGGGTCACTATATAAGTTTTTTATAAGTAAAAGTTCCCCAAACTAAGTCATTTTTCACAAATACTCAAATCAAATAAAAAATTTCATCTTCCTCACAATATTTCTCTCTCTAAAACACAAAGAAGAAGAAGAGTAGAATTTCAGCTATGGTTGGAAGAAATCAAAGCTTCTTCCTCAATTTATTTGAAGAATCACCCTAAGGTATGGTAGCCTTTCATCTATGGGAAGTGTTCACCCATAGAGTCCATTCAAAACTAGATTTCAAAGCGTACAATTTGTCCAAAAAAAAGTTTGGGTTTCATTCCAAATCATGGATTCCTTTAAAAAATCATTTTCAATTGTTGATTTATGATGCATTATGATTGAATTGATGATTTATGATGAAATCCTCCCAAGAACCCATGAATTCCCCATATTACTAAATTGTGATCTCATGATGTGGGTTGATTGATTATAGAAGCATGTGAATAGAGGATGTTTATATTGATTGAATTAATTGAATCATGATATTATCCATATCAAATGGAGAAATTCTAGATGTTTGGGTTGAATGTGATTCATGGTCCTTGAAGGGGAAATTATGAGAATTGTACATGTCTATGAGAATTGTTCATGAGCTTATGATTAACTTAGAAGAGTGAAGATCCTATGACTATGGTGTAATGGTGGTATTGTTGAAAGATCATTCTCCCTATACCCTTACACATGACTATGCATGAAATGTCTATGACAATGATAATCTTGTTGTGTTGATTGAAAGGATATTCTCATGAACAGACTATGAGCATGAAGTGAAAGGTTTACTCACATATTAATGATTTTAAGGTTGAAAGGCTATTATCATCTATTGAATCTATAAGCTATCATGATACCATGTTTGTTTGAGTGATAGGGCATTATTCCATAAACATGAACCTAATTAAAGACTTAAGATGAACTCAATGGGAATTATCCTTAGCACCGAGTGGATATGAATATGAGATGAAAGCTTTTAATCAGTTAGTATGGCCTTCCAATTGGGTTCCTTTTACGCCAGTTAGTCCGGGTTCCCAAAATAGTTTTCTCATGAGATGGAAACCTTATACGTCAGTTAGTCTGAGTTTCTAGAAGCAATCTCCTTATCCCGTAACTATGTGCCCATATAGGTCTTTAGCTAGTAGATCCACCTAAGCTAACAAACATGAGTTCTACCTTAAGCAAATAGGATACCTCTTTTCGGCATGGGGGCATGACCCCGATTCCATATAGCCACATGGTCTATGTCGGTTAAGGTTATTTCCCTCTAGGACAAGAACATGAACTATGACAAGAATATGAAATATGACAAGAATAAGAATTATGACAAGAACATAAAAAATAACCTATGACTCCTCAAGAAGCACTATTTAGTGTGCGTGGGAGTATGGGACTTCATTAATTCATTGTACAAGTAGGCATTGAGAGGGGTATTGTGTGGTTCTCTTATTCTATGAAGCTATATGAATTTATACATATTTAATATGGATTGTTTCTATGAGTCACTTTCCTTGTTATAAGTTTTTCACGACCCGAGCCTACATCCTGGACGTGGCCAGCACTCAAGAACCATTGTTTGTCCCTAAGCGAACCCTCATCCCGGATGACTATAAACGAAAGACTAACTCAAGCATACAAAGCTTAAAAATTGAATAAAAATAGAATATTCAACCAGCCAACAATAGGAAGCTCAAGTCTTTAATACATTTAATAAGATAAATTAAACAAACTTCTCAAACACTACTTTCTATCTATGAAGCCTCTAAATGACAAAGATGAAAGTCAGACAAAACCCACGACATCCTGACAAAACTGAAAAGTAAATGAAATCCTTTGAAAGCAAGGAGGCTCACCATAGCAAAATAGAGCTCCATGTGGTATCAACGAAGCTACTATTAATCATCCTGAATACCTGAATCTACATCATGAAAGGATGCAGGCCAAATGGCTCGGTACATGGACTGTACGAGGAAGTAAGGGGAATTCTCAACTCACTCAACTCAACTCAACTCAAAGAAACATGGTTCAACTCAACTCAAGGAATACTTAAGGGTACTTAAAACCACTCAAACAAACACAACTCAAAAGTACTCAAGGATAAGATACTCAACTCAGCAATAAGGTTATCAACTCAGTGAAACTCAACAATAAGGTACTCAACACAATGAAGGAGAGTTTAACTCTAGACACTCAACTCGAAAGACTCAATTTATGATATTCAAGGATAAGGCAATAGTAAAAGATGCACTATATAAGGAAAGTTGTAAAGTCGTAGAAAGCATCTCAATGTATTGAAAATACAATAATACCTAATGAGTGTATAAAAATACAATATAACTCAGTGGGAGTTTCTCTAATAGACACCCTAATATGTGAAGATATAGAGTCTTTCCCACACTGCCAGAAATGTCTTATACTCTGCTCGGGTATAGAACCTCTCGACTAAGTAGATCCACTAGTCTATGCTAAAAAGCATTAAGGAATCATCAAAAAAGTATGACCCTTTCTACCCACGTTGGCTACATTGTTTATCGAGACTTGAGTTATCTAAGCTCTTCCCCAAATCTGTGCTCAATACTACTCATACTAGCTCATATGTTTAAAAATATAACTTTTCTGTGGTTTGATATTATTACTCGAAAATGTTTCTCGTAAAAGAGATGGTATTCAAACTGCTCAAAACTCTTTTGGAAATCTTAGTTTCCTCTCATCTTAAATGTAAAATCATTTCCTATTGAGAATACTTAGTTCCCATATATCATTTTAACGAAAATAAACTTAACTCTGCTCTTTCTCAAAAACATTCCAAAATCATATTATAATATGATCATTGATGACTCGGGAAGTCATATTGCATAAACATTGATGATATTTCTAGATACCATTTTTCTAATAAATTGATGACATACTCGATTGTCATACAAATCATGTTTAAGAAAACTCTTTTCTCAAAACTCATCTTTACTTTCTCAAAACTCATTTTAAGAGCTCAGGTGTTGAGATTAAAAGGATTCTTAAAATTTATAACTCAAATGATAGGGTTAATGAGTAATTATGTACAAGAACGACTCAACTCAAGAATATTAATGATACCTCTCATCTCAAGACTACTCGACTCATAGGGTTTATGCAGAATTATGGGTATGAACTACTCAAATCAAGGACCTTCATGGGTAACATGTAGTAGCCCGATCATTAGGAATAAAATCCCAAAACGATTAGGAACTGAATACTCAAAACTTAGAACTTGAAGATGCTAATCCTCCAAAAGATTCTCAACTGATGGAGTTTATGCAGAATTTATGGGAATGAATGACTCGACTCAAGGGTCTAAATAATAATATGGAACTCATGTATACGAGTCTTTTCATTCTCATACTTACTTCCTTAAAACATAACTCAAATCTACAGTTGATCTCAAAGGATTTACAATTGAACTCAAAGGCTTTCTTGAAACCTACTCTTAACTCTTTCTTGAATTTGAATTATCAATTCAAGAGTTATGATTCATGATACGAATAATCTCAACAAAAATATCACAATTCTATAATTAGGAATAGAACTCTTCAAAGAAACATGAACTCAAGAGCTCAAAATCAACTTATCCCAACAATACTTAAATCTTGGGGTAGAATCCTAGATTTCTCTTTTATTGATTTGAAAGTAGATGTAGGGCGTGAGGATGAACTAGTACAACACTATGATAGCCTTACATACCTGGAAGAACATTGTTCTTGAAGAATCTTGATGAAGAACTTGATTAAAAGCCTTGAAACCCTAGCTTGAAGGTAAACAATCAAGAAAACCTTTCTTGAGATTCTTGAATCAGTTTCTTGAAATATCTATTGCCAAGAATTATGATTTTCATTAGTGATTCATAATTGTATGGAGGAATTTGAGTTGCAAAGAATGGAATTCTTGTAGAAAGACTTACCTTAAAGAAGAATATTGAAAAAGATTGAAAGAATCTTGAATATAGTCTCCTACTTTGATTTTTCCTTTGGGTTTTGCCCTAGTGTTTGAGAGATAAGAGAATGATGGATTAAAAGATGAAAATCTAATTGTTTTGACTCTTTTATTAGTCACGAAATTCATTTAGGGTTTTCTTGGAGGTAAAAAGAAAACCCTTTTTGAATGTTTTTCGGTCATCTAAATTCGTAACATTGTATAGATTACTAAAATAGTCATAACTTTTTACTCAGAAATTGGATTGACGTGAATTTGGTGTCGTTAAAAATTAGATTCAAATACCTTTAATTTAATAGGTTATGGATCACGTAACTCCTTATATTCTAAGACATATGGTCATTTGAAGTTGATTACATCAAAACTTAATCAATAAGCAAACTTCAAGAACACTTATCAAGAACTCATCAAGAAATTAAATTGCTCAACATTTATGGATAGATTCGCAAAAGAAACTCATGATTGGCATGTGGGTGAATGAACTCAACACAATGGAAGCTTATATACGTCAAAGAACTAGGTTCTTGGTGAAATCTTGAATTTCTTGAATGAACTCTTGAAACTTTGAACTTTTTCTCCTCTTGAATCTTCTCTCTAAAACCCTAAATACTTTTAGGGATAAATGAAACTAATTCCAATCCATTTAGACTCCTATGACCTTAATGAAAAGGCATAAATCCTGTTGAGTAAGGAAAAAACCAAAATACCCCTCATATTTTCGGGTAACTTACCTTAATTGGACAGCCCGACTTCAAATGGGCATATTTGCCTCATAAGAGGTTTAAATTTATCAATCTCGGTGGTGTTGGAAATATAATTCGAAGACCTTTAATTGGATATCTTATGGGCCCGCTAACACATCATGTACTGAAGGTTATGGTCATTTTAAGTTGACCCAAAACTTAGAAGAACCTATGAATGACTTGAATCAATTCTCTTTAATTCTTTTTGGAACTCAATGTGCTATATATAGTGATCTTAATACTTAAGAAATTTTGTATTCCTTGGTTAAATTCTACTCACCGCGAATGATGGTTCGAGTCTTAGCTCAAAATTTTCTAGGGTGTTACAATATCTCCACCTTGAGATCATTCGTCCTCGAATGACGGCTGGACTGGGTATGGAACGGGGTTACTCTTACTAAGATCTGAGTCTAATGGTATGCTCTTACTATATTCAAGTTTAACCAAAATCCTTAGGTTTGGGTTCTATACCTCTCTATAGGGAATCACATCCCAAAACTATTACTCTTTAACACCATATTGGGCTCATATCAAGAAGCACCTAATGTTTAACAACACCACATTCAAGCTTGGTATTCCAACAACTCCATGGACTCTTACTAACCAATTCCTTTGAAACCAACAAAGGGCTCTCATTTAACTATGTCTCATAGTAAAACCTCATCCTCCTTTTCCTCCTTATTTACAACCTTACATGGAATTATCACACCATTACTATCATGATAAGAACATCAACCTCCTCTTTCTAACATCACTCCATTGCTAAAAGGGCCTCCGCAAGGATATCTTTCATACTCCTTGGAATTCATTACTATCTTACTCTCAAAAACTTTAGTTGATTTCTTATCTCGCCATCTCCCCCTTAGGTCTAAAGCTGACACTTGAGAGCTATGGACCTATTCCATTTATCTCTAACTATTCTACATCCTCTTTTACTCTAACACTCGGGAGAAGTTTATCTCATGATTATCAAACTCTCAATAATCAAGTACTAAGACCTCTTTCTAAGGAGTTTCTCATAACCTCTTAATGTTCTAGTTACTCTTGTGACTTAGCTACACTTCACTGCCCTTATCTAAAGGTTCAGGTCTCAAACTTGTACCACTAGTATTTATTGAAACTTATCACCTCAATTACTATCCTACTCTATGTCAATTCTTATAGATCAAATCTCAAAACTAAAATCATCACCTCATGTTACCATTCTTTGGATCATGACACTCATCACAAATTCAAGATTAATGTTCATTACTAAACCCAAATATCAATACGATTGCTCACTTACTATGATATACCTCATTACTTGATCAGTTCTATAACCTTCTGAACATAATTACCATCTGAAAAAAATTATAATCCTAGCTTAGATCTATCACTCTATGAATACTTTTGCTGTTCTATTCGACATTAGTAACTTACTGAGTGCATGACTATAGTAACATAGCTTGTCAAAACACTATCTCCCTTACCTACATTACCAAACCTATAAATACTTTCCTCTAACTTTGGGCTCTTTCACTACTACTACTCATGATATCGTCATTCATACTATCTTTTATGGTAAAAATACTATCCTTGCTTTAAACATACTTCTTAAAAAGGATCTCAGATGAAACAAGGGTTAAGGAAAAGAGTACAACTCGCTTTTAGCTCAAACACATGATTCATATAAATATAAGTGTATTTCCTTGAACTCATGGGATTCTCTCAAGCCTTTCTTGAGTCTCATGACGTCCTCAAGATTTTTTCTAAGAACAACTCATTGATAAAGGACTGACTTTTTTGTTCAACTACTTCTAGTATGAGGGGTAGTCGAATGAATCTAAAAAAGGCTCGAGTATGACCAAATCTTTATGACATAGATCTATTGCATGATTAAGAGTATGAATGAAGGGAAAACTCTTTTGTCAGACTAATCACGTTTTAGAAAACTCTTTTCTCAAAACACATCTTACTTTCTCAAATTTTAGTTTAAGAGCTCAGGTGTTGGCTTTTAAAAGCTTTTTAAAATGTATAACTCAAATCATAGGGTTCATGTAGAATTATGGACACGAACAACTCAACTCAAAAATGTTAATGATACCTTTCATCTTAAGAGAGCTCGACTCATAGGGTTCATGCGAAATTAGGGGCATGAACTACTCAACTCAAGGACCTTCATGGGTAACATGTATTAGCCCCATTATTAGGAATAAAATCCCATAACTATTAGGAACTCAATACTCAATATTTAGAACTTGAAGATACTACTACTCTCAAAGACACTCAACTAATGAAGTTCATGTGCAATTTATGGGCATGAACAACTCGTTTCAAGGGTCTAAATAATAATATGGAACTCATGTATCCGACTCTTCTCATTCTCATACTTTCTCAAAACATAAATCAAATCGACAGTTGATCTCAAAGGATTCACAATTGACCTCAAAGACTTTTTTAAACTCTACTCTTAACTTTTTGTTGAATTTTGAATTTTGAATTCTAGAGTTATGATTCATTATATGAAGGATCTCCAATAATATAGCAATTCAATCATTAGGAATAGAACTTTTAAAAGAAACTTGAACTCAAGAACTCAAAAATCAACTTATCTCAACAATACTCAAATCTAGGGGTAGAATCCTAGATTTCTCTTTCACTTATTGGAAAGTAAATGTAGGGCGTGAGGACGAACTAGTACAACTCTATGATAGCTTTACGTACCCCTAAGAACAAGGTTCTTGAAGAATTTTGAATAAACTTGGGAAGAACTGGATTAGAATCCTTGAAACCCTAGCTTCAAGGTAACCGATCAAGAAAACCTTTCTTGAGATTCTTGAATTAGTTTCTTGGAATATCTGTGGCCAAGAATTATGACTTTCACTAGTGATTCATAATTGTATGGAGGAGTTTGAGTTGAAAAGAATGGAATTCTTGGAGAAATACTTACCTTGAAGAAGAATATTGAAAAAGATTGAAAGAATCTTGAATGGAGTTGCCTACTTTGATTTTTCCTTAGGATTTTGCCCTAGGGTTTGAGAGAGAATAGAATGATGGATTAAAAGATGAAAATCTGATTGTTTTGACTCTTTTATTAGTCAAGAAATCCGTTTAGGGTTTTTTTGGAGGTAAAAAAAAAACCCTTTTAATGTTTTCCGGTCATCTAAATTCGTAACAACATCGTATAGGTTACTAAAATAGTCATAACTTTTTACTCAGAAATTGGATTGACCCAAAATTTGCGGTGTTGGAAAGTAGATTCAAACACCATTAGGTTAATAGGTTATGGATCACGTATCTCTTTATATTCTAAGAGATATGGTCGTTTGAATTTGACCCAAGTAGAATCTTACATTAAAACTTAATGGATAAGGAAACTTCAAGAACACTTATCAAGAACTCATCAATAAATTAAATTGCTGAATATTTATGGACAGATTCAAAAAAGAAACTCATGATTGGTGTGTGGATGAACGAACCCAACACTATGGAAGCTTACATACCTCAAAGAACTAGGTTCTTGGCGAAATCCTGAATTTCTTGAACGAATGCTTGAAACTTTGAACTTTTTCTCCTCTTGAATCTTCTATCTAAAACCCTAAACACTTTTGGGAATGAATGAAACTAATTCTAATCAGTTTAGACTCATAAAACCATAATAAAAACTCTTAAATAAGGTTGGGTAAGGAAAAGATCAAAATACCCCTCATATTTTTGTGTAACATTCCTTAATTGTATAGCCCAACTTCAAATGGGCTTATCTGCCTCATACGAGCTTGAAATTTAGCAAAATCAGTGGCATTTGAAAGATAATTTGAAGACCTTTAATTGGATATCTTATAGGCCACCGAACTGAAGGTTGTGGTCATTTTAACTTGACCCAAAACCTAGAAGAACCTAGGAATGGCATGAATGAATTCTCATTAATTCTTTTTGGAACTCAATGTGCTATGTCTAGTTATCATAATACTTAAGAAATTTTGAATTCCTTGGTTAAATCCTACTCACCACAAAGGATGGTTCGAGGCTTAGTTCAAATTTTTTTTGGAGTGTTACAAAGTTAATGAACACGAATGTTTCCTTGTCTATGAGTATTGGTTATGGATGAGGTTAAGGTATGATATGCATGATTATGGGGCCTAAAAGTGGTACTTTGTATTAGATAGGAATATGAGATCTTTTCTATGCATTGCACAAGTATATCTTAGGGTTGCTTATGAGATGGTTTGAGTTATGTATTTATAGTAATGTGCATGATGACTCTTAAACTTGATAAAGTGCATGGTTTCAACTAAAATGTCTCTTTTAGCATGTTTTCAAGGATTTTATGTATGGCTATCATACTTAGTGCAATTTTGTACTAACCCATATTTTCTATATTTTTCTATAAGTGTAGGGCCCGGTTGTTGAGGTGTGCTTCTCCTGTCATTGAAAGCTTTGATTGATTCTCTCCATACTTTTGGTGAGTCCTCATGGTTTGAGGAGGAGAGTAGTTCATTTATAGTTTCTTTCTTACATTCTTTTTTGAGACTATGTTGTAAAGGGATGTGACCCTTATTGATACTCCGATTGCATTAGATGGTTATTAAGACAATGTATGATACCCCTTTGGGGTCAAGTATGTCGTGTTACATCTAGGGAGTACCCTTGGGTCGTGACAAATTTGATATCAAATAACAAAGTTTAGAATGGTTCTAGGATGATGTCTCATAAGCTACGTCTAATAGAGTCTTGTTGACAAGTGTAAAGCGTGCCATATTTATGAATAAGAGGCTATAAGATGTTTAGGAAATTTCACTTCTTTCATTACTCTTAAGTCGTGTCGTAGAGTTTACCTCTTTAAAGTAATTTTCCTAACCCTTCTCTTGTGTCTTTAGGAAATGAATACACTAAGGGCGAATGCTAGAAGGGTGGAAGAAGAAAATGTGAATCAAGGAGTTCCTCAAGATAATCAAACTCCTCAAGTCAATCATGCTCCGATTGATCCCCCAATTATGACGAATGTGAAAATTAAGTCGGCTTTTCTAACATTGGATCAAGTTATTACGGCCCAAGCCAATAGAGATGTTGGTCCCCATGTGAACCCTACTATGAATACCGTGGCTTCTAGATTGAGGGATTTTACAAGACAGAACCCTCCCGTGTTCTTTGGTTTTAAAGTGGGAGAAGATCGTCAAGATTTTATGGAAGAGGTTTACAAGATAATAGATACAATTAGTATGACTTCGGTAGAGAAAGCAGAGCTAGCCGCATACCAATTGAAGGCTGTGGAACAAGTCTGGTATACTTAATGGAAGAGGAATAGGCCGGTAGGAGCGGGTCCCATAGATTGGGAGGTGTTTACGAAAGCATTCCTTGATAAGTTCTTTCCCTGAGAGAAAAGGGAAGCTAAGGTGGAAGAATTTATCAACCTTCGTCAAGGAGGTATGAGTGTTCAAGAATATTCTCTAAAGTTTACTGAATTGTCCAAGTATGCTCCGGCTATGGTGGCAGATCCTAGGGATGAGATGAGTAAATATGGCATGGATGTGTCTAGATTGGTAATAAAAGAATGTCGTTTAGCAATGATTCACGATAACATGGATATATCCCGTCTTATGCTATATTCTCAAAAAATGGAGTATGAGAAACTCCAATGCAAGAATAGGGAGGTAAAGAGACCTAGAACCGGTGAAGGGAATTTTTCCAATGCTAAGTCCGAAGGGCAAGGTCAACCAAGGTTCAAGTGAATGTTCTCCAACCAAGGCTCCTCTAGCGCTCCAAGGGTCAACAAAGATAAGGTGTCTAAGCCTAAGCCTCAAGGAGGCAATACTGATGGATCTTCCATGGTAAGGCCCACTTGTGCTAAGTGCGGTAAGAAGCATGATGGTAAGTGCTTAGTTGGCATGGATGGTTGCTATAGTTGTGGGAAGAGTGGTCATATGATGAACGATTGTCACATGCTTAAAGCTCAAGGAAGAGAGGGCAAGCAAGTTCCTCCTAGCGGTTCAAATTTTGATGCCCCCATGAATAACCGTTTCTATGCTATTCAATCCTGAGGTGACCAAGAGAGCTCCTTGGATATGGTGACGGGTATGTTACAAGTCTTTTCTATTGATGTATATGCTTTGTTAGATCCCAATGCCACTTTGTGCTTTGTAACACCTCTCGTGGCAATGAAGTTTTAAATACTCCCTAAAGTGTTAGTAGAGCCTTTTTCAGTTTTTACCTTGATTGGTTACTCAGTGGTGGCAAAAAGAGTCTATAGGAGTTGTCCTATTTCTTTGTCCCATAAAGTTATCTTGGTGAATTTGGTAGAGTTAGACATGTTAGATTTTGATGTTATTTTGGGTATGGATTGGTTGCATGCATGTTATGCCTCTATTGACTGTAGGACTCAGGTAGTTAAGTTTCAATTTCCAAATAAGCCTTGGAAGGGGGGGAGGGGGGATTCTAAACCTAGAGGTCAATTTGTCTCTTGACTCAAGGCTAGGAAAATGATTTCCAAAGGGTGTATCTACCATTTTGTTAGATTTGTGGATGTTGAGTCTAAAACCTCTTCTCTAGAGTCGATTTCAGTAGCGAGTGAGTTTCTGGAAGTTTTTCCCAAAGACTTCCCCAATGTTTCTCCCGAGTGGGAAATATATTTTAGCATTGATCAACAATCCTAGGTTAAAGGTTCTTCATTGTCACCATATTCAACAACCTATAGCAAACAACATGTGAATCGTACCATCCTTCTTCTTCACAAATAGAACAGGAGAGCCCCATGGCGACACACTTTGCCCTATGGATCCCTTATCCAAGAGATCATAAAGTTGAACACTGAGGTTTTAAGCTTTGCAGGAGCCATCCTATATAGCTGAAGGGAAATAGGTGGAGTACCCAACTCAAGCTCGATCGAAATGTAAACATAACACTCTAGAGGTAGGCTAGGTAGATCACTAGGAAACAATCTAAAAAATCACAGACAACTGGAATGAACTCAACTAAAGGGACCTCCCTACTCACATCACACACATAGGTCAAAAAAGAAAAACACATGCTAGGCACTAGCCTTCGTACCTAAACAAAACAGATAATACCAACCAGTATGCTGCTAACAGAGCCATGCTACACCATCAAGGGAACACCAAGCATGGCTAAGGTAACAGTCTTAGAGAAACAATCTAAAACTACACGGTAAGGATATAACTAGTCAATGCCCACAATCAAATCAAAATCAAGAATATCTAAAAATATAAGGTCTGCATGGTTGTCATGCCCCTGGACAGTATCTAAGCATGATTGAAACACCTGATCCACTACTAAAGACTCACCCACTAGGGTTGATACACGTAATGTCACTATCAGCCTCCGTGCCTATACAAAAGAGATAAGACCAACTGAAGTGTTGCTAATGGAGCCCTCCCACAAAACCAGGGGAACATAAGATATGGCTAAAGTAGTAGTCTTAATGAGACAATCTAAAACCACATGGTATGGAGGTAACCAGCCCATGCCAAGAATCACATCAAAATAAAGCATATCTAACAACATAAGGTCAACCCTGGTGTCACACCCTTGGGTAGTAAGCCTGATTGAAACACCTAATCCACTACTAATGACTTACCCGCGATTGTCAACAGAGGGAACGACGCTACGATAGGCTTGGAACTTATACCCATTCAAAAAGAATAACTTCTACATAAGAATTGGTAGAGTTTGTATCAAATAAAGTCGAGGCGAGTTGATGGCATAAAAGAATCGTACGAGTGATTATATCATTTGAGGCCTCAGCCTCCCCCCTAGTTGGGGTTGTATAGAAATGGTTGTATCTGCTTTTACCCTGGGCATTTTAACTACTACTTGACATACCTCCTCAGGTACCCGAATACCCTACTATCCACTGCGACAGTCTTGACTTTGACCTCGACCTCTAGTTGGAGGTGTTGCAGTAGGAGCAGGTAGAGCTTGTTGTGGAACTGGAGTGATTTGTCCATGCAAAGGGAAATTTAAGCCCAATGACCTAACTCACCACATTCAAAAAAATTAAAAAATGATTTGCTTTTAGAAGATTGACCACAACGACTTGAAGTACAATTTTGTGACCCATGACTTTGGCTAAAGAAAACTTCACCCCAATCATACAAATATCTGGGGGGACCTACTATAACTACCCTCATATCTATCTATTTTGTCGTTTCCCCCTTGTGCCTCGCGATGGAGTTGCTCAATAGTGCGGGTATTATGAAAAAAATCCATAAAGAGCGGCCTAGCGAAACCATAGAGTAAGCCTCAATCAGCAGATGCAGTCTCCACCTATGAATAAAGAACCAAACCCTATCCTTCTCAGTAGGTTGAATTATTGTAGCATGGTGAGACAACTCTTGAAATCACACCTCCTGCTTAAACTGTGTCATAGAACCTTGCTCCAACCTATAAAATTGATCCCTGAGGTTACCTTTGACACTGTGAGGAATGAATCTAGCCAAAAAGACCTCAGAGGACTCGGTCCATGTGACTGAATGAAGCCCACCTGGCCCAAGTTGCCTTTCCTGCAGGCTTATCCTACTAACCTTGTCTTTTGAAGGATCCACTTCTAGCTCTGAACCTTGCTCTTTAACTAGGTGTGGTAGTGCATGATTAACGCTCAACTACACCTATTTTGATATTAGGTGTAGATGATCATAATCTAGTATAAACCCAACAAGTGAGTTGGGGTCGAAACCATAGGGAGCTGTACAAGTTTGAATTCAATTATGAAGTTGTAAATGCGATCAATTGGTAGTCAGAATAGAAATTATCAAAATCACATAAATAAATAAAAAGGGTGACATAAATGTCAGCTATGGGAATTTGATGTCAATCAACAACAAAAACAATCACGAACAACAGGGGTAATCAAGAGATTAGGAAATACTTAGGGGAATGACCAACTAATTGTCAATTTTTCTAAATGGGTGCTCGATAATTACTAAAGGTTAATAAGTCTTAGTGTGTAGGCTGGACCTTAGATAAGATAGATTTCTCTCAAACAACTATCATGCTTCAGGTGAGTTCTCTCAAACCTCCATATGCTATATACTATAAACCGCCCAAAACCTCATTCCATCTACTCTCTCAAGCTAGATAGGTAGAATGGATCTTATAATTTGCTCTCTTGAGTTGAGCCCACAATAACCCAATCACCACAAAGGTTAATTTATAGCCTTGGTTTTACACCTCTCTCTCAAGCAAACATAAAACACTAAGTAACAGTGAAATAAACATTCCAACGCATCAATTTAACAACAAAAATAAATCAGACCCATTTCAAATTAGTAATACGATCAATAATCTCTAACACCCATCAACTAAATTAGACAATTGATCAAAACATCACACCCCCAAGACTGGGGGTTTTATCTATTCATCATAAAAAGTAAGAATTCAATGCCAATTACATTCTCCGTAGTTGGGTATTGATTTCCAAACCCTTAAAATGCTTTAATATATCTTCGACTACAAAATCCAATAGAAAATCTAATTGAAAATTCTTTCAGAACTAAACAAGAAAAGTTTCTTTGCTCTAAGTATGAGTTTTTACTATATATAGATGTCTTCTCTCTTTTCAAAAAATCAATTTATACTCTTTCAAAATTTGGCCTTTGGGATAAATCAGTGAGGTAAGTCACGCTTCGCCAACAGGTCAGTGAGACACCAATCACTCCTATCTATCACCTTCTTATCTTGAGTTTTCATCTATTGCACATTGTGACTTTAGGCAGTCTATGTCAGGATCGCCAATCAGTTCCGCGATGCACCTTTTCATCATGTTGATCTCCATTCTACTTGCATCCTCGCTGATCATCGTGTAAACATCGGCAAACTAACTCCTCTTCGTCAATCCAGTCGGCGAGTCACCAATAAGGAATGTTCTTCACCTAATTTCTATCGTCTCAGGATAATGTAACTTTGGGAGGGCTTAAGAGCCACTCGGCGGTTCGTCGAGTATTATTGGCGATCACCAGGATCACTTTTCTTCACTTCTTCATCTTGATTACTCCTTTTTGCCCGGTAGTGTCCTTGCCTTGCTCCTTAGCCCTCATAGCTGCAACATTAGGTTAGAGAATTTCGGTTAGACCAAGGAAAGAACACTACCGAGTTTGTCTTGAGAGTTTAAGTGCCCTCATAGGCTTAGTGGCTTCTACCTTCATGAAGAATGGCCTGAAAATCACGTTTTCTCCTTCTTTTTCACATTCAAACTTGTTCAAAATCCATCCCATTATTCAACTAGACATGAAGAACTGGATACCCTATTTCTTTTACTCCTTTCACACACTTTATTTCATAACACTTCTTTTTTTTTTCATTTTCAAACTTTTTTCTTCTTTTTCTTTTTCACAACACTTCTTCTATTTTGTTTTCAACTTTTTTCTACTTTTGATCTTGGTCCCTGGCAGCGGTGCCATTTTGATTAACGCTCAACTACACCTTTTCTGATACTAGGTGTAGACGATCATAATCTAGTATAAACCGAACAAGTGAGTTAGGGTCGAACCCACAAGGAGCGGTACAATTTTGAATTCAAGTATGAAGATCTAAATGCGATTCAATTGGTTGTAAAAATGGAAATTATCGATATCATTTAAATAAATCAAAAGGGTGATATAAATGTCAGGTGAGGGAATTTGATGTCAATCAGTAACCAAAACAATCACAAACAATAGGGGTAATCAAGTGATTAAGAAATACTTGGGTGAACGACCAACCAATTGTCAATTTTGCTAAATGGGTTCGATAATTACAAAAGGGAACGACCAACCAATTGTCTCAGGAATGGCATGCTGTAATTTTGGATGGGATAAAGAGCCACTCTACAGTTTGCCAAGTGGTATTGGCGATCACCAAAATCACTCTTATTGACTTCTTCAACTTGTTTACTCCTTGTTGCCCGATAGTGTCCTTGCCTTGCTCCTTAGTTCTCATAGCTACAAATCAACACTTTACCATCAGTTTAAAGCATAAAATAGGCATTTGAGGACACTTAAACTATAAAGACTAAGCCCTAAATGAGTCGAAATCTTGGACTCATCAACACCCCCAACTTAAACATTTTCTTATACTCAAGTAAAACTAAAGATTAATTGGTTCAATAAGGATGTCTACAAACAGTCCTCTTAAGACTCAACATAAATGGACACAAAAGGTTCAAACCACACATATAATGCTCAATTGTGCTCCTCAAAGTTTCAAATTGTGACTCTCCATTATCAAGTGTACTCAAGCTCATAATGCCTTCTTCAAATGCAAGTTCAAGCTCAACAAAGGTATTCAAATTCCCTCACAACAAAGATGATTCCATATTCACACAAAATTTCTCAACAATTTAAGGTCCCAGAATCACACACAACTCTAACACTAACAAAGATGTACACATGCATGACTCTACCCATAGGCCTGCCCTTATTTTCCAATCAACATTCATTTCAATTCACTCATGATCAAAAAAAGGTTTTTTAAGGTTTGTAATGGGGCTGAGTGTAAAGGTATGGTCATTTAGGCTTAGTGGCTTCTACCTTCATGAAACATGGCCTAAAAATCACGTTTTCTCCTTCTCTTTCACATTTAAACATGTTCAAAATCCACCCCATTATTCAACTAGACATGAATCATCGGATACCCTATTTTTTTTTTTTTTACTCTTTTCACAACACTTCTTCTTTTTCGTTTTCAACCTTTTTCTTATTTTTCTTTTCCACAACACTTTTGCTTTTTTGTTTTCAACCTTTTTCTTCTTTTTCTCTTTTTTTAACATGAAGGGGTTCCATCTCTTTGAAAACAATCCATCAAAGGGGGAAGTTTTCACAATTTTTGACTTTCCTTCTTTTTCAGCACACACCCAACTTAGGCTTTCTAGCCTAAGTTGGATATTCAAACAAATCAATACTTCATGAAGGTTATGTGTGATGATATAATGAGGTAAAAGTTGTTCAAGTTTCTTCCAAAGAAAAGGATAGGCTCAAAAGGTGCCAAGCAAGGCTTACACTTCTCACAAGGTTGGCGATAAAGAGGTGTGCTCTTAATTTGGCTTACTCTTCAAAACTTTTGCCTAAGATCATTTCAATATCTTGTTTCACTCAATCAATTGGACCAACGGGGAAAATTCTAGGTCTCATCAAACATAATATTCAGGACAACCTCCCCACACAAGGCATTCAATAGAATTATCAAACATGACTCCACACTTTCTAGCTAGCGTGAAATGTTCATCACACATGACTTAATCGACAATCGACTAGTCACAAAGAAATGCTAAAAGTTCACATATTGTCTATGTAACTCAGTTTGCCTTATCGTAGCTGCACATCCATGTCATGTAATTAAGAGTACTATTCAAGTCATTGGTACTGACCACAACCGACACTCAAAAAATGCAAGAGAATAGTTTCATTCAAACACATCTAGAGGTGGAATTCCTAACAAGTCCACACCCCACCAAAAGCATCAAACATTGTTCTCAACATGAAAAATGAAAGAGCACAAGATCAAAACAGAGAAATAATAGCACTAAATGACATGAATAGGGTTAGGAGAAATATTCACTGTTGGGCAGTCGATGAAATAATGGGGAGATCACCGAACCCTTTGATGTACCACCAAATCTCATGCAGTCTGCCTAAATATCCAGAATGCTACCCTCTAGTTGGCATAAAAAGGTGATGTAGATTGGGTGCACCAAACAACATCGATGCATCGCCCAGTGTCCGTAGATCGTCGCAAAAATTTCTAGAACACCGACCCTTTTGGATAATGCAAAGGGTGGTGAATTTTAGGTTTGCCCAATATTCAAGAATTTCAAGTCCACCCTCCATTCTTAGAAGGCGAGCCAAGTCATGACCACCGAGTCCACTCACTGGCTCACCAAAATGGTCATGCCATTGTAGACTCACATATACTTGCACACTCAACACACATTATTCAAAAGAACTAACACTTGGGTTGCTTCCTAAGAAGTGATGTATTTAATGTCGTGGCACGACATGGAAATTCTTTCAAGCATCTTCCAAATACACCACATCAATTACTAAAATCTCATGACATTCCCCAAAATACAACTTTAGGCGCTGCCTATTAACCTTGAAAGTTGGGCCCTCTTTTCCTTCAATTTCAATTGCCCTATTTGTAAACATTCCTGTTATCTTAAATTGACCTGACCTATTTGACTTAAGTTTACCGGGAAAGGGTCTCAATAGTGAATTGAAGAGCAACACAAATTCACCGACTTAAAAGTTGCGTTGAAGGATTTTTGCATTATGCCACCTCTTCATCTTCTCCTTATACATGACTGAACTTTCATATGCTCTCAAACAGAATTCCTCCAATTTGTGGAGTTGGTTCACTCTCACTTTTTGTGGCCTTTTCCGAATTCAGGTTTAGCATCTTCAACGCCCATAAAGATTTGTACTCACGCTCAATTGGTAGATGACAAGACTCTCCGAATGCTAGCTGGTATGGTGACATAAAAATTGGTGTTTTGAACACAGTCTGATATGTCCACAGAGCATCATCAAATTTTTGAGACCAATCCATCAGATTTTCATTCACCATTTTTGCCAAAATGCTTTTAATTTCCTGATTTAAAACTTCCACTTGATCGCTTATTTGTGGATGGTATAGCGTTGTAACTTTATGATTTACCCATATTTTCTTAATAATGAGGAAAACATCCAGTTGTAAAAGTGAAATCCCCCCATCACTGATGATAGCTTGTGGGCAAATCGTGCAAAATACATCTCTTTAAGAATTGCACAACACTTTTGCCCTCATTGTTGGGAAAGGCTACAATTTCGACCCATATGGACACATAATCCACTACCACCAAAATATATTTGTGGCCGAAAGAACTCAAAAATGGCCCTATGAAATCCATACCCCACACATCAAACAACTCCACTTCTAAGATAGGGTTGAGAGGTAATTCATGCTTTCTTGATACCCCACCTTAAGAGATGTCCAGTAGTTACCACTTTGCAGTACTTGTGCTACTGTCCGCACCCCACCGTGATGTCCATCGACAGGTAATGTGTGGCACACATTAAGAATGGCATTGACTATTTCTTTTCATACGTATCTACGAATGATATGGTCTGCATATTGTTGAAATAGATATGGCTCATCCCAGAAGTACTTTGTTACTTCAAACAAGAATTGCTTTTACAGATAGGAGTTCGGAACTTCTAGTGTAATTCCATATACAACATGGTTGGCGAGATTAGCATACCAAGGGATGTTTCTTTAGGTCTGCCTCAACACTGTCTCACCTGGGAATTCAGCCACAATATCCATTTCTTTGGGGTTGGTCACATTTGTTTCGAACTGCGATAAATGGGGTGCCACCTGATTCTTGCACCCCTTTCGATCTTTTACTTCAAAATAAAATTCTTGCAACAACAAGACCCACCTAATCAACCTAGGCTTAGTATCTTTCTTTGCCATTAAATACTGTAATGCTACATGATCAGTATGAATTATCACTTTTGTTCCCAACAAATATTCTCTGAACTTCTCAAATGCATAAACTACAGCTAATAGATGTTGTTTAGTAACATTGTAGTTACGTTGTACTTGATTTAGCATCTTGCTGGCATAAAAAATTGGGTGAAAAAGCTTGTTGTGCTTTTGCCCTGACATGACTCCAAGAGCAGTACCACTTGCATCACACATCACCTCAAATGGCTCAGACCAATCTGGGCTAATGATCAGTGTGATAGAGATTAACTTTTCCTTTGAACACTCAAAAGCTTTTGAGCAAGCATCATCAAAAAGTAACTTCGCCCCTTTCTCCAATAGCTTACAAAATGGACGTGCAAATTTTGAAAAATCTTTGATAAATCTCCAACAGAACCCTGAATACCCAAAAAAACACTGAATACCTTTAATAGATATAGGTGGTGGCAACTTCTCAATAACCTTGATCTTTGCTTTGTCGACCTTTAGTCCCATCATGACACTTTATGACCTACGACTATGCCTTTTTTGACCATGAAATGACATTTTTCTCAATTAAAGACCAGGTTGGTTTCAACACACCTTTGAAGGACTTGCCCATGATGAGCTAAACATGTTTTATATGAATCACTTACAACTGAAAAATCATCAATGAATACCTGCATTGAATCTTCCACATTGTCAGCAAAAATAGAAAGCATGCACCATTGAAATGTTGCTGGAGGATTGCACAATCCAAACAACATTCGCTTGAAGGCGAAAGTCCTGTAGGGACATGCTAAAGTGGTTTTCTCTTGGTCTTCTGATGCAATAGAGCACTTTCATCTTCAAATCAAGGCCATTCACTATAAGGCAAGCACGAGACCTTCAAAAGATGCAAGGAATATTCATGAGGTTGAAGGCCCTCGAGATGGTGTTGATGCTAAGCAAAAGATTCCACGCCTTGAAGATTGCATGCGGGAACACTGTCCCTTTTGGATAGCCATGGCCAGTCGGTGGATCGCCCAAGGGCTTGGGTGACTATCCCAACTCGCCCAAAGTTCTAGAACCTAACTAGAAGCAGAAGGCATCACCGACCCAATAGGCGAGTTGCCAAATGCATTAGGCCAGCCCAACTTGGCTCACCCTTTGACCATTTCGGGTCACTTTTGGACAACTTTTTATAATAAGTTCCTAAAACTATAAATAGACAATTTGGGTTTATTTTAGGGTAGATAATATTGAATGTTGAAAACTGAAAAGTCTTGTATGAGTGTTGAGCTTGGTAAAGCTTGTGTTGATTGTTTCTAGTTGTGAGATTTGAAGGAGTTTGGTTCACTATTGAAGAATCCACCATTGAAGGTTGAAGAATCTTGAAGAAAATGCAAATGGGTTTTGAAATTTGAAAGGTTTGGAAAGGAATTGAGAGTTGAAAAGTATTAGGTGTTGTTCCTTATATCAAGGAGAGCTTGTATCTCAATTTTTGTGAAATTCCGAGCTAAAATTATTAAGGCTTAATTTTTGGATCTTCATCTTGCTCTTGTGTTCTTGAGGGATATTCAAATCTTCAAAGTGAAGGAATATTCAAAAAGAAGGAGTTTGACTCCAAAAGAGAAGGTGTATAAGTGTTTGTACAAAAGGAATTTACCAAAAGGGGTAAAGACTAAAGGAAAAAGTGTAGGGGGGACCTCAAGAGCACAAATTTAGAGGTCTGTAAGAGCAGCTAATGGAACTTTAGGGGAGCTCAACTTTGCTCGCCAACGTCCACTTGGCACCTCGCACATTGGGTAGGCTAGTCACCGAGTTGCCCCTTAGACACTGTAATTTCGGTGAACTAAGCTTGGTTCACCAAGTCCATTCGGCGCTCCACTGAACTGCCACACCAATCACCGAGGTGCCTTCACAATCTATAAAGTTTGGCGATTCAAACTTCAAGTTTGCGAGTTGAACTTCAACATTGGCGAAGAAAACAGGTGATTTGCGATTGGAAACTCATTTTATGCTCCTAATCTCAGATTCTAATTTCTTAGTTTCATTTTCATGATTCTCAATCATTCTCAAGACTCCTAAACCAATTTTCAACTCGTACTTGATCTACTTGTTTATTATTTATTCTTGAATTATCTTCTTTGGTAGTGCCATTTCTTTCCATGCTTTTACTCGTTTTACTTCTAATTCACATTTTAATTCAAGTCCATTTTGCTTTAATCGAGTTATCTGTATTTCTTTAAAATAAGAATCCATTCTGATCGAGAGTAGAAATTGACACCTTGTGATCAATTGAGTATAATAAATTATCAACCTTAGTCACGCTAATTTGAGAGGCAATTAATGGTGTGTAAACACGAGTGATTGTGAGTACATTTTACTAACTTTAATGTTGTTTGTTGTTTTATGTGTTTTATTGTTGTTAGGCATAATGAAAACCAGAAGAGAAACCCAGCCACCCACCTGAGGGGTTACCTTGGAATCTATAATGGAGGTGTTAACCAATATGGGTTGAAGAATGGAGAATATAGAAGGGCTATTAACCACCATGAATGGTAGTGTGTCAAGGATGGATGATATAATGATCAATGTGGAAGGTCAAGTTAACTCTACTAAATCTAAACCACAAGATAATTTTCGTGCTTCCACAAGTGGGCAAGACCACACCATTTCTTCTACCATCACACCCGGAACCCTGCATCAAGAATTCAACACAACACCAATCCATTTCGTCTCAAATAGCAAAAGTGCCAATCGAACGTTCCAATTCCCTCTTAGTCAAGAAGATCCACCATCTCAAAGCCGACCTTACCGAACACCACTTAACCAAATTCTACCTTATCAAATGCCAGAAACATAACCAAATCCCATTATAGAAGTGAGGGATGATGAGTACCAAGGGGAATACGAAGGTGAGGTGAAGAAGTGACATGGAATAAAGCTCTAAGGAATCGATTAAGAGATCAAGTGGGTTATAAAGGACGAGGAAGTAGGTTTGGTTCAGTACCACATGTAAAGAGACAATATGGAAACTACCCTCAAGGTGGAGCACAACGAGAAGCCTATGCCAATCAAGAGTATGGTCATGAAGTGAGAGAAGAAAATGGTAACCACCATCAAGGAGAACTCCAAAGAGGTTACTACAACAATGACCAAGGTGGTCATCGAGGACAAGATGTTGGTATCCACTCTATCACCACTAATATTCCACCTTTCAAAGTGGAATGAAATCTCGATGCTTATCTAGAATAGGAGTCTCTTTGTGAAAGGATCTTCCAAGTTAATAATTTGACCGACGTCAAGAAGAGTTGTTATGCCGTTGCTCAATTTGAAGGGTTTTCCATTACATGTTCAAAATACATGAAGAGGTATCACTTAGTCATTCAAGAAGGTCATCCACCACCATGGACCGAAATGAAAGCTTTTATGAGAGTCAAGTATGAGCCGGAGAGATAACCGTTAAGAGTTACTTGCCAAATTGTACACCTTGAGGCAAGGAAGAAAAATTGTTGCGGCTTACTATGATGAGTTCCAAAACTTGATCTTGAAGCTAGTATACAACAAGAATGAAGAGCATGTCATTATTCGCTTCAAGGTAGGGTTGAACAAGGAGATCTCTTCTAAGATGACTATTCACAAGTTTTCTAGTTTGAACTACGTCTTTGAAGCGGCCAATGAGATAGGTCGGGAACTCAAGGAGGCGAAATTACCTATGTAAAAAGGTATTTCATCTTCAAATTTGTGGAGTAAGAACAAAGGGGGAGCTCAAATATCTTCGGGTTGGAACAAAGGTAAGGACTTCAAGAAGCCTTGTGGGAAGAATCCCTTCGAAGGAAACACTCCAAAGTACCCACCAAGAAGAGAAGGCAATAATGACCCAAACAAATTTCCTAATGGAATTCAAAGTCACAAGTGTAGAGGATGGGGTCATATGATGTGTGAATGTCCCAATAGGTTGAATGTGCTAGTTCAAAGAGGGGAATTATAGCTTGTTGATGGGGAAGATACATAAGAGGGTTGTGAAGAAGATACCCAAGAAGAGGATGAATTTGAAGGTGATGAAGATTAGGAAGAAGATCCATGTGAAGGAAAAGATATTGTCGTTCCTAATGGTTTGATGAGGAAGGCCCCAATTGAAGAAGCTAGGCCTTAAGAAGGAGAGTTTACCGTACCTATATATGTGGTGAGGTGAGTGATGATTAGCAAGGCTATGGATGATCTTAGTCAAAGAGAGAACCTTTTCACTCCATATGCCTTGTCAAGGATAATATATGTTCCTAGATCATTGATAGTGGGAGTTGTGCAAATGTTACAAGCACCGCTTTAATGGAATACTTAAAACTTTCTAGCACTAAGCATGCTACACCTTAAAAGCTTCAATGGTTGAGTGAGTGTGGATAATTGAGGGTTCATAGACAGGTGTTGATCAAGGTCAAAATAAGGAAGTACCAATATGAGGTTCTATGTGATGTAGTCCCAATACCAGATTGTCATGTGCTACTCAGGAGACCTTGGCAATATGATCATTCAACAAATAATGAAGGGAGAACCAACAAATATTCACTTTTGTCGGATGATAATAAATATGTCCTTCACCCTATGTCTCCCTCTCAAGTCAATAAAGTGTATCAAAGAATGAGTGAGTTGAGGGAAAAGAGGAGGAGTGAGGAGGAACATGTGGAAGCCTAGAGTAATGAAAGGAAGGAAAGGAGGAAGTTGAAGGGAAATACCCAAGTATTGTTTGCTGATTGATAAGGTAGAAGTCGAGGCCAAAAGCTCTTTGATCATTATCACCCATATGCATCATGTGTTACAAACTAACCAACCTCATTCTTCTCTTCCAATTCCGTTTCTTTTCTTTCGCAGGATTATGAGGATGCCTTCCCAAAGGAGCTTCCAAGTGGATTGCCTCCTCTTCAGGGAATTTAGCAGCAAATTGATTTTGAGCCGAGCTCATAATTGCCAAACAAGCTCACTTATCAAAGCAATCCGAAGGACACCAAGGAGCAACAAAGGCATGTTGAGGAACTCCTCAACAAAGGTTATGTGAAAGAAAGCATGAGTCCATGTGTTGTGTTTTTTCTATTGGTTCCAATGAAAGATACAACATGGCCCATATGTGTTGATTGTCGAGACATCAATAAGATTACGATAATGTATCGTCATCCTATCCTAAATTAGAAGATATGCTTGGTGAGTTGAATTTTTCGTATGTGTTTTCAAAGATTGATCTTAGGAGTGGTTATCATCAAATTTGAATGAACCCTGATGAATGCAAAACCACATTCAAGACCAGTATTGGTCTATACGAATGGTTTGTGATGCCTTTTGGTCTCACTAATTCTCCTAGTACTTTTATGCGTCACATAAACCATGTGATGTAGCCTTTCATACGGAAGTTTATGGTTGTCTATATTTTGATAATATCTTGATTTATGGTAAGACCATGCATGATTATGTTGAGCATTTGAGATGTGTGTTTAATGTTCTTAGAAAGGAACAACATTATGCTAATCTTGAAAAGTGTACTTTTTATGTTGATGGAGTTATTTTTTTGGGGTTTGTTGTGCATTCAAGAGGTGTTGAGATTGATGAATCTAAGATAGATGCTATTAAGAATTGGCCAATTTTGAAATCTATAAGTGAGGTTAGAAGCTTTCATGGGTTGGCTGGTTTTGTTAGCGACTAGTAAAAGGATTTAGTACCATAGCAGCCCCCTGGACCGAGGTAATCCATAAGGACAAACATTTAAAGTGGGGAGAGAAGCAATCCAAAGCTTTTGAAGCTTTAAAATCCTTTCTTAGTTCCACTACATTGTTGCAATTACCCGATTTTGATAAAATATTTGAAGTGGAATGTGATGCTAGTAAAGTAGGCATTGGAGCCATCTTAATGCAAGACCAAAATCCCATTGCTTATTTTAGTGAAAAGCTTAAAGGTGCTACTTTGAATTATTCAACTTATGATCTTGAATTGTATGCTTTGAATAGAGCTTTGGGTAATTGGCAATACTACTTGTAGCCCAAGAAATTTGTCATTAGAACTGACCATGAGTCCCTAAAGCATATTCGGTCCCAAGGAAAGTTGAACAAGAGGCGCCCCAAATGGATTGAATTCCTTGAAACTTTCACTTATGTAATTCAATACAAAAAGGGGAAGGAAAATGTGGTGGCTGATTCCTTAACTAGAAAACATGTGTTTATAATTATTTTTCTTCTAAATTGATTGGTTTTGAATGTTTGAAGACATTGTATCCCAAAGATCCCTTGTTTGCTCAAATCTTCAAAGATTGTGAGGAATGGGAGAGGGAAAGGTGAATTAGGGATAGATCTTCTACTCCCTATTCAAAGTTTGATGGTTTCTTGTTCAAATGAAAGAGTCTTTGTGTGCCTATGAGCTCTTGAAGAGAATTATTTGTGAGGGAGGCACACAATGGAGGTTTAATGGGTCATTTTGTTATTGATAAAACAAGGGGAATTCTTGAGGAACAATCCTATTGGCCTAAACCTCACAAGGATGTCATTCGAATTTGTGGCCAATATATTGAGTGTCGAAGTGCTAAATCACGCCTCCTTCCCCATGGTTTATACACTCCACTCTCCACCCCCTCAAATACCTTGAATTGATATTTCAATGGATTTTGTTTTGTGATAATCGCCAAGGAAAAAAATAGGTAGAGATAGCATCTTTGTTGCTATTGATGAATTTTCAAAGATGGCTCATTTCATTCCATGTCATAAATGTGATGATGCTTCCAATGTGGCATCTTTGTTTGTTGACCATGTTGCTAAATTGCATGGAATTCTTCAAACCATTGTAAGTAATAGGGATCCAAAATTCCTTAGCCACTTTTGGAAGGAATTGTGGGGTAGACTTGGTACCAAATTGTTGTTCTCAAATTCTTGTCACCCACAAACTGATTGCCAAACAAAATTTGTGAATAGGAACATGAGTTCTATTCTTCGTGCTGTGGTGCATGGAAAGTTGGCCTCACGGGAGAAACATTTTCCTTTAGTTGAATTTGTTTATAATCGAGTTATTCATAAAACTATTGGCATGACCCCGTTTGAAGTGGTATATGGTTTTAAACCCCCTAATCCCTTTAAGTTTCACTCATCTTTCTCAAGATGTTCTCTTATGCTTAGATGGGAGAAAAAGGGCTGAAATAATGAATAAACTTAATGAAAAGGTGTGTCTTCACCTTGAAAATAAGAACCAAGAAGTAGCACAAAAGGTGAACAAGGGCCGCAAGAGGATTGTACTTGAACCAGGTGATTGGATGCACTTTCGCAAGGAACGACTTCCCACCCATCGGAAGATGAAATTGATGCCAAGATGTGATGGTCCATTTCGAGTGCTTGAAAGGCACAATGACAATGCATACAAGGTTTATCTTCCTGCAGAGTATCAAGAGCATAACACTTTCAATGTGTGCAACCTTTCTCCATTTTCAACTCTTGAGGATGATGATCCATCAAGTTTAAGGACAAATTCTTTTCAAAAAGGAGAGAATGATGTAATTCGGATCACATCTAGGCCATTCACTAGATGCCAAGCATGAGACCTTCAAAAGATGTAAGGATTATTCATGAAATTGGAGGTTCTCGAGATGGTGTTGATGGCAAACAAAGGATTCTATTCTTTGAAGATTGTATGGGGGAATACTGTCCCTTTTTGGCGAGCCAGGGCAAATCGGCGGATTGCCCAAGGGCTTGGGTGATGATCCCAGCTCTCCCAAAGTTCCAGAACCTGGGTAGAAGTAGAATGCATCACCGACTGAATGGGCAAGTCACCAAGTGCATTAGGCGAGCCCGACTTGGCTCGCCTTTTGACCATTTAAGGTGTCTTTTGGACATCTTTTTGTAATAAGTGCCTAAAACTAGAAGTATATAGTTTGGGTTCATTTTAAGGTATATTATTTTGAATGTTGAAAATGGAAAATTCTTGCATGAGTGTTGAGCTTGGTAAAGCTTGTATTGATTGTTGCTTAGAAAAGAGGGTTGCAAGGTCAATTTGATTCCCTTGAGGTCTTCGTAAGAGTTAGGTGATATTACAGGATGAATAAACTGAGGTTTTTAGGTTTATAATTCCTTTAGGTTGCCATTGATTTCCTTTTTGTGTGTCCATCTAGTTATCTTTAATTACTGTCTTTTGATTTCCGCATTCTATCTGTAATTCCCTTTTGAGAATTACATCATTAATGATTCGATCCGGATTACATCATGGCCATTCACTAGAAGCCAAGAACGAGACCTTCAAAAGATGCAAGGATTACTCATGAAGTTAGAGGTCCTCGAGTTGGTGTTGATGGCTAACAAAATGATTCCATGCCTTGAAGATTGCATGGGGGAACATTATCCCTTTTGGCAAGCGATGGCCATTCAACGGATCGCCCAAGTGCTTAGGCGATGTTCCCAGCTCGTCCAAAGTTCCAGAACTTGGCTAGAAATAGAATGCATTGCTGACCAAATGGGTGAGTCACCAAGTGCATTAGGTGAGCCCGACATGGCTCACCCTTTGACCATTTCGGGTCACTTTTGGACCCTTTTTTGTAATAAGTTCCTAAAACTATAAATATTTAGTTTAGGTTCATTTTAGGGTAGATTATTTTGAATTTTGAAAACTGAAAACTCTTGTATGAATGTTGAGCTTTGTAAATCTTGTGTTGGTTGTTGCTTATAATGAGGGTTGCAAGGTGAATTCGATTCCCTTGAGGTTTTTGTAAGAGTTAGGTGCTATTGTAGGATTAATCAATCGAGGGCTTTAGGGTTAATATACCTTTAGGTTGCCTTTGATTTCCTCTTTGTGTGTCTATCTAGTTATCTTTACTTATTTTCTTTTGATTAGTGCATTTTATCCCTAATTCCCTTTTTAGAATTTCATCATTTGGTATCAGAGCGGAATTTAGATTCGTCCTAACTATTCTAGTCTTGGGTTTGTTGCTACAAAAAAAGTGTTCAAAATCATTTTTGAAGAAAACCCCGAACCTGTTTTGTTGGTTTGTGTCTCGTTTAAAGTTTCTAAGGTTGGATTAGTGTTCTCTAACCTTATTTCACTCTACGTCTGAGATTTGAAGGAGTTTGGTTCACTATTGAAGAATGCACCATGGAAGGTTGAAGAGGCTTGAAGAAGATGCAAATGGGTTTTGAAATATGAAAGTTTCGGCAAGGAGTTGAGAGCTAAAAAGTATTAGGTGTTGTTCTCTATATCAAGGAGAGCTTGTATATAAAGTTTCATTAAATTCCAAGCTAAAATTATTGAGGATTAATTTTTGGGTCTTCATCTTGCTCTTGCGTTCTTGAGAGATATTCAAATCTTCAAAGAGAAGGAATTTTTAAAAAGATGGAGTTTGATTCTAAAAGAGAAGAAAGAGAATGTGGATAAGTGTTTGTACAAAAGGGATTTTACGAAAAGGGGTAAAGACTAAAGGAAAAACTATAGGGGGGACAACAAGAGCATAAATTTGGAGGTCTGCTAGAGCAGCTATTGGAACTTTAGGTGAGCTCAACTTTGCTCGCCAAAGTCCACTCAGCGCTTCGCCTATTTGGCAGGTTTGTCGCCGAGTTGCCCCTTAGATACTATAACTTTTAGAGAGCTAAGCTTTATTCGCGAAGTCCATTCGGTGCTTTACCGAACTGTCTCACTAATCACCAAGTTGCCTTCATAATCTGTAAAGTTTGGTGATCCTAACTTCAAGTTTGTGAGCTGACCTTCTACTTTGGCGAAGAAAATAGGTCATTTGGCGATAGAAAACTCATTTTACGCTCCTAATCTCAGGTTCTAATTTCTTAGTTTCATTTTCTTGATTCTCAATCATTCTCAAGATTCCTAAACTAACTTTTAATTTGTAATTGATCTACTTGTTGATTATTTGTTCTTGAATTCTTTTCTTTGTAGTGCCATTTCGTTTCGTGCTTTTATTCGTTTTACATCGTAGTTAACTTTTTGATTCATGTCTGTTTTGCTTTAATTGAGTCCTCCGTCTTTCTTAAAAAAAGGAATCCATTCCGGCTGAGAGTAGAAATTGATACCTTGTAATTAATCGAGTATAAGCAATTGTCAATGTTAATCGCACCAATTTGAGAGGAAATCAAAGGTGTGTAAGCATGAGTGACTGTGAGTTAATTTTACTAATGTTAATGTTGTTTGTTGTTTTGTGAGTTGTCTTGTTGTTATGTACAATGGAAATTGGAGGAGAAACCTAACCACCCACAAGAGGGGTTACCGTGGAATCTATAATGGAGGTGATAACCAATATAGGTTGGAGGATGGATAATATAGAAGGGCAATTGACCACCGTGAAGGGTATTGTGTCAAGGATAGATGATAGAATGATCAATGTGGAAGTTTGCATTAACTAACTAACTTTACACCACATGATACTTTCTGTGCTTCCACAAGTGGGCACGACCATAGTATTTTTCCTACTATCACACCCAAAACCATCCATCAACCATTCAACCCAACACCAATCAATTTCGACTCAAATAGCCAAAGTACCAATCGACCATTCCAATTCCCACTTAGTTAAGAAGCTCTACCAACTCAAAGTTGACCTTACCGAACACCATTTAACAAAACTCCACCCTACCAAATGCCACAAACACAACCAAATCCCATGATAGAGGTGAGGGATGATGAGTACTAAGGGGAATACAAAGGTGAAGGTGAAGAAGGGCTATGAAATGAAGCACCAAGGAATCCACCAAGAGATCAAGTGGGGTATAGAAGACGAGGAGGTTGATTTGGTCCAGTAATACATGAAAGGAGACAATATTGAAACCACCCTCAAGGTGGAGAACAACGAGAAGCCTATGCCAATCAAGAGTATTGTCAAGAAGTGAGAGGAGAACATGGTAACCACTATCAAGGAGAAATCCAAAGAGGTTACTACAACAATGACCAAGGTGGCTATGGAGGCCGAGATGTTCGCATTAACTCTATCAAGACTAATCGTGTACGCTTAAAGGGGAATGCAATCCCGATGCTTATCTAGAATAGGAGTTGCTTTGTCAAAGGATCTTCCAAGTTTATGATAGTTGACAACGAATATCAGATGGGGGTTTGGTATAACAATTTTTAGCTAAAGCAAATATGTAAACAGGGGAAACAACAATATAGAGAAAAATTCTCTGGATGTGATCGATTATAGGCTTATTTTTCTAAATGGGCAATTTAACTTACTAACGAATTGCAAAATCTCAGTAGGTAAGCTAGAATATAGGTGTAATAGCTTTCTCTCAAACAACTACTACGATTCAAGTGAGTTCTCTCGAACCTTAACAAGCTTATCAAAACAAACATCCCGAAACCTTAATTCATCTACTCTCTCAAACTAGATAGGTAAAATCGAGTTTAGGATTTACTCTCTTGAGCTAAACCCATATGAACCCAATAACTACAACCACTAATCAAAAGCGTTGATTATAAAACCTCTTTCTCAAGCAAGCCCAGAACTTTAAGTTGGAATTGCATTTGCAACTACAATTCATAGATTAAAACACAACTACCGATTAGACCTCCTTCCACTAAGCATTTAAATCAGTAAATAACAATTCAAATAATCTAATTAAGCCAATAATCACATTATCACATCCCAAAAATTTGGATTTTAGCTACACATCATAAAAAGATAAATACAATTACCAACTATAGTAGCCATGACTTGGGCAAAAGTTTCCAAGTCTTTACAATGCTTCAAATTGAATAATTCCAAAAACCCACTTGCAAATACTCAAATTTAAGCTTCAAAAGCTTCAAAGTCTAAAATGGAAACTCAAAAACTTAGAGAAAACATAAACTCTCAATCTTTGGGATCAGAACTCCCAACAATTCATTTTAAATTTCAATTTATAGTTGCCCAATTTTTTTGGCTTGAAGGAACAGTGGGCGAAGTAAGTCTGGCCTCACCGACCCATTTGGCGATCCGGCCTTTGCTCCAATCCATCGCCGAATTGTGTTGGTTATAAGACTTCAGAGTTTTGTGACTTAAGGCAATCAAGGTCGCTATAGCTGAATCATTCTGCGATCCTCCAACTACCCATTTATGTCAACAAGTCGGTTGTTCCCTAGGGTTGGGCATGCTGGAAATTAGTGTGAGCTAAAGAGCCAATAAACGGTTCACCGTGTGGTCTTGGAGATCATTAGGATTGCATTCCTTCAACTTCTTTAGCTTATTCACTCCTTTTTGTCTGGTATTGTCCTAGCCTTGCTCGTTAGCGTTAATTGATGCAAATCAACACTTTAACTTCAATTTAGAGCATAAATTAGGCATTTGAGGACACTTAAACTATGGAAACAAAGCCTTAAATGAGTCGAAATCTTGCACTCATCATTGCCCGCTTTCGAGGCTGCATGTCTCCACTCGTGACTTTGGGTCTAGCCATTCCTGCAAAACAATTTAGCAAAATGTTAGAAAAAGTCAAGAAAAATTTTAGAAAAGAAACTGCATGAAGACTCGTCGAACCAATCACTGAGTCGTCGAACCACTTTGCCAAGCAAGGTCGGGCTCACTGAAAGTTCTAGAACAAAAATTTCCAAAAAATAAAGTTGGTCGGTAATTGGTGAACTAAAAGTAGCTCACCAAAAGTAACAGTGAAATTATTGAAATTAAGGGCGCAGAAGGATGATCAGAAGGGACCTTCGGTGAGTCGCCAAGTGAACTCGATGAGCACATGCATATCTCCTAAAGTTACAGCACTTAAAGCCTAGAAAAGGAGAAATAAAAGGCAATCTAAGGGGACTTAGGTGAACACCGAACCACTCGGTGAGCTTGACCCAACTCGCCGAGTAGTCCAACTTGCCAGTTTTTCACCTCGTACTTCAAAATCAAGCTTGAAGCCCATAAAAACAAAATCAAACACCAACACATGCTATTGACACTAGAACCAAATGTCCCATTCCCTCGGGGTACTCAAACTTCCCCCGATTTTGCAAAAATTAGCCAATTGACGTCTTTTGCCCTTAAGAATGATGTCAACCACTCTATCATTGGGAAAATTTTACAATTAGCACAATTCGAGGTTACTAAGATTTCATCCTTCTAGACCCATTACATAATCAACACATCCCAACAATTTAATCAATTATCAACATAGGAATTAATCATTTTACAACCAATTAATTACAAATTCATTTAAAGACTGGCAAACAAATAATCACACGATAAATTCATAAACACTACACACAGATGCAACCAACAAAGTACCATTTTCATTTGATTTCAACCGCTATTGAAATCGGGAATTGAAAAGCCAACTTTTAAAGTTGAAAGTTAAAAAGCTAGGAAGCAAAGAATCCCCCAAATTTGCCCCGAGAAAATTTCCCAAACGAAACAAGAGTAAGGATGCAAAAATTTAAAAAATCTAATACCATTGTGAGAGTACGAGAGTTAAAAAGTGAGAAAGTGAAAGATTTTTGAATTTGAAACTGTTTGGCCTTTTAAAACCTTTTAGTTCACGCGCCAGCTGGCGAAGTGAGTTGAGCTTGCTAACCCACTTAGTGATCTATCGAGTGGTACTTCAGCCTGCCAAGTTTTACACAAGCTCCAGCAAACCAGGTGGCTCCAACGACATTCCAAGTCAGGCTCGCCAACCTGTTTGGTGAGTCGCCGATTGGACTTTTGGTTCACCTAGTTGCCATTTTCCCAAAATTCCAACTTTTCAACCTGCATATTCAACACCCATTATTCAAACAAAAGAAATAAAGCAATAAACCTTAGGTTGCCTCCCAAGAAGCACCTCATTTAACGTTGGGGCACGACGTGGATAGGCTTTCAAGGTTCATTTTTTGGGTTAGCCAAGGTATCACTTCGTAGACCCCCTTTTTTATTTGAGTTCAAATGAGATAAAATTTGACCCATTTGCGTTTATAATTGTTTGATTGACACTGAGTGTGAGGTGACTGCCTGATTGAGTGTAGAGACGTCATCTTTCATTTATTTCAAATATTAGTCCGACCCTTCTACCTTATAGAGAATGCGTGAAAGCATGTCTTTCGTACAAAAAGTCTCCGGGTCAAACTTTCGCTCTTTTAGCTTCTAAGGTTCATAAGGTGGGATGTATATTTCCTTGTAACCATCCATTTCCTTCCAAGTAGCATTACAATCACACCATTCTCTATCACAATCTTCACAATCTCTCCATCCATCATCTCTATTCCAACCCGGATTTCCACCCGGTCTTGGAAAGTTTGAATGAAAACCTCCTCCTTGATTTACAAGGAAGTTCACTTACTCATTATACAATGCCTCAAATTTTGCTTCATTGGGATTTACTCCACCAAAACCCAAATCATTTACTCTCTTTAACCCACTACCCATCACATTTTTTTAAAATATGTCTAGCAGAGTCTGCATTGTTGCCATATTTTGGTCTCTCTAAAGATCCTTCTTAATATGCTCTTTTGTCATCCTAAAGGTGCGAGGAAATACTTGGTCATCACGAGTGTACCATGCTCTGTTAATCTTGGTCATGCCATCAAAGAGTTGAGATGCGACCTTATACGGTTGTTTCATTATACCTCCCGGAACAAGTTGATCAACAATGCCTTTGTTCACCGAGTCAACACTACTATAGAAGTATTGTAACAGCACGTTGTTTGGATGTCCGTGAGTTGGACATTGAAGTACCAACTTCTGAAGTGATAACCATATCTCGTGGAATGGTTTACCCTCCAAATGTTTTAAGATCGGAATATTATCTCTTAATGTTATCATTCCTGTAGGAGGAAAGAACCTCACAAAGAAAGCCTCGGTAATTTCATCCCAAGTGGTAATGGAGTTCCTCAGTAGATGAGTTACCCACTTGGTGGCTTCCCACATCAAAGAAAAAGGGAACAACCGGAGATAGACTGATTCGTAAGAGATTTTTTTGAATGAGAACTGACCACATACATCTACAAAATTCTGAATATGCTCATGGGGATCCTCATGAGCTAGCCATCCATATAATCCTTTCATTTGCAAGAAATGCAACATCGTGCTAGTCACGTGGAAGATAACATTCCCCTCAACATGAGGTAGACGTATAGCACCAACACCACCCAAGTGAATCAGGTCATTAACATCATTTAGATTTTCGATGTCATCTTGGAGGCCCAGTTAGCTATCATTACTTTCGTTCACACTCATCTCGTCCTCTGCTCAAGCATAATCAATAGAAACACAAAATAACGTAAGTCGATTCAACCACAACACACGAAAATCACAAACTAAACTTCAATAAGAGAATTCTAAACACCATTTTCCGGTAGCGGTGCCATTATTTATAAACGCTTAACTACACCTCATCCAATACTAGGTGTAGGCTATCGTAATCTAGTATAAAACCATACAAATGAGTTGGCGTCGAACCCACAAGGAGTGGTACAAGTTCGAATTCAGTTACGAAGTTATAAACGTGATCTAGTAAGTTGTAGGAATAGAAATTATCGAAAACATTTAGATAAATCGAAAGGGTGACATGAATTTCAGATTTAGGGATTGGTTTGTCAATTAGAAACTAAAATAATTTTGAAAACAGAGAAACCAATAAGTAGAGAGAAATTCTCGGGGATGTGATCGATTATAGGTAAATTTTGCTATATAGGTTACTGGTATTCACTAACAATTGCTAAATTTAAGTAGGTAGGCTAGACTATAGATGCAATAGCTTTCTCTCTAACAACTATTACGATTCAACGAGCTCTCTCAAACTTCGACAAGCTTAACACTAAAAACAGCCCAAAACCTTAATTTATCTACTCTCTCGAGCTAGATAGGTAGAATTGAGTTTAGAATTCACTTTCTCAAGTTGAACCCACATCAACCCAATAACTACAATTATCAAATCAAAACTTTTATTCTAAAACGTCTTTCTCAGGCAAGCCCATAACACTAAATTAGAATTGTATTTGCAACTACAATTCATAAATTAATACACAACTATTGATTAAACCCACATCAATTAAATATTTAAATCAATAAATAACCATACCCATAAGCTAATTAAGCCAATAATCACATGCTTACACCCCAAGCATGGGGATTTTAGCCACACATCATAAAAGGAAGAAACAATTACCAATTATGTTAGCCATGAACTGGGTAATGTTTCCAAAATCTCTACAATGCTTCAAATAAAATTAAGTCAAAAACCCAAATGAAAATTCTTCAAAGCCAAGTCTCAAAATCTCTAAGTTCTACAATAGAAAACACCAAAAACTAGGAACTCTTTCCAAAGATGTCTATCCCTCTTTTTGAAATTTAATTTATAGTTTCCCAAATTTTGGTTTGCAGGCCGTTAGGTGAGGTAAGTCGAGCATCACCGATATAGTCGACGATGTACCAATTTCTACATTCCATCCCTGGTTTTTTGTGGTTCTTTATCCTCAGGGTTCTATGACTTTAGGCAATCCCAGTTACTGTAGCCGATCAGTTTGATGGTTCGTCGAATGTCCAAATCCATGACCAATTTGGCTTCTCCCTAGGGCTAGCAGTCTAGTACTTTAGGCGTGCTGAAGTGGCACTCGGCAAGCCATCGATTGGCTTTAGCGATTCTCAACCTTTGCTATCTATGGCTTTTTTCAAGTTTTTATGCTCCATTTCTCCCAGTAATTTCCTTGCCTTCCTCCTATTGCCTTCTTTTCAACAGATCAACATTTTAATATCAGTTCGGAGCATAAATTAGGCATTTAAGGACAATAAACAATTAAAACAAAGTGCTAAAATATTCAGAATCTTAGAAACTCATCAGGGAATACCAAGCATGGCTAAAGTAACAGTCGTACATAAATAATCTAAAACCAAACGGTAAGGAGATAACTAGTCAATGCCTGAAATCACATCAAAATTAAGCATATCTAACGACATAAGTTCAGCTTAGGTGTCACTCCCCTGAATAGTAACTACGCATGATAGAAACACCTGATCCACTAAAAGACCTACCCACGGGGGTCGACAAATACAATGGCAACGCCATAGGCTTAGAACTTTTACCTATACAAAAAGCAAAATATATGCAGACATAAGAACAGTTAGAGCTTGGATCAAATAAAGTCGAGATGGGCTAATGGCATTAAAGAATTGTACTTGTGATCACATCATTCGATGCCTCATCTTCCGTCCTTACTGGGCTTTATAAAAATGAGCCTTTCCGCCTCTGCTTTGGCCATCACTCCAACTACCTAACCTACCTCCTCTAGGACACTCTGAATACCCTATTATTCAACGTGACGAACCTGATGCTTACCTCAACCTCTAGCTAGAGTTGGAGCTAGTAGATCTTGTAGTGAAACTTGAGCGATCTACATGTGTGAAAGAAATCTCTAGCGTAGTGTCCTAACTCACAAAAGTCAGAACAAACCAAAAATGATTCGCTCTTACAAGAATAACCATCATGGCTTGAAGTACTTGTATGTGACCCATGACTCTTTCTAGAGCCATCCTCACTCCGGCTATATCAATTACCTTCTGAACACTGCAATGAGGCCTAAACAGGCAGACTAGGGTGACCTAGCTGAAACAACTATTGAGATTTATCATGCAAATCTCTGGGATTGGAACGGGACCCACTATATCTACCCTCATATCTAGCTCTCTTATCGCTGCCCCCTTGGGCCTCACAACATAGGTTCTCAATAATGCGGGCATGACAAAAAAAAATCCACAATGGAGTGGAACGCTGAAACCATATACTAAGCCTCAATCCATAACTACACTCTCAACCCATAAATAAAGCACTGAACTCTCTCCTATTTAGTAGGTAGAATCATGGTTGCATGGTTGGAGAGCTCATGAAATATCTCCTCGTACTAATACATTGTCATAGAACCCTTCTCAAAATTGGAGAACTGATCCATGAGGTAATCTATGATGTTGTGAGGAATTAATATGGCCAAAAAGGCATCTGAAAACTCGATCCAAGTGATAGGAAGAGACCTAGATGGTCTACTCTCAACAAATGTAAGCCACCATTGTCTAACTGGCCTATCAAGCTGATATGTAATTAAATCGGCTCCTTTCGACTCCACGAGACCTAAGGTATACTATCGCTAACGATAAGCAACCAGAAACTCATGGTGTTGCATCACTTTTGAGCAAAGAAGGTCGACCCCTACCTCGATCTACCTCACGACACTTACGAGCCATTTTGTGAAAAATGTAAAACAAGTGAGATTTCCAAACACCAATAACAGATCGACTGGATAAAAGTTTTACAAAAGAGAGGAATTCCTAAAAACAACACGTATCCTCTAAATTGTTGTAGAGGGCTTCTCCACTATTGGAGCAATTTTGACCCAGTTGGCCTGCCTTGAAAGCTCACCCTTATCTCTGAAACCTGCGACAACTAGCTTGAAATCAATACTTATGGTAGGTGCTCGAACCTGCATCACGAAATTGTTGTAGACTGTATCATGTGTACCAATACAACAAGTACTTTTTAGGCATCAAAGGCTAATTGAGCTAGAAAATTAAAGGCAATTGGAAAAGTTAGAATTTAAACAAAATAGAGGTCAATAGAGTAGAAATCTAATTGGAATGCAGACGACTGTATAGAAGAACTTAAACAAGGCAAGTAACTAACTAACAAATAAAAACCTACCTTGACCCCCTATAAAACCAAGAGTACACTCATGCACAAGTATAAATAAACGCACGAACTAAACCTGTAAGACTGACATATACATTGAAGAACTACAACTATTAAGAACATACCTTGGTGAATCCAGAGTGAGAGAGTGCAAAGCCCAGACCTTCAACCACATAGAAAAAGGCTTAAAAATATAAACATCATCGAGGATAATGAGCCCAAAACATGAAATGTAGGTCACGATCGTATGTCCAGACCTTGAATTTGCGACTAAAATAGGGAATCATGACCAAATGTGAAATCTACAACAAAATGAGTTACCATGAAGAATCTCATGACAAATCATCATCATAGTGTCATTGTGAAATAATATCCAGTCCAAGTTAATCAATACAACATACTAAGCCAGAACAAAATCCAATCCTATGTCTTTAAATGAATTCTTATATCTCAACAACAAACCTCAAAAGCCGTAGAAAAAGGAAGTTATGGATATAAGTTCATCGAAGCTGAGTTACCTCCTAATTAAGTCTCATTCTATCAGACCCAAGTCTACTATATTAGTCTACGAGGAAATAAGCCATCTGGAGCGAGGACGGAGAAAAATTAAGGCATGTCGGCTCAAAAACTGAGGCAACCACTAGTCCACCTATACTAAGGCCAAATATTCTTTCAACAACAAACTTAAACAAGTAGCACACATGCCACATTGTAAAAAAGATCGAGGAAAGGAAAAAAAATATGCCAATAATCTAGAAAACCCTAAAATAAATTCCAAAACATAATTTCTCAATAACTAAGTATGATAAAGTATCTACATAACCAAAATTCAAACTAATTAACAATCATTAACATTTCTCAAGCTCAATCTAAAGGACGGAAAGCCAAAGCCTACCATAAATCAAATCACAAAGGCTCTAATTTCACAATTCTGGAGCTATTTGATGAGTTAGGGATTTGGACTCATTTAGGGCTTAATATTTAATAAATTAGTTTCCTCAATGCCTATTTTATACTCATAACTTATTTAAGATGGTAATTTGTAGCAATGAAGGAAAAAGAGCAAGGTAAGGACATTACGACGCAAAAAGAAGTGAAAAATGTTGAAGGAAAACAAAGATGGTACTCACCAAAGCCACTCGGCAACTCGATGAGTGGACCTTCAGCTCACCCAAAGTTCCAGAGTGCCAGCCCTTGGACAAGACCAACTTAGCGAATAAGTTGGTGGTACAGCGACGTACCAAACAGATAGGCGAGGCCAATTTCAATCACCAAAACTGACAAAACAATTTTACTGTAAAAGGCATGCCAAAAAAGTGAGTAGAGGAGCACTTGGTGCATCGCCAACCAGTTTGGTGAGTCTGACTTATTTCATCGAGTGAACTCCGTACTGAAATCTGGGAATATATAAATGCAATTTTGAAAAGAAAAAAAAGGAGTTCCCACATTGTCCACTTTGGATTTTTTGGTCTTTAACATTATAAAATATTATTATTACACTTTTGAGTAGAGATTTAGGGTTTGTTAGATTTTGAGCATTATTTTGAGACTTGTGGATTGTTGCCCAATATGATGGAAAACTTAGTTGGTAACGATTTCTTTTTCTTTATTATGTTTAGCTAAAACTATCGTTCTTAGGGGTGTGATTTTCTAGTTGAATTCATTTATTATCTAATAGGTGTTATTATTTACTGATTGTATTGTTGATTTGAAGTGGATTCAACTAATAGATTGTGTTTTAATTGAGGAATTGTAGTTGCAAATGCAATTCTAGCTTAGTACTCTGTACTTGCTTGAGAAAGAAGTGTTAGATTGAAATTGTTAGTTGATGATTGTATTGATTGTGTTGTTACATATTTAGCTTGAGAAAGTGGGTTTGAATGCAATCTTACAAATCTAGCTTGAAAAACTAAATTGATTAAGGTAATGGGTTGTTAATTTGTGTTGTGCTTGTTGAGGTTCAAAAGAACTCACTTGATTCGCAATAGTTGATTGAGAGATTGTTGTTGCACCCAAAACCTAGCCTAGCTATTGAGATTTGATGACTTTTAGTAAACAATAATAACCCATTACGTGAAATTAGCATTCAATTTATCACACTCCCAAAAAACCTTCTCTATATGTTTATCCCCGAGTTTTAGTTTTAGTAATTTGATTACCCAAATCCCCCATTTAACATTAATTTTGAAAACCTTGTTATTTTCTTTATTGTTGTGACATGTATACATCTACAAATGATTAGAACACCATTTTATTTCTTAATCGACTTCTTTGTCGTATCATTAACTGTGGGATCAACCCCAAATCTTAGTTGGGTTTATACTTGTTAGCGACCACCTACACTTAGAATCGAATGAAGTGTAGTTGAGCATTATCAAAAATGGTGCTACTACCGGAGAGTGATGTTTAGAATTCTTTTATTGAAGTTTAGTCGTGAATTGATTTTGTTGTAGTTGAATTATCTTATGTGTGTTATTTGTTGGCTTCTATTAAACAAGTGAAGATATGAGTGTCAATAGGAGCAACACTAACCAACTTAGGAATAACCATGACATCGGGAATTTGCATGTTGTCAATGAGGATCAATTGGGAAATGAAGGTGCTATCTGATTGCGTCCAACTGTGGGCAATGTTATGTTTCACATGACCAGCACTATGTTGCAGCTACTACAAATGAAGCTGCTTTTTAGAGGACTTGCTCATAAGGACCCTCGTGATCACATCTGAAACATTGTGGATGTGCGTGGGCCATTTTCTATCAAGAAAATCACTCAGGAGTTAGTCCGACTTTGTTTATTTCCCTTTTCTCTAATGGGGGAGGCTACAAAGTGGTTGGCTGATTTACCAAGGGAATTAATCACTTCTTGGGAGGAGCTCACTGATCCATTTTATGTAAGGTTTTTCCTTTCCTCAAAGATGGTGAATTTGAGGGATAATATTCAGAAATTCAAGTGAGTGGATGGTGAACCTATTTATGAGACATAGTTAAGGTTCCAGAAGTTGCTATGCAATGTCCAACTTACAGACTACCGGACAATATGTTGTTTCAATATTTTTATCATAGCCTTGACAAGTAAATAAAGATGTGGCAGACCAACTTATTAGAGAAAGAATGATGCAGCAAGATTTTGACAAATCATCTACCTTTCTTGATGAATAATAAAAATCAATCGAGCTTGGTACACTAGTGAAGATTGGGTGTCTCCGTTGAATTTTGGGATGACAAAGGAACAATCAAAAAGAACCAAGAGCGAGATGAAAACATGGCCAAGATGATGACCCAAATGGACCTATTGATGAAACATCTCATGGGAAGTGGTTCAAAGGTTGTGAATGTGGTTGGAGTTAATGGAGTAAATCCCAATGAAGCGCACTTTGAAACCATGTAAAATAAAGAAGTGCATTTCTTGGCAAATCAGGCAGGAGGTTTCCGTCCAAACTATCCATGGCCGGGAGGGAATTAAGGTCTGTACAAGGATTGCGATGATGATTGGAGAGACCGAGATAGGGAATGGAGTGACCGTGGTACAAATTAGAGGGAACGAGATAGTGAAAAAAAATAATATGTACCTCCCCATGAGCATCAAAATCCAGAAGGTCAACGAGCTAATCCTTATATTTTTCCATACGAAGATATGCTTCTCGTATTCTCAACAAAGTGGAAGGACCGAACAAGGCGTTAAAGGAAATGAAAGATGGCATCTCTTCTATGAACCAAATAGTTACTTCACACTCAGTGTATATTAAGTATCTTGAAACACAGATGGTCAAAGCTCAACTCATTTGAATCCAAGGACAAAAGGAGGTTTACCGAGTGACACCATGGCTAACTCAAAGAATGAAGATTGAAAGAATGTCTTCGTCGTGCCACAAATTTAAATAAGGCATTCTTGGGAGGAAACCCAACTTTTAGTTTTTCGTTTTGGTTATTTAAATAACAGGTGTTGGATGTGCAGGTTGATAAAATTCAACTTCATGAAGAAATAGGTAATTGGGAGAGCTCAGGACCCATTCGGTGAATCAGCAAGTGGGTCCGCGAAGGGCGATGTGGATCACCTTTTTGACCAACCAAAAGGTTAGAATTTTGGTAACTTCGGTGGGCAACGGGCCGATCGGCGCAACGTCGAAAGGTTTGGTGACATATGTGATAATTGCCGATCGAGATGTGAACTGAAGAGACAAATGTCTTCCAACCATTTTAAATTCCAAAAATCCTTGTTATTTTGCATTTTTTGACTCTTGCACTATCTCACCTTGATATTAGATGATATTTCTCGTTAAATTCTTGTGTGGGTATTGTTACATAGTTGGAAATTGTTGCTCGGCTTGCTTTCTCCTTTAATTATGTTGTTTATTTATCTGCTTCTGTTGTGTCCTGAACTTGCTCTAGTTTCTCGTCGTTTCCTAAGAATTTGCGTGATGGATCTACTGTTTGCCCTTGTATGATTAATTGATTAGTTAAATATTGTTGGGTAAACCGAGCATGCTAGATAATTGGTCTGTTTAAATTTGAATTTCAGGTCTAAATTGTTTGATTGGTAGTTATGCATATTGGGTTTAGTGTAGGTAAAGTCTAAGTAACCCGAATTGCACTAAAACTAAATTTTCCCAAAGATAGATCGGGTGACGTCGTTCTTAAAGGCAAATTATGTTGATTGGTTGATTTTAGACAAATTTAGGGAAATCTAAGAACCCCCGGGTTGGTAATAATATGGGCTAGGCTTTAATTGCATAGAACATGGATTTGACTTTGTTATCATAGACTGTGTGTTCGAAATTGGGGGTTAGGGTTAAAATCTAGCAAGATGGGCTATTCGGCGAGCTTAGTCGAGCTCGCCGAACGACTCGACGACTCGCCATCTGACTCCTGACCTCATGCATTTGCCCTGATATTGTGCTTTTCGATTCTATAACATTCGGTGATACGCCTGAGTTCGCCGAGTATATTCGGCAACTCGCTAAATGTCTTTGTCATTGCCTTTTTGTATCCTACTTGTTGAAATTCATTCTAGAAATTTTGGCAAGCTACTTTTAGTTCACTGATCATGTTCGACATCCCGCTAAACTGATCTGAACAAGGCTGAGTTGTGCTGAATGTTCATGCTTGTTGCTTTGTAACTTTTGGCAAGCCCTCTAAGGCTCACTAATGGGCTCAGCGACTTGTCGAGTTGATCATCATGTTTTTCTACAAAATTTTGTTTAACTTTGATTTTTCACTAAGCCTGTGCAACTGTGTTTTCTTATAGACCCAAGGTAGCTGGAAGAAATCAACCATATCGAAAGAAAGCCAAAAAGGTGGTAATTGCCACGAAGGTTGCCCCTCCAAGGTCTACGTGAGCCAAACTTCCTTCGACAAAGGTATAAGGTATAGATAAAGGGAAGAAACTTATGGAGCCAAGTTTGAGCAGCTCCAGCTCCGATAGCATGGGTATCGATTCGACCTACCTAGCCACCTCTGAGTCCAAATGAGAGGCAAATTTTGAGTCTAGATCGCAGGGATACGAGCATGAGCCTGAAGATGATTAACTCTTCAAGAGGAGACGAGCTGAGTTGTGCTCCAAGGTGCTACATGACCCAGCGAGACTCCACATTCTCCCGACTCTTCCTCCACCTCCTGCACATGCAGCTGAGCAGGCATCATAAGTTCCCCCGATAAGGCACCCCCGCCTTGTTCGATGAATAGATTGGGTACAATTCTAGAGGAGAAAACATTGTCTACTGATGGGGTGGTGGACATGTACCACTGATGTGTGGGAGACAATTTGAGAGATTCACACAGCCCCGAGGCCCTTATATACCTTCTTGGGTATGGGAGATATCGAGGATTATGGGAAGCTAATCTCGAAAGGAAAGAAGAAGGCCAGTTCATTTGCACCGATTGATCATGTTGTGGTGCGGGGTAAGAAAGTGAAGTGTAGTGATGAGTCCAAGATTTTGACTCATTTGGTCTTTATTTTGATAGTATAAGTGTCCTCAAATGCCTAATTTATGCTCTAAACTGATGATAAAGTATTGATTTGCAGCTATGAAGGCTAAAGAAAAAGGCAAGGACATGAATGGAAAAAAGGAACTAAAAAGCTGAAGAAGTGGAGAAAAAGCGATCCTGGTGATCGCCAAGACAACTCGACTCACTGTTGAGTGGCTCCTTAGCTCACCCAAAGTTCAACCATGCCAGCCTTAGGGAAGAACCAAGTTGGTGACAGAAATAGGCAGTCAGTGGATCCCCGATCAGTTTCGCGATAACAAATTGGATCATAAAAATTTACAGGACCTAAGATGTTGAAGGCCAATGTAAAATGGCAATGAAGAGGGCAATTGGCGGATCGCGACTTATTCCTCCAAGTGGACTTTCATGACAAAACATAGGCAACTATAAATTGGATTTTAAAAGGTAGTTGATAGAGAATGAAGGGTGGGAAGCAGTTACCACAAGTCCTTTGTCCCACACATCTATCAACGCAGGCAACTATAAATTGGATTTTGAAAGGAAGTTGATAGAGTTCCTAGAGATTTTTGATCTCCAAGTTTTAGAATTAGTGTTTTCTCTTAGTTTTGGACTTCTTATTGTAGACTTTGAGGATTTCTAAGCTTAATTTTGAGGATTTGAAAGTAGGTCTTTGAATTTAACCCTTGGAAAATATCGTGAAGGCTTGGAGACTTTTACCCAACTGATGGCTAATCGAGTTGGTAACTGTTTTTACCTTTTTATGATGTTTAGCTAACACCCCAATTCTTGGGGTATGATCATGTGATTATGGGCTGAATTAGCTTATGGATATTGTTATTCACTGATTTTTATTCTTATTTAAAGTGGGTTTAATTATTAATTGTGTTTTATTCTATTTATTGTAGTTGCAAATACAATTCTAATATAGAGTTCTTGGCTTGCTTGAGAGAGAATTTATGGAGCCAAAGCTTTCGATTAATGATTGTAATTATTGGGTTGATATGGGTTTAGCTCGAAAGAGTAAATTCTAAATCTGATTCTACCCATCTTGCTCGAGAGATTAGATAAATTAAGGTGTTGGCTATTCGTATTTGCTAAGCTTTTTGATGTTCTAAAGAAATCACTTGATTCGTAATAGTTGTTTGAGAGAAAACTATTTCATCTATAGTCTAGCCTACCCACTAATATTTACTATTTATTAGTTATTTCAATTACCCATTCAGTGAAATTTACCAATAATCGATCACATCCCGAGAATCCCTTTCTATATTGTATTTCTCTATTTTGCTTCTGGTGTAGTTGACATTTAACAGTCCAAACTCCCCATCTGACATTTGTTGTCACACCCTTAGATTTATTTGCATGTTTTTCTTTTCCTATAACCGAATAGACCACTTTATAACTTCAAAACAAAATTTAGACACGTACTGCTCACTGTGGGTTTGACCCTAACTCTTTGTTGGGTTGTATACTAATTAATGATCGTTTACACCTAGAATCAAATATGGTGTACTTGAAATTTTAATCAAAATGGAATTGCTGTCTGGGAGTGGTATTGTTTGAAATTCTATTATTTAAGTTTGAATTGTGTTCTTTCTATGTTATAACCGAATCGACTTACGTTGTTTGTGTTTGTGTTTACTGTGTTGAACAGACTAGGAATGAGCGTAAACGGGAGCAATGGTAGCCAAGTTGGCCACCAAGATAATATAGGGAATTTGAACGATGCTAACGAGCCTATCCAATTAGGTGGCATTAGAGCTATACATCCACCTCCTGTTGAAGGGAACATTTTTTTTCACATCATTAGCACAATGCTTCAGCTCCTACAATTGAAAGGATTTTTTGGAGGGCTGGCTTATGAGGATCCCCATGAACATCTTCGAAATTTCAACAATGTTTGTGGACCGTTCTCATTCAAGAACATATCTCAAGAATCAGTCTATCGTCGATTATTTCCATTTTATTTAATGGGAGAAGGGACAAAGTAGTTGGCTGATATTCTTAGAATCTCCATTACCACTTGGGATGAGTTGATTGCTCATTTCTATATGAGGTACTTTTCCCCCATCAAGGATGATGACCATAAGGAATAGCATGCAAGGGTACAAATGCTTGGAAGGTGAACCAATCCACGAGACGTGGCTGAGGTTTCAGAAGCAATTACTTCAATGTGCAACTCATGGGCTGCCTCATGATGCCTTTTTTCTATATTTTTGTTGGAGTCTTGACTCGGTGAACAAAGGAGTTACTGATAAACTTGTTCCCGGTGGTATAATGCAACAGCCTTGGGATGTCGCATCTCAACTCCTACATCGCATGACCAAAATCAATAAAGCATGGTACACTTGTGAGGACCAAGTGTCTCCTCTAACCTTTAGCATGACAAAAAAGCAGATCGATAAAGATCCAGAGAGACACCAAAATATGGAAAATGATGACCCAACTGGTCTAATTGTCGAAATATGTGATGGCTAGTGGGTTGAAGAGTATAAATGATATGGGTGTTAGTGGAGCAAATCCCGATGAGGACAAGTTTGAAGTGTTGTACAATGAGAAAGTGAACTTCCTTGCAAATCATGGAGGAGGCTTTCGTCAAAACTATCAAAGGTCGGGTGGAAATTCAGGTTGGAACAAAGATGATGTATGGAGAGATCATGATAGAGAATGGCATGATCATAATGCCACTTGGAAAGAAAGAGAGAGTGACAAGGATAAGTACATCCCACCTCATGAGCGTAAAAAACCCAAAGAACCAAGGGCAAACTCAGAGAATGTCTGAACGGAAGACATGCTCTCACACATTCTCAATAAGGTAGAAAGGTCGATCATTGTTTGGAAAATGGGAAATTTTGTGAGCCATAAGTCCAGTCGGTGACATGCCCAATTGGACCGTCGTTGGAACAACCCAGCTTGATGGGAAATTTTGTAAAACTTGACGAGCTAAAAGCTTAGTCACGACTCACCGAATAGATCGGCAAGCCCAACTTTGTCCACCATTTGAACCCCTAAGTTGTTGGGAGTTCTGTAAAACTCATTGAGCCAAAATACCACTCGGAACATCGCCAAGTGGTTCGGCGGGCACGACTTAATCCACCGACTAACGTGCAATATGCAAAGTTTCAAAGGCCAAACGGTTTAAAATATCAAAATCCTTTCACTTTCCTATTTCTTAACTCCCGAATATCCTCACACAATACTAGATTCTCGTACTTTAGTTCTTTTTCTCGCGCTACTTAGGATCTTTGCTCGGATTTCTTTGGAATTACTTTGTCACCTAGCATTTTAACTTTTTTTTTTAGGTATAAAGGTTGGTTTTCCTAATCCCGTTAATTATTGTCGAACTCAAATGAATTTGATAAATTGTTATTGATAATTGTTGGGTAATATGATTTTATCATCGTTTTACTGTTGGATTTCCCATAATTAATGAAATTCGTGCCTAATTGCTCGTAAATGTTTGACTCCAGTGTTTTTGCTTGTAAAAATCGAGTCTAAATTGTTGGGTTGAGTTGTTATTGTGTTGGGTCTAGTGGGGTGAAGTCTAAGTAACCTCGGATTGTACCAAATGTCATTTTTTTTGAATGATAGAGCAGTTGACGTCATTCTTAAGGGCAAAAGATGTCGAATGGCCAATCTGGCCAAATCGGGGGAAGTTTGAGTACCCTGAAAGCATAGGTAGTATGGGTTTTGATTGAATTTCATAGTGTATGTGTTTAATTTTAATTTTTGGGCTCCGGGTTGGATCTTGAAGAATGGGGTAGGAAACTGGCAAGTTGAGCCGTTTGGCGAGCTGAATTGACCTCGTCGATTGGTTCGGTCGCCTAATTCCCTCTAGATCGCCTTTTCTTTTTCTAATTGCTGAGTTGTTGTTCTGTAACATTCGGTGATACACCTGAGCTCGCCAAGTTCACTCGATGACTCACCTAAACTGCTTCTTGATTGCCTTTTTGCGCCCCTAATTCCTTAAAATACACTGTAACTTTCGGTGAGCTAATTTTAGTTCGTTGATTAGTGCTGGAGATCCACCAAAACTCCCTGGAAATCGCTAACAAGCTATGAGTTTTTTTTTTAAAAATCCGAATCTTTCAGTGAGCCAAGTCGATTCGACAACTCTCCGACTTGTTCAACGAGTCTTTCTACAACTCATTTTCTGCATTTTTTTCTAAACTTCTCTAACACTTTTGTACATTATTTTTAGGAATGGTTAGAACCAATATGACTGGTAAAGACATGTCACCCAAAAAGCAGGCACCAGGAATAGTTATAAATGAGGACAGAGCTTCTTCCAAGGCTAAAGCCAAGAAACTACCTCTATAGAGGGGTAAGGGCAAGGCGCCCATGTAAGTTACACTTGCGGATGAGAACTCTGACAGTGAGGGAGTGTATGAGACACACCTCACATCATCCGGCAATGAGGGGCAGTCACAAGATGCTCAAGCAAATATCTCCAAGCCTGAGGATGATCAGTTATTAGAGGCCCGAAGAATGGAGCTACGCTCTATGTCCGTGAATGATATATGTAGGATATTTGTGCCTCCTCCTCCTCCTCTTCCTTCTCCTCCTCCTCCAGTACATCCAGTAGTACATACATCACCAGTACAGGGTCCTCCTCCCCGGTCACTCAACAGGCTCAAGGCCGAGGCATTGAGGACCATATTAGAGAAGAAAAGATTGTCCACAGATGGTGTGGTTGACAAACATCCAGCAGTATGGGATACTCTCAGGTTCAATAGATTTGAGGTCTTCAGCAAGCCCCATGGCACCTACATTCCTACTTGGGTCGGAGAGGTTTACTCAACTTACAATGACTTGGTGCCTCTAGGGAAGAAGAAGCTTAGTGCCTTTAAGTGGGTGGAATTTGTGACGGTCTGAGGGAAGAAGGTTAAATGCAGCAGTGATGATATAAATGATTTATTTGATTGTGCCTCTGACTTTATACATGACTAGCAGAGCATGATAATGACAAAGACTCTAGACGATTTAAAGGGTTGGTTGGCCCCCCTTCTCTCCAACAGCTCCCTGAGATAGATTGTGGCAAGAGTGCTAATATAGAAAAAGGACCTTCACGTAGCAGCTAGATATTGGTTTGGGTTTATCAACAGCATGAGCATGCCATCGCATAACGAGTCTATCTTTCGCCACCCAAAGGCGGCTTGTCTTGGGTCTATCATTGCTAGGAAGAGGCTGAATCTAGGGTTGACTATAGAGCAAAAGATGCTCATGAGGGCCAAGAAACATCAAAAGTCTGTCCTATTTATTGTGTTGATTATCGAGTTGTGTTGACGGGCCTCCACGAGATGAAAAGAGGGATGTTGAGGTTACACCCACATCTTCTACCGACATCCGGTGTATAGAGGCTGAGTACTTGAGGGACAAGGCTGACAAGAGGAGAGTAGCTCTGGTGGACACATTCCCAGAGGTTGACATTGATATGATACCTGTAAAGGCAGTCATGCTTATTGCGGCCACTGGGCCATCAGGTACTACTAGCTCTACTCCTTTTGAGGCCCCAAGTACTACTCCTCCTTCCCTTATATATGTTGCTGCCTCTACTTCTAGGCCTTCGCTCACCCAGGTGATGATGTTCAAGATGGGATATTTTGCCCAATCTGCCAATTTGCATGCCTCTATGCTAAAGGCCACTATTCCTGGAATGATCGAAAGAGCCATTGTTGCTGCCTTGACACCTCTCAGAGCTTCGATTAATGCCCTTATGGCAAGAGTAGAGGTGTGTGAGAGAGGACAGGGAGCTAATGATGAAGTTACGACCTTGAAGGCCGACATTACTGGATTGAGAAAAGATGTGGACCAGTGGAAGTCCACTGATTTGACCTCGCTATTTGGGACGGTGGAGATCCCAGATGAATTTGGAAGAGTAAATAAATTTGGAAGATATTTAATTATTTTAAAACCATGAACTATCTTCAGATTTAAATAAAATTACTACATTAATACAACCAATTTGGAAGAGCAATGAAAATATTAACTATTTGTCCTAATTATGAATCAAAGTTCCACTATCCATTATTTGATTTAATCCAAAAAGCTAACAGAAGTGGAATGGCAGATTTATTTTTCAAATTCATAGTGAGTAAGGAAATCTGAAGCATAAAATTAACATATAGAAAAAGATATAAAAGAAACTGCACTTGAAACTATAGAGAGAACTCAATAAACGAATGAACAATAAACTTTCTATATTCTACATAAGTACCATGTTTATGAGCTTCCAGTTTGTTTCCTAGTACTTTTACGTTTATTTATTTTATTTTTTCTTTCTAAAAATAATATTTTCAAGATAATATTTTTGAATTTGGTAAAATAAAAATAGATAAACATGTACTACTTTGTAGTTCTAAAGGGTGTAGATAATATGGTATATGGGGGTGGGGGGTAAAGCAATTGTAACACTTTTCGCGAATACAAAGTTGCTAATAACATCCTTTTGTTGATGGAGGCAGGTAAATGTATCATCTCATCAATGGGTTCGTCTAAATTCATTAATTTTGACACATCATATAAATATATATATGTAAAAAAATTATTAAAATAAAAATATAAATAAGACGTACACCCAAAAAAACATAAATTATGGGTCTGTCAATGATTCACAAAGACATGTGAACGTGAATAACAATTAATTTTTCTTGAAGGATAATTGTTTATAATCGACAGTCTTGATTTACTTTTAAAAACATTATAATAAGAAATTAGGAAAAAGACATAGATTTCCTCCAGAAATGTTCCCTAAAAGATGATTCTACATTAGAACTATCATGACGACCTATGTGTAATAACCATTTTAATGAAGGGTTAATTGGTAATTTCAACCATTAATAATAATAAAGAGAATAAAAAAGCTGTAGGCCAACCCTATTCTCGTATTCCTTTCGCATCAGTTTTACATAAGGAGTAGAAAATAGGGTTCTTTATTTTACTAATTTTACTGTCCATGAACAATAATGTCGCAACAGAGGTTCATTGACGGAAATTGATTGAATCTTTACACCACTATTTCAAGTGGTAAACATCAGGTAAATTAGTATTCGATTTTATTTGTTTTTTTTGCTGTAGTGGTTTATATATGTATTTCATGAGAATTTGAAGAATGTAATTCTATTTTCTTCCTACCTTTTCAATGGGGGTCTGTTTAGTAGAATTTAACCACTACATAAATATTGAAAACCTAGTATAGAAAACTACGTCTATATTGGAGTAGTGCTAGGGAAGGAGGGAATGAAAATAATAATAATAACTTTCTATTGGTTAAGCTTTCATTAAAATCATTAATTTTGGAGTTATAATTAATGTAATGATAAAGGAAAATAAATCTATATAATGATAATAATAATAATAATAATAATAATAATAATAATAATAATAATAATAATAATAATAATAATATTAATAACAACAACAACAACAACAACAACAACAACAACAACAACAATAATAATAATAATAATAAGAAGAAGAAGAAGAATAACAATAACAATAACAATAACAGTAATAATAATAATAATAATAACAATAACAATAACAACAATAATAATAATAACAATAATAATAATAATAACAACAATAACAAAAACAACAATAATAACAATAACAATAACAACAATAATAATAATAACAATAATAATAATAATAATAACAACAATAATAATAACAACAACAACAACAACAACAATAATAATAAAAATAACAACAACAACAATAATAATAATAATAACAACAACAACAACAATAATAATAATATTAATAATAATAATAATAATAATAATAATAATAATAATAATAATAATAATAATAATAATAATAATAATAATAATAAGAGCAGCAGCAACAATAACAATAATAAAAACAATAACAAAAATAATAACAATAACAATAACAATAACAATAATAATAACAATATTAATAATAATAATAATAATAATAATAATATAATAAGGACAAGGATGAATTCTATCAGTTGTATTCTCAATTCAAAGATTTAAATATCAATGTTATCAATATTGATAATTGGGTGGAGATGCTCAAGATTATTGATGATCCAATGTTAAGGTCCCAAATTATTGACAAAACTGGTAATACTAGTACCTCTACTAATAATAATAGAATTCCTAAAGAAAATCTGACTCGTTATAATGCTTAAACTATGGCGGAAGTAAGGAGACAACTAAAACTTAGGTCTCAAAGGGATCATATTTCCACTACGATTTAAGATTTTGTTGAGGAGATTAATAATCTCACAAAATAAATATCTTCTCTCAAAAATCATAATATGGTTCTTGATGAGAAAATTACTTATATAGAAAATAATGAAGATAATAATTATCATGGGCAGCAGGTTATGGTTGAAGGTAATCTTATTGATATTCCTAATGAGTTTATAGATAATAAGAATTTATTTCTAGAAACTATCGAGCTCATTACAACTCATAAACCCTTGGAAAAATAACTCTTTTTATTGTGTATAACTTGAAAAATGATTTTATTGCTCTCATTGATAGTGGAACTGATTTGAATTATATTCAGAAAGGATTAATTTCGTCAAGATATTTTGAAAAGACTACTCATAGTCTTCGAAATGCTAGAGGCCATAAAATGGATATTGAATATAAAATTCCTAAAGCTTAGATATTTACAAACTATATGTGTATACCTGAAAGTTTTGTTTTGCTAAAACCATTTCTAACGAAATTACCTTAGGAATGCCTTTATTCTGGCATATATATTTTATAACCCTATGAGATCAGACTAGAATAACTGGTACTTTTAAAGGAAGAAAAATAGGAATAGATTTTATATCTCAACCATTTTCAAAATTTGTAAATGAAATTAAAGAATTTGATTTCTTTAAAAATAAACAAATTGATTTTCTTAAAAATGAGATTTGCAACTTCACTATAGAGGAGAATTTACAAAATCATAAAATCTAAGGGAAAATTGAAAATTTAATAATTATTTCTCTCTACAAATATGTGAGGACCATCCAAATTTTTTGGGAAAGGAAAAATCATGTAGTCAGCCTTTCATATGACGAAGAATTTTCGGTGGATATTATTCCCACTAAGGCAAGGCCCTGCCAAATGAATCACGAATATTTAGACTTATGTAAGAAAGAAATTAATACTCTGTTGCAAAGGGATTAATAAGGCCCGCAAAGTCTCAAGGGTCCTGTACTTCTTTTTATGTTATTAACAAGCTGAGCTAGAACGAGGAGTGTCTAGATTGGTTATAAATTATAAACCTCTTAATAAAGTTTTAAAATGGATAAGATATCCTATTCCTAATAAAAGAGATTTGCTAGACCGATTTTTCATATTATTATATTGTCAAAATTTTATTTAAAATCAGGTTATTAGCAAATTAAAATTTCTAAAGAAGATAAATATAAAATAGCTTTTAATATTCCAATGGGACAATATGAATGGAATATTATGCCTTATAATTTGAAAAATTCACCTTCAGAATTTTAGAAGATTATGAATGATACTTTTAACCCTTTTAGCAATTTTATTATTGTTTATACAGATATATCTTAGTATTTTCAAAAACATTGAAACCGCACTTTAAACACATCGATTTATTTAAAAACAATTATTATCTAAAATGGCTTGGTCATATCTAAACCAAAAATGCATATTTTCATACGACTATCAGGTTCTTAGGGCACAATATAGAAAAAGGAAAAAAAATTCCTATTCAAAGAAGTATCAAATTTGCTTCCAAGTTCCCTGCTATCATAAATGATAAAACCCAGCTCCAATGATTTTTATGATGCTTAAATTATATTTATCCTTTTATAAAGGACCTAGCCAGAGATACGACCATTTATATGATAGACTTGAATAGAATCCTCAATCTTGGTCGAAAGACCACATAGAAGAAGTAAAACATATCAAGACAAAAGTTAGTAACCTGCCATGTCTCACTTTAACTAATCCAAAATGAAAAAAATATATAGTGGAGACAGATGCATCAGACATTGGCAATGGAGGAATTTTTAAAAAAATGTCTCCTAATAAAGAGTAAGATTATCTTATCAAGGTTTATACTGGAAAATGGACCAATAGGGAGAAAAATTATGCCACGACAGCTAAAAAAATACTGGCTATAGTCAAAAGTGTTCTGAAATTCCAAGGTGACTTGTATAGTCAAAAGTTTGTCATAAAAATTAATTGTCAAGAATCTAAATTCACATAAAGACGTGAAACATGGAGTTTCTAAGAAAATGTTTGCAAGATGGCAAACTTTATTGGGAACATTCGATTTTGAAATTTATTATAAAAAGGGAACATATAAAGTCTTCCCATTTTCTTACTAGAGAATATTTAAGTTAATAACTCTTTGTCTTTTAATAGCATTATGATGAGGCCGTCTAGAAGTTCTTCCTCTAATAGAGGAAGACAGAGAGGAAAAGCACCTATGGGAAAAAATATTTTGGCTCAAATACGAAATCACAAGTTAATAGCTTCAAACATTGCATAAGCATACACAAGCACATCAGGGATTAATATTGAACATTCGATTTACAGGAAATTTATGAATTTTATACAATCCAGACATGTTCAGGGTAATTACCCACCATCTTATTCTTCAACAGTTACTGAGGAAGGAAATAAAAATATTGAAGTATTTGATTAAAATGAAAAGGATGAGGTAACACATCTTCTTGAGCCAATAGGCTTACAATGGAAAGACGATCCATGACAGATTATGACCAAATATTTTGATATAGCATCATATGTTGTCCCAACATACAAATACAAAATGCATTATGAGATAATACTCTCATCCATTGTTTTTGCTGAATTCCAGCACTTTTACCTAGCCACTACTAAAAAGGTTTATAACTTTTCAAAAATTATTTTAAAAAAGATTTTCACCCTAGAGGAATGGGGAATAAGCACAATGATGGAAAGGGAATACACCCATCCAGAGCAAAAGATTGCAGTTTGATTTAATTACTGGGATTATATCGAAAATTTTAATAAAGCCTTGTTATATTAGAATTCTAATAAAAAGCACTCATGATTTATAAAAATATGCTCCATGTCTTTAAATAACATATACCAAATTGGTTTTGTTAGTGGTGGTCTGTCTGTGAATATACTCCTAGAAGAGTATAAGAAATTATATGCTCAATGGATTGATATATCACCCAAATTAATAAAATTACAAAAGCATGATATATATTTTAAAGAAATTTCATTCATTTATTTTTTTCATAGAATTCTCTATTCCATGGATAATGAAATGGACAGTAGAAGTCCAAATGAATGAAGAAGGATTTCCTTGCTTATTCGAGAAAATTTCATACAAAATTTTGGACGAACTTAATCTAGAGAGATGCTGAAGGAAAGGTCCATGGACAGGAAATTATAAACTCTATCAACGATTCTATAAAGGTTAGTAAGCATCAATCAGAAGTCATACAAAACAGATATGATATCAATCCTTTTAAACAAATAAAAAGGAAACTACAAATGAAGAAGAGGGCTATCTCCAAATATGAACTTCTTGCATCATACATGGAAGAAGTCAAGAAAGATTTAATAAAAAATATGGGCATAGATGTTTCAAGCAATATATCTATGGTTACATCCAATGAGGAAGAAGACACTTGTATAGAAGGAGAACCCTAAAGTGTTCATAGCACGGAAGAGATGGACATTGAAACATTTCTTCAATAGTTCAAGAATAAGATAGAAGAATCTTCCAGTTAAACTACAAGGAAAGGATACCAGAAAATACTACATAATGAGACACTAGCTTTTATAAAAGTGAGAATAATTGTATACTTTTATAAAGTTACAAACCCCAATGTCGGTCCAATAATGTAACATGACATAAGCCCTTACGACTTGAGTTTTAGATTTTTCTTCAGGTCCTTTCTATATAAGGATCTCTTTGTTTGAATAGGGCGCAAACTTTGGCCAACCTTTCTAGTATTACTTTCTTTGTATTTCCACGAATATCTAAATAAAATATTGTTGTTGCTTTATACTTTGGACAATTATTGCTAAAAGATACCTAATTAAGGTATTGCTCTTTCCTCATTTATTATTTAAAAAGTTTTAAAGATTTTAATAGCCTAAATGATAGTCTAAGCAACTCGTGTTGGACTAAGAACAACTGAAACTATTAAGACATGGTGAGAAAAGGACTGTTCCGATATTTCTTATCGAGGTAGTGTAGTCCATGGATAAAAAGATCTTGACTTAGTCCGGTGTTCCTTGTAAGGCCCATGTTAGCCATTATTGAGGTATTGTTTGAGCTATTTTTCAATCGTAAAAGTTCTTTCCATCATTAAATTACATGAATCGTAAACGAACCTGTAGTTACATCGAAGCGATCCTGCCCAACTATATGGTATAAGAGCCATATTGATAATAGAAATAGGTGTTGTTAGTCCGACACATTAATTTTATGAATATAAATAAAAAAACATGTTGTTAAAACCAGTAGAAAAGAGGAATATGATATGCCTCAATAACTAGATCTTCTTAATAAATGGACGATTCATAAAATTCAGCCCAAGGTTATATAAGTTTAGCAATATAGGTTTTCCTTCAACAATGCTTAAGTATAACTCATCTTACATATCTCCTATTGATTATATTGTTGATATGACTTCTAGAGCATCTACTTATCATATTAGGGATGAATATAACTTTAGATCATCCACTTCTTATATAAAAGAAGGAAAAAGAGTTGATAAAATTAAAATTGAAAATCATATTGTTACTTCTTATATGGAGCCTACTATATCTAATATGGACTTTCCAAATGGTTTGAATGGATAGATCGGAACTTGATTTTAGACCAGGATCATCGGTAAGAAAAAAGATTTCAAATGAAATTTTCAGCCCAAATGGGAACCTTTTAGAAAATGGTTTTTTCAAAGTTTTGATAAAACACAACAAACATTTTTCCAAGAAGATTTTTATAAAGATATCTCTATGGTTAATAAAGCTATTGCATTTGTACCACAATTCATGAGAAAATACATTTATGATTATATTTCAATGTTAGAACAAAATTTTAAGTTGTCTTATGGTACTATTACCAAATCTCATTTACCTCCTCAACAGTCTTTCCAAATTGAAAAAGATAATAGGACTGTGTATTTTACGACATTCAGAGAAATGTTTGAAAGTGATACTGCTCTTATTTCTGCTAAGCATATTGAAACTTTGATAAGGCAAATTTATACTCAAGCTCATAGAATTCTTATGTATAGTACGATCTGCAATGCCAACAAGAATTTTGAAGAGGATACAAACGACATGATTATTGCCGGACTTACAAGCCAATTAAAGGGTTGGTGGGATAATTCTCTCTTAGAATCCCAATGTATGGACATTTTGAATACTGTTAAGGAAGAAAATGGAATGATTCCTAATGAAGTCTACACCTTGGTCCTAACCATTATAGAATGTTTTTCTGGAAGATGGTCGAATAATAGTGAAACCATTAGGACGATGCTCCAAAACCATAGATGTAAAACTCTTACATCATTTTTGTGGTACAAGGATGTTTTCTTATCTAGAGTTATGGAACTACTTGCATGTAATAACTCTCACTGGAAGTCAAATTTTATAGATGGACTCCCTGCATTATTTTAAGAAAAGGTTAGGAAATCCCTTAGAGGAGATGGGGTGAGTATTAATGGTGATTATTATACTTATGAAAAACTTATATGTGTTTTCACTCAAGAAGGCCTCTCTTTGTGCAACAAGATCATGTTGAATCAATAAATTAAAAGATATCATCTAAATGAAAGACAACAATTAGGAGAATTTTGCGAGCAATTCACAATCGATATGCATGAATCCTCTAAGAAGTCTAATAGACATAGAGGAAAAAGAGATTATAAGGAAAAACATTTTAGGTAGTACAGAAAAAAGAAATGCTTAGACAAGCGTGAAAAAAGGAAAATGGATTATAAGGGAAAAGGAGATTTTTTTAGAAATAATAAATCAAATGTCAGTCACAAATGTGGTAGAATAGGCCATTATGCTTGAGATTTTAAGTCAAAGATAAGATTAAGAATCTTGATCTAGAAGATAATATTAAAGACTCCTTTTGTAAGATCCTCCTAAATTTTTCTTTAGGTCATTCTAGACCTAATTGTAGTGATGGAGAGGATTCCTCTGAAATCGAAGATCTGAGGATTCTTCATGAAGAAAATTATACAAACTCTTCGGAAGAAAAAATGTATATCCTGTTAGATTGGACAAACTTATGATAATAAGGACAAGAACAATTTCTATCAGTTGTATTGTCAATTCGTAGATTTAAATAACAATGTTATTAGTAATGATAATTGGGTAGAGATGCTCAAGATGATTGATGATCCAACGTTAACGTCCCAAATTATTTACAAAATTGGTAATACTATTACCTCTACTAGTAATAATAGAATTCCTAAAGAATATCCCACTCATAATAAGGCTTATACTATGGCAGAAATAAGGAGACAACCAAAATTTTGGTCTCAAAGGGATCATATTCCCACTATAATTCAAGATTTTGTTGAGGAGATCAATAATCTCAAAAAAGAAATATCCTCTTTCAAAAATCATAATATGGTTCTTCATGAGAGAATTACTTATATAGAAAATAAGGATGGTAATCATCATCGGAAACAAGTTATGGGTGATGGTAATCTTACTGATATTTCTAAGGAGTTTACAGTAAATAAGAATTTATTTTTAAAAACTATCGAGCTCATTACAACTCATAAACCCTTGGCAAAAATAACACTTTTTTATGGATTATAACTTGAAAAAAGATTTTATTGCTTTTATTGATAGTGGAGTTGATTTAAATTGTATTCAAGAACGATTAATTCCGTCAATATATTTTAAAAAGACTACTCATAGTCTTCGAAATGCTAGCAGCCATAAAATGGATATTGAATATAAAATTCCTAATGCTTATATATGTACAAATAATATATCTATACCGGAAAGATTTGTTTTGATAAAAAACATTTCTAACGAAATTATCTTAGGAATGCCCCTTTTATGGCATATATATCCTATAACCCTATGGGATGAGACTGGAATAACTAGTACTTTTGAAGGAAGAAAATTAAGAATAGATTTTATACCTCAACCATTTACAAAATTTGTAAATGAAGTTAAAGATATTATTTCTTTAAAAAATAATTAAATTGATTTTCTTAAAAATGAGATTTGCTGCCTCACTAGCGCAGAGAATTTACAAAGTCCTAAAATCCAAGGGAAAATTGAAAATTTAATGAATCAATTCTCTCTACAAATATGTGAGGACCATCCAAAGGTGTTTTGGGAAAGGGAAAAGCATGTAGTCAGCCTTCCATATGAATAAGAATTTTTTGAGTATAATATTCCCACTAAGGCAAGACCCTGTCAAATGAATTCTGAATATTTAGGGTCCTCAAAGTCTCTATGTACCATATGAATAAGAAATTAATACTCTTTTGCACAAGGGATTAATGAGGCCTCTCTATAGTTCTGTACCACTTTTTATGTTAATAAATAGTTGAGTAGGAATGAAGAGTGCCTAGATTGGTTATAAATTATAAACCTCTTAATAATATTTTAAAATGGATAACATATCCTATTCCTAATAAAAAAAAATTTCTAGACCGACTTCATGATGCTATTATATTTTCAAAATTTGATTTAAAATTAGGTTATTGACAAATCCAAATTTCAGAAGAAGATAAATGTAAAAAAAGCTTTTAATGTTCCAGTGGGTCAATATGCATGGAATATCATGCCTTTTGGTTTAAAAAACGCCCCTTCAGAATTTCAGAAGATTATGAATGATATTTTTAATCCTTTTAGCAATTTTATTATTGTTTATATAAAGGATATCTTGGTATTTCCAAAAAAGTTGGAAATGCACTTTAAACACCTTGATTTATTTAAGAAAATTATTATCCAAAATGGCTTGGTCATATCTAAACCAAAAATGCATTTTTTTTTCAAACGAATGTTAGGTTTTTGGGGCACAATATCGAAAAAGGAAAAATAATTCCTATTTAAAGAAGTATCAAATTTGCTTCCAAGTCCTAGATATCATAACTGATAAAACCCAGTTCTAATGATTTTTAGGAATCTTAAATTATATTTCTCCTTTTATAAAGAACCTAGCCAGAGATACGACCATATTATATGATAGACTCAAAAAGAATCCTCAAGCTTGGTTGAAGGAACACATGAAAGCAGTAAAACATATCAAGACAAGGGTTAATAACATGCCCTGTCTCACTTTAGCTAATCCAAATTTGCAAAAGATAGTGGAGATAGATGCTTCATATATTGGCTATGGAGGAATTTTAAAACAAATCTCTCCTAATAAAGGGCAAGAGTATCATATCTAGTTTTATTCAGGAAAATGTAATAATAGCTAGAAATATTATGCCACTAGAGCTAAAGAGATACTGGCTATAGTCAAAAGTGTTTTGAAATTCCAAGGTGACCTGTATAATCAAAAGTTTATCATAAAAACTAATTGTCAAGTAGATAAATTCAACTTTAATAAAGTTGTGAAACATGATGTTTCTAAACAAATGTTTACAAGATGGCAAGCTTTGTTGGCACCGTTGGATTTTGGAATACATTATAAAAAGGGAACATATAATATTCTTCCCGAATTTCTTACTAGAGAATATTTAAGTTAATAACTCTTTGTCTCTTTATAGCAGGATGATGAGGCTGTTTGGAAGTCCTGCCTCTAATAGAGGAAGAGGAAGAGGAAAAACACATATGGGGAAAAATAATATTTTTGCTCAAATAGGAAATCAAAAGGTAATAACTTCAAAAATTGCAGAAGCATACACAAGCACATCAGGAATTAATACTAAACATCTGATATACAGGGTATTTAGGTATTTTATACAATCCAGGCAAGTTCAGGGTAATAACCTACCATCTTATTTTTCAGCCGTTACTGAGGAAGGAAATGAAAATATTGAAGTATTTGATAAGAATGAAAAGGATGAGGTAATACTTACTCTTGATCCAATAAACTTAAAATAGAAAGACGATCCATAGCAGATTATGACCAGATATTTTGATGCAACATCATATGATGTCCCAACTTACAAATATAGAATGCATTATGAGATAATACTCTCATCCATTGGGTCAGCTAAATTCCAGAACTTTTACCCAGCCACAACTATTAAAATTTATAACTTTTCAACATTTATTATAAGAAAGATATTCACCCTAGAGGAATGCGGAATAAGCACAATGAAGGCAAGGGAATACACCCATCTAGAGTTAAAGATTGCAATTAGATTTAATTACTGGGATTATATTGAAAGTTTTCATAAAACCTTGTTATATTAGAATGGTAATAAAACGCACTCATGGTTTATAAAAAGATGCTCTCATGTATTTTAGCATCATATACAAAATTGGTTTTGTTAGTGGTGGACTTTATATGGCCCGTCTTTAAATATACACCCGAAAGAATACAAAAAATTATATTCTGAATGGATAGGAGATTATAAACTCCATTAACGACTCTCTCGAGGTTAGTAAGCGTAAATGAGAAGTCATACAAGGCAGAGATGATATCAGTCCTTTTAAACAAATAACAAGGAAACTATATATGAAGAAGGGGGCTATCTCCAAATCAGAACTTCTTGCATTATACATGGAAGAAGTCAAGAGAGATTTAATAAAAATAAGGGCATAGAATTCTCAGACAATATATCTATGTCTACATGAAATGAGGAAGAAGAAACTTGTATAACATGAGAATCCCAAAGTGTTCATAGCACGAAAGGGATGGACATTGATACATTTCTTCAATAGTTCAAGAACCAGTTAGAAGAATCTTCCAGTTCAGATAAACTATAGGGAAAGGAGACCAGCAAAGACTATATAACAAGACACTAGCTTTTATAAAAGTTAGAATAATTGTATATTTTTATAAAGTTATGGACCCCAATGTCAGTCCAATAATGTAACACAACGTAACCCCTTACGTCATGAATTTTAGAATTTTTCTTTAGCTCCCTTCTATATAAGGATCTCTTTGTTTGAATAGGGGTCAGGCTTTGGCCAACCTTTATAGTATTACTTTCTTTGTATTTCCACGAATATCTAAATAAAATATTATTGTTGCTTCTACTTTCGAGAGTTGCTGCTGAAAGATCCCCAATTAAGGTATTTCTCTTTCCTCCTTTATTATTTAAAAAGTTTTTATGATTTTAATAGCCTAAATGTTAGGCTAATAAACTCGTGCTAGACTAACAATAACTTAAACTATTAAGACATGGTCAGAAAAGGAGTATTCTGATGTCTCTAAGGTAGAGGTAGTGTCGTCCAGGGATGGGAAAATCTTGACTTAGCCCGGTGTTCCTAATAAGGCCCATGTTAGCCATTATTGAGGTATTGTTTGGGCTATGTTGGAACCGTAAAAGTTCTTTTCATTCTTTGATTACATGAATAGTAAATGAACCTGTAGTTACATCGAAGAGATCTTGCCCAACTGTGCCTCAACAACTATATCTTCTTAATAAATGTATTATTCCTAAAATTCAGCCCAAGGTTATTAACAAAATGGGTACTTTTGAAAAAATGGGATTTAAACAAATTGTCAAAACCACAGAAGAAACTATTATTATGGATTCCGATCATAGTACTTTTTGATTATTGTCTGAAAGTTATTTTTCCCCTTAGAGAGAAACATATAGATTTATGCATATTGTTTTGGTTCAAGTTTCTTTTAAGCCACTTATTTTAAGAGGTTTACCTGAGAGCTTCAAGTAGCTCTAAGGGATGGCAAGAATTAGAATATGAAAAAATCCTTGATAAGGAAGGTTCAAACCAGTTTAGCCTATTGCCTTGCTTATTTTAACACCTATCCTAATTTAGAAATTTCTTTGAATGATGAAAATTAGATAAATACTTTAATATGAAGTGTAAAATTGCATGGTTATGATTAATTTCCTTGTACTGAAGTTATATGTTTTTGCTATGGAATTTAGTATAAACCATTATATACTTTGAACCCTATGTGTAAAATTATGAATTTTAAAAATGAAATGGTTCTTATAGAAACATATTTTAGTAAGTCTAAAGTACTAGAAGGCCCATTAAATGGGATGAAATTAACTTTCCTGAGGAGTGGATAATTGAAGAGGTCGCCCCACCCAAAAAATAATATAAACCATAATATTTCTGATATTGAGCAGACACCTGATGGGACAGTAAAAATTAAATTCACTGATCAGAATTTATTGATGAGTTATGTTGATATTATTCCTTCAAGAATGCTTAGATCAAACTCATCTTACATATCTCCTGTTGATTATATTATTGATATGCCATCTAGAGCATCTATTTCTTAGATTAGAGATGAAGGTAACTTTAGAGCATCCACTTCTTATATGAAAGAATGAAAAAAAGTTGATAGCATTAAATTGAAAATCATATTCTTACCTTGATATGGAGCCTACTATGTCTAATGTGGACTTTCCTAATTGTTTCAATGGATGAATCGAAACTTGATTTTAGACCAGGTTCATCAATAAAAAAAATTTCAAATGAAATATTTTCTGCCCAAATGGGAACCTTTATGAAAATGGTTTTTTCAAAGTTTTGATAACACTCAATAAATATTTTTCCAGGAAGATTTTATAAAGATCTTTCGAAGGTTGATAAAGCTATTGCATTTATACCATAGTTCATGACAAAATACGTTTATGATTATATTTCCATGTTAGAACAAGATTATAAATTATCTTATGGTACTTTTACCAAATCTCTTTTACCCCCTCAACAGTCTTTCCAAATTGAAAAAGATAATAAGACTTAGTATTTTACGACATTCGCAAAAATGTTTGAAAGTGATACTGCTCATATTTGCTAAGCTTATTAAAACTTTGATAAAGCAACACAATTACAGGGATGTCTATGTGAGCATTCTAGGAGAGCATATTCTTTCTTTACATGATAGAGTTAGCCATTTATGTTTTGAATTAGAGAAGTCTAAAATCTCTGATAAAGGAAATGAGAAATCTACTCCTACTATTAAATCCCCTCCAGAAGTTAAGGACTTTAAATTATCAATGCTTGATAATATTGAAAGATTGCTTCTTGAAAGGTTTCAGGGGTTAAATATTAATCCCCTCCAACTAAGTGTAGGTGATGTTATTGATAGGAATAATATTTCAAATGAGATTAATAAAATCTCAGAAAAACATGCTAGAAAACCGGTTCAAAGGATATATTACTATCCTAGGCTGACTTCACAAGATTTTCTCCTAGAGGAGCAAGAATATTATGTCTCCAATAGTTTTAGTAGTACATAAATTTATGAGTGAAATATTGATGGTTTTAAAGGTAGGAAAATTTATACTCTGGCTCATAGAATTCTTATGTATAGTACGATCTGCAAGGCCAACAACAATTCGGAAAATGATACAGCCAACATGATTATTGTCGAATTTACAGGCCAATTAAAGGGTTGGTGGATAATTATCTCTTAGAATTCCAACGTATGGCCATTTTGAATGGTGTTAAGGATGAAAATGGAATGATTACAAATGTAGTCTACGCCTTAGTCTTAACCATTATAGATCATTTTTCTTGAAGATGGTTGGATAGTAGTGAAACCATTAGGACAATGCTCCAAAACCTTAGATGTAAAACTCTTATATCATTTAGGTGGTACAAGGATGTTTTCATATCTAGAGTTATGGAACTACCTAAATGTAATAACTCTCACTGGAAGTCCAAGTTTATAGATGGACTCCTTGCATTATTTGCAAAAAGGCTTAGGAAAGCCATTAGAGGAGATGTGTTGAGTATTAATTATGATGCTTATACTTTTGGAAAACTTATAAGTGTTTGCACTAAAGAAGGTCTCTCTTTATGCAACGAGATCAAGTTGAATCAACAAATTAAAAGATATCATTTGGATGAGAGACAACAATTAGGAGAATTTTGTGAGCAATTCGCAATCGATATGCCTAAATCCTCTAAGAAGTCTAATAGACATTGAGGAAAAAGAGATTATAATGAAATGCCTCATAGGTAGTACAAAAAATAGAAACACTTAGACAAGCGTGAAAAAAGGAAAATGGATTATGAGGGAAAAAGGGATTTTTTTAGAAATAATAAATCAAATGACTGTCACAAATATGGTAGAATAGGCTATTATGATATAAATTGTAAGGTCATACATAAGATTAAGTTTCTTGATCTAGAAGATAATAATTAAAGATTCCTTATGTAAGATCCTCCTATATTCATCTTCTGGTGATTATAGCCCTAAATGTAGTTATGGAGAGGAATCCTCTACAAGCGAAGATCTGAGGATTCTTCATGAACAAAATTATATGACCTCTTCTGAAGAAGAATGTACATCCTGTCAGATCGGCTAACCTTGTGATAATGAGGACAAAGACGAATTCTATCAATTGTATTCTTAATTCAAAGATTTAAATATCAATGTTATCAGTAATGATAATTGGGTAGAGATGCTCAAGATGATTGATTTTCTAACGTAAAGGTCCTAAATTATTGACAAAACTAGTAAAATTACGAGTGCTTCGCGCGGAAATTTAACATCACGGAATACATAAAATAATGCTTAAAACCTATCAGTAAGTAAAACTAAAATACTATATTATCTTACATAAAAGATTAATAATGTAAAGGAAAATTAAAATTATTACATCTTATCATTTATCCTTAATAACATAAGCATAAATTAATGATTGTAAAAATACATAGCAGGATCAGTAACTTAAGAAATGGTGTCACTGAGCCACTTAAGATGAGTAAATTACACAATTATTTAATTGTGAAGAAGAAGAAGAAGAAGAAGAAAAGGATGAGGTTCAAAATTTTCGTTGGTTTTAAATGAGAGAAATCCCTCTATTTATAGAAAACAGATGGTAGTGTGAAGAAATATTTATTGTGCCTTATCAGAAAGGTTACAACTATTTGGAAAAGTTGCAACAATTCAGAAAGAACACAACCTTTCATAAAAGTCAGAACTTTTCATAAAAGTCGTAACTCTTCATTAAAGTTGCATCTTTTCATAAAAGTCGCAACTCTTCATTAAAGTTGCATCTTTTCATAAAAGTCACAACTTTTCATAAAAGTCACAACTTCTCATAAAAGTCACAACTTCTCATAAAAGCCACAACTCTTTATTAAAATCGCAACTTTTCATAAAAGTCACAACTTTTCATAAATGTCACAACTTTTGATGAAATAGGAAGGCTAGTATTGGAAATAAACAAATTAAAAGTGAATTATGTTTTGTGGTGGCGCCACATAGGCAGGCCTAAGGTTCTCTCTTTTATATATATATATATATATATATATATATATATGATATATGATTGGTAATACTAGTACCACTACTAGTAATAGTAGAATTCCTAAATAATAGTGCTTATACTATGGCAGAAGTAAGGTGACAACTAAAACTTAGGTCCAAAAAGGATAATATTCCAACTAAGACAAGACCCTGCCAAATGCATTCAGAATATTTAGACTTATGTAAGAATGAAATTAATACTCTTTTGCAGAAGGGATTAATATGGCCCTTAAAGTCTCAATGGTCCTGTACTGCATTTTATGTTAATAAACAGGTTGAGTAGGAACGAGGAGTGCCTAGATTGGTTATAATATATACACATCTTAGTAAAGTTTTAAAATGGATAAGATATCCTATTCCTAATAAAATAGATTTGCTAGACCGACTTCATAATGCTATTATATTTTCAAAAGTTTATTTAAAATCAAGTTATTGGCAAATCCAAATTTCTGAAAAAGATAAATATAAAACAACATTTAATGTTCCTATGGGACAATATGAATGGAATTTCATGCCTTTTGGTTTAAAAAATGCCCCTTCAGAATTTCAAAAGATTATGAATGATATTTTTAACCCTTTTAGCAATTTAATTATTTTTTATATATAGGATATCATAGTATTTTCAAAAACTTTGGAAATGTTCTTTAAACACCTTGATTTATTTAAGAGAATTATTATCCAAAATGGCTTGGTCATATCTAAACAAAAAATGCATATCTTTTAAACGAATGTTAGGTTTTTCGGGCATAATATCGAAAAAGGAAAAATAATTCCTATATAAAAAAGTATCAAATTTGCTTCCAAGTCCTAGATATCATAACTGATAAAACCCAGTTCCAATGATTTTTAGGAATCTTAAATTATATTTCTCCTTTTATAAAGAACATAGCCAGAGATACGACCATATTATATGATAGACTCAAAAAGAATCCTCAAGCTTGGTCGAAGGAACACATGAAAGCAGTAAAACATATCAAGACAAAGGTTAATAACATGCCCTGTCTCACTTTAGCTAATCCAAATTTGCAAAAGATAGTGGAGAAAGATGCTTCATATATTGCCAATGGAGGAATTTTAAAACAAATCTTTCCTAATAAAGGGCAAGAGTATCATATCTAGTTTTATTCAGGAAAATGTAATAATAGCTAGATATATTATGCCACTAGAGCTAAAGAGATACTGGCTATAGTCAAAAGTTTTTTGAAATTCCAAGGTGACTTGTATAATGAAAAGTTTGTCATAAAAACTGATTGTCAAGCAGCTAATTCCATCATTAATAAAGATGTGAAACATGATGTTTCTAAACAAATGTTTGCATGATGGAATGCTTTGTTCTCACCGGTCGATTTTGAAATACATTATAAAAAGGGAACATATAATATTCTTCCCGATTTTCTTACTAGAGAATATTTAAGTTAATAACTCTTTATCTCTTAATACCATGATGATTAGGCCATTTGGAAGTTCATCCTCTAATAGAGGAAGATGAAGAGGAAAAACACCTATGGGAAAAAAATTATTTTGGCTCATATAGTAAATCATAAGCTAATAGCTTCGAACATTGTAGAAGCATACACAAGCACATCGAGAATTAATACTGAACATTTGATGTACATGGAATTTATGAATTTTATACAATCCAGAAAAGTTCAGGGTAATAACCCACTATCTCATTCTTCAGCCGTTGCTGAGGAAGGAAATGAAAATATTGAAGTACTTGATAAAAATGAAAAAGACGAGGTAATACTTTTTCTTGATACAATAGACTTAAAATGGAAAGACGATCACTGGCAGAGTATGACCAGATATTTTGATAAAGCATCATATGTTGTCTCAACTTACAAATACAGAATTCACTATGAAATAATACTCTCATTAATTGGGTCTGCTGAATTCCAGCACTTTTACCCAGCCACAACTAAAAAGGTTTATAACTTTTCAAAATTTGTTATAAAAAAGACATTCACCCCATAGGTATGCGGAATAAGCACAATGAAGGAAATGGAATACATCCATCCAGAGTAAAAAGTTGCGGTCATTTTTAATTATAAGGATTATATAGAAAGTTTTAATAAAGTATTGCTATCTAAGAATGTTAATAAAAAGAACTCATGGTTCATAAAAATATGCTCCCATGTCTTTAAACAACATATACAATATTGGTTTTGTCTGTGGTGGACTTTATATGGCCCGTCAGTGAATATATTCCAGCAAGAATACAAAAAATTATATGCTGAATGGGTTGATGTATAATCCAAATTAATAAAATTACAAAACGATGATATATATTTTAAAGGAATTTCATTAATGTATTTTTTTTTTTTTTTTTTTTATAAAATTCTCTATTCCATAGAGTTCATAGCATAGAAGAGATGGACATTAAAACATTTATTTAACAGTTTAAGAACCAGATAGAAGAATCTTCTAGTTAAACTACTGGGAAAGGAGACCAGAAAAGACTAGATGATAAGATACTAGCTTTTATAAACTTACGTACTCTAATGTCGGTCTAATAATGTAACATAACGTAACCCCTTACGTCATGAATTTTAGATTTTTCTTCTGGTCCTTTCTATATAAGGTTCTCTTTGTTTGAATAGGAGGCATGCTTTGGCCAACCTTTCTAATATTACTTTCTTTGTATTTATTTTTATGAATATCTAAATAAAATATTATTGTTGCATTATACTTTGGAGAATATTGCTGAAAGATCCCCAATTAAGGTATTGATCTTCCCTCTTTTATAATTTAAAACATTTTAAAGATTTGAATAGCCTATTTGATAGGCTAAGCAACTCGTGTTGGACTAACAACAACTTAAACTATTAAGATATGGTGAGAAAAGGAATGTTCCAATGTCTTTATGGTCGAGGTAGTGTAGTTCAGGGATGGGAAGATCTTGGCATAGTCCTGTGTTCCTGGTAAGGCCCATGTTAGCAATTATTGAGGTATTGTTTGGGCTATGTTGGAATCGCAAAAGTTCTATCCATCCTTAGATTACATGAATCATAAACAAACCTGTAGTTACATCGAAGCGATCCTGCCCAAACTGTATGGGATATGTTAGAAGTATACATAACTGTTGTGATATACTAGGGGCATAACTATGATGTTGTAAGATGTTGGGGACTTTGTACCTGCTACCGTAGTACACTTTGGGGCATTATATATGTTCTCGTGGACTTGCTGGGGTGCTTGGCTTATCTCATTCACTGCCGTTTATGACAAGCTTTGTGTGTGACTTTTGTTCAAGAGATTTAATGTCCTTTTTCCATATTTGTTAGGACTTATTAATCATTGTATTGCAGAACCAATTCTTTTGCTTATCATGATGTGATTGCTGTTTAGATATATTTCCTAACACTTATTCTAGGGGTATCAAACTAGTGGGTGGAGGATCTTAGTAGGTTATATTTGTATATATCTCACTGCTTACTTACATGTCTATACAGATATCATTGAATATGGTTAGACTAGTACCTGATGAGTTCATTTACATGGATTCTGTTACTGAGGTGAGCCTTCACATTCTTCATGGAGGCTACTGCTTCAGCTCTATTTAATTATAGCTTATGACTTCTTTTCTAGGTTTTTGCATGCCCAACTGTTGAACTCATGTAACTGTAGTAGATGTTTCATGGTTTTATTGTGGGATTTGGGCTAGATATATATTATTTAAGTAATGTTTTCCTTTTATTAATCAATATATGATTTTAGTTGGATCATTATTTTGATCTAATGAGTATTGTTGAGTTTTGGAGTTTCACATATTTTATCTTTGTGGATAAATGATTTTGTAAGTGTATAGATATTTTGTAAGCCTGACAAGTGCTGTTAGCAGGTGCCACTCACGTCTAGGGGGTAGTTTGGGATGTGACAAAGTTGATATCAGATCCTAGACTTTACGTCCTCGGTCATGGAGAAGTGTTTGGTATAGTCTTGTTCATGGGTATATAAGTGCCTATACTTATGACCATGAGAATGTTGAACATTTAGGATGTTTTCCCTTTTTCATTCCTTGTTAGTGCTTTGAGTAAAATCAAGTCTAACCCTTTAATAATATTTCAAATATGGCTAAGAAATGTGGTTTTTCCTCTGTTGTTCGATCTAATGTATCTGTGGGACATGGTGTAGGACTTGGTATTACCCCCAATGGTAGTCAGGGCAACTATCATCCTACTAGGGATAATGCCACTCCATAACCTAAAGATGTGAATAGGGATCCACCACGAGTTGTTATTGAGGAGCAAGTGCAGTAACATGTCTTTCAGGATGCTCATCAACAGGGCTTGCTGTTGTGGCTACTGTTGTTTTGCTTGTTGATGTCGTGATAAAATAATTGAATGTGTTAGAGGCACTAGTGCCTAATCAAGGAGGAATTCAAGTCCTTCAGACCACTTCCCAAACATAAGAACAAGTTTAGTTGAACTTATGGCTACTCAGACACCTTATTTGGATCCTTAACCGGGTTCTCATCCTGTTGTAACTATAGGGAAACCAAAGGATCTTAAGAATTTCATGGATCTTAAGCTACCAAAGTTCGATGCTACACCAACTTCTGTTGAACCTAATAATTTCATTGATTGTTGTGAAAAGATACTTATTATATTGGGGCTAAAAAAGACTCATGGTGTAGAATTTACTATTTTTAGTTTCAGACTCGAGGGAGAAAGTGAGACAATTTATGGATGGAGTAGATCATTGTTATCATGATCTTGTGATACGGGATGCATTAAATGGTGCATATTCAAATATGGTAGACACTCCCCTTTGTTGTGACTCCCTATTTAGAGATTGAGAAAGTTGAGCATGAAAACAAAATAGCCACATAATGCACGAGCGTTTAGTGGTTCTTCATATAGGGGGTAGTAATGGTTTTCATGGTAGGCAATCCAGACCTACTTAGTCAGAGTCGGTGATGTAGTATTCTAGGAGTGATCATCATCCTAGATATGGTCAACAACAAATGTAGAGGAAGCCTAATAATTCCTTCTAGTTTGTCCATTTGTAGTAGAAATCACAATGGTTGTTGCTTTGGTGTTGGTGCTCCTTGTTATACTTGTGGGGAAAGACGACATATTGCTAAATTTTGTCCTAAGGGAGAGTCTGGTACAGGTCAAGCTACTTCATAGGTGTAGAGGAATGTTGCAGGTGCACAAGCTCAGATTCAGCAAGCTAGGGCCGCTCCAAAAGGTGCTCGTGGATTAGGTCCACAGGGTTCACAAGTGGACCACTGAGATTATTTTCTATGGCCAGACTGGATATCGATGCACCTAATGCAATAGTCACAGGTATTATCACTATTGATTATCATGAGGCATATGCTCTTAGTAATTCGGGTTATATGTATTGATATGTATCTATGTCGTTTGCTATATTTTTTGAACAGAGAGTTGAGACTCTTGTTGTGCCATATATGGTTATGACCCTAGTGGGGGAGACTTTGTCAGTGGATGGAGATTATAGAGATTGTGTGCTATTTGTGTAGGGTAAGTACATAATATTTGCTCTACTTGAGTTGCCGATGTCTGACATTGATGTGATTATGGTCATGGATTGGCTAGCATCATGTTATGCTTTGGTTTATTGTTATTCTAAGCTAGTACATTTTGATTTTCCTGGAGAACTACCTTTAGTGTGGAAAGGCATGACTCCTCTGACACAGAAAAAGTGAAAATATTATGTAAAGGCTTATCGAATGATTCATCATGGGTGCTTCGTTTTATTTCTACTATTCATGATAATCGAGTGGAGTATTTCACTATTGATAGTGTTCTAGTTTTTTAGGAATTTTTTGATGTGTTTCTAGATGACTTACCTTAGTTACCTCCAATGAGGGAAATTGAATTCAACATTGATTTAGTGCCAGGAAATTAACCTATCTCTATTCCTCCATATCGTATGGCTCTAGCTGAGTTGAGAGAATTGAAGGTTCACCTCCAAGAGCTACTTGATAAGGGGTTCATTAGGCCTAGTGTATCGCCTTGGGGTGCACCGGTGTTATTTGTGAAAAAGAAGGGTGTCACAATGAGAGAATATGTATTGACTACAGGCAACTAAATAAGGTAACAATTTAGAATAAATACCAATTTCCTCATATTTATTATCTATTTGATCAGCTACAGAGTGCTACTCATTTTTGCAAAATTTAATTGAGATTAGGTTATCATCAGTTGAGAGTTAATACTGAAGATATCTTTGAGACAACCTCTCGAACCAGATATGGACACTTTGAATTTTTTGTGATGTTTTTCATTTTAACTAATGAACCCACATAATTCATGGACCGCATGAACAGGGTGTTCAAGCCATACTTAGACCATTTTGTGATTGAGTTCATTGATGTCATTTTGGTCTAATCTCGAGGTGTGGCCAAACATGAACACCACTTGTGAATTGTATTGCAGACACTTAGAAAATGAATGCTTTATGTAAAGTTCTCAAAAATGTGAGTTGTGGTTGGGCATAGATTCCTTTTTAGGACATGTGGTGTCACGAGATGGAATCCACATTGATCCAAAACAGATAGAAGCAGTTTGAGATTGGGCTCAGCCTAATACTCCTACAGAGACACGAAGTTTCTTGGGACTTACTTGATACTACAGACAGCTTGTGGAGGGTTTCTAAAAAAAAGCCGCTCTATTGACATGTTTAACTCAGAAAGGTGTGGTCTTCCAATGGTATGATAGATGTGAAGAAGGTTTTCAGAAATTAAAGATTAGATTGACTACTACTATAGTCTTGACTTTACCTACCCCTAAGGGTGGTTCACCATTTATTGTGATGCTTCTATAATCGGTTTTGTATGTGTATTAATGCAGAATGGCAAAGTGGTTGCACATGCTTCCCGATAGCTAAAGATTCATGAGAAGAATTGTTTGATGCATGACTTAGACTTGGCCGCAATCATTTTGCTCTCAAGATTTGGTGTCACTATCACTATGGTGAGCCATGTAAAATCCATACTGATCAATAGAGTTTGCAATAAATATTCAAGAAATCTATATGAATTTGAGGCAAGGACGATGGTTTGAGATACTTAAAGATTATGATCTTACTATTTTGCATCATCATCGAAATGCTAATGTGGTGGAAGATGCCTTGAGTAGGAAGTCTATGTGTAGCTTGGCATGTATTGTTGCTGAAAGGCGAACTATGGTTATGGATATTCAGGATTTGGCAAATCAGGGAGTTCGACTTGATTATACATTGCCCGAAAGCTTGCTTGCTGATGAACGCTCAAGTACACCTCATCCAATACTAGGTGTATATGATTGTAATCTAGTATAAATTCCAATAAGGAGTTGGGGTCGAACCCACAAGGAGCTGTACATGTTCGAATTTAGTTACGAAGTTATAAACGTGGTCTAATTGCTTATAGGAATAAAAGTTATCAAAAATATTTAAAAAAATCAAAAGGGTGACCCGAATGTCAAATGGAAAAATTGGTTTGTTAGTTAATAATTATAGCAGCTACGAAAAAAGGGGAATCAATAAGTAAAGAGGAATTCTTGGGGATGTGATCGATTATAGGATCATTTTGCTATATGGATAATTAGATTTTACTAACAATTTGTAAATCTCAGTGGATAGGCTAGACTATAGATGCAATATTTTTCTTTCGAACAACTATTACAATTCAAGAGAGTTCTCTCGAACCTCGACAAGCTTAACATTAGAAACTACCCAATACCTCAATTTATCTACTCTCTCAAGCTAGATAGGTATAATCGAGTTTAGGATTCATTCTCTCGAGTTGAACCCACAACAACCCAATAACTACAATCGTCAATCAATAACCTTAGTTCTAAACCTCTTTCTCAACCAAGCCTAGATCACTAAGTTGAGGTGAAGTCTGCATGTCTGTAAGTCCGTCTGTCGGGTAATTAGTGCCCGACTCAACAACATCCTTGTCTACACTAGAGCCCATCATCGACGTCTCTTTTAGTGATGCCAACACAACATTCTCAACTATAGAACCCTATAGATCTACTAGATTATCATACACGACATAGTCTCTAACACCGAGCTCCTCTTCATCGGTCTTTTCCTCATACTCATCTACATCATCAGCCTTAGAAACATCTCCGGTCGTAATAGCGGGAGGCACCTCAGAACTGGCTGGAATATCAGTGCTCGATACATTGGGAATCTCCATCGTACCAAACAACATTGATAATTCAGTGGAGTTTAGCTCGTCCACATCTCTCCTCAACCAAGCAATATCGGTCTTTAAGGCCGTCATAATGGCAGAATCATCCCGACCCCGCTCATAAGCCTCTACCCTCACAGCAAGGGCATCTAGTGCAAGTCAGTGACCATCAATCAGCTGTTGATGCTCTCCCATCTCAACCTTAATCAAGGACAAGGCGGTAGCAATATCCTTCTCTATCATCATAGGCACAACATCCTTAACTCGGGAGGCACGCTGATCAATATATTGGGCCAGATGACCCATCTTGTATAACATGGCCTAGGTGAGAGGGGGTTAGGAAACAATAGCTGCAGCAGCAATAGAGGGAGGGGCTGTAAGAAATGAACTAGAAGGGCCAGATGTACTTATAGGCTTACTGGCCTAAGGAGTAAGTATTGCCTTGGTTGACAGAATGTCAACATCAACTACTAGGGATGTATCCACTAGTCTAGCTCTCCTCCTATCGACCTCTTATCTCAAGTACTCATCCTCGATACGTTAGTTTTAAATAGAAGAGGTCGGTGGCACCTCTATATCCATCTTCTAATTCCTAAGGACACCGGCCAGCTGGCATAGCTTAGTAATAAATACGGAGAAATAAAAAGAGGTGTGGCTCTGCCTAGCCCTCATACCCATCTCTTTCTCAATGAATAGACCAAATTCAAACTCTGTCTATCTTTAAATGAACCTAGATAGGCAGTATTCGAATGTCGGAGGATTGATTCATTTTGGGAAAGAATGATGGTACTGCTAATAAACCCGAACCAGCATTTGGTAGCAACATTCATGTCCTTCTTCTAAACAAGTGCCCCTGCCTTGATCGACCTCGGTGTCATCTCAGAGATGAGGGGTGCCAGCCAACCCTTAAGATCATCTAAGGTCTTCTTCTTGATGAGGTCGATATAGTGACACATAATGTCCCGTGAACACCCGAGTACCTCATTCATCTCCGTGCTTCCACACTTAACCTTCCTCTCCCGAACAATCTTGAAGTCAACTAGTTTGAAGGCACTTGCCTACTTCTTCTCTTTTGGCACTAACTCCCCGTATGCCGAATAAAACACTCGGACCCAAGTTAGGGATATAAGAACTCGGGGTTTTGTAAAAACCTCAAATTTGTTGAACTTCAGGGTGTTCCACACTTCAGGATACCTGTCCACCACACCATCAGTGCACAACCACTTTTCTTCCAAATAGTACTCGAACCCTCAACTTTTAGTCTGGTGAGTGACCGGGGAGGAGGATCTTGAATTGGTGTTGCTGGTACCACTGTCTAAGCTGGAGTTCGAGATGGAGGAGGTGTAGAAGGCACGTGATCCTAGAAGGATCATTCATAGTTGTGGAGCGTAGCTCCGCTCTCCTAGCCTGTAGGAGTTGGTTATCTTCTGACTTAAAAATGGATGCCGAAGAACTGTCCTCACACTGACCCTCACTGCTGGAGAGAGTGAGGTATGTAGAATCAATACCCTCACTATCGGAGTTCACCTCCACAGGTGTCGGTTGCACAGGGCCCTTTCCCCCTCTTGGGGGATGTTTGGTAGTCGGGGCCCGCGAGGCAGCAACCTCCTCATTGATCACTATTACTCATGCCCTCTTTAAGGGCGGGTTATTCCTTGCTGCTACTTTGGTTCTAGCCATTTCTGCAACACAAAAATCATCACACGCTAGATGCAATTCGAAGAAACAACAAAGTATGAAAACTACAAAAAAAGACTTGTCGAACCATTCGGTGAGCCAAGTTAGGCTCATCGAAAGTTCCAGAGTATGATCATTGAAAAATAAAAGCAGGTTGGCGATGTATAGGACCAATCGATGGATCGCTAATTTAACATTTCAAGGACAGTTCATCCAATTCTAAGTGTCAACGATCGCTAGTCAGTATATAACCCAAATAAATGAGTTGGGGTCGAATCCCACATGGAGTGGTACGTGTTTAAGATTCAATAGGAAAGTAAAAATGTGATCAAGTCAGTCATTGGAGTAGACATTTACGAAATAAAAATGTAATTCAAATTAGGGGGTGACATAAATTTCAAATAAGGGGGTTTTGGCTTTTAATTATCAACTACAATAGCAACAAATAATACGAAATTACAGTAATGAGATGGGTTCTTGGGATGTGATTCGATTATAGGCTAATGTAGACAAATGGGTAATTGCAACTACTAGGAAATAGCTGAATATTAGTGAATAAGATAGACTATAGAGGAGGTAAACTCTCTCAAAAAATTTACCCCGAATGAAGTTGATTTCTCTCGAACATTGACAAGCATGCAAAATAAGAACAACCTACGCCTTAGTCCATTCACTCTCTCGAGCTGAATGTGTGGAAAAGGGTTTAGGATTTACTCTATCGAATTGAGCCCATGACAACCCAATACCCACAAACCATCAATCAATAATCTTGGTTTTCAAACCTCTCTCTCGAGCAAGCCAAAAACACAAAGGTAGAACTGCATTTGCAACTAGAATTATTTAATTTACACCACAATTACTGATTGAAATCACTGCTAAACAACAATTAAACTAACAATTCGCAATACCCATAAACTAAATCAGCCCGTAATCACATAATCACACCCCAAGAATTGGGGTTTTAGCTAGACATTATAAAAAGATAAAAATCGTTACCAAATTGAGTTTCTATCAACTGGGTAAGACTGATTTCATCTTAACAAAGGTCCAAATTGAAGAATCTCAAAGACCCACTTCCAATATCTCAAAAGAAAAAAAACTTCAATTCTTCAAAGCATAAAAATCGTTACCAAATTGAGTTTATATCAACTGGGTAAGACTAATTTCATCTTAACAAAGGTCCAAATTGAAGAATCTCAAAGACCCACTTCCAATATCTCAAAAGAAAAAAAACTTCAATTCTTCAAAGCTAAGGAAAAACTTGTCTCAATACTCAGAATTTGATATATTTAAAGTCTGATACTTAAAATGATTAAAAGCTACTAAACTAATTGTTCAAAAATGAATTTATAGTCACCCAAAATATGTTGCAAAGGGCCATTCGGCGCAATAAATCTTGATCGCCGATCAACTTGCTCTACGATCAAGATCCGCCCTTTGGTCAATGACATCACCTTTTTGCCTTGGCCTTCAGCATCCTCCAAGTCTGTAAGTTTGGGCGATCTACATTGCATCGCGGAACCACTCAGTGATCCGTCGACTGCTCCTTTCTTTCGCCAAGTTGATTTTCTCCTTCAGGCTTGGCACACTGGAACTTTAGGTGATCAAGAAGTTGTTTAGCGATCCACCAAGTCTACTTGGCCTGGAACATTAGTCACCCAAAATATGTTGCAAAGGGCCATTTGGTGCAATAAATCTTGCTTGCCAATCAACTTGCTCTACGATCAAGATCTGCCCTTTGGTCAATGCCATAACCTTTTCGCCTTGGCCTTTAGCATCCTCCAAGTCTGTAACTTTGGGCGATCTACATTGCATCGCGGAACCACTCAGCAATCCACCGATTGCTCCTTTCTTTCGCCAAGTTGATTTTCTCCTTTACGCTTGGCACACTGGAACTTTAGGTGGTCAAGAGGTCGTTCAGTGACTCACCAAGTAGACTTGGCGATCACCAGGCGTACCTTTCTTCATTCTTTCAGCTTGCTTTATTTCTTTTTGCAAATTAGTGTCCTTGCTTTGTTCCTCAATCCAAATACCTAGAAATCAAAGGTTTCACATCAATTATTGGCACAAAATAAGCATTTGAGGACACTAAATCATTATAAATAAAGCCCCAAATAGGTCCAAATCTCGGACTCATCAATACCCCCAACTTAAACTTTTGCTTGTCCTCAAATAAAACTCATGTTCAGCAGTTAAAAAAGGATGTCTCAAACAGTGCTACACAAGACTCAATCATGAGTGCATAAAAAATGACTCAACTTACCTATGCAAGGATCAATTGTGCACTCAATGCTTCAAGTTGTGACTCATCATTACCAAAGATTCTCAAGTTCACAATACTTGCTTCAAATGTAAGTTAAAGCTCAACAAAGGTATTGCAATGCCCTCACACAAAAAATGATTTCACAGTCACATACTATTCTTCAAGAATTTATAGTTTCGAAAGCATATGTAACTCTCACACTCACAAAGATGGACACATGCACGACTTCACCCATAGGTTTACCATTATTTTTCAATAAACTTTTGTTTTAGCTCACTCAAGATCAAAAATGTCTTTCCAAGGTTTGTAAAGGAGCAGAGTGCAAAGGTATGGTCATTTAGTCTCAGTGGCTGCTATCCTCATGAAATGCTATATGAAAAACACTATCTTTCCATTTCTTCAACATTTTCATCCTTGATCAAAAGTCACCCCATTGTTCACTTCTCATGAACTATTGGACACCCCATTTCTTTCGCATTTTCACAATTTTATTTCAAAGCTTTTTCATTCATTTTTTTTATCTTCTTTTCTCTCTCTTTTTTTTATGGAGGGGTTTCATCTTTTTCACAACCATGGATTAAAAGGGGACTTCTTTGAAATTCTAGATTTACCTTCTCTTTTCACCACACCCCAACTTAGGCTTTTGGCCTAAGTTGTCTATTCAAACAAATCACAAATCATGTGGATTATGGGTGAAGGCATAAAGAAAGGTCACAATTTCATCAAGTTTCTTCCCAAGTAAATGGTGTTCAAGCAAAGTTCACACACTCACGAGGTTGGCCATAAAAGAGGTATAATGTCAAATTGTTTCTCTCTTAAATATTGTTGCCTAAGATCATTTCAAGCGCTTGCATCACTTAGTCAACTGGACCAACTGGGTAAATTCTAGGTGTCATCACACAAGGTTCATGGCAGGCTCATCACTCAAGGCATTGGCACCGATATCAAACAAGACTCCACACTTTTGCTATTGTGCAATGTTCATCACAAGAGGCTCCATTCGATAATCGGCTAGTCACAACAAGATGCAAAAAGTTTACATATTGTATATGCAACGTCATTTGGCCCCATCGTAGCCACACAATCATTTTTGTTTGATTTGAGAGCACTATTCAAGACATGAGTATTGATTGCAATTGATACTCAAATTTGCACAAGACCAACTATAATTCAATACATAAAAGGTGGCAGAATTTTTCAAAAGGGTCCAAAAACCATTTGCAATTAACATAAGGAGCCAAAAGGAGGTTTAACCGTAGCTTGATTAGCTTGGGGAGCTTGGTTAACTTGAGGAACTTGACACTCTTGCGGAGCTTCTTCATTGACATTGCTACCCTCTATTCTCCTTGTGTTAGCCCTTAGTGTATTCATATCCTGAAGGCACAAAAGAAATATTAGGAGATGGATTTTATAGAGCTAAACTCCATGGCATGACTTAAGAGTAATGAAAAAAGTGTAGTTTCCTAACATCTTATTGCCTCTCATTCATAATCATGGCGCGCTTCACACTATGAACTAGACTTTACAAGACGTGGCTTATGAGACATCATCCTAGAATCATTCTAAACTTTGTGCTTTGATTACCAAGTTTGGCATGACCCGGGAGTACCCAATAGATGTGATATGGCGTACTTGACCCTGAAAGGTCTAATACAAGCCCTTAGCATAACATAAACATAAGATAAAAGAAATTATGCAAAATTTAAAAACTTTTATCCATATAGTCTAAGTTTTTTTATAAAAGCAAGGGGAAGTCTAACATGTCTCAATTAGCCATGTAATACAATTATTGAATTAAAAATAGGGTCACAACCCTTCAACATAATTCGACACATAAAAGCACTTGAAAGAAACTACTAATGACTCATACGTCCTCGAATATTGAGGACTCACCACAAGCTAGGAGATCACCTTAAGAACCAAAACCTACACGACAACAAATTTGGTCTAAGGCCACACCAATTCTAGACAACGCTTAAAAAGTGTTGCCAAAAGTACCTAAGGGAACACTTTCAAGGTGTGACTTTTGCGTAGGGTTTTTGGCCACGAAAACTTTGGCAACACTTTTAAAGTGTGATCTTTGTAATTATAGGCTACACGTTATAAGCGTTGACAAATAAAAAAATTATTGGCAACCCTTATTTATATTGATGACAACGCTTTTAAGTGTGCCATATTGAAACTCTAAAAACAAAACTTCACAAGTGTGCCCTATTATGTCTCATAAAATCATAGCTAAAACTAATAATACTCTCCCCCTTATATCTAGTTTCCCCCAATTTCTAAAATGCAAGAGTGCCCTAAATTTTATTCTGGTGTTTTTTCTTTCATTCATACGAGTTTTTCATTGTACTTCTCAGCTATTTAGAAATTTTCATCGCGCATCTGAAGAGTATCTTCTATGAAATAACTGCTTTTGGTTTGTCTATTTCTCCATGGTAAAGTATAGATTTTGTTTGTTGATTTTGCGACCCAAAAAGACTACTTTTGGTTTGTCAATTTTTGCAGATCTGTTTGAGTTCAACTACGAGTTTTCTTACTGATAACAACGATGAAGATTACTAGGCTGATGAGAACGTAGTATAATACAAGGGTGCTCAAAATTGTTGTTGACACTCTCTTTAAAAGCATAGTATCACTCTGATTTTGCAAGAACCGATGTGTTTATATCCTTCTGTTGATCTCTTCTTATGTAGATGTTACTGAGCCATTGTTGATGCAAATAATAATCTCGCTTGCCCTACTTCCACAGTTTTTTTTTTTTGTATAAAATTGCTAAGTTTAATTACTTGGAAATGTGTCCTATTAAATTTTACTTTTCTTTGAAGTGAGTTTCTTGAAAAGCACATTTATGAATTTTTCTAGGTCATTTTGTAGAGAATTATTACAAACGTAATTGGAATAATCAATATTTTAAGTCTTTCAAAAGAATTGGACCAAGGCCGAAATCGTCTTCTCTCTGTACTTTTGTTTTCAGTATGTAGATCCTCACCTCACCATGCATGCATTTATGATAAAAAAGGATTTTACTCACATAAACTTATAAGGTTTATAGAGATCCACAACTCAAGATGAGACCTATTGAGATAACGTTACCTGATCATTAAACTTTTAACTTAACATGATATTTCAACATCAAATATTTTAGTCTAACACTGAATCTCTTTACTAACAAGGCTTGAATTCCCTGATGGTCAAGTTGAAATTATTTGAAATTTATCTAGAAATAGAGTAGTTTCTTCTCTGAAATGTAATTGAAATATTATAACTGAAATATCTAGAAATAGGCTCAAATGAGATGATAATTCTTGAGACATTTTAGTATGAGAATGTCTAAGGACTTCTATTCTCTGACCCAATAGTCTATATTAAATAAACATGATAAAGAAGCTAAGAGTTTGTTTTTGTTTCATATGTCATTTTTACAATGTTATTATATTTCACAGCAACAAGTTAACTGTGTTTATTGTAAATGGTAAGTGCCCAAAATTGCATTAATAAGAACTAGATTAAAAAGAGGCCATGGTAAATGCCAGTGCTGCTTTCCATTTTTGGAGATAGTATTTTTTCAATGTCCATAAACATGTATAATGGACAAAGCTACATAAGTTTTCTGATGACCTCTCTAGGCTATGACTCATGCACATCTTAGACTCAATTTATATCTTAATAAGAACTTTTCTTTGAGTAGAAATAGAAATGAATCTTACTTATTTTTTTATCTTTTTTTTTTCAAAACTATGCTGTCAATATAATTCTGTATATGAGATTGCAAAAACAGAAGCATCAGCAAAGCACATAAGGTTACACTGCAAACCTGAGTTTTAGATCTCTAATGTACAAATCAAGTTGAGGGGGAAATGATCAATTCAAATGCAAGAGTGCAGATCACCAAAAAACCAATATGCATAAAGGACGGAGATATTAATCAAGTCGAGAATGGGGCTCACACACATAAATGCCTCAATTTGGTGTTGACCTTCCATTCATGTTATCTCGAGGATTCTCAGGAGGATGAGCTCTTGAAAACATCTCCATAACAGACCTTAAGGTTCTTATCCTGAGGCATATGTTCACAAAAATCGAGATTGATGCTCATGCTTATTATTATAACGGGCTTATTGGTTGAATCAACATTGTTGCTTCCTTATGGTCCATTTGGACCATGCTGCACTTGGAATGTATCTCTTGTCATGTTCATAAACATGTTCATCAAATCAGGAATGCCGTTGCCATCAAATGACACTGATCCAAATGGTGGAGGCATGGCATGACTTCTAGGTACCCCACTAGGTTGTTGATTTGTTTCTTGTCTATGGCTTGAAGAGGTTGAGCTCTGATCATTCTATCTCTTCTGTTACTTTTCTTTCAAATTTTGTTCTTCTACCCATATATTTTCCTTGACAGAATCATTATTAGGATCCAACTACAATGCTTTTGTGAATCCCTTATCTATGGCATCACGGTTTTTCCTTTGAGCATAATAGACAAAACCCAATCAACTGTTATCCTTGCTATAATTGGGGTTGATTGCAATAGATTTTTGGCAGTCTTTAAGTATTGCTTCATATTGTTGGATCTGGGTTAAAGCAATTACCCTTGTGATTTTAAGATCTTAAGATCTCAACAAGGTTGTTTCGATTGAACATAGTACATCCTGATTTTTGCATCTCCTCCAAAGCAGTATGGAATATCCTTGATGCTTTATCCAACTGAGCCTGATTATCGTTTCCATATGGAAAGCTTCTGAAATAGTGAGTTATAACCTCTATTTACTTGAGAAACCCTCTAATTGAATTGTTCTCATGTTTTAATCTCTTGCATTCATCTTTTTAATCTTATCGAAGCAAGCAAGATCGTAACTATATGAGGAACATGTCCAAGTTATTCTAGTCAAAATATTGAGTTAGGCCTTAACTTTATGTTTATCTGTGAACTTATTTTATCACAATTTTAATCATTATAAATAGATATCCATCCTTTACAGGTGAACTGTGCAGTCCTCCATGCTCAAGTTGACTCAAACAATGATGCTTGAGTTTTGATCCAAATTTATCTTGTTTTTCCTTGACTAGTTTCTACTATATTGTGGGATTTCTACTTGACCTATAATTTCCAAATGGTTAACTATTTATTCAATGGTAAAAGTAAGATACTTTATCTCTTAAACTTTGAAAGAATACCATTTTTTACAAGTGCATACCTATCTTGTTATCTTCAATGCTAGGATAATAGTGGTTGCTGCATTATTATTGGTTCAGCCATGTCTTGACAGTGCCATATGGAAGAAGTATCCGATAATGAAATATCTTTTGCATGTTCAAATGGATCCAAGAAAATTGGTAGGCAATAAAATTTCCCATTTCCCCTTACAAATAAGTATCTTTTTACTTAAATAATAGTGCAGTTTTTGGTTCACTATTTTAGTTTCATGGCTTTGTATGTATGGAAATGTTAAGAACAACACTTTCTTTTGCTGTGATAGCAAAACCTTGCTACAATATGTAAGTCTAAGATATAGTCATTGGGATTCTATCTATTAAAGAAGATGAAGGAAGAAAAAATATAGTGATGCAGCACTCTTGTTGCACTACCCTTAAAATACTAAATATCTAGATTATTGCTTGTAGAACTAGATGCACTTTTTGAAGTAGCTCTAGGTTTAGTGAACTTGAATTGTATTGCACATTTGGAAATATCTAAAGGTTTTAACTTGCCATATGATGTGGTGGTGTTGATTTCTTAAGGATTTTGTCTCTTCTGAAGCCTCTTGAATGTATTTAGTTTTATTTTAGAGGTTTGGTGTAAAATATAGGTTTCATATGCTTACTTTATAAGTTGAAATTATTCATTGTTTTCCTAGCTAAATGGCTGACCAATGATTTAGTTTTTGAGGTATATGAATATCCACATTTTATTATATTTTGACATCAAAAAGGTAATCTGATTACTGATATCTTTGTGTATGCTATGTTTATGTACGAAAAACTCTCAATTTTTTTAAACAAGAAGCTGAGAAAGAATAAAGTTAGATGAGGAAAAAAAGTGAAATATAGACTTTGACAATAATTATAAAATAACGTATAAACTAAAACTTTGACAAATAAAAGGTATACTTCCTTTCTTTTAATCATGTCACGTTCTTTCCTCTTTAATCTATTATGAAAATAATACTATTTTCTTAATTGAAATCTGATTAACCTTAAACTGCACATTTTTTTTTATATATATTAAGGGCATATTTACTTTGATACTACAGGAAACAAAGAATTCTAAAACTTTTGGTCTTAAATACGTTGCAATATTTGTGTGATACAAAACTTCTCACTAACGATAAAATAGAAAATTTATAGCTTGACATTTTTCAAATATAGACATATGTCATATCTTTTTAATATATTGACAATTAAATGGTGTTACATAACATTGGAAAGAAGATAATATATACTTTTCCTTATTAGAGCTAATATTTATATTTTTCCAGCAAGTTCTACATAACACTAAACAAATTAAGGAGCATATTGATTTACGGATTACTCAAAACAAGTTAGAAAATATATTTTTTTTCGAACATAGAATAGCCAGCTTCTTTAGAAATCTCCTATTTATTTTCAGCAACACCATTGTTTATTCCCCAAATTAAACTCTTTAATATTTTGTCGCACTTGAACTCATATACAATATTGTGAGAGAAATAGGTAAGCATATTTTGTCATGAAATTATGTGTGGATTAGCTGCAACAGGCAACCCAATGTTGGCCAAACAAAAATTGGAGAAAAGGGCATAGAATGCATGTAACAAATGTCAAGAAGGTGAGTCATCGGTTAGGAGGAGTGAGAGAGTGAGAAATAAGGCTTGCGAATTCAAGAATGATCCGAATAATGATTGCAAAGGACAACAAAGAAGAACAACAAAGAAAAAATAAGAATATTTTGGGAAGAATGAGTGAGGCTTACTAGAAGGAGGTCGAGTTTATAGATTATTTCTAGGCGTATTAAAAATCTTTTCTTTTGCAGTTCTGGTAATATTTGACAGTTTATTATCAATGTAGATTTGATACTGTAATTAATCTCCTAACCCTTGTCATGCGGCTTTTCTATCTCTAGATTTTGTGTTTTGAACAAAGAAATGTCACATAATTTAATTAACATAATCCAGTTGATTATGTGAACAATTGTTTGATATGATAGTTGCATCAACCACTTTTATATTTTCTTAACCGGAAAAACAATATTCAGAAAATTGTTTGCATATTTGAGTATTTTAGTAATTTTTATTATTATATTGTCTCCTATCCTATTATCCTCTATTGCCAACTCTTCCTAGTGAAAACGTTAGCAAAACATTGGGAGTAATTGCTTTTTGTTTAATGACTGAACGTGGTTAGCCATGACCAAAACTTCTCATTGATACTCCATTATTTCACTCATTATGTTATGGCTTATATTTTGTAACACATAACCCAATTTACTAAACTATAATCATCATATTTATTACAGGGAAGAACTATCAATAATAATGGTCTATCACGACCCGATTCCTCGGGTCATGATGGGACCTACTTTAACACACTAGTAGGTAAGTCAAACCCGACCCATTACAACAAGTAATGAGTACAAGGGTAGAACTAAACAAAAAATAATACAAACAATAAGAAAAGACAGAATGGAAGTGAACAAAAACCATATGCAAAGGAAACCCTCCAAAAACCTAGAAGTCATAAGTAGAGAGCTATCTGATATGAACTAATACAAGTCCCAAATTGGAACAGAACAAGCCGTCTCAAAGGAAAAAGACTAGCTAACATATTTACAAAAAGAGACAGGCTAATCTTAGACCCCAAGTATTCACCCTCGTCTCTGATATCCAAAAGCTCTAAAAGACGACACGAACGATCACTACTGGTAGCTAGTACTAGGACCTGCATAAGGAAAATAATGTAGAGTGTAGCATAAGTACCAAAACAAAAGGTGCTGAATAGGCATCATAGGCCAACCAAGTAGGAAAAGTAATGACAATCCCATAAGTTAAAATCTAGACACAAACAAAGGTCAAAGTGGATATAAAAAATAAAACAAACAAACATATCAAAAGTTAATCTAGGTCTAACAAAACTAAAAGGATTTCCATAAGCCTATAAGGTCCACTCGTGTGTACCTTTAAATATAAACCTGAACGGATCCCCATAAGCCTAGCAGGTGCACATAATAGCAAAGTTTATAAGAAGAAGTTCACAATGCTATGCAAATGCCTAAACATAGGACGTAACCCTTCTAGTAACCCATCAGAGCAGTAGAGATAGGGAGAAAAGGCAGAAAGTCCACAATTCTATAAAAATGCCTAAACTTAGGCTTATACTATCATACCCAAGTTTCTTACGCCATACTACAAGGATCTAGTCCATCTGATCAATGTCAGAGACATATCAAATTTACTAGGTTCATGGGTCTAAGGAGTCACAAGCCTAGCCTAAACTAAGGCCAAACATGTTTTAAGAAATAAGTCAGAAAGCAAGCAAGTAACATAACATGCTGCAATTGACATACGATGTCCAACTGACATGGTATTACCCTCGAAATAGTAGTAATGAATCCTAAATTATGGTATCTAAGAAGAAAAGTAGGAATAACTAGGTACCGACCCCGAATTCACACTAATCATTACGAATTTACACGTTCATCATATATCTAATTGGAAAGGAAGTCCTAGTTTACTTGTAGGCTAACCACATGTGCTCCAAATCAAAAGGCCAGAGCTTTCCCCTTCACTATGGCCTGTGAATGCTGCCACACTATCAAGAATAGGATTACAATGTTAGTATGGTCATTTCAAAACAAAAATCGCCTAAATTGGAGACGTACAAATTTTAGAGTCAAACAAGAATCATTGGTTCCATTTCGAAATTCTCCGAATTGACTTTGTCAAATGGAACTAAATTGTTCCTTCAAATTTTGTCCCAAAATTTAACACAATTCCTAGCCCAAATCAGCAAAAAATATAACAATCAATGAAATCACAATTTAAATCTAAAATAAGAGAAAGGTAGCAACTTCCCAAAAATATTTACCTTGAACGGAGGCCGAACAACAAAATCCAATCACTCCACCACATATCCCCAAAAATTATTGATGCGTGGGACTTGAACTTATAAAACTTGGAGCAAAAACAAAGGAGAAATCAAAATTTTAGTAAGGCTGGTCTCAAATGACTTTACTAGATAGGCCAAAAAGCTTGCCAACGTGAATTTGTGGCATCCGTGCGTGCCAATTATCATCTCTGAACGTGGTGCTTGCATGTGGACGCATGATGAGTACGACATTGGACTCATTTAGGAATTTATTTATACAGATTTAGTGTCTTCAAATGCTTATTTTGTTCCAATAACTGATGTAAGACCCTTGATTTCAAGATATATCGATTGAGAAACAAAGCAAGGACACTAATTTGCAAAAAAAAATGAAGTGAGCTGAAAGAATGAAGAAATACAAGCATGGTGATTGCCAAGTCCACTTAGCGAGTCACCGAATGGCTACTTGACTACCTAAAGTTCCAGTGTGCCAAGTCATGAAGGAAAGAACCAAGTTGGCGAGAGAAAGGTGTAGTCGGCGGATCGCCAATTGGTTCTGTGATACACTGTTAGATTGCCAAAAGTTACAAACCTTTAGCATGTAGAGGGCCAAGGTAGAAGGGTGATCGAAATTACAAAAGCGCGGATCGCCGAGCCTGACTTGCTTCACTGAGTGACTTTACGCAAAATATTTTTGGCGACTATAAATATGTTTTTGAACATTTAGTTTATTAATGAATTACTCTTTAGAACATATTTTTATTATGTTTTGAACTGTGAGACAAATGTTCTCTAGTTTTCTTTAGCTTTGAAGAATTAAAGTTTTTCACTTTTGAGATATTGGAAGTGGGTCTTTGAGATTCTTCGAATTGGAACTTTGTGAAGATGAAATCAATCTTATTGAGTTGATAGAAATTCAATTTGGTAACAATTTTTATCTTTTTCTAGTGTCTAGTTAAAACGCCAATTCTTTGGAAGTGATTATGTGATTATGGGATGATTTAGTTTATGGGTATTGCTAATTGTTAGTTCAAATGCTATTTAGAAGTAAGTTTAATCATTAATTGTTGTTTAATTTAAGAATTATAGTTGCAAATGCAGTTCTACCCTTGTGTTTTTGGGTTGGTCGAGAGAGAGGTTTTAAAACTAAACTTATTGATTGATGGTATGTGGGCATTGCGTTGACGTAGTTTTAACTCGAGAGAGTGAATCCTAAACCAATCCCATACATCCAGCTTAAGAGAATGCATGGACTATGGTGTGGGCTGTTCTTATTTCTCTTTCTTGTTGATGTTCGAGAGAAATCAACTTGGTTTGGTATAAATTTTTTGACAGAAATTTAATCTCCTCTATAGCCAAGCTTACTCCCTAATATCTAGCTATTTTCTAATAGTTGCAATTACCCATTTGCCTATATTAGCCTATAATCAAATCACATCCCAAGAACCCGTCTCATTATTGTTATTTCATGTTGTTCACCACTATTTGTAGTTGATAATTTCAAACCAAAACCCCCTATTTGGCATTCTTGTCACCCCCTACTTTGGATTATGTTTTTATTCGATCATTTTTATTCCTATGACTGATTTGATCATATTCATACTTCATAATTGACTCTCAAACATGTACGACACACTACGGTATTTGACCCCAACTCATTTGGTTGGGTTATATTCTGATTAACAACTGTTGATGCTTAGAATTTGATAAAATGTCTTTGAAATGCCATTAATCAAAATGGCGTCGCTATTGGGGAATGGTGTTGTTTGAGATTCTTTTGGTGAAGTTTCATTAGGTTCTTTTTAATCATAGTTGAATCTACTTACATTTAGTTTTGGTTTTTGTGTTGCTATTTGAAATAGAGGAAATGAGTGTCAACGGAAGCAGTGGAAGCCAAGTGGGCCACCAAGATGACATCAGCAATCTTAATGATGTAAATGAGTAGAATGTCAATGGCCCTAATCTTGTGAGTGGAGTTGGTGCCATTTACCTCCGGCTGAAAGGAACACTATGTTCCACATTATGAGCACTATGTTGCAGCTCTTGCAATTGAAAGGGCTTTTTGGTGGGTTGACTCATAAGGATCCCCATGAGTAGATAAGGAACTTTGTTAATGTTTGTGGGTCGTTCTCTTTCAAAACATATCCCAAGAGTCGGTCCGATTGAGGTTGTTCCCATTTTCGTTAATGGGAGAAGCATGTATGTGGTTGGCCGAATTGCCAAGAGACTCCATCACATCATGGGAAGTGCTTGTCTCCACATTTCAAGTGAGATTTTTCCCTCCTTCAAAGATGATGACACTTAGGGACAACATCCAAAGCTTCAAGCATTTGTAGGGTTAGCCAATCCATGAGACTTGGCTAAGATTTAAGAAGTTGGTCCTGCAATGCCCAACTAATGGTTTGCGCGATAACGTCTTGCTGCAATACTTTTATCGAAGCCTTGATTCGGTGAACAAGGGAGTAGCTGATCAACTTTCTCCGGGAGGTTTGATGCAACAATCTTATATTATAGTAGCCTAGCTCTTGGATGGTATGACCAAAATTAACCGTGTCTGGTACACCCACGAATATCATGTCTCCCCTCTCACTTTTAAATTGACAAAAGAGCAGCTTGAGAAAGATCAAGAGAAGGACCAAAACATGGCAAAGATGATGACCCAACTTGACATTTTAGCCAAGAATGTCATGGGAGCTGGTGCTAGAATTGTAAATGTTATGGGTGTTGGGTGTGTAAACCCCGATGAAGTCAAGTTTTAAGCGATGAACAACGAGGAAGTGAACTTCCTAGCCAACCAAAGAGGTGGTTATCGTGCAAACTACCCAAGGCCGGGTGCTAACCAAGGTTGGAACAGGGACGAGGGCTGGAGAGATCATGTTAGAAAGTGGAGGGATCGTAACCCTACTTTGAATGAAAGAGACAGGGAGAAGGACAGGTATGTTCCTCCCCATGAGCGTCAAAAGCCAAAATATTTTGAGGGTGGTCTGTCTGAGGATATGCTCTCTTGTATTCTCAACAAAATTGAAAGGTCCGATAAAATTTTGAAGGAAATGAAGGAAAATGTATCGACCCTTAACTATCAAGCAGTTAGAGAACCAAATGGGTCAAATTTCTTCTCATTTGAACCCGAGATAACAAGGCAGGTTGCCTAGTGATAATATGGAAAACCCCAAGAATGAAGTTTGTGTGAGGACTTACGTTGTGCCACGACGTTAACTAAGGTGCTACTTAGGAGGCAACCCATGTTATTATTGCTTTATATTTGTTTTTGGAATAATCATTTTTTGATTGTGTAGGTGAAAAAGTGGAATATGTTTGAAATATGCAGTTTGGCGAGCCAAGAGTCCAGTCGGCGACTCGTTGAAGAGGTTGGCGAGGGTTACCTGGACCACCGTTGGACTCAAGATATCAGAAGAATGAGTTTGTAAAACTCAGTGGACCCGTGGACAAGTCGGTGAATCGCCGAATAGGTCAACCAGCCCGACTTTGTCCGCCGTTTGGACCCCCACATTAAAAGGAGGTTCTGTACTCGTGTGCCTATTTTAATTTTGATTACATGACTAAATTGCCTAAGTCGTTAATTTCTCATGTTGCATGCCTTAAAATTGATCATAAAATGTTGGGTTGAGCTTAATTGTAGTTGGGTCTAGTCGGGTGAAGTTTGAGTAGCAAAAATTTGTGCTAAATGATGTGCTTTGTCCAATGCAGCATTTGACGTCAGTCTTAAGGGTTAAAGTCGTCAAATGACCAATTTTGGCCAAATCGGGGGAAGTTGAGTACCCCGGTGGCTTGGGTCTTATGGGTCTGGGCTTAATCGAAATAGTGCATAGTTTGATTTTGTTTTCAAGAGTTGTGGGGTTGATTTTAGAAGTTGGGGTCGAAAATAGGCACGTTGGGCAGTTTGGTGAGCTGGATTGAGCTCGCCGAACCACTCGGCGGTTCACCAAATCCCCCTTGATCCCCTTTATTTTCATGAAATTATTGAGTTTGGTACATTAACTTTCGAGGTGTTGATGAGTCTGAGATTTGGACTCATTTAAAACTTTATTTATGTAGATTTAGTGTGCTCTGATGCTTATTTTGTGCCAATAACTAATGTAAAACCCTTGATTTCTAGGTATATGGATTGAGAAACAAGGCACATACACTAATTTGCAAAAAAGAACAAAGCAGTTGAAAGAATGAAGAAGTGCAAGCCTGGTGATTGCAAAGTCCACTTGGTTAGTCGCCGAATGGCTACTTGAACGCCTAAGGTTCTAGTGTGCCAAGCCCTGAAGGAAAGAACCAACTTGGCGAGAGAAAGGAGTAGTCGGCGGATCGTCGAGTGGTTCTGCGATGCAGTGTTGGATCGCCCAAAGTTACAAACCTTGAGGATGATGACGACCAAGGCAGAAGGGCGATGAAAATGACTAAAGGGCGGATCGTTGAGTGGTTCGATGAGCTTGACTTATTTCGCCGAGTGAATCTTCTCAGCACATTTTTGGTAACTATAAATACGTTTTTGAACATTTAGTTTAGTAATGAATTACTCTTTAGAACATATTTTTATAAAGTTTTGAACTACGAGACAAGTTTTCTCTAGTTTTCTTTATCTTTGAAGAATTGAAGTTTTTTACTTTTGAGAAATTAAAAGTAGGTCTTTCAGATTCTTCAAATTGGAACATTATGAAGACCAAATCAATCTTTCCCAGTTGATGGAAACTCAATTTGGTAATGATTTTTTTCTTTTTCTAATGTTTAGCTAAAACGCCAATTTTTGGGGTGTGATTATGTGATTTTGGGCTGATTTAGTTTATGGGTATTGATAAGTGTTAGTTCAAATGCTATTTGGAAGTGAGTTTACTAATTAATTATTGTTTAATTTAAGAATTGTAGTTGCCAATGCAGTTCTACCCTTATGTTTTTAGCTTGCTCGAGAGAGTGGTTTTAAAACTAAAATTATTGATTAATGGTTTGTGGTTATTGGGTTGACCTGGGTTCAGCTAGAGAAAGTGAATCCAAAGCCCTATCCCACACATTCAGCTCGATTGAGTGAATGGACTAAGGTGTGGGATGTTCTTATTTTACTTGCTTGTTGATGTTCTAGATTAATCAATTTGATCCGGGATAACTTGTTCAAGAGAAAGTTTATCTCCTCTATTGCCTGGCTTACTCACTAATATCTAGCTATTTTCTAATAGTTTCAATTACCCATTGGCCTTTATTAGCCTATAATTGAATCACATCCCAAGAACCCGCCTCATTATTGTTATTTCGTGTTGTTCACCACTATTTGTAGTTGAAAATCTTAAACCAAAACCCCCTATTTGACATTCGTGTCACCCCCTAATTTGGATTATGTTTTTATTTGATCATTTTTATTCCTATGACTAATTTGATCATAGTCGTACTTCCCAATTAACTCTCAAACATGTACTACTCCCTGTGGGATTCGACCCAAACACATTTAGTTGGGTTATATACTAATTAATGACCATTGACTCTTAGAATTAGATGAAGTGACTTTGAAACATCATTAATCAACATGCCTACTGGGGTGCTTGCTGTTCCACAAAGACAGGCGCACCTCAGCTGATTGCACAAGTGCTAAATCTCCAAAACATTGATGGTTTGCCTGAGACTCGTTCTAAAACCCGTGCGCGAAAATGGTATAATCTTCCCCTTTGGAATCGGCATTCTTGACTCAATGAAACTATTAATATTTTCATCTGAGGTTTTCTAGATTAGAAGTGTGTCCCACAACCAATTTCAATTTTAAGACAAAATCCACAAGGGATCTACGAATCAGCCTGAAAAGCCTCAGGACCTAAACAAAGGGTCGTTCTAGACCAAACACAACATTACAGAGCTAAACACACTGATGGAATTCTCATTAAAGTTTGTTTACTCAGAATATTGACTAAAGTCAAACCTAGGCCTTTACTTTAAAGTTAAAATACCAAGTCACTCAGACTCACACGAAAAGCGTCAAGAGTCATGTCGAAAATTCTACCAGCCTAAAATGACCCTTCTAGAGTCGATGAAATTTTCAGAATGTTTTCTAAGGTAATCTTCATGAACTTCTGATAAAAAATGACCGTTCAAGGTGGAACAACTCCAAAGCACTAAAAATTGTATAAAAAATATATGACCGACCAAGCGAACAAACTGTGAGTCCCACATAAATGACTTATCATTGCAACAAAAATGCTCTAAACATTGAACACCAAGCATGAACACAAAAATTACCTAAGGGTCGTTACAACATCTACTACTAAAAATGATTTTTGTTAGTAAGAGTCTAGAAGAACTTGAAGGCTCAAATAAGCCAAGAACTACTCTTGTATATCACACTCAGTCTCCCAAGTAGCCTTCTGAACTGGATGATGCCTTCGATAGACCTTAACCACAAGAATAGTTCTCGAATAGAACCGTCACAAATATCTGCATAGAATGACATTTGACTTCTCCATGAAGGTCAAATGATCATCCAACTCTAATGCATCATACTAAAGCACATGAGAGTCATCAAGAATATACCAGTTGAACATCGAAACATGAAAGACTTTGTGTATAGCTTAGAACATCTGATATAAAGCTAACACATAAGATACTTCTCAAATTGTTCGAAGGATCTCAAAAGGCCCAATATACTTGTGGCTAAGCTTGCCACGTCTCCGAAATCTCATCCCACCCTTCATAGGAAACACAAAGAGGAAAATACTATCACCAACCAAAAACCTCAATGGTCGTCTTCGAGGATCAACATAACATATGTGCCTACTCTAAGTTGTCCGAAGTCTGTCCTAAATCACACTCACATGTTGAAAAGCCTTCAGAATAAATTTTGTACCATGCAGTCTAGGATTTGTAGACTCGAAACAACACATTGAATATCGATAAAACCTACCAAGTAAGGCCTCAACCGGGTCCATTTGAATAGTATAATAGTAAATGTTGTTGTACAGAAGCTCTACCAAAGGCAAGAACTGGTACCACTTACCTCAAAACTCTAAAACAAAAGCCCGCAACAAATCCTCAAAAACCTAGATAGTTGCTTTGACTGACCATTAGTCTGCTAGTAGAAAGATGTGCTAAGGTTAACACGATTGCCCAACTTATTCCTAAAAGTCCTCAAAAATCTAAAACTGAGCACTCTGATCTAATATAATAGAGACCAGTACACAATATATAGATGCCACATCGAATGTAGATACATGCCAATCTCCCGTGCTGATAAAAAGTTAATAGGACAGAAGTGTGATCAGTTGGTTAATCAATCAACAATGACCCAATTGTTGTCAAAACCTCTATAAGTCTGAGGCAACACAACTACAAAGTCCATAGTGATGCTATTCACCTCTACTTCGGAAAGGGTAGCCTCTAAAATCCACCACTATCTCTCAAATGTTCGACCATCACCTTCTGACATCTCAGGCTATGGAACACATAGCATCCAATATATCTCCCTATGATGGCACACCAGTAATGTTTCCTCAATTCACAATACATATTTGTGGTGCCCGGATGGAAGAGGATCTAGAACCATGGGTCTCACAACTATCAACTTAATAAAACCATTAACTATTGAAACACAAAAACGACCTGCAAATCTAGAAACCCCATCTTAACCGAAGGTAACCTAAGTGGCATCACCTGCTGACACTCGATCTATATGTGCCACCAAGTCCTCATCCCCAAATGGACGGCTACAGATTTGATCAAGTACAGAGGACTGAACTCCCACATATGCTTAAATACACCTAGAATCTATGAAATCTAATAAGACCATTTGATTAGATAAGGAGTGAATGTGCAAAGCTAATTGTCACTCCATGGTAGATAAAAATGCTAGACTACCCATACTTTCTGCCTTTCGACCCAAGCCATCTTCTACTTTATTCGCCTTGCCTGAATGATAGAGAATAAAGAGGTCATAGTCTTTTGGAAGCTCAAACCCGCAACACTGCCTCAAATTAAGATCCATTTGGCTCATGATGTACCTAATACTCTAGTGATTAGTTTATATCTCACAATAAACCCCATACAAGATGTGCTTTCACATCATAAACAAAAAACTCATTACTGCTAACTCTAAGTCATGAGTAGCGATAGTTGCACTCATGTAGACTAAGAGTCCTTGATTCATTACAAATAAACCGATCCCGCTGCATTAATATACAAAAACAAAAAAATAATGCCAAATGTGTCAAATAGATTGTGAAGCCCTTGCCCTCAACTGGAAAAGTTAATACATGAAACAGTAGTCAACAATTCCTTGAGCTACCGAAACTAGAGCTCACACTTTTCAAACAACTCAAAAGGTATATCATGATCAGTCAACTAGTCAGAGGTGTCACAATGGTAAAGAACCCCTCCACATACATATTGCAGTACTTTGCAAAATTGATGAAGCCGAACCTCAATACAAGATGTTGGCCTAGCCCAACTAGTAATAACGTCAATCTTCATTGGATCTACCATGATTCCATTCTTTACACTGCGTGCCACAAGAATACTACCGACTCAAGAAAGAAAATGCACTTTGATATTGTTTCATAAAGTTGCTAATCTCTTAGAGTCTAGAGCACAATCCTCAGATGCTCATGATCATTCCTACTCTACAAGTACACAAAAATGTCATCTATGAATACAATGATGAACCAATAAAGATACATCATACACACCTGCGTCATAAACTCCGTAAAGGTAGAAGAGGCATTATTAAATCAAAATGACATCACAAAGAACTTATAGTGGCCATATCGATTCTTAAATGCAATTTCAGGGATGCTCATTGCCATAATCCTCAACTGATGGTAAATAGACCTTAGCACAATCTTTAAAAATACCGTGGCACCCTAAAGCTGGTCAAATAGATAATCACTCTTAGGTATGGACTAGCGGTTCCTTACTATAACCTTATTCATGTGCCAATAATGAATACACATGTGAGTCATACCATCCATCTTCTTCACAAATAGAATAGGATCTCTCCAAGGTGTTATAATGGGCACGTTGAACTCATTACCCAAGAGATCTTGAATATGAATAGGGACCTCTTTGAGATCTATAGGAGCCATATAGTTTGGTGGAATAGAATTAGGCCAAGTACCCGACTTAAGCACAATAGGGAAATCAATAATAAACATTAGGGGGTAGGCTAGATAGCTCGATTGGAAATATATCAGCAAAATCGCGGACAATTGAAATGGACTCAACTAGAGGGACCTCCCTACTCGTATCACACACATAGGAAACTAAGACAAACACCTTCTAGGGAGTAGCCTTTAAGCCTGAACAAAAGCTATAAGTCCAACCGGTGTGCTGCTTGTTTATCTATCAATATCTTCTTAAATTTATTTACAATCTTAGTTAAAATTTCTCATTCATTACCTTTTAAATTAGATTCTATATTAGTCAACTCTTAACTTCCATTCCTATATTTCATCGTGGAAATCTAGGAATTCTTTCTTTTTGCTCTGATTCTTTGTCCTCAAATAGTTTCAAGTTTTCTTTCTTGAGTTATCCCGATATGTTGTCCGTATATTTATGAGGAAGAATATAACCTATATTTCTTTGTAATTTTAACTATTCTATTATTAAAACAATATTGTGAAAAACACTTTGACCATAGAATATAGTAAATTCTTCGAAATTTACTTCATTACCATGAAAGACTCATTCCTCTTCACCTACAATACAATTTCTTACCTAAATAGTCTTTCCTGTAGAAACTAAGATATTTCACTATTCAATAAGGAAGTATAGTTAAGGTATTAATTCTCCATATTCCCTTTAGCTAATGATGAAAGAGAATGTGGACCATTTTTATGGAAATTATAATACTATGCCCTCCTGATTTGATGTGTTTAATTATTTTTTGTAACTATAAAAGAAGATCAAAGGTGCCATCGATAAGTAGGAGACCTCACATTGATCTTTCTCCCTCGTGCACTTCTCATCTCCCTTCTTCTCACACAATATGTGTCACTCAACAATGATAATGTAACTGTGATCTTGTCTTCTCCCTCCTTTTCTTCTTCACCGTTCTAACTCTTTGTTGTTTATTCAAGGGTTTTTTGTTGGAAAAATTATTCTAGAATTTTGAAATATTCTTTTGAGTTTAAAGATTGCCTAACAAGGGAGGGGAGAATCAAATAAAAATCTTCAATTTCATTCCTAGAAGATGTTAATTACTCTATATGAAATCACACATGTAGACATCACACTTTACTAATTGATTTTCGATACTTATATTTATTGATTGGACATTAAAAATTAAAATATTTAAAATTATATTCATATAGTGGTGTACTATACATGACATGATGGGTTATGGTTTAATCATCATGGATATGAAGACCATCAAATAGATTCGAAGTACTTTGAATACCTTAGAAAACTATTGAAAGAAGCGTGGAAGGTCTACAATATACTAAAATGGAAAGTTAAGCAAGAGATTACTACATTTAAAATAATTAATAGGCTAGACTTTCCTTGGTTTTAACCCTAGGGTATTACTCTAACTAGCCCGATTAGTTTATCTATCATTATAAATAGTAGAAACCATGGTTTATTTTATGGTTTAGTTTTGAATAAACATTGGATGTTTAGGCTCCTTTGTGAGTTTGGTGAGCCCTCTGTTCAATTGAACCTTGTTGATTACTTAGGTAAGTCTTCACTTGTCTGAGTTCAATTTCTTTTTACCCTTAGATTTTGTTGTAGTAATTAAATTTCATTATTTTCTTGATCGTCCTTTTTTTCTTCTAAATATTTGTGTTCCTTTTTATTTCTTATTCTTATATCTTGTTTGCTTGATTATTGTTCACTTTATTGTTCTTGCATCTAGAATTACAACAATTCATATCTCTCCCTCTTCCTTTCTATTTTTTTATAAATTTATCTTGCTTGCTTGATTGTGGTTCACTTTATCATTCATGCATCAAACATCTCACTGTCACACCAACAGATGCACTAGGTTACACTATCATTTCAAGGCATAAACAGATGAAATCACCTAGATTTTTTTGCCTCCAATAGAAATTTTATTTGATACCTCATGGTTTTCAACTCACTTCATTGACTACCTGGTAATTTTTTGAGTTCTATGCTAAAGAAATTATATTTCTAATGCAAAAGGAATCTTCTGCTAGTGAAAAATATATTTGAATAGCCTTTTCAATATGCTCCATGAACCCTACTATTCTAGGTAGGTATTAAGTTAATTTTGGTGCACCTCCAATCTCTAATGTTTATGGTGTCTTCCAAATCCAATTATTAGGTTAATGTAGTGGGTATTGGAGGCATAACTTATACATGTCACCCCTACATTCATTCCTCCTTGTTCTGATTAAAAAAAAAAAGAGAATTGACCACAACTGTCACGAACCGAGCCTTCACCCTAGATGTGGTCGGCACTTGAGAACCATTGTTGGTCCCCAAGCGAACCCTGACCCTAGCTTCCTACAACCGGAAGACTAACTCAAGTATACATAAGCCTAAGACTAAATTAAACTATTTGAATTCTAATAGTGAACTTTAAGAGAGTCTAAGCAATACTCAAAAGAAAGTAAATAAAGAAAACTCTTCAACTCTATCTATCTATGAAGCGTTTACTATTACATAAATATATCGGGACAAGAAGGCTCACCAATACTGACTGGAATATGACATGACCTCAACGAATAGCATGTTGATGATCCTGAATACCTGTATCAGCATCACTAAATGATGCAGGCCAAATGGATCAGTACATGGAATGTACGAGCTTGTAGGGGAATTCTAAAGCATAAACATAAGCTTGAACTTGCTAAAAATGAAACCTACTTACCTCTTCTCAACTCAGTCAACTAAACTCAACTCAAGAATAAAATACTCAACTCAAAGATTAGATACTCAACCCAAGATAAAGAAACAATAAAGATGTAATATATGGAAAGCTTTTAAAATAGTAGATTGAAACTCAAAGTATTGAAGAATACAATAACAACTAAACGTGTATATAAAAATACAATATAACTCAGTGGGAGATTCTCTAACCAACAGCCATCACTATGATCTATGTGATGATACAACATCTGGCTCACACTTCTAGAACTATCCTATAATTTGACGGGGTATAGAACCTACTACTAAGTGGATTCACTAGTCTATGCTAAATAGCATTAAGAAACCATCCAAAAAGTATGAACCTTCTACCCACTTGGCTACATGGTTTATGGGGTTATGAGTTGTATGAACTCTCCCCCATATTGATGCTCAATACTACTCCCAAATTATACTTTCTCATATATTTTAAAACACAACTCTTTCTGTTTTTTGAGTGTATTACTCAAAAACCTTTCTCTTAAAAGTGATGGTACTCAAACTGCTCAAAACTCTTTTGGAAATCTCAATTTTCTCTGATCTTAAATGTAAAAACATTCAGTCTTAGGAATACTTAGTTCCTATATATAATTTTAAAGAAACTGAACTCATCTGTACTCTTCCCCAACTCATTACTCAAGTTTTTAAAAATAGTTTTAAAACAGTTTGTAAAAAGACTTATGAAAAATAGGGTTCATGCAAAATTATGGATGTGAACAATTCAATTCAAGGTTTTTAATAACCTTGCATAGAACTCAGTACTTGGGACTCAACAACTACAGAACTCAATGAGTCAATGATACTGATCATATCAAGAATGCTTGACTCAGAGGGTACATGCGAAATTATGCGCATGAACTACTCAACTCAAGGACTCAATGATATATGTCATCTCCAGACTGCTCGACTCATAGGGTTCATGAGGAATTATGGGCATGAACTACACAACTAAAGGACATTAATTGGTAACATGTAGTAGCTCCACGATTAGGAATATAATACCAAAATGATTAGGAACTCAATAATAAAGACAGAGAATTTGAAGATACTACTCTTCCCAAAGATACTCAACTAATGGAATTTATGCGGAATTATTGGCTTGAACGACTCGACTTGAGTGTCTAAATAACAATATGGAAATCATGTGTGTGACTGAAGTCATTCTCATACTTACTTCCTCAAAACTCAGTTTAAAACTAAATTGTTGGATTTGAAAAACTTCTCAAGATTTATAACTCAAAATAGAGTTCATGCTGAATTATGAACCTGAACAACTCAACTAGAAGACCTCAATAACCATATAGAAGTTCATGAATACAACTCTTCTAAGAAAAAAAAAATGAAGTGTTGGCTTTAAAAGGCTTCTCAAAATTTATAACTCAATTCATAAGATTCATGCAGAATTATGGACATGAACGACTCAACTAAATAATGTTAATGCATAACATACAACAAGTCAATAATTAGGAGTAGAGTTTCAAAATGAAATGGGAACTCAAGAACTCAAAATCAACTCATGTCAAGAATACTCAAATCTAGGGTAGAAACCTAGATTACTCTTTTACTGATTTAAAATTAGATGTAGGGCATGAGGATGAACTAGTCCAATACTATGATCGCCTTACACTCTTGGAAGAACAAGGTTCTTGAAGAATCTTGAAAAAGAACTTTGTTAGAAGCTTTGAAACCCTAGCTTGTAGGAGAACAATCAAGAAATTTATATTTTGAGATTCATGAATTACTTTCTTCAAATCTCTGTGACCAAGAATTATGATTTTCATTAGTGATTCATAATTGTATGGAGGAATTTGAGTTGGAAAGAATGAAATTCTTGGCGAAGGACTTACCTTGAAGAAGAATCTTGAAAAGTATTGAAAAAATTTGGAAAATGATTGAAAGAATCTTGAATGGAGTTCTCTACATTATTCCTTAGGGTTTTGTCATAGGGTTTGAGAGAGAAGAGAATGATGGATTAAGAGATGAAAATATGATTATTTAGTGCTTTATATGAATTAAGAAATCTGTTTTTAAGGTTTTCCTAGTTATACAAGGATAAGAAAACTACCTTATTTAGAATTTTCCCACGGCCAAAACGGAACTGCACTATACCAATTACTAAAATGGTCACAACTTTTTACTCAAAATCTGGATTGACATAAAATTGTTGGCGTTGGAAAGATGATTCAAATATCTTTTATTGGATAGGTTATGGGCTATGTAACACTTTATATTCTAAGAGATATGGTCGTTTTAATTTGACCTGAGTAAAATGTTACGGCAAAACTTAGTCGGTAAGGAAACTTTGCTAGGAGTTATTACTAATCTTAATTGATATCCAAAATCGTTCTCACAATAAAGAATTTACCTAGACACCTAAGAGAGATTAAGAGTCACTTTGTACAACCTTATACGCGATTCAAGAATGGTTTGGGCTTAATTTAGGAATATTTGGGGTGTTACAATATCTCCCTCTTGGGATCATTCGTCCTCAAATGATAGTTAAACTTAGGATGGAAGGGAAAGGATTTACTCTTTCTATCTAACTTTTGAACTTCCCTACTGACCTTAAACCAACCTTGAGCCCATATCAAGAAATATCTAATGCATCATGAATTAATCCACATGCTACCAACACCAAATTCAAGCCTAGTACCACAACCACCTCATGAACTCCTACTAACTGTCACGACCCAAAGGTACCCCTGGGACGTAACATAGCGTACTTGACCCCGAAGGGGTCTCATATAATCCCTTAGCATATTATAAAATAAGATAATAGAAAATATGGGAAAATTTAAAAACTTTACAATCAAAGTCATATTCATCAAATCAAGTGTAAGACTTTCTATACTTTGTCTCAAGCCATCTAATACACTTTAAATTAAAATCTTCGGACAAAGCCCATACAATAGTCTCAAAATATAAAATAAAAGACAAAGAAAATGGTTGGTTTGTCTTCAAAACAATGAGGAATCACCAAGTTCTTTAACTCCTTAGCTCCTTAGAAACCTATCTTCAAGATAGAACTTAAGTCTCCAAACCCTACCTTTGATTAGAATGTAGCCAATATGCATTCGTACAAACTGTACAATGTATGATTGCTAGCACAACACCATAAAAGCATCTCAAATGGTTAGTCAACATAAGACATAAGCATAAGAGATATTAACATAGTCCGAGCATAATCTCCAACATAAGCATCATATATTAATAAGTCAACATAAGACATATTTAATGAACATAGGAGATAAGTCATAATCATAATATTCCAAGTCTTCAACATAAGCATCATATAAGCATAATTGACTCTTAGTCATTTCTACTGTAATAGAACCATTCTAAAGTAACCTCAAAAGCATGCAAGTGCAAAGCATGAATAGCATCCCATAACACCACCCAAGCCAAACATCCCTTTTTGGTCATCTTAATCATAACTTATATACATGGTCAAGTCTTAAGCTTTTCTACCATAAGGGAATCATACTCCTAAGTAACCTCAAAGAGCACTTGTGTAATGTTTGAAAGGCATCCCATACTATCCTTCACACTAAGCATAACCTTGAAGTCATCATAGTCATATTTACCCTTCTTTGGTCTCATTACTGGCTTACTTCATATAGACAAGGGAACTATCACCTTAGTCAATCATATCATGTCAAGGAAGGCAACTATAGCACAATCCTATCTAAACATACATCATATAAGAGATACACCTCGTGAGTCACCTTAATGCAAGCCTGTGCCATGCATGAAAAGACCCCATAATCCTACCCATGTTAAGCTAGACACTTTAGTTTGATCATTCAAGTTTATCATCTCTTAACATCATAAAGACAAGGGTAATCACCTCTTAGTCATGCATGTATTGGAGAGTTATGTAGAACTACTATCCAAACTAATCATGCTTACTTTCATAAATGCAAGGGGGAGTCACCTCAAGGCATAAATATTTAGTTTATCATGAAGGACAAAGCAAGTCACCTCAAGGCACTCGTATCATGGAATCATAAAGACAAGAGTATTCACCTCTAGTCATACAATCAATGAATCATAGGTATTTGCCTCCATGTTCATTGTTAGAGGAATATAGGTATTCGCCTCCATATTCATTTTAAGGTGATATAGGTATTCGCCTCCATATCCATATAAATGTGTATTCCTCAACTTCATCACATAGGGATCATAGGTAACCACCTCCATGATCAACATAAAGGCTAATGGGTAATCACCACTTGCCTTAGGAGTCACACACATATAAAGGGTAATCACCTAACACTTCCCATGCTTAACTAATTAGGAGTAAGGGAAATCACCACACGTTCCTATCATGTAAATGTCATTTAGGGAAATCACCACAAGCCTTATCAAATCTTAGAGTCCTAGGACTTAGATTCATTTTAGGTGAGAAAACCTGTCAACCTAGAATCAATATATGTGAGAAAACCTTTCATGTCATGAAATATTCATGTATAATACCATATCTAGAATTCTACATTAGAAATTGGTATCCTCGTGACTCCAGTGTATCTATCACTTCACATATTCAAGCATTTATTAGGTAGATTAGGTAGGCAAAGATCTTCCACCATAAATCTATCCATTTAAGCTTCTATCCTCTTTTAGACTTTACTCTCAAAGCTATAGCATATCTAGATCATCACATTGGCTTTACTCTCAAAACCCTAGTGTCCAACCTTCATGAGTACAAGCCTTATACTCAAAGCTTTGCTTCTTATTATCACCATTCATACCTAAGTTAAAGGTATTCTAATCATATTCTTCATTACTAGGTGATTCTAGTCATAATTGATCATAAAGGTTCAATTTCATCTTTACAAGTCAAGATCAATCATATTGAATAAAGTCTAGTTCAATTCATGATTTTATATTCATAACTTTGAACAATTACTACACATGACATTGATTTAAGAAGATCACTCATGGACCTTCAATTTCACCTCTAATGGCATAAACCCACAAACTATATCAATCATCAAATAGACTATGTTTTACCATAGAAATCACATGAATTCATAATAATAACACAATTCAATGTCAACACAATCTTAGTTAGGTATTATCAACTAGATTGGAAGATTACTTAAGTCCTACCCACAATGCAAGCACAACCCTGGCAAGAATTGGGTTTTTGACTTCACAATTGAGGGATAACTAAGGGGGCTCTATGGGGGGAAGACCTCATAGATGAATAATATTAATATACCTCTTTTCAAAGCCCAAATCATGCTTGAATTAATGGTGAAAGTCGACCTTAGATTCTGCCCTCCTCCCTTCACTTCTCCTTCTTCTTCTTCACTTCTAGAGAGAGGATTTTTGGAGAGTATTTTGGGGTGTTTAGATGAATGAGTTAATGACTTAGTTTTAGGGTCTTATTAGGTATTTATTGGTGGTTATTTAAATAATTAACCGACCTCCCTAAGCCCTGACTAATTAATTAGTTAATTCCCTAAATCCCTAACTAAAACTAAAAATGTTAAAACTTGCAGGACCTACGGATCACCCGCCCATGGAACGTGTGTGGGCTCACGGCTTGTGCTGCTACATCGTATATGGGATCTGTAGCATGTAAATTGCAGGCCTTAACTGTCCTTCACCCAGGTCCCCCACCTACGGGGTATGGGTCATCCTACGACAAGTAGGTGGCCTAACGTAGGTGACATTTTTTGGAAACCTTTTAGGGCTCTTTTGAGGTCCTCATCAAGGACCCTTGGGCGGTACTTTGGGGGTCGTACCTTGATTCCATAACCCCTAAACTCCTATTCTAAGTGTGGGAATCATTTTTATGAGTTTTAACCCTCATACAACACTCCAAAACTCTTACAAAAAGCTCTAGAACTCTCCAGTTCAGCTTACTAGTTTTCGGGGAAATACAATATCTCCTCCTTGGGATCATTTATCCTCGAATGACATTTCTAATCACTTCTTAAAGTCACAACTCTAAGCTAGCAGCCCATTATGTATGCATTACATCTAATGCACACAACCAAGGAAGAAAACTTCAATTGCAAGTTAAACACATTCAATGCAACACAAGGGAGTTGGTACTACGTCTACCAACCCAACAAGCATGAAATATTCATATCTACTCATTTTTAAGGAGGTGCTAACATCTCCTAACTAAAGCATGCTCAACACACACTCATGGAGCCTAAATGCAATTTATTCTCAAAAAGCATTTATTCAAGGAGGAATCTTTGAACTCCAAAACTAAGTCATACTGATATAATCATCTCATGAAGTCTATATGCAACTCTTACTCAAATGCACTACAACATGAGTATCATCTCATTAAGTCTATATGCATCTCTTACTCTAATGCACTACAACATGAGGAAAATAATGCATATAAGTCATTTCTAACAAGACCTAAGCATTTCCATGAACATGCATATTAGGAAGTCATTGCAACACACAAATCACACATGGCTTCATGTAAAAGCAAATCAAGAGGAACTTAAAAATCTCAAGATCTTGAATGCTAAAGGAGGAACACAAAGAAGAAGGATTAGGATATTGGGACTTCTCATTGGCCCTAGGTCTCCCAAATAGAACCCTCAACTAAACCCTTAAAACGTCTCTCCTACAACTTCATGGAACAACTCCCTTATTCTTCTATTTCTTAACTTGTCGATCTAAGACTTCTACCAGTACTTCTAATTTAGAGAGGTTCTATTCAAGAACCTTTAGCTCACAAGCAATATCACTAACACCACCGAAGGTGAAAATTTCAAGTAAACCTAACTCATAAATATCAAGTACACTCAACGACCTTGCTATCTAAGCACATTATCTCCCCCTTGGGAGCAAGCCTATACAAACTCTTTTAAGCATCATGTCTTTCAATTCTATGGTCATAGTAAGTCATCACTAAGCTTTCACATCCATCACACAAGGTGATTCTAAGCCATGGTAAATTACAGTTCTACCCTTCTTAGAGGAGTTTATTCACTCAACCCATTTAGGCATTATATAAACATCCTATTCAACCAATCTAAAAACATACCTCAAAACTCATCATGACTAAGTCAGGTTCTACCATCAACTAAACATAACACATAATAACCTTGCCAAATAGGCACACCATCTCCCCCTTGGGAGTAAGCCTAGCCAAATCCTTCTAAATAGCTTTCATAACATAAGGGTGACAATGAAGAAGCATTCATACTTAAGACAACATCAAAGTCTATCATAACAAGTCACCACAGACAAGAAATTCAAAAATTTACTAAAGCATAAAACACATACTGAAAGGGACACGAGGAGATTATTCTTGATCTTCTCTATATTGGAGAGCTTAAGATCTATTATTATTTGGAACCTTGCTACCCAAACCAAGTGAACCAAAGGAAAGATAGGGTTGGGACCTTCGATGACTATCCTCTTCATTTCTAGCAATCTTAAGGCAATGCCTTATCTTGTAGCCCAACTCACCACAACCAAAACAAATATTAGAACCCGCTAAGCATTCACCTTTATGCCTTCTATCACACATACTAAACCCCGGTAAAAGAATTTCACTACCCTCTTATTGAGACTCGGAGTTAGACACCCTATTTTGGTTGAACTTAGGAGTACTTGAGGGACCTTGGCCGGGGAAATTTTTTTAAACCTAGGACGACGATGTACATCGGACTCATCATCCAAGGACTAATCACCATCAAATCTATACCTCTTTTCTCCTTAGATTCTTTCTTAAGTTTTGACTCTTCCATTCATTGGGAAAAAAACCATAGGACGTGAGATATCCATATAATCTATAAGCATTGCCACACAACATTCATTTTCTACTAATTCGGATACTCCCATCATGAAGTGCTTATCTCAGCCCTTGAATTCTGAACTAACATTGGAGCATACTTAGAGAGTTGCGTAAACTTTAGGGAATACTCTTGAACACTCATGCTACCTTGCCTAAGGTTATTAGCCTCTTGCATATGAGCCTCCCTCAAATATAGGGGAAAAAACTTATCAAGGAATGCCTCTTTAAACACCTCACATTCTATGGGACCCGACTCTACCGGTCTACTCTCTTTCCATTAACCATACCATATTTGCACTACCCCTTTCAATTGGTAAGAGGCTAACTTCACGTTCTCTACCAAGGTCACCCCCATGATAGCAAAAATCCTACACATCTCATCTACAAACTCCTTAGGCTTTTCCTCCACCTTGGAGCCATAAAACACCAGAGGTTTCATCCTAATAAACTCCCTCACTCTAGAAGTTGTGGAGTTCACATTAGGGTTCACATGAGGCCCAAAATCCCTATTGGCCTGAGCCGTCACAGCTTGAGCCAACAAATGCATTGAGGACCTAAACATCGCATGAGTCACATTCTCCCCTATAGGGTCAATTAGAGCTTGAGAAGGATCTTGAAGTGGAACTTGGAGAGGAACCTCTTGATCCATATTTCCTTCCTCATTTCTCCCAGCATTAGCCCTTGTATTAGCCATATCCTGAAAAACCATACGCCACATATTTGGAGAAGGACCTACTAAAGCCAAACTCTATGGCACGACTTAGAGAATGAAGAAATGAAGTTTCCTAAGCATCCAATAGCCTCCTATTCATAAATGTGGCGCGCTTCACATTTATGAACAAGACTCTATTAGACGTGGTTTAAGACAATCCTCGTACCATTCTAAACCTGTCTCTGCTAGTCATGACCCGTGGGTACCCCCTACACGTAACATGACATACTTTACCCTGAAGGGGTTTCATACAAGTCCTTAGAATATCATAACATAAGATAATATAAAATATGGGAAAATTTAAAACTTTTACAATCAAATTCATTTTCATAAAATTAAGAGGAAGCCTTTCTACACTTTGTCTCAAACCATCTAATACACTTTAGATTATACTCTTGGGACACATCCCATACAATAGTCTCAAAAAATGAAAGAAAAGACATAAAGGAAATGGTTGTTTTGTTGTCGAAACTATGACTCACCAAGATCTTCAACTCCTTAGCTCCTTAGAAACCTAGCTTCAAGATATCACCGAAGTGTCCAAACCCTACATTTGATTAGAGTGTAGGCAATATGCGTTAGTACAAAATGTACCAAGTATGATAGCTAGCACAACAACATAAAAGCATCTCAAATGGTTAGTCAACATTAGACATAAGCATAAGAGATAATAACATAGTCATAGCATAATCTTGAACATAAGAATCATATAATCATAAGTCAACATAAGACATAGTTAATGATCATAGGAGATAAGTCATAATCATAATAAGCTAAGTCTTCAACATAAGCATCATATAAGCATGATTAACTCTTAGTCATTTCTACCATAATAGACCCATTCTCAAAAAACTTAAAAGCATAAAAGTGAAAAGCATGAATAACATCCCATATTATCACCCAAGCCTTAATCATAGCCTATATACATGGTAAAGTTTTACAGTTTTCTACCATAAGGGAACCATACTCTTAAGTACCCTTAAAGTACACTTGTGCAATGTATGAAAGGAATCCCATACTACCCTTCACACTAAGCATATCCATGAAGTCATCATATTCTTATTAGCCCTACTTTGGTCTCATTACTAGCTTACTTCATATAGACAAGGGAACTATCACCTTAGTCAATCATATCATTCCAAGAAAGGCAACTATAGCACAATCCTATCTAAGCATACAACATATAAGAGAAACACCTCATAAGTCACCTGAAGGCAAGGTTGTGCCATGCATGAACAAGACTCCATAGTCCTAACCATGCTAAGCTAGACACTTTAGGTTGATCATTCATGTTTATCATCTCTTAACATCATAAAGAAAAGGATAATCACCTCTTAGTCAAGCATGTGTTGGAGAGTTATTTAGAACAACTATCCAAACTAATCATGCTCATGTTCATAAATGCAAGGGGGAGTCACCTCAAGGCATAAATGTTTAGTTCATCATGAAGGACAAGGGAAGTCACCTCAAGGTACACATATCATGGAATCATAAATAAAAGGGTATTCACCTCTAGTCGCACAATCAATGAATCATAGGTATTCGACTCCATGTTTATTGCTATAGGAATATAGGTATTCACCTCCATATTCCTTTTAAGGTGATATAGGTATTTTCCTCCATATCCATATTAATGTGTAATATAGGTATTGACCTCCATACCATCACATAGGGATCATAGGTAATCTCTTCCATGATCAACATAAAGGCTAATGGGTAATCACTGCTTGCCTTGGGAGTCAAACATATAAAAAGGGTAATCACCTCACTCTCCCCATGCTTAACTATTTAGGAGTAAGGGAACTCACCACACATTCCTACCATGTAAAGGGCATTTAGTGGAATCACCACAGGCCTTATCACATCTTAGTGTCCTAGGACTTAGATTCATTTTAGGTGATAAAACCATTCAACCTAGAATCATTCTATGTGAGAGAACCTTTCATGTCATGACATATTCATGCATAATACCATATCTAGTATTCTTCATTAGACATTGGTATCCTCATGACCAAAATGAATCTATCACTTCACATATTACAACATTTATAAGGTAGATTAGGTAGGCAAAGATATTCCACCATAAGTGTATTCATCTAACCTTCTCTCCTCTTTTAGACTTTACTCTCAAAGCCTTAGCATATGTAGATCATCACATTTGCTTCACTCTCAAAACCCTAGTGATCAACCTTCATGACTACAAGCCTTATACTCAAAGCTTTACTTCTTATTATCACCATTCATACCTAAATTTAAGGTATTCTAATCATATTCTTCATTACTAGGTGATTCTAGTTATAATTGATCATAAAGGTTCAATTTCATCTCTACAAGTCAAGATCAATCATATTCAATAAAGTCTAGTTCAATTCATGATTATATGTTCATAACTTTGAACAATTACTACACATGACATTGATTTAAAAAGATCACTCATGAACCTTCAATTTCAACTCTAATGGCATAAACCCACAAAATATCTCATTTATCAAATAGACTAGGGTTTACCATATATATCTTATGAATTCATCATAATATCACAATTAAATGTCAATATAATCATAATTAGGTATTATCCACTAGATTGGAATCATACCTAAGCCCTACCCAAAATGCAAGCACAACCCTAGCAAGAATTGGGTTTTTGACTTCACAATTGGGGGAAAACTAAGGGGGCTCTATAGGGGACGAGCCCATATATGAATAATATAAACATAATTGTTTTAAAAGGCCTTAATAAAGCTTGAATAAATGGTTAAAAGTGACCTAAGCTGCTGCCCTGTTCCCTTATCTTCTCCATCTTCTTCTTCACTTCTAGAGAGAGGATTTTTGGAGAATATTTTGGGGTCTTTAGATGACTGAGTTAATGACTTAGTTTTAGGGTCTTATTAGATATTTATAGGTGATTTTTTAACTAATTAACCGACCTACCTAAGTCCTAAATAATTACTTAATTAATTCCCTAAACCACTAACTAAAACTAAAAATGTTAAAACTGGTAGGACCTACTGATCACCTACCCACGGACCATGGGTGGATTCACGGCTCATTCTACTACTTCGTAGATGGGGTCTGGAACATGTAAAGTTAAGGCATTAATAGGCCTTGACCCATGACCCCCACCTACGGGGCATGGGTCCACCTAAGGCCAATAGGTGGCCGAACGTAGGTGTCATTTATTTGACATCTTTTAGGGCTATTTTGAGGACCTCCTCATGGACCCCTCAGGTGGTCCTTGGGGGTTTGTACCGTGACACCCTAACCCTTAATCTCCCCTCGCCGTAATTATCTCTGGAAGTCGCCCCTACAAACCCTTGACTCCTGTGGGCTACATCTATTCTAAGTACGGGAATCTTTTTTATGAGTTATATCCCTCATACAACACTCTAAAACTCTTACAAAAAGCTCTAGATTTCTTTAGTTCAACTTACTTATTTCCGAGGCATTAAACTAACTAACCCTTATAATAATTCTTCAATCTCTCGTCACTTTTACCAACTTAACTTTCATGCAGTATTACCAGGAAAATGACTTATTACTCATGGTAAAACCTTATCTCCTTCTACCTTCACATTTATAACCTTAGATGGAATAAACATACCATCACTATCACAATAAGAAATATCAATCCTCTTTTTTATCCTTCACACAACTACTAACAACAACACCACTCTCCCAAACTAAAAAGGATTACTGGAATAGGGCGAAATATCTTAAGCACGATTCATTTGAGAATTATGATAAGAATATGCATGACATAACATTATGTTGCTAGCCATTTAGAGTAAATCATGAACTTGTGAGATTGAACATACTATGAGACATGAATGCTTATATGAATAGGTTCATATCATGACGCTGATATCCACAACTTTATGGACTAGGCTTTAGCTTAATAAGCTAAAGTATTTACCCCTCATTCTAGAATATGAGCATAGATGTCAACCTCTCTGAAGTGTATGAGTATAGATTTTAAACACAATTCTAATATAAGAAACATCATCATGATGTTGAAATGACTGAACTTTGGGGAATACGCTAGAGTATGAATGGATTAATGTACCTTTACAACTCTTTCGAAAGACAAAACTCTCTCATTCTCAACAGTTGACTTGATTTGCCATTGTATCATCTCCCTGATTGGTCTAAAGATGATAGTTAAAGTTATAGATCTATTCCATCATCTCTAAACTAGTCTACATTCCTTTACTCTAATACTCGGGAAAGGCTTATCTCATGGCTATTTTACTCTACATAAGAATGTACTAAGACTCCTTCTAAGACCTCATTCTAAGATGATTGTATTAACCTCTTCTCATTGGCTTATAAGACTGCTTCATCTAACTCTTAAGGAAAAATGATGCCAACATCAACCTATTCCACATTGACAACTCAAATATACTATCTAGGCACACTTTCAAAATCATTAACTTAATTGAAACCTCGTCTAATTATATACAATCTCGGGTACAACTCATAATGCTCCTATTACTCTTATGACTTAGCCACACTTAACTACCCTAATCTAGAAGTTAGATCTTATACCTGTACCACTCACACTCATTGTACATAACATCTCAATTCCTCACCTACTCTATGTCTAGTCTACTAGATCAGATCTAAGACTAACATCATTTCCCTCATCCTTCTATTCTCTTTATCACGACACTCATCTTAAAATCTAGCTTAATTTTTATTACTAAACAGGAATATCAATAAGATTGCTTGCTTACTATACTAACTTAAAGCAACTAGATAAATTTAAAGAAACCCTCACCCACTAAAACTTTATGACAAGTATTCAAGCTTTATCTCTCAGACTTTATACTTACAACTTACCGTCACACTTCCTTTCACAACTCCAGTACTATTTACCCATTTATTATACATCATTGCCTAATTAGTTCTGTAACATTTTAAAATTATGGGCTCTCCCTAGAAAATTGAAACCCTAGCTTAGATCTATCACCTCATGAATACTCATGCTCTTCAATTCAACACCTACACATGGTTGTTACTAACACAATGATACATCAACTTAAACTTCTCTCCAAGTATGGTACACTTTAACTCATCCTAAATAGTAACTCTTCCTCCACCTTCTATCATGAAATTTACAACTGACTCATCACCTCTTACTCTACCGATAAGGTAAAACTACTCATTAATAAATCACTAGGTGTATGAATGTAACAATATAATTCACCTCTTCACTATTTCCCTTTCTTAGGTTGTTGAACCTCTACATGCTTTCCTCTAACTCTGGGCACTTTTACTACTACTACTTATAGCCTCATATATCATACTATATCTTCGGGTGAAAACACTACCCAAGCTCTAAAACATATTTACCCATAATGGTCTTAACTGAAACAAGGTTTAGGAAAATGAGTGTGGGAATATATCTCATTTTAAGCTTGAACGTGCGATGTATATGAATTAAAAGTGCATTCTTTCGAATCTTCACTCTTATGCTCACTCATGGGCTTCTCTCAAAGCTCTTCTGAGGTCTATTGACTTTTTTGAAGACTTTTTCTAAGAGTAACTCATCCATAAGGATCTAAGCTTTACTTTTCAACTACATTAAGTATGTGGGGTAGTCGATTGGATAAGAGGAACACACGAGTTGTAAGCTCCTTATGACACAACTCTATTGCACGATTTAAAGTATGAAAGAAGGGAAAAGTTTCTTAATTGTCTATAGTCCCTCAAAGATACAAGTAGGGCCCTCACAACCATAAATAAGATCCCACTTAACACACCTTCATAGACATGCTAGACCACTTGAACTCTATGCTCTGATATCAAGTTTGTCATGACTTGAGTCTATATCCTAGATGTGGCCGGTAGTCGAGAATCTTTGCTGGTCTCCAAGCGAATCCTCACCCTAGCTGGCTTCAAGCGAAAGACTAACTCAAGCATACATAAGCTTAAAACTAAATTAAGTCAAGCGAAAGACTAACTCAAGCATACATAAGCTTAAAACTAAATTAAGTTTATTGAACTCCAATAGTGAACTTTAAGAATGTTTGAACAATACTCAAAAGAAATGAAAAACAAAAAACTCTTCAACTTTGTCTATCTATGAAGCCTCTACTATTACAAAAAGATATCAGGACTAGACCCACAACATCTCAAAACTACTAATTGTAAGGTAAAGGTAAATTCCTCTGAAATATAAGAAGGCTTACCAAAGATGACTGGATTATCATATGACCACAACGAAATTCCTGTTGATGATCCTAAATACCTGTATCTGCATCATGTAATGATGTAGCCAAATGGCTCAGTACATGGAATGTATGAGCATGTAAGGATAACGGTAAAGCATAAACATAAGCTTGAACTTGATAAAAAGGAAACCCACTTACCTCTTCTCAACTCACTTAACTAAACTCAACTAAAGAATAAGATACTCAACTGAAAGATTAGATACTCAACTCAAGATACTCAACTTTGGATACTCAAACCAAGATAAAGAAACAATAAAATATGCAATATATGGAAATTTAAAATAGTAGATACCAACTCAATGTATTGAAGAATACAATAACAACAAAATTTGTATATAAAAATATAACATAACTCGGTGTGAAATTCTCTAAACGACAACCATCACTATGAGCTATGTGATGATACATCATCTTGCCCCTGCTGCCAGAATAGTCCTATACCTTGCTGGGGTATAGAATCTACTACTAAGTGGATCTACTAGTCTGTGGTAAAAAGCGTAAAGGAATTATCTAAAAGTATGACTCTTTTTACCCCTGCTGGCTATATAGTTTATGGGGGTTGTGAGCTATATGAACTCTCCCCTAGATATGTGCTCAATACTACTCCAAAAATATACTAGCTGGTCTTTTTAAAAATATAATTATTTCTACATTATGAGATTTTTACTCATAAATCATTCTCTTAAAAGAGATGGTACTCAAACTGCTCAAAACTCTTTTGGAAATCTCAATTTCCTCTCATCTTAAATGTAAAAACATTTACTCTTGGGAATACTTAGTTCCCATATATCATTTTAAAGAAAATGAACTCGCCTCTACTCTTCCTCTACTCAGTTCTTAAGTCTTTAAACAATTTGTAAAAAGACTTCTTAAAATAGGGTTCATGTTGAATTATAGACGTGAACGACTCAACTCAAGGTTTTCAATAACCATGAATAGAACTCAATACTTGGAACTCAACAAATCTAGAACTTAAGGAGTCAACGATACTACTCATCTCAAGAATTCTCGAATCGGATGGTTCATGCGGAATTATAAGCATGAACTACTTAACCCAAGGACTCAATCATACCTCTCATCTCAAGACTGCTCGAGTCATAGAATTCATGCGGAATTATGAGCATGAGCTACTCAACTGAAGGACCTTCATGTGTAACATGTAGTAGCCCCATGAATAGGAATATTCTCCCAAAATAATTAGGAACTCAATACTATAGACTTCGAACTTCAAGATACTACTCCTCTCAAAGATACTTAACTGATGGAGTTCATGCGGAATTATGGGTTTGAATAAATGACACGGGGGTCTAAATAACAATATGGAACTCATGTATACGATTCTTCTCATTCTCATACTTACTTCCTCTAAACTCAGTTTAAAATTCAAGTGTTGGCTTTGAAAAACTTCTCAAGATTTATAACTCAAAATAGGGTTCATGCTTAATTATGAACAAGAACGATTCAACTCCAGGACCTCAAGAACCGTATATAAATTCATGAATACAACACTTTCTCCAAGCTCATCTTTACTTCTAAAGAAAAAATAATGCTATTTAAATCTCAATTATTGGGTTTAAAAAGCTTCTCAAAATTTATAACTCAATTCATAGGGTTAATGCGGAATTATGGACATGAACGACTCAACTCAATAATGTTAATGCATAACATATAGCAATTCAATAATTAGGAGTAGAAGTTCAAAAAATAAATAGGAACTCAAAATCAACTCATCTCAAGAATACTCAAATCTAGGGGTAGAATCTTAGATTACACTTTTACTGATTTAAAAGTAGATGTAGGGTGTGAGGATGAAGTAATCCAACACTATGATAGCCATACATACCTGAAATAACAAGGTCTTGAAGAATCTCTAAGAATCTTGAAAAAGAACTTGGTTCGAAGCCTTTAAACCTTAGCATGAATGAGAACAATCAAGAAAATGATTCTTGAGATTCTTGAAATACTCTCTTGAAATATCTCTAACCAAGAATAATGATTTTCATTAGTGATTCATAATTGTACGAACGAATTTGAGTTGTAGAGATTGAAATTCTTTGAGAAGGACTTACCTTGAAGATGAATTTTCATAAGAATTGAAAGAATTTTGAAAAATATTAAAAGAATCTTGAATGGAGTTTTCTAATTTGATTTTTCCTTAGGGTTTTCCCTTAGGTTTGAGAGAGAAAAGAATGATGGATTAAGAGATTAAAATAGGATTGTTTAGGGCTTTATAAGAGTTAAGAAATCCGTTTTTAAGTTTTTCCTATTTGTATAAGGAGAAGAAAATTACCTTATTTAGAACTTTCCCGTAGCTAAAACAGAACTGCACTACACCAGTTACTAATATGGTCATAACTTTTTACTCAAACACTAGATTGACATAAAATTGGTGGCATTGGAAAAATGATTCATATACCTTCAATTTGATAGGTTATGGACCACATAACTCTTTATATTCTAAGATAGATGGTCATTTTAAGTTGACCTAAGTAAAATCTTACATCAAAACTTAATCAATAAGAAACCTTTAAGCTCAACTTTTTGCTAGGAGTTTTTAGAGACCTTAATTTATATCCAAAATCATTCTCACACTAAAGAGTTTACCTTAACACCTATGAAAAATTAAGAGTTACTCAGTACGAACTTATACACAATTCAAGAATGGTTTGCAGTTAACTTAGAAACTTTAAGGGTGTTAAAATATCTCCCCCTTGGGATCATTCGTCCTCAAATGATGGTTAATTTGAGGATGGAAGGGAAAGGAGTTACTCTTACTATATTTCCAGCTTTTGAACTTCCCTACTAATTTTCAACCAACCTTGAGCCCATATTAAGAAATATCTAATGCATCATGAAATCATCCACATGCTACGAAAACCACATTCAAACCTAGTACTGTAACAATCCCATGAACTCCTACTAACTAACCCTTATAATAATTATTAAATATATCGTCACTTCTACCAAAATAACTTTTATGCAGTATTACCATGAAAAGGAATTATTACTTATCGTAAAAGCTTATCTCTTTCTTCCTACACATTTATATCCTTAGATTGAATAAGCACACCATCACTATCACAATAAGAAGTATCAATCTTCTTTTCTATCCTGCACACAACTACTTTCAACATAACCACTCTCCAAAAGTAAAAAGGATTACTGAAAGGAGTTTAGGGAGAAATATCATAAGCACTATTCATTCGAGAATTCTGATATAAGATTATGCATGAAATAACATTATTTGGCTATCCGTTGAGAGTAAATCATGAACTTGTGAGAGTTAATATACTATGAGACATGAATGCTTATATGAATAGGTTAATATCATAAGGTTTTTATCCATAACTTTATGGATTAAGCTCGAGTTTAATAAGCTAAAGTCTTTGCCCTTCATTCTGAAAAATGAGCATATATGTGAACCTCTCTTATGTGTATAAGCATTGGTCATGAACACAATTCTGATATAAGATACATCATCTTGATGTTGAAATGACTGAACTTTGATGTACCTCAACAACTCTTTTGTAAGACATAACTATCTCATTCTCAACATTGACTTGATTTCTTATCTTATAATTTTCCCCTTAAGTCTTAGCTTACACTAGAAAGTTATTGTTCAATTCCATCATCTCTAAACTGGTCTACATTCCTTTACTCTAATACTCAGGAAATTTTTATCACTTGGCTGTTGTACTCTTATTAAGAAGGTACTAAGATTCCTTCTAAGACCTCATTCTAAGATGATTCTATTAACCTCTTCTCATTGGCTTATAAGACCACTTCATCTAACCCTTAAGGAAAAATAATGCTTACATCAGCTTATTCCACACTGACAGCTCACATATACTATCTAGTCACATATAGAAAATCATTAACTTAATTGAAACCTTATCTGATTATATACAATCTCTGGTACAAATCTTAATGCTCTTGTTAGAATCCCATACTTGTACCCCTCACACTTATTGTAAATAACATCTTAATTCCTTATCAATTATATGTCAAGTCTACTAGATCAGATCTCAAGACTAACATCATCAACCTTATCTTTCCATTCTCTTAATCACGACAATCATCTCAAATTCAAGCTTAATGTTTATTTCTAAATCCGAATATCAATATGATTGCTCACTTACTATACTAACTTAAAACCACTATATAAAATTTTAGAAACCCTCACCCACTAAAACCTTATGACAAGTAGTCAATCTTTATCTCTCAGACTTTATTCTTACAATTTACCATGACAACTCAAGTACTATTACCCATTCGCTATACATCATTGCCTAATTAGTTCTCTAACCCTATGAATAATATGGGCTCTCCCTAGAAAATCATAACGATAGCTTAGATCTATCACCTCATGAATACTCATGCTCTTCTATTCAACACCTACACTTGGTTGTTACTAACAAAATGACACATCAACTTAAACTTCTCTCTGAGTAAGGTACACACTAACTCTTCCTAATTAATAATCTTACTCTACCTCCTATTATGAAATTTACACAAACTCAACACCTCTTAGTCTACCCATAAGGGAAAACTACTTATTAATAAATCACTAGGTGTATGACTGTACCAATATCATTTGCCTCATAAATATCTCCCTTTCTTACATTGTTGAACCACTACATGATTTCCTCTAACTATGGAACTTTTATTACTACTGCTTATAGCCTTATAACTCATACTATATCTTTGGGTGAAAACACTACCCAAGCTCTAAAACATACTTGCCCATAAGGGTCTCAACGAAAACAAGGCTTAGGAAAAAGAGTGTAGGAATATATCTTGTTTTTAGCTCGAACGGGTGATACATATGAGTTAAAAGTGCATTCTTTCGAATATCCATACTTCTGCTCACTCACGGGCTTCTCTCAAGCCCCTCTAATGTCTATTGACTTTTTTGAAGACTTTTGCTAGAGTAACTCATCCATAAGGATCTAAGCTTTACATTTAACAACCTTCAGTATGAGGGGTAGTCTAATGGATAAGAGGATTGAACGAGAAAGAATAAGTTCCTTATGACACAACTCTATTGCACGATTTAGAGTATAACAGAAGGGAAACTTTTCCTAAATGCCTATAGTCCCTCAAATGAAATGGGACCCTCACGACTATAAATAAGATCCTACTTGACACGACTTCATAGACACCCTAGACCACTTGAACTCTGTGTTCTGATACCAAGTTTATCATGACCCAAGCCTACACCCTAGATGTGGCCGACACTCGAGAACCATTGCTGGTCTCTAAGTATGCCCTCATCCGCTGGCTAAAGTAGAAGACTAACTCAAGCGTACATAATCTTAAAACTGAAATTAAGTTCATTGAACTTCAATAGTGAACTTTAAGAATGTCTGAAGAATACTTTAAAGAAAGTAAATATTGAAAACTCTTTAACTCTGTCTATTTATGAAGCCTCTACTATTACAGAAAGATATCGGGACAAGACCCATGTCATATTAAAACTACTAACTGTAACGTAAAGGTAAAGTCCTCTAGAAAATAAGAAGGCTCACCAAACCTGACTGGAATATCACATGAACTCAATGAAACACCTGTTGATGATCATAATATATGTATCTCAATCATGAGATGATGCAGGCCAAATGGCTTAGTACATGGAATATACGCGCATGTAAGGGGAATTCTAAAGCATAAACATAAGCTTGAACTTGATAAAAAGGAAACATACCTATCTCTTCTCAACTCACTCAACTAAACACAACTCAAGAATAAAATACTCAACTGAAAGATTATATAACAAACTCAAGATAAAGCAACAATAAAAGATGCAATATATGGAAATCTTTTATACCAATCGATAACATCTCAATGTATTGAATAATACAATACCAACTAAATTTGTATATAAAAATACAATATAACTTTTTGGAGATTCTCTAACCGACAACCATCACTATGAGCTTTGTGATGATCTAGCCTTTCACCCACGCTGCAATAAATATCCTATACTTTGCCGGGGTATAGAACCTACTACTAAGTGGATCCAGTAGTCTATACTAAAAAGCATTAAGGAATCATCTAAAAAGTATGACCCTTTCTACCCACATTGGCTACATGGTTTATGGGGGCTTTGAGTTGTATAAACTCTCCCCCATATCAATTCTCAATATTACTCCCAAAACATCCTAGCTTATATGTTTAAAAAACATAACACTTTATGTGTTTTGAGATTATTACTCAAAAATCTTTCTCTTAAAAGAGATGGAACTAAAACTGCTCAAAACACTTTCAAAAATCTATGTTTCCTCTAATCTTAAATGCAAAAACATTTACTCTTAGGAATACTTAGTTCCCATATATCATTTTAAACTAAATGAACTCTGGTCTACTCTTCCTCAATTTAGTGCTCATGTCTTTAAAACAAGTTTTAAAATAATTTTTAAAACAACTTCTTAAAATAGGGTTCATGCCGAATTATGGACATGAACGACTAAATTCAAGGTTTTCAATAACCATGCATAGAACTCAATACATGGAACTCAACAACTCCTGAACTCAAGGCGTCAATGATACTACTCTTCTCAAGAATTCTCGACTTGGAGGGTTCATGCGGAATTATGGGCATGAACTACTCAACTAAAGGACACAATGATACCTATCATCTCAAGACTGCTCGACTCATAAGGTTCGTGCTGAATTCTGGGCATGAATTACTCAACTCAAGGACCTCCATGATAAGGAATATAATCCCTAAATGATTAGGAACTCAATACTCAAGACATAGAACTTGAAGATACTACTCCTCTCAAAGATACTAAACTGATAAAGTTCATGCGCAAGTATGGGCTTGAACGACTCGACTCGAGGGTCTAAAGAACAATATAGAACTCATGTATTCTACTCTTCTCACTGTCATACTTACTTCCTCAAAACATAGTTTAAAACACAAGTGTTGACTTTGAAAAATTTCTCAAGATTTATAACTCAAAATAGGGTTCATGCTGAATTATGGACATGAATGACTCAACGTTAGGACCCCAATAACCATATAGAAATTCATGAACACAACTCTTTCTCAAAACTCATATTTACTTCTAAGGAAAAAAAAACCTCAGTTTAAAACTCAAGTGTTGGCTTTTACATCTTAGTCACACCTAGATGAATGGAATACCTCGAACCATGGGGTTCTTCTAATAAACCCTAAATCAAGTAGCCCACTCTAGGAACACAAATCTTTTCTTTAAAACTGAGTACACCTCCCGCATCAAGAGTGGTCTCTTGTGCCTTTACGAATAACTGTTTTATTTTTTAGCTACTTCAAATGTTCATCCTCAAATTGTTTGGCATTGATTTTCTCAATGGACGTGGCCCTAACTTCAATGCTAGCTAACATCCCACCTCTTTCTGAGATGTCCAATTACATTAACTTAGACTCCAAATGTTGAATATCTTTATCCAAAGGTCGGTTGGATACACTCAAACAAACTAGGCTACCCATACTTACCTCTTTTCGACTTAGTACGTCTGCCACTAATTAGCCTTACTCGAATGATACTAGATGGTCACATCATAATACTTGAGTAACTCCATCAACCTTCGCTTTCTCAAATTCATATCCTTTCGAATGAACACATGTTTTAGACTATGATGATAGTTAAATACCTCACACTTAACACAATAAAGGTAATGCCACCAGATCTTAAGAGCGAAAACTACCACTGCCAACTCTAAATCATGTGTTGGGTTATTCTTATCATACACCTTCAACTGCCGCGATACATCAGCTATCACATTCTTATCCTGCATTAAGAGAACACCTAAACCCAAATGTGAAGCATCACAATAAACTATAAAATACTAACCTTCGACCAATAGTGCTAGAATAGGTGTTATGGTCAAAAGAGTCTTGAGCTTTTGGAAGATCTCCTCACATTTTTCAGTCAATTCAAAAGGTACCACCTTTTTGGTCAAATTTGTCAGATATGTGGCAATAGAAGTGATGTTTTTCACAAACCGACGATAGTAGCTAATGAGACCCACATAACTTCTAATTTTAGTCACAGAACTTGGCTGGACCCTATTCATAACCGTTTTCATCTTTTGGGGATCTACCATCACCCCTTATTTTGAAAGTACATGCCCCAAAAGTGCATTCGAAGTCAACCAAAATTCACACTTAGAAAATTTCGCATATATCTTTTGTTTCCCAAGAACACCTAGAACAATATGAAGATTGTGGGCATGCTCTTCTTCACTTTTCGAATAACCAGATTGTCATCAATCAACACTATCACAAATGAATCAAGAAAGGATTTGAACACACCATTCATCAAACTAATGAAACTTGCAGGGGCATTTGCCAACCAAAACAACATAAATAAAATCTCATAATGCCCATAACGAGTCTTAAATGTTGTTTTTGCTATATCGTCAGGCCTAATCTTTAACTGATGGTAACCAGACCTTAAATCAATCTTTGAGAAAATGGATACACCCTGCAATTGGTCAAAAATATCATCTATCTGAGGCAGTGGATGCTTCTTCCGAATGGTGACCTATTCAATTGTGGATAATCTATGCCCATTCTCATACTACCATACTTTTTATTAACAAACAAAGACAGGAGCACCCCATGGGGAAGCACTAGGATGAATAAATCCCTTATCAAGATATTCTTGGATATGAGCCTCAAGCTCTCTTAATTCTGCTAGAGCCATTCTATGTGGAGGGATGGAAATGGAATGAGTATCAGGCTCTAAGGCATTACAAAAATTTATATCTCTATCCTGAGGCATACTAGGCAAAAAAGTAGGAAACACTTCCCTAAATTCTTACACCACGGGAATAGACTCAATAGAGGGAGACTCAACCTCAACATCCCAAATATGAGCCAAATAAGCCAAACAACCCTGCCCCACTAGTTTTGTAGCCCAAATGGAGGATACGATCTTAGCTTGCTTAGGCTTGTACAACCCTTTCTGCTCTAATTTTTCCCTACTGGGGATCTCTAGAGTCACGAACATAGTATTACAATTGAGCATAACATAATAGAGGGACTGATGTTTGCGTAATCAACGATACAACTTTTGATGCAAGTGTCTATGATCGTGTAATAGTATAATAACCCAACTAAGGGTTGGAGTCGAGTCCCAAGGGAGTGGTTTTAAGAATTAATAGAAAAATAAAATTTAGTTCTAAATAGTCGTAGCTAAAGACATTAACGATTAAAAACATTGTAAATTAATGAGGGGACACAAAAGTGTCAAATATCAATTTGGAGATTTTGTCTCAAGTATAGCAAAAACATTAAAAATAAGGAAGAAATCTATGAATGAGAGGGGATTCTTGGGATGTGAGCGTCATATATGCTGGTATAAATCGTTGGGTACTTGTTTTCGATAGGAAATTTTCAAAATAATAGTGATAAGTGTCACGAACTTAGAGTGTTGGCTAAAGCTCGGTGCGGCACTTGACAACTTACTATTCTTTTAAGATTTTGTAAGCTCACATAAGGCTTTGAAACTAAGATCTCTAAGAGAATTCAAAAAAGACTTAGAAAGAACAAGAGAGCTTTTTGAAAGAAGGCTTTGTATTGCTTGGAATGCTTTACACTTGAGTGATGCCTTGCAAATGAATGGCACCTCTATGTATACTAACTCCTAAGGGCTAAAGTGCAAATTAAAAGTACTTTGCAAGTCTCTAAGATATTTACACATTAGTCCTATCTCTAGAATTATCTAAACACTCTAGAGTTCTCCAAAGACTTCTTGAAAAATCTAAAGGGATATAGACTTCTCCGCAAGCCTCTCCTCAACTCTAGAACCTTCCGCCCCTACTGAAACGTGAAATATGGCAGATCTAGCGGTGGGACGTCACATGCTCCCCTAATTGATGATGTGATGACCATGGCGTATTGCTACAGAAACTCCAAGACTTGGTCTTTAAATTGCCATAAGTCTTCGTATCTCTCCCATGTGGCCTTCTCCAGAATTTGTCGCTTCCAATGCCCAAGGAACATGGCGCTGGCTTGTTGACCCCGCTTCCGTTTGGCTTGGTAGTCTATGATAGCCTCAATCTCCCGGTCGTGCGAGGCGGTGACAGTAATGGGCGCCCGTCGTGAGTAGTTTCGGCTAGGGTCTTCCTTGTCCTTATGGTACAGCTTGAGGACGCTTGCTTGGAACACCAGATGAATTTTAAAGTAGGGAGGCAATTCCACCTTGTATGAGATCTTGCCCACCTTGGCAACGATCTTGAACGGACCCTCATATTTTCGCACTAAATTTTGATCAACGCCCTTAGTGCCTTGAACAGTCTCGAATTGAATTTTACCAAGACCATGTCACCATTTTTATAGTCTGTGGGACGCCATTTGCGGTCAGTAAACTTTTTCATCTTTTTTGCTGCCTTGTCCAAGTAGGACTTGGCAGTATCAAGCAGTGCCTCCCATCCCTTGGAAAGATGGTAGGCTCCCAAACTCTTCCCTTAGAAAGCAGTCGTTAAGGAATGCAGAATTTTGGGCTATTGGCCTGTCACCAACTCAAATGGTGAGCACTCGGTAGAATTAATCCTTTGCAAATTGTATGAAAACTGTGCCATGTCTAGGAGTCTGGCCCAATCCTTTTGGTGCGCACTGACATAGTGCCTTAGGTAGCACTCTAATAGGGTGTTAATGTGTTCGGTTTGGCTGTCAGTCTGCGGGTGGAAAGTAGTGGAGAAATGAAGTTCTGTGCCAAGTATCTCGAAGAGCTCCCTCTAGAAGTTCCCGGTAAAACGGGGGTCTCGGTCACTAATGATATGTCTTGGTAGGCCCCAATAGTTTACCACATTCTTGAAGAACAATCGAGCAACCTCCTTTGCAGTGCAACCGGTTGTGGTGGGTATAAAGATAGCATACTTTTGTCCACCATGACCATGATCGTTCCATACCTTCGGACTTGGTTAAAGAAGTAATGAAGTCCATGGTCACGCTCACCTATAGGCGTTCTGCTACTCGCAGTGGCTTCAATAGTCCTCTCGGTTGCCTTTGTTCCAACTTATCTTGTTGGCACACAAGACAAGTCTTCACATAGTGCTTGATGGCATCTCGCATGCGCGGCCAGTAATATATAGCCTCGATCAGTACCCTCGTTTGTCACTGCCGTGGATGCCCGACCCACAATGTGTCATGGCTTTCTTTAATGATCCGCCGCCTGATAGACCCAAACTTGGGTACATAGACCCTTCGGCTTGATGTAAGAAAAATGCCCTCTTCCACCTAAAAGCGCCTGGTCTTGGCTTGGGTGGCTAACTCCATCAGTTTCTTGATCTAGAGATCATGATGCATGTCATCTTTGATTGCATCTTAATGTCACAATGGGCCGTCATGATGGCAGCAAGTTCGGCCTTTCTACTTACCCCTCATTCTAGAATATGAGCATAGATGTGAACCTCTCTGAAGTGTATGAGTATAGATTATAAACACAATTCTAATATAAGAAACATAATCATGATGTTGAAATGACTGAACTTTGGGGAATACGCTAGAGTATGAATGGATTAATGTACCTCTACAACTCTTTCAAAAGACAAAACTCTCTCATTCTTAACAGTTGACTTGATTTGCCATCGTATCATCTCCCTGATTGGTCTAAAGATGATAGTTAAAGTTATGGATCTATTCCATCATCGCTAAACTAGTCTACATTCCTTTACTCTAATACTTGAGAAAGTCTTATCTCATGGCTATTGTACTCTACATACGAATGTACTAAGACTCCTTCTAAGACCTCATTCTAAGATGATTATATTAACCTCTTCTCATTGGCTTATAAGACTGCTTCATCTAACTCTGAAGGAAAAATGATGCCAACATCAACTTATTCCACATTGACAACTCAAATATACTATCTAGGCACACTTTCAAAATCATTAACTTAATTGAAACCTCGTCTAATTATATACAATCTCGGGTACAACTCATAATGCTCCTGTTACTCTTATGACTTAGCCACACTTAACCACCCTTATCTAGAAGTTAGATCTCATACTTGTACTACTCACACTCATTGTAAAAAACATCTCAATTCCTCACCTACTCTATGTCAAGTCTACTAGATCAGATCTAAGACTAACATCATTTCCCTCATCTTTCCATTCTCTTGATCACGACACTCATCTCAAAATCTAGCTTAATTTTTATTACTAAATAGGAATATCAATAAGATTGCTTGCTTACTATACTAACTTAAAACAACTAGATAAATTTAAAGAAACCCTCACCCACTAAAACTTTATGACAAGTATTCAAGCTTTATCTCTCAGACTTTATACTTACAACTTACAGTCACACTTCCTTTCACAACTCTAGTACTATTTACCCATTTGTTATACATCATTGCCTAATTAGTTCCGTAACACTTTTAAAATTATGGGCTCTCCCTAGAAAATTGAAACCCTAGCTTAGATCTATCACCTTATGAATACTCATGCTCTTCTATTCAACACCTACACATGGTTGTTACTAACACAATGATACATCAACTTAAACTTCTCTCCAAGTAAGGTACACTTTAACTCATCCTAAATAGTAACTCTTCCTCCACCCTCTATCATGAAATTTACAACTTACTCATCACCTCTTACTCTACCGATAAGGGAAAACTACTCATTAATAAATCACTAGGTGTATGAATGTAACAACATCATTCGCCTCATCACTATTTCCCTTTCTTAGGTTGTTGAAACTCTACATGCTTTCCTCTAACTCTGGGCACTTTTACTACTACTACTTATAGCCTCATATATCATACTATATCTTCGGGTGAAAACACTATCCAAGCTCTAAAACATACTTACCCATAATGGTCTTAACTGAAACAAGGTTTAGGAAAATGAGTGTGGGAATATATCTCATTTTAAGCTTGAACGTGCGATGTATATGAATTAAAAGTGCATTCTTTCGAATCTTCACACTTATGCTCACTCATAGGCTTCTCTCAAAGCCCCTCTGATGTCTATTGACTTTTTTGAAGACTTTTTCTAAGAGTAACTCATCCATAAGGATCTAAGCTTTACTTTTCAACTACATTAAGTATGTGGGGTAGTCGATTGGATAAGAGGAACACACGAGTTAGAGTAAGTTCCTTATGACACAACTCTATTGCACGATTTAAAGTATGAAAGAAGGGAAAAGTTTCTTAAATGTCTATAGTCCCTCAAAGATACAAGTAGGGCCCTCACAACCATAAATAAGATCCCACTTAACACACCTTCATAGACATGCTAGACCACTTGAACTCTATGCTCTGATATCAAGTTTGTCATGACTTGAGTCTACATCCTAGAAGCGACGCATGCGCCTACCATCCGCTTGCCGACCTGCCATAGGGGCCTTTGGTCCCCAAGGGCACGTGTCGTTGGCTAAGTCGCTGCGACGGAAGCGTTTTGGTGACCACCTTTAAGTACAATTTCCATCGAGCGGTGGGTAGAATCCTTTGCAGACGACTTAAATACGCGACGGGGTATTGTAAATGGCAGGGTGGCCTTGCTGCCACGATCTACTGAGATTCAACCTTTTGTCACTCCGATTCGTCCCCCCCACCTTCCCCCTCCCCCAACCTCAAATCCAATCATTTCTAACTTTTCAAAAGAGAGGTTTATGTATTGCTTGCATCCTTGGAAGGAAAAAAAAAACCAAGTGTTGAAAATTAAGTCACGATAATGACATGCTACGTGAAATTTACTAGTTTGCCGCTAAGTGTTGAACTATATGTTCTATGCCGATCAAAAAGTTGTTCAATAGCGATTCCCCAATGCGAGGTTTTCCAGGACGTTGAGTTCATTTCTCATGCCTAATGACATGATAAGGGCCCTATAACGATGTCTCTATAAGAGGTTTTTCGGGATGTCGGGTACAATTCTAAAGCCACGTAAGATGCCAAGGGGCATGTGGGTTTATGTAGGCAGCAGGGGCATTCCACGTTTGGGGCCAGGCAACATCAACCAAGGCCTGCGTGCATCAGACGTCGCATGGGGACATCAAGGAAGCGACGTCGGCCAACGTCAGGTGGCATCAGCGAAGGCCTACGCACGTCGGAGGTGGCATGTGGGCATCGAGGAAGCGACGTCGGCCAACGTCAGGGGGCATCAGCCAAGGCCTGCGCGCGTCGGATGTGGCCTGTGTGCATCGGGCAAGTGACATCGGCCAACGATAGGAAACATCAGCCAAGGGTTGCACGCATCGGACGTGGCCTGTGCACATCGCTCAGCTGACGTCGGGCGTGGCCTGCCCGCATCGCCCTTGGCCTGTGCACATCGCTCAGCTGACGTCGAGCGTGGCCTGCCCACATCGCCCTTGCCCTGCACACATCGGTGGGCCGACTTTGGCCATGGACTGCCCACATCGGCCGTAGCATGGCTGCATCGGCCGTGACCTGGCTACATCGGTCGTGGACTGCTCACATCGGCCATGGCTTGCACACAACGGTCAAGCATCGTCGGCCGTGGCCTGGCCGTATCGCCCTTTGACTTCACACAATGGTCAGCCGATGTCGGCAGTGGCCTGGCCGCATCAGCCATGGACTGCCCACATTGGCCATGGACTGCCCGCATCGGCCATGGACTGCCCGCATCGGCCATGGCTTGCACGCAACGGTGAATTAATACCAAAAACCACATTTTAGGATATACATATTTTGAAATATATGACATATCTTTGCAATTTCTACTATAAAATTCAATATTTTATCCGACAGAACACGCATATGTGGCTATATATGACATTTGAAGGATGGGTTAATCGATAAATTGAGCAATTTAGTATTGGAAAAATGTCAAATTAAACCATATTTTAGTATGTTGGACCATAATTAGGAAATAAAAAAATGCTATAACACTTGAAACAACGACTTGCAAGGGTGTTATAAAAGTATCATATGGGATTACTTAGTCATTGTATTATGAACTAGTGGTACAATAGTTTTTGTAATTGATAGAATTGATGATGGTTGTTGTATCAGATTATAATTTTGTACTTAGACATGTTGTAGGACTATATATTAGTGTTACATGTTGCATAAGGACACAATTTAACTGAATTAATACCAAAAACCACATTTAGGATAAACATATGTTTCCACATATGACATATAAGTTGTAATTTCTGCTGCAAAATTCAACATTTTATCCAACAGAATGTGCACATAGATGACAGTTGAAAAATGAGTTTATCGATAAATTGAGCAATCTAGCATTAACTAAATGTCAAATTGAACCATATTTTAGTACTTTGGACCATAATTGAGCAATAAAAAGATGCTATAACACTTGGAACAATGACGTACAAGGGTGTTATATAACTATTATATGGAAGTACTTAGTCAATGTATGATGAACTAGTGGTATGATAGTATTTGTAAAAATAATTGATAGAATTGATGAAGGTTGTTCTATAAGACAATAACTTTGTACTTAGAGATGCTGTAGGATTATGTATTAGTGTTACATGTTGCATTAGGTAACAATTTAATTGAAATAATACCAAAAACCACAGTTTAGGATGTACATATATTGCAACATATGACATATCTATTGCAATTTCTGCTGCAAAATTCAATATTTTATCCAAAAGAACACGCATATGTGGCCATAGATGACATTTGAAGGATGGGTTAATCGATAAATTGAGCAATTTAGCATTGGAAAAATGTCAAATTAAACCATATTTTAGTACGTTGGACCATAATTGAGCAGTAAAAAGATGCTATAACACTTGGAACAACGACTTACAAGGGTGTTATAAAAGTATCATATGGGATTACTTAGTCATTCTATGCTGAACTAGTAGTACAATAGTATTTGTAAAAATAATTGATAGAATTGATGAAGGTTGTTGTATTAGATCATAATTTTGTACTTAGACATGTTGTAGGACTATATATTAGTGTTACATGTTGCATAAGGACACAATTTAACTGAATTAATACCAAAAACCACATTTAGGATAAACATATGTTTCCACATATGACATATAAGTTGTAATTTCTACTGCAAAATTCAACATTTTATCCAACAGAATGTGCACATAGATGACAGTTGAAAAATGAGTTTATCGATAAATTGAGCAATCTAGCATTAACTAAATGTCAAATTGAACCATATTTTAGTACTTTGGACCATAATTGAGCAATAAAAAGATGCTATAATACTTGGAACAATGACTTACAAGGGTGTTATATAACTACTATATGAAATTACTTAGTCATTGTATGATGAACTAGTGGTATGATAGTATTTGTAAAAATAATTGATAGAATTAATGAAGGTTGTTGTATTAGACCATAATTTTGTACTTATACATGTTGTAGGACTATATAATTTATTGTTACATGTTGCATTAGGTCATAATTTAATTACATTATTACAAAAAATTACATTTTAGGATATACATATGGTTCCACATATGATATATTTGTTGCAATTTCTACTGTAAAATTCAACATTTTATCCAACAGAACATGCATATGTTGCCACAGATGACATTTGAAGGATGGGTTTATTGATAAATTGAGCAATTTAGCAATGGAAAAATGACAAATTGGACAAAATGAGAACAGTAAGAATAAACAAAAAAAAAATATTTTTAGATTAAACATTTTATAAAGAACAAATTCAATAATCAGTACAAAACACAAAAAGGTCAATTTTTTCGCCATGAATTTGCAAGTAATGTACATATGTTGCCACAAATGACAATTAATTAATACCGTACAGTGGTATAAGACAAAAATTTACAAACATAATATAGTTCTAAATCATAACAACATATTTCACAACAAATATCATCTTCATCGGCACTTTCCCTAGGCCAACCATTCTTCTGAACGCTTTGCTCAAGTTAATGAACAGTGCAACAAATGGTCTTTCTCCCAACGAATGAGGTTCTGGCACCCATATAGAACCTAAAGCATATCGCAAGTTGTGTCAACATATCATGATTTTTAGTGGCTCCATTTTTTTTAATGTTGGCAATGAACATTAAGCCTTCTCTCATAGATTCACTGCCCTTGAAGATTGAAATTATAGCAAGCGCATATGATTCAACAATGTGGCCTCTGTACGCTGCTTGATTAATCATTCCCAACGCATTTGGATCGTTATGGTTGGAAAAAATCAAACTATAGAAGAAATAACACATCTAAAAGGAAGAATACATTGATAAAAAGATGAATACATCGAAAACATTAAAAATTACCATGCCTTTCTATATAAGGCTTCTAAATTCCCCGATGCTCTACACATATCTAGGGAAGAAGTGGATTTTCGAACTAGTGACCAACGGTTCATCGTCCATATATAATCAGGAAAGTCGTCCAACGTTATATTTTTATATATAGAAGGTTCATTAGCGATTTGATTAAGGACCCTCGAACTGAGAAATCAAATCAAATAGTTAGGAAATCAAATTACAGAGCAAAAATTGTTTAATACATAAATACCTTAATTTAACATTCATTAAATCTATGAAGGAGTCGGAAGCAATCCTTTCAACGATATCAACTAATATACATCTCGGAAGGGATTAAATGTTCTTTTTACTCCTAGTCATTTTTAAAAATTTCTTCTTCCTTCCCATCTTGGAGAAAATTAAATGAAAGGTTTTGTTTTGTTCTTATATAATCCCAGGAAAATGTAATGAATGTGAAAAGTTGCAAATTCTGAAGACGAAGGGGGAACTTTTGACTTTTTAAATGCAGCTACTTTTTTTTTTTTTTTTGGAAAAGGGTATAATATGAAGAGTTGTAATTATTTTTTTTTCTTGAAAGTTGTTCCAATGTCAATAATGATTGATTGTTCACATACCTTACACGTAATTATTTATTATAAATATGTTGGAACATATGAGTTTTCTATTGTACTTGTAACACATAATTGTCCATTGTTGGAGCATATGCAATATTATGTTGTAAGATATAACACATAATTGATGTATTTTGGAACATATGTGTTATTCTATTGCACTTGTATCACATAATTGACATATGTTGGAATATATGCAATATTCTCTGTTGTAAAATCTAACACATAATTATTATATGTTGGATAGGATTTTCAACCACGTAGACTCATAATATGGACCTCACTGCTCCTCTTAAATAAACAAGCAAACTAGGCTAATCAATTGTTTTAAAAGGTAAGACCTTATTATTATGAAAAAAATTGGGAATTTAACTCATGACAACATCTTTCGGTTGACAATTGAGTTCACATTTTCGGATGACTAAATTCACAAAAAATCATCATACAAAATATTTCTTACAGCAGTCATCCCTACCAACCCTTCCCCTTTCCTATCATCCTTCTAATGAAAATATATCAATTTTTCTTCTCGATCCATTCACCACGACAATCAATCCCTCCATTTATTGTACCTGAATAAATTAATTAAATAAATAATTAGTACTAATGAAGAAATTAATTCAAAAAATAATTAGTACTAATACATCTGTATGTTATATGATGCCACATATGATTATTCTATTGGAACATGTAAGTGACCTGTTCCAACACATGACTATTTTGTTGTGCCATGTAAGTCATATGTTGCTACATATAACTATTCTGTTGCAACAAATAAATCACATGTTGTAACAAAATGTGTAAGTCATATGTTGCAACATATCACTATTCTATTGCGACATGTAAATCATATGTTGCTACATATAATTGTTCTTTTGAGACAAATAAATTACATGATGCAACATGTGTAGGTTATATGTTGCAACATATGGCTATTTTGTTGTGACATGTAAGTTATATATTGTTACATATAACTATTTTGTTGCGACACATAAATCACATGTTGTAACAAAATCCGACTATTCTGTTGCAACATGTAAGTCATATGTTGCTACATATAACTGTTTTGTTGTTGTGACAAATAAATCACATGTTGCAACATGTGTAAGTCCTGTGCTGCAACATATGACTATCTGTTGCGACATGTAAGTCATATATTCCTACATATAACTATTCTTTTACGACACATAAATCACATGTTATAACAAAATATGTAAGTCATATGTTGCAACATATGACTATTTTGTTGCGACATATAAGTAATATGTCGCTACATATAACTTTTCTGTTGTGACAAATAAATCACCTGTTGCAACATGTGTAAGTTATATGTTGCAAAATATGGCTATTCTGTTGTGACATCTAAGTCATATGTTGCGACATATAACTATTCTTTTCTAACACATAAATCACATGTTGTTATAAAATGTGTAAGTTATATGTTGCAACATATGACTATTATATTGACATGTAAGTCATATGTTCCTTCATATAACTATTATGTTGTAACAAATAAATCACATGTTGTGACATATGGCTATTCTATTGCGACATGTAAGTCATATGTTGCTACATATAACTATTCTACTGCGGCACATAAATCATATTTTGCAACATATGTAAGTTATATGTTGTAACTTGTGTAAGTTATATGTTGCAACATATTTCTATTTTGTTGCGATTGAAATAACCTTTCTGTTGCAACAAAAGACTATTATTTGTTCCAATAGTCAACTGTTGAAACATATATAGTCATCGGTTGGAAACACGAATGCAAACTATTGAAAAAACAGCGGGTTATACCCAGATGATGATGAATGATTCATAGAACTATTAATCTTACTTACCAAACAATATTGTGTGAAATCAATCACTTATGAAGTAATTGCAATTGATACAAAATGAAATTTGGTCCACCGATTAGCTATATCTGATTCAAGGAAAAAAAAAAGAATAAGAAGAAGCACAAGGACTAGTAGCCAAGACCAACAATGTAGGAACAAGAAGAAGAAGAAGTAGATGAAGAGACTAGGAAGAAAGACAAGCAAGCAAGAATGAAGCAGAAGAAGAGGAGGAATATGGCGGGAGGCGGGGGAAAAAAAGCTTTTATTTTCAGATTTGGTTCCGCTCGCTGGCTTCCCTCTAGTTTTGGCTCCCACCAAAATTGTTTAAATTTGATTTTAGTCATTTACCCTTTTACCCTTAATTTAATACAATGGACCAAACTGCTAACTTATAAACTTGAGGGAAACTCTACAATCCTGAATCATTTATTATATAATTATCACCTACACTTAATAATTAAGACTTATGTCATCGCCATTTTATTTTGACACCTTTTGGTCACCCTTAATTCAAATTCTCGAGATTTCTAGGTTTGCAGCGTCCTAATTTGCTTCGTGAAGAAGAAGAAAGACATGTGGGTCGCGTAACGTGCTGTTGAAGGCATTGGGTCAGTTTTTGGTGTTGATGTTGTTCGTATTTGGGAGTTGTTGATGACTGTAATGCGGACTGCTGATTTAAATGGAAGTTGGGCTGAAAATTGGCCCAACTTTTGTCTTAAATTGATCCAATAAATGGAGCAAAATGTCGGTTAAAATTTAATTTTAAAAATAACCATATAGATTACAAATTCGACCGAGTGAAGTTAAGGACATAATTGATTTGAATTAATTGAGGAATTCGACTAAGGTCAAATAAGAGGAATTTATATAAATCAATTAAAAGCTTCTTAGTCTTAACCAAATAAAATAATTAATTTTAAAATATTAACTATTAATTAATTAAACTAATTGGCAAAATTTAAAGCAAAACTAAAACCTTTTGAGATGATTTTCAAATATAAATATACCAATTATACATAACTATAAAAACATATTTATCATTTTAAAAATTATAAAATTGACAAAACTAATATGAAAATAACTCAAAAAATATTTCGAATTTCATAAAAGCTAATTAATTTAAAATTACAACCATCACTTTAAAAAACACTAAAATTTATAAAATCTTTTGAGATGATTTTCAAATATTTATAGGATATACATATTTCATACATAGTTATATAAAACATATATATTATTTTAAAATTATAAAAAGTGATAGACTATTTAAAAACTTGCAAATTTTTGTTTTAAAAAAAATTATAAAACTAATTATTTTAAATCATTTGAATATGAAGAAGCTCGACAATTAGTCTATAATGTGGAACTCCAAAATTGGTTGTCAACATAACTCCCGCCTCTTCTATTGATATTCCAAGGAATGAAGCTGAGTACATGAAAGATTAAGTAGAGAGGAGGAAGAACGCTCCAGCGAACACTGATCTGTTTGTCTATTAAGAGTCCATGGAGGCCGACACTACTCAATCCACTCTAAAAGATGAGCCGACAAGTATATCTAGCTCCTCCACCCCTACTACACCATCTCCCAATATTTCTTCCCATCCCTGTTGACGCATGCTATGATCTATAAAATAGAAAACCTACCACTTCAGCTGATGTGCAAGCTTCTCAAGCTGAGGAAGCTGTCCCGTCTATGTTTGATAGACTATAGTTATTGCATTGACTCCTATTTGGGAGGAGCTGAGGGGAACACGTGACCTTATTACGGACCATGACCTGGCATTGGATACTCTCACCACTCGAATTGAGGTGTGTAAGAGGAGTGGTAGACAACCCACTGAGTTGACACCCTTGAAGGTTGATATTGTTTGACTTCAACACGATTTGGATTTGTTGAAGTCCATCGACATCTCCATGATGTAGGTCAATATTGATGTTCTCGAGGACCACAGTTTGGATATGCCAGTTGTTTCAGAGATCCCTCCAGCTACTGTGACTGGATGTCATGACCCAGGGGTATACCCCAGACGTAACATGGCATACAAGACCTGAAAGGCCTCATATAATCCACTTAGGTTTCATAACATAAGATAATAGAAATTGAGTGAAAATTTAAAACTTTTTCAAAAACATCAAAGTTTCATCAAAAAAGCAGAAGTATTTTGCACTTTGTCTCAAAATCATCTAAAACGTGAATATCTTGGGATACACCCCATACAACAATGTTCAAAACATAAAAGGAAAGAGAACAGAAATGGTGGCAGATCCTCGAATGCTATGAGGACTCAACAATCTTCAAGTCTTACTTATACTAAGATCCTAGCCACGGGGATGAGAGTCGAGATTGCTGGACCCTACATTTGGATAAGAAATGTAGGCAAGAGTATGCTTTAGTACAAACATGTACTAAATATGGTAGCTTGCATAAACATCAACATAAGCATAAGAGGTAAGCAACATAAGTCATAAGCGTAATCAATGCACATAGTAAAACATGTCAACATAAAGGAATACTTCTTGAAGTAACCTCAAATCATCCATACTTATCATGGAAGATAACTCAAGCACAATCCAAGCCATCACCTATCATAACATATCTTCCTTATATTTTATAGCACAATCGCCTTTTTCCTTACTATGAAGGAACATGGGTAGTCACCTCTAGTCCTTCTTAGTATTTGAATCATGGGTACTCACCCCAAGTCCAACATCATGTGACATGGGTATTCACTTCTTGTCGTTCTATAGGGATCATGGGTACTCGCCTCTTGTCCAAATCATATCTTAAGAACGTGGGGAGTCACCTTTTGTTGAACTTTGAGAAATAAGGGTAATCACCTCTTTATTCTATTCTAGGGAATACGGGTAATTGCCTAATATCTATCTCATTTAGAGATCATGGGTAATTTCCTCTAACCTCATCAATTTCATAGTCTCTGACATTAGATTCATTTTAGGAGAGCAATCCTTTAAACATAGAATCATGCAATGTGAGAAAGCCTTTCACATTCATAACATGATCAATTCATATGTGACCTATCCATTCCACAAAAATTACATCAATAATCAATAACATAAGCTTTACTCTCAAACCTCTTCATCTCATAATCATCCCATATGCTTCATTCTCAGAGCATTGTATATCATAATCATCATTCTCAAGTGATTCTCATCCATAATTCACAACATTAGCTTCAATTCTAGTGTATCTCATCAAGCATAGATAAAATACATCTAAACCCACAAGTTCTCCTTTCATGGCATAAAATCCATTTACATCAATTTCATCTATATAGACATGGGTTAGAAATGGTTACATGTAAATTCATCCTAAAAACATGTATTCTTATTGATTCAATCATAAACAATCATAATCCACTCAATTTGATCAATATTCATCAAGACCTACAACATTAGAAGAAAGCCCTAACTCAAATTGGGAAATTTCTAATTTTCAATTTGGGAATCTTGGGGACTCCATGGAGGAAAGGATTCCATGGTTGAAAAGCTATCAAACCTTGATAACAAAGCCCACAAATACTTGAGGACTAGAGGGTTGACCTTGATCCTAGCTTGAACTCTTTCTTTTTCTTCAAGTTCTAGAGAGAGAAATATATGAGAGGAAGACTTTGGGATTTTTTTTTTGGGTTTTTTGAAATAATCACTTGAATGGGTGAGTTTTGGATTAAAATTACTTATATAAGAGTCCTAGTCTTTGGTAAAATGACATAGTATTAATCTAACTAAAACCGGAAAAGACCGAATTAGCCACAAACTTATAGAAGTTTGCCTCCTCACCAAGTGAGGCTCCAAAAGTCTTGGTCTCTACCACGAGCCGTGGTGCCCTCCGTGGTCTTGAACAAGTAGCCTTACTTGGCCACCCCTCACCCTCCAATTCTAGCTCAATGCCACAACCCTTCCCACTGCCGGGCAAGGTTTTTACGAGCTGTCTAGTGACCTTTGGGAAGGGTATTAATTTGGGCAAATTTTACCTAACTACTGGCTAGGATTCGACGAGCCTCACCACGACTTGTGGTCCACACCAAAGGTGGTCGTGTGAAGGTAGGGAGTGCTTGATGAAGGTTAGGCTGCCCAAGCCCTATTACTTTGCTATTGCCCTCTCACTTAGCCTTAGTTTAGCGTACAAGTTTTCGGGGTGCTACTCTAGAGATACTACTGCAGGTGATGATAATGATGGAGAGTCCGACACAATTGAGACGGGTGAGGAGGAGCTAGAGGCTCGTAATAAGGCAGTATATAAGGACTTAAAGGATTTGGAGGGTGACATAGTGCGGATAGTCACAAAGAATTCCTTACACGACACATCTATGACTGGATCTATTGGGTCTCAGCCTACTGGGGAGGTCGACACACATCTGTCCAATGTTGTAGCAGAGCTAATCATGATAAATAGAGGAACATAAGTTCCTAACAAAGAGCCTACGATTGAAGGTGTGCTAGACGCACTGTTAGAGAGTCCCACCATTCCTAAGAGAGTATCATTCCAAGGTAAAGAAGATCTTTCTTGTGACCATCAAGGTACAACAGCTAAACATAATACTTTTACCATTGCAAATGAACAAAGTGTAAATGTTAGCTTGTCTTTAAGCGAGCCTAATGTTTCTTTACCATGTGTTGATAATGTGCATGTTGAGAGTGTAGATACACTAGTTGATCCTATTGATGACCAAATTGACTCTTCTAGTAAGATCGATTTGTGTCCATGTCCGACCGGCTCGTTCCACATCCGACCGAGGCGTATCGCCTACCCCATCCGCTTTCCTCCCGACAATTTCAAGCACTCTTTGACTCTCTTTTCAAAGTCCTTTTCATATTTACCTCATGGTACTTGTTCGCTATCGGTCTTTTGCCCGAATTTAGCCTTGGACGGAATTCATCGCCCAATTTAGGCTGTATTCCCAAACAACCCGACTCATAGACGGCGCCTCGTGGTGCGATAGGGTATGGGTACAACGGGGCTATATTTGTGTAGGTAGCCTATCTTATGTTAATAGTAGTGTCAATGGGGAAAATGGGAGCCTTCTTGAATTGATGCTATATAATCTCTTCCCATTTGACCTCGGTGCTAGTCTAAATGGTGAGGAGTATGGAAGCAACACCTTTTTTTTTTTCATATGATTCTTACTTGGTATTATCACCTGATCCTATGTGCTTGAATAATCGGGAATACTTTTGTACTCGAACCTGCTCCTGAATAGGGAATAACTACTTTCATGAAGCTAGCTAGTGCATTGGATAAAACCTTAATTTAGGTTAACATTGTTTATAACTTTGCACCTATGTATGAGAGTGATCATATGCTGCTTTACTTAAAAGGGGAGTTATGCTTATTGGAATGTGGAACCAATGAGGGTTAACATGTGTGGTTGGCTAAGAACAATGATTCCTTCACTTTACCGCTTTATCAAACTTTCTTATGTAGCCAAGTATCTACTACTTTAATGGGTTACAAACCCTTTGTTGATCTTTCTGGTACTTGGTTATATGTTAAATTTGTGCATCCTTGTCATGGTGATGAAATAGTTACTGCTAATGATAACCCTCATGTCATGAGGATCTTGTCATTGTTTATTTTCCCTATGGTTTTACTAGGTTTCCATTCGAGAATGAATCCTTTTCAAAATGGGAGAATGATGCAATCCAGATTATATCAAGACTATTCACACAGAGCTAAGCGTGATACCTTCACAAGATGCAAGGTTTATTCGAGATGTTAGAGGTCTTTGAGCTCATGTTGATGGCAAACAAAGGGTTCCATGCCTTGAGGATTGCTTGGAGAGATGTTGCTACTTTTGCCGAGCAGGAACCAGTCTGTGCACCACCTAATAGCTTGGGCGATGACCCTAGCTATCCTAAAGTTCAAGAACGTGTCTCGAAATTGGAACCATGAAGAAACCACCACCAAACCAGTTGGTACATCACCAAGTCCACTAGGCGATCCCTACTTGGCTAGTCCTTTATCCTTTCGGATCACTTTTGGGCCTTTTTCACCTAAAACTATAAATAGCTAGTTTGGCTTCATTTTACACTTAGACTATTTTGAAAATGAATGATTGATGAATCGGATCTCCTTTGAGAGACTTGAGAGCTTGGTAAAGCTTTTGTTGAACTTTGTTAGAAATGGGGGTCTCTTGGAGATTCAAATTTCTTGAGGTCTTCGTAAGAGTTAGGTGCTATTGTAGGATTAACAAATTAAGGTCATTGGGTTTAATATACCCTTTGGTTTCTCTTTATTTCCTCTTTGTGTGTCTATCTATCTATCTTGATTAGGTGCTTGTTTAGGGATTGTAATTGGAGGTTTTAGGATTTAATACATCCTTTAGTTGCCAATTGTTCCTTCTCTTGTGTCTCTTCTTCTATCTTTCTTTTGTTTCTGCATTTTATTGTAGTTCCCTTTTGAGAATTACATCAAATGTTAATGTTTTTGTATGCAAAAATGAAGGCTTAATAACAACGCAAGGACATTACAATGCAAAAAGGAGTGAAAAAAATTGGAAAACTGAAGATGAAGAAGCTGGACCTCGGAAACTCCACTTAGCGACACACCGAGTGAACCTCTACCTCACCAAATTTTCCAGCGAAGTAGCCCTTTTTGATGATTCAAGGTATCAGTTAGGCGTAACAATGTGTATAAGACCCTGAGAGGCCCCATACAATCCACTTAGCATTCACTATACAAGATAATAGAATAGACAGATTTAAAAGACAATTTCAACATATAAAAGTTTTCATAGAGAAAAGTGGAAGTCTAAACATTGTCTCAAAACCATCTAGACTATAAGAATGATCAGGACGTAGCCCATACATGAATTTACAAAAATGAAAGTAAAGATAAAAAGGAAACCAAAGGGACATTTCCGTAATATGCAATAACCATGTTAAAACATGATATGAAAGAGTTAGAGAACAGAGTCAGAAAACATGGTCAATGCAAGTAGACATCATCTTAAAGCATATGTGAGATACTTATATAGTAAACTTGATACATATTGGTGGGAGAATCACCTCTAACCGTCATGTAAAACCATGTAAGCTATTAACATGGAATCTAGTGTCTCCCTCCCCGAAAAATGGTGTCCTACTTGCCAAGGTTAGATGATGAACTTCTAGCTTACACGGATCCACTAACTAATGTCTATCTAGACAATCCTATGTTGGCATAAAATTTATGGGACATGGGTAATCGCCACTTGTCCACTCGATGCTATGCATAACTCCCATGGAATATCTATTATTATTATTATTATTCATCTTTTATTTAAGGGACTTGACTAATCACCTCTTGTGATTACATCATGTGACATGGGTAATTTACTCTTGTCTTTCATTAGAGGTCATGGGTAATTGCCGATTGCCTTATTCTTAGAATAGATCTTTAACTTTTATTCATTTTAGGTGTGAAGGCCTTTCAAAAGTATCATCCTTTATTTGAGAAATCCTCTCACAACAATGAACAATAACAACAACATAGGTGCTTCATTCTCAAAGTCATTTATATCATATTTGATCAATTCCAAAATAACATGCATTAGTTCATACTTCACTTTTCATAGTTCAAAACCCACTTTCAATCATCAATATCTAGAAAACATGTGCTAAGCATGTGTTAATGGGGATTCATCTTAAAATAATGGAATATATCTTAATTCATGAATAATAATCCATAAAACAATCAAATAAATCAATATTTAAAGGAACCCATGACATGGTAGAAAAACCCTAACTCAATTGAGAATTTCTAACTTTGTAAATTGGATAATTAGTGAACTCCATGGATTAAAGGGCTCCATGGATGAAATCTATCGTACCTCAATGCGAAAAGCTTGCCTTAAATGGTTGAATTAGAGGCTTGACTTTAAACCCTCGGTGGACTCCTTCTTCTTCAAGCTTTTTAGATAGAGAAGTGTTATGGAGAGGAAGACTTGTTATTCATTTAAGAAATGGAGAGAATGATTTCAATTAGGGAAATTTGGGGCTAAAAAAAATATATAGGACTTTTAGGTAAGAGTTAAATTACATACTATTATGATAGAGTAATTAGGAAAAGACCCAAAAGACCTGACTTTAGATTGATGTGACCACTTCCATAGTGTCCCTCACAGCCCATCAAGGACCTCACGAGCAATCATGGCAGTCATGATCCTTGACCAATTGCTGGGGGAGATACCCTATGGCCCTGACCCTCTTCGTGACCATCTTAACAGTCTGTGATGCTCACCACAGGCTGTCTAGGGATTCATGGGAGGGGAACTCATCCTGTTCAGGTTTTGGAAGTTCCTCACAATCACCAAGATGAGCCTTTATCCCCTTCATGGCCCGTCAAGCGTTCCGTAGAGGGTCCTATGGCCCAGTTTGTGCTGGTGATTTCCTGCTTGACCGCTTTCCTAGCCTTCTTAATTTTAAGGTGTTAGATTATCTCCTCCTTGGGAACATTCCTTTTCAAATGTGATTCAAGACATCATAAGGAAGATAGAAACTTAATCTTACAGCCGAACATACATACAATTAAACAAATGCAAATATCCGAGGAGGAAACATCAAAACATCATATCATGAAGTCGATACACAACTCATACTTAAATTCACATAAACATGTAAGAATCTATTACATAACTGATTTTGTAAACATCTAAGATTTTTATTACTCATGCATGATGAGAAAATCAAGGGAATATCTAAGACACATGACACCTAATTAGTAAATTAGGAAGAGCTAAATACCTCAAGCTTGAGTAGAGACAGAGGGAAAGAGATGAGGATACCAGGACATCATATTAGCCTCGAATTCCCAAGTAGCACCCTCAACTAACCGATGTCTCCAAAGATCTTTTACGGAAGAAACTTCTTTATTTCTCAACTTCTTAATTTGTCGATCTAAAATATCAATCGGAGTTTCCTCATAAGAAAGATTCTCCTTAACTTCTAATCCTTCTAGGGAACTATATATGTTGGATCTCAGACACATTTTTTCAAGGAGACATGGAAAATTAGATGTACCAATTCAAATTCATTAGGCAATGCAAGTTCATAAGCAACCTTGTTAATTCGCCTCAAAATCCGATATGGATCCACATAACGGGGACTAAGCTTCCCTTTCTCATTACACTCTTCATGGGTGAAGTTTTCAAGTAGACCCAACATATATGACAAGAGAGTCTCCAAGTTTATTTAAACTTCTCAAGGCATTTCTTTGTTGTCATTGCTCCAAAAACCATAGCAATTGGGATGCAACATTTTAATTTGTAGTAATTTAAAAATATTATTTTCAAGTTTTCCTGGGATGACTTCCCTTATAAATTCTAATGGTTCTAGCATGGCAGATAGTTATTGGTGAAAGATTCTTGATCTCGAGAATCTTATGATTTCTATGGTATAAACATATGGCAGTGAATCTGTTTTAGTGGAGTATATCCCATTTTCAAATTAAGAATGAGATATACGTTTCCTCAATAAAATTATTGTTATGAATGCATATCTTAGAATTCAAAAGATTCTTTAGGTCATGAATGCTTCTCCAATAACTATATATTGTTCTAGAACCTTTAGGCCCTATAGGGGATCATTTCGTGCCAATAAACTTGAAATAATACTTTTGGATCACTACAAACTAGAACTTTTTATCCCAATTTATAAGCTTTTGGAAGAGATGATAACAAAGAAATGCCTCCAGAAGTTTCACTTGGAAACACTTGAGAAGCTTGGAGACTTTTCCCAAATATAAATGCTATGAGTATTCAACTATTTAAAACTTATGAAAATAGTGATGAGGGACTTCTCACCATTAACAAAAATAAAATCATTTCTAATTTTGTATCGGTGCAAGCTTAGATGTCCTCATAAAATTCTAAGATTTATCCGTCATGAACCATTTGATCTTAAAGTGAGGCTTATTCCTAGTGATAATTCCCAAGTTCACAATTTTGGTAAAGAGTTACTGATGCCTTTAGTAGAATTTATAGTAGGGTAAAGCAGGAGATTAAAAGTAAGAGAGTTCTTGATGTGGTTAAGGCACTAATAGCTGCCTACCTCAGCTTGGGCGAGGATCTAGCAGCTTTATCATTTATTAAATGGCATGGATGGACATTGATTATATTGATAGAGCTATGCCAAGGCATATTAGCGTGAATGCTGAAAAGCTAGCAAATATTTGGTTCTTGGAAAACCCTGTAACATTACAAGGTCCATTACCCTTCGCTGCTTGTGAATGCACTAATACATGGATCTTACATGCTATCTTAGATTCCACGGTGCTTTAAGCACTTGAAATTTCATGGAGATGTAGTGCTATATTATGTTATTACAATACATCTCTATTTGAAATATCTAGCACTGAATCCAAGAATAATTGCTGATTTGAGGTCTACTTTTTTAAATAATGAATATTATACACAATCTTTAGTTAGGGCTAGACTACACGAACACATTCTTCATGCCTTGACATATCTGCAAATGCATATATTGAGGATTTTGAGAAGATGAATATTATGTCCTCATTTGCATGGCCGGCTGAAACTACTTTCCCAATGGTGCTTGGAGATGTTACTGAGTCCCCTTGCTAGTACGATCTTTGTTGATTCTTACTTTGATAATGATACTACATTTTTAAGCATAAGACCTCTTCTAGAATAATTGATTGCACTACAAACAATATAAAACTATCCAATAAAAGAGTTAAGTAAACTATGTGACCCACAAAATTTTCATGGGATAAGAACTCGACATTTAAGACAGTAAAATTTTGTGGGACTCTATAAGATGAGTCCAATTTCTATTAGAGTTCTTGGAGACTACTTTACCCTAAACTCTAGCTCACACCTATATAATGTGTAATATATTTCCTTGAAGAGGGATCACAAATATTCTACATATATTCATAAAATATTCACAAAGTGATCAAGATGTGGTTGCACTTTTCTTGACAACGAAATACATAATAAGATCCACAAAATCCTTTCACGAAGATCAAATAAATCCTAAGAAGGTCAACATCATCCTAGTTTGAGAAATATAACACTAACCCTTGACTTAGAGAGAAATTATAAGACAGAAGAGTAATGGGATAAACATATTTGTGCTCACAATCTTCTGAAATAAATCATTATTTTTATTTATTATATGATTGCAATTTTATTTTTGTATCTGATAAAAAATATTGCAAAAAAACTAACACACCTAGTGGGACCAAATTTACCCTTCATTTCCTCTCTCACAAATCAAGTGCAAATCTGAAGCCATTTACCACAAAGATGGAAGCTCCTTTTTTATGGATATTTCAAGTCTCATATTTGAGTTTCATCAAGTTTATACTTCGACAAGACTTGAAGTAAGGAACATTCATACGCACAATATTTTTTTGGAAATCTTTTAAATGAGCCCGCCTGAACAAGCTCAACATTCTTTGTTGCTTATGACAAGTTTGGATTGGGTTTCACTGTCATTACTATCAGTGTATGAAAAGCATACTCATTCAAAATTACCAAAATTCTAGTACTAAATGCCTCAACATTTAATAGGTATCCCAAATACTTCAATATAGAAAAATAGACAATTAATAGAACACAAGTTTTCTTTTATGTCCTATACTTTTACATAAGTATGGATCACTTCGGTGCAAGCTAAGTGATACTTTGCATTAGGTATCTGGACAATAATAACTCCTACACACCCATTACGACACACAATACTACATACTAAACTAAGCAAAATTTAAGTTAATATCAAATCTAGTCATATATTGCTCATACTTGAATAAAAGGTTTATATAATTAGGCATTATGTGGAAGTTATGATAAAGGCATTTGTCAAAGAAAATATTTATATAAACAACAAGTACATATCAATTCCAAGATAGTTGTTGTAACACCCCAAAAATTTCTATGTTATGCCCAAACCATTCTTGAATTGAGTATTAGGTCGTACTGCGTGACTCTTAACTTTTCTTAGGTTTAAGGTAAAATCTTTAGTGTAAGAATGATTTTTGATATCAATATAGGTCACTACAGTTTAAGGTATATGAATCCTTTTTCCAACACCACCCAATCCAGCTTTTAAGTAAAAAGTTATGACCATATTAGCAACTTGTGTAGTGCAGTTCCGTTATAGCCACGGAAAAATTCTAAATAAGATAATTTTCTTCTCCTTATACAACTAGGAAAACCTTAAAAATGGATGTCTTAACTCCTATAAAGCCCTAAACAATCCTATTTTAATCTCTTAATCCATCATTCTCTTCACTCTCAAACCTAAGACAAAACCCTAAGGAAAAATCAAATTAGAAAACTTCATTCAAGAATCTCTCAATCTTTTTCAAAATTCTTTCCATCTTTTTCAAAATTCTTTCCATCTTTTTCAAGATTCTTCTTCATGGTATGTCCTTCTCCAAGAATTTCATTCTTTCCAACTCAAATTCCTCCATACAATTGTGAATCACTGTTGAAAATCATAATTCTTGGTGATAGAGTTTTCAATAAAGTAATTCAAGAATCTCAAGAATGGTTTTCTTGATTGTTCTCCTTCAAGCTAGGGTTTCAAGGCTTCTAACCAAGGTTTCTTCAAGATTCATGAAGGTTCTTCAAGAACCTTGTTCTTCCAATTATGTAAGGCTATCATAGTGTTGGACTAGTTCGTCCTCACTCCCTACATCTAGATTTAAATTATTAAACAAGTAATCTAGGATTCTACGCCTAGATTTGAGTATTCTTGAGATGAGTTGATTTTGATTTCTTGACTTCCAATTTTGTAATGATCGATTTTTGTCGGTGTAGAAAAGCCAACCGGAAATAAGTTTGGACCAAAAAACTTTTTGGTAGTATCTTGAAATTTCCTAACCTAATTCAGATTTGGATGAAATCTGAGTCAGTGAGGTCTAGGGAAATCGAATAACAAATGGGAGATCAAATTATGAATTCTATCATATGACTAGATAGTAAAGGTGTTAAGGAAAGCGTACGACTTCACGAAATAGAATTCGGCGAGTAAACTTCTGAAATTGATCTGAGTGTCGTGGGGTGAAGGTGTGTAGTGAAATAGGGGTTTGGAACACAATTTCTGATGTTCTGTCTCCGCCACAGCTGCCAAAGCGGGATTAGTGCTGCCAGAGCGGAGTTGCTGTAGTGGGGTAAGGACCGTCGTAGCTGGACAAACATTTCTTATATCGGAAATAAATCTCAAAACGTCCTTATTTTGTAAGTTTTAACTTTGAGAGCTAAGGAACGACCCAAGGAGTTTTCTTTATAGTTTTTCACTATTCTTGAGAATAAAGATAAAATTTAAACTCCCTGAATCCGTTTTTTGATCTGTAGAACTTAGTTTCTTGGATAATAAATAGTGGGGGAGGGTTTTGATGTGGGAATTATGGTAAAAAAGCCCAAATCTAGGTATGGGGATCAAAGGTTTTACCTAGGGTTGATTTTGTTGATTATAATTCAGGTATTTATGTCTTTTATATTGATCCTCACATTATTATGACTGTTTGTAGACCAAGGACAAGTGGAACGAATCTCGAAAGGGAAGAATCAAGTTTTGAAGGCGATTCAAGCTTTGTTCCAAGTAGATAATATCTGTGATCTCATGTTGTGTGATATATGTTTGTACTTGATTCATCATATTGCATGTATGTATGTGAATGTTGAATTATTGATCACACTAATCGTAAATAAGTATGAACGAATAACTATGTGCTATAAATCACCTCTTAATTATATGATTGTGAGAATGTACATTGTGATTATTATTGTGGTATGTTGAATGGAGCGGGTGTCACATTCTGATACACTAACTAGGATTGGATGTCAAGTACCAATATAAATATTGGAACGGGTGTCGTGATCCAACACACTAACTTTGAACAGGTGCCACGATCCGATACAATAATTGTTTGGGTTTGGGTTTCATGAGAGGGCCAATGACTTTTTATGCACACCCTTATTGTTGAGAATGTGGAATTGTACATTGATCCAAAAATTATATTGATACTGTATATGTTTGTCATATACATGTTTATGATATTGTAAATACTTGCTTATATTGCACTTAGTGGGATAGCCGCATGATCCTACCAGTACACTATATTTGTGTACTGATATTGTACTTGCTCTTTCTTTGTTTGGTACATGGCATCTTCAAGGAGCTATTGACAGGCCTCGTTTAGAAGATCATTGATCATCGTCGAGTTCAAGGGTGAGCCAGTTCCTCCTGGCTGCCTTGAGTTCTCCTTTTGTTTAGTTCATTTCTTAAGACTTAGACTAGTTCTTTAGATTTCCTATGTTTAGTTTGAGTTGTACCCATTTACTTTAGACTTTGGTCATTGTTAGTGTTTTGGTACATTGACTTTCAGGTTCTAGACATTTAATTCTGCAATACGTTGTTAGACTTTTGGAGTTTACGGGAACTCCACTTTATTTCTACATTTAAACCTGCTTCTGTAGCTTTAAATGTTTAGTTCTTGGTTAAGTTGCCTTGTTTTGGGTTGTAGTAATGGTTCTCACAACGGAAGGTTTTTGTGGGTGCCAATACCGATGGTCTGAGTCGTGACAAAATTGGTATCAAAGTCCTAGGTTCATTGATCTAGATGTACCAAAACGAGTCTAGTAGAGTCTTGTGGAATGGCACAGAGACATCCTACTTTTCTTCAAGAGGATATAGGATTGTAGGAAATCTCTCCATCTTCTCTTGTCTTCTTTCATGCTATGCTTGGTTCCAATTGGTATTTGGAGATCTAAATTGGTATCTATTATCGTTCACTCTTTTGTCTAGAGATGGTTATCACTAAGGTCAACAGTGTCAGGACTATAGCTCCCGTGAATAAGCCCGCTAAGGAGTCCGCAACAAAGGTCACGGTTGAGGTAGTGATAGAGGAAGAACAAGGGGTAGAGGCTATTGAAGGGTAGCGCCCGCTACAGGTGGAGCTCTAGTTAAGGACGCTCCCAAAAATAAGAATCCTCCTGCGTATCATGAAGAGATAGAGAAGAATCTGAATATTCAGAGTAATGAGGATGTTGGATCAGAAGAAGAGGTGTCAGCTGAGACTATAGGTATTCCTCCCTTAGACCCAATGTTAGCTCAACAAATTATGTCGTCCCTGAAAGGATTGGCTGGTCCTGGAGTTCTTCCCACAGTTCAAGCAACTCAGGCTCCCTCTAATCCCCTTATTACTATCATTGTCCCCAATATGGGTGGAACTGTACGTACTGATGTTTTCTTTTATCCTTTGTTCGATCACGTTATGACTGGGAATGAGCATGAGATGTTGACTAATTTTTTCAAATTGAAACCGCCGGTGTTCCATGGTTCTAAGAGTGAGGACGCTTATCAGTTCATCCTAGATTGTTATGAGAGGCTTCAAAAGTTATGAATTGTCCATCAACATGGAGTAGAGTTTGTGAATTTTCATCTTCAGGGAGAAGCTAAGCAGTGATGGAGAGCTTATATAGAGTGCAGATCTTCAACTTCACCCCCACTCACTTGGATCCAGTTTCATGATCAGTTCTTGGAAAAATATGTGCCCCAGACTTTGAGAGATTGCAAGAGGGATGAGTTTATGGCTTTGAAGCAAGGTGGTATGTCTGTGGCTGCTTATGAGGGTAAGATCCATGCTTTGTCTAGATATGCTACGCAATTGGTGACTATTAAGGTAGAAAGGATCCATCTATTTTTTAAAGGGCTAAATTCTAAGTTACAGGTATTTTTGGTACACGTGAATTCTACAGGAGAAAGTTGTAATAAGGTAACATATTATGTGAAGAAAGTGGAGGGGGTAAGGCGAGACGGTCAGGCAAAGGCATTGGCTAAGAAAGCTAAGTATGCAGATAACTTTCAAGGTTCCTACTCCACAGGTACAGGTAGGCCAACACTTGCAACCCAACCAATTCAGTTTGCCATGCCCACTTCTATAGGTTATTACTCAAGAACTCCACCTCAAAATTTGATTCAGGATAGCCAGGTAGCCGCACATTTGATGGGCAGTAGGCCATCTTTTGATAGACCTTGTTATAATTGTGGAGTACCTGGGCATAGGAGGAGAGATTGCCCCACTCACGTATGACGGATTCCATACAGCAGCAGACTAGAACAGTGGTACCCACGTGAAATGGTAATAATGGTCAGGGGCATAGACAAGGTGGGCGAGGAGGAAATAAGCGAGGTCATGAAGGTCGGAGGAATGGTAACGCAGATAGAGGTATAGCGCAACAGGCAGGGAAATCGCCTGTCAAGATGACAAGGCTCAGTGTTATGCCTTTCCAGGCAAGAGCGAGGTAGAGTCTGACGCAGTGATCACGTGTACTGTTCTTGTATGTGACTGGATGGCTAATGTGTTATTTGATACGGGTTGTACTTATTTCGATGTGTCTATGCGATTTGGCTCAAAATTTGATATGATTTGTGACATACTTGATGCCCCCATCAATATTTCGACTCCTGTTGGAGAGTCTGTCATAGTCACCCATGTTTATCGTGTTTGTCCAATCTTATTTATGAGTTTTCAAACTTGGGGTAATTGGTTATTTTGTATATGACTCATTTTTATGTAATATTAGGCGAGACTTGGTTATCCCTGATGATTACACAAATTGGACTCATTTAGGGCTATATTTTTAAAAAAATTGTGTCCTCAAATGCTTATTTTATCTCAATATCTGATGAAAACCCTTAAGTTTCACGTATTTGAATATTGCAGGAATGCATGGACAGTACTTCACAAAAAGGAACAAAAAGGCTGAAAAGAATGAGAAAATGAAGGCTTGAAGATCGCCGAGTCCACTTGGCAAATTACCGAAGGGTCTCACTTCGCCTTTTATTCTACTGTGCTGAGCCTGATGGAAAGGATCAAGTCGGTGGAATAAAGGAGCAGTCGGCGCATCACCGAGAAGTTCCATGAAGCAGTACTATATCGCCATACAATGACGATGCCGAAGGATGGTGCATGACGGTGATGAACAATAGAAAAGGGTGAATCGCCGCGTTGATTGGCCATTCCGACTAATGTCACCGAATGACCATCGCAGCACAGATTTATGAAAACTATTAATACTTGTTAAGAGTTATAGAATAAATAATCATCAGACAATATCAAATTCTTAATATAATTTTAGTACTTTTATTTTTGCTCTGTGTTTGGAGAGGGTTTTGTCTACTTGAAGAAGAAGAGGGTTTCATCTCCAAGGCTTGGACTTGGGTCTCTTGGATTCTTCATTATTGGCATGTAACAAGACTTAAATATCAATACCTATTTTAATGCAAGCTCATTTAGGTATAAATTTCTATCTCTTTATGTGTGGCAAAAAAAAACAAATTCTTGGGGTGTGATTTAACAAATATGTGTTGAGATTATCGTTGGGTTGTGCTTGCTGAGAGGTTATATGCATTTTAATGGTGATTTCACCTAGCATTTGTCGTTAAATTTAATGGTTTTGTATTTGCAAATACAAAACCACCCATGTGTTTTCGGCTTGCCAGAGAGAGGTCGCGAAACCAAGATTCTAGACTGAGGCCCTAAGTACTGGGTCCACATGAGGTACAACCCAAGTGGGTGAGCCCTAGTCCCATATCCTAACACTCAACTCGAGAGAGTGAGTGGGGTAATTCGTAGGTTGTTCTTCATGCAACAAATGGGTGTTTGAGAGGAACATATCTGAAATGGGGTAAGTTACCCAAGAGGGAACTAAATTCCATCTAAAGCATAACCTAGTAACTATTATTTTGAAAATTTCCTATCAAAAGCATGCACCCAATGATTTATACCAACATATATTGCGGTCACATCCCAAGAATCCCCTCTCATTCATAGATTTCTTCCTTATTTTTACTTTTTTTGCCATACATGTGACAAAACCCCCAAATCGATATTTGATACTTTTGTGTCCACCCTTTAATTTACAATGTTTTTAATCGTTAATGTCTTTAGCTACGACTAGTTAGAACTATATTTTACTTTTTGATTAATTATCAGAACCACGCCATTGGGACTCGACCCCAACCCTTGGTTGGGTTATTATACTATTGCACGATTGTAGACACTTGCATCAAAAATTATATCATTGATTACACAAATATCAAAATAGCGCCGCTGCCAAGGAGTGGTGTTGTTTGATAATTTTTAGATAATAAAATTTTTTGTTCTTCTACGTTGTAGTTTACTCATTTAATTTTTTTAGTTTTGTTTTCCATGTTTGTGTATTGACGTAGAGGAATGCAAAATGGAAAACCACTAATGACTTCACACGGATCATCCCCTCTTGAAATGCTAAACCTCAGGGATAGCCACCTGACTTTTAAGCAAGTAGTGGATGAGTCTCTTGAGGAAATGTGGTGAAAATGACAAAGCATTACTAGAATGCTTCTATAGAAGTTTGGAACTTGAGAATACAAGTAACGCGAATCAACTATTCGCAGGTGGTATGTTGTGTCAACCCTATAAGGTCGTAGCAAAAACCCTTGACAAGGAGACAAAGAAATAAAAAGAGGGGAATACACTAGTTGCTAAGTTGGATGCTTTGTCCAACCAAGTTTTGGCATTGGAAGTGCAGGCATGGAAAGGGAGAAACATGTCATCCTCTAATAGTGACGAAATGGGAAGAAGCACGGAAGTGCATGAGATGATAAGGTACTTGCCCTTATTTAACAATAGATTTCCAAACAAAACAAGAGCTTGAATGGTATCAAAGATAACATGGAAATGCTAAAGAAGGTTTCCACCTCAAAATCCATGACTATCCAGCTAAAGGATGCTCAAATCTAGCATTTGATGACAGGTCAACTATACCATGGGCAACTCTGAGGATGAGGGATAGAAGGCTGACTTGCATCGTGCCACGACATTAACAAAAGAGTTGTTTGGGAGGCAACCCAAAACCCTTCCCTTGCTTTTGTTATCATGATAAAACAATAGTTTGTTATTTTTATAAATTGAGTAAGGAAAGTTCTTGAAAAGATAGATAGAGGCAAGCAACAGTTCCATTTGGCGGATCGCCAACAAGTTCGGCATACTTGATCATTCCCGCCGTTTGACTCAATACATCTTAAAGGTTAAGTATGTAAAATTCGGCGGAGTGTGAATTTGTCGGCGCATCACCAACAAAATTGGAGATCTCAATGAAGACCGCCGATGTAATGCCCATCTGAACTAAAAATTATGTTATAAGTCAGCAAGAAAATAAGATATTCAACGCTTCGTCAAGTAATTGGGCATGATCAACTAACATTGCCGAGTGAGAAGAAATTGAACTGTCACAAATCACAGGGTTAAGAATTCTATTTCATTCACTTTCTTTCACTTTGTTCCTTTTCACAAAATCACACTCACACTCTAGTAGTTATATTTCTTGCACTTTTAGAGTAGTTTAAGTGTTGGATTGTGCTCGGATTTTGATCGCATTGCTTCCTAGAACATCACTACTATCTAAATCGGCACCAAAGGTTGGTAATCAAGCCCCTTAATTATTTTATCCAAAATTTGTACTCATGCATAATGATTTATAGTATAAAATATCTGCTGAATCTCTAAGTTGATGGGATCATATGCATTATAGATTATTATTTTGTAATATTTGCAAAATTGGTTTAATCCCACTCGACTGTGCTTTTGAGTTAAATTATTTTGCTATGAGAGTGCTAAAATTGTATTGGGTCTTCATTGAATTTGTGTTGTACAAAATTACATTCCGTTATTACAGGTTGCGAGGTTGAATTTGAAAGAAATAGGTTGAAAATAGACACTTGGGCTAGTTTGGCAAACTAAATCGAGCTTGTCGGACTACTGGGCGGTTTGCCCAATGTCCCCATTTCACCTTTAATTGTATGTATTCAATGATCTGTGACTTTTGACGATCATTTTAACTCGCAAAATACTCTTGGCGACTCACTGAAAGCCTCTTTATCTGCCCTTTTGTCTGCACCTTTGTACCATGCATGCATTATTTTCAGCGAGCTTCCTGATTAGATACACACTTTACCAACTTCATTGGTGAAGCAATTCTGCACCCAGGACTCCCCTGCCCCTATTTAAATATTGTCTAACTTTGTCTAGAAGTCTTTTATAGAAATGGTTAGACCTAAGGTCGCAGGGAGAGATATTCCACCCCGGCATGTATGAGCGCGAGATTTCAAAAGAGAAGAGAATATAGCAGAACTAGAAAAAGAGAGAAGAGAAAGTAAGAAAGCGAGCTACAGCAGAAGGGTCCCCATTGATCCTTGTATTCCTTCAAGTAAACATGGAGTCTACACGGCTATAAACTATTTTTTTGCGAGCCATGACGTGGATAGAATGGTTGCTGCTGACAGCGCTGCAGAAGCTAGGGCAAATGAAGACAATGAGAACCAAAATAAAAATTAAGGAACCATTGACGAATTTTAAGCTAATGCATCAGACAACAATGCCCCGACAAATGGAGCAAGCGTGTAGACAGGATCCCTCTTTACCACCTTCTCAATTCTTTTTGCACTTTACTTGTTGGATGCTTAATTGCATTTGAGAACAAATGTTTTTATTTGTGGTAGGGTGAGGATCACCTTTTGTGTGCTGATTGTGATTCTTGTTTTGTATATATTTAGGTTGTTCTGTTTAAAATTGTTGTTACATTGCTTTCTGTGGATGTTTGAGCTCATGGTTCCCTTTTGTTTTAAATTACAAAAATGATTTTGACCCTTTTTTCGAATATTTTTGCCACCTCTCGTGTGTTGAAATTGGTTGTTATTTTGCAAATTCAAGTCTCAGTTTCGATCAACACTAATAACTTGAATAGTGCAACAATCGAATAAACATGAATGCGCAGCTATGACGAGACCAAATGAAGTTGCATAGACAATATGTGAACTCTTTGCATCTCGTTATGATTTTCCATTTATCGAATTGATTCTCTTGTAATGACCGTTTCACACTAGCAAAAGTGTGTAGTCTTGTTTCATTAAAGTGTCGATGACTTGTGTTATTAGCTTACTTTGAACAATGCATAAATAAACCCAAAATTTTCCCCGTTAGTCTAATTGATTTAGAAAGGTGTGCTCTTGAGATGATCTTAGGAAACTTTAAAGAGTGTGAGCCATATTTGACATATACCACTTTTATTACCTACCCCGTGAGCGTGTGAAACTCTTTTGAATACCCTTGAGTCTTACCTTTCTTTGGAAGAAACTTGATGAACCCTAGACCTTACTTGATCTATTACCTATAATCTTTTTGATTTGGGGTTTAGTGAATAACCAACTTAGGCCAAAAGCCTAAGTTAGGGGCGTGGTGAAAAGGAAAAGGAAAAGTCAAGAAGTCCAAGAAAAAGTCTCTCTAACCCTTGGTATTGCAAAACAAAATGGAAACCCTTTAAAAAAAAGTTGTAGAGTAAAAGGTGAAAAAGGAATTGGGTTTAAAAGCAATACATGGACAGTGAATAAAAGGATGACTAAGAAGCACTAGAAGAAAAAGTGATAGGGTAAAGGAAAAGGACGTTTTTAGAATACCACATCTCATGAGGATGAAGAAGTCACTGAGCCTAAATGACATACCTTTGTAATCAGCCCCATTACAAGCCTTAGAAAAACCTTTTTAATCTTGAGTGAGCCGAACCGAAACTCGATCGGAAAATAAGGTCAAACTTATGGGTGAAAACATGCATTGCGTTTCTCTTTTTAAGCGTGAGCGTTGCATCTGATTCTTGATCTTGAATTGATTAACCTCTATGTGTTAATATGGAATCATTCTTTATGTGAGGGCATTTAGATACTTTTTGTTTGGCTTTAACTTGCATAAGTTGCAAGCATTGCGAGCATGAGAATCATTGGTAATGGTGTGTCACTACTTGAATCTTTGAGTACACAATTGATATTTGCATGAGTAATTTGAGTCTTGTTGTGTGTGTTCATGATTTAGTCTTCTATAGCACTATTTGAGACATCCTATTTGAACTACTGAACTTGTGTTTTACTTGAAGACAAGCAAAAGTTAAAGTTGGGGTGTTGATGAGTCCACAAATTGGCTCATTTAGGGCTATATTATAACATGAATTATGTCATCAAATGCTTATTTTATCTCAATATCTAATGAAAACACTTAAGTTTCAGGTATTTAAAGATTGAAGGAAAGCATGGACACTACTTCGCAAAAACGAACAAAAAGGCCAAAAGAACGAGAGATTGAAGGCCTAAAGATCACCGAGTCTACTTGGCGAATTGCTGAAGGGTCTCACTTTGCATTTTGTTCCAGGGTGCAGAGCCTGATGGAAAAGATCAAGTCGGCGAAACAATGAAGCAGTCGGCGCATCATCGAGAATTTCCACAAAGCAGTACTATATTGGCCAATGACCCAGAGAGCAACAATGCCGAATGATGGTGCAAGACGGCGATGAACTACACCAAAGGGTGAATCGCTGAGTTGATTAGTGATTACGAATAATGTCTCTGAACGATCCGTCACAACACAGATTTTTGAAAACTACAAATACTTGTCGAGAGTTATAGGATTAATAATCACTAGATAGTATCATATTCTTAATATAATTTTACTGCTTTTATTTTTGCTCTGAGTTTGGAGAGGGTTTCATCTCCAAGGATTCTGACTAGGGTCTCTTGGATTCTTCATTCTTGGCCTGTTACAAGAATTAAATCTCAATACCCATTTGAATGCAAGCTCATTTAGGTATAAATTTCTATCTCTTGAAGTGTGGCTAAAAACCCCAAATTCTTGGGGTGTGATTTAGCACATATGTGTTGAGATTATTATTGGGTTTTGCTTGCTGATAGGTTAGATGTATTTTAATGGTGATTTCACCTAGCATTTGTGGTTTAATTTAATGGGGTTGCAATTGCAAATACAAAACCACCCATGTATTTTCGGCTTGCGAGAGAGAGAGAGGTCGCAAAATCAAGATTGCTAGACTGATGGACTAAGGAGTGGGTTGACATGAGGTTCAGCTCGAGAAGGTGAGCACTAGTCTCATATCCTAACACTCAGCTCGAGAGAGTGAGTGGGGTAAAGCATAGGCTGGTCTTTATGTGACAAATGGGTGTCCGAGAGGAACTCATTTGAAATGGGTTAAGTTGCCCGAGAAGGAACTTATTTCCATCTAAATCTTAGCCTAGTGTAACGTCCCGCCACTAGATTAGCTAAATTTCATGTCCGAGTAGGGGTGGAAGGGTCTAGAGTTGAGGAGAGGCTTGCGGATAACTCTAAATCCCTTTATATTTTTCAAGTAGGCTCTGGAGAACTCTAGACTGTGTAGAGAATTCTAGAGATAGGACAAATGTGTAAATATCTTAGGGACTTGTAAAGTAATTTTAATTTACACTTTAGCCCTTAGGAGTTAGTATAAATAGAGGTTCCATTCATTTGCAAGGCATCACTCAAGTGTAAAGCATTCCAAGCAATACAAAGCCTTCTTCCAAAAATCTCTCTTGTTATTTCAAGTCTTTCTTTGAATTCTCCTAGCGATCTTAGTTTCAAAGGCTTACTTGAGCTTACAAGATCTTGAAAGAATAGTGAGTAAGTTGGCAAGTGCCGCACGGAGCTTTAGCAAACACTCTAAGTCCTTGACGAAGTGGTATCAGAGCCATGGTTTGATATTAAGAGAATGACCAACGAAGGTGACGTGAACGCCGCTAGCACCACCAACGTCTGTTTGGATGGTGGAAAGAAAAACCGCCAAGGAAAGAAGCATCAAAAGGGTAATGAGGAAATGATGCTCGACCCCACCCCGAGCGAGGCACTAACATCTTATCCACCCTCGACCAATGAAACAAGTGACTATGAACTTGGCGAGGAGGCTAGTGTTGTCACCGCTGGAGAAGATTGGGTCGCAAGGGTTGAAGTGGCAAGGCAGGCCGTGGAGATATTAGGCTGGCGCATGAATGTGGCTAACGATAAGTTTAAAACTATTGAAGACTTCACCCTTGAGGAGACCGAAACCATCCGTAAGGAGTTGGAGGGACGTCGCGGTCTGAGTTCAATATGAAGGAGGCCATAACTTTCTTGGAGGGGCAGCTCATGGAGGCGTTGAGCACTATTGAAGCCATGAAGGCTAATATGAAGGAACTCAAGGAAAGCAAAGAAGCTGGAAGATCGGTATCACCTGACCGTGATAGGGAGGCCAGGTTCGAGGCTCCCAATCCACCTATATTTAAAGGTGTTCGAGACACTCAAGAGGTGGAGAACTTTCTATAGCACTTGGAGAATTACTTCAAGTGTAATCAAGTGAAAAGTGACGAGAATAAGATCAACACTACCGTGTTGTATCTTTCAAAAATGGCCATACTATGGTGGAGGCGAAAGGAGGCTGAGATCGGGAAGGGGACATGCACCATCAACACGTGGGAGCAATTTCGTGAGGAGTTCAAGAAAGCCTTCTTCCCTAACAATGTTGTTTATGAGGTTAAGCACAAGTTTAGGGAACTGAAGCAAACGGGAAGTATTCGAGCATACATAAAATAATTCACAACTCTAACGCTTCAGATTCCCAACCTCACAGATGAAGACATGATGTTCCACTTCATGGACAAACTACAAAATTGGGCCAAGATGGAGTTGGAGTGGCGACAGGTCAAGACCATAGACGAGGCCATCACACAAGCCAAGTCCTGGACCGACTTTAAGCATGACTGGTATGATAGGGCCAAGGGCAAAGACACAAGGAGAAGTCATGCCAAAGCTGGGGGAGATCGTGGCCGAGGCAAGGAGCAGCAGACACCCGTTAGACAGCACGACCCCTACAAGACAGATAGCAAGTTGTTACTGCACTAGAACTACACGGAGAAAAAGGCGCAGACCACCAAGGGAGATGGTTGCTACATATGTGGAGGATTACACGACTATGCCAGGTGCCCGGAGATGAAGTACCCTGCCGCCATCCTATGCGAATGGAAGGAGAAGGATGCGTAAGAGTAATGGCTGGATATGGGCACGATGCAGTTGGGCATGGTTGGACTGTGCGGGGCTATAGCCAAGCAGACAGAGAAGTCGGGAGACTTCATCACGTAGTATGTAGACATCTCCATTAATGGACGACCAGCTCGTGCCATGGCAGACTCCGGGCCTAAAGCAAACATCATGACCAAGACGGTGACAGAGAGGTTAGGGCGTAACTACGTTCCAAGCAGCATCCGTCTCAAGATGGTTAATTCCCCACCGACTCCCATGTGTGGGGTGACCTTAGGAGTGAGCATCACGTTGGGAAGATGATAAGGTAAGACAAACTTTACTGTTGCTCCTTTAGATATTTTTGATATCATTCTTGGGAAGGAGTTCTTCCAGTGATGCCACACGATGATCGACCCCTACCTCAAATAACTTATGGTCATGGAGCGGGAAGGTTCGTGCATGGTACCTCTATTCAAGGTATCGAAGAAGGAAGGACACGCCTACTTGTCAGCCATTCACATCGTGAAGGGCCTGAAGAAAGGGGATCCGACATTCCTAGCTAACATTGTAAGTTCGGGAGAAGACAATGGTGCTAAGGAGTCCTTTCCACTAATTATAGAGAAGGTCATTGAAGAAATCAAGGACGTGTATCCAGACGAACTTCCAAAGACTCTACCTCTGAGGCACGAGGTAGATCACCAGATAGAGTTGGAGGTCTGAGCCAATCCACCCGCATGTGCACCATACCGCATGGCTCCACCAAAATTAGAGGAGCTAAGGAAGCAACTGAAAGAGCTCCTCGAGGGCAGTCACATCCATCCATCCAAGGCATCCTTTTGCACGCCAGTTCGATTCCAAAAGAAGAAAGACGGATCATTGCACTTATGCATCGATTACCGGGTGCTCAATAAGGTAACTGTTAAGAATAAGTATCTTGTCCCGCTTATTGCAGATTATTTTGATAGACTTGGGCAGGCCAAGTACTTCACTAAGGTGGACCTCCAAAAAGGCTACTATCGAGTACGCATCGCAAAAGGGGATGAACCAAAGACAGCGTGCATAACCAGATATAGAGCATACGAGTGGTTGGTGATTCCTTTCAGCTTAACCAATGCACCCGCACCTTTTTGTACGCTGATGAATAAGATCTTTCATCCTTACTTGGATTAATTCGTAGTGTTGTACTTGAATAATATAGTCATCTATAGTAACTGTATCTTCAATTTGTTTAAGATGACTGGTAAGATTGAAAATCAAGCAAAGTCACTACAGGTTATCATTAATAAATGGTATACTACTTCCAATAAGATTGTTGAATCTGTAGTGACTCTGTTAGATTTTCAATTTTACCAGTCATCTCAAACAAATTGAAGATACAGTTACTATAGATGACTATATTATTCAAGTACAACACTACGAATTAATCCAAGTAAGGATAAAAGATCTTATTCATCAGCATACAAAAAGTTGCGGGTGCATTGGTTAAGCCGAAAGGAATCACCAACCACTCGTATGCTCCATATCTGGTTACGTACACTGTCTTTGGTTTATCCCTTTTTGCGATGCGTACTCGGTAGTAGCCTTTTTGGAGGTCCACCTTAGTAAAGTACTTGGCCTGCCCAAGTCTATCAAACTAATCTGCAATAAGCGGGACAGGATACTTATTCTTAACAGTTACCTTATTGAGCACCCAGTAGTCGATGCATAAGTGCAATGATCTTTTCGAATAGAACTGGCGTGCCAAAGGGCGCCTTGGATGGACTGATGTGACTGCCCTTGAGGATCTCCTTCAGCTGCTTCCTTAGCTCCTCAATTTGGGTGGAGCCATGCGGTATGGTGCATGTGCGGGTGGCTTGGGTCAGACCTCCAACTCTATCTGGTGATCTACCTCGTGCCTCAGAGGTAGAGTCTTCAGAAGTTTATCTAGAATCACGTCCTTGTTTTCTTCAATGACCTTCTCTATAATCAGTGGAAAGGACTCCTTAACACCATTGTCTTCTCCCGAACTTACAATGTTAGCTAGGAATGTCGGATCCCCTTTCTTCAGGCCCTTCACAATGTGCATGGACAACAAGTAGGTGTGTCCTTCCTTCTTCAATACCTTGAATAGAGGTACCATGCACGAACCTTCCCGCTTCATGACCATAAGTCGTTAGAGGTAGGGTCGATCACCGTGTGGCATCACTAGAAGAACTCCTGCCCAAGAATGATGTCAAAAATATCTAAAGGAGCAACAGTGAAGTTTGTCTTACCTTATCATCTTCCCAACGTGATGCTCACTCCTAAGGTCACCCGACACATGGGAGTCGGTGAGGCATTAACCATCTTGAGGCGGATGTTGCTTGGAACGTAGATAAGCCCTACCTCTGTCACCGTCTTGGTCACGATGTTTGCTTCAACCCCGGAGTCTACCATGGCACGAGCTGGTCGTCCATTAATGGAGATGTCTACATACTGTACGATGAAGTCTCCCGACTTCTCTGTCTGCTTGGCTATAGCCCCGCACAGTCCAACCATGCCCAACTGCGTCGTGCCCACATCCAGCCATTACTCTTGTACATCCTTCTCCTTCCATTCACTTAGGATAGCTCCAGGGTACTTCATCTCTGGGCACCTGGCATAGCCATGTAATCCTTCACATATATAGCAACCATCTCCCTTGGTGGTCTGCGCCTTTTTCTCCGTGTAGTTCTGGCGCAGTAACCGCTTGCTGTCTGTCTTGTAGGGGTTGTGCTGTCTAACGGGTGTTTGCTGCTCCTTGCCTCGGCCACGATTTCCCCCACCTTTGGCATGACTTCTCCTTGTGTCTTTGCCCTTGGCCCTATCATACCGGTCATGCTTAAAGTCGGTCAAGGACTCGACTTGTGTGATGGCCTCGTCTATGGTCTTGACCTGCCGCCACTCCAACTCCATCTTGGCCCAATTTTGTAGTTTTTCCATGAAGTGGAACATCATGTCTTCATCTGTGAGGTTGGGAATCTGAAGCGTTAGAGTAGTTAATTATTTTATGTATGCTCGAATACTTCCCGTTTTCTTCAGTTCCCTAAACTTGTGCTTAACCTCATAAACAACATAGTTAGGGAAGAAGGCTTTCTTGAACTCCTCACGGAATTGATCCCATGTGTTTATGATGAATGTCTCTTTCCCGATCTCGGCCTCCTTGCGCCTCCACCATAGCATGGCCATTTTCGAAAGATACAACACGGCAGTGTTGATCTTATTCTCGTCACTCTTCACTCGATTACACTTGAAGTAATTCTTCAAGTGCTATAGAAAGTTCTCCACCTCTTGACTGTCTCGAACACCTTTAAATATAGGTGGATTGGGAGCCTTGAACCTGGCCTCCCTATCACGGTCAGGTGATGCCGATCTTCCAGCTTCTTTGCCTTCCTTGAGTGCCTTCATATTAGCCTTCATGGCTTCAATAGTGCTCAATGCCTCCATGAGATACCACTCCAAGAAAGCGATGGCCTCCTTCATCTCGAACTTGGACCGTGATGTCCCTCCAACTCCTTACAGATGGTTTCGATCTCCTCAAGGGTGAAGTCTTCAATAGTTTTAAACTTATCGTTAGCCATATTCATGCGCAAGCCTAATATCTCAACGGCCTGCCTTGCCACTTCACCCTTTGCGACCCAATCTTCTCCAACAGTGACGTCACTGGCCTCCTTGCCAAGTTCATAGCCACTTGCTTCATTGGTCGAGGGTGGATAAGATGTTAGTGCCTCGCTCGGGGTGGGGTCGAGCATCATTTCCTTATTACCCTTTTGATGCTTTTTTCCCTGGTGGTTTTCTTTCCACCATCCAAACGGACGTTGGTGGTGCTAGTGGCGTTCACGTCACCTTTGTTGGTCATTCTCTTAATATCAAACCATAGCTCTGATACCACTTCGTCAAGGACTTAGAGTGTTTGCTAAAGCTCCATGCGGCACTTGCCAACTTGCTCACTATTCTTTAAAGATCTTGTAAGCTCAAGTAAGCCTCTGAAACTAAGATCGCTAGGAGAATTCAAAGAAAGACTTGAAAGAACAAGAGAGATTTATGGAAGAAGGCTTTGTTTTGCTTGGAGTGCTTTACACTTGAGTGATGCCTTGCAAATGAATGGCACCTCTATTTATACTAACTCCTAAGGGCTAAAGTGTAAATTAAAATTACTTTACAAGTCCCTAAGATATTTACACATTAGTCCTATCTCTAGAATTCTCTACACACTCTAGAGTTCTCCAAAGCCTTCTTGAAAAATCTAAAGGGATCTAGAGTTATCCGCAAGCCTCTCCTCAACTCTAGATCCTTCCGCCCCTACTCGGATGTGAAATTTAGCTAATCTAGTGGCGAGACGTTACACTAGGCTAAGATTTAGATGGAAATAAGTTCCTTCTCGGGCAACTTAACCCATTTCAAATGAGTTCCTCTCGGACTCCCATCTGTCGCATAAAGACCAGCCTACGCTTTACCCCACTCACTCTCTAGAGCTGAGTGTTAGGATATGGGACTAGGGCTCACCTTCTCGGGCTGAACCTCATGTCGACCCACTCCTTAGTCCATCAGTCTAGCAATCTTGATTTCGCGACCTCTCTCTCTCGCAAGCTGAAAACACATGGATGGTTTTGTATTTGCAATTCCAACCCCATTAAATTAAACCACAACTGCTAGGTGAAATCACCATTAAAATACATCTAACCTATCAACAAGCAAAACCCAATAATAATCTCAACACATATGTGCTAAATCACACCCCAAGAATTTGGGGTTTTTAGCCACACTTCAAGAGATAGAAATTTATACCTAAATGAGCTTGCATTCAAATGGGTATTGAGATTTAATTCTTGTTACAGGCCAAGAATGAAGGATCCAAGATACCCTAGTCTGAATCCTTGGAGATGAAACCCTCTCCAAAATCAGAGCAATAATAAAAGTACTAATATTATATTAAGAATATGATACTATCTAATGATTATTAATCCTATAACTCTCAACAAGTATTTGTAGTTTTCAAAAATCTGTGTTGTGACGGATCATTCGGTGACATTAGTCGGAATCGCTAATCAACTCGGCGATTCACCCTTTGGTGTAGTTCATCGCTGTCTTGCACCATCATTCGGCATTGTCGATCTCTGGGTCATTTGCCAATATAGTACTGCTTTGTGGAAATTCTCAATGATGCGCCGACTGCTTCCTTGTTCCGCCAACTTGATCTTTTCCATCAGGCTCTGCACCCTAGAACAAAATGCAAAGTGAGACCCTTCAGCAATTCGCCAAGTAGACTCGGTGATCTTTAGGCCTTCAATCTCTCGTTCTTTCGGCCTTTTTGTTCCTTTTTGCGAAGTAGTGTCCATGCTTTCCTTCAATATTTAAATACCTGAAACTTAAGTGTTTTCATTAGATATTGAGATAAAATAAGCATTTGATGACATAATTTTTATTAAAATATAGCCCTAAATGAGCCAATTTGTGGACTCATCAACACCCCAACTTTAACTTTTGCTTGTCCTCAAATAAAACACAAATTCAGTAGTTCAAATAGGATGTCTCAAATAGTGCTATAGAAGACTAAATCATGAACACACACAACAAGACTCAAATAACTCATGCAAAGATCAATTGTGTACTCAAAGATTCAAGTAGTGACACACCATTACCAATGATTCTCATGCTAGCAATACTTGCTACTTATGCAAGTTCAAGCCAAACAAAAAGTATCTAAATTCACTCACATAAAGAATGATTCCATATTAACACATAGAGGTTAATCAATTCAAGATCAGGAATCAGATGCAACGCTCACACTCAAAAAGAGAAACGCAATGCATGTTTTCACCCATAAGTTTGACCTTATTTTTCGATCGACTTTCGGGTCGGCTCACTCAAGATTAAAAAGGTTTTTCTAAGGCTTGTAATGGGGCTAATTAAAAAGGTATGTCATTTAGGCTCAGTGACTTCTTCATCCTCATGAGATGTGGTATTCTGAAAACGACCTTTTCCTTTACCCTATCACTTTTTCTTCTAGTGCTTCTTAGTCAACCTTTTATTCACTTTCCATGTATTGCTTTGAAACCTAATTCCTTTTGCACTTTTTATTCTACAATGAGGGTTTCCATTTTGTTTTGCAATACCAAGGGTTAGAGAGACTTTTTCTTGGACTTCTTGACTTCTCCTTTTCCTTTACACCACACCCCTAACTTAGGCTTTTGGCCTAAGTTGGTTATTCACTAAACCCCAAATCAAAAAGATTATAGGTAATAGATCAAGTAAGGTCTAGGGTTCATCAAGTTTCTTCCAAAGAAAGGTAAGGCTCAAGGGTATTCAAAAGAGTTTCACACGCTCACAGGGTAGGTCATAAAAGTGGTATATGTCAAATATGGCTCACACTCTTTAAAGTTTCCTAAGATCATCTCAAGAGCACACCTTTCTAAATCAATTAGACTAACGGGGAAAATTCTGGGTTTATTCATGCATGGTTCAAAGTAAGCTAATAACACAAGTCATCGACACTTTAATGAAACAAGACTACACACTTTTGCTAGTGTGAAACGGTCATTACAAGAGAATCAATTCGATAAATGGCTAATCACAACGAGATGCAAAGAGTTCACATATTGTCTATGCAACTTCATTTGGTCTCGTTATAGCTGCGCATTCATGTTCGTTCGATTGATGCACTATTCAAGTTATTAGTATTGATCGAAACTGAGACTTGAATTTGCAAAATAACAACCAATTTCAACACACGAGAGGTGGCAAAAATATTCGAAAAAAGGGTCAAAATCATTTATGTAATTTAAAACAAAAGGGAACCATGAGCTCAAACATCCACAAAAAGTAATTTAACAACAATTTTAAACAGAACAACCTAAATATATACAAAACAAGAGTCACAATCAGCACACAAAAGGTGATCCTCACCCTACCACAAATAAAAACATTTGTCCTCAGATGCAATTAAGCATCCAACAAATAAAGTGCAAAAAGAACTGAGAAGGAGGTAAAAAGGGGATCCTGTCTACACGCTTGCTCCATTTGTCGGGGCATTGTTGTCTGATGCATTAGATTGAAATTTGTCAATGGTTCTTGAATTGTTATTCTGGTTCTCATTGTCTTCATTTGCCCTAGCTTCTGCAGCGCTGTTAGTAGCAACCATTCTATCCACGTCATGGCTCGCAAAAAAATAGTTTATAGCCGTATAGATTCCACGTTTCCATAAAGGAATACAAGGATCAATGAGGACCCTTTTGCTGGAGCTTGCTTTCTTACTTTCTCTTCTCTCTCGTTTGCTAGTTCTGTTATATTCTCTTCTCTTTTGAAATCTCGCGCTCTTACATGACGGGGTGGTATATCTCTTCCTGCGACCTTAGGTCTAACCATTTCTATAAAAGACTTCTAGACAAAGTTAGACAATATTTAAACAGGGGAAGGGGAGTCTTGGGTGCGGAATTCCTTCACCAATGAAGTTTGTAAAATATGCATCTAATCAGGAAGCTCGCTGAAAATAATGCATTATATGTTTTAGTTTTTGCGTTTAGATTTCTATAATCAATAACCATTCTGCTTTTACCTCTTTTTTGTTCACTATGTTTATTTACTATAAATGCTGGACTGTTATGTTTACTATTGCTTTCTTGTATATATTTATTTTCTAATAATTCATTTATATGCATTTTAAATTCTGTTTGGTCTTCAAAATTATATCTTAATGGTTTTTGGGTGATTATACTATTTTCATCTATTAGTTCAATTTTTACTTTTGTTTTATGTTTATCCCATCCTTGTAATGGATTATCTTTTACTTCTTCTATTTGTTTAATTTCTTTTTTAGCTTGTTCTCTAATTTTTTCAATTTCTTTTTTCCTATCTATTTCATCATTTTCTCTGTTTAATCGTACCATAGTTGTTAGACTATCTTCTAATTTTGCTGATTCCTTATCTGGCATTAGATATAGTTGGTTTCCTATTTTTTTATATCTTCGTTCTAAGTTTGAATGTATTATTTTTATTTCTAATCTATCTTGGCTTTTATATATTTTTTCTTCTACAGCGTATTCTTCTTTATTCATTATAAATCGTGTTGATATTTATATTCTAGGTGTTGTAATTGTAGATTTAATAAGAATATTGTTTTTCTTTGTGCTTTTATAGATTTGTAGCATACTCCTGCACATATATTATATTCTAATCTGTTTTGTCTAAATTCTATTTCGTGTTTTATTTCATTAATTTTTTCTAGTAATTGTTCTTTATAGTTTACATCCATTTTAATTTTCTGGTGAAAATATCTTTTCATAATATTCTTGTTTTCTTATTATAAGATTTCGTATTGCCTTTGTATTTTCTAGGATATATTCTAAGTATTCTATATCTTGGATTCTTAGATATGTTATAATATTATCTAAACATTTCAAAACAAAATATAAAAATAAAATTCCAAGAAAAAGATATTATATAAAAAATTATAAACAAAAAAGACCACATTCAAACTTAGAACGAAGATATAAAAAAATAGGAAACCAACTATATCTAATGCCAGATAAGGAATCAGCAAAATTAGAAGATAGTCTAACAACTATGGTACGATTAAACAGAGAAAATGATGAAATAGATAGGAAAAAAGAAATTGAAAAAATTAGAGAACAAGCTAAAAAAGAAATTAAACAAATAGAAGAAGTAATCTAGGTACTTCTAATATTTTATCTATGCTTAAGTCTAATTCTTTTCCTTTTATTTGTTCAAACATATTATTGTCAAATATTATTTTTTGTTCTGTATATTCGTTATCTTGAATATAGGGGGGTTGCGGAATTAGAGTGAGAAGTGAGGGAAAATGGGAGATGAGGGATGAGGATCCTCTTCTCCTTGCGTTTATTTATAGACAAATATTACATGACTACTATTTATGAATAGTAGGTGACTTCTACTATTCATGAATAGTGACTGACCTTTACTATTTACACAGTACTTGACCTTTACTATTTACACAGTACTTGACCTTTACTATTTACACAATAACCGACTCTTACTATTCACATAATTGACATTTTACTATTTATGAATAGTATATTACTATTCATCCACAGTATCCTGTCTGCTGACTCCAAATAAAAACAAACTACTTTACTTTACTTTACAAAAAGAAAACAAAAACTTTACAGAAAGTAAGATAAGATGCTTATCCTACTTTTGACTTTTTACATATGTGTCTTCATCATATTTTATTTTGTCGGCTGTCTTCATCAGGCTGCCGGCTATCTCTTTGTCTTTTGTCTTTGGTATTTTATTCCAGCTGTACGGTTGGAACTTCGTTATCTTCTCCGTGACACTTGGAACATATATGTTATGAGTATTTACTGCTAATAGTTGTACAATATCTTGTCAATAGTGCTGGTGAAATGAAATTTTTCCGTATAGCTCGTGTAGTTGGTGTATTTTCTGGTTTTAGGAGGCTTAGTATCCATTGACGTATTTCCTCCATATCTCCTTCTCTTGTTTCTCGACAGTTTGAATATATCATTGTATTATCTCGGCTATAGTAACTCCATATTGTATTATTATTTAGATAATTATTTGCTAACTCCGTTAATATTGTAGCTATTCCGATAACTCTTTTATTGGCGTAGAAATCAGGAATATCTACAATAGGTATCTCATCTTGTTTTTCTATCTTTTCCGGAATTAACATATCTCTGGTCAAACCAATTTTTATAACTTGTATAACTGGTTTTATTTCGTCATATAGTATTTCTGCTGTAGCTGTATAGAACTTTATGAAAAATAGAGTTCCTTTAGTAACTCGTTTGTAGGTTAAGAATGCTTTGTATAGTTCGGGTATCTTCGAAATTTCGTCTCCTGTAGCTGTGTACACTGTACTGAGTAGTCCATAATTGTAACAAGTTGTAACTAAGTTTGTATTTGTACCTGGAAGGGCAATTAGTTTGTTATAACCTTGTAGGTGTTGAGTAATGTAATCAGTATTTGGTTCTTTTGGATTTATAGCTCTGGGGTTTTTATTTAGGTAAGTTTGGATTTTATAAATATTTTCTATATATGTACGGGTAATATAGGTATATGTATTTTTCTGTTGGGCTAGGCTATTTTTATACGTAGTTGTTTGTGGAGTAGGCACAGATTTTTGTATCTTTGGAGCTGTATATGGTTTATCAAAAAGTTTATTCATATTTGTATTGGTATAAATTTTTTCTTCTGTAGTTTTCTTTGTAGCTCCACCAGATGTACCTGCACCTGCATTTAAACAAACGTTATGGGTTTTAGGGAGTTTCCCAACGTCTCCTTCTAGCTCTGGAATTTTAACGTCTTCCGATCGACGTAGCTCCGCATTTTTAGAGTCATGCTGCTGACTACTAGCTTGCTCCTTTAGCTTTTTTATCTCACCGTCCATACTATCCACTTTTTTACAAAGTGTAGTTAGGAGGTTGAGTATCTGATCCATAGTATTTGTTTGCTCAGTATTTTTCTCTTGAGAGGTGATCTGCAATCACATTTTTGTCAGTTTTTATAACTTCAATTGTAAATGAAAAATTCAGTATATTGACTACTAGTCTTCTTATTTCCTTTGTTGTAACTGAATCTTGTATCTTTTTAATTATCCACCATTTTACCTGTGTATTATCTGTTCTAACAATAAATTTGTTATATACAATATATGGCTCAAAAGCTAATAAACATTTATATAAGGCAAATAGTTCTTTTCTATTTATTTCCCATTTTATTTGTGGGTCTGTATATGATCCGGAATAATATCTGCAGTGATGTTCTATTTTTTCATTTATATATTTATATTTTAATACTCCTCCGTAACTATGATTACTAGAGTCTGTTTCTACTATATAAATAAATTGTCTATTTTCATCTGGAAAGTATAATTTTGGTAAATCTTTACACATAATTTTTATTTTGCTAATGTATTTTTTATCTTGTTCATCAAAGTGATATTCTATATCTTTCTTTAATTTCTTTTGTAATGGTTTTAAATTTTCTGCTAATTTTGGTATATATTCTCGTACTTGATTAACTAATCCTAGAAAGGATTGTAATTTTTTCTTAGTATCTAATAATTCTTCAGAATTAGATATTTTTTGTACAATATGTGTTTGCATTTTTATTCCATTTTTATCTATTTGAATTCCTAAGAATTCTATTTGATTTTTCATAATTTCAGCTTTCTTTTTTGATAAGCTAATTCCTGATATTTCTATGATATTTATAAACTTTTCTAATAATTTTAGATGTTCTTCTTTGGTCCTTGAGTATAATAATATATCGTCTATATATACTATACAATTTTCTAGTTGGTTAAAGTATATATCCATAAAATGTTGATATCTACCTGGTGCGTTTTTATATCCAAATGGTAAAACATTCCATTCGTAAAATCCTTGTGGGATAGTAAATGCTGTTAAATGTTTAGATTCTTCTTCTAGTTTTAGGTGGTAAAATCCTGACTTACAATCAAATTTACTAAAGTAATTATATCCTTGTATTTGTCTTACTTTTAATATTTTGTTAGGTATGGGGTAATTATATGTTTTAGTTTTTGCGTTTAGATTTCTATAATCAATAACCATTCTGCTTTTACCTCTTTTTTGTTCACTATGTTTATTTACTATAAATGCTGGACTGTTATGTTTACTATTGCTTTCTTGTATATATTTATTTTCTAATAATTCATTTATATGCATTTTAAATTCTGTTTGGTCTTCAAAATTATATCTTAATGGTTTTTGGGTGATTATACTATTTTCATCTATTAGTTCAATTTTTACTTTTGTTTTATGTTTATCCCATCCTTGTAATGGATTTTCGTTATATAATGAGTTTAATTTATCATTTATTGCTTGTATTTTATCTATTGTAAATATTATAATTTCTATTTTATGATCATTAGGCATTATATTTTCTAGCTTTTGGGTAATTTTTTCACTTCCTTTTATCCAAGGGGTATTTTTTCTAATTTTATTATTAACTCTTTTTGCTCCTATCTTGTGATTACATATGGTAGTGAACCACCAATGTGTTTTTGTTATAGTATGTGGATATAGTTTATCTAAAAAAGGCATCCCTAATAATATATCTTTATTTGTAAATTCATAACTATAAATTTCTTCTATTAGTAATATTTTATCCCATATTTGTGTTTTTATATTTTTAGCTTTATGTGTTATCATGCTTCCTTCATTATTAAATCCTGTTACTATTAATGGTGTTTTTAACTTTTCCCATTTACTATCTGGTAGACAATTATGTTTACACATATTTGCTTCTGCTCCTGTATCTATCATAGGTGTGTAATATCTATTATAATATCCTTCTATAATTATTTTTGCTAAAATGTATATTTTTGTCATTATACGAGGATGTTAAAATATTATTTTATCATATAATTGTTCTTTTAATAATTACTTTCTTATTTTCGTAATGTATTGTTAGTTGTTTATCATCTATGTTATATGGTTTAACTGTTTCTAGCCATTTTATTCCTAAAGTAATATTATTATTTCCTTGATGTATTTTGAATTTAATTTTTATTGGTATTCCTCCAATAATTAGTTCTTGTTCAGTCGTTTCTTCTATATTTACCAAAGCTCTAGGTAATTCGTTGTTTACATTTTCTCCTGTAATTATTTCATGTTCTTTTACTAGTTCTCTTATAATCTGATTTTCTACTTGTCCTGTATTTATGTTTATTAAATATTTTCTTTGATCTAATATTCCTGTGATGTAATATTGATATGGTTGTATTTCATCATTCTTTTGTTCTAATAACTTAGATATTAGGTCGCAATCTAATCTTCTAGATGTACTATTTCTTGATGATGATGGTGTATCGTAGCTTAATCTTTTAGATGTACTTAGTCTTTCTTTTACTATTTCTAAATCTTCTTCAATATCTATTTCTTTATAACTGTAATCATTATTATCTATTACTGTAATTATTTGATCAAATGGATTTTCTATTTTGATTTTTTGAATCTTATTTCTTGCTGTTATTTTATGTTTTGTAGTTAATACATATAAATTTTTACATCTTGCTGTAAATATCTTACTTCCTGGTGCTAGTTCTATACCTGACATTTTCCAGTATAGTACTAATGATTTATCTATGTTTTTGTCTTCTATTGCTACTGAATAATTTGCACTTATAATAAATTTAAATTTTTGGTATATTAAATTTCCTCTAACTGCACTTATTATACTTTTTTCTATAGGTTGAATTATTCTATCATCTGCTAAATATAATTCTATCGGTGTATCTATTCCTTCTCTAAAACATGCTTTTATTAATATTTCTGTTGCTCCTAAATGTACATATTTTATTGGATTTTTTGATTTTAAATCTTGGATTTCTTTATTAATTATTTTCTTATTTATGATAGGTATTTTAGCTTTTCCTTTAATATATTTGCAATCTATTACGTGTTCTTTTTGGCTTACTACATAATATTCATCGTGTTGTAATTTAAATAAGTTTTTTAATCTAGGTACTTCTAATATTTTATCTATGCTTAAGTCTAATTCTTTTCCTTTTATTTGTTCAAACATATTATTGTCAAATATTATTTTTTGTTCTGTATATTCGTTATCTTGATATTCTTCTTTACTTATTATCTTTATGTCGCTTTCAGTCATAATCTGAAAAGGACTCTATTTCTTCTTCTAATTCAATATCTGTTATTTCGTATATGCTATCTTCATTTTCTAAGTCATAATCTAAATAATCTATCTGCTTATATGTGTCGTTTTCTATTATTATTTCAGTTATTTGTTTCTTTTTTAAGTCTTTTGGTAATTTACAATCTCTAGCTAAATGTCCTAATTTTCCACAATTATAACATTTACATTCTGTTATATTTTTCTTAACTCTATGTGGTCTTTTTTGTTTATAATTTTTTATATAATATCTTTTTCTTGGAATTTTATTTTTATATTTTGTTTTGAAATGTTTATATTTCTTTATCCTTTTCTTATATTTATATGGATTTTTACATCCAAATTGGGGTGCTAATTTATTTGTACAACATTTTAGGTTTTTTACTAATATTTTTTCTAGTTTTAATTCCTCTTTATGTTTTTCACATAGTTTTATAAACCATTGTTGTAAGAATTTTATTCTAGCTCCTAGCGTATCTACTGTATTAGATTCTTCCCAATCTTTTATTATTTTTGAACTAAATGGTTCTGGTAATTTTGTGTAATATAATTTTCTTATTTCTCGACTTTCATCATTTGTATATATTCCTTTATAGTAATATTCTCTAAATGCACATGTATATTCATCTATGTAACTCATTTTACATATTGCTAATTTATTCATTAAATTTCTGTTTATTATTTTATCTTTCTGTTGTTCTTCTATTTCTGTTGTCATACTACCAAATTCATTTCTAATTGATATTTCATATTTATTTAATATTTCTATTGCTGATGTTGCTACTTCGTTATTAGATTTTGTATTATTTCTTAGTGTCGTTAAGCTTGTTGGTGTTAAATTTTGTAACCATATTTTTACTGTTCCTATAAGCGTTCTTTCTATGTACCCTGGGGCATCTATTATTGATATTTTATTGTCTATTAATTGTTTTGATATATAGCCTATCCATAATTGAATTGTTTTATTTGTATCTGCTACACAGTCTAAGTCTAAGAAATTATTTTGATCTGTAGTTTGTCTAGGTGTCCAATTTTTATTTAATCTTTTATCCCATAAAACTTTATCTCTATTTTCTTTTTCATAAGTATAGTATGTTGGGGTTGTATCTGTTCGTGGTTTAGTATTTGAAGTACTTGGTTTCTCATCTAAATTTCCTACATTTATTTCTATATTTTTATCTTTTTCTATAAGTTCAGTATATGTTTCTGAATATGCTTCAGAATTATTTTCTGAAATATTATCATTTTCTTCTTCATTTATTTCATTTATTTCTAATTCGTCTATTTTTAATTCAGGTAATTCTTCTGTTTCTTCTAACATAGTTTTCATTTTTTCTATTTCTTGATTTAACTTTAATTCTTCAGTTCTCTTTTTATTTTCTTCTTTTATTCTTAATTTTTCTTCATATAGTTGTTTAAGTCGTTCTAATTCTTTTTGTAATTCTTGAATTCTAGTATCTTTTACTTCTTCTATTTGTTTAATTTCTTTTTTAGCTTGTTCTCTAATTTTTTCAATTTCTTTTTTCCTATCTATTTCATCATTTTCTCTGTTTAATCGTACCATAGTTGTTAGACTATCTTCTAATTTTGCTGATTCCTTATCTGGCATTAGATATAGTTGGTTTCCTATTTTTTTATATCTTCGTTCTAAGTTTGAATGTATTATTTTTATTTCTAATCCATCTTGGCTTTTATATATTTTTTCTTCTACAGCGTATTCTTCTTTATTCATTATAAATCGTGTTGATATTTATATTCTAGGTGTTGTAATTGTAGATTTAATAAGAATATTGTTTTTCTTTGTGCTTTTATAGATTTGTGACATACTCCTGCACATATATTATATTCTAATCTGTTTTTTCTAAATTCTATTTCGTGTTTTATTTCATTAATTTTTTCTAGTAATTGTTCTTTATAGTTTTCATCCATTTTAATTTTCTGGTGAAAATATCTTTTCATAATATTCTTGTTTTCTTATTATAAGATTTCGTATTGCCTTTGTATTTTCTAGGATATATTCTAAGTATTCTATATCTTGGGTTCTTAGATATGTTATAATATTATCTAGTAAAATTTTATTTAGTAGATCTAAATCTTCCATAGTTTGTCGCCAATATGTTAAATAGTCGTAGTTTATCATTAATCTGAATATGAATCATATAATTCATATATACTTTGAATAGTTAGTTCATGCCAATTTTGTGTTAATAATTCAAATATCTGATTTATTTCTGACATTTCTTCAGTAATTAAAAGGTCATATATTTTTCTTTTTATGTCAATATTAAGTGTTCTAAGGATGTATAAAATAAGTATTTTATAGTTATAATCTTCATCTAGCAAGTATGTTTTCATCATTTTCATGATTTCTAAACAGTTTATTCCTTCTAACCTCTTAGTTTATTATTATCAATCATCAAATTATATTAAAGTTATTCTGAACAAATTCTTTTGGTCACTACTATGATTTTCAGCTTCAATCAGTTACCCTAACAGCGCCTTCAACAACTTCGTACTTCCCCTAAAACGGCTTCTCTCTTGCCTAACTGGGTTTCCGGTTTCGGATGGCATAGTCTGGGCTTACCTATTCTCAGCCTACCTTCGTTCATAGCAAACTACTTCGAATTCATACAGTATAACAATACTATAACATGATAATTATCAAATAACAATCAAGAGATTATCAGGAATATAGCAGTTTAGCTATTCATATTAAAATATGAACATACCTTAGTTTGTAGATTTTCTGGAATTGACTCCTTCATAGCTTCCTGGTTGTGGTTAGATTTCTCCATAAGTATTTTTTCTTATCTAGCTCTGATACCAATATAGGGGGGTTGCGGAATTAGAGTGAGAAGTGAGGGAAAATGGGAGATGAGGGATGAGGATCCTCTTTATAAATTAGCAATATGTAAAATGAGTTACATAGATGAATATACATGTGCATTTAGAGAATATTACTATAAAGGAATATATACAAATGATGAAAGTCGAGAAATAAGAAAATTATATTACACAAAATTACCAGAACCATTTAGTTCAAAAATAATAAAAGATTGGGAAGAATCTAATACAGTAGATACGCTAGGAGCTAGAATAAAATTCTTACAACAATGGTTTATAAAACTATGTGAAAAACATAAAGAGGAATTAAAACTAGAAAAAATATTAGTAAAAAACCTAAAATATTGTACAAATAAATTAGCACCCCAATTTGGATGTAAAAATTCATATAAATATAAGAAAAGGATAAAGAAATATAAACATTTCAAAACAAAATATAAAAATAAAATTCCAAGAAAAAGATATTATATAAAAAATTATAAACAAAAAAGACCACATAGAGTTAAGAAAAATATAACAGAATGTAAATGTTATAATTGTGAAAAATTAGGACATTTAGCTAGAGATTGTAAATTACCAAAAGACTTAAAAAAGAAACAAATAACTGAAATAATAATAGAAAACGACACATATAAGCAGATAGATTATTTAGATTATGACTTAGAAAATGAAGATAGCATATACGAAATAACAGATATTCAGAAACATATACTGAACTTATAGAAAAAGATAAAAATATAGAAATAAATGTAGGAAATTTAGATGAGAAACCAAGTACTTCAAATACTAAACCACGAACAGATACAACCCCAACATACTATACTTATGAAAAAGAAAATAGAGATAAAGTTTTATGGGATAAAAGATTAAATAAAAATTGGACACCTAGACAAACTACAGATCAAAATAATTTCTTAGACTTAGACTGTGTAGCAGATACAAATAAAACAATTCAATTATGGATAGGCTATATATCAAAACAATTAATAGACAATAAAATATCAATAATAGATGCCCCAGGGTACATAGAAAGAACGCTTATAGGAACAGTAAAAATATGGTTACAAAATTTAACACCAACAAGCTTAACGACACTAAGAAATAATACAAAATCTAATAACGAAGTAGCAACATCAGCAATAGAAATATTAAATAAATATGAAATATCAATTAGAAATGAATTTGGTAGTATGACAACAGAAATAGAAGAACAACAGAAAGATAAAATAATAAACAGAAATTTAATGAATAAATTAGCAATATGTAAAATGAGTTACATAGATGAATATACATGTGCATTTAGAGAATATTACTATAAAGGAATATATACAAATGATGAAAGTCGAGAAATAAGAAAATTATATTACACAAAATTACCAGAACCATTTAGTTCAAAAATAATAAAAGATTGGGAAGAATCTAATACAGTAGATACGCTAGGAGCTAGAATAAAATTCTTACAACAATGGTTTATAAAACTATGTGAAAAACATAAAGAGGAATTAAAACTAGAAAAAATATTAGTAAAAAACCTAAAATGTTGTACAAATAAATTAGCACCCCAATTTGGATGTAAAAATCCATATAAATATAAGAAAAGGATAAAGAAATATAAACATTTCAAAACAAAATATAAAAATAAAATTCCAAGAAAAAGATATTATATAAAAAATTATAAACAAAAAAGACCACATAGAGTTAAGAAAAATATAACAGAATGTAAATGTTATAATTGTGGAAAATTAGGACATTTAGCTAGAGATTGTAAATTACCAAAAGACTTAAAAAAGAAACAAATAACTGAAATAATAATAGAAAACGACACATATAAGCAGATAGATTATTTAGATTATGACTTAGAAAATGAAGATAGCATATACGAAATAACAGATATTGAATTAGAAGAAGAAATAGAGTCCTTTTCAGATTATGACTGAAAGCGACATAAAGATAATAAGTAAAGAAGAATATCAAGATAACGAATATACAGAACAAAAAATAATATTTGACAATAATATGTTTGAACAAATAAAAGGAAAAGAATTAGACTTAAGCATAGATAAAATATTAGAAGTACCTAGATTAAAAAACTTATTTAAATTACAACACGATGAATATTATGTAGTAAGCCAAAAAGAACACGTAATAGATTGCAAATATATTAAAGGAAAAGCTAAAATACCTATCATAAATAAGAAAATAATTAATAAAGAAATCCAAGATTTAAAATCAAAAAATCCAATAAAATATGTACATTTAGGAGCAACAGAAATATTAATAAAAGCATGTTTTAGAGAAGGAATAGATACACCGATAGAATTATATTTAGCAGATGATAGAATAATTCAACCTATAGAAAAAAGTATAATAAGTGCAGTTAGAGGAAATTTAATATACCAAAAATTTAAATTTATTATAAGTGCAAATTATTCAGTAGCAATAGAAGACAAAAACATAGATAAATCATTAGTACTATACTGGAAAATGTCAGGTATAGAACTAGCACCAGGAAGTAAGATATTTACAGCAAGATGTAAAAATTTATATGTATTAACTACAAAACATAAAATAACAGCAAGAAATAAGATTCAAAAAATCAAAATAGAAAATCCATTTGATCAAATAATTACAGTAATAGATAATAATGATTACAGTTATAAAGAAATAGATATTGAAGAAGATTTAGAAATAGTAAAAGAAAGACTAAGTACATCTAAAAGATTAAGCTACGATACACCATCATCATCAAGAAATAGTACATCTAGAAGATTAGATTGCGACCTAATATCTAAGTTATTAGAACAAAAGAATGATGAAATACAACCATATCAATATTACATCACAGGAATATTAGATCAAAGAAAATATTTAATAAACATAAATACAGGACAAGTAGAAAATCAGATTATAAGAGAACTAGTAAAAGAACATGAAATAATTACAGGAGAAAATGTAAACAACGAATTACCTAGAGCTTTGGTAAATATAGAAGAAACGACTGAACAAGAACTAATTATTGGAGGAATACCAATAAAAATTAAATTCAAAATACATCAAGGAAATAATAATATTACTTTAGGAATAAAATGGCTAGAAACAGTTAAACCATATAACATAGATGATAAACAACTAACAATACATTACGAAAATAAGAAAGTAATTATTAAAAGAACAATTATATGATAAAATAATATTTTAACATCCTCGTATAATGACAAAAATATACATTTTAGCAAAAATAATTATAGAAGGATATTATAATAGATATTACACACCTATGATAGATACAGGAGCAGAAGCAAATATGTGTAAACATAATTGTCTACCAGATAGTAAATGGGAAAAGTTAAAAACACCATTAATAGTAACAGGATTTAATAATGAAGGAAGCATGATAACACATAAAGCTAAAAATATAAAAACACAAATATGGGATAAAATATTACTAATAGAAGAAATTTATAGTTATGAATTTACAAATAAAGATATATTAGGGATGCCTTTTTTAGATAAACTATATCCACATACTATAACAAAAACACATTGGTGGTTCACTACCATATGTAATCACAAGATAGGAGCAAAAAGAGTTAATAATAAAATTAGAAAAAATACCCCTTGGATAAAAGGAAGTGAAAAAATTACCCAAAAGCTAGAAAATATAATGCCTAATGATCATAAAATAGAAATTATAATATTTACAATAGATAAAATACAAGCAATAAATGATAAATTAAACTCATTATATAACGAAAATCCATTACAAGGATGGGATAAACATAAAACAAAAGTAAAAATTGAACTAATAGATGAAAATAGTATAATCACCCAAAAACCATTAAGATATAATTTTGAAGACCAAACAGAATTTAAAATGCATATAAATGAATTATTAGAAAATAAATATATACAAGAAAGCAATAGTAAACATAACAGTCCAGCATTTATAGTAAATAAACATAGTGAACAAAAAAGAGGTAAAAGCAGAATGGTTATTGATTATAGAAATCTAAACGCAAAAACTAAAACATATAATTACCCCATACCTAACAAAATATTAAAAGTAAGACAAATACAAGGATATAATTACTTTAGTAAATTTGATTGTAAGTCAGGATTTTACCACCTAAAACTAGAAGAAGAATCTAAACATTTAACAGCATTTACTATCCCACAAGGATTTTACGAATGGAATGTTTTACCATTTGGATATAAAAACGCACCAGGTAGATATCAACATTTTATGGATATATACTTTAACCAACTAGAAAATTGTATAGTATATATAGACGATATATTATTATACTCAAGGACCAAAGAAGAACATCTAAAATTATTAGAAAAATTTATAAATATCATAGAAATATCAGGAATTAGCTTATCAAAAAAGAAAGTTGAAATTATGAAAAATCAAATAGAATTCTTAGGAATTCAAATAGATAAAAATGGAATAAAAATGCAAACACATATTGTACAAAAAATATCTAATTCTGAAGAATTATTAGATACTAAGAAAAAATTACAATCCTTTCTAGGATTAGTTAATCAAGTACGAGAATATATACCAAAATTAGCAGAAAATTTTAAACCATTACAAAAGAAATTAAAGAAAGATATAGAATATCACTTTGATGAACAAGATAAAAAATACATTAGCAAAATAAAAATTATGTGTAAAGATTTACCAAAATTATACTTTCCAGATGAAAATAGACAATTTATTTATATAGTAGAAACAGACTCTAGTAATCATAGTTACGGAGGAGTATTAAAATATAAATATATAAATGAAAAAATAGAACATCACTGCAGATATTATTCCGGATCATATACAGACCCACAAATAAAATGGGAAATAAATAGAAAAGAACTATTTGCCTTATATAAATGTTTATTAGCTTTTGAGCCATATATTGTATATAACAAATTTATTGTTAGAACAGATAATACACAGGTAAAATGGTGGATAATTAAAAAGATATAAGATTCAGTTACAACAAAGGAAATAAGAAGACTAGTAGTCAATATACTGAATTTTTCATTTACAATTGAAGTTATAAAAACTGACAAAAATGTGATTGCAGATCACCTCTCAAGAGAAAAATACTGAGCAAACAAATACTATGGATCAGATACTCAACCTCCTAACTACACTTTGTAAAAAAGTGGATAGTATGGACGGTGAGATAAAAAAGCTAAAGGAGCAAGCTAGTAGTCAGCAGCATGACTCTAAAAATGCGGAGCTACGTCGATCGGAAGACGTTAAAATTCCAGAGCTAGAAGGAGACGTTGGGAAACTCCCTAAAACCCATAACGTTTGTTTAAATGCAGGTGCAGGTACATCTGGTGGAGCTACAAAGAAAACTACAGAAGAAAAAAGTTATACCAATATAAATATGAATAAACTTTTTGATAAACCATATACAGCTCCAAAGATACAAAAATCTGTGCCTACTCCACAAACAACTACGTATAAAAATAGCCTAGCCCAACAGAAAAATACATATACCTATATTACCCGTACATATATAGAAAATATTTATAAAATCCAAACTTACCTAAATAAAAACCCCAGAGCTATAAATCCAAAAGAACCAAATACTGATTACATTACTCAACACCTACAAGGTTATAACAAACTAATTGCCCTTCCAGGTACAAATACAAACTTAGTTACAACTTGTTACAATTATGGACTACTCAGTACAGTGTACACAGCTACAGGAGATGAAATTTCGAAGATACCCGAACTATACAAAGCATTCTTAACCTACAAACGAGTTACTAAAGGAACTCTATTTTTCATAAAGTTCTATACAGCTACAGCAGAAATACTATATGACGAAATAAAACCAGTTATACAAGTTATAAAAATTGGTTTGACCAGAGATATGTTAATTCCGGAAAAGATAGAAAAACAAGATGAGATACCTATTGTAGATATTCCTGATTTCTACGCCAATAAAAGAGTTATCGGAATAACTACAATATTAACGGAGTTAGCAAATAATTATCTAAATAATAATACAATATGGAGTTACTATAGCCGAGATAATACAATGATATATTCAAACTGTCGAGAAACAAGAGAAGGAGATATGGAGGAAATACGTCAATGGATACTAAGCCTCCTAAAACCAGAAAATACACCAACTACACGAGCTATACGGAAAAATTTCATTTCACCAGCACTATTGACAAGATATTATACAACTATTAGCAGTAAATACTCATAACATATATGTTCCAAGTGTCACGGAGAAGATAACGAAGTTCCAACCGTACAGCTGGAATAAAATACCAAAGACAAAAGACAAAGAGATAGCCGGCAGCCTGATGAAGACAGCCGACAAAACAAAATATGATGAAGACACATATGTAAAAAGTCAAAAGTAGGATAAGCATCTTATCTTACTTTCTGTAAAGTTTTTGTTTTCTTTTTGTAAAGTAAAGTAAAGTAGTTTGTTTTTATTTGGAGTCAGCAGACAGGATACTGTGGATGAATAGTAATATACTATTCATAAATAGTAAAATGTCAATTATGTGAATAGTAAGAGTCGGTTACTGTGTAAATAGTAAAGGTCAAGTACTGTGTAAATAGTAAAGGTCAAGTACTGTGTAAATAGTAAAGGTCAGTCACTATTCATGAATAGTAGAAGTCACCTACTATTCATAAATAGTAGTCATGTAATATTTGTCTATAAATAAACGCAAAGAGAAGAGGATCCTCATCCCTCATCTCCCATTTTCCCTCACTTCTCACTCTAATTCCGCAACCCCCCTATATTGGTATAGGGTGCAGACAAAAGGGCAGATACAGAGGCTTTCAGTGAGTCGCCAAGTGTATTTTGCGAATTAAACTGATCGTCAAAAGTCACAGATCAATGAATACATACAGCTAAAGGTGAAATGGGGACATTAGGCAAATCGTCGAGTAGTCCGACAAGCTTGATTTAGTTTGCCAAACTACCCCAAGTGTCTCTTTTCAACCCATTTCTTTCAAATTCAACCCCGCAACCCTTAATAACAGAATGTAATTTTGTACAACACAAATTCAATGAAGACCCAATACTATTTTAGCACTCTCATAGCAAAATAATTTAACTCAAAAGCACAGTCGAGTGGGATTAAACCAATTTTGCAAATATTATAGAATAATAATCTATAATGCATATGATCCCATCAACTTAGAGATTCAGCAGAGATTTTATACTATAAATCATTATGCATGAGTACAAATTTTGGATAAAATAATTAAGGGGCTTGATTACCAACCTTTGGTGCCGATTTAGATAGTACTGATGTTCTAGGAAGCAATGCGATCAAAATCCGAGCACAATCCAACACTTAAACTACTCTAAAAGTGCAAGAAATATTACTACTAGAGTGCGAGTGTGATTTTGTGAAAAGGAACAAAGTGAAAGAAAGTGAATGAAATAGAATTCTTAACCCTGTGATTTGTGATAGTTCGGTTTCTGCTCATTTGGCAATGTTAGTCGATCACGCCCAATTACTCAGCGAAGCGTTGAATATCTTATTTTCTTGCTGACTTATAACATAATTTTTAGTTTAGATGGGCATTACATCGGCGGTCTTCATTGAGATCTCCAATTTTGTTGGTGATGCGCCGACAAAATTCACACTCCGCCGAATTTTACATACTTAACCTTTAAGATGTATTGAGTCAAACGACGGGAATGATCAAGTACGCCGAACTTGTTGGCGATCCGCCAAATGGAACTGTTGCTTCCCTCTATCTGTCTTTTCAAGAACTTTCCTTACTCAATCTATACAAATAACAAACTATTGTTTTATCATGATAACAAAAGCAAGGGAAGGGTTTTGGGTTGCCTCCCAAACAACTCCTTAGTTAATGTCATGGAACGATGCAAGTCAGCTTTCTATACCTCATCCTCAGAGTTGCCCATGGTGTAGTTGACCTGTCATCAAATGCTAGATTTGAGCGTCCTTTAGCTGGATAGTCATGGATTTTGAGGTGGACACCTCCTTTAGCATTTCCATGTTATCTTTGATACCATTCAAGCTCTTGTTTTGTTTGGAAATCTATTGTTAAATGAGGGCAAGTACCTCATCATCTCATGCACTTCCGTGCTTCTTCCCATTTCTTCACTATTAGAGGATGACATGTTTCTCCCTTTCCATGACTGCACTTCCAATGCCAAAAGTTGGCTGGACAAAGCATCCAACTTAGTAACTAGTGTATTCCCCTCTTTTTCTTTCTTTGTCTCCTTGTTGGCTTCAACCATGCCATCAAGGGTTTTTGCTACGACCTCATAGGGTTGACACAACATACCAGCTGCAAACAGTTGATTCGCGTTAATTCTATTCTCAAGTTCCAAACTTCTATAGAAGCATTTTAGTAACGCTTTGTCATTTTAACCACATTTCCTCAAGAGACTCATCCCCTACTTGCTTAAAAGTCAGGTGGCTATCCCTGAGGTTTAGCATTTCAAGAGGAGATGATCCGTGTGAAGTCAGTAGTGGTTTTCCATTTTGCATTCCTCTATGTCAATACACAAACATGGAAAACAAAACTAAAAAAATTAAATGAGTAAACTACAACGTGGAAGAACAAAAATTTTTATTATCTAAAAATTCTCAAACAACACCATTCCTTGGCAGCGGCACTATTTTGATAATTGTGTAATCAATGATATAATTTTTGATGCAAGTGTCTACGATCGTGCAATACCAACCAAGGGTTGGGGTCGAGTCCCAATGGAGTGGTTTTGATAATTAATCGAAAAATAAAATATAGTTCTAACTAGTCGTAGCTAAAGACATTAACGAATAAAAACATTGTAAATTAAAGGGTGGACACAAAAGTATCAAATATCGATTTGGGGTTTTGTCACAAGTATAGCAAAAAAAGTAAAAATAAGGAAGAAATCTATGAATGAGAGGGGATTCTTGGGATGTGACCATAATATATGTTGGTATAAATCGTTGGGTGCATGCTTTCGATAGGAAATTTTCAAAATAATAGTTACTAGGCTATGCTTTAGATGGAATTTAGTTCCCTCTTGGGTAACTTACCCCATTTCAAATATGTTCCTCTCAAACACCCATTTGTTGCATGAAGAACAACCTACGCCTTACCCCACTCACTCTCTCGAGCTGAGTGTTAGGATATGGGACTAGCGCTCACCCGCTTGGGTTGCACCTCATGTCGACCCAGTACTTAGGCCATCAGTCTAGAATCTTGGTTTTGCGACCTCTCTCTCTCGCAAGCCGAAAACACATGGGTGGTTTTGTATTTGCAAATACAAACCCATTAAATTTAACCACAAATACTAGGTGAAATCACCATTAAAGTACATATAACCTCTCAGCAAGCACAACCCAACGATAATCTCAACACATATTTGTTAAATCACACCCCAAGAATTTGTTGTTTTTTGCCACACATAAAGAGATAGAAATTTATACCTAAATGAGCTTCCATTCAAATGGGTATTGATATTTAAGTCTTGTTACATGCCAAGAATGAAGAATCCAAGAGACCCAAGTCCAAGCCTTGGAGATGAAACCCTCTTTTTCTTCAAGTAGCCAAAACCCTCTCCAAACTCAGAGCAAAAATAGAAGTACTAAAATTATTTTAAGAATTTGATATTGTCTGATGATTATTTATTTTATAACTCTCAACAAGTATTAATAGTTTTCAAAAATCTGTGCTGCGATGGTCATTCGGCGACATTGGTCGAAATCGCCGATCAACTCGGTGGTTCACCCTTTTCTATTGTTCATCACCGTTTTGCACCATCCTTCGGCATTGTCATTGTATGGCGATATAGTATTGCTTCATGGAACTTCTCGGTGATGCGCCGACTGCTCCCTTGTTCCACCGACTTGATCCTTTCCATCAGGCTCAGTACAGTAGAATAAAAGGCGAAGTGAGACCCTTCGGTAATTCGCCAAGTCAACTCGGCGATCTTCAAGCCTTTATTTTCTCATTCTTTTCAGCCTTTTTGTTCCTTTTTGTGAAATAGTGTCCATGCATTCCTGCAATATTCAAATACGTGAAACTTAAGAGTTTTCATCAGATATTGAGATAAAATAAGCATTTGAGGACACAATTTTTTAAAAAATATAGCCCTAAATGAGTACAATTTGTGGACTCATCAGGGACAACCAAGTCATGCCTAATATTACATAAAAATGAGTCATATACAAAATAACCAAATCACCCCAAGCTTGAAAACTCATAAATAAGATTGGACAAACACGATAAACATGGGTGACTATGACAGACTCTCCAACAGGAGTCGAAATATTGATGGGGGCATCAAGTATGTCACAAATCATATCAAATTTTGAGCCAAATCGCATAGACACATCAAAATAAGTACAACCCAAATCAAATAACACATTAGCCATCCAGTCACATACAAGAATAGTACACGTGATCACTATGTCAAACTCTACCTTGCTCTTGCCTGGAAAGGCATAACATTGAGCCTTGTCATCTTGACAGGCGATTTCCCTGCCTGTTGCGCTGTACCTCTGTCTGCGTTACCATTTCCCCGATCTTCATGACCTCTTTTATTTCCTCCTCGCCCACCTTGTCGATGCCGCTGACCATTATTACCATTTCACGCAGGTACCACTGTTCTAGTCTGCTACTGCATGGAATCCGTCATACGCGGGTGGGACAATCTCTCCTCCTATGCCCAGGTACTCCACAATTATAACAAGGTCTATCAAAAGATGGCATACTGCCCATCAAATGTGTGGCTACCTGGCAATCCTGAATCAAATTTTGAGGTGGAGTTCTTGAGTAATTACCTATAGAAGTGGGCATGGCAAACTGAATTGGTTGGGTTGCAAGTGTTGGCTTACCTGTACCTGTGGAGTAGGAACCCTGAAAGTTATCTACTTACTTAGCTTTCTTAGCCAGTGCCTTTGCCTGACCATCTCGCCTTACCCCCTCCACTTTCTTCACATAATATGTTACCTTATTACAGCTTTCTCCTGTAGAATTCATGTGTACCAAAAATACCTGTAACTTAGAATTTAGCCCTTAAAAATATAGACGGATCCTTTCTACCTCAATAGTAACCAATTGTGTAGCATATCTAGACAAAGCATGGAACTTACCCTCATAAGCAGCCACAGACATACCACCTTGCTTCAAAGTCATGAACTCATCCCTCTTGCAATCTCTCAAAGTCTGGGGCACATATTTTTCCAAGAACTGATCATGAAACTGGGTCCAAGTGAGTGTGGGTGAAGTTGAAGATCTGCACTCTATATAAGCTCTCCATCACTACTTAGCTTCTCCCTAAAGTTGAAAATTCACAAACTCTACTCCATGTTGATGAACAATTCCCAACTTTTGAAGCCTCTCATAACAATCTAGGATGAACAGATAAGCGTCCTCACTCTTAGAACCATGGAACACCAGCGGTTTCAATTTGAAAAAATTAGTCAACATCTCATGCTCATTCCCAGTCATAACGGGACCGAACAAAGGATAAAAGAAAACATCAGTACGTACAGTTCCACCCACATTGCGGGACAATGATAGCAATAAGGGGATTGGAGGGAGCCTGAGTTGCTTGAACTGTGGGAGGAACTCCAGGACCAGCCAATCCTTTCAGGGATGACATAATTTGTTGAGCTAACATTGGGCCTAAGGGAGGAATACCTATAGTCTTAGCTGACACCTCTTCTTCTGATCCAACATCCTCATTATTCTTAATATTCAGATTCTTCTCTATCTCTTCATGATACGCAGGAGGATTCTTATTTTTGGGAGCGTCCTCAACTAGAACTCCACCCGTAGCGGGTGCTACCCTTCAATAGCCTCTACCCCTTGTTCTTCCTCTATCACTACCTCGCCTATGACCTTTTGTTGTGGACTCCTTAGCGGGCTCATTCACGGGAGCTATAGTACTAACACCGTTGACCTTAGTGTTAACCATCTCTGGACAGAAGAGTGAACGATATTAGATACCAATTTAGATCTCCAAATATCAATTGGAACCAAGCATAGCACGAAAGGAGACAAGAGAAGATAGAGAGATTTCCTAAAGTCTTATATCCTCTCAAAGAAAAGTACGATGTCTCTGTGCCATTCCACAAGACTCTACTAGACTCATTTTAGTAAATCTAGATCAACGAACCTAGGGCTTTGATACCAATTTTATCACGACTCAGACCATCGGTATTGGCACCCACACAAACCTTCCGTTGTGAGAACCATTACTACAACCCAAAACAAGGCAACTTAACCAAGAACTAAACATTTAAAGCTACAGAAGTAGGCTTAAATGTAGAAATAAAGTGGAGTTCCCGTAAATTCCAAAAGTCTAACAACGAATTGTAGAATTAAATGTCTAGAACCTGAAAGTCATTGTACCAAAACACTAACAATGACCAAAGTCTAAAGTAAGTGGGTACAACTCAAACTAAACATAGGAAATCTAAAGAACTAGTCTAAGTCTTAAGAAATGAACTAAACAAAAGGAGAACTCATGGCAGCCAGGAGGAACTGGCTCACCCTTGAACTCGACAATGATCAATGATCTTTTAAACGAGGCATGTCAATAGCTGCTTGAAGATTCCATGTACCAAACAAAGAAAGAGCAAGTACAATATCAGTACACAAACATAGTGTACTGGTAGGATCATGCGGCTATCCCACTAAGTACAATATAAGCAAGTAATTACAACATCATAAACATGTATATGCCAAACATATAGAGTATCAATATAGTATTTTTGGATCAATGTACAATTCCATATTCTCAACAATAAGGGAGTGCATAAAATGTCATTGGCCCTCTCATGAAACCCAAACCCAAACAATTATTGTATTGGATCGTGGAACCTATTCAAAGTTAGTGTGTTGGATCATGAACCCGTTCCAATATTTATATTGGTACTTGACATCCAATCCTAGTTAGTGTGTCAGAACGTGACACCCGCTCCATTCAACATACCACAATAATAATCATAATGTACATTCTCACAATCATACAATTAAGAGGTGATTTATAGCACATAGTTATTCGTTCATACTTATTTACGATTACTGTGATCAATAATTCAACATTAACATACATACATGCAATATGATGAATCAAGTACAAATATATATCACACAACATGAGATCACAGCTATCACCTACTTGGAACAAAGCTTGAATCGCCTACAAAACTTGATTCTTCCCTTTCGAGATTCCTTCCACTTGTCCTTGGTCTACAAACAATCATAATAATGTGAGGATCAGTATAAAAGACATTAATACCTGAATTATAATCAACAAAATCAACCCTAGGTAAAACCCTTGATCCCCATACCTAGATTTGGGCTTTTTCACCATAATTTCCACATCAAAACCCTCCCCCACTATTTATTATCCAAGAAACTAAGTTCTACAGATCAAAAAAAGGATTCAGGGAGTTTAAATTTTACCTTTATTCTCAAGAATAGTGAAAAACTGCAAAGAAAACTCCTAGGGTCGTTCCTTAGCTCTCAAAGTTAAAACTTACAGAATAAGGACATTTTGAGATTTATTTCCGATATAAGAAATGTTAGTCCAGCTACGACGGTCCTTACCCCACTACAGCGGCTCCACTCTGGCGGCACTAATCCCGCTTTGGTGGCTGTGGCGGAGACAGAACATCAAAAATTGTGTTCCAAACCCCTATTTCACGATACACCTTCACCCCACGACACTCAGATCAATTTCACAAGTTTACTCGCTGAATTATATTTCATAAAGTCATACACTTTCCTTAACGCCTTTACTATCTAGTCATATGATAAAATTCATAATTTGATCTCCCATTTGTTATCCGATTTCCCTAGACCTCACTGACTCTGATTTCATCCAAATCTGAATTAGGTTAGGAAATTTCAAGATACTACCAAAAAGTTTTTTGGTCCAAACTTATTTTCGGTTGGCTTTTCTACACCGACAAAAATTGATCATTACAAAATTGGAAGTCAAGATATCAAAATCAAGTCAACTCAAGAATACTCAAATCTAGCGGTAGAATCCTACATTCCTTGTTTAATAATTTAAAACTAGATGTAGGGAGTGAGGACGAACTAGTCCAACACTATAATAGCCTTACATATCTAGAAGAACAAGGTTCTTGAAGAACCTTCATGAATCTTGAAGAAACCTTGGTTAGAAGCCTTGAAACCCTAGCTTGAAGGAGAACAATCAAGAAAACCATTCTTGAGATTCTTGAATTACTTTATTGAAAACTCTATCACCAAGAATTATGATTTTCAACAGTGATTCACAATTGTATGGAGGAATTTGAGTTGGAATGAATGAAATTCTTGGAGAAGGACATACCATGAAGAAGAATCTTGAAATAGATGGAAAGAATTTTGAAAAAGATTGAGAGAATCTTGAATGAAGTTTTCTAAATTGATTTTTCCTTAGGGTTTTGTCTTAGGTTTGAGAGCGAAGAGAATGATAGATTAAGAGATTAAAATAGGATTGTCTAGGGCTTTATAGGAGTTAAGAAATTCGTTTTTAAGGTTTTCCTAGTTGTATAAAGAGAAGAAAATTATCTTATTTAGAATTTTTCCGTGCCTATAACGGAACTGCACTACACAAGTTACTAATATGGTCATAACTTTTTACTTATAAACTGGATTGACATGAAATTGGTGGTGCTGGAAAAAGGATGCATATACCTTAAACTGTAGTGACCTAAATTGATATCAAAAATCATTCTTACACTAAATATTTTACCTTAAACCTAAGAAAAGTTAAGAGTCACTCAGTACGACCTTATACTCAATTCAAGAATGGTTTGGGCATAACATAGAAATTTTTGGGGTGTTACAACAACTATCTTGGAATTGATATGTAGTTGTTGTTTATATAAATATTTTCTTTGACAAATGCCTTTATCATAACTTCCACATAATGCCTAATTATATAAACCTTTTATTCAAGTATGAGCAATATACGACTAGATTTGATATTAACTTAAATTTTGGTTCGTTTGGTATGTAGTATTGTGTGTCGTAGTGGGTGTGTAGGAGTTATTATTGTCCAGATACCTAATGCGAAGTATCACTTAGCTTGGACCGAAGTGATCCATATTTATGTAAAAGTATAGGACATAAAAGAAAACTTGTGTTCTATTAATTGTCTTTTTTTCTATATTGAAGTATTTGGGATACCTATTAAATGTTGAGGCATTTAGTACTAGAATTTTGGTAATTTTGAATGAGTATGATTTTCATACACTAATAGTAATGACAGTGAAACCCAATCCAAACTTGTCATAAGCAACAAAGAATGTTGAGCTTGTTCAGGCGGGCTCATTTAAAAGATTTCCAAAAAAATATTGTGCGTATGAATGCTCCTTACTTCAAGTCTTGTCGAAGTATAAGCTTGATGAAACTCAAATATGAGACTTGAAATATCCATAAAAAAGGAACTTCCATCTTTGTGGTAAATGGCTTCAGATTTGCACTTGATTTGTGAGAGAGGAAATGAAGGGTAAATTTGGTCCCACTAGGTGTGTTAGTTTTTTTGCAATATTTTTTATCAGATACAAAAATAAAATTGCAATCATATAATAAATAAAAGTAATGATTTATTTCTGAAGATTGTGAGCACAAATATGTTTATCCCATTACTCTTCTGTCTTATAATTTCTCTCTAATTCAAGGGTTGTTAGTGTTATATTTCTCAAACTAGGATGATGTTGACCTTCTTAGGATTTATTTGATCTTTGTGGAAGGATTTTGTGGATCTTATTATGTATTTCGTTGTCAAGAAAAGTGCAACCACATCTTGATCACTTTGTGAATATTTCATGAATATATATAGAATATTTGTGATCCCTCTTCAAGGAAATATATTACATATTATATAGGTGTGAGCTAGAGTTTAGAGTAAAGTAGTCTCCAAGAACTCTAACTGAAATTGGACTCATCTTATAGAGTGCTACAAAATTTTACTGTCTTAAATGTCGAGTTCTTATCCCATGAAAATTTTGTGGGTCACATAGTTTACTTAACTCTTTTATTGGATAGTTTTATATTGTTTGTAGTGCAATCAATTATTCTAAGAGAGGTCTTATGCTTAAAAATGTAGTATCATTATCGAAGTAAGAATCCACAAAGATCGTACTAGCAAGGGGACTCAGTAACATCTCCAAGCACCATTGGGAAAGTATTTTCAGCCAGCCATGCAAATGAGGACATAATATTAATTTTCTCAAAATCCTCAATATATGCCTTTGCAGATATGTCGAGGCATGAAGAATGTGTTCGTGTAGTCTAGCCTTAACTAAAGATTGAGTATAATATTCATTATTTAAAAAAGTAGACCTCAAATCAGCAATTATTCTTGGATTCAGTGCTAGATATTTCAAATAGAGATGCATTGTAATAACATAATATAGCACTACTTCTCGATGAAATTTCAAGTGCTTATAGCACCGTGGAATCTAAGATAGCATGTAAGATCCATGTGTTAGTGCATTAACAAGCAGCGAAGGGTAATGGACCTTGTAATGTTGCAGGGTTTTCCAAGAACCAGACATTTGCTAGCTTTTCAACATTCACGCTAATGTGCCTTGGCACAGCTCTATCAATATAATTAATGTCCATCCATGCCATTTAATAAATGATAAAGCTGCTAGATCCTCTCCCAAGCTGAGGTAGGCAGCTATTAGTGCCTTAACCACATCAACAACTCTCTTACTTTTAATCTCCTGCTTTACCCTACTATAAATTCTACTAAAGGCGTCAGTAACTCTTTACCAAAATTGTGAACTTGGGAATTATCACTAGGAATAAGCCTCACTTTAAGATCAAATGGTTCATGACGGATAAATCTTAGAATTTTATGAGGACATCTAAGCTTGCACCGATACAAAATTAGAAATGATTTTATTTTTGTTAATGGTGAGAAGTCCCTTTTGAATATTTTCATAAGTTTTAAATAGTTGAATACTCATAGCATTTATATTTGGCAAAAGTCTCCAAGCTTCTCAAGTGTTTCCAAGTGAAACTTTTGGAGGCATTTCTTTGTTATCATCACTTCCAAAAGCTTATAAATTGGGATAAAAAGTTCTAGTGTGTAGTGATCCAAAAGTATTATTTCAAGTTTATTGGCACGAAAAGATTCCCTATAGGGCCTAAAGGTTCTAGAACAATAGATAGTTATTAGAGAAGCATTCATGACCTCAAGAATCTTTTGAATTCTAAGATATACATTAATAACAATAATTTTTTTGACGAAAAGTATATCTCATTCTTAATTTGAGAATGGCATATACTCCACTAAAACAGATTCATTGCCATATGTTAATACCATAGAAATCATAAGATGCTCGAGATCAAGAATCTTTCACCAATAACTATCTGCCATGCTAGAGCCATTATACTTTATAGGGGAAGTCATCCCAGGTAAACTTGAAAATAATATTTTTAAATTACTACAAATTAAAATTTTGCATCCCAATTGCTATGGTTTTGGGAACAATGACAACAAAGAAATGCCTTGAGAAGTTTAAATAAACTTGGAGACTCACTTGTCAAATATGTTGGGTCTACTTGAAAATTTCACCCATGAAGAGTGTAATGAGAAAGGGAAGCTTAGTCCCCGTTATGTGGATCCATATCGGATTTTGAGGAGAATTAACAAGGTTGCTTATGAACTTGCATTGCCTAATGAATTTGAATTGGTACATCCAATTTTCCATGTCTCTTTGAAAAAAAGGGTCTGAGATCCGACATATATAGTTCCCTAGAAGGATTAGAAGTTAAGGAGAATCTTTCTTATGAGGAAACTCCGATTGACATTTTAGATCGGCAAATTAAGAAGTTGAGAAATAGAGAAGTTTCTTCCGTAAAAGATCTTTGGAGACATCGGTTAGTTGAGGGTGCTACTTGGGAATCCGAGGCTAATATGATTTCCTGGTATCCTCATCTCTTTCCCTCTATCTCTACTCAAGGTTGAGGTATGTAGCTCCTCATAATTTACTAATTAGGTGTCATGTGTCTTAGATATTCCCTTGATTTTCTCATCATGCATAAGTAATAAAACTCTTAGATGTTTACAAAATCAGTTATGTAATAGATTCTTACATGTTTATGTGAATTTAAGTATGAGTTGTGTATCGACTTCATGATATGATGTTTAAACCCTATTTTAGCTTGGAGTTGATATTTCCTCCTCGGATATTTGCATTTGTTTAATTGTATGTCTATTCGGCTATAAGATTAATTTTCTATCGTCCTTATGATGTCTTGAATCTCATTTGAAAAGGAATGTTCCCAAGGAGGAGATAATGTAACACCTTAGAATCAAGAAGGCTAGGAAAGGGGCCAAGCAGGAAATCACCAGCACAAACTGGGCCATAGGACCCTCTACGGAGCCCTTGACGGGCCATGAAGGGGATAAAGGCTCATCTTGGTGATTGTGACGAGCTTCCAAAACCTGAACAAGATGATTTCCCCTCCCATGAATCCCTGAGAGCCTGTGGTGAGCATTACAGACTGTTAAGATGGTCACGAAGAGGGTCAGGGCCATAGGGTATCTCCCCTAACCACTGGTAAAGGATCATGACTGCCATGATTGCTCGTGAGGTCCTTGATAGGCTGTGAGGGACACTGTGGAAGTGGTCATGTCAATCTAAAGTCAAGTATTTTGGGTCTTTTCCTAATTACTCTATCATAATAATATGTAATTTAACTCTTACCTAAAAGTCCTATATATATATATTTTTCAGCCCCAAATTTCCCTAATTGAAATCATTCTCTCCATTTCTTAAATGAATAACAAGACTTCCTCTCCATAATATTTCTCTATCTAGAAAGCTTGAAGAAGAAGGAGTCCACCGAGGGGTTAAAGTCAAGCCTCTAATTCAACAATTTAAGGCAAGCTTTTCACATTGAGGTATGATAGATTTCATCCATGGAGCCCTTTAATCTATGGAGTTCACAAATTCTCCAATTTACAAAGTTAGAAATTCTCAGTTGAGTTAGGGTTTTTCTACCATGTCATGGGTTCCTTTAAATATTGATTTATTTGATTGTTTTATGGATTATTATTCATGAATTAAGTTATATTCCATTATTTTAAGATGAATTCCCATTAACACATGCTTATCACATGTTTTCTAGCTATTGATGATTGAAAGTGGGTTTTGAACTATGAAAAGTGAAGTATGGACTAATGCATGTTCTTCTGGAATTGATCAAATATGATGTAAATGACTTTGAGAATGAAGCACCTATGTTGTTGTTATTGTTCATTGTTGTGAGAGGATTTCTCTAATAAAGGATGATACTTTTGAAAGGCCTTCACACCTAAAATGAATAAAAGTTAAAGATCTATTCTAAGAATAAGGCAATCGGCAATTACCCATGACCTCTAATGAAAGACAAGAGTTGATTACCCATGTCACATGATGTAAGCACAAGAGGTGATTAGTCAAGTCCCCTAAAGAAAAGATGAATAATAATAATAATAGATATTCCGTGGGAGTTATGCATAGCACCGAGTGGACAAGTGGCGATTACCCATGTCCCATAAATTATATGCCAACATAGGATTGTCTAGATAGACATTAGTTAGTGGATCCGCGTAAGCTAGAAGTTCATCGTCTAACCTTGGCACCATTTTTCGGCGAGGGAGGCACCAGATTCCATGTTAATAGCTTACATGGTCTTACATGACGGTTAGAGATGATTCTCCCACCAATATGTACCAAGTTTACTATTTAAGTATCTCACATATGTTTTAAGATGATGTCTACTTGCATTGACCATGTTTTATGACTATGTTCTCTAACTCTTTCATATCATGTTTTAACATGGTTATTGCATATTACAGAAATGTCCCTTTGGTTTCCCTTTTATCTTTACTTTCATTTTTGTAAATTCATGTACGGGCTATGTCCCGATCATTCTTATAGACTAGATGGTTTGGAGACATTGTTTAGACTTCCACTTTTCTCTATGAAAACTTTTATATGTTGAAATTGTCTTTTATATCTGTCTATTCTATTATCTTGTATAGTGAATGCTAAGTGGATTGTATGGGGCCTCTCAGGGTCTTATAGGCCTTGTTATGCCTAACTGATACCTTGAATCATCAAAAAGGGCTACTTCGCTGGAAAATTTGGTGAGGTGGAGGTTCACTCGGCGTGTCGCTGAGTGGAGTTTCCGAGGTCCAGCTTTTTTATCTTCAGTTTTCCAATTTTTTTCACTCCTTTTTGCATTGTAATGTCCTTGCGTTGTTCTTAAGCCTTCATTTTTGCATATAAAAACATTAACATTTGATGTAATTCTCAAAAGGGAACTACAATAAAATGCGGAAACAAAAGAAAGATAGAAGAAGAGACACAAGAGAAGGAACAATTGGCAACTAAAGGATGTATTAAATCCTAAAACCTCCAATTACAATCCCTAAACAAGCACCTAATCAAGATAAATAGATAGACACACAAAGAGGAAATAAAGAGTAACCAAAGGGTATATTAAACCTAATGACCTCAATTTGTTAATCCTACAATAGCACCTAACTCTTACGAAGACCTCAAGAAAATTGAATCTCCAAGAGACCCCCATTTCTAACAAAGTTCAACAAAAGATTTACCAAGCTCTCAAGTCTCTCAAAGGAGATCCGATTAATCAATCATTCATTTTCAAAATAGTCTAAGTCTAAAATGAACCCAAACTAGTTATTTATAGTTTTAGGTTAAAAAGGCCCAAAAGTGACCCGAAAGGATAAAGGACTAGCCAAGTAGGGATCGCCTAGTGGACTCGGTGGTGTACCAATTAGTTTGGTGGTGGTTCCTTCATGGTTCCAATTTCTAGACACGTTCTTGAACTTTAGGCTAGCTGGGGTCATCACCCAAGCCATTAGGTGGTGCACAAACTGGTTCCTGCTCGGCAAAAGTAGCAACATCTCTCCAAGCAATCCTCAAGGCATAGAACCCTTTATTTGCCATCAACATGAGCTCAAGGACCTCTAAGATCACGAATAAACCTTTCATCTTGTGAAGGTCTCATGCTTAGCTCTGCGTGAACAGTCTTGATATAATCTGGATTGCATCATTCTCCCTTTTTGGAAAGGATTCATTCTCTAATGGAAACCTGGAATTACCATAGGGAAAAGAAACAATAACAAGATCCTCATGGCATGAGGGTTATCATTAGCAATAACTATTTCATCACCATGCCAAGGATGCACAAATTTAACATATAACCAAGTACTAGAAAGATCAACAAAGGGTTTGTAACCCATTAAAGTAGTAGATACTTGGCTACATAAGAAAATTTGATAAAGGGGTAAAGTGAAGGAACCATTGTTCTTAGCCAACCACACATGTTAACCCTCATTGGTTCCATATTCTAATAAGCATAACTCCCCTTTTAAGTAAAGCAGCATATGATCATTCTCATACATAGGTGCAAAGTCATAAACAATGTTAGCCCAAATTAATGTTTTATCCAATGCACTAGCTAGCTTCATAAAAGTAGTTATTCCCTATTCAAGAGCAGGTTCGAGTACAAAAGTATTCCTGATTATTCAAGCATATAGGATCAGGTGATAATACCAAGTAAGAATCATATTAAAAAAAAAAGGTGTTGCTTCCATACTCCTCACCATTTAGACTAGCACCGAGGTCAAATGGGAAGAGATTATATAGCATCAATTCAAGAAGGCTCCCATATTTCCCATTGACACTTCTATTAACATAAGATAGGCTACCCACACAAGTATAGCCCCATTGTACCAAGACCCTATCGCACCACGAGGCGCCGTCTATGAGTCGGGTTGTTTGGGAATACAGCCCAAATTGGGCGGTGAATTCCGTCCAAGGCCAAATACGGGCAAGAGGCTGATAGCAAACAAGTACCACGAGGTAAATATGAAAAGGACTTTGAAAAGAGAGTCAAAGAGTGCTTGAAATTGTCAGGAAGAAAGCGGATGGGGGCAGGCGATACGCCTCGGTCGGATGTGGAACGGTGACGAGCCGGTCGGACGTGGACACAAATCGAACTTACTAGAAGAGTCAATTTGGTCATCAATAGGATCAACTAGTGTATCTACACTCTCAACATGTACATTATCAACACATGGTAAAGAAACATTAGGCTCGCTTAAAGACAAGCTATCATTTACACTTTGTTCATTTGCAATGGTAAAAGTATTATGTTTAGCTGTTGTACCTTGAAGGTCACAAAAAAGATCTTATTTACCTTGGAATGACACTCTCTTAGGAATGGCGGGACTCTCTAACAGTGCATCCAGCACACCTTCAATCGTAGGGTCCTTGTTGGGAACTTATGTTCCTCCATTTATCATGATTGGCTCTACTACAACATTGGATGGATGTGTGTCGACCTCCCCAGTGGGCTGAGACCCAATAGATCCAATCATAGATGTGTCATGTAAGGAAGTCTTTGTGACTATCTGCACCATGTCACCCTCCAAATCCTTTAAGTCCTCATACACTGCCTCATTACGAGCCTCTAGCTCCTCTTCACCCGTCTCAACTGTGTCGGACTCTCCATCTTTATCATCAGCTGCAGTAGTACCTCTAGAGTAGCAACCCAAAAATTTGTACACTAAACTAGGGCTAAGTGATAGGGCAATAGCAAAGTAATAGGGCTTGGGTAGCCTAACCTTCATCAAGCACTCCCTACCTTCACAGGACCACCTATGGTGTGGACCACAGGTCGTGGTGAGGCTCATCGAATCCTAGGCAGTAGCTAGGTAAAATCTTCCCAAATTAATACCCTTCCCAAAGGTCACTAGACAGCTTATGAAAACCTTGACGGGCAGTGGGAAGGGTCATGGCGTTGAGCTAGAATTGGAGGGTGAGGGGTGGCCAAGTAAGGCTACTTGTTCAAGACCACAGAGGGCACCACGGCTCATGGTAGAGACCAAGACTTGTGGAGCCTCACTTGGTGAGGAGGCAAACTTCTATAAGTTTGTGGCTAATTTGGTCTTTTTCGGTTTTAGTTAGATTAATACTATGTCATTTTACCAAAGACTAGGACTCCTATATAAGTAATTTTAATACAAAACTCACCCATTCAAGTGATTATTTCAAAAAACCCCAAAAAAAAATCCCAAAGTCTTCCTCTCATATATTTCTCTCTATAGAACTTGAAGAAAAAGAAAGAGTTCAAGCTAGGATCAAGGTCAACCCTCCAGTCCTCAAGTATTTGTGGGCTTTGTTATCAAGGTATGATGGCTTTCCAACCATGGAATCCTTTCTTCCATGGAGTCCCCAAGATTCCCCAATTGAAAATTAGAAATTTCCCAATTTGAGTTAGGGCTTTCTTCTAATGTTGTAGGTCTTGATGAATATTGATCAAATTGAGTGGATTATGATTGTTTATGATTGAATCGATAAGAATACATGTTTTTAGGATGAATTTACCTATACCCATTTCTAACCCATGTCTATAAAGATGAAATTGATGTAAGTGGATTTTATGCCATGAAAGGAGAACTTGTGGGTTTAGATGTATTTTATCTATGCTTGATGAGATACACTAGAATTGAAGCTAATGTTATGAATTATGGATGAGAATCACTTGAGAATGATGATTATGATATACAATGCTCTGAGAATGAAGCATATGGGATGATTATGAGATGAAGAGCTTTGAGAGTAAAACTTATGTTATTGATTATTGATGTAATTTTTGTGGAATGGATAGGTCCCATAAGAATTGATCATGTTATGAATGTGAAAGGCTTTCTCACATTGAATGATTCTATGTTTAAAGGATTGCTCTCCTAAAATGAATCTAATGCCAAAGACTATGAAATTGATGAGGTTAGAGGCAATTACCCATGACCTCTAAATGAGATAGACATTAGGAAATTACCCGTATTCCCTAGAATAGAATAAAGAGGTGATTACCCTTATTTCTCAAAGTTCAACAAAAGGTGACTCCCCACGTTCTTAAGATATGATTTGGACAAGAGGTGAGTACCCATGATCCCTATAGGATGACAGGAAGTGAATACCGATTTCACATGATGTTGGACTAAGGGTGAGTACCCATGATTCAAATACTAAGAAGGACTAGAGGTGACTACCCATGTTCCTTCATAGTAAGGAAAGAGGCGATTCCTCATGTCTATAAAATATAAGCTAGATATGTTATGATAGGTGATGGCTTGGATTGTGCTTGAGTTATCTTCCATGATAAGTATGGATAATTTGAGGTTACTTCAAGAAGTATTCCTTTATGTTGACATGTTTTACTATGTGCATTGATTACGCTTATAACTTATGTTGCTTACCTCTTATGCTTATGTTGATGTTTATGCAAGCTACCATATTTACTACATGTTTGTACTAACGCATACTCTTGCCTGCATTTCTTATCCAAATGTAGGGTCCAACGAGCTCGACTCTCATCCCCGTGGCTTGGATCTTAGTAGAAGTAATACTTGAAGATTGTTGAGTCCTTAGAGCATTTGAGGATCTGGCCACCATTTTTCTTCTCTTTCCTTTTATATTTTGAACATTGTTGTATGGGGTGTGTCCCAAGATATGCATGTTTTAGATGATTTTGAGACAAAGTGCAAAATACATCTGCTTTTTTGATGAAACTTTTATGTTGTAGAAAAAGTTTTAAATTTTCACTCAATTTCTATTATCTTATGTTATGAAAGCTAAGTGGATTATATGAGGCCTTTCGGGTCTTGTATGCCATGTTACGTCTAGGGTGTACCCCTGGGTCATGACATCCAGTCACAATAGCTGGAGGGATCTCTGAAACAACTGGCATATCCAAACTGGGGTCCTCGAGAACATCAATATTGACCTACATCATGGAGATGTCGGTGGACTTCAACAAATCCAAATCATGTTGAAGTCAAACAATATCAACCTTCAAGGCTGTCAACTCAGTGGGTTGTCTACCACTCCTCTTACACGCCTCAATTCGAGTGGTGAGAGTATCCAATGCCAGGTCATGGTCCATAATAAGGGCACATTTTCCCCTCAGCTCCTCCCAAATAGGAGTCAATGCAATAACTATAGTCTATCAAACATAGACGGGACAATTTCCTCAACTCGAGAAGCTTGCACATCAGCTGAAGTGGCAGGTTTTCTATTATATAGATCATAGCATGCGTCAATAGGGACATGAAGAAATATTGGGAGATGGTGTAGTAGGGGTGGAGAAGCTAGGTATACTTGTTGGCTTATCTTTCAGAGTGGATTGAGTAGTGTCAGCCTCCATGGACTCTTAATAGACAAACAGATCAGCGTCCGCTGGAGCGTTCTTCCTCCTCTCTACTTAATCTTTCATGTACTCAGCTTCATTCCTTGGAATATAAATAGAAGAGGCAGGAGTTATGTTGACACCCAATTTTGGAGTTCCACATTATAGACTAATTGTCAAGCTTCTTCATATTCAAATGATTTAAAATAATTAGTTTTATAATTTTTTTTAAAACAAAAATTTGTAAGTTTTTAAATAGTCTATCACTTTTTATAATTTTAAAATAATATATATGTTTAATATAACTATGTATGAAATAAGTATATCCTATAAATATTTGAAAATCATCTCAAAAGATTTTATAAATTTTAGTGTTTTTTAAAGTGATGGTTGTAATTTTAAATTAATTAGCTTTTATGAAATTCGAAATATTTTTTGAGTTATTTTTATATTAGTTTTGTCAATTTTATAATTTTTAAAATAATAAATATGTTTTTATAGTTATGTATAATTGGTATATTTATATTTGAAAATCATCTCAAAAGGTTTTAGTTTTGCTTTAAATTTTGCCAATTAGTTTAATTAATTAATAGTTAATATTTTAAAATTAATTATTTTATTTGGTTAAGACTAAGAAGCTTTTAATTGATTTATATAAATTCCTCTTATTTGACCTTAGTCGAATTCCTCAATTAATTCAAATCAGTTATGTCCTTAACTTCGCTCGATCGAATTTGTAATCTATACGGTTATTTTTAAAATTGAGTTTTAATGGATATTTTGCTCCATTTATTGGATCAATTTAAGACAAAAGTTGGGCCAATTTTCAGCCCAACTTCCATTTAAATCAGCAATCCGCATTACAGTCATCAACAACTCCCAAATACGAACAACATCAGTACCAAAAACCGATCCAATGCCTTCAACAGCACGTTACGCGACCTACGTGTCTTTCTTCTTCTTCGCGAAGCAAATTAAGACGCTGCAAACCTAGAAATCCCGAGAATTTGAATTAAGGGTGACCAAAAGATGTCAAAATAAAATGGCGATGACATAAGTCTTAATTATTGAGTGTAGGTGATAATTATATAATAAATGATTCAGGATTGTAGAGTTTCCCTCAAGTTTATAAGTCAGCAGTTTAGTCCATTGTATTAAATTAGGGGTAAAAGGGTAAATGACTAAAATCAAATTTAAACAATTTTGGTGGGAACCAAAACTAGAAGGAAGCCAACGAGTGGAACCAAATCTGAAAATAAAAGCTTTTTTTCCCCCGCCTCCTGCCATATTCCTCCTCTTCTTCTGCTTCATTCTTGCTTGCTTGTCTTTCTTCCTAGTCTCTTCATCTACTTCTTCTTCTTCTTGTTCCTACATTGTTGGTCTTGGCTACTAGTCCTTATGCTTCTTCTTATTCTTTTTTTTTTCCTTGAATCAGATATAACTAATCAGTGGACCAAATTTCATTTTGTATTAATTGCAATTACTTCATAAGTGATTGTTTTCACACAATATTGTTTGGTAAGTAAGATTAATAGTTCTCTGAATCATTCATCATCATCTGGGTATAACCCGTTGTTTTTTCAGTAGTTTGCATTCATGTTTCAAACCGATGACTATATATGTTTCAACAGTTGACTATTGGAACAGATAATAGTCTTATGTTGCAACAGAAAGGTTATTTCGATCGCAACAAAATAGAAATATGTTGCAACATATAACTTACACAAGTTACAACATATAACTTACACAAGTTACAACATATAACTTACATATGTTGCAAAATATGATTTATGTGCCGCAATAGAATAGTTATATGTAGCAACATATGACTTACATGTCGCAATAGAATAGCCATATGTCGCAACATGTGATTTATTTGTTACAACATAATAGTTATATGAAGGAACATATGACTTACATTTTGCAATATAATAGTCATATGTTGCAACATATAACTTACACATTTTATAACAACATGTGATTTATGTGTCAGAACAGAATAGTTATATGTCGCAACATATGACTTAGATGTCATAATAGAATAGCCATATGTTGCAACATATAACTTACACATGTTGCAACAGGTGATTTATTTGTCACAACAGCAAAGTTATATGTAGCAAAATAGTCATGTGTTGGAACAGGTCACTTACATGTTCCAATAGAATAATCATATGTGGCAACATATAACATACAGATGTATTAGTACTAATTATTTTTTGAATTAATTTCTTCATTAGTACTAATTATTTATTTAATTAATTTATTCAGGCACAATAAATGGAGGGACTGATTGTCGTGGTGAACGGATCGAGAAGAAAAATTGATATATTTTCATTAGAAGGATGATAGGAAAGGGGAAGGGTTGGTAGGGATGACTACTGTAAGAAATATTTTGTATGATGATTTTTTGTGAATTTAGTCATCCGAAAATGTGAACTCAATTGTCAACCGAAAGATGTTGTCATGAGTTAAATTCCCAATTTTTTTCATAATAAGAAGGTCTTACCATTTAAAATAATTGATCAGCCGAGTTTGCTTGTTTATTTAAGAGGAGCGGTGAGGTCCATATTAAGAGTCTACGTGGTTGAAAATCCTATCCAACATATAATAATTATGTGTTAGATTTTACAACAGAGAACATTGCATATATTCCAACATATGTCAATTATGTGTTACAAGTGCAATAGAATAACACATCTATTCCAAAATACATCAATTATGTGTTATATCTTACAACATAATATTGCATATGCTCCAACAATGGACAATTATGTGTTACAAGTACAATAGAAAACTCATATGTTCCAACATATTTCTAATAAATAATTACGTGTAAGGTATGTGAACAATCAATCATTATTGACATTGGAACAACTTTCAAGAAAAAAAAATAATTACAACTCTTCATATTATACCCTTTTCCAAAAAAAAAAAAAAAAGTAGTTGCATTTAAAAAGTCAAAAGTTCCCTCTTCGTCTTCAGAATTTACAACTTTTCACATTCATTACATTTTCCTGGGATTATATAAGAACAAAACAAAACCTTTCATTTAATTTTCTCCAAGATGGGAAGGAAGAAGAAATTTTTAAAATTGACTATGAGTAAAAAGTACATTTAATGCCTTCCGAGTTGTATACTAGTTGATATCGTTGAAAGGATTGCTTCCGACTCCTTCATAGATTTAATGAATGTTAAATTAAGGTATTTATGTATTAAACAATTTTTGCTCTATAATTTTATTTCCTAACAATTTGATTTGATTTCTCAGTTCGAGGGTCCTTAATCAAATCGCTAATGAAGCTTCTATATATAAAAATATAATGTTGGACGACTTTCCTGATTATATATGGACGATGAACCGTTGGTCACTAGTTCGAAAATCCACTTCTTTCCTAGATATGTGTAGAGCATCGGGGAATTTAGAAGCCTTATATAGAAAAGGTGTGGTAATTTTTAATGTTTTTCAATGTATTCATCTTTTTATCAATGTATTCTTCCTTTTAGATGTGTTATTTCTTCTGTAGTTTGATTTTTCCAACCATAACGATCCAAATGCATTGGGAATGATTAATCAAGAGCATACAGAGGCCACATTGTTGAATCATATGCGCTTGCTATAATTTCAATCTTCAAGGGCAGTGAATCTATGAGAAAAGGCTTAATGTTCATTGCCAACATGAAAAAAAATGGAGCCACTAAAAATCATGACATGTCGACACAACTTGCGATATGCTTTAGGTTCTATATGGGTGCCAGAACCTCATTTGTTGGGAGAAATACTATTTGTTGCACTGTTCATTAACTTGAGCAAAGTGTTCGCAAGAATGGTTGGCCTAGGGAAAGTGACGATGAAGATGATATTTGTTGTGAATTATGTTTTTATGATTTAGAACTATATTATGTTTGTAAATTTTTGTCTTATACCACTGTGTGGTATTAATTAATTGTCATTTGTGGCAACATATGTACATTACTTGCAAATTCATGGGGAAAAAATTGACCTTTTCGTGTTTTGTACTGATTTTTGAATTTGTTCTTTATAAAATGTTTAATCTAAAAATATTTGTTTTTTGTTTATTCTTACTGTTCTCATTTTGTCCAATTTGTCATTTTTCCATTGCTAAATTGCTCAATTTATCAATAAACCCATCCTTCAAATGTCATCTGTGGCAACATATGCATGTTCTGTTGGATAAAATGTGTTATTTTGCAGTAGAAATTGCAACAGATATATCATATGTGGAACCATATGTATATCCTAAAATGTAATTTTTTGTAATAATGTAATTAAATTATGACCTAATGCAACATGTAACAATAATATATAGTCCTACAACATGTATAAGTACAAAATTATGGTCTAATACAACAACCTTCATTAATTCTATCAATTATTTTTACAAATACTATCATACCACTAGTTCATCATACAATGACTAAGTAATTTCATGTAATAGTTATATAACATCCTTGTAACTCATTGTTCCAAGTATTATAGCATCTTTTTATTGCTCAATTATGGTCCAAAGTACTAAATTATGGTTCAATTTGACATTTAGCTAATGCTAGATTGCTCAATTTATCGATAAACTCATTTTTCAACTCATCTATGTGCACATTCTGTTCGTTAAAATGTTGAATTTTGCAGTAGAAATTACAACTTATATGTCATATGTGGAAACATATGTTTATCCTAAATGTGGTTTTTGGTATTAATTCAGTTAAATTGTGTCCTTATGCAACATGTAACACTAATATATAGTCCTACAGCATGTCTAAGTACAAAATTATGATCTAATACAACAACCTTCATCAATTCTATCAATTATTTTTACAAATACTGTTGTACTACTAGTTCAGCATACAATGACTAAGTAATCCCATATGATACTTTTATAACACCCTTGTAAGTCGTTGTTCCAAGTGTTATAGCATCTTTTTACTGCTCAATTATGGTCCAACGTACTAAAATATGGTTTAATTTGACATTTTTCCAATGTTAAATTGCTCAATTTATCGATTAACCCATCCTTCAAATGTCATATATGGCCACATATGCGTGTTCTGTTGGATAAAATATTGAATTTTGCAGCAGAAATTGCAATAGATATGTCATATGTTGCAATATATGTACATCCCGAACTGTGGTTTTTGGTATTAATTCAATTAAATTATTACCTAATGCAACATGTAACACTAATATATAATCCTACAATATGTCTAAATACAAAGTTATGGTCTCATAGAACAACCTTCATCAATTCTATCAATTATTTTTACAAATACTATCATACCACTAGTTTATCGTACATTGAGTAAGTACTTCCATATAATAGTTATATAACACCCTTGTAAGTCATTGTTCCAAGTGCTATAGCATCTTTCTATTAATTAATTATGGTACAAAGTACTAAAATATGCTTCAATTTGACATTTATCCAATGCTAGATTGCTCAATTTATCAATAAAGTCATTCTTCAAATGTCATCTGTGTGCATGTTCTGTTGAATAATATATTGAATTTTGCAGCAGAAATTGCACCAGATATGTCATATGTGGCAACATATGTTTATCCTAAATGTAGTTTTTGGTATTAATTCAATTAAATTATGTCATAATGCAACATATAACACTAATATATAGTCCTACAACATTTCAAACTACAAAATTATGATCTGATACAACAACCTTCATCAATTCTATCAATTACAAATAATATTGTACCACTAGTTCATCATACAATGACTAAGTAAGCCCATATGATACTTTTATAACACCCTTGCAAGTCATTGTTTCAAGTGTTATAGCATTTTTTTATTTCTTAATTATGGTCCAACACACTAAAATATGGTTTAATTTGACATTTTTCCAATACTAAATTGCTCAATTTATCGATTAACCCATCCTTTAAATGTCATATATAGCCATATATGCGTGTTCTGTTGGATAAAATGTTGAATTTTACAGCAGAAATTGCGAAGATATGTCATATATTTCAAAATATGTATATCCTAAAATGTGGTTTTTGGTATTAATTCAATTAAATTGTGATCTAATGCATCATGTAACACTAATATATAATCCTATAACATGCCGAAGTACAAAATTATGATCTCATACAAGAACCTTCATCAATTCTATCAATTATTTTTATAAATACAATCATACCACTAGTTCATCATACAATGAATAAGTAATTCCATATAATAGTTATATAACACCCTTGCAAGTCATTGATCCAAGTGTTATAGCATCTTTTTATTGCTTAATTATGGTCAAAAGTAATAAAATATGGTTCAATTTGACATTTTTCCAATGCTAAATTGCTCAATTTATCGATTAATCTATCCTTCAAATGTCATATGAGGCCACATATGCATGTTCTGTTGTATAAAATGTTGAATTTTGCAGAAGAAATTGTAGTAGATATGTGAGACATGGCAACATATGTATATCCTTAAATGTGGTTTGGGTATTAATTCAATTAAATTGTGACCTAATGCAACATGCAACACTAATATATAGTCCTACAACATATCAAAGTACAAAATTATAGTCTCATACAACAATCTTCAACAATTCTATCAATTATTTTTACAAATACTCTCATACCACTAGTTCATCATACAATGACTAAGTAATTCCATATGATAGTTATATAATACTCGTGTAAGTCATTGTTCCAAGTGTTATAGCATTTTTTATTACTTAATAATGGTCCAAAGTGTGAAAATATGGTTTAATTTGACATTTTTCCAATGCTAAATTGCTCAATTTATTGATAAACTTATCCTTAAATGTCATATGTGCCAACATATGCATGTTATGTTCGATAAAATGTTGAATTTTGCAGCATAAATTTCAACAGATATGTCATATGTGGAAATATATGTATATCCTAGAATGTTGTTTTTGGTATTAATTCAATTAAATTGTGATCTAACGCAACTTGTAATAATAATATATAGTCCTACAACATGTCTAAGTACAAAATTGTGGTCTAATACAAAAACCTTCATCAATTCTATCAATTATTTTTATAAATATCATCATATCACTAGTTCATCATACAATGACTAAGTAATTACATATGATAGTTATATAACACCCTTGCAATTCGTTGTTTCAAGTGTTATAGCATCTTTTTATTGTTATATTATGGTTCATGGTACTAACATATGGTTCAATTTGACATTTTTCCGATGCTTAATTGCTCAATTTATCGATTAACATATCCTTCAAATGTCATTTGTGGCAACATATGCACGTTCTATTGGATAAAATGTTGAATCTTGCAGCATAAATTACAACAGATATGTCATATGTGGCAACATATATATTTCCTAAAATGTGGTTTATGGTATTAATTCAATTAAATTGTGACCTAATACAACATGTATTAGTTCATTCTAGAATATTACTCCCCTCACTCTACTAACACACACTCCACTCACTCTCACTCATTATAAAAGGGTTAATACTTAGGTTAGGGTTCCCCTAATTCTCATTTTACTCACAAAAAAAGCTCTCATCTTTTATTTCTTTCATTTATTCTTTCTCCTCCTCTCACTAAAATTTGCCTGAGAAGATGTTACCACCTTGGAAAAATTTAAGTCTCTACATGCTCTTTTTGTGGGTGATCAACATTATTATGTTGTTCTCAGTTAAAATGATGTCTTCTTCAAGTGTGTTCTCACTGCATGGGTGATGGTCGTTGTTTTTTTTTTTTGTCGAATCTTGTCTAATAGAGGGTAGCTTCATCATTTGGTAAGTCTTCTTACATTATAACATCATGTCCTGTCTGGTAACAGAGTGCATGGGGAAGCTAACTATAGTTGCTTTTTTTTTTATAGGTGGTCTTGTGACAGAGTGCATGGGTAGCTCTGATCCACCACCCTTCAAGAAAGAATGGTAATGCCCCTCCAGGTTTAATCGCTCAATGTTGACTCCAAATCCTTCAGTCAAGTCCTTTTTTGCTAGCTGAAGTGGTACTATAGGGCTAGAGCGTCTCAGATGTAAGTTTTGTTCTTTTTGTTGGCGTTAATGCCTTCTAAATATGGATATGTAGACTAGTATAGCCTTGTATGTCACTTTATCAACTAGTTAATATGGATATGTGCCTAGTTATTAGTGGCATAATTATTTTTATGTTTATGTTTGCCAAATAATGTGCTTGAATTCCTCTCTATTAATGGTGATACTACTTGCATGTATTCATAATTGACTTACGTTACAACAGCTTAAAATACATAAGTACCTTATAAAAGTCATAGGTAAGCCCAACCTCTACTAATACTAGCCCAATCAGCCCATTATTTCATTTTTAAAAGGGATATATATAAATTAGGGTTTTCATTTTCTTCCTCGCCGCTTCGCTTTCTCTCTCTTATCTCTCTTCACATGGATCTCGAAACTCTCGAGTGCATGGGATATAATGATGTTATTTATTTCATCAGTCTTTTCTGTTCTTTGTTTTTTAACATGCAACTAATTTATTGGGCTTTGGTTAAACCAAATCAATAAATAATCTCAGTACTATCATATACTGTCAAACCAATAAAATCATTAATTTTGCAATATAGCCATTTGGTAAGAATGAGTTCTTTAAGTGTAGCTCAGTACTCTAGATCTTATGAATGAGTTTGGTTTGCTTTTGTTACTTTTGATATAATGTGGAATACAATATTGAATTGAATTTGTAATGATGAGAATGATCTCATGTTAGGTGTGAAAATATGTTGCAAATTGATGAGTCCTAGATTTGGACTCATTTAGGGCATTATTTATAATGATTTAGTATCCTCAAATGTTTATTTTGTGCCAATAACTGATGAAACACCCTTGATTTCCACGTATATGGATTGAGGAACAAAGTATGGACACTAATTTACAAAAAAGAATGAAGTGAGCTAAATGAAGGAAGAAAAGAGAGTCTGGTAATCACCAAGTCCATTTGGCAAGTCTTCGAGTGGCCATTTAACTGCCTAAAGTTCCAGTGTACCAAGCCCTGAAGGAGAAAATCAAGTTGGCGAGAGAAAGGAGCAGTCAACAGATCGTTGAGCGGTTCGGTGATGCAGAGTTAGATCAACCACAGTCACAGACCTAGAGGACGCAGGTGGCCAAGGCAAAAAGGAGAAGAAATTGACCAATGGGTGGATCGTCGAACTCATCAGCGAGCCCAACTTACTGCACCAAATTGTCTTTTGCAGCATACTTTTGGCGACTATAAATACATTTTTCAACATTAAGTTTATAATCATCTTATATCAAATTTTATTCTGAACAATTTTTTGAATTAATTTTTAGTTTGAACTCAAAGTATTGAAACAAGTTTTCCTTAGCTTTGAAGACTTGAAGTTTTTCACTTTTGAGAAATTGGAAGTGGGTCTTTGAGATTCTTTAATTTGGACCTTTGTAAATACGAAATTTATCTAACCTTGTTGATGGAAATACAATTGGGTAACGATTTTTATCTTTTTATGATGTCTAGCTAAAACCCTAATTCATAGGGTGTGATAATGTTATTATGGGCTGATTTAGTTGATGGGTATTGCTAATTGTTAGTTTAAATGTTGTTTAGAAGTGATTTCAATATTAATTGTGGTGTAACTTAAATAATTGTAGTTGCAAATTCAGTTCTACCTTCGTGTTTTTGAGTTGCTCGATAGAGAGATTTTAAAACCAAGATTATTGATTGATGGTCTGTGGGTATTGGGTTGTTATAGGTTCAGCTTGAGTGAGTGAATCCTAAACCCTTTTCCACACATTCAGCTTGAGAGAGTGAATGGACTAAGGCGTAGGTTGTTATTATTTTGTATGTTTGTTGATGTTCGAGATAAATTGACTTGATTCGGAGTAAATTGTTTCAGAGAAAGTTTACCTTCTCTATAGTCTAGCTTATTCACTAATATTCAGCTATTTCCTAAGATTTTCAATTACCCATTTGTCTACATTAGCCTATAATCGAATCACAACCGAAGAACCCGTCTCATTATTGTCATTTTTTTGTTGTTTGGTGCTGCTATAGTTGATAATTTAAACCATAACCCCCTGTTATTTGACATTCATGTCATCCCTTAATTTGAATTATGTCTTTGTTCATAAATGTCTATTCCTTTGGCTGATTTGAACATATTGTACTTTTCTATTGAATCTTAAACACGTACAACTCCATGTGGGATTTGACCCCAACTCATTTAGTTGGGTTATATACTGACTAACGGTCATTGATGCTTAGAATTGGATGAAGTGTCTTTGATAGTGTCATTCAATCAAAATGCCGCCACTGTCGGGGAGTTATGTTGGTTAAGATTCTTTGGTTAAGTTGAATTTCGTTCTTGTTAGTCATAGTTGAATCTACTTATTTTTAGTGTTGGTTTTCATGTTGTAGGCTTAGAACAGAAGAAAGGAGCATGTCTTGTAGCAACAGTAACCAAATGGACCTCTCTCCTTTGAGGATGATAATTCTTAGGGACAACATCCTAAGTTTCAAACAATTAGAGGGTGAGTCAATCCATAAGTTGTGGCTGAGATTTAAGTCACTATTGTTGCAATGCCCAACTCATGGAATCTCAGATAAAATATTGTTGGACTACTTCTATAGAGGTTTTGATCCGGAGAACCGAGAAGTGGCTGACCAAATTTCTCCGGGTGGTCTCACATGATTACCCTATGAATTAGCAGCCCAATTCCTTGATCACATGGACAAGACCAACAAGGAGACAGAGAAGGATCAGATTTTGGCCACACTGTTGACTCAACTGGATCTCATGGCCAAATAGATTATGGAATTGGAGGTACCGTACAAAAAGAATGATCCATTCATTCCCCCTCATGAGAGTAGAAAGTCCAAGAAGGATGAGGGTGGGTAAGTAGAAGAGATTCTCTCACTCATTCTCCACAAAGTCAAAGAACACGATAAAGTGTTGAATGAGGAGAAAGAGAATGTCTCACTGTTGAATTGGATAATGACTTCCCATTCCATATCTATTCAGTTATTTGAGACTCAAATGGGTCATGTGGTGTCTCGTCTCTACCCCACAAATCAAGATTGAGTGGGGAATTGTGTCGTGCCACAATGTTAACTAAGGCGCTTCTTGGGAGGCAACCCAAATTTTCTTTGCTTTCTTTTTGTTTATGAAATAACCGTGTGTTGATTGTACAGGTTGAAGTGTGGAATGTGTTTGAAAATTGGAGATTGGCGAGCAAAATGTCCAGTCGGCAATTCACCGAAGAGGTCGGCGAGTCTGACTTGGACCACCATTGGATTCATGGAATTTTGAAATTGGAGTCTATAAAACTCGGTGATCCCAAGGAAAAATTGGTGAATCGCTGACCAGCTTGGCGATCATGACTCTGTCCACTGTTTTGATCCCACATTAATAGGAGGTCTTGTAATATCTTGACCAAAGGGTATACCATAGATGTGACATGGTGTATAAGACTCCAAAAAGTCTCATACAAGCCTCATAACATTTCATTGCATTTGATAATAGAAATAGTACATAATTAAAACTCATTTAAGTCCATACGATCGAAAATGCTCATTTAAAACACATCGGAAGTCTATGGTCTCACATGGCCATCTAAAAACAATATCCGAAACAAAAGTAGGATTATGGCCCTTTATAATCAAAAGTCTAACAATAGTCTTTTACATGAAACAAAATGAAACATCAAGTACTTGTCCTCGATCTATGAGGACATACCACTTGGTCTTGGAGAATATCAAATTGAAGCTTCAACTAGAGGGAAAGCAACTCACTTGCCGGAACCTACACTTGTAGTACAATAAGAAAAATATGGGTTAGCATAATTAAGTACCTAAGTATGATAGCCATGCAAACGCTATGCTTAAAACGAACATTTTATTTGAAAGTCATGCTTTTATGCCATTTTGATTAAACTTCATAAATATAAGTATAAGAGGCATAATATTCAAACATATCCAACATGCAAGACATTTCATCACATTAGAGACATAATCAACATATAAACCATTACCTTCACATCAAGCCTTAACCACAAGTAACCTTCAAGCTATATTTGTGCAATATATGAATAGCGTTCCATACCACCACCCACACTAAACTACCATATTAAGGTCACCAAAAATGAACTTACCATTCAACCTTTCAATCTTTACACAATACTCATACATACGAGACATAAACAATTCATAATTCATATCATCACATAAGGACCATCATCTAGGACAACCCTAAGTCATACTTGTGTAATGTATGAGTAGCATCCCATACTACGACTTACACTAAGTACTCTATTGGATTCACCTTAGATAAGGCACATTCATACTCAATAAGTCATGACAAGGAAGTAACTCATAATACAATCCAAGTATAGCATGGATCATCTCATTTAAACATAGAAGTCAAGCTTCTTCATTAACTTCATTAAGGACACATTCATTTATGTCATCATAAGACATTAGAGAACTCACTATAGCCCCAACAAAGTCTACTCGTGCAATGCGTAGATAGTATCCCATACTACCACCCACACTTCATAGAACCTTTTAAGTAACTAAAGTGCACATCTCACATGATGGGAATTAGAGATTAACTGACATAGATGATGTGAGCTTGACATGGAATCTGGTGTCATGAAGCCCCACACCATAAAAAGGTGGTCTACTTACCTAAGGTATGGTCGGTAACATCTAGCTTAGGTGGATCCACTAGCTAGGACATATGTGGGCACATAGTTATGGGACAGGAAGATGTTCTTTGGAACTCTAACCTAGCATTAGGAGAGTTTCCATCTTACCATATCCACTCGGTTCTTAGCCTACATTCCCATAGAGTATTTCATTCATATTACATTATTGTACTTGAGAGGAATGTCATTGGCCTATCGACCCAAGTCGCATCATTACACATAAAAGGAATGACATAAGCCTATTGATTCATGGTTCCCCATTACATTATCATACTTATGAGAAATGTTATAAGCCTATCGGTTAATGATACATTGACTCATTAGGAAAGGAATTCCATTGGCCTATAGATCAAGAGTCGTCATTACATTACTTCATTTATGAAAGAAATGCCATAGGCCTATCGATTTGTATTCATTAAGTCAATACACATTCATTATACAAGAAGAGGGTGCCTTAGCCTACCAATTCAACATACTTCATTCAAGGTCACATTCATCAATACAAGAAAATGATGCCTTAGCCTACCAATTCAAGATACTTCAATCCACATTACTTTCATTCATACAAGAATAGGATGCCTAATCCTACCAATTCATATTATAATATCACATTATAGAAAACCTTCACATTCTATTATCATTATTCATGAGTGTTAATTGAAAATATGTTTTCAATCATAACACTTTCATTGAGATCACATACATATCCTTCACATCATAATCATATCTTAACCTTAATACCTTTCCTTTCAAGTCCATGGATCACATTCACCCACACACCTTAAATTAATACAATTAGGCAAGAGTAATAACATAATTTCAACATTCTATATCCTTATACACATAAACAATTCACATACTGCATGATCAATCAAATCCCAATCACAAATTACAACTTAGGAATTTGGGGAAAAAAATGGGTTCTAGGAAGAAATAATCTTAATTCATCATTACATCCACAATTCATTTATAATTCAATGCAATAAAGCTTTTGAAAAACGTTTGGAATCGAACCCATGCTAGTTGAAAACTAGGGTTTTTGGGAAAACATTGGAGACTTGAAATAACCTTTGAAATTGGCTCCTTCAAAGAAACTAACTCAATGAGGAAGACTACCATACTTTTTATGGAAGAAATCCATGAAAATCCCTTGAAAAAAGATGAAATCTTGACCTTGAGAGCCTGGATCCTTCACCTCCAATGGAGGTTTCTAGAGAGAGAACTTTTGGAGGGGTAGTTTGTAACATTGGGTGATGTGAAATAATGAATTCTAAAATAGAGTTTAATACTTTAGAAACCCTTAAAATACTTTAAAAAACCAATAATAACCATCTATTAACTAAACTCAACTTAAAATGAATTTACCAAAAGACCCTCACCTTGGACGAGTCAACGACAGCAACACAGGAATGACTCACGAACCCCACCCATAGACCGTGGGTGGTACCACAGGCTGTACTGGCAATCCATGGTTCGTGGCTGCAACTTGGTGTTTGGGGCCTTGACCTATGGAGGCCATCCACGGGGCGTAGTTCCCCATTCGTAGGTCACCAATTTTTGGGTAATTTTCTCTTTTGGGGTAGCCATGGGGTTAGGCTTTAGAGTCCCCCTCAAGGACCCTAGGTTGGTCTTTTTGGGGTTGTACCTTGATATATAACCTCTAAAACCCTTATCCATAGCGCGGGATATCATTCTACAACTCATAACCTCACACCATACTCAAAAACACATTCGTAAGGCTCTAGTTTCACCTATTTATTTTATGGGTCATTATATGTAAAAGGCACTGAGGAAGGTGCCCACTCGGCGCTTTGTCGAGTGGGTCGGCGAGAAAGACTAATATCATCGAGTGGGCGAGAACTGGATGGTTTTATAAGCCAAAGGTTTAAACTTTCAAATTTTTTCACATTCCCTCACTTTTTAACTTCCCAAAATCACACCCACACTATATTTTCTCATGCTTTTCATTATTTCCATCTCTTAGTCATTGATTGTGTGTTCGGAGTTGGATTCGTTGCCTCCTAGCTTTTCAAATCTCTTATTCGGCATAAAAGGTTAGTTTTCCGAACCCCAAACTCATATTTAGCGATTTTACTCAGTTGAAATTGATCTTATCTTAGTGATATGTATTTCGCCTCTCCGATTTCTTAATTGTATGCTTATTTACCCAATTTAATTTGAATATCTTGCCTAAATTGCCTAATCGTTGATTTCGTAAAGTTATTCTGCTTTAAAGTGTTCTAAATTGTTCGGTCGTGCTAATTTGTAGTTGGATCAAGTCTGGTAAAGTCTAAGTAACCCATAATTATGCTAAATGACATATTTTTCCTGATGGAGCATTTGACATCATTCTTAAGGGTAAAACTTGTCAAATGGCCATATTTGCCAAAATAAGGAGAAGTTTGCGTATCTCGGCGGGCATGGGTAGCATGGGTATAAGTCTAACTGAATGAGTGCATGGTTTGGGTTTGTTTTTAGGGGCTTTGGGGTTGAAAGTAGGCATGTTGGGTAGTTTGGTGAGCTTGGTCGAGCTTACCGAACCACTAGGCAGTTTGCCGAATCCCCCTTGATTGCCTTTAATTTCTTGCTAAATTTGAGTTTGAGTTTTGTAACATTCGGTCAGAAGCCTAATTTCACTAATTATCTTTCTTGATAACCCTTTTTGTGCTCCTAACCCCTAAAATACATTGTAACTTTTGGCGGGCTAATCCTTGCTCGTCCAAAGGCCATTCCCATCGCCGACACGCCAATTTTTTTGGGAAATTTTGAGCCAATTCATTCAGCAATTTGGCTCACCAAAGTGATTCGGCGAGTCTATCTACAACTATTTTATGCAACTTTGTTTGAACTATCTCTAACTCTTTTTGATCTTTTTGCAAATATGCTAGAACCAACCTTCATATGCCTCCCCGTAAAAGAGCATGAGACATAGTTATAAATCAAGAAGGAGCCAACCCTCCTAAAAAGAGAAGATCAGAGCCTCCCAAGGGAGGCAAGGGCAAGGGAAAAAGGCCTATATCTGAGACTATGGAGCACAAATCATACAGGGAGTGAGAGTCCATTGAATCCCAGGCTGAACTCTCTGAGCCAGATGATGAGCAGCCCCTACTGTTTACGTGAGCGGAGAGTCGTGCTAGGTCTCGCCTAGAGCTCCAACATCCACTTTTCCTGTAGCAGACTTAGTGCCAACTCTAGCACCACCTGTGATCCCAGTGTCACCAGTAGTTCCTCCTCCCCTGCTACTTAACAGATTGAAAACTGATGGGTTATGGAAAGCTTTAGAGGAGAAGCTACTATCTATAGAGGGCCTAGAGGGCAGATACTCCAGGCTGAGGGAGAAATTCTAATATCATCACTTTGAGAAGTTTCCCAAGCCCCGATGATTCTATATTCCTATGTGGGTTCGAGAATTTTACTCGGCATATGGTGACCTAGTCCCTAAATGCAGGACGAAGGATAGTACATTTAGACTAATAGGGTCCATCATGGTACGAGGGATAGTAGTGCAATGTAGCCCTGACCATATTAACGCGGTATTTGATAGGGGCTCAGACTTTGACTACCGTATTTTGGCTACCACCACGTCATCATTGGATGATCTCAAGAGCTAGCTAGCTCCCCTCATCTCTGACACTAGCCCAAGGTGGATTGAGGCAGGAGTCCCAATTGAGAAGAAGGATTTGAATACAGCTATGCGATATTAGTTTAGATTCATTAGCAGCTCCATTATGCCATCCCAAAATGAGTCTATCCTCTGCCATCCTAAGGCGGCCTGCCTCGGGTTTATCATATCTAAGAAGACCACTGACATGGGACTTATTATTGAGTAGGAGATGGCCATAAGGGACAAACAACACCAGATGTCCTTACCATTCCCAGTGCTAATCCCAGAGTTGTGGCAACTTGCTGGAGTTCCTCGTGATGGGATGAGAGATTTTGAGGTTACTCTTACATCCTCTCTAGATATTCGATGTATAGAGGCTGAGTACACTCGAGAGGAGGTAGACAGGAGGAGACCAGCCCCAGTAGATGCATCCCATAGGTGGATATTGACTTCATACTTGCAGAGGCACGTTTGCCTACTCCGATCTCCAAGCCTTCACGTACCTCCACTACCTCACAAACTCCTGGTACTTCCACAGTAGCCCATCCCACAAAGATCACTTAGGCCATGCTCATGATAATGGGGCACTTAGCCCATTCTGCTAATGTGAGGGCTACTTGATTGGAGGCGACGATACCATGGATGATTGAGAGTGCTATCCTAACTGCACTGACCCCCCTATGAGCATCCATTGAAACTCTCACTGTGAGAGTTGAGGCTTGTGAGAGTAGATATGGGGAGTCTTCTGAGGTTACGACTTTGAAAGCCGAGGTTGCAGATATGACGAAGGACGTGGATTACTTGAAGTCCATTCACTTTACTTCATTATTGGATACAACAGATGATGTGGATGCCCCATCCAGTTCTGATATTTCCCAGTCATCATCGGAGATGTCCCAATAGATGATGTAGTTGTTGCCAAGTTTGAGGCTGAGGCGGATGTGGAGATGCTTGGGGTTACTGAGGAGGTTTCTTACAAGGGCCTTACGAAGACTGAGGAGGCTATGGTAGATGTAGTTGTGCTTTTCGCTTTGGCAGACACACCCTTGGCTGACCCGAGTGGAGTTAGCATTGTTGATGTTACCCCAGGCACTGATGCCCCGACAGATGGAGCGACTGAGTAGATAGGACCTTTCCTTACCTCCATCTTTGTCTTCTTTTATTGATTTTTGGATGTTTTTACTACATTTAAGGACAAATTGCTTTTTGTTGGTGGTGGGGTAAAGTATTTTTATTCCTACTTCTTCTGTTTATTGCTTTTGTGTATACATTGGGTTGTGTTGTAAATTATGTTTTGGCACTGTTTTGTGGATATTTGAGTTTATGACTCCTTATTTTGAATGTAAATAATTTTTGAACCCTTCAAAAAAATTTTGCCACCTCTTGTGTATTTAATAGTGGTTGTTCTTGTGCAAATTTGAGTGTCGGTTGTGATCAATATTGATGACTTGAATAGTGCTCAAAATCTAAAACAAATGAATGTGCATCTACAATGAGGCCAAATGAAGTTTCCTAGGTAATATGTGAACTTTTGGCATCTCGTTGTGACTAGCCTACTATTGAATTGAGTCTCTAGTGATGAACATTGCACACTAGCGAAAGTGTGCAGTCATGTTTGATATTGGTGTCAATGCCTTGTGTGATGAGCTTACTGTGAACCTTGTGTGATGACACCTAAAATTTGCCCCATTGGTTTGGTTGACTAAGTAATGCAAGCTCTTGAAATAATCGTAGGCAACAATTTTAAAGAGTGAAACAATAATATATTATACCCTTTTTGTGGCCTACCTTGTGAGTGTGTTAACTTTGCTTTAACACCTTTTGAGCCTTAGCCTTTCCTTCAAAGAAACTTGATGAAATGGTGACCTTTCTTTATCCCTTCACCCATAATCCTCATGGAATGTGGTTTGTTTGAAAAGCCAACTTAGGCAAAAGCCTAAGTTGGGGGTGTGGTGAAAAGAGAAGGTAAATGAAGAATTGCAAAGAAGTCCCCTTTGACCCATGGTTTTGAGAAAGATGGAACATTTCCATACAAAAAAGAAAGAGAAAGGGAAAAGAAGAATGAAAAATAAAAACAATCAAACAGTTTTGAAATAAAGTTGTGAGAGTGCAAGAGAAATGGGGTGTTTGGTATTCCATGAGAAGCGAATAATGAGGTGACTTTTGAGCATGAATGAAAATGTTGAATAAAAGGGAGGAAAGTCTTGTTCATTCCACATTTCATGAGTATAGCAGCCTGAGCCTAAATGATCATACCTTTACACTATGCCCCATTACAAGCCTTGAAATGACCTATATGATCTTGAGTGAGCTGAAACAAGTGTTAATTGGAAAATAAGGGCAAACCTATTAGTGAAGTCATGCATGTGTTCATCTTTTTGAGTGTGAGAGTTGTTTTTTATTTCGAAACTATAAATTGTTGAACCATTGTATATGAATATGGAATCATTCTTTGTGCGAGGGCATTTGAGTACTTTTGTTGAGCTTGAACTTCCATTTGAAGCAACTATTGTGAACTTGAGAATATTTGATATTGGTTAGTCACAACTTGAATCTTTGAGTGCACAATTGATCCTTACATAAATAAGTTGAGTCTTTTTGTGTGCATTCATGTTTGAGTCTTGTGTAGCACTATTTGAGACATCCTTTTTGAACTACTGAACTTGAGTTTTACTTGAGGACAAGCAAAAATTTAAGTTGGGAGTGTTGATGAGTCCTAGATTTGGACTCATTTAAGGATTTATTTGTAATGATTCCGTGTCCTCAAATTTTTATTTTGTTCCATTAACTGATGAAACAACCTTGAATTCCTAGTATACGGATTGAGGAACAAAGCATGGACACTAATTTGCAGAAAGAAATGAATCGAGCTAAAAGAAGGTAGAAAAGAGATCCTAGTGATCGCCAAATCCATTTGGTGAGTCGTCGAGTGGCCATTTGACCACCTAATGTTCCAGTGTTCCTAGCCCTGAAGGAGAAAATCAAGCTGGCGAGAGAAAGGAGCAGTCAGCAGACCGCCGAGTGGCTCCGTGATGCTGAATTAGATCCTCCAAAGTCACAGACCTGGAGGATATTGAAGGCCAAGACAAAAAGGCGATGGAATTGACCAAAGGCCGGATTGCCAAACTGATCTGCAAGCCTGACTTACTACGTCGAATGGCCTTTCGCAGCATATTTTTGGCGACTATAAATACATTTTTATACATTAATTTTCTAATCATATTATAACAAATTTTATTTTAAACAATTTTTATAATTAATTTTTAGTTTGAACTCAAAGTATTGAGACAAATTTTTCTTAGCTTTGAAGAATTGATGGTTTTTACTCTTGAGAAATTGGAAGTGGGTCTTCAGATTCTTCAATTTGGACCTTTGTATAGACTAAATTAGTCTTACCCAGTTGATGGAAACACAATTTGGTAACGATTCTTATCTTTTTATGATGTCTAGTAAAAACCCCAATTCTTGAGGTATGATTATGTGATTATAGTCTGATTTAGTTTATGGGTATTGTTAATTGTTAGTTTAAATGATGTTAAGAAGTGATTTCAATCATTAATTGTGGTGTAACTTAAAGAATAGTAGTTGCCAATGCAGTTCTACCTTTGTGTTTTTTGCCTTCTCGAGAGAGAGGTTTTAAACCCAAGATTATTGATTGATGGTCTGCGGGTATTGGGTTGTCATGGGTTCAGCTCGAGAGAGTGAATCCTAAACCCTTTTCCACACATTCAGCTCGAGAGAGTGAATGGAATAAGGCCTAGGGTGTTTTTATTTTTTATGCTTGTCGATGTTCTAGACAAATTGACTTGATTCAGGGCAAATTGTTTAAGACAAAGTTTACCTCCTCTATAGTCTAGCTTATTCACAATATTCAGCTATTTCCTAATAGTTGGAATTACCTATTTGTCTATATTAGCCTATAGTCGAATCACATCCCAAGAACCCGTCTCATTATTGACATTTTTGTGTTGTTTACTACTGTTGTTGTTGATAATTAAAACCAAAACCCCATGTTATTTGACATTCGTGTCACCCACTAATTTGAATTATGTTTTTATTCGTAAATGTCTATTCCTTTTGCTAATTTGAATATATTCGTACTTTTCTATTGAATCTTAAACATGTATCACTCCTTGTGGGATGCTACCCCAACACATTTAGTTGGGTCATGTACTGACTAACGATAGCTGACGCTTAGAATTGGATAAAGTGTCTTTGATAGCGTTATTCAATCAAAAACATGGAGGCTTACTTTCAATTCAAACTTTATGGTCGAAGGACAATCCAGGTCGATGATTTTGGTCTTGTCCATGCTATCATGTATGTCCATTTCTACATCTTGGACTAGAGACTTGAGATTGTCTTTGTGTTGTTTTTTCAATTTAAATTTCTTTGTAGTGTTTATTTTTGGACAATGCATGCAACTTGTTTATATGGAGGGATCCTGAAGATGTTGATATATGAACCAAGTTCATTATTCTGAGGTTTGCAAAGAGAATTAAGGAGTTGGAAATTGATGATGAAATTCATATTAAAAGAAATGCCAAATGGGTGATGAAGGAGAAGTAGAAGATCAAATGTTGTAACAACTGTAAGCTAATCTTCGTGTTGATTATTGTGGTTTTTTTTTCTATTTTTAAGCATTACCAAGAAGAAGACTACTGTAGAGGATAGAAAATGCTTATGTAGTTGTGTACAACCATTAAAATTATCATAGTTGTGAAAATAAAAAAAACATAGTTTTGCACTCCTTTTCCAACATTTTTACTAGTTCTAAACATAACATAAGATCAGTATTGTTGCAACATATGAGGCATATGTTGCTACAGATGACCCATGTAGTGCTACATATGAGTCAAATGTTGCAACATATGAGGCATATGTTGCTACAGATGACCCATGTGTTGCTATATATTAGTCAAATATTGCAACATATCACCCATCTGTAGTAACATGTGACTCAAATGTTTCTACAGATGAACCATGTGTTGCTACATATGCGACATATGTTGCTATAAATGACTTATATGTTGCTACAGATGCCTCAAATGTTGCAACATATCACCCTTATGTAGAAACATTTGATTAAGTACTTGCTCTCAATATAACATCACATACTATGTACTTGCTCTCGGTATAAGATACCATAACATAACTTATAAAATAAAACATTGTCATTAATTACAAACACATTGTCAAGGCTCCAAGATGCTAGATACTATCCTAGCATCCCAATTCCATTGCATTCAACCAACTATATTGTCACACAACAGGGTTTGGGGAGGTTGAATTGCTGTTTTGGTAATCAATTGCTCAATAAATGCGCACTGGCTTTGTTGTTATTTTTTACCATGGGTTCCAATCGAACTTCAAATTCCCATGGTTCATTGAGAAACTTATCTGGCAAATGCTTCATTATTCCACTTTGCTTCAACAATATTCGCAGACTCTCAAACATAAGTTGTGTGAATGTCAAAAACTTGGCATTTTCCGTACCCATCAGGTTGCAGTCATAAACATTCATGCCACCTTCGTGCAAGAGGATCTCAAGAGTCACAAAATGAGTTTTGTTCAGGTTCATGACTGCCAGAATCCTTTTTGCACCAATCAAATCCATGCCTCCAAGATATGGTCTAATGCCCCTAACGTAGTCAATAATATCGTCATTCCATACAAACTCATGAAGTAACTGTGTAAAGCTTTTGCCACCAACTGGGGTTTCCTCCTCGCTGATAGTGTCATACCTTTGTTTGAAGGTTGTATAGAAGTTGAGATCTATGATTCTATTTGTGGAATCATAGTGCTCATGGTATCTCAAATGCCTTTCCCACATGAGGCTAAGAATTCATCAATATACAGAAATACAAAATAATATTAAAGAGTAAAGAGGAGTAATGATTGAAAGGATAAAACAAACAAACATTATAAATTGAAGGTACTAGTAGAGAAAAATTATCTAGTGTTCCCACCAAATATCCATGCTTGTCATGGTCCTGAAATCATCCACACTAAAATAATGCATGTCGTATTGTACATGCAGATCCTTTCCCCTCATCAGTTCCACCAGTTTGTTCTTTTCAGCTATAGGCACATGCTTATAAAGATTCACATGCCTGAGCTCCAGCAGTTTCTCTCCTACGGCCATTGGCAATTCTCCAAATATTTTCTACTTCAAAATTTGTATTACCTTGATAAAGGATTTTTTTCTCCTCTTGGCCTGTGGAGTGTATGGATCCCGAACATTCTTTGATGGAATGACCTTGACCCCCCCCCCCCCCTCTTGTTTTTAAATACATTTACAGCCTGAGTCAATGTTTAAAGATACATGATAGAATCTTCATCATGTTTCTTGCACTTCTCATATAGAAAGCCAGAGCATAGACTACAAGAGGTAGCCCCAACACTTTGTCCACCAAATCCAACACTAGAACCAGAACCAATATTAACATCAGCCCTTACAGTTGCATCAACCATATCATCCTCGTTAAAGAAAAACTAATTTTGGATCATCAAGTTTTGCTCTTTTGATGGTTGTTGCTCCAAACAATTCCCTTTTAACTCTATCCACTATAGGATCAAATATGTAATTAGATTTGACATTTGCAATTCCTTTTCTTTGGGACAAGCCATGGATGCACAACCTAATATTATAAAAATGAGTCATCCATATGAATATTTGGGTTAGATGTTGTAACAAATGTGTCATATGTTGCTACATATGGGTGATATGGTGCAACATATGGGCATGTGTAGCAACATTTGTGTCACATGTTGCAACAGATAGATCATAGGTAGAATCCATCTGCAGAAACATATGAGTCATCTATAATAACATTTGGGTCACATGTTGCTACAGATGGGTGATACATCATGAGGAGGGTTAAAAAGATCTAGAGGATTTTTGACATTTTTTGCTCTCAACCATCTCAGTATCCTTGGAGATGAAATCTCTTGTTCTGCAGTTACTTGATGCCTCAAATGAGGAATGACTTCAAATGCCAAAGCCTATAAAAAAGGAAAACATGTCACAAATGAAATGTTTAATTATTCAATAAAATATAAAAAGATTAAGAACATTTATGTTTACCATGAAAGCCCATGGAAAGCCAAATAAGTTATTTGTCTTTGGAGATAAAGGAGCTAACAAGTATTTGACAATTAATTTGTAGATGTCATTATCCCAAGGATAGTTGTTGAATGTCTCATTATCCTCAAATAACTTCACCAATTTATGGGGTATGTTTTTGTTGACATCTTTAGCCAAAAGTACCTTATGGGCAAACCAAAGTAAGCACAATGACTCCTTGTGCTTCTTTGTTGTATCCTTGTCATTTAACAAATATATCCATTGGGGATTTTTGATTATTGGGCCAACAAAGGACACCAAGTCCTGCTCTTCAGTTGACCTCTCCTTACTTGTTTGTGTTTCTCTTTTCTTTCGTCTCTATGGTTGTTTTACTTTCAGGGATTTTCTCAGAAGGAGAATGACATTTTAACCCTATAAATATGGGAAACTGTTTTTTGCCAAATAAGAGTGGCATGTCACAATAATTAATCAACACCTCATCCTTCTTTTCATTATTCTCAAAAATTAACCTTCTTTTAAGAAGTTCATAACCATAGTCATTTGAAAACGTGCATTATTGTTTTCTGGCAAATCAATATATTGAACAAAAGAACTATTCCTAAACAAATCTTCCAAACCATTACCCCAAAGTATGGTCCTAAAGGAGTCGAAAGATTTTCCTATAGCAAACCTTATAATGCTATCACCAATAGCATTAGGCTGAAAATGGACAGGAAAGTTATGTGCATTGAAAATTTTGATCCTATCATCCTCAACTTCTTTTTTCGTCCTTCTTCTTCCTCAACTTCATTTTTTTTCTTCTTCTTCCTCAACTTCTTTATTTGTTCCTTTATCTTCGTCAACTTCATTTATTTTTTTCTTTCTTCCTCAACTTCTTTTTTTTCCTTCTTATTTTTCCTTCTTCTTCCTCAACTTCTTTTTTGTTCTTTTCTTCTTCCTCAACTCAATTTTTTTCCCTTCTTCTTCGTCAACTTCTTTTTTGTTCTCTTCTTCTTCCTCAACATCATTTTTTTCCCTTCTTCTTCCTTAACTTCATTTTTTTCTTCTTCTATATGTCCATCATCATCAACTTCTTTTTTTTCTTCTTCTCTTTCTTCATATTCTTTTTGAGAAAATTCAGATTCTACTTGAGAAAAAGAAACTCTTGACTCTACTTGAGAAGAAGAAAATGCTTCAGATGCAAGTTCTTCTAATAGAGTGGAAGTGAAATTTTCATTCTTATTCCTACAATTTTTAGTCCTAGGCCTCTTCTAGATCTTTGTGTCAATTGTTTCATTTGTTAATACAATATTTCTTTTGACAGGTGGCATTATATTTGTATCTACAACCACAAAATCAAATATTTCTTAACATAAATAATAACAATGAAAAACAACAACACAACAACAGAAACAACAAATACGATTCAATACCACACACGAACCACCCAACAAACCACAAAATCCTCCCTAAACCCTAACCAACCAACTAAAAATTAATCATTTTAAGTTTATATAATATTTCAAAAGGAATAAAAACCAACCAAACAGACCATCCTACAAACATATAAGTGATAAACCATTAAACGTCCTGATTTAAGATCAGTAAGAATTTCAAAACCCTAATTAAATTTTACTTGTGAAGATATCAACGGTAAATTAGAAATGATGTCGGCAACGATGACTTGCTGTAGAAAATATCGCAACAACAACTAGATCTGTGAAGACAAAGAATAATGGAGAAACAAGAGAGAAGAGATGAAAGGAGAGAAGAAAAGAAAATGGAAATTAGTAAAAATAAATTAAATTTGGAATGTGAAATGACCTTTTATAGAGGAGAGAGGGAAAATGAAGGACGATTGTTTTCAACCTTTTAACTGTTTTTTGAATTTTGACAATATAATGTTGCAACATATGACAATTCAAAGTGACATATGTTGCCACATATCTCCTTTCTACGACATATGTTGCCATATATCCCCTTTTTGGTGGGGCACATGCAGATAATTCTGTGGATTTATTTTACAACAGAGGTTAGATATGTTGCCACAGATACCACATTTCTTCCTTTCCAACATAATTGACATTTGTTCCAATAAAATAAAAATAATAATAATCATTAATATTAATATTATCAGCAAAAATTAACACTTCACTAATTGTTTTTTACAACTTATCAACAAAAAGGTAATTCACAATGGTTTACATAACCATCAAAACTATATCTAATCAATGGTGGTAACCACAACATTTTCATCGAACTTTGCTTTATGAGGTCTAGGCCACTGTGGGTCTTCATTGTTACTAACATAGTCATTCTGAGTCTTTAAATTCCATAATTCCATAGGAGTGAATCATATCTAATGCAACAGGTTTGAGAAATAAATCCATAAGATGGTACTTGTATTCCATCACTCAAAAACTTAGAATATGCAGCAACAAAAAGTCCAAAATCTCTGCATGGTATATCATCAATTAGAAAATATAATAAACCTAATAACATCACATTTTAATAGTGGTAACACAAAAATATAATATGATACTTACAGATTATTACTTGCTTGTTGGGCAATGCCAGTAACATGTATGACTTCGAATAGGTGAGATTTGTTCTTTCCCTTGTAAGATTCAAGAAGTGACCAGTTGATTTGGACTTTTTGCACAAAAAGTTCACTACATTCGAGGACATTGGCAAAAATGTTGACAACTTTGGAATTTTGGTGCATGATTTTTTGTTAGTCCTATATGAGGACATCGAATCATACACTTTTATGCATCATTACTTTAATACAACGACTGCCACGACCAATGAAACTCCTCATTACAATTTATAGGGACATAAACCTCATTTGTGAGGTGCCAAGGCAGTCCAACAGGTATACAAAACCCTTTGATTGTGTCAACGATTTTATACTCATATCCAGAAACAACACTTGCCTTGGCAATGTATGTTTTCTAAAAACAATTAGTAGTGGTATGTCGATATTTAGAATGCCTATGTTGCTTCAAATTCTTCCGCAAACAGTATAAAGTGTCATCTACATACTGCATAAATGCATCAACAAGTGTATTTTTTATCAACTATTTGTATGTATTCATGTCTTTATCAATACATAAAAAGTGGGCATGGATTTACCTCATCAGTCCAACACTTATTGGGTTGAGATATTACGTAGAACCAATCCTTCTTGTTTTTAAATGCAACTATAAAATCAAGTTGTTTGAACTCAAGTTTCGAGCAATTGACTAAGTAGTGATCATCCTTGTGTCTTCTCTAATTGTGTAATCATTATAAATAATTATTTAGTACACATCAAGAAGAAATACTAATAATCGAAACGACTTACTTTTTTGCATGGTGCTTGTAAAGATCCTCGTTTATCCATTGCAAGAGGGATGACATTAACTTAGTTGGACCCTCATTGTCAATGTTAAAACCTTCAAATGGATATTGTTGAATCACATCACAACTGATGACTTTCTTTACTTTCTTTTTCTCTTTCTCTTTCTCTTCCGCTTTCTCCTTCTCCTTCTCCTTGCCTTTTGGGGTTGAGTGTGATACTGGAGCAGTAGTAATTGATTTGTTTCTTTTACTAATTATAGATAGTGATTGGGAATTGAATTTTTTCAACCTCCTACACTTCAAAGGCTGTGAAATCTTCTTGGATGTATGAACTTCAATATTATAAGTCATTTCCTTAAAAATATTAGTGACTTCTTTAACACGACTAGTAAAATATTTATGTTGCTGCTTACATTCTTTACATAGAAAAATAGAGCATTTGATGTTAGAAGAGGAAGCAACACTAACAAAAGATTGAGTTGTTGTCATAGAGGAAGTTTCTTGTGTCATTTGATCTACAAGGTAAATAAAAAAAGGTTGAGTGTTTACAATTGATTATAAAATAATAATGGGTAGCAATTTATACTTATGTAGACATAGATGAACATTCTATTGCCACATAATGACATTTTGTTGCCACAGATGTACCTTTTATTGCCACAGATGAATCTTCTATTGCCATAGATGTGAAACCTATTACTAAAGATGACCATTTTATTGCCCTAACACATAGGTGAGATGTTCCAACATATGAAAACTCTGTTGGAATATGTACCAACATATCACTAAAATGTTGCAACATACAACACATCTTTCAACAAATGAAATATATGTTGGACAACTGAACAAGACTATATTTCTAAAATCATATGAAAAAAATGAACAACTAAATCAACAAAAAATGACTTTTTCCCTGAATGTTAACAATACACATACATTTCCTCAAAATTAGGGTTTTTTTGGGTTTGTTGATCTTCTTTCAAAACCAATAAAGAATAGGTACCATTAAACTAATATTAAATTTTGACATCTATAGAATGATTTATTTTACATTAACCCAAGAAAAAAACTTAGTATTGTTCAAAAATTGTAAAATATTTCAAAAAAATGTCTTACCCATTTTAAGTCGAACACGATCATCAGTTCATAAAAAGGAGAGAGTCGTGGTCGTAGATGAGGAAGAAGATAAGATAACAATGAGAATATTTGTTTTGATAGTCAGATTTTATGAATTTTCTATGGAAGAAGAAGAAGAAGAGAACAGAGAACGTTGGTAGAAGAAGAAGAAGAGAAAATTCTATTTTCGTTTCATTTTTTTTTAAATGGTTTGGATAGAATTATAAAAGTTGAAAATTGAAGTGCTTTTTGGTATTTTATAAAAGATTAGAAAGTTTTTAAAATGTTAATTTGGTCTCAGATTTATTTAATTATATTTTAAAGTGGATTTGACTATTTATTGGTCAAAGTGTCACCAAAAAAAAAACCCAAACTTCATTTACTCCTTTCGCTTAATTTTCTTAGAAATCGTCGACAGCAGCTAAATACACGAACACTAATCAAGCCCGACCCCATCACTGTATCTTCTTCGCAAAAAAAGCCAAAGAAAGAAACCCAGAATCACACTCATCTTCTTCTTTGTGGATAAATCGGTATATGACCCATCTTCAAACCCATAACCCTAGCAACCTTATCGATCACATTGTTGTTCCCTTTCCCCCATTTTCAGGGATTTCAAATCTCTTCCACTATTTGGCTTTGAAAAGAAGAATGAAATTGAAAAGATTTTGAATATTCTTAATGGATTTCCCCCCAAAATCACCCCATTTTGACTATAAATAACCCTCTTCACTCAAGTGAAGAGGACGATTTTTGATTTTAGTTCTTAGGCTATAGTCGTTTTACACATAAGAAATTTCAAGCCGATTTTCGAATTCTAAGTTTTGAGAGAGGTTTCATTGAAAGTTGTTTCAAATTTCCTAGTCTGCTGCTCGAGTCTAGATCGCTGTGAGAACTAGCTGCTCTTTTTTGCTCGTTCGGTCTCAGTCGTTGCTCGAAGAAACGTAATTCTTTTTCCTCGACAACATTCTCTTCATTTCTTTTCAGATTTCAATCTTTTGGTGTTAAAAATTTGGTTGGTGGATGTGTGTTTCTGATTTCATAATGTTTCTAAGATGATGCATGTTCCCATGTGATTCCATGACTTGGCCGAGTTAAAACTTTGGAAATTTGTATGTTGTAGTTTCCTTGTTTTCTCTTTCCGAGTTTGCTTTGCTATTTTTCATCTTGTATGCTTGTACTAATGCGAATCTCAATGTCTTAAACATCAAAGAGCATATTCACTTGGTTATTGTTATTGTAGTTCTTCTTTTCCATAATAGAGGATGAATCTTAACTAGCAAATATGAAAGTTGTTTGTCATTTTATCGATTGTTTTGTTAATGTAGTAATTGTTTTTCTCTATGACTCCCATTACCGTGCTACTACCTAGCATACTGATTAAAGTTTCCAAGACACTTCATCCGGTTCTAAGTGACGACGATCGTAAATTAATATAAACCCAACTGAATGAGTTGGGGTCGATCCACCATAAAGTAGCCTTCTTTAAATGTCAAAATGAAAATATGGCTGAAACCTTTGTAGCCGAACAAAAACCACACTTAAGAATTTTATAAGTCAAATTCCAAGATGTTGTTACCAACCCACTTCAACAATCAACAAGGTACAATCAAATAACAGGATTACACTTGGGGAATTGACTAACCAATTGTCAAATTTAACTTAACAGGCGTACATCATTACCAACAATGTTAATTCATTGAGGGTAGAATGGACTATAAGTAAAGAAATTTTCTCTCGAACAATTATCTTATTTTCGTTGAATTCTCTCGAACTTCAACACTATCCATAAAATGCCCAACCCACTTTCTTATCAAATCTACTCTTTCGAGCTAGATACAAAGGTTGAGTCTCAAGTTTCACTTTTTCAAGAAGAAATGGTCTTGACCCACTACTAAGGATGCACTATTACTACGTTGGCTTTATACTTCTCTCTCGAGCAAGCACAAAACTCTAAGCTCTATTGCACTAAAAATGCAATAATGAAGTTAAACCATAGTAATATTTTAGACCAACTTCAAATTAACACCAAAATTTGCTAATTGATGTCACCCATTTAGTCAAATGCAACAATTGGTCACATTGTCAAACCCTCAAGGTTGGGGATTTTAGCCAATCATAGCAAAAAGATGAAATTCAATACCTGCCACATTTTCCATAGATGGGTAAATGGAATTCGAAAGTCAAATTGAATAATATCTTCTCTGTTACAAAACCCAAATGAAAAACCTTGCAAAAATCACTTGAAATCGATAATAGTAATGTTTTTGCTCTCTATCTTTTGTTCCTCACAATTTTGAAATGCTTTGTGTCTCTTGTAAAAAATCAATTTATACTAGTTTGATTTGGCTTTTTAGGACCAATCAACGAGGATAGTTAGGCTTCGCCGACTGTTCGACGACTCGCTAATCGACCTTTGCCTCCCCTTCATTCTTCACATCTTCTTTGTCTAACCAGTGTAATTTTAGGCGAGCTAGATCGGGATCACCATTTCATATCGTGATGTGCTTTTTTGCCTTTTAACTCTCCCATCAACACTTATCTGGATCTCCATCAGTACTTTTGGCGACGAGGTCATCCTTCGCCGATGTAATCGGCGACACGCCGAGTGGAACTACTTATTGTTGAAGTTACTCTTAATCCATTCTCAAAGCTCTGTAAATTTAGGTGATAGATGAGCAACTTGGTGATTTGCTGAGTGATCTCGGAGGCCAACATGCTTGTTTTCCTCTTCTCTTTGTCAACTTGCGCTGTCCTTGTTTACCATTTATGTCCTAGCTTCATTCCTCAACCCATATATATGAAAATCAAGGGTTTACATCAGTTATTAGCATAAATGGAGTATTTGAGGACATTAAATCTATGCAAATAAAGCCCTAAATGAGTCTAAATCTTGGAATCATCAACACCCCCAACTTAAAATTTTGCTTGTCCTTGATGAGTCCTCAAATTGGACTCATTTAGGGCTATATTTTGATAGAATTAGTGTCCTCAAATGCATATTTTATCTCAAAATCTAATGAAAATCCTTAAGTTTCAGGTATTTAGAGTTTGAGACAAAGCATGGACACCACTTGGCAAGAAAGAACAAGGCGACTGAAAAGAACGAAGAAATGAAGGCCTAAAGATTGCCAAGCCTAGATGACGAGTCACCGATCAGCTTGGAGATGGCCTTTTGTTCCAGTTTGCTGAGCCTTGAAAGAAAAGGTCAAGTTGGCGATGAAATGGAGGAGTCAGCGCATCACCGAGCAGTTTCGTAAAGCAATACCATATCACCCAACGACTCAAAACATGAAGAGGATGAAGGCGAAAACAAAAAGGCGATGAAATCGACTAAATGGCGGATCGTCGAGTGTATCGACGATCATGACTAACTTCACTGAAGGGTCCTCTGCAGCACAAATTTTCAAACACTATAAATACTTGTTTAATTTCTAGCTTAATATCATATCATTATTATTATTCGAACTTTTTACACTTTTTAGAGAGTTTATGTTTTAGAGGGTTTTGGAGACTTTGTTCTAAGACTTTGAAGATTCAAAGTGTTTCAACTCCAAGAAATTGCACGTGGGTCTCGAAGATTCTTCACTCTTGACATGTTTTAAGACTTAATGCTTCATACCCAGTTGATGGAAATTGATATTGGTATAAATTTTTATCTCTTTAACATGTCTAACTAAAACCCCAATTCTTGGGGTGTAATTTTGTGAATATGGGTTAGATTATCAGTTGGATCTTGCTTGTTGATGATTTATTTGTTGTTTAGATGTGATTTCATTTAGTATTTATATATGAACTTAATGGAATTGTAGTTGCAAATACGATTTCATCTTAGTGTTTTTGGTTTGCTCGAGAGAGAGGTCATAAAACTAAGACTACTAAATTGATAGCCGGTAGTAGTGGGCTGACATGGGTTGAGCTCGAGAGAGTGAATCCTAGTCCTTCTCCCACACATTCAGCTAGAGAGAGTGAATGGGCTAAGGTGGAGGTTGTGCTTAATGCAGTAACTTGGTTTTCAAGATAAACCAAGTTGATTGGGGGTAAGTTACTCAAGAGCTGATTTACCCCCAGTATAGTCTAGCCTAGTCACAAATATTCAACAATTTACTATCAAAAGCATATACCCGAGTCTATCCCGTATTCCTATCACATCCCAAGAATCCCATCTCTCTATCTCGTTTTCGTATATTTTTGCTACTTTTAGTTGTTAATTAATACAAAGCCCCCTATTGATAATTGAAGCTTGCGAGTCACCCCTTTAGATTTAGTATTTTTATGTTAGATAGTGTTTACAGCTATGACTAATTAGAACTTAATTTTATTTTTCTATTAATTCTCAAAACCACTCTCTTAGGACTTGACCCCAAGCCTTGGTTGAGTTACTTTACTATTGTATGATCGTAGACACCTGAATTGGATGTTGTGTCTTGATTACGCAAACATCAAAATGGCGTCGCTACCAGGGAGTTGTATTATTTGAAAGATTTTTTAGTTCAATAAAAAATTGTTATTCTTCCAAGTCATAGTTTACTTACTTAATATTTAGTTTAGTTTTGTTTGTTTGTGTAAATATTTCAATAAGTATGTGTGTGAACGGCAGGAATGACATCCAGGTGGGCCACCAAGACGACATCGGAAATCTTAACGATGTCCACGAGCCTAACATTAATGACCCCCATCTCATGGGAGGTATTGGGGCCATCCATTTACCTCCAGCCAAATGAAATGCAGTGTTCCATATAACGAGCACTATGTTGTAACTGTTTCAACTAAAGGGACTTTTCAGTGGATTGGCTCATGAGGATCCTCACGATCATCTTTGAAACTTCGTGGATGTGTGCAGACCATTCTCTTTCAAAAACATCTCTCAGGAGTCAATCCAATTAAGGATATTCCCTTTCTCGTTGATGGGTGAAGCGTGCATGTGGCTGGCAGAGTTACCATCTGAATCCATCATTTCTTTGGAGGAGTTGGTCACCACATTTAATGAGCAGTTTTTCCCTCCCTTGAAGATGATGACTCTTCAGGACATTATCCAAAGCTTTGAGCGTTTGGAGGGCAAGCCAAATCATGAGACTTGGCTGCGATTCAAAAAGTTGGTGCTCTAATGCCTGACTCATGGTCTTCCCGACAATGTTTTTTTGCAGTACTTTTAACAAAGCATGGACTCAGTAAACAAAGGTGTCGCTGATCTACTTTCACCTGGAGGACTGATGCAGCAATCGTATGCAGTAGTAGTCCAATTTTTAGATGACATGACAACCATAAACATAGCACGGTACACCCGTGAAGATCAAGTCTACCCTCTCACATCCAAGCTCTCTAAGGAGCAGATGGAGTAAGATCATGAGAGAGACCAAAATATGGCCAAGATCATGACACAACTTGACATTTTATCAAGAAATGTCATGGGGGCTGATGCCCGTGGTGTCAATTTTGTTGAAGTCGGGTGAGCAAATCTTGAGGAGACAAAGTTTGAAGCCTTGTATAATGAGGAGGTAAACTTTCTACCAAACCAAGGTGGTGGTTATCGTTCAAACTACCCAAGGCAGGGTGGTAATCATGGTTGTCCTAGAGAGGAAGGTTGGAAGGATCATGACAGATAATGGAGGGACCGAAATCCTAACTAGCACTACTAAAATTTTGGTCTACAACAACAGTTTCATATGCGCTGCAATAGGACCTAAAACAGTTGCCAGAGCGCTAAAGCAATGATTTTGCAACCGTCTCATCTGCTCGTGTTACTATAGCTCTATTGTAATAGTTAATTGTCACAGTTCCTGAAAGCGTTGCTATAGGAACCTCTATTACAATGATTTTCCGTCTATCTATAGGCACTATAATATTAGAGTTGTTGTAATGGTTTACAACTGTTGCATTAGAGGATGTGGTAACTGTTCGCAACAGTTGCAATGGAGCATGTCGCACTAGATTATTCTTATGGCAACACTTTTTTAAATATTGTGGCAACGATTTTAATTGATATTGCAACATTTTTATTTTCTATTGTAATCAATCTATATGAATCTACAGTTTTTCCCAACATGTTGCAATAGTTCAGGTTTCTTGAGCATTATATATATATATATCAACAACAATTTATAAAAACTTCTCTAAATCAAATAACGTAAGAAAACGACTAATTATATATAGCCGACTCACATATATAATTCGAAATATCCTAATCATCACAACATTCAAAAAGGTAATATATATATATATATATATATATATATACCAAAACACATGTTTTCAATAGTTTGCACAAGTTCCATACTAATAGAAATTAAAACAAAATATTGTAGCTTAACAAAAGTTTCAAAATGTCAAGAAGCAAAAGAGTAGTCGAGCTAATTAAAGCAATAGGTTTCTATATCTTTCAATCAATTAGATCAAGTAATAAGGTCTTCATCAGTGCTTTCATCATCCCCTTGGTTATCTTCTCCACCTATAAAAGACCAGAAAAATAAAAGTTTATTGAGAGCAAATGTTGAAGAAAGATAGTTCAGATTTACATAATTAAATCATTTGTCTCGGTCTACTGATCCACATCTATGTAAGTGAAATAATCAAACATTTCATTTGCTCAATCAACTGTGCATAAAGAAAAAATGTAAAACCAAAGGAATAGAAGGTAAACTTAGCCAAGAATCAATGCAGTTGATATGGAAAGCATGTCTACAAGTAGGGAGCAATTTTAATTTATCCTTATCACAGAATTCACACAAACAAACAACACAATCAAAGGGCTCTTAGGACCAACAACCTCTTTGTACCAAAATACAAGTAATGCATCAATAACTGCTTGATCCAAACCTAAATCGTGTAAATGGAATAACTATTATAACTGTCTTTGCAGAGAATCTGAACTAGAAACTTCAGGTATCCATTAGATTTACATGAGGCTGAAGAAGAAGGGTGTTCGATAAGAAACCTAACTAGAAAATGGAGCAGACTAGATCTAAAAAACATGACAGCTAATATAACTATAATGAAAAGAACATGAATTGGACTGATCTTGTTTCCAAATGGGGATGAAGTAGATAAGTTTGGTTCGTTGTGAAAAATAGAACTTCCACCAAATGAAGGAGGTTAAGAGGGAAACAGAGGAAGAGACTATGTAAACACATTCCTCTCTTGTGACTGAACTACACCAAATGAACAACTAATCTCAAAAACACATTCAAAAAACAGTTTAGTCACAGAGCAAATCATAAGAGATAATGATGAAACCAAACAAAAAATGCGGAAGACACAATCTTTACATGTCTTCATTCCCACTTAGTCACCATTACACAGAAAAACAACACTTATAACAATCCATTTATATAAAGAATCACTTCTGACTTATCGAGAATATGTAATGTGCCAAAAGTGCATTTCTTGCAATCTACACTTTTTCCTTATATCACGACACATACTTTGAGTATGTTAACAAAGATTGGTGCATTACATAGTAGAAGAAAATAATTGATATAACCTAAAGTTTGGCCAATTACTATTAAGTAGCCTTTAGTTAGTCAAACTATTTAACCGGTCTGCCTATTAGTCTTTGACACAAACTTTTTATTACTTTTTTGCCTACTATAAACTGTAAGTTATTATATCCAGCAATCTTAAATGACTCAGATTAGAACTGTTTTTCTTTTAGTGGGTGCAGGGCTAGTTGGGCAATACAAATGGCTCAAAAATTGGTAATATAGTTTTGTATTAAAAGAGAGACACATTAACAAAACACATTCAAGGGAAATATATAATAAAATAAACATCACACTCAAATATAGCAACACTAGCAGTGTACCAAATAAGTATACCACAATATCTCAAAAAACCAATTTTCAAGGAAAGGAATTTTAACAACAAAACAAGAAGGGACAAAGCCTTCAGACTTTATTCAAACCATTCTAATTCACCATAACTAGTCAAATTCAATCCATGGAAGTTATAAATAAACTGCACACACCAAGCACACAAGTTGTAAGTATCCAAAACTTCATCCACACTCCACTACACATAGGAAAGGACAATCCATTTGGCTAAGCCAAAGTCGCAGAATGGTGAAATCTCAAATACATGGTTTTTCAGATCTGCCAAGTCTAGCAAGGATGATCCTTAATTTAAACTAACAACAAGTTACTAATCTTCGCATCAGGACAAACTGCAAAGTAGATACACACACAAATTATCTATAAACTAGAACTTACAACAACAGTTCATCTATGTCAGCAATAGGCCAGCCCTTTAGTGTTAAATATTTATCGTTTCCAACCATCCAACAATTTCACTAACAATAAGAGCCACAATAATTTAACAATTTAAGATGGCACACTAATGAGAGAACAATGATTCAAAGACTAACATTTTCACAACCAAAACATTTGGAAAAGGAAAAGAAGAGTCCAAGGATCTGATACTCAAAACAGGGCCCTGATCGAGATAAATCTATACACAAAAAGAGAGTAGAAAACTCAACATTCAACTGAAACAACTATAATTAAAGATGGATGAAAGAATTAAGTGAAGAATAAACGACATACCTTGATGGTTTTTACTAGAATATGGACGATTCAATGGTTGCATAGCTTCTTGTAGTGAGTGAGTACCCACTGATGCCAACTTGGCAGCATTCAATTGAATTCCAGGGTACATATGATTAAGTCATCCAATTATATCATATGTAACTTCTTGGTGTATGGTTACTTTTCGTTGTTCTAATTTTTCCGCCATCCTTTGATGCATCCTCTCTTCCAATTCCTCCATTTTTTTTCCCATCATCTCATCATTAGCACTTACATAAGGTTTAAAAAGTGCTTTTCTTTTCAAAGTACTTTTGGTAACTCCTCGTCCATACAATCTCAGGCACTCTGGGTGCTCAGGTCCCATGACTGTTGTAAAAGTATCAAATGATTGATTGTTATCTTCATTCTGTTGACATTGCATTTTCTCCATTTCAGCCTACAAATCAAATTCAAATAAATAAAATCAAGTATTTAAGAATAAATAAAGGATCTTAACAATATTAAAACCAAATAAAAGTCATACAATTTTACTAATTGTATCTTTGTTGGAGTCCTTGTGTATTCGACCAAGTTTTCTTGATCTTGTAGCCACAAAGAGTTCTTTAGCTGACAGGTCATCGGGGCTTTCCTTCTCTTTTTCCTAATTACATAAAGTTGGTATTAGAGATCTTTTATGACAACAAATTCATATTTAATGATTAACAGGAGAACATACCAAAATATTGTGTATCACAACATTACTTGTTTTACCTGCAATATGTGGATTCATCCATTTTTTTAATTTTTGGTATTTCTTTCACTCATTTCCTGTAAATAAACAAGTCAGTAAATTCTACGTAAATTAAAAATGAATCAAAAAGAGAAAATGAATCAATCATAACATAAAATATAAATCTAACCTTGAATTTTTCAGAGTCCCAATATTAAATCGAGTCTCTTGTGATGATCATTGAACACTAGAGAAAGTGTGAAGTCTTTTTTGACTTTAGTGTCGATGCCTTGTGTGATGAGCTTACTGTGAACCATGCTTAAAAACACCTAGAATTTTGCCCGTTGGTTTGGTCGACTAAGTAAGGCTATCTTTTGATATGATCTTGGGCAACTTCGAAAAGTGTGAGCTAATTTGACATATACCTCTTTTGTGGCCTACCTTGTGAGTGTGTGAACCTCTTTTGAACACCCCTTGGGTCTTATATTTCATTGGCTGAAACTTGATGAAAACAAGACCTCTCTTAATCCACTACCTATAATCATCTTGATTTGTGTTTAACTGAATAGACAACTTAGGCCAAAAGCCTAAGTTGGGGGTGTGGTGAAAATATAAGGGCAAGTCAAGAAGTGCTATAAAAGTTCTCTTACCCATGGTGTGTGGAATCCCTCCATACAAAAAAAAAAGAGAGAAGAAAAGAAAAAGAGAATAAAAGAATGAAAAAGAAAAAGAAAAAAACAAGTTATGGAATAAAGTTATGAAAATGCAAAAAGGAATGGGTTTCCAAACAATCCATGGAGAGTTCATAATGGGATTACTTCTGAGCACAAAAGAACATGATGAAGGAAGAAGAAAGGAAGTGTCGTGAGTACCAAATTTCCTGAGGATGAAAGTTATTGAGCCTAAATGAACATACCTTTTCACTCAACCCCATTACATGCCATGAAAAAACTTTTTTGATCTTGAGTGAGCTGAAACAATAGTTGATTGGAAATTACGGGCAAACCTATGGGTGAAAGCATGCATTATGTTTTTCTTTATGAGAGTGAGTGTTGAATTTGATTCGGAAACTTTAAATGATTAAGCCATTGTGTGAATATGGAATCGTTCTTCGCGTGAGAGCATTTGAACACTTTAGTTGAGCTTGAACTTGTATTTGAAGCAAGTATTATGACCTTGAGATTCTTTGATAATGATGAGTCACAACTTGAATCTTTGAGTGCAGAATTGATCTTTGCATGAGTAAACTGAGTCTTGTTGTGTTCATCCTTGATTTAGTATTCTCTAGCACTATTCGAGGCATCCTTTTTGAACAGCCAAAATCGAGTTTACTTGAGGACAAGCAAAAGTTTAATTTGGGGGTGTTGATGAGTACACAAATTGGACTCATTTAGGGCTATATTTTGATAGAATTAATGTCCTCAAATGCATATGTTGTCTCAATATCTGATGTAAATCCTTAAGTTTTAAGTATTTAGAGTTTGAGAGAAACCATGGACACCACTTGGCAGGAAAGAATAAGGCGGATGAAAAGAACGAAGAAAGGAAGGCTTGAAGATCATCGAGCCCAGTTGGCGAGTCACCGATCAGCCTGGAGATCGCCTTTGGTTCCAGTATGCTGAGCCCTGAGGAAAAGGTCAAGTTGGCGATGAAATTGGCGTGTCTCCGAGCATCTCCACGAAACAATACCATATCCCCTAATGACTCAAAATGCAAAGAGGTTGAAGGCTAAAACAGAAAGGCGATGAAATCAACCAAACGATGGATTGCCGAGTGTATCGATGATCCCTACTAGCTTCGCCGAAGGTTCCTCTGCAGCACAAATTTTCAAACACTATAAATACTTATTTAAATTTCTAGCTTAATATTATATCCCTATTATTATTCAAACTTTTTATAGTTTTTAGAGAGTTTAAGTTTTAGAGGATTTTTGAGACTTTGTTCTAAGACCTTGAAGATTCAAAGGGTTTCAATGCCAAGAAATTGGACATGGGTCTTGAAGATTCTTCACTCCTGACATGTTTTAAGACTTAATCCTTCATACCCAGTTTATGGAAACTAATATTGGTATGAATTTTTTTATCTCTTCCAGATGTCTAGCTTAAACCCCAATTCTTGGGGTGTGATTTTGTGAATATGGGTTAGATTATCTATTAGTTCTTGCTTGTTGATGGTTTGTTTGTTGTTTAGATGTGATTTTGTTTAGTAGTTGTGTACTTCTTTTAGCACCTTGTTCGATCCTTCCACTTTGTTGAGATTGCGTGCAAGCATATCTTCGGTTAGAAAATTTTGAGGATCAACCCTTGGATTTTCTGGCTTTTGACGCTCATAGAGAGGAGGTACATATTGTCATTTGTCACCATACCTCTCTCTCAAATTGTACCACGGTCACGCAATTCCCTATGTCGGTCTCTCCAACCTTAATCGCGATTCCTGTTCCAACTTTTATTCCCGCCCGGCCTTGGATAGCCCAAACAGAAACCTCCTTGCTGATTTTCCATGAAATGCACCTCTTCATTGTACAAAGCTTCATAGTGTGCTTTATCAAGGTTAACTCCACTAACTTCGACCGCATTCACAGCCTTAGAACCATTTCCCATGACATGTTTTGTCAATAGGTCCATTTGGGTCATTATCTTCGCTATGTTTTCATCCCACTCTTGGTTCTTTTTCATTTGTTCCTTTGTTATCCCCATGTTTAAAAGGTGAAGTCTGATATTCCCTAGTGTACCAAGCACGATTGATTTTTTTCATCTCATCAAGAGGAGTAGATACTATGTCAAAGGGTTGTTGCATGATTCCTTCTCGGACAAGCTGGTATGCCACACCCTTGTTGACTGAATTGGCGCTTCGATAGATGTATTGTAACAACACATTGTTCGGTAGTCCGTGAATTGGACATTGGACAAAAAACTTCTGGAACCTTAACTATGTCTCAGGAATAGTTTCACCATCCACTCACTTAATGTTTTGAATATTATCCCTCAATTTCACCATCTTCGAGGGAGGGAAAAACCTTAGATAAAATGCATTGGAGAGCTCCTCCTAAGACGTGATTGATTATCTTGTTAAATCGGCCAACCACTTAATTGCATCCCCTATTAGAGAAAAGGGAAACAAACGAAGTCGGACTTACTCCTGAGTGATGTTCTTAAAAGAAGATGGCCTACACACATCCAAAATTATTCATATGTGGCCATGAGGGTCCTCAGTAGAAAGATCTCCAAAGAGACCCTTCATTTCAAACAACTGCCACATAGTGTTGGAACACTACATTGCCCACAGTCGGAGGCATTCGAATAACTCTGGCACTTCCCAACTGATCTTTATTGACATCGTGCAAATTATAGATGTCATCATTATTCCTAAGTTGGCTAGCATTGCCCTCGTTAACACTCATCTCTTCACCTTTTTAATAGCAGCCAACAAAGAACAAAAATAAGTTGATTCAACTACAATAGAATCATTTCATGACTAAACTTCAATAGAATTCTTAACACTATTCCCCAATAGCGGTACCATTTTTGATAATGCTCAACTACACTGCATCCCATTCTAAGTGTAGGCAGTCTCTAACAAGTATAAACCCAACTAAGAGTTGGGGTCGATCACACAGGGAGTGATACGGTAATGAATATCATTACGATATAAAATGGTGTTTTAATCATTTTTAGAAGTAGACATTTTTTCAAAAAATCAAATAAATAGAAAGGGTTTGACAATCAATGTCAAATGGGGGATTTGGGTTAACAATTAACAACTACAAATAAGCAGGAGTAAATAAGTAGAGAAGGTTTCAAGGGACTGTGATAATCTAATGCCAATTTTGCTAAATGGCAGATTATTATTTAATAAAAGTCGTTGAATTTCAGAGGGAAAGCTAGCCATTAGGTGCAATAACTATTTGTCAATCAACTATCACAAATCAAGTAAGTTCATTCGAACCTTGACAAGCACAACACATAAAAACAACTCAATATCTCAGTCAATCTACTTTTTCAAGCTAGATTAGTGATCAATTGGAGTCATTTGGGGCTATATTTTAATTGAAATTATGTCCTCAAATGCTTATCTTATCTCAATATCTGATGAAAACCCTTAAGTTTCAGGTATTTGAAGTTTGAAGGAAAGCATGGACACTACTTCGCAAAAAGGAACAAAAAGGCTAAAAAGAATGAAAAAATGAGGGTCTGAGGATCGCCGAGCCCACTTGGCTAGTCGCCGAAGAGTTTCACTTCATCTTTTGTTCCAATGTGCTGAGCTTAAAGGAAAGGATCAAGTTGGCGTAAAAAGGGAGCAATTGGCGCATCACCGAGAAGTTTTGTGAAGCAGTCCTATGTCGCCCAATGACCCAGAGCACGACAATGCTGAAGGATGGTGCAAGACGGCGATGAGCTTCACCAAAGGGCGAATCGCTAAGTTGATCGGCGATTTTGACTAATGTCGCCGAACTATCCACTGCAGCATATATTTTTGAAAACTATAACTACACGTTGAGAGTTATAGTCTAGCATCATATTTTAGTATCATAATATTTTCAGTGTGAAACAATTAATATAATTTTTGTACTTTTTCTCTAAGTTTGAGAGGGTTTTGAAACTTGAAAAAGAAGAGGGTTTCATCTTCAAAGATTTGGATTGGGTCTCTTTGATTCTTCATTCTGGGATTGTAACAAGACTTAAATCTTCATACAAAATTGAATGCAAGCTCATTTAGGTATAAATTTCTATCTATCGATGTGTGGCTAAAAAAAACCCTTTCTTGGGGTGTGATTAGCAAATATGTGTTGATATTATTGTTGGGTTTTGCTTGCTGATAGGTTAGACATATTTTAATGGTGATTAACCTAGTGGTTGTGGTTTAATTTAATGGATTTGTAGTTGCAAGTACAAAACCACCGATGTGTTTTCGTCTTGCTTGAGAGAGAGGTCGCGAAACCAAGACTACTAGACTGATGGCCTAAGGAATGGGTCAACATGAGGTTCAGCCCGAGAGGGTGAGCCCTAGACCCATATCCTAACACTCAGCTCAAGAGACTGAGTGGGGTAAGGCGTAGGATGGCCTTCATGCGGCAAATGGGTGTTCTGGAGGAACTCACTTGAAACGGGGTATGTTGCTCGAGATAGAACTTATTTCCATCCAAAGCTTAACCTAGTAACTATTATCTTGTGAATTTCTTATCAAAAGCATGTACCCAACAATTTATACCAATATATATTGCGGTCACATCCCAAGAATCTCTGCCCATACTTGATTTCCTTTATATTTTACTGTTTTTGCTATAGTTGTGACAAAACCCCCAAATCGATATTTGACACTTTTGTGTCCCTCTTTAATTTACAATCTTTTTAATCGTTAATCTCTTTAGCTACGACTAGTCAGAACTAATTTTATTTTTCTATTATTCTCAAAACCACTCCCTTGGGACTCGACCCCAACCCTTGGATGGGTTATTATACTAATGCACGATCGTAGACACTTGCATCAGAAGTTGTGTCGTTGATTACACAAACATCAATTAGTAGGATTGCATTTAGACCCATTTTCTCAATCTAAATCCACAACAACACAATCACTACAATCATTAATTAAACGTTTTAAATCTAATACTTCTTTCTCAAGCAAGCCTAGAATGCTAAACTAGAATTGTATTTACAACTACAATACTAGAATTGTATTTACAACTACAATTCATCAGTTAAAACACAAACTATTAATTGAACCACTTCAAATCAACAATAAAATCAGTAAATACGAACACCCATAAGCTTATTGAAATATTCAACTGCATAATCACACCCCCAAGAATGGGGTTTTAGCAAAACATAATAAAGAACAAGAAATCATTACCAACTATGTTTTCCATCAGATTGGGTAAACATCCACAAGTCTCCAAATGCTCATATTGAAGCTAAAAATCAAAACCAACCCCAAATATCTACTCAGAACTGTGAAAAGAATGTTTAGGATAAAAAACCTAGAACAGGACAATGTGGGAACTATTTTTCTTCTTTTCAAAATTTCATTTATACGTTCCCAGAATTTCAGCATCGGAGTCACTCGACGAAGTAAGTTGGCTTCGCCGACCTAATAGGCGATGCACCGCGTGCCCCTTCCATCACCTTCTTGGCTTGGCTTTTTACGCATTCTTTGTTGTCACTTTAGGCTATCAAGGTCAAGCTCGCTGATCCATTCAGTGCGTCACCGAACCACCAGTTGTGCTCGCCAAGTTGGTCCTGTCCATGGGCTGGCCTACTAGAAATTTTGGCATGCAGAAGGTCCACCTGGCAACTCGCCGAGTGGATTTGGCATGTACCAGCTTTGTTTTCCTTTAAATTCTTTAGCTTTTTCTCTTTTTCTTTCCCAATAATACCCTTCCTTTGATCTTTTGCCTATATTATTGCAAAATAACATTTTAACATATGCTTAGAGCATAAAATAAGCATCGAGGACACTAAAACATTGAATATTAAGCCACAAAATGAGTCAAAATCCCTAAATCATTAGTATTGTAGACCAACTCATTCGAAGTGGAATCATGAGATAACTGTTTGACATAACATCAACCCTCATTGATGATATGACAAAAATTAATCATATTTTGTACACAAGAAAAAATCAGGTGACTCCTTTGAATCTTGGGCTGGAAAAAGAACAAATGGAAAATAACCAAGAGTGTGATGAAAACATGGCCATGATGATGACCCAAATGGACTTATTGACGAAGCACGTCATGGGAAGTAGGTACAAAGCTAGGAATGTAGTAAGTATTATTACTGGTGTAAACCCTAATGAAGCATACTTTGAGGCCATGTACAATGAAATAGTGCATTTCTTGGCAAACCAAATGAGAAGTTCCCGTCTGAGTTATCCAGGGTCGGCGGGAAATCTAGGTTGGAATATAGATCGAGATTATGGTTTGAGAGATTGAGATCGTGAATGGCATAACTGTGGCACAAGTTGGAGACATAGAAATGGGAATAAAGATCACTATATACCTCCTCACGAACATCCAAAGACAAAAGAACCAAGGGCTAATCCTAAATATATCCAAATCAACTATTTGCTTGTTCGTATTTTGAACAAAGTGGAAGGATCGTAAGAGGTGCTAAAGGAAATGAAAGATGACTTCTATTCTCTTAACTAAACGGTCACTTCACACTTGGTATCGATTAAGCAGTTGGAAACATATGGGTTAGATCTCGACTAATTTAAATTTAAGGTTGAAAGGTGGGGCTCCCAAGTGATACTTCGGTAAACTAAAAAATGAGACATAATGCAATGGCCACATCATGCAACAATGATTAATAAGACACTTCTTGAGAGGCAACCCAATTTTGATTTTGTGTTGTTTGAATAACATTTGTTGGATGTGCAGGTTGAAAATTTGAAGTTTGGGAGAAATAGGAAAACGTGCAAGCTCGAAACCCACTTGGTGCATCACTTAGTAATTTGGCGAGCCCAACGTCGATCACCTTTTAGACCAATTGAAGCGCTCACATTCTGTAAATTTTGGCGGGATAAGGTCCAGTCTGTAACTCATCGAGTGGATCGGTGATCTTAGTAACCCCTGCCAAACTTGGCGCAAACTGAAGGGTCTAAGGCTTTAAACCATTTTAAATTCAAAACCTCTTCTTATTTTGAATTTTTTGACCCTTGCACTTTCACAGTTACATTTTAGATCTTAGGTTTTACATAATTTTTGCATGGGTGTCATTGTGTTATTGGAATTTGTTGCATTGCTCACCTTTGCTTTTGCCTTAATCGTTTACTTATCTGGTTCTAAGGTTGGTGTCAATAGCCTTAATTTCATGATGTGTTCTGAGCCTGCTAGTGACTAGTTGTTGTATCTATTGTGTGTCTTTTTGTGCTTAATCGATTGTTGAATATTATTTGGTAATCGAGCATATTAGATATTGTGTTTAGCCTAAATTAGTTTAATTTTTTTTTAAATTGCTTAAATAGCAAGTTTTCATGTTGGGTTTTGTGTGGGTGAAGCCCGAGTTACCCAAATTCCACCAAACAACTCAAATTCGCCAAATGATTGATCGGGCAACATCATTCTTAAGGGCATAGACATTGTTTGGTTGAATCTAGGTAAATTGGGGGAAGCCTGAGTACCCCAGGGTTGGTTATAGTTTGGGTTAAACTTGAATTGCATAGATTGGGGCTTGTATTTGGTTATCATAGGTTGTGTATTAAAGATTGGGGGTTGGGGTAAAAATCTTTCACGATGGGCTATTTGGATAGTTTAGTCGAGGTCGCCGAATGACTTGGTTGTTCGCTGACTGACTCATCTTATCGCCTTTTTTCCCTGAAATGTTTCTATTTTGTTTTGTAACTTTTGGCGATACGCTTGTTCTCGCTAAATTGACTCGGCAACTCGTCGAATAGCCTTAGCATCTCCATTGTGAAGCATAATTTTTACTAAATTTTATGTAACATTTTGCAAGACCCATTTGTACCGCCGATTAGGTTTGGCGACTCACAGAATTTTCTTTTGTCTCAGCAATTGGTTCTGATTTATTATTGTGTTGTTCTGTTACTTTGACGAGCACTTTATAGCTCACTGAATGACATTGGTGACATGTCAAATTGGTTGGCGAGCTTTTCTTCAGCTTTTTGAAACTTGATATTTTGCTAACCCTTTGCAACCACATTCATCTTGTTTTCTCATTTTGACATATATGGCTAGACCAAAAGTCCCAAGCATTCATCTTGTTTTCTCCTAATCCTCAAAGCGGGCTCTTGCTACTAGAAATTGAAAGTTGACTTTGTTCTTCAGGTGAGATCTTAAGCATGAAAGGTTGATTGCCTTTATTGTTTCCTAAAGGGGTTCCTGAGATCAAAACAAACTACAAAAATATAAAAAAATTTCCCCAGTTTAAGTAAGAAAAAAATTGTTAATATTAATAAAAGATAGTGCTTAGATTATGTATTGAGACTCTGAACAACACTCGAGCTTTGTAGCAAAGTATCCACATGGCTTTTGATATTTAAAGTAAACTCCATTTTCATGAATTTATGTTAAACTAAATCCTATTAATTAGGAGGGTCCCAATAAATTATATCCCATTTTAAAGTAAGGTACAACTAGTCCCACTTTGCTAATTTATTACAAATTTTATTTTATTTTTTAAGTAGATTTTACTAGAGAAAATTGAAAACCACAAAAACTAGTCGCTATTAGATAATACCTTTGTTTTTATTTTTAAGGAAATACAAAAATTAAAAAAAATATGTTCTTTAATTTTTCTTATATTTAATATCTTAGTAGTATTTTTATTGGTTGTTATTTTCAAAAAATGAGAATCCAAAAAGAAAATTGAACTCAGTGGCATGTTGCCACATGGAAATTTTCATCTCAATCTTAATCTGAAGCATATTCCATGGGTGAGGAGAGTGTTCATTCTTCCTCTCAAAGTTTTTTGAAGAAAGACCCTCTTGAAAAATGGGTTTAGTAGGACCCTCCAGAAAAATGAAATTAAGTAGGTTCCTTTTGAAATATGATATTTAATCAACCAAGAATTCCGTGAAAAATTGGACTTTATTTAGCAGCACCAAGTAGGGAAAAAAGGTACTAGAGTGTGGTAAAGGAGAATTAAATAAGAAGACCCTCATAGAAAATGAGATTTAATTTAGCTGAACCTTCTTGAAAAAAGAGAATTAGCAGGACCTTCTTGGAAAATAGGATGTAATTTAGCATAATCAATTTGAAAAATGTAACTTAATTTAGCTGGACAATTCTAGAAAATAGGATAGGTAGGGCCCCCTAGAAAATTATATTTAGTTTAGCAGACTCTCATTGTGACAACTCATTTGGTCGTTTTGAGTACTAGATCTTTTTATTGCATAAAAGACTCTTTCGATAGATTTTAAATGAGTATTTTGGACTATTCGTAACAATATTTATAAAATTAATGGGATAGTTTAAATAATTTATTTAATTGGTAGTTAAAGAAAATAACATTAAAATTAGTAGTGGGTGACTTTTACCACTGTTATTATTAGTCTTATAATAATTAGGGTTTACTAATTTTGAGTGGTTAATTAAAAGAAAAGAGGGCTTCCTGGTTGGGCACAAGCAGTAATGGAGAAAGTCGATTCAGCTAGCCTAATTTACGCTTTCAATTTGGTTTACATATAATTATCTGTTGGTGGCTATATAATTAAAACTTTGCGAATAGATAACAATTAGCAAATTAGTAGTGGGTTGAATAAGAGATTTGAATTGGGAAATATGTTTCTCTACGACATGGGTTATCACTTGGATATGATAAATTATTATTTATTAGTTGGATTAATGATGGAAAAATAATTAAGGGCTAATGATAAGCTAATGATTAGAGAGATGGATAAATTAAGGGAAATTGGAATAAGGTTTCCTTCTGCCTCTCTTCTTAGATGATCATATGAAGCTGATGCAAGTGAGTAATGAGTTGGGTTTGTATTATTCGTGAAGTTACAACATTATGTTTCAATTATTGATAAATTGGTATAGGTAATTAAGTATCAGGTGTATCGAATCAGTTAAATTCCATTATAGTTATGCTAATTGGATGAATTAAGGCATACCCTTAAGTTTGAACTTTAGGAAATTGATTATATAATTAAGTGAGTTTTTGGGTCTAGGCTAGACATAGAATAATATAAGTGTTTATAGCCTCGTTAGCTTACAAATTATGCATATATACTTGATAGATTTGAAAGGTTCGGAGCCATTGAGGTAAAGAAAAGTATTGGAGAAGTAGCTTGCTGGACTTCGGTTCTTCGATGGAGGTAGGTTATGATTTATTCTATTTGATTGATAGACTCTTAATAGTGATTGATAGGCATTGAATGATATTGTGAAGTTCTCTATGTACTTGATTGTGTTATTGTGTAGCTTGGCTGCGTGGTTTGTGATTGGTTTCAAATCTGGAGACCGTGGAATTTATAGTTTTCAACCCTCTCTATCGAAGTGATGCCTTAAAAAAAGAAGGCTTGATGAAATATTGTTAATGAATGGAATAGTGGTGATAATAAAAGATATATTAGTGATATTATTGGATTGGAGTGTCACGTTCTGACATGGTATAATTAGATCGGGGTGTCACGTTCCGACACGATATTATTGGATCTAAGTGTCACATTCTGACATGGTGTAATTGGATTGGAGTGTCACGTTCCGACACGGTAACATTAAAGGAAAAAGATATTGAATTAACTTAATGTACTCAATCTCAAAGAACACATTTCCCAAATGAGCATGGTGTGGAGGCATGGGTCCCTATATATGTGCTTAATATTGTGATTGATTGCGTACTTACTTTAGTGTTGTTGTCACTATTTCACGTTGTTTGTTGCTTGCCACCTGCTAAGTGTCATAGTTGATTTTATACTATTATTCATTGTATATTAGTTTCTATTTTGGGTTGGCCGATGATACCTACACAATACGTTCTCCTTGTACTAACTCCTACTTGTGTTTTCTTCATTTTTATTTTGTGGAGTGAAGCAAGTGTACCATCGACTTCAACTCGCCCTTGCTCTAGCAAGTCTTCAGCATATCACTTTTCAGGGTGAGCTATTCCTTCTAGCTCATGCTGGATTATCTCAGTCATGGCATGATGTCCTTAAATTTTGGACAAGGACCATTTTATTTACTTGTTTTGGTGTCTCTAATAATTTTAGACTTGGTATTTTAAGAATAGATGTCCTTGATGTGATGAATTTCAGGTTTTGGGGATAATGTGTAATAGACTTTAGATGTTGATTAGATTGGTTACTTTAACAAGTTTTGAGCTTCTGCATTTTATTGTTATTCGTAGGTTAATTATTGATATATGTTAGGGTTTATATTCCTTGGTTCACCCACATATGAGGTTAAATGTGGGTGTCACTCACGACTCATTTTGGGTCGTGACAAACTTGGTATCAAAGCCTCAGGTTCGGTGATCTCATCACACAAGGACAGGTCTATTAGAGTCCTGAGGAATGGTACGGGGACGCCTTTACTTTTCCTCAAGAGGTTATTGGACTTTAGGAAAACTCTTCTCCTTCTTTCTTTCGTGCTACTACTTAAATCCAATTAGTATATTCCAATTGGTATATAGGTGATACAAATTGGTATCTGACCTTCTTAACTCTATTTCGAATATAGTTAGTACCAGAGTAGTAGAATTGGAAACACCAACACCAGCAAGAGAGGACGCGTCCTTAGAAATAGATATGTTTCCCCGATTCACTGTAGCCATGTAATGACTAGTGACTATTATGATCTTTTTATTAAGTTCTTAAAGTTGAAACCCCCATTCTTCATGGGTACTGAATATGAAGATGCTTATGATTTCCTTGTTGATTGTCATGAGTTGTTTCATAAGAAGGATATGGTAGAGTAATTGGATGTTGAGTTTCTGACTTACTAATTTTGGGGAGATGCGAAAATATGGTGGCAGTCTCGTGTTGAGTCCTACCAGTAATGGCACTACCTATGACTTGGGCAACATTTTCTAGCTTTTCGATTGAGAAGTATATACCCCAGACTTTGAGGAATAAGAGGTAGAGGGGTAGAGTCGGATTACTTTGTCAATGTGACAACATTCAAGAAGTTTCGTAAAGGACGACTAGATAATGAACACCATTACATTGAAAATTGCAGTTAGTAAGGTACCATAATATATATGGGCTGCTTAGCGAATGAGGAAATTACGTTGATGCAATTGAGGGAAGTATCTCTATTATGGTTTCATATATTGAGTGTATATCAAAAGGTATCATGATACGACTACTACAATAATATCTATACTTACTTGGTTAAAGTTATGATGTGTGTTAGTTTTGTTATCGACCTAATCTTAATGAATCTAATATTGTTTTGGATCTATTCAATGGAAAGAAATGTGTTAGCTATTGGTGTACGACTTTCTCGATATGTATGATGTGTTTTAGTGATGGATATAACGAACTTTCATGGTGTGGTACTAGTCTTATATGGAAACGAATACATAGATTGTCAAGTGTGAATACTAACTACTTCAGGAGTTGTCAATTATATGACGTGTTCAGATAATGAGATTTGGCGTTGCATTCACATTTGAGAAACCAACTAGTTTATTACTACAGACGCTTGGGTTAAGCTTTATTTTTAAGAAAGATTTTAGTGGTGGATCTTTGGTACGGTATAAATGCATTTTGGTTTTGAAGTGTATCTTGAGGATACTAAATTAGGACTGGGGATTTCATCTTAAACTCCAAATAAGTGGATTGATATCGGAATGACAATCTTATGTGCAACAAAAGTGTCATTAAGTATAATTGTGTGAAGGTGATAGAGGATTTTAGTAATAAAGTGCATATCAAATTGGGTTAGCTCTTTGGATTTGGGTGGTATAAGAGGTTTTAAGGTGTCATGTTGATAATAAGATTGACTTCTTGATGATGGCAATGACAACTGAGCATAACAATAATAAGATTTTGATAGATTATGATTTGGATGCGACTATATGATAAGAATTTTTGGTTAAACGACTTAAGTATGGTAATGACAACCTGCATGTATTTAAAATTGGGGTTTACCACCATTTGGGGAGTAGCATGCTCGTATAAAAAGTTAATGAATGTTTTGAAACATTGCCTGAATACAATTTAAATGAGTTAGGATCAAAATGAAAAATAAAATATAATTAATGAGATGTAGTGTAGCCTTTAGAAAGATGTGAGAGTAGGAATATTTTCTCTCATTACAAAGGCTAAATATGTATCTCTAGAGGGGTTGAGAATTGGTTCAGAGATGTGTGGTTTAATCTGCTTTGCTCTGGTTATGATACTAGTGTCACGTGTTTATCTGATTGGTTAAAAACTAGTGGACAATACTTGACAAAGAAGTGTACGGACTTCCAGCTCGAGTGTGATGATAAAATTTTTTGTGATTGTGAGTTTGGTTATGAGTACAATTGTATATTTAGGAAGGATATGGTAAGAACGATAGAGAGGTGATCAATGATAAACTAAGATACATGAATTCATAAAAATCTTCAAGGAATTAGCGAATGTTGACAGATAAGAGGATTGAGTTACAAAGTTAAATTTACAATTCAAATTTTGTTTTATTATACATCTACATTTATTGTGATATGTTTTGTCAAGATATGGATTGGTAAGATAAGAAATGATTGATTGCATCAGTATTGAGCATGTGAAAAAACTTATGCATGTTTTGGACCATAAAGTTTGTTACTTTTGATTGTTAAAGGATCTAATGAGGGTTTCCCTAAGAGTTATTATTTAGAGTGTGAAGTAAAACGTCATGAGTTATTTGTAAAAGTATGAGATCAGTATGCGAGCTAGAGAAACAAGAGTCTGATATATTGAAGGATCGAGATAATTAGAATTTTGCACCATGGGAAGAATTTGAGAAAAGTGATGGATTAAGACATCTCCTATAAACCCTTGGGGTGTAGTTAAAGGTTGTATTGATTTTTGCCTATGAGTTTAGATAGGACTGTAAGATGTGAACTAGTTCAGTAAAGACTAACTAGGAGTTTATCATTGACTGTTATAAAGATTGAGTTTTGATTTGGTTGACAAATAGTGAGGTATGGAAAATTAGAGTTTTACGTGGGGTTAGATTGCTCAAGTTAGGATAGATGACTTAAGAATGTTATGATGTGTTACATAGACATTTGATGGTGAATAGAGGTTATGAGCTTATATTATACATAATAATTTGAGTGACCAAGAATTTCCCTAAGTGTTGGCATGAGGTATGTGATGGTTTAGAATGGTCGCTAAAGCTTTGTATGTGAAAGTGGTGTGAAGTTGACTTTGAGTGTGATTTAATGACTTTAACTCGATTGTGGGTACTTGATCATTTCTATCTTTATATCAGATGAGTTCGATTATCCTTGATGATTAGTTGATGTCTAAAGATCGTATTTTTATAGCTAATGCTCGAGGAAATAATATGTTGTGAGGATGTAATCTTGATAAGATCTATGATGATTTGTGCATTATGAGTGTGTGGTGGCTGTTTCAGGTTCACTCGTATTTGTAACCAATAATGATTAAGGATTTTATTTATGCTGGATAATATTTGTCCTGATGGTTGTGTCAAGGTCTAGTTGGATAATCAATTAGCTGAAGAGCCCACTTGGGAATAGTTTTGTTGTTAGTTGAGTTTACATACAACAATAATTATTATTAGGGTTTTGATATAGCCCCATTTAAGGCATTGTATGGCAGAAGGTGCGTATCTTCCATTGGTTGGCTTGATACTTTTGATATGAGACCTTAGGTACTAATATTTTGAAGGAATTGTTGAGACAACTACTCTTTCTTACCCTCACTTTCTTTTGATCGTTCGAGGATGAACAATGGGTAAATTGGTATCTAATGTAACAACACATTTGGTCTTTTTGAGTACTAGAGCTTTTAATTGCATAAAGAACTCTTTCGATAGCATTTAAATGAGTATTTTGGACTATTCGTAACTATAATTATAAAATTAATGAGATAGTTTTAATAATTAGGGTTTACTAATTTTTAGTGGTTAATTAAAAGAAAAGAGGGCTTGTTGGTTGGGCACAAGCGGTAGTGGATAAAGACGATTCAGGTAACCTAATTTACGCTTTCAATTTGGTTTACATATAATTATCTGTTGGTGGCTATATAATTAAAGCTTGGTGAATAGATAACAATTAGCAAATTAGTGGTGGGTTGAATAAGAGATTTGAATAGGGAAATATGCTTCTGTACGACATGGGTTACCACTTGGATATGATAAATTATTGATATTATTGGATCGAAGTGTCACGTTCCAACACAGTATAATTGGATCGGAGTATCACGTTCTGACACTATATTATTTGATCGGAGTGTCACATTCCAACATGGTGTAATTGGATTGGAGTGTCACGTTCGGACACGATAACATTAAAGGAAAAAGATATTGACTTAACTTATTGTACTCAATCTAAAAGAACCCATTTCCCAAATGAGCGTGGTGTGGAGGCATGAGTCCCCATATGTGTTCTTGATATTATGATTGATTGCGTACTTACTTTAGTGTTGTTGTCACTGGTTCATGTTGTTTATTGCTTGCCACCTGCTAAGTGTCATAGTTTGTTTTATACTATTATTCATTGTATTTTAGTTTCTATTTTGGGTTGGCCGATGATACCTACTCAATAAGTGTTCCTTGTACTGGCCCCTACTTGTGTTTTCTTTATTTTTCTTTTGTGGAGTGCAGCAAGTGTACCATCGACTTCGACTCGCCCTCAGCTCTAGCCAGTCTCTAGCACATTACATTTCAGGGTGAGCTACTCCTTCTAGCTCGTGCTAGATTCTCCTAGTCATGGCATGATGTCCTTAGATTTTGGGCATGGACTATCTTATTTACTGATTTTGGTTTCTCTAATACTTTTAGACTTGGTATTTTAATAATAGATGTCCTTGATGTGATGACTTTCAAGTTTTGGGGATAATGTGTAATAGACTTTAGAGGTTGATTAGATTGGTTACTTTAACAAGTTTTGAGCTTCCACATTTTGTTGTTATTCGTAGTTGAATTATTGATATATGTTGGGGTTTATATTCCTTGGCTCGCCCACTTAGGAGGTTAAGTGTGGGTGCAACTCATGACTCGTTTTGGGTCGTGACACTCGTGGAAAATGAGATTTTGTTTAGCAAGACCCTTGTGGAAAATGAGATTTCGAGAGACCTCCTGAAAAATGGAATTTTTTTTTGACAAGACACTCCTTGAATATTAGAATAGTAGAACCATCCCAGAGAATGAGATTTAGTTTAGCATGACCCACTTGAAAAATTGAATTAGCAGAATTCTCTTGGAAAAAGAGATTTAGCAGACCCTCCTTAAATATGGGATTTAGCTTAGTAGAACCCTCTTGGAAATGGGATGTAGCAGGGCTCTCTTGGAAAATTGGATTTAGCAGGGACCTGTTGGAAAATAGGATTTAGTTTAGCAGTACCTTTTTGAAAAATTGGATTTATATGACCCTCTTTGAAAATTGTATTAAGTGTAGCAAGACTCCCTTGGAAAATGGGATTAACAGGACCTGCATGGAAAATAATATTTAATTTAGTAGGACCCTCGTAGAAAATAGGATTAGCAGCCCCCGCCCCCCTCCCACAGTCCTTGAAAAATGGAATTTTGTAGATCCTCTTGGAATATGTGATTAACAGGACCCTCCTGGAAAATGATATTTAGAATGACCCTCGTGAAAAATGAAATTAGTGGGACCCTCCTAGAAAATTGGATTAGCAAGAGCCTTCTTGAAAATGGGATTTAACAGGACACTTCTAAAAAAATTAACTAGCACGACCCTCTTAGAAAATGGAATTAGAAAAACCTACCTAGAAAATGAAACTTAGTAGTACCTTCCTTGAAAATGGGATGAATAGGACCGTCATTTGAAAAATGGATTAGTAGGACTCCTGCAAAATGGAACTTAATTTAGTAGGACTCTTTTAAAACAAAGATTTGCAGGACCCACCTAGAAAATGAAACTAGTCAGACCTTATATATATATATATATATATGTATAAGAGAACCATAGGCCCGCCTACTTGGAGCCATCAAAGACAATAATTCCCTTTTTATTTATTTATTTACAAAAATAGCCTGCCCCTTTCATGAAAAGTTGTTACTTTAATGAAGAGTTGCGACTTTAATGAAGTATTGCCACTTTTATTTAAAGTTGTGGCTTTTATGAAAAGTTGTGACTTTTATGTAAGGTTATGACCTTTCCGAAAGGTTGCAACTTTTCTAAATTGTTGTAACCTTTTCAATAAGGCAAAATTAATATTTGTTCACACTCCCCTTTGTTGTCTATAAATAGAAGGAATTTCTCATTTTAAAACAACAAAAATTCTAAACCTCTTCTTCTTCTTCTTCAGAATTAAATATAAATATTTATGTACTTTACTCTTGTTGAGTAGCTCACTGACACCATTGCTTATGTTACAGATCCTATTATGTATTTTTACAATCATTGATTTATGCTTATGCTATTAAGGATAAATGATAAGATGTAATAATTTTCATTTTACTTTACATTATTAATATTTGTTGCTACCTATTCTTGTATGTAAGATAATATAGTGTTTTAGTTTTAATGATTGATAGGTTTTAAGTATTATTTTATAAATTTCGTGATGTTAAATTTCCGTGCGAAGCGCGGGTCATATTACTAGTGATATTTAATTTAGCAAAATTTCTTTTGAATATTAGGATTATTGTAGCATAGCTTCGTGAACAATGGAGTTTACTTTTAATAACCTAAAGCCATGTGGAAGCGTTGCAACTAAGCTCGAGTGTCGTTTAAAGTCATGATACACAATCTAAGCACCATATTTGATTCATATTCACATGTTTTTCTTATTTAAATAGTGTAAAACTTTAATCTAATGAACCCTTCTAGAAAATACAGACAATCATCATTTCAATCTTTAGAGCTCGCTTAAAGAAAAAAGTCAACTTTAAATTACATAGATAGGATCTTGTACTTGTATTGTTATTTTTTTGGTCTTTTATCTTAATGTAACAATTGGATCCCGAAGCCTTGACATGACCTCATTCAACCTCAAACTCATCTCATAATTCTATTGTATTGAACTACACATGACATGATTTTCTTTTCACCCGGGAAATGTTAGTTATCAAAATTAGGACCCAGCCACATATTTTCTTCCCCCTTTCAAATAATGGTCGGGTCAAAACATGTATCCCTATCTACTTGTTTGTTTGGAAACTCCTCATGTTTCTTGTCAAAGAGGGACAAGCAGTAGACACAAGATTTTTGACCTTTCTCTAGTTTAAACCCATATTTTAATTTTAAATCTAATTTTATTTCAATTTTTATTTTATTTGGTAAGTATATTTTATTTGAGAAAGTTGAAAGCACAAAAATAGTCAATTTTAGATAATACTTTTGTTTTTTATTTTCAAGGAAATAGAAAAATTAGAAAAATTATATTCTTAAAATTTTCTTATATTTAATACAAGTAAAATTACCTGTGCTTCACGCGGAAATTTAATATCACATAATTTATAAAATAATACTTAAATCCTATCAATCATTAAAACTAAAATATTATATTGTCATACATACAAGATTACGTAGTAAGAAACATTAACAATGTAAAGGAAAATGAAAATTATTACATCGTATCATTTATCCTTAATAACATAAGCATAAATTAATCACTGTAAAAATACATACTAGAATCTATAATATAAGCAATGGTATTTGTGAGTCACTCAACAGGAGCAATGTACACAAATATTTAATTGTGAAGAAGAAGTAAAAGAGGAGGTTCAAAATTTTTGTTGTTTTAAAATGAGAGGAAATCCCTCTATTTACAGACAACAAAGGGTATCTGAACAAATATTTATTGTGCCTTATCGAAACGGTTACAACTATTCGGAAAAGTTGCAACCCTTCGAAAATGTCATAACTTTTCATAAAAGTCACAATTTTTCATTAAAGTAGCAACTCTTCATAAAAGTCACAACTTTTCATAAAAGTCGCACATCTTCATAAAAGTCGCAACTTTTCATAAAAGTTGATACTTTTCATAAAAGTCACAACTTTTCATGAAAGGGTAAGACTAGTTTTCAAAATAAATAAATTAAAAATGAATTATGGTTTAGGGTGGCTTCACTTAGGCAGGCCTAAGGTTCTCTTTTATATGTATGTATGTATGTATGTATGTATGTATGTGTGTATATATATATATATATATATATATATATATATATATATATGATTATAGTAGTATTTTTATCGTTGGTTATTTTCAAAAAATGAAAATACTGACAAAAGATCAAACCTTGTGGCATATTGCCACATGGAAAGTTTGATCTCAATATTAATCAAAAGCATATTCCATGGGAGAGGAGAATACTCCTTTCTTCCCCTCTATGTTTTTTGAAAATATCAAAAATCTTTAAGGACATTTTGGGAAGGATAGAACTATAAGGGAATTTTGGGAAGATAATAAACCCTAGATATTTAAAAATAAAATTAAAAGTGAGGCCTATAAAGCCTCTTTTATTAAAAGCACAAAAAGTATAATATACAATATCTATGAAAAAATGCAAAACAGCGAAAAAGTGAAAGAAAAATACCAAATTAAAATAAGCAACCACTAAAAATGGAGGGTCATCTTTTCCAAGCATCAACATCGAAGAGTTCTGACCATCAGCCCCCAGAGAGATTGAAATCGCCTTCCCAATTTCACATATCCTCCATTTCAACTGCTACCATATTTTCTCCAAGGTAAGTCTCTAACCTTCTACTCATCTTGAGCTAAATCTATAGATCTGGAGAACTTCATGTTTCTCGGCCTCTACCTTTATCTTCTGTACGTAAATTTGACTCCGGAGGTTGAATCTATGGAGATCGCCTCCCAATCTTATAAGATAATCTCTTTGGTTCCATTTTTTAACTTTTGTGTTGTTGTAAAATTCTTCAGGTAAGACTTGATAAGCATTATATATGAATTAGAATTCTTTGTCTTTAGTTTAATCTTTGATGGATTGAATCCCATAAAGAGGTTAATACCACAATCTAAATCTTAGACCTTCGAATTAGACAACTAACTCAATTTTTCTTATACGAATTAGAGCAAAGGTTGATACTAGGGGAATGGTAACTTAGAGAGACATTCATGTTCTTAGCACCACTAACTCCAGGTACGATGGTGGAATAAAGCCCAAAAATGGGAGGAAGTATTTTAAGAAGAATGAAAAATTGTTGTTAGACCCTATAGAAAGTGATGCAGTAACATGCCACTCACCTTTGGCCACTGAGGCGAGTGATGATGAACATGGGGAGTAGCCTATAGACATTACACATTGAATAGAGTGGACTTCAAGTAATGATACAGTTAGGCAATCTATGGATATTGTAGGAAGGCACTTGAATGGGGTGGATTATAAGCTACAGACTATTGAAGACTACCTTGAGGAGAATAATAGTATCCGCAAAGAGTTAGAGCCGTGTAGGCATGCAGAATATGAGACGAAAGAAATCATCACTTACTTTGAGTGTCGACTCATCAATCCATTAAGCACCATAAAAACCATGAATGCCGAGATTGAAATGCTTAAGTGAGGAATTGAAAGTGGAGGATATGTGATGTCTGATGGAGATAGGGAGGCTAAGATTGAGGCTCCCAAGCCACCGATGTTCAAAGGCACTTGTGAAACACAAGAGGTAGAGTATTTCCTTTGGAATTTGGAGAATTACTTCAAGTGCAACAAAGTGAAGAGCGAAGATAACAATATAAACACTGTTGTACTGTACTTCTTGCAGATAGACATGCTTTAATGCTAGCAAAGGACTTTGAGATAGGGAATGGGCTTTTCACCATCAAAACATGGGAGAAATGCCAAGTAGAGTTAAAGAAGATTTTCTTCCCCAATAACATAATCTATGAGTCAAAGGGTAAGTTTAGGGAGTTAAAGCAGATATGTAACATATGAGTATATGTGAAGTAGTTCACCACTCTGAAGCTTCATATTCCCAACCTCATGGATGAAGATATGTTGTTTCACTTCATGGATGGGCTTAAAAATTGGGCTAGAACAAAGTTGGAGCACCGAAAGGTTAGGACTATTGAAGAAGCCATCACATAATCCAAAGCTTTTATAGTTTTAAGCATGAGAGAAGAAGAGATGAGAGATAGTAATGACCAAGGTGGGGATTATCATGGTTAAAGTGTGGAGCAACAACCACATCCCAAGAATCATGACACCATAAGTCTGATAGAAAGAAGTTTGGACGTCAAAGTCAAGTTGATAGGAAGACATGGACTATAAAGGGAAATGGTTGCTATATATACGATGAGCCGCATGACTATGAGATATGCCCTTTACTAAAGAACCATGGTTCCATATTATAGGAATGGAAGGAGAAATATGCATAAAAACCAGGGCAAGGTTCAGACGCTACATAGTTGGGCCTATTGAATTATGCAGAGCAATCGAAAGCAATAGGAGAAGCCAAAAGAATATGGTGCACAATGTGTAGAAATCATTATCAATAGATGACCCGCTCGTGCTAAGGTCGACATAGGTGTAGAGGCCAACATCAAGTCCAAAAATAAAATTAAAAAGTTGGGTTGGGTTATAATCCAAGTAATACCCACCTCAAGATAGTCATACACCACCGAATTTCGTGTACGGAGTTTCTCATCAAGTAAGCAGTACGCTAGGCATGGGGTAGGGTAAAACACAATTTACTGCCACTTCTTTAGATATCTTTGACATAATTCTTATGAAAGAGTTCTTCTAGAAATGTCACACGATGATCGATCCTTACCTCTAACGACTCTTTTCATGGATCAAGAATGATCATGTATGGTTCCCATGATTAAGATATAAAAGATAGAAGGAAGATCTCAACTATCAGCTGTGCAACTCATGATGGATATTTAGAAGGGGGAGCGACGTTCAAAGCCACCATTGAGAGTGTGATTAAAAATAATAGTGGTAGAGTGACATTGCCACCATGTATAGAGAAAGTTCTAAAAGAAAATAAAGTCGTCATGTTTGAGGTGTTACACAGGGGTAGTGATCAGCTCAATGTTGTACTAGCCCTTCATGCGAGAAAAGAATATCTAATTGTTCATACAACAATAATACGCCGCGTTCGTCACAATATTAGGCAGGAGAGAATGCCATGACTCACCACCTTATCATGCTACATAAGTGCCATGTGGCATATAATTATCCATTTGGAAGAATAAGTATTCTAAAATATATGGAAAGATTATAGAGCCATGAAGAACTTCTTGCAAAGTCTCTAGAATATCTAGGAAAAATTCTTAAAAACCCATAGAATATTCTAAGTATGTAGAGAATTCTATAAGAAAGGTTTAATTGTAAATGTTTAGGGGCTTATGTAACAATTATGATATACACTTTATCCCCTAAGTTAGTATTATAAATAGAGGTGCATGCATATAATCTTCATAGCAATACAAAAGTCTTCTTACAAACTCTCTTGTGTCTTTCTTCATTCTCTTAGTGATCTAAGTTTGAAAAGTCTTACTTGAGATTACATGATTGTGAAAGAATCGCGAGTAAGTTGTTGAGTGCCACATGGAGTGTTTAGTTACGTCTAAGTCCGTGACAAACTGATGTCCATTTTGGCAATTTATATGTTGGCCAATGGTTAAAAGAGGCAAAAATGAACTTCCACTATCACAACTCAAATTCAAGGATCGTGATTGACATTTCGTCAGAAATTACTCATATCAAGTGAACCAATATTCATTTTAGTCAGGTACCAAATATTAATTAAAAAATTCCTATAACAAGAGATTCCTAATAATCCTTATAACCAACTGAGAAACAATTCAACCAACAAAAATATCCACCACCATCATCAACGTTTGTCACATTAGGCCTGCAAAAAGAAGAATAAATGTTAAACCCAAAAACAACATCTGAATAATTTTAGTCAGCTTGTATAACCCTGTTTTGGCTGAGCAGTTGACAACATCAGGCCCGAAAAGAGAAAAATATCAGCACTTGAATGTAGCTGACAAAATCCATACAAAATAGTTAACTTATACAAGAATTATATATATTGTGCTTATCCAAAGGATGATCAAAGATGCATATATTTTGTCCTAAATTTTTTTCTTGACACAATTTTGGAATGAGTTTCATAAGAAATTCTGTCAAATCATTCTATCATCTCAGATTTTATACTTTCCTTGATAAAAACATAAAAAACACGCACAAAGATGTTCAATTCCTAGTGATAATACCAAGCCACATATAGCAATGGCCAGAATGGTTCTATCCAAGATAAATTCTTGAATCATTATTATTTGCATTATTGACTATAAAGGGACCTGAAGGAACATTGCTTCCAAATAGTCCCACACGATATTGTTCATCCAACACAAGACCTCGATGGAAATCCAAGGTGGCTAAAGACACGCTCTAAGGAGGATTCTTTCATGGAACTCCTCTTAGGATCGAATTCACTAATCAGACTTAGGGATAAACAAAAATAAAATCCAAGTAAAAAGATGAGACATTTGCTTCTTTTCGTATGTGCCAATAATGAAAAGATGACATATATATAGAGAAAACATTTGATGAATAGAAAGGATATCAAGACATTAATAAGGATAAAAGAGTCATAAATCCCTTCTCATGGAGATTTCTTCAAGGGAGTGTAAAAAAATCACGCCAGATAAGTTTAAAAGTAGATGTACAAAACAAGAAGTGTTAACTAGGCTTTGAGATAGATAGTATTTGGGACTTTAATAATTTCCATAGTAAGAACACTCAGTTAGACCTTTTTATGCTTGAACAAATCCAAAAACAATTCTCAAAATTTTGAAATAAAATTTACTTCAAGATATTTATGGACAACCAAAAACTTTTCCAAGTTCGAGATATTATAGATTCATCTTTTTAAGGGACGGATGTATTTTTTGTCCACCCTTTTTAGAGTTCTAGAGCTGTATGACCATAAAAATTCCTAGTTGGGAGCATTTTCCCCTTCAATAAGTCCACATATCATGAGTGTTTATCGAAAAAATGAGTACAAAATAATCGATAGATAAACAAGAAAAGTGAGATGTGATTATGAAACAAGAATTCATAAAACTAGAAGAAAAGAGGAAGTTAAACCACAAGAATGTTGAATTCCAAAATTGAGAAAAAGAGAATTCTTCAATACATAATACCACTAAAACATTTGGTTCCATGAGCTATCTGAGCATCTTGATGTCTTCTAAAGTAAAATTGTCGATCAACATATCTCCAAGACTATGGTACAATAGTAACATCCGATGTAGGCATACCAGTAGACGCTGGTGCAGTTCCTTCACCGCTACTTGATTGCTGAAAATTACTTACTTGTAATAAGGTCATCTATTAAAAAGGACCTTTCTTGGGAAACCTGAGAGGGTGTTATCTCTATTGCATCCACATATCGAGGTTGATAAGACTCTAGTGGCACGGATGTGCCACTAGGTGTATGAGTTGTAGACTTTAGAACAAAATCATAAATACATGCCAGACCATCAACTATTAAAACCTTCCTAATGAAGTCTATGGGTGGCACCAAGAACATGTTGGTTCCATCATTAAGTTCTGCAACCCCAACACGATCTTTGAACTCAGGCAAGAAACATATAATGATTAACCCGAAACATCTTAATAGTGTTTAGTCGACTTGTCTAACCCCATTCCTTCTAAGTTGTTGACTACATCAGGGCTACAAAAAAGAAAAATATAAGCACTTTAATGTAGTTGAAAAAATCCATACAAAATATTTAACTTATATAAGAATTATATATACTGTGTGACTTCAAAGAAAGATCAAAGATGCATAAATTCTATCCTAACAACTTCTCTTGACACAATTTTGTAATTAGTTTCATAAGAAATTCTGTCAAATCATTCTTCCATCTCAGATTCTATACTTTCTCTGATAGGAACAGAGAAAGCATAACTCACAGATGTTCCATTTGTGGCGATAATTCCACGCCATATATAGTCATGGAAAGATTATATATGCATGTTTTATCTTTATTTGGATTAGCACAATATGTAAAATTCTTATACAAGTTAAATATTTTGTGTGTAGTTTTTCAACTATTTTAAAGTGCTGACATTTTCTTTTTCCAGCCCCAATGTGGTGAACTGCTCAACCAAAAGAGTGCTAGAATTATGTATAAGTTTAATTAATTATATCATATGATTTCATATTATACTAAAAGATGGAAGCCACTAAGATAAAAGTTAAAATACCATTTTACCCCTATTCTAATTTAAAATTTTATAAACTATCGAAAAAGTGAAATATTAATTAATAAAACTGTTTCCAAAACCTTTTCACCTCCTAACATTATTGCAACTTGAAGAGTAATAAAGTACTCATATTAATCTACAAGTTAAAATATCTTAATTGCATGAATTTAGTTTGAACTGATAATAAGCATGATATTGGTAAATATCATGGCAAAACTTTTCATATATCGGAAGAATATCGGCAATTTAAAGAATAGTTAATATTTATTCAACTTAATGAAATCCCATTAAATATTAAATAATTTCAAGATGTTGTCAAACCTTTTGTTTTCCATCATTTTGTATCAATCAACTAATGATGTAATTATATTGAATTTTGCTCATTAAACATCCAATATAAAAAGATATCAAAAAATTCATCATCCAACTATACAAACTAATCAGGTATGTAACAATTTACCCTCAATTTGTTAATTCTACATTTTCATTGCTCATTTTTTCTTCAAATAGTAAAATTGTGATGCTTTTTATATTCTATGTAAATTTTATGAGATGACACTTTGTTGTTTGTTATGCGAAATAGAAAAATACTCTTAGGGTTTATTATAGTTTTTTTCAATGTAGTAGTGATAGTTGATAAAGGGTTGTCCTTCAAGTTCTTAGTTTAATAATCAATTAGTCAATTCCTTTATGTTTAGTGTGACAAAATTGACAGAATCATGATCACTTATATGATCTGCCTGATATTATAAATTCTATGGTTTGTTTTATACCTGAATAAAGTTATAAAATATAGAATTAGTTTGTTGAGGGAGAAAGAGAGCAACATTGAGGAATTACGAGCTTTTCTTTGTTCCTAATTTGTTGTTTTAAATTGTCTGCTCTTTTCAAGTTAAATATTGCATTGTTTTATTTTTTGATAATATTGTCCTATAATATGTTTTACCAAATTCATCTTTTACAATATGTTTAGATTAAAATTGATAAACGTGCAACACACGTTTTGAGAACTAGTTATTAATATGAAAGATGGACAGATAATTGTTCTCGTCTTAATGAAGTAATTGCTTCAAGTTTTAAAAACTAGGGAAAGTGTACGTACTCTATAGTATTAATTAAGGTCGCAATTTTACGTCATTGATATACACAAGTAAACAAAATGGCGAGATGTATTTTATGCATCATGATTAGAATCCTCTTAAAAACTATAAAGGTTCTTTGATTCAAAAAAATGAGTTCACTCAATCCTAGGTTTGACACATGAGTAGAGGTCACGTTTACGCGCCTTGAAATATGTATAGATGAGTTGAGTCACAACTTTGTGTCTTAGTTAAGACTACTTAAATTCAATAATTTAAGTGAAACATATGCAAACAATTTATCCAAGATTAATTTTAGTAAAGTAAGAGTTGATAAAAGCGACTGTGTTAGAACTATGGGATCCAGGGGTGCCTTTTACCTTTCCTATATCAACAACATTTCTTATCCGGTCCTTCATTTTTGCTGACCAAATAAAGGAGTCATTTCCTTTTGATGAAGGATTTAAAAAGTGTTCTTGGAACACCATAACTCAATTTCATTTGTGACTCTGCGGCTCATGTTCTCATAGAGTTTAATCATTCTAACGAATCTAAAAAAAAAAAATTAAATAGGAAACACGTGCAATGCACATGCCCTAAAATTACTTTATAAAGATATATAATCTAAGCAGACGTGACCACTTATAACTTTGGATTCACATAATCCTCTATTTGAAACTATCACCTCCTCTACTAGAAAACTTAAAAAACATATCATTCACAAAGCTTTACTTATTGAATTGCCTCTTCTTCTCTGGTGCAATCAACAATATATCTTCTCTCTTTTCTTGTTTGGTTGAATCTCGAATATGTAGTTTTGTGTTGAACAACTTTGTAGGGTTTTCATAATGGTGATGCTGGGAGAAACACTGACAAAGAATCTATGGTTGGGTTATCTAGCCCATGACTTGACCGATCACAATTTAATGTCTCTGTTTAAGATGTAAGGCCTACTTGATAGCGCAACCTCATATTCCTCTCATAGGTTTGGTTGTTTCTATTTCTGTAACATAAAGAACTCTAAGGAGGCTAAAATCTCCCATCAAGGATACTTTTTCATGAATTTTCACTTAGGATAAAATTATCAAAGCCGGTTTGCATTTTTGTGTTTATATTTTTTTTTAATTCAAATGGAGTTTTGTTGCTTGTCATCAAGTATTTGTTAAAATTTGTTTGTAAAATCGTCAACATTGTGCTTTCCTATCATCAATATGAAGTGATTAGCTTTCTCTGCACATTTACAATAAAAGTAAACTAGCCAAAGTAGTTTTGTGATAATAATAATAAAAAGAGTAGAAAATAAAAAGAAGATTCTTATTGTAAAGAAAGAGAACAGCTTACCAAGAAACTAATGTCTTGAATAGAAAGGAAAACACGCATAAACTAGAGGGTTGAATTTGTCTATTTATCTATATAACTAAAGTAGATATGACCAGTTATAAACACGCAGCCTCAATTTTCATATTTACCCCAAGAAACTCCTAATATCTATTGGAGATGTAGGTCTAAGCCAATTCTGCACTGCCTGTATTTTTTGAGTATCAACTTTAATTCTCTCTCCACACACAATGTGGCTATGAATGCCACAAACTCAAGCCAAAACTCACATTTCAAGAACTTAGCATACAACTCTCTATCTTTTAGAGTCTGGAGAACTATTCTAAGATGACTACCATGATCTTCCTCATTCCTTGAATAGATTAATATGCCATCAATTAATACAACAACAAACATATCTAAATAAGGCTTGAATACTCTATTCATAAGATCCATGAATGCCACAGGCACATTGGTCAAACCAAAGGACATAACAAGAAACTTATAATGACTATAACGGGTTCTGAAAGTTGTCTTTGGAATATCACATTCCCTTACTCTTAACTAATGGTAGCTAGATTTGAGATCTATCTTAGAGAAACAGGTGGCACCCTAAAGTTGATTAAAGAGATCATCAATTCTCAGAAGAGGATAGTTATTCTTGATGGTAACCTTGTTCAACTGGAGGTAATCTATTCACATCCTAATGGAACCATCTTTCTTTCTCACATACAAAATTGGAGTGCACCAATGTGAGACACTTGGTCGAATAAAACCATTATCAAGGAGATCTTTCAACTGTTACTTAAGCTTTTTCTACTCTGCTAGTGCTATTCTATATGGCGAATAGATATAGGACGAGCATCTAGAAGAATGTTTATACCGAAGTCTATTTCTCTCTCAGGAAAGACTCCAGGAAGATTATTTGGAAAGACTTCTGAAAACTCTTTTACTACTGGAACTGACTGAATATAAGGTATCTCAATACTAGAGTCATTAACTCCGACTAAGTGATAGACACACCAATTGGAGACTAACTTCCTTTCCTTAAGGTACGAAATAAAACAACTCTTAGGCATTGCTAAACTTCTTTTCCACTCTAAGACTAACTCATTTGGAAACTGAAACTTGACAAGTCAAGTTCTATAATAAACTGAGCCATAATTGGCATGAAGCCAGTCCATACCAAGAATGACATCAAAATCTACCATGTGTAATTCATCTAAATCAGCCATGGTGTCCTTGTGATTGACGAAAATCATACAATCACAATATACTCACTTAGCCAAAATAGACTCCCAAAAAGGAATAGAAACACAAAAGGGTTCACAGAGTTTCTTAGGAAAAACATCAAACTTATTTTCAACATAAGCAGTTACAAAATATAAACTTGTTCCTGGGTCTAGCAAAGCATAAATATCAAAAGTAAAATCTTTGATCATACTAGTGATAACATTTGGAGAGTTCGTGCCCTTGGCAAGTAGTGATCGCATAAGGATGGTTTGTTCCTTTGCCAGTATTAAAAGTAGCTCCTCTAGGTGCAACTTTGTTTTGTGGAGCAACTGATAAAGATTGGGTTCTATTGCCTAGATTCCCACTACCTTCCCAGTTCCTGGGGAACTCTTTCATGCAATGACCTTCTTGTCCATACTTGAAACAACTTGTAGAGCCATTGCAACACTTGCTCAGGTGGGTTCTACCAAATTTAGCACATGCAGGAGCCCAGTTACCTCCTTATCCCACACTACCTTGAAACTATGCAAGTCTAGTTCTGAAGTGTTGGGAATTCTGACGATTATACTCACTTTTGTTTCTGGGTGCAGGTGCATTAGAAGATGATGGTGCAGGCCCCTTTTGCTTTTCCTAAAAGGATGAACTGTTCACATTAATTTCTGCTGCCCGGACTCATTCCTTGTCTTAGCATTCTTTTTTCTAAACTTCTCCATATCCCTCATCTTCTCTTTCTCAACTTACTGCACATATACCATTAACCTCGATATATCCATGTCCCTAATTAGCATCGCTGTCCTGCCCTTTTTTCTTAATAGACAGGACAATCAAGCAACAAACAGACTCATTTTACTTCTCATATATGCAGCCGTCTCCGAAGCATAAAGGGATTGCTGGGTAAACTTCAACCCATACTCATGAACACTTAGTGACTCTTGCTTAAGGGTAAGAAACTCTAGCACTTTGGCCTCTCTCAGTACTCAGGGAAAGAGATGCCTTTAAAAGGCCTCCTCAAAACATGCCCAACTCGCAGGTGGTGCTCCCTCAACTCTACCCTTCTTCCATTGGTCAAACCAAGTCCTAGCAACATCCTTTAATTGATATGCAGCTAGTTCTACTTGCTCAACATCGACAACGTGCATAACATCAATACCTTCTTTAGTTCCTTAACAACAAAGTTCTCTGGATTCTTAGTAGTGTTCGAACCAGTGAAACTTAGAGGACTCATCCTCAAGAACTCACGGATCATCGAAGTGCCAGCCTCTTCTTGTCGAGCCCCTCTTTATTGCAAAACCTGGTTAGTCATAACTTGACTTAGCATCTTTACCGCTTTCCTGAACTCAATATTAGTAACTTCTCTGTAGGGTTGCACTTTCGATGCATTAGGTACCCATTGATCCTTAACATTACGCCTATCAGGACGACCTATGGCAGCTCTTTGTAGAGGAATGATTATCTGAAAACATGCGCAAGAATGAATTAGAAGAAAATTTTTAGAGATTAAACTCAAATGCACAAAATTAGTATGAAAAAAGTAAAATTTTCCTAAGTGTCACTGCCTCCTAATTATAGATGTGGCGTGCTTCACACCGATAACTAGGACTTTACTGACATGACTTCATAGACTCCCTAGGACTCATGAACATGTGCTCTGATACCAAGTTTGTCATGGGCCGAGCCTACACCCTGGGTGGACAGGCACTCGAGAACCATTGCTGCCCCTAAGTGAACCCTTCATCTAGCTTACTTACTTAGCATAAGACTCTTAGCATTATTACAATGATCAAATGCATTTCTACTCAACTGTTAAATAAAATAACAAAATGTTTAAAGGTCAAACATTCAACTTGGCCAAAGTTGCAACTCAAGTCTTAACAAAAGAATAATAATGTAAAGACAATTGAACTACTGATTGTATATGAATCCTTTAAAACAAGGAGAGATATCGGGACAAGACCTCCGATCATCCTAACAATGAAATTCTAAAAGCAAATGATAAAAGGAGCCATCCGAGAAACTAGGAGGCTCACCAACAGACTATGAGTGGTCAAATAGATCAACAAGGCACTGGATGATTATCCTGGTTACTTGTGACTGCATCATAAGATGATGTAGGCTAAATGGCATCAATACATTGAATATACGAGTATGCGAGGGAAAAACTAAACATAACATTAGCTTGAAAGGAATCTAAAGAAATAGTAACCTTGGCTTTACTCAACTCATGAATAACTTAACTCAATATACAACAATAAAAAACATGCAATATATGGAAAGTTTGTAAAACAATGGAAAACAACTTAGTTCGTTAAAGAAAATGCAATAACAAACTTAACTTTACTCATATAATAAAGTAATATAGTTTTTGTGGGAGTTTCTCTAACCTGCAACCACCACTATGAGCTTAAGTGGTGGTACAACGTCTTGCCCATGCTGATAGAACTGTCATATACTTTGTCATCATATAGGACGTCTTAACTAAGTGGATCCACTAGTCTATGCTAAAAAGCTCTCAAGGAATCATCTAAAAAGTATGAACCTTTACTACACATGATGGCTGCATGGTTTATGGATACTTCAGTTATTATGAACTCGCATCCCCATATCGGTGTTCAATACTACTCCCAAAAATATAGCTCATATGTTTTTAAAATAAACTTCTTTCTTTGGTTTGACATAATTATTCTAAACTTAGCTTAAAAGTTCTCTTGGAATCGATGTTCCCTTTCTTGCTCAAATGTGAAAACATTTTTAACTCTTGGGAATACTTAGTTCCTATATAGGCTTTGAAGAAATGAACTCTTACTCTTACTTTTTACTGAACTCGGAGCTTACTGAACTTAGACTTTCGGCTTGGCCAAAGTGGAAACAAATATGATTGGTGCATGGGTCATCGAACCCAACGCTATGAGAGTCTCACATACCTTGTAGGATTGAATCTTTGGCAAATTCCGCAACCAAAATCACAAGAACTTGACGAATCTTGAGCTTCTCTTCTCCTTTCTCCTCTTTTCTCTTCTCTCAAAACCCTAGCGTATTTCTTAATTGTGTAAACTGAACTAACTCAGTTTAGACCCCAAATAAATTACTAGAAATGGATTTAAGCAATTGGGTAAGGAAAAGACTAAACAACCCTTCAAAAATAGGGATTAGACTTTCCATATTTGAACAACCCAACTTCAAATTGGCCTATCTCACTCATACGAACTCAGAATCGCACAAACTCGGCGGTGTTGGAAATAATATTCCAAGATATTTCATACGATATCTAGAAACACATCTAACTCATCCTGAGAAAAGAGTTATGGTCATTTGAAGTTGACCAAAAACCCAAACTTAACATAACTTAACAAATTTCCATATTTTTCATCTTTTCCTGAAATGACTACTCCCAACTCTATTTCTTTCTAGTTCTTTCAATTAGTGAGATGCTACAAGGAAACTCAAGTTTTTAATTTTTAAGTTTTTTTATTTGAATAATGGTTGTTAAATGTGTAGGTTGAAAATTCAAAAGTTGGGAGAAATGGGCAATTAGGCGAGCTCAAGTACCCTTCGGTGAGTCGCCCAACAGTTCGACGAGCACGGTGTGGATCACATTTTTTACAAACCAAAGGGTTGAATTTCTGGTAACTTCGGGTAGAAAAATTTCCATTTGGTGCATTTCCGAGTGGGTCGGCGACATAAATAGCATCGCCGATCAAGACGCGTACTGAAGGGTCAAGAGGTTTTTCGACCATTTTAAATTCAAAACTCTCCTTTATTTTGGATTTTTTGACTCTTGCATTTTTACACCCTCATTTTAGATCATACCTCTTGTCAATTTTGTGTGTGGGAATCGTCACATGGTTGGATAGTATCTCTCTTGCATGCTATCTCCGCTGCATGCGCTCGATATTTAGTTTTTATTATGTTTAGTATTAATCAAAAAATAAATTGGCTGATGAAGAAATTAAAGTCGATTTCCATGGCCTCCCATGTTAATAAGAGGAGTTTTTATTTTGAAGTTATTATTTAATTTGTTTATTTTTATTCATATTTATTTAGTACTAACATTTTTACTAAGTGTCTTTGTAGGTACCTAGAGTTGTTTCCAATTTAAGCTATTCGAATGAAATTTGAATTATATTATTTATATCGATCTTATGCAAACTTTAGGTCATGTCTAATAATATTGTTTTATTTTTTTATATGTGTATATTGCATGTTTATTATAGTTGTCTATTATTTTTATCTCCTCCTCAATTTAAAAAAATGAATTTAGTCAAAACCCACAATTGTGAATTTCGAAAGATGCCTAACACCTTCCCTTTGGAATTACTTGAACCCCTTACCTACAATCTATTTGTTTCATAGAGAATCTTTTATGTTAATTAATTTATTGGTTTCCTAATTTTTCCTTAAATTAAGGGGCGACTCCTTTACAACTTGTTTTTCTTAAAATTCCTTTATAACTGAATTAATTTTTTATTTTTTGAGTCACCACAATGTTTCTCCTTATTTGAATAAAGTAGGGACGTAAACAGAATGACTACTTATCTGGAGATATAGAGGTTCTAACCATTATGAGTTCTTTTTAAATTGAGGAGTCATTCTTATATTGTCTTATTCATTATATATTGTATATTTTTTATTCGCATATTGTGGTTGTTATTTATTCATTATTTGTTTAATTATATGTATGTTGGCATTTCATCATGAAATATTTCCATCATTCGGCATTTTTATTTCTTACTTAATGGATGATTATGCGTGCCGCATTCGTTTGTTATCCAAATTATTTAGTTGGGTACCCTGGGGCAATGTAGTTTGCTACTAAAAAACTGCTAAAAAATGACGGACGGTGTCGTTCCGAAAAGCGAAACCATTGCTACACTGTCCATCGCATTTTAATAAAAATAATTATTTTTAAAATTATTTTACAAAAAGCGACGGATGACATCTCTTAGTCCGTCACTTTTTTCCGCATATTTTTTTGCAAGATATATATATATATATATATATATATATAATTAATAATTATTTATTAATATAAATATAGACGCTGTCCGTCGCTTTTGAATTATTTTATGATACTTATTATTTTTTTATGGAAGCGACAGACATCATCTTTATGTACGTCGCTTCTTGGTCAAATTATTTTGTCAAATATTTTAAATAAGAGATGGACAACGTCTCTATGTCCGTCACTTTTTGGTCAAATTATTTGGTCAACTACTTAATAAAAAGCAATGGACTTAGCAACACTTTTCGTCGCTTTTCAATAAATATCTGATACTTACAGACGTGATTTCCCCCATTTCTTATTTTTCACATTCTCTCCTCTCCTTCTCTCCACTCTGCCGCCGCCGCCACTTCGTCTGTTGTTGCCACCGATTGGAGTCATGAGGACCTACCGCCATGAGCCTCACATGCCGGAGCTACCGCCACCGCCGCCTTCCCCTCTCTCTTCATTCTCTCCTTCTTTAAGTTTAGGGTTTTATTTATCAAAAAAAAAAATCAATTTGAGCCATATTTGATTTTGTTAGTTATTTAATTGTAATTAGTTTATTGATTGTTTGTTTGAATTAGGAATGATTAGTTAGTGAGTGAATTGAAAATTTTAATGACAGGGTTAGTTTGAATTTGGGTATTTTAGGATTTGTTTGAATATGGGTATTTCTTGAGTTAATTAGTTTGATTTTGGGATTGAAGTATTAGTTTGAATTTGGGTATTATTTGAGTTAGTTTGCTATTCGGATTTAGGACTAACTAGAGTTTGAATTATTATTGAGATTGTAGGACTAATAGTTTGAATTTGGGATTGGGAATAGCTAACTAGTTTGAATTTAGGATTCCAGCACTAGTTAGATTTTGGAATTTTAGGACTAGTTTGAATTTGTGATTTTAAGATTAATTTGAATTTGAAATTTAGGACTAGTTTTAATTATACTTGAGATTTTAGGACTACTAATATTTTGAATTTGGGATTTTAGCACTAGTTTGGTTTTTGAATTCTAGGAGTACTTTGAATTTGTGATTTTAAGACTAGTTTAATTTGGAATTTAGGACTACTTTGAATTATTTTTCAGACTTTAGGACTAATAGTTTGAATTTGAGACACTAGCTAGCTAGTTTGAATTTGGGATTTTAGAGATTTGAATTACAACTTAATTAGAACATATATTTAATTAAAACTTGAATTTACTATAAATTGAACTTAATTAGAAATATAAACTTGAAATGTTGTTGACTTTAATTTATTATAACTCAATTTTTATTCTTATTAGAACTTGGATTTTATTTGAACTTAATCAGAATTTTGTAGTACTTGAAGATCTTATTGAACTTAATTAATTTGGACTTAATATAAATTAATTAGAACTTTATTAAACTTAATTAATTTATAGTAACTTGAAAACTTAATTAGGAATTAATATAAACTTAATTTTTAACTTAACTAGAACTTGAATTTAATTTGAACTTAATTAATTAGTATTCATTAATTAATTAATCTTTAACTTTGTAGATCTTGAAATGTAGTATTTATATTAATAATATAAATTATTTTAATCTAGTAGAATTATTATTAAATTTGTTTATATAATTGAATATCTATATATTTGTAGATGGATCATCGTTTGTGGATGCATTATATGCATTATGAAATTACTGCTGGTTTGAAAACTTGAGTTTATTGACGGTGTTAGAAATTTTACTGAACATACAATGACCCTTGATATTTTCAAGAATAATAGATTGATTAGGTGTCCTTGTAGTGCATGGTGCTTAAAATTTTTTGAACCGGATATAGTCATAGTTCATTTGTACCGTAATGGATTTAAGCCTAGATATTTTGTATGGATTGATCATGGAGAAAGAGATGGATTGAATGGTATGTTCTATAATTCGATGATTGTAGATGAATATAATATGCTTGCACCACATGGTCAAATTATGGTTGAACATGATGATACGGTTGAACATGATAGAGTTCAAGAAATGATCAATGGTGGTTTCAAGGTTCAAGGTGGGATGGAACCTGAACAATATTTTGATAAAGCTCCTAAAGATGAAGCAAGAGGCTTTTATGATCATTAGAAGAGTCTAGTTGTCCACTCTGTGAAGGGAGTCCTCATTCTTCTTTGTCAGTTGCAGTTAGATTAATGAGTATTAAATCAGATTGGAATGTTCCTAATGTGGCTATGGACTCAATGATTGATCTTTTGGGTGAACTAGTTAATCTGGAGTTTAACACACCTAAGAACTTCTATCAGGCAAAGCATTTGGTTTCTAAGTTAGGATTTGATGTATGATAAAATTCATTATTGTGTTAATGGTTGCATGCTGTTTTACAAGGCTTATACTGAATTGGAAAATTGTAAGTTTTGTGGTCATGCTCGTTATAAGAGGACTTCGATTGGAAAGATGGTCCCAGTTAAGGCAATGCATTATCTACCTCGCATTTTTAAGTTAAAGAGGTTGTATACATCGATGAGGTTTGCCCCACATATGAGATGTCATCGTGAATATAGAAGGCCGCCGGGTGTCTTGTCTCATCCATCTAATGGTGAAGCATGGAAGAATTTTGATAATGTATATCCTGATTTTGCTAGTTAACCAAGAAATGTTAGATTAGGGTTGTGTGCATATGGCTATGGTTAAGCCCAAAGCCATCTTTTCATTAACTTCATGGTGTTGAACATAATTGGACCAAACAAAGCACATTTTGGGAGTTGCCGTATTGAAAGGACAATCTTCTACGACATAATCTTGATGTGATGTACATTGAAAAAATTTATTTTGACAATTTGTTTAGAACAGTGATGGATGTTAATGGTACGACAAAGATAATCCAAAAGCTAGAATGACATAAAGGTATATTGTAGGAGAAAAGAGTTATGGCTGCAGGAATTACAAAATGGTAAAACACTTAAGCCCAAAGCCAACTTTTCATTCATATTGGATGAGAAACGTGAAATTTGTGAGTAGGTTAAAAATTTGAGGATGTCAAAGGGCTATGCTTCAAATTTAGGAAAGAAGACATATATGAATGAAGGAAAATTTATAGGTATGAAAAGTCATGATTGTCATGTGTTCATGGAAACTTTAATTGCTATTGCTTTTAGCCATCTACCGGAAAGGATATGGAAACCAATCACAGAGATAAGTCTTTCTTTCTAAAGATTTGTATTCTGGAAAGTTGTTGGAGAGTAGTTTAGACAGGATGGAAGAAAATATTCTTGTTATTACTACTAAGTTGGAGAAGATATTTGCATGTGGTTTCTTTGATGTGATGGAGCATCTTCCAATTCACCTTGTACATGAGGCCTGCCTCGAAGGTCCGGTTCAAACAAGATGGATTTATCCATTTGAGAGGTATACATTTGAAATATTCACCAAGTCTTTTATTAATGTATATATACATATATACATGCAGAAAAATTGACAGTTCCAAACAATTAAGTAAAGGGGAAAGATCGAAGGATCAATTGTTCAAGGTCATATTGGGAGAGAAACAGGTGATTTTTATTCTTATTACTTTGGTGATGATGTGTCATGTAGGAGAAATAGGCCCAATTGCAATGATGAAGGCAATATTGATCCTTCATTTCTATCGATATCAATTTTTAATCAAAATGGTCGAGGATCTAAAAAGCATGGAAACTGAGTCTTCACTGATATGGAAATGCAATCAGTTGTGACATATATTTTGCTTAATTCTCCAAATATTTAACCATATATCAAGTAAGTGTTAAAAATATGCTATCAAACTACATACTAATAAGTGCTCATAAACTTACGAAATACTTGAACGTAAAATGATCAGCTTGTTCGTAAACACATGGGGTAATGAAGACATCTATATAAAATTTTCCAAATGGCTAACAAACTCTGTAAGGGTGCAATCACTAAGTATTTAATAATATATCCATTTTATACTAAATTATATTACTTGAAATAACAATCACGTAGGTTTACGATGAATACTCAAGTGTCTAACATTTTAAATTAGTGAAAGAAGTAGCACTTAGACTTGAATGTCAAGTACTGGCAATGAACAAGTATCGTTTCAATGATTTTAAGTTTCAAACTGAAGAAGTTTCTAGAAACAAGAAAACAAATAATATAGGTGTCTACATACAAAGTGATGTTGCTGGTACTGGTCAAACTATTGAATATTATAGTGCCATTCATGAGATTAATGAAGTGAGGAATTCAGGTTGGCCTAAGAAGAAGATTTTTTTGTTTTGGTGTAAGTGGTTTAACACATTACATAGAAGCACAGAGATGGTCAATCAATATAATATAATTGAAGTTAAGCACACAAGGAAATACAGAAGTTATGATCCTTTTATTAATGCACAAAATGATAAACAAGTGTACTATGCTCCATATCGATTGCGTAGAGACAAAGTTGATTGGTGGGTTGTTATAAAAACTATGTTTGTGGGAAGAATTGAAATTGACAATGTCTTAGATGTGGTGTATCAAAATGATGTTTTAATTATTCATCAATAGGTTGATGTTGAATTGGAAAGCATGCTACAACATCCACAACACATATTAAAAGTATATGATGATGAGATAATGAATGTTGATGAAGAAATATCCATGAATGAGGAAAATGAATCATTTGATTACAAAGAGTAGGATGATAATGAAAATGAAACAACTGAGGAGGAAGAATGGGAGAATGATGGAATTAAAATAAGCGAGGAGGAATAGTGTAGAATGAAAGCTAGTATATATGTCAGTTAATTTATTTTGCTAATTTTATTTAATTTGTGATTTTTATATATTATACATGTAAATTTGCATACAGATGTCATCAGGCGGTGGCGGTTATAGTCATCGTGAGCATCTTGGAGTTAGCCAGACTAAACAAGTTAAAAAGAAGAAGTTATCTAGGAGACCCATAGATCATGATGATATTCCAACATCTATTTCCTCTACGCCAGAGCGTATCAGTTATGATACTCATTTATTTGCTATTCCATTTGGTACGGCAGATCTTCAGGCATATTATTCTAATTATGGTTGACTAGTCGGTGCTTTCTCTACTTCTAAGGCATTGCCTCCACAGCGCTACAAGGACCTACCTTAACAAGCTATTCATCAACCACGACCCTTATCGATAGGTAGGATATCAGATGGTACTCTATCTCCCATAGGTACATCTCCTTAGTTATCTTCCATGAGGATTGGAGATTCTAGTAGCGATCAGTCAAATGCTATTGCCAGTACACCTCCATTGACTTAGCGTTTTATGCATCCTGGTGTATCACCTTCATCTACAGCTGCACCTAGTGCTACACCAGATGATGAGATGTCTGCTCTAGCTCCTGGCCAAAAGGACATACTTGGTAGAGTCATGATTGAGTCGGATGGATCATCGTAAGTTTGATTTGTTATCTATTTGTAAGTTTATTTTATTTATTTTGTATAATTTAATATATTATTCATAAACTAACATATATTTTATGTGTTTTGCAGGTGGCATCCTGCAAAGGATGCTGCCCAGGCTTTAAAAGACTGTGTCAGAAGACTTTATACACATGCTTATCACTTTTGGAGCGAGATTCCAAACAGTATATGCCAGGAGATGTTTAATAAATTTAAGGTATATATTTTTTAATTAAGCTTAGTATACTTTACTTTTTTTTTACTATTGATCTAATTAACTCTATTCAAATTTTTTTTCCAAACTATGTGCAGTAGGGAGTCAAGGTACAATTTGGTCATTGCAACCACATTTGAGAGAAGGGCATCAACCAGACTATCTAGCATGCTAAAGAAAGTTCGGGATACTGATCAACGTCTGGGTTGGATGTTGCCTCATGTTTTTGATGAATTGCGTTTATATTGGAACACATATAAGCTTAAGGCAATGTTAGAACAAGACAAAAGGGCTAGAGGCAGTCTTAAGGGTGGCACGTTGCACACCAGAGGTGCAAAGACTGTTGGAACAATTACAATAGAGATGGTAAGTTCTAATTCAAACTTTTAAATAAATAATTACTTGATTCATATGTATCGCTATAAATTTCAATTTTTATTTATAGGAAAAATAATTGGGGTGCACTCCCATTGGACCAGAGGTTTTCAAGAAGACTCATGTGAAGAAGAAAGAAAATAAGTCGGATCCGGATGTGCGGGTAGAGGAAAGAGCCAAACAAACTTTGTAAGTTATTTAATATGAATAATAAATATTAATAGTGTATATATTTATGATATGTATATATATATTGATGCCAATTTTTATATTTAATATGCAGAATGCTTTTCATCTGTACGTCGCTGAGAATCTAGATAGTTTAGTCCAAATGACACCTGAACTGTCCACCCAAAGTTGGACAGAAAAAGTGGTAGTGTTGACACACAAAGGTAAAGTTTATGGTCTAGGCTCTTGAAACAATGTAAGAATACTCCAGTCAGGCTTACAAGGTATTGGATCATCACGTCAAGCCGACGCACTTGATGGTGTAGTTGAACAACAAAGCATGAGTGAGAGTGTTCAGAAGATCAAAGAACAAGTGTTGAACTTCGCTCGTTGACCTACAACTGTGGCTCCTGAGGATACCGACGACGACAGTGATGAGGAGGATGATGATTTTGTAGATGCCACTCCCTAGTTTAGGTCTCTTTTAATATATAAACTTTTTGAAATTTTGAAACAAATTTTAAAAGATTTTACAAGTCTATATATTGTTATTTAGATACTTTTGAATGTTAATTTAAGTTTGTTGTTTTATGTTCTGTGTTGCTTGTTTATAATGTTGTGTGTTTGATTGGGCTAAATTAATTTGAATTGCATTTACATGTGGGCAGCAGAAACTTGCAACTTCCAATTTCTGCTGTCAAAAAATTTGTAGAAAAAGCGACGAAAAGGGTGATTTTGTCTGTCGCTTTTTTAGGTTTTATTTTTTAAAAATCCCAGAAAAGTGACAGACAATGTCATTTAGTCCGTCGCTTTTTTGGATTTTTCAAAAAAATAATTTACAGAAAAGCGACGTTTTCAAAAATAAAATTTCTAAAAAAGGGATGGACTGCATCACCTTTTGGAAATAAAAAAGATTGAAGATTTAAAAGAAGCGACAGAGTCCATCCCTTTTGTTGAAAAAATTCCTGAAAAAAATCAAAAAGCGACGTAGTCCATCGCTTTTTTGGAACACATTCCATCACTTTTTGAAAGTGTCGACCCAAAAAGTGACAAACATGACTGCGTCGCTTTTTCGTTGATTTTGACCAAAAAAGCGACGCAATCCGCCACTTTTGGCCATCATTTTTCAACAGTTTTTTAGTAGTGGTTGGCCACATGATGGCTAACGGTCGCTAACTTTCCCAGACCAAGTTGTCCACTTGGGTCACCGGTCCACTTCAAATAAAGCCCTCTCATATTAAACTAGGGTACAACGATGCCCAATCCTTAATTTAGTGCATTGACCAATACCCAAAGCATGTTTGGCCCATTAGAAAGACAACCTTGAGTCCAAAATGGCCTCCGACCTAAATGGACGATCATAATTGTGTGTTTAAATTTGAAGGATGTATATGTCATTTGAATATTTATAGTCTCTTGGAGCTGGGGGTTTATTTTAATAGCTTACTCTAGTTGAAGAAGGATTTTTACAAGCTACCATTCTATCTAAAAGGTGTTGACATTTGAAAATGACAAAAAGTTCAAGAAGGAAGGGTTTTCCATGAAGGCTTAGTTTAGGATTGTACCCTTGCATGAGACTGATTATTTATATCGATTTTCCCTCATTTTTTAACCATATTTGACCCATTCACAAAATTATAAAATGTTATTGGGGAAATGGAATGTTGCCAAAGTACGTAATACATCATTCAAATTGATAGGCCTACCCTTGGCACAAAAGGGTCAAATATTTGTATAGGATGCACAATAACTATTTGTATGTCATGTGATATAATTGAGTTTGTCTTCAATCAAAACAATACTTATGTGTTTAATTAATTCTTTATGTTGTATTTTGTATTATCCATTATGAACACGAGCTAACGCTTCTAATTTTTAAGTTTTTCTTCCTTTTCTAGCGATATGTTGCATTATGTCAGAATTTGAAGGTCATTTCTCATCCGTAATTGGAAATAACAGGAGGGCTCTTGAAAATTTAGTCTTTGGACTTCACAAGACATTAATATCTAGTCAAAAAAAGGTTGCACTCATATATTTTTCGTTATGTATCTTGTATGTCGGCCCTCCTTTCACCAATTTCTCATATTTATGCAGGGAAATCATCTCGGACAATAGTCAGGGATGGTGATAATAATGTATAGTTCTTATGAATAATTTGGAGAACACACAGTTCGAAGAGACATCCAGAAAAGAATACAACAAGTGGTTACTATAAAATTGGGAGACCACATTCAACGGACAGTGCAAAGATCGATAGTTAAGAGGATACAAGAATTGCTCTGAGTTTGTCTAAATCTTGAAATTGTTTTATGTCATATTTGAATGAACTATACATATCTGATTCTCATATCAATGAGATACGTAGGCAACCCTTCTTGGGTTCGGTATTATTTTTTCCAAAAGTAAAAAAAAAAAATAGTTTGTGCATATTTTAGGGTCACATCTGCATGAACTGTGCACATTTGATTCTCATATTGATGAGATATATAGCCAGCCCTTCTTGGGTTTGGTATTCATTCTTCCAAATAATAAAATTGTCTATATATTGTAAGAGTTATGTATTCAGATTATTTGAGACAAATGCAGTTAGGAGTATGTAAAAATGTTTGATATGATGGAGAATACTGACTTTGTGGTAAACCATAGATTCTTTTGGTACCTCTCATTTGTACTTTAGTGACACGTGAAAATTCTCTTGCAGGCATTCAAGATAAGCATAAAACCAACCTTATGGTTTCATGTGCATTGTGTGGAATTTTAGATCAAAATTCAATTACATTGCACTGTTGATCTAGAACTTAGTCTGAATGTTTTTCGAGGCAAAATCCTAAGTAATGATTGGTTTGGGAAAGGATTGTAGGACTTTTTTCCTAATTGTGCCTTTTAAAGCCTACCAAATGAAATGTATCCCTTGTTTTCCCACTTTGAGCTTGGAGCCTTTTCTTTGGACCACCACATCTTAGTCATTACCCTTGTAAGTGCGTACATGCAATATCCCTCTCTCGGCCCAACCTTCTTTAGTGCACCAAAGATGTGCAGAAATAAGAGATGATCAAAATTTGAAGATGCTAAAGTCAATAGATATAACGTCTCTCAAAGTGAACAAAGCTAAAACGACTTCTCGAGAAAGAAAAAAAGAAATAAAGACAGACAAAAACACCCCTACTGAGTCAATGAAAGAAGAGAATAAAAATATTCCAACAAAAAAATGGAGAAAAATTCAAAAGAAAGGGGTGGAAAAAAGAAAGTCCCAACAAATAACGACTCAAAAGAAGTAGATTCAAAAGAAAGGGGTAAAACAAGGAGAAGCTCCAACGAATAAGGATTCAAGAAGTCGAAAAAAGGGAGGACAACAAAGAAGATCAGACGCCAAAGGCGTATCAACCGTCAAAAGCACGAATTTAGTGTGACAGTTAGGGAGGAATTAAGTCACTATTATTCCAAACAAATATCCTACCCGTCCCTAATTCTAAATTACAAGCCAATAACAAGTCCTACATGATCTCATTCCAAATGTTCTCACATTAGTGGAGATTTACATAATGGCAAAACATATGGTATTATAGTTGCATCCATTGGACATTTTTATGAGTGTGAGTGCACTTTGAAAAATGTTTTCAAATAAAATGCTTAAAATATGTGTGAAATGGGACTTTTCTTTGTTGTGAGGGAACTTGAAACATGAGGATTGGTACAATTTAAAACTTTTGTTTGAAGAAAGACGAACAAATCTTGTTGATACTTTTGTATGTTTGAGGTACCAGTTGAAGTTGTGGGAAATACCTTGAATTCATTGTTTTTTAGAAAAAAGAGAAAAAAAAAAAAAAAAAAGATGAGAAATTTACATGCAATCCTAACTGTTGGTACCATATGTAGTCAAGATTCTACTATATTCTCACATTCTTTTTCATTCAAAAAAGAAAAGGGCAAGCGCCCACCTTTAGTATCTTTCAAAGATATTGTTTTTAGATTCCTTAAATAATATTTGAATGTCCTTTTAAAATTAATTTGTACATTGTAAATGTGACACTAGGCTAATCTCGTTAATATGAGACGCCTGTTTACTTTATTGGGTCATTCGTTCCAATAATGTGACATATATTTTGTCTTTCGGCTTTGAATATTGAAAGGAATATCATTTTCTTATTTCATCATGTTCTTTGAGTATTGATCATCAACAGTATTGGAACTACATTTGACTTGATTTCTAGCTCAACTGGATAGGTAGGCACCACAACGGCTCGGTCATATACCCAATGTGATTTTGTTTTCTCCTTGTAATTAAAACTAGGACAAATTTTTTGAGATTTAAGATCTCAAAAATTAAAAATAAATGTTTTATCTCCAACAAGTCAAGATTGGAGATCATTTCGAGATTTGTCAAAAGATCTAACTAGGAATGAATTTTTGAGGAAGAACTCAAAAATTCCAACAAGTACTGTCGGAAGTTCCACAATCAAATTCAAATGATCTCCAGTATCGTTTGAAGTTCAAAGTCGACTTCAAAATCTCTAGCATCTCTATAATGGAGAAAAACAAATTTAGAATGCGAGCCACCATCTCTTAGTACAAACCCCCATTAAGACATGAGTCACAACAAAAAAAAATATATTCAAGAGTAAAATGATGGTTGCTCACATCTGTCAAAGTGATAATGCGTTTTGTACATAATCTATTCTATAGAATCTTTTCCCAAGGTTTCTTAATTAAGTCGCTAGCTAAGGCGACATTGTCTCTACTACTCATTCCTTTTCGAGTACAAAAGCATGTGAAAGCATTAAGAGGATGACACTTTCAATATAATCATCGAGCCATCCACCTTGTTACAGTTGAAAAATGATAGAGCCATCCACCTCATTACAGTAGAAAATCATCAAGACATCAACCTTGTTACAGTTGATAATCATTAGACCATCCACCTCGTTACAGTTGACAATCATCGATTCATCCACCTCGTCACAGTGGACAATCATCGATCCATCCACCTCATTATAGTGGACAATCATCAAGCCTTCCACCTCGTTACGTTGGACAATCATCGAGTCATCCACCTCATTGCAGTTGGACAATTATTAAGTCATCCACTTCGTTATAGTGGACAATCATCAAGCCATCCAACTCATTACAGTTGAAAAATTATCGAGCTATCCACCTTATTATAGTGGACAACTATAAAGTCATTCACCTCATTATAGTAAACAATCTTTAAGCCATCCACCTTATTATAGTTGGACAATCATCGAGTTTTCCACCTCATTACAGTGGATAATCATCGAGTCATCCACCTCGTTACAATGGATGATCGTCAAGTCATCCACCTCGTTACAATGGGTAATCATTGAGTCATTAGTCATTTGCATTTTTCATTTGCCCAAAGGGCCATTGCATTTTTTATTTTCCAAGAGGGTCATATCTTTTTTCATTTCTCGAGAGGTCCATTGCATTTTTCATTGCCGAGAGGGCCATTGCATTTTTGGTTTGCCAAAAGGACCATTGCATTTTTCATTTTCCAAGAGGACTATTGCATTTTCATTCACCAAAAAGGCCATTGAATTAAAGTCACATATATTCAGAGGTTAAGGATGTGCACCCTATCTATTCCGCGTTAAAGTTGGAGGAGATTTTTGTTGAAAGATATTAGCATTTAAGTTGTGTCTATTCGGAGGTGAAGGATGTGTACCGTATCTATTCCGCATTCAAATTAGAGGAGGCTTGCGTTGAAAGATATGTGCATTTAAGTCACATCTATTGGGAGGTAAAGGATGTGTACCCTATCTATTTCGCGTTCAAGTCAGAGAAGACTTGCGTTGAAAGATATTTTCATTCAAGTCACACCTATTCGGAGGTGAACGATGTGCCCCCAATCTATTTCATGTTCAAGTCGGAGGACACTTGTGTTAAAATATATTTGCATTTAAGTAACATTTATTCGTAGGTGAAGGATCTGCATCCAATCTATTCCACTTTCAAGTAGTAGCAGACTTGTGTTGAAAGATATTTGCATTTAAGTCTCATCTATTTAGAGGTGATAAAAGTGCACCGTATATATTCCGCGTTCACATCTATGCGGAGGTGGAGGATGTGCACCCTATCTATTCCATTTCCAAGTCGCAGGAGGCTGTCATTGAAGGATATTCATATTCTATTATTAGAAGTGGTAGTGTTCACATATATCCTATCTATGGATTAGTTTTATTCATTCTACCAATAGACATGCATTTATATCCTATCGATGAATTATCTTCATTCATCCTACCGATGGACATACATTTGGATCTGACCGATGGATCATTTTTATTCGTCCTACCTATGGACATTCATTTTCATCCTATGGATGGATAATCTTCTTCATCCTACCAATGGACATACATTCTGATTTTACTGAAGGATCATTTCTATTCGTCCTACAGATGGACATGCATTTATATCCTACTAAAGGATCATCTTCATTCGTCCTACTGATGGACATGTATTTATATCCTACCAATGGATCACTTTATTCATCGTATCATAAGGGATGCTACCTTTTTCCTTATTTTTGTCTCTAATAATGAGTTTTATCATTGTCTTTTCGAGAACATTTAAGAGGATGCATTCTCAATTGAGCAATAGGACTGGACTACGTCAACAAGGACGCAACACAATGTGGAACCTTTTGGAAGCAAGTTGAGGATCAACTTCGTCCACATTCCAGCCCCACTTTAATAAAAAGGTCATTTGATCGATCAAAATTAGGTTTGTCCAGATGTTTGGGACACCATTCGGTTCCACATGTTTCAGAGATTCACATAGCCTCAAAACTCATACAAACCTTGATGTGTCTGAGAATTCTACATGGAGTATGGGAAGTTGGACCTAAAAGGGAAGAAGAATGCCAGCTGATTCACACCGGTTGATCATGTGGTAGGTGCGAGGTAAAAAAGTTAAAGGCAGCAGTACATATATCAATGAGGTGTTGGGATCTACCATGAATCTGATACATTTCTTGGTGGACCGGATACAATAGAAGACCCTAGATGACCTTAAGGGGTGGTTAGCTCCACTTATTTCTGACATCATATCGTCGTAGATCTAAGAAGGGGTCCAGATTAAGAAGAAGGACCTAAAGTTGCTGCGTGGTACTGGTTCAGCTTCATTAGCAGCACAATGATACCATCCCTTAATGAGTCAACACTCCGGCATCCAAAGGTAGCTTTGTTGGGTTCTATTAATGACTAGGATAAACTAATTATTGGGGTTATCATTGATCAAGAGATGGCTATGAGGGCCTAGCAGAGCGAGACATCTCTCTCTTTCCTGGTGCTAATCAGGAATTATGCTAGCGTGCTCGAGTGCTTTTTGTGGCGAAGACGGATGTGGAAGTGACTCCCACTTCCTCAACTAACATCCGGAATTAGACATTGTTGCTTGATTCAACATATCAATGTTCTCTTTCATCTCATTCAACATCTTGTCTTGTTCTTTGATTTTTTATTGACGAGTGAGAGAAATTCATCATTTTGTACGCCATCCTTCTTCTTCCCCTTTGTACACTCTTGAAGGGGGAAGTGCTTGTCATTTTTCAAGGCCAATGCTTCCAACTCCATGAATCTTTTGGATAAAAAATCCAACTTAGCTAGCATTTCATTCCACTCCTGTTTTTTTTTTTTTGGTCTCCTTGTTAGCTTTATCCATGCTATCTAAGAGTTCAGCTACTACTTCATAGAGCTGGTGTAGCATACCACCCCTGAAAATTTGATCAACATTACTTCTATTATTGGGTCTAAGTCCCCGATAGAAACTTTCTAGTAGCACCTTATCGGCCATCCCGTGAGTGCAGCGTGGCTGCTACACTACCTGAAACTTCAGCCATATTTCCAGAAGGGTTTCATCCCCTATTTGTTTGAATGTTAGGAGGTTTTCCCTAAGGTTCAATAGTTTCTAGAAGGGGTGATCTGTTTGATATCCATAATGATCCTTCATATCCATTTTTCTGCTTCAATACACAGACAAGCAACACTAAACAAAACTATAAATTAAGAAAGTGAACTACAACTAAGAACAACAAAAATTTTACTAAACTAATAATTCTCAAATAACACCACTCCCTAGTAGCAGCGCCATTTTGATGTTTGCGTAATCAAGACACAACATCCAATGCAAGTGTCTAAGATCGTACAATAGTAAAGTAACCTTACCAAGGGTTGGGGTCGAGTCCCAAGGGAGTGGGCTTGAGAATTAATAGTTATTCATACCTAAAAAAAATTAGAATACAAACATGTTAAATCTAAGGGGTGATGAAAACGTCAATTATCAATGGGGGTTTGTCACAAGTTAACAAAAATAGCAAATATGCAAAGAGTACTAATCAAAGAGATAGGGTTCTTGGTGTGTGATAGGAATACGGGATAAACTAAACTATTAGGTACATGCTTTTGTTAATAAATTCGTTGAATATTTGTGACTAGTCTTGACTAGAGTGGGGGTAAATTCTCTCTCGAGCAACTTACCCCGAATCAAATGTGTTCCTCTTGGACACCCACTTGCCGCATGAGAATAACCTCCACCTTAGCCCACTCACTCTCTCGAGCTGAGTGTGTGGGAGAAGGATTAGGGTTCACTCTCTCGAACTGAACCTCATGTCGACCCAATCCCACCGGCCATCAATTTAGTAGTCTCAGTTTTACGACCTCTATCTTGAGAAAGCCAAAAACACAAACCTGAAATCATATTTGCAACTACAATTTCATTAAGTTCAACCACAACTACTAAACAAAAATAAATCATCAACAAGAAAGGCCCAACAGATAATCTAACCCATATTCACAAAATCACACCCCAAGAATTGGGGTTTAGCTAGACATGTAAAAGAAATAGAAATTTATACCAATCTGAGTTTGCATTCAAATGGGTATGAAGATTTAAGTCTCAAAACAAGCAAAGAGTAAAGAATCCATAAGACCCAAGTCCAATTTCTTCGAGTTGAAACCCTTTGAATCTTCAAGTTCTTCAAAACCATCTCCAAACATAGAAATCAAGTGTCTATGTTAAAAATTCTATATTAAAAATCGGATATTCAAAATCTAACGTTAAGCTACAACTCTCAATGTGTATTTAAAGTTTTCAAAAATCTGTGTCACGACAGATCATTCGGCGCTGTTAGTCGAGATCGCCGATCAACTTGACAATCTGCCCTTTTATAGGATTCATCGTCGTCTTGCTCTATCCTTCAACATCATCGTGCTTTGGATCATTGGGTGACATAGTACTTCTTTGTAGAACTGCTCGACGACACGCCGACTCCTCCTTTTCACCACCGATTTGATCCTTTCTTTTAAGGCTCAACACACTGGAACAGAAGGCAAGGTAAGACCTTTTGGAGACTCGCCGAATGGGTTCCGATATTCTCAGATCTTTATTTCTTCATTCTTTTGGTTCCTTTTGTTCCTTTTTGCTAAGTAGTATCCATGCTTTCTCTCAAACTCCAAATACCATAAACGTAAAGGTATTCATCAAATATTGAGACAAAATATGCATTTGAGGCACTTCTATCAAAATATAGCCCTAAATGAGTCTAATTTGTTGGCTCATCAAAATGTAGCAGGAGCATTACATAATCCAAATGCATCCGTTTGGAGGCAAAGTACCATATGGGCACGTAAAGGTTGTTTTCTCTTGGTCTTCCGGAGCAATGGATATTTGGTTATAACCGGAATACCCATCCAAAAAGCAATACCAATCTCTCTCAGAGAGTCGATCAAGCATTTGATCCATAAAGAGCATGGGAGTCTAACTTCTGGTAACCTATGCATACTCTCTACCTGATCACCGGTCTCATCGATACAAGCTCCCCTTTTTCATTTGGAACTACCGTGATGCCTCCTTTATTTAGTACACATTGTACCGGACTTACCCATTTGTTATGTGCAATCGGATAGATCACACCTGCGTCCAACCACTTTATTATCTCCTTTCTCACCACCTCTTGCATCGGTGGGTTCAATCTCCGTTGATGTTCAACACTTGGCTTACAATCATCGTCACGTTGAATTTTGTGTGTAAATATTGGGAGGAAGGCCCAATATGTCAGCGATAGTCCACCCTATAGCTTTGATGTGCCATCTCAACACCTCAAGAAGCAATTTTATCTGCCAATCAAGCAAATCAGCAGCAATGATTACTGAAAATGTGTTATTTGTCCACAAGAAATCATAGAGGAGATAAGAGGGAAGCCCTTTCAACTCTAGATTTGGTGGTTCTTCTGTTGATGGCTTTGTGGGAGGGCTTTCTCGAATTTTTAAATCAATGTCCAACTTTAACAGAGTCTTTGAATACCCCCAAAACCTGATGGAGCCACTACTACCACTTCATAGCCTTGAATTTTGAACTAAGCATAGTTAGTAAGCACAACTTCAAATGGCTCACTCTTACATATCAAATTTCTCACACTAGCCACCACTTCATCAAAAACATCAATAGTGGAGACCACGTGAATATCACTTAGGTGTTTCATTGATTTACACACATTAAAGGTTACTTCATCTTCATTCACCTGAAACATCAATTCTCTGCTCTCAACATCCACCAATGCTCTTCTGGTTGCCAGGAATGGTCTTCATAAAATAATGGGAATTTTAGTGTCTATTTCACAATCGGGAATGACAAAATCAGCCAGGAAAATAAATCAGTCAACTTTCTCCAATATGTCATATAGTATCCCCACATGATTCTTAATTAATTGGTCATCCATCAAGAGTCGCATTGTTGTGGCTTTTGGTTCCTGTAACCCACGGCGTTTATAGATTGCATATGGTATTAGATTAATGCTTGCTCCCAAATCACATAGAGCTTTAGCAAATTGGACCATGCCAATGGTGCAAGGGATGGTGAACGCTCTAGGATCTTCTCTCTTTTTGATCAACTTCTTAGTCATAATTGCACTACAACTATGGGAGACTTCGATTGTCTCAAAATCCAAACTCCTTTTCTTTGTGACAAACTCCTTCATAAACTTGGCATACCCTGGCATTTCCAACAATGCTTCCATTAGAGGGAGATTAATTGATAATGTCTTAAACACCACTATAAGTTTCTTGAACTTCTCATCCTCAATCTTCTTCCTTAGACGTTAATGAAATGGAGGGGACATTTTGGGTAAAGGTTGCATAACTTTGGGCTTTGATTGTGTTTCTCCATGTCCTTTTGTGGTCCTTTGGCAATGCTTCGATTGATAGGTGCCTCTTCTTCCTCCATCCCTTTGTCTTCTTCATGAATTTGAGCTTCTTCATTTACCATCACATTGCCTACTACAACCATCTTTCTATCATCATCTTTCATAATCATTTTTTGTTTCAATTGTGCTGAGAGTGAACTCAACTAACCTTCAAGTATCTTGATTGCATCTACATAAGAGTTCACTTTATTGTTCAATGATGAAAGTTGGATTTTATCTCTTTTAACAAGTCATTCGAACTTTTGACTTTATCAAGGATACGTGACAACAAATCATTCAACCGTGGACTACTTTCACACCCTCTCAATTTTGGGGTCTCACTTGAGTGAGTGTAGTTCTCTTTATGGTCCTTCTCCTTTTCCAATAGTCACTTTTTCGGCCCAATCTTGATAATATCTTCTTCGCTCTTCCCCCTTGTGATAGTTCCAGTTCTGATTCCCACCCCGCTGTAAATAGCGTCAGTAGAAACCCTCCTCAACTTTAAGCATTCCATTCGTCCTCTTGGTCTTTTCCACATTCTCCATCATATGCTCCTATAATATTCCATTTGGGTCAACATATTCTTGATGTTTTCATCCTTATTAAGGGTTTCTTGTGTCATTCTAAAGCAAAATGGGGAGACCTGATTCTCTTGTGTGTACCACGCTTGATTTATTTTAGTCATGTTATCAAGAAGAAATGAAGCAACCTCAAAGAAATACAACATTATTCCCCCTCATACCAATTGATCAGCTACCCCTTTCTTAACCGAATCAAGACTCCGGTAAAAATATTGGAGTAGTAAATCGCTTGGTAGCTCTTGATTTGGGCATTTAAGTAAAAGTTTCTTAAACATCACCCACGTTTCATGGATAGGTTCACCCTCCCATCGCTTGAACCTTGCATACCATCTCTAAGCTTCAACATACTTGATGGGGTAAAGAATATTGTATTGAATGCTATAAACAACTCCTCCCATGATTTGATGGAATTGTTTGGTAACTCGGCCAACCACTTGCTAGCCTCCCCCGTCAAAGATAATTGAAATAATAGAAACCAGATTGAATCTTGTGACACATTCTTGAATGACAACGAGCTGCACACCACTATAAAGCTTTTCACATGCTCATGCGGGTCTTCATGTGCTAGCCCTCCATAGAGTCCTCGCATCTGGAGAAGATGAAGAGTTATGCTAGTGACCTCAAATATTGCATTCGCATTAGCTAATGGTATGCAAATTGTGTCCGTTTCACCTGAATGAGATGGGTTGTAAAAACTATTGATATCATCCTAATAACCTTCTTGGCTACCATTAACCTCTTCCTCACTCATTTTTACTTCTTTGTAGTCCAACCAACACTACACAATGCAGCCTAACCCAATTCAACTACAGCCAACCAACTCACAAATCAAATCTTCGATCAAAGAATTCTAAGTAATGCTACACCCCAGAAGCGGGGCCATTTGATTAATGTTTCAGGGACACTCCATCCAGTTCTAAGTGTCAACGATTGCTAATCAGTATATAACCCAACTAAGTGAGTTGGGGTCGATCCCATAGAGAGTAGTTTTTCCTTTAAATTCAATTATAGAAGTATGACAACAATATCTTCAACTAAATACTTACTACACCTTTTTAGTTTATACTTCAAATTTCATGTTATAATTATCAATCCAATTCAACACTTAACACGAAATGATCAAATAGCGAGGTAACACTTGGGGAATTGACCAACCAATTATTGAATTCAACTTAGTGGATGAACATTGATCCTCACAATAGGATAAATTGTCGTGGGTAGGTCGGACTATATGTAAAGCAATTTTCTCTCAAACAATTATTGTAAGTCAAATTCTCTAGAACTTCAACAAAAAACGGAAGATGCCCAGCCCTCGTCCTCATCAAATCTACTCTCTCGAGCTAGATACAAAGGATAGATTCCATTTTTCACTTTCTCAAGACGAAATCATGGTGACCAACTACTAAGGATGCTAAATTTGCTACTTTGGCTCTGTACTTCTCTCTCGAGCAAGCACAAAACACTAAACTTGTTACACTAATGATGCAAGACGACCTCAAACACAACAAAAATTCACACCCACTTCAAATTAACACCATTATTTGCAAATCAATGACACACACTTAGAAAAACTCAATAATTGGTCACATTGTCAAAATCCCCATGTTAGGGTTTTAGCCAATTATGCTGAAAAGATGACAATCAACACTGGCCACGTTTTTCATAGATGGGTAAATGAAGTTTTGAAGTTAAAATCAATTTCAACCTTTGCTATTACAAAATTTCAATGAAAAACCTTGCTAAAATCACTGGAAACCCACAATGGTAGTCCTTTTACTCTCAAACTTGTGTTCCTCACGTTTTTGAATGCCTTATCTCTCTTCCAAAAATCAATTAATGCAAGTCTGATGTGAAGCTGGATGGGGCCAATCAACAACGTAAGTCGAGCTTCGCCGATCATATGGCGACTCGCTTATTTTCCTTCATCTCACCTTTATTTTTCACCTTTCTTAGTCCAAACACTGTAATTTTAGGTGAGTTAGATCAGGATCACCGAGCGATTCCGCGATGCGACCTTTTTCCTTTTCACTCGCCCATCGACAATCATTTATATTTATATATATAAAGGAGAACCCTAGGCCAGCCTACGTGGCGCCACCACAAACTAGAATTTTACATCAAAATAAAAAATAGAAATAATCCAAAATAAAGAGTTGTTACTTCTTTATTAAAAAAAATAGAAAACTTTATCAAAATAAAGAGTTATCACTACAGTAAAAATGATCTTTAACAACAATTAAAAGCTTATTTGTCGGTAAATATGTATTGTAGAGGCAATTGATACTCTCTATGAAAAGCGTGGCCAGTGTTGATTTTCATCTTTTCATCATAATTGGCTAAAACCCTAACATTGGGGTTTTGACGATATGATCAATTGTTGAGTTTTTCAAAGTTGTAACTTTTATGAAAAGGTGTGACTTTTATGAAGAGTTGCGACTTTTATATCAAAAGTTGTAACTTTTATGAAAAATTGTGAGTTTTGTGATAGGTTGTGACCTTTCAAAAGGGTTGTAACTTTTCCGAAGAGTTGTGACCTTTCCAATAAAGCACAATAAGGATTTGTTCACACTATACTTTGTTGTCTATAAGTAGAGGGATTTCATGTCACTGTTATTTGTAGGTGTTTTTTTTTTTTTTGCCATAGGGAAGTCGAATTCAAATAAATAAATTAAACTTCTTATGAAATGTGTTTCATTCCTCAAAGTTTTCTTCCTCATATTTCATGAAGCTTAATATTTTACTGTACGTCATAATGATTCATATATCTATTACATTTTTTATTTGCTATTTTGGTGATTTTTTTGAACTCTGTTAAAAATTCTAGTAAGGATGGCTGAAAATTTATCTTCTCTTTTGTCCCTTTCTACAGGTTTTTCCATAAACGTTTTGGGAAAGTTGCTTGTGGGTTGTACTATATTTGATAGCACACAACAACAAATATGTGATAACTCATATGGAACCAATAGTGAAGTTTGTTAAAAGAACCAAACAGATTGCTCTCTTGCTTGCACAGTTAGTATATTATTTTGATTATTTTTTCTTAGGTACAAACAATTCATATGTCATTGCACTCTTCCTAGAAGTAACTCTTTATTTTGATAAAGTTTTCTAATTTTTTAATAAAGAAGTAACAACTCTTTCTTTTGTATTATTTCAATTAAATTTGTGGACTGTAAACTTGGATACAATCTGATTGACTATGTTTTTGAAAAATATGTTTAGCAACATGCGTTTTTCTTCTTAAATGCTCGGAAAGTAAGGTTGTTTTTATTATTATTTGTGGATATTTGTGACTTCAAGTGCTCATAAAATTATGTTGTAAGGTTTTATTATGTTATGTGTCAAAATTTTGGTTTAGAATATCCAGTTGTGAATAGTTCCATTCAGATGCCACCTACTTCTTGGCTGATAATTGCATTAATTCTTTGTAACTGCATACTTTTACCATAAAAATAACTATGGTTCAATTAAAAATAAATTTGGGCGGGTAAAATGAAACATAATCAATAGTAGTAACTACTCTGAGACAATGAGGAAAAACATTTATTATACTAACAATTTTAGGCTCATTTTAAACATATACGTCATACGTCATACTATAATAAAAACAGATTGATGGAGGTTCTTAAGAAAGGAGCTGAAGGTCTTCCATTTGAGTTAAGATAATTATGTTCTTGTATGGACGTGATGTTCCACTTTACTAGGGGGTGTTGTTGTTCAAGGTCTTTTGGTCTCTTATTTATTGTCTTATGTTGTTCTTTATAACTTTTTGGAATTTATCAAATTCCATTACTTTTGACCAACTATTTTTATGGATACTTTCATAGACTTCTTTCTTATACTTAAAATCTCTCTATGACTCATATTTTTTATATAACAAAAATAAATAAAAAAGATAGCACTTTAAGATTTCGGAGGAATGTTTTACCTTAAAATAATATATTATTAACAATGTAGTGTATATATCTAAATATGAATATTTTCGAATGATCATATATAAGCTTAATAAAATAGTTCAATCCTGTGCGAAGCACGGGTAATTTACCTAGTTATATAGATTTCCATCAGTACTTTTGGTGACCTTGTCATACATCATCAAAGCAATCGGCGGAACGCCGAGTGAAACATCTGCTCGCCGAAGTTACCCCTAATGCAGACTCAGTGTTCTGTAACTTCAGGCAGTAGGGGAGAAACTTGGCGTGTCGCCGAGTGACATCAGCGATCATTAGACTTTTCTTTCCTTTCTCTTTCTTACTCGTGTTGTCTTTATTTACCATTTATGTCATGGCCCTATACCTCAATCCATGCATCTGAAGATCAATTTTTTTACATTAGTTGTTGGGACAAAAAAAGAATTTGAGGACACGAGATCTATAAAATAAATCTCTAAATAAGTCCAAATCTCGGACTCATTAGGCACTCGATGCATCGCCGATCAGGTCAGCGAAACCTGACTTAGATCGTCTAGTGACTCTAATGCAGAAATTCTCGGAATGAATAAATGAAATTTTGAAAAGAAGAAAAATAGTTCCCACATTGTCCAGTTCTGTGTTTTTTATCCTAAACATTCTAAACATTGCTTTTAGACTTTTTGAGTAGAGATTTGGGGTTGGTTTCTATTTTTAGATTCAATTTGAGCATTTGGAGATATTTGGATTGTTGCCCAATCTGATGGAAAACATAGTTGATAATGATTTCTTGTTCTTTATTATGTTTGGCTAAAACCCCCATTCTTGGTGGTGTGATTATGTAGTTGAATGTTTAAATTAGCTTATGGGTGCTAGTATTTACAGATTTTTATTGTTTATTTTAAGTGTGTTCAATTAATAGTTTGTATTTAATTGATGAATTGGAGTTGGAAATACAATTCTGGTTTAGCATAGTAAGCTTGCTCGAGAAAGAAGTATTAGAATTAAAACTTTTAATTGATCATTGTAGTGATTGTGTTGTTGTGTATTTAGTTTGAGAGAGTAGGTCTAAATGCTATCCTATTAATCTATCTTGAAAAAGTAAATTGATTGAGGTATTGGGATCTTTTTATGTGCTGTGCTTGTTGAGGTTTGAAATAACTCGCTTGATTCGTGATAGTTGATTGAGAAATAGCTATTGCACCTAAGGCCTAGCATACCCACGAAAATTCAACAACTTTTAGTAAATAATAATCATCCATTTAGCGAAATTGGCACTAAATTTATCACACTCCCTAGAAACCCTCTCTACTTGTTTACTCCAGGATATTTGTAATTGTTAATTGTTCACCCAAATCCCCCCCATGCCACATTGATTTTCAAACCCTTTTCATTTACTTTGTTTTTGTGAAAAATTTCTACTTCTACAAAAGATTAGAACACCATTTTACTTCATAATCGAATTATTTACCGTATAACTCCCCGTGGGATCAACCCCAACTCTTAATTGGATTTGTACTTGTTAGCAACCGTCTACTCTGAGAATTAGATGAAGTGTAGTTGAGCATTATCAAACACCTTTGTTAACCGTGTCCAAAATCCGGTGGAAATATTGTAGTAACACATTGTTCGGCAACACATAAGTAGGACATTGATGAAACAACTTTTGGAACCTCAACCATGTCTCATGGATAGTTCATCATCAACTCGTTTGAAGTTCGAAATATTATCCCTCAACTTAAACATCTTCAAAAGAGGAAAAAACCTTTTGTAAAACACCTCTGTGAGCTCCTCCCAAGAAGTAATTGAATCCCTTGGTAGTTCGGTCAACCACTTCATTGCTTCCTCTATTAGAGAAAAGGAAAAAAAACAGAATCGGACTGACTATTGAGTGATGTTCTTGAAAGAGAACGATCTAAAAACATATACGAAGTTTTAGATGTGATCATGAGGGTCCTCATGAGCAAGTCCTCCAAAAAGACCCTTCATTTGTAACATCTGCAACATTGTGCTGGTCATATGAAACACCGCATTGACCACATTTTGAGGCAATCGAATAGCACCCGCATTTCCAAATTGATACTCATTGACATCATGTAAATTACTAATGTCATCATTGTTCCCAAGTTCACTGCCGTTGCTCCCATTCACACTCATCTCTTCACCTATTTTAGAGCATACAACAAGAACACAGATAAAAAAATTCAACTACAATAAAATAAGTTCACGACTATACTTCAATAAAAGAATTCTAAACACCACTCCCTAGCAGCAGTGCCATTTATGATAACGCTCAACTACACTTCATCCAATTCTAAGTGTAGGTGACTGCTAACTAAGAGTTGGGGTCGATACCACAGAGCATGATAAAGTAAAGAATTGAACTAAGAAGTAAATATATGTCCTAATCATTTGTAAAGGTGACATTTTCACAAAGTTTCAAGGTTAATATCAAATGGTGGGGGGGGGGGGGGGGAGGGGGATCTAAGTAATCAATTTAAGACAAATAACACAGGAAGTAAACAAGTAGAGATTAGACTTTAGGAGTGTGATAAATTGTATTCTAATTTTGCGTAATGGGTGATTACCAATTATATAAATGTGTTGAATCTAAGTGCGTAAGCTAGGTTCTAAGTACAATAGCAATTTGTCAATCAACTAGTGAGTTTCAAGTGAGTTCTTCCGAACCTCAACGACCATAACACAACTAAACAAACCAATTCCTTAACAAAGCCACCCTTTCAAGCTGGATTTGTAAAAACAATCCAAACCACTTTCTCTAGGTAGATTTTAAAGACGCAATCAATACAACTATCAATCAATGATTCTACTCTATAACCTCTCTCTCAAGAAAGCATAGAGAACTAAGGTAGAATTGCATTTGCAACTGGAATTCCTCAATTAAAATATGAACAATTAATTGAACCCACTATAAAATAATGTTATAATCAGCAACCAACAACAACCATTAGCTAATTAATGCATTTAACTACATAATCACACCCCTAAGTTAAGGGGTTTTATCCAAGTATAGTGAAAAACTAGAAATCGTTACCAATGAAATTTTCAATTTGATTGCTAACAACCTGCAATTCCAAAATTCTTAAATTGAAGCTAAAAATATCACAATCTCTAAATCTCTACTCAAAATGTAAATAAAATGTTCTAGAATGTAGAAAATCAAAAACCCAGAGATAAGTAGTGTGTGAACTCCTTTTCTTCTTTCAAAAATTGTTTTTTATACGTTCCTAAAATTTCAACATGGAATCAACTCAACGAAGAAAGTCAAGCTCTCCCACCAGTTCTGTGATCCCCCAAGTTTCTCTTCTTCTCGCCCTTTGGTTTGGCATTTTCATCAAATTATTTTGGAACTTTTGTAGTGATAGATCGACATCGCCAATCCTTTCGGTGAATCACTGATTTGCCCATTTTGCTTGCCAAGTTTGTTTTTCCATAAGCTATTTTTTTGGAACTTTAGATGAGTTGAAGGTCCACTCTATGAGTCACTAAGTGGCTTTGGAGAGTTCCATATTTGCTTTCCTTCAACTTTTTAAGATTTTTCGCTCTTTTTTGCATCATAATGTCCTTGCCTCACTCTTGAGCCTTCTTTGCTGCACATCAACATATTTACATCAATAATGAGCGTAAAATAGACATTGACAACTCTAAATCCTTGAACAATAAGCCCTAAATGAGTTGAGATCCCCGACTCATACTCTCTTCTTTTATGGATCTAATGCATTATAGGAGGTTTGCACTCTCCAAGGATGTGTGTAATTAAGGCTTGGAGCGTTCTGTTATCTTTTATGAGTGGACGTTAATCCACGATGGCCAAGAGCCTACTTGTGATCCTTTAAAGTGGATATGCCCTTGGGTCATTCTTGTTAGTTGGGCGGCTTATGCCCCTTGGAGTCGATAGGCTAGCGGGGCAACCTTAATAGTTGAGATCCTCTACAAAATCGACATGCCTCAAGGTCACTCTTTCTAGCTTAACATCTTACACCTACTATCTGGCAAGATGGCCTAGATTAATTTTTACGCATGCTTGGTGGGATGCGAGTTGAATGGCTCTTGATTATACTTTGGTTTGGAGCCCAACTGATGCTCTTGGAATCATACTTGGGTTATTCTTCATTCTTGTAGTCTTAGCCATTTTGTGTACCTATTAGGCTTATGGGATCCGTTTGTATTTTAATGTATATTGCACACGAGTGTACATTCTCAGTTTATGAGGGTCCAACTAGGTTTAGTGTTGTTGTGCTTATATTTTCTTTCGTTAGCTCATGTGCTTTCTTTCATATCTCGCTTGGACCATTGTTCTTATCTAGATTCTCCCTTTTCAGATTGTTTTACCTTTCTTGCTCAGTCGGCCTATGATGCCTACTGAATACCTTTGTTTTGGTACTTATTATACACTATCCATCTTTCCTTGATGCATATCCTGTTACCAACTACCATCTGTGATCGTTCATGTCATATTTAAAAACTTATAGATATTGCAGACTAGGGTGAGAACTTGGCATCCTTGACCAACTCATCTCCTTTAGTATTTTTGTTAACTAGTCTTTTGCCTTTGAGATAGCTTGTTGTGGTCCACTTTTGGTACTTGTACTTGTTATGCTAGACTGCTTTATACTTATGAATTTCAAGTTCTGAGAGGTTTTCTGTATACAGTTTTAATTTGTTCTTGTTACTGTTATAACATGTTTTTAGTGGTATTTTCTATTTAGTTCTACTTTTCTACTAATTACGTGTCATTCTAGGTTACGAGTGCTTACCTACTAGTGGATTGTAGTTGGTGCCATCATAATTCTAGGAATTAGGTCATGACAAGTTGGCATAAGACCCCCAAGTTCACCGGTCTCACTTATACAAGCCTAATACCTAGTATAATCATGGGGATTAGTGAAGAGATGTTTGTATCCTATCTTTTAGAGGCTACATGGTGTCCTTAGGAATTATTTTCCTGTGTATCCTTTTCTTTCAGCGTGTGTTATTGGTTTCTTGAAATTTCTGTTGTTTCACTCTTTTCGTTCGATTGCTCCTACACGCTGGGCAGCGGATCAGGGTAGTGGTGAACCTCACTTTTCTGGTAGAGGTACAACACCATCCTAGATAGAGACCAGGGTTGGGGCCTATAGCAGATCCTCCAACAACACATGTTCTAGATTTGCCGGTGGTGTTGGGACCAACTCATCCACAACCTAAACTAGTTATGGCTCTAATTCTTCAAGTAAAAAATTCTCAGCTTCTAGTTGTGCTTGGGGTCATGTAGTAGACTCCAGCTATAGCACGAACACCTACATCAGTATTAACACCTAGTTGGAAGGATCAACCTGCAATAGAGGCACCTAGGGCTTAGGTACCACCTAGGTTGCACAGCCCATTGTAGAGGCTAGATCTAAGCCACTAAAGTAGTAGAAAATGCTCAAACTATTCTTGGGCCTTTCCTGTCTCAAGATTTTTGGGGTTGTGGGTAAGGATGCCCACAAGATTCTTACCATTTGCTAGGAGCAGCTTCATACTTTAGGTATTGTGGATTCGAGAGGAGATGACTTTATTGCGTATAAGTTAGACGGTCTAAACAGGCAGTAATGGTGTACCTCCAGTGAGACTAGGCCAGCTGGGTCTCTTCTGCTCACTTGGTCTATGTTTTATAATGCCTTCTTGGCTAGGTTCATCCCTTGCAACATTAGAAATCATCTCTGGGATAATTTCTCCAAGTAGGAGCATGGTGCTATGACCGTGTCTTTGTTTGATGTAGGGTTTCACGAGCTCTCTTGTCACGCTACTATGATTCTACTTATCTAGGAGAAGAAAGTTTGGGGTACTATTTGTGGATTAAGTATTCAGCTATGATTGAGACTTACTCTTAGGTCTTTCTGGATTATTTCTTTTAGGATTTTGTTGATCACGCCCATATTGTTGATTAGTTTCATCATGAGGTCAAAGGTGGCAGCAATAAGAGATTTAGATATGAGGAAAGATACAAAGAGGCCTATTCTAGGTGCTTAGATGCATATTATAGGACACGGTACTACTTTTTGTAGGCTTAGCCTAGTCAACTTGTTCAGTCCTCATTACAAATTCAGAGCGTGACCGATATAGCCTAAGTAAGGTTGGCTCTAGTAGAGTCATGGGTCTTATGTTAGTGCCTCAGGCTGTTGTGGCTATCCCTCTAGGATCAGATCATCTCTGGGTTTGTTTGATTGTGGTTAGTTAGATAATTGGGCCTAAGATTTTTCTTTGTGAAGGAGGATTTCTCCAGCTCCACAGGCAGCTTCACCAGTTCTACAGGACCCACTACTAGAATATGCAACTAGAGGTTGAGGTCAGGTTCAGGACCATCACAGTGGACAACAATGTATTTGAGGTAGTCCAAGGGGAAGTAGGTAAAGTGGTAGGAATGATGGCTAGGGTAGAGGTGGACAAGGACATTTCTATGCAGCTCCTGCAAGGTCAAAACTTGAGGCATCGGATAATATGGTCACATGTACGATTATTTTATGCCATCGGCCTGCCTCAACTTTATTTGATCTGCGCTCTACTTATTCCTGTGTTTCTATGTATTATAATTCTTGTATGGGTATGAGCTCTTAGCCTATGGCTACGCCATTGCGTGTGTTAACCACCGTGGGTGAGTCTTTAGTAGTGGATTAAGTGTTTTGATATGTCCTAGTTACTATCCAAGGGTGTGACAGCTAAACTGATGTTATATTTGTAAATATGCTTGATTTTGATGTGATTCTGTGCATGGACTATATACCCCCCCTCCACCATGCAGTTTTAAATTATTTCTCTAAGAGCTTTACCTTAGCCATGCCTTGTATTCCCCTGGTGGTATTGTAGGGCTCCATTAGTAGCACACCAGTTGGAATTATATTTTTTTTCACACTCGGAGGCTAGTGGCTAGTGGCGTGTGGCTAGGAGGTGTTTGTCTTATTTGTCATATGTATGTAATATGAGTAGGGAGAATATGTTTCTTACGAACCAAATTGGCCTACCACAAAGTGTGCTATTCGCTTTCCTGTTGAGCTTAAGTTGAGTACTCGACCTATTTCTATTTCACCATATCAGATGGTTCTTGTAGAGCTCAAGGAGCTTTGTGTTCAACTTCAAGATCTCTTTGAAAAGGGATTCACTCACATAACTTTCCTTTCTTTTACACTGCAATCAATACGTTTTCTTATATATTTTCTCATTTTCTCAAATCTCAGTTTGATAGCTTTGTTTGTGTTAACTAGTTTTTAGGGGCTTTATTAATGGCATCGGGAGACACACCATGAAACAATATGTGGGTTGGTATTATTTTCCTTGACATTACCGCTGATTGACTAATCTTTCTGTTCTAGAACATTGGCCTCATAGATAGCTTAACCACATATGTCTTATTGGATCGAATTTATTGATTTTAGAAACATTAACGACCCGAAGGAAGCTAAGAACATGTTCCAATTATCCTTCTTTTATGTCTATCCTCTTAGGATCGAATTCGCTAAGCTGGTGATTCTTTTTTGTTTGGTTCAGATGGTTTTTTATTGTTTCACCATAGTTATTTGTTGAGTTTCTTTTGTTAAGGACAAATAATTATGAAGAAACAATAAAAATCCATCCAATAAGAAGGAAGAAAAAAAGATAAACAATAAAACAAACAGACTTAGCAAATTTGATTTTAATAGGATTTCCCTGAGAGAAGGATTCTCGAAGTGCGTCTTTCGCCATCTTGGAGGCGTTGATTTTTCTAAAATGGATAAATCCACATCCGCGAGAGGTATATGTCAATGCACAATCAAGCGGGCCAAAGTTCTGGAACAAATACAATAGGTCAACATCGATAATGTCATGACCAAGATTAACCACCCATAGAATATTGTTTGATGGAGTTTCTCCCGGTGCCATTAATAAAACCCTAGAAAACTACTCAACAATAACAAAACTATCAGATTATAGAAGTTTCGTAGAGGGGTTCTCATCTATTTCATCCTCTTTGACCAAGTTGACTAAGAAGAAATTAAGTTTCAATGGTCTAAAGCTTGTGAGAAAAGCATTCAGGAATTGAAAAAGAGGTTGACTATTGCCCTAGTGTTAACCTTACCAGAAGGTACGCAAGGCTTTGTTGTATATTGTGATGCATCTAGAGTTGGTTTGGGTTGTGTATTAATGCATAATGGCAAAGTTATAGCTTATGCCTCTAGACAGTTGAAGGTTCATGAGAAGAATTACCCAACCCATGATCTAGAGTTGGGTGCCGTAATATTTTCTTTGAAAATATGACGCAATTATCTTTATGGTGTTCATGTGGATGTTTTCACTTATCACAAGAGTCTTCCGTATGTGTTCACTCAGAAATATCTTAATCTCAAAGAAAGGATGTGGTTAGAATTACTCAAGGATTATGACATAAGTATTCTTAACCACCAACTAATGTTGTTGTTGATGCTTTGAGCAGGTTGTCTACGGGTAGTACCGCCCATTTTGAGGAAGATAAGAAAGAAGTAGCAAAGGATGTGCACAGACTTAGACGCTTGGGAGTTCACCTAATGGATTCCATAGAAGGGGGAGTAGTGGTGATGAATAGGGCTGAATCATCCTTACTGTCAGAATTGAAAGAAAAGCAAGACCAAGACCCTATTTTTCTTAAATTGAAGGCAAATGTTCATAAGCAAAAAGAATTGGCTTTTGAACTAGGGGGAGATGATGTATTGAGGTATCAAGGTAGGTTGTGTGTACCAAGGGTGGATGAACTCCAAGAGAGAATCATGGAGGAAGCTCATAGCTCAAGATATTCCATTCATCCGTGTTCCACAAAGATGTATCGCAATTTGATAGACGTTTATTGGTGGAGTAGTATGAAGAAGGGCATTGCAGAGTTTGTTGGTAAGTGTCCTAATTGCCAATAAGTTAAAGTACAACATCAAATGCCTAGTGGTTTAGCTCAAAATATAGAACTTCAGGAATGGAAGTGGGAGATGATAAACATGGACTTCATCACAAGTTTGTCGAGCTCTTGTGGGCAGCATGATTCTATTTGGGTTATTGTCAATAGAATGACAAAGTCAGCCTACTTTTTACTGGTAAAGACTACCCATTCAATAGAAGATTATGCTAAGTTGTATATTCAAGAGGTCGTAAGACTTCATGGGGTTTCGGTCTCCATTATTTCAAACAGAGGTGTGCAATTTACTGCCTAGTTTTGGAAGTCATTCCAAAAAGGCTTAGGTTCAAAAGTTAACTTAAGTACTGCCTTTCAGCCTCAGACAAATGGGCAAGCAAAACACACTATTCAGACCTTAGAGGATATGTTGAGGGCTTGTGTGATGGATTTCAAAAGTAATTGAGATGATTACCTACATCTTATTGGATTTGCTTACAACAAATAGTTACCACTCTAGCATCCAAATGGCTCCTTATGAAGCTCTTCATAAGAGAAGGTGCAAATCTCCTATTTGATGGTTTGAAGTTGGTGAATCTAGGTTGAGAGGACTAGATTTAGTTCATCAAGCTATGGAGAAGTTAAAGTAGCTCAAGAGAGGTTGAAAAGAGCGGAGAGCCGTCAAAAATCCTACATTGATGTTAGGATAAGGGAGTTAGAGTTTGAAGTAGATGATTGGGTATATTTAAAAGTATCACCCATGAAGGGTGTTATGAGATTTGGTAAGAAGGGGAAGCTTAGTCCCCGGTATATTGGCCCTTATAGAATATCCAAGAGGATTGGCAATGTAGCTTATGAATTAGAGCTACCACAAGAGTTAGCAACGAATAATTCGGTATTTCACATTTCCATGTTGAAGAAGTGCATGAGAGATCTGACTAATAACATTTCAAAGATACTTCATCCAATTCTAAGCATCAACTATAGTTAGTTAGTAATATAACTCAACTAAATGAGATGGGGTCGACTCCCACAGGGAGTAGTACGTATTTAAGAATTAATAGCAAAGTATGAATATGCTAAAGTCAATCATAGGAATAGATATTTACGAATAAAAACATAATACAACTTAGGGATTGACACAAGTGTCAAATAAGGGAGTTTTGGTTTTAACTATCATCTACAACAACAAAAAATAACACGAATTAACAAGTAATTAGATAGGTTCTTGGGAAGTGATTGGATTATAAGCTAAGGTAGACAAATGGGTAATTGCAATTGTTAGTAAATAGATGTAAATAACTGAATAATCTAGACTTTCGTGGGGATAAACTCTCTCTCAAACAATTTACCCCAAATCAAGTTGGTTTTTCTCGAACACCAACAAACAAGCAGTTAAGAACAACCTACGCTTTAGTCCATTCACTCTCTCGAGCTGAATGAGTGGAAAAGTGTTTAGGATTCACTCTCTCGAGCTGAACCCATGACAACCCAATAACCACAGACCATCAATTCAGTAATCTTAGTTTCAAAACCTCTCTCTCGAGCAAGCCAAAAACACGAAGGTAGAGTTGTATTTGCAACTACAATCCTTTAAATTAAACCATAGTTACTGATTGAATTATCTTTTAAACAACATTTAAACTATCAATTAGCAATACCCATAAGCTAAATAAACCCATAATCAGACCGCAAGAATTAGAGTTTTAGCTAGATATCATAAAAAGATAGAAACCGTCACCAAATTGTGTTTCCATCAACTAGGTATGATTAATTTCGTCCAAATTGAAGAATCTCAAAGAACCACTTCCAATTTCTCAAAAATGGAAAACTTCAGTTCTTCAATGTTATGGAAAAATATTATCTCAATACTCTCAGTTTTATATTCAAAACTGATTAACAAAAGATAGATATTATGAAAACTGATATGAAAATTGATACTCAACTTAATATTCAATAATGTATTTATAGTCACCAAAAATATGCTGTGAAGGACCATTCGGCACAGTAATTCAGGATCGCCAATTAGCTCGGTGATCTTTCCATTTGTTAGTTCCATCGCCTTTTTGCTTTGACCTTCAGCATCCTCAAGTTTTGTAACTTTGGACGATCAAATAATTGCATCACGGAATCGTTTAGCGACACACCAACTGCTCCTTTCTCTCACCAACTTACTTTTCTCCTTTAGGGCTTGGCACACTAGAACTTTAGGAGTGGTAATAGACACTCGGCGACTATCCCAATGGATTAGGCAATCAACAGACCTTCTTTTCTTCGTTCTTTCAACTTCTTTGTTCCTTTTTGCCCATTAGTGTCCATTCTTTGTTCCTCAATCCAAATATCTAAAAATCAAGGATTTTACATCAGTTTTTAGCAGAAAATAAGAATTTTAAGGACGCCAAATATATCAAAATAAAGTCCTATATGAGTCCAATATTGTGGACTCATCAATAGCCCCAACTTAAAATTTTGTTTGTCCTCAAGTAAAACTAAAGTTTAGTAATTCAAAAAGGATGTCTCAAATAGTGCTACACAAGACTCAATCATGAATGCACACAAAAAGACTCAACTTACTAATGCAAAGATCAATTGTGCACTCAAAGATTCAAGTTGTGACTCACTTTTACCAAAGATTCTCAAGCTCACAATACTTACTTCAAATGCAAGTTCAAGCTCAACAAACGTACTCAAATGCCCTCACACAGAGAATGATTCCATATTCACACACAAAGGTTCAACAATTTATAGCTCCAAAATCACTATCAACAATCACACTAAAAAAGATAAACACAATGCATGAATTCACCCATATGTTTGCCCTTATTTTTCAACCAACAATTGTTTCAGCTCACTCAAGATCAAAAAGGTCTTTTCAAGGCTTGTAATGTGGCAGAGTGTAATGGAACGGTCATTTAGGCTCAATGGATGTAATCCTCATGAAATGTGGTATGAACAATTCTTTCTTCCCTTTTATTCATCATTTTTCACTCATGCTCAAAAGTTACCCCATTATTATCTTTCGATGGTCTATTCGACACCCCATTTCTTTTTGTATTTTCACAACTTTAATCCACAACTTTTTCATTCATTTTTTTTATTCTTCTCTTCGTTTTCTCTTTTTTATTTGTATGGAGGGGGTTTCATCTTTCTTAAAATCATGGATCAAGGGGGACTTCTTTGACCTTCTTGATTTACCTTCTCTTTTCACCACACCCCCAACTTAGGCTTTTGGCCTAAGTTGACTATTCAAACAAACCATAAATCATGACGATTAAGGGTGAAGGGATAAAGAAAGGTCACAATTTGCATCAATTTCTTCCAAGAAAAGGCTAAGGCTCAAAAGGGTGTTCAAGTGAAGTTCACACACTCACAAGGTAGGCCACAAAAAGTTATAATGTCAAATTGTTTCACTTTTCAATAGTTACCTAAGATCATCTCAAGAGCTTGCATCACTTAGTCAACGGACCAACAGGAAAAATTCTAGGTGTCATCACACATGGTTCACCGTAAGCTTTTCACACACAAGGCATTGACACCAATATCAAACAAGACTCCACACTCTCACCAGTGTGCAATGTTCATCACAAGAGACTCAATTTGATAATTGGCTAGTCCCAACGAGATGCAAAAAGTTCACATATTACCTATACAACTTCATATGGCTTCATCATAGCCTTATTCATTTTTGTTCGATTATAAGCACTATTTAAGTCATCGGTATTGATCAAAAACTGATAACCAAATTTGCAAGAGAACATCTACATTCAAACACAAACAATAGGTGGCACAATTTTTTTTGAAACGGTCCCAAAATCATTTGCAATTAAAATAAGGAGCCACAAGCTCAATCATCCACAAAATACAGTGCAAAACACAATATATATCACAAAACCCAAATATACAAACAACGCAATAATCACAAAAGGTGGGCCTCATCCTATCACAAACAAAAGCTATTTGTCCACAAATGAAAGAAATAAAATATCCAAAAGTCAATAAAAAGATAGGACAAAGAGGAATTTAAATAGGGATCCTATCTACACAGCCACTCCATATATCGGGGCATCAGTGCCTGGTGTAATGCTCTGAACCTAGTTCTCAGCACCTTAAGTCACATCAGCAGTACCACCAACTCCACTCGGGCTTGCCATAGGCGTCTCTGTTAGCAATGTTTGGATCACCGACTGTACAATCGTCTCATTTAGATCTGGCAGGTCTCCATATATGCTCTCCTCTCTCACATTAATCTAGTCCTCATCGGTCTCCACCTCCGACTCATCAATTATTGTATCATCCCTATGTACATCTCCAGTGGTAGCTGGAGGAATCTCAGAAGTGTTTGGGGCATCAAAATCATTAGAGGCCTCCAGTAGTGAAGTAAAGTTAGTACACTTTAGATAGTCTACCTCCTTCCTCAGATCTGCCACTTCGGCTTTCAAAGTTATAACCTCAGCGGTCTCCCCTGTTTGCTCTCACAAGCCTGAGCTCTCTCAGTGAGAATGCCTATTGAAGTACGGAAGGGGGTAAGTGCAGCAAAAATAACATCCTCAATCATCCAGGCATAGCAGCCTCAAATATAATAGCCCTCACATCAGCCGAGTGGGCTAAGTGTCCCATCTTCAGAAGCATGGCATGAGTGATCTTCACGAGCTGGGATGAGGTAGAAGCACCCGGAGCCTGTGAAGAAGAAGAAGGAACAGATGTACCTGAAGGGCCGAAGGCCGAGGTAGGCAAAGATGCCTCTGCAAGTATGAAATAAATGTCCACCTCCAGGGATGTAGCCACCGGAGCTTTTCTCTTTCTGGCGGCATCCTATAATCTTTATTCGACCTTTATATGCGTAATATCTATGGACAAGGAGGGAGTAACCTCAATATCTCTAGTCACAACCTGGGGCTCTCCAGCATGCCGATATAACTCCGTGATCAAGATAGGGAATGGTAGGGATTTCTGACTTTGCTAGGCCCTCATGGCCATCTGCTACTCAATAAGAAGTCCCAGGTTGATGCTCCTCCGGGATATGATCGACCCAATGCAGGCTGCCTTAGGTTGGCGTTGGATAAACCCCCTCTGGGATAGCATGCTGGGCTGCTAATGAAGCCTAACCAAAATCGAGCAGCAATACTCAGATCCCTCTTCTCTATGGGGATCCCTGCCTCAATCTACCTGGGGTGGTATTGTAAATCAATGGAGCAAGCCAGCCCTTCAAGTCATCCAAGGACTGAGTAGTAGGCTAGCCCTCATATGACACTATAGCTTTTAGAACCCTGCCAAGTATAGAATTAATGTACTCACTACTGCACCCAACTTCCTTTCCCTGGACCATGACCGACTTAACCGGTCTGAATTCGCTGGCCTTGTTCTTCCTCTTTGGCACCTGCTCTCTATATGCTGAGTAAAACTCCTAGACCTATGATGGCATGTAAGGGCCTCGGGGCCTGTGAACTGCTCAAAATAGTGGAAAATGAGGGTGTCCCTCACCCCAGAGTATCTACCCTTGAGGCCTTCTGTGGATAACAACCTCTCCTCGAGAATAGACCATATTCCATCAGCTTTTAATCTATTAAGTAGCATGGGAGGAGGGACCACATGTGGCATTGGAGCTGCAGGAGGTGTTGGGGCTAGCATTGTGGTTGCTACTGCGGTGTCTAATAGAGCCCTAGAGGAGTCAAGGTGGGACCTAGCACAGATCTCCGCTCTTCGAGACTGTAATGGCTGGTCATCGTCAGGCTCAGAAAATGCAGCTTAGGAGTCAGCAAACACTCTTTCCCTGTCACAGTTGTGCTCCATAACTTCAGATGTGGGCTTTTTGCCTTTGCCCTTGCCTTCTGTTGGAGGCTATGTTCTTCCCCTTTTAGGAGGATTTGTTCCATTTTCATTTATCACAATACCTCTTGCTCTTTTGAGGGGTGGCATGTCAATGTTAGCCCTAGCCATATCTGCAAAAACATCAAAAAGAGTTAGGAATAACTTAAGTAAAAGCACAAAAAAGTAGTTGTAGACAAACTTGCCGAACCAGTTGGCGAGTCGCCGAATCACTTTGGAGAGCCAGATCGGGCTTGCCAAAAGGATTGACTAAAAAATTTCTCAGAAAAATGGTATGGCAGAGATGGGAAGGGCCTTTCGTCAAATCCTCAATAGCATTTGTCGAGCAAAACCTAGTCTGCCAAAAGTTATAGTGCTTTTAATGATTTGGGGCGCAAACAAAGGGCGATCAAGAAAGACCTTCGGTGAGTCACCATGTGCACTCGATGAACTCAGGATTGTCACCAAAAGTTACAAAACCTTGTCAAAATTAAGCAAGGCATTAAAGGCGAACAGGGAAACATCAGCAAACCGCCGAATGGTTTGGCGCGTTCGACCCGGCTCGATAAACGACCCAATGTGCCTATTTTCAACCCAATGTCCCAAATTCAACCTCTCAACCCCAAAAAACGAAATTAAAGCATGCACTAACACAATTAAACTACGATCCATTATACCCATAACCCCGAGATACTCAGACTTCTCCCAATTTGGCCAAATTTGGCTATTTGATGATTTTTGCCCTTAATAATGACGTCAACCGCTCCATTATTTGGCAAATTACGTTATTTCGCACAAATGCAGGATACTTAGACTTCACCCGACTAGATCCAATAGAATGCAAGCACAACACCACAAGTTTAATGAATTTTAAGGCACAAAAATTTTGGGAATTAATCATAAAAGGTATTAATGGCACGATATTCAAATTAACAAAGGCACACACATACACAATTATGATCAGAGAGGCCCAACACACATCACGAAGATAAAAATCAATTGCAAATGAGTCAAAATAGCTAAATAAAGATTCGAGGTTTGGAAAACCAACCTTAGAAGCCGAATAGATACTTTGAATCACTAGGCGGCAAAGAAATCCAACCCCGAACACAAATCTGATGAGTAAAATGCAATAAAAATGCAAAACAATATGGAAAATATTGTGCGGGTGTGAGTTTGGGAAATTCGAAAGTGAGGGAAAGTGAAAGAGTTTGAAAGTTTAAACCTTTGGCCTTTAAAAATCATCCAATTCTCTCACATTCGGTGAGATTTGTTTTGCTCGCTGACCCACTCGGCGACACGCCATGTGGGAACTTACCTCACCAAGTTTCATAGGACCTCCAATTATTATGGGAGTCCAAACGGCGACTAAGTCGTGATCACTGACCTGGTCGGCGATTCACCAATCTGCTCCTTGGCTCGCTGAGTTTTACAGACTCTAATTTAAAAATGTCTTGAGTCCAATGGCGGTCTAAGTCAGGCTCGCCAACCTCTTCAGCGAGTTGCCCACTAGACTTTTAGCTCGCCAACCTACACTTTTCAAACACATTATACACTTCAACTTACAAAATCAACAAGCAATTATTTCTAAAACAAAAATAAAGAGATAAACAATTGGGTTGCCTCCCAAGAAGAGCCTTAGTTAATGTCGTGGCATGACACAAGTCCCCACTTAAGTTCCATTAGTGGGGTCTGCCTTATTTTCATAAGGTAACCCCTCTTCTGGCTCTGGGTAGAGACAAGGAAGCACTTGGTCCATTTGGGACTCTAGTAGCTGAATGAACATGGAATGAAAGGTTGTCATCATATTTAGCATCAAGACATTCTCTCTTATCTACACCAACACTTCATAGTACTCTTCGACTTTATGTAGAATGAGTAAGAGGACCTCTTCAATTTGCCCACCCTCTTGCTTCTTCATCTTCCAATGCTCATGAAGGGGATGTACCTGTCATTCTTTTTGGAAACTACCTCCAATTCCATGACTTTCTTGGCCAAGACAACCAGTTGAGTCAACAATGTGGACAATTCTTGGTCTATTTCTTTCTCCTTGTTGGTCTTGGTCATGTGATCAAGGAGTTGGGATGAATTATCATAAGGTAGCTAGATGAGACTACTTGGAGAGATTTGGTCAGCAACTATTCTATTTTTGAGGCCAACACCCAGTAGAAGCATTCCAGAAGCATCTTATATGGAATTCCATGAGTTGGGCACCACTACAATAGGGCCTTGAATCACAGCCACAACTCATAAATGGCCTCAGCGTCCAATTGTTTGAAATTTAGGATATTATCCCTAAGAATCATCAATCTCAAAGAAGGATGGTTTATTGGGTCACTGTTGCTACCAGATATGCTCAAATTCTCTGTTCAAAATAGCAAAACTCAAACCAAAGCTAAAAGTAAGTAGATTCAACTATAATTAACAAGAGAAAAAATTCAACTTAAATAAAAATTCTCAACCAATGCCACTATCTAGCAGTGGTGTCATTTTGATTAATAACGTTCCAAAGATACTTCATCCAATTCTAAGCGTCAACAGTTGTTAGTTAGTAATATAACCCGACTAAATGAGTTGAGGTCGAATGCCACAGGGAGTGGCACATGTTGAAGAATCAATAGCAAACTACCAATATGTTCAAGTCAATCATAGGAATAAATATTTACGAATAAAAACGTAATTCAAAATAGGGGTTGACACAAGTGCCAAATAAGGGGGTTTTGTTTTTAACTATCAACTACAACAACTGCAAATAACATGAATTAACAAGTAATGAGACAGGTTCTTGGTATGTGATTGGATTATAGGCTAAGGTAGACAAATGGGTAATTGCAATTGTTAGTAAATAGCTATAAACCAGTGAATAATCTAGAATTAAGTGGGGATAAACTTTTTCTCGAACAATTTACCTCGAATAAAGTTGATTTCTCTCGAACATCAACAAGCAAGCAGTTAAGAACAACTTACGCTTTAGTCCATTCACTCTCTTGAGCTGAATGTGTGGAAAAGGGTTAAGGATTTATTCTCTCGAGCTGAACCCATGACAACCCAATACCCAAAGACCATCAATTCAGTAATTAAAACCTATCTCTCGAGTAAGCTAAAAATACGAAGGTAGAGTTGTATTTGCTACTACAACCATTTAAATTAAACCACAATTATTGTTTGGATTCACTTCTAAACAACATTTAAACTATTACTTAGCAATACCCATAAGCTAAATAAAACAATAATCACACCCCAAGAATTAGGGTTTTGCTATACATCATAAAAAGATAGAAATCATTACCAAATTGTGTTTCCATGAACTCGGTAAGATTAATTTAGTCTGTACAAAGGTCCAAATCAAAGAATCTCAAAGACCCACTTCTAATTTCTCAAAAATGGAAAATTTTTGTTTTTAAAATCTAAGGAAAAATATTGTCTCAATACTCTCAGTTTTATATTCAATATTGATTAACAAAAGATAGATATTATGAAAACTGATACTCAAATTAATATTCAAAAATGTATTTATAGTCGCCAAAAATATGTTGTGAAGGACCATTCGCTACAGTAAGTCGGGATCGCCGATTAGCTCAGCAATCTGCCCATTGGTAAGTTCCATTGGATTTTTGCTTTGGCCTTCAGTATACTCAAGTTTTGTAACTTTGGGCGATCAAATTACTGCATTGTGGAATCGTTCGGCGACACGCCGACTGCTCCTTTCTCTCGCCGACTAGATTTTCTCTATCAAGGCTTCGCACACTAGAACTTTAGGCACGGTAATAGCCACTCGGCGACTCATCCAATGGATTAGGCGATCAACCGGCCTTCTTCTTTTCGTTCTTTAAGCTAGCTTGTTCCTTTCTACCCATTAGTGTCCATACTTTGTTCCTCAATCAAAATACCTGAAAATCAAGGATTTTAAATAAGTTATTAGCAAAAAATAAACATTTGAGGACACTAAATCTATCCAAATAAAGCCCTAATTTAGTCCAAATTGTGGGCTCATCAACATCCTTCCTTGATCATATCCATTGAAGATATTGGGATCAAGGATAGCTTATCTTATAAGGACATTCTAGTTCAGATTCTAGATCGCCAAGTTTGCAAGTTGAGGACTAAGGAGGTAGCACCAGTTAAAGTTCTTTGGAGGAACAAATTTGTTGAAGAAGCTACTTGGGAGGCTAAGGAAGATATGAAGAAGAGATATCCACATCTCTTTGAAACCGGAGATAATCCAGACCAAGGTACTAATTCACTTTTTAGTACTATATAATTTATATATGTTAGATTTTCTTGTTGGGTGTTTGAGCTGAATGTTAGATGTTACACCATTTGCCTAGTAAGATTAATCTTATTCAAGGACGAATGTTCCCAAGTGGGAGATATTGTAACATCTCGCTAATTGAAAGAACTAGAAAGAGTTGGACTTGGGATTAGTCATTTTAGGAAAGAATGAAAAATCTGGAAATTTGTAAAGTTATGTTAAGTTTGGGTTTTCGGTCAACTTCAAATGACCATAACTCCTAGATCAGGATGTGTTAGGTGTGTTTCCAGATATTGTAGGAAGTATCTTGGAATAATCTTTCCAATGCCGCCGAGTTTGCTCAATTCCAAGTTCGTATGAGTGAAATATGACCAGCTGTAGTTGTGTTGTTCAAATAAGGAAAGTCTAATCAAGATTTTTGAGGGGTAGTTTAGTCTTTTCCTTATCCAATTAACTAAATCCATTTTTAGTAATTTATTTGGGGTCTAAACTGAGTAGGTTCAGTTTACACAATTAAGAAATACGCTAGGGCTTTGAGAGAAGAGTAAAGAGGAGAAAGGAGAAAAGAAACACAAGATTTGTCAAGTTCTTGCGATTTTGGTTGTGGAATTCGCCAAGGATTCAATCCTACAATGCATGTGAGACTTTCATAGAATTGGGTTCGTTCACCCATACGCCAATCATGTTTGTTTTAGCGAAATTCGTTTCTAGAAAGTTGAAAGTATGATTTTCTTGAATTATGTTCATGAAGTTAACTTTGGTTCATGAGATTTAATGGGGTTGTGGAGTTCCTGATTGAATCGTGTCGATTTAAGAGTTGTTTTGAGTTAGATTCTGAATCTATAGAAGGATTGAGAAAAAGAATCAGATTTAGGCAAATTGGGGTGAGGAAATGAAGAAGGAAAAAGTTAAGCAGCTTTTGGCATGCAAGTCCACATTGGAGACTTGCTCCCCCAGTGAACAAAAATCACCTCTGCGCCACGGTTGCGACGCAAACTCCTCTGTTTCAAAAATAAATTTCGTGATCAAATATTTAAGTACATCTCCGCGTCACGGACTAGTTTCTAAACTGTGATTTCTTGATCTTTTCTATGTTTAACTATCTAAAAACACTCCTAAACATTATCAGATTGTTCCTATCACAAATCACAATCCTTGAATCCATAATTCAATTCAAGAAAAGTTACGAGTCAAGTCATGGAAAGTTAAGAGAAATTCATAAGGTTTTTCAAAAGTCTTTTACAAATGTTTTAACTTTGTTTTAAGAATTAAGCTCTAAGTTGAGTAAAAAGTAAGAGTAAGAGATCATTTTTTCAAAGCCTCTACGGGAACTAAGTATTCCCAAGAGTTAAAAATATTTTCACATTTGAGCAAGAAAGGGAACATCTAATCCAAAAGAGTTTTAAGCTAAGTTTGAGTAATTATCTCAAACCAAAGAAAGAAGTTTATTTAAAAAAGATATGAGCTAGGTTTATTTTTGGAAGTAGTATTGAGCACCGATATGGGGATGCGAGTTCATAATAACTAAAGTCTCCATCAACCATATAGTCATCATGGATAGTAAAGTATCATACTTTTTAGATAATTCCTTAATTGCTTTTCAGCATATGTTATGCCGTAATTTTAATATCTTTAGAAAAATCATTTTTTGAAACGTTCTAAGTATCAAACAATTTGAGAAAAATACTTAGAAAAGAATCGCGACTTGATTTTTTAAAGAAATTAAGAGAACTTAATTTTAAAATATTTTAACAGATCAAATCTTTATAAATTTGGAGAAAATAGGTAAAATGTTCTTAATTATGCTTCAAGAAGGTTTTTAAAGCATTTAAAGTGTCCACTAACACGCGGTTATCCTACAAGTTGGTTAATATATATATATATATATATATATATATATATATATATATATTATTTTTTAGGAAAATGATTTAATATATATAATAATGTTAATTTATAATATTCCATTAACTTCAGAAAATAGTTAAAAGAACAATTTTTAATTTTTTAGAAAAATTTGACCTTAATTAAAACATTTGAACTAGATTACAAGTGATTGGAACTTTAACAAAATTAGATTAGTCAAAATTTAGTTAATTTCATTTTGAAATAATAATTTAAACCAAACTGATTAATTAAACATGAAAAATATTTTAAATTAATATAAGAAAAGTAAAATGTTTTGACTAAGGATTATTAATAAAAGATACAAGAGTTGATAAAAATAAAATATATCAAAACAAACTAACATAAAAAATATGGTTCGTCTTTTGGGGGTTCATTTAAGTTTATTAGCAATTCCAAAGTTAATAAAAAGAAACAATAAATAATCACAATTAATTAGGTTAAGAGTAAAGAAGAAATTGAATTTGGGCCTTTACTGGGCCTAAATTCGCTGCCACTTTTGGGATTTAACCCAATTTCCATTTTTGTATATATCTATTATATAAGTGTATATCGAATGTATACAGCCCATTTTTCTTCTTTCTGTGACTTGTACATCAACTCCAAAGACTTGTTCTTCGATTTCTCAAGGTTGGTTAACTCGATAAAAGAATTTTGGGCCTTCATGGCCCATCAGAAGATGGAAAAGAACGAGAAAGAATCCATTTGGACTCCAAAGAGATTTGGCAGACAACAAGACAAAACAAGATGAGGATTAGTATCAATTTCCAATAGAAACAAGCAAATGATAAAGTAATATGAAGAATTGATAAGACAATCATAAGAATACATAACATGACAAAGTAAGGCACAAACATAGGAAATGGACAATAAATTAATAAGAGTAGGGACATTAATATTATCTCATGACCAATCAAATGACACACGCCATACATTTTGAAATACATTAAACAACAAACCAAACTATAACCCATTTGAAAAGTTCAAAGATTAACCGGCTACATCCCATTATTGTTCAACAAATTTAGGAGCATGATTTCTCTTATAAGTGTGCACTAGAATAATAACTTCAAAAGCCCGCACCATAGCTAATCATAAGTAATTAAGCAACAAACTTTAAAAAATCTTCATCATGCTAAAGAGAAATCAAAATATTTGAGGGATGAGGGGAAACAAGTCATCTACATATCCACTTTGAAAGATCTATATAGAGACTTAAAATACCACCCCTCGCTACGAGTTGAAAGACAAACAAATATGCTAAAGAAGAAATAAATAAAAAGGGGAAGCAGGTAGGGGATTAGAAATTGGGGAGCGGGGGGGCGGGGGGGTTAAGACTCTTGGAAAGGAAAACAATATCCTACGATTCGAGATGAACTCAACAAACATTCGAGTAAAGAAATGTAAAAAAAATAAAAATGGCAGCACTAAAGATACAAGATCGAACTTAAGAGGCTTCAGAAAAATACACACAATCGTGAGTTGCAAACACGACAACAACAATTGAAATATAAGAGAAACATAGCCAACATTTAAGTTATGCTTGAACAGAGATAGATTCTACAATATCATGGCAGCATATGAGAGTTCAAAACGACTGAAATGACAACCAAGGTTACAAAGGAATAGTAAAGAAAACATAATTGTGCAACCAACACATTCGAACTAAAAACAAGTGAACATCAAACCATTTTAAACTAAACAATGCAGAGATTCAGCTAGTCATATAGATATAAATCTAGTTAATGAACATAATGATCAATATATAATATCAAAACAAACTTCATTGATGTCGGATTCATGCTTATTGTCCAAAAGCTCATAAGAAAATGAGATTAAAATAAAGCTAAATGAAAGAACCAAATGCTCTTATTAAGAAACCTCGTATCAAGTACTGAACACAGATAATATGCTACATTGAAACAACATACAAGAGGAGGTGAGGATACCTTTCCTGGGGCAGTAGAACTGAGAATGAAACAAGCCAAAGAGAGCAACACCTTCTTACTCTGATTTAGACATGGAAATTTGAACCAACCTGTAATCAAAGCTTTTCATGGAACATAGATTTAGAAAATCGTTTCAAAATTTCTTAAGTATAACTATTGCCAAAGAACAAAACTCTCGATCCTTCCCCATATTCACTAGAGTGTAGAGGTTTATTATAGGGGAAAATAGGGTGATTTAGGGGGGAAATCTGTTGGAAAATTCAAACAAAAATTTGAATTTTCTTATACTCTTTTCAAGCAACAGTGAAGGGGACGGGAAAAAGCTGTGACTTTCGCAAAAAGGGGGAAAGGGGATGACAATGTAATCAGTTAGGCTGCTAGGATTATGGGTTTTGCAGTTGATTGTGTTTCTGGTTTCTCCCCGATTTCAGGGTCTACAACATGCTGATTTGCTTTACGAGGAAGAACAAAGACGCGTGGTTCGTTTGGTGTATTGTATGCGTGCTGGAGCGGGTCGGGTATTGTGTTGTATGCTAGAAAATAATGGAATTGGGCTGTTGATTGTTGGAAAAGGAAATGGGCTGAAAATTGGGAATGTTGGGTTGGATGATTTCTGGAAAACAGGCCCAAAGTTGGCCTGAAAGGTTTGAAGTAATTGGTAAGGAAGGGGTTGGATTTGTAATTAATAAAAAGGCCAAAGGATTGCAAACTTAGCCTACTTAAATTTAGAAAGTTAACTGAATTGAGTTGATTTGCAAATTCGGCTAAAGTTTAAATAAGATGAATTAATATAGTTAATTTACAAGCTCCTTAATCTTAACAAAATAAAATAATTAGTTTACTTGTAAACAAATTTACTCAAAAATATAAACATAACTCAAACTAATTAAACAAATACTTAATTAAAACAAAAATCTTTTTGAGATGAATTTAGAATATTTTTAAAATATACTAATTATATATATAATTATATAAAACATATATATTATTCAAGAATTATCAAAAGTAACATAACTACTTAAAATAACTTGCAAATTATATTTATTTTATTTTTTTGACATTTTACAAAACTAATTATTTTAAATTGTTCGAAATTGAAGAAGCTCGATGATTAATTTATATTGTGGAGGGTGAAAATTGGGTATCAACAGTTGTACCTCATATGACTTGGATTGATAAAAGAAATTCGAGGCAAATGAAATCGACGAATCCAATTTTGACCAACTACACATTCATCTTTAGAAAAGGGGTTTTGGTAGGGGCTTTAGGAATTATGGCCGAACCCCGGAATTGGATTTTATACATATCTCAGACTATATGAGAATTTAGGCCACTTGTAGTTCTATACACTTGATTTAGCGCGCAACTATGAAAGAGTTCAAAAGCTATCCCTATATCAAATTATGGAGAGACCGGAATGCTCGAGAGTAAGATTTAAAAGTAAATGATGGAATACAGCCAAGTTTTCAACATTGAACCTTCCTACATATCATTAAACCTTAGGAATCAGGCTGTTTGTAGTTCAACTGGATCGGTTGAAAAGGAAATCTATTATGCAAGATAACCTTTGGTTCTAAAAGAGTGACAAATAAGTCGAGTTATGAAAAAGAGGCTTGCAACCTCTTAGCCATGAATGTGGAGCTCTTCACATCCATAAGTAATAACTTACATGGACATAATTTCCAAGTCTCTTGGTACATTGTCACTCGGATTGGAAATCTACTTTCGGTGAACACCTATAAATTTCCAGATGTGAAATGGAAATCGATAAACCTAAAGAAAAATCCACATGCCTTCTAATAGGGTTGTGGTTTGATTGTGGTGAAAGTTGCTCCTTAGCTCCATCCTAAGAGTTTGGCACTCCTCTTTGGACTATGTCCCAGTTCCCTGTTGAGAAAAAGTTTCACGTTGTGCTGCATCCTTTTTGATGTCATCCGCACCTGTGGTTTGCTTTGAGAAATCATCCTTTTGGGATGCTCTCAAAAAAGACTGAGATAAAACACATTAGCATAAAATAAAATTCAAATGGGAAATACCATCTTTTACTGTGTTGACTCTTAATTTTTCTCCTTGAACATTTGATGTCAACTTCCTTAGATTTGGCGTAATGTGAATAAAGCTCGTGACTCATATTTGTAATATAATCTTCAATGTGCTCTTTATTGATGCTGAAATAATAAAATAGGTTGATGTAATATTGATAGTTCTCTTGACATCATTGTTGATGGTTCTCTTTATATTATTCTTGCAATGAAAATGATGTTGTTGATATTGATTTTCTTGCGATGCATGAATTCTTTTCCCGCTATGCATTAATCTCTTTCCTATGATGCATGAATCTCCTTCCTGCGTTACATGAATCCCTTCCAGCGATGCATGAATATTCTCTTGTAATGCATGACCTTTTTTCTTCTGATGCATGAATCTTCTTTCGTGATGCATGGATCTTCTGTTGCAATGCATGAATCTCTTTCCCGCGATGCATGAATCTCTTTCCTGCGATGCATGAATCTTCTTCCTGCAATACATGAATCCCTTCCCACGATGCAAGAATCTTCTCCTGCAATGCATGACCTTTTTTCTCGTGATACATGAATCTTCTTTCGCGATACTTGAATCTTCTCTTGCAATGCATGAATCTCTTTTCCAGGATGCATGAATCTTTTTTCCCGTGATGCATGACCTTTTTCTCGAGATCCATGAATCTTTTCTTGCAATGCCTGAATCTCTTTCCACGATGCATGACTCCTTTCTCTCGCTATGCATAAATCTTCCTCTTACGATGCATGCCTTTTTCTCTTGCTACGCATGAATCTTTATCCTGTGATTCATGCCTTTTCTCTTGCTATGCATGACTTCTTCCTCTTTCTATGTATTATTCTTCCTCTTATGATGCATGCCTCTTTCTCTTGCTATGCATGAGTTCTTCCTCTTGTTATGTATGCATATTTCTCTGCGATGGATGAAGATAGTGATGATGCCTGCCGATACCCAACGAAGATATTGCTTCACTGAATAATGTAGGTGATCTTCTAGGTATCTGATGGTGGCGGTATTGTCTGATTTGACAATACAATAAAAATGACCCTCGGAGTAGTGGTATTATCTTATTTGATAGTACGATATATATGCATCTCCAAGTAGGAATACTATCTTATCTGAAAATATGATGTAGATTACTCCTCCGAGTATTTTCAGTTGTTGGAAAACAATATAATCTCTCTTTTTAGGGCTTCCATTTTCTCCATCTCCGAACATAATCGTGTGATCATTATGGACCTTGCCTTGTTGAGAATTTGAATGAAATAATGCTACTCATATCCCTGATTCTTTGGTATGAGAAGTATAAAATTTTTCCTGCATCCATAGAAAAATTGCCAATTTCAGGGAGCTCCTCGCCTTTTGACTTTCCATATTCATTGAATGGAGGAATATGATGATCTTAAGGCAAACTTATAGACCTGCAACCACAGAAAAATTGTTAGTTTAAAGTGAACTGATCTGTGTCGATCCTTTCACCTGTTTGCTCTTTGTTTGGCTATCTCCGGTTGATTTCTCTGATCTCCCACTTCTTAATAGATAAGACAAAACATTTTTATGCAAATAACTGAAACACAAAAGAAAAGTTTTAAGGAAAATAGATTTTCAAAAAGTAATATTTGGAAAAGATAACTACCAAGTGTCATGTCACGTCAAACTTAGTGAATGTCTTTTAGTTGATGCCTCAAGTATTTGATTTGTTGCTAGGAAGTATTCAAAGTTGCTCTAAATTGCCGATGAACCCTATTGAAATTTTTGAGGTCATCCTCAAAAAATTCTGTCCCAGTTAATTGTTTTGGCCTATCTTTAATTGTTGGCGAACAAACTATGGAATTTTTTAGATCCTCTTAAAAATTCTATCCCAATCGTAACTCTCAACATAACCTTAGTTTTGATTTGTTGGAGAGATCTTCTTCTTGAGAATTTTTCAATCCCTCTTAAAAATTTTGTCCCAATCTCTATTGTAAAGAAGAATAGAAAATTTACGGGAGATATGACCTGACCATTATGGCCCCTACGTATCCTATTGAGGTACGAATCAAGTCAAACATAGATCCCCCACCGGGATTAACAAAAATAAGAAATTTGAATAAGGAACCGACCGAGGCCGACATAGGCGGCCTACGTATATCATTCTTGAAAATTCAGGTCGAACGTAGTTCAAGTACAAAAAGAAACATTAAAAGGGGTAAAATGGGTGACTGAGGCTAACACAAGCCGCGTACATATCTCATTCTTGAGAATTAAGGTCAGACGTAATTCATTACAGAGGGGTAAAATTCTAAACAAAGTGACTACAAACAAATAGAACGATTACAAGGAAATGACATAAATGCACATTGAAACTTCACACATAATATCTCTTTACAACATCTGAGTTGATCGGTTTCGAGCATTTAGTGTCATCCATCTCTGTAGGACCAAGACACCTCAACATAACACTTTGCGAAACATGTAGGGTCCCAATTTGGTGTAAATTTCCCTTTATACTCTTCCTGATCAGAAAAAACATGTTTGAGAACTAACTGACCAATTTTGAATATCCTAGATCATACTTTCTTATGGAAAGCACGAATCATTCTTTGTCGATATAGTTGACCATGACAAATAACAACCATTCTCTTCTAGTCAATCTAAGTTAATTGATCAATCCATTTGCGAACCCATTCAACATCACTCAATTCTACTTCCTAGATGATTCTCAATGAAGGTACTTCAACTTCGGCAAGTATAACCGCTTATGTTCCATATACTAACAAGTATGGAGTAGCTCCAATTGATGTTCTGACATCCGTTCTATAACTCAACAGAGCATATGAAAACATCTCATGCCAACCTCTGTGGTTGTCAATCATTTTCCTCAAAATCTTCTTTATGTTCTTGTTGGCGGCTTCTATAGCTCCATTCATTTAGGGATGATAAGCAGTTGATTTTCAATGGGTAATCTTGAATTGTTCACATATTTGTCTCATCAAATGATTGTTCAGATTCATTCCATTATCAGTAATGATGGATTCTGGTACTCCAAATCTACATATCAAATTGTTACGGATGAAATCAGCTACAACTTTCTTGGTCACGACTTATACGAAGCTGCTTCTACCCACTTGGTGAAGTAGTCAATGGTAACCAAAATGAACCTGCTTCTGATAGAGGTGGCTAGCTCTATTGGACCAATAACATCCATGCCCCAAGCTACAAATGGCTAAGGCAAACTCATATCATTGAGTTCATGAGGTGACACTCGAATGAAATCACCATGCACTTGACACTTATGATATTTTTGCACAAACTTGCAATAGTCATGTTTAATAGTCATCCAAAAGTAACCGTCTCAAAGGATCTTCCTTGCTAGAGTGAGTCCATTCATATGAGTACCGCAAACTCCGGCATGTTTCTGCTCAAGAACCTTCGCAGCCTCAATAGCATCAACGCATCTGAGAAGGCCTAAATCTGGAGTCCTCCTATAAAGGATTTCCCCATTTGGAAAGAAATTGTTAGACATACGGCATATCGATTTCTTTTGGTTGAATGTTGCATTCTCATGATATGTCCCGGTCTCCAAATATTTCATTATATCAAAATACCAATGCAATCTAGCTCCACTTCAAAATATGAACAATAAACAAGATGTTCTTTTACCTCTAATCTAGAGAATCAATATAACTTGTATTTGGATTTTTGATCATTGAGGTAATGATGGAAGAAGCATCAACCAACTCATTCTGTGTCCTGGGAGTGTACCTGAATTAAACCATGTGAAATCTCTTACACAACTTCTATATATACTGCACATACGGTGTGATCTTTGGGTTCTTTACAGCCCATTCTCCTTGAACTTGATGGATCAACAAGTCTGAATCTCCAATTACCATCAAATCATGAACATTCATGTTGATGGCCATCTTCAAGCCATGGATACAAGCTTTGTATTCAGCCATGTTGTTTGTGCAATCAAATCAGAGTTTAGCTGCCATAGGATAGTGCTGGTCAGATTCTGACACTAAGACCTCTCCAATACCTTTCCCTTGGTGGTTTGCCCCTTCATCAAAGAGCACTCTACAACTAGGGTATGCTTCATAAATATCTTCGCCCACAAATGCAACTTCTTTATCGAAAAAATAAGTCTTAAGTGGTTCATACTCATCATCTATCGGATTCTCCGCAAGATGATCAGCCAAGGCTTGTGATTTTATCACTTTTTAGTCACATACCCAATGTCAAACTAACTCAAAAGCATTTTCCATTTAGCCAACTTCCCGGTCAGCATTGCTTTCTGGAAAATATACTTCAACAGGTCAATCATGGAAATAAGTTATATGGTATAAGAAGACAAATAATGTCTCAACTTTTGAGCAATCCAAGTCAAAGCACAACATGTTCTCTCCAAAAGAGTGTAACGAGCCTCATATGGAGTGAATTTCTTACTCAAGTAATAAATGGCTCGTTCGTTCTTTCTAGTTTAATCATGTTGACCAAGCACACATCCGAATACGTTATCCGGGACAGACAAATATAGCAACAGTAGACTTTCTTCTCATGGAGGAACCAACACTGGCGGATTGGACAAGTAATTATTGATGGCATCAAATGCAGTTTGACATTCTCCAGTCCTATTGGTCGGGGCATCTTTTTTCAACAACTTGAAGATAGGCTCACACACCACAAAGAATTGAGCTATGAACTTGCTGATGTAGTTCAATCGTCCCATAAATCTCATCACCTTTTTCTTGGTCTTTGGATGAGGTAACTCTTGACTTGCTTTGATCTTGGAAGGATCAAGATCAATGTCCCTCCTGCTGACTATAAATCCTAACAGCTTACTAGCTAGCACTCCAAAAGCACATTTAGCAGGATTTAACTGCAAAATGTATCGACGTAGGCGGTTAAAGCATTTCCTTAAGTGAGTTGAGTGATCCGAACTCTCGCAAGATTTGATTATGACATCATCTACATACACCTCGATATCTTTATGAATCATATCATGAAAGATGGTTGTCATAGACCTCATATAAGTCACATCGACATTCTTTTGATACAAAGGCATCACCTGATAATGATATACACCCCAAGGTGTAATGAAGAGTGTCTTTTCTGCATCTTCTTCAACCATCAGGATCAGATGATAACCCACATAACAATCTACAAATGATTGCACCTCATGCTTAGCACATGTATCAATGAGAATGTGAATATTTGGCAATGAAAAGTTGTCTTTCGGGCTATCATAGTTGAGATCTTTGTAGTAGACAGAAATTCTGATTTTTCCATGGTTCTTGGCAACCGAAACAGCATTGGCTAACCAAGTCAGATACTACCTTACTTCCACTACTTTAGACTCAATATGCTTTGTAATCTCCTCTTTGATCTTCAAACTCAACTTTGGCTTGAATTTCTTGGTTTTTTGCTTCACTGGACTAAAATCTGGATTGATCGACAATTTATGAGACACTATGTTCATACTTAGCCCTGGCATATCTCTGTAAGACTAGGCAAATACGTCGATGTATTCTCTGAGTAAGTGAAGCAGGTCCCTTCTTTGAGCTTCAATTAGATGGACATTGATTCTTACTTTTTCGACACACTCCTGATCTCTGAGATTCACAATCTCTGTTTCTTCCAAATTCAGCTTATACTGGTTCTCAAACTGTCGAAACTTTTCAGCACAATGTTTGGGTACCACATTTTCTTCTTCATATTCCTCGCATTCATCATCACCTGCCTTATTTTGTTCATTCAGCTCGTGACATGACATGACATTGGCAAGTTTTAAATTAATATTACTGAAATTATAAATGAACAAAGTTAGAAAATTAAAATATAATCAACTAGATAAATAAACAAATTTTTGATAAAAAGGCTTTTTCATTTAAATTGAAAACAATCACAAACTTTGGCCATGACCAGGGGCTATTTTGTCTTTTGTAAAATCATGATGGAAATTTTAAAACTCAAACAAGTAAAAACTACATAAAGGGTTGGTTTCAGTCCTATTCCAGACTACCACCAATTTTAAAAACAAATATAAACACATGTCCTTTCTACCTAGATGAGCGGGAAATCAGGAGTGGTATAGAGGTCCATTTTTGCAACTGCTCCTCTGGCTCAACGTCATGAATTCCTGATGTTATAGCCTCTTCCTCGATGACTACATCAATCTCTTTGAAAAGGCCCCAGATTCCCACCCCGAGACCATCATCCTTGACATATTCTCGCACCAAGAATGGCTGGTACAAATGAGGTATTGGCCTAGCCAATGCTCGATCAACACTCTTATGCATCACCTCTACTTCATCAGCATCTATGGGGACATACCCTAAGCCATACTTTACTCCTCTAGAAGGAATTTGAATAGGCCCAATAATTCTTTAGAAGCGCTTTCCCAATCCGAAACATGGCTCAAAACAACTCCGTACCATAACAATAGCAATCATTTTGTACACAAAAGGCATATAAAGTTGTGGAGCCAAATCATCACCGGTGGCATTTACCAGCTCCACCGTGTACAAATCACAACCTCGAGAGACCACATCAATGATCGGTTCATACCCATTGGAATGGCTCCCTTTACCGTGAATGACCAGCTCCTGGTCCTTCCAAACAAACTTGATTGATTAGTGGAGGGTAGAAGGCACAACCCTAACCATGTGGATCCACAGTCTTTCCAGAAGGAAATTGTAACTGGTATTGATGTCCAACACCTGAAACTCCAAATTAAACTCTACAAGACCCATCTAGATATCCAAGTTTACTACACCTAATATTTCTCTTTGCTCTCCATCAAAAGTCCTCACATTGACTTGATTCTGGTGAACATTTCCCAAGTTGAAGTTTATCTGCTTATGAGTCGAAAGTGGAAAAATGTTGAGACCAGATCCGTCATCAACCAAGATGCGATTTATAATCTTTTATCAGCACATAATGGTGACATGGAGAGCTTTGTTGTGCATCTTGCCTTCAAAGTGTAACTCTTCGTTAGAGAAACTGATGCGTGTCGTCGAATGACTTGGCTTATCATGGCTACTAGGTTATCACTGCTAATACCCATGGGCACATAAGTTTCATCCAAAGCCTTCATCAACGCTTGCCTATGTAGTCATGAACTCATCAGCAAGGCCCACACAGAAATATGAGCTGGCGTTTTCTTTAGATACTTCACGACGAGTAATCTTTTGGTTGCTTCTTTCTCTAGAACTCTTCTGCTTTAGCTTCACTAATTGGACTTTTGGACTGATCCATCTTTTGCACTCCCTAGGTTAACTCTTCTGGTGTGTAGCATCTGCCGTATCTAGTCATACCCTGGGTAACGGTAGTTTCAATCAGAAAATTTTGTCAAGTGGAAATTTCTCTTGGCACCAAGACAAAACCCTTCTGAGGTATCATAATTATAAATTCCTTCTTCTCCTTTATGGACAACAAAGCCAAAGCCCTTTCGAGGTCATTTGGTGGAGCCGAGACAATCGCCTTAGTCTGCACCACTCCTATTCTGTCTCTATCATGTCGTTATTGATGCCTCCATGGTTCAAAAGAGGATTACTATTGATGTTTGGTGCAGTGGTCTGGAGTATGACCACTTTCTGGTGATTCAAGTCCTGGATTTTGTGCTTCGGGTTGATATAGTCCTCAGTATCATGTCCAACACTTTTGGAATAATATTCACATCTTTGGTCAGGTTTGTAAAACCTAGAGTTGGTATCAACAAGCTTAGGCCCAACTAGATGGAGAAATCCTGCTGCAATCAACAGCTCAAAAAGTTGGGTTCAGCTCTCAATAAGAGGAGTGAAATTTCTAGCGAGTTTCTTTTCAAATCTCAGACTAGGATCATAGTTTCCTTGTTAGGGAGGAGTCATTTGATGATAATTTGTAGTGTTTGGACGAGGAGCTTGGTATCTTGGATAGGAATTTGTTGGGTAATTTGATTATGGAGCTTGGCAAGTGGAAGGGTTATTTTGGTTGTGTGGAGGTAGTGATATACCGAATGAGGGACTTGGTAGTTTGACAGGACATTTGCATATTTTGGGGCAGCATAGCGGTAATAAAGAGGCAGGGTCTGGTATATTGTGTGAGGAGTTTGGTAGATAGGGGGAATATTCTTGTAACCGGGGGGAGGGGTTTGATAATCAGCCTGTAAAAAACAAGCCGGGTGTGAACTCTACAATTGTTGAGAACGACCTTGGTATGATGAGGATTTTCTTGTGTCTTCTTCCCCTCAGATACATAAGAGATAGAAGACATGTCTTCTCTCTTCTTCTTCAACAAACCCGATGATCCGACCGAGGCAGAAACACGAGAAATCTTCTAGATTCTTAGTCATCTTCGATAGTCTCACCGACATTGACTATCTCAGTGAACATTAATTCAACGAGCAACATGATCCTGTCATAATACTCAGACTCTTGAACTGGCACAAATACTTCAACGATCTCCTTCTCAAACATAGGAGGCCAAACTCTTGCCGCCTCCTTTCTCTATTTGCACGCAAATTCACGATAGCTTTCTTTGTGATCTTCTCCAACAAATATCGATCAAGAACGATTTCCACATTATAGGAAAACCGCTCGATGAATTCCTTAGCTAGTGCGCCTAGCTAGGCCACTTCTTTATCTCATGAGAGGTAAAGCACTCCAAAGTTTCTCCGCTTAAACTTTATCTAAAGAGCCACATTAATAAGGCTTCGTTCTTGCCAACTCCTACGAGCTGGTCACAATAGGACCTCTGGTACGATAAGGGATTCCCTATTCCTTTGAAAACATTGAAATTTGGCACCTTAAACCCTTTTGGGAGGTCCAGATTTGAATGAATGCACAAATCCTCATTACTCAATTCGGCGACTTCAAGAATGTAGTGCACTTCAAGAATGTAGTGCAACACTTTCATGACTTTTCAGATTTCTTCTTTTATATCTTGCTTGGCGGCCTCTTCCTTTGACCTATACTGTCTCTCTCGCTCCTCATAGTGGTCAAGCTCAGAACAGTTGGCGTAGGGCTCATTTGGGACCGGGATTTGGAAAGTGGTTTTTTGAGGTAGGGGTAGAGCAATGGAGGGGCTACTAGCATTTTGAGGGGCTTGGTAGTTTTGAGGGAAAGTCTGGGGCCTTGTATGCTAGTTTTGGTGGTAAAGGGAGGTGTGTGGGTTGTTAATGTTTTGGTTTTGAGGGGGCAGACAAGATTGGAGGTTGAAACTTTGAGGAGGAAGTGGCAGTTGGGGTTGGTTCTTTGAAGAGAAGGTGGTGTCTCATAAGAGAAGAAGGCATAATGGGGATTTTAGGTGGTTAAGTCGATGGTTAAGAGATTTTAAGAGGGACTGGAGGATGGGTTTTGAGCTTGCTCCACATTTGAAGGATGAAAGTGAAGTGGAGGCCATCCATCTGTTGGAGCATTGAAAGCAAAACCCGAATTAGGCAAATCTTACCTCCTCTGCATTTCAACCTTATTTTGGTGATTTGCTGCATCAACTGCATAATTAGTTCATTCTGATCAGTGATGACGGGCTGAGCTACTACGACATCGGTTAGGCAAATCTCTTCATTCACCTATTATCGCTTTTCCTTTTTGTGAGCTTTTATCGAGGAAGGAATCTTTAGAAGCCTTAGATCTAGTAACGTAAGGATGATCAGCCAGCTTACTGACACAAACCAGTTCTAAGTATCTGCAAAAGAAAACAACTTAGAGGAAAATTTGTTATTTTTAGTTTTTAACTAGATATCCAAATAAGTTAACATTAAGATAAACACACAAATGTCATTTTGCTTCAAGAAGATTAATCCATAGATATATTTTGAATGAATGGAGGACTCAAAGGGGAATAACTTTTTTCTGTATGCTAATTTATTTGATTGAATTAGAAAGATCAACTGGCATAGAGTCAGCTAACTTCTTCCACTCATATGCTTTTGTAAGTGAGGTCTTCAGAATCCTTCATTAATAAAGGAGAATTAAAATTTAAAAGATTGGGACTGAGCCTTGAGTAGGTTGCCAACGTATCCCTCTAGGGAATTCAGGCCTGACGTAGTTCGAATTCTAGCAAGTGAAACTTCATGAGACAGATGAGTGGAACTTTACAAGATATTTAGAGTAAAGGTTTTATACATTTCAAAGAAACTTGGGCAACACTTCAAGAGTAATTTGGACGGACTTTGTTGTTATGGATTTAATGTACGCTTAGGGTGTTCTAAGAAACAAGAGTGGATTAATTCTACCGTAGAAAAGAAGACATATCACAACACAAAGCAATTTTAATAAGCAACACACAAACAATTTATATCACGCCCTAGATTTGTGACCTTGTTATGCCAGAGGTAAGCCTAAACGGAAAACATAACGTGATTATGATAGATTGATCCAAGCCATTAATTTGTGACAACTCTAGTTTGGAAACCAAAGACCCCCAAATTTTCATTAAATACTTAATAAAAGAGTACAATGAAGAGAGAATAAACTAATCTAAGACTATGCCTAAATCTTGTTATCAATCACGCTTGTTGAGGAAGTGAAGATGACGCTACCACGTTGCTTGGCCCTATTCCCGCATTGTCTAAATATTGCATTATATTTTCCATTTGAGCCCGCATTTCAGGAGTGACCACTTTGGTTCTAAGATGAGAATGTCTTATCTAGATCATCGTCCCAATATCCTCAAAACCTTATTCACCTTCATGTTATTGCGATCTTCTAGAAGCCACATCTGATATTCTAGAATTTCTCTTTCTGACCCATTTTCTATATTTATCGTGAGAATATTGTTCCATTCATGAAGAATCTCTCTAGATCTAGGGACTTCAAAGTTTGTTCTAAAGGAAATTTCAGAAATCCTCATGTTTGCTCAAAGAAGGATTACTTGTGCTTGACCAAACTATTGAAGCAAGCTTATCGAAGTATATGGCTGGAGACCTTTCAACCCAATAAGCTCAATCTATTAAAACCCCCTGCATCTTATACAGGCCTAGGAACATGAGAGTAATTGATATTTCCACTAAATTTGGCTACCGGTGTGGGAGGCCAGATATCCATAGAAGTCATCAGTACTAATCGGAGAAATAAACCTTCTCATCCTGTCGTAAAAACTGTCAATATGATTTCCGTTACTAAATCATATGCCATCCATATTTTTACATTGGTGAAAATGTTTCATTGCCCACATTTGTAAAAGAAGATTGCACCCTTCAAAGAAAGTTTACTTTCCCTCTTTTACATTTTCCAAGAGCTCGAAATATTTCTGCTAAAATCATGGGAACTAGAGTGAGTTCTTCACCATTAACACCTTCAAAAATTACTCGAGCCATAGAACATATGCAGGTGCTAATATGACAATGTTATCGTGGAAACACAAAATTACCTAGTAAAGCCAGAACAAATGCAATAGGACGTATATCCTGCCAATGAACATAAGTGCAAGAGAATTCTTCCTGAACACTTTGTAACTATTCAAGCGTCTATACCTTTCATATAAGTAATCCAAAGAAACCAAATTATGTTCAAAACATCGAAGTTTCTTTTCATTTTTCAGTCCTAAGTAGGAGAAGAAATTTCTTCCCTAATTGACTATGTGGAATAATTTGACCTCTTCTTTGATACTTCAAACTGGTGAAATAACAAGTTTCATCCAATGTAGGTGTTAGTTCAAAGTCTTTGAATGCGAACACAACACAGTCTAGATCCCAAAACTAAATTAATTCTCTAATCACATGTTTGTCTGGGTTAACCTTGAATAGCATAGTGAGGAACCCCAACCTTCTTGCAATTGCTAGTTTTTCACTTGGAGTGAAATTTTCCCACCAGGCCCGCACTTTGTGCTGGAAACTCTCGAGCATTCTAATATTGGGCACTTGGGGGACTTAATCCATCCTACAAATCAAAATAAAATGAACACAAAATTTCTGAACTCACTATGTCAGAATTAGGCTTGGGTTCGTCTATCATTAACACATTGCACAAAACATGTTCGTTGGTCGTTCGGTTGTGAAACTCGTCGACATAAGGGTGGACTTCTTAAATGTGGAATCGATACCCAGGATCGATTTACCTAAGGTATATGCATGCATGACTTAAATTGAGGGGTGGCTTACCTTTATCTTATGTTTTCTAAGACTTAGCTTACTAGAAAAAATGTTTTCGAGTGGTCAACTAGAGTTAGGAGGCTAAGTGGTAACACGGAAAAAGATCCACACACCCCGTGCATATGCCAATTCTCCTAAATTTTGGGATTTTGAAAGAAATTTACAAGTGCGCAAAACACACCTTGCGTGAACGTGCGATTGTGTGAATTTTCCAAAATTGGAGAAAGTATGAACGGAATGATAGTTTATAAAGCAGTAACAAATAATCAATTTATATAAAGCAGTAACAAATAAATATTTTAGATAAACAATAAACAAATAAGTAGTTTATATCACATAAGCATGAAAAATAAAGCATTAGGCATGCAAAATAAAGCAAGCAAGTAAGCATATGCTAAAAACTTTAATAATTAACCTATGTCTATTATGGTTAGAACCTATTAAATCCCTAGTAGAGTTGTCATTTTTGTTATGCCGTAATTTTACTGTTTTTAGAAAAACTACTTTTTGAAATGTTCTAAGTATCAAACAATTTGAGAAAAATACTGGAAAAGAGTCACCACTTAATTTTTTAAAGAAATTAAGAAAACTTAATTTAAAAAGATTTTAACAGATCAAATCTTTATAAATTTGGAGAAAATGGGTAAGAGGCTCTTATTTAGGCTTCAAGAAGGTTTTTAAGGCATTTGAAGCATCTGCTAACACGCGGTTATCATACTACTTGGTTAATATATAAGTTTTTTGATTATTTTTTAGGAAAGTGATTTAATATATATAATAATGTTAATTTATAATATTCGATTAACTTGAGAAAATAGTCAAAAGAACAATTTTTATTTTTTAGAAATATTGGACCTTAATTAAAACATTTGAATTATATTACAAGTGATTGGAACTTTAACAAAATTAGATTAATTAGAATTTATTTAATTTCATTTTGAAATAATAATTTAATCCAAATTGATTAATTAAAGCATGAAAAATATTTTATATTAATATAAGAAAAGTAAAAAGTTTTGACTAAAGATTATTCATAAAAGAAACAAGAGTTGATAAAAATAAATTATATCAAAACAAACTAACATAAAGAATATGGTTCGTCTTTTGGGGGTTCAGTTAAGTTAATTAACAATTCTAAAGCTAATGAAAAGAAACAATAAGTAATCACAATTAAATAGGTTTAGAGTAATGGAGAAATTGAATTTGGGCCCTTCTTGGGCCTACATTCACTACCACTTTCGGGATTTAACCCAATTTCCATTTTTGTATATATCTATTGTTTACTAGTGTATACTATATGTATACAACCTATTTTTATACTTTTTGGGACTTGTACGTCAACTCCAAATACTTATTCTTCAATTTCACAAGGTTGGCTGACTCGATAATAGAATTTTGGGTCTTCATGGGCCATCAGATGATGGAAAAGAATGAGAAAGAATCCATTTGGACTCCGAAGAGATTTGGCAGACAACAAGACAAAACAAGATGATAATTAGTATCAATTTCCAACAGAACCAAACAAATGATGAAGTAATATGAAGCACTGACCAGAGAATCATAAGAATGTATATCATGAGAAAGTAAGGCACAAACATTGGAAATGGACAAGATATTAGTACGAGCAGGGGCATTAATATTATATCATGACCAAACAAATGGCCCATGCCATACATTTCAAAATGCATTTAATAACAAACCAAACTATAACCCATTTGAAAAGTTCAAAGATTAACCGGCTACATCCCATTATTTTTCAAATATTTTGGAACATGATTTCTCTTATAACTGTGCACTAAAATAATAACTTTAAAAGCCCGTATCATGCTAATCATAAGTAATTAAGCAACAAATTTTAAACAAAACTTGATCTTGCTGAAGAGAAATCAAAATATTCGAGGGAGGAGGGGAAACAAGTCATCTACATATCTACTTTGAAAGCTCTATATAGAGACTTAAACTAACAGAATAGTAAATTTTCAAACTACCAAAACAAACAAACTCATATGATTTCTTAATTCATGAATCATGATCAAATTGGAGGCATAGACTAACCCATGCACACAAAACATCCGAGATTCAAAAAACCATGCCAATGGAGTAACGACATATATGGGGAAGGGGCCTTAATGTAGCACACCTCTCTACGAGTTGAAAGACAAACAAATATGCTAAAGAAGAAATAGACAGAAAAGGGAACAGGTAGGGGATTAGAAATGGGGGGGGGGGGGGGGGGGATAAGACTGGGAGAAGAAAACAATATCCTACGATTCGAGATGAACTCAACAAACATTTGAGTAAAGAAATGAAAATAAAAATAAAAATGGGCAGCACTAACGATACAAGATCAAAATAAAAGGCTTCAGAAAAAACACACAAAATCATGATTTGCAAACACGACAAGAACAACTGAAATATAAGAGAAACACAACCAACATTCAAGTTATGCTTGAACAGAGATAGATTCTACAATATCAGGGAAGCATATGAGAGTTCGAAACGACCTTAACAACAACCAATGGTACAAATGAATAGTAAAGAAGACACAATTGTACAACCAACACATTTGTACTGAAAACAAGTGAACACCAAACCATTTTAGACAACACGAGGCAAAGATTCAGCTAGTCATATAGATATAAATTGAGTTAATGAACATAACGATCAACATATAATATCAAAGCAAATTTCATTGGTGACGGATTCATGCTCGCTACTCGAAAACTCACAAGAAAATGAGATTAAAATAAAGCTAAACAAAAGAACCAAACGCGCTTATGAGCAGACCTCGTATCAAGTATTGAACACAGATAATATGCTACATTGAAACAAAATACAAGAGGTGGTGAGGATACCTTTCTTAGGGCAGCAGAACTGAGAAGGAAACAAGCCAAAAAGAGCAACAACTTCTTACTTTGGTTTAGACTTGAGCGATATACAAGGAAATTTGAACCAACCTTTAATCGAAGATTTTCTTAGAACCTAGATTTAGAAAATCGTTTCTAAATTTCTTAAGTATAAAACGACTATTGCCAAAGAAACAAACTTTCAATCTATCCCCTCATTCACTTGAGTGTAGAGGATTATTTATAGGGGAAACTGGGTGATTTAGGGGGGAAATATGTCGGAAAATTTAATCAAAAATTTGAATTTTCTTCTACTCTTTTTGAAGAAATAGTGAAGGGGATGGGAAAAAGTTGTGACTTCCACATAAAGGAGGAAAGGGGACAACGATGTGATCAGTTAGGCTCCTAGGGTTTCGAGTTTTGTAGATGATCGCGTTTATGGGTTCTCCGTGATTTCTAGGTTTGCAGCATCCTGATTTGTTTCGCGGGGAGGAAGAAAGATGTGTGGGTCATTTGGTGTATTATACGCTTGCTGAAGTAGGGTCGGGTGTCGTGTTGTATGTTGGAAAATAATGGGATTGGGCTGTTGATTATGGGAAAAGGCAATTGGCTGAAAATTGAGAACATTGGGCCGACTGATTGCTGCAAAAAAGGCCCAAAGTTGGCCTGAAAGGTTTGAAGTAATTGGTAAGGAAGGGGTTGGATCTGTAATTAATAAAAACCCCAAAGGATTGCAAACTTAGCCTACTTATATTTAAGAAGTTAACTTAATTGAGTTGATTTGCAAATTAGGCTAAAATTTAAATAAGATGAATTAATATAGTTAATTTACGAGCTCCTTAATCTTAACAAAATAAAATAATTAGTTTACTTGTAAACTAATATACTCAAAAATATAAACATAACTTAAACCTAATTAAACAAATACTTAATTAAAGCAAAAAAAAGATTGAGAAGATTTTAGAAAATTTTAAAAAATATACTAATTATATACATAATTATATCAAACATATGTATTATTCAAGAATTATCAAAAGTGATGAAACTACTTAAAATAACTTGCAAATTTTATTTATTTTATTTTTTTGACATCTTATAAAACTAATTATTTTAAATCATTTGAAAGTGAAGAAGCTCGTTGATTAATTTATATTGTGGAGGGTCAAAATTGGGTGTCAACCACATAGACTAGTGGATCTACTTATTTAAGGCATCCTATATGACAGCAAAGTATAGGAAAGTTCTATTAGTGTGGAAAAAGCAATGTATCACCACTTAGGCTCATAGTGGTGGTTGTCGGTTAGAGAAACTCCACATAAACTATATTACTTTATTATATGAGTAAAGTTGAGTTTGTTATCGCATTTTATTTAACAAACTAAGTTGTTTTCTACTGTTTTACAAGCTTTCCATATATTGCATGTGTTTTATTGCTTTATATTGAGTTAAGTTATTTATGAATTGAGTAAAGCCAAGGTAAGTTTTTCTTTCAGATTCCTTTCACACTTATGTTATGTTTAGTTTTCCCCTCGCATACTCGTACATTCAATGTACTGATGCCATTTGGCTTGCATCATCTTTTGATGTAAACACAAGTAACCAGGATCATCATCCCACGCCTCGTTGATCCAGTTGAGCACTCAGAGTCTGTTGGTGAGCCTCCTAGCTTTCCAAAAGGCTCTTTTTATCATTTGTTTTTAGTATTTTTTTGTTAGGATGATCGGGGGCCTTCTCCCGACATCCCTCCTTGTTTTAAAAGCTTCATAGACAGTCAGTAGTTCAGTTGTCTTTACACTATTATTCTTATGATAAGTCTTGAGTGGCCACTTTGGCAAAGTTGAATGTTTGACCTTTAAATGTTCTAAGTTATTTTATTAAATAGTTGAGTAAAAATGCATTAGATCATTGCAATAATACTTTGAATCTTTTGCTGAGTAAGTAAGTCAGGCCAAGGGTTCACTTAGCCAATAATGGTTCTCGAGTGCCAATCCCGCCTAGGGTGTAGGCTCAGGGTGTGACATGCCTCCCAAGAAGTGCCTTATTTAACATCGTGGCATGATGAATATATATTTTCAAGCTTCGTTGTTTGGGTTAACCATAGTATCACTCGGTAAACATCTTTTTGGTCTTTGATTTAAATGAGTCAAGATTTGACCCATCTGTGTTTCCAGTTGCTTAACCGATACCAAATATGAGGTAACTTGTTTGGTTTAGAAAATAGACTTCGCCTTATATTTCTTTTAGAACCTTGTCTGATCCTTCCACTTTGTTGAGATTGCTTGGAAGCATATCTTAGGTGTGGAAATTTTGACAATATGCCGTTGGCTTTTCTTACTTTAGACGCTCATGGGGAGGTACATATCGTTCTTTGTCTCTATCCCTCTCTCTCTCAATTTGTACGATGGTCAGTCCATTTCCTTTGTTGGTCTCTCCAACATTTATCGCGATCCCAGTTCCAACTTTGATTTCAGCCCGACCTTGGATAGCTCAGATGGAAACCTCTTGCCTAATTTGCCAAGAAATGCACTTTTTCTTTGTACATAGCTTCAAAATGTACTTCATCAGGGTTCACTCCACTAACTTCGACCACATTCACAGCCTTAGAACCACTTCCCATGACATGTTTTTTCAATAGGTACATTTGGGTCATCATCTTTGTCACGACCCAAGGCTACCCCCTAGACGTGACATAGGGGTCTCATACAAGCCTCATAACATTCTTGAACAAAAGAACATAGGAAAATAAGACGGAATTAAAACTTCCCTTTACAATCGAAGACATGTTTCATAAAAGCAAATGGAAGACTTTCTAGACTTTGTCCCAAACCATCTAATACTTTGGATACAACATTGGGACTTAGCCCATACAAAAGCTTTAACATAAACTAAAAGACATAAAGGGGACATATTGGGTTTTGTCCTTGAAGCTATGAAGTCTTCATCTCCAAGCTCCTCAGAAACCTATCCTTTCAGCATAGAACATCAATATCTCCAAACCCTACACATTGGTAAAAATGTAGAAAAATGGGTTACCATAATTAAGCACTAAGTATGGAGGCCATGCAAAAACTATGCTTAAAACAGACGTTTTCTTTGAAAGTCATGCTTTTATGCCATTTTGATAAAACCTCATTAACATAAACATGAGAGGCATAATATTCAAACATAATCAACTTAAAAGTCATTTCACCACATTAGAACATAATCAACATATAAACCATTACCTTCACATTAAGCCTTTACCTCAAGTAACCCTTAAGCTATACCTTGTGCAATATATGGATAGCATCCCATACCACCATCCACACTAAAGTACCACCTTAAAGTCACCAGAAGTGAACATACCATTCAACCTTTCTATCTTCATACCATACTCATACATAAGAGACATAAATATTACGTAAGGCATATCATCACATAAGGACCATCACCTAAGACAACCCTAAGTCATACTTCTGCAATGTGCAAATAGCATCCCATACAAACACTCACACTAAGTACTCTTTGAAATCACCATAGGCAAGGAACATTCATGTACAATACGTCATGACAAGGAAGTAACTCATAGTACAATCCAAGTAAAGCATACATCATCTCATTTAAGCATATAAGTCAGCATTCTTCATTAGCTTCATTACGTTAAGAGCACCTTCATTCATTAGACATTAAACCAACATTCTCATAAACATCATCATAAGAGCACATTCATTTCATTTATCATTATAAAGGAACACACCATGACCCCTCTCAAAGCCTATTTGTTCAATGCATAGATGGTGTCCCATACTACCAACCACACTAAGTAGTGCATTCTTAAGAATCCATAGTTCATTAACATTCATTTTTGGGGTAAGCTATAAACGACATAGACCATGTGAGCAATTCATGGAATCCCGGTATCACCCTCACCGAATAAAAAGATTCCAACTAGCCTAAGGTAGGACCATTGTTTTTAGCATAAGTAGATCCACTAGCTAGACCTATGTGGGCACATAGTTATGGGATAAGGAGATTTCTACTAGATACCCCGCCTTAACTCACGGATGAGCATCCATCTCAAGAGGTTGCTACTAGATACCCCGCCTCAACTCACGGATGAGCATCCACCTCAATTATTATCAACTCGGTGCTTGGAATTATTCCCCACGGAGTACTTAACATTTATTACATTACTCATTATGGGATAAGAGATTGTTACTAGATACCCTGCCTCAACTCATGGATGAGTATCCATTTCAAACCCAGCATTCACTAAAATGGGATATAGGGATTATTACTAGATACTCTGCCTCAACTCATGGATGAGCAGCCATCCCGTCCCAACATTCATTCATTGGAAAACTCATAGATTCAAAGATGAGAATAGCCTTTCACCTAAAAATCCCTTTATTGTGAGAAAGTCCTTTCACAACAAGTCATTATCATTTGTTGGAGAACAATTGAGAATAGCCTTTCAATAGACTCATTATCATTACCATTATCATACAACTTCATTCATTAGTCATTCATGAGTGTGTGTGATTATGTAAGAATAACCTTTCACATATAGCATCATCATCCATAAGTTCCACATTGAGGCTATACTTTCAATCACAACACAATTACATACTAAACATGATCATAATAGATTCATTGAATTCATATACATATCCTTCACAACATAATCATACCTTAACCTTCACATCTTACCTTTCAGGGCCATAGATCTCATTCACCCACACACCTTAGATCAATTCAATTAGGCAAGAGTAATGTCATAATCTCAACATTCTATATTCATATACACATAAAAAATTCACATACTTCATAATCAATCTCTTCCCATTCACAAATGACAACATAGGAACTTGTGGGAAAACATGAGATCTAGGAAGAAATCATATTAATTAATCATTAAATCAATAAGTCATTCATAATTCAATGCAATAAAGCCTTTAGAAATCAATTTGAATCAAACCCATGCATAGATTGAAAACTAGGGTTTTTGGGTAAACTTGGAGATTTGAAATCACTTTTGATTTGGCTCCTTGAAAGATATTAAGTCAAGGAAGAAGACCACCATACCTTTTTGGGAACAACTCCATGAAAATATCTTGAAACACTTGAAGTCTTAACCTTGGAAGCTTGAAGTATTCACCTCCAATGGAAGTTTCTAGAGAGTGAGCTTTTGGAGGGGAGGGGAGGTTTTGATTTTGGGTTTTGAAAAAATGAAGTCTAAAATATGTTTTAATATATTAAAAAAAACCCTTAAAATATGTTAACAAACCAATAATAACCGTCCACGACCCAAACTAACACAGGGAGGAATTTACTAACCTACCCCTCACTAAGGCTAACTTGGATAGAAAATTGGTGCCAACCACAAAGCCTCCATCCATGGATCGTGGATGAGACCACGAGTTGTCCTAAGCCCTCGTGGTTTGTGGTTGTGGCTTGATTTTTGAGGCCATGACCTACGGAGGCCATCCATGGGTAGTGGATGGACCTACGGGGTGTGGACCCCTTACGTAGGTCACCCTCAAATTGGCAACTTTTTGGTTTCAAGGGGTCTTGGGGGTTAGGCTTAGCGTCATCCTCAAGGACCCTTAGGGTGGTCCTTGGGGAGTCTTACCTTGACATATAACCCCTAAACCCCTCAACCATAGCTCGGGACAATATTTTACTCCCTCAAACCTCATGATAACTCAAAGACACACAAGTTAGGCTCTAGTTTCACTTATTCGCTTTACAGTTCGTTACAATCTTGGCCATGTTTTTATCCCCCTCTTGGTTCTTTTCCATTGTTCCTTTGTCATCCCAAAGTTTAAAGGTGGAGTCTAATTTTCCCTAGTGTACCAAACACGATTGATTTTTGTCATCTCATTAGGAGGAGTAGATGTTATATCAAAGGGTTGTTGCATGATTGCTTCTCGAACAAGCTAGTATGCTATACCCTTGTTGACTTAATCAAGGCTTCAATCGATGTATTGTAACAACACATTGTTCGATAGTCGTGAGTTCGACATTTGAGCAAAAACTTCTAGAACCTCAACCATGTTTCATGAATAGGTTCACCATCCACTCTATTAAAGTTCTGAATATTATTCATCAACTTCACCATCTTCGAGGGAGGGAAAAACTTTACATAAAATGCATCAGTGAGCTCCTACCAAGAAGTGATTGATTCCCTTGGTAAATTGGCCAACCACTTTGTTGCATCCCCCATTATAGAAAAGGGAAACAAATGAAGTCGGACTGATTCTTGAGTGATGTTCTTGAAAGAAAACGGCCCACACACATACACAAATTTTCAAATATGGTCATGAGGGTCCTCATTAGTAGCAATACCTCCAAAGAGACCCTTCATTTCCAACAGCTGCAACATAGAGATGGTCACATGAAACACAACATTGGCAATAGTTGGAGGCTATCGAATAACACCGACACTTCCCAACTAATCTTTATTGACATCATGCAAATTATAGATGTCATCATTGTTTCCAAGTTGGCTAGCATTGCCCCCATTAACACTTATCTCTTCACCTGTTTAAGAAAATCCAACAAAGAACAAAAATAAGTTGATTCAGCTACAACAACATCCATTCAGACTAAACTTCAATAAAAGAATTCTAAACACTACTCCCCGACAGTTGTCCCATTTTTTATAATGCTCAACTACACTTCATCCGATTCTAAGTGAAGGTGGCCACTAACAAGTGTAAACCCAACTAATAGTTGGGGTCGATCTCACAAGGAGTGATACGGTAAAGAATTTGATTACGATATAAAATGGAGTTCTAATTGTTTGTAGAAGTAGACTTTTTCGCAAAAAATAAAGTAAATACCAAGGGTTTGACAACCAATGTCGAATGGGTGGATTTGGGTGAACAATTAACAACTACAAATAACCATGAGTAAATAAGTAGAGAGGGTTTCTTGGGAATGTGATAAATTGAATTCCAATTTCGCTAAATGGGTTATTATTATTTACTAAAAGTCATTGAATTTCAGTGGGTAGGCTAGGCATTAGGTGCAATAACTATTTATCAATCAACTATAACAAATCAAGTAAGTTCTTTCGAATCTCGACAAGCACAACACATAAAATCAACCCAATACCTCAATAAAATACTTTTTTAAGCTAGACTAGTAGGATTGCATTTAGACCAACCTTCTCAATCTATATCCGCAACAACACAATCACTACAATCATCAATTAAATATTTTTACTCTAATACTTCTTTCTCAAGCAAGCTTAGAATGCTAAACTAAAATTGTATTTGCAACTGTGATTCATCAATTAAAACACAAACTATTAATTGAACCCACTTCAAATCAACAATAAAATTAGTAAATACGAATACCCTTAAGGTAATTGAAATATTCAACTACATAATCACACGCCCAAGAATGGGTGTTTTAGCAAAACGTAATAAAGAACGGGAAATATTTACCAACTATGTTTTCCATCAAATTGGGCATCAATCCTCAAGTCTCAAAATGCTCATATTGATGCAAAAAATAAAAACAACCCTATATCTCCACTCAAATGTGTAAAAATAATGTTTAGGATCAAAAACCCATAACTGGACAATGTGGAACTAATTTTCTTCTTTTAAAAATTGCATTTATACATTCGTAGAATTTCAGCATCAGAGTCACTCAGCCAAATAGTATGGGCTTCGCCGACCTAATAGGCGATGCGCCGAGTGCCCCTTCCATCGCCTTTTTGTCTTGGTTTTTTACGCTTTGTTGTTGCAACTTTAGGCGATCAAGGTCAGGCTTGCCGATCCATTCGGCGTGCTGCCAAACTGTTTGTTATGCTCTCCAAGTTGGTCTTGTCCATGGGCTAGCCTGCTGGAACTTTTGGCGAGCTGGTGGTCCACTCAGCGACTCGCTGAGTGGCTTTGGCATGTACCGGCCTTGTCTTTTCTCGATAATTTCCTTGCCTTGCTTTTTTTTCCTACATTACAACAAATTATCATTTTAACATTAGTTTAGAGCATAAATAGGCATTAAAGACACTAAAACATTGAATATTAAGCAGCAAAATTAGTCAAAATCCCTGACTTATTAGTGTCGTAGACCAACTCATCCGAAGTGGAATCATGAGACAACTGTTTCACATGACATCAACCCTCTTTGATGAGATGAGAAAAATTAATCAGACATGGTTCACAAGAGAAAAAAAGGTGTCGCCTTTGAATCTTGGGCTCGAAAAAGAACAAATGGAAAATAACCAAGAGCATGATAAAAGCATGGCCATGATGATGACCCAAATGGACCTATTGATGAAGCATATCATGGGAAATGGGTACTAGGTTGTGAATGCGGTTGGTATTAATATTGGTGTAGACCCTAATGAAGCATACTTTGAGGCTATGTACAATGAAGTAGTGCATTTCTTGGCAAACCAAACAGGAGGTTCCCGTCTATGTTATCCAAAGCTAGGGGAAAATTGAGGTTGGAATAGAGATCAAGATTATGGTTGGAGAGATGGAGATAATGGTTGGAGAGATTGAGATCGTGAATTGCATGATTATGGCACAAACTGGAGATATAGAAATTGGGACAAAGATCGCTATGTACCTCCTCATGAACGTCCAAAGCTGAAAGAACCAAGGGTTGATCCTGAAAATTTCTGGATCAACTATATGCGTGTTCGTATTTTGAACAAGTGGAAGGATCGGACAAGGTGCTAAAGGAATAGAAAGATGACGTCTCTTCTCTTAACCAAATGGTCACTTTACACTTGGTATCGATTAAGAAGTTGTAAACACATATGGCTTAGATCATGGCTCACTTAAATGCAAGGTCAAAAAGAGGCTCCCAAGTGATACTTTGGTGAACTAAAATGAGGCATGATGCCATGGCCACGTCATGCAATGATGTTAAATAAGGCCCTACTTGAGAGGCAATAGAAGTTTTATGTTGTGTTGTTTGAATAATGTTTGTTAGATGTGCAATTTGACAATTTAAAGCTTGGGAGAAATAGGCTAATGGGCGAGCTCAGAACCTACTCGGTGCATCACCGAGTAGTTCGGCGAGCCCAACGTTGATCGCCCTTTGTACCAATTGAAGGGCTTACATTCTGTAAACTTTGGAAGGCTAAGGTCCACTATGTGACTCACTGAGTAGATCACTGATGTTAGTAACCCTCACCTAACTAGGCGAGAACTGAAGAGTCAAAGGCTTTAAACCATTTTAAATTCAAAACCTCTCTTTATTTTGACCTTTTCGACCCTTCTACTCTCATAATTACATTTAGATCTTAGTTTTTACTTAATTTTTATGTGGGTGTCATTGTGTGATTTGAATTCGTTGCATTGCTCACCTTTGATTTTGCCTTAATCGTTTACTTGTCTACTTCTAAGGTTGGTGTCCCAAATTAGCTTTAATTTTATGATCTATTCTGAGCATGCTAGTGTGTAGTTGTTGGATCTATTGTGTGTCTTTGTGTGCTTAATTGATTGTTGAATATTATTTGGTAATCGAGCATGTTAGATACTTTGTTTATCCTAAATTAGTTTAAATTTCATTTTTAATTTCTGAAATTGCGGGTTTACATGTTAGGCTTTGTGTGGGTGAAGCCCGAGTAACCCAAATTCCACCAAACAACTAGAATTTGCCTAATGATTGATCAGGTAATGTCGTTCTTAAGGGAAAAGGTGTTGTTTGGTTGAATCTAGGTAAATTAGGGGAAGTTTGAGTACCCCAGGGTAGGTTATAGTATGGTTTAGACTTGAATTGCATAGATTGGGGCTTGAATTTGGTTATTGTAGGTTCCATGTTAAGGATTGGGGGTTGAGGTAAAAATCTGGCACGATGGGCTATTTGGTGAGCTTAGTCGAGCTCATTGAATGACTCGGTAGTTCATTGGTGTACTTCTCTTATCTCCTTTTTTCCCAGAAATATTTCTATTTTGTTATGTAACTTTGACAATATGCTTGTTCTCGCTAAGTTTACTCGACGACTCTCCGAACAGCCTTAGCATCGCCATTTTGAAGCCTAGTTTTTTTTTTTATTTTCTGTACCATTCGGCAAGACCAATTTGTACCGCTAATTAGGTTTGGCGATTAGCTAAATCGTCTTTTTTCTCACCGATTTGTGCTGAATTATTTTTGCATTTTCTTGTTACTTTCAGCGAGCACTTTATAGCTCACTAAATGACTTCGGTGACTCACCTAATTGGTTAGGGATCTTTTCTTCATCTTTTTGAAACTTGATATTTTGCCAACTCTTTGCAACCTCATTCATCTTGTTTGCTCATTTTGACATATATGGCTAGAACAAAAGTCCCAAGCATTAATATTGTTTGCTCATCTTCTCAAACTGGGCTCCTGCTACTAGCAATTGAATGTTGACTTTATTCTTCAGGGGAGATCTTAAGCATGAAATCTAGATTGCCCTTATTATTTCCTAGAGGGGTTACTGAGATCAAATCAAACTACAAAAATATAACAATTTTTTCCCCAATTTAAGTAAGAAAAAAAATGTTAATATGAATAAAAGATGGTGCTTAGATTATGTATTGAGACTTTGGACAACACTCGAGCTTTGTAGCATCGTATCCACATGGCTTTTAATTATTGAAAGTAAACTCCATTTTCATGAAATTGTGTTAAACTAAATCCTATTAATTAGGAGGGTCCCACTAAATTATATCCCATTTTAAAGTAAGGTCCAACTAGTCCCACTTTCCTAATTAATTTTATTATTTAAGTAGATTTTCCTTGAGAAAATTTAAAACCACAAAAAATAGTTACTTTTAGATAATACTTTTGTTTTAATTTTTAAGGGAATACAAAAATTACAAAAAAATATGATCTTTAATTTTTATTATATTTAATATCGTAGTAGTATTTTTATTTGTTGTTAATTTCAAAAAATGAGAATCCAAAAACAAAATTAAACTCAGTGGCATGTTGCCACATGGAAATATTCATCTCAATCATAATAAGAAGCATATTCCATGGGTGAGTAGAGTATTCCATTCTTCCTCTCAAAGTTTTTTGAAGCAAGGCCCTCTTGGAAAATGGGTTTAGCAGGACTCTCCTGAAAAATAAAATTAAGCAAGTTTCTTTTGAAACAAAATATTTAATTTACCAAGAATTCTTATGAAAAAATTGTTTTTATTTAGCAGTACCGAGTACGAAAAAAAGGGGCTACCTATCCATTTGGAAAATGAGACTAAATTTAGCAGACCCTCTTAGAAAATGAGATTTAATTTAGCTGAACCCTCTTGAAAAAAAGAGAATTAGCAGGACCCTCTTGGAAAATAGGATGTAATTTAGCATGACCATTTTGAAAAATGTGATTTAATTTACCAGGACCATTCTAGAAAATAGGATAAGTAGGACCTCCTGGAAAATGAGATTTAGTTTCACAAGACCCTCTTGGAAAATGAGATTTAGAGAGACCTCCTGAAAAATGGAATTTTGTTTAACAAGACACTCCTTGAATATTAAAATAATAGAACAATACTAGAAAATGAGATTTAGTTTAGCATGACCCACATGAAAAATAAAATTAGCAAAACTCTTTTGGAAAAGGAGATTTAGCAAACCCTCCTGAAATATGAGATTTAACTTAGTAGAGCCCTCTTGGAAATGGGATATAGCAGGGGTTTCTTGGAAAATTTGATGTAGTAGGGACCTATTGGAAAATACGATTTAGTTTAGTAGTACCTTCTTGACAAATTGGATTTACATAACCCTCTTTGAAAATGGTATTTAGTGTAGCAAGACTCTCTTGGAAAATGGGATTTACAGGATCTGCCTGGAAAATAATATTTAATTTAGTAGGATCCTCCTAGAAAATAGGATTAGTAGGACCCCCCCCCCCCCACCCCTTGAAAAATGGAATTTTGCAAATCCTCTTGGAAAATGTGATTAATAGGACCCTCCTGGAAAATGAGATTTAGAAAGACCCTCGTGAAAAATGAAATTAACGGGACCCTCCTAGAAAATTTTGTTAGCAAGAGCCTTCTTGAAAGTGGGATTTAACAGGACTCTCCTTAAGAAAATGACAAGCACGACCCTCTTAGAAAATGCAATTATCAAAACCTACCTTGAAAATGGGATGAATAGGACCCTCATTTGAAAAATGGATTAGTAAGACTCTCCTACAAAATGGAACCTAATTTAGTAGGACTCTTTTAAAAAATAATTTGCAGGACCCACCTAGAAAATGAAACTTGTCAGACCATCCTGGAAAATGATATTTAATTTAGCAGAATTTGTCCTGAATAATAGGATTATTGTAACATAGCTTCGTGAAGAATGGAGTTTACTTTTACTAATCTAAAGCCTTGTAGAAGCATTCCAACTAAGCTAGAGTGTCGATTAAAGTCACGATACACAATTTATTTTTGGTCTTTTATCTTAGCGTAACAATTTTAGCTGCAACCAGAGCCTCGATATGACCTCATTCAACCTCAAACTCATCTTATCATTCTATTGTTTTTAACTACACATGACCTGATTTTCTTATCGCCCAGGAAATGTTAGTTATCCAAATTAGGGCTTAGTCGCATATTTTATTCCCCCTTTCATATAATGGTCAGGTCAAAACATCTATCACAGTCTACTTCGTTGTTTAAAAACTCCTCATGCTTCCAGTCAAAGAGGGACACGCAGTAGACACAAGATTTTTGACCTTTCTCGAGTTTAAACCCATATATTATTTTTAAATGTAATTTTATTTTATTTTGTAAGTATATTTTATTTGGGAAAGTTGAAAGCACAAAAATAGTCACTTTTAGATAATACCTTTGTTTTTTATTTTCAAGGAAATAGAAAAATTACAAAAATTATGTTCTTAAAAGTTTCTTATATTTAATACTACTAAAATTACCCGTGCTTCGCGAAGAAATTTAATACCACATATTTATAAAAACATACTTAAAACCTATCAATCATTAAAACTAAAACACTATATTGTCTTACATAAAAGATTACGTAGTAACAAACATTAACAATGTAAAGAAAAATGAAAATTAGTACATCTTATCATTTATTGTTAATAACATAAGCTTCAATTAATGACTGTAAAAATACATACCAGAATCTGTAACATAAGCAATGGTGTCAGTAAGCCACTCTACAGGAGCAAAATACACAAATATTTAATTGTGAAGAAGAAGAAGAAGAGGAGGTTCAAAATTTTTGTTGTTTTAAAAGGAGAGGAAATACCTCTATTTATAGACAACAAAGGTAGTGTGAACAAATGTTTATTGTTAATTATCAAAAAGGTTATAACTATTTGGAAAAGTTGCAACCCTTCGGAAATGTCACAACTTTTCATAAAAGTCATAATTTTTCATTAAAGTCGCAACTCTTCTTTAAAGTCACAACTTTTTATAACAGTCACAAATCCTCATAAAAGTTGCAACTTTTTATAAATGCCGCAACTTTGCATAAATGTCAGAACTTTTCATGAAATGGTAAGGCTAGTTTTGAAAATAAATAAATTAAAAATGAATTGTGGTTTGTAGAGGCGCCACATAGGTGGACCTAAGATTCTCTTTTATGAAATAAATAAATTAAAAATGAATTGTAGTTTGTAGTGGCGCCACTAGGCAGGCCTAAGGTTCTCTTTTATGATATATATGATTATAGTAGTATTTTTATTTTTGGTTATTTTCAAAAAATGAAAATCTTAAAAAAAAATCAAGCCTAGTGGCATATTGCCACGTGGATATTTTGATCTCAATATTAATCAAAAGCATATTCCATGGGAGAGGAGAATATTCCATTCTTCCCCTCTATGTTTTTTGATACTATAAAAAATCTATAAGGACATTTTGGGAAGGATAGAATTATCAAGGACTTTTGGGAAAGATACCAAACCCTAGATATATTTTTAAAAAAATATTAAAAGTGAGGCATGTAAAGCCTCTTTTATTAAAAACACAAAAAGTATAATATACAATATCTATGAAAAAATACAAACAAATAAAAATGTGAAAGAAAAATACAAAATTAAAATAAGCAACCATGGAAAATGGAGGGTCATCTTCTCCAAGCATCAATATCAAAGAGCTCTGACCATCAACCGCCAGAGAGATCGAAATCACCTTCCCAATTTCTCATATCCTCCATTTCAACTGCTACCAGATTTTGTTCAAGGTAAGTCTCTAAAATTCTACTCTGCTTGAGCTAAATCTATAGATCTGGAGAACTCTGTGTTTTTCGACTTCTACCTTTATCTTCTGTACGCAAACATGACTCCGAAAATTGAATCTATGGTGATCGTATCCTAATCTTATAAGTTAACCTTTTTGGTTCCATTTTTTATTTTTGTGTTGTTGTAATATGCTTCAGGTAAGACTTGGTAAGCATTATAAATGAATTAGAATTCCTTTTCTCTTGTTTAATCTTTGATGGATTGAATCCCATTAAATCATAGACATTTGAATTAGACAGCTAACTCAATTTTGCTTATACGATTTATGGGTCTACAAAACCTTTTGGAGAAATTGGATTTGTGGATGAATCAAATAGGAGCTATCAACAATAGAATGAACCACTAGCAACTTTTGAGTCCTAATTTTGTGCAACTCTGGACACCTCTATGCTCTAACCATGTGTGTGATACTATTAACCAACCGAAATAACTTTGAACTTTAAAAGATTGTTATAGTTATGCTTCGATTGTGAACTTCTGCATGCTTCTTTTTGAATACTTGTATATCTTACTATTATTTGGTAATTGAAATGTGAGAATCTAATTAGCACTCGGAGAGCCTGTCTGATTGATCCTTATGTATGGAGTGTTACGTTTGTCAAGATTTATTATCTTCTCGTCTGTTGTTGGGACTTCCAAAAATGAATTTAATTCATAAGTATCTGCAAAAAAAACAAGGTTATCGAAAAAATCAACAAGAGTATTTTCCTCAATGAATGAGTGTCATACTCTTACTGATGTAGTATTATCGATTTTATTAATTAAATTGACATCCATTTTCACACTCCGGGGTGAATCACGGTCTCCATTAAGAATATTAACCATCGACAAAAAATCAGTCTTTATAATACTCTGATGAAAATGTTTATCTAAACAGTATTGCAAGCCCTCTCTAATAGTAATTGCCTCAGTCACCAACTTAGAAGAATCAACCAACTTCACACCGTTAGCCCCTACTAGATTACCATTATGATCTCTTATAGAGAAAGCAACTGAACTAGGACCAGGATCAAGTACCATCAGTGTTATATTTTAATCATCTAGAAGGAGAAGGATACCATTAAGAAATTTTATAACGAAAACTTGGCATGTAGCTATTAAGTTGAGCAACTATCTGAGGCCAAGTTTGTATACTATTCATAATCCAATCAAACCTCAATTTGCAAACTTAAAAATGTGAGAATTAATTTCCGAGATGATCTTGCCTCTAGAATAAGAGCCTCCATGTAATACCGTGTTTCTCCTCTTTCATAGAACTCATAGTATGAGAATTGTAATGGCCTGATACACCTATTTTAGTCTGTAATTCCCATAAGTATCCCACCCATTTTTAAAAGTTTGTCTTATGTATTAGAGGTTCAGCGATCCTTACTGCCCGATCGTAGTAACTCCACACACTAGAGGCCAATTCACTTTGTAAGAAAAGGTGTTCAATAGTTTCTCTAGCAGGATCTGAGCAACACGTACAGAGTTGAGAAATATTAGGATTCCAAGTAGCCATGACTACTACAAAAGAAATGTTAGCAATGCAAACTCCAACCAAAGAAACCAATCTTGAAAGGTGAACCTTTCCCTCAAATATGTTTAAAAGAGTCTTCAGGGCACTCTTAATTTATATGATGTTACGTACTTTTGTGCTTTCTAATCAACTTAATCAAATTATAATGGTTTCTTTTATTAATTAATTTGATTTAGAATGTTAGTAGAGAATTTTTGGTCTAAATTATGTATAAGTTTAATTAATTACTAATTAATTTGAAAAGATGAACAAATAATTCTCCCCAACATAGTGAAGTAATTGCTTCAAGTTTTAATATCTAGGGAATGTGTGCCTAATAAATCATCTTAACTAAGGTCGCAACTTACATGTCTTTATCCAATCTCTTTAAAAAATTATACATCTTATTATAAAGAATGAGAACAACTTACCAAGAAACTTTTTTTTAAAAAAAACTAAAGAAGTTGTTGTGTGTAATATGATAAAAATAAAATATTGGACCAAAGTCCAAAAATATATCAAATGGAATATGCGCAAAAACTAGGCCAACTAGATTAGGAAAAAAATGAAATCATATTAGAATAGGTTTCAACGGGTGTCTTTGCATTTTATTGTTTCCTATGGTCTCGCCGAAACTCAAACTTGCATCTCTAGAGACTTTTTTGACCCTTAGCATGATGCACTCAATTTTCATATCCTTCAAACTCTTTCTGGCTATGTATCTCTAATATACTGCTCTTTGATCACATTTTATTCTCTTTTTCTTATGATCGATGGGTTGAACCCTTGCAAGATTAATACCACCCTCTTATAAATAGAAAACATAAAAAACACAAACTACATGGTTAAATTTCTCCATTTATTGTTATAACCAAAGCAGATGTGACCAGTTATAAATTTGGATTCGCATAATCCTATATTTACAATGGATGTCTATTTTCCTTCTCTTATAAGATATAAAAACCTAAAGAAATAAATGTCATTTACAAAACATCACTTATTAATTGCATTTTCTTCTCCGAAGCAATCGACAAATTATCTCCGTTCTTTTCTTATTTGTCAAAACTTAGTCTGATAGTTTTGTTGGTGTTGAGTAGTTTTCTAGAGTTTTATTAATGGCGCCAAGAGAAACACCATCAAACAATCTTTTATGGGTAGGTAATCTTACCCCTAACATTATTGATGTTTCCCTAATGTCTTTGTTCCAGAACTTTGATCCGCTTAATAGTCTAACAACATATACCTATCGCAATTTTGGATTTATCAATTTTAGAAACATCAACAACTCCAAGAAGACTAAGACGCACTTCAAGGATTCTTCGTTTATGGAAATCCTCTTAGGATCGAATTCCATAAGTTGATTTAGAGGTAAACAAAAACACAAACCATCTTAACAAATTCGATCCTAAGAGGATTGCCATGAAAGAAGGATCCTTGGAGTGCATCTTTAGCCTCCTCTAAGTCATTGATATTTCTAAAATTGATAAAATTGAACCCGCGAGAGGTAGATGTGGTTACTCTATCATCCGGGCCAAAGTTCTAAATTAGAGACATTAGTCCAACATTAGTAATATCAGGGGTAATATTACTCGTCCATAGAAGATTGTTTGATTGTGTTTTTCTCGGTGCCATAAATAAAACCCTAGAAAATTAGTTAACAAAAACAAAACTATCAAATTGAGATTTGGGTAAATGAGAAAAGAAAGGAAATAAGTCGTTGATTGCGGAAGAAAAGAAAAGGCAATTGAGTAAGTGAAGTATTTTAAATGATGTTCCTTCTTTTTGTTTTCACATATTTTAGGAGAAGTATAATTCACAATAGGCATTGGTTGTAAACATAAGACAATGTGAATCCAAAGATATAACTGGTCACAACCACTCTAGTTATGTCAATAAATGGACAAATTTAACTCTCTAATATATGCTTGCTTTCTTTTCTATCAAAGACATTTGTTTCTTGGTAAGTTGATCTATTTTTTTTTATATATATATAAAAGGGTTGTTCTTTGGCTTTTGTTTGTTTTATAAAGCATTGTCTCATGACCCTCCACCGCCTCATGCCATGTAAGCACCACATGGCATAATGATATCAATTTGGAAGCATAAGTATGCTAGCATTTATGGGAACATTCTAGCTCTACGAAGAAATTCTTGGAAAGACTATAGAATACCTTGGAAGAATTCTTGAAAAGCCTTAGAATATTCTAGGCATGTATAGCATTCTAGAAGAAGGGTTTATTTGTAAATATGTAGGGACTTATGTACCAATTATGATTTAAAATTTATTCCCTAAGTTAGTAGTATATATAGAGGGGCATCCATTTCTAAATTAACCAAGGAAATGCAAGCAATCTTCCTAGTAATACGAAAGTCTCCTTAGAAACCCTTTTGTGGCTTTCCTCCCTATCTTAGTGATCAATACTTCAAAAGCATTACTTAAGCTTCCATGGTCATGAAAGAATTATTGATTAAATTGTCGAGTGCCGCACAGAGTGCTTAGTTAAAGACTTTGTCCATGAAAAAGTGGTATTAGAGCAAAGGTTGATACTAGGGGAATAGTAACTTAAAGAGACATTAATGTTGCTAGCACCACCAACTTCAGGTACGATGGTGGAATGAAGCCCCAAAAATGGAGGAAGTATCTTAAAAAAAATGAAGAATTTTTGACGGACCCTATAGCAAGTGATGCACTAACATCCCACGCACCTTTGGCCACTGAGGCGAGTGATGATGAATGTGGGGAGCAGCCTATAGAAATTACACATTGAATGGAGTGGACTCCGAGTGTTAATACGGTAAGGCAGACTATGGATATTGTTGAAAGGCACTTGAATGGGGTGGATTATAAGTTAAAGACTCTTGAGAACTTCACCTTGAGGAGAATGATAATATCAGCAAAGAGTTAGAGGCGCGTAAGCATGCAGGTATGAGATGAAGGAAATCATCACATACATTGAGTGTTAGCTCATGAATGCATTAAGCACCATCAAAACCATGAATGCCGAGATTGAAATGCTCAAGGGAGGAATTGAAAATGGAGGATATGTGACGTTTGATGGAGATAGGAAGGTTAAGATTGAAGCTCCCATGCCACTGATGTTCAAAGGCGCTTGTGAAACACAAAAGATAGAGAATTTCCCTTGGTATTTGGAGAATTACTTCAAGTGCAACAAAGTGAAGAGTGATGAGAACAATATTAACACTATTGTATTGTACCTCTCACACATGGACATGCTTTAATGGAAGCGAAAGGAGTTTGAGATAGGGAAGGTGCTTTTCACCATCAAAACATGGGCGAAACTCCAAGTAGAGTTAAAGAAGACTTTTTTCCCCAACAACGTAATCTATAAGGCAAAGCATATGTTTAGGGAGTTGAAGCAGATATGTAACATACGAGCATATGTGAAAGAGTTCACCACTTTGAAGCTTCATATTCCAAACCTCACAGATAAAGATATGTTGTTTCACTTCATGGATGGGCTACAAAATTGGGCTAGAACAGAGTTGGAGCACCGAAAGGTTATGTAGAATGATGAAGCCATCACGCAATCCAAAGCTTTGATAGTTTTAAGCATGACAAAGGAAGAGGAGAAGAGATGAGAGATAGTAATGACAAGGTGGGGTAATCATGGTTAAAGTGTGGAGCAATAACCACATCCCAAGAATCATGAAACTTATAAGTCTAATAGCAAGAAGTTTGGACGTCAAAGTCATTTTGTCAGGAAGACATGGATTATAAAGGGAAATGGTTGCTACATATAGGATAAGCCACATGACTATGAGAGATGCCCTGGACTAAAGAACCTTGGTGCAATATTACGAGAATGGAAGGAGAAATATGAATAAGAACCAGGGAAAGGTTCAAATGCAATATAGTTGGGCATAGTGAATTATGAAAAGCTATCGCATTGCAGTCAAAGAAGCCGAAAGAAGATGGTGCCTGGTATGTAGACATCATGATCAATGGATGACCTGCTTGTGCTATAGTAGACATAGGTACAGAGACCAACATCAAGTCCAAAAATGTAATAAAAAAGTTTGGGTTGAATTACAATCCAAGTAATACCCACCTCAAGACAGTCATACACCACCGACTTTCCTGTATGGAGTTTCTTATGAAGTAAACATTACACTAGGCATATGTCAAGGTAAACACAGTTTATTGTCATTCCTTTAGATATCTTTGACATAATTCTTGTGAAAGAGTTCTTCTAGAAATGTCACAGAATGATCGATCCTTACCTCCAACGACTCTTTTCATGGATCAAGAAGGATCATGTATGGTTCCCATGATAGAGATACCAAAGATAGAAAGAAGAGCTCAACTATCGGCCATGCAACTCATGATGGATCTTATGAAGGGGGAGCAATGTTCAAAACCACCATTGAGGGTGTGACTAAAAAAATAGTTGTAGAGCGACATTGCCACCATGTATAGAGAAAGTTCTAAAAGAGAATAAAGACGTAATGTCTGAGGAGTTACACAAGGGCATTGGTCAAGTCAATGTTCTATTGGCCCTTCTGCAAAAAGAGAATATCTAATTGTTCATAGAACAATAATACGCCGCGATCATCACAATATTAGGTAGGGAAAGTGCCATGACTCACCACCTCAACATGCCATATAAGTACCACGTGGCATATAATTATCAATTTGGAACCATAAGTATTCTAGAATATATGGAAAGATTCTAGAGCCATGAAGAACTTCTTGGAAAGACTCTAAAATATCGAATTCTTAAAAAGCCATAGAATATTTTAGGCATGCATAGAATTTTATAAGAAGGTTTTGTTTGTAAATGCTTAGGGACTTATGTAGAAATTATGATTTGTACTTTATCCTCTAAGTTAGTAGTATAAATAGAGGTTCATCCATTTGTAAATCAACCAAGCAAAGGCAAGTAATCTTCATAGCAATACAAAAGTCTTCTTACAAACTCTGTTGTGTCTTTCTTCATTCTCTTAGCGATCTAAGTTTGAAAAGGCTTAATTGAGCTCACATGATTGTGAAAGAATCATGAGTAATTTGTTGAGTGCCGCACGGAGTGTTTAGTTAAAGGATAAGTCCGTGACAAATTGATGTCCATTTGGCAATTTATATGTTGGCCAATGGTTAAAAGAAGCAAAAATGAACTTCTACTATCACAACTCAAATTCAAGGATCGTGATTGACCTTTCATGAAAAATTACTCATATCAAGTGAACCTATATTCATTTTAGTCAAGTACCAAATATTAATTAAAAAATTCCTATAACAAGAGATTCCTAAAAATCCTTATAACCAACCGACAAACAATTCAACCAACAAAAATATCCACAACCATCATCAACATTTGCCACATCAGGACTACAAAAAGAAGAAACAAATATTAAACCCGAAAACAACGTCTCAATAATTTTAGTCAACTTGTATAACCCTGTTTTGGCTGAGCAGTTGACAAAATCAGGCTTGGAAAAAGAAAAATATCAGCACTTGAATGTAACTGACAAAATCCATAAAAAATAGTTAACTTATATAAGAATTAGATATTCTGTGCTTATCCAAAGAAAGATCAAAGAAGCATATATTTTGTCCTAAAAAAATATCTTGACACAATTTTGGAACGAGTTTCATAACAAATTCTATCAAATCATTCATTCATCTCAGATTCTACACTTTCCCAGATAAGAACAAAGAAAACACGACACAAAGTTGTACAATTCCTGGTGATAATGCCAAGCTATAAATAGTAATGGCCAGAATGGTTCTATCCAAGATAAATTCTTGAATCATTGTTATTTGCATTATTAACTGAAACAGGACCGGAAGGAACATTGCTTCCAAATGGACCAGCAAGTAATTGTTCATCCAACACAGGACCTCGATCATTTGTTATTTTATGAAGATAAAAACTATCTTTTGACTCATCAATCCTTGATCTATTAGCTGCCAATTTTAAGTTAGTTATAACCAATAGTTATTGGTCTTGAAATAACATACAAAACCAACCTTGCATACTCAAAGGTCTAGTTGGGATGTTAGGACCATAAGATGGCAAACGTCCAGATACATTTAAGGCCAACATATCTGGATGTTTGCCACGCTATGGTTACAACATCCCAACTAGACCTTTGAGTATGCAAAGAAGGTTAAACAAAGTTATTTCAAGACTAGAAATTACTATTTCTAGACAACTTCGAAGGGAAACTGTAGGATCTAGGATCAAATGGGAAAATGATAGTTCTTATGCTCAAAAAAGAACAAGTGATCGAGATCCTGTGTTGGATGAACAATATGGTTTGGGTCCATTGGGTAGGAATGTTCCTTCAGGTCTTCGAAGAGTCAGTCAAGAAAATAATGGTGATGCAAGAATTTCTCTAGGAAAACACTATTCTGGACATGACTATATATGGTATGGTATTATCACCAAGAATGGAACATCTGTGTGTCATGTTGTCTATGTTCCTATCGGGGAAAGTATAGAATCTGACATGTATGTATGAGTTATCAATTTTTTTTATGAAACTCATTCATAAATTGTGTCAAGAAAAGTTGTTTGAAGATAATATATATGTGTTAGATCTTTCTTTTTATTAGAAAAGTATAAATAATTCTTATAAAAGTTAACTATTTTGTATCGATCTTGTCAGCTACATTAAAGTGCTGAAAGTTTTCTTTTTGCAGCCCTGTTGTAATCAATTTCTCATCCAAAATGGGGTTAGATAATTTGACCAATCATTATTAATAGGTTGTTTCCAGGTTAACCATTGAAGTCTTCTTGCCTAATACTGACAAATATTTTTCCTCATTCATAGGTTTTTGAGTTACTTTAGTTCAAGAGATTGCGTTGGGGTTGTAAAACTTGGTGATGAACCAACATGTTCTTGGTGGAACCATCTGACTTCATTAAGATGGTTTTAAAAGTTGATGGTCCAGCATGTCTTTATGATGTTGTTCTAAAGTTTGCACCGAGTGGCACATCCTTACCACCAGAGTCTTATCTACCTCGATACGTGGATGCAGAGGAGAAAACATCCTCTTAGGTTGCCCAAGCAAGTTCCTTTTTAACAAATGACCTTATTACAAGTTTAAGTAATTTTCAGCCATCAAGTAGTGTGGTAGGAACTGCAGGAGCATCTACTAGTATCCCTACATGTGATGTCATTGTTGCGCCACAGTCTAGGAGATATATTGATAGGTAGATTTATCTTGGAAGACATGAACATGCTGGGGTAGCTCATGGCATCAGATGTTTTAGTGGTGTTTTGTATTTAATTTTTGAATTCAATTTTCTCTTGGTTTAACTTTCTGTTGTCTCTCTTTTCTTTTTGTTTCCTCAATTCTTGTTTAACCATTAAGTATTCCGTACTCATTGGTTCGATTAATCATCACTATGTGTAGGACTTATTAAAGAGAAAATACACCACTAGGAATTTCTACGGTCTTAGGGCTCGAGATCTATTATGATGGGTTAAAGAAATCCATCCATCCCTTAAAAAAATGAATTATAATTGCTGAAAATTGGAAAAGTCTTTGGCATTCCTCAAATATCTTGAGGTGAAATTATTTTTTGATTTTTTTGAGCTTAAAATGGTCTAAATATAGGGTTCTTATTACGGAAAGTGCCATGTCCCAAGTACTATCTTTCTCTATGCTTGGATAAAAGTTCTTTTATCTACCCCTTACATGTCAAATTATCTCGCGTGATTTTTTTTACATAACTTAAGAACCATCCACGAGAAATTATTTTTGATTATTTTATCCTTAGTTATGTCTTCAGATATTATTTCTCTTTATTGAATGTTATATATTTATGTGTCGCCTTTACATATTTGAGTTGTTTGTAGTCTTAAAGAACAAATATATAAAATAAAAAAAATATACTCAATTTTGTTGTGCGGTTCTACAATTAAAAATAATTTAAAACAACTATTTTTAGAAACCATGAAAAATACTGGCAATGTAATGGTTGATTATTTTTCAAAATTTTGTGTCAAAAAGTACGAGTTGGATGGCTCGATCATTTTTCAACTGTAACGAGGTGGATGACTCGATTATTGTCTTGAAAGTGTCATCCTCTCAATGTTTTCACATGATCCTGTACTTGAAAAGGAACGATTAGTAGACACAATGTCGCCTTAGCTAGCGACTTAGTCAAGAAACCTTGAGAAAATAATCTTTAAAAGAGAATATATACAAAATGCATTACAACTTTGACACATGTGAGCGACCATCATTTTACTCTTGAATATTTTTTGTTTGTTGTGACTCATGTCTTACTGAGGGTTTATATGAAGCGCTAGCGGCTCACAACCTGAATTTATTTTTCTTGATTAACGTGATGCTGGAGATTTTGAAGTCGACTTTGAACTTCAAGAGATACTGGAGATCATTTGAATTTGACTGTGGAACTTTCAACATTACTTGTTGGAATTTTTGATCTTTTGACAAATCTCAAAATGATCTCCAATTTTGACTTGTTGGAGATAACATTTTTACTATCAATTTTTGAGATCTTAAATCTTAAAATTTTTGTCCCAGTTTTTATTACAAGGAGAAAAGAAAATCACACTGTGTATATGACCGAGCTGTCGTGGTGCCTACATATCCTGTTAAGCCAGAAATCAGGTCAAATGTAGTTCCTTTCTTGTAGATGATCAATCCTGCAAAGAATCTGAGAGAAGGTAGTCAGTAGAAAAATGTATAATATGAACATGATGAAATAGAAAACTGATATTCTAGCAGTTTTCAAAGCCTAAAGTCAAAAGATATGTAACATTATTGGAACGAATGACCCAATAAAGTAAAATAGACATCTCACACTGACGAGATTAGCCTAATGTCACATTTACAATGAACAAATTAATTTTAAATGGAAATGTAAACATTATTTAAGGAATCTAAAAACAATTGCTTTGGAAGATATTAAAGGGTGGTGCTTGCCCTTTTTTTCTAATGAAAAACAAAGAATGTGAGAAGATAGTATAATCTTGACTACATATGGCACCACCAGTTAGTTAGGTTTGCATGTAAATTTATCTTCTTCTTCTTCTTCCTCTTTTTTCTAACAAAGATTGAATTCAAGGTATTTACTATAGCTTCAAGTGGTACCTCAAACATATTTAAGTATCAACAAGATTTGTTCATCTTTCTTCAAACAAAGGTTTTGAATTGTACCAATCCTCATGTTTCAAGTGCCCTCACAACAAAGAAAAGTCCTATTTCATACAAATTTGAAGCATTTGATTTGAAGACATTTTTCTAAGTGCACTCACACTCATAATAATGTTCAATTCATTCAACTATGCTACTATATGCTTGGCCCTTATGTAAATCTCCACTAATGTGAGAACATTTGGAATGAGATCATGTAGGACTTGTTATTGGCTTCTAATGTAGGCTTAGGGATGGGTAGGATATTTCTTTGGAAAAAGAGTGACTTAATTCCTCCTTGAGCGTCACACTAAATTCGTGTTTTTGACGGTTTATACGCCTTTGGCCTATGATCTCTTTGTTGTCCTCCGTTTTTTGATTTCTTCAGAATCCTTATTCGTCAGTGCTTATCATTTTTTTCACCCCTTTATTTTGTTTCTACTTCTTTTGAGTCGTTATTTGTTGGGACTTTCTTTTTTCCACCCCTTTCTTTTTTATTTCCTCTATTTTTTTGTTTGAATATTTTCATTCTCTTCTTTCATTGACTCGGTAGGGATGCTTTTTTCTGTCTTTATTTCTTTCATTTATTTATTTTTTCCTTTATGGAGAAGTCGATTTAGCTTTCTTGACTTTGAGGGAGTTTATATCTTTTGACTTTAGCATCTTAAAATTTGGATCATCTCTTAATTCTACACATCTTTGGTGCACTCAAAAAGGTTGGGCCAAGAGAGGGATAATGCATGTAAGCACTTAGAAGGGTAATGGCTAAGATGTGGTAGGCTTTGAAAGGTACAATCGGGTAAAAAAGGCCTACAATCCTTTCCCAGTCCAAACATTACTCAGGATTTTGTCTCGAAGAACATTCAGGACAAGTTCTAGATAAACAGTGCAATATAATTGACTTTTGATCTAAAACCTCACCACACAATGCACATGAAACCATGAGGTTGGTTTTATTCTTATCCTGAATGAGTACAACAGAAATTTCAAGCGTCACTAAAGTACAAATGAAAGGTACCAAAAGAATCTATAGTTTACCACAAAGTCAGTATTCTATATCATATCAAACATTTTTACATACTCCTAACTACATTGGTCTCAAATGACCTGAATACCTAACTCATACAATATATACACAATTTTTTATTATTTGAAAGAATGAATACCAAACCCAAGTAGGGCTGCCTATGTATCTCACAGAGATGAGAATCAAGTGTGCGTAGTTGATGCAGATATGACCATAAAATATGCATAAACTATTCTTTTTTACTTTTGCAAAAAATAATACCGAACCCAAGAAGGGTTTCCTACGTATCTCATTGATATGAGAATCAGGTATGCGTAGTTCGTTTAGATATAACATAAAAAAATTTCAAGATTTAGACAAACTCAAAGCAATTCTTATATCCTCTTAACTGTCGATCTTTGCACTATCTATTTAATGTGGTCTCCAATTTTATAGTAACCACTTGTTGTTGTATTCTTTTTTGGATGTCTCTTCGAACTGCGTGTTCTCTTAATTATTCATAAAAATGATACATTATTATCACCATCCCCAACTGTTGTCTTTCCCTGCATAAATATGAGAAATTGGTGAAAGGAGGGCCGGCATGCAAGATACATAATAAAATATATATGAGTGAAACCTCATAGACAAAGACTCCCCTGATATGTCTTTTTGACTGGATATTAATGTCTTGTGAACTTTAAAGACTCAAATTTCATAAGTCCTCCTGTTACTTGCAATTATGGATGAGAAATGACCTTCAAATTCTAACATAAATCAAGATCTCACTAAAAAGGAAGAAAGACTCAAAAGGTTAAACTGTTAGCTCGTGTTCGTAATGGATAATACAAAACATCACATAAAGAATTAAATTAAACACATTAGCTCTATTTTGATTTAAGACAAACTCAATTATATCACATGACATACAAACAGTTATTGCTTGTCCTATACAAATATATGACCCTTTTGTGCCAATGGTAGGCCTATCAATTTGAATGATGTATTACTCCATTTGACAACATTCCATTGCCTCCAATAAAATTTTATACAAATTTTATAAATGGATCAAATAAGGTTACAAAATGAGGGAAAATTGATACAATAATCGGTCTCATGCAAGGGTGCATTCCTAAATTAAGCCTTCATCAAAGGTCCTTCCTTCTTGAACCTTTTGTCATTTTCAAATGTAAACACCTTTTTGATAAAATTTTAGCTTCTAAAGATCCTTCTTCAACTAGAGTAAGCTATTCAAATAAACCCCCAACCCCAAGAGACTATGAATTATCAAATGACGTATACATCCTTCAAATTTAAACACACGATTATGATCGTCCGTTTAGGCCGGAGGCCATTTTGGACTCACGACAGTCTTTCTAATCAGCCCAATATGGCTTGGGTATTGGGTCGTCTTAGGTAAATGCACTAAATAAAGGATTAGGTTTCGCTATATGCTAGTTGTATAAGAGAGGGCTTTATTTGAAGTGGATAGGTGACCCAAGTGGATAACTTGGGCTGGGGAAGTTTGCAACTGTTGATCATCCAGTTGTCAACTACATTCCCCAGGGTACCCTAACAAATAATTTGGATATCAAATGACTGTGGCCCGCATAATCATCCATTAAGTAAGAAATAAAAATGCCGAATGGCGAAAATATTTCATGATCCAATGCCAACATACACATAATTAAACAAATAATGAATAAATAACAATTACAATATACAAATAATCAATAAAATATACAAGATATAATGAACAACACAGTAAAATAATGACTCCTATATTTAAAAAGAACTCATAATGGTTAGAACGTCTATAACCCCAGATGAGTCGCCATTCTATTTACATCCCTACATTATTCAAATAAGATGAAACGTTGTGGAGACTCAAAAAATAATAAATTATTTCAGTTTTAAAAGAATTTTAAGAAAAACAAGTTTTAAAGGAGTCTCCACCTAATTTTAGGAAAAATTAGAAAACCAATAGATTAATTAACATAAAAGAATGTCTACGAAACCAATAGATTCTAGGTTAGGGGTTCAATTTATTACGAAGGGAAGGTGTTAGGCATCCTTCGTAATTCACAATTGTGGGCCCAGACTGAACTCATTTTTTTAAAATTAAGGAGGAGATAAAAATAATATACAACTATAATAAACATTCAATATATACAAATAATAAAATAAAACAAGAATATAAGACACCACCTAAAGTTTGCCTATAATCAATATAAATAATATGATTCGAATTTCATTCGAATAGCTTCAATGGGAAACAACTTTGGGTACCTGTAGAGACACTTGATAAAAGTATTAGTACGAAATAAATATGAATAAAAATAAATGAATTAAATAATAACTTCAAAATAAAAATTCCTCTTATTAACATAGGACGCCTTGGAAATCAACTATAATTTCTTCATTGAAAAATTTATTTTTTGATTAATACTGAATAAATAAAAACTAAATAATCAAAATAGAAACAACTCTTAGAGGAAAACTCAACGACAACATCATATTTGCTAAAACAATCTCTAAATCAACAAAACTTATCCACTAAGGTACTAACTGTAACAAATAAATATTATTTAATAAAAAGGAAGTGATAATAATAGTAATATTAAAACATCCAGTAAGTAATCACAATAAAGGTTACAAGGTCAAAAACAACTTGAAAATTATACACACATGCTTCGATTATGGTAAAGAATGTAAAGCAAGTTCGGGACACCAACCTCAAAAGTAGACAAATATCAAGCACAAGAAGAGGAGATAGCAAGAAAGAGAGTTAATATCCAACTATGTGGTGATTCCCACACACAAAATTGACAAGAAGTATGATCTAAAATAACGGTGTAAAATTCAAGAGTCGAAAAATGCAAAATAAAGGAGTGTTTTACATTTAAAATGGTTAGAAACCCTTTTGACACTTCAGTTCGCGTGTTGATCGGCTATGTTGCTTATGTCACCGACCCACTTGGCAATGTGCCTAATGGAAATTTTTCTAGACGAAGTTACCAGAACTATGACCTTTGGTTTGACAAGAAGGTGATCCACATTGGGCTGGCCGACCTTTTCAGCGACTTGCCGAATGGTACTTGAGCTCACCTAATTTTGCTATTTATCCTAAGTTTTGAATTTTCAACCTGCACATATAACGACCCATCTGTGTTCCATTTGCCTAATCCATATCAAATATGAGGTAACCATTTGGTTTAAAGAAGAGACTTCATCTTATATTACTTTTAGCATGTTGTCCGATCCTTCCACATTGTTGAGATTATGTGTAAGCATATATTCAGTGCGGAAATTTTAAGGATCAACCCTTGGCTTTTCTGGCTTTTGACGCTCATAGGGAGGTACATATCGTTATTTGTCGCCATCCCTCTCTCTCCAATTCGTACCATGGTCACGCCATTCCCTATGTCAGTCTCTCCAACCCTCATCGCTATCCATGTTACTACTTTGATTCCCGCCCGGCCTTGGATAGCTCAGACAGAAACCTCCTTCATGATTTTCCAAGAAATGCACTTCTTCATTGTACATAGCTTTAAAGTGTGCTTCATCAAGGTTCACTCCACTAACTTCGACCGCATTCACAACGTTAGAACCACTTCCCATGACATGTTTCATCAATAGATCCATTTTGGTCATCATCTTCGATTTGTTTTCAATTCACTCTTGGTTCTTTTACATTTGTTCCTTTGTTATCTCAAAGTTTAAAGGAGAAATCTGATGTTCCCTAGTGTACCAAGCAAGATTAATTTTTGTCATCTCATCAGAATGAGTAGATACTATGTCAAAGGTTTGTTGCATGATTGCTCCTCGAACAAACTGGTATGCCACACCCTTGTTGACTGAATCGAGGCTTTGGTAGATTTATTGTAACAACACATTGTTTAGTAGTTCGTGAGTTGGACATTGGAGAAAAAACTTTTGGAACTTAACCATGTCTCATGAATAGTTTCACCATACACTTACTTAAAGTTTTGAATATTATCCCTTAACTTCACTATCTTCGAGAAAGGGAAAAACCTTACATAAAATGCATCGGTGAGCTCCTCCCAAGAATTGATTGATTCAATCAGCCAACCACTTTGTTGCATCCCCCATTAGAGAAAAGGGAAACAAAAGAAGTCGAATTGACTCTTGAGTGATGTTCTTGAAAGAAAACGGCCCACTCACATCCACAAAATTTCATATGTGGTCATGAGAATCCTCAGTAGCAAGACCTCAAAAGAGACCCTTTATTTCCAACAACTGCAACATAGTACTGTCAAATGAAACACCACATTGCCCACAGTCTGAGGCAGTCAAATAACATCGACACTTCCCAACTGATCTTCACTGACATCGTGCAAATTGCAGATGTCATACAGTGTTCCCAAGTTGGCAAGCATTGCCCTCATTAACACTCATCTCTTCATTTGTTTAAGAGTAGCAAACAAAGAACAAAAATAAGTTGATTCAACTACAACAAAATCAGTTCACGACTAAACTTTCAATAAAAGAATTATAAACACTACTCCCCAGCAGCAGTTCCATTTTTTATAATACTCATTTACACTGCATCCATTTTATGTGTAGGCGGTCTCTAATAAGTATAAGCCCAACTAAGAGTTGGGGTCAATCCTGATTTCACGTATCAGGACACTTCATCCAATACTAAGTGCCAACGATCGTTAGTCAGTAATATAACCCAACTAAGTAATTAGGGTCGAATCCCACGGGGAGTGGTACGTATTTGAGAATCAATAGAAAAGAATGAATATGTTCAAGTCTATCATAGGTAAAAACATTTACGATAAAAGTATGGTTCAAGTTTGGGGTGACACAAGTGTCAAATAACAAGGGGTTTTGATTGTAATTATCAACTACAACAGCAAATAACACGAAAATAATAATTATAGAGATAGGTTCTTGGGATGTGATTAGATTATGGGATAAGGTAGACAAATAGGTGATTGCAACTGATAGTAAATAGATGTAAATCAGTGAATAAGCTAGACATTAGTGGAGATAAACTTTCTCTCAAATAATTTTCCGCGAATAAATTTGTTTCTCTTGAACACCAATAAGCAGCAATTAAGAACAACCTACGCTTTAGTCTATTCAATCTCTCGAGCTAAATGTATGGAAAAGGGTTTAGGATTCGCTCTCTCAAGCTGAACCCATGACAACCCAATACCCACAGACAATCAATTCAGTAATCTTGGTTACAGAAACTATTAATTAACAAAACCAAGCAGCTGAATCAACCCATATTCACATAATCACACCCCAATAATTAGGGTGTTAGGTAGATATCATAAAAAGATAGAAATAGTTACCAAATTGTGTTTCCATCAACTGGGTAAGATTAATTTCATCTTTACAAAGGTCAAGGTTGAAGAATCTCAATGACCCACTTCAAATTTCTCAAAAAATGAAAATCTTCAAATCTTCAAAGTTAAGGAAAATACTGTCTCAATACTCTCAGTTCTAAGCTCCAAAATTCAAAACTTATAATTATGATTCTATAATGAAAACTACATACTAAAATAAGAATTTTAAAATGTATTTATAGTCACCAAAAATGTGTTGCGAAGGACCATTCGACGCAATAAGTTGGGATCGCCGAGTGGCTCGGCGATCCACCCTTTGGTAAATTCCATCGCCTTTTTCTTTGGCCTTCAACAATTTCAAGTTATGTAACTTTGGGCGATGTAGCACTGCATCACCCAATCGTTCAGCGACTTGCTGATTGCTCCTTTTTATCGCCAACTTGAATTTCTCCATCAAGGCTTGGTACACTAGAACTTTAGGCGAGATCATGGCCATTCTGTGACTCATCCAATGGGTTAGGCAATCGTCAATCCTTCGTTTCTTCGTTCTTTCAGCTGCCTTGTTCCTTTTACTCAGTACTATCCATGTTTTGATCCTCAATCCAAATACCTAAAAATCAAGGATTTACTTCAGTTATTGGCACACAATATGCATTTGAGGACACTAAATATATTAAAATAAAGCCCTAAATAAGTCCAAATCATGGACTCATCAACCCCACAAGGAGTGATATGGTAATGAATTTTGATTACAATATAAAATGGTGTTCTAATCGTTTCTAGAAGTAGACATTTTTGCAAAAAGAATAAAGTAAATAGCAAGGGTTTGACAATCAATGTCAAATGGGGGCATTTTAGTTAACAATTAACAACTACAAATAACCAGGAGTAAATAAGTAGAGAGGGTTTCTTGGGAGTGTGATAATCTAATGCCAATTTCGCGAAATGGCTGATTATTATTTACTAAAAGTTGTTGAATTTTAGAGGGAAGGCTAGGCCTTAAGTGCAATAACTATTTCTCAATCAACTATCACAAATCAAGTGAGTTCATTCGAACCGCGACAAGTACAACACATAAAAACAACTTAATACCTCAATCAATCTACTTTTTCATGCTAGATTAGTAGGATTGCATTTAAACCCACTTTTTCATGCTAGATTAGTAGGATTGCATTTAAACACACTTTCTCAATCTAAATCCGCAACAACACAATCACTACGATCATCAATTAAAAGGTTTAACTTTAATACTTCATTCTCAAGCAAGCTTAGAATGCTAAATTAGAATTGTATTTACAACAACAATTCATCAATTAAAACACAAACTATTAATTAAACCCACTTCTAATCAACAATAAAATCAGTAAATACGAACACCCATAAGCTAATTGAAATATTCAAGTACATAATCACACCCCCAAGAATGGGGTTTTTGCAAAACATAATAAAGAAGAAGAAATCATTATCAACTATGTATTCCATCAGATTGGGCAAACATTCACAAGTCTCCAAATGATCATATTGAAGCTAAAAATAAAAGCAGCCTCAAATCACTACTCAAAATTGTAAAAACAATGCTTAGGATCAAAAACCCAAAAAAGGACAATGTCAGAACTATTTTTCTTCTTTTCAAAATTTTATTTATACACTCCTAGAATTTGAGCATCGAAGCCACTCGGCGAAGTAAGTTGGGCTTCATCGATCTTATCGGGGATGCGCCGAGTGCCCCTTCCATCGCCTTCTTGACTTGGCTTTTTACACTTTCTTTGTTGTAACTTTAGGTGATCAAGGTCAGGCACGTCAATCCATTAGGTGAGTCGTCGAACCATCACTTGTGCTCGCCCAGTTTGTCTTGTGCATGGGCTAGCCTACTGGAACTTTTGGTGAGTACAAGGTCCACTCGGCAACTCGCCGAGTGGCTTTGGCATGTACCAACTTTGTTTTCCTGCAACTTCTTTAGCTTTTTCGCTCCTTATTGCCCAATAATACCCTTGCCTAGGTATTTTTCCTACATTACTGCAAAATAGCATTTTAACATCTGTTTAGAGCATAAAATAGGCATAGAGGACACTAAAACTTTGAATATTAATTAATAAAATAAGTAGAAATCCCGAACTCATCAGTGTTGTAGACCAACTCATTCAAAGTGGAATCATGAGACAACTGTTTGACACAACATCAGCCCTCCTTAATGATATGACAAAAATTGATCAAACATTGTACACAAGAGAAGATCAAGTGTTTCCTTTGAATATTGGGCTAGAAAAAAGAATAAATGCAAAATAACCAAGAGTGTGATGAAAATATGGCTATGATGAAGACCCAAATGGATCTATTGACGAAGCACGTCATGGGAAGTGGGTACAAGATTGGGAATGCAGTCGGTATTAATGGTGATGTAAAGCCTAATGACGTACACTTTAAGTCCATGTAAAATGAAATAGTGTATTTCTTGGCAAACCAAGCGAGAGGTTCCCATCTGAGCTATCCAAGGTCGGGGGAAATTGAGGTTGGAATAGAAATCGAGATTACAATTGGAGAGACTAAGATCGTGAATGGCATGACTATAGCACAAACTGGAGACATAGAAATGGGAACAAATATCGCTATGTACCTCCTCATGAACGTCCAAAGTCGAAAGAACCAAGGGTTGATCCTAAAAATTTCTGGATTGACTATATGTTTGTTCATATTTTGAACAAACTGGAAGGATCATCAGAGGTGCTAAAGGACATGAAAGATGACGTCTCTTATCTTAACCAAACGGTCACTTCATACTTGGTATCGATTAAGCAGTTGGAATCATAGATGGGTTATATCTCGTCTAATTTAAATTTAAGGTCGAAAGGGATGCTCCTAAGTGATTCTTTGGTAAACTCAAAAATGAGGCATGATGCCATGGACACGTCGTGAAACGACGTTATATAACTTGCTTCTTGAGAGGCAACCCAATTTTTATTATGTGTTGTTTGAATAACGTATGTTGGATATGCAGGTTGAAAATTTAAAGTTTGGGAGAAATAGGAAAATGGGAAAGCTAAGAGCCCACTCGGTGCATCACCCAGTAGTTTAGCGAGCCCAACATTGATCACCTTTGGACCAATTAAAGGGCTCACATTTTATAAATTTTGACGGGCTAAGGTTCACTATGCGACTCACCGAGTGGATCAGTGATGTTAGTAACCCTCACCAAACTGGGTGCAAACTAAAGGGTCAAAGGCTTTAAACCATTTTTAATACAAAACCTCTCCTTATTTTGAAATTTTTGACCCTTGTACTCTAACAATTACATTTTAGATCTTACTTTTTACGTAATATTTGCCTAGGTGTCATTGTGTGATTGGAATTTGTTGCATTGCTCGCCTGTGCTTTTGCCTTAATCATTTACTTGTATGGTTCTAAAGTTGGTTTCCCAAATTAGCCTTTATTTCATGATGTGTTATGAGCATGCTAGTGAGTACTTGTTGGATTATTGTGTGTCATTGTGTGCTTAATCGATTATTGAATATTATTTGGTAATCGAACATATTAGATATTGTGTTTAACCTGAATTAGTTTAATTTTTTGTTTAAATTGCTTAAATTGCGGGTTTGCATGTTGGGCTTTGTGCGGGTAAAGCCTGATTAACCGAAATTCAAGCAAACAACTCAAATTAGCCAAATGATTGATCGGGTAATGTCGTTCTTAAGGGCAAAGGCATTGTTTTGTCGAATCTAGGTAAATTGGGGAAAGTTTGAGTACCCTAGGGTATGTTATTGTTTGGGTTAGACTTGAATTGCATAGATTGGGGATTGAATTTGTGTTATCATAGGTTGTGTATTGAGGATTGGGGTAAAATTCTGACATGATGGGCCATTTGGCGAGCTTAGTCGAGCTCGCTGAATGACTCGGTGTTTCGCTGATTGACTCATCTTAGTGGCATTTTGCCCTAAAATGTTTCTATTTTGTTCTGTAACTTTTGGCGATAGGCCTGTTCTCACTAAGTTTACTCGGCGACCTGCCGAACAGTTTTAGCATCGCCATTGTAAAGCCTAATTTTTGCTAAATTTCTGTAACACTCGGCAAGACCCATTTTACCGCAGATTAGGTTTAACGACTCATGGAATCGTCTTTTGTCTCACCAATTTGTTTTGATTTATTGACGTGTTGTTCTGTTACTTTCGATGAGCACTTTATAGCTCGTTGAATGACTTCGGTGACTTTCCAAATTGGTTGGCGAGCTTTTCTTCAACTTTTTGAAACTTGATATTTTGCTAACCCTTTGCAACCGCATTCATCTTGTTTGCTTATTTTGACATATATGGCTAGACCAAAAGGCCCAAGCATACAACTTGTTTGCTCATCTTCTCCAAGCATGAAATGTTGATTGCCCTTATTATTTCCTAAAGGGGTTCCTGACATCAAAGCAAACTACAAAAATATAACAATTTTTCCCCAGTTTAAGTAAGAAAAAAATTGTTAATATGAGTAAAAGATGATGCTTAGATTATATATTGAGACTTTGAACAACACTTGATCTTCTTAGCAAAGTATCCACATGGCTTTTGATATTGAAAGTAAACTCCATTTTCATGAAGTTATGTTAAACTAAATCCTATTAATTAGGAGGGTCCCATTAAAGTATATCCCATTTTAAAGTAAGGTCCAACTAGTCACACTTTGCTAATTTATTTCAAATTTTATTTTATTTTTTTAAGTAGATTTTACTAGAGAAAATTGAAAACCACAAAAATAGTCACTATTAGATAATACTATGTTTTTTTTTTTTTAAGGAAATAAAAAAATTAGAAAAAATATGTTCTTTAATTTTTCTTATATTTAATATCTTAGTAGTATTTTTATTGGTTGTTATTTTCAAAAAATGCGAATCCAAAAAGAAAATTGAACTCAGTGGCATGTTGCCACATGGAAAATTTCATCTCAGTCTTAATATGAAGCATATTCCATGGGTGAGGAGAGTATTCCATTCTTCCTCTCAAAGATTTTTGAAGAAAGACCCTCTTGAAAAATGGGTTTAGCAGGACCCTTTCGAATAATGAAATTAAGCACGTTCCTTTTGAAACATTATATTTAATCTACCAAGAATTATTGGAAATATTGGACTTTATTTAGCAGCACCAAGTAGGAAAAAGGTACTAGAGTCTGGAAAATGAGACTTAAATTAACAGACCCTCTTAGAAAATGAAATTTAATTAAGTTGAACCCTCTTGAAAAAAGAGAATTAGCAGGACCTGCTTTTAAAATAGGATGTAATTTAGCATAAACATTTTGAAAAATGTAATTTAATGTAGCAGGACCATTCTAGAAAATAGGATAAGTAGGATCCCCTGGAAAATGATATTAAGTTTAGCAAAACCTCGTGGAAAATGAGATTTAGTTTAGCAAGACCCTCATGGAAAATGAGATTTAGAGAGACCTCCTGAAAAATGGAATTTTGTTTAACACAACACTCTTTGAATATTAAAATCATAGAACCATCCTAGAAAATGAGATTTAGTTTAGGGTTAGCAGAACTCTCTTGGAATATGAGATTTAGCAGACCCTCCTGAAATATGGGATTTAGCTTAATAGAATCCTCTTAGAAATAGGATGTAATAGTGGTCTCTTGGAAAATTGGATGTTGCAGGACCTGTTGGAAATCAAGATTTAGTTTAGCAGTACCTTCTTGAAAAATTGTATTTGCATAACCCTCTTTGAAAATTGTATGTAGTACGGCAAGACTCTCTTGGAAAATGGGATTAACAAGACCCGCCTGGAAAATAACATTAATTAGCAGGACCCCCCCACCCCACATACACACACCCTAATAAATGGAATTTTGTAGATCCTCTTGGAAAATATGTTTAACAGGACCCTCCTAGAAAATGAGATTTAGAAAGACCCTCATGAAAAATGAAATTAGCGGGACCCTCCTAGAAAACTGGATTACCATTAGCCTTCTTTAAAATGGGATTTAGCAGGACCCTCCTTAAAAAAATTGACTAGCACGACCCTCTTAGAAAATGGAATTGACAAAACCTACCTTGAAAATGAAATTTAGTAGGGCCCTCCTTGTAAATGGGATGAATAGGACTCTCATTTGAAAAATGGAGTAATAAGACTCTCCTACAAAATGGAACTTAATTTAGTAGGACTGTTTCAAAAAAAAGATTTACAAGACCCACCTAGAAAATGAAACTAGTTAGACCCTCCTGGAAAATGATATTTAATTTAGCTGAATTTCTTCTGAACAATAGGATTATTGTAACATAGCTTCGTGAAGAATGGAGTTTACTTTTAATAATCTAAAGCATTGTAGAAGCATTGCAACTAAGCTCGAGTGTCGATTAAAGTCATGATACACAATCTAAGCACCATATTTGATTCATATTCACAAGTTTTTCTTATTTAATGTAGTGCAAAACTTTAATCTCATGAACCCTTCTAGAAAATAAGGACAGTCAACATTTCAATCTTTAGAGCTCGCTTAAAGAACAAAGTCAACTTTAAATTTTTAGAAGCAGGAGCCCGCTTGAGAATAGGGTTCACTTCCAAGTTCAACTTAGATAGAAATTCCTGTCTCACCACTCTAGAAGACATGAAGATTCAAGAGGAATTACATAGATAGGTTCTTGTTCTTGTATTGTTATTTTTTTGGTCTTTTATCTTAATGTAACAATTGGAGCTGCAAATGGAGCCTCGATATGACGTCATTCAACCTCAAACTCATCTCATCATTCTATTGTTTTGAACTACACTTGACATGATTTTCTTATCACTCGGGAAATGTAAGTTATCAAAATTAAGACTCAGTCACATATTTTCTTCCCCCTTCCATATAATGGTCGGGTCAAAACATCTATCACTGTCTACTTCTTCGTTTGAAAACTCCTCATGTTTCCAGTCAAAGAGGGACAAGCAGTAGACACAAGATTTTTGATCTTTCTCGAGTTTAAATCCGTATTTTAATTTTAAATCTAATTTTATTTCAATTTTTGTTTTATTTTGTAAGTTTATTTTACTTGAGAATGTTGAAAACACAAAAATAGTAACTTTTAGATAATACTTTTGTTTTTTTATTTTCAAGGAAATAGAAAAATTACAAAAATTATGTTGTTAAAATTTTCTTATAATTAATACTAGTAAAATTACCCGCACTTTGCACAGGAATTTAATATCACGGAATTTATAAAATAATACTTAAAACCTATCAACCATTAAAACTAAAACACTATATCGCCTTACATACAAGATTATATAGTAACAAACATTAGCGAATTCGATCCTATGAGGATTGCCATGAAAGAAGGATCCTTGGAGTGCATCTTTAGCCCCCTTGGAGTCATTGTTATTTCTAAAATTGAACCCGCGAGAGGTATATGTGGTTACTCTATCAACCGGGCCAAATTTCTAGATCAAAGACATTAGTCCAACATTGGTAACATCAGGGGTAATAGTACTAACCAGTTGAAGAAATGTTTGATTGTTTTTTCCCGGTGCCATAAATAAAACCCTAGAAAATTAGTTAACACAAACAAAACTATCAAACAGAGATTTGGGCAAATGAGAACAGAAAGAAAATAAGTCGTTGATTGCGGCGGAAAAGAAAAGGCAATTAAGTAAGTGAAGTATTTTAAATGATGTTTCCTTCTTTGTGTTTTCACATTTTATAGGAGAAGGATAATTCACAATAGGCATCAGTTGTAAACATAGGACTATGTGAATCCAAAGATATAATTGGTAAGTTGTTCTATTTTTATATTTATATAATTAGAGATGTTTTATGACTTTTGTTTGTTTTGTAAAGCATTGTCTCATGACCCGCCACCGCCTTATGCCACGTAAGCAGCACATGGAATAATGATATCAATTTGGAAGAATAAGTATGCTAGCATTTATGGGAACATTCTAGATCTATGAAGAAATTCTTGGAAAGACTCTAGAATATCTAGGAAGAATTCTTGAAAAGACTTAAAATATTCTAGACTTGTATAGAATTCTAGAAGAAGGGTTTATTTGTAAATATGCAGTGACTTATGCACCAATTATGATTTAAAATTTAGCCCTTAAGTTAGTAGCATATATAGAGGGGCATCCATTTCTAAATTAACCAAGGAAATACAAGCAATTTTCCAAGAAATACGAAAGTCTCCTTAGAAACTCTCTTGTAGCTTTCTTCATTATCTTAGTGATCTATTTTTGAAAAGGCTTACTTGAGCATCCAAGATTGTGAAAGAATTATTGATTAAATTGTTGAGAGCTGCACAAAGTGCTTAGTTAAACTCTTTATCCATGAAAAAAGTGGTATTAGAGCAAAGGTTGATACTAGGGGAATGGTAACTAAGAGAGACATTAATGTTGCTAGCACCACCAACTTCAGTGATGGTGGAATGAAGCCCCAAAAGGGGAGGAAGTATCTTAAGAAGAATGAAGAATTATTGTCAGACCTTGTAGCAAGTGCTGATGAATATGGGGAGTAGCCTATAAACATTACACATTGAATGGAGTGGACTCCGAGTGTTGATACGGTAAGGCAGACTATGGAGATAGTAGGAAGGAGCTTGAATGGGGTGGATTATAAGTTAATGATTCTTGAGGACTTCACCTTGAGGAGAATGATAATATCCACAAAGAGTTAGAAGTGCGTAGGCATGCAGAATATGAGACGAAGGAAATCATCACTTACTTTGAGTGTCAGCTCATGAATTCATTAAGCACCATCAAAACCAGGAATGCGAAGATTGAGACACTCAAGGGAGGAATTGAAAATACACGATATGTGATGTCTGATGGAGATATGGAGGCTAAGATTGAGGTTCGCAAGCCACCGATGTTTGAAGGAGCTTATGAAATAGAAGAGATAGAGAATTTCCCTTTGAATTTGAAGAATTACTTCAAGAGGAACGAAGTGAAGAGTGAAGAGAACAATATCAACACTGTTGTATTATACCTCTTGAAGATGGACATGCTTTAATGGAAGCGAAAGGAATCCAAGATAGGGAATGGGATTTTCACCATCAAAACATGGGAGAAACTCCAAGTAAAGTTAAATAAGACTTTCTTCCCCAACAACGTAATATATGAGGCAAAGCACAAGTTTAGGGAGTTGAAGCAGATATGTAACATACGAGCAAATGTGAAGGAGTTCACCACTCTGAGGCTTCATATTTCCAACCTTACGGATGAAGATATGTTGTTTCAGTTCATGGATGGGCTACAAAATTGGGCTAGAACATAGTTGGAGTTTCGAAAGCTTAGGACAATTGATAAAGCCATAACGCAATCCAAAGCTTTGATAGTTTTAAGAATGATAAAGGAAGAGAAGAAGAGACGAGATATAGTAATGACCTAGGTGGGGGTTATCATGGTTAAAGTGTGGAGCAACAACCACATTCCATGAACTATGACACCTATAAGTCTAATAAAAAGATGTTTCAACGTCAAAGTCATGCTGACAGGAAGATATTAGTTGTTACATATATGATGAGCCGCATGACTATGAGAGATGCCCTGGACTAATGAACCTTGGTGCCATATTATGGGAATTGATGGAGAAATATGCATAAGAACCAGGGCAAGGTTCATAAGCAACATAGTTGGGCCTATTGAATTATGCGGAGCTATCGCAAAGAAATCAGAGAAGCCGAAAGAATATGGTGCAAAGTATGTAGACATCATGATCAATAGATGACCTGCTTGTTTTATGGTCGACATATGTGCAGAGGCCAACATCAAGTCTAAAAATGCAATAAAAAGTTGGGTTGAGTTATAATCCAAGTAATACCCATCTCAAGACAGTCATACACCACCAACTTTTGTGTATGGATTTTCTCATGGAGTAAGAATTTCGCTAGGCATGTAGCAAGGTAAAACACACTTTACTACCACTCCTTTAGATATCTTTGAAATAATTCTTATGAAAGATTTCTTCCATAAATATCACAGGATGATCAATCCTTACCTCCAACGACTCTTTCCATGGATCAAGAAGGATCATGTATGGTTCCCCTTATTAAGATACCAAAAATAGAAGAAAGAGCACAACTATCAGCCATGCAACTCATGATGGATCTTAAGAAGTGCTAGAGTGTTACTAAAAAAATAGTGGTAGAGCGACATTGCCACCACATATAGAGAAAGTTCTAAAAGAGAATAAAGATGTAATGTCTAAGGAGTTACACAAGGGCATTGATCAAGTCAATGTTCTACTGGCCCTTCATGCGAGAAGAGAATATCTAATTGTTCATACAACAATAATATGCCGTGGTCGTCACAATATTAGGTAGGGGTGAGTGCCATAACTCACCACCTCATCATGCCACATAAGCACCACGTGGCTTATAATTATCCATTTGGAAGCATAAGTATTATAGCATATATGGAAAGATTCTAAAGCCATGAAGAACTTCTTGGAAAGACTCTAGAATATATAGAAAAAATTCTTAGAAAGCCATAGAATATTCTAGGCATGTAGAGAATTCTATAAGAAGGGTTTGTTTGTAAATGCTTAGGGACTTATGTAGCAATTATGATTTAAAATTCATCCCTTAAGTTAGTAGTATAAATAGAGATGCATCCATTTTTAAATTAACCAAGCAAAAGCAAGTAATCTTCATAGACATACAAAAGTCTTCTTACAAACACTCGTGCGTCTTTCTTCATTCTCTTAGCGATCTAAGTTTGACAAGGCATACTTGAGCTTACAAAATTGTGATAGAATCATGAGTAAGTTGTTGAGTGCCGCACAGAGTGTTTAATTAAAGTATATGTCCGTGACAAATCGATGTCCATTTTGGCGATTTATATGTTGGCCAATGGTTAAAAGAGGCAAAAATGAACTTCCACTAATCCCAACTCAAATTGAAGGATAGTGATTGACCTTTTGTGAGAAATTACTCATATCAAGTGAAACAATACTCATTTTAATCAAGTACCAAATATTAATTAAAAAATTCCTATAATAAGAGATTCCTAATAATCCTTATAACCGACCGAGAAACAATTCAACCAACAAAAATAACCACAACCATCATCAACATTTGCCACATCAGACCTGTAAAAAGAACACAATGTTAAACTCGAAAACAACATCTGAATAATTTTAGTCAACTTGTATAACTACGTTTTGGCTGAGCAGTTGACAACATCAGGCCAACAAAAAAGAAAAATATCAAAACTTGAATGTAGCTGACAAAATCCATACAAAATAGTTAAATTATATAAGAATTATTTATATTGCGCTTATCCAAAGAAAGATCAAAGATGCATATATTTTGTCCTAAAAAATTTCTTTACACAATTTAGGAATGAGTTTCATACAAAACTCTTACAAATCATTCTTTCATCTCAGATTCTATACTATCCCTGATAAGAACAAGGAAAACACGACACAGAGATGTTCAATTCCTGGTAATAATACCAAGCCACATATAGTAATAACCAGAACAGTTCTATCCAATATAAATTCTTGAATCATTGTTATTTGCATAATTGACTACAATAGGACTTGAAGGAACATTGCTTCCAAATGGACCCACACGATATTGTTCATCCAACACAGGACCTCGATCATTTGTTATTTTATGAAGATAAAAACTATTATTTGACTCATCAATCCTCGATCTATTAGCTACCAATTTAGGTTGGCTATAATCAATAGTTATTGGTCTTGAAATAACATGTTAAACCAACCTTGCATACTCAAAGGTCTAGTTGGGATGTTAGGACCATAAGATAGAAAACATCCAGATACATTTGAGGCTAACATATCTAGATGTTTGTTACGCTATGGTTCCAACATCCCAACTAGACCTTTGAGTGTGCAAAGAAGGTTTAAGAATGTTTTTTCAAGACCAATAATTACAGATTATATTCAACTTCAAATGGAAACTGTAAGATCTAGGATCGAATGGGAAAATGATAGTTCTTATCCTTAAAAAAAAACAAGTGATCGAGATCCTGTGTTGGATGAACAATATGGTTTGGGTCCATTTGGTAGAAATGTTCTATCAGGTCTTGGAAGAGTCAGTTAAGAAAACAATGATGATGCAATAATTTCTCTAGGACAACACTATTCTGGACATGACTATATATGGTATGGTATTATCACCAAGAAAGGAACATCTATGTGTCGTGTTGTCTATGTTCCTATTGGGGAAAGTATAGAATATGAGATGTATATATGACTTATCAAAAAAAAATTTATGAAACTCATTCCTAAATTGTGTCAAGAAAAGTTGTTTGCAGAGAATGTATACATGTTAGATCTTTCTTTTTATTAGAAAACTATAAATAATTCTTATAAAAGTTAACTATTTTTATGGATCTTGTCAGCTGCATTCAACTGCTGAAACTTTTCTTTTTGCAGCCCTGATGTAATTAATTTCTCAACTGAAATAGGGTTAGACAATTTGACTAAACATTATTAAGAGGTTGTTGCCAGGTTAAGCATTGTATTCTTCGATCCTAATACTAACAAAGTCTTTTCCTCATTGGTAGATTATTTAAGTTACTTGAGTTCAAGAGATCACGTTGGGGTTGTGAAACTTGGTGATGAACCAACATGTTCTTGGTGGCACCGTTAGATTTCATTAGGAAGGTTTTGAAAGTTGATCGTCCGGCATATCCTTATGGTGTTGTTCTAATGTTTGCACCTAGTGGCACATCCCTACCACCAGAGTATTATCTACCGTGATACGTGTATGCATAGGAGATAACATCCTCTCAGATTGCCCAAGTAAGTTCCTGTTTGACAAATGACCTTATTACAAGTTTAAGTAATTTTCAGCCATCAAGTAGTGTGGTAGGAATTGCAGGAGCGTATGCTAGTATGCATGCATGGGATGTTATTGCCATGCCACATCTAGGAGATATGTTGATAGGTAGATTTATCTTGGAAGACATAAAGATGCTGGGGTAGCTCATGGCACCAGATGTTTTAGTGGTGTTCTGTATCGAATTTTTGAATTCAATTTTCTCTTGGTTTAACTTTATTTTGTCTCTCTTTTCTTTTTGTTTCCTTAATTCTTGTTTAACCATTTAGTATTCCGTACTTATTGGTTCGATTAATCATCACAATGTGTAGGTCTTATTAAGGAGAAAATGCCCCCACAAGGAATTTATATGGTCTTAGGGCTCGAGACCTCTTATGAAAGGTGAAAGAAATCTATCCATCCTTTAAACAAATGAATTATAATTGCTGAAAATTCGAAAAGTCTTTGGCAGTGCTCAATTATCTTGAGGTAAAATTATTTTTTTATTTTGTTGAGCTTAAAATGGTCTAAACATAGGGTTCTTATTATGGAAAGTTCCCTGTCCCATGTACTATCTTTCACTAAGCCTGGATAACAATTCTTTTTACTAACCCCTACATGCCAAATTATCTCGCGTGTTTTTTTTACACAACTTAAGAACCACCCATGAGAAATTATTTTTGACTATTTTATCCTTATTTATGTCTTCAGATATCATTTCTCTTCATTAAATGTTATATATTTGTGTGTCGTCTTTACATATTTGAGTTGTCTGTAGTCTTAAAGAACAAATACATAAAATGAAAAAATATAATCAATTTTGTCGTGCGCTTCAAAAATTTCATAATGGTTGATTAATTTTCAAAATTTCGTGTCAAAAAGTACGAGGTGGAAGGCTCAATCATTTTCCAACGGTAACGAGGTGGATGACTTGATCATTTTCTTGAAAGTATCATCCTCTCAATGCTTTCACATGTTCCTGTACTTGAAAAGGAACTATTAGTAGACATAATGTTGCCCTAGCTAGCAACATAGTCAAGAAACCTTGAGAAAAAATTCTTTAAAAGAGAATATGTACAAAATGCATTATAACTTTGACACATGTGAGCAGCCATCATTTTACTCTTGAATATTTTTTGTTTGTTGTGACTCATGTCTTACTGGGAGTTTGTACGAGGCACCGGAGGCTCGCATCCTGAATTTTTTTCTCCATTATGGCGATGCTGGAGATTTTAAAGTCGACTTTGAACTTCAAGTGATACTGAAGATCATTTGAATTTGACTGTGGAACTTTCGACAATACTTGTTGGAATTTTTGAGGTCTTCCTCAAAAATTCTTTCCCAGTTAGATCTTTTGAGAAATCTAGAAATGATCTCCAATCTTGACTTGCTGTAGATAACATTTTTACTGTCAATTTTTGAGATCTTAAATCTCAAAAATTTTGTCATGGTTTTTATTACAAGGAGAAAAGAAAATCACGCTAGGTATATGATTGAACTGTCATGGTGCCTACATATCCTGTTAAGCCAAAAATCAGGTCAAATGTAGTTCCATTCCTATAGATGATCAATACTGCAAAGAATCTGAGAGATGGTCATTAGTAGAAAATGTACAATATGAACATGTTGAAATAGAAAAATGATATTCCTTGTAATATTCAAAGACTAAAGACATAAGATATGTCACATTATTGGAACGAATGACCCAATAAAGTAAAATAAGCGTCTCATACTGGTGAGATAAGCCTAATGTCACATTTTACAATGATAAACTTAACTTTAAAAGGAAATGCAAACATTATTTAAGGAATCTCAAACAATTTCTTTAAGAAAGATTTGTTTTAAAGGATTCGCCACCTAATTTTAGGAAAAATTAGGAAACCAATAGATTAATTAACATAAAAGAATGTCTACGAAACCTATAGATTCTAGGTAAGGGGTTCAAGTTATTCCGAAGGGAAGGTGATAGGCATCCTTCGAAATTCATAATTGTGGGTCCCGACTAAATTCATTTTTAAAATTTGAGGAGGAGATAAAAATAATATATAACAATAATAAACATGAAATATACACAAGTAATAAAATTAAACTATAATATAACACACGACCTAAATTTTTCCTAACATCAATATAAACAATATAATTTGAATTTCATTCAAATAACTTCAATGGGAAACAACTTCGGGTACCTCTAGAGACACTTAGTAAAAGTGTTAGTACGAAGTAAATATGACTAAAAATAAAAGAATTAAATAATAACTTCAAAATAAAAACTCCTCTTATTAGCAAGGGAGGTGTTGGAAATCAACTGTAATTTCATCGACCAATTTATAGTTTGACTAATACTAAACATAATAAAAACTAAATAATCAAAACAGAAACAAATTGTTAGAGGAAAACTCAATGGCAACATCACATTTGCTAAAACAATCTCTAAATCAACCAAACTTATCCACTAAGGCAATAACCATAACAAATAAATATTACTTAATGAAAAGGAAGTGATAATAATAGTAATATTAAAGCATCCAGTAAGTAATCACAATAAAGGTTACATGGTCAAAAACAACTTGAAAATAATACGCACATGCTTCGATTATGGCAAAGAAAGTAACTCAAGTTTGAGACACAAACCTCAGAAGTAGACAAATATCAAGCGCATGTAGAGGAGATAGCAAGCAAGAGAGTAATATCCAACTATGTGGCGATTCCCACACACAAAATTTACAAGAAGTATGATCTAAAATGAGGGTGTAAAAATGCAAGAGTCGAAAAATGCAAAATAAAGGAGAGTTTTAAATTTAAAAAGATTTGAAACCCTTTTGACCCTTAAGTTCGTGTCTTGATTGACGATGTTACTTATGTCGCCGACCCACTTGGCAATGCGCTGAACGAAAATTTTTCTAGCTGAATTTACTAGAACTCCAACCCTTTGGTTTCTTAAAAAGGAGATCCACATCGGGCTTGCCGACCTTTTCGGCGACTCGCCGAATGGTACTTGAGCTCGCCTAATTGCCTATTTCTCCTAAGTTTCTAATTTTTAACCTACATATCTAACAACCATTGTTCAACTAACAAAACTTAAAAACTAAAAACTTGGGTTGCCTCCAAAAAAGCGCCTTATTTAATGTCGTGGATGAAGACACGATGTGAAGCTTTATTTGTTGGGTTAACCATGGTATCACTCCATAAATCTCCTTTTGGTCTTGGATTCAAATGAGTCAAGATTTGATCCATATGTGTTCCAGATGCTTAATCGATATCAAATATGAGGTAACCGTTTGGTTTAGAGAAGAGACTTCATCTTATATTTCTTTTAGCACCTTTTTCGATCCTTTTACTTTGTTGAGATTCCGTGCAAGCATATCTTCGGTGTGGAAAATTTGAGGATCAACCCTTGGCTTTTCTGGCTTTTGACGCTCATAGGGAGCTACATATCATTTTTTTGTCGTCATCCCTCTCTCTCCAATTCATGCCACGGTCACACCATTCCCTATGTCGGTCTCTGCAACTTTCATCCCAATCCCTGTTCCAACTTTGATTTCCGCTCGGCCTTGGAAAGGTTAGACGAAAACCTCCTTCCTGATTCTCCAAGAAAGGCACTTCTTCATTGTACATACATAGTTTCAAAGTGTGCTTCATCAAGGTTCAGTCCACTAACTTTGACTGCATTCACAACCTTAGAACCACTTCCCATGACATGTTTTGTCAATAGGTTCATTTGGGTCATCATCTTGGCCATGTTTTCATCCCACTCTTGGTTCTTTTTCATTTGTTCCTTTTTCATCCCAAAGTTTAAAGGCGAAGTCTGATGTTCCCTAGTGTACCTAGCACGATTGATTTTTGTCATCTCATCAGAAGGAGTAGATACTATGTCAAGGGGCTGTTGCATGATTCCTCCTCGAACAAGATGGTATGCTATACCCTTGTGGACTGAATCGAGGCTTCGGTAGATGTATTATAACAACACATTGTTTGGTAGTTAGTGAGTTGGACATTGGAGAAAAAACTTCTGGAACCTTAACCATGTCACATGAATAGGTTTACCATCCACTCGCTTAAAGTTATGAATATTATCACTCAAATTCACCATCTTTGAGGGAGGGAAAAACCTTACATAAAATGTATTAGTGACCTCCTCCCAAGAAGTGATTGATTCCCTTGGTAAATAGGCCAGCCACTTCATTGCATCCCCCATTAGAGAAAAGGAAAACAAACGAAGTCGGATTGACTCCTGAGTGATGTTCTTGAAAGAAAATGGCCCACAAACATCAACAATTTTTCATATGTGGTCATGAGTGTCCTCAGTAGCAAGACCTCCAAAGAGACCCTTCATTTCCAATACCTGCAGCATAGTTTTTGTAGCACCTCTAAATACTAACAAGAGTCGTTTATTAATTTACCGTCGCTAAACTACTTCAATATGGGTTAATCTATTGTTGGGAACTTTAAAAGTTGTGAAAATTGATAGCTTGCTTAATATAAAGTGTATCGTAATTGATCGGATTGTATAGGGGTATTTGTGAAAGAGGTTAATGAGAATGTTTTATAATTTTAAAAAGAAGGTGAAGGATATATATATAAGTATATATGTAGGTATTTTGGGCAGCACACAAAACTATTTGGGCAGCTTGAAGGACAGCTATCCAAGTGATAAATATCACTTTGTGTGGCTATATATTTTAACACTTATCTAGTGAATTTCGTGGCTTTTGAAGACTTGGAACCTTAGAACTTTAACTTACCTTTTGTTCATCAAAATCACAAGAAAAAATCCTTGATTCTTTTGGCTGGAATTCGATACACACTTCTTGGTTGGTAAGCGGCTAATATCTGTTTTTGAGCTAGGTAGTGTGTGGTAAATTGTATATCTTGTGATCTAGAACTTTGTTTTGGGTGAATAAATATGTTTTGGAAAGCTGATTCATGTACCTACAACTTTTATGTTTATGTTAAAGTCTAATTTAGCTGTTATAGATTCGAAAAATGGGACGCAGCACCGAACAAGTTCTGTCCAGATTTCTCTGTTCTTGATGCTGAGAAGTGTGTGTTACGTTTAGAATAACTCATTCTATAGAACTCCATTTTGGGTGAATAAATATGATTTGGAAATCTGATTCATGTACCTACAACTTTTATGTTTATGTGAAAGTCTAATTTAGCTATTATGGATTGAAATTTGGGACGCAACGCAGGACAAGTTTTTTCCAGACTTCAGATTTAGAAATTCGGTAGGAACCACTGTTAGTGTATTGATGATATCTTTCTGTACGAAATGTATTGTTTGGTGATTCTTGTTGCGTTGCAATCTTAAGAGATGTATCTACATGTTTCATGCAGGTTACAAAGTCTATTTTTGCCATTTTCCTATTCAAATCTATGTTACAATATGGGCTACTAAATTGGCCAGAATCACTGTTTAAGGAACAAAGATGTATCTGTGTGGGCTGAGCTTACTTGTGATGCTAATCCAGTTTTATTTCAACATTATTGAGATATTAGGAATTAAAGAAGTTATTTTATTGTATTTTTAAGGTTATATATATACTTGCGATGTTGGTTGGACTGTTGTTATGCTAAAATATTGAGGTTTGTGTATAAACTTGTACTTGCACTCTTGTAACGGCTGGTATATATGAAATTGATCTTGATACCTCAGCTACCTCTTGTCACTTTGATTTTTATCATGTTGGTATGATGCTCATGTAACTCGCCCACTTGTACGGATTGTTTGATCACTTGACACTCTTGTTGGGACCATGTCCTTCTTGTGGCTGTGACTTTGTCACTATTGGCAAGCCTCTTGTTGGGACCATGTCCTTGTGACTGTGACTTTGTCACTATTGGCAGGCCTCTTGATTTGGATCATTTTCCATGTTGACTCTGTATTTGTAGTTCGTCTTAGGAATGGAAGTTATCCATTTTAAGTATGAACTAGAAAGCCATTTTTAATATGGTTCTTGGTTCTCTTGATTATTGGGCTGTGACCCTTCCTAATACAGGGCTTCGGTCCTTCTTGATACAGGGCAGCGACCCTTCTTGATACTTGCTTGTGCTAGGTGTGACGACATGAAGTATATATTGGGCGAGCCTTGCTATTGAATTTCTTAGGAAAATGGTGCTATGAGCTTCTTGACATTTGTATCTTTGAATATAGAACTTGATACTTGTTATCTATTGTTACTTGACTTATTTATTATGCTTCAAGTACACTACTCATTGGCTTAGAAAAAGGGTAGCTTGGTGAAATTTGAGGACTCCGACCCTATAGTTTTTACACCACTAAGCTATATGCTTAGCGATAGTTGTTTTTATCGCAGGGGTTGATCGAGAGGAGGCATGAAGATGGCCATGGGAGATGGAAATTTTGAGAACTTTAAAGAAGATCACATTTGAATATAGGCATATATATTTTGTATAAATTTTGGTACTTATAGACGATCTATGTGATGTATATTTACATTCGATTTTGAGGGCTAACTGTATAATGTCCATGGGTTGTAATGTAAGTATGGCTACATGTTTGGGTTATTTGGGGTGTGTAAGCCCAAGTTTTGTAATATGTTACCTTTTCTACTTGTTTGGAATGATCGTATGAAACATGAACCCAATTAGTTTGGGTACTTGAAAGTTGATGAAAATTTTTTATTATCATTATTTACTTGCATGGGGACAATATATGCATAAAAATATCTTGTGATTCATTTGCGTATGGGAATTGGAAAGGAATGTTACAAGTTTGGTATCAGAGCCTAGGTTTATGGTTCTTAGACTTTAGTTGTAAAGTACTTGTATACTTGTTCGTTTCGGAGACAAATGTTATGTGGATTATTTGTTCACTTACATGGTTCATAATACTTTTATCACATGTAGGGTACACGTGCATCATATACTTGTCCATAATGCAATGTGATATTCCCTTTTGAAGGAATTAAATTATTACCTCTTCTGCTGACCGACCTATGGAAGCTGCTCGTGAAGGTTTGGGTGCCTCTGTTTCCCAACCTAATGCACTTGAAGAGGTGGGAGAACCTTTATCAAATCATTATATTCCCCACACTAGTGGGTCTGAAGTGGGAAACTAGCACGGTGCCAAAGCTGGTTCACATCCTCACAGGAGTCGTGGTACTCTAGCTATAAATCCTCCTTTTCAACAAATGGTTGAATTCTTCCACCACATGGCTGAAGCGATGCATGATCCCAATGTGATAAAATTTGAAAAAATGAGGAAGATAGGGGGAGTGGAGTTTGAAGGCACTGTTGATCCCACGGATGCTGAACAATGGCTGGAGCGCATGGACAGGGTATTTGAGTAGTTAGAGTGTTCAGATGTTGCAAAATTTAAGTATGTTATTTCACTCCTACAAAAGGATGCTTATGATTGGAGGGTAAGTGTTTCGAATGCCAAGGTAAAACCTCCTGTTCTTACTTGGGATGGTTTTCTTAGGGAATTTCATATGAAGTATGTCCCACCTGCTTATTGTGATGCAAAGAGAAAGGAGTTTTTGAATTTAAGGCAACGAGGCATGTCTATTGCTGAGTACCAGCAGAAGTTTCTAAGGCTCTCTCGTTATGCTGGAGGTATTATTAAAGAGGAAAAAGACAAGTGTAGGAAATTTGAAGATGGTTTAAATGATTCCATTAGGAAGAATGTGGTGATCCTGCAACGTGAGAACTTTTGTAAGTTAGTGTCTACTACTGTTACTTGGGAACGACTTGATAAAAAAAAAGCTAGTCGAAATGAAAACAAATTTCGAAAGCCTAGATCAGATTTGAGAGGTCCATCCAAAAGGGGAAGGGTTGATGATTCTAAAGTTGGTAGTGTTAACAGGCCACCTCAGAAAAAGCAAAGTAGATCAGAATTTTCTACAGCTAGCACTCCAAGTTATGGCCAAGGTAGGTCTCCTATTCCCACTTGTCCACAATGTGGAAAAAATCATTATGGTACTTGCAGGAGAGCTTCTAGTGCATGTTTCAATTGTGGGAGCTTTGATCAAAAAGTGAAGGATTGTCCTAATCCTAATAATGTTCTTTCCTTGAGAACTGAAGGCTCATTTTATAAGCCTATTAATCCTCCTCGAACTAATGAAGGTTCAAAAACTAAAAATACATAAGCAACAGGTGCAAGTGGAGCGAATAAAGCTAGTGGACCACGGGCTACTACACGCACTTATGCTATGAGGTAGAGGGAGGATCAAGATGGACTAGACGTGGTTGTCGGTAAATTTCACTTATTTGGCTTATGTGTGTTTACATTGTTTGATCCCAGTTCTACACATTCCTATCTTTGTTCATCACTTACTCTTCCTGAAAACGTGAAATCTGTGAGACTTGATTTTGATGTGTTGGTTGAAAGTCCTTTGGGTTATCAAGTTGTGTGTAATCAAGTTTATCAAGATTGTCCCTTTATGATTCAAAATCTAGTCTTCCCTGCTGATTTGATTAAATGCCCTTTAAGGATTTTGATGTTATTATCGGGATAGATTGGCTTTATAAATATCATGCAGTGATAGATTGTAGGTCTAAGTATGTAACTTTTAAAGATCCTACATTTTCACACATCATTGTACAAGGTGAGAGATCATTGACAGCTAGTATTATCTCGACGGCCTTGGCAAGAAAGTGGATGTGTCAAGGTTGTGAGGCATACCTTGCTCACATAGTTGATTCATGGTTAGAGAGTCCTGGTATCAAGGACATGCCTGTTGTGCGTGATTTTCCAGAAGTCTTCCCAGAAAATCTTTCAGGATTGCCCCCGAAAAGAGAGGTTGAATTTTCTATTGAGCTTATTCCTAGATCTACCCCTATTTTTATTACTCCTTATAGAATGGCTCCAGCAAAATTAAGAGAATAGAAATCTCAATTACAAGAACTTCTTGAGAAGGATTTTATTAGACCTAGTGTTTCTCCTTGGGGAGCTCCGGTGTTATTATTAAAGAAGAAAGATGGCACTCTCAAGCTTTGTATTGACTACAGACAATTGAACAAAATCACAATCAAGAATAAATATCCACTACCAAGGATCGATGATTTACTTGACCAACTGAAAGGGGCTAAAGTATTCTCAAAGATTGATTTAAGGTCTGAATATCACCAACTGCGTGTTAGAGAGAATGATATTCCTAAAATTGATTTTAGAACTCCGTATGGTCATTATGAATTTTTGTTGATGTCATTCGGGTTGACAAATGCTCCTGCGGTATTCATGGATCTAATGAATTAAGTATTCAAGACTTATCTTGATCAGTTTGTGGTTGTTTTTATAGATGATATTTTAATATTTTCCAGAAGTAGTGAAGATCATGATAAACATCTCCGGATTAATTTGCAAATTTTGAAGGAGAAAGAATTTTATGCTAAACTTTCCAAGTGTGAATTTTGGCTTGATGAAGTGAAGTTTTTGGGACATGTGGTATCGGCCGAAGGCGTCAAGGTGGATCCTAGTAAGATACAAGCATTTGTTGAGTGGAGACCTCCCAAAAGTCAAACTGAGGTAAGAAGTTTCTTAGGCTTTGCAGGATACTACAGAAGATTTGTGAAAGGCTTTTCCATTATTGCCTCTCCATTGACTAAATTCTTGTAGAAGGAAATGAAGTTTAATTGGAATGACAAATGCCAAGAAATCTTTAAAACTCTCAAATCCTTGCTGACTCAGGCACCTATACTTACTTTACCAACTGAAGGGAAAGAGTATGTAGTATATAGTGATGCTTCTCACAATGGTCTCGGATGCATGTTGATGCAAGAAGGGAAGGTTATTTCTTATGCCTCTCGAAAATTAAAACCGCATGAATTGAATTATCCTACTCATGATCTTGAACTTGCCGCAGTAGTGTTTGCTTTAAAAATATGGCGGCATTATTTGTATGGAGAGAAATTTCATATATTCACTAATCACAAGAGCTTAAAGTACATGGGTACTCAAAAGGAGCTGAACCTCCGATAGCGTAGATAGCTTGAAATCATTAAGGATTATGACTGCACAATTAATTATCATCTAGGTAAAGCTAATGTGGTTGCAGATGCCTTAAGTAGAAAATCCTTCGCAAGTATTTCTTTGAGCCCTTTCCCCTTGCTTCTTGAGTTGAGAGCCATGAATGTTTGTTTCACACTTGATTCAAAGGGTTCAGTTGTTGCTAATTTGCAAGTAAAGCCAATATTACTTGAGCAGGTGAAAGAAGCACAAAATTTGGATGAGAAACTTGCCAAAGTGGCCTGAGAAGTTCAGGGAAAAACTTGATTTTTCATTATCAGAGGATGGTGTCTTATTTTATCAAGATATACTTTGTGTCCCTAATGATGACAATTTGAAGAAAGAGATACTGAATAAAGCACATACCTCCTCATATGCAATGAATCCTGGGGTACAAAGATGTACCAAATCATCAAAATAAATTATTGGTGGAATGGTATGAAGAAAGACATTGCGGAGTTCGTTTCTAAATGTTTGGTTTGTCAACAAGTAAAGGCAGAACATCAAGTCCCAGTTGGGTTACTACAGCCCTTGTCGATACCAGAATGGAAATGGGAGAGAATAACTATGGACTTTGTTTCTAGACTTCCTCGCACCCAAAGAAATCATGATGCAGTATGGGTAACTGTGGATAGACTAACCAAGAGTGCGCACTTCTTAGCAATTAGGATGGATTACTCACTTGAGCATTTAGCCGAACTGTACATTAATGAGATTGTAAGACTACATGGGATCCCTATGTCTATTGTATCTGATCGAGACCCAAGGTTTACGTCTAAATTTTGGGGTAGCTTGCAGAAAGCTTTAGGTACTAAGCTGAAATTTAGCACTTCATTCCATCCTCAGACAGACAGTCAGTCGAAAAGGGTGATACAAGTTTTGGAGGATATGCTTCGAGCTTGCATTATAGAGTTTGAGGGTAGTTGGGACAAACATTTGGCTTTGATAGAATTTGCTTATAATAACAGTTACCAATCGAGTATTGGAATGCTTCCCTATGAAGCTTTCTACGGAAGAAAATGTCGGACCCCTCTTTGTTGGAGTGAAGTTGGTGACAAGAAACTTATTGGTCCTCACTTTCTGCAACAAATGGAAGATAAGGTAAAAATTATCAAGGATCATCTAAAGATTTCTTCGGATAGACAAAATTCATACGTTGATCTTAAAAGGTAGGACATTTAATAGCAAGTGAGAGATAAGGTATTTTTGAAGGTGTCTCCATGGAAAAAGATTATGAGATTTGGCAAAAAGGGAAAACTTAGTCCTCCATTTATTGGACCTTATGAGATACTTGAAAGCGTTGGACCGGTTGTATCTGGATTGGCCTTACCACCTGAGTTAGACAAGATCTGCAATGTCTTCCATGTTTCTATGCTCAGAAGATACCGTTCTGATCCATCTCATGTTCTTCCAGTTGAATCTATTGAGGTTAATCCTGACTTGACGTATAATGAAGAACCTATTTTAATTCAAGCTCGGGACATGAAGCAACTTAGAAACAAGAAAATCCATTTAGTAAAGGTACTTTGGAGGAACCACTCGGGAAAAGAAACTACCTGGGAGAGATAAGAAGACATGACAAACCAATATCCGCACTTGTTTCGGGACTAAGGTAAGGTAAATTTCGAGATGAAATTTCTTTAAAGGGGAGCGAGTTGTAGCACCCCTAAATGCTAACAAGAGTCGTATATTGATTTACCGTCGCTAAACTACTTCAATATGGGTTACTCTATTGTTGGAAACTTTAAATGTTGTGAAAATTGATAGAAGCTTAATATAAAGAGTATCGTAATTGATGGGATTGTATGGGGGTATTTACGTAAGAGGTTAATGAGAATGTTTTATAATTGTAAAAAGAAGGTGAAGTATATATATATATATAAGTATATATGTTGGTATTTTGGGCAGCACACAACACTATTTGGGCAGCTTGAAGGACAGCTGTCCAAGTGATAAATATAACTTTGTGTGGCTATATATTTTAACACTTATCTAGTGAATTTCGTGGATTTTGAAGACTTGGAACCTTAGAACTTTAACTTACCTTTTGTTCATCAAAATCACAAGAAAAAAACCTTGATTCTTTTGGCTGGAATTCGATATACACTTCTTGGTTGGTAAGTGGCTGAAATTTGTTTCTGAGCTAGGTAGTGTGTGGTAAATTGTATATCTTGTGTTCTAAAACTCTATTTTGGGTGAATAAATATGTTTTGGAAAGCTGATTCATGTACCTACAACTTTTATGTTTATGCGAAAGTCTAATTTAGATGTTATAGATTCAAAAAATGGGACTCAACACCAAACAAGTCCTGTCCAGATTTCTCTGTTTTTGATGCTGAGTAGTGTGTGTTACGTATAGAATATCTCGTTCTATAGAACTCCATTTTGGGTGAATAAATATGATTTGGAAATATGATTCATGTACCTACAACTTTTATGTTTATGTGAAAGTCTAATTTAACTGTTATAGATTTGAAATTTGGGACGCAACGCAGGACAAGTTTTTTCCAGACTTCAGATTTAGAAATCCGGTAAGAACTACTGTTAGTGTATTGATGATATCTTTCTGTACAAAATGTATTGTTCGGTGATTCTTATTCCGTTGTAATCTTAAGAGAGGTATCTACATCTTTCATGAACATTACAAAGTCTAGTTTTGCCGTTTTCCTGTTCAAATCTATGTTACAATATGGGGTACTAAACAGGTCAGAATCACTGTTTTTGGAACAAAGTTGTATTTGTGCGGGCTGAGCTTACTTGTGATGATAATCCTATTTTATTTCGATATTATTTCGATATTAGGAATTAAAGAAGTTATTTAATTGTATTTTTAAGGTTATATATATATATACTTGTGAACAAGTTGAGGACCTTGATACGTTGGTTGGACTGTTGCTACTCTAAAGTATTGAGGTTTGTATATAAACTTGTACTTGCACTCTTGTAATGGTTGTTATATATGAAATTGATCTTGATACTTCAGCTACCTCTTGTCACTTTGCATTATCGTGTTGGTATGATGCTCATGTAAGTCGCCCACTTGTATGGATTGTTTGATCACTTGGCACTCTTGTTGGGACCATGTCCTTTTTGTGGCTGTGACTTTGTCACTATTGGCAGGCCTCTTGATTTGGATCATTTGCCATCTTGATCTGGATTTGTAGTTCGTCTTAGGAATGGAAGTTATCCATTTTAAGTACGAACTAGAAAGCCATTTTTAATATGGTTCTTGGTTCTCTTGATTATTGGGCTATGACCCTTCTTGCTACAGGGCTTCGGTCTTTCTTGATACAGGGCAGCGACCCTTCTTGATACTTGCTTGTGCCAGGTGTGACGACATGAAGTATATATTGGGCGAGCCTTGCTATTGAATTTCTTGGGAAAATGGTGCTATGAGCTTCTTGACAATTGTATCTTTGAATATAGAACTTGATACTTGTTATCTATTGGTACTTGATTTATTTATTATGCTTCAAGTACACTGCTCATTGGCTTGGAAAAAGGGTAGCTTGGTGAAATTTGAGGACTCTGACCCTATAGTTTTTACACCACTAAGCTATATGCTTAGCGATAGTTGTTTCTATCGTAGGGGCTGATCGAGAGGAGGCATGAAGATGGCCATGGGAGATGGAAATTTTGTGAACTTTAAAGAAGATCACATTTGCATAGAGGCATATATATTTTGTATAAATTTTGATACTTATACACGATCTATGTGATGTATATTTGCATTCGATTTTGAGGGCTAACTGCATCATGTCCATGGGTTGTAATCTATGTATGGCTAGATGTTTGAGTTACTTGGGGTGTGTAAGCCCATGTTTTGTAATATGTTACCTTTCCTACTTGTTTGGAATGATCGTATGAAGCATGAACCCAATTAGTTTGGGTCCTTGAAAGTTGATGAAAATTTTTTTATTATCATTATTTACTTGCATGGGGGCAATATATGCATAAAAATATCTTGTGATTCATTTGCATATGGGAATTGGAAAGGAATGTTACAGTTCTGGTCACGTGAAACACCATATTGCCCACAGTCGAAGGCAGTCGAATAGCACCGGCACTTCCAAACTGATCTTCATTGACATCGTGCAAATTAAAGATGTCATCATTATTACCAAGTTGGATAGCATTACCCCCATTAACATTATCTCTTGACCTGTTTAAGATCAGCCAACAAAGAACAAAATTAAGTTGATTCAACTACAACAAAATCAGTTCAAGACTAAACTTCAATAAAAGAATTCTAAACACTACTCCCCAATAGAAATGCCACTTTTTGTAATGCTCAACTACACTGCATCCCATTCTAAGTGTAGGCAGTCTCTAACAAGTATACACCCAACTAAGAGTTGGGGTCGATCCCAAACGGAGTGATACGGTAATGAATTCAATTACGATATAAAATGGTGCTCTAATCGTATGTAGAAGTACACATTTTTGCAAAAAATAAAGTAAATAGAAAGGTTTTGACAATCAATATCAAATGGGGGGATTTGGGTGAACAATTAACAAGTAGAAATAACTAGGAATAAATAAGTAGAGAGAGTTTATTGGGAGTGTGATAATCTAATGCCAATTTTGCTAAATGTCTGATTATTATTTACTACAAGTCATTGAATTTTAGAGGGAAGGCTAGGCCTTAAGTGCAATAACTATTTCTCAATCAACTATCCCAAATCAAGTGAGTTCATTCAAACCTCGACAAGCACAACACATAAAAACAATTTAATACCTCAATCAATCTACTTTTCCAATCTAGATTAGTCGGATTGCATTTAGACCCACTTTCTCAATCTAAATCCGCAAAACCACAATCACTACAATCATCAATAAAAAGTTCTAACTCTAATGCTTCTTTCTCAAGCAAGCTTAGAATGCTAAACTAGAATTTTATTTACAACTACAATTCATCAATTAAAACATAAACTATTAATTGAACCCACTTCAAATCAACAATAAAATCAGTAAATATGAACACCCATAAGCTAATTGAAATATTCAATTGCATAATCACACCCCTAAGAATGGGGTTTTAGCAAAATATAATAAAGAAAAAGAAATCATTACCAACTATGATTTCCATCAGATTGGGCAAACATCCACCAGTATCCAAATGCTCATATTGAAGCTAAACATCAAAACCAACCCCAAATCACTACTCAAAAGTGTAAAAACAATGTTTAGGATGAAAAACACAAAACTAGACAATGTGGGAACTATTCTTCTTCTTTTCAAAATTTCATGAATATGTTCCCAGAATTTCAGTATCAGAGTCACTCGGCAAAGTAAGTTGGGCTTCACCAACTTGATCGGCGATGCATCGAGTGCCCCTTCAATCGCCTTCTTAGCATGGCTTTTTACACTTTCTTTGTTGTAACATTAGGTGATAAAGGTCAGGCTCGCCGATCCATTTGGGGCGTCATCGAACCATCAGTTGTGCTCGTCAAGTTGGTCTTAACATAGGTTGGCTTGCTGGAACTTTTGGCGAGCAGAAGGTCCACTCGACGACTCGTCGAGTGGCTTTGGCATGTACTGGCTTTGTTTTCTTTCAACTTCAACTTTTTCACTACTTTTTGCCCGATAATACCCTTGTCTTTCACTTTTGCGTACATTACTGAAAAATAGCATTTTAACATCTGTTTAGAGCCTAAAATAGGCATTGAGGACACTAAAACTTTGAATATTAAGCCACAAAATCGGTCAAAATCCCCGACTCATCAGTGTTGTAGACCAACTCATTCAAACTGGATTCATGAGACAATTGTTTGACATAGAATCAGCCATCCTTGATTATATGAAAAAAATTAATCATACATTGTACACAAGAGAAGCTCAGGTATCTCCTTTGAATCTTGGGCTGGAAAAAGAACAAATGGAAAATAACCAAGAGCGTGATGAAAACATGGCCATAATGACCAAAATGGACCTATCGAGGAAGCACATCATGGGAAGTGGGTACAAGGCTTGGAATGCTTTTGTTATTAATAGTGGTGTAAACCCTAATGAAGCACACTTTGAGCCCATGTACAATGAAATAGTGCATTTCTTGGCAAACCAAGCAAGAGGTTCACGACTGAGCTATCCAAGGTGGGGGGGGGGGGGATCGAGGTTGGAATATAGATTGAGGTTATGGTTGGAGAGACTGAGATCGTGAATGGCATGACTGTGGTACAAACCTGGAGACATAGAAATGGGAACACAGATCGCTATGTACCTCCTCACGAACATCTAAAGCCAAAAGAAGCAAGGGCTGATCCTAAAAATTTCTCGATCGACTATATGCTTGTTCGTATTTTGAACAAAGTGGAAGGATCATAATAGGTGCTAAAGGAAATGAAAGATGACGCCTTTTCTCTTAACCAAATGGTCGCTTCATACTTGGTATCTGGGTTAGATCTCGTCTAATTTAAATTTAAGGTCGAAAAGGGGGCTCCTAAGTGATACTTCACTAAACTCAAAAATGAAGCCTGATGCCATGGCTATGATGTCCAACGACATTAAATAAGACGCTTCTTGAGTGGCAATCCAATTTTTATTTTGTGTTGTTTGAATAACGTTTGTTGGCTGCGCAGGTTGAAAATTTAAAGTTTGGGAGAAATAGGCAAATAGGCAAGCTTAGAACCCACTCGGTGCATCACCCAGTAGTTTAACGAGTCCGACGTTGATCACCTTTTGGACCAATTGAAGGGCTCACATTTTGTAAATTTTGGCAGGCTATAGTCCACTCTACAACTCACCGAGTGGATCGGTGATGTTAGTAACCCTCGCCAAAGTTGGTGCGAACTAAAGGTTCAAAGGTTTTAAACCATTTTATATTTAAAACCTCTCCTTATTTTGAAATTTTTGACCTTTGCACTGTAACAATTACATTTTATATCTTAGTTTTTACTTTATTTTTGTGTGGGTGTCAATGTGTGATTGGAATTCGTTGCATTGCTCGCCTTTGATTTTGCCTTAATAGTTTACTTGTCTGATCCTAAGGTTGGTGTCCCGAATTAGCCTTAATTTCATGACGTGTTCTTAGCATGCTAGTGAGTAGTTGTTGGATCTATTTTGTGTTTTTGTGTTCTTAATAGATTGTTGACTATTATTTGGTAATCAAATATGTAAGATATTTTGTTTAGCCTAAATTAGTTTAATTTTGTTGTTGAAATTGCTTAAATTGTGGGTTTACATGTTGGGCTTTGTGTGGGTAAAGCCCGAGTAATCCAAATTCCACCAAACAACTCGTATTAGCCAAATGATTGATCGGGTAAGGTCATTCTTAAGAGCAAAGGCGTTATTTGGTCGAATCTAGGTGAATTGGCGAAAGTCTGAATATGCCAGAGGTTATAGTTTGGCTTAGACTCTAATTTCATAGATTGGGGCATGAATTTGGTTATCGTAGGTTGTGTATTGAAGATTGGGGGTTGGGGTAAAAATTTGGCATGATGGGCCATTTGGCGAGCTTAGTCGAGCTCGCCAAATGACTCGGTGGTTCACTGACTGACTCCTCTTATTGCCTTTTTGCCCTAAAATATTTCTATTTTGTTCTGTAACTTTTGATGATGCACTTGTTCTCGCTAAGTTGACTCGTCGACTCGCCGAACAACCTTAGCGTCGCCATTTTGAAGCCTAATTTTACTAAATTTTCCGTAACTATCGGCAAGACCTATTTGTACCGCCGATTAGGTTTGGCGACTCGCAAAATAGTCTTTTGTCTCATCGATTTGTTTTGATTTATTAATGTGTTGCGCTATTACTTTTGAAGAGCACTTTATAGCTTGTTGAATGACTTTGGTGACTCGCCTAATTGGTTGGCGAGCTTTACTTCAAGTTTTGGAAACTATATATTTTGCTAACCCTTTGCAACATCATTCATCTTGTTTGCTCATTTTGACATATATGGCTAGACCAAAAGTCCCATGCATTCATCTTGTTTTCTTATCTTCTCCAAGAGGGATCCTGCTACTAGAAATTGAAAGTTGACTTTATTGTTCGGGTGAGATCTTAAGCATGAAATGTGGATTGTCCTTATTATTTCCTAGATGGGTTCCTGAGATCAAAGCAAACTACCAAAATATAACAATTTTTCCCCAGTTTAAGTAAGAAAAAATTGTTAATATGAATAAAAGATGGTGCTTAGATTATGTATTGAGACTTTGAACAACACTCAAGCTTTGTCGCAAAGTATCCACATGGCTATTGATATTGAAAGTAAATCCATTTATATTTGAAGTTATGTTAAACTAAATCCTATTAATTAGGAGGGTCCAACTAAATTATATCCCATTTTAAAGTAAGGTCCAACTAGTCCCACTTTCGTAATTTATTTCAAATCTTATTTTATTTTTAATTAGATTTTACGAGAGAAAATTGAAAACCACAAAATATAGTCACTATTAGATAATTCTTTTTTAAAAATTTTTAAGGAAATAGAAAAATTACAAAAAATATGTTCTTTCATTTTTCTTATATTTAATATATTAGTAGTATTTTTATTGGTTGTTATTTTCAAAAAATGAGAATATAAAAAGAAAATTGAACTCAGTGGCATGTGGCCACAGGGAAGCAAGACCCTTTTGAAAAATGGATTTAGTAGGACCCTCTTAAAAAATGAAATTAAGAAGATTCCTTTTGAAAGATGATATTTTATTTACCAAGAATTCTTGGAAAAAATGGACTTTATTAGCAATAACGAGTAGGAAAAAAAGGTACTAGAGTCTGGAAAATTAGACTTAAATTAGCAGACCCTCTTAGAAAATGAGATTAATTTTAGTTGAACCCTCTTGAAAAAGAAAACTAGCAGGACCTACTTGGAAAATAGGATGTAATTTAGCAGGACCTCCTTGGAAAATAGGATGTAATTGAGCATAACCACTTTGAAAAATGTAATTTAATTTAGTAGGACTCTTTTTTTAAAAAAAAAAAGATTTGCAGGACCCACCTAGAAAATGAAACTAGTTAGACCCTCCTAGAAAATGATATTTAATTTAGCCGAATTTCTCCTGAATAATAGGATTATTGTAACATAGCTTCGTGAAGAATGGAGTTTACTTTTAATAATTAAAGGCCTTGTGGAAGCATTGCAACTAAGCATGAGTGTCATTCAAAACAGTGATACACAATCTAAACACCATTTTTGATTCATATTCACAAGTTTTTCTTATTTAAACTAGTCTAATACTTTAATTTCATGAACCCTTCTAGAAAATAAGGACAGTCAACATTTCAATCGTTAGAGCTCGTTTAAAGAACAAAGTCAACTTTAAATTTTAAGAAGTAGGAGCCGGCTTGAGAATAGGGTTCACTTCCAAGTTTAACATAGATAGAAATGCCTATCTCACCACTCGAGAAGACATGAAGATTCAAGAGGAATTACATAGATTGGATCTTGTACTTGTATTGTTATTTTTCTGGTCTTTTATCTTAATATAACAATTTGAGCCTCAACTGAAGCCTTGACATACCTCATTCAACCTCAAACTCATCTCATCATTCTATTGTTCTGAACTACACATGACTTGATTTTCTTATCACCCGGGAAATGTTAGTTATCAAAATTAGGACTCAGTCACATATTTTCTTCCCTCTTTCATATAATGGTCAGGTCAAAACATGTATCACCGTCTACTTCTTTATTTGAAAACTCCTCATGTTTCCAGTCAAAGAGGGACAAGCAGTACACACACGATTTTTGACCTTTCTTGAGTTTAAACCCATATTTTAATTTTAAATCTAATTTTGTTTCAATTTTTATTTTATTTTGTAAGTATATTTTCCTTGAGAGAGTTGTAATCACAAAACTAGTCACTTTTAGATAATACTTTTGTTTTTTATTTTCAAGGAAATAGAAAAATTACAAAAATTATGTTCTTAAAATTTTCTTATATTTAATACTATATTATTGTTTGTTATTTTCAAAAAATGAAAATCCTGAAAAAAGATCAAACCTAGTGGCGAATTGCCACGTGGAAAGTTTGATCTAAATCTTTATCAAAAGCATATACCATGGGAGAGGAGAATATTCCATTTTTCCCCACATGTTTTTTGATAATATCAAAAATCTATACGGACATTTTGGGAAGGATAGAAATATAAGGGAATTTTGAGGAAGATACTAAACCCTAGATATTTTTTAAAAAAAAAATAAAAGTGAGGATCGTAAAGCCTCTTTTATTAAAAATACAAAAAGTATAATATACAATATCTATGCAAAAATGCAAAACAAAAAAAATGTGAAAGAAAAATACAAAATTAAAATAAGCAACCACAGAAAATGGAGGGTCATCTTCTCCAAGCATCAACATCGAAGAGCTCTGACCATCAGCCGCCAAAGAGATTGAAATCACCTTCCCAATTTCACATATCCTCCATTTCAATTGCTACCAGATTTTCTCCAAGGTAAGTCTCTTACCTTCTACTCATCTTGAGCTAAATATGTAGATCTGGATAACTTCAAGTTTTTCGGCATCTACCTTTATCTTCTGTACGCAAAATTGATTCCAAAGATTGAATTTATGGAGATTGCCTCCCAATCTATTAAGATTACCTTTTTGGTTTCATTTTTATTTTTGTGTTGCTGTAAAATGCTTCGGGTAACACTTGATAAGTATTATATATGAATTATAATTCCCTTTCTCTAGTTTAATATTTGATAGATTGAATCCCATAAAGAGATTAATACCAGCATCTATATCTTAGACCTTTGAATTAGACAACTAACTCAATTTTGCTTATATGATTATGGGACTCCAAAACCTTTTGGAGAAATTGGATTTGTGGAGGAAGCAAATAGGAGTGATCAACAATCGAATGAACCACTAACAACTTTTAAGTCCTAATTTTGTGCAACTCTGGACACCTCTATGCTCTCACCAGGTGCGTGATACTATTAATAAACCGAAATAGCTTCAAACTTTAAATGTTTTTTATAGTTATGCTTCGATTGTGAACTCCTGCGTGCTTCTTTTTGAATACTTGTATATCTTACTTTTATTTGGTAATTTACATGTGAATCTAATTAGCACTCGGAGAGTGTGTCTGCTTGATCCTTATGTATGGAGTGTTACATTTGTCAAGATTTAATATCTTATTGCCTGTTATTGGGACTTCCTGAAATGAATTGAGTTCATAAGTACCTGCAAAAACAAAAACTAGGTTAGCTGAAAAATCAACAAGATTATTTCTCTCAATGAAGGAGTGTTATACTCTTACTGATATAGTATTACTGATTCTATTCATTGATTTGACTTCTATTTTCACACTTCAAGGTGAATCCCGGTCTTCATTAAGAATATTAACCATCGACAAAAAATCAATCTCTATAATACTCTGATGAAAATGTTTATCTAAACAATATTGCAAACCTTCTCTAATAGTAATTGTTTCAGCCACCAACTTAGAAGAATCAACAAACTTCACACTGTTAGCCCCTACTAGATTACCATTTTGACCTCTCACAGAAAAAGTAGCTGAACTAGAACTAGGATTACCCTTGGAAACACCATCAGTGTTATATTTTAATTAACTAGAAGAAGGAGGATACCATTAAATAAATTTTTGATGAAAATTTGCCCTATAGCTATCAAGATGAGCAACTATCTTAGGCCAAGTTTGTAGACTATTCATAACCTAATCAAACCTGAATTTGCAAACTTACAAATGTGAGAATTAATTTTCCATATGATCTTGCCTCTTGAATAAGAGCCTCCATGTAATACTGTGTTTCTTCTCTTCCAAAGAACTCATAGTATAAATATTGGAATGGCCTGATACACCTATTTTAGTCTGTAATTCCCATGAGTATCCTACCATTTTTTGAAATTTTGTTTCACCTGTATTAGAGGTCTTGTGATACTTATTGCCCAATTGTAGTACCTCCACACACTAGAGGCCAATTTACTTTGTAAGAAAAGGTGTTCAATAGTTTCTCTAGCAGGATCTGAGCAACAATTACAGAGTTGAGAAATATTAGAATTCCAGGTAGCCATGACTACAAAAGGAATGTTAGAAGTCCAAACTCCAACCAAAGAAACCAATCTTGAAAGGTGAACCTTCCCCCTCAAATATGTTTAAAAGAGTCTTCAGGTGTAGCCCTGTTTCTTAAAATTTCCCAGGCATTCTTAATTGATATGATGTTACGTACTTTTGTGCTTTCTAATCTTCTTAATCAAGTTTGAATGCTTTCTTTTATTTATTAATTTGATTTAGAACATTAGTACGAGAATTTTTCATCTAAATTATGTATAAGTTTAATTAATTACTAGTTAATGTGAAAAGATGGACAAATAATTTTCCCCGACTTAGTTAAGTAATTGCTTCAAGTTTTAAGATCAAGGGAATGTGTGCATAATAAATCATCTTAAGTAAGGTTGCAACTTACACATCTTTATCCAATCCCTTTAAAAAATTATACATCTTACTATAAAGAATGAGAACAACTTACCAAGAAACTTTTTTAAAAAAACTAAAAAAACTGCACGTTGCGTGTATATTGATAAAAATAAAATATTGGACCAAGGTAAAAAAATATATCAAATGGAATAGGCCCAAAAACTAGGCAAACTAGATTAGGAAAAAAATGAAATCAGATTAAAAGAGGTTTCAACGGGTGTCTTTGCATTTTATTGATTCCTATGATCTCGCCGAAGCTCAGATTTGCATCTCTAGAGACTTTTTTGACCCTTAACATGATGCACTCAGTTTCCATATCTTTCCTTCAAACTCTTTCTAGCTATGTATCTCTAATATACTCCTCTTTGATCACACTTTTTTCTCTTTTTTTTATGATCGATGGGTTGAATCCTTACTAGATTAATACCACCATCTTATGAATAGAAAACATAGCAAACATAAAATACATGGTTAAATTTCTCCATTTATTGATATAATTGAAGCAGATGTGACCAATTATAAATTTAGATTCACATAATCCTATATTTACAATCGACGTCTAATTTCCTTCTCTTATCTATCTCTATATTACATAAAAAGCATGAACTCCTAACATGAATGTTAAATTACTATAATATAGCTAACTTAGGTTGTGACATTTTTGATGAGTTGTAACTTTTTTTATAAGTTGTGACTTTTTTCCTAAGGGTTGTGTTTTCTTAATGAGTTTTGACTTTTCCAAAGAGTTGTGACATTTTCAATAAGTTGCGACTTTTCCAAAGGGTTGTGACTTCTCGAGAAGGTCATAACTTTTTAGATAAGACACAAAAAATACTTGTTCATAATATCCTTTGTTGACTATAAATAGAGGGGTTTTCTCTCATTTATCAACCACAATTTTTTTTAAACTTCTACTCTTCTTCTTCTTGCATTTTAAAATTCTTTGTTTGATTAATTGTCATTGAGTAAGTTCAAAGTTTAGCGGAATCTGGGGTACCACTATTGAAAGTTGAATTACAAAAATACCCTTTATATGTTGAATTACCTATATCTAAAAGTAAAATTATACTCTACTGCAAATTATTTGCTTTAAATTGTTTTTATTAGAAAATTACTCGCAATCAAAATTAGTATTTAATGTTTATTTAACGGTGTACATACCTCATATGTTTCAAAGCTTCTGGTCTTTTGGTTCTCTTCCTTTGTTAGGAGTTGTTGAATTTTCCAATTTATTATGATAAAAATTCTATATTAAACAAAAAAAACTTATAAATGGGAATGCACATAACCTTCAGGTTTAAATAAACATTAGTAGAAACCTCCAAAATTATTAGGTATGTTCTTTTTTCGATTTATATATTATTTGCACTATTTTTTTTAATTATTTGTTTATTTGCTTTAAATACTGGTTTTCATAACCCAATTTTAATTACTTATTTAATTATTACTTTAATATTTATAACTCTCGTGTTTTTCATATTCATAACTTCTAACTATTTAATTTAAAACTTTACGATTTTTTCTAATCCTCCTTCATTTTCATCTATATATACAAATTCATCTTAGTGGTTTCATGAGACCCCTATCCAAGATTATACATTTCATTCAATATTAAAGTAGTAAAATTCTTATATCATTATTGTACTATTTGTCATTTGATCCTGTTTGAATATGATTCAATAAGAAGACATTCAATCTGTATTTATTTCACATCTACTATATTCTTTTGAATAAAGTCTTAACAAAGATGTGTATGTTGTATTTTATTTTTAGTATTTTTGTCTCTATTAAACTTTTTAAAATTTGATTTCTATGAATTTCTGATCATACTAAGTCTGTATTTTATTTTTTGCTCAAATTAGTCATTAATGACTTTTTATTGAAACTGTACTACTATTAACTACTGTTCAAACTAACAATTTATTGCTTAAAAATGAATTATGTTAAACATTATCATATGGCCCTCTTTTGGTGTTTCTTCTTACCGTTTTAAAGATTCACTTTTAATTAATATATTTTATTACTCATTACATATATATTTTCATAAAATTTTAATCCATTTAATGAATTTTAAAAATTTACATGGGATACACGTGCAACACATGTGCCCATATACTAGTAAGATATAAAAACCTACAGAACAAATTGTCATTTACAAAACTTCACTTATTAAGTGCATTTTCTTCTCCAAAGCAAACAACAAATTATCCCCACTCTTTTCTTATTTGTCAAAACTTAGTTTAATAGTTTTGTTGGTGTTGAGTAGTTTTCTAGAGTTTTATTAATGGGACTGAGAGAAACACCACCAAACAATCTTTTATGGGTAGGTAATCTTACCCCTATCATTATCGATGTTGCCCTAATGTCTTTGTTCAAGACCTTTGAACCGCTTGATAGTGAACAACATATACCTCTCGCAGGTTTGGATTTATCAATTTTAGAAACATCAACAACTCAAAGAAGACTAAAGATGCGCTTTAAGGATTCTTCTTTCATGGAAATCTTCTTAGGATCAAATTCGCTAACACAGTTTAGAGATAAACAAAAACACAAACTGGCTTAGCGAATTCAATCCTAAGAGGATTTCAATGAAAGAAGGATCCTTAGAGTGCTCTTTAGTGTCCTTGGAGTCGTTGATATTTCTAAAATTGATAAAATTGAACCTGCGAGAGGTTATGTGGTTACTCTATCGACTAGGCCAAAGTTCTAGATCAGAGACATTAGTCCAACATCGGTAACATCAGGGGTAATATTACTGATCCATTGAAGATTGTTTGATTATGTTTTTCCCAGCGCCAAAAATAAAACCCTAAAGAATTAGTTAACACAAACAAAACTATCAAACCGAGATTTGGGCAAATGAGAAAAGAATGAAAATAAGTCGTTGATTGTTGTGGAAAAGAAAAGGCAATTAAGTAAGTGAAGTATTTTAAATGATGTTTCTTCTTTATGTTTTCACATTTTATAGGAGAAGGATAAGTCACAATAGGCATCGGTTGTAAACATAGGACTACGTTAATCCAAAGATATAATTGGTCACAACTGCTCTAGTTATATCAATAAATCGACAAATTAAACTCTCTAATTTATGTTTGCTTTCTATTCTATCAAAGACATTTGTTTCATGGTCTATTGTTCTATTTATATATATATATATAGTAATAGATGTTCTTTGACTTTTGTTTGTTTTATAAAGCATTGTCTCAGGACCCGCCACCGCCTCATGCCACGTAAGCAGCACATGGTATAATGATATCAATTTAAAAGAATAAGTTTGCTAGCATTTATGGGAACATTCTAGATCTATAAAGAAATTCTTGGAACGACTCTAGAATATCTAGGAAGAATTCTTGAAAATCGTTAGAATATTCTAGGCATGTATAGAATTCCAGAAGAAGGCCTTGTTTATTTGTAAATATGTTGGGACTTATGTACCAATTATGATTTTAAATTTAGCCCCTAAGTTAGTAGTATATATAGAGGAGCATCCATTTCTAAATTAACCATGGAAATGCAAGCAATCTTCCAAGCAATACGAAAGTCTACTTAGAAACTCTCTTGTGGCTTTCTTCATTATCTAAGTGATCTATGTTTGAAAAGGATTACTTGAGCTTCCAAGATTGTGAATGAATTATTGATTAAATTGTCGAGCACCACACAGAGTGCTTAGTTAAAGTCTTTGTCCATGAAAAAGTGGTATTAGAGCAAAGGTTGATACTAGGGCAATGGTAAATTAGAGAGACATTAATGTTGCTAGCACCACCAATTTCAGGTACGATGGTTGAATGAAGCCCCAAAAATGGAGGAAGTATCTTAAGAAGAATGAAGAATTGTTGTCGCACCCTAGAGCAAGTAATGCACTAACATCCCACTCACCTTTGGCCACTAAGTCGAGTGATTATGAACGTGGGGAGCAGCCTATATACATTACACATTGAATGGAGTGGACTTCGAGTGTTGATACGGTAAGGCAGACTATGGATATTGTAGAAAGGCACTTGAACGGGGTGGATTATAAGTTAAAGACGCTTGAGGACTTAACCTTGAGGAGAATGATAGTATCTGCAAAGAGTTAGAGGCGTGTATGCATGCATAATATGAGACGAAGGAAATCCTCACTTACTTTGAGTGCCGGCACATGAATACACTAAGCACCATCAAAACCATTAATGCCGAGATTGAAAAGCTCAAAGGAGGAATTGAAAATGAGGATATGTGACGTCTGATGGAGATAGGGAGGCTAAGATTGAGACTTCCAAGCCGCCGATGTTCAAAGGCGCTTGTGAAACACAAGAGGTAGAGTATTTCCTTTGGAATTTAGAGAATTACTTCAAGTGAAACAAAGTGAAGAGCGAAGAGAACAATATCAACACTATTGTATTATCCCTCTTATAGATGGACATGCTTTAATGGAAGTGAAAGGAGTCTGAGATAGGGAAGGGGCTTTTCACCATCATATCATTAGAGAAACTCCAAGTAGAGTTAAAGAAGACTTTCTTCCCCAACAACGTAATCTATAAGGCAAAGCACAAGTTTAGGGATTTGAAGTAGTTATGTAACATACGAGCATATGTGAAGGAGTTCACGACTCTGAAGCTTCATATTCCCAACTCACGGATGATGATATATTGTTTCACTTTATGGATAGGCTACAAAATTAGGCTAGAATAGATTGGAGCGTCAAAAAGTTAGGACTGTTGATGAAGCCATCACGAAATCCAAAGCTTTGATAGTTTTAAGCATGACAAAGGAAAAGGAGAAGAGATGAGAGATAGTAATGACCAAGGTGGGGGTTATCTTTGTTAAAGTGTGGAGCAACAACCACATCCCAAGAATCATAACACATATAAGTCTGATAGAAAAAAGTTTGGACGTCAAAGTCATGGTGACAGGAAGACATGGACTATAAAGGGAAATAGTTGCTACATATACGATGAGATGCATGACTATGAGATATGCCCTGCACTTAAGAACCTTGGTGCCATATTACGGGAATGGAAGGAGAAATATGTATAAGAACCAGGGCAAGGTTCAGACGCATCATAGTTGGGCCTATTGAATTATGGGGAGCTATCACAAAGCAATTAGAAAAGTAGAAAGAATATGGTGCATAGTATGTAGACATCATGATCAATGGATGACCCGCTCGTGCTATGGTCGACATAGGTGTAGAAGTCAACATCAAGTCCAAAAATGCAATAAAAAAGTTGTGGTTGAGTTACAATCCAACTAATACCTACCTCAAGACAGTCATACACTACCGACTTTCGATATAGAGTTTCTCATGGAGTAAGAATTATACTAGACATGTGGCAAGGTAAAACACACTTTATTGCCACTCTTTTAGATATCATTGACACAATTCTTGTGAAAGAGTTCTTCCAGAAATGTCACAGGATGATCGATCCTTATCTCCCATGACTCTTTTCATGGATCAAGAAGGATCATATATGGTTCCCCTAATTAAGATACCAAAGATAGAAGGAAGAGCTCAAATATCGGCCATGCAATTTATGATGGATCTTTAGAAGGGGGAGAGACGTTCAAAACCACCATTGAGAGTGTGATTAAAAAAATAGTGGTAGAGCGACATTGCCTCCATGTAGTGAGAAAGTTCTAAAAGAGAATAAAGATGTAATGTCTGGAGAGTTACACAAGGGCATTGATCAAGTCAATGTTCTACTGGCCCTTCATGCGAGAAGAGATTATTTAATTTTTCATACAAGAATAATACGTCACGGTCGTCACAATATTAAGTAGGGGAGAGTGCCATGACTCACCACCTCACATGCCACATAAGCGACACGTGGTATATAATTATCCATTTGGAAGCATAAGTATTCTAGAATATATGGAAAGATTCTAGAGCCATGAAGAACTTCTTGCAAAGACTCTAGAATATCTAGGAAGAATTATTAAAAAGCCATAGAATATTCTAGGCATGTAGAGAATTCTATAAGAATGGTTTGTTTGTAAATGTTTAGGGACTTATGTAACAATTATGATTTACACTTTATCCCCTAAATTAGTAGTATAAATAGAGGTGCATCCATTTGTAAATCAACCAAGCAAAAGCAAGTAATCTTCATAACAATACAAAAGTCTTCTTAAAAACCCTCTTGTGTCTTTCTTCATTCTCTTAGCGATCTAAGTTTGAAAAGGCTTACTTGAGCTTACAAGATTATGAAAGAACCGTGAGTAAGTTGTTGAGTGTCGCACAGAGTGTTTAGTTAAAGTCTAAGTCGGTGACAAATTGATCTCTATTTTCGGAATTTATATGTTGGTCAATGGTTAAATAAGGCAAAAAAGAACTTCCACTATCACAACTCAAATAATATATGGTATGGTATTATCACCAAGAATGGAACATCTGTGTGTCATTTTGTCTATGTTCCTATCGAGGAAAGTATAGATTATAAAATGTATGTATGACTTATCAAATTTTTTTTATGTAACTCATTCCTAAATTGCATCAAGAAAAGTTGTTTGCAGAGAATATATACGTATTTGATCTTTCTTTTGACTACCATAATATAAATAATTTTTATAAAAGTTAACTATTTTTTATGGATCTTTTCAGCTACATTCAAGTGCTGAAACTTTTCTTTTTGCAGCCCCGATGTAATCAATTTATCAACCGAAACGGGGTTAGACAATTTGACTAAACACTATTAAGTGGTTGTTGCCAGGTTAACCATTGTATTTTTCTTGCCTAATACTGACAAATATTTATCCTCATTGGTAGATTTTTTGAGTTACTTGAGTTCAAGTGGGGTTGTGAAGCTTGGTGATTAACCAACATGTTCTTGGTGGCACCGTCAGACTTCATAAGGAAGGTTTTGAAAGTTGATGGTCCAGCATGTCCTTGTGTTGTTGTTCTAAAGTTTGCACCTAGTGGCACATCATTACCACAAAAGTCTTATCTACTTCGATATGTGGATGCACAGGAGATAACATCCTCTCAGGTTGCCCAAACAAGTTCCTTTTTAACAAATGACCTTATTACAAGTTTAAGTAATTTTCAGCCATTAACTAGTGTGGTAGGAACTGCAGGAGCGTCTGCTAGTATGCCTGCAGGGGATGTTATTCTTGTGCTACATTCTAGGAGATATGTAGATAGGTAGCTTTATCTTGGAAGACATGAAGATTCTGGGGTAGCTCATGGCACCAGATTTTTTAGTGGTGTTTTGTATTAAATCTTTGAAGTCAATTTTCTCTTAGTTTAACTTTTTGTTGTCTCTCTTTTCTTTTTGTTTCATTAATTCTTGTTTAACCATTTAGTATTCTGTACTCATTGTTTCTATTAATCATCACAATATGTAGGACTTGTTAAAGAGGAAATGCCCCCATTAGGAATTTCTATGGTCTTAGGGCTCGAGACCTCTTATGAAGGGTGAAAGAAATCCATCCATCCCCTAAACAAATGAATTACAATTGCTGAAAATTGGGAAAGTCTTTGGCAGTCCTCAAATATGGTGAAATTATTTTTTGATTTTTTTGAGCTTAAAATGGTCTAAACATAAGGTTCTTATTACTAAAAGTGACCTGTCCCAAGGACTATCTTTCTCTAAGCCTGGATAGCAGTCCTTTTTTCTACCCCTTACATATCAAATTATCTCGCGTGATTTTTTTTACACAACTTAAGAACCATCCATGAGAAATTATTTCTGACTATTTTAATCCTTATTTATGTCTTGAGATATCATTTCTCTTCATTGAATGTTATATATATGTGTCACCTTTAAATATTTGAGTTGTTTGTAGTCTTAAAGAACAAATACATAAAATGAAAAATAATTTAAAACAACTATTTTTAGAAACCATGAAAAACACTAGCAATGTAATGGTTGATTATTTTTCAAAATTTCGTGTCAAAAAGTACTGGCAATGTAATGGTTTGAACATCTTCATAGTCAAATTTTTATTTCCATTTGAGGCAGCAACTGATATCTATGAAGCATACACGATTTCCTTGTTCGAAATCGGACAAAGCTAATGCGTAAATAGCTGAAAGGTGCTACATAAATGGATGCATGTTAACCTTTTAAGGCATAACTTTCTTGGCCTTTTGGCTAAGATCAAGTATAGTATCTATTCTTATCAGTTTAATATCTGATATGTGGTCCATCGGTTCACGTGATATTAACTTATTTTTTAAGGGGGAGGGTTCATCCAAATAGATTTCTAAATGGGCCTTTTGTGTCTCTCCTAGGTGTTGCACTACAGCCCAGGCCTGGCGTACCCCACCAATTATAGTCCAATTGTTTTTCTTCTGGGAATGGATTGGCAATATAGCCTAATCTTTTTGTTACTTGTTGCCAATGATTTATACTCATAGTTGTGTGTAAGTTACACAAAAATGTCATGGAAATTAAAGGCAACATCTCTCCACCTAAAACATATGCATCCTAGCAATCTTTGTTTAATTTCCAAGAAAATTAAGTTGCTAGACAATATGAATCATCAGTTATTTATGTCACTTGATGATCACTCGAGGAAAAAACTAATTTTCTTGTAGAATCAATAACCATTATTGGATATTTGTATGTGTTGCAAAAACAAAACATGTGTAGTTTGAGAAATTAGTAGTGGCAAAAGCACAAACACAGAGATTAAGGTAAAAGAAGATACAATTTGTCTAGCATCCACATGTGAGTCCCATCCTGCACTTAGTGTGTCTACTAGATGTCAGGATTAAGGGATTGTAAAAACATAAACGATCTAATCATTCATAAATCGTATCAATTATTCACGATCGTAGAACTACATCATTTTCACATACAATTAATAGATATAGTAATTCAATCAAGAATATATACCCGAATAAGCTATAGTATTCTTCGAGAATCATGACTTGAATTGGGTTGAAGTCTTCTCTTAATTGATCTTTAGAAGTTGTTTCTCTCCCTTGCCTTACACTTTTACAATAGTTTTGAGGTATACGATTAAAATAAATGGCAGAGAGTGGACCCTTTTTAATCTGGAGAGTTTTAGACGCTATTCCCATGTACTATCATTGTTAGTAGTGAATATGGGTAGTTTGAAAACAATAAGGTAACTTCTCCATTTTTATGGGTAGTTTAAAGTTACTAGGTAACTTCCTCATCACTATGGGTAATTTAAAACTACTAGTTAACTTCTCCATATATGTTTAGTATTTAACTTATTTTAATTATTAAGACAAAATATAATTAAGTGGGCCATAGAAATTTACATTCTCCCAGTTGGCGCACGATCTTTAACTTAATTGTTTAATATGAATGTTAACAATCTCTTCATCTTCTTGCTTCCTTTGGTCTCTCCAGACCTCAGACTCATATCTTTAGCTGAAACTTTGTGACCCTCAACTTGATGCACTCAGTTTTAATATTTTTCCTTCAAGCTCTTTCAAGTTCTCTTTTAATTGCATTTTTTTCTCCTTTTCTTAAGATCGATGGGTTGAATCCTTTCAAGATGAATACCACCATTTTATGAATAAAAAAGAAAACAAACATAAACTAGAGGGTTAAATTTGTCCATTTATTCATATAACCAAAGAACATATAACTAGTTAAAAATTTGGATTCGCATAATCCTATATTTACAGTCGACGTCTATTGTCCTTCTCCTATAAGATATGAAAACCTAACGAAGGAAATGTTATTTACAAAACTTCACTTATTAATTGCATTTTCTTCTCCACCGCAATCAATAAATTATGTCCTCTCTTTTCTCATTTGCACAAATGTCAGTCTAATAGTTTTGTTTGTGTTGAGTTGTTTTCTAGGGTTTTATTGATGGTGTCGAGAGAAACAATATCAAACAATCTTCTTTCGGTGCGTAATATTACCACTAACATTATTGTACTTTTCCTTATGTCTTTGTTCTAAGACTTTGATCCGCTTGATAGTGGGTTTCAATTTATCAATTTTAGAAACATGAATGACTCCAAGGAGGCTAAAGACACGCTCCAAGGAGCCTTATTTCATGGAACTCCTCTTAGGATTGACTTCGCTAAGCAAACTTAGAGATAAACAAAAATAAAAACCAAGTAAAAAGATGACGCGTATGCTTCCTTTCGTATGTGTTAATTATGAAAAGATGACATATATATAGGGAAAACATTCGATGAAGAGAAATGATCTGAAGACATTAATAAGGAAAAAAAGATTCAAAAATCCCTTCTCATGGATGTTTCTTAAAGGGAGTGTAAAAAAATCATGCCAGATAAGTTTAAATGTAAAGGTACAAAACAAGAAGTGCTAAACAGTATTTGAGATAGATAGTATTTGGGACATAAACAATTTCCATAGTAGGAACACTCTGTTAGACCTTTTTATGCTTGAAAAAATCCAAAAACAATTCTCAGAATTTCAAAATAAAAATTTACTTCAAGATATTTGTGGATAGCCAAAAACTTTTCCAAGTTCGAGATATTATATATTCATCTTTTAAGAGATGGATGTATTTTTTTCCACCCTTAATTTGAGTTCTAGAGCCCTAAGACAGTAGAAATTCCTAGTTGGGAGCATTTTCCTTTTCAATAAGTCCTACATATCATGAAGGTTTATCAAACAAATGAGTACAAAATAATAAATAGATAAACAAGAAAAGTGAGACATGATTAGGAAACAAGAATTCAGGAAACCAGAAGAAAAGAGGAAGCTAAACCATGAAAAAGTTTAATTCCCAAATTGAGAAAAAGAGAATTCTTCAATACATAATACCACTACTACATTTGGTGCCATGAGCTATTCCAGCATCTTGATGTCTTCCAAAGTAAAATTGTCGATCAACATATCACCAAGACTATGGCACAACAGTAACATTTGATGTAGGCATACCAGCAGACGCTCCTACAGTTCCTTCACCGCTACCTGATAGCTAAAAATTACTGACTTGTAACAAGGTCATCTTTTAAAAAGGACCTTTCTTTGGAAATCTGAAAGGTTGTTTTCTCTAGTGCATCCACGTATCGAGGTTGATAAGACTCTGGTGGCAAGGATGTGCCACTAGGTGTATGAGGTGTAGAGTTTAGAACAAAATCATAAATACATGCCAGATCATCAAATATTAAAACGTTCCTAATGAAGTCTAAAGGTGGCACCAAGAACATGTTGGTTCCATCATTAAGTTTTGCAACCCCAACATGATCTTTGAACTTAGGTACCTCAAAAACATTGTGTATGAGGTAAAATCTTTATCAGTGTCTCTGACAAGAAACATTTAATGATGAACCTGAAAACAACATCTTAATAGTGTTTAGTCGACTTGTCTAACCCTATTCCGTTTAAGTTGTTGACTACATCAGGGCTACAAAAAAGAAAAATATCAGCACTTGAATGTAGCTGAAAAAATCCATAAAAAATATTTAACTTATATATGAATTATATATACTATGTGAATTAAAAAGAAGGATCAAAGATGCAGAAATTCTATGCTAACAGCTTCTCTTGACACAATTTTGGAAGTAGTTTCATAAGAAATTATGTCAAATCATACATCCTCTCAGATTTTATACTTTCTCTGATAGGAACACAGAAAGCACAACACACAGATGTTCCATTCTTGGCGATAATTCCACGCCATATATAGTCATGGAAAGAATATATATGTAGTTTGATCTTTCTTTGGATTAGCACAATATGTAAAATTCTTATATAAGTTAAATATTTTGTGTGTATTTTTTCAACTAGTTTAAAGTGCTGACATTTTTCTATTTGCATTCCTGATGTAGTGAACTACTCAACCAAAACAGGGTTAGGATTATGTATAAGTTTAATTAATCATATCATATTATACTAAAAGATGGAAGCCACAAAGATAAAAGTTGAAATACCACTTTACCCATATTCTAATTTATAATGTTATAAACTATCGAATAAGTGAAATATTAATTAACAAAAATGTTTCCATAACCTTTTCACCTCCTAACATTATTGCAAGTTGAAGAGTGATAATGTTATCACATTAATCTATAAGTTTAAATATCTTAATTGCATGCATTTAGTTTTAACTGAAAATAAGAATGATATTGGTCAATAACGTGGCAAAACTTTTCATATATCGGAAGAATATCGGCTATTTAAAGGATAGTTAATATTTATGTAACTTAATGAAATCCTATTAAATGTTAAATAATTTCTAGATGTTGCCAAACCTTTTGTTTTCCATCATTTTGTATCAATCAACTAATGATGAACTTATATTGAATTTTTCTCATTAAACATCCAATATAAATAGATATTAAAACTTTCATCATCGAATGATACAAATTAACCAAGTATGTAACAATTTACCCTCGATTTATTAGTTCTACATTTTCTTTACTCATTTTTTCATCAAATAATTAAGTAAAATTGTGATGCTTTTTTATATTCTATGTAAATTTTATGAGATGACACTTTGTTGTTTGTTATGTGAAATAGAGAACTACTTTTAGGGTTTATTATAGTGTTTTTCAATGTAGAAAACTGATAAAGGGTTGTCCTTCAAGATCTTAGTTTAATAATCAATTAGTCAACTCCTTTCTGTTTTGTGTGACAAAATTGACAGAATCATGATCACTTATATGATCTGCCTAATATTATAAATTCTATGGTTTGTTTTATACCTTAATAAAGTTATATAATAGAGAATTAGTTTGTCAAGGGAGAAAGAGAGAAAAATTGAGGAATTACGAGCTTTTCTTTGTTCCTAATTTGCTGTTTTTAATTGTCTGCTCTTTTCAAGTTAAATATTGCATTGTTTTATTTTTTGATAATACTATCCTATAATATATTGTACCAAATTTATCATTTATGATATGTTTAGATTAAAATTGTTAAATGTACAACACACGTTTCGAGAACTAGTTATTAATATGAAAGATGGACAAATATTTCCCCGTCTTAGTGAAGTAATTTCTTCAAGTTTTAAGATCTAGGGAAAGTGTACATAATCTATTGTCTTAATTAAGGTCACAATTTGACATCATAGATATACACAACTAAACAAATTGGCAAGATTGTGTTTATGAATCTTGATCAGAATCCTCTTAAAAACTATAAAGGTTCTTTGGTTCAAAAAATGAGTACACTCAATCCTAGGTTTGACACATGAGTTGAGGTCACGTTTACATGCCTTGAAAAATGTATGGATGAGTTGAATCACAACTGTGTGTCTTAGTTAAGACTAATTAAATTCAACAATTTAAGTGAAACATATGCAAACAATTTATCCAAGATTAATTTAAGTAAAGTAAGAGTTGATAAAAGCGACTGTGTTAGAACCATGGGATCAAGGGGTGACTTATACCTTGCCTAGATCAACAACATTTCTTATCCGGTCTTTTGTTTTTGCAAAACATTTAAAGGAGTCATTTCCTTTTGATGAAGGATTTAAAAAGTGTGTCTTGGAACACCATAACTCAATTTCATTTGTGACTCTGCAGCTCATGTTCTCATGGAATTTAATCATTTTAACGAATCTAAGAAAAATTAAGTAGGAAACACGTGCAATGCACATGCCTTGAAATTACTTTATAGAGATATATAATATAAGCAGATGTGACCACTTATAACTTTGGATTCACATAATCCTGCATTTGAAACTATCACCTTTTCGGATAGAAAACATAAAAAAAGCATCATTGACAAAGCTTTACTTACTTAATTGCCTCTTCTTCTCCGATGCAATCAATAATATATCTTCTCTCTTTTCTTGTTTGCCAGAATATCGAATATATAGTTTTGTGTTCTATGTTTATTTTTTTGGGTTGAATAGCTTTATAGGGTTTTCATATTGGTGATGCTCGGAGAAACACCGACAAAGAATATATGGTTGAGTTATCTAGCCCATAACTTCACCGATCACATTTTAATGTCTTTGTTCAAGATGTAGGGCCTACTTGATAGCTCAACCTGATATTCCTCTCACATGTTTTGCTTTTTCTATTTTTGTAACATAAAAAACTCTAAGGAGGCTAAAATCTCACTTCGAGGATACTTTTTCATGGATTTTCACTTAGGATAAAATTAGCAAAGCTGGTTTGCATTTTTGTTTTTATATTTTTCTTTATTTAATTCAAATTGATTTTGTTGTTTGTCATCAAGTATTTGTTAAAATTTGTTTATGAAATCATCAACATTGTTTTTTCCTGTCATCAATAGGAAGTGATTACCTTTCTCTACACATTTACAATAAAAGTAAACTAGCCAAACTAGTTTTGTGATAATAATAAAAAAAGAGCAGAAAATAGAAAGAAGATTCGTATTGTAAAAAAGAGAACAACTTACCAAGAAAGTAATGTCTTGAATAGAAAAGAAAAAACGCATAAACTATGTCTATTTATCGATATAACCGAAGTAGATATGACCAATTATAAATTTAGATTCGTAAAATTCTATCTTTAGAATCCACGCCTATTGTCCTTCTCCATAAGATATAAAACATAAATAAGGTAATGTCATTTACAAAACTTCACTTATTTAATTGTCTTTTCTTCTGCGCCATAATCAACAAATTATATCCTCAATTTTCTCATTTACCCAAATCTCAGTCTATTAGTTTTGTTTTTGTTGAGTAGTTTTCTAGGGTTTTATTAATGGTTCCGAGAGAAAACCCATCAAACAATATTCTATGGGTGGTTAATCTTGGTCTTGACATTATCGATGTTGACCTAATGTATTTGTTCCAGAACTTTGGCCTGCTTGATAGTGTAATGATAAATACCTCTCTTGGATGTGGATTTATCCATTTTAGAAAAATCAAGAATCCTTCTCTTATGGAAATCCTCTTAAGATCAAATTTGCTAAGTCAGTTTGTTTTATTGTTTATCTTTGTTTCTTCCTTATTAGATTGGATGGATTTTTATTATTTCTTCATAATTATTTGTCCTTAACAAAAGAAACTTAACAAATAATTATGGTGAAACAATAAAAATCCATCTAAACTAATCAAAAAAGAATCACTAGCTTAGCGAATTCGATCCTAAGAGGATAGCCATGAAACAAGGATAATTGGAACATGTTCTTAGCTTTCTTCGGATCGTTAATGTTTATAAAATCAATAAATCTGATCCAATAAGACATATATGTGGTTACGCTATCTATGAGGCCAATGTTCTAGAAAAGAGAGATTAATCAATCATCGGTAATGTCAAGGGAAATAATACCGACCCACATATTGTTTCATGGTGTGTCTCTCGATGCCATTAATAAAACCCCGGAAAACTAGTTAACCTAAACAAAGCTATCAAACTGTGATTTGTGGAAATGAGAAAATATATTAGAAAACATATTGATTGTAGTGCAAAATAAAAGGCAATTAAGTAAGTGAATCCCTTTTCAAAGAGATTCTAAAGTGGAACGCTAAGCTCCTTAAGCTCTGCCAGATCCATCTGATATGGCAGAATAGAAATAGGTCGAGTACTCAACTTAAGCTCAATAGGAAAGTGAATATCATGCTTTGTGGTAGGCCAAGTTGGTTCGTAGGAAACGCATCCTCCCCACTCACATTATATACATAATCCAAATAAGACAAAAACCCGCTATCCATATGCCACTAGCCACTGGCCTCCGAGCGTGAAAAAAAATACAATTCCAACTGGTGTGCTACTAATGGAGCTCTGCCACACCACCGGGGGAATACTAGGCATGGCTAAGGTAACGCTCTTAGAGAAACATTCTAAAATCGTACGATAGGGGGATATCTAGTCCATGCTCATAATCACACTAAAATCAAACATTTCTACAAATATAACATCAGTTTGGGTGTTACGCCCTTGAATAGTAACTAAGACATATAAAAACACTTGATCCACTACTAAAGACTCACTCACGAATGTCGACACATGCAATGGTGTAGCCATAGGCTAAGAAATCTCATACCCATATGAGAATCATAATACATAGAAACATAGGAATAGGTAGAGCCCAAATCAAATAAAGTCCAGGCGGGCTGATGGAAAAAATAATCATCCATATAACCATATTGTTTGATACCTCAAGCTCTGACCTTGCAGGAGCTGCATAGAAATGTCCTTGTCCACCTCTACCCTAGCCATTATTTCTACCACTTGACGTACCTCCCCGAGGACCACCTCAAATACATTGTTGTCCACTATGATGGTCTTGAACTTGACCTCGACCTCTAGCTGGATATTCTAGTGGTAGGGCTTGTAGAACTGGTGGAGCTGCCGGTGGAGCTAGAGAAATCCTCCTTCACAAAGGGAAATCTCAGACCCAATGATCTACCTAACCACAATTAAAGAAACCCAAAGATGATCTACTCCTAGAAGGATAGCCACCACGGCCTGAGGCACTAACCTAAGACCCATGACTCTATCTAGAGCCAACCTTACTCAGGCTAGACCGATCACACTCTAAAATCTGTAATGAGACCTGAACAAGTTGACTAGGCTAAGCCTACAAAAAGCAGTACTGTGTCCTATAATATGCATCTATGCACCTAGAATAGGCCTCTTTGTATCTCCCCTCATATCTAGATCTCTTATTAATGCCCCCTTTGGCCTCATGACAAAACTACTCAATAATGCGGGCGTGATCAACAAAATCCTAAAAGAAATAACCCACAAAGACCTAAGAGTAAGTCTCAATCACAGCGAAAGCCTCAACCCACAAAAAAAATCCCAAACTCTCTTCTCCTAGATAGGTAGAATCATAGTAGCACGACAAGAGAGCTCATGAAACCCCACATCATACAAAGAAACAGTCATAGCACGATGCTCCAACTTGAAGAAATTATCCCAGAGAAGATCTCTAATGCTACAAAGAATGAACCTAGCCAGGAAGGCAAACTTAGTCCAAGTGAGCAGAGGAGACCTAGTTGGCTTGGTCTCACAGGAGGTACACCAACACTGCCAGGTTGGACCATCTAGCTGATACGCAATGAAGTCAACTCCTCTCGACTCCACAATACCCAAAGTATGAAGCCACTCCCTGCAAGTGGTAAGAAACTTATGGGCATCCTCACCCACAACCCCAAAAAACATCAGAGGTGAAAGCCTCAAGAATAGTCTGAGCATTTTCTACTACTCTAGCAGCTTAGCTCTAGTCGCTACCATGGGCTATGCACCCTAGGTGGTACCTAGGCACTAGGTGCCTCTATTGTAGGTTGACCTGCCGACTAGGTGGTCATACTGGTGCAGGTGATCATGCTATAGCTGGATCTTGCTACATGCCCCTAAGCACAGCTAGAAGTTGAGAAATTTTTACTTGAAGAACTAGAGCCATAGCTAGTTTGGGTGGTGGCTGAGCTGGTCCCGGTCCCACCGGCTAATCTAGAGCATGTGTTGTTGGAGGATCCGTTATAGGCCCCGACCCTAGTCTTTATCTGGAGTGGTGTTGTACCTTTACAAGAAAAGAATGTTGACCACTACCCTAAGCCGACACCCAGTATGTAGGAGCAATTCAACAAAAAGAGTGAAATAACTAAGATTTCAAGAAACCAATAACACAGAATGCATGAAAGGGATACACAAGAAAATAATTCCTAAAGACACCATGTTGCCTCCAAAACTTAGGATAGAGACATCTCTTCACCGATCCACAGGATTATACTAGGTATTAGGTTTGTACAAGTGAGATCGGTGAACTTGGGGCTCTAATACCAACTTTTCATGACCCAATTCCCAGAGTCATGACGGCACCTACTATAATCCACTGGTAGGTAAGTGAACCCATAACCCAGAATGACACGTAATTAGTAGAAAAGTAGAACTAAACAGAAAATACCACTAATAACAAGATAAAACAGGAACAAGAACAAATTAAAACTCTATACAATAGAAAAACTCCCAGAACTTGAAATTCATGAGTATAGAGCAGTCTAGTATGAACAATTACAAGTCCAAAAAATGGACCACAACAAGTCGTCTCAAAGGCAAAAGACTAGTTGACATAAGTACAGAAGGAGACGAGCTGGTCAAGGATGCCAAATGCTCATCTTCGTCTCCAATATCTATAAGTTTTAAAATATGACAGGAACGATCACCGATGGTAATTGGTACTAGGATATGCATCACAAAAAGATGGAGAGTGTATAATAAGTACCAAAATAAAGGTATTCAACAGGCATCATAGGCCGGCTGAGCAAGAAAGGTAAAACAATCTGAAAAGGGAGAATCTAGATAAAACAATGGTCCAAGTGAGATAATAAAGAAAGCACATAAGCATACCGAAAGAAAATATAAGTATAACAACACTAAACCTAGTTGAACCATCATAAACTCAGAATGTATACTCTTGTGCAATTTTAAAAAAAACCCAAACAAACCCCATAAGCATGACAGGTACACAAAATGGCTAAGATAACAATAATGAAAAGTAATCGAAATCTGAATCAAAGGGCATCACTCGGGCTCCAAACCCAAATAACCACGTAATCAAGAACCACTAAACTCGTAACCCACCTAGCAAGAATAACAATTAATCTAGACCATCCTGCCAGATAGTCCATACCTAGAGGTGTAAGCTGGCAAGCTAGAAAGAGTGACCTTGAGGTGTGTCGACTCTAAAGAGGATCTCAGCTATTAAAGCCACCCCGCCAGCTTATCCACTCCAAGGGGCATAAGCCGCCCAACTAACAATAGTGACCTGGGAGCATGTCCACTCTAAAGGATCACAAGTAGGCTCGTGGCCATTGTGGATCAGCGTCTACTCCTAAAAGATAACAAAAAGCTCCATGCCTTAATTACACACATCCTAGGAAAGTGTAAATCTCATATAATGCATTAGAGCCACAAAAGAAATGAGTATGAGTCGGGGATTTCAACTCATTTTGGTCTTATTATTCAAGGATTTAGTGTCCTCAATGCCTATTTTATGCTTATTAATGATGTTAATATGTCGATGTGCAACAAAGAAGGCTCAAGAGTGAGGCATGGACATTATGATGCAAAAAAGAGCGAAAAAGCTTAGAATTTTGAAGGAAAGCAAATCTCAAACTCACCAAACCCACTCAATGACTCGTAGAGTGGACCTTCGGCTCATGTAAAGTTCCAGCAAAATAGCTCATGGACAAACCAACTTGGCGACCAAAATGGGCAAATCGATTATTCACCGATAGGATCAACGATGTCGATCTTGCATGCCAAAAGTTCCAAAATAATTTGATGAAAGTGCCAAACCAAAGGTCGAGAAGAAGATCAACTCAGGGGATCACCGAATTGGTGAGCGAGATTGACTTACTTCGCCGTGCTGAATCTATTGACAGAAGAATAGGAGTTCACACGCTGCTTACCTCTAGGTTTTTGACTTTTTACATTATAGAACATTTTATTTACATTTTGAGTTAGAGATTGTGATATTTTTACCTTCAATTTAAGCATTTTGGAAATGCAGATTGTTAGCAAATCAGATGGAAAATTTTGTTGGTAACGATTTCTAGTTTTTCACTATACTTGGCTAAAACCCCTTACCTTGGGGGTGTGATTATGTAGTTAAATGCATTTATTGTCTAATAGGTGTTGTTAGTTTCTGATTTTAACATTTTTTTGAGGTGGGTTCAATTAATTGTTCATGTTTTAATTGAGGAATTGTAGTTGCGAATGCAATTCTAGCCTAATTCTCTATGCTTTCTTGAGAAAGAGGTTATAGAGTAGAATCATTGATTGATAGTTGTATTGATTGGGTCTTTAAAATCTACCTTGAGAAAGTGGGTTTGATTGCTTCTTTACAAATCTATCTTGAAAGAGTGGATTAATTAAGAAATTGGGTTGTTTGGTTGTGTTATGGTCCTTAAGTTTCGAAAAAACTCACTTGAAATGCAATAGTTGATTGAAAAATGGCTATTGCACTTAAAAACTAGCTTACCCATTTAGATTCAACACATTTGAGTAACTAGTAATCACCCATTATCCAAAATTACAATTCAATTTATCACACTCCTAAGGTCCAATCTCTACTTGTTTACTTCCCGTGTTATTTGTCTTAAATTGGTTACCCAGATCCCCCCATATTATATTAATTCTTGAAACTTTGTGATTTGTTTTAATGTTGCAAAAACATCACCTCTATAAACGATTAGGACATATCTTTACTTCTTAATTGAATTTTTACTGTATCATACTCTGTGACATCGATCCTAACTCTTAGTTATCTATCACCTACACTTAGAATTGGATGAAGTGTAGTTGAGCTTTATCATAAATGGCACCACTGTTGGGGAGTGATGTTTACAATTCTTTTATTGAAGTATAGTGGTGAACTGATTTTATTATAGTTGAATTATCTTATTTGTGTTCTTGTTGGCGGCTTTAAAACAGGTGAAGAGATGAGTGTGAATAGGAGCAACGACAGTCAACTTGGGAACAATGATGACATCAGGAATTTACATGATGTCAACAAGTATGAGTTTGGAAATGTGGGTGCTATTTGATTGCCTCCATCTGTGGTCAATGTGGTGTTTCATGTGACCAACACAATGTTGAAGTTATTGCAAATAAAGGGTCTTTTAGGAGGACTTGCTCATGAGGACCCTCATGATCACATTTGAAACTTCATAGATATTTGTGGGTCGTTCCCTTTCAAGAACATTACTCAAGAGTCAGTATGACTCCTTTTGTTTTCCTTTTCTCTAATGGGGGAAGCAATTAAATGATTGACTGAACTACCAAGGGATTCAATTACTTCTTGGGAGGAGCTCACTGAGGTGTTTTATGAACGGTTTTTTCCTCTTTTGAAGATGTTTAAGTTCAGGTATAATATGTAGAACTTCAAATGAGTTGATGACGAAACTATCCATGAGACATGGTTGAGGTTCCAAAAATTGTTGCTTCAATGTCCTACTCATATGTTGCCAAAAATGTGTTATTACAATATTTCTACCGGATTTTTGACATGGTTAACAAAGGTGTTTGATAACGCTAAACTACATTTGATTCTCAGTGTAGACGGTTGCTAACAAGTATAAATCCAACTAAGAGTTGAGGTCGATTCCACTGGGAGTGATATGGTAAAGAATTCTATTACGAAGTAAAATGGTGTTCTAATCTTTTGTAGAAGTAGACATTTTTCGCAACAAATAAAGTAAATGACAAGGGTTTGACAATCAATGTCAAATGGGGGGATTTGGGTGAAGAATTACCAACTATAAAACACCGGGAGTAAACAAGTAAGGAGGCTTTCTAGGGAGTGTGATAAATTTAGTGCCAATTTCGCTAAATGAGTGATTATTATTTACTAAAAGTCATTGAATTTTCGTGGGTAGGATAGGCCTTAAGTAAAATAGCTATTTCTCAATCAACTATCACGAATCGAGCGAGTTATTTCGAACCTCGACAAGCACAACACATAAAAACAACCCAATACCTCAATCGATCTACTTTTTCAAGTTAAATTCTCAAGCTAAATCCGCAACAACACAATCACTACAATCATCAATTAAAATTTTTAACTCTAGTACTTCTTTCTTAAGCAAGCTTACAATGCTAAACTTGAATTGTATTTCCAACTACAATTCATCAGTTAAAACACAAACTATTAATTGAACCCACTTAAAATCAACAGTAAAATCTATAAATACTAACACCCATATGGTAATTTAAACATTCAACTACATAATCACATCCCCAAGAATGGGGGTTTTAGCAAAACATAATAAAGAACGAGAAATCGTGACCAACTATGTTTTCCATTAGATTGGGCAACAATCCAAAAGTCTCCAAATGCTCAAATTGAACCTAAAAAACAAAACCAACCCTAAACTCTACTCAAAAAGTGTAAAAATAATTTTTAGAATTTTAGGATCAAAAACCCAGAACTGGACAATGTGGAACTATTTTTCTTCTTTTCAAAATTTAATGTATACGTTCCCAGATTTTCTGCATAGGAGTTATTCGGCAAAGTAAGTCGGCTTTGCCAACCTGATTGGTGATACGCCGAGTGCCCTTTCAATCACCTTCTTGGCTTGGTATTTTACACTTTCTTTGTTGTCACTTGGGCTGGCCTACTGGAACTTTTGATGAGCTGAAGGTCCACTCGACGACTAGCTGAGTGGCTTTGGTGAGTACCATCCTTCCTTTCCTTTAACCTCTTTAGCTTTTTTGCTCCTTTTTTCCTTGTATGCCCTTGCTTTGCTCTTTTTCCTTCATTTATTCGAATTAACATTTTAGCACTAGTTTAGAGCATAAAATAGGCATTAAGGACACTAAAACTTTGAATATTAAGCCCTAAAAAAGTCGAAATCTCCAACTCATCAACACCCTCAACCTAAACTTTTGTTTGTTCCCAAGTAAATCACAAGATCAATCAGTTCAACAGAGATGTGTTCAAATAGTACTACTCAAGACTCAACATGTATGCACACGAGGTTCAAGCTACCCATGCAATGCTCAATTGTGCACTACAAGTTTCAAACTGTACCTAGTCATTATCAAATAGTAATCAAGCTCACAATGCTTCAAATGAGAATTCAATCTCAACAAAAGTATTTGAACGCCCTCACATCAAGAATGATTCCATGCCGACAAAAAGCTCATCAAAATTTAAGAATTAAGCAATCAAAATCAACTCTCACACTCTCAAAGATGAACACATGCATGATTCAACTCATAGGCTTGCCCGTATTTTCCAATCAACATGACATTAAGTTCAATCAAGATCACTAAGGCCTTTCAAGGCTTGTAGCATGGATGAAGGTAAAGGTATGATCATTTTGGCCTAGAGACTTCTACTTTCATGAAGCATCACTTGATTTTCACTTCTTCTCCTGTTCTTTCACTTTTTTTTATTTTCACAATGCAACCTAAGTTCTTTTAAGCATGATTCTTTAGACACCCCTCTTCTTTTATCCATGCATATATTTCCTTTCAACATTCTTTTTCAAAATATTGCTTTTTTTTGTTTTTCTCTTATTTTTTATATGGAGAGGTTCCATCTTTCTTTAAGACAATCCTTCAAGGTGAATTTTCACAAACTTCTGGACTTTCCTCATTTTTTGCCATACCCCCAACTTAGGCTTTTGGCCTAAATTGGCTATTTAAATGAACCAATGCTTCATTAAGATTTTAGGTGGGGAGGAAACTAGTCAAATATGTTCATGCTTCATCCAAAGAAAGCTTAGGCTCAAATGGTGCCAAGCTACGCTCACACTCTCACAAGGTGATCACAAAGAGGTATAATAGCAATATGGTTCACAATCCAAAATTTGTGCCTAAGATCACTTCTTTCATTCACTAATGTTAATCAATTAGGCCAACGGGGCAAGTTATAGGTATCACAAAGCACATATTTCCAGACAATCTCACCACACACGACATTGAACACAATCATCAATCAAGATTCTACAAATTTAGCTAACATACTACAATCATGACATGATTCATTTCAACAATCAACCAATCACAATGAGAGTGTAACAGTTCACACATGACTTTTACATCTCAAATTTGCCTCATTGGAATTGCACAAACATATTTTTCAATCAAGAGCAATATTTAAGTCATCGGTATTGATCGAAATCAATACTTAAATATGCAAGAGAACAACCACACATTTAAAAACACAAAAATCAACAGGCAAAATTTAATTCGGATCAAAAACCAACGTTTACATTAAAAACTAAACACCAAGTCACAAGAATAAGCATTCAAAACAAGCTAAATGCAACCCAAAGGGGTAGATATGAAGATACCTCACCCTGCGAAACAAAACCTAATATTGTCCTCAATGAAAAATAAAATAACTGTCTCAAAAGTAAAACTAAAAGAGAGTCAAGATCCCTCTGTCAAGCTAGGCCTGAGGTGAACGCTTCACATCTAGGTCTCTCTCAATCTGGGCATCATTGCCTGGCTCATCTCCATCAACATCCTTTGCTCCATTGGAGCCAATTATCAAGGTGTCCTAAAGAGATGCCTACATGGCCATCTACACCATCGCACCCTCTATATTCTCCAGATAATTATACATAGCTTCCTTATGGGTCCCTATCTCCTCATCATCAGTCTTAGGAGCATCTGACTTAGTGTTATCATCAGCTATAGTAACATCTCCAATCGTAGTGTCAGAGGCATCTTAGAAATATATGGCATCTCTATACTTAGCACCTCAGGAAGTCCACAGTGATCAACATCATAGACAAATCAGTAGATTTGAGCTCATCCATGTCATGTCTCAATCCAGGAACATTGGCTTTCAAGGCCATAACCTCAGCGGACTGGCTGTCTCCCTACTCACATGCCTCAACTCACACCATAAGGGCATCTAAGGCTAGGCCATGTATTATGATCAACTCCTGGTGCTCCCACAACTTAGCTTAGATAGGGTCTAATGCAGCAGCAATAGCCCTATCAATCAGTCTGGGGATAGCTTCCTTGACCCGAGAAGCACATACATTAGCAAATTGGGATAAATGACCTACTTGTATAGCATCTCCTGTTTCAATTGGGGAAGGGAAGTGGCAGTAGTAGTAGTAGCATAAGATGAACAAGGAGCAGTAATAGAATTAGGAGTACCTGAAGTCTAACCTCCTTGAGTGGAAGTGGTTTGCTTTATGTCCAACATATCTATATGAACAACCTAGGAACTGTCCATCAGCACTGCTCTCCTCCTCTCAACCTTGTCCCTAGTGTACTCGCCCTCAATCCTCCGGATGTTATTAGTTGCTACTTAAATGCAAATATCTTTCCATGAAAATCTCCTCCGACTTTAACGCAAAATGGATAGGGCGCACATCTTTCGCCTCCAAATAGATGTGACTTAAATGCAATGGCCTTCTCGGGGAATGAAAATGCAATGGTCCTCTTGGGAAATGAAAAATTCAATGGCCCTCTTGGCAAACAAAAAAAGCAATGACCCACTCGGTAAATGAAATATGCAATGGACCTCTCGGCATATGAAAAATAATATGACCCTCTTGGGAAATAAAAAATACAATGGCCCTCTCGGCAAATGGAAAATGCAAATGATGAATGACTCAATAATTATCCACTGTAACGAGGTGGATAAGTCGATGATCGTCCATTGTAAAGAGGTGGATGACTCGATAATTATCCACTGTAATACGATGGATGACTCGATGATTGTCCAACTGTAACAAGGTGGATGGCTCAATGATTGGCAATTGTAACGAGGTGGATGACTTAATAGTTGTCCACTATAACAAGGTGGATGGCTCGATAATTTTCCAACTGTAATGAAGTGGATGGCTCGATGATTGTCCACTGTAATGAGTGGATGACTCGATGATTGTCCAACTGTAACGAAGTGGATGACTTGATTACTGTCAACTGTAACGAGGTGGATGACTCAGTGATTATCGAGCGTAATGAGGTGGAAGGCTTGATGATTGTCCATTGTAACGAGATGGATGGCTCGATGATTGTGCACTATAACGAGGTGGATGACTCAATTATTGTCAACTGTAATGAGGTGGATGGCCTAATGATTATCCACTGCATCGATGTGGATGGCTCGATGATTGTCTACTTTAACGAGGTGGATGGCTTTATCATTTACCAACTGTAATGTGGTGGATGGCTCAATGATTTTCTTGAAAGTGTCATCCTCTCAATGCTTTCACATGTTCACGTACTTGAAAAGGAAAGATTAGTAGACACAATGTTGCCTTAGCTAACGACTTATCCAAGAGACCTTGAGAAAAGATTCTATAAAAGAGAATATGTACAAAATGCATTATCACTTGACACATGTGAGCAACTATCATTTTACTCTTGAATATTTTTTGTTTGTTGTGACTTATCTCTTACTGGGAGTTTGTACGAGGTGATGGTGGCTCGCATCCTGAATTTATTTTTCTCCATTATGGCGATGCTGGAGATTTTGAAGTCGACTTTGAACTTCAAGCGATACTGGAGATCATTTGAAGTTGATTGTGGATCTTTTGATAGTACTTGTTGGAATTTTCAAGGTCTTCCTCAAAAATTCATTCCCAGTTAGATCTTTTGACAAATCTTGAAATGATCTCCAATTTGACTTGTTGGAGATATAATTTTTATTATCAATTTTTGAGATCTTAAATCTCAAAACCTTTGTCCTAGTTTTTATTATAAGGCGAAAAGAAAACAACAATAGGTATATGAACGAGCCGTCGTGGTTCCTACATATCATGTTGAGCCAGAAATCAGGTCAAATGTACTTCCAATCTTGTTGGTGATCAATACTCAAAGAATCTGAAGCAAGGTCATTAGTAGAAAATGTACAATATGAACGCGATGAAATAAGAAAATGATATTCCTTGCAATATTCAAAGCCGAAAGACAAAAAATATGTCATATTATTGGAACGAATGACCCAATAAAGTAAAATAGGTGTCTCATACTAACAAGATTAGCCTAATGTAACATTTTACAATGAAAAAAGTAATTTTAAAAAGATATGCAAATATTATTTAAGGAATCTAAAAACAATTGCTTTGAAAGATATTAAAGATGGGCGCTTGCCCTTTTTTTGAATGAAAAATTAAGAATGTGAGAATATAGTAGAATCTTGATTACATACGGTACCAACAGTTAGGATTACATGTAAATTTATCTTCTTCTTATTTTTTTCTCTTTTTTCTAACAAAGATTGAATTCAAGGTATTTCCCACAGCTTCAAGTGGTACCTCAAACATACTTAAGTATCAACAAGATTTATTCATCTTTCTTCAGACAAAGGTTTTGAAGTGTACCATTCCTTATGTTTCAAGTGCCCTCACAACAAAGAAAAGTCCTATTTCACACATATTAAAAAGCGTTTGATTTGAGGACATTTTTCAAAGGGCACTCACACTCATAAGAATGTTCAACGCATGCAACTATTATACCATATGCTTGGCCCTTCTGTAAATCTCCACTAAGTGAGAACATTTGGAATGTGATCACGTAGGACTTGTTATTGGATTGTAATGTAGTCTTAGGGACGGGTAGGATATTTATTTGGAATAAGAGTTACTTAATTCCTACTTGAGCATCACACAGAATTTGTGCTTTTGATGGTTGATACGCCTTTTGTATTTGATCCACTTAGTTGTCCTCCCTTTTTTCGACTTCTTCTGAATCCTTATTCGTTGGAGCTTCTCCTTTTTTTACCTCTTTCTTTTGATTCTACTTCTTTTGAGTCGTTATTTGTTGGGACTTTCTTTTTTCCACCCCTTTCTTTTGAAGTTTACTCTATATTTTTGTTGGAATATTTTCATTCTCTTCTTTCATTAACTCAATAGGGGTATTTTTATCTGTCTTTACTTATTTATTTTCTTTCTTTTTTCCTTTCTCGAGAAATTGTTTTAGCTTTCTTTACTTTGACAGACTTTATATATGTTGACTTTGACATCTTCAAATTTGGATCATCTCTTATATTCTGGACATCTTTGGTGTGTTCAAGAAGGTTGGGCCAGGAGAGGGATAGTGCATGTAAGCACTTAGAAGGGTAATGACTAAGATGTGGTTGTCCAAAGAAAAGGCTCCAGGCTCAAAGTGGGAAAATAAGGGATACATTTCATTTGGTAGGTTTTGAAAGGCACAATTGGCTAAAAAAGGCCTACAATTCTTTCCCAAACCAAACATTATTTAGGATTTCGCCTCGAAAAACATTCCCACCAAGTTCTACATCAACTATGCAATGCAATTGAATTTTGATCTGAAAGGTCATCACACAATGCAAATGAACCATGAGGTTGATTTTATTCTTATCTTCAATGCCTGCAAGAGAATTTTCAAGCGTCACTAAAGTATAAATGAAAGGTACCAAAAGAATCTATGGTTTACCACAAAGTCAGTAGTCTCCATCATATCAAACATTTTTACATACTCCTTACTGCATTTGTCTCAATTGAGCTGAATACATACCTCTTACAATATATACAAAAAAATTATTTGAAAGAATGAATACCAAACCCAAGAAGGGCTGCCTACGTATCTCATCGAGATGAGAATCAAGTGTGCATAGTTCATGCAGATATGACCCTAAAATATGCACAAACTATTTTTTTTTTACTTTTGGAAAAAATAATACCAAACCCAAGAAGGGTTGCCTACGTGTGTCATTAATATGAGAATTAGGTACATGTTGTTCGTACATATATGACATAAACCAATTTCAAGACTTAGACAAACTTGGAGCAATTCTTATATCCTCTTAATAGTCTATCTTTGCACTGTCCGTTGAATATGGTCTCCAAATTTTATAGTAACCACTGGTTGTATTCTTTTTTGGATGTCTCTTCGAACTGTGTGTTCTCCCAATTATTCATAAAAACTATACATTATTATCACCATCCCCAACTGTGTCGGAGACGCTTTCCCCAGAAAAATATGAGAAATTGGTGAAAGGAGGGCCGACATCAAGATACATAACGAAAAATATATGAGTGCAACCTCGTAGACAAAGACTCTCCTGATTTGTCTTTTTGACTGGATATTAATTTCTTATGAACTCCAAAGACTCAAATTTCGCGAGTGCTCCTGTTACTAGTAATTATGGATGAGAAATGACCTTAAAATTCTGACATAAATCAACATCTCGCTAGAAAAGGAAGAAAAACTTACAAGGTAAAAGTGTTAGCTTGTGTTCATAATGGATAATACAAAATTTCACATAAAGAATTAATTAAACACATAAGTATTGTTTTGATTGAAGACAGACTCAATTATATTACATGACATACAAATATTTATTGCGCATCTTATACAAATATGTGACCTTTTAATGCTAAGGGTAGACCTATTAATTTGAATGATGTATTACGTCATTTGACAACATTCCACTGCCCACAATAACATTTTATAAAAATTTTACGAATGGATCAAATAGGGTTACAAAATGAGGGAAAATCAATACAAATAATCGGTCTCATGCAAGGTCCTTCCTTCTTGTACTTTTAATCATTTTCAAATGTCAGCACCTTTTAGATGGAATGCCAACTTGTAAAGATCCTTCTTCAACTGGAGTAAGCTATTAAAATAAACCCCTAGCCCTAAGAGACTATGAATTTTCAAATGGCGTATACATCCTTCAAATTTAAACACAAAATTATGATCGTCCATTTAGGTCAGAGGCCATTTTGGACTCAAAATGGTCTTTCTAATGGGCCAAACACGCCTTGGGTGTTGGGTTGTCTTAGGTTAATACGCTCAATTAAGGATTGGGCATCTCTCTACAATAGTTGAATAGGAGAGGCCTTTATTTGAAGTGGACCGGTGACCTAAGTCGACAACTTGGGCTGGGAAAGTTAGTGACTGTTGACCATCCAGTGGCCAACCACTATTAAAAAATTGCCAAAAAACAACAATCAAAAGCGACGGACAACATTGCTTTATTGGTCCAAAATTGATTAAAAAGCGATGCAGTGACGTCGCTTTTTAGATCAACGCTTTTAGAAAAGCAATAGACTGTGTCGCAAAAAGCGATGGACTGCGTCGCTTTTTGATTTTTTTTTTCAGGATTTTGTTTTAACAAAAGCGACGGACTTCGTCACTTTTTTTAATTTTCAATTTTTTTTAATTTCCAAAAGGTGATGTAGTCCATCGCTTTTCTGGAAATTTTATTTTTGAAAATCCCAGAAAAGCGACGGACTAAAGGACCCTGACCATCGCTTTTCTTATTTTTTTGAAAAATCCAGAAAAGAGATGGACTAAAGGACACTATCCATAGCTTTCTTGGGTTTTTAAAAAAATAAACCCTGAAAAGCAACGGATAAAACCACCCTGTCCGACGCTTTTTTTGCAATTTTTTTGACTGCAGAAACTGCTAGTTTGTTTCTGCTGCCCACCTACAAATGCAATTCAACTTAATTCAATTCAATTTAGCCCAATCAAACACACAACATTATAAACAAGCTACACCAAACATAAAACAACAAATTTAAATTAACATTCAAAAGTATCTAAATAACAATTTAAAGACTTATAAAGTCTTTCAAAATTCGTTTCAAAATTTCAAAAAGTTCATATATTAAAAGAGACCTAAATTAGGGAGTGGCATCTACAAAATCATCCTCCTCCTCCTCACTGTCATCGTCGGTGTCCTCGGGAGCCGAAGTAGTAAGTCGACGAGCGAGGTTCAGCACTTGTTCTTTGATATGCTTAATGATGTCACTCTTGCTTTGTTATTCATCTATTCTCCACTCCGACTCTGCCAGTACCGATGTAATTTGTGCTATTTGAGCCGACATAGCAGTAATATGAACACCGTCAAGTGCCTCTGCTAGACGTGAGATCCAATACCTTGTAAGCCTAACTAAAGTCTTCTTACATCGTTTTGAGAGCCTCGACCATAGACTCTACCTTTGTGTGTCCCCCTACCACTTTTTCCATCCAAATTTGGGTGGACAGTTTAGGTGTGATTTGGACCGAACTACTTAGATTCTCAGCGATGTACTGATGAAACTCATTCTGCATATTAAATATAAAAATTGACATCAATATATATATACATATCATAAATATATTCACTATTAATATATATTGTTCATATTAAATAACTTACAAAAGTTCGTTCGACCCTTTCCTCCACCCACACTTTCGAATCCGGCGCATTTTTTTTCTTTTTTAAATGAGTCTTCTTGAAAACCTCCAGTCCAATGAGAGTGCGCCCCAATTATTTTTCCTATAAATAAAAACAAAAATTTATAATGATATATATGAATCAACTAATTATTTATTTAAAAGTTTGAATTAGAACTTATCATCTCTTTTGTAATTGTTCCAACAGTCTTTGCACCTTCGGTGTGCAACGAGCCACCCTTAAGACTGCCTGTAGCCTTTTTGGCTTGTTCTGACATTGCCTTAAACTTATATGTGTTCCAATATAGACTCAATCTATCAAAAAAATGAGGCAACATCCAATCCAAACGTTGATCAGTATCCCGAACTTTCTTTAGCCAGCTGGATAGTCTGGCGGATGCCCTCCTCTCAAATGTGGTTGCATTGACCAAATTGTACCTCGACTCCCAAGTACACACAGTATGAAAAAAATGAATAGTGTTAATTAGGTTGATAGTAGAAAAAAGTAAAGTATACTACACATAACTAAAAAATATATACCTTAACTTCATTAAACATCACCCGGCGTATACTGTTTGGAATCTCGCTCCAAGAGTGATAACCCTATGTGTAAAGTCTTCTAACACAGGCTTTTAAAGCCCAAGCCGCATCCTTTGCAAGATGCCACCTGCAAAACACGTAATAAATATGTTAGTTCTTGAATAATATATTAAAGTATAAGAAATAAATAAAATAAACTAGCAAATAGATAAAAAATCAAACTTACGATGATCTATCCAGCTCAATCATGACTCTACCAAGTCTTTCCTTCTAGCCAGGAGCTAGAGCAGGCATATCATCATCTAGTGTAGCACTAGGTGCAGCTATAAATGAAGGTGATACACTAGGATGCAAGAAATGTTGAGTCAGTGGAGGCGTACCAGCCATAGTATCTGACTGCTTACTACTAGAATCTCCATTCCTTATGGCAGATAACTGAGGAGATGTACCTGTGGGAGATGGAGTACCATCCGATATCCTACCTGTCGATAAGGGTCGTGGTCGACAAATAGCCTGTAAAGGTAGGTCCTCATAGCGTCGCGGAGGTAATGCTTGTGAAGTAGAGGAAGCACCAACTGGTCAATGATAATTAGAATAATATGACCGAGGATCCACTGTACCAAATGGAATAGCAAATAAATGAGTATCATGACTAATGTGCTATGACGCAGAGGAAATAGATCCTGGAATATCCTCAGGATCTACGGGTCTCCTAGCTGACTTCTTCTTTTTATCTTGTTTAGTTTGGCTAACTCCATGATGCTCGTGATGTCTATAACCGTCACCGCCTGATGACATTAATATGAAAATTTACATGTATAATATATAAAAATCATAAATTAAATTAAATAAAATTAGTAAAATAACTTAACTTACATATATACTAGCTTTCATTCTACACGATTCCAGCTCGCTTCTTTCAATTTCATCATTCTCCCATTCTTCCTCCTCATTTGTTTCATTTTCATTATCATCCCATTCTTCGTCATCAAATGTTTCATTTTCCTCATTCTCGGATATGCCATCCTCAACATTCATTATCTCATCATTAGATACTTCTTGTAATATGTGTTGTGGATGTTGTAGTGTGGTTTCCAATTCAACATCAACTTGTTGATGAACAATTGAAGCATCATTTTGATACATCACATCTAAGACATTGTAAATTTCAGTTCTTCCCACAGGCTTAGTTTTTATAACAACCCACCAATCAACTTTCTCTCTACACAACGGATATGGAGCGTAATACACTTGTTTAACATTTTGTGCAATAATAAAAGGATCATAACTTATGTATTTCTTGGTGTGCATAACTTCAATTATATTATATTGATGGTACACCTCTGTGCCTATATGTGATGGGTCCAACCACTCACACCGAAATAATACAATCTTCTTCTTAGGCCAATATGAATACCTCACTTCAATAATCTCATGAATGACACTATAATATTTAATAGTTTGGCCAATACCATCAACATCACCTTGTATGTAAACACCGCTATTATTTATTTTCTTGTTCCTAGAAACTTATTCAGTTTGAAACTTAAAACCATTGACACAAAACTTATTCATTGTATGTACTTGAGATTCAGGTCCAAGTGCTACTTTTTTCACTAATTGCAAATGTTGGACACTTGAGTATTCATCGTAATCCTACCTGATTGTTATTTCAAGTAATATAATTTAGTAAAACATGAATATATTATTAAATACTTAGTGATTTCATACTTACATAGTTTGTTAGCCATTTGGAAAATTCTGTATAAATGGCTTCATTACACCATGTGTTTACGAACAAGCTGATCATTTTACATTCAAGTATTTCGTTAGTTAATGAGCACTTATTAGTATGTAATTTGACAACATATTTTTAGGACTTACTTGACATGTGGTTGCATCTCTGGACAATTAAGCAAAATATGTGTCACAACTAATTGCATTTCCATATCAGTGAAGCCTCGCTTTCCATGCTTTTTAAATCCTCGACCATTTTGATTAAAAACTGATATCAGTGGAAATGAAGATTCAATATTTCCTTCATCATTGAGATTGGACTGTTTCTCCTACATGACACATCATCACCAAAGTAATAAGAATAAAAATCACCATTTCTCTCCCAATATGACCTTGAACAATTGATCCTTCGATCTTTCCCTTTTGCTTAATTGTTTGCTTGGAACTGCCAATTTTTCTGCATATGTATATGTATATATATGTTAATAATATATAACTTAATGAATATTTCAAATGAATACCTCTCAAATGGATACATCCATCTTGTTAGAACCGGACCTCCGAGGCGGCCTCATGTACAAAGTGAATTGTAAGATGTTCCATCACATCAAAGAAACCACGTGGAAATATCTTCTCCAACTTATTGGTAATAACAAGAATATTTTCCTCCATCCTGTCTAAACTACTCTCCAACAACTTTCCGAAACATAAATCTTTAAAAAAATGCTTATCTATGTGATTGGTTTCCATATCCTTTCGGGTAGATGGCTAAATGTGATAGGAATTAAAGTATCCATGAACACATGACAATCATGACTTTTCATACCTATCAATTTTCATTCATTCATATCTGCCCGCTTTTGTAAATTTGAAGAATAGCCCTCCGACATCCTCAAATTTTTAACCCACTCGCAAATTTCACGTTTCTCATCCAATGTGAATGAAAAGTTGGCGTTGGGCTTAACTATTTTACCATTTTGTAATTCCTGCATCCATAACTCTTTTCTCCTACAATATTCCTTTATGTTCATTCTAGCTTTTGGATTGTATTTTGTCATACCCTTAACATCCATCGTTGTGTTAAACAAATTGTCAAAATAATTTTTTTAATGTGCATCACATCAAGATTATGTCATAGCAGATTGTCCTTCCAATATGGAAACTCCCAAAATATGCTTTGTTTGGTCCAATTATGTTCAACACCATGATGTGAATGAAAATCTGGCTATGGGCTTAACCATAACCATCTGCACACAACCCCAATCTAACATTTCATGGTTCACTAGAGAAATTAGGATATACATTATCAAAATGCTTCCATGCTTCACCATCAAATGGATGAGACAAGACACCCGGCGGCCTTCTATATTCATGATGCCATCTCATATGTAGGGCAAACCTCATCGATGCATGCAACCTCTTTAACCTAGGAATAAGAGGTAGATAATGCATCGCCTTAACTGGACCATCTTTCTAATCGGAGTCCTCTTATAACGAGAATGTCCACAAAACTTACAATTTTCTAATTCACTATCAGTCTTGTAAAACAACATGCAACCATTAAAATAATAATGAATTCTATCAACGTCAATCCTAACTTGGAAACCGAACGCTTTGCCTGATAGAAGTTCTTAGGTATGTTAAACTCCGAATTAACTAGTTCACCCAAAAGATCAACAATTGAGTCCATAGCCGCATTAGGAACATTCTAATTTGATTTGATATTCATTAATCTAACCGCAACTGACAAAGCATAATGTGGACTCCCTTCACATAGTGGACGCCTAGACTCTTCTAATTGATCATAGAAGCGTGTTGCTTCTTCTTTAGGAGCTTCATCAAAATATAGTTCGAGTTCCATCCCACCTTGAACTGCAAAAGCATCATTTGTCATTTCATGAACCCAATTATGTTCAACCCTAATTTGGCAATGTGGTGCAAGCATATTATATTCATCCACAGGCATCGAATTATAGAACATATCATTCAATCTATCTCTTTCTCCATGATCAATCCATATAAAATATCTAGGCTTAAATCCATTACGCTACAAATGAACTATGATTGTATCCGATTCAAAAATTTTTAAGCACCTACATGCAGTACAAGGACACCTAACCAATCCATTATTTTTGAAAATATCAAGTGTTATTGTATGTTCAATAAAATTTCTTAGACCGTCAATATACTCAGGTTTCAAACCAACACCAGTTTCTTAATGCATATTATATATCCACCATCTACAAATATATAGATATTCAATTATATTAATAAATGTAATAGTAATTTTACTAAATTAAACTAATTTATATTGTTAATATAAATACTACATTTCAAGATCTACAAAGATAAAGCTTAATTAATTAATGAATACTAATTAATTAATTTCAAATTAAGTTCAAGTTCTAGTCAAGTTCAAAATTAAGTTTATATTAATTCCTAATTAAGTTTTCAAGTTATTATAAATTAATTAAGTTTAATAAAGTTCTAATTAATTTATATTAAGTTCAAATTAATTAAGGTCAATCAGATTTTCAAGTACTACAAAATTCTAATTAAGTTCAAATAAAATCCAAGTTCTAATAAGAATAAAAATTATGTTCTAATAAATTAAAGTCAACAACATTTCAAGTTCATATTCCTTATTAAGTTCAATTTATAGTAAGTTCAAGTTATAGTCAATTATAAGTTATAATTATGTTGTCATCCAAATTCCTAAAATCCCAAATTCAAACTAGCTAGCTAGTGTCCCAAATTCAAACTTTCAGTCCTAAAATCGGAAATATAATTCAAACTAGTCCTAAATACCAAAATCAAACTAGTCTTAAAATCACAAATTCAAAGTACTCCTAGAATTCAAAAATCAAACTAGTGCAAAAATCCTAAATTCAAACTATTAGTAGTCCTAAAATCTCAAATATAATTCAAACTAGTCCTAAATTCTAGATTCAAATTAGTATTAAAATCACAAATTCAAACTAGTCATAAAATCCCAAATTCTAACTAGTGCTAAATTCCTAAATTGAAACTAGCTAGCCATTCCTAATCCCAAATTCAAACTATTAGTCCAAAAATCTGAATATCAAACTAACTCAAATAATACTAAAATTCAAACAACTCCTTAAATACCCTAATTCAAACTAATCCTACAATCCCAAAATCAAACTAATTAACTCAATAAATACCCATATTCAAACAAATCCTAAAGATACCCTAATTCAAGCTAACCCTAACATTAAAATTTTCAATTCACTCACTAACTAATAATCCCTAATTTAAACTAACAATCAATAAACACAAAATCAATAAACTATTTACAGTTAAATAACTAACAAAATTAAATAGAGCTCAAATTGAATTTTTTTTATAAATAAAACCCTAACCTTAAAGGAGAAGGAGAGAATGAAGAGAGAGGGAAGGAGGCGGCGGTGGCACCTCCGGTAAGTGAGGCTAGCGGCGGCAGCTCCTCACGACTCCAATCGGCAGCAGCAACAGATGGAGGGATAATGACAACGGAGTGGAGAGAAGGAGAGGAGAGAATGTGAATAATGAGAAATGGGGGAAATCGCGTCTATAAGTATCATATATTTATTGAAAAGCGACGGACAGCGTCTCGAAGTCTGTCACTTTTCATTAAATAGTTGACCAAACAATTTGACCAGAAAGTGACAGACATAGAGACGTTATCCGTTGCTTATTTAAAATATTTGACCAAATAATTTGACCAAAAAGCGATGGACATAAAGATATTGTCTGTCGCTTCCTTAAAAATAATTAGTAAAAGAAAATAATTCAAAAGTGACGAACGGCGTGGCTATTGTTATATTTATATATAATTATTTTTAATTAAAAGCAACGAACAGCGTCTATATTTATATTAAATAAATAATTATTAATTTTATAGATATTTGGCTCAAAAATCCACAGAAGAAAAGCAACAAACTAAGAGCTGCCATCCGTCGTTTTTTGTAAAATAATTTAAGAAATCATGATTTTTATTAAAAAGCAACGGACAGTGTGGCATATGGCGTCGCTTTTTGGAGCGACACTGTCTGTCATTTTTTGGCAGTTTTTAGTAGTGAACTACATTCCCCAGGGTACCCCGATAAATAATTTGGATAACAAAAGAATGCAGGCCGCATAATCGTCCATTAAGTAAGAAATAAAAATACCGAATGGTGGAAATAAAACAAATGAATAAATAATAACTACAATATACAAGTAAAAAATATACAAGATATAATGAATAACACAATAAAAGAGTGACTCCTCAATTTAAAAAGAACTCCTAATGGTTAGAACCTTTATATCCCTAGATGAGTTGTCATTCTGTTTACATCCCTACTTTATTTAAATAAAGCGAAATGTCATGGTGACATAAAAAATAATAAATTAATTCAGTTTTAAAAGAATTTTAAGAAAAACAAGTTTTAAAGGAGTCTCCCCCTAATTTTAGGAACGATAAGAAAACCAATAAATTAATTAACATAAAATAATGTCTACAAAACAAATAGATTCTAGGTAAGGGGTTCAAGTTATTTCGAAAGAAAAGTGTTAGGCATCCTTCGAAATTCGCTAATGAGGGTTCCAACTGAATTTATTTTTTAAAATTGAGGAGGAGATAAAAATAATATACAACTATAATGAAGATGCAATATACACAAGTAAAAAAAATAAAACACTAATATTAGACACGACCTAAAGTTTGCCTAACATCGATATAAACAATATAATTCGAATTTCATTCGAATAGCTTCAATGGAAACAACTCTGGGTACTTGTAGAGACACTTAGTAAAAGTGTTAGTACTAAATAAATATGAATAAAAATAAATGAACTAAATAATAACTGCATGATAAAAACATGTCTTATTAACATGGGAGGCCTTGGAAACTGACTGTAATTTCTTCATCAGCCAATTTATTTTTTGATTAATACTAAACATAATAAAAACTAAATAATCATAATAGAAACAAACTCTTAGAGGAAATCTCAATGGAAACATCACATTTGCTAAAAAATTCTCTAAATCAACAAAACTTATCCACGAAGGCACTAACTATAACAAATAAAAAATACTTAATAAAAAGGAACTTATAAAATAGTAATATTAAAACATGCAGTAAGTAATCATAAGAAAGGTTACATGGTCAAAAACAACTTGAAAAATATACGCACATGCTTCGATTATGGCAAAGAAAGTAAAGCAAATTCGGGACACCAACCTCAAAAGTAGACAAATATCAAGCGCATGCAGAGGAGATAGCAAGCAAGAGAGATAATATCATACTATGTGACGATTCCCACACACAAAATTGGCAAGAGGTATGATCTAAAATGAGGTTGTAAAAATGCAAGAGTCGAAATATACAAAATAAAGGAGAGTTTTGAATTTAAAATGGTTGGAAACCCTTTTGACACTTCCGTTCACATCTTGATCAACGATGTTACTTATGTCGCCGACTGATGAATTCACGATTTGGATTGTTTTAGGGCTTTATTTTGATAGAATTAGTGTCCTCATAACTGATGAAAATCCTTGAGTTTTAGGTATTTGGAGTTTGACGCAAAGCATGGATACTACTGGGCAAAAAGGAACAAGACAGCTGAAAAGACGAAGAAAAGATGGCATGAGGATCGCCTAAACCATTAGGCTAGTCGCCGAATTGCTATGGTCTCGCCTAATATTCCAGTGGTCCAAGCCCTGAAGGAGAAAATCAAGTTGATGATAGAAAGGAAAAGTCAGTGTGTTGCCCAACAGTTCTGCTATGCAGTACCCTATCACCCAAAGTTACAAAACCTCGAATTTACTAAAGGCCAATGCAGAAAGGTGATGAACCAGACCAAAAGATGGATCGCCGAAAGGATCGGCGATCCCGACTAACTACGTCGAGTGGACCTTCGAAGCACATTTTTTGGAAACGATAAATACCTGTTTAAATTTTTAGCTTAGTAGCAGATTTTGTAAGGAATCATTTTTATTTTTTAGTTTTTAGAACTTAGAGTTTTGCAGACATTGTTCTTTAGCTTTGAAGATTTGAAGATTTTCATTTCTAAGCAATTGGAAGTAGGTATTGAAGATTTTTCATTTTAGACGTATTTAAAGATGATATCAATCATACCCATTTGATGGAAATACTTTTCGGTATCGATTTCTATCCCTTTACTAAGTCTAGTTAAAACCCCAATTCTTGGGGTGTGATTATGTGAATATGGGTTGAATTTATTGTTGGGTATTGCTAATTGATTGTTTATTCGCTGTTTAAAGGTGATTTCGTTCAATGGTTGTGTTAGAATTTAAAGGGGTTGTAGTTGCAAATACAATTTTATCTTCGTGTTTTTTACTTGCTCGAGAGAGAGGTTTTAAAATCAAAACCACTGAATCGATAGTCGGTGGTTATTGGGTTGTTGTGGGTTCAAATCGATAGAGTAAATCCTAAACCCTCTCCCACACATTCAACTCGAGAGAGTGACTGGATTAAGGCGAAGGTTGTGCTTCCACTTATCACTGTTCGAGAGAAACTAAATTTGATTCGGGGTAAATTGTTTGAAAGAAACTTTACCCTCACTAAAGTCTAGCTTAGTTACCAATTTACATCGATTTACTATCAATAGCATTTACCCGGTTGTTTATTTTAGCCCATAGTCCTATCACATCCCAAGAATCCCGTCTCCATATTTGTTATTCATATTAATTGTTGGTTTAGTGATAATTGACTATAAAACCCCCCCTTTGATAGTTGACAGTTGTGTCATCCTTTAATTTGATATGTTTTTCTTCGTATATGTTTATAGCTATAATTAAAGCGAACACATTTATGCTTTTCTCTTAATTCTCAATTACAAACTACTCCCTTGGGACTCGACCCCAAGTCACTAGTTGGATTATATTACAAGTCATGATCGTTGGCACTTGAACTGAAAGTAGTGTCCTGATACGTGAAATCACCGACCCTTTGGTTTGTCAAAATAGTAATCCACACTAGGATGGCCGACCTATTCGGTGACTTGCTGAATGGTACTTGAGCTCACCTAATTGTCTATTTCTCCCAAGTTTCTAATTTTTGACTTGCACATTTAACAACCGTTATTAAAATAACAAAACATAAAAACTAAAAACTTGGGTTGCCTCCCAAGAAGCTTCTTATTTAACATCGTGGCACGACGAAGATACGCTTTCAAGCTTCGTCCTTTGGGTTAACCATGGTATCACTCGGTAAACCTCCTTTTTGTCTTGGATTTAAATGAGTCAAGATTTGACCCCTCTGTTTCCAATTGCTTAATTGATACCAAATATGAGGTAACTGTTTGTTTTAGAGAAGATACTTTGCCTTATATTTCTTTTAGCACCTTGTTTGATCCTTCCACTTTGTTGAGATTGCGTGCAATCATATCTTCAGAGTGGAAATTTTGAGGATCAACCCTTGGCTTTACTGGCTTTTGACACTTATGGGGAGGTACATATCGTTCTTTCTTGCCATCCCTCTGTCTCCAATTCGTACCACTATCATGCCATTCCCTTTGTCGGTCTCTCCAACCTTCATCGTGATCCCTGTTCCAACTTTGACGCCCGACCTTGGATAGCTCAAATGGAAACCTCTTGCCTGATTTGCTAAGAAATGCACTTCTTCATTGTATCTAGCTTCAAATTGTGCTTCATTAGGGTTCACTCCACTAACTTTAAACGCATTCACAGCCTTAGAATCAATTCCCATGACATGTTTTATCAATAGGTCCATTTGGGTCATCATCTTGGCCATGTTTTCATCTTGCTCTTGGTTCTTTTCCATTGTTCCTTTGTCATCCCAAAGTTTTAAGGCGAAGTTTGATGTTCCCTAGTGTACCAAGCACGATTGATTTGTGTCATCTCATCAGGAGGAGTAGATGTTATATCAAAGTGTTCTTGCATGATTCCTCCTCAAACAAGCTGGTATGTTACACCCTTGTTGACTGAATCAAGGCTTTGGTAGATGTATTGTAACAACACATTGTTCAGTAGTACATAAGTTGGACATTGGAGCAAAAACTTTTGGAACCTTAACCATGTTTCATGAATAGGTTCACCATCCACTCGCTTAATGTTCTGAATATTATTCCTCAATTTCACCATCTTCGAGGGAGGGAAAAACTTTACATAAACCGCATCAGTGAGCTCCTCCCAAGAAGTGATTGATTCCTTGGTAAATCAGCCAACCACTTCATTGCATCCCCCATTATAGAAAAGGGAAACAAACAAAGTCGGACTAACATCTAAGTGATGTTCTTGACATAAAACGGCCCACACACATTCGTAAATTTTTAGATGTTGTCATAAGGGTCCACATCAGTAGCAAGACCTCCAAAGAGACCTTTCATTTCCAACAGCTACAACATAGTGCTGGTCACATGAAACACCACATTACCAATAGTCGGAGGCAGTCGAATAGCACCGACACTTCCCAACTGATCTTCATTGACATTGTGCAAATTATAGATGTCATCATTGTATCCAAGTTGGCTAGCATTTCCCCCGTTAACACTCATCTCTTGACATGTTTACGAGTAGCCAACAAAGAACAAAAATAAGTTGATACAACTACAACAAAATCAGTTCACGACTAAACTTCAATAAAAGAATTCTAAACACTACTCCCCAGCAGTGGTGCCATTTTTGATAATGCTCAACTACACTTCATTCGATTCTAAGTGTAGGCGGCTACTAGCAAGTATAAACCCAACTAAGAGTTGGGGTTGATCCCATAAGGAGTGATACGGTAAAGGATTTAATTACGATATAAAATGGTGCTCTAATCGTTTGTAGAAGTAGACATTTACACAAAATTTAAAGTAAATAGCAAGGGTTTGACAACCAATGTCCAATAGGGGTATTTGGGTGAACAATTAACAACTACAAATAACCAGGAGTAAATAAGTAGAGAGGGCTTCTTGGTAGTGTGATAAATTGAATATCAATTTCGCTAAATGGGTGATTATTATTTACTAAAAGTCGTTGAATTTCAGTGGGTAGGCTAGGCCTTAGGTGCAATAACTATTTATCAATCAACTATAACAAATCAAGAACCTCAACAAGCACAACACATAAAAACAACCCAATACCTCAATCAATCTACTTTTTCAAGCTAGATTAGTAGGACTGCATTTAGACCCACTTTCTCAATCTAAATCCACAACAACACAATCACTACAATCATCAATTAAATATTTTATTTCTCAAGCAAGTTTAGAATGCTAAACTAGAATTTTATTTCCAACTACAGATTCATCAATTAAAACACAAACTATTAATTGAACCAACTTCAAATCAACCATAAAATCAGTAAATATGAACACCCATAAGCTAATTGAAATATTCAACTACATAATCACACCCCCAAGAATGGGGGTTTTAGCAAAACATAATAAAGAACGAGAAATTGTTAGCAATTGTGTTTTCCATTAGATTGGGCAACAATCCTCAAGTCTCCAAATGTTCATAGTGAAGCGAAAAATCTAAACCAACCCTAAATCTCTACCCAAAAGTGTAAAAAATATGTTTAGAATGTTTAGGATTAAAAACCCAGAACTAGACAATGTGGAAACTATTTTTCTTCTTTTCCAAATTTCATCTATATGTTCCCAGAATTTCAATATCTGAGTCACTCGACGAAGTAAGTTGGGCTTCGCTGACCTAATCGGTGATGCGCCGAGTGCCCCTTCCATTGCCTTCTTGTCATGGCTTTTTATGATTTCTTAGTTGTAACTTTAGGCGATCAAGGTCAGGCTTGCGATCCATTCGATGCGTCATTGAACTATTTATTGTGCTCGCCAAGTTGGTCTTGTCCATGGGCTGGCCTGCTTGAACTTTTGGCAAGCTTGAGGTCCACTCGGTAACTCGTCGTGTCTTTGGCATGTATCGAGCTTTTTTTTCCTGATAATGCCCTTTCCTTTCTCTTTTGCCTACATTACTACAAATCAGCCTTTTAACATCAGTTTAGAGAATAAATAGGCATTGAATACACTAAAACTTTGATTATTAAGCAACAAAATGAGTCAAAATCCCTGACTCATCAGTGTCGTAGACCAACTCATTCGAAGTGGAATTATGAGACAACTGTTTGACATAACATCAGCCCTTCTTGATGAGATAAGAAAAATTAATCAGACATGGTACATAAGAGAAAAACAAGTATATCCTTTGAATCTTGGGCTGGAAAAAGAACAAATGGAAAATAACCAAGAGCGTAATAAAAACATAGCCATGATGATGACCCAAATGGACCTATTAATGAAGCATGTCATGGGAAGTGGGTACAAGGATATGAATGTAGTCGGTATTAATAGTGGTGTAAACCCTAATGAAGCATACTTTAAGGCCATGTACAATGAAATAGTGCATTTCTTGGCAAACCAAATAGGAGGTTCCCGTCTGAGTTATCCAAGGCTGGGGGGAAACCGAGGTTGGAATAGAGATCAAGATTATGGTTGGAGAGATCAAGATCGTGAATTGTGTGACGTGGCATAAACTGGAGATATACAAATTAGGATAAAGATCACTATGTACCTCCTAACGAACGTCCAAAGCTGAAAGAACCAAGGGTTGATCCTAAAAATTTCTGGATCGACTATATGCGTGTTCATATTTTGAATACAGTGGAATGATTGAACAAGGTGCTAAAGGAAATAAATTATGACATCTCTTCTATAAACCAAACGGTCACTTCACATTTGGTATTGATTAAGAAGTTAGAAACACATATGGGTGAACTCAAAAATGAGGCATGATGCCATGGCTACGTCGTGCAACAAGGCAACCCAAGTTTTATTTTGTGTTGTTTGAATAATGTTTGTTGGATGTGCAGGTTGACAATTTTACGCTTGGGAGAAATAAGCAAATGGGTGAGCTCAGAACCCACTCGATGCATCACCGAGTAGTTCGGGGAGCCCATATTGATCGCCCTTTGGACCAATTGAAGAACTTACATTCTGTAAACTTTGGTAGGCTAAGGTCCACTTAGCGACTCAACGAGTGGATCAGTGATGTTAGTAACCCTCGCTAAACTGGGCGCTAACTAAAGGCTCAAAGGCTTTAAACCATTTTAAATTCAAATCCTCTCCTTATTTTGAACTTTTCGACCCTTCTACTCTCACAATTACTTTTAGATCTTAGTTTTTACTTAATTTTTTCGTGGGTGTCATTGTGTGATTGGAATTCTTTGCATTGCTCGCCTTTGCTTTTTCCTTAATCATTTACTTGTCTACTTCTAATGTTGGTGTCCCACATTAGCCTTAATTTCATGATGTGTTCTGAGCATGCTAGTGAGTAGTTGTTGGATCTATTGTGTGTGTTTGTGTGCTTAATCGATTGTTGAATATTATTTGGTTATCGAGCATGCTAGATATTCTGTTTAGCCTAAATTAGTTTAAATTTCATTTTTAAATTTCTTAAATTGTGGGTTTGCATGTTGGTCTTTGTGTGGGTGAATCCCGAGTAACCCGAATTCCACCAAACAACTCGAATTTGCCAAATGATTGATCGGTTAATGTCGTTCTTAAGGGCAAAGGCATTTTTTGGTTGAATCTAGGTATTGAGGAAAGTGTGAGTACCCCAGGGTAGGTTATAGTATGGGTTAGACTTGAATTGCATAGATTGGGGCTTGAATTTGGTTATCGTAGGTTGTGTCTTGAGGATTAAGGATTGAAGTAAAAATCTGGCACGATGGGCTATTTGGCGAGCTTAGTGGAGCTCGCCGAATGACTCGGTGGTTCGCTGACGGACTCCTCTTATATCCTTTTTGCCCGAAAATGTTTCTATCTGTTACTTTGGCGATACACTTGTTCTCGCTTAATTGACTCAGTGACTCTCCAAACTGCCTTAGCATCACTATTTTGAAGCCTAATTTTTGCCAAATTTTCTGTAACATTCGGCACGACCAATTTGTACCGTCGATTAGGTTTGGCGACTAGCTGAATCGTCTTTTGTCTCGCCGATTTGTACTGATTTATTGATGTGTTATTCTGTTACTTTAAGTGAGCACTTTATAGCTCGCTGAATGACTTTAGTGACTCACCTAATTGTTTGGCGAGCATTTCTTCAGCTTTTTGAAACTTGATATTTTGCAAACTCTTTGAAACCTCATTCATCTTGTTTGCTAAATTTGACATATATAGCTAGACCAAAAGTCCAAAGCATTCATATTGTTTGCTCATCTTCTCCAAGAAGGATCCTGCTACTAGCAATTGACTTTGTTCTTCAGATGAGATCTTAAGCATGAAATTTGGATTGCCCTTATTATTTCCTAGAGAGGTTCCTGAGATCAAAGCAAACTACTAAAATAACAATTTTTTTCCTAGTTTAAGTAAGAAAAAAATTCTTGATATGAATAAAAGATGGTGCTTAGATTATGTATTGAGACTTTGAACAACACTCGAGCTTTGTAGCAACGTATCCACATGGCTTTTAATTATTGAAAGTAAACTCCATTTTCATGAAGTTACGTTAAACTAAATCCTATTAATTAGAAGGGTCCCACTAAATTATATCCCATTTTAAAGTAAGGTCCAAGTAGTCCCACTTTGCTAATTTATTTCAAATTTTATTTTATTTTTTTAAGTAGATTTTACTTGAGAAAATTGAAAACCACAAAAAATAGTCGCTTTTAGATAATACTTTTTTTTTATTTTTAAGGAAATAGAAAAATTACAAAAAATATGTTCCTTAATTTTTCTTATATTTAATATCTTAGTAGTATTTTTATTGGTTGTTATTTTTAAAAAATGAGAATCCAAAAAGAAAATTAAACACAGTGGCATGTTGCCACATGGAAAATTTCATCTTAATCTTAATCAGAAGCATATTCCATGGGTGAGGAGAGTATTCCATTATTCCTCTCAAAGTTTTTTGAAGCAAGACCCTCTTGGAAAATAGGCTTAGCAGGACCCTCTTGAAAAATGAAATTAAGCAAGTTTCTTTTGAAACATGATATTTTATTTACCAAGAATTCTTGGAAAAAATGAACTTTATTTAGCAGTACCAAGTAGGAAAAAAAGGGGCTAGCTATCCATCTGGAAAATGAGACTTAATTTTGCAGACCTTCTTAAAAAATGAGATTTAATTTAGCATAACCCTGTTGAAAGAAGAGAATTAGCAAGACCCTCTTTGAAAATAGGATGTAATTTAACATGACTAATTTGAAAAATGTGATTTAATTTACCAGGACCATTCTAGATAAAAGGATAAGTAGGACCTCCTGGAAAATGATATTTAGTTTCGCAGACCCTCGTGGAAAATGAGATTTAGTTTAGCAAGACCCTCATGGAAAATGAGATTTAGAGAGACCTCCTGAAAAACAGAATTTTGTTTAACAAGACACTCCTTGAATATTAATATAGTATAACACTCCTAGAAAATGATATTTAGTTTACTAGGACTATCTTGAAAAATGAGATTTAGTTTAGCATGACCCACTTTAAAAATGGGATTAGCAGAACTCTCTTGGAAAATGAGATTTAGCAGACCCTCTTGAAATATGGGATTTATCTTAGTAGAACCGTCTTGGAAATGGGATGTAGCAGAGTCTCTTGGAAAATTTGATGTAGCAGGGACCTACTGGAAAACAGGATTTAGTTTAGCAGTACCTTCTTGAAAAATTGGATTTACATGACCCTCTTTGAAAATGGTATTTAGTGCAACAAGACTCTCTTGGAAAATGGGATTAATAGGACCCTATTGGAAAATGATATTTAATTTAGTAGGAAACTCCTAGAAAATAGGATTAGTTGGACTCCCCCCCACCCCCCACCCCCCCACCCCCGAAAAATGGAATTTTGCAGGATCCTCTTGGAAAATGTGATTAACAGGACCCTCCTAAAAAATGAGATTTAGAAAGACCCTCGTGAAAAATGAAATTAGTGGGACCCTCCTAGAAAATTTGATTAGCAAGGGCCTTCTTGATAATGAAATTTAATAGGACCCTCCTTAAAAAATTGACTAGCACGACCGTATTAGAAAATGGAATCACCAAAACCTACCTAGAAAAAATGAAATTTAGTAGGACTCTCCTTGAAAATGGGATTAATAGGACCCTCATTTGATTAATGGATTAGTAAGACTCTCCTACAAAATGGAACTTAATTTAGTAGGGCTCTTTTAAAAAAAAGCTTTACAGGACCTACCTAGAAAATGAAACTAGTCAGACCCTCCTGAAAAATGAGATTTAATTTAGCAGAATTTCTCCTGAATAATAGGAATATTGTAACATAGCTTCGTGAAGAATGGAGCCTACTTTTAATAATCTAAAGCCTTGTGGATGCATTAAAACTAAGCTTGAGTGTTGTTTAATGTCATGACACACAATCTAAGCACCATATTTGATTCATATTCACAAGTTTTTCTTATTTAAACTTGTCGATGCATTGCAAATACAAGTTTTTCTTAGTTAAACTAGTGCAAACTTTAATCTCATGAACCCTTCTTGAAAATAAGGACAGCCAACATTTCAATATTTAGAGCTTGTTTAAAGAACTAATCAACGTTCAATTTTAAGTAGTAGAAGCCCGCTTGAGTATAGGGTTCACTTCCAAGTTCAACTTAGAGAGAAATGCCTATCTCTCCACCCGAGAAGACGTAAGATTCAAGAGAAATTACATAGATAGGATCTTGTACTTGTATTGTTATTTTTTTTTTTGTCTTGTACTTAATGTAACAAACTGGAGCCGCAACCGAAGCCTTGACATGACCTCATTCAAACTCAAACTAATATCATCATTCTATTGTTTTGAACGACACATGACCCTGATTTTCTTATCACCCAGGAAATGTTAGTTATCAAAATTAGGAATCAGTCACATATTTTCTTCCCCCTTTCATATAATGGTCGGGTCAAAACATGTATCACTGTCTACTTCTTTGTTTGAAAACTCCTCATCTTTCCTGTAAAAGAGGGACAAGCAGTAGACACAAGATTTGCGACCTTTCTAAAGTTTAAACCCACAATTTGATTTTAAATCTAATTTTATTTGATTTTTTATTTTATTTTGTAAGTATATTTTACTTGAGAAAGTTGAAAGCACAAAAATAGTCATTTTTAGATAATACTTTTGTTTTTTATTCTCAAGGAAATAGAAAAATTACAAAAATTATGTTCTTAAAATTTTCTTTTATTTAATATTATAGTAGTATTTTTATTGTTAGTTATTTTCAAAAAAATGAAAATCCTAAAAAGAGATCAAACCTAGTGGCATATTACCACGTGGAAAGTTTGATCTCAATCTTAATCAAAAGCATATTCAATGGGTAAGGAGAATATTCCATTCTTCCCCTCTATGTTTTTTGATAATATCAAAAATCTATAAGGACATTTTGGAAAAGATAGAACTATAAGGGAATTTTGGGAAAGATACTAAACCCAAGATATTTATTAAAAATAATTAAAAGTGAGGCCTATAATGCCTGGTTATTAAAAACACAAAAAGTATAATATACAATATCTATGCAGAAATGCAAAACAACAAAAATGTGAAAGAACAATATAAAAATAAAATAAGCAACCACGGAAAATAGAGGGTCATCTTCTCCAAGTATCAACATCGAAGAGCTCTGACCATCAGCCGCTAGAGAGATCGAAATCACCTTCCCAAATTCACATATCCTCCATTTCAACTACTACCAGATTTTCTCCAAGGTAAGTCTCTAACCTTCTACTCATCTTGAGCTAAATCAGTTTGTAGATCTGGAGAACTTCAAGTTTTTCAACTTCTATCTTTATCTTCTGTACACAAACTTGACTCCAAAGATTGAATCTGTGAGGATCGCCTCCCAATCTTACAAGATAACCTCTTTGGTTCCATTTTTAATTTTGTGCTGCTGTAAAATGCTTCAAGTAAGACTTGATAAGCATTATATATGAATTAGAATTCCTTTTCTCTAGTTTAATCTTTGATGGATTGAATACCACCATCTAAATTTTAGACCTTTGAATTAGACAAGTAACTCAATTTTGCTTATACGATTAATGGGAATGCAAAACCTTTTGGAGAAATTGGATTTGTGGAGGAAGCAAATAGGATCTATCAACAATCGAATGCACCACGAACATCTTTTAAGTCCATATTTTGTGCCACTTTGGACACCTATCCTCTCACCTGGTGCGTGATACTATTAACCAACCGAAATAGCTTTAAACTTCAAAATTTTGTAGTAGTTATGCTTCGATTGTGAACTCCTACGTGCTTTTATTTGAATACTTATATATCTGACTATTATTTGGTAATTGACATGTGAGAATCTAAATAGCACTCGTAGAGTCTATCTGCTTGATTCTTATGTATGGAGCATTATGTTTGTCAAGATTTATTATCTTATTGGTTGTTGTTGGGCTTTCCTGAAATGAATTGAATTAATAAGTACCTGCAAAACCAAAAACTAGGTTATCGGAAAAATCAACAAGAGTATTTCCTTGAATGAGTGTTGTACTCTTACTGATATAGTATTACTGATTATATTAATTGAGTGGACTTCCATTTTCACACTCCAGGGTGAATCCCACTCTCCATTAAGAATACTAACCATCGACAAAAAATCAGTCTCTATAATACTTTGATGAAAATGTTTATCTAAATAGTATTTTAGACCCTCTCTAATAGTAACTGCCTCAGCCACCAACTTAGAAGAATCAACCAACTTCACACTGTTAGCCCCTACTAGATTACCATTATGATCTCTTATAGAGAAAGCAGCTGAACTAGGACCAGGATTATCCTTGGAAGCACACCCAGTGTTATATTTTAACCATCCAGCAAGAGGAGGAAACCATTAAACAATTTTGTGAAGAAAACTTGGTCTGTAGGTATTAAGCTGAGCAACTATCTGAGGCCAAGTTTGTAGACTATATTCATAACTCAATCAAACCTCAATTAGCAAACTTATAAATGTGATAATTAATTTTCTAGATGATCTTGCCGCTAGAATAAGAGCCTCCATGTAATACTGTGTTTCTTCTCTTCCAAAGAACTCATAGTATGAGAATTGGAATGGCCTGATACACCTATTTTAGTCTGTAATTCCCATGAGTATCCCACCATTTTTTGAAATTTTGTCTCACCTCTATTAGAAGTCCTGCGATCCTTGCTACCCGATGGTAGTACCTACACACACTAGAGGCCAATTCACCTTCTAAGAAAAGGTGTTCAATAGTTTCTCTAGCAGGATCTGAGCAACAAGTGCAGAGTTGAGAAATATTAGGATTCCAAGTACCCATGACTGTTGCAAAAGGACCTTTAGCAGTCCAAACTCCAACCAAAGAAACTAATCTTGAAAGGTGAACCTTTCCCCCAAATATGTTTAAAAGATTCTTCAGGTGTAGCCTTGTTTCTTAAAATTTTCCAAGCTCTCTTAATTGATATGATGTTACGTACTTTGTGCTTTCTAATCATCTTAATCAAGTTTGAATGCTTACTTTTAGTTATTAATTTGATTTAGAATGTTAGTACAAGAATTTTTTGTCTAAATTATGTATAAGTTTAATTAATTACCAATTAATGTGAAAATATGGACAAATAGTTGTCCCCGACTTAGTGAAATAATTGCTTCAAGTTTTAAGATCTAGGGAATGTAAGCATAATAAATCATATTAACTAAGGTCACAACTTACACGACTTTATCCAATCCCTTTAAATGTTATACATCTTATTATAAAGAATGAGAACAACTTACCAAGAAACTTTAAAAAAAAAAAAAACTAAAGAAGTTGTTGCATGTATATTGATAAAAATAAAATATTGGACCAAGGTCCAAAAATATATTAGATAAAATAGGCCCACAAACTAGGCCAACTAGATTACGAAAAAAATTAAATCAGATTAGAATAGGTTTTAACGGGTGTCTTTGCATTTTCTTCCTTCCTATGGTCTCGCCGAAGGTCAGACTTGCATCTCTAGAGACTTTTTTGACCCTTAACTTGATGTACTCAGTTTCCATATTTTTCCTTCAAATTCTTTTTGGCTATGTATCTCTAATATACTAATCTTTAGATCACATTTTGTTCTCCTTTTCTTAAGATCGATGGGTGGAACCCTTAGAAGATATATACCACCATCTTATGAATTGAAAACATAACAAACATAAACTATATGGTAAAATTTCTCCATTTATTAATATAACTGAAGCAGATGTGACGAGTTATAACTTTGGATTCACATATTCCTATATATACAATAGACATCTATTTTCCTTCTATTATATGATATAAAAACCTAAAGAAGGAAATGTCAATTACAAAACTTCACTTATTAATTGCATTTTCTTCTCCGAAGCAATCAACAAATTATCTCTACTCTTTTCTTATTTGTCGAAACTTAGTCTAATAGTTTTGTTGGTGTTGAGTAGTTTTCTAGAGTTTTATTAATGGCACCGAGAGAAACACCATCAAACAATCTTTTATGGGTGGGTAAGCTTACCCCTAACATTATCGATGTTGCCCTAATGTCTTTGTTCCAGAACTTTGGGCAGATTGATAGTGTAATGACATATACCTCTCGTGGTTTTGGATTTATCAATTTTAGAAACATCAACGACTCCAACAAGACTAAAGACACGCTTCGAGGATTCTTCTTTTATGGAAATCCTCTTAGGATCGAATTCGCTAAGCCGGTTTAGAGATAAACAAAAACACAAACCAGCTTAGTGAATTCGATCCTATGAGGATTTCCATGATAGAAGGATCCTTGGATTGCATCTTTAGCCTCCTTGGAGTCATTGATATTTCTAAAATTGAAAAAATTGAACCTACGAGAGTCTGTATATGTGGTTACTTTATCAACCGGGCCAAAGTTCCAGATCAAAGACATTAGTCCAACATCGATAACATCAGGGGTCATATTACCGACCCATTGAAGATTGTTTGATTGTATTTCTCCCGGCGCCATAAATAAAACCCTAGAAAATTAGTTAATACAAACAAAACTATCAAACTGAGATTTGAGCAAATGAGAAAAGAAAGAAAATAAGTTGTTGATTGCCGCGGAAAAGAAAATGCAATTAAGTAAGTGAAGTATTGTAAATGACGTTTCCTTCTTTGTGTTTTCACATTTTATAGGAGAAGGATAATTCACAGTAGGCATAGGTTGTAAACATAGGACTATGTGAATCAAAAGATATAACCGGTCACAACTGCTCTAGTTATATCAATAAACGGACAAATTTAACTCTCTAATTTATGTTTGCTTTCTTTTCTATCAAAGACATTTGTTTCTTGTTAAGTTGTTCTATATATATAATAAGAAATGTTCTTTGACTTTTGTTTGTTTTATAAAGCATTGTGTCATGACCCGCCACCACATCATGCCATGTAAGCACCACATGGCATAATGATATCAATTTGGAAGCATAAGTATGCTAGAATTTATGGGAAGATTCTAGATTTATGAAGAAATTCTTGGAAAAAACTCTATAATATCTAGGAAGAATTGTTGAAATGCCTTAGAATATTCTAGGCATGTATAGAATTATAGAAGAAGGGTTTATTTGTAAATATGTAGGGACTTATGTACCAATTATGATTTGAAATTTAGCCCTATGCTAGAAGTATATATATAGGGGCATCCATTTCTAAATTAACCAAGAAAATGCAAGCAATCTTCCAAGCAATACTAAAGTCTCCTTAGAAACTCTCTTGTGGCCTTCTTCATTGTCTTAGTGATCTATGTTTTAAAAGGCTTACTTTAGCTTACAAGATCATCAAATAATTATTGATCATATTGTCGAGCATCGCACATAGTGCTTAGTTAAAGTCTATGTCCATGAAAAAGTGGTATTAGAGCATAGGTTGATACCAGGGGAATGGTAAGTTAGAGACATTAACGTTGCTAGCACCACCAACTTCAGGTACGATGGTAGAATGAAGCCCCAAAAAGGGAGGAAGTATCTTAAGAAGAATGAAGTATTATTGTTGGACCCTGTAGGAAGTGATGCACTAACATCCCACTCACCTTTGGCCACTGAGGTGAGTGATGATGAACGTGGGGAGTGATGAGTCCGAGATTTAGACTAATTTAGGGCCTTCTTTTGATAGATTTAGTGTCCTCAAATGCTTAATTTGTTCCATAAATTGATGTCAAATCCTGATTTCTAGGTATATGGATTGAGGAACAAAGCAAGGACAGTAACAGGCAAAAATAAACAAAACAAGCTGAAGAAATGAAGAAGGGTGAGCCTGAGGATTTCCAAGAGCACTCGGCGAGTCGCTGAGTGGCTCATCAGACCACCTAAAGTTCAATTGTGCCAAGCCCTAAAAGAAAGAACCAAGACAGCGACGAAAGGGAGCAGTCAGTGGATCGTCGGGTAGTTCTGCGAAGCGAAGATAGATCACCCAAACTTACAGACCTTGAGGATGCTGAATGTCAAGGCGAAAAGGCGATGGAAGAGATTAAAGGGCTGCTCGACAAGTGGTTCGGTGAGCCCGACTTACTTCAGCGAGAGGCCCTTTGTGGCTTATTTTCAGAGACTATAAATTACATTTTGAACATTAATTTAGTATGGAATTTTCATAGAATTCCTATTCCCTTCTAGTCTAGAATAGTTTCTCTAAAGTTTCTAAGGAGACTTGAATGTTTTGAGACTCAACTTGGAGATTTCACAAGTGGGTTTCTAATTTTCTTCGAATTGGAGCATTGTAAAGCTTGAATTCCTCTTACCGAGTTGATGGCTAATCGATTCGGTAACGATTTTTATCTTTTTATGATGTCCGGTTAAAACCCCAATTCTTGGATTGTGATCATATGATTATGGGTTGAATTAGTGTGTGGGTATTGTTAATTACTAGTCTAAATGCTATTTTGAAGTGGTTTAATCATTAATTGTGGTTTAATTTATAAATTGTAGTTGCAAATGCAGTTCTATTTTAGTGTTCTTTTCTTGCTTGAAAGAGAGGTTTTAGAACTAAAATTATTGATTAATGGTTTGTATGTATTGAGTTGATTTGGGGTAAGCTCGAGAGAGTGAATCATTAACCCAGTCCTACCCAGCTTGCTCAAGAGAGAAAATGCATTAAGGTATTGGGTTGATCTTAATTGCTATGCTTATTGATGTTCGAGAGAAATCACTTGAAGCGGAATAATTGTTCGAGAGAAAGCTATTTCAATTATAGTCTAGCCTACCCACTGATATTTAACTGCTTACTAATATTTTCAATTACCCATATATCAAATTCACTTATAATCGATCACATCCTGAGAATCTCTCTCCTTGTTGTTATCACATTGCTATTTGACTGATTGTAGTTGATAATTTGAAAAACAAAAACTCCCCATTTGACATTCTGTCACCCTTTTATTTGATGTCTTTTTCTGATATTATTTATTCCTATAGCTAGTTAGATAACATTTGTATTTCCTAATTGAATTTGAACACGTACCGCTCCCTGTGAGATTTGACCCCAACTCAATTATTGGGTTTTATACTGTTTAACAATCGTTTGCACCTAGAATTGGATGAGGTGTGTTTGAAACGTTAATAAAAAATGGTGCCACTGCCGGGGAGTGATGTTGTTTGAAATTCTTTTGGTGAAGTTATATTGTGTTCTTTTTAGTCATAGTTGAATCTACTTACTTCTATTTTTGGTTTTTGTGTTGCTTGTTAAAACATAGGAGGAAATGCACATGATCGGAAGCAATAGTAGCCAAGTGGGTCACCAAGATGATGTCGGGAACCTCAATGACGTCAATGACCCTAACATCAATGACCCAAACCAAATGGGTGATGATGGGGCCATTCGTTTCACAAGCACTATTCTTCAACTCTTTCAACTTAAGGGTTTATTCGGAGGTCTGGCTCATGAGGATCCCCATGAGCATATAAGGAATTTTGTTGATGTCTGGGGATCGTTCTCCTTTAAGAACATATCTCAAGAGTCCGTCCGGCTGAGATTGTTCCCAGTTTCTCTTATGAATGAGGCAAGCAAGTGATTGGCCGAGTTGCCAAGAGATTTTATTAGTTCTTGGATAGAGCTAATCACAATGTTCCAAGTGAGATTCTTTTCTCCATCCAAGATAATGACACTTAGGTATGATATCCAAAGTTTCAAGTGCTTCACTACAAAAATAAAGGCCTTTAAAGAGGGGAAATTCTGTCGCTATATATCCAAATCTGGTCATTATTGCTTTATAACGACCGGAAATTTTTTGGACGTCACCGGTCATTAAAAGCTTCATCATTAAAAGTCAACGCCCGGATTTAAATCCGGTCGTTAAACACCTTTAGCGATGGCAAAACGTCTGGTCGTTATTTCTCATTTTTAATGACCAAATTTTCCTTTCGTTTATTTTATTTTGGTCGTTATAAGCTACAACAAATTCATTGTTTATAATTGCTTTTAGCAGCAAAATTTTACCTTTATTAATTGTTGGTAAACATTCAATAACCCAAAATCTAATTATTACTATAAAACCTTATAAATAAATAAAAAAAAACCAAAATTTTTAAAGAAAATTATTATTCATCACATTACCAAAAGTACATCCATCAAAATTATGTGACATTTTATTTGTAACTTATTAAAACAAATAAAAAAGTATATGAGAAGTGAAATATTAATAAAAAAAACTCCTAGGTTTCTCTTGTGCTTTAACATGCTCCTTCACATTTCCTGTAGGCTGTAGTTTATACTTGGTTTGCAATTTCTTCATGCATGAGTTCTTCTCACTTCAAAAATTCCCAAGTTATTGACCTGTTAAAAGATTAAACTCATGTCAGTTCATAACAGATCAAGATTTTATAAACTATCCAAGTAATTTATTTGATAAGAGAACTTAATTGAATGGAATTTTCTACAGAAAAGTTGATCTCTTCCTACCTTAATAACTAAACTAAATCAGCAAAGGCAAAAAAGCATGCAAAAAAATTGTATTGGATTGCATAAAAAGAGAACAATTGAAATTTATATGGCAATGAAGAATAATGACAAGTTTTACACTACTATTCCAATGTCGATGTAATTGAAAGCGAAAACGGGATTGGCCATAACTACAGTTTTATTTCTTAAGCAAGAAAAAAATCTACAAGCTGCAGTAGCTACAATATTCACCTAAAAGAATTGAATAATCACTTCTACAAAACATAGAGCTGCAACTCAAAATGTTAAAAAATGCAACAACCTGCAATAAAGTTAGATAGTAACAAAGTATGTATAATTGGTCAACGCATTTTATCACGAAAAGTTACTCGCTTGTCTCCACAGACACTAAAGCAGTCAAATACATGAACAGAGACAACAAAAAAACTGCATATAAAGGTAGAAATTAGCCAAATACCAGATCTCAAGCATGTAAAAACTAGGTTGGAATAGCGTACTCTCCACATCACATTGACTACACATTAACAGGATCATGACGAGTAGCAAGGAGAAAAGAAAACATTGATAGTGGAAAGACAATGGGATAAAACAATACAAGAATAGAGTGAAATTGCAGCTTCATCATTTTTCTTATCTGAGAGTAAATGTACTACTTTTCCAACCAAAAATAATAACATCTTCAACCTTTTCAGCTTTTAATAGCTAAAACCTTTAGTATGACTGTTCAAAATTTCCAAAACAACAATGTACCTCAAATAGAATCTTCCAAAGAAGTCAAACATTAAACATAATCGCAATACATAAAATCTGCATTACTTTATGAGAAAATTACATATGACCCCGAAATGTCATATAGGAGTTGGATGATAATTGCAAGGTGGATAATACGTTTTAGAGTAGATTCAAGGGCTAGCAGTAACATTGAAATCGCTTATTTACAATATGTTGATGAAACTTTAGTTTTTTGAGATTTGAGGGTGATTTTCACTCTATTTGAGGCAATATCTGGGCTCCATATTAATTGGATCAAGAATTTTCTATCCCGTTAATAAGGCCCTGACACTGACAATTGGCTAATATCCTTGAAAGAAGGACAGGTTTGCTGTCAAATTTTTACCTTGGAAAGCCCCTCGGTGCCAGAAGCAACTTCCAAGATATCTGGAATGGAATCTTAGAGAAGTGTGAAAAAAAGTTGATTAACTAGAAGAGTCAATACTTATCACTGGATAGTAGACTAACCTTGATTAATAGTATGTTGGATACATACTAACTTATATGATGTCCATATTTTTTGTTCCAACAAACATGGTAGATATATATTTTTAATAGGAACTTCCTCTGACAAGGAAACTATGATATCAATTACCAGCAAGATACATTTTGTAAAATAAAAGTCTGATTATCGTAAAAAAAGACGGGATATGCGAATCAAAGACCTGATAACTCAAAACTATAGTCTTTTGATGAAATGTTTATAGAGGCTTGCCGCAAATAAACAATCTCTATGAAAGAAGGTATTACTCAAAAGCATCAAATGGATGCAAAATGGACAACCAAGCCAGTCATTACACCTTATGGAATCAGTCTATGGATAAAATTAACAAAAAGAATAAGAATAATAAATAACATAATCGCATATAGTAAAGTAGCATAGAAAATGAAAAAAATAAGAAGGGAAAAAGGTGATATGATTTTAACACACCATTTCTTTAAAGCAGGTCTTGGGAACATCAGCTAGGCATTTGGGCCTAACAAGGTTGTAAGTTTCTAGAGGAAGACAAATTCTTTATAGCACGCGCCCCAGTTAACTCCAAACACAAACCCCACAATCAATCCAAAACAGAGGGAAATTTAACAATCTACTGTGGTTCCTCCATTTCAAGAAGAAGAAATCAACACATACAGACGCAGATAAATAATCATTCAGGAGTTCCATCAAACACATAACTTTCAATCATTCTTGAAAGAAACAAATGACTTAAAAAAAATAAAATTAAATCAGGTCTCCCACACATTGCAACAACCATCAACTTCACCTATCTTATAAGAGAACACATTTGAGTTACAATCTACATAATTGTCACCATCTAGTTATGTAATTGCTTTTCACAACATTTTCTTACCTTACAACATAACCTTAGCACATTAAGCAAACAAACTAAATGTAATTAGAATAGGTTTTCTTCTCTTAAGCCCCTCTCCACCACTTTGAAAGTTCATCATGATAAAGAAATCAAACAACAATAACATACCTAGTGTAGTATCATAGATGGGGTCTTGGGAGGATAGTGTGTACGCAAACCTTAGAGGACATAGCAATAGTAGAGAAAGCATTACATAACATTGAGAAGATAAGGAACTGATAGAGAAACAATGTAAAACACAACTTTATAAACACATTGCATCTAGAAGCTGAACATTGTGAGAAACAACAAGTCATCAGATTGCATTATGAACCTTAACTTGGGTGATGGTGCTGGAATTATACCAACAGATTGCTCGATTTGATAAGATGAAAGATGAAGGTGAAGATTGTTAGCTCAACTGACAATTGCCAGTCAGTTGTCCTACTGCTACTAAATCTCCATTGTGCTCATTCATCTCAAGTTCGATTTGATAAGAAAGATGAAGGTGAAGATTGTTAGCTCAACTGACAATTGCCAGTAGGTTGTCTTACTGCTACTAAATCTCCATTGTGCTCATTCATCTCAAGTTTTATGATAATTAATTAGTTCTCTTACATAGATTTGGGATAACAAACAGTTTATCAATAAATAACTTCCTTAGGAGTGCATATTTTGGAGTATTAGGCGAACATGAATCAAATACGTAATAAATATGACAAGCTAAAAAAGAGAACAAATCCAGTTCTCAAAAATGGATTGTAGCTTGGATGCTCAACTTGATACCACAAATACGCTCATATCATTTACAAGATTCAAGTGTTCTTTCATGCTATACAGCAAATATGCTATATCATTTACAAGTTTCAAGTGTTATTTCAACTTGATACCACAAATATGCTATACCATTTAATAGTTTAAATTGACAGTCCGGTGTGATATTTTAGCTATTTACCCTATCAAACAAACTTCATTCATACTAGATTGGCTTTCTCCAGTCACTAAAAATACAAACTCAAAATAATTTATAATGCCAATCAACCAGTTCACATAAAATGGATGGAGAGTTACGTATTGTAGGCTCATGCTCAAATTAGCATAATCTACCCCTTAAGTACTTCCCCTAAATAGTTAGTAAAAATATGTTCACTGCATGATATCCCTCAAGGGAATGATAGTCAATGTAATTTATAGAATTTGTGTGGAAAGTATGCAGTAGCTAATAAAAATTGCCACAACTTCATCCAACAAAAACGTGTCCTCATACTTGTTCCAGTAGTTTAGCAAGTCAGTCTTGTCAAAAAGCTAGTCTACCAGTTCAAAACTTGAACACAACAAAATCGAAGCGTTTGGAATAGACTTATACTTTGTTTAATTAGAGTGAAAGAAAAATACATTGTCCAACCTCTCCCAGTTAAGGTAAATAGTAAAATCATTTAGTTTGCACACCCAAGCTAACACAGAAAAATGAAAACCAGCAGAACTAAATAAACTAACAAATGAGGCTAATCAAAGTTGTAAGGTTAAAAATAAAAATTCAAACAAAATGAAATGTCATATGAGATATAGAGAAAGGTCTATTAATTTATTACGAAATAGGAAAGTGATTCTAAACTCTTTTCATAATCAAATCAAAAAGGTGATTTTTGATACTTTACCGATATGCTTTCTATCATCTTAATAGGTTAATTATGAGAGTAATTCATTAATTTCTAGATCAACCTTTCAAGAATTAAGAACCTCTATAATTCCAATTATCAACACATCCAAACACAACTAGTTTTATATTTTTATGTAGTTTTTCAATAAATTTATTTTAAATTCTTAAAAAAAAAAAAAGGAATGAATATAACAAATCAACTAAAAAATAGACAAATTGATTTCAAAACAATCATGCATTTTTTAAACGGGATCAGAATAAAACCTGAACATACTTGATAGAATCACAACTCCAAAGTTGCTCGACCCTCTTCTTACAAGCTAGCAAAATCTCCCCAGCTTGAGCCGGAGAAAGATCACTCAAATTTACTGGATTAATCAGCAATTCAATAACAACATCGTGAAACCTGAATCCACTGACTGCTACATACCAAAAAAACTGAATTTTGGAAATTCAATTCTCTATTGGCTGTTGGATAGAGATTTTGAATAGCTCTGATTTTCCAATTGTTGGTGGAATCTTCTAGAATATGGAATATCTAAGGCGCACACTGTGGGTTCGATTTGGCCTTAAAGTATGCCGGTCAGTGCGTTCCCGCTGGCGAGAAAACTACTCACCTGTTGTGGATTGTGTCTTTCCAGATTTGAGGGCTCCGGTTTGGCGAAACTGCCGCTTTAATTTTAACATTGATTTGGAGTTCGATCTACTTTTGGGTGAGGATTTAATAGCATAAGGAGGATATAATCCTAAGTGACGACAAGTGACACTAGTTAACTGAAAAAATTCAAAGAAAAACCTACCATCACCCACCGAAATTAAGCAGTTTATGCTGGAAATTACACATCAATTTCTCCAAAATGTGAAACCATCATCGATACCTTCTCTTTTGTCTGCGCTTTGAAAAGCATATGAGGAACAACAAAAAGATGGCTATTTTATTTTCCAGATGTTATATCGTTGATGGTTCAAAGAGATGTTTTTTGAATTCTATCTCAATGATGGGGTGAAGCAATGACAAACCCTAGGAGTTTAAAGAATTTCACTTTTATTTTAGCTCAGAGGTTTATTTTTGGTTGAAAGAGAGCAATTTTGATTGGACGAATAACTTATAAACTCTGCTTAATTGATCATATATATATATATATATATATATATATATATATATAAAATAGAACCTTAGGCCCGCATATGTAGCGCTACCATAAATTAGAATTCTCTTTTAATTTATTTATCGGAAAAGGGCCTAAAATGCCCTTCAACTATCCGAATTGGAACAAATTTACCCTTCTTCTACCTTTCGGGCCCAAAATGCCCTTGACATCAACCTTTAGGCTCTATTTTGCCCTTATTTTTAACTGACTAAATAATAACATCAATTAACAAATTCATTTATGACGTGTCGCTATCCTAATAATTAATTAAACTAATTAAAAAAATCAAACCCACCCAAAAGACCCACCCATAACCCAAATCTCTTAACCCATTAATACCCAAACCTTTTAACCCAATATCCATTCCCAAAACTTTTAACCTAGAAAGAATTTTACGCTCATCTTCTTCAAATTTCATCTCTTCTTCCTCAATCAAAGCTCATAGGAACTCAATCGTTCTTGCCAACAATTTGAAGTTTTTGTTCTTCGTGCTGCTGCGGATTAATATCCTCACCCACTCAGGTAAGAATTTTTCTATTTTTAGTATTTTCAGTTACGATTTCGAACTCTAATGTTGTTATAATTTGATGTATATTTACATTTTTTATGTTGTTACATGTGGTATATGCTTGTTGTAGTTGTTTTTAGAAGATACATATGGTATAGTGAAATTGTGTTTAGTTTGGTTAATGTTCTTATGTTTAAGGAGTTGAATAATTCGTAAATTTCATTGTAATGTATTCCATCGTTAATAAAGTAAATTTGAACCACTTTTATTTTAGTTTTTGGACCAGCTTTAATGCTGTTTATCATCAAATTTTGGTCCAGTTTTTAATCTCATTATGGTGCACTTTCATTGCCTTTTTGCCTCCATTTTTTTTTTCACAGTTTTGATTTAGTTTTTGGTAGAATATAGGTGCAGGTTTGCTTCTATTTTGTTATAGTTTAGATACAATTTTGGTGTAGTTTTTTTACGCGATGGAAAAAAGATTGCCAAAATCAATACTCCTTGAATCCCTCAACTTCAAGTTAGTATTGCAGTGGAAATTGTATTAATTGATCGAATATTATCTTGAAATTTTTGAATAAGAAAAGAGGGAAGAAGAAAGAGGCTTGGGGTTAGGGGAGAAAGATTCAATCAATTTGTTTTTTAATGGGTCTTATAATTGGGTTTGGGTCATGTTCACTACAATGGGTGGGTAGGAGAAAATTAAATGGGTTGAGATTTAATTTATCCAGGTAAGAATTTTTCTATTTTTAGTATTTTCAGTTACGATTTCGAACTCTAATGTTGTCTAATGTTGTTATAATTTGATGTTTATTTACATTTTTATGTTGTTACATGTGGTATATGCTTGTTGTTGTTGTTTTTAGAAGATACATGCATTTTATGTTTTCGTTATTATCTCGATTTATTATCTTTTAATAATGTTGTCTCAAGCTGAAAGTTTTATCTTTTTCGGCATATATTTCGTGTTTTTTTCTATGTTTTCCATGCTTTCTTGTTTGTTAGGTATGTCTGATATGCAAAAGGTAATAATTTGTTAATTTCTTTTTCACTTTCTGATTTTTCTTTTGTATATAGTTGAACTACTTACTTGTTTTGTTGTTTATTGTTTCAGGGGTTGGTTGGTGCTGTTGGTCAGTTGCTTCCAAAAGCACATCATAGATGGTGTGTAAGGCACATAGAAGCCAATTGGGCCAAGACTTGGAGAGGTGTAGAGATGAAAAAATTATTATGGTAGTCTGCTTGGAGTACAGATGTAGAGGAATTTCAAGATCAATTAAAAATCATGGGCTCCATGTCTGAACAAGCTCCTGAAGATCTGTTATGGTACCCTGCACAACACTTGTGCAGGGCCTATTTTGACACAATTTGCAAGAATCAAGCATGTGAAATTAATTTTATTGAGTCATTCAACAAATGGATTTTGGAAGCAAGGTCAAAACCAATAATTAAGATGTTGGAAGCTATTAGAATCAAGGTATTATCTATGTTTATTCATAACTAGTTGATATAATATAATCTTAATGTGTTTATATATGTATACATAAATATTTCATTGCTATGCTATGTGTAGGTTATGAATAGGTTGAAAGATCTTGAAGAGGAGGGTCAAAAATGGACAAGAGATTTCAATCCATATGCTATGGATCTTTATAAGGATTACAAAATCATTGCACATGGTTGTCATGCTCAATCTAATGGAGACCTAGGTTATGAGGTGACTAAGGGTGTTGATAGACATGTTGTGAGTCTTGTTAGGAAGAAATGTACATGTAGAACATGGGATTTGACAGGAATACCATGTCCTCATGCCATTAAAGCTTTAGAACATGATAAAAAAAGAACCACTGAATGAGCTAAATTGGTGGTATTCAAAAGAGGCTTATATGTTGGTGTACCAACATAAAATTCAATTTCATAATAACTTTCATCTTTATTGTTGTGTAGTATTAACTCACTTGGTTGAAGACAAAGAGGGGTGGGAAGAAGTAGTTGCATTATGAAGTTGTTTTTTGTTTTCCAGTGTTATGTAATGGCATAATGAAATAGTTTGCTTTTTTGATGTTAATCTGTCTTAAACAAGTGACTGTTAAGTTTTTGTGGGTTCAAAATATATGACAATGCCATTACTATTTATCTATGTAGTTGTTGTTTTTGATAGGCTTAACAGATCTTATGAGTTGTGAATCCCCAATGATATTTCTTTTGAACTAGAGTGAGTTAATAATTTCTAGTGAGTGTTTCTTTAATTTTGGTTGTCTAATGAGTTGTACAAACGACGAAATGGCTAAGAGCATATTATACTGTTAACCTGCATTTGTGTAAAATTGAAAAGCAAACCATAATTTAGATGTTGTGATGAATTAATTGAAAGTCGTTATCACATTGTTCATAAAAAGCAAGTCTAAACAAAATATTACAACAAATATCATCAAGAATCTGGTATAGACAAAAGTGAAGAAGATATTGTATAGTATATATTGTGGTTGGCCTGTAATTGTCACCATAAAAAATTCACAAATAGAAAGTGATTTGTAATGTGTCTCAATCTTCTAAGTCAAGAAAGATAAGCATACATGATTAACGGTTCCATGCGGGTCATTTGCACTTTTGTCTCGATTACTTTTTTGGAGTGTATAAGTTTATATTTTCGTATCATAATATAAGTAAGTTATCTTGGAGTTTGATTTCTAAAGGAAAGAAACTACAAACTAGTTTGAACATCAACCCATTTGAAGTGTAAGAATTAGTACTCACTTGTTTATATAACATATTTTTCTTTGTAGTTTAATCTAAATTTGAAAATATTTAGCATTACACTTTTCTTTTGTATGTAAATGGTAAAAAATGCAGATTTCTATAAAAATGTAGATTGCTAAATAGTAAAAATGTAGATTGCTAACATTAACAAGATTGCTAACAACTTTTCCATTACAATCAAGAGATCAACAAGATTGCTAACAACTTTCAACAAGCAAAACACGATGACATTACAACAAAATACTAACGACTACACCACTAGAACAGAGCTACACCAAATTTGTAACCTAAAGATTGCTAACATTACATCAAAATACTAACGACTACACCACACTACTAGAACAGAGCTACACCAAACTACTAACGACTAGACACTACTAGAACAGAGCTACACCAAACTACTAAGGACTACACATTACAAACGATCCAAGAAAAGAAGTTCAAACATAGCTACAACACACTGCATCAACTTGGCAGCTACAAAACCAACAATAATACCCCAAGAGATCGAAGCAAGCTTATCAATTAAAGCCCTTTCAACTCCCACTTTGGTTTATTATCATCCAAGTTCTTCAAATTAGTACATTCAATTCAATCCTCCAAATTTGAATTTTCAAAAAAGTCTTATCATTCAAGTTAGAACCAATGTTTGCTTTATGAATTTCAATGCCACCCATTTCCTTTAGGATCTTCTTCAATCGATTTCTTTCCTTCCGACTTGAATCTAATTCAATCTTTTGATTGTGAATCATCAATGACACATGACTTAGAATTTTACTATCGATCCAATCCAATAACCACAAGATAATGAGCCAGGACGACATTGAAACAACACAAAATTTAACAAACTCATGAAGAAAATAATTTCCAAAAGAGCTCCAAGAACTGATGAAGTTTGGGGGAAATGTTTAGGTTTTGTTTAAAGAAATGGGTAATGGGTGATTTATTTGGATGGGTTGGGTATTTTGAAAGATGGGTCGGGTGGATCTAGGTGGATAGGGTGGTTTGGGTCAAACAAATAAGGATTCAATTAATTAAATTTCCAACCAATTACAACATGCCACGTAATAAATGAAATAATTAAATATATGGACTAAGTAGTCCGTTAGTCTAAAGGGCAAAATAGGTCCCTAAAGGTTAACCCCAAGGATATTTTGAGGCCACAATAATTTTTGTACCAATTTCGATACTATAAGGGTATTTTAGACCCTTCACCGTTAATTTATTTCCAAAAATAGTCTTCTCTTTTTTTGAAAAGTTGGGACATTTAATAATGAGTTGCGACTTTAATGAAGAGTTACGACTTTTATGAAAAGTTGTGACTTTTATGAAAAGTTGTGATTTTCATGAAAACTTGCGACTTTAATGAAGAGTTGTGACTTTTATGAAAAATTGTGACTTTTATGAAAGGTTATGACCTTTCTGAAGGGTTGCAACTTTTTCAAATAGTTGTAACTTTTCCCATAAGGTACAATAAATATTTGTTCACACTATCCTTTGTTGTTTATAAATTGAGGGAATTCCTTTCATTTTAAAACAACAAAAATTTTGAACTTCTTCTTCTTCTTCACAATTAAATATTTATGTACTTTACTCCAGTTGAGTAGCTCACTAACACCACTGCTTATGTTACAAATCTTGATATGTATTTTAACAGTCATTAATTTATGATTATGCTATTAAGGATAAATGATAAGATGTAATAGTTTTCATTTTCCTTTACATTATTAATGTTTGTTGCTACGTAATCTTGTATGTAAGATAATATTGTGTTTTAGTTTTAATGACTGATAGGTTTTAAGTAATATTTTATAAATTCCGTGATGTTAAATTCCCGCGCAAAGCGCGAGTAATTTTACTAGTTAATTAATAACATCAATAACTTGAAATTGTAGGTTTTACTGACCAAATATTTTCCCCTCGCTATTTGCTACTATAAAAATTGAGATTAACGATGGAAAAATTTGTCTGACGCTATATTTGTAATTATAGCGACCATATTCTTGTCCCTTCGTTAAGAAATGGTCGCTAAAAGCTATATTTATTGTAGTGGAGAGTGAGCCAATCCATGAGACGGGGTTGCAGTTTAAGGAGTTAGGCTTTAGTGCCCTACTCATGGACTTCCAGATAAGGTGTTGCTGGAAATTTTCTATAGAAGTCTTGATTTGGTAAACAGAGGAGTGGTTGACCAACTTTCTCCGGGTGGAATAATGCGATAACCCTACGCAATAGCGTCCCAACTCCTTGACCAAGAGAAATAGGGCATTGCAAAGTCGCAGAGGTCAAGGCTCTCCTCTCACTTGTAAATTGACAAAAGAACTGATCATAAAAGTTTGAGAGATCAGAAATTTGCCAAAATTATGACCGAGCTAGATACCTTAGCCAAAAATGTCATGGAATTTCAAGCGCCATACAATAAGGAGGTAAATATCTTAGCCAATCAAGGAGGAAATTATCATGCAAAATCCTCAAGGCTGGGAGACAACAAAGGATGGAATAGAGAAGGGGGAGAAGGATAGGTATGTTCCTCCTCATGAGTGTCAACAACCCAAGAACTCTAAGGGCAACTGGACAGATAATATGCTCACGCATTCTCAGCAAAGTCGAAGAGTCAAATGCATTTTCTAAAATTGTGTTATTGTGTGTTGGGCCTGTGTTGGAATTGTATTTGATGTGTTGGTTTGAGTGTTTTAGTTTTGAAATTGTACCTATTTGCTTTAAATGTTGATTTCTTTAGTTTTATGCATTTAAATTGATCTTAAAGTGTTGGGTTGAGGTTAATTTATGTTAGGTCTAGTTGGGTGAAGTCTTAGTAACCCTCAATTGCTCTAAATGACATACTTTGCCCAATTATGGAGCGTTTGACGTCATTCTTAAGGGAAAAAGTCGTAAAATAGCCAATTTTGGCCAAACCGAGGGAAGTCTGAGTACCCCGGAGGCATGGGTTGATTGGGTCTGGTCCTAAGTGCATAATTGTGTAGTTTGATTTTGTTTTCAGGGGTTGCGGGCTTGATTTTTGGAAATGGGGCTAAAATTTGGCACGTTGGGCAGTTTGGCGAGCTGGGTCGAGCTCGCCGAATCGTTTGGCGATTCGCCAACGTCCCTCTTTGATCTCCTTTAATTGCTTAAATTTGCTATTTATGTAAATTTTGGCGAGATGCATGTGCTCGCTGAGTTCACTTGGCGACTCGCTGAATGGTCTTTTTGATCGCCCTTTCTGCACCCCTAACCCCTAAAAGCATGTTGTAAAATTCGGTGGGCTAGTCTGAACTCGCCGGGTGGTATCGGCGATTCGCCGAACGGCCCTGCATATCGCCGACCTGTCATTTTTTTGAAAATATTTTAGGCTAGTCCTTTTTGCAAGCCCGATCTGGCTCGCCAAATTGACTCGGTGACTCGCCGATTGGTTCGGCGAGTTTATCTGCAACTTTAATTCTGCACATTTCTTGAAATTTTTCTAACTCTTTTTGATGTGTTTTGTAGATATGGCGAGGACTAACTGGGACGAAAGTGGAATGCCGCCTCACAAACAAGCACGGGGAATCATAATCAATGAGCGAGATGTTGCTTCCTTCAAAAAAGGCAAAAAGCACCTCCAAAGGGAGGCAAGGGAAAGGGCAAAGCACTCGAAACAGAGAGATTGGAGCACAACTCCTGCAGTGATGGGGATTCTTTTACTTCTCATGTCTCACTCTTCGATCCTGATGATGACCAACCACTACAGTCCCGGCAAACAGAGATTTGTGCAAGGTCTCGCAAAGATCTGTCTAGGATCCCAAAGTCTACCCCTCCTGATACTGATACAATGCCAGCTCTGGTACAAACGGTGGTTCCGCTACCACCAGTTCAAGTTCCTCCTCCCCGGCTACTCAACAAGCTAAAGACCGAGAGATTGAGAACCATTCTTGAAGAGAAGAGATTGTCCACGGATGCTGTGGTGGACAGGTACCCTCTTTTGTGGGACATACTCCAGTACCACCGTTTCGATATACTCACCATGACCCGTGGCCCATATATTCATAATACGCTCAAATTACACCTCCCTAAAGAAGTAAGCGATCGTTGTCAAATAAAGAACCAAACTTGTAGGTTGGAGTCGATCCCATGAGGAATATGGTTTAGACTTAAACTTAACTCACTATTATATTCGTTTAGTCAACTTATTTCTGAGACAAGTAAGTAAGGGGGGAGGGGTTTGTGAAACAAATAACTGATGGTTGTTAAGTAACAAGTGAGCAAGATTCTAACTTTGTTGTTATCAATGAGAGAGAGAAACTAGGGTATATGTGTTCCCCATAAGCTCTTAACGCCGTAATCCTAATAATAGTAATCATTTCCTAGTGTATCACATGCAAAGTTGTAAGATATGTATCCCTAAGTGATTGGTCCTCCAAATAGGGAATTTCACTTTGCACCTTGGTCCGGCTACGTATGTATAATTTACTAACCCTTACCTTTACCTCAGATTAGACATCACATCAATGTATGACTTAGTTTTCACTCTCGCAACAATTGACATTTGACTATTAGATAGTATCACACTAAATCTTTTTCATAATTCTTTTCTTATTAACTACCTCCTTGGTTCGGCAAGTAGTAACAAGGAGAGTTCTAACCCGTGCACTCATTAAAAAGACTTTTAATCGAAAGAATTATCAATGCATACACCAACTTTATTCAATAATTACTTAGTTATTATTCATACGTTGTTAATCTTTCATGGTTCCCACAACCCTAGTTATGGATTTAGCTACTCATGCTTGAAAGAACACAATTCATATTTTTAGAAGAAGAATTCATGAACTTACGTATTGAGTAGAAGAAACTCGTAATCTCCAATTGAAATTCAAAGCAAAAATCTTATAAACTGAAATACGAAAATCAAATTGCTAAAGTTTGCAAGTTAATTCCCAAGAAAAATATTAAGAACTAAAAGTAAAAAATAATGTGGTTTACATACCCTATTTATAGAAAAGCATGTCCTAAACAAAAAGGAAACAAAATAAGGAAATAAACTTTCTAGACGAGGCTTCAATCGACGACTTTGACCTACGGACCTTGGGTCGACCTACGATCCGTATGTCCCCTCCGTTGGTCAACACTTAGACTTCTTCTTGTAGAGGTTGGAACCTTCACTCTCAGATACAATTGACAGACGTACATAACGGAGCGTAGGTTGACATACGGTGCATGGGTCCTCTTCTGTGGCTTCATACTTAGGAATTTCATCAGGTACTGGAACTTCAACTTCTCTGAATCATTTGACAGATGTGCAGGACGGCCCATAGGTCGACCTACGATCCTTCACTTGCATCCGTAGTTCTACACTTGGTCAGACATCCCTGATGCTCCATCTATATCACCCATTTACAGACCGTGACTAGACCTACGGTATGTAGGTCACCTCCATGGGTGGCTCCTTCTTTAAATTTTCAGCTGTCATCTCACACTTCCACGTCCAAGCCTATTTCTTGCAAATATGACAAAAAAAAAATTAATTCCTACTACAATATAGCCATAGACACACACAACTCTTAAGTGAAATGTATCAAAAATAACATAAAATCACGGTATATCAACACCCTTAACTTAAACTCATTGTTTTTCCTGAAGCGACGCACTAAACTCTTAAGACACTTCTATAGAAGCAGATATACAAACTCTGCAATCACATGGCTATTTTAACCCATTCCATCTTCTTAGTGCAAATCCTTTTTATCAGACTCAACAAGTTAACCCATGCGGATCAAGATATGACAAAGATCGACTAATAGACACCATAACATACACTTTTTCACAATCACCAAGGTACCAACTTTCAGACAATGTAACTAGTGCCGTCACTTCAAACAAAATCCTTTTCACACATAAGATATGAATTTTGAGTTTTAGGATTCATTGAACACTCACACTCAGTAGTGATTTCAAGTACATTTAGTGCTCAATACCATAGGCTTTCCCTTATTTTCACTGCTTAGACTCGCCAAACTAGTAGCTAGGATCACTATAAGACTTTCTTAGCTTGTAACGTAGGCTCAGGGCCAGGTGTGGTACATTTGGTACTTTTTAGTTACTTTCTGCCCTCCTTGACATTATATTGGCTTTTTACCTCTTGTCTCGACCTATTTATGGCATCCTTTCATTTTACTTTCATTCCCTAAACTCTTTTCAACATTGATGTGACTTTTGACTTTGTGTCTCTTATTTTTCACTTTCTTCTTTTTTTCTTTCACTTTATTTTTCTTTATTTTTTTCTGCACTTTTATTTATCATCTTTTTGCTTCTTTTGCACAAAGTCACACCCTCTTCTATCGTTTCTTCTTCTCTTTTCAACACTACACTCTTTTCATACCCTTTTTTCTTTCGGTTTCCTTTTTCATAACAACCCTTAACTTACGGATTTTGCATTAGTTGAGGTGCACAATATCCAATGTTGGACCAAGACAAAGATCAAGGTAGCTTTTGACTTAGCCACCCTCAGCATAGGCTTTTGGCCTAAGTTAAGGTGCACATGTCCAAGGAGGGACCGAGGCTAAGACAATAATTTAAGGGAAGGTAAGTTAGGTGAATCAAAAGAAATAGTCTATTTAAGGCTATTTGGGTCGAAGGGAACATTGATTTCATTCGGTCGGATCATTTTAGGCTTAAGTGGACTAATTTGAACAAGGGCCTGTGATCACTTCCCAACTTCTAGCCTAGATCATCTTAGCAGGACAAACGTGGAAAGTTCTAGATTGGCACATGCTGTCTGAACATTCAACTTTTCTCACACACTTGTGGCACATTGCTTCATTACCAGATTATCACTCTTGGCACATTGTTTAATTATCAGATTACCTAGTTAAAGTTTTAGCTTAAGTCATGAGGTCACATTGGTTCCTTATCATGTCACATTGAGATCTAACACATTCAACTCATCAAGACTATCGATCTAGCACATTTCAACATTTTTGGACAAGGATCATTTTTTTCATGCTTTTTATGTCATCATGCTTTCATTTTTCTACTTACTCCTACACATACATTCCTAAATATGTCGGTTCAACAGAAATTAAAACAGTCTCTTAGGGAAAAAAAACACGGGCAAGAAAACCCTAAGAGAGAATTATGAGTTGTGTTACTTAGACTTAACCCTATCACTCACAATCCATTTGCCCCACCCCAACAAAATAAAGTGTGATTTTCCCCAATGCACAAAAAGTAAAAGTTAAAGAATCGGGTGAAGCAAACCTATGGTGCATATGCGCCGAAGACCACTCAAGCAGCAGGTGGGTTCGATTTCTCAGAGCTCGTTGGATCAACACATGGAGCACCATCAGTAGCACTCCTATATACTCTCTCAGAACCCTCATTAGTGCTATCATCAACTCTCAAGGCACCATCAGTAATGCTTATGATGCTAGAGGCACCTACACCTATCTCCCTAGCTTGCTACTGCCTCATCTCCTCATCAACTATGGATGCCCGCATAGCCACCTCAGTCTGCTAGCGCTCCCTCTTCCATACTCTCTCAGCCTTAGTATCATCAAAATTATGATTGAAGCGGGGGCGCATCCCAGCATGACTATAAGAATCTGGTGGCGGCATACCCTCTACGAAAAAGGCACTCAACACCGTATCATCAACTGGTGCCGTGAGGGCAAACTTGGGCTCAATATATCGGGGAGCAAGAAGTCTAATGATATCAGCACAGAGGCTCTCTATCTCCTTCTGGAGAGTGGTCACATTAACAGTCGGGATCGACCTCTGTAGGACTCTCAACTCAAAGGCATCCAGGTACTTGTGAACGACATGAACCTTCTGGTCCATCATGTGCTCCACCCGCTGCTCCATCATAGCCTTAGACTCTTTTATCACATGCTGCATGCAAGGTTTCACATGTTGAAACAGTGTAGCCATTTGAACCTCCAGCTTCTAGACACAATCTAGAGGCACGACAACAAACCTTGAGGAGGGAGTGGCTCTGGAGGAGCTAGGGGCCTGCCTGGTAGCCAAAGATGGGAAAGTCGGTGCATCCTATATAGTGGCTAGAGGGGGTAAGATAATCACCCTGCATCTGTTACAAGGTCACCTCCTAGTAGTGGCACCTCAACTTGCGGCTCTCTGCGAGGTGCACCTACATTGGCCTCATCTCGAATCAGGCTGATATTTTGGGTCTTGGTCACTTGAAGCAACCAGTCACAATGCCAAACTGATACTCTAATATCCCTACAATGCTGAAAGATGAGGAATGGGAAAGGCAAGATTGTTTTGGCCTTGAAGGCCCTCTCATAGATCTTTGCAATCAGCATGTGGGCAAAGTACCAACAAGGGCTATAACCATAATTGCTCGGTCCTGTGTGAGAACATTATCTACCTGAGTAAGGGACACCCACTTCTGCACCAGTAACCAGAAGAATTTGGCCACAAACATCAGGATGGCCTTTTAGATACCCAAGCTCGGGGTGTGGACCCACTTGACATGCTCTTTATCTATCGTAAAATAACGGGCTAACTAGCGGAAAAGAGACTCCCTTTGTTCGGCATTCCTCTGAAATGCCCCACTCCAAATAAGGTCCACGTGATAGTTAAACTCAACCATGTTGATTGGCAGATATGGCCTGGACTGTAGAGGAACCTGCGGAGAGTGGTCTCAGATATATCAACTGAAAACCTGTGCACTAGTGTAGCCGTGAGTGGAGGATGGGTGGCATGCTTGGCCTGTCTATCAATTGATCCTCTGAGGGTGGCAGCGTAGAAATCATAGAACTCCCTAATTATCTCCTCACTGAAGGACCCTAAGCTATGGGCCATCCATTCACACCTATTCCTCTGAAATAGAGTGTGGATGAAGGGTGTAGTGTGGAGGCTACCTGTGAGAATCCGGCACTCATCGGTGACAAGTCGAGCCATTTTCTCTTTCTTATTTAGAATGTGGGAGTCTCTGTATATCTAATATTGGTCACTTACACACCATCCATTGGGCTTCTCAACAACTGTTGTAGGATCAGTATTTTGGGGCACTGGAATATCACCCTCACTATTAGCCTCAGAGGATGAGGTGGTGATGCCATTAGACCTGGAGCCAGAGTCGGATACAGACTTAAAGCTAGCCGGTGAACCGATTGGTGTATCCCTTTATCAGATTAGGGGGCAGTGTCCACGTAGTCTTGCACTTGCTGGGCTTGGTTTCGTGTAGTATGTGGTGCAGTGGGAGGTGTCTTGGTAGGAGGTAGGACATAATCCCCATCAGTTTCCACATCAGTTTCCTCATCGATTAGCTGAAAGGACGGTGCCACCAATTTCTATTTTCCCTTTGTGGCGTAAGTTAGAGTTTTCTTGGGGACCATAGTACCAGTAGAAGCTTAGTTAGTACCAAAATAAGCAATAACATACTTGGGAAAATTTTTAGGACAAGAAATGAATCAAAATGAAAAACTAAAAAATTTCTGGGTAGTAGCTAAACTGCTGACCCACGGTGGATACCTACGGTCCGTAGGTCCCCTCCATAGGTCAGAGTACCCAAAAGTTGGGTCTCTGATCGACGGAATGTAGTCCACCTTTGTGGTTCCACACTTAGTGACTATTTCATGTGTAACATACCCACGGACCCGACCTACGGTTCGAGGTTGTCTTACTGCCCGTGGACGGGGTCTCGTGGGCAGGTCTGTGTCAGGTTTCAGACATGCCTCATTTTGTACTCATTATTCCTACAAATCAATTGATCAACCTGGTCTAATCATGCATTTCAACACAATATATGGTAGTTTTTCACACTTAGGTTTTCGATTACTCACAATTTGACTTTTTAATACAGCGAACTAGGAACCCTAAGTGAAGACCTCTAGTTATACCCTTCTACTCTGAGTCAGTTAGTTTTAATAAGCTACACACTCACATACCATCATACCAAGGGCTATTCTAGCATAAAATTCAACATTTAACTCTAAAGTTAACAATCCTAACAACCCAATGTCAAGTTCTAACTTCATGACTTCATAATACAACAATGAACAGTGAATTCAAAGTTAGGGTGAAGTCGTTTACCTTCCAAGCAATTGATGTGGGTGGTTGTGTGTGCAATAAACTTCTAGACCCTTTGACAAGCCTTTGACACTGAGCCTAGACTATGGAATCTCTAGGAAATGGAGAGAAGGTATTTGGAACAGAGATGAAGGATATGGGAATTTCGGGAAGTGAATGGGGAATGATCTGTGCGATATGGGAGTTAAATGTAGTGATTGTAGGAGAGGAAAGGATTAAAAATGGTTGGGAGGGAGTTTTGAATGTAGGAACTGAACTAAAAATGGGGGGTTTTATTTTATAAGGTGTTTGGGTCAGGTTGGGTCAGGCAAACCCTAGGTTTTTGACCCATGAAACCCTATCTACAGTCCATGGGTTGACCTACGAACCGTAGGTCCGGTCTGTAGGTTACTCTTAACACTTAGGGCTCGTTTGGTGTGAGGGATAAGAATAAATAATCCTGGGATAAAAAAAAGTCCTGGGATAAAATTTAGATGTCTTGTTTGGTTGGCATGTTTGGGATAACTTATCCCACCATTTATAACATAGTGATGGGATAAGTTATACCATATACATCGTGGAATAAGTTATCCCAGGATAGTTAACCCTGGGATAACTAGTTCCCAATCAAACGACCCCTTAGAGTTTTAGAAAACTTACATGGGGATATCGAATGCAATTCACATTCCATGGATGGACCCACAAACCGTCAATGGGGTTTGTAGACCTCTGCACAACTTTTTCCACACATTCAACTTTTAATCCTTGCACACGTAGCAACCATTAGGACTTTCTTTTTACATTTTCTAGACACTTTTTAGACATAGACCCTATTGTATATCTAGCCAACACTAATATAAATATAAAACACATATCTAAATAATTAGAAAAATTCAAATAAATAAAGAAAACTCCTAAATTGAAAAGAAAAACCTATAGTTGGCAAGATTGTACATCTTGGGTTGCCTCCCGTGTAGTGCTAGATTTAACGTCTTGACACGATGCAGACGCCTTGATTACTCAGACTTCATCAAGGTAATAGGCCTCAATCACTTCTTGCACACTTTCCAACTTCCCCTTGTAGACTTTGATCGTTTGCCGTTCACCTTGAACCTTATTACCTCCTTGTTCTTTAGCTCCACCATTCCATGTGGAAACACTTGAGTGACTATGAATGGCCTGGTCCACTTGGACTTGAGATTGCCAGGAAACAATTGCAACCTTGAGTTGAATAGAAGCACCAGATCACCCACGACAAATTCACGCTTTTTAATCTTTTGATCATGATACTTCTTCATCTTCTCCTTGTACAAGGCTGAACTTTCATAAGCTTTTAGGCGAAACTCATCAACCATATTCATGTATTTCACTCTTTGACTCGATGTAGCGCCCCAATCCAAATTCAACTTCTTTAGCACCCATATAACCTTATGCTCTTGCTCTACCGACAAATGACAAGACTTCCCATATACAAGTTGGTAGGGGGATATACCGATGGGAGTTTTGAATGCGGTGCGATAGGTCTATAAAGCATCATCAAGCCTCCTTGACCAATCAGTTCTATATGAATTCATAGTCTTTGAAAGGATTTGCTTTATCTCTTTGTTGGAAACTTCAACTTGCCCACTAGACTGCAGATGGTAAGGAGTGGTGACATTGTGACGGACTCCATATTTCTCTAGCAACGCCTTGAACAACTTATTACAAAAATTGGAACCTCATCGCTGATAATCTCCCTAGGGGTACCAAATCTGGAGAAGATACGATTTTTCAGGAATGCAGTGACACTTTTCCCTTCATTGTTTGAAAGCGCAATTGCTTCAACCTATTTCGACACATAATCAACTGCAACAAAAATATACTTCATCCCATGTGCACTCAAAAATGGACCCATAAAGTCAAGGCCCCATACATCAAACAACTTAATCACCAATATCGGATTGATAGGAAACTCTTGCCTCTTTGAAATTCCTCCTTCTCTTTGGTAACGATCACAAGACTTGGCGAAATCATGAGCATCTTGGCGGATGGTAGGCCAATAATACCCACACTGCAAGATTTTACGCGCAATCCAAATACCACTAGGATGCCCACCAACAGGTGAAGAATGACACGCCTCTAGTATACTCATCATCTTAACCTCGGGCAAACAGTGACGATAATCCCATCAGCACAAATACAGAACAAATAAGGCTCCCGAAAGAACTTCGTCACATCACGCATAAACTTTTTCCTTTAGTGAAAAGACAAATCTGATGGAACTAGATCACTTGCCAAATAGTTAACAAAGTCTGTGAACCAAGGAATAAGATCATGAGAAGCAATCAATACTTGTTCGTCTGGAAAATCATCATTAATTTCAGCCCCGTCTCCTAGCTTGAGCATAGCTTCCTCCTCTAATCTGGACAAATGATCGGCAACTTGATTTTCTGTCCTCATTCTATCTTTCACCTAAAAATCGAATTCTTGTAGTAACATTACTCATCTAATCAACCTTGGTTTTGCATCCTTCTTAGCCATTAGATACATCTATGAAGAATGGTTAGTATGCACTATGACCTTAGTAACAAGCAAGTAGGATCAAAATTTCTCTAATGCCAAAACCACAGCAAGAAGTTCTTATTCCATCACCATGTAGTTCTTTTGAGTCATATTCAAAGCTTTGCTTGCATAGTAAATAGGATGGAGAATCTTCTCTCGTCTCTATCCCAATACCACACCAAGCGCCACTCCACTCGCATCACACATCACGTCAAACGGTTGTCCCTAATTCGGTGAAATAATAATAGGTGCAAAAACTAGCTTTGCTTTCAACTCTCCAAATGCTCTGAGACAAGCATTATCAAAATCAAACTTACACTACTTTTTGTGCAATTTGCATAATGGGTGTGCAATTATGGAGAAATCCTTGATGAACTTCCTATTAAAGCCTGCATGCCTAAGAAAACTGATGACACCTTTAATAGAGATAGGTGGTGGAAGCTTTTATATTACCTCGACTTTAGCTCTATCAACCTCAATACCCTTCTCAAAAATTCGATGACCCAAAACTATTCCCTCTTTCACCATGAAGTTGCACTTTTCCCAATTGAGCACAAGATTGCACTCTTCACACCATTTGAGTACCTCGGCCAAATGATCCAAACAACCATCAAATGAGTCACCTAATATTTCATAAATTTTACATATCCAGGCATTTGCTCCAAAGCTTCTATTAATGGAACATTGATGGAAAGCTCTTTCAACATAGTAATAAACCTACGGTATTTTCCTTCTTCATTCTTCTTTACCAACCTCTGTGGGAATGGATGTGGAGGTCTAGGCGTAGGAACAACTTTTCAGGTTATCTCCGCTTCCTTCTCTATAGCTTTCTTGGACTCTACAGTAACCTAAATCTCTTCATCATCTTTTTCAACCACAATTTCAACCTCAAACGACATATGTGGATCAATGGTCTGTTTACCCCCTCGAGTAGTAACAGTCATATAATGCCCATCATTCTTCAGATTCTGGATGGTATTGCTAGGAAGTGTACCAGGCTGACGTGGGTTTATCGTAATGGACAACTGATTTATCTGCTGCTGTAGTTGCTTGATCGACACTACATGGGCATCAAATTTTTGACCAATTCTAGACAAGTTGTTTCACATATCTTTCACATTCTCATCAGTCGTGCCAAACCTCTTCACTATCTTATGCATCATATCCTCAATAAGTGACATACTACCCCTAGCTTCCCTATTGCCATATTCTGGATTTGCAGGTGGAACATAAGGCTTAACTCTCTAGTTTTTGTTGCTATAGTTGTTCTAGTTGTAGTTGTCCTCACGATTGTAGTTCCCATCCCAGACATAATGACCCTCTCGATTGTAGCTACCATAGTTCCAACTTTGGTTTTATTAACCTTGGCGCCAATTGTCCGAATTGGAACCTTATGCGTTGGCTCGAAAATCCCCCGTCTGATCATTCACCAAATAAGCATCCTCCTCATAGTAACATTCCTGCACCGGTGATGGTGGTGTCCTAGTTAAGTAATTTACCGTATTCATCTTTTCTACACCTCCACAAACATGCTTTAGTACCAACCCAAGTTCTATCTTCATCTGAGCTATCTGCTCTCGAATATCATCGACAGATTGACTAGGTACAACTTGAACTGGAAAAGTGTTTCGTCCAGTGTATGACTTTCTAGTGCTCTATGCTTTGTTATTTTGAGAAATCTTCTCCAATTTCTCTGTGCTCTCCTCAAAAGTGCACTCACCATATGATCCTCCAGCAATAGTATCTTGACCTCTGTAGAAATACTCCTTCTATGAGTCATCATCAATGCGGTGATTCGGAACACTTATTATGAATGTAGTGAACCTATCCCACAAACTACTCACAGACTCTCTAGGTAGTGCCACGAAGTTGTTGAGTTTATCTTTATGGTTCCGCTTCTTAGACAATGGAAAGTACTTAGCCATGAACACCTTGTGCAATTGGTGTGTGAATTGAGTTTTACGAAGCTTTGAAAACCATACCGCAGCATCTCTATTCAGTGATAGAGGGAAGAATCTCAACCCTATGACATTCATGTCTAACTCTAGTTGACCCACACAACTCTTGAAAACACTGTTCAACTTGGTCATGTGCCTATGCGGATCTTCCAAAGTCATACCAGAGAACAAACCCGTTGTTGTAATCATCAGCATCAAACTGCTAGTCACCATGAATGTATTCCCTAAAGGTGGAGGAGAATGAACAATAGGTCCTTCAGATTCTACGATTTTGAAGTCAACCCTGTAATTATCACGCAATCTTGGTTCAGATGGGTTTTGCACCCTCAAAACATCTCTAAGTATATTATCACCCTGAACCTGAGCATTCTCATTATTAACTTGTTCCTCAGGCTCCTCTATAACTGGATTACTACGGATGCCTTGATTATTCATCTTTCTCAAAGTTTTGCTCAACTTGGATCATATGGGGTCAATGGTTCGCCTTGACTCCGTGTACTTGGCATACGCTAGAGTGGAAACCTAAAGAAAAGAAAACAAAAAAAAAATGTAAAATTAGGGAATAATTGACTAAAGTTCAATAATGTAGTTAAAATCAATCTAAAAGCCTTATTCCCTAGTATCGGCACCAAAATTTGATGCACTTAAGTTACACCTCCCTAAATAAGTATAAGTAATCGTTGTCAAATAAAGAACCTAACTTATAGGTTGGGGTTGATCCCACGAGGAATATGGTTTAGACTTAAACTTAACTCACTATTATATTCATTTAGTCAACTTATTTTTGAGACAAGTAAGTAAAAGAGGGGGGGGGGGGGGTTTGTGAAGCAAATAACTGATGGTTCTTAAGCAACAAGTGAGCAAGATTTGAACTTTGTTGTTATCAATGAGAGAGAGAAACTAGGGTGTATCTGTTCCCCATAAGATCTTAACACGGTAATCCTAATAATAGTAATCAATTCCTAGTGTGTCACATGCAAAGTGGTAAGATATGTATCCCTAAGTGATTAGTCCCCCAAATAGGGAATTACACTCTACACCTTGGTCCGGCTACGTGTGTATAATTTACTAACCCTTACCTTTACCTCAAATTAAACATCACATCAATGTACGACTTAGTTTTCACCCTCGCACCAATTGACATTAGACAATTAGATAGTATCACACTAAATATCTGTTAATAATCTTTTCTTATTAACTACCTCCTTGGTCCGACAAGTAGCAACAAGGCGAGCTCTAAAGCGTGCACTCATTAAAAAGGCTTTTAATTGAAAGAATTATCAATGCATGCATCAACACTATTCAGGAATTACTTAGTTATTATTCATATGTTGTTAATCACTCATGGTTCCCACAACCCTAGTTGTGGATTTAGCCGCTCATGCTTGAAAGAACACAATTAATATTTTTAGAAGAAGAATTCATGAACTTACGTATTGAGTAGAAGAAACCCGTAATCTCCAATTGAAATTCAAAGCAAAAATCTTATAAACCGAAATCTGGAAATCAAATTGCTAAAATTTGCAAGTTAATTCCCAAGAAAAATATCAAGAACTAAAAGTAAACAGTAATGTCTAACCCCCAAAAAAGAGGTTTACATACATTATTTATAGAAAAACATGTCCTAAACAAAAACGAAACAAAATAAGGAAATAAAATTTCTGGACGGGGCTTCAATCGATGACTTCGACCTACGGACTGTAGGTCGACCTACGGTCCATAGGTCCCCTCTGTTGGTCAACACTTAGACTTTTTATTACAGAGGCTAGAACCTTCACTCTCAAATACAATCAACGGAGGTGCAGAACGGACCGTAGGTTAACCTACGATCTGTGGATCCTCTTTCGTGGCTCCATACTTAGGAATTTCATCAGGTAGTAGAACTTCAACTTCTCTAAATCATTCGACGGATATGCAGGATGGCCCGTAGGTCGACTTATGATCCGTTATTTGCATCTATAATTCTAAACTTTGTCAGACTTCCCTGATGCTCCATCTATACCACCCATCTACGAACCGTGACTGGACTTACAGTCTATAGGTCACCTCTGTGGGTGGCTCCTTCTATATCTTTTCATTTGTCATCTCACACTTTCACGTCCAAGCCTATTTCCTACAAATATGATACAAAAATAGTAATTCCTACTAAAATATGGCCCTAGACACACACAACTCTTAAGTCAAATGTATCAAAAATATCGTAAACTCATTGTATATCAATTCCCAACTGGGTACGAGAGTTATATGCAGTGTAGGGTGATCTATTAGCCTAAGGGAAGAAGAAGGTTGATGCCTTCAGACTGGTGGAGTCTGTAATGGTTCAAGGGAAAACAGTGGGATGCAACATCGAGCATATCAATGCTTCACTTGATAGAGATACAGGGTTTGATCATGATTACGGGGGCATGAATACAACACAGACTCTGGATGACCTAAAGGGCTAGCTTGCTCTCCTAATTTCTGACACCACCCCAAGGTGGATTGAGGCTGGAGCCCCGATTGAGAAGAAGGACTTGAATATAGCAGCCCAGTATTGGTTCGGGTTCATCAGCAACTTGATTATTCCTTCAAAGAACGAGTCCATTCTCTGCCTCCCAAAGGTGGCCTATCTCGTATCCATCTTCTCTAAGAAATGGCTTATCTTGTGATTGATTATAGAGAAGGAGATAGCCATGAGGGCCAAGCAGTGCCAAACGTTTTTGTCATTCCCAGTGCTTATTACAGAGCTATGTCGGTGGGCTGGAGTTCCTCTTGGCGAGAAAAGGGACATTGAGGTCACACCTATATCCTTGACAGACATTCGGCTCATTGAGGCCGAGTACACACGAGATGAGGCAGATAAGAGGAGATCAATTCTGGTGGATTCATCCCTAGAGGTTGATGTTTAGTCTATACCAGCAGAGGTATCTTTGCCTACTCTAGCCTTTGGGCCTTTAGGTACATCCACTTCTACTATGTCCCAGCTTTCTAGAGCTGTTTCAGGTGCCACTACCTCCAAGCCTCTGATCACTCAGGTCATGCTCCACAAGATGGGTCACCTAGCCCATTCTGCAAATATGTGGGCTTCCAGGCTAGAGGTCGAGGTGCCTTGGATGATTGAGCGAGCCATCACAGCTACACTCCAAGCTGCCATTGATGCTCTCACTCTAAGAGTGGTTACTTGTGAGAGAGGACAGTGGGTGTCTACAGAGGTTACATATTTGAAAGCTGAGGTTTCTGAGCTTAGAAAGGATGTGGACCATATAAAGTCCACATACTTCACTTCACTTTTTGGATCAGCTAAGGGCCCCGAAGATCTGAGAGCTGAGATTCCAGCCCGTGTTAAGGTACCTTCGACTACCACCAGAGATGATATTATGAAGGATGTTGCTATTGTCGAGTCTGAGGCTGAGACTAATGAGGAGCAGCTTGAGGAGCGAGAGTCTCCTGTATATATGATGATCTAGCAGATCTAGAGGGTGCCATGTATAAGACTGCCAGACAAGCTTCTTTGAGGGATACGTCAATGGTAGGCTCCAGTGGAGCGAGTGTTGATGTTGCACCGGGCAGTGTTGCCCCGACAGGTGGAGCGACTTAGTAGACAGGATCTTTCCTTACCTCCCTCTCTATTCTTTATGGATTTTTGTTGTTTTTATTGCATTTGGGGACAACTGCTTTTCTTTTGTGGGTGGGGTGAGGTATTTCTATACCTACCTCTTGTGTTTTGTTTTTATTTGTGAATATTGGGTATTGTAATTAATATATGTATTTGATCTGATTTTTTTTGGATATTTGAGTTTGTGAATCCTCGTTTTGAATGGAAATGGTTTTGTCCAATTTGAAAAAATTATTGACACCTCTTTTGTTTATGAGTATGGTTGTTCTTGTGCAAATTTGAGTATCAGTTATGATTAATACCGATGACTTAAATAGTGCTCTTAATTGAACGAAATGAATGTGCAGCTACAATGAGGCCAATGAAGTTACATAGATAATGTGTGAACTTTTAGCATCTCATTGTGACTAGCCGATTATCAAATGAGCCAGTTGTGATGAACATTGCACACTAGCGAAAGTGTGGAGTATTGTTTGATATTGATACCAATGCTTGGTGTGTTGAGATTACTTTGAAAAATTGTGTGATGACACCTAGAATTTACCCTGTTGGTCCGGTTGACTAAGTGATGCAATCACTTGAAATGATCTTAGACAACAATTTTGAAGATTGAAATAATTTGACAATATACCTCTTTTGTGGCCAACCTTGTGAGATGTGTGAACCTTGCTTGAACCCCCATTGAGTTTTATCCTATCCTTGGAAGAAACTTGAACAATTGTGACCCCTCCTTAACCATTCACCCGTTACTCTCATGAAGTGTGGTTTGTTTGAATAGCCAATTTAGGCCAAAAGCCTATGTTGGGGGTGTGGTGAAAAGAGAAGGAAAATCAAGAAGTGTAAGAAATTACCCTTTGATAATGGTGTTGAAATAGTTGGACTCCATGTTAAAAAAAAAGAGAGAAAGGAAGCAAAGAAAAAGAATGAAAAATTTGTGAAACAAAGTAGTGAATTTGCAAATGAAATGGGGTATCCGATAATCCATTTCAAAGTGAATAATGGGGTGAATCATAAGCATATTTAAAATGTTAAAGAAATGGAGTAATATGATGTTCAGGCCATACTTCATGAGGGTAGAAACCACTAAGCCTCAATGACCATACCTTTACATTCAACCCCATTACAAGCCTTGAAATGACCTTTGTGATCTTGACTGAGCTGAAATGAGTGTTGATTGGAATATAAGGACAAACCTATGGGTGAAGTCATGCATGTGTTCATCTTTGTGAGTGTGAGAGTCGTATGTGATTCCGGAGCTTTAAATTGATGAGAAATAGTGTGTGGATATGGAATCATACTTATTGTGTGGGCATTTGAGTACATTTGTTGAGCTTGAACTTGCATTTGAAGCAAGTATTGTGAAGTTGAGCATCTTTTATAATGGTGAGTCAGAATTTGAATCTTTGAGTGCACAATTGATCATTGCACAAGTAAGTTAAGTCTTGTTGTGTGCATTCATGTTGAGTCTTACGTAGCACTATTTAAGTCATCCTTTTTGAACTGCTAAACTTGAGTTTTACTTGAGGACAAGTGAAAGTTTAAGTTGGGGGTGTAGATGAGTCCAAGATTTGGACTTATTTAGGGCCTTGTTTTGATAGATTTAGTGTCCTAAAATGCTTAATTTGTGCCATAAACTCATGGTAAATCCTTGATTTTCAGGTATATGGATTAAGGAACAAAGCAAGGACACTAACAGGCAAAAAGGAACAAAACAAGCTGAAGAAATGAAGAAGGGTGAGCCTGAGGATCGCCAAGAGCACTCGACGTATTGCTGAGTGGCTCATCAGACCACCTAAAGTTCCAATGTGCCAAGCCTTGAAGGAAAGACAATAGTCGAAAATGAAAGAGAGCAGTCGGTGGATCACCGAGTAGTTCCGTAAAGCCAAGATAGATCTCCCAAAGTTACAGACCTTGAGGATGTTGAATGCCAAAGAGAAAAGGTGATGGAAGAAATCAAAGGAAGGTTCACTGAGTGGTTCGGCAAGCCCGACTTAGTGCATCAAGTGGCCCTTCGTGGTTTATTTTTGGCAACTATAAATTACATTTTGAACATTAATTTAGCATGAAATATTCATAGAATTTTTATTCCCTTCTAGTCTAGAATAGTTTCTATGAAGTTTCTAAGGAGACTTGAATGTTTTGAGACTCAACTTGGAGATTTCACAGGTGGGTTTCTTATTTTCTTCGAATTGGACAACTGTAAATCTTGAATTCCTCTTACCCAATTGATGGCTAATCTATTTGTTAAAGGTTTTTGTCTTTTTATGATGTCAGGCTAAAACTCCAATTCTTGGGGCGTGATCATGTGATTATGGGTTGAATTAGTGTGTGGGTATTGTTAATTACTAGTCTAAATGTTATTTTGAAGTGGGTTTAATCATTAATTGTGTTTTAATTTATGAATTGTAGTTGCAAATGCAATTCTATTTTAGTGTTTTTGGCTTGCTTGAAAGAGGGATTTTTGAACTAAAATTATTGATTAATGATTTGTGTGTATTGGGTTGATTTGGGTTCAACTCGAGAGAGTGAATCCTAAACTCAGTCCTACCCATCTTACTCGAGAGAGAAGATAGATTAAGGTTTTGGGCTATTCTTAATTGCTATGCTTTTTGATGTTCGAGAAAAATCACTCGAAGCAGAATGGTTGTTCGAGAGAAAGATATTTCAATTATAGCCTATCCTACCCCCCCCCCCCCCCCATTTGACATTCATGTCACCCCTTTTATTTGATGTGTCAATTTCCGATAATATCTATTCCTATAGCTAGTTAGATCACATTTGTACTTCCTAATTGAATTTGAACACGTATCACTCCCTGTGGGATTCGACTCCAACTCAATTATTGGGTTTTATATTATTTAATGATCGTTTGCATCAAGAATTGGATGAGGTGTGTTTGAAACCTTAATTAGGAAGCAGCCTATAGACATTATGCATTGAATGGAGTGGACTTTGAGTGTTGATACGGTAAGGCAGACTATGGAGATTGTAGAAAGGCACTTGAACGGGGTGGATTTGAGGACTTGACCCTTGAGGAGAATGATAATATCTGTAAAGAGTTAGAGGCGTGTAAGAATGTAGAATATAAGATGAAGGAAATCATCACTTACTTGGAGTGTTGGCTCATGAATGCATGAAGCACCTTCAAAACAATGAATGCCAAGATTGAAACGCTCAAGGGTGGAACTGAAAGTGGAGGATATGTCACGTCTAATGGAGATAGGGAGGCTAAGATTGAGGCTTCCAAGCTGCTGATGTTCAAAGGCACTTGTGAAACACAAGAGGTAGAGAATTTCCTTTGGAATTTTGAGAATTACTTCAAGTGCAACAAAGTAAAGATCGAAGAGAAAAATATCAACACTGTTGTATTGCACCTCTTGCAAATGGACATTTTCTAATGAAAGTGAAAGGAATCTGAGATAGGGTATGGGCTTTTCACCAACAAAACATGGGAGAAACTCCAAGTAGAGTTAAAGAAGACTTCAGGGAGTTGAAGCAAATATGTAACGTATTAGCATATGTGAAGGAATTCACCACTCTCAAGCTTCAGATTCCCAACCTCATAGATGAAGATATGTTGTTTCACTTCATGGATGGGGATACAAAATTGGGCTAGAACCGAGTTGGAGTGTCGAAAGGTTAGTACTATTGATGCAGCCATCACGTAATCCAAAGCTTTGATAGATTTAATCATAACAAAGGAAGAGGAGAATATATGAGAGATGGAAATGAACAAGGTGAGGGTTATCATAGTTAAAGTGAGGAGCAACAACCACATCCAAAGATTCATGACACCTATAAGTGTAATAGCAAGAAGTTTGGACGTCAAAGTCATGATGATAGGAAGACATGCACTATAAAGGGAAATGATTGCTACATATACAATGAGCCGCATGACTATGAGAGATGCCCTAGACTAAAGAACCTTGGTGCCATATTACGCGAATGGAAGGAGAAATATGCATAACCAGGGCAAGGTTCAGACATAACATTGTTGGGCCTATTGAATTATGCGGAGCTATCGCAAAGCAATCAAAGAAGCCGAAAGAATATGGTGGACAATATGTAGACATCATGATTAATGGATGACTCGCTCGTGCTATGATCGACATAGGCACAAAGGCCAACATCAAGTCCAAGAATGCAATAAAAAAGTTAGGGTTGAGTTACAATCCAAGTAATACCCACCTCAAGACAGTAAGACACCACCGACTTTCGTGTATGATGTTTCTCATGAAGTAAGCATTACGCAAGGCATGTGGCAAGGTAAAGCACACTTTACTGGCACCCTTTTAGATATCTTTGACATAATTCTTGTGAAAGAGTTCTTCAAGAAATGTCACACGATGATAGATCCTTACCTCCGACGACTCTTTGTCATGGATCAAGAAGGATCATGTATAGTTTCCTTGATTAAGATACCGAAGATAGAAGGAAGAGCTCAACTATCAGCCATGCAACTCATAATGGATCTTAAGAAGGGGGAGCGATGTTCAAAACCACCATTGATAGTGTGACTAACAAAATAGTGGTAGAGTGACATTACCACTATGTATAGAGAATATTCAGAAAGTGAATAAATATGTAATGTCTGAGAAGTTACACAAGGGCATTGATCAAGTCAATGTTCTACTGGCCCTTCGTGCGAGAAGAGAATATTTAATTGTTCATACAATAATAATACACCACGGTGTTGCAATATTAGGTAAGGGAGAGTGCCATGACTCACCACCTCATTATGCCACATAAGCGCCACGTGGCATATAATTATCCATTTTGATGCATAAGTATTGTAGAATATACGGAAAGATTCTAGAGCCATGAAGAACATCTTGGAAAGACTCTAGAATATCTAGGAAGAATTCTTAAAAAGCCTTACAATATTCTATGCATGTGGAGAATTCTATAAGAAGGGTTTGTTTGTCAATGTTTAGGGACTTATGTAGCAATTATGATTTACACTTTATCTCTTAAGTTAGAAGTATAAATAGAGGTGCATCCATTTGTAAATCAACCAAGCAAAACCAAGCAATCTTCATAGAAATACAATAGTCTTCATACAAACTCTCTTATGTCTTTGTTCATTCTGTTAGCGATCTAAGTTTGAAAAGGCTTACTTGAGCTTACAAGATTGTGTGAGAATCGTGAGTTGGTTGTTGAGTGCCGCATGAAGTGTTTAGTTTGAGTCTTAGTCCGTGACAAATTGATGTCCATTTTGGCAATTTATATGTTGGCCAATGGTTAAAAGAGGCAAAAATGAACTTCCACTATCACAACTCAAATTTAAGGATTGCGATTGACCTTTCGTGAGAAATTACTCGTATCAAGTGAACAAATATTCATTCTAGTCAAGTACCAAATATTAATTAAAAAAATTCCTATAACAAGAGATTCCTAATAATCCTTATAACCAACTGAGAAACAATTCAACCAAAAAAAATATCCACAACGATCATCAACATTTGAAACATTAGGCCTGCAAAAAGAAGATCAAAATGTTAAACCCGAAAACAACATCTGAATAATTTTAGTCAACTTGTATAACCCCGTTTTGGCTGAGCGATTGACAACATCAGGCCTGCAAAAAGAAAAATATCAGCACTTGAATGTAGCTGACAAAATCCGTACGAAAGAGTTAACTTATATAAGAATTATATATACTGAGCTTATCCAAAAAAAATCAATCATGCATATATTTTGTCCTGAAAAAAATTCTTGACACAATTTTAGAATGAGTTTCTTTAGAAATTCTATCAAATCATTCTTACATCTCAGATTCTATACATTCCTTAATAAGAACAAAGAAAACATGACACAGAGATTTTCAATTCCTAGTGATAATGCCAAGCCACATATAGTAATGGCCAGAATGGTTCTATCCAAGATAAATTATTGAATCATTGTTATTTGCATTATTGACTACAACAGGACCTGAAGGAGCATTTATTCGAAATGGACCCACACGATATTGTTCATCCAACGCAGGACCTCAATCATTTGTTCTTTTATGAAGATAAAAGCTATCATTTGACTCATAAATCCTAGGTCTATTAGCTTCCAATTTAAGTTTTCTAGAATAAATAGTTATTGGTCTTGAAATAACATATGAAACCAACCTTGCATACTCAAAGGTCTAGTTGGGATGTTAGGACCATAAGATGGCAAACGTCCAGATACATTTGAAGCCAACATATCTGGATGTTTGCCACACTATGGTTCCGACATCCCAACTAGACTTTTGATTGTGCAAAGGAGGTCTAAAATGTTAATTCATGACTAATAATTATTGGTTCTAGCCAACTTTGAAGGGAAACTGTAAGATCGAGGATCGAATATGAAAATAATAGTTCTTATCCTCAGAAAAGAACAAGTGATTGAAATCCTGTGTTGGATGAACAATATGGTTTGGGTCCATTTGGTAGAAATGTTCCTTCAGTTCTTGTAACAGTCAGTAAGGAAAACAATTGTGATGTAAGAATTTCTCCAGGACATCACTATTCTAGCCATGACTATATATTGTATGCTATTATCACCAAGAATGTAGCATCTTTGTGTCGTGTTGTCTATGTTCCTATCGGGGAAAGTATAGAATTTGAGATGTATGCATGATATAATTTTTTTTTTATGAAACTCATTCCTAAATTCTGTCAAGAAATGTTGTTAGTAGAGAATGTTTACATGTTTCATCCTTCTTTGGATTAGCACATTATAAATAATTCTTATAAAAGTTAACTATTTTGTATGGATCTTCTCGACTACATTCAAGTGCTGAGACTTTTCTTTTTGCAGCCCTAATGTAATCAATTGCTTAACCGAGACGGGGTTAGACAATTTGACTAAACACTATTCAGAGATTGTTGCCACGTTAACCATTGTATTCTTCTTGCCTAATACCGACAAAGATTTTTCCTCATTGGTAGATTTTTTGAGGTACTTGAGTTCAAGAGATAGTTTTGGGGTTTTGAAACTTGGTGATTGAACCAACATGTTCTTTGTGGTACCATCAGACTTCATTAGGAAGGTTTTGAATGTTGATGGTGCGGCATGTCCCTATGGTGTTGTTCTAATGTTTGCACCTAGTGGTACATCTTTACCACCAGAGTCTTATCTACCTCGATACGTGGATGCACAGGAGATAACATCCTCTCAGGTTACCCAAGTAAGGTCCTTTTTAACAAATGACCTTATTACAAGTTTAAGTAATTTTAAGCCATCATAGTGTGGTAGGAACTGCAGGAGTGTTTGCTAGTATGCCTGCATGGGATGTTATTATTGCGCCACATTCTAGGAGATATGTTGATAGGTAACTTTTAAAAGAGATACAACGTGAATTTATCTTCTAGTATAACTAGATTCATTGTTGTATCACTTTAGGACTCATTATTGTATCAGCGCCTATATATACTCTTCATCAGCTTATGAATAAAACATAATTCTACTCATTCTCTATCTAGTGTTATAAGTTGTTTTATGGTGTCAGGGCTCTAAAAGCCCACACGAGTAGGATCCCAATTTTTTCACCTCTAACCTTACTTGCTGCCTCACACAAAAATTGCCCCCAATACCGCTGTTGTTAACGCAGATAGCACAACCAAAAACACTGTCATCGTCTAGTCTAACCCTTTCTCTTAATTACCTATCAAAATTACTGGTAGTCATAACTTCATCACTTGGAAGGCACAAGTGTCGATGCTTATGCACGGACATAACCGTTTTGCTCATCTTGATGGCACAATTATTGCTCTTCCAATCACACTTACAGCAAATAATGAAATCACTCTAAATACAGCTTATACGAACTAGTTTCATCAAGATCATCTTGTCCAAATCGCCATCTTAGCATCGGTTGAACCTACACTTGCATTAACTGTTGCAACAGTCAGATCCATACACAACTTGGGAATCCCTTCACACTGCCTTTGCCAATAAATCACATACAAGAATTATCATTCTCCAAGATCAACTAGCTCGTATTACCAAAGATTCTATGCCTTTCAATGACTATCTATGTGGCATACGTTCAATTGTTGATGAACTTTCAATCGGTGTACCACCAATCACTAATGTTCAACTTAATGTGATAATCCTCTAAGGCCTTGGTCCTGACTATAACACTATCTCTGTAGCCATTCGGTCGCGTGAAACAATGATCACCTATGAAGAACTTTATGAGAAACTGCTTGACTATGAGATCTTTCTTAAGCATAAAGAAGCCTAACGAACACCACTAATTGATGTGGCAATTGCTCAAATAAACTGTCAAGCTCCTTCAACGAATAAAAACAATTGAAAGCAGGTAGGTAATACCTCAAAAGGTAGCCAACAATGGCATTCCCAAACAACTCGAGACTCAACAAATACCCAGTAGTGGTGCTATCGTCGAAATTAGCAGCCCCAAAATTGTGACATTTTCCTTTACTGTCAACTCTGTGATCACCCCGATCACTCTTCCAAAGTGTGTAAATCTCAGTCTCATAACCACTTTCAGGCTCGTGCAAATTATGCTGCTCAGTTTCCACAGCAACAAGATCCATGGATCGTTGATTTTAGGGCCAACCATCATCATAACTGATGCTCGTAACTTGGACACTTCTCAGGACTACCATGGACCCGAATAGATCTCAATGGGAAATGGTAATACCATTCCAATATCTCACACTGGTAACACTCACTTATGTGCATCAAATAAAAGCTTCAAACTAAATGATACCCTCTGCGCTCAAACATAAGAAGAAATCTTCTCTCTGTCTCTAGATTTTGTAATGACAACAAAACATCTATTGAATTTTTTCCTCTTAATTTTCTTGTCAAGGATCTCACTACGGGGGCACCTCTTGTTTGCGGGTAGAATAGAGATGGGTTGTACGAGTGGCTGCAAGAGACTACAAGCGTATCTCAATCTTAATTAAATCTGGTAGTTCCTCCTCTTCCTATTGACTTGTGGCATCGACGATTGGGGCATCTAAATCGTCACAGTTTACAAAAACTGTTAACTATGTTTTCAATTCCATTTTGTGATTCAAAGTCTTTTTCAGTTTGTAATTCTTGCAATTCAAATAAAATGCATAGGTTGCCTTTTTGTGAAAATACATTGCAAAGTCAACAACTACTGCAAATTATCTAAAGTAATTTATGGGGACCTTCCCCGGTGTTATCCATTGATAAAAAACGTTATTATGCATTGTTTATTGATAAATTTTTGAAATATATGTGGATATATACACTAAAAAATAAAAGTGAAGTTCAACATGTTTTGAAAAGTCTACATCCATTACTTGAACGTCGCTTTAATACAAAAATTCTCTCATTTTACACTGATAGTGGTGGTAAATTTGAAGGGATTATCTTCCTATTTAAAATACGTGGCATTGAACATCTTGTTTCACCTCCTTATACACCTTAACGTGTAGCTGTAGTTGAACGATGTCATAGACATATTGTTGATACTGCCAAAACCTTAATTCATCAAGCCTCACTCCCCTTATTTTTTTGGAGCTTTGCTTTTCATCAGGTAGTGTATCTCATCAATAAATTACCCTCATCTACCCTAAAAGATAACTACCCTTATGAAATACTTTTTCAAGACACCTTAAAATTTGATTCAATAAGAACTTTCGGGTGTTTATGCTATCTTGGCTTCGACCATATACAAAAAATAAGCTTCAACCACGTTCAACTCTATGTGTATACCTAGGTTTTTCCAACAAATATTACTGCCACCAGTGCTTTGATCCAATTTCGTCAAAAATATTTTTGTCAAGGGATGTTTTATTTTTTGAGAATAATTTTCCTTTTCAAAATTTTTTCTCTCACTTATCAAATTTTCAAATTAAATCACGGGATTGTTCTATGAAAGAAAATGATAAGAATTTCACATGTGAAGCTCAAAATTTGAACATGGATATTCCTCCAGCTATTGCATGTGGACCTTGCCCATCAAATTCGCCCACGCAACTCACCACAAACAGAGAGCAATCCCAAAGTTCATGTATTCTCTTCGACTCTCCTCATAGTTCTATATGTAATGAAGTCACAGTTTCTACTCAAAACCATGGCAACCACTCAATCCTTATTCGCTAAACCCAACTACCCATTTTCAACAAGAAAACCCACTCCTGTTAACTTATTGACAACGCAATCCACCTTCAACTCCCCAATTGTTACCCTCATTAGCCAGCCAAAACACCCATTTGTCTACTTCCATAACCTGTTGCGCCTCCTTCTACTCCACATTTGTTGCCTATCATCACACCCTCCAGCACAGAACCCATCCAACCCACTTCAGCTGCGCCTGCCACCACAACCTTGAGTCACTCAAAAGTTACCCATTCCAAAAATAATATCCATAAGCCCAAAGAGCACCCTAGATTTCTTGCTCGCTCTCCAAGTCCAAAAATGCCTTCTTCTTACAAACAAGCTCAGTGTGATTTCCACTGGAACGTTTCTATGTAAGCTGAATTTGATGCCCTTGTGAGAAACCATACGTGGACTTTAGTTCCTTATAATCCTCCTAAGTATTTAGTAGATTACAAGTGGCTCTTTTGCATTAAACATTTTTCGGATGGCTCTATTGATTGGTATATAGCTTGATTAGGGGCCAAAGGCTTCACTCAGCTGCCTGGACTTGACTACCATTCAACCATTAGTCTAGTAGTCAAGCCTACAACCGTTTTCCTAGTTTTCGCTATCGATGTTCAATGCAACTGGTGTTTATATCAACTTGATGTAAATAAAGCTTTCTTGCAAGGTCATTTAGAGAAACAAGTTTATATGCGACAAACTCCTGGCTTTAAGCATCCAACTTTGTCCAGTCATGTCTGCAAACTTAACAAAGCCATCTACGGTATCAAAAAGGCACGTAGAGCTTGGTACAAAAACTTTCTGGTAACATAAGGTTTTTGTAAATCACACTCTAACTCATCTTTGTTCATCTTTCATAATTTGGGATTGACTATTTACATCCTTGTATATATGGATGACATTATTGTTATTGGAAATAGTGATCATGGTGTTCGACAAATTATCAACGTCCTTGCTCAATGGTTCTCTCTCAAGGACCTGGGCCACTTGAACTATTTTAGGTGTTGAATTTTTGTCACATCAAGGTGGCCTGTTGTTATATCAATAGAAGTATACAAAAGATCTTCTCCAGGAAGCGAATATGCAAGACTACAAAAGAGTTTCCACTCCTATGTCCGTCGCTACTGTTCATAATGTAAACCGGGTTGATCCTATTGTTGATGGTTTGCTCTTTCGGACAATTGTTGGTAAGCTACAATATTTGTCCTTCACCAGACCTGACATCACGTTTAAAGTAAATAAACTCTATCAGTTTATGCATTTTCCTCAAGATAATCAATGTTGTTAAGCATTTGCTTTGATATCTCAATCAAACCTCTTCCTTTGGGCTTCAAATAACCCGTGAGACTGATAACCAAATTATGGTGCATTCTGATTCTGATTGGGCCGGTGACCCTATTGATAGAACTTCAAGAAGCAACGGTCTGTCTCTCACTCATCAATCGAAGCTTAATACCGAGTTGTTGTTGCTGCTCTTGTAGAAACCAAATGGATCACAAACATATTGCGTGAACTTCACTTTTCCCTTGCTTTCATACCGCACATAATATGTGATAATATTGGAACCACATGAATTTGTGAAAATCCTGTCTTTCATAGCAAGATGAAACATATTGCCATCGATTTCCACTTTGTTCGTGATCAGATGCAACACTTAGAGGGTTAAGTGAAGCATCTACATGCTGTTGATCAGGTTGCTGATGTCCTAACCAAGCCACTGCCGTGTGCTTCTTTCAGTCCTATGGTTGACAAGTTTGGTATTTTAGATGTCAACACCAACTTGTGGGGGCATAAAAGAGATATACCTTGAATTTTTTTTCCAGTATAACTAGGATTTGTTGTTGTATCACTCTAGGACTCATTATTGTATTAACGCCTATATATACTCTTCATCAGCTAATTCATAAAACATAATTTTTCTCATTCTCTATCTAGTGTTATAACTTGTTTTAGCTTTATCTTGGAAGACATGAAGATGCTTGGATAGCTCATGGTACCAAATGTTTTAGTGGTGTTCTGTATTGAATTATGGAATTCAATTTTATCTTGGTTCAACTTTCTGTTGTCTCTCTTTTCTTTTTGTTTCCTTAATTCTTGTTTAACCATTTAGTATTCCGTACTCATTGGTTCGATTAATCATCACAAGTAGGACTTATTAAAGATAAAATGCCCCCACTTGGAATTTCTATAGTCATAGGGCTCGAGACCTCTTATTAAGGGTGAAATAAATCTATCCATCCCTTAAACAAATAAATTATAATTGCTTAAAATTGGAGAAGTCTTTGGCAGTCCTCAAATATCTTAAGGTGAAATTATATTTTCAGTTTTTGAGCTTAAAATGGTCTACACATAGTTTTCTTATTATGGAAACACTACTAGAAAATAGTAAATTACCTGTGAATTTTATTTGGGGATTATTTCCACAGAAATTTCCCACGAATTTTCACGCGGAAATATTAAATTCCTAAATTCTAGATTGTTTTAACTACGGAAAATATTTTCCCAAAAAAATTTGCAAGTAAATTTGGTGCCAATTTACAAAAAGTATTACCTGCGGAATTATTTAGGGCAAATAATTTGCAAGTATCGTTTTCATAGGTAAATTTGCAAGTAGTGAAAAAATGTATTTTTTAAAATATTTTTGCAAGAAAATTTCTAGATAACCTTATTTGCAAATTTAGCTAGGGATAATTACATGGGAATTTATCTAGAAAATTTTTCTATGTTGTATTACCTGGGGATTCATATTTTACGAATTTTGTTGGGGATTTATTTTTTAGGGATTTACTTGGGAATCTTGAAGAATTACTTGGGGATTTTATTTTTGTTAATTTGCTTTGAGATATTTTGAAGGATTTATTTGGAACGGTGCATATTTTATTTTCTTAATATAAGGATTTTTTAAAAAAAATTTAGATTTCTCGAGAATATTTTCTTAAAATATATTAACCAAAATTAAAAATTATGATAATATAAAAAATGACAATAACACTAGAATAAATTTTATTATTAAATATTTAGTATACTTTTAGATTAAATGAATTATTATATAATAATATCAATCTAATACGGTGTTGGAACATTACCACAAATGTCAAGAACAACATTTTTTAACCAACACATAATAATATTTAATCTCACCAAAAACCAATGATATCATTTTTTTATTTTGTTTTTATTTTGAAAGATACAACGAATTGAAATTATATGGAAAAATAACTATCATAATTATATGGAAAAATAACCATCAGTACACGTGATATTAACTTATTTTGTAAGGGGGAGGGTCCATCCATATTGCTTGCTATATAGGCCTTTGCGTCTCTCCTTGGTGTTGCACTACAGCCCATGCTTTGCGTACCCCAGCAATTCTAGTCCAATTGTTTTTCATCTAGGAATGAAAGTGGAAATATAGCCTAATCTTTTTGTTACTCGTTACCAATGATTTATACTCATAGTTGTGCGAAGTTACAAAAAAGCTCATGGAAATTAAAGGAAACATCTCTACACCTAAAACATATAAATCCCAACGATCTTTGTTTAATTTCCAAGAAAATTAAGTTGGTAGACAATATGAATCATCAGTTATTTATGTTACTTTATGGTCACTCTTGGAAAAACTAATTTTCTTGTAGCATCAACAACCATTATTGGATATTTGTATGTGTTTCATAAACGAAACATGTGTAGTTTGAGAAATTAGTAATGGCAAAAGCACAAACACAGAGATTAAAATAAAAGGAGATACAATTTGTCTAGCATCCACAATGTGAGTCCCATCCTGCACTCAGCGTGTCTACCGGATGTCAGAATTTAAGGGATTGTAAAAACATAAACGATCTAATCATTCACAAATCCTATCAATTATTCACAACCGTAGAACTACGTCATTTTCACATATAATTTTTAACTATAGTAATTCAATCAATAATATATAGGCGAATAAGCTATAGTGTTCTTCAAGAATCATGACTTGAATTGAGCAGAAGTGTTCTCTTAATTGATCGTTAGAAGTTGTTTCTTTCCCTTGCCTTACACTTTTAGAATAGTTTTGAGGGATTAAACTTAATGGTAGAGAGAGGACCCTTTTTAGCCTGGAGAGTTTGAGACATTATTCCCATTTTCTATCATTGTTAGTAGTGAATATGGGCAGTTTTAAAACAACAAGGTAACTTCCCATTTTTATGGGTAGTTTAAAGTTAATAGGTAGCTTCCTCATCACTATGGGTAGTTTAAAACTACTAGTTAAATTCCCCATACAGGTTTAGTATTTATCTTATTTTAATTATTAAGCCAAAATATAATTAAGTGGGCCATAGAAATTTACATTCTCCTATTTGGCACATGATCTTTAACTTAATGGTTTAATATGAAAGTTAATCGTCTCTTCATCTTGTTGCTTCCTATGGTCTCTCCGGACCTCAACTCATATATCTTGCTGAAACTTTGTGACCCTCAACTTGATGCACTCAATTTCCATATTTTTCCATACTCCTCTTTTAATCGCATTTTCTTCTCCTTTTCTTAAGATCAATGGGTTGAATCCTTTCAAGATTAATACCACCATTTTATGAATAAAAACAAAAATAAACATAAACTACAGGGTTAAATTTGTCCATTTATTGATATAACCGAAGCATATATACTTAAAAATTTGGATTCGCACAATCCTATATTTACAATCGACGTCTATTGTCCTTCTCCTATAAGATATGAAAACCTAAAGAAGGAAATGTTATTTACAAAACTTCACTTATTAATTGCCTTTCCTTTTCCACCGCAATCAATAAATTATCTCATCTCGTTTCTCATTTGCACAAATGTCAGACTAATAGTTTTGTTTGTGTTGAGTATTTTTCTAGGGTTTTATTGATGGCTCCGAGAGAAATAATATCAAGCAATCTTATTTCGGTGCGTAATATTAACCCTAACATTATCGCAGTTTCCCTTATGTCTTTGTTCTAAGACTTTGATCCGCTTGATAGCAGGTTTGGATTTATCAATTTTAGAAACATCAATGACTCCAAGGAGGCTAAGGACGCGCTCCAAGGATGCTTCTTTCATGGAACTTCTCTTAGGATCGAATTAGCTAAGCAAACTTAGAGATAAACAAAAAAATAAACCAAGTAAAAAGATGACGCATATGCTTCTTTTTGTATGTGTCAATTATGAAAAGATGACATATATGTAGAGAAAACATTCAATGAAGAGAAATGTTTTCAAGACATTAATAAGGATAAAAGATTCAAAAATCCCTTCTCATGGATGTTTCTTAAGGGGAGTATAAAAAAATCACGCCAGATAAGTTGTAATATAGAGGTACAATACAAAAATTGTTAACCAGGCTTTGAGATAGATACTATTTGGGACTTAAATATTTCCCATAGTAAGAACACTTTATTAGACCTTTTTATGCTTGAACAAATCCAGAAACAATTCTCAGAATTTCGAAATATAAATTTACTTCAACATATTCTTGGACCACCAAACACTTTTCTAAGTCCGAGATATAATGGATTCATCTTTTTAAGGGATGGATGTATTTTTTCCACCCTTAATTAGAGTATAGAGCCCTAAGACCGTAGAAATTCCTAGTTGGGAACATTTTCCCTTTCAATAAGTCCTACATATCATGAGGGTTAATCGAACAAATGTGTACAATATAATAAATAGATAAACAAGAAAACTAAGACGTGATTATCAACCAAGAATTCAGGAAACTTGAAGAAAAGAGGAAGTTAAACCATGAGAAAATTGAATTCCAAAATTGAGAAAAGGAGACTTCTTCAATACAAAATACCATTAAAACATTTGGTGCCATGAGCTATCCCAACATCTTGATGTATTCCAAAGTAAAACTGACGATCAACATATCTCCAATACTATGGCTCAACAGTAACATCCAATGTAGGCATACCAGCAGACACTCCTACAGTTCCTTCACCGCTACCTGATGGCTGAAAACTACTTAGACTTGTAACAAGGCCATCTATTAAAAAGGACCTTTATTGGGAAACTTGAGAGGGTTTTATCTCTAGTGCATCCACGTATCGAGGTTGATAATACTCTGCTGGCAAGGATGTGCCACTAAGTGTATGAGGTGCAGACTTTAGAACAAAATCATAAATACATGCTAGACCATCAACTATTAAAACTTTCCTAATGAAGTTTGAAGGTGGCACCAAGAACATGTTGGTTCCATCATTAAGTTTTGCAACCCCAACACGATCTCTTGAACTCAGGTACCTCAAAAACATTGCGTATGAGGTAAAATCTTTATTAGTATCTCTGGCAAGAAAAATTTAATGTTGAACCCGACAACAACATCTTAATAGTGTTTAGTTGACTTGTCTAACCCCATTCCGTCTAAGTTGCTGACTACATCATGACTACAAAAAAGAAAAATATAACCACTTGAATGTAGCTGAAAAAGTCCATACAAAATATTAAACTTATATAAGAATTAAATATACTATGCGAATTCAAAGAAAGATCAAAGATGCATATATTCTATGTTAACAACATCTCTTGACACAATTTTGGAATTAGTTTGATAAGAATGTCTATCAAATCATACTTCCATCTCAGATTCTATACTTTCTCCAATAGGAACACAGAAAGCACGACACACAGATGTTCCATTCTTGATGTTAATGCCACGCCATATATAGTCATGGAAAGAATATATATGCATGTTTGATCTTTATTTGGATAAGCACAATATGTAAAATTCTTATATAAGTAAACTATTTTGTGTGTATTTTTTCAACTAGTTTAAAGTGCTGATATTTTTCTTTTTGCAGCCCTGATGTAGTCAACTGCTCAACCAAAACAGGGTTAGAATTATTTGTAAGTTCAATTAATCATATCATATCATATTATACTAAAACAGGGAAACCACAAAGATAAAAGTTGAAATACCATTTTACCCATATTCTAATTTATAATGTTATAAACTATCGAAAAAGTTTAATATTAATTAATAAAAATGTTTCCAAAACATTTTCACCTCCTAAATTTATTGCAAGCTAAAGAGTAATAAAGTAATCATATTAATCTATAAGTTAAAATATCTTAATTGCATGCATTTAGTTTGAACTGATAATAGGAATAATATTGGTCAATAACATGGAAAATTTTTTCAAGTATCAGAAGAATATCGGCAATTTAAATACTAGTTAATATTATGCAACTTAATGAAATCCTATTAAATATTAAATAACTTCTAGATGTTGTCAAACCTTTTGTTTTCCATCATTTTGTAGCAATCAACTAGTGATGGACTTATATTGAATTTTGCTCATTAAACATCCAATATAAGTAGATTTCAAAACTTTCATCATCGAATGATACAAATTAACCAGATATGTAACAATTTACCCTCGATTTGTTAGTTCTACATTTTATTTGCTCATTTTTTCGTCAAATAATTAAGTAAAATTGTGGTGCTTTTTTATGTTCTATGTAAATTTTATGAGATGACACTTTGTTGCTTGTTATGCAAAATAGAAAACTACTTTTAGGGTTTATTATATGGTTTTTCAATGTAGAAGTGATATCTGATAAAGGGTTGTACCTCAAGTTCTTAGTTTAATCATCAATTAGTCAATTCCTTTCTATTTTGTGTGACAAAATTGATAGAAACATGATCTACCTGATATTATAAATTCTATAGTTTGTTTTATGCCTGAATAAAGTTATAAGAGAAAATACTCTCATTTGAAATGAATTTAATATCACCTTAAGGTTACAATATTAGTCTCATAGTGGCAAGTGCATCTCACACACGCCATGTCATCGACACATCAATGCCACGTCATCGACACATCAACGCCACAACACTACCACACCAGTGCCGCCTTGAAACTTATTTAAATTTTGATTTTTTAGTTCTTCTTTTATTTATTTTTATTTATTAAAAATTTTAGAAAAAATAATTAGGAGAAAATGAGGATTAATCTTACATTAAAAAAAATTCAAGTTCATCACTATTAATACAAACACTACCTTAAATAGTGATTTTGAAGCAAAAATTTTCAACACCAACAATCTTCTCTTTTCAATTTTCAAAATTTGTGATTTCAATTTTGATTCTTATCTTGAAAAAAAGAAGTCTTAAAATTGAAATTATTATGAGTGAAAGATCAGAACTAAAGAAAAAAAATGGTGGGGGTTCAATGATAAAAGAGAAAAAGATGAGAAAGATGACGTTTGAAAGAGGGAAGGTTTGGAGTAGGAGAAATGGGGTGGGGGTGTGGGGTTTGAAGAAGGAGAAATGGGGTGGGGAGTTTTGAAGAAGGATTAAGAGAGGGGGAAGGGGTGTTTCGAGTAAGAAGAATGGGGTGGTTCAAGGATGATAGGAGGTGGCAGGGAATGGTGGGCTGTGGGGAAGAAGAAAGTGTGGGGTTGCTAGTAGCTAAGGGTGGGGTGGTGGGGTGTAAGGAAGATGAAGAATGAAAAATGATCGCTGAAAAGAGAAAATGGGGACCCACTTATCTTTTTCCTTTTTAATTTTTTGCCAAACGCGTTTGCATTTTTTTCATTTGCCATATCAGCATTTGGATGCATTTAAATTTACTTGATATGAGATTAGGTGGGTAAAAAATTACCCGTAAAGTTAAAGTGCTAAAGTAACTTCTCTTGCCAAGTTTAGGGTTTTTTTTTTATGTATTTTCTCAAGTTATAAAATATAGAATTAGTTTGTCAAGGGAGAAAGAGAGCAAGATTGAGGAATTACGAGCTTTTGTTTGTTCCTAATTTGTTGATTTTAATTGTTTGCTCTTTTCAAGTTAAATATTGCATTATTTTTTTTTTTTATAATAATGTCCTATAATATATTGTACCAAATTTATCATTTACGATATGTTTAGATTAGAATTTTGGGATAAACGTGCAACACACGTTTCAAGAACTAGTTACTAATTAATATGAAATATGGACAAATAATTGTCCCCATCTTAGTGAAGTAATTGCTTCAAGTTTTAAGATCTAGGGAAAGTGTACATAATCTATCATCTTAATTAAGGTCGCAATTTTACGTCATAGGTATACTCAAATAAACAAAATTGCGAGATCGCATTTATACATCTTGATCAGAATCCTCTTAAAAACTATAAAGGTTCTTTGATTCAAACAAAGAGTACACTCAATCCTAGGTTTGATACATGAGTGGAGGCCACGTTTACGTGCCTTGAAATATATATAGAGGAGTTGAGTCATAACTTTGTGTCTTACTTAAGACTAATTAAATTCAACAATTTAAGTAAAACATATGCAAACAATTTATCCAAGATTAATTTAAGTAAAGTAAGAGTTGATAAAAGTGACTGTGTTAGAACCATGGGATCCAAGTGTGCCTTTCCCCTTTCCTAGATCAACAACATTTCTTATCCGGTTTTTCCTTTTTCCAGAACAAATAAAGGAGTCATTTCCTTTTGATGAGGGATTTAAAAAATGTGACTGAAAACACCATAACTCAATTTCATTTGTGAATCTGCAGCTCATGTTCTCATAGAATTTAATCATTCTAACGAATATGAAAAAAATAAAATAGGAAACACGTGCACACACATGCCTTGAAATTACTTTATAGTGATATATACTATAAGCAGATGTGACCACTTATAACTTTTGATTCACATAATCCTCTATTTTAAACTATCGCCTCTTCTACTAGAAAACTTAGAAAGAGAGCATCATACACAAAGTTTTACTTACTGAATTTCCTCTTCTTATCCGATGCAATCAATAATATATCTTCTCTCTTTTCTTATTTTCCCAAATCTTGAATATTTAGCTTTGTGTTCTATGTTTAATATTTTGTCTTGAATAGCTTTATAGGGTTTTCTTAATGGTGATTCTAGGAGAAACACCGACAAAGAATCTATGGGTGGGTTATTTGGCCCATGACTTCATCGATCAAAATTTAAAGTCTCTGTTCAAGATGTAAGGCCTACTTGATAGCGTAACCTCATATTCCTCTCATATGTTTGGTTTTTTCTATTTCAGTAACATAAACAACTCTAAGGAGGCTAAAATCTTCCTTCGAGGATACTTTTTCATGGATTTTCACTTAGGATAAAATTAGAACAGCTGGTTTGTACTTTTGTTTTTATATTTTTTATTTATTTAATTCAAATGGATTTTTGTTGTTTGTTGTCAAGTATTTGTTAAAATTTGTTTGTGAAATCGTTAACATTGTGCTTTCCTATCATCTATAGGAAGTGATTACCTTTCTCTACACATTTATAATTAAAGTAAACTAGCCAAACTAGTTTTGTGATAATAAAAAAAAGAGCAGAAAATAGAAAGAAGATTCTTATTGTAAAGAAAGAGAACAACTTACCAAGAAACTAATGTCTTGAATAGAAAAGAAACATGCTTAAACTAGAGGGTTAAATTTGTCTATTTATCGATATAACTAAAGTAGATATGATCAATTATAAATTTGGATTCATATAATTCTATCTTTAGAATCCACACCTATTGTTCTTCTCCATAAGATATGAAACATAAATAAGGAAATATCATTGACAAAACATCACTTATTAATTGTCTTTTCTTCTTCACCGTAATCAACAAATTATCTCCTCACATTTCTCATTTACCCAAATCTGAGTTAGATAGTCTTGTTTGTGTTGAGTAGTTTTCTAGGGTTTTATTAATATCACCGGGAGAAACCCCATAAAAAATATTCTATGGGTGGTTAATCATGGTCATGACATTATCGATGTTGACCTAATGTATTTGTTCCAGAACTTTGGCCTGCTTGATAGTCTAATGACATATACCTCTCGCGAGTGTGGATTTATCCATTTTAGAAAAATCAACGACTCCAAGGAGGCGAAAGACACGCTCCTAGGATCCTTCTCACATGGAAATCCTCTAAGATCAAATTAGCTAAGTCGGTTTGTGTTATTGTTTATATTTGTTTCTTCCTTCTTTGATTGGATGGATTTTTATTGTTTCTTCATAATTATTTGTCCTTGACAAAAGAAACTCAACAAATAATTATGAAGAAATAATAAAAATTCATCTGAACCAAACAACAAAAAATCACTAGTGAATTCTTTCCTAAGAGGATAGGCATGAAAGAAGGATCATTTCCTTTGGATCGCTAATGTTTCTAAAATCAATAAATTTGAACTAATAAGAAATATATGTGGTTATGCTATCTATGAGGCCAATGTTCTAGAACAGAGACATTAGTCAAACATCGGTAAGTCAAGGGCAATATTACCAACCCTCATATTGTTTTATGGTGTGTCTCCTGGTGCCACTAATAAAACCCCTGAAAACTAGTTAGCACAAACAAAGCTATCAAACTGAGATTTGCGAAAATGAGAAAATATAAAAGAAAACCTATTGATTGCAGCTCAAAAAAAAGGAAATTAAGTAAGTGAAGTTTTGTAAATGACGTTTCCTTCTCTAGGTTTTCATACCTTATAGTAGAGGGACAATTAAATGTGGTCTTAGGGATGTCCACTACCCTAATCCTAAGCTGATTGTAACTGGACCTTAGATCCATATTTAAAAATACAATCGCACCGTAAAACTGGTTAAACGGATCATCTATCCTATGTAATGGGTAACTGTTCTACACCGTCACCATATTCAATTGGCTATAGTCAATACACATGTGCATCGTACCATCTTTTTTCTTCAAACACCGAACAGGAGCACCCCCAAGGTGATACACTACACCTAATGAATCCCTTTTCAAAGAGTTCTTGAAGTTGAACACTAAGCTCCTTGAGCTTTGCAAGATCCATCTGATATGGCAGAATAGAAAAAGGTCGAGCACTCAGCTTAAGCTCAATATGAAAGCAAATATCATACTCTCGGGTAGGCCAAGTTGGTTCGTAGGAAACACATCCTCCCTACTCACATCACACACATAAGACAAATAATACAAACACCTACTATTCACTAGCCTCTGAGCGTGAAAACAAATATAATTTCAACTGGTGTGCTACTAATGGAGCCCTGCCACACCACCGGGGGTATACTAGGCATGGATAAGGTAACACACTTAGATAAACAATCTAAAACCACACAGTAGGGGTTTATCTAGTCCATACCTAGAATCACATCAAAATGAAGCATATCTACCAATATAACGTTAGTTTGGGTGTCACACCCCTTGATAGAAACTAAGACAAGTCAAAAAACTTGATCCACTACTAGAGACTTACCAACGAGGGTCGACACACACAATGGCGTAGCCATAGGCTAAGAAATCATACCCATAAGAGAAGTATAATACACAGAAACGTAGGAATAGGTATTGCCAGATCAAATAAAGTTGAGGCGGCATGATGGCCTAAATTAATCATACATGTGATCATATCGCCCGATGCCTCAAGCTCTGACCTTGCTGGAGCTGCATAGAAATGTCCTTGTCCACCTCTACCCTAGCCATCATTCCTACCACCTGACCTACCTCTCCGAGGACTACTTCAAATACATTGTTGTCCACTGTGATGGTCCTGAACCTGACCTCGACCTCTAGCTGGATATTCTAGTGGTGGGGCTTGTAAAATAGGTGGAACTGCCTGTCGAGCTTGAGAAATCCTCCTTGGTAAAGGGAAATCTCTGGCCCAATGATCTAACTAACCATAATCAAAGAAACCCGGAGATGATCTGATCCTAGAAGGATAGCCACCACATCCTGAGGCACTAACTTAAGACCCATGACTCTAACTAGAGGCAACCTTACTCAGGCTATACCAATCATGCTCTGAAATCTTTAATGAGGCCCGAACAAGTTGACTAGGCTAAGCCTACTGAAAGCAGTACTATGTCCTATAATGTTCATCTATGGACCTAGAATTGGACTCTTTGTAGCTTCCCTAATATCTAGTTCTCTTATTGCTGCCCTCTTTTGCCTCATGACGAAACTACTCAATAATGCGGGCGTGATAAACAAATCCTAAAAGAAATAACCTACAGAGACCAAAGAGTAAGTCTCAATCGCAGCTGAAGGCTCAACTCACAAACATGTAACATCTCGCTAAGTGAAATAGCTATAATTAGAAAGAGTAATTTTTGTAAAGAATGAAGTATCTGGAAAATTGGTCAAGTTATGGTAATTATGGGTTTTTTGGTCAACTTCAAATGACCATAACTCCTAGCTCAAGATGAGTTATGTGTGCTACATGATACCGTGGGTAAGATATATGAATTATCTTTCCAACGCCGCTGAGTTTGTGCAATTTAGAGTTTCTATGAGGGAGATGTGCCTATTTGTAGTTGGGATGTCTAGATAAGAGTAATGTTTTCACATTTAAACAAGAGAGGAAACACAGATTTCAAAGAGAGCCTTTGAGCTAGTTTTTGAGTAATTATCTCAACTCCACATAATGAGTTTTGTTTTTAAACATATGAGCTGCGTATATTTTTGGAGTAGTATTGAGGACCGTTATAGGGATGAGTTCACAATAAGTGAAGTCTCCATAAACCATATAGCCATCGTGGGCAAAGGGTCATACTTTTTGGATGAATCCTTAGTGCTTTTTAGCATAGAATAGTGGATCCACTTAGTTGATGCGTTCTATATCATGACAAGGTGTAGGACAATTCTGGTAGCGTGGGCGAGATGATGTATCATCGCTTTAGCTCATTGTGACAGTTGTCAATTAGAGAAACTCCCACAATATTATAATATTTTATATGTAAACTGAGTTTTTATTGTATTTCTTTAACACTTTCAGTTGTCATATACTGCTTTAAATGCTTTGTATAAACTGCACCTTTATTGTTGTTTTACTTTGCATTTGAGTTAAGTATCCATGAGTTGAGTAAAGTTAAGGTAAGTGTTCTCTTCAGATTCTTTTGAAGCCTATGTCATGTTTAGTTTTCCCATCGCATGCTTGTACATTCAATGTACTGATGCCATTTAACCTACATAATTTTATGATGCATATACAACTAACCATGATCAGCATCCAACACCTCGTTGATCCAGTTGAGCACTCAGAGTCAGTTGGTGAGCCTGCTTACTTTCAGAGGACCCCTTTTTAATGCTTTATAGATATTTCATTAGGATGTCATGGGTCTTGTTCTGACGTCCATCTCAGTTGTTAGAAGCTTCATAGACAGTTATTAGTTTATTTGCCTTGACATTGTTATTTCTATAAGACTAAGGTTGCTATCTTGGCTAGTTGAATGTTATTTTAAGACATTCTAAGTTATTTGATGAGTTTATCTTTTAAGACTATTATCTTGTTATTTAATTCTTCTGCTATGAGTTAATCTAGGCCAATGGTCCTCTTGGGGGCATCAATAGTTCTCGAGTGCTTGTCCCACCTAGGGTGTAGGCTTAGGGTATGACAAAACAAAACCCCAAACTCTCTTCTCCTAGATAGGTAGAATTATAGTAGCATGACATGAGAGCTCGTGAAACCCCACCTCACACAAAGACATGGTCATAGCACCATGTTCCAACCTGGAGAAATGCAAGGGATGAACCTAGCCAATAAGGCCTAAGAAAACTTGGTCCAAGTGAGCAGAGGAGATCTAGTTGGCCTGATCTCAGTGAAGGTACACCTGCACTGCTTGGTTGGACTATCTAACTGATATGCAATGATATCAGCTCTTCTTGACTTCACAATACCCAAAGTATGAAGCCGCTCCCAACAAGTGGTAAGAAACTTCGGGGCATCCTCACCCATAACCCCAGAAAACTTCAGAGGTGAAAGCCTCAATAATTATTTGAGCATCTTGTGCTACTCTAGTGGCTTAGCTCTGGCTTCTACCATGGGCTGGGTACCCAGTGGTGGTACCTAGGCCCTAGGTGTCTCTATTGAAGACTGATCCTGTCGACTAGGTTCTGGTACTGATGTAGGTGTTTGTGTTATAGTTGGAGCCTGTTACTGGCCCCCAATCACAACCAGAAGCTGAGAAATTTTACTTGAAGAACTAGAGCCATAACTAGTTCGGGTGGTGGCTGAGTTGGTCCCGGCCCCACCAGCTGATCTAGGAGATGTGTTGCTAGAGGATCCGCTATAGGCCCCGACCCTAGTCTTTATCTGGGGTGGTGTTGTTCCTCTACCTGAAAAAGGAGGTTGACCACAATCCTAAGCCACCGTCCGGTGTGTCTGGCAAAAAGAGTGAAACAACTGAGATTTCAAGAAACTAATAACACATAATGCACGAAAGGGATACACACAAAAATAATTCCTAAGGACACCATGTAGCCTCCAAAAGATAGGATACAAACATCTCTTCACTGATCCGTAGAATTATGCTAGGTATTAGGTCTGTACAAGTGAGACCAATGAACTTGGGGCTCTAATACCAACTTGTGATGACCCAATTCCTAGAGTCATGATGGCACCTACTATAATCCACTAGTAGGTAGGGGAACCCATAATCCAGAATGACACCTAATTAGAAGAAAAGTAGAACTAAATATAAAATACCACTAAAAACAAGATAAAATAGGAACAAGAACAAATTAAAACTATATACAATATAAAACCTCCCAGAACCTGAAAGTCTAGTATGAACAACTACAATTCCCAAAAGTGGACAACAACAAGCCGTCTCAAAGGCAAAACACTAGTTAACATAAGTATAGAAGAAGACGAGCTAGTCAAGGATGCCAAGTGCTCTCCCTCGTCTCCAATATTTATAAGTTTTAAAATATGACACAAATGATGAGTGATGGTAGCTGGTACTAGGATGTGCATCACAAAAAGATGGAGAGTGTATAATAAGTACCAAAACAAAGGTATTCAGTAGGAATCAAAGGCCGGCTGAGCAAGAAAGTAAAACAATCTGAAAAAGGAGAATCTATACACAAATAATGGTCCAAGCGTTTTAAGAAAGAAAACATATGAGCATACTGAAAGAAAATATAAGTACAACAACATTAAACCTAGTTGGACCCTCATAAACTCAGAATGTACACTCGTGTGCAATTTAAATAAAAACACAAATGGACCCCATAAGCTTGTCAGGTACACAAAATGTCTAAGACTACAAGAATGAAGAGTAACCCAAATCAGAATCCAAGAGCATCAGTCGGGCTCCCAACCTAAGTAACCATGTAACCAAGAACTACTCAACTCGTAACCCAGCTAGCAAGCGTAACAATTAATCTACGCCATCCTTCCAGATAGTCCACACCTACATGTGTAAGATGCTAGCTAGAAAGAGTGACTTTGAGGCGTGTCGACTCGGTAGAGGATCTCAGCTATTAAGGCCACCCCGCAGCATGTCATCTCCAAGGGGCATAAGACGCCTAACTAACAATAGTGACTCGGGGGCATGTACACTCTAAAGGATCTCAAGTAGGCTCTTGGCCATCTTTGATCAATGTTCACTCCTAAAAGATTACACAAGCCTTCAAGCCTTAATTACACACATTCTAGGAAAGTGCAAGCCTCCTATAATGCATTAGAGCCACAAAAGAATGGAGTGATGAGTCGGGGATTTCAACTCATCTAGGGCTTACTATTCAAGGATTTAGTGTTCTCAATGCCTATTTTACACTCATTACTAATGTTAATATGTTGATGTGCAGTAAAGAAGGCTCAAGAGTGAGTCAAGGATATTATGATGCAAACAAAAATAAAAAAAGCTTTAAAAGTTGAAGGAAAGCAAATTTGGAACTCCCCAAAGCCACTCAATGACTCGCAGAGTGGACCTTCAACTCAGCTAAAGTTCTAACAAAATAGCTCATGTACAAACCAACTAGGCAAGCAAAATGGGCAAATCGATGATTCGCCGAAAGAATCAGCAATGTCGATCTAGCTCACCAAAAGTTCTAATATAATTTGATGAAAGTGCCAACCAAAGGGCAAAAAGAAGAGCCACTCGGGGGATCACCGAACTGGTGGGCGTGCTTACTTCGCCGAGTTGAATCCATGCTGAAATTTTGGGAACGTATAAATATAATTTTTGAAAGAATAAAAGGAGTTCACACATATTGTTTACCTCTGGGTTTTTGAGTTTTTACATTCTAGAACATTTTATATACATTTTGAGTAGAGATTTAGAGATTGTGATATTTTTAGCTTCAATTTAAGCATTTTGGAATTGCAGATTGTTAGGAAATTAGATGGAAAATTTCATTGGTAACTATTTATGATTTTTCACTATACTTGGCTAAAATGCCTTACCTTGGGGGTGTGATTATGTAGTTAAATACATTAATTAGCTAATGGGTGTTGTTAGTTGCGGATTTCAACTATGTTTTCAAGTGGGTTCAATTAATTGTCCATGTTTTAATTGAGGAATTGCAGTTACAAATACAATTCTATCTTAGTTCTCTATGCTTTCTTGAGAAAGAGGTAATAGAGTAGAATTATTGATTGATAGTTATATTGATTGAGTATTAAAATCTACCTTGAGAAAGTGGGTTTGATTGCGTCTTTATAAATCCAGCTTGAAAGAGTGAATTAATTAAGGAATTGGGTTGTTTGGTTGTGTTATGGTCGTTGAGGTTCAAAAGAACTCACTTGAAACGCAATAGTTGATTGACAAATGGCTATTGTACTTAAAACCTAGCTTACCCACTTAGATTCAACACTTTTGAGTAACTAGTAATCACTTATTACGTGAAATTAGAATTCAACTTATCACACTCCTAAAGTCCAATCTTGACTTGTTTATTTCCTGTGTTATTTGTATTAAATTGGTTACCCAGATTCCCCCCCCCCCCCCCCTCATTTGATATTAGTCCTTGAAACTTTGTGATTTGTTTTAATGTTGCAAAATGTTACCTCTACAAATGATTAGAACACATCTTTACTTCTTAATTGAATTCTTTACCATATCATGCTCTGCGGCATCGACCGCAACTCTTAGTTAGCGATCACCTACACTTAGAATTGGATGAAGTGTAGTTGAGCATTATCATAAATGGCACTATTGTTGGGGAGCGGTTTTTAGAATTCTTTTATTGAAGTATAGTCATGAATTGATTTTATTGTAGTTGAATTATCTTATTTGTGTTCTTGTTGGCTGTTCTAAACCAACTAAAGAGATGAGTGTGAATGGGAGCAACGCCAGTCAACTTGGGAACAATGATGACATCAGGAATTTACATGATGTCAATGAGTATCAATTAGGAAGCGCGGGTGCTATTCGATTACCTCTAATTGTGGAGGCGGTGTTTCATGTGACCAACATAAAGTTGAAGCTGTTGCAAATGAAGGGTCTTTTTGGAGGACTTCCCCATGACTACCCTCATGATCACATCCGAAACTTCATAGATGTTTGTGGGTCGTTCTCTTTCAAGAACAGCACTCATGAGTCAGTCCGACTCCGTTCATTTTCCTTTTCTCTAATGGGGGAAGCAATGAAGTGGTTGACCAAACTACCAAAGGATTCAATTACTTCGTGGGACGAGCTCACTGAGGTGTTTTATGAAATGTTTTTCCCTCCTTAGAAGATGTTTAAGTTGAGGGATAACATTAAGAACTTCAAACGAGTTGATGGCAAACCTATCCATGAGACATGGTTGAGGTTCTAAAAGTTGTTGCTTCAATACCCTACTCATGTGTTGCCGAACAATGTGTTATTAAAACATTTCTCCTGGTTTTTCGACACGGTTAACAAAGGTGTTTGATAACACTTAACTAAAATTCATCTAATTCTAAGTGTAGGAGGTCACTAACAAGTATAAATCCAACTAAGAGTTGGGATTGATCCCCAAGGGAGTGATACGGTAAAGAATTTGATTACAAAGTAAAATAGAGTTCTAATCAGTTGTAGAAGTAGAAATTTTTGCAATAAATAAAGTAAATGACAAGGGTTTGACAATCAATGTCTATGGGGGGGCTTTGGGTGAACAATTAACAACTACAAATAACCGGGAGTAAACTAGTAGAGAGGGTTTCTAGGGAGTGTGATAAATTTAATGCCAATATCGCTAAATGGGTGACTAAATGTCGTTTAATTTTTGTGGGTAGGTTAGGACTAAGGTGCAAGAGCTATTTCTCAATCAACTTTCACGAATCAAGCAAGTTATTTTGAACCTCGACAAGCACAACACATAGAAACAGCCCTATACCTCAATCAATCTACTTTTTCAAGTTAGATTAGTAGGATTGCATTTAAATGCGCTTTCTCAAGCTAAATCCGCAACAACACAATCACTACAATCATCAATTAAAAGTTTTAACTCTAATACTTCTTTCTCAAGTAAGCTTACAATATTAAACTATAATTGTATTTGCAACTACAATTCATCAATTAAAACACAAACTATTAATCACCTTGTGTGGCTATATATTTTAACACTTATCTAGAGAATTTCGTGGCTTTTGAAGAGTTGGAACATTTGAACTTTAATTAAACCTTTCTTCATCAAAATCACAAGAAAAAAACTCTTGGTCTTTTGGCTGAAATTCAAGAGACAAACTGCCTTGTTGGTAAGTGTTGGAATTTGTTTCTGAGCTGGGTAGTGTTTGGTAATTCGTGTATATCTTGGGTTTTAGAACTCCGTTTTGGATGAATAAATATTTTTTGGAAAGAGGATTCATGTATATACAACTCTTATATTTATTTAAAAGTCTAATGTAGCTGTTATGGACGTGAAAACTGGGACGCAACATAGGACAAGTTCTGCCCAGATTTCTCTGTTGTTGTAGCTGAGTAGGTTGTGTTACGTTTAGAATATATCATTCTCTGGAACTCCATTTTGGGTAAATAAATATGATATGGAAAGCTGATGCATGTATCTACAACTTTTATATTTATGTGAAAATCTAATTTAGCTGTTATGGACTTGAAATTTGGGACGCAACGCAGGACAAGTTTTGTCCAGATTACGGATGTAGAAACCCGGTAGGAACCACTGTTAGTGTATTGATGATATCTTCTTGTACAAAGTGTATTTTTGGTGATTCTTCTTGAGTTGCAATCTTAAGAGATGTATCTACATCTTTTATGAAGGTTAAAAAGTCTAGTTTTGCCGTTTTCCTGTTCAAAAATAAGTTACAAAATGGGGTACTAAACTGGCCAGAATCACTGTTTTAGGAACAAAGTTGTATTTGTGTGGGCTGAGCTTACTTGTGATAATAACCTATTTTATTTCGATATTATTGAGATATTAGGAATTAAAGAAGTCATTTAATTGTATTTTTAAGGTTATATATATACTTGTGAACAAGTTGAGGACCTTGATACGTTGGTTGGTCTCCGGTTTGAGCTTGCAAAGTTGGTTGGACTGTTGCTACGCTAAAGTATTGAGGTTTGTGTATAAACTTGTACTTGAACTCTTGTAATGGCTGGTATATATGAAATTTGATCTTGATACCTCAGCTACCTCTTGTCACTTTGCATTGTCGTGTTGATATGATGCTTGTGTAACTCGCCCACTTGTACGGATTGTTTGATCACTTGGCACTCTTGTTGGGACTATGTCCTTCTTGTGGCTGTGGCTTTGTCACTATTGGCAGGCCTCTTGTTTCAGATCAATTGCCATCTTGACTTTGGATTTGTAGTTCGTCTTAGGAATGGAAGTTATCCATTTTAAGTACGAACTTGAAAGCCATTTTTAATATGGTTCTTGGTTCTCTTGATACAGGGCTTCGGTCCTTCTTGATAATTGCTTGTGCCGGGTGTGACGACATGAAGTATATATGGGGCGAGCCTTGCTATTGAAATTCTTGGAAAATGGTGCTATGAGCTTCTTGACATTTGTATCTTGGAATATAGAACTTGATACTTGTTATCTATTGTTACTTGATTTATTTATTATATTTCAAGTATGATGCTCATTGACTTGGAAAAGGTAGCTTGATGAATTTTGAGGATTTCGACCCTATAGTTTTTACACCACTAAGCTTTATGCTTAGCGATAGTTGTTTTTATCGTAGGGGCTAATCGAGAGGAGTGATGAAGATGGCCATGGATGATGGAAATTTTGAGAACCTTAAAAAAGATCACATTTGCATATAGGCATATATATTTATATAAATGTTGGTATTGATAACCGATCTATGTAATGTATATTTGCATTCGATTTTGAAGCCTAACCATATCATGTCCATGGGTTGTAATCTAAGCATGGCTATATGTTTGGTTTATTTGGGGTGTGTATGCCCAAGCTTGTAATATGTTACATGTGCTACTTGTTGTAATGATCGTATAAAGCATGAACCCAACTAGTTTGGGTACTCGGAAGTGGATAATATTTATTATCATTACTTACTTGCATGAGGAAAAAAATAATGATATATAAAAAAATATATGATATATATATCTAGTAATTTATGTGCATAGGGTAAATGGTCACTAGCTCCGTAGGTCCCTAAGCAACTTCTCTCGTCACTAGTCACTATGGCCGAAGGCCCGGGGGTACTACGGTGGCCATAGCGATACATATATACCTATTGGCAATATAAAACTGAGAGTTGGAGGACCAAACAACCACCTAGGTGTAGTTGAAAGGTTCCAACCTGCTCCGTAAGTGAGGTGAGGTACTTCTTTTGGTTTGAATAGGGGGTCGCCCGGTTTTAGCCAAACATAATAAAGAACGATAAATCGTTACCAACTATGTTTTCCATCAGATTGGGCAACAATCCACAAGCCTCCAAATGCTCAAATTGAAGCTAAAAATAAAACCAACCCTAAATCTCTACTAAAAAAGTGTCAAAAAATGTTTAGAATGTTTAGGATCAATAACCCAGAACTGGACAATATGGGAACTATTTTAATTCTTTTCAAAATTTCATTTATACATTCCCAGAATTTTAGCATCGGAGTCACTCGGCGAAGTAAGTCGCAATTCACCAACCTGATCGGCGATGTGCCGAATGCCCCTTCAATCGCCTTTTTGGATTGGAATTTTACACTTTATTTGTTGTAACTTTAGGCGATCAAGGTCAGGCTCACCGATCCATTTGGCGAGTTGCCGAACCATCAATTGTGCTCGCCAAGTTTATATTGACCATGGGCTAGCCTGCTGGAACTTTTGGTGAGTTGAAGGTCCACATGGCAACTAGCCGAGTAGCTTTGACGAGTACTATCCTTGCTTTCCTTCAACTTCTTTAGCTTTTTCACTCCTTTTTGCCTGGTAATACCCTTGCCTTTCTATTTTTCCTTCATTTCTTCAAATTAACATTTTAACACCAGTTTAGAGCATAAAATAGGCATTGAGGACAGTAAAACTTTGAATACTAAGCCTTAAATGAGTCAAAATCCCCAATTTATCAACACCCCAAACATAAACATTTGCTTTCCCTCAAGTAAATCACAAGATCAATTAGTTCAACAGAGATGTCAACAAATAGTGCTACTCAAGACTCAACATGAATGCACACGAGGTTCATTCTACCCATGCAATGTTCAATTGTGCACTACAAGTTTCAATCTTTGACTAGTCATCACCAAATAGAAATCAAGCTCACAATGCTTTCTTCAAATGCAAATTGAATCTCAAGAAAAGTATTCAAATGCCCTCATATAAAGAATGATTCCATGCCCACAAAAAGTTCATCAAAATTTAAGAATTAAGGAATCAAAATCAACTCTCACACACTAAATAATAAACACATGCATGATTCAACCCATAGGCTTGCCCGTATTTTCTAATAAACATGACATTAAGTTCAATCAAGATCACTAAGGCCTTTCAAGGCTTGTAACATGGCTGAGAGTGAAGGTATGATCATTTTGGCTTAGTGACTTCTCCTTTCATGAAGCATGAATTGCATTTCACTTATTCTCTTTTTCTTTCACTCTTTTTTATTTTCACAATCCACCTTAAGTTCTTTTAAGCATGATTCATTAGACACCCCTTTTCTTTTATCCATGCACATGTTTCATTGCAACATTCTTTTTCAAACTTTTTCTTCTTTTGTTTTTCTCTCTCTCTCTCTTTTTTTTTTTTTTTTTTTTTTTTTTTTTTTTTTTTTAAATTTTATGGAGGGGTTTCATATTTTTAAACACAATCCTTCAAGGGTGAATTTTCAATAACTTCTAGACTTTCCTCATTTTTCACCACCCCCCAACTTAGGCTTTTGGCCAAAGGTGGCTATTTAAACGAACCAATGCTTCATTAAGATTTTAGTTGGGGAGGAAATGGGTCATATATGTTCATATTTCATCCAAAGAAAGGTTAGGCTCAAATGGTGTCAAAGCTACGTTCACACTCTCGCAAGGTGGTCACAAAGAGGTATAATAGCATTTTGGTTCACTCTCCAAAATTTGTGCCTAAGATCACTTCTTTCATTCACCAATGCTATCAATTGAGCCAACTGGGGATGTTCTAGGTATCATAAAGCAAATATTTCAGACAATCTCGCTACACACGACATTCAACACAATCATCAATAAAGAATCTGCAAATTTAGCTAACATGCAAAGATCACCACTAGATTCATTTCAACAATCAGCCAGTGACAATAAGATGCTAAGAGTTCACACATGACTTATGCAACTCAAATTTGCCTCATTGGAATTGCAAAAACATATCGTTCAATCAAGAGCACTATTCAATTCATCAGTATTGATCGCAACCAATACTCAAATATGCAAGAGAATAACCACACATTTACAAACACAAAATTCAAGAGACGAAAATTAATTTGGATAAAATACCAACATTTACATTAAAAACCAAAAACCAAGTCACAAGTATAAGCATTCAAAACAAGCTAAATGCAGCCCAAAGGGGTAGGTATGAATATACCTCACCCGCCAAACAAAACCGACTATTGTCCTCAATGAAAAATAAAATAATTGTCTAAAAAGTAAAAGAGTCAAGATCCCTCTGTCAAGATAAGCCTGAGGTGAATGTTGTACATCTAGGGATCTCTCAATCTGGGCATTAGTGCTTGGCTCATCTCTATCAACATCCTTTGCTCCACTGGAGCCAATCATTGAGGTGTCCCAAAGATAGGCCTCTATGGCCATCCTCACCATCATACCCTTTGGATTCTCCAGATTATCATACAGAGTTGCCTCACAGGTCCCAATCTCCTCCTCATTAGTCTTAGGAGCATTTGACTGAGAGTCATCATCAACTATAGTAGCCTCTCTGGTCGTAGTAATCAAAGGGATCTCAAAAATATCTAGCATCTATATACTTCGAACCTAGGGAAGGTCTACAGTGTAGAACAACATAGATAAATCAGTGGATTTTAGCTCATCCACATCATGTCTCAATCAAGAAACATCAGCTCTCAAGGCCATAACCTCAGTGGACTAGCTACCTCCCTGCTTACATGCCTCAACTCTCACCGTGAGGGCCTCCAAGGCTAGTCCATGTACAGTGATCAAATCTCGGTGCTCCCACAAAACAGCTCAGATAGGGGCTAAGGCAGCAACAATAGCCCTCTCAATCAGTCCTGGGATAGTTGCCTCGACCCGAGAAGCATGTACATCAGCAGATTGGGCTAGATAACCCATCTTGTATAGCATCTCCTATGTCAATGGGGGACGGGCAGCAACAACACTAGTAGTAGTAGCAGAAGACGAAGAAAGAGCAATAGTATTAGGAGTACCTGAAGTCTAACCGGCTTAAGTGGGAGGGGTTTTATCTGTCTCCAGTATCTCTATATCAACAACCTCGGAAGTGTTCATCGGCGCTGCTTGCCTCCTCTCAGCCTCATCCCTAGTATGCTCGAGAGTCACTTCTGTATCTGTCTTAGCCACAAAGAACACTTGAGCACGCTAACACAATTCCTTCTTAGCACTAGAAAATGGAGCGATGTCTCGCTCTACTTGGTCCCCATGGCCATCTCTTGCTTAATAGTCAACCTAAGATTTAGTCTATCGCAGTCAATAATTGAACCCAACAAAGATGTCGTAGGATGCCGGAGTCTTTCTATACTTTGTCACAAACCATCTACAACACTTTGAATAACACTTTAGGACATAGCACATACAAAGGCTCTAACCATAAAATAAAATACTTAAAGGAAATGGTGGGTTTCTCATCGAAACTTAAGAACTCACCAAATCTTAGACTCCATGCTCCTTAAAAACATATCTTCCAAGAATATATTATCAAGTCTCCAAACCCTACTTATTGTAGAAATGTAGAAATATGGGTTAGCACACAAAAATGTACTAAGTATGATAGTCACGCAAAAATCATGCTTAAAAAGGACATTTTTGGTTTGAAACCATGCTATACGCCAATTTGAGAAAACATTATGAAATTTAGTACAAAAGGCATAAGATACAAAATATTCAACATATAGGCCATTACAACACATTAGTAGCTTCACCTTAAGTAACCCTAAGCTATACTTGTGCAATGTAAGAGTAGCATTCCATTCTAGTATTCCTACTAATAACCACTTTGAGCTACCATACATGAACTTACCAGTATTCATACTCATGTTTAGTCAATACTCATGCATAATAAACATTCACATTTAATAAGTCCTTACAAGGAAAGTAACTGATAATAACATTTCCAAGTTAAGCAATCATCATTACATTAAGCCTTTAAGTCAACATTCACATTAGCTTCACTAGGAGCACATTCATTTCATTAGACATTAGGACATTAGAGAAACACACCATAGCCCTCTCAAATGCTACTTGTGTAATGCATGGATGCCATCCTATACTACCACCCATACTTCATAGAACCTCTCAAGTAACCATATCACAAAACTCACATGATGAGAATAGCATTAACTGACATAGACCCTATGAGCTTAACATGGAATATAGTGTCTATCCCACACCGTAAAGGGTTGGTCTACTCACCTAAGGTAGGATCGATAACATTTTAGCTTAGGTGGATCCACTAGCTATTATCCTATGCAGGCACATAGTTATGGGATAAGAAAGATGTTAATTGAAACCCCGCCTAAACATGGGCAGAGCTTCCATCTTACCATATCTACTCGGTGCTAAGCTTACATTCCTATAGAGTAGTACATTACTTTAAAATTATTACACATGAAAGGGTGACAAAAGCCTACCAATTCAAGGTACATCATTTAACACATGAAAGGTTGCCATAATCCTATCGATTCAAGGTTTATTATTAGGATAGCTCATTGAATCCTTATGAAATGGTGCCATAAGCGTACCGATTCAAGGTTTATCATTGTCATTTATGAAAGGGTGCCATTAGCCTACCGATCCAAGACACATCATTAGAATAGTTCATAGACTCATCATGCAAGGGCCCACCATTAGGTTTATTGATTCAAGACAAAGCCTAGAATACTTCATTAATCATTTATGAAAGGGCTACCGCCATAAGGTCTACCAATTCAAAGTTCATTAAGTCACGACACTTTAGTTACACAAGAAGAGGATGCCTTAAGCCTACCAATTCTAGATGTAACAATCAAGATCACTTTCATATACACAAGATAAGGATGTCATAAGCCTACCAATTCAAGATGTGACATTACATTGAAGAAACCACACATATATCATCATCATTCATAAGTGCATAATTGAGAATAACCTTTCAATAATAACACAATTGCATTGTAGACATGATCACATTACTTACATTGAAATCCCAAAGCACATACATAACATCATGATTGTACATCAATCCTTCATAATTTTCCCTTCAAGGACATGAATCACAATTCATCAATACACTTAGAATACTACAATTTAGGCATGAATAATGACATAATTCAATAAACTAAATCAATATAGACTTAATCTCTTCACAAGTTTTCATAATCAATCATCCCAAATCACAATTCACAATTTAGTATTTTGGGGGAAATCAAGGGTTCATAGGGGAATTTCATGATAAATCAATATTTAATCCTCAATTCAATCATAATTCATCATAAAACAATCATTGAAAATGTTTTGAAGTTGAACCCATGAATTAGATTGAAACTCTAACTGTTGGGGGAATTTGGAACTTTGAAATCATGTTTTGAAAGGAATCCCTGTATGGAAACTAAACAAGGATGAAGACTACCATACCTTGATTGAAGAAACTCCACGAAATTGAGAGAGAAAGATGAACTCTTGAATTCCAGACCTTGACTTCTTCTCTTCCAATGGAGGTTTCAAGAGAGAGAATTATTTGGAGAGAAGGTAGTTTCTATTTTTGAGGTTTGGGAATAATGAATTGTAAAAGGGTGTCGAATAACTTAAAATAGTTTATATAGGTGTATAAAGTCCATATTAAATGACTCCTACTTAAAACTAATTGAATATTAATTACCTAAAATGTTTAAGCCTTTGCCGATATTAGACAGCTTTTGGAGGAATGACTCACGCCCCTTGACCCATGAACCATGAGTCCACTCACGCCCCGTCCTGCAGGTCTGTAGGTTTGGTATGCAACTAGACATCTCGGGCCTTGACTCACGAACCCTCCCCCATGAGGCTTAGAGGGACCTAAGCCGCGTAGGGTCATGTAATTGGGTAGTTTTTGGGTTCTTAGGCAGCTTTGGGGGTTAGATATTAGGGTCCTCCTCAAGGACCCTTGGTTGGTCGTTGGGAGTCGTACCTTGATGTTTAACCCCTAAAACCCTTAAACTAAGCTCGGGAAGCCATTTTACAACATAAAACCCCACATCAAATTCAATCAACACACCTTTTAGGCTCTAGTTTCACCTACCAGTTTTCCGAGTAGTAACAAAGAATCACTTTGCTTAGCCCATTCTTAATAGTATCTTCTCCTTTCTTCATCTTTGTGAGACTTCCAACCTTGATTACCACCCCGATGCAAGTAAGATGGGTGGAAAACCTCCTCAAATCTGTGAAAGTTCCAACCTTGATTCTCCCCAGGCTTTTAATAGCTCGAGAAAGAACCCTCCTCAACTCTAAATACTCCCCTTGCTCCTTTGGGTTTGCTCACATTTTTTGACACTTGCGTTTGTAGCATATCTATTTGGGATAACATCTTCTTGATATTCTTATACCTTTCTCTCTCTTTATCAAGTTATTTTTGAGTCATTCTAAAGCAAAAAGGCAAAACTTGATCTTCTTGAGTTTTTGTCATGTCGTCTACAAGAAATGAAGTTACCTCAAATGATTGCAACATTATTCCACCTCCAATCAATTGATCAGCTACTCCTTTATTTACCGAGTCAAGACTTCGATAGAAGTATTGTAGCAACACATTGTTTGGATGCTTGTGAGTTGGGCATTGAAGTTGTAGCTTCTTAAACCTCAGCAATGTTTCATGGATTGATTCATCCTCCAATCACTTGAACCCTTGAATGTTTTCTTTGAATTTCATTATCCTCGATGGGGGAAAAAACCTCATATTGAATGTCATAATTAGCTCATCCCATGATGTGATAGAATTTTTTCTAACTCAGTCAATCATTTGCTTGCTTCACCTGTTAAAGACAAAGGGAATAATCTGAGACAAACTAATTCTTGCGATACATTCTTGTATGAGAACGGGCCATAAACATCTATAAAATTTCGCATATGCTTATGTGGGTCTTCATGAGTCATCCCTCCGTACAGTCCCTTTATTCAAAGGATATGAATAGTTGTATTGGTAACGTGGAATATAACATTCTCTTCAATTGACGGCAATAGTATTGCACCAATTCCACCTGATTAGACTAGATTATCCACACCATTAAGGTCTTCAATATCACCTTGGTGGCCCATTTGACCACCATTACTCTCTGTCTCACTCATTTCTTTATTTTCTCAACAATACCGACACAAACACAAAAACAAATCAAGTTGATTCCACTTCAGCCAACAAAATCACAAATCAAATTTAGATGAGAGAATCGTAAATAACACCACTCCCTAGAAGCGACACCATTATTTATTAATGTATCAACTACACCTCATCAAATACTAGGTGTAGACGATCGTTAAATAGTATAAACCCAACAAAAGAATTAGAGTCGATCCCACAGAGAGTAGTTGTATTTTTAATTCAAATACAAAATTACAAAAGTGATTTTGGTAACTAACAGACTAGAGATTTGGTGAAATTAATAATGAAACTAGAGAGTTGACATAATGTCAGAGTAACAAATTTGTGAATAAGAAAATAGCCTAAACAAGAAACTAAGATCAACCAAATAGGAGAAAGGTACTTGGGGAATTGACCAATCAATTTCTAAACTTACTCAATGGATGCAACTTACTAACCAAAAGTGCTAACATTTCATGGGTATGGTGAACTATAGGTAAGGCACTTTTCTTTCGAACAAATACCTTGTTTCAATTGAATTCTCTCGAACCTCAATGCTTTAGGCTTAAAGACCATCCCACAACCTTACCACATTCACTCTCTCGAGCTGAATTCATAGCGTGAATCTTAAAAACCACTCACTTGAGCTAACACACTGTGACCCACTAACTACGAGAACAAACTTATCACCTTAGCTTCATACTTCTTTCTCAAGCAAGCATAAAACACTTAAATTACATTTAAATAAACATGCAATAGAGTAGTTAAACCAAACGATAAGTAAGACCCACTTCGAATTAGCACTACAATTGATAATAACTAACACCAACAAGCAAAATCCAACAATTGATCACATTGTCAAACCCCCCAAGATTAGGGTTTTTAACTATCATCATAAAAGGAAGAAATTCAATACCTAAAACATGTTTCATAGTTGGATATTGAGAATCAAAGTTTTAAGATGAATAGTAGCTTGTCTATTACAATACCCAATTGAAATATCTTGCCAAAATTTGATAAAATCAACAAGGATGGTGTTTTTATTCTCTGTATTTTGTTCCTAAATTACTGATGCTTTCTCTCTCTTTTAAAAATCAATTTATATTGGTCTGAGGTGTGGCATTTTAAGGTCAATCGATAAGGAAAGTCAGGCTTCACTAACCAGTCCGCGACTCACTTATTATCCTTGTCTATCACCTTCTTTCTTCACATTTTCCTTATTTAAAAACTATAATTTTAGGCGATCTAGATCGAGATCGTGGATCATTTTAGCGATACACCCTTTATTCTATTAGCTCTCCAATTCAAATTCACCTTGGTCTTGACCAGTACATTATGCGACATGATCTCTCTTCGTCGATGCAATCGGCGATTCACCGATAGGGAATGCAGTTCACCTAAGTTTTTCTTATTTCAAGCTCAGTGTTCTATACATTTAGGCTGTCTAGGGGTAGCTTAACTATTCGCTGATTTCTCTTGGCAATCGTCAGGTTTGTTGTTCTCTTTCTTTTTCAACTTGTGTTATCCTTTTTACCTATTAGTGTCCTTGCTTTGTTCCTCAACCCATAAACCTAAAAATTACTGATTTAACATCAATTTCTGGCATAAATTAAACATTTAAGGACACTAATCTATATACACAAACCTCCAAATGGGTCCAAATCTCCGACTCATCACTAACCACCTCTTTAGGTCATCTAGGGTCTTTTTTGTATTCGGTCAACCAAGAAATGGATCAAATTAATGGTAGACTGTAACATCTTATTGATATATGTATTGCTGCATTTCACCTTTTCACCTTGCACCACCACATGATCAACCAATGCGAATGAGTTAACCTTCTTCTTCCCTTTTTGGACCAGCTTCCCATACTTAGCGTAGAATTCCCAGACACAACAAGGTATGTATGAGCCATACAACTTTGTTAATCTCTGAAACTAGTGTGAATCTCTAAAACTTGTGGAACCGAATGGTATCCCACACATATGGATACCTTTTCACCTCTCCATCAGTAGACAACCTATTTTCTTCTAGAATAGTCCTCTTGGTTCCTTCCAAGAACATGAGGTCTTTCCATATCTGCAGAACAACACATATCAAACCAATACATTAGAAATAGTTTAATCAAACATTAAGGTTTAAAAATTTGTAGAACAAAACAAAAATGCATAAAAATCAACACATATCGGCAAGGTCCAGGGTCAGTCGCTGAGATGCTAAATTCATTTGGCGAGCCAAGGGTAGCTCGCAGAATATCACAGAATAAATTACCAAAATTTTGGCTAAACAAGGACGATCACAAGAAATTCGGCGAGTTGCTGAGTGAACTTGGTAAGCACAAGAATTTCGCCAAATGTTACAGTCTTACACTCAAATTTTAGGATAAAAAAGGCGAGTTCAGAGACATTTGGTGAACCGCCGAGTCATTAGGCGAGATCGACTAAGCTCACCTATGTTACGACCCATGGGTACACCTAAGATGTAACATGGCGTACTTGACCCCGAAAGGGTCTCATACAAGTTCTTAGCTTATCATAACATAATATAATAGAAAAGTACGAAAATTTTAAAACTTTATACATCCAATCAAAGTCTTTTATAAAAGCAAGCGGAAGTCTAGACTTGTCTGAATTAGCCATCTAATACAATATTAGAATCAAATAGGGACACAAGTCTTACAACACAGTTTGAAAATGAAAAAATAGAATGAAACTACTAAATGAAGATATTTTTCCTTGAATCATGAGGACTCACCAACTAGCAAGGAGAATGATCAATTCCAAGCTCTAGCCACGAGGGGAATCAAATTGAGTGCCAATCCCTACACTTGGGAAAACTGTAGAGAAATATGGATTAGTACAAAAATGCATTAAGTATGATAGCCATCCATAAAAACCTTTAAAATATGCTTAAAAGGACATTTTTGGTTGAAAGGCATGCACTTTACCAAGTTTGAGAATCATCATGCACATTAGCATAAAAACACAAGTCATAAGAATTTTCAACATATAGATCATCATAGCATAATAGAACAATCTCATAAGTTATACTTTGTGCAATGCATAGATAAGTTCCCGTGATCCCATCTATACTAAGTACCACTTTTAGGCCACCATAATCATATTTACCATTGTTTAATCTCATACTTTTTTCATACTCATAGACAAGGAAACCTTCATATTTGCTAAGTCATATCAAGGAAACCAACTCATAGCAACAATCCACATTAAACATACTTCGTTTCATAGACTATCATAACATAGAAGGAACAAACCATAACTACTCTCAAAGATTGCTAGTGCAATGCATGAATGAAGTCCCATACCCCCACCCACAAAAAGTACTTCTTCTTGAGTAACCATAGTTCAAAACTCATATTCTTGTTCATAGTGGCAATTAGCCTTAGCCGACATAGACCATGTGAGCTTAACATGGAATCTGGTGTCATGCCCCACACCGAAAAGAGGTGTCCTACTTGTCTAAGGTAGAACTAACATGTATTAACTTTTAGGTAGATCAACTAGCTAAATACCTATGAGGGCACATAGTTATGGGATAAGGAGGTTGTTACTAGAAACCCAGCCATAGATAGGGAAAGCTTCCACCTCACAATATCCACTCGGTGCAAAGCATTAAATTCCTAGAAGTAGTTACTTATCTATTAACATCATTACACATGAAAAGGTGCCCTTAGCCTACCGATTCAAGGTACATCATTAGAATAGCTCATTGACTCCTCATAAAAGGGGTGTCATTGGCCTACCGATTCAGGACAAGCCTTATAATACTTTATTAGTCACTCATGAAAGGGATGCCATTAGGTTACTGGTTCAAGGCATATCAATCAAGATAGCTTTCTAATAACACATGAATGGGTGCCATTAGCCTGCCGATTCATATAGGTGAGAATAGTCTTTCAACAGCACCACAATTATATTATAGTCATAATCACTTTACTTTCATAGTGTCCATAAAGCATATACATAAATCTCATAGTCATGCATAATTATCATATATTGCCCATTAAGGACCATAGATCATGATTCATCACACATCTAGAATTACTACATTAGCCATAGATAACAACGTAATTCAAGTAATAAATTCATTACATTCATAATTATCTAACATTCTACTTGCATCAATCAATACTCACACTTTAAGATTCAAATTGAGAAAATAGGGAATTCATCGATTCTTGAAGAAATCAACTTAAAATCATACAAAATCATCAATATATCCATAAAAAAAACATAATTCACTCATTTAAAACAAATTTGAAAGGAATCCATGAGATTGAAATCAAACCCTAACTTTTTCTACTTAAAACACTTTGTGAGATACTCAGAAGTAACCTAGTTCATTATTGTGTGATGTTTACTATTATTTGACAATGATCATGTGAGCTAAAACATGGAATCCAGAGTCTATACCACACCAAAAAGAGATGTCCAACTTGCCAAAGTAAGAACCATAAACTTCTAGCTTTCATGGATCCACTAGCTAAGACATTATACGGGGGCATGTAGTTAGGGACAAGAACATTACTATTAGAGACCCGACCTCTACTAACGGAATCATTTTAATTTAATTATCCATGGAAAGGCACAATTAAGCTACCAATCGAAGCTAAAGTCATTTAGAATAGCTCCTTAAATCATGACTCAACGTAGGTGAGAAAACAATTCAATTTTATTAATCCTTATGTGATAAATCCTTTCACAACCATGATCAATATAATATGTGGGGAAACCTTTCACAATTTTCATTGATACTTTCATCGAAAAGTATGCTTAAGTCATAATAATCAATCTCATAAAAGCATGCATATATTTATAAATTCATAGTTCATAGTTCCTAAGCTTCATCTTGTGTTCATAGTAAAAAATCATGGATATTGCAAACGTTCATATGAATTCAACTCAAAATAATGTAAAAGCATTAATTCATGCATTACATGATAGAAAATAGGCAACTGAATCATAATTGAAAAGAACCTATGAAGATTGGAGAAAACCCTAAGTTTGATCAATTGAATTTAACTTGGAGAATTGGGAACTTTGTGGAGCCAATGGAGGAAAGAACTCCATGTGTGAACACTATCATACCTTGATGGTCAGCGTCAAAAAGATATGGTGAAGTTGAGACCTTTAAGTGAAACCCTAGATTATTCTTCATTTGCTTGAGAGAGAAATTTCGAGGGAATTTGTGATTTAGGAGAATGATTTTAGAATGGGTAGTTCGAGGACTTAAAATATTTATATAGGGCATATAATAGGGGTAAAAATGAGAAAGCTTATATATTAAACACATAGTGAAATGAGCCAAAAACCCTTAAAAATTAACATCGAAACCTTCTACGGCTTGGACCTACTATCCACAGGACTTTCTACGAACCATACCTAGGCATCCATAGAAAAGTATAGAAGCTTTAATTTTTTGCCAACTTTGATGATACCTGTCTCCTGCCCGTAGAACTTTTTAGGATCTGTAGACCCAAACCATAGAACACAATTTTGACCATAATTTCACCTTAAAATTTTGACCTGTCTACGGCTTGTAGAGCTTTTTATGGTCTGTAGGCCCCAACTTTCATACTCGAATAAGACTCAAGCTAGCAAAAAATGGGTAGGGGAAAGAGATCTACCAACCCAATATTAATTAAATCAAATAAATGCACATTACCAAGAGGAAAATCGACTCCAAGCTAAAGCACACTAAAAACATCATTTTATAAAATATACATATATGGATATGTAAACATTACAATGACCAAGGTACATGAATACAAAGAATGAACAATGAGGAACTATATATCTTATGCTAAAATATGAATAGAGGGAAAGAGATAAGGATATTGGGACATCATATCGGCATCGATCTCCCTAGTAGTACCCTTAACCATTTGAGTCTTCCACAACACCTTGACGGGTGCAATTTCTTTGTTCTTCAACTTCTGAACTTTTTGGTCTAAGATTTAACTGGAACCTCTTCATAAGAAAGGTTTTACTTTATATCAAGATTCTCCAATTGTACAATAGATTTCAGATCTCTGAGACACTTCTTTAATAAGGACACATGGAATACCAGATGCATTGACGATAAATCGGAGGGCAAGTCTAATTCATAAGTTGCCTTACCTATCCGCCTTAACACTTGATAAGGACCAATATAATGGGGACTAAGCTTCCCTTTCATACCAAACCTCATGACACCCTTCATAGGTTAATTTTTTAGTCAACCTAATCATCAACATTAAACAGAAGATCCCTACTTTTAACATCAGCATAGAACTTTCGTAAACATTGAGCCATTTTAAACCTTTCTCTATCGATTCAAACTTTTTCCATTGCCTCATGGACCAAATTTGATCTTATCAAAGCTACCTAATAAACTCAAACCAACCTAGATGAGATCTGAATCTTCTACCATAAAGAACCTCAAATGGAGCCATACAAATACTTGAATAATATCTATTATTATACGCAAACTCAGTCAAAGTCAAATAATCATCCCAATTACCCTTGAAGTCAATCAAACAAGCTCTCAACATATCTTCCCTTCTTTGGGTAATACACTCCGCTTGTCCATCGGTTTGGCCGTACTAATCTTAGCACGGGTACCAAGACCTTTTTGGAAAGATCTCCAAAATTGATAAGTAAATTGGGTAGCATGACAGGCTAGCATGGTAGTATGTAATGTAGAGTTGTATTGCTTAGCGTGGTTGGTGTTTGTCATTGTATAGTTCTTGTTGTTTATATATAGCATTGTTTATTTATTATTTATAATAATATATTATAGTATGTTGTTTATTGATCATCACACAATTATGTAGTTATTTTTTCTCTCTTTGTATAGACTCTGCACCATTTCGTTGTTACAAACTATCTTTTCTTCATTGTTTCTTTCCTTTACAATTGAGTCGATGGTATTTTAGAAATAATCTCTCTACCTTAACAAAATAGTGGTAAGATTTTCATACATTCTGTCATCCACATATCTCAGTTATGGAATTTCACTATTTGTAATATGAATGTTTGGTACACTAAATAATGCGATTCAAGAAAATCAAAATCAAGGGTCTTGTAAGCTGCAATTTTATTCAATATATGTACAAGAGGTTATATTTACAGCTCAAATTGGTGACTCATACTAACACCTTTGTATTTCCATTTAGTACCCTATAGTCATTTTTCTTACGTTGCAAATTTATGATCGAGGAAACTAACACCTCTATAGTTTATTTGCCACCTTGAAGCCATTTTCTCTGTGAATTCAAGTTCTCGCAGCTAAAGGATCTCATAAGTTGATGTGTTTCTGAATAAATCTACCAAATTTAAGAATGGAAAGTGGGTTTAGTGCCAGCGTATCAATTCTTCATTCCATCATCCCAATCATTTATTGCAATTTTCCATTGTTGGTCGTGCTAAAAAATGAACTATTTCAAGAACCCTTTTAATTAGTGATAACACTCAACCATACTTTTTCCAACTTAAAGTAAATGCGATCATTAACAAGTATAAACCTAATGATGAGTTAGGGTCGATCTCATAGGGAGTGATACATCAAAGAGTTCAATAACGAAGTAAAAAAGTGTTCTAATCTTTTGTAGGAGTTAGAAACTACACAACATAAAATAAATCAATAAATTTTAGTGATCAATATAATATGGGGGGATGTAGTAACTAATTGTAAACAAGGAACAATTAACACGAAAATAAAACAATTAGAGAGAGGACCTTAGGAATGTGATCAATCGAATGCTAATTTGCTTAATAGGTAATTACTAATTGTTTCAACTTGTTGAATCTCACTGCGTAGGCAAGGATTTGAATACAATAGACATATCTTGATCAACTATCATGTTTCGAGTGAGTTCTCTCGAACTTCAACAAGCGTAACAATACAAAAATGCTAATTCCTTAATTAAACCTACTTTCTCAAGATGGGTTGTAAAGACACACTTAAACCTACTTTCTGAAGCTGGATTGTAAAATCATAATCAATACAACTATCAATCGTTCATTCAACTCTAAGCATCTTTCTCAATCAAGCTTAAAGATCTAAGCTAGAACCAAATTAGAAACTTTAGTTCATAAATCAAAACATGAATAACCAACCTAAACCATTTCAAAACAACATTAAATTAGAAAATTAGCAATACCAATAAGCTAATTAATACATTCGACTACATCATCACTCCCCTAAGGTAAAGGGTTTTAGCCAAACCTAGTAAAATGCAAGAAATCATTATGAAAAAGATTATCCATCATAATTGATAATAATCTTCAATGCCCAATGCCAAAATTGAGAATAAAATCCTAGATCCTCACCAAAAGTGTTCAACAATGTAAAAATATGTGAAAAATCTCAAAACTGGAGAATACACTTTATGTGAACTCTCTTTTCTCTTTTCAAAAGTTGAATTTATAAGTTTCCAGCTACCAAAACTTCAAACGGAGTCCACTCGGCGAAGTTTGTTGGGATTGCTGATCGACTAGGCGATCTGCTGAGTGGCACTTCTTCGTGCACGTTGGCTTGAACCCGACATCCAATTGTTGTTGATGATTAGGCAAGCTGGGTCATGATCTGGTATCTATTCGGCGCATCGCCGAATAATCTTTTCCTCACCAAGTTGGCTTAGTAGATGGGCTTGTCGAGTCGCCGAGTGGCTTTTGTGAGCTCCAACTTCTCTTTTCTTTAGCTTTTCCAACTTTTTTGCTCATTTTCACAACGTAATGTCCTTTTCTTGTTCGAAAACCTTCATTGGTTCATATAACTACATTAACATCAGTTATGAACACAAAATAGGCATTGAGGACAGTAATTCATTGTATAATGAGCTCTAAATGACTCAAAATTCCCGAAACATCAATACCCTATCTTAAACTTTTTCTTGTCCTCAAGCAAAAACACTAGATCGATCACACCAACAGAGGTGTCTACAAGTAGTGCTCCAATAGACTCAACATGAGTGCACACTCTACATGAAATGTTTAATTGTGCACTAAATGTTTCAAACCATGACTAGATATCATCAAATATAGTTCAAGCTCAAAATGCTCATTTCAAATGTAAATTCTCGCTCAACAAGAGTATTTGAATGCCCTCACATGAAGAATGATTCTATACTTTCACAAAGCTAATCAAATATTACAATTAAGGAATCAAAATCAACTCTCACACTTCCAAATGAGAAAAACATGCACTATTTTACCCATAGACTTGCCTGTATTTTCCAACCAACACGCCATTGGTCTCATGCAAGATCAAAAAGGGTTTTCAAGGTTTGTAATTGGGTTGAGGGTATAGGTAGGATCATTTAGTCTTAGTGACTTCTGCCTTCATAAAGCATGGCTCAAATTTCACCTATTTTTCCTTTTCTTTCATTCCTTCCATTTTCACAGCTTATCCTTGGCATATTCATAGCACACAAAAATTTTGTTCTAGTTCATCGGACACCTCTTTTATTTCCACTACATTGCACAATGGATAAAAAATTATCATATCTTCGCTTTCTTTATCTCTTTTAACTTTTTTATATGGAGGGGTTTCATCGTTTTTCAACATATACCTTCAAGGTTCACGAACTACTTTCTTGATTTGTTTCCTCATTCTTGCCTAAGTTGGCTATTCAAACAAACTAATGCTTCACAAAGGTTTTAGAAGTGGAGGACAAAGCCATTTGTGTTCATGTTTCATCTAAAGAAAAGGTTAGGTTAAAATGGTGCCAAACAAGGTTCACACGATCAAAAGGTGGTCGCACAAAAATATAGCAATTAGGTAAACTCTGAAACAGTTATGCCTTAGGTCATTTCCTTCATTCACCAATGCTAGTAACTTAGACCAACGGGGCAAGTTCTAAGTATCATCATGCAAACATTTCAAGTATACCTCACCACACATTGCACTATACACAATTATCGATCATGACTCTAGATGTTAAGCTCGCATGCAACGGTCATTGCAAGAATCACCTTGACAATCCGACTAGTCACAGTGAGGTGCTATGAGTTCACATAAGACTTCTGCAACTCAAATTGCCTCGTTGGACTTGCATAACGTATCGTTCATCAAGAAAACTATTAAAGTCATCAGTATTGATCATAATCGAAACTTAAATGTATAATCGAACAACAAAAACATTCATAATCAAGCAACCAAGAGAGAAACCACTGAAATAAAGCCAACATTCATTCACATTCAAGCAACATGGAGGAGTTTCAGACAAGAATAATAAAACAACAATACATCCAAAACAAAACATAATATCCAAAATAGAGAAAAATACAACTAAGAGGATATGTATCAAGATAACTTCACCCACCAAAATAACTAAATAGTGTCCTTAAAGTGAAATAAAAAATGAATGTATCAATAGAGAATAAAATGGAGGGAGAATAAAATCACTATGTCAGGCTAGCCCTCAGCTGTCCTCTAGGTAGCTGGGGTGGCTTCAATCTGGGCATCAGTGCCCAACTCAAATGCAGCTCCAAAGGTCTACGACAACTATCTCCTCTGTGGGCTAAGACCAAATAGAGCCAATCATAGACATATCAAGTAGTGAGGCCTCTGTGGCCACCCGTACCAAGTCACCTTCCAAATCTTCTTAATCTTTGAAAACTGCAACATCATGAGCCCCTAGTTCCTTCTCATCTGTCTAACCTGTGTCAGACTCTCTATTATCATCAACTGCAAAAGCATATCCGGTCACAATAGTAGGAGGGTTCTCGATTTTAGCTGGCATATCTGAACTGGGGTCCTCGAGACACATATACTTTACCCCATAACATCAATAGGTCAATGAAATTCAGCTCATTCACATCTCGATGCAGACTGGTTATATCATCCTTCAAGGCTATCATATGTGTAGAGCCACACTCTGATGTCTGACATACCTCAACCCTAGCTATGATGGCATCAAATGCCAACCCATTGGCCATGACCATATTCCACTATACTCTAAACTCCTCCTGAATAGATATTAACCGAATAGGAAAGGTTTTCAATTTTGTGAAGTATAGCCTGAGTCAACGGGGTATGAGAAGCAGAAGCAGTAGTAGTAGCAAGAGCACCAAAATATGAGGAAGCATGTATACATAAGGGCTTGTCTACCTAAATGGGTTGAGTAGTGGCGACCTTCATGCATCTACGTCCACAATTAGGGATTTGTCTACTGGGCTGTCTTCCTCTTCTCAGCCCCATCCTCTATATATTCTGCTTCAATCCTATGAATGTTAGTAGAGGAGGCAAGAGTCACCTCAACATTAGTATTTTCCACAAAGGATACACCAACTCAACGACAATAATTATTGATAAGAATTGGAAATGGCAATGATGTTTGCTTCTGTTTAGCCCTCATAGTCATCTCTTGTGTAATGATCGACTCCAGATTCAACCTCTAACGAATGATGATACAACCCAGCAGTGTAGCCTTTAAATGTTGAATGATGGACTCATTCTGTAATTGCATTAGAGTGCTGATAATAAAGCCAAACCAATATCGGGCTGTAATATTCAAATCCTTTTTCTCAATCATAACTCCCGCCTCTATCCAAGGAAGAGTAGCATCACTCAACAAAGGGGCAAGCCACCCCTTCAAGTAATCCAATGTCTTGGTCTTGACCTTATCGGCCAAAGAATGGATAACCCGAGTTGTTCAATTCATGTCATCATTAAAATCAGTGTCATTACACTTAACTTGTTTACCCAACACCTCTACATAGTTAATTGTTGCTATTGATCCTAGCCTCTTTTTTCATTTTGAGATCAACTTCGCATAATCTTCATAGAGTTCCTAAACCCATGAGGGAATATATGGATTTTGGGACATGGTGAACAATTGGAACATTTAGAAATGCAGTGTCTCCCACACAATTGGATATATGTCCACCATGCCATCCATAGACAACTGTTTCTCCTAAAAAAATAGTCCTCAAACCAAAAACCTTTAGTCAATTCATCATCCGAAGAGGGTGTACTAGGGCCAGAGGCACTTGAGGTGCATGTGTTTTTGTAGGTGCTGGAAGTTGTGCCAATGGATCATGGACTTCTTTAGAATGTGGTTCTGAGAGCCTTCACTTTATAAACTCTCCCCCTATTGCTAGTGTGTGAATAGGAGTCCTAGACCTTGAAGCTTCCTCACATTCAGACCCAGAGAAGGTGAGATTGGTGGAGTTGCAATGAGAACAAAATGCAGCTGGAAAGAGTTAGTGAAATAATATTTTGAAAAAGTTGTAGACAACTCACTAAACAACTTGGTGAGTTCCCGAGAGTATTCAGTGAGCAGCAGAGGGCTCACAGAAAGTTATAGAATAAATCATCAAAAATTTAGTGCAAAAGGGTGAGACCAAAGATCAATCGGTAAGTTGCTGAACCTAGTCGACAAGAAAGAGAAGTCTTGTGTAATGTACCAGAGATATTTAGATAAACCATCAGGGATCAAAAAGGCAATGTCATAGCAAGTTGGCGAGTCGCTGAGTTTATTCGATGAGAAACATATCATCGCTGAAAGTTACAGAAAAATACTCCAATAATTATAGTAAAATAGGCGATAAGGGGGGTCACTCAGCAAATCGCCAAATCACTCAGTGAGCTCAACTTATTTTTCCAAATGGCCTGACATGTCAAATTCCAACCCAAATTCCAATTTTCAACGATCAACCTATGACAAAACCATTTCAAGCACAATTCCCAACAATTGTAGTCTACTCATAATGATTATTTAAGCTGGGTACTCAAACTTCCTTCCAATTGTTTAAATTTGACAAAACAATGATTTTACCCTGAACAATGACGTCACCCAATCTACCATTAGGCAAAATCAAGCCATTTGGCTACATTCTGGATACTCAAACTTTACACGTACACTAGTCAACATGCACACCCACAATTCAAACAATTCAAATATTAAACTCATACTAATTTAGGCTAAACAAGTTATCTAGCATGCTTGATTTCAAATTAAATTTCAACAATCAATTGAGAACAAAATCAAGGCACACAGTAGATCTATTAACTACTCATAAGCATGCTCAGTATAAATCATTACACAATAGATCCATTAACTACTCATAAGCATGCACAGTATAAATCATTAAATTAAAGTAAATTCAGAAAAAACAACCTCAGATGCAGAGAAGTAAACAATTAGGCAAAGATGGGAGGATGGGAAACACTTCAAATTTTGACCACACACGACGAAAACCATGATATGAAAACTAAAAATTATGATCTAGAATTTGATTGTAAGAGTGCATGAGCCAAAAAATTCAAATGAAGGACAAAATTTGATTGTAAAATGGTTGGAAGGACATAACTCTTCAATTCGCGCCCTGATCAGTGATGTTTACTAACGCTGCTGATCCACTCAGCGAGTCACCGAGTGGACCTTAAGAAAATTGATTTTAACAAAAAACCAGCCCTCAATTGATTCAAAAGGCTAGTAGGATTAGGATCGCAAAGCTACACGGCGAATCCTTGAGTGAGGTATGACCTCGCCGAATAACCTTTTACTCCCAAAATTCAAATTTCAACCTGCACATCCAACAAACATTATACAAATAACAAAAAGTAAATCATGGGTTGCCTCTCAATAAGTACCTTATTAAACGGCATGGCGCGACATGACCATGGATTCAAGCCTTATTCTTTAGATTGATTGAAGTATCATTAGGAAGAACCCCTTTCGGTCTTGGATTTATATCAGCCGAGATTTGATCCATTTGAGTCTCAAGCTCCTTTACTGACACCAAGTATGAGGTTACCATTTGATTTAGAGAAAATACATCATCTTTCATCTCCTTGAGGACCTTGTTCATTCCTTCCACCTTATTCAAGATACATGCAAGCATTTCCTCGATTCGAAAGCCTTTGGGATTAGTCCTTGGTTCCTTCGGCTTTGTATGTTCAAGATGAGGCACATAATGATCTTTATCACCATCTCTATCTCTTGATTTCGCACCCCGATCATGCCATTATCGATCTCAATCTCTCCAAACATCATCACGGTCTCTATTTTGAACTTGATTTTCGCCCGAACTTGGATAGCTTGAACGAGAAGACCCCGCTTGGTTTGATAGAAAATGTACCTCTTTGTTGTATATAGGATCAAATTATGCATCATCGGGACTCAGACCACTACCAACACAAAAAACATTCATAACTTTAGAACCACTTCCCATGACATGTTTAGTCAACAAGACCATTTCAGTCATTATCTTGTCCATATTATCATCATGTTCTTTTTCTTTTTCATCTGTTCCTTGGTCAGGCCGAGCTTTAGGAGATACCTTATCTTCCCTTGTGTACCTTGCATGATTAGTTTTAGTAATTTCATCAAGTAGCACCGATGCTATGTCAAATTGCTCTCTCATCATTCCATTCCAAATGAGTTGGTCGACGACACCTTGGTTGAAGGTGTCAACACTCCGATAAAAATAATGCAATATCACATTGTGCGGCAATCCATGGGTAGGACATTGGAGTAACAACTTTTTGAATCACAACCACGTTCCATGGATGGGCTCACCATCAATCCCTTGAAGTTCTGAATATTATCCCTCAAATTAACCATCTTCGAGTGAGGAAAGAATCTTTTACAAAATAATTTTATGAGCTCCTCAAAATAAGTGATGGATTCCCTTGGTAGTTCAATCAACCACGTCGTTGCTTCCCCTATTAGAGAAAATAAAAACTAATGGAGTCGGACTCACCCTTGATTGATGTTCTTGAAGTCAAATGGTCAAAGACACATCAACGAAATTGTGGATGTGGTCATGAGGGTCCTCATGAGAAGTCCCCCAAAGTGACCTTTCATTTGCAACAACTGCAACATCATGCTAGTAACATGTAACACTGCATTGCCAAAAGTTGGAGGTAATCGAATAACACCAGCAATTCCCAGCTGATCCACATTGACATCATACAAGTTTCCAATGTCATCATTGTTCCCAAGTTGACTTGCATTGCTTCTGTTCACACCTATTTATTTACCTGTTCAGAGCAATAAAAAAAACATAAATAAGACAATTCTACTACAACAAAATTAGTTCATAAAACACTTCTATAAAAGAATTCTAAACACTTCTATAAATGTTTAACTATAGGTCTTCCAATTCAAAGTGTAGGTGGTCACTAACAAGTATGAACCCAACGATGAGTTGGGGTTGAACCCAGAGGAAGTGATACAGTAGAGAATTCAACCACAAAGTAAAGAACTTTTCTAATCTTTTATATGATTGAGAAACCACGCAACATAAACTAAATCAATAAATTTTAGTGATCAATATCAATAGGGGATGTAGTTACCAATTGTTAACAAGGAACAATTTACATTTGGATTAAACAAGTAGAGAGAGTACCTTAGGAATGTGATCAATCGAATACTAATATCGTATAATGGGTAATTACTAATTGCTTTAAGTTATTGAATCTCTATGGGTAGGCTAGATTCTAAATGCAATAGCTATCTCTCGATCAACTATTATGTTTCAGTAAGTTATCTATAACCTCGACATGCTTAACAATACAAAACAACCCAGTTCCTTAAGTAAACCCACTTTCTCAAGCTAGGTTAGAAAGACATAATCAAACACACTTTCTCAAGATGGATTGTAAAATCACAATCAATAAAACTATCAAGCATTCATTCCACTTTAAGCATCTTTCTCAAGCAAGTATAGAGATTACAACTTCAGTTCAACAATAAAAACATGAATAAACAATTAAACCCATTTCAAAACAACATCAAATTCAGCAATTAACAATACCCTTGAGCTAATCTACAATGCCCAATATAAAAATTTAGGATAAAATCCTAGATCCACACCAAAATTGTTCAACAATGTAAAAATATGTGAGAATCTCAAAAAACGAGAATAAATTCTATGGGAACTCCCTTTTCCCTTTTCAAAAATTGAATTCATACATTTCCAAAAACATCCCAAAAACTCAACTCTGAGATCACTCGGCGAGATTAGGTGGGATTGACTCCGACATCCAATTGTTTTGAAAAAGTAAGTGAGCTGGGTCATGATCACCGGTCCATTCGGTGCATCACTGAATCATATTTTTCTAACTAAGTTTGCTTGGTACGTGGGCGATTTTGTTGGAATATTTTCCGGATTGGAGGTTCACTCAGCGAGTCGCCGAATGGCTTTTGCAAGCACCAGCTTCTCTTTTCTTTATCCTTTTAAACTTTTTCGCTCCTTTCCGCAACTTTATATCCTTCTCTTGTTCTAAAACCTTCATTCCAGCGTATAAGCACATTAATATCAGTGATGAGAACAAAATTTGCATTGAGGACACTAATTTATTGAATAATGAGCCCTAAATGAGTCGAAATTCCCAACGCATCAATCAGTCAATACCTCTCCTCCTCTCTTTTAATAATATAATGTTTGGTTTAGTAAAGATGTTATTCCTACAAAATGAGCTTAAAATTCGTAATAGGTGTTTGATGTTGTCATTACAATTGATAAATTTTTTGGATGGGGTGATTTCTTCACCAATTAGCAAGCCTTCTTTCATTAATCGTCTACATCTCATTAGGTGAAGAGAGGAAGAAGAATTTGGGAAACTTTGAGTAATGGGTGAATTTTGATTATGTGGTAGGAATGGAGTGTTGTGTTGTAAGCTAAGCATCTATTGGAAACATCCTCTCTAAGGTAGGGGGAAGGTTGTGTATACACTATCCTCTTTAGACCCCTCTTCTAGAATTAAACTTCATAAGTCATTGCCATTGTTATTGTAATTGAGTGTTGTGTTGTTATTTGAGGGTAGATCATACACATTCTCTACAATGTTTATAAGGTAGGTATAAGGTTGTGTATGCACCACACTCTCCAGATCCCACTAGTGTGATTACACTAGGTAAGTCGTTTATGTTTATATAATTGATTGTTATGTTGTGAGTTCAAGATCTATTGGAAAAATGACTTTCTAACTTTACAAGGTAGGGGTAAGGTAGGGTACTGTGACACCCGAAAAACTAGTAGGTGAAACTATAGCCTTACGTGTGAGTTTTTCAGTTTGATGTTGTAAAATGGTTTCCCAAACTTAGGTTGAAGGGCTTAGGGGTTAAACGTTAAGGTATGAACCCCCAAGGACCAACTAAGGGTCCTTGAGGGAGACCCTAAAGCCTAACCCCCAAGAACCTAAAATCTGTAAAAAGCTGCCAAAAAGATTGAGACCTACAGATTGGACCTACGGGGCGTAGGTCCATCCACAACTTGTAGGGGTGCCTCGTAAGTCAAGCCCTCAATGTTAGGCTATAGACCACCCACTCACAACCAACAAGATGGGGCGTAGATGCACCCATGGCCGTGGGTCATAGGGTGTGAGTCATGCCTGCAATTTCTGTCCAATCTCGGCCAAGAGGAGGGTAAGTTGGTAAATTCCTTTTAAGGTTAGTTTGAAGTGAGGTCATTTTATATAGATTATTTAGACCTATATAAGGGTTTTTAAACTATTAATTTACCCTTACACTTCATAAATCACAACTACCCAAATCATAACCACCTTTACCCACAAAGTTTTCTCCCAAAAACTCCATTGAAGAAGGTCAAGTTAGAGCTTGAAGAAGGGAGATTTCTCTCACGATGTTTCTAGGATTCCTTCATCTAATGTATGTTAGTTTTGATTCATGGTTAGCTTTTCATCCATGAAGCCCTCAAACTTTCATTTTCAAAGAAGTAAATTCTCCAAAAACCTGGGGTTTTCATTCTAAGTCATGGATTCTTTCTCAAAACGTTTTCAATGGTTATTTATCATATATTATGATTGAATTTCTGTTTTATGGTGGTTTTAAGATAAAATCCCCCATGAATCCATGATTTCCCCATAACCCATGTTTATGACTATGTGATGTGGCTGAATTATTGTAAGATGAATACTATGCAATTGATCTTGTAATAGTTTAATTACTTGAATTATGTTACTATTCATGCCTAAATTGTAGTAATTCTAGGTGTTTTGTTGAATTATGATTCATGGCCTTGAAGGGCAAATTATGAAGATTGTTGTATAATCATGATGCTTGTGTACATGCCTTGTGATTTCCAATGAAACTAATGTGATTGTGAGTATAATGCAATTGTAAAGGTGTGGTTATTGAAAGGCTATTATCATATACACACACTTATGGATGAAGAATGAACGAAATTTCTATGATTAGAGTAATGATGATTCGTTGATTTTAAGGCTATTCTCAATTGTACACTAATGAATGATAGTTGAAAGGTTATTCTCATCTTTGAATCTATGAGCTATCTTAAAGAATGAATGTCGAGATTGAGCTGAATGCTCATCCATAAGTTGAGGCGGGGTATCTAGTAACAATCTTTTATAATGAACTAAAGTAATGAATGTTAAGTACTCCGTGGGAAATAATGGTAAGCACCGCTGGATATGGGTTGAGATAGATGCTCATCCTTGGGTTGAGGCGGGTTATCTAGTAGCAATCTCTTGTGATGGATGCTCATCCGTGAGTTAAGGTGGGGTATCTAGTAGCCATCTCCCTATCCCACAACTATGTGCCCACATAGATTATTAGCTAGTAGATCCACCTAAGTGAAATATTAACAGCCTTACCTTAGGCAAGTAGGAATCCCTTATTCGATGTGGGTAACACCAAGATTCTATGAATTGCTCACATGGTCTATGTCGGTTAAGGCTTACCCCAATAATGAATGTAAATGAACTATGGCTTCTCAAGAATGCACTACTTAGTGTGGGTGGGCGTATGGGGCTTCATCCATGCATTGCAGAAGTAGGCTTTGAGAGTAGTTATGGTGTGTTCTATAATGTTATAATATCTAATGAAATGAATGTGCTCATAATTATGCTAATAAGAATGTTGACTTAAAGGCTTAATGTCAAGATGGAATGCTTAACTTGGATTGTTGTTATGAGTTTCTTTTCTTGTCATGACTTATTAAATATGAATGTTCCTTATCTCTGAGTATTAACTAAATATGAGAATAAAGAATGGTAAGTATGTTATGGTGGCCTCAATGTGGTACTTAGTATGAATGGTATTATGGGATGCCATTCTTACATTGCAAAAGTATAACTTAGGGTTACTTAAGATGATGGTTCTAATGTGTTATAATGACTTACATGATGAATATGTTTATGTCTTATGTGTTTATACTGAAAAGAGCATGATGATTTTCAAACTTGTTAAATGCGTGGTTTTCAACCAAAATGTCCTTTTTAGCATGATTTTTGCATGGCAACCATACTTAGTACATTTTTGTCCTAACCCATATTTCTTCTACATTTTTACCAAGTGTAAGTTCCGGATCTTAAGGTGATTTCTTTGGCTTAAAGCTTGGATTGACTATTCTCTAAGCTTTTGGTTAGTCCTCAAGATTCGAGAACATATGAGAGTATCTAGTAGTTTCTTTTATGTCATTTTACGTTTCGAACTATTTCTAATGGTTGTGACCCTATCTTTTACTCAAAGTTGTATTAGATGGCCATGTGAGACAAAGTTAGACATCCGCTATTTTTAAATAAAGACTTTGATTGTATGGATAAATGTTAATTAAATCCGTATTGTTTCTGATGTCTTATGTTATGAATGCTATGAGGCATGTATGAGGCACTTCGGAGTCTTATATGCCGTGTTATGTCCAGGTTGTAGGCTCGGGTCGTTAAAGGTACACACCACACTCCCCATATTCCACTTGTGGGATTATGTAGTGTACATTGTTTTTGTAAAGAAGTGTTGTCTTGTGGAGGAAATTTTAATATGAACTTTCCCACTTCTTGATTATCCATTAATGTGTGTTAGTAAAGGTGTAAAGAAAACTGCCTAGCAAAGCTTAGTAGATAGATTCACGCTTAATATTGTAGCTTGAATTTGAGGCTAGATTTGTTAAGGTTCTTAATCCTATACCTAAACAACTCAACAATTCTCTTGGGATGATAGGAAAAGAGATTGTGTATCATATATGACGCAATAAATAAAGAGTAGCTGTAAAGCATATTTGAATTAGTTTGGGATTGAAGTGTAATTATTTGCGACGACACTGGGTTTTAATTGCTAGGATAAGAGACAATCGTGTGTTTATTATGTTGATAGATTCCTAATGCTCCTTGACAGACCTGTCTTTGTAATTGCCTTCTAATACAAATCAAATTTTATAGTATTAATTCTTTTTATAATGATTGACTTGGATTGGATTGGAGAGCCCGATAGGAAATCTAAATAGTTGTGGAAGGGGCACTCTGCTTTTCTTGTTTTTTCTTTTCTTTTTTGTTTCTTTTGTATGCTAGAATTTATATGCTCATAGTTTGACAGCCAATTGTAATCTTGAACAAATATTTTTCTATGAAGGACAATTAGTAATTACAATGATGTGTATGTAGGACTATGTAGTTCAAACATGTTTGAAATATATCTCACGTATAAGGAAGCTACTTGTTATAGGCAACAATATTTAATGATTAAACTTGTTATTTAATCTATGTTGACATTTATAATTAATAATCGACATTATGGTATGACAAAGATATTGTCTTTGGTATGAAGAAAGGAGAGCAACTTGATAATACTGATACTTTATTTAACTTGAAAATCCCAAAAGTAATGGTTGAGTGATAGAGAAACAGGAGAAATAATCTAGAGATCGTAAGTCTGAATCAATTTATAATTCTTAGTGTGAAGTCATCCTATTTAGCCTGCTGGGCAGGTTCACCTGACAAAAGACTTGTACATTGTAACATGTGACACAATGGATAGTGTACACAAGCTAGCCAATACACCATTGCCGTAAAAATAGTTCATAGAAAGGAAAGCTTGAAATGATCAACTTACATATATATCTTATTATGTAGGTCTTTGATCAACTAATCTTTTAACTATGTCCAACATTTGTTCACCATTTCTCAAGAAACTTTAGTTAATAGCGGATTGTACCTTGTCACTATAATTTTTTTTATCTTATTTCTTCTGCTAGTTTAATCCAATCTAGAAATTTCTTCTCTTCAAAGATACCCCTAATTCAATTTTTGTATGACACTCTTTCCTTTTTAGTTTGTTTAAAAAAGATGAAAGCTTCCTGCATGAGCAAAGATGAGGGGACAAAAGGGTCAAGCTTTAGCGTTAGTATGTCAACAAATAGAGATAAAAAAAGCGGATTATGGGAGTACAAGGGATAGGTTTGGTGGTAAGGTCCAGGTGGAGCGAGAAGTGTCACAAAGGTGTAGCTTAATTACAAATGTCTTCATTCTCTATCGGTAGAAGGGTCTTCTTCTCAACAGACCAAAGTAGAATAAAACCAAAGTATTATTAACATATTCTCAATCATATTTGATCATCAATCAAATATCTAATCTTTGTAATAACTCTCTATTTCATTTTTTGATTCTTTTATTATATTGTATTAATAATTAACATATTCTCAATCATATTTGACCATTAATCAAATATTTAAAATTGTATGTCACGATCCGAGCTCACGAGTAATGATGACATCTACTATAACTCACCAGTAGGTAAGAAAACCGTAACTTAGAATGACAAGTAATGAGTACAATGGTGGAACTAAATAATAAATAATACTAACAAGAAGAAAAGATAGAAATGGGGACAAACCAAAACTATATACAATAGAAACACTCCATGAAACTAGAAGTCACAAATACAAAGTTGTCTAATATGAGAAAATACAAGTCCCAAAAGTGGACCACAATAAGCAGTCTCAAAGGCAAAAGACTAGCTAACATGCGTACGAAAGGAAACTGGATGATAAAGGACGCCAAGTGCTCACTCTCATTTTCCATATCCACAGGCTACAAAAGATGGCAAGAACAATCACCCTTGGTAGTTGGTACTAGGACACACATCAAAAAAAATATGCAGAGCGTAGCATGAGTACCAAAACAAAGATCATTAGTATGCATTATAAGATGAATGAGCAAGAAAAGGAAAACATATTAGAGAAGGGATAATCTAGGCAAAAACAAAGCTCAAAGCGGGAAAAGAAAGAAAGCACATGAGGCAAAAAACTAAAGTTAAACTTAAGCCTTAACTTTAAGGTTAAAACACCTAGTTTCATGTACTCGCATTGAAAGCCTTAGGACTCATGCCGACCATGTTACTAGCCTAAAATGACCCTTCGGAGATGATAAAATTGTCAAAATTTAATTTTGAGGTCATCTTCTTGAACTTTTGGACCAAACTGACCTTCAAGGTTAAATATCTCTAACACACTAAAATTCAAATAAAACTAATCAATCGACCAAGTGAACGAACTATCATTCCCATCAATGCATCAATGACTTGGGGTCATTACAGGAAAGCTTTAAATGATGAACAAGAGGCATAAACACAAAAATGACCAGGAGGTCATTTCAACTTCAATTACTAAAAAGGAATTTTGTCCACTTAACTAAGAGTCAAGTAGTACATGAAGAGTCAAACAAGACAAGAAATTTCTCCTGCATATCATGCTCGGTCTCCCATATAGCCTCCTCAACTAGATGGTGCATCCTACTGATTTTAGCCACATGAATGGCTCTCAAATGCAACCGCCACACATCTTTGGCAAGAATGGCAACTAGCTTCTCAATGAAGTTTAAGAATTCATCCAACTCTACAACATCATACTAAAGTACATGCGACTCATCAGGAACATAACGGTGTAACAGAGTAACATGAAAAATTGGGTGAATACATGAGAAGAAACACATCACGTCCTTTATTGGCGATATAAGAAGAAACACTCTATCACTGGCTGAGAATCTCAAAGGCTACAACCTACGATTAGCATAAATCATATGCCTGCTATGAGCTATTCCAATTCTTCCCCAAATCACCCTAATTTGATTCAAAGTATCCTGAATTTCTTTACCATAATGTATAAGCTCTATAGACTTAAACCAACAAACCTGATAGTGATAATTCCTACCATATAGGGCCTTGAATGGGGCTATCTAAATGCTAGAGTTTTAGATTTAGTTGTACACAAAGTCCACCAAGGGCAAGAACATGTCCCACTGACCTCCAAATTCCAGTATACAAGGCTGCAACATGTCCTCCAGCACCTAAAGAGCACAATTTGATTAACCATAGGTCTATGTGTGGAAAGCATTGCTATTGTCAACGTGAGTTCCCAACTCATACTGGAAAAACCTCCAAAAGCTAGAAGTAAACTAAGCAACCTGATATGATATAATAGAGATAGGAACATAATGCAGATAAACTACGTTATGAATGTAGATATAGGCCAACCCCTAAGCTCTGAATGAAGACTTCATAGGGAGAAAGTATGTTGATTCGGTCAATCCATTAACGATGACCCAAATACTATCAATACATCTTGAATTTCGAGGCAAACCTACCACAAAATCCATGGTGATGCAATCCTACTTCAATTTCTGAATAGGTAATCTTTCGAACTTTCCAAATGCTCAGCCTTAACCTACTGGCAACTAAGATAACAATTAACATATCTGTAACATATCTTCTTATAGTGTCCCAGAAATAATGTTGCCTCAAGTTACGGTAGATCTTTGTTGGATCCGGATGGATAGAGTATCTAAAATCATGGACCTCACAAAGTATCAACTAGATCAAACCCCTCAACTCTTAGAACACAAAGAATGTGTGAAACCTCAAGACCTTATCTAAATCTAACAAAAGATGACTTGTATCACCTGCTAACACCGAATGTCCAAGTGCCACAAAGGCCTTATAATCAAACTGACGGCTAAAAATATGATCAAATAGAGATGACTCAACTCCCACATAGGTTAAAACAGGCCTAGAGTCCAAAACATCCAATAGACCATCTGATTAGCTTAGGACTGTATGTCCAAAGATAATATTCCCTTCATGGAATGTAGGTTTTCTAGACTACCCATACTCATTGGCTTCCATCTCAAGGAATCCGCGACTATCTTAACCTTGTCGAATGGTGGAGAATAAAGATGTCATATTCCATTAGAAGCTCAATCATGCAAAGTGGTGAATTTTTAATCATTTGAGGCTTTATTCTTAGTTATTTTGTCTTGCTTTTGTAATCAGTACAGTTAATGTGATTTTCTTCATATTTTAAAGAAAATTAAATAGAGAATAGATTTCGAAGATCTTTGAAGAAACCAAGTTCAATTGGAGGAAAAAGAGGTCAAGAGTAGAAAGTTAAATTTCTGGCAAGAATAATGCCCTCCGCGAATGCACTTGCAGAATTATAAACATGGAGTTCTAGTTAATAAAGGACTACGAATGCAAAACTTTGGTCAAAGAAGGTTCGTGAACGCGCCCAAGTGGCTGTGAATGCAGAGTTTCTTTCAACCTAAGTCCGTAAATGCAAACCAATCTTTGCGAATATGGAGTGTCGCAGTTTCAGAGTAGATGGACAGATTAGGAATCTTATTATCTTTATCCCCAAACTCTTTTTACACTGATTCTCAGTCATTGTTCATTTATGCAACATTCTATATAAGATTATAATGATTTTTTCATAGCTTAGCTTAATTTTCGAAGACTAATTTGTAGATTTTGATTTGGGGTTGAGACATTAAAAGATAGTTGCCTCACATTTCAATTGCTGATTTGGAGATTTTATTTAAATTAGTATATCTATTTTACCTTTCTTCATTTCCTTATTCTTAATTGCTATGAATGTGGGTTTAAGTACATTTATGAAATTGGGGCTTTTGTGCTAGAAATAGACAAAGGTTTTTGGGTGTTTGATTAATTGCACTATTGCTTTTGTAGTTCCTTATTTCCATGCTTGATTTCATGAAATAGGTTCTATAATACCCCGTATTACGCATAAGTTAGTTCTATTCAAATGATAATTGACATCGACTTATCGTATAGGTGAGGGACCATGCTTCTTATATGATTAGTGCTGGTTTAAACTAGCTTGGAAGGTGATGTGATACCTTGTACGTTTCAGCATGTGTACTGCAAGTTAACCCTGATGAAAGTATTTAAACTTGAGATAGTACGGTGGCAATTGAGTTTAAAGCTCAAATTTAAGTTCTAAGTTAAGGAAAAAGGAATTAATATTTAGAGAATGGAATAAAATGGAGAGCTGCTTTCTTGGCTTAATTAAGCTATTGGTTGCATCACCTACTTGAGCTATATGGATATAGTTAAAGGGCCCAAATTTATGGATTAGATTAGGCTTATATTAATGGGCTCACTTGAGGCCAAACTATGTAAAAGAAAATAAAAGGGAAAGGAAACCTAGCAGCAAAATTTGCCAACGCCCAATGTAGTTAAGCCCAAGTAAAGGCAAGTAGGTGCATAACCTAATTTGACCTTTTGAGTTGCTTAATGTACATAAGCAGGTGCATCAGCTACTTGACTAATTAGTTGCTGAAAATGGAACAAAAAGAATGGAGATTCTAGAGGATTTCTTAAATGTTCAAGAAGGCTTTATATTAATCCAATATAAGCTGATCTTTTTACTCATTTTAACATAGAAAATTCAGAATTAACTTCAGCTATCTCTCTCTTTTCTCTCAAGAGCAGCCTAAAAATTCCTTCTAGGGTTCTTGAAGAAACCCTCCTATCTGCGAACCAAGGTAATAGAAACACTTATGGATTTAATTTAATTCTCCCATGGAATACTAGCAAAACATGTTATTCATTCTTAATTATAAGTACCAGGCAGTAGTTCCCACAAGATACTGCTATTTTTTTTTCTTGGTTATTAAGAAACTTCTCTCTTGTTCTTTGGTTTAAGTGTGACGGGAAGTTGAAGTTCTAGAAGAGTTAATGTTAGAACGACAAATTGTAGAAAATTAGGTAAGGTGACTGGTCCATTTTTGTCCTCCTTATCTGGTTGTATGATAAAGAAAATTTGAGGTTGTTTTATGTGTATTGTTGTTGGGGCAGCTTGGGTAATCTTGGGAAAGGATATATAAGGTATGTATTAGACAGAAAAGGAGGGTGTGGTGATACACATTATTTTAAGGGTTGTATGGGCTCATTATCCATCAAAGTTAACTGTTGTTTTACGAGGCTCACGGTGTGATAGCTGCTAATTTTAGTTTATCATGACTTATATTATAGATTAACACCTAAAAAGGGAGGGTGAATCGTAATAGTTTTAAAGGTCAGAGAATAAGGTATGTAAGACTATTCGATTCCATATTCCTTGGCATGAAATATGATACTTGCGATTAATATTAATGAAGTGAATTTCCAAAGTTGTATTCCTAATAAAGGAAACATAGTGGCAACATATGATCACCAATGTGGATAACAATATTTCCCCCTCTCCATAGTGTGTTAAATTACTTCATTATATGCTCATTCCTCTACATTTGTGTAATTATCCTCCTCCTATATGCTAGTATAGAAATGGTATTTGCGAAAGAAAGCTTGGTTAATTCTCCTCTTAGTCGATTGAAGTCAATTGTGTCATTTAAGCTCATAAGTAATGCATTAATGCATTGATGTTACATAGCTCCTTATGTCATTGTAACTGCCTTGACGTTATTATTTTTATGTCTTCCACTACCTCTTCATAGTTCCAACTATAAAAAATGATTATGATCACCAAAACAACAATCTCAAAGATTAAACAACCTAAGTGAAGGAATCTGTATAATTATGGGTGGCAGCTCAGGGGCGAAAGACTATCATGGGATGATCCTAATTGGTATAGAAGGGTGCCAGCTTAGGGGTGAAAGCCTAGCATGGGCCAATTCCAGTTGGTATAGAAGCGTGGCAGCTTAGGGGCAAAAGCCTAGCATGGGCTGATCCCAATTATTGTAATTATGAGGAAAACATTCCATTGAACTATTAGCAAAAGGACCTTAGGAGTGTGAGCTATTGAATAAAATATTTGCTTAATGGGTAATTATTAATTGCTTTAAGTTTTTGAATCTCAATGGGTAGGCTAGGTTTTGAATACAACAGCTATCTCTCGATCAACAATAATATCTTAAGTGAGTTCTCTCAAAACTCAACAAGCTTAACAATACAAAACAACCCAATTCCCAAATAAAACTCACTTCTCAAATTGAGTTGTAAAGACGCATATGAATACAACTATCAAATATTTATTATACTCTAAGCATCTTTCTCAAGCAAACATTTAGAGTTAAACTAGAACCAAATTTGAAAATTTAGTTCATAAATGAAAACATGAATAAAAAATTGAACCCACTTCAAAAAAATATTAAATTCAGTAACTAACAACACCCAAAGATAATTTATGATTCGATTGCATGATCACAACCCTAAATAAGGGGTTTTAGCCAATCATACAAAAAGGCAAGAAATCGTTACCAAAGAGATTATCCATCTGGATCATTAACAATCTTCAATGCACAAGGCCAAAATTAGGAACAAAATCCTAAGTGCTCATATCCAAGATCAAAATGCTCTCCAAGAACATTCAATAATGTAAAAGTATATGAGAAACTCTCAAAACTGTCTATCTATGTTACAACCCTGGAGTACCCCCTGGATGTAACACGGAGTAAAAGACTCTGAAAAGCCTCATACAAGCTCTTAGCATATCATGAACATAAGATAATAGAAAAGTACGGGAAAATTTAAAATTTTTTACAACCAAAGTCATTTTCATAAAAGCAAGCAAAAGTATTTCTATACTTTGTCTAAAAATATCTAATACAACTTTAGAATAAAACTCTTGGGACACAACCAATTTAATAGTCTCAACATGAAAATAAAAGACTTAACGAAACTAGTGGGTTTGTCCTTGAAGCTATGAGGACTCACCAATTCTTCAATACCTTTGCTCCTTAGAAACCCATCTTCCAAAATAACACTCAAGTCTCCAAACCCTACATTTGATTAGAATGTAGGCAAACTATGCATTAGTACAAAATGTACTAAATATGTTAGCTAGCATAATCATAAGAGCATAAGACAAGGGTTACTCAATATAAGACATAATCCAACATCATATGAAATATTTCATGAAACATAAACTATTAGCATAAGAGAAAATATCATAATAATAAGCAAAGTCTCCAACATAGGCATTATATAAGCATTACTCAACTCTTTAGTCATTCACACCATGATAAGACCACACTCAAGTAACCTCAAAGCATACTTGTGTAATGCATGAATGACATCCCATAATACCATCCAAGTTAAGTATCCCTTTTGGTCATCTTGAACATAGTCAACATTACTAGTCAAGCATTAGGCTCTTCTACCATAAGGGCACTATACTCCTAACTAACCTCAAAGCACACTTGTGCAATGCATGAAATGCATCCTATAATACCATTCACACTAAGCATAACCTTGAGGTCAACATAGTCATACTTACTCTCCTTTGGTCTCTTTAATAGCTTATTTTTCATAACCAAGGGAATCTATCACCTCTAGTCAATAATAACAAGGAAGGAAACTATAGCACAATCGTATCTCAAGATACATCGCATAAAAGAACACTTTCTTAAATAACCTTACGTCATACTTGTGCAAATGCATGAATAGCTTCCCATAATACTAGTTATGCTAAGTACCACTTTCAGGTCCTCATACTAATCCTTCTTGGTTTGGAACCTAGTTCCTCTCTTTAGACCTTAGAACATTATGAGATACTCCCTTAAGCACATCCCAGTTCATCTCGCTATAAACCTTGGAACACTATGAGGTACTTCTTTAAGCACATCTTAGTTCATTATTAGGTTAAACCCTATGAGATACTTCTTCAAACATGTGCAAGTTCATTAATAACATGGATCCTATGAGATACTTACTTAAGCATCTCTAGATCCATTTTTACTTTCAACACTATGAGATACTCCTTAAAATATGTCTTAGTTCATTTGTGCTTTTGAACACTATGAGATGCTTCTTCAAGCATGTCTTAGAGCCCATTTGGATTACTTTAAAAGTCTGTCAATCCTACTTTTAAGACAGTTTTTTCCTTCTGAATGTGTTTGACAAATATAAAAAATAACTTAAAATAAGTCAAAAATGCCTTGAAATAAGTTACGAAGTGTTCAGCAAGGTAAAAAATGACTTAAAATAAGTCGATAAACCAAAAGTAGGTCTCCCCCTACCTATAATTTTTTGACATAAAAGTCATTTTAGTTTGAATTTATATTTTTGACTTAAAAGTTACTTTTTTAAGCCAATCCAAATGGGCTCTTAGTTCATTGGATATGGAGATTGCTACTAGTAACCTTAACTCAACTATGTGAAGGCCTGCATCTCATGAGAGCTAACTTTGGGAAAACCCACACTCTACTATGTAAGAGTTCCCGCTTTAACTTGGATAGTCCTCACATCAACTAGGTGTAGTTCTCCTTTCTACTTGGAGCCCGGATCCTATATTGTGTGACACTCCATCTCATTGTCAATATCCACCTGGAGCCAAGAATACACCCCAAGATTTACTTGTTAAGCCTTGCTTAACACTGATGTGTCATGGAAGGATGTCCTTGAAAATCAATCCATGTTCAAGTGATTCTATCACTTTATACTTTCAATAATTGATAAGGTAGGTTAGATGACTATAATACTTTCACCACAATTCTACCTATAAGACTTCTATTCTCTTTTAGACTTTACTCTAAAAGCCTTACCAACTATAGTTAATCATATTAGCTTCATCTAAAGCCCTAGTGATCAACATTCACAACTATGAGTCTTCATTCTTAATAACTCTACACCATGAAAGCATCTTATGAACCTATATTACAAGACATTCAATCACATTCTTCATTACTAGGTGATTCTATCCACAATTCATCCTAAAGGTTCAAGTTCAACTTTACAAGTCAATATCAACCATATTCATTAAGGTCTAGTTCAATTCATTATTATATGTTCCTAACGTTGAACAATTACTACACATGACATTGATTTAAGAAGATCACCTATGAACCTTCAATTTAACCTTTAATGGCATAAACCCACAAAATATCAAATTCATCAAATAGACTAGGGTTAACAATAGAAATCACATGAATTCATCATAATACCATAATTCAATGCTAATAAAAAAATAATTAGGTACTATCCACTAGATTGGAATCAGACTTAAACCCTACCCACAATGTAAGAATAACCCTAGCTAGAATTGGGTTTTTAACGTCACAATTGGGGGAAAACTAAGGGGCTCTATGGTTGGAAGAACCCATAGATGAATAAGCTACTATACCTTCATTCAAAGCCTAGCAAAATCTTGAAAAGATGGGGGAATTTTGACCTAGGTTGTTGCCCTTGTTCTTTTTCTTCTTCACATCTAGAGAGAAAATTATTTGGAGAGAATTTGGGTTCTTTGAGGAATGAGTTAAATGATTTAGTTTAGGGGTCTATTAGGCTTATAAAGGTGGTTTAATAACTTACTAACCAACCTCCCTTAACCCCTAACTAATTACTAAATAATTCCCAAACCCCTAATTTAAAAACTAAACTTCAAAAACTGCTTCCATTCATGAAACCCCCACCCACGGATCGTGGGTGGGTTCACGGAGCGTGCTGCACCTTCGTAGGTGCTGTTCAGAGGCTACAAGTTGCAGGACAACACAAGCCTTTACCCACAACCCCAATTCAAGGGGCTTGGGTCCACCTACGGCTAGTAGGTGGCAAGAGTAGGTGCTTCCAATTTGACTGCTTTTAGGCTGTTTTAAGGGTCCTCCTTAAGGACCCATTGGGTGGTCCTTCGGGGGTCGTACCTTGTCTACGTAACCCTAAAACCGTCATTCTAAGTACGAGAATCATTTTTATGAGTTTTAATCCTCCTACAACACTCTAAAACTCTTACGGAAAGCTCTAGAACCCTCTATTTCCACTTACTATTTTCCAAGGTGTAACAATATCTCCCCCTTGGGATCATTCGTCCTTGAATGACAATTCTAAACACTTTTTAAAGTCACAACTCTAGACTAGCAGCCCATCCTTCATGCAACATATCAAAATGTACACAACCAAGCAAGAAAACTTCAATTCCAAACTAAAAATATTGAATGCAATACAAGGGAGTAGAAACTACATCTACCAACCCAAAATGCATGAAATTATATATTTACTCATTTTCAATGATAAAATAACATCTCCTAACTAAAACATGCTCAACAATCACTCGTGGAGCTTAAATGCAATTTACTCTCAAAAACTATTTATTGAAGGAGGAATCTTTGAACTCCAAACTAAGGCATGTTTATTAACGCATCTCATGAAGTCTATATGCAACTCTACTCAAATGCACTACAACATGAGGCAAAACAATGCATATAAGTCATTTCTATCAAGACCTAAGCATTTTCATGAGCATGCATATAAGGAAATCATGGCAACACATAATCACACATGACTTCATATAAAAGAAAATCAAGAGGAACTTATCATCTCAAGTTAGAATATGAGAAGAAGGAAAATGATGAGTACATCGGGACATATCATTGGCCCTTGGCCTCCCAAGTAGCATCCTCAACTAAAACCTTACTAAAGAACACTCCTTAACATTTTCATGGAAGGATTTCCTTACTCTTCTAATTCTTAACTTGCCAGTCTAAGATCCTCACCTGTACTTTTAATTTAGAGAGGTTCTCTTTAAGCAATTCTAGCTCACAAGCAACCTTACTAACACCGCTCAAGATCTCATATGAGTCTACCCAATTGGGTCTAAACTTCTCATACTCACTACATCTCTCTAGGTGAGTATTTCAAGCAAACCTAGCTCATGATAATCAAGAACACTAAACGACCTTACTATCTAAGCACATTATCTCCCCCTTGAAGAAAGCCTATACAAACTCTTTTAAGCATCACTTCTTTCAATCCTAAGGTCGAAGCAAGTCATCACTAAGATTTCACATCATCACACAAAATGATTCTAAACCATGGTGAATTACACTTCTACCTTCTTAGAGGAGTCTATTCACTCACCCATCTAAGCATTATTTAAGCACCCCATTAAACTAATCTATCAACATACCTCAAAAACTCATAATGACTAAGTCAGTTTCTACCATCAACTAAACATAACCACACAATAACCTTGCTAGGTAGGCACACTATCTCCCCATTAGGACTAAGCCTGCACAAATTCTTCTAAGCATATTTCATAACATAAAGGCAACAATGAAGCATCAATCATACTAAACACAACATCAAAGTCCATCATCTCAAATCTATCAAGTCACATAGCCATAATTGGCATTACAACAACCTTTTATCTCTCGCTCTTTGTATCATAAACCCTTCGAGTAGTCATATCCTAAAGACCATTGAATAAGGAATAGGAGAGAGACTTTATAGAGTTATACTCTATGGCACAACTAAGAGAATGAAGAAGTGAGATTTCCTAAGCATCCAATTGCCTCCTATTCATAAATGAGGTGTGCTTAACATTTATGAACAAGACTCTACTAGACGTGGTTTGAGACATCCTAAAACCATCCCAAAACCTTGTGCTCTAATAGCAAGTTTGTTATGCCCCAAGAGTATCCCCTAGACGTAACACGAGGTACAAGACTCCGAAAAGCCTCATACAATCCTTTAGCATATCATGAACATAAGATAATAGAAAAGTACTGGAAAATTTAAAACTTTTTACAATCCAAGTCATATTCATAAAAGCAAGCGGAAGTCTTTCTATACTGTCTCAAACCATCTAATAAAACTTTAGAATAAAAATCTTGGGACACAGCCCATACAATCGTCTCAAAAATGAAAATAAAAGACATAAAGGAAAGAGTGGGTTTGTCCCCGAAGCTATGAGGACTCACCAATTCTTCAACTCCTTTGCTCCTTAGAAACCCATCTTCCAAAATAGCACTCAACTCTCCAAACCCTACATTTGATTAGAATGTAGGCAAAGTATGCATTAGTACAAAATGTACTAAATCTGTTAGCTTGCATAATCATAAGAGCATAAGACATGGGTTAGTCAATATAAGACATAATCCAAAATCATATGAAATACTTCATGAAACATAAACAATAAGCATAAAAGACAATATCATAATAATAATCAAAGCCTCCAACATAAGCATCATATAAGCATTACTCAACTTTTAGTTATTTGCGTCATGATAAGACCACACTGAAGTAACCCCAAAGCATACTTGTGCAATGCATGAATGACATCCCATAATACAATCCAAGCTAAGTATCACTTTTGGTCATCTTGAACATAGTCAACATTACTACTAAAGCTTTAGATTCTTCTACCAGAAAGGCACTATACTCCTAAGCAACCTTAAGGCACACTTGTGCAATTCATGAAACGCATCCCTTAATACCATTCACACTAAGCATGGCCTTGAAGTCAACACAGTCATACTTACTCTCATTTGGTCTCTTTAATAGCTTATTTCTCATAACCAAGGAAATCTATCACCTTTAGTCAATAATAACAAGGAAGCAAACTATAGCACAATCCTATCTCAAGATACATCACACAAAAGAACACTTTCTTAAATAACCTTAAGTCATACTTGTGCAATGCATGCGTAGCATCCCACAATACTATTCATGCTAAGTACCACTTTTAGGTCCTCATACTAATCCTTCTTGGTTTGGAACCTAGTTGCTCTCTTTAGACCTTAGAACATTATGAATTACTCTCTTAAGAACATCTTAGTTCATCTCTCTTTAAACTTTGGAACACTATGAGGTACTTCCTTATGGACATTTTAGTTCATCTCTCTTTAAACTTTGGAACACTATGAGGTACTTCCTTATGCACATCTTAGTTCAGTATTAGGTTGAACCCTATGAGATGCTTCTTTAAGCATATCCAACTTTATTATTAACATGGATCCTCTGAGATACTTACTTAAGCATGTCTAGATCCATTTATACTTTGAACACTATGAGATACTCCCTCATGCATGTCTTAGTTCATTAATGATTTTGAACACTATGAGATGCTTCTTCAAGCACGTCTAAGTTCATTGGATATGGAGATTGCTACTAGAAACCTTAACGCAACTATCTGAAGGTTTCCATCTTATAAGACCTAGCTTTGGGAAACCCCACACTCTACTACGTAAGACTTCCCCTTTAACTTGGATTGTCCTCACATCAACTAGGTGTGGTTCTCTTTTCTACTTGGATCCCGGACCCTATCTTGTGAGACACTTCATCTCACTATCAATATCCATTTAGAGCTAATCATACAGCCTAAGAATAGCTTGTTAAGCCTTGCTTAACACTGATGTACCATGGAAGGATGTCCTTGAAAATCAATCCATGTTCAAGTGATTCTATCACTTTATACTTTCAATAATTGATAAGGTAGGTTAGGTCAACATATGAATTTCACCACAATTCTACCTATTAGACTTCTATTCTCATTTAAACTCTACTCTCAAAACCTTAGCATCTATAGTTAATCATACTAGCTTCATTCTATAGCCCTAGTGATTAACATTCATAACTACGAGTCTTCATTCTTAATAATGCTACACCATGAAAGCATCTTATGAACCTAAATTACAAGGCACTCAAGCACATTCTTCATTACTAGGTGATTCTAGCCACAATCATCCTAAAGGTTCATTTTCAACTTTACTAGTCAAGATCAATCACATTCATTAAGGTCTAGTTCAATTTAGTATTATATGTTCCTAACCTTGAACAATTACTACACATGACATTGATTTAAGAAGATCACCTATGAACCCTCAATTTCACCTCTAACGGCATAAACCCATAAAATATTAAAGTAATCAAATAGACTAGGGTTAACCATAGAAATCACATTAATTCATCATAATACCATAATTCAATGCTAATACAAACATAACTAGGTCCTATCCACTAGATTGGAATCAAACCTAAACCCTACCCACAATGTAAGAAGAGCCCTAGCAAGAATTTGTTTTTTGACTCCACAATTGGGGGAAAACTAAGGGGCTTTATGGGTGGAAGAACTGATAGATGAATAAGCTAACATACCTTGATTCAATGCCTTGGAAATTCTTGAAAATATGAAGGAATTTAGACCTAGGTTGCTGCCCTTCTTCTTCTTCTTTGCTTCTAGAGAGAGAATTATTTTGAAAGAATTAGGTTCTTTGAGGAATGAGTTAAATGATTTAGTTTAGGAGTCTATTAGGATTATATAGGTGGTTTAATAATTAATTAACCTACCTCCCTTAACCCCTAACAAATTACTAATTTATTCCCAAACCCCTAACTTAAAACTAAACTTCAAAAACTGCTTCCATTCATAAAATCCCCACCCACGGACTGTGGATGGGTTCACGGAGTGTGCTGCACCTCCGTAGATGCCGGTTAGAGGCTACAAGTTGCAGGCCAACACAGGCCTTGTCCCACGACCCTAACCCACGTGGCGTGGGTCCACCTACGGCCAGTAGGTGGCAAGTGTAGGTGCTGCAAATTTGATAGCTTTTGGGCTGTTTTAATGGTCCTCCTCAAGGACCCCTTGGGTGGTCCTTAGGGGGTCATACCTTGACTCTCTAACCCTAAAACCAACCCTCATTCTAAGTACGAGAATCATTTTTATGATTTTTAATCCTCCTACCGCACTCTAAAACTGTAAAATCTCGCAATTTGAAATAACTAGGAAAGAAGCTAAGAATAGGAAATAGTCATTTTTTGAAAGAATGAAAATCTGGAAATTTTGTTAAGTTAGGATAAATTGAGTTTTGGTCAACTTGAAATGACCATATCTCCTAGATCATGATGAGTTAGATGTACTTTCAAATATTGTTGGAATGCTCTTGGAATAAGCTTTCCAACGCTGCTGAGTTTGCATGATTTTCAGCTCGTATGAGTGAGATATGCCCTTTGAAAGTTGGGATGTTCAAATAAGGAAAGTCTAATCCAGATTTTTGAAGGGTAGTTTAGTCTTTTCCTTAACAAATTAATTAAATCCATTTTTAGTAAATTATTTGGAGTCTAAACTGAGTTAATTTAGTTTACGCAGTTAAGAAATACGCTAGGGCTCTGAGAGAAGAGAAAAGAGAAGAAAGGAGAAGAGAAAATCAAGATTCATCAAGTTCTTGCGATTTTGGTTCTGGAATTCGCCAAGCATTCGATCCTACAAGGTATGTGAGACTTTCATAGCATTGGGTTCATTGACCCATGTGCCAAACATGTTTAGTTCAGTGAAATTTGTTCTAAAAGGATTGAAAGTTTGATGTTCCTGAGATGTATATCTTGAACATGCTTTCGTTCTTGAATTGGGTTGAATTGAGAAGTTTCTGAGATCTCTACATTGAGTTTTGGAGTTGTTTTGAGTTAGGTTCTTGAGTACATATGCTGGGTATCTGAATCTAGAAAGAATTTGAGAACAATAGTTGAGTTTAGGCGAATTGGGGCTCGAAATGAAGAGGGAAAAAGTCGATTGGGTTTTGGAACGCAAGTTCGCATCGTGGACTTGCTCCCCTAGTGAACAAAAATACCTCTGCGTTGCAGTGAAGATGCAGACTCCTTTGTTTCAAAATTAAATTTTGCGATCAGATATTTAAATGCAATTCCACATTGTGGACTTGTTCCAAGACGGTGATTTGTTGATTTTTTTTCATGTTTAGTTATTTGAGAGCACTTCTAAACATCATGAGATCTTTCCTATCATAATTCACAGTCCTTGAATCCACAATTCAATTCAAGGATAGTTAAGAGACAAGAAGTCAAGTAAAGTTAAGAGTCCAAGAGAAGTTCATAAAAGTTTTCAAAAGTCTTTTACAAACATTTTAAGTTTGTTTTAAGACTTAAGTTTTGAGTTAAGCAAAGAGTAAAGAGTTGAGTTCATTTCTCGAAAAGTTACAGGGAACTAAGTATTCCCAAAATTTAGAAATGTTTTCACAGTTGAGCAAGAAAGGGAAATACCAATTTCCAAGAGAGCTTTTAAGCTAAGTTTTGAGTAATTATCTCAATCCAAAGAAAGAAGTTTGTTTTAAAAACATCTTAGCTCAGTATATTTTGGGAGTAGCATTGATCACTGATATGGGGATGCAGTTCATATTAACTCAAGTCTCCGTAAACTATGTAGCCATCATGGGTAGTAAAAGATCATACTTTCTAGATGACTCCTTATGATACTTTTAGCATGACTAGTGGATCTACTTAGTTATGGCATTCTATATGACTCCAAAGTATAGGAAAGTTTTGGCAGCGTGGGCAAGATGACGTATCACCACTTAGGCTCATAGTGGTGGTTGTCAGTTAGAGAAACTCCCACTGAAACTATATTACTTTATTATATGAGTAAAGTTGAGTTTGTTATTGCATTTTCTTTAACAAACTAAGTTTCTTTTATTGTTTTATAATTCTTTTCATATATTGCACGTGCTTCATTGCTTTGTTATGAGATAAGTTATTCATAAGTTGAGAAGAGCCAAGGTAAGTGTTTCTTTCAGAATTGTTTCAAGCCTATGTTATGTTTAGAATTCCAACTTGGATACTCTTACATTCAATGTACCGATGCCAATTGGCCTACATCATTTTATGATGCAAATGCAGGTAACCAAGATCAGCATCCTCTGCCTTGTTGATCAGGTTAAGCACTCAGAGTCAGTTGGTAAGCCTCCTTGTATTCTAGAGGACTCTTTTATCAATTTCTTTCTAGTTTTCAGTTGTTAGGATGATCGGGGGTTCTGTCCCAACATCCCTCTTTGTTTAGAGGCTTCTTAGAGAGTTAGTAGTTCATTTTTCTTTACATTATCATTTCATTTAAGACTTTAGTTGCCATTTTGGCTTAGATATTATTTTCTTAAAGTTATTGCATGAGTTATATTTCTTATGTTTAAGTCTTTTGTTGAGTAAGTAAGCCAGGCCAAGGGTTCTCTAGGGGCTAGCAATAGTTCTCGAGTGCCAACCACGTCTGATGTGTAGGCTCAAGGCGTGACAACAACTCTTATGGAAAGCCCTTGAACTCTTTAGTTCTACTTACTAGTTTTCGGGATGTAACAATCTTTTTGTGTCTGCACCATTTTTCTTCTTTTAAAAAATCAATTACACGCTTCCAAAAGCATCCAAAAATCAAAACATGGAGTCCAATCGGTGAAACTAGTCAGGATCGTCGAGTGACTCATCAATCCATTGAAATACACATCTTCTCTCCTTATAGCTCTCCTACATCTAATTGTTTTGGATGATTTGGTGAGCAGGGTCACAGTTATTGTTCCATTCAGCTTGTTGCCAAATTGTATTTTTCTCACCGAGCTGTTTTGATTCAAGGGTGTAATACCTCAAAAACTAAGAAGGCTAGGAAAGGGGCCAAACAGAAAGTCACAAGCCCAAAACTGGTCCATGGGACCCTCCATGAAACCCTTGACGGGCAGTGAAGAGGGCCACAACTTGTTTTGGTGCTCCTAAAGAGCTTCTAGAACGTGATCAAGATAGGTTCCCCTCCATGAACCCCTATGGTGAAAATCATGGTCCATATCGTGAAGAGGGTTTGGGCCAAAGGGGCACTCCCCCAGCTAGTGGTCAAGAAGCACAACTAACATGATGGCCCGTGTGGTCCTTGATGGGTCGTGAGCATCATCATTGTAGTGGATGCATCGGATTTAAGTCAGGGTCTTTTGGGCGTTTTCCTAATATTCTATCCTAATACTATGTCATTTTACCCTTACCTAGATGTCCTATATAAGTGTTTGTTACCCTAAATTTCCCTAATTGAAATAATCTTCTCAATTTCTTCAAAGAAGAACAATTCTTCCTCTCTAAAATATCCTCTATCTAGAAGGCTTTAAGAAAAAGGAGTCAACCAAGGGGTTCAAATCAAGCCTCCAATTCCACTATTGAAGGCAAGGTTATAGCATTAGGGCATGATTATTTTCATCCAGGGAGCCCTTTCCTCCATGGAGTTCCAAAGTTCTCAAATTTACAAAGTTAGAAATTCCTAATTAAGTTAGAGTTTTTCTCACATATCATGTGTTCCTTTAAATATTGATTTAGTTGATTGGTTTATGGATTATGATGAATGAATTGAGTTATATTCCATGATTTTAAGATGAATCCCCATGAACCCATGCTTAACCATATTGTCTAGATATTGATGATTGAAAGTGGGTTTTGAACTATGAAAGGTGGATTGTGGACTTATGCATGTTTTTATGGAATTGATCAAATATGATGTAAATGGCTTTTAGAATGAATAACCTTTGCTGTTGTTATTGTTAATTGTTATGAAAGGATTTCTCACATAAAGGATTCTAAAATTGAAAGGCCTTCTCACTTAAAATGCATCAAAGTTAAGAAGCTATTCTAAGAATGAGGCAATTAGGGATTATCGATGACCTCTAATGAAAGAGAAAAGGTGATTACCCATGTGATATGATGTAAATACAAGAGGCATTTACCCATGGCCCTTAAAAAATGATAATTAAGAATAATAGATATTTCATTGGAGTTATGCTTAACAATGAGTGGGCAAGTGGTGATTACGCATGTCCCATAAACTATGTGCCAACATAAGATTGTCTTGATAGACATCAGCTAGTAGATCCATGTAAGCTAGAAGTTCATGGTCTTAGCTTGGCAGGTTGGACACCTCTATTCAGTGTGGGAGAGATTGAATTCTATGTTAATAGATAACATGGTCTTACATATAGATTAAAGGTAATTCTCCTACCATACTTAATCAAGGTTACTTTCTAAGTAGCTCACATGCATTTTAAGACGATATCTACTTGCATTGACCATGATTTATGTCTATGTTATCTAACTCTTTCATATCATAGTTTAACTTGGTTATTGCATATTGCAAAAATGTACCTTTGTCATGATTCTTATGCTTCATGCATGGCTATCTTACTTAGTACATATATGTACTAACACATACTCTTGGCTATATTTTCCTCAAATGTAGGGACCGACCTTACAAATTCACACTTTCGTGGCTATAGAAGCTTGAAGATTGGTGAGTCCTCATGTTCCAAAGACCAAGCTTTGTTGCCCTTTTTTCTTTACTTTTTGTTTTTTAACTTGTTGTACAAGCTAAATCCCTATAATTTTTATATACTAAATGTCTTTGAGACTATGTTTAGACTTCCACTTTTCTTTATAAAATTTTTATATGCTAAAATTGTCATTAAAATATCTTTATTCTTGTGTCATGAAAAATTTGCTTGTATGGGGCCTCTCAGGGTCTTATATGTTGTGTTATGCCAAGGTTCTAGCTTGTGTCATGACAATGTTTGTAATAAGAGCACAAGTTTTAGAAAGGTCCTAGGAAGTCTCATAAGCCACGCTGAGTAGTGTCTTGTTCATGAGTGTGAAACGCGCAACATTTTTGAATTAAAAGCTATGAGATGCTTATGAAACTCAACTTCTTTCATTAATCTAAAGTCGTACGATAGATTTCAACTATGTAATGTCTCTCTCCTAATCCCTATCTGATGCTCTACAGGATACGTCAACTCAAATTGCATATGTTAGAAGGAATACAGGAGTGAATGCAAATCAAGAGGATCCTCCTCAAGCTCTTCAAGTTTCGGTCAACCCTTTTACCGAACAAATTACTAATGCATAGTTTAGGGCTGCTTTTAAAGTGTGGCTCAAGCCATTACATCTTAATCCAATAGAGAGGTTGCGATCCTTGTGATCCCAAATATGGGTACGGCGGTAACTAGAGTGGGAGACTTCACTTGAATGAATCCTCTAGAGTTACATGGTTCTAAGGTTGAGAAAGAACCTCAATAGTTCATTGATGAAGTGTATGAGGTGTTGATGATCCTGGGAGTGACGATTGTGGAAAAGGAATAATTGGACGCTTACCAACTTAAGGAAAAGTTCGAAGTTGCTTTCCTTGATAAGTTCTTTCCCCTGTAGATGAGGGAGTCAAGGTGCTTTAATTTATCAACCTTCGTCAATGAGATATAAGTGTGAAGGAATATGATTTGAAGTTCACACAATTATCTCTATATGCTTGTACTATGGTTTTCAATCCTATGGTAAGGATGAGTAAGTTTGTTTTGGGAGTGTCGGAGATGGTGGTTAAGGAATGTCTTACCGCTATGATTTTCAATGATATGGACATTTCCCATCATATTGTTCATGCTCAAAGGATTGAAGAGGAGAAACTTAAGGAATATTCTAGGGAGGAAAAAAGGGCTAGGATCGGTAATGGTAAATTCTCACACTCAAGGTTCAGAGGTTTTCTGACCAAGGTTCATCAAATGCTCCTCCTAAGTTCAAAAAAGAAAGGGTGTCTAACCCAAATCCTCAAGAAGGAAATGGTAGTGGATCTTCATTTCCTACTTGTGCTAAGTGTGGAAAAAGTATGAGGGTAGATGTCTCGTGGATTCAAATGCTTGCTTTGGTTGTGGTAAGATGGACCAAAAGATAAGGGATTGTCCTTCAATTGCTAAGAATAAGGTAGATAACCTTCCATGGGCTCAACCTAATTCTTCATCTAGTCCTAGTGGAAGTGATAAGCAAAATAGATTTTATGCACTTCACACTTGTCAGGAGAAAGAAGGTTCGCTGTATATGGTTACCAATATGTTGAAAGTCTTCCGACTTGATATTTATGCTTTATTTGACCCCTGGTGTTACCCTGTCTTTTGTAATGCCATATATGGCTATGACGTTTGATATTTTTCTAGATGTGTTGTTAGATCTTTTTTCTGTCCCTACTCTTGTTGGTGATTCTTTTGTTGATAAAAGGGTCTATAGAAAGTGTCCCATCTCCTTGTCCCAAAGAGTCACTCATGTTGACCTAGTAGAGTTTGATATGCTAGATTTTTATGTTATACTTGGTATGGATTGACTAAATCCATGTTATACTTCTATTAGTTGTAGAACTAGTGTAGTCAAGTTTCAGTTTTTAAATGAACCCATCCTAGAGTTGGAAGGGGGAAATACTATGCCTATAGGTCAGTTTATTGTTTGTCTTAAGGATAGAAACATAATTTTGAAGGGTTGAGTTTGCCATCTTGTTAGGGTAGGGCTGTGGATTCTGAGACCCCTACTTTTGAGTCGGTCCCCGTAAATGAGTTTTTGGAAGTGTTTCCTAATGATTTACCCAGTATTTCTCCCGAAAGGGAAATAGACTTCAGTATTGACCTTCGCTCAGATACACATCCCATCTCTATTCCTCTTTATCGTATGGCCCAGACAGAACATAAGGAATTAAAGGAGCAAATGAAAGATTTTTTGGAGAAGGGTTTCATCCAACCATGTATTTCTCCATGGGGTGCTCGTGTTTTGTTTGTTAGGAAGAAAGATGGTTCGGTTCATATGTCTATTGACTATTGACAATTGAATAAGGTTACCATTAATATTAACTATCCTCTTCCAAGGATAGATGATTTGTTTGACAACCTTCAAGGAGCAAGTTACTTCTCTAAGATTGACCTCCGATCGGGTTATCATAAATTTAGGGTAAAATAAGATGATATTTTGAATATGGCTTTTCTAACTGGGTTTGGTCACTATGAGTTTTGGTAATGTTGTTTTGTTTGACTAATGCATTAGTGACATTTATGGATTTGATGAATAGGGTGTTTAGACAACCCCTTCATATGTTTGTGATTGTTTTGTTTGATGATTTATTGATCTATTCAAGGAGTGACGATGAGCATATCGATCATTTAAGGATTGTGTTGCAACTCCTCAATGACTAACAACTCCTTACAATGTTTAGTAAATGTGAGTTTTGGCTATGGTATGTGTCTTTTCTCTGTCATATTATTTCCGGTAAAGTTATTGAGGTAGATGCTACGAAGAACAATACGGTCAAGGGTTTGCCTAGACCTTTAACCCATTCGGATATCAAAAGTTTCTTAGGTTTATCCAGGTATTATAGAAGGTTTGTCTAAGGGTTTTCTGTGATATCTTCTCCATTGATGACATTGACTAAAAGAAAGTTAAGTTCATATGATCTAAAACATGTGAAAAGAGTTCTCAAGAATTGAATGATAGACTCATTTCTACTTCAGTGTTGACTTTACCGGATGGGACTGTTGATTTTGTTGTTTATTGTGATGCCTGAAGAATTGGGTTAGGATGTGTACTTATGAAAAATGGGGAAGTGATTGCCTATGCTTCAAGGCAACTTAAGATTCATGAATGAATTATCCTACCCATGACCTTGAAGTAGCGAAACTTGTTTTTGCCTTCAAGATTTGGAGGCACTACTTGTATGGTGTGCATGTGGATGTCTTTACCATACACAAGAGTTTTCAATATGTGTTTAACTAGAAATATCTAAATCATCTCCAAAGGAGGTTGCTTGAGTTACTAAAGGATTATGACACGAGTGTTCTCTATTACCGCAGTAAGGCGAACATAGTGGCAGATGTTCGTAGTCAATTATTGATCGGTAGTTTTGTACATATTTAGAATGATAAAAATAGTTGGTTCGAGATGTTCATAGATTGTCCCAATTGGGAATTCATTTAATTGAATCTACCAAGAGTGGTGTTATGGTTCACAATGGTTCAAAATCTTCTTTTATGGTTGATGTGAAAGCCAAACAAGGTCTCGATTTGACTTTGGTTGAATTAAAGGAAGCAGTTCTTAAAATATCTGTAAAGGCTTTCTCAAGAGGGGAAGATGGGGTACTTAGATATCAAAGTCATTCGTGTGTTTCTAATGTAGAGGACTTGAGCATATCTTGTTAGAAGCCCATAGTTTTCAATATTCCATTCACCTAGGAGCCACCAAGATGTACCATGACTTGTGGGAGATCTATTGGTGGAACTGGATGAAGAAGGATGTTGTGGAATTCGTGGTTAAATGTTCTAATTGCCAACAAGTGAAAGTCGAGCATCAAAAGTCATGAGGTTTATCTCAAGATATTAGAATTCCTACTTGTAAGTGAGAAGATTTTAATATGGACTTCATTATAGGTTTACAACCCACCCGACAAAAACATGACTTTATAGGTTATTATAGAAAAAATGATGAAATTGACTCATTTCATTCCCATCGGAATTTTTTTATTCAGTAGAGGACTATGCTATGTTATATTTGAAGGAAATGGTGAGGTTACATGGAGTGCCCTTATCCATTATCTCTTATCGTGGTACCCAATTCACTTCTCAGTTTTGGAAATCTTTCCAAAAAGGTCTTGGTACTCATGTTAAGCTTAGTACGACCTTTCACCCACAAATTAATTGGCAAGTGGAGCGTACTACCCAAACTTTGGAAGATATATTAACAGCATGTGTAATTGTCTTCAAGGGTAGTTGGGATGATCACTTGCCTATAATTGATTTTGCACATAACAATACCTATTCACTCAAGTATTGGAATGGCTCAATTTGATTCCCTTTATGGTAAAAGGTGTAGATATCCAATAAGTTGGTTAGAAGTGGGTGATTTTGCTTTGATAGGTCCCTAATTTGTACATGAGACTATGGAGAAAGTTTGACTTATTAGAGAAAGGTTAAAAACGACACAAAGTTGGCAAAAGTCCTATGTCGATGTTAGAAGAAAAGAACTTGAGATTGATGTTCCTGATTGGGTCTACTTGAAAATTTCACCCATGTAGAGTGTAATGAGCTTTGGGAAAAAAGGGAAGCTTAGTCCCCGTTTTGTGGGTCCATATCAAATTTTGAGGCAAATTGACAAGGTAGTTTATGAACTTGAATTGCCTAATTAGTTGAAATTGGTACATCCATTTTTCCATGTCTCCTTGTTAGAGAATGTGTTGGACATCCGACATCTATAGTTCACTTAGAAGGTTTGGAAGTTAAGGAGAATCTTTCTTATGAGGATATTTCGATTGAGAATTTAGACCGGTAAGTTAAGAAGTTAAGAAATAATGAAGTTTCTTTCGTAAAATATCTTTGGAGGAATCACTTAGTTGAGGGTGCTTCTTGGTATTCCGAGGCTAATATGATGTCCCGGTATCCTCATCTCTTTCCCTCTGTCTCTACAGAAGCTTAAGGTATTTAACTCCTCCTGATTTACTCATTGGGTGTCATGTGTCTTAGATATTCCCTTGATTTCCTCATTATACATGATTAATGAAAAGCTTTGATGTTGAGAAAATAAGTTATGTAATCTATTCTTACATGTGATTGTGCATTCAAGTACGAGTTGCGTATTTACTTCATGATACGATGTTTTGACCCTGTTTTAGCCTGGAGTTGATGTTTACTCCTCAGATATGTTCATTTATTTATTGCATGTATGTTCGACTGTTAGATTAAATTTCTACGTTCCTTATGATGTCTTGAATCTCATTCGTGAACGAATGTTCCCAAAGAGGAGATAATGTAACACCTCGAAATAAAAAAAACTAGGAAAGGGGCCAAGGAGGAAGTCACCACCCCAAAACTAGGCTATGAGACCCTCCACGGATCCCTTGACGGGCTGTGAATGGGACTATAACTCGTCTTGGTGATCTTGACGAGCTTCCATAACTTGAGCAAGATGGGTTCCCCTCCTACAAACCCCTAGATGGCCCGTGTTGAGCATCGCATACCGTTAAGGTGGTCGTGAAGAGGGTCAAGTCCATATGGGCTCCCTCCTAGGCACTGGTCAATGACTATGACTTCCATGATGGCTCGTGAGGTCCTTGATGAGCTGTTAGGGACATTGTGATAGTGGTCGCGTCAGTTTTTAGTCAGGTCTTTTGGGTATTTTCCTAATTATTCTATAGTAATACTATGTTGTTTCACCTTATCTAAAAGTCCTATATAAGTGTTTTTAACCCAAAATTTCCCCAATTTAAATCATTCGCTCAATTTCTTAAAAGAACAATAAGTCTCCCTCTTTAAAAATATTTCTCTCTCTAGAAAGCTTGAAAAAGAAAGAGTCAACCTAGGGGTTCAAATCAAGCCTCTAATTCAACCATTGAAGGCAAGCTTGGGGCATTCAGGTATGATAGTTTTCATCCATAGAGTCCTCTCCTTCATGGTCTTCACAAATTCTCCAATTTATAAAGTTAGAAATCCACAATTGAGTTATGGTTTTTCTTCCATGTCATGGGTTCCTTTAAATATTGATTTATTTGATTGGTTTATGGATTATTATGCATGAATTGAGTTATTTTCCATAATTTTAAGATGAATCCACAGGAACGCATGATTAACACATGTTTTCTCAATATTCATGATTGAAAGTGGGTTTTGAACTATTAATGGTGAATTATGGACTTATGCATGTTCTTTTGGAATTGATCAAATATGATGTATATGGCTTTGAGAATGAATCACCTATGTTGTTGTTATTGTTAATTATTGTGAAAGAATTTCTCACATAAAGGATTGGAAGGTTGAATGGTCTTCTCACCTACAAAGTTAAGGATCTATTATAAGAATGAGGCAAGTGGTGATTACCCATGACCTCTAATGGAAGACAAGAGGCGATTACCCATGTCACATGATGTAAAGACAAGAGGCGATTACCAAGTCCAAAGAAAAAATTAATAATAATAATAAATATTTTGTGGGAGTTATGGTTAGTACTGAGTGGACAAGATCCCTGTCCTATAAACTATTTGCCAACATATGATTGTCTAGATAGACATTAGCTAGTGGATCCACGTAAGCTAGATGTTCATTGTATTACCATGACAAGTAAGACACCCTTTTTAGGTTTGGGAGACACCGGATTCCATGTTAATAGCTTACAGGGTCTTACATGTCGGTTAAAGGTAATTGTCCCACCATAATGAATCAAGTTTACTTCATAAGTATCTCACATGTGTTTTAACATGATGTCTACTTACATTGACCATGTTTTATGACTATGTTCTCTAACTCTTTCATATCATATTTTAACTTGGTCATTGCATATTATAGAAATGTTCCTTTATTATGATTGTTGTGCTTCATGCATGGCAATCTTACTTAGTACATATTTGTACTAACAAATACTCTTGCCTACAGTTTCCCCAAATGTAGGGACTGACCTTAATGATTCGCACTACGTGGCTAAGTATCTACTATAGAAGCTTGAAGATTGGTAAGTCCTCATGTTTCGAGGACTGAGCTTGGTTTCCCTTTTTTCTTTATTTTAAGTTTTGGAACTTTATGTACGGGCTACGTCCCGTTCATTCTTACGTACTAGATGGCTTTGAGACGATGTTTAGACTTCCACTTTTCTCTATAAAACTATTATATGTTGAAACTGTCTTTTAGATTTTTCATTTTATTATCTTGTATGATGAATACTATGTGGCATGTATGGGACCTCTCGGGTTCTTATATGCCATGTTACACCTAAGGGCTACCTTGGGTCATGACAATGGGCTACTTCACTGAAAAATTTGGTGAGCTGGAGACTCACTCGGCGTGTCTCTGAGTGGCTTTTGCAAGCTCCAACTTCTCTTTTCTTCAGTTTTCCAATTATTTTGCTCTTTTTTGCATCGTAATGTCCTTGCCTTGTTCTTAAACCTTCATTTATTCATATAAACACAATAACAATAGTTATGAGCACAAAATAGGTATTAAAGAAACTAATTCAATGCATAGTGAGCCCTAGATTAGTCAAAATTGCCAACTCATCAACACCCGTAATTAAACTTTTTCTTGTCTTCATGTAAAACACAAGATCGATCAAGCCAACAACAATGTCTACAAGTAATGCTCTTTGAGATTCAGCATGAATGCAGACAAGGTTTAATCCACACATGCAAAGCTCAATTGTGCACTAAAAGTTTCAAGCTATGACTAGCCATCATCAAATAGAGTTCAAGCTCACAATGCTCACTTCAAATAAAAATTCATGTCCAACAAGATTATTCGAATGCCCTCTCATCAAGAATGATTCCATGATATCAAAAAGTCAATTTAGGATCACAAATAAGTAATCAAAATTAACTCTCACACTCCCAAAGAGAAAAACTTACACTACTCTATCCATAGGTTTGCCTGCATTTTCAAACCAACACATCACCCGACTCATGCAAGATCCAAAAGGACTTTGAAGGCTTGTAATTGAGCCGAGGGTAAGGGCAACTTAATTTTGGCTTAGTGATTTCTTTGTTCCTAAAGCATTGTTAAAAGTTAACTTTTTTTCCTTTTCTCTCATTGTTTTCATCTTCAAAACTCATCCTCCGCCTATTCATAGCACACACAATTTTGTTATAGCTCATCGGACACCACTTTTATTTCCACAACATTGCACAATGAATAAAATTTTTTCAGTTCTATGTTTTCTTCTTTTCTTTTTTCCTTTTTCTCATTTTTTTATATATGGAGGCGTTCCCCCATTTTCCACACATGTCTTCAAGGATGGATTTACTGAACTTTTAGCTTGATTTCTCTTCTCGATCCTACTACACCCCCAAACATGGGTTTTTGGCCTAAGTTGGCTATTATGACAAACCAATGTTTCAGGAAGGTTTTAGGTAGGAGGACAAGTCCACTTGCATTCATGTTTCATCCAATGAAAATGTTAAGCTCAAATTATGCCAAGGTAGGTTCACATGCTCACAAGGTGGTCACACAAAGGTAGAGAAATTAGGTTCACTCTGAAGAATTCATTCCTAAGATCATTTTCTTCATTCACCAAAGCTAGTCAATTGGACAAACATGGCATGTTATAGGTATCACCATGCACAAATTTCAAGTAAACCTCACAACACAAGGCATTAAACACAATCATCGATCATGGCTCTACAAGTTAAGATTGCGTGCAACGGTCATTTCAAGACTCTTATAGACAATCTAAATAGCCACAATGAGATGCTAAGAGTTCACACAAGATTTATGCAACTAAAATTGCGTTGTGCAATCATAGCATTCATTAAGAGCACTATTCAATTCATAAGTATTGATTCCAACCGACACTCAAATATACAAGAGAACAACAATCACATCACAATCAAGCTATCATGAGAAAGACTAATGATTCAAAGACAACATCAGACTAATGATTCAAAGACAACATTCACTGTTAAAGAAATCATGGAGAAGTTTCAACAAACATAAAACAAATAAAAAACAAAATATCCCTCAACAAAGCAAAAGAACAACAAAATACAACCATGAGGATAGGTATAAAAATACCTTTACCACACCAAAATAACTAAACAGTGTCCTTAATGTAAAATAGAAACTTAAAGTATCAACAAAGAATAAAAGAAAATTTGGTTGCCTGAGGTGCACTCTAAGTTGTTGGGGATGCATCAATCTGGGCATCATTGCCTAACTCTACTCTAACACTGGACGACTATGCCTTGACCTCCCCCATAAGCTGAGACCCACTAGATCCAATCATAGACGTATCACGCAAGGAAGTCTTTGTGACCATCCGCACCATGTCACCCTCCAAATCCTCGAAGTCCTCATACACTGCCTCATTACGAGCTTCTTGATCCTCCTCATTCGTTTTAGTTGTGTCGAACTTTTAATCATTATCATCAGCTGCAGCAGCATCTCTGGTCATAGTAGCAGGATGGATCTCAAAAATAGCTGGCATATCTGAACTGATGTCCTTGGGAACATCTATATTACCCCCATAACATTGAGATGTCGGTGGAATTCAACTATTCCACATCATGTCATAGTTTAAAAATATCAAGCTTCAAGGCTGTCAACTCAATGGGTTGTACACAACTCCACTCACACACCTCAATTTGAGCGGTGAGAGCATCCAATGCCAGGCCATGGGCCGTAATCAGCTCATGTTTTCCTCTCATCTCCTACCATTTGGAGTCAGTGCAATAACTATGGCTCTATCAATCATAGATAGGACAACTGTCTCAACTCGAGAAGCTCGTACATCGGCCAAATTTCAGTGTTTCCCATTTTGTATATCATGGCCTGCATTAATGGGGATAGGAATAAGTAGTGGAAGAAGGTGTAGTAGGGGTGGAGCAGCTAGATATACCTGTTGGCTATATTGTTAGAGTAGACCTAGTAGTGTCGACCTCTATTGACTCTAAATCGACAAATTGAGAATTGTCCCCCGAATCGTTCTTCATCCTCTCGAATTCATCTTTCATGTACTCAGCTTCAATCCTTCGAATATCAGTAGATAAGGTCGGAGTCACCTCAACATCCATCTTTTCTAAAAAGGGCACCCTGATATCAGAGCCATTAATTATAACAGTCAACTAAAACTTTATTCGATTCAAAGTGTAGGTGGTCACTAACAAGTATAAACACAATGATGATTTGGGGTCCATCCTATATGTAGTGATACACTAAAGAATTCAACAACAAAGTGAAGAAGTGTTCTAATATTTTTTAGAAGAAAAAGGCTATGTGACCTATAATAAATAAAGGAGTTTCAATTATCAATATTAAAGGGTGAATTTAGTAACCAATTGATAATAAAAACTAAAACACAAGATTTGAACAATTAGAGAGAGAACCTTAGGAGTGTGAGGAATTGAATACAAATTCACTTAATGGGTAATTTATTAATTACTTGAAGTTGTTGAATCTCAATGTATAGGCTATGTTTTGAATACACAATAGTTATATTTTGATTAACTACCATGTCTCAAGTGAGTTCTTAGGAACCTCAACAAGTTTAACAATACAAAACAACCCAATTCCTTAATTAAACCCACTTTCTCAAGCTGGGTTGTAAAGACGCATATCAATACAACTTCTATGATCATACCCCTAAGGAAAGGGGTTTTAGCTAGTCATAACAAAAAACAAAAATTCGTTACCCAAAAGATTATCCATCTGAATTGTTAGGAATCTTCAATGCCCACGGCCAAAATTAAGAATAAAATCCTAAATCCTCAAATCCAAGATCAAAATTGTCTCCTAAGAAAGTTCAATAATGTAAAAGTATCTGAAAAACTCTCGAAATTGACTAAGTCTCTATGTGTTAAACCATTTTCTCCATTCAAAAAATGAAGTTGTACATTTCCAAAAACATCTCAAAATCTCGATAAGGAGTCTAATTGGTGATATAGGTCGGGATCACTGAGTAACTCGGTGATCTAACGAAATGCACATCATCTCACCTTTTGGCTTGACTCTTGTATCCATCCAATTGTTCTGGAAATTTTACTAGATGGGTCATGGTCGTTGTTCATTCGATGTGTCGCTGAATTGTATTTTCACTCACTCAGTTGGCTTGATTCATGGGCTACTTTGGTAGAAGATTTTGGCGAGCTCGAGGCTCACTCGGTCTGTTGTCGAGTAGGTTTTGTGAGCTCCAAGGTCTCTTTTCTTCACTCTTTCCAATTTTTATGTTTTTTTTTCACATCTTAATATTCTTTCCTAGTACTTAAACCTTCATTGCTATGTATAACCACATTACCATAACTTATTAAGCTCAAAATAGACATTAAGGACACTAATTCAGTGTATAATAAGCCATAAATGAGTCCAAATTCCTGACTCACCAATCGTCCCTTAACCCCACAATAGCGAAGTGACAAAGATAGGGCTGGTTTTGTTGCTACTATTATGGATGGAATGGGGATTTATATTGGGAGATTGATTGTTGACAAGATTGTTGAATTTGCTTTGGGAAGCGACAAAAGTATTATATTCTCATCTCTGGTTACTAGGTTGTATTATGAGGTTGTTGTGGTAAAATACCCTAGAGATGAAGAGATTAAGCCATGAAAAGAGATTAATCCTTTGAGGAAGGGGAAGCAAAGAGAGAGAATTAAAAATAGGAAAATAGATGTGGCCAAACATGAGTTTGGCAAGTTAAGTGAGATAAAGTCTGCATCTGGTGCTTTTTCATCTTTTGACCCTTTTTAGTACGGACCTACAACCATGATGCATTTTTCCTCCCAAATCCATGACGATAGGGAGATGATGGCGAGCATTCATTTCAGCTCATCTTGAGCACCTACCTCGGAGGGTGTTCCTACACCTATTATTGCTTGTGTATCTGTTGTACGGAGGGTGATGTCTAATAGTATTGAGAACTCAAGTTGGAGGCAGGGCAAGATAGATTAGACGCAGAAGACATTTTTGGAGCATGAGTAGACAAAGAGCAAGATCCTGAGAAAGATGATGGGGAAGCTTGGAGCTTATGATATGTTGACTATCAGGATACTGTCTCATTTTTTAGTTGGGGTGCCGCCTTTGTAGAAATTTTGTTGATTTTTCAATGGATTTTGATTGTGCCCTTGTTGGGTGTTGTACTATTCTTTCTTTGTTTTGGATTTGTATGCCCTTCTGATGTTTTGACATTGTGGATTAAGTGATATTGTGATGGATTGATAGATTTTAGTTTTTGATTTGTTGTTTATAGCTTCATTGATTTTGTTTTAAATACGTGTGATATGGATTGGTAATGTCCGATTATGGATAGAGTGACAACTTTGTTAAGGGTAAATCACCAATTTCTTCTGAGTGTTTGATTGGTGTCGGATGTGTAGAAATTTGTGTAAACAACCCTATATTGACACATGAGGTTGCCCGATGACTAATTGGTTGATGACTTTCTTACGGGACAAATCTTCATATTTTTTGGAGGTTGTGGCTTGGTTGGTAATATGAATATAGTCGTGGATGTGAGTGAAGTAAATCTTACCCCTCCAATTTTAAACTTTGAGCATAAATGAATGATTTTGTGACAACTCTCATAATTCTTTTTGTGAATTTTGATTCGTTAGCGGTTGAAATATCTGATGCCACTTGCATATTAAAAAGGAAGTTGGATTTTAAACAATCGTAGTTGATTTGCTTTCCATGTGTGGTATTTTTTGTTAATAATGCCTTGTGATCACTTGTGTTAACTAGAACTTGCCTGGATAGCCTTGAAATATTGGTCTTGATTGAGTTTTTTTTAGGGAAATGATCTTAGGATTTCTTTGATTCTACTTGAAGTCCACTTAGACTAATAATCTCACCTTTGCACTAAATGTATCCTTAGTTTTACCATTAGCCTTATAGTTTTAATTGGCAACCACATTACAAGAGTTTGCCCCTTCTGAAAAGTAACGTTCTTTTGAACCCTTTCCCTCCTTGAACTTATGAATTGTGAATGTTGATAATGAAAGCCTACGTTGGGGGTGTGATGAGAAGATTATAGAGGGATGCTTCTCACATGAGGGCTTGATAAAAAAAGTGATTGAGAATGGATTAACCGTTTCAAAGAAAGAAAAAGTTATGAAAATTAAAGAAATATTTTTAATAAATGTGACACTTAAATCCTCCAAAAAGTAGAAAATGGTTCCATGTGGGGCATCTTGAAAGAAAAAGAAGAAATGATGTGAAGTGTACGTTAAGTTGAAAAGTTAAGAAATATGGAAACGTTGTTGATTGAAAAGTTGTTGTGCACTGTACAAGGAGGGTGTAGTTATTTTTACTTAATTGATATCCTAACCTTCCCCAAGACTACATTACAAGCTTAACAAAATTCATTAAGATTTCCTACCGAATGAAGTTGGGCCAATATTTATTGAAAATATGGGCTATCATATGGTGTGGCATTTATGTTCATGAGATGTTTTGTTGTGGGAATTAGTGTTTGCATCTTTGTCCTTTGTCTTGTAAATACTTTCTGAGTGTGTTGGGACATTTCCTACTTTGCGAGGAGCATAACAAGGAACTAATGAATTGAGTCACTTCTTAAGATTGAGTTGTTGTATTCAATGATTCTTAGTTCTTGATAGTGTTCCATGAGATGAAGCTATTTAGTTTGTGAAAAGTTTGAATGTGGACTATTTGTTAGTACCAATTGAAGCCATTACTTTTCTGCTTAAGTTAATATGTTGAAATTGATATATGGAATGTGCTAGAATAAGTGCCTCTTGAGTTTTTGGTTTTCTTTACTTGTTGACAAGCAAAGTTTCTATGTTAGGGTGTTCATGAGTGGTGAATTTTCACTTATTTGAGGGTCTTTTCTTAGTTATTTTGGCTTGATTTGATTTAGAATTGTTGATGATTTTAATGTGGTTTTATTCATATTTTCATAAAATAAAATGGATAATGGATTTAGAAGATCTTCGAAAAACCAAGTGGAATTTAAGCAAAAAGAGGTCAAGAGTTGAAAGTTATATTTCTTGCATGCCTTCCACTAACGTGCTTGAAGAACAGTGAACATAGAGTTCTTGTTAACGGAGGACCGTGAACATTCCCTAGACTCTTCAAACGTGTAACTTTGGTCAATAGAGATCCTTGAACGCGCCCTAAAGGCCGCCAATGGGGAACTTTGTTCAACCAAGATCCATGAACACGAACAAATCTCTGCCAACACAGACCAATATCCACGAATGTGGAGTGTCGCATTTTTAGAGCAGCTAGGTTGTATTTTTGTCCCAAAACCATTTTTACACTGATAAGCAGTCATTGTTCACTTATGCCATATTCCATATCAGCTTGTGCACATTTCTTCATAGCTTAGCTAAATTTTTGAAGACTAATTTGTAGAATTTGATTTAGGTTGAGAGATTGAAGGTGAGTTACCTCACATTTCATTTGTGGATTTGAGATTTTGTTCTAAATTTGAAAATATCTTCTACCTTTCTGCATTTTCTTGTTCTTAATTGCTATAAATGTGGGTGTAATTACTTGTATGAAATTGGGACTTTTTTCTAGAAATAGACAATGCTATTTAGGTGTTTAATTGATGTCTCTATTGCTTCTGTAGTTCCTTGTTTCCAAGCTTGATTTCATGAAATACGTTCAATCTAGTTTTCATAGTTGAATTTATGGGTTGAGAGTGCATGCTCAATCTTTCCTTCTGACCTCCGGTCGATGCTCGAAATAGATTGATTGGAGTGGAGAATTAGATTTATAATCACATATTGACTTTAAATCTTAAATTTAAGATTGAAGGATAAAAGTTTTGGGTTTATTGTTGAGTGAAAGGCTTCCTTTAAAGAGAGTTCTAAGTTAAGGTAGTGGATAATTGCTTATTTGTATGATTGAGACCGAAAAGAGATATCACAATAAAACACTTTGATATTGAAAGATAATTAGCGCAACTAAAGAAGACCAAACATACTTATTAGTGATTGATCATGGATTGAATTGCAATGGTTTGTTGAGTTCGTATTGAATCTCAAGATATCCAAATTCCCATACATCCCTTTCTTGATATCGTCTTTTCTCACGTTAGAATTGTAGTTTTAAAAATTGCCTTCTATTTGATATTTTCTACCTTGTATGTTTAGATTCAAATCAGTATCAATCCCTATTACATTGTTTCTTGTGGGATTCGACCCTGACTCTTAGTTGGGTAATTTTATTGACAACGACCGCTCATTCTTTTTATTAGTTTTGAGGAGTGACTTGAGCATTATCACGTCACTATCTCAAATTAAGGTCCCTCTAGATCTTTCTATACAGAAGACTCATGTGATCATTATCGATCTCACATGGGACTCCATTCAGGTAGTGCCTCTAGATCTTTAGTAATGAGTAGGGTAGTTGAACTCATATCGCCTAAGCTCCCTTAACTAATAAGAATAACCCAACCAGGCTGCATTAAAGCACATCAAAAACCAACACCGGATGTGTCATAATAGACCGTGACACAAACGCCCTTAACTAGAATATTCAATATGAGAGAAGTATTCAACATCTCCTAAAGCTTCTGAAAGTTTAATTCACACTGCTCACACCACTCAAAAGGCACATCAATGTTAATCAACAGAGTCAGATGTGCTGCAATGGTGGAGAAGTCATCCATAAATATTTTGTAGTTGCCTACCAATTCAACGAAGCTCAGAACCTAGTAACTAAAGTGGGTCTATCCCAATCACGATTAATCTTTATCTTTGCAATATCTACCATGATGCAGTTCTTGGACACCACATGCCCCAAGAATGCTACAGACACAAGCAAAAACTTGGCATAAAGATGCCAATCTCTCAAAGTCTGGAGAAAAATCCTCCAGTGATGCTCGTGTTCACTCCTACATCTCGAGTAAACCAGAATGTAATCTATGAACACAATGGTGAACAAATAGAGATACGATCTGAACACCAGTGTCATCAAATCCATGAAAGCGGCATATGCGTTAGTTAATCCAAAAGACATCACTAGGAACTCATAGTGGCAATATCAAGTCCTAAGTGTAGTTTTAGGGAAGTCCACTGCCCTAACCCTCATCTAATGGTAACCGAACCTCAAATCAATCTTCAAAAACACTGCGGCATCCTGAAGCTTGTTGAATAGATCATTAATCATGAGCATAGGGTAATGGATCTTCACCTCACCTTATTTAGCTTCCAATAATCAATATAAATTGGCATCGAACCATCCTTCTTATTTACAAACAGAAAAGGAGCGCCCCAAGGTGATACACTCGGCCTAATGAATCCTTATTAAAAAGATCCTAGAGCTAAACATTGTGCCCTTTAAGCTCTACAGAAGACATCTGATATAGTGCAATAGAAATAGGTCAAGTACTCGGCTCAAGATGAATGGGAAATTCAATATCAAGTGGAGGAACCTCCCTACTCTAGGTAGGCTAGGTAGGTTGGTAAGAAATCACATCTACAAAATAAAGAACAATTGAAACTGACTTGAGTGGAGGAACCTCCCTACTCACATCATATTTATAAGCCAACTAAGAAAAACACCTGCTAGCCACTATCCTCCGAGCCCAAATAAAAGATATTACTCAAACTGGTGCGCTTCTAATGGAGCCTTGCCACACCACTGGTTGAAATCCAGACATGGCTAAGGCAAGAATCATAGAGAAACACTCTAAAATCACACAGTAGAGAGATAACAAGCCAATGCCCAGGAAGACATCAAAATCAAGCATCTCTAATAATATAACGTTACGTTAGGTGTCACACCTTGAGATAGTAACTAAGAAACATCAAAACACCTGATCCATTACTAAAGACTCACCCACGGGGTTGCCACACACAATGGCTCTTCCATAGGCTCAGAATTATGCACATATGAGAATCGTAATACACAGATACATGAGAATAGTTAAAGTTTATATAAAAATAGATAAGGCGGGTTGATGGCATAAAAGAATCATACTTGGGATATTATTGTATGATGCCTTGGCATTCACCTTCGCTAGAGCTCCATAGAAATGGCCTTGTTCGCATCTGTCGTGTCCATTTATCCTATAACCTAACCTGCTTCCTAGGGGACCACCTCGTATACAGTGTTGTCCACTACAATTTTCCTAGCCCTGAACTTTCCCACTAGTTAAAGATCCTATTGGCGGAGCTGATAGTGCTAGTAGGGCTGCCTTTAGAGCTAGATCAATTCCCCTATGAAAAGGGCAATCGCTGGCCTAATGATCTAACCCACCAAAACTAAAGAAACATGGAGATGATCTTTTTTAAGAAGAACATCCACCATGACTAGAAGCATAAGACTGGGACCCATTAATTTTACTAGATACAACCTCAGTCTAACAATTCCATTCACCCTCTAAAGACTATAATAAGTCCTAATCAACCTGACTGGGCTGACCCTGTTGAAAGCACTATCGAGTCTTATAATGTACATCTTTGGACCTAGAATGGGACCAACTATAGGTTCCCACATATCTAGATTTCTTGTTGCTTCTCCCCTTGGGCTCATGACAAAGATTTTCAATAATAGGGGTGTGATAGACAACATCTAGAAAGGAGTGACCCCCATAGACCATAGACTGAGTTTCTATCAATAACTAAATCCTCAAACCGTGGACAAACCACCTAACTCTATCCTCCTTAGCAGGTAGAATCATCATATCATAGCAGGAGGCCCTGTGAAACCTCACCTCATACTCAAAAACGATCATATAACCTTGCTCCAACCTGGAGAATTGATCCTAGAGGTGATCTCTAATACTGTGTGGGATGAACCTGGCCAAAAAGGCCTTAGCAAAGTTAGTCCAGGTGACATGAGAAGATCTAGGTGGCGTGGTCTCAAAAGAAGGTATGCCACCAACGCATGCCCATCCAACTAATATATATTGATGTCGGTGGTGGCGTACCAAGCGGTGGTGTACCTTTCACAACTTTATTTCAAAACGTTTTCATTTTTTTTCTTTTTCATTATTCTTTTCTTTTTCCTTTTTTTTTTTTTTTTTTTTTTTTTTTTTTTTTTTTTGTGTATGAAAGGGTTCCACCTTCCTCAAAACCATGGGTATACGGGGACTTCTTTGCACTCCTTGATTTACCTTCTCTTTTCACCACACCCCAACTTAGGCTTTTGGCCTAAATTGGCTATTCAAACAAAACACATCTCATGAGGAAGAAGGGTGAAGGGTTAAAGAAAGGTCGCAATTGCATCAAATTTCTTCCAATAAAGAGGTAAGGCTCAAAAGGTGCTCAAGCAAAGTTCACACACTCACAAGGTAGGTCACAAAAGAGGTATAATGTCAAATTGTTTAACTCTTTAAAATTTTTGCCAAAGATCATGTCAAGAGCTTGCATCACTTAGTCAACCGGACCAACGGGGCAAATTCTAGGTGTCATCACACAAGGTTCATGGTAAGCTCATCACACAAGGCATTGACACTAATGTAAAACAAGACTCCACACTTTTGCTAGTGTGCAACGTTCATCACAAGAAACTCAATTTCATAATGTCTAGTCACAAAGAGATGCAAAAAGTTCACATATTGTCTATGCAACTTCATTTGGCCTCATAGTAGCCATACATTCATTTTTGTTCGATTGAGAGCACTATTAAAGTCATTGGTATTGTCACAACCGACACTCAAATTTGGACAAGAACAGCCACAATTAAATACAGAAAAGGTGGCAATTTTTTTTAGAAAGGGTCTAAAAATCATTTACATTCAAAATAACGAGCCACAAGCTCAAACATCCACAAAAATAGTGTCAAAACACTATATATAGCACAAAACCCAATATATACAAAAAAAATATCGTCAACACAAAAGGTAGATATGGAAATATCTCACCCCACCACAAATAAAAAGAAATTTGTCCTCAATGCAATAAAAACATCCAAAAATCAATAAAAGAAGATAGACAAGGAGGTAAAGAAGATCTTGTCTAACCAATTTCTCCATCTGTCATGGCATTAGTGCTCGATGTCGCATCAGTCTGATCTGGACATCAGTGCCCAGAGTCATAGAAGTAATAATACTAGCTTCACTAGGGCCTGCCATGGACATCTCTATCAGTGATGTCTGAATCATCGACTATACAATCGTCTCCTCCAAATGTGGTAGGTCTACATATATGCTCTCCTCCCTCACCTCTTTCTGCTCCTCATCAGTCTCTCTCTCTCTGACACATCAACTGCCACATCATCCCTCGACATGTTTTCGGTGGTAACCGAAGGAATCTTAGAACTGGGTTGGGCATCCACATTATTTGCTGCCTCTAATAATGAAGTGAATCCTTCCTATGATTTGCCACTTCGGCTTTCAAAGCTATAACCTTAGAAGACTCCTCCTGTCGACTATCACAAGCCTCGACTCTCGTAGTTAAATCATCAACAGAAGTACGAAGGGGGGTCAGTGCAACAAGAATGACACTCTCAATCATCCATGGGACTGCAGCCTCTAATCCGATTGCCTGCACGTCAGCCAAATGGGCTAAGTGCCCCATTTAAACGATCATAGCCTGAGTAATCCTAGCGGGCTGGGCTATAGTAAAAGTTCCAAGATCTTGGGATAAAGAAATGGAAGAAGATGTACCTGAAGACCCAAAGGCTGGAGTAGGCAAGGATTCCTCTATAGGCCTATAGTCAATGTCCACCTCCGAAGATGTATCTACCGGGGTTGCTCTCCTCCAGTCTGCCTCCTCTCGTGTGTACTCGAACTTTATACGCCGAATGTCTATGGAAGATGAAGGAGTGACCTCAATATCTCTTATCGCATCTCGAGGAACACTAGAACACCGTCACAACTCTGTGATCAGCACTGAAAATGAAAGAGAGGTCTAGCTCTTCTTAGCCCTCATGGCCATCTCCTGCTCTATGAAGAGTCCCAAGTTAATGCTCTTCTTGGATATGATCGACTTAAGGCATGCAGCCTTAGGATGGCATAGGATAAACTTTTTCTGGGATGGCTTGATGGTGTTGCTCATAAAACAAAACCAGAACTGAGCAGCAATATTCAGGTCCTTCTTCTTGATAGGGACCCCTGCCTCGATCCACCTCGGGGTGGTATCAGAAATCAACGGTGCAAGCCAGCCCTTTAAGTCAGCTAGATACTGAGTAGTAGGCAAGCCTTCATATTCCAGTGTAGCACCTAAAGCCCTGTCAAGTACAGTATTAATATAATCATTACTGAACACGTCTTTCTTCACCCGGACTTTGACCAACTTCACCAGTTTGAAGGTACTGGCCTTCTTATTCCCCTTGGGCACCAACTCTCTGTATGCTTTATAAAACTCTTAGACCCATGTAGAAATTTAGGGACCTCAAGGCCTGGTGAACTACTCAAACTGATAAAAATGGAGTGTTTCCCTCACTGTGGAGTATCTTCCCTCAAGGCCCTCTATAGGTAGCATCTTGTCCTCTAAAATAGTTTGCAACCCATCAATTTTTAATCTATTAAGTTTTTATGGAGGAAGAACCACTGGTGGCATTGGAGTCACAGGAGGTGTCAGACACTAGAGCTATTGCAGGGGTTACTCTTGGGGCTAGTCATCCTCTAGCTCAGATAATATAGCTTAGGAGTTAAAAGCCTATCCCTCGCAGCCAGAGTTGTACTTTGAAACCTCAGATGCTAGCCTCTTCCCTTTGCCTTTGCCTCTTTTAGAAGGCTTCCCCTCTTGGGAGAATTGGCTCCCCCTTCATTTATCACGATGCACCTTGCTCTCTTACATGGCAGTATGTACAGGTTGGTTCTAGCCATATCTACTAAAACATTAAAATGAGTTAGGAACATTTCAAGCCAAATTTCCAGAAGAACAGTTGTAGACAGACTCGCCGAACCGGTCGGTGAGTCGCTGAATCTCTTTGGCAAGCCAGATCGGGCTCGCCGAAAAGATTGGCTTCAAAAAGTTCTAGAAAAATGGCATGTTGGCGATGAGAAGGGCCTTTAGACAAATCAACGAAAGCATTCTTCGAGCAAGGACTAGCCTGCCAAAAGTTGCAGTTCATTTTAGGGGTTAGGGGCATAGAAAGGGTGATTAAGAAGTACTTTCGGTGAGTCGCCGAGTGCACTTGGTGAACTCAGGCTTCTCACCAAAATTTACAGAACCCAAACTCAATTATAGCATGAAATTAAAGGCGATCTAGGGAGATTCGGTGAACCATTGAGTAGTTCGGCTAGCTCGACCTAGCTCTTCAAACGGCCAAACGTGCCAACTTTCAACCCCGACTTCCACATTCAACCCCGCAGGCCTCGAAAATAAAATCAAAACATGGGCTTATTCAATTAGACTAATACGCATTACATCTATGCCCCCGGGATACTTAGACTTCTCCCGGTTAGGCCAAATTTGGCCATTTGATGACTTTTACCCTTAAGAATGACATCAATCACTCCATCATTGGGAAAAGTACGCCATTTGGAACAAATGTGGGTTACTTATACTTTACCTTACTAGACCCAACAACAAAACTACACAACTCAACAAGATGTTGATCAATTTTAAGCATGACAATTCGGGAAATCAATAATATTGGCATTCTAGGCATGATATTCGAACTAAAATAGGCACATATATACATATGTACAATTCAGAGAGGCCTATCACAGTTCACTAAGATAATAACAATTGCAAATGAGTAAACTCACAAAATATGAGTTCGGGGTTCGGAAAACCAACCTTTTATTCTGAAAATATAAGTTATAAAGCTAGGCAGCAAAGAATCCAACTCCGAACACACAATCAATGACTAATATGCGCTAAAAACAAAAGAATAAAGGAAAATATAATACGGGTGCGAGTTTGGGAAGTTGAAAAGTGAGGGAATGTGAAAGATTTTGAACTTTTAAACTTTTGGCCTTTAAAACCGTCCAGTTCTTTCCCATTTGGCGACATAAGTTTTGTTCACTGTCCCACTTAGTGACTCGTCGAGTGGGCACTTACCTCGCCATGTTTTAAAGGACCTCCAGTTAAGGTGGGGGTCGAATTGGTGGACAAAGTCGTGATCGCTAACCTGGTCAGTGATTCGTCAATTTGCTCTTGGGTTCGCCAATTTGCTCTTGGGCTCGCCAAGTTTTACAAACTCCAACCTCAAAATTTGATGAGTCCAACGACGGTCCAGGTCGGGCTTGCCGACCTCTTCGGCAAGTTGCTAACTAGACATTTTGCTCGCCAATCTCCACTTTTCAAACATATTCCACACTCTTGCCTGCACAATCAACACAAGATTATTTAACAAACAAAAAGAAAGCAAATAAAACTTGGGTTGCCTCCCAAGCAGCGCTTTAATTAATGTCATGGCACAACGCAACTCCTCACTCAAACTTCATTATTGGTGTTTGCCAAAGTATCATTGCGCAACCCCCCTTGTTGTCTCGGGTTTAAATGAGACGAGATATGACCCATCTGTATCTCCAACTATTTGATAGAGACGGAATGGGAGGTAACCGTCTGGCTAAGGGTCGATACATTTTCCTTCTTCTCTTTCAAAATTTTGTCAGACCCCTCAACCCTATTGGGAATACGTGACAACATATCCTTAGACCAACCACCCTCAAATTCCTTGGGCTTTTGGGGCTCGTGGGGAGGAGAATATATACCCTTCTCCCTATCCCTTTCCTTCCAAGTGCGGTTATGATCCCTCCACTCTCTATCACGATCGTTCCAACCTTCATCCCTATTCCAACCTTGGTTACTACCCTGCCTTAGGTAGTTTGAGCGATAACCACCTCCTTGGTTGGCTAGGAAGTTCAACCCTTTGTTGTACAATTCTTCAAACTTAGCCTCACCGGGATAAACACACCAGACACCCACAACATTAACTCTTTGAGCACCAACTCCCATGACATTTTTAGAAAAAATGTCAAGTTGTGTAATGATCTTTGCCATGTTCTAAGCCATTTCTTGGTCTTTCTCAAGCTGCTCCTTGGTTAATTTAAATGTGAGAGGGGAGACCTAATCTTTGTGGGTGTACCAAGCCCGATTAATTGTGGTCATACCATCCAATAGTTGGGCTACTATAATATAAGGTTGTTGCATCAAACCTCCCAGAGAAAGTTGGTCAGCTACACCCTTTTTCACCAAATTAAGGTTGTGGTAAAAATATTGCTGCAAAACATTGTCGGGCAAACCATGAGTTGGGCATTGCAGCACCAACATCTTGAATCACAAACAATGCCTCATTAATTGGCTTACCCTTCAAACACTTGAAGCTTTGGATGTTGTCCCAACGAGTAATCATCTTCCAAGGAGGGAAAAATTGTACTTGACATGCGGTGACAAGATCTTCCCACGAAGTGATTGATTCCCATGGCAATTCAGCCAACCACTTACATGCTTCTCCCATTAAATAAAATGTGAACAACCTCAATCAGACCGACTCTTGGGATATGTTCTTGAAGGAGAACGGCACGCAAGTATCAAAAAAGTTTTTAATATGCTCATGAGGATCCTCATGAGCCAACACACCAAAAAACCCTTTTAATTGCAAGAATTGCACCATAGTACTTGTAATATGGAACACAACATTCCCTTTAGCCTGACGCAAGCGAATGGCACCATTGCTTCCATTCACACTCATACTCTCTGTTTCAAAAAACAAACAAGCAAACCAAATCTAAAAGTAAGTAAATTCAACTATGACTAACAAGAACAAAATTCAACATAACCAAATAATCTTAATCAACACCACGCAGCGCCATGTTCAAAGCGTTAACGATCGTTAGTCTGTATAATAACCCAACTAAATGAGTTTGGGTCGAATCCCATAGGGAGTGGTATGTGTTTAAGATTTAACAGTAAAGTACGATTATGCTCAAGTCAATCAAAGGAATATACATTTACAAATAAAAACATAATTCAAATTAGGAAGTGACACAAATGTCCAATAACAAGAGGTTTTGGTTTGAGATTATCAACTATAGCAGCAGCAAATAACACAATAATAACAATAATGAGACGGGTTATTGGGATGTGATTCGATTATAGACTAATGTAGACAAATGGGAAATTGCAACTGTTAGTAAATAGTTGTATATTAGTGATTAAGCTAGAATATAGAGGAGGTAAACTTTATCTCGAACAATTTACCCAAAATCAAGTCAATTTCTCTCGAACATCGACAAGCATACACCTAAAGAATATCCTACGCCTTAGTCCATTCACTCTCTCGAGTTGAATGTATGGAAAAAGGTTTAGGATTCATTCTCTCGAGCTGAACCCATGACAACCCAATACGCACAGACCATCAATCAATAAACTTAGTTTTAAAGCCTCTCCCGAGAAGGCCAAAAACACGAAGGTAGAACTATATTTACAACTACAATTCTTTAAATTAAACCACAATTAGTGATTGAAATCACTTCTAAACAACATTTAAACTAACAATGGGAAGTACCCATAAGGTAAATCATCCCATAATCAAATAATTACACCCCAAGAATTGGGGTTTTAGCTAAACATCATAAAAAGATAAAAATCATTACCAAATTGTGTTTCCATTAGTTGGGTAAGATTAATTTTATCTTTACAAAGGTCCAAATTGAAGAATCTCAAAGACCTATTTCCAATTTATCAAAAATGGAAAACTTCAATTCTTCAAAGATAAGGATAAATTTGTCTCAATACTCAGAGTTCAAGCTTAAAAATGAATCTAATGAAAGTTTAGAATAAAATTTGATAATAAACTTAATGTTTGCAAATTTATTTATAGTCACCAAAAATATGACGCGAAAAGCCATTCAGTGTAGTAAGTCAGGCTCGTCGATCAGCTTGGCGATCCGCCCTTTGGTTAGTTCCATCGCCTTTTAGCTTTGGCCTTCAGCATCCTGAAGTTCTGTTACTTTGGGCGATCTAACACTGCATTGCAAAACTACTCGACAACATGTCGACTGCTCTATTCTCTCGCCAACTTGATTTTCTCTTTTAGGGCTTGGCACACTGGAGCTTTAGGCAAAGTGGTGGCAATTCAGCGACTCACCAAAGGGACATGGCGATCACCAGGCCTTCATTTCTTCGTTTTTTCAGCTCACTTCATTCCTTTTTGCTTATTAGTGTCCATTCTTTGTTCCTAAATCCAAATACCTAGAAATCAAAGATTTTACATTAGTTATTAGCACAAAATAAGCATTTGAGGACACTAAATCTATCCAAAAAAACCCTAAATGAGTCCAAATCTAGGACTCATCAACAAGTAAGCTTACCTATATGCCTCAAACTATGATATGGGCCTATAGAACGGGGACTAAGATTCCTATTCTTACAAAACCTCATTACACCCTTCATGGGTGAGATTTTCAAATAGACCCAATTGTTAACTTCAAACTCAAGATCTCTTCTTCTAATGTCGGCATATGACTTTTGTTGACTTTGGACCATTTTCAACCTTTCTCTAATAAGTCGGACTTTTTCCATGGCCTCATGTACCAACTAGGGACCTATTAGGGCAACTTCATCCATCTCAAACCAACCTATAGGAGATATAAACCTCGTACCATGAAATGCCTCAAATGGACTAATCCGAATACTAGAATTATAACTATTGTTATATGCAAACTCAATCAAAGGCAAATGATCATCCCAATTACCCTTGAAATCAATCACACAAGCTCTCAACATATCTTCCAAAGTTTTGATAGTACGCTCTACTTTCCCATCAGGTTGGTAGTGAAAGGTCATACTAAGCTTAACAGGAGTACCGAGACACTTTTGGAAAGATTCCCAAAACTAAGAAGTGAATTGAATACCACAATTGGAGATAATTGACAAAGGCACTCCATGCAACTTTACCATTTCCCTCAAATACAACTTAGCATAGTCATCCCCCGAATAGGAAATCTTGATGGGAATTAAATGAGTTGATTTTGTCATTTGATCTACTATAACCCAAATTGATTCATACTGTCACTAGGTGAGAAACAAACAAACAATGAAGTCCATATTCAAATCATCCCAATTCCAAATAGGAATGCTAATGTCTTGGGACAAACCTCTCAGTTTCTGATGTTCAACTTTCACTTGTTGACAATTAGGACACTTCTCCATAAATTCCACAATATCCTTTTTCATCCTATTCCACAAATAGATCTCCCACAAATTACGATACATCTTGGTGTCTCCCGGGTGAATGGAATACCAAAAACTATGGGCTTCTGACAATATATGTTCCCTCAAGACATCAACATTGGGAACGCACAAACAAATTTGATATCTAAGCAATCCATCTCCCCCTTGGCAGAAAGCCTAAATGGATTTCTTAAGAACCGTTTCCTTTAATTCAACCAAAGTTGGATCAAGACTTTGCTTGGTTTTCACATATAACACAAAAGACAATTCTAAATTATTTTGGACAATAATAACACCCGTGGTGGAGTCCACTAACTGAACAACCAACCGGGTTAACCCTCTAAACATCTCGAACAAACTCCTTCTTATCTTTTTCGATATGAGCAACACTACCCATAGACAACCGACTAAGAGAATCTGCCACCACATTCGCTTTAGCAGGGTTATAAAGAACACTCATATCATAATTTTTCAGTAACTCAAGGCACCTTCTTTGGCGAAGATTTAGATCCTTCTGATTAAACAAATATTGAAAATTCTTATAGTCGGTGAAAACATCGACATGAACACCATACAAATAGTGTCTCCAAATCATTAAGTCAAAAACAACCACTGCTAGTTAAAGGTAATGGGTATAATTATTGTTTTCATGAACCTTCATCTCCTTGAAGCATAGGCAATAAATAACCTTATCATATTACATAAGTACGCATCCTAACCCAATACTCGAGATATCACAATAAACAACAAAACCATCAGTCCATTTAGGTAAGGTCAAAACTAGAGCGGAAGTCAATCTATTCTTCAATTCCTAAGAACTTTTTCACATGCTTCAGACCATATGAACTTATCCTTCTTTTGAGTCAATGCTGTCAACGGAGAGGCAATCGAAGAAAACCCCTAAACAAACTTCTGTACTAACTAGCCAAATAGAAAAAACTACTAATATCCAAAGGAGATAGAGGTCTAGGCCAACTCTTGACCACATTCGTCTTCTTAGAATCTACCTCAATACCCTTAGTTTAAACAATGTGACCAAGAAAAGCTAAAAACCTTAGCCAAAAATCATATTAGCTAAACTTTGCAAAGTGTTGTTTGTCCTTGACAACTTGCAACACAATTCTCAGATGATTGATCTGATCATCCTCACTTTTGGAATAAATCAATATAGCATCAATTACCATATTGGGTTCTAAAAGCCATTATGAGAATATCATTTTACTTTACCCTCAATTGGTGATAACTCGACCGTAGGTCAATCTTAGAGAAGTAACTCGCTCCTTGAAGTTGGTCAATTAGATCATCTTTTTTGGGAGAGGATACTAATTCTTAATGGTAACCTTATTCAACTGTTGATAGTCTATAGATATACGAAGTGAACCATCTTTCTTTCTAAAAACAAAAGTGGAGCACCCTGTGGAGAGATACTCGATCGGATGAAACCCTTATCAAACAAATCTTTCAATTGTTGTTTTAACTCCTTTAGTTCTTACGGAGCCATTTGGTAACGAAAATAGAGATAGGTTTGTTTTTTGGTAGAAGGTATTACCAAAGTCTATTTCCCTTTAGGGCGGAATAATGGGTAAATCATCAAGGAATACATCTGCAAACTCATTAACAATGGGGATCGACTAGATGGTATATGCAACCCTTTGCAATCATGTTTATAGGGTTAAGACAAGAGACAACCTGTCCTTAGGCATCGAATTTCCCCCTTTCCACTCCAAGACAAGCTCATTCGGAAACTGAAGCTTGACTACACGGGTTCTACAATCAATAAAAGTATAACAAGAATGCAGCTAATCCATACCATAGATAACATCAAAATCTACCATATCAAGCTCTACCAAATAAAAAAGAGTAACTCTATGGGACAAGGAAATGAGACACTTTCTATAGACCCACTTAACCACAACAAAATCACCAGCTGAAGTAGAGACAAAAAATGGATAACAATACAGCCAAAAGAACATCAAACCTCATAGCCACATACGGTGTCACAAATGGCAAGGTACCACCGAGATCAAATAAAGCATAAATATCAAGTTGGAAGACTTTCAAAATACTGGTAACCACATCAGGAGAACCCTCTTCACCACAAGTCTGAAGTGCATAGAATCTATTTTCCTTGGGATCATTGGAACCCAAAACACTAGTAGGAACTTCCTTGCCCTATCTTCTTTTTGTTGTAAGCATTGGGAAATCCCTCATCTTATGACCACTTTTATCACAACCAAAGCATACATCCATGCCGGCGAGGCACATACCCTCGTGCTTCTTTCCATATCTAGCACAAGTAGACACCCTCTAATTATTAAACATAGAAGGAGCATTGGAGAAATGTTGATCTAAAACCTTTTTTACAAATCTTGGATGACCATGTCCATCGGGCATTACATGAGAGAAATTACTAGCACCGATTTTAGCGCTCTTCGTCTCCCTAGACTTTTTTAAAATTTCACCTCTTTGATTTGTTGAGCTTTAACAATGAGATGAGAAATGTACATGTCATTAATAAGCATGGTAGTATGACACTCTTTGACCCCCATTTTGGGCACACCCAAAATGAACTTACTCATCATTGCCATAGGATCGGCAACCATTGTAAGAGCATATTTAGACAATTGTGTGAACTTCAAAGCATATTCCTTCACACTCATACGTCCTTGACAAAGGTTGAAGAACTCAAGCACCTTTGCCTCCCTCATCTAAAGGGGAAAGAATCTATCAAGGAAAGCAACCTTAAACTTCTCCCAAATGAGAGGACATGCATCTTCCGGTCACTCTCATGATCATTAAAAACCCTTACGTAGTTAAGTGGCCAACTCCACCTTTTCCACTGGCATCACTCCCATTATCATCAAAACCTTGTAGGCCTCATCAATGATCTCTTGAGGATCATCCGCAACCTTAGAACTATGAAACTCCAGAGGATTCATTCTAGTGAAGTCCCTTACTCTAGATGCCACCATACCCGCATTTGGATTCAAGAGAACCACAACCTTCCTATTGGTTTGGGAAATCATAGCTTGGGCCAATACTTGAAAAGTTTCCCTAAAATCCGCATTAGTCATTTCCTCGGCCAAAGGTTCGACTGGAGCTTGAGGAGCTTAAGGAGGAGCTTCTTGTTCTACATTCTCCCTCACATTCTTTCTAGCATAAGCTCTTTGAGTAGAAATATCTTTTAGAGCATTGGATAAGGATTACGAGAGAGACCTTATAGAGTTAAACTATATCGCACGACTTTAGAGTAATGAAGAAGTAGAGTTTCCTCAATATCTTGTAGCCTTTCAATCATAAATGTTGTGCGCTTCACACTCATGAAAGAGACTCTACTCGATATGGCTTACGAGATAGCCTAGGACCTTTCTAAACCTTGTGCTCTGATACAAGTTTATCATGACCCAAGGTATCCCCAAGGTGTAGCATGTTAGGACCCCGAAAGGCCCCATACAAGCCACTTAGCATTGATAACATAAGAAAAACAGCAAAAGTAATAACGAACAACATTTTTAAGTCTAAATCATTTTATAAAGTAAAGAGAAAGTCTAAACACTTGAATGATTAACCATCTAGTATATAAGAATAAAATTTGGGCATATCCTATACATCATGTCCAAAATGAAAGTAAGAAATATAATTGAAAACAATGAAGATCCTCCCTTAAAGCATGAGGACTCACCAAAGCTCGATAACTCTTAAATAAAACTTCAGCCAAGAAATTGAGAACCCTAACGGTTTAAAACATTAGCCAAGAAATTAAGAACCCTAACTGACATAGAGACCATGTGAGCTATAACATGATCCACTTGTGTCTCCCACAGTGAAAAGGGTTTTCCTACTTGCCAAGGTAAGGACCATAAACTTCTAGCTTATGTGGATCCACTAGTTAATATCTATCTAGACAATCATCCTATGGGAGAACATAGTAAGAGATAAGGAGTTTTCTTTTAGAAACCTAGCATGTACTTACAAGAGAGCTTCTATCTCAATATCCTTTCAGTGGTAAGCATAAATCCTATGAAATAGTCATCTTCTTACTTGTTTTTATTATCAATGGAAGGACACATCATCTTGCCAATCCAAGCTAGGTCATAAGTCATCCATGCAAAGGTATTATTCTTGAACCAATCCAAGCTAAGTTTCATTAGGATAGCTCCTTCTCTTTGATTCATTTAGTTGAAAAGACCTTTCAAACTTAGAATCCTTACTATGTGAGAAAACCTTTCACAATCATACTTTCGTGTGTATATGAGAAATCTTTCAGCAACACAACAATAATATCATCTTGATACTTCACTCTCAAAGAATCCTTAAAACATTTACATAATTTCATAAGAACATGCATAATGACACCTTTCAAGGTTTAAAATCCACTTTCAATGATCAACATCTTGAAAACACGTATTAGATATGGATTCATAGAAATTCATCATAAATTCATGTAATCTTATCAATTTCTTCTTGATTTTATATAAGTTGAACCCTCCTTGTTCAAGTTTCTAGAGAGAGATATATTTTGGAGAGGAATAACTTTATGTCCTTTAGTAAAAGTTTAGAGAATGACTTGTAATGGTATGTTTTGGGTTAAAATAGCTTATATAGGGATTATCGGTAATGGCAGAACGACATAGTATAAAGATAGAATAATTAGGAAAAGACCCAATTTCCCTAGACTTACAACTAACACGAACCTCCATATGGAAGGCTACACAAGCCGTCAAGGACACCACAGGCCATAGTGTCAGCCCTGGTCGTAGACCAGTGGCTTAGGGAAAAACTCCTTGTGGTCTTGTCCCTCCACGAGCACCTTGACGAGTCGTCTGGCTCTTCACAAGTCGTATGGGCACTCGTGGGAGAAGGTTGCCTTTGGGACCACATTGCCTACTCATTCACAGGCACCACCATGAGTTGTGGTGCCCTTCACGAGGCATCTAAGGGTTCGTGGAAGGAGACCCTATCTTGGATAACCAGTGGACGGCTTCACGAGCACCACCATAAGTCGTGTTGTGCTTCACCACTCCTGAGGGGATCCATGCATGGTGCCTTAGCTCTGTGGAGGACTGGTGACCTCCCACTTGACTCTTTTTTTCTAGTTTTCTTCAATCCGGGGTGTTACACATACTCTGTTGGGTACACCTTGATGGTTTCGCACTTTAGACCCACTAGTGTGGGGAACATATTAATTCGAGAAAGGTTCTCCAACCTCTTCTAGTGCATGAGGTTGGAAAACAGAGGTAGCTGAACCTTCACTAGCAGCTTCCATAGGTCGGTCCGAAGAAGAGGCCATAACTTAATTCCTTCAAAAGGAAAGATCACATTGCATTAGAGACATGTACATGATGCATGTGTACTCTACATGAGATAAAAATATTATAAACCATGTAAGTGAACAAATAATTCAAATAAAACCTTTTTCGAAAGTGAACAAGTATACAAGTAATTCACAGCAAAAGTCCTAGAACTACAAACCTAGGCATTGATGCCAACACTTGTAGCGACCCTTCCAAAATAATATAAGCCAAAAACTCACGAGATTTTTATGTATATATTGTCCTTTGCCTAGTAAAAAGAAGACATAAAAAGAATATTACCAACTTCCGAGTACCCAAATTAGGTCGTTCATGCTTCACACAATCATTCAAAGTTAGTGGTGAATTTAATATATTACAAGACTTGAGCTTATGCACCCCAAAAGAACAAAACATAAAGCCATAATTATATTACAAACCATGGTGACATGATCAGATTAGCCCTCCCAATTTCATGTAAATATACAACACATAGATCATGTATAAGTTCCAAGGTTTATACAAAATATAGATACCTATATGCAAATGTGCTCTTCCTTAAAGCTCTCAAAATCTCCATCTCCAATGGCCCGCTTCATGCCTCTTCTCGATCATTCCCTACGATAGAAACAACTATCGCTAAGCATATAGCTTAGTGGTGTAAAAATTATAGGCTCGGAGCCCTCAAATTCACCAAGCTACCTTTCTCAAGTCATGAGCAACACAATTGAAACATAATAAATAAATCAAGTAACACTATTTAAAGAGTATCAAGTTTGATTTTTAAAGGTCCAAATGTCAAGAACGCTCATAGCACAATTTTCCAAGAGATTCAATAGCAAGGCATGCCCATGATATACATCATGTCATCACACCAAGCACAAGAAGGTATCAAGAAGGGCCGATGCCCTGTATCAAGTAGGGTCAAAGTCCAATAATCAAGATAATCAAGAACCATATTAAAAATGTCTTTCTAGTTCATACTTAAAATGGACAACTTCCATTCCTAAAACAGACTAAGATTCCGTAGTCCATATGGCAAATGATCTAAATCAAGAGGCATGCCAATAGTGACATAGTCACAGCAACAAGAAGGTCAAGGTCCCAAAAAGAGTGTCATGTGATCAAACAATCCGTACTAGTGGGCGAGTTACACAAGTGTCTTTAATATCTTAAAGTAAACCAACGCGACAATGCAAAGTAACAAGAGGTAACTAAAGTACCAAGATAAACTTTCAGATATTCCAGCAGGTGAAAATATTACAAGTACAACTTTATACAAAAACTCAATACTTTAGCGTAGAAACAGTCCAACACAACTTCGCAAGTTGAAACCATAGACCAACCAACGTATCGAGGTCCTCAACTTGTTTATGAGTATATGCAACCTTAAAAATACAATTAAATAACTTCTTTAACTCCTAGTATCTCAATAATGTCGAAGTAAAACAGTATTATCATCACAAGTAAGCTTAGACTACACAAATACGACTATGCTCCCAAAACGGTGATTTTGGCCAGCCTAGTACCTCATGTCGCAACTTTGATTTGAAAGGAAAACAGCAAAACTAAACTTTATAACCTTCATGAGAGATGTAGGTACATCTCTTAAGGTTGCAAAAAAACAAGAATCACCACAAAATATATTTAGTACAAAAAGATATATTCAAAACACTAACAGTTGTCCATAGAGGATTTCTAATTTCGAACTCTGGACAGAACTTGTCCTGTGTTGCGTCTCATATTTCGAATCGATAACAGCTAAATTAGAGTTTTACATAAACATAAGAGTTGCACATGTATAAATTGGCTTTCAAAATCATATTTATTCACTGTAAACGAAGTTATATAAAACAAGTTATGCTTAAGACCCACTAGTGTGGGGAACATATTGATCCGAAAAAGGTTCTCCAACCTCTTCTAATGCATGAGGTTGGGAAACAGAGGCACCCGAACCTTTATGAGCAGCTTCCATAGGCCGGTCAGAAGAAGTAGTCATAACTTAATTCCTTCAAAAGGAAAGATCACATTGCATTAGGAACATGTACATGATGCATGTGCACTCTACATGCGATAAAGATATTATAAACCATGTAAGTGAACAAATAATCCAAATAAAACCTTTATTGAAAGCGAACAAGTATACAAGTAATTCACAGCAAAAGTCCTAGAACCACAAACCTAGGCTCTAATACCAACAGTTGTAGAGATCCTTCTGAAATAATATAACCCAAAAACTCACGAGATTTTTATGCATATATTGTCCTCACACTAGTAAAAAAGACATAAATAGAATATTACCAACTTTCGAGTACCCAACTAGGTCGTTCATGCTTCACACAATCATTCGAAATTAGTGGTATATTTAATATATAACAAGACTTGGGCTTACATACCCCAAAAGAACAAAACATATTAAGAACTTCAATTGAGTGAACTTCAATCCATACTAGTTCACACTCATGTTCCCTTGTCGAAGATTGATGAACTCAAGTACATTCACTTCCCTCATCTCAAGGGGAAATAAACTATTAAGAAAAGTCCCTTTGAACTTTTCCCAATCAATAGGACCCACATTAATTGCTTTATCTTCTTTCCATTGATTGAACCATACTTGAGAAACACCCTGAAGTTGAAAAGTGGCCAATTCCTCATTTTCCTTCGCTGTAACTCCCATTATCTCCACGACATTGGGGATTTTCTTGATGAAATCTTGAGGCTTTTTCTCAACTTTCGACCCATGAAACTCTAGGGATTCATTCTAGTGAAATCCCTTAACCTTGTTGATGTCACACCCAGATTTGGGTTCAACGGAGCAATGCCTTTTCTATATGCTTGAGAGGTTATATATTGAGCCAACACATCAAAAAAAGTCAAAACTTAGCATGTGACACTTGCTCGACCAAAGGATTGACCGGCACTCAAGGAACCTTGGGCTTTATATTTGTACCGTATTCCTTATTGGGTTGGTTCTTTTAGGAGGCATGTCTTGAAAAGCATAGAACTAGAGTTAGGAGAAAGACCTTTATAAAGTAAAACTTTGTGGCATGACTTAAGAGTAATGAAAGAAGTGAAGTTTACTAAATAGTTGTAGCCTCTTATTTATAAATGTGGCGCACTTCACACTCATAAACAAGAACCTACTTGACATAGCTTGTTAGACATCCTAAACCCTTTATAAACCTCATACTCTGAATACCATATTTGTAACGGCCCTTCCCAAATAAGATAAGCCAATATCTCATGAGAATTTTGTGCATATATCGTCCTCACACTAGTAAAAATGATATAAAAAGAATATTACCAACTTTTTGAGTACCCAAACTAAGTGGTTCATGCTTCATATAATCATTCAAAACATGTAGTATATTTAATATATTTCAAGACTTGGGATTAAACACCCCAAATGAACAAAACATGTAGCCATACTTATATTACAAACCATGGTGACATAATCTGATTAGCCCTGAAAATTACATGCAAATATGCAACACATAGATCATGTATAAGTCCTAAAGTTTATACAAAATATAGATGCCTATATGCATATGTGATCTTCCTTAAGGCTCTCAAAATTTTCATCTCCAATGGCTAGCTTCATGCCTCATCTCGATCATTCCCTATGATAGAAACAATTATCGCTTAGCAGATAGCTTAGTAGTGTAAAAACTATAGGTTCGGAGCCCTGAAAATTCACCAAGCTACTTTTCCCAAGTCATGAGCAGCACAGTTGAAACATAATAAATAAATCAAGTAAAAATATATAAAGTGTATCAAGTTTGATATTTAAAGATCCAAATGTCAAGAACGCTCATAGCACCATTTTCGAAGAGATTTAATAACAAGGCTTGCCCAATATATACATCATGTCATCACACCAAGCACAAGAAAGTATCAATAAGGGCCGATGCCCTGTATCAAGAAGGGTCAAAGCCCAATAATGAAGAGAACCAAGAACCATATTAAAAATGCTTTTCTAGTTAGTACTTAAAATGGACAACTTCCATTCTTAAGACAGACTAAAAATCTAGAGTCAAGATGGCAAATAATCCGAATCAAGAGGCATACCAATAGTGACAAAGTCACAGCCACAAGAAGTACAAGATCCCAACAAGAGTTTCAAGTGATCAAACAATCTGTACAAGTGGGCTAGTTACACAAACGTTATACCAACATGACAATGCAAAGTGAGAAGAGTTAATCAAGTTACCAAGATCAACTTTCAGATATACCAGCAGTTAAAAGAGTGTAAGTACAAGTTTATACACAAACCTCAATACTTTATCATAGAAATTGTCCAACACAACTTTGCGAGTTCAAACCGTAGACCAACCAAAGTATCAAGGTCCTCAACTTGTCCACGAGTATATACAACCTTAAAAATATAATTAAATTACTTCTTTAATTCCTAGTATCTCAATAATGTCGAAGTAAAATAGGATCATCATTACAAGTAAGCTTAGCCTGTACAATTACGACTATGCTTCCGAAACAGTGATTCTGGCCATCCCAGTACCTCATGTTGCAACATAGATTTGAAAAGAAAAACAGCAAAACTAAACTTTATAACCATCATGAAAGATGTAGGTATATCTCTTAAGGTTACAAACAAACAAGAATCACCACAAAATGTATTTTTTATAAAATGATATCATCGGCATACTAACAATTGTACATATAGGATTTCTAAACCCAAAATCTGGACAGAACTTGTCCTATTTTGTGTCCCATATTTCAAATCCATAACAGCTAAATTAAAGTTTCACATAAACATAAGAGTTGTATATATACGAATTATCTTTATAAATCATATTTATTCACCCAAAAATGAGTTATACAGAACGAGATATTCTAAAAGTAATACACACTACTCAGCTACGAAGCAGATTTCAACTACTTATCATAAAGCAATGTGTGTCTCGAATTCCAGCCCAAAGGACCAAGTTTTTCTTTTGTGATTTTGAAGAACAAATGGTTAGATAATGCTCTAAGGTTCTAAGACTTCAAGGGAAACAAAATTCACTAAAGGAGGGGTCAAAATATAGTCTCAAGAGTGGTGTTTATCCCAAGGCACAAGTGCCCCTCAAGGGCTGCCCAAATAGTTTTGTGTGCTGCCCAAAATACATACATATACCCTTATATATATATATATATATCCTTCACCTCCTTCTAAAATTATACATAATTATAATTAAAAAATTACATAAATACCCCAAGCAAATCCCATAATTTATGATATAATTTATGTTAAGCAAGCTAGTAATTATCACAAAATTTCAAGTTTCCAAAATGAGAGTAAGACATATTATAGTAATTAAGCAATGGTAAATCGACATGCGACTCTTGTTAGCATTTAGGGGTGTTACAACTCGCTGCCCTTTAAAGAAATTTCGTCTCAAAATTTACCTTACATTAGTCCCGAAACAAGTGCAGATACTGGGTCCTCATGTCTTCTTCTCTCTCCCAGGTAGCTTCTTTTCCCCAATGGTTCCTCCAAAGTACCTTCACTAAGTGGATTTTCTTGTTTCTAAGTTGATTCACTTCCTGAGCTTGAATTAAAATAGGTTCTTCATTATACGTTAAGTCAATATTAACCTTAATAGATTCAACTGGAAGAATATGAGATGGATTAGAACGATATCTTCTGGGCATAGAAACATGGAAGATATTGTGGATCTTCTCCAACTCAGGTGGCAAAGCCAATTTATATGCAATCGGTCCAACCGTCTCAAGTATCTCATAAGGTCCAATAAATCGGGGACTAAGTTTTCCTTTTTTACCGAATCTCATAATCCTTTTCGATGGGGACACCTTTAAAAATACTTTATCTCCCACTTGATATTCAATGTCACACCTTTTAAGATCAGCGTACGACTTTTTTCTATCCGAAAAAATCTTTAGACGATCCTTGATAATTTTTACCTTGTCCTCTGTTTGTTGCATAATTTTAGCACCAATAAGTTTCCTATCACCAACTTCACTCCAAAAAAGAGGGGTCTGACATTTCCTTCCGTACAAGGCTTCATAGGGAGGCATTCCAATACTCGATTGATAACTTTTATTGTAAGCAAATTCTATCAAAGTCAAGTGTTTGTCCCAACTACCCTCAAAATCCATAATGCAAGCTCGAAGCATATCCTCCAAAATTTGTATCACTCTTTCCGACTGGCCATCTATTTGAGGATGGAACGAAGTGCTAAATTTCAGCTTAGTACCCAAAGTTTCCTGCAAGCTACCCCAAAATCTAGATGTAAACATTGGGTCTCGGTCAGATACAATAGACCTAGGGATCCCATGTAATCTTACGATCTCATTAATGTACAATTCGGCTAACGTTCAAGTGTGTAATCCATCCTGATTGCTAAGAAGTGAGCACTCTTGGTTAGCCTGTACACAATCACCCATATTGCATCATGATTTCTTTGAGTCCGAGGATGTCCAGAGACAAAGTCCATAGTTATTCTCTCCCATTTCCATTTTGGCATCGACAAGGGCTGTAGTAAACCATTTGGGACTTGTTGACAAATCAAACATTTATAAATGAACTCCGCAATGTCTCTCTTCATACCACTCCACCAATAATTTTCTTTAATGGTCTGGTACATTTTTGTACCCTAAGGGTGCATTGTATATGGTGAGGTATGTGCTTCACTCAGTATTTCTCTCCTCAATTTATCATTTGTAGGGACACATAGTCTATCTTTATAAAATAAGACACCATCCTCTGTTAATGTAAAATCAAGTTTTTCCCCATTTTGAACTTCTCGGGTCACTTTTACAAGTTTCTCATCTAACTTTTGTGCTTCCTTCACCTGTTCAAGTAATATTGACTTTACATGCAAATTAGCAATAATTGAATCATTTGAATCAAGTGTCAAACAAACATTCATGGCTCTTAACTTAAGGAGCAAGGGAAAAGAACTCAAAGAAATACCTGCAAAGGATTTTCGACTTAAGGCATCTACAACCACATTAGCTTTACCTGGATGATAATCAATCGTGCATTCATAATCCTTGATGAGTTCAAGCCATCTACGTTGTCGAAGGTTTAGCTCTTTTTCCGAGTACCCAAGTACTTTAAGCTCTTGTGATCAGTGAATATATGACATTTCTCTCTATACAAATAATGCCGCCGTATTTTTAAAGCAAACACTACGCAGTAAGTTCAAGATCATATGTGGAATAGTTCAATTCATGCAGTTTTAATTTTCGAGAAGCATAAGAAATAACCCTCCCTTCTTGCATCAAAACACATTCGAGGCGATTGTGAGAAGCATCGTTATATACTATATACTCCTTCCCTTCAATTGGTAGAGTAAGTATAGGTACTTGAGTTAGCAAGGATTTGAGAGTTTCAAAGTTTTCTTGGCATTTTTCATTCCAATTATACTTCACTTCCTTCTGCAAGAGTTTAGTCAATGGAGAGGTGATAGTGGAAAAGCCTTTCACAAATCTTTTGTAGTATTCTGCTACGCCTAAGAAACTTCTTACCTCTGTTTGACTTTTGGGAGGTCTCCTCTCAACAATTGCTTGTATCTTACTAGGATTCACCTTCACGCCTTCGACCAATGCATCATGTCCCAGAAACGTCACTTCTTCAAGCCAAAATTCACACTTAGAAAGTTTAGCATAAAGTTTCCTCTCTTTCAAAATTTGCAAAATAATCCGGAGGTGTTTATAATGATCTTCACTACTTCTGTAAAATATTAAAATATCATCTATAAAAACAACCACAAACTAATCAAGATAAGGCTTGAATACTCAATTCATTAGATCCATGAATACCGTAGGAGCATTTGTCAACTCGAATGGTATCACCAAAAATTCATAATGACCATACCGAGTTCTACAAGAAGTTTTAGGAATATATTTCTCTCTAACACGCAGTTGGTGATATCTCGACCTTAAATCAATCTTTGAGAATACTTTAGCACCCTTCAATTTTTTAAACAAATCATCAATTCTTGGTTGTGGATATCTATTCTTGATTGTTAATCTATTCAATTGTCTATAGTCAATACAAAGTCTGAGAGTGCCATCCTTCTTCTTTATGAATAAAACAGGGGCTCCCCAAGGAGAAACACTAGGTCGAATAAAACCCTTCTCAAGAAGTTGTTGCAATTGAGATTTCAATTCTCTTAATTTTGCTAGTCATTCTATAAGAAGTGATAGAAATAGGGATAAATTCAGGAATAAGCTCAATTGGAAATTCAACCTCTCTTTTCGAGGGCAATCCAGGAAGGTATGTACTTGATACAAGGACTCTCCAAGTGTGTATCAACTAGGTGAGCAAGGTATTCCCACAACCTTGACGTATCAACTTTCTTGCCAAGACCGCAGAAATAATACTAGATGTCAATGATCTTTCACCTTGTACAAAGATGTGTGAAAATGTAGGATCTTTAAAAGTCACATGCTCAGACCTACAATCTACCACTGCATGATATTTATAAAGCCAATTCATCCTAATAATAACATCAAAATCCTTGAAGGGAATTTCAATCAAATCAGCAAGGAATACTAGATTTTGAATCATGAAGGGACAATCTTGATAAACTAGATTACACACAACTTGATAACCCAAAGGACTTTCAACCAGCATATCAAAATTAAATCTCACAGATTTCACATTTTCAGGAAGAGCAAGTGATGAACAAAGATAGAAATGTGTAGAACGAGGATAAAACAATGTAAACACACAAAAGCCAAATAAGTGAAATTTACCAACAACCATGTCTTTTCCATCTTGATCCTCCCTCTGGCTCATAGCATAAGAGTGTGCAGTAGCCCTTGGTCCAGTAGCTTTATTCGCTCCACTTGCCCCTATCACTTAGGTGTTTTTAGGTCTTGCATCTTCATTAGTGTGAGGAAGATTAATAGAAGGCTTATGAACTAAGCCTTCAGTTCTCAAGGAAGGAGCATTATTAGAATTAGGACAATCCTTCAGTTTATGATTAAAGCTCCCATAATTGAAACATGCACTAAAATCTCTCCTGAAAGTACCATAATGATTCTTTCCACATTGTGGACAAGTGGGAATACGAGACCAGCTTTGGCCATAATTTGGAGTGCTAGTTGTAGAAAATTCTGATCTAATTTGCTTTTGTTGAGGTGGCCTGTTAACACTACCAGCCTTAGAATCACCAAACGTTCCCCCTTTGGATGGACTTCCAAATTCTGGTCTGGACTTTCAGAATTTGTTTTCATTTCGACTAGCTTCTTCTTTATCAAGTCGTTCCCAAGTAAAAGCAGTAGACACTAACATACAAAAGTTCTCATGTTGCAGGATCACCATATTCTTCCTAATGGGATCTTTTGAACCATCTTCAAATTTCCTACACTTGTATTTTTCCTCTTTAATAATACCTGCAGCATAACAAGAGAGACTTAGAAACTTTTGTTAGTACTCAACAATAGACATGCCTCATTGCCTTATATTCAAAAGCACCTTTCTCTTTGCATCAGAATAAGCAGGTGGGACATACTTCATACGAAATTCCCTAAGAAAATCATCCCAAGTAAGAACAGAAGGTGTTACCTTGGCATTCAGAACACTTACCCACCAATCGTAAGCATCCTTTTGTAATAGTGAAATAGCATACTTAAATTTGGCAACATCTGAACACTCTAACTTCTCAAATACCCGCTCCATGCCCTCCTGCCATTGTTCAGCATCCGTGGGATCAACAGTTCCTTCAAACTCCACTCCACCCATTTTTCTCATTTTCTCAAAGTTAATCCCATTGGGATCATGCATCGCTTCAGCTATGTGGTGGAAGAATTCAGCCATTTGTTGAAAAGGAGGATTCATGGCTTGAGTACCACGACTCATATAAGGATGTGACCCTTACACCTTGATGGTTTTCCACTTCAGACCCACTAGTGTGGGAAACATATTGATCCAAGAAAGGTTCTCCAACCTTTTCTAGTGCATGAGGTTAGGAAACAGAGGCACCCGAACCTTCAGCAGTAGGTTCCATATGTTGGTCAGCAGAAGAGGACATAACTTGATTCCTTTAAAAGGAAAGATCACATTGCATTATGGACAAGTACATGATGCATGTGTACTCTATATGCGATAAAAATATTATAAACCATATAAGTGAACAAATAATCCAAATAAAGCCTTTTTCGAAAGCGAACAAGTATACAAATATTTGATAGCAAAAGTCCTAAAACCACAAACCTAGGCTCTGATACCAAACTTGTAATGACCCTTCCGAAATAACATAAGCTAATATCTCATAAGATTTTTATGCATATATCGTCCTCACAATAGTAAAAATGATATAAAAAGAATATTACCAACTTTTCGATTACCCAAACTAAGTGGTTCATGCTTCATATATTCATTCAAAACAAATAGTAAATTTAATATATTATAAGACTTGGGTTTACACACCCCAAATGAACAAAACATGTAGGCATACTTATATTACAAACCATGGTGAAATGATCCGATTAGCCCTTAAAATTACATGCAAATATACAACACATAGATCATGTATAAGTCCCAAAGTTTATACAAAATATAAATGCCTATATGAAATATGATCTTCCTTAATGCTCTCAAAATTTTCATCTCCAATGGCCAGCTTCATGCCTCCTCTCGATTATTCCCTACAATAAAAAATAACTATCGCTAAGCATATAGCTTAGTGATGTAAAAACTCTAGGTTCGGAGCCCTCAAAATTAACCAAACTACTTTTCTCAAGTCATGAGCACTACAATTGAAGCATAATAAATAAATCAAGTAACAATATATGAAGAGTATCAAGTTCGATATCTAAAGATCCAAATGTCAAGAAAAATCATAGCACCATTTTTCAAGAGATTCAATAACAAGGCTCTCCTAATACATACATCATATCGTCACACCAAGCACAAGCAAGTTTCACGAAGGTCCGAAGCCATATATCAAGAACGGTCAAAGCCCAATAATCAAGAGAACCAAGAACTATTTTAAAAATGGCTTTCTAGTTCGTACTTAAAATGGACAACTTCCATTCTTAAGATAGACTAAAAATCTAGAGTCAAGATGGCAGATGATCTGAATCAAGAGGCAATAGTGACAAAGTCAGAGCCACTAGAAGGACAAGATCCCAACAAGAGTATCAAGTGATCAAACAATTCGTATAAGTGGGCTAGTTACACAAGCATACACCAACACGACAATGCAAAGTGACAAGAGGTAACCAAGGTACCAAGATCAAATTCTAGATATACCAGCAGTTAAATGAGTGTAAGTACAAGATTATACACAAACCTAAATACTTTATCGTAGAAACAGTCCAACACAACTTTGCGAGTTCAAACCTTAGACAAACCAATCTATCAAGGTCCTCAACTTGTTCATGAGTATATACAACCTTAAAAATACAATAAAATTACTTCTTTAATTCCTAGTATCTCAATAATGTCGAAGTAAAATAGGATCATCATCACAAGTAAGCTTAGCCTGTACAATTACGACTATGCTCCCAAAACAGTGATTTTGGACAACCCAGTACCTTATGTTGCAACTTATATTTGAAAAGAAAAACAACAAAACTAGACTTTATAACCTTAATGAAAGATGTAGGTATATCTGTTAAGGTTGCAAACAAACAAGAATCACCGCAAAATCTATTTTGTACAAAATGATATCATCGATACACTAACAGTTATATATATATATATATATATATATGATTTCTAAACCCGAAATCTGGACAGAACTTGTCCTATGTTGCTTCCCATATTTAGAATCCATAATAGCTAAATTAGAGTTTTACATAACCATAAGAGTAGTAGATGCACGAATTAGCTTTTCAAATCATATTTATTCACCGAAAAATGAGTTCTAAAGAGCGAGATATTCTAAAAGTTATACACACTACTCAACTACAAAACAAATTTCGACTACTTACCAAAGAGCAGTGTGTGTCTCGGATTCCAGCCCAAAGGACCAAGTTTTTCTTTTGTGATTTTGAAGAACAAATGGTTATATAATTCTCTAAGGCTATAAGACTTCAAGGGAAACAATATTCACTAGAGGAGGGGTCAAAATATAGCCTCATGAGTGATGTTTATCCCAAGTGCATAGCTGTCCCTCAAGGGCTGCCCAAATAGTTTTGTGTGCTGCCCAAAATACAATATATACCCTTATATATATATCTTTCACCCCCTTCTAAAACTATACATAATTATAATTAAACTATTATGTAAATTCCCCAATCAAATCCCATAATTCACGATATAATTTATGTTAAGCAAGCTAGCAATTATCACAAAATTTCAAGTTCCCAAAATGAGAGTAAGACATATTGTAGTAATTAAGCATTGGTAATTCGACATGCGACTCTTGTTAGCATTTAGGGGTGTTACAATGTTTGGAACGACCCAAAGTACACCCTAGATGTGACATGATGAAGGACCCCAAGAGATTCTAAACAAGCCACTTAACATAAATTTTATGTATTGAAATACAACAAATTAGAAATATCAGCAATATAAGTCTCAACTCATAAGATAACATAAAAGATACCAATATAGTAAATAAGAGAATGTGCAGAATACTACTAAGTCCGTTATAAGTCTTCTACTATCATATGACTATGACAAACCCCTAAGTCACAAAAATATTTGAAAACTTTAAAGACGTCAAAGCACTAAAACATTCCATAGCCTTTCCCTTGAATCATGAGTACTCACCAATCAAATTTGTAGTGGATTAATCCTGATCTAGCCACGTCCTTGAGGAGGAGAGTCAGGCCTTATATTATGAGATAATATAGGCACAATATGCATTAATACTTTGAATGTAGTGAGTATAGGGAAGTGCATAAAAACATTTGCATTATAATATGATGAACTTAAACATGATATGCATGACCAAACAAAACGTAGTAAAAACCATTAAAAGAGAAATCATAAATCATGAACAAGGTCAATGCATATTGAAAATCATAGAAAATCATTGGAAATTTGAAAAAAACATAATTTATTTGTGGGATATTTATCTTTAAATCACAATAAGACCATGTGAGCTATAACATGGAAAAATTCGATGTAACGTCACACCAGAAAGGGAGAGTCTAATTGCCAAGGAAAGAACTCCATATCATCGATTATTTACCAATTAAAAACCAAAAAACCCCTAAACCTATAAAACTCTAAATTCTATGAAACCCTAAATCGTGAATGCTAAATCCTAAGCCCAAAATGCAAAACCTATAAAGCCCTAAAAAACCATAACCCTAAAAACCAAAAACCCTTAACCTAAAAATCCCCTAAGCTAAAATCCTAAATCCAAAACCTAAACTCCTAAGAAACCCTAAACTCTAAACCTTAAGAAACCATAAATCCTATAAACAATAAATAAACCCTAAAATCCATTTAATCCCCATACAAAACCCTAAGCTCTAAACCTTAAATCCTAAAAATCCATACACCCTATACCTAAAATACACACAAAAAAAACTTAAGCCCTAAACCCTAAAAAACCCAAAAAAAAATAAAAATAAAAATAAAATACATAACCTTTAAAAACAAAAAAACCACTAAACCTAAAAAATCTCCAAGGTCTAAACTCTATAAAACCCTAAATCGTAAATGTCAAACTCTAAAAATCACATAAGAACCCTAAGCCCTAAACCCTAAACCTATAAAATCCTAAAAAACCTTAACCTAAAAAACCCAAAGCCTTAAACATTAAATCCCTACAAAAGCCAGAGCTCTAAACCCTAAATCCTAAAAAACTATAATCCTAAACCTAAAAAACACAGTAAACCCAAAAACACCAAACCTAAAATACACTAAGCTCTAAACCCTATAAATCTCTCAATCATACATGCTAAACCTTCAAAACAAAAAAAAAAACCCTAAGCCCTGAATCCTAAAAAACCTTAACCTAAAAATCTCAAAACCCTAAATCTTAAAAACCTAGAAAAAACCCTTAACCCAAAACCCTAAATCTAAAAAACCCCAAAGCTGTAAACCCTAAACTCTAACCTAAAACCCTAAATCTTAAAACCCTAAGAAGCCCTAAATCCTATAAACACTAAAATAAACCGTAAAAACCAATTGAAACCCTACAAAACCCTAAGCTCTAAACCCTAAATCCTAAAAATCCATAAACCCTAAACCTAAAAAATATAAAGAAAAAACCCTAAGCCCTAACCGAAAATCCTAAGAAACACTTAACCCTTAAAAACCCTAAAACACGCAAAAACTCTAAACCAAAAAAAACCCTAAGATCTAAGACCTATGAAGCCCTAAATGGTATAGGCTAAACCCCAAAAACGAGATAAAACCCTTAACATAAAAGAACCCTAGTCCTTAAACCCTAAACCCTAATCTAAATCATTAAATCGTAAACCTAAAACCCTAAAAAACCCAAAATCCTAAACCTTAAGAAACCTATATCCTATAAACCCTCCCACTAAAAAACCCTAAGCTCTAAACCCTCAATCCTCAAAATTAGTAAACTCTAAATTAAAAAAACACAAGAAAACCCTAAACCCTAAAAAACCCTAAATCGTAAACTTAAAACCCTATGAAACACTAAGCTTTAAGAAACCCTAAACCTTAAGAAACCCTAAATCATATAAACCCTAAAAACCATTTAAACCCAAAACAAAACACTAATCTCAAAACCCTAAATCCGAAAAATCCGTAAACACTAAACCCAAAAAATAAAAAATAAAAAACCTATACTCTAAACCCTAAACCCTAAAAAACCCTAAGAAACACTTAACCCTTAGAAACACAAGATAAAAATAAATACAAAAACCCCTAAACCTAAAAAACTCTATGGTCTAAACCTTATAAAGCCGTAAATTGTATATGCTAAACCCTAAAAAACACAAAAAAAAAAAAAAAAAAAAAAAAAAAAAAAAAAAAAAAAAACCTTAGCCCTAAACTCTAAACCAATAAAACCCTAAAAAACCTTAACCTAACAAACTAAAATTCCTAAACCCTAAAAACCTAGATAAGACCCTTAACGTAAAACACTAAACCAAAAAAAATCCTAACCCCTTAACCTAAAAAACGCTAACCTAAAACCCTAAATCCTAAACATAAAACCCTAAGAAACCCTTAATCCTATAAACCCTAAAATAAACCCTTAAAACCATTTAAAACCCCTACAAAACCCTAAGCTCTAAACCTTAAATCCTAAAAATCTGTAATCCCTAAATCTAGAAAACCTAATAAAAAACTTAACTCCTCAACCCTAAACCCAAAAAAATATAATAAAAACTTAACCCTTAGCAATCCCTTTAAACCCAAAAACCCCTAAACCTAAAAAAACTCTAAGCTCTACACCTTATAAAGCCCTTTATCGTATATGCTAAATTCTAAAAAACAACCAAAAAAACTCTATGACCTAAACTTTAAACCAATAAAACCCTGAGAAACCTTTAACTTGTAAACCTATAGCCCCAAACCATAAAAACAAAGATAAAACCCATACCAAAACCTAAAAAAACCCTAAGCTTGAAAAACTAACCTAAAAGACTAAATCCTAAACCTATAACCCTAAGAAACCATAAAACTTAAGACACCCTAAATCCCATAAATCTTAAAATAAACCCTAAAAACTATTTATAACCATTACAAAACCCTAAGCTCTAAGCCATAAATCCCTAAAAACTATAAACCCTAAACCAAAATAACACAAAAAATCGAAATACCCCAAACCTAAAATACAAGAAGATCTAAACTCTATAAAGCCCTCAATCGTGTATGCTAAACCCTAAAAAAAAAAACCCTAAGCTATGAAACCCTAAGAAACACTTAACACTTAAAAACCCCAAATATCCTAAAACCTAAAAAACTCTAAGCTCTAAACCCTATAAATCCCTCAATCGTATATGCTAAATCCCAAAAAACACAAAAGAAAACCCTAAGCCTAAAAAACCTTAACCCAAAAAACAAAAGCCCTAAACCCTAAAAACCTAGATAAGACCCTTAACATTAAAACCTAAACCTAAAAAAATCCTATCCCCTTAACCTAAAAATCCCCTAAGCCAAAATCCTAAATCCAAAACCTAAATTCCTAAGAAACCTTAAACTCTAAACCTTAAGAAACCATAAATCCTATAAACAATAAATAAACCCTAAAATTCATTTAATCCCCATACAAAACCCTAAGCTCTAAACCTTAAATCCTAAAAATCCATACACCCTATACCTAAAAAATACACAAAAAAAACTTAAGCCCTCACTAAAAAACCCCAAAAAAAATACATAACCCTTAAAAACAAAAAAAACCCCTATACCTAAAAATCTCTAATCTCTAAACCCTATAAAGCCCTAAATCATAAATGTCAAACTCTAAAAAACACATAAGAACCCTAAGCCCTAAACTCTAAACCTATAAAATCCTAAAAAACCTTAACCGAAAAAACCCCAAGTCTTAAACATAAAACCCCTACAAAAGCCAAAGCTCTAAACCCTAAATCCTATAAAACTATAACACTAAACCTAAAAAATACAATAAACCCAAAAACACCAAACCTATAAAACTCTAATCTCTAAACCCTATAAATCTCTCAATCATATATGCTAAACCCTTAAAAAAAAAAAAAAAAAAAAAAAAAAACCTATGCCCTGAACCCTAAACCTATAAATACCTAAAAACCCTTAACGTAAAAAACTCAAAACCCTAAATCCTAAAAACCTAGATAAAACCCTTGACCGAAAACCCTAAATCTAAAAAACCCCAAATCTTTAAACCCTAAACCCTAACCTAAAACCCTAAATCCTAAACCTAAAACCCTAAACAACCCTAAACCCTAAACTTTAAGAAAACCTAAATCCTATAAACACTAAAACCCATTGAAAAACCCTACAAAAACCCTAATCTCTAATCTCTTAATCCTAAAAATTAGTATATCCTAAACCTAAAAAACACAAGAAACCCTAAACCCAAAGAAACGCTTAACCCCTTAAAAACCCTAAAAAACCAAAAACTCCTAAACCTAAAAAACTCTAAACTCTAAACCCTATCAAACCGTAAATAGTATATTCTAAACCCTAAAAAACACAAAATAAATGATAATCCCAAAAACCAAAACCTATAATACCCTAAAAACCTTAACCTAAAAAACCCAAAGCCCGAAACCCTAAAACTTTACCCTAAAAAACCTTCAGCCCTAAACCACAACATAAAATCCTAAATCCCTAAGAAATTGTAAACCCTAAAACTAATGAAACCCTAAAAAAACCCTAAAACCCATTTACAATCCCTACCAAACCCTGCGCTCTAAACTCTAAATCCTAAAACCTTGTAACCCTAAACAAAAAAAACATAAAAATGAACCATTAGCCCTAAACCCTATACTCTAAAAACCATAAGAAACACTTAACCCATAAATATACTAAACATTCCAAAAGCCCCTAAACCTAAAAAATTCTAAGCTCTAAACCATATAAAACCCAAAATCATATATTCTAAATCCTAAAAAGTACAAAAAAAAAAAAAAAAAAAAAAAAACTAAGCCCTAAACCCTAAAAAACCTTAACTTAAAAAAGCCTAAAATCCAAGATAAAATCCTTAACCTTAATCTGTAAACCTCAAAACGCCCTAACACCTAAACCCTAAACACTGACCTAAAACCCTAAATCCTAAACCTAAAACCCTAAGAAACACTAAACCCTAAACCTTTGGAAACCTTCAATAATACAAACCCTAAAATAAACCCTAAAAACAATTTGAAACCGCTACAAAACATAAAAAACCCTAAGCCCAAAACTAAAAACCCTAAGAAAGACTTAACCTTCTAAAATCCTAAAAAGCCTAAAAACCCCTAAACCTAAAAAACTCTAAGCTCTAAATGCTATAAAGCCCTAAATCGTATATGTGAAAACCTAAAAAACACAAAACAAACCCGAAACACTAAACCCTTAACCTATAAAACCCTAAAAACGTTAACCGACAAAACCCAAAACCCTAAAAACATACATAAAACCCTTAACCTAAAACACTAAGCCCTAAACCCTAAACCTATAAAACCCTAAAAAACCTTAACCTAAAAAACTCAAAGCCCTAAACCCTAAAAACCTAGATAAAACACTTAACCTAAAACACTAAACCTAACCTAAAACCGCTAAGATCTAAACCCTAAACCCTAACCTAAAACCCTAAATCCAAAACATAAAACCCTAAGATCCCCTAAACCCTAAACCTTAAGAAACCCTAAATACTATAAACACTAAAATAAACAATAAAAATCATTTAAACCCTAAGAAACCCACTACTCAAAACCTTAAATTATAAAAATCCATAAACCTTAACTTAAAAACACAAAAAAACATAAGCCCTAAAAAGCCCTAAGAAAAACTTAATCCTTAAAAACCCTTAAGAATCCAAAAAACCCTAAACCTAAAAAACTCTAAGCTCTAAACTCTATAAAGCCCTATATCGTATATGCTAAACCCTAAAAAACACATAACAAATCCTAAGCCCTAAACCCTTAACCTATAAATCCCTAAAAACCTTAACCTAAAAAATCCCAAAGCCCTAAACTCTAAAACCATTGATAAAACCCTTAACCTAAAGTCATAAACCTAAAAAACCCTAAGCCCTAAACACTAAACCCTAGACTAAAATCCTAAATCCTAAACCTAAAACCCTAAGAAACCCTAAACCTTAAGAAACCCTAAATAGTTAAAACCAAAAAATAAACCTTAAAAGTCTTTAAAAACCCCTACAAAACCCTAAGCTCTAAATCCTAAATCCCAAATATATGTTACCCTAAATCTTAAAGATACAAAAAAGCCCTACGCCATAAACCCTAAACCCTAAAAAACCATAAGAAACACTTAACCCTTAAAGACCCTAAAAACCACAAAATCCCTAAACCTAAAAAAGCACTAATCTCTAACCCCTAGAATAAATCGTATATGCTAAAAAAAAATCCTAATCACTAAATACTAAACCTATAAAACCCTAAAAAACCTAAAGCCCTAAACCCTAACTGAAAATACTAAATCCTAAACCTAGAACACTAAGTTACCCTAAACCCTAAACCTTAAGAAACCCTTAATCCGATAAACCCTAAAATAAACCCTAAAAACCATTCAAAACCCCTATAAATTCCTAAGCTCTAAACCTTAAATCCTAAAAATCAATAAACCCTAAACCTAAAAAAAAAAAAAAAAAAAAAACACTTAAGCCCTAAACCCTAAACCCTAAATACCCTAAGAAACACTTAAGCCTTAAAACCTCTAAAAACTGCAAAAACCCCTAAACCTATAAAAAAAACTCTAAGCTCTAAACCCTATAAAGCCCTAAAGCGTATATGTTAAACCCTAAAAAACACACAAAAAAATTGTAAACCTATAAAACACTAAAAAACCTTAACCTAAAAAACCCAAAGTCCTAAATTTAAAACCCAAGATAAAAACCTTAACCTAAAACCCTAAGAAAGCCTACACCTTAAACCTTAAGAAACTCAAAATCCTATCAACCCTAAAATAAATCCTAAAACCCATGTAAAACCCCTACAAACCCTAAGCCCTAAACCTCAAACCCTAACCTAAAACTCTAAATCCTAAATCTAAAACCCTAAGAAACCATAAAACTTAAGGAACCTTAAATCCTATAAACCCTAAAATAAACCCAAAAACCCATTTTAAACCCCTACATAACCCTTAGTTATAAACCCTAAATCCTAATAATATGTAAATCCTAAACCTAAAAAATACAAAAAATACTCTAAGCCCAAAACCCTCAACCATAAAAAAACCCTAAAAATTACCCAAAAACCCCTTAACCTAAAAAAACTAAGCTCTTAACCCTATAAAGCCTTAAATTGCATATGCTAAACCCTATAAAAACACAAAAAAAAAAACCCTTAGCCCTTAGCCATAAAAATGAAGATAAAATCCTTAACCTAAAACCCTCAACCTAAAAAAATCATAAGCCCTAAACCCTAATCCCTAGCATAAAACGCTAAATCCTTAACCTAAAATGGTAAGAAACCCTAAACCCTAAACCTTAATAAACCCTAAATATAATAAACCATAAAACACATTTAAAACACCAACAAAACCTTAGCTCTAAACCCTAAAATCCATAAACCTTAAACCTAGAAAACAAAAAAAATCTCAAAGCCCTAAACCCTTAGATATACTTAAAATTCCAAAAACCCCTAAACCTAAAAAACTCTAAAGTCTAAACCCTATAAAGGCTAAATCGTATATAATAAAGCCTAAAAAACACGGAAAAAAACCCTAAGCTCTAGACCTAAAACCAATAAAACCCTATAATCCTTAACCTAAAAAATCTAAAGTTGTAAACCCTAAAAACCTATATAAAACCCATAACCTAAAATCCTAAACAAAAAAAAAAACCCTAAGCCCTAAATCCTAAACTCTAGCCTAAAACCCTAAATCCTAAACCTAAAACCTTAAGAAACCCTAAATCACACAAACCCTAAAATAAACCATAAAACCCCTACAAAACCCTAAGCTCTAAACCCTAAACCCTAAAAATCCATAAAGCCTAAACCTAAAAAACACAAAAAAAACCCTAAACCCTAAATCCTAAACCCTAACAACCCTAAGAAACCCATTAACCCCTAAACCTAAAAAACACTAATCTCTTAACCCTATAAAGACCTAAATCGTATATGCTAAACCCTTAAAAACACACCAAAGCCTTAAGCCCTAAATCCTTAAAAACATAAGATATAAAACCCAAAGCCATAAACTCTAAAAACATAGATAAAACCCTTAACCAAAACCCTAAGCCCTAAGTGTAAACCCTAACCGAAAACCCTAAATCCTAAACCTAAAGCCATAAGAAACCTTAAAACTTAAACCTTAAGAAACCCTAAATCCTATAAATCCTAAAATAAACCCTAATAACTGTTTAAAACACCAACAAAACCCTAAGCTCTAAATCCAAAATCCTAAAAATCCGTAAACCCTAAATCTAAAAGATATTAAAAAAACCCTAAGACCTAAACCCTAACCCTAAAAGACCCTACGAAACACTTAACCCTTAAAAACCCCAACAACCTCTAAACCTAAAAAACTCTAAGCTCTAAACCACATAAAGCCCTAAATGGTATATTCTAAACCGTAATAAGCACAAACAAAAAAAATAAACCCTAATCCCTAAACTCTAAACCTATAAATCCCTAAAAACCTTAACATAAAAAACTCAAAATCCTAAACCCTAAAAACCTAGATAAGACCCTTACCAAAAAAACCCTAAATCCTAAACCTAAAACCCTAAAAAACCCTAAACTCTAAACCTTAAGAAACCTTAAATCCTATAAACCCTAAAAACCATTTAAAACCCTAAGCTCTAAATCTTAAATTCTAAAAATCCCTAAACCCTAAACCTAAAAAACACACAAAAAAATAATTATTAAAAAAAAAACTTAAGCCCTAAACACTAAGAAATACCTAACCCTTAAAACCCCAAAAACCCCTAAACCTAAAAAAAAACTCCCTATAAAGCCCTTGATCGTATATGTTAAACCCTAAAAAAATACATAAGAACCCTAAGCCCGAAAATCCAAACCTATAAATCCTAAAAATCTTAAACCAAAAAACCCAAATCCCTAAACCTAAAACCCTAGATAAAATCCTTAACCTAAAAATCCTAAACCTCAAAAAAACTCTAAACCATAGACCCTAAACCCTATCCTATAACCCTAAATCCTAAACCTAAAACCCTAAGAAACATTAAACATTAAACCTTAAATCCTATAAATCATAAAATAAACCCATTAAAAACCCCTTCAAACCCTAAGCTCCAAACCCTAAATCCAAAAATTCCATAAACCGTAAACCTAAAAAGCACAAAAAAGCACCTTAAACCCTAATAAACATTAACCCTTAAAATCCTAAAGAAACCCAAAAACCATTAAACCAAAAAAACTCTTAGCTCTTAATGAAATAAATCCCAAAATCGTATATGCTAAATCCTAAAAATCATAAAAGAACCCTAAGCCCTAAACCCTAAACCTATAAAACCCTGAAAATCCTTAACCTAAATAACCTAAAACCCTAAACCCTAAAAACCAAGATAAAACGCATAACTTAAAACCCCAAGCCTAAAATAAACCCTAACCTAAAACCCTAAACCCTAAACTTAAAACTCTAAGAAACCCTAAACCATAAGAAACACTATATCATCCAAATCCTAAAAACCATTTAAAACCCCTAAGCTCTAAAACATAAATCCTAAAAAATTGTAAACCCTAAACCTAAAAAACACAAAAACCAAAAAACCCCAAACCTAAAAAACACTAAGCTCTAAACCATATAAAGCCCTAAATCGTATATGCTAAACCCCATAAAAAAACGTAAGCCATAAGCCCTAAACCTATAAAACCATAAACAAAAAACCTTAACCCAAGAAACTCAAAGCCATAAATCCGAAAAAACTAGATAAAGCCCTTAACCTAAATCCCTAAACCTAAAAAAACCCCTAAGCCCTAAAACGTGTACCCTAACCTAAAACCTAAATCCTAGACCTAAAACCCTAAACCTTAAGAACCCTAAATCTTATAAACACTAAAATAAACCCCAAAAACTGTTAAAAACCTCTACAAAACACTAAGCTCTAAACCCTAAATCCCAAATATCCATAAGTCCTACACCTAAAAAACACACAAAAAAAAGAAAACATAAACCCTAAACCCTAAACAATAAATCCTCAAAAACCCTAAGAAACACTTACCAATAAAAAACCAAAAAACCCCTAAACCTATAAAACTCTAAATTCTATGAAACCCTAAATCGTGAATGCTAAATCCTAAGCCCAAAATACAAAACCTATAAAACCCTAAAAAACCTTAACCCAAAAAACCAAAAACCCTTAACCTAAAAATCCCCTAAGCTAAAATCCTAAATCCAAAACCTAAACTCCTAAGAAACCCCAAACTCTAAACCATAAGAAACCATAAATCCTATAATCAATAAATAAACCCTAAAATCCATTTAATCCCCATACAAAACCCTAAGCTCTAAACCTTAAATCCTAAAACTCCATACACCCTATACCTAAAACACACACAAAAAAAACTTAAGCCCTAAACCCTAAAAAACCACCCAAAAAAAAAAATACATAACCTTTAAAAACAAAAAAAAAAAAAACCACTAAACCTAAAAAAACTCCAAGCTCTAAACACTATAAAGCCCAAAATCGTAAATGTCAAACTATAAAAAACACATAAGAACCCTAAGCCCTAAACCCTAAACCTATAAAATCCTAAAAAACATTAACCTAAAAAACCCAAAGCCTTAAACATAAAATCCCTACAAAAGCCAAAGCTTTACCCTAAATCCTAAAAAACTATAACCCAAAACCTAAAAAACACAGTAAACCCAAAAACGCCAAACCTAAAATACACTAAGCTCTAAACCCTATAAAGCTCTCAATCATATATGCTAAACCTTCAAAACAAAAAAAAAAAAAACCCTAAGCCCTGAACCCTAAAAAACCTTAACCTAAAAATCTCAAAAACCTAAATCCTAAAAACCTAGATAAAACCCTTAACCCAAAACCCTAAATCTAAAAAACCCCAAAGCTGTAAACCCTAAACTCTAACCTAAAACCCTAAGAAGCCCTAAATCCTATAAACACTAAAATAAACCGTAAAAACCATTTGAAACCCTACAAAACCCTAAACTCTAAACCCTAAATCCTAAAAATCCATAAACCCTAAACCTAAAAAATATAAAAAAAAACCCAAAGCCCTAAACCGAAAACCCTAAGAAACACTTAACCCTTAAAAACCCTAAAACACGCAAAAACCCCTAAACCTAAAAAAACCCTAAGATCTAAACCCTATAAAGCCCTAAATCGTATAGGTAAAACCCCAAAAAACTAGATCAAACCCTTCACATAAAAGAACCCTTGTCCTTAAACCCTAAACCCTAATCTAAATCACTAAAAAACCCAAAATCCTAAACCTTAAGAAACCATAAATCCTATAAACCCTCCCTCTAAAAAACCCTAAGCTCTAAACCCTCAATCCTAAAAATTAGTAATTTCTAAATTAAAAAAACACAAGAAAACCCTAAACCCTAAAAAAGCCTAAGCCCTAAACCCTAAATCCTAAACATAAAACCCTATGAAACACTAAGCTTTAAGAAACCCTAAATCATATAATCCCTAAAAACCATTTAAACCCCCAACAAAACACTAATCTCAAAACCCTAAATCCAAAAAATCCATAAACACTAAACCCAAAAAATAAAAAATAAAAAACCTATGCTCTAAACCCTAAACCCTAAAAAACCCTAAGAAACACTTAACCCTTGGAAACACAAAACCCCTAAACCTAAAAAACTCTGTGGTCTAAACCTTATAAAGCCGTAAATTGTATATGCTAAACCCTAAAAAACACAAATAAAAGAACCCTTAGCCCTAAATTCTAAACCAATAAAACCCTAAAAAACCTTAACCTAAAAAACTGAAATTCCTAAACCCTAAAAACCTAGATAAGACCCTTAATGTAAAACAGTAAACCAAAAAAAAACCCTAACCCCTTAACCTAAAAAACGCTAACCTAAAACCCTAAATCCTAAACATAAAACCCTAAGAAACCCTTTAATCTTAAACCTTAAGAAACCCTCAATCCTATAAACCCTAAAATAAACCCTTAAAACCATTTAAAACTCCTACAAAACCCTAAGCTCTAAACCTTAAATCCTAAAAATCTGTAAACCCTAAATCTAGGAAACCTAATAAAAAACATAACTCCTAAACCCTAAACCCTAAAAAATATAAGAAAAACTTAACCCTTAAAAATCCCTTTAAACCCAAAAACCCCTAAACCTAAAAAACTCTAAACTCTACACTTTATGAAGCCTTTTATCGTATATGCTAAATTCTAAAAAACAACCAAAAAAACCCTATGACCTAAACCTTAAACCAATAAAACCCTGAGAAACCTTTACCTAATAAACCTATAGCCCCAAACCATAAAAACAAAGATAAAACCCATACCAAAACCTAAAGAAACCCTAAGCTCAAAAAACTAACCTAAAAGACTAAATCCTAAACCTATAACCCTAATAAACCATACAACTTAAGACACCCTAAATCCTATAAATCTTACAATAAACCCTAAAAACAATTTATAACCATTACAAAACCCTAAGCTCTAAGCCATGAATCCTAAAAAACTATAAACCCTCAACCTAAATAACACAAAAAACTGAAATACCCCAAACCTAAAATACAAGAAGATCTAAACCCTATAAAGCCCTCAATCGTGTATGCTAAATCCTAAAAAAATAAAAAAGCCTAAGCTATGAAACCCTAATAAACCCTAAAAAACAAAACAAAAAATACTCTAAGCCCTACACCCTAAACCTATAAAACCTTAAAAAACCATAACATAAAAAACTCAAAGCCCTAAACCTAAAACTGTAGATAAAACCCTCTACCTAAAACCCTAAGCCTCAAAAAACCCTAAGCTCTAAGCCATAAACCCAAACCTAAAACCCTAAATCCTATACCTAAAACACTAAGAACCCTAAACTCTAAACCTTCAGAAACCCTAAATCCTATAAACTCCTAAAACCCATTTAAAACCCCTACCAAACCCTAAGTTCTAAACCCTAAATCCTAATAATCTATAACCCTAAACATAAAAAACACAAAAAACCCCTAAACCCTAAAAGATTCTAAGAAACACATAACACGTAAATGCCTAAAAAAACACTTAACCTAAATTATATTAAGCTCTAAATACTATAAAGCCCTAAATCGTATAGTCTAAATTCTAAAAAAGCGTAAACCCTAAACCTATAAAACCCTAAACGTTAAGAAACCTTAAATCCTATAAACCCTAGAAAAACCCTAAAAAACTATATAAAACCATAAATCTAAAAAGACCCTAAGCCCTAAACCCTTGACCCTAACTATAAACCCTAAACATTAAGAAACCTTAAATCCTATAAACCCTAGAAAAACCCTAAAAACAATTTAAAACCCCTGCAAAACCTAAGGTCTAAACCTTAAATCCTTAAAATATGTAAACCATAAACCTAAGCAACACAAAAAAAAACCCTATGCCATAAACCTAAAACCCTAAAACTCCAAAAACCTTTACTTTCTATACCCTATTAAGCCCTAAATCGTATATTCTAAACCCTAAAAAATTCAAAAAACCCTAAGACCTAAACCTTAAACCTATAAAACCCTTAAAAACCTAAACCTAAAAAACCCAAAGCCCTAAACCATAAAAACCTAGATATAATCCTTACCCTAAAACCCTAGACGTTAAAAAAACCCTAAGCCCCAAACATTAAATCCTAACCAAAAACCATAAATCCCAAACCTAAACCCTAAACCTTAAGAAAGCCTAAATCCTACAAAACATAAATAAACCCTAAAATCCATATAAAACCCTACAAAGCCGTAAGCCCTATACCCTAAATCCTAATAATATGTAAACCCTAAACCTAAAAAAAAAAAAAAAAAAAAAAAAAAAAAAAAAAAAACTTTGACCTAAACCCCTAAATCCTAAGAAACACGTAACTCTTAAAAACCCAAAATACCCCAAAAACCCCTAGAATCCCTAAACCTAAAAAAAACTTTAAGCTATAAACCCTATAAATCCTTAAATCATATATGCTAAACCCTAAAACACACAAAAAAAAAAACCCAAAGTCCTAAAACTTGAACCATAAGAAACATTTAAAAAACCCAAAGTCCTAAAACTTGAACCATAAGAAACATTTAACCCTTTAAAACCCTAAAAAACCTTGACCCAAAAAACCCAAAGCCCTAAACTCTAAAAACCTAGCTACCACCTTTAATCTAAAAACCTAAACCCTAAACCTTGACCTAAAACACTAAATCCTAAAGATAAAACCCTAAGAAACCCTAAAACCCTAAACCTTAAAAAGCCCTAAATCCTATAAACCTTAAAATAAATCCTAAAACACATTTAATCCTGTACAAAACCCTAATCTCTAAATCCTAATTCCTAAAAATCCATAAACCCTAAACGTGAAAAGGCAAAAAAACCCTAAGCCCTAAACCTTAAACACTAAGAAACACTTAACCCTACAAAACCCTAAAAAACCCAAAAGCAATAAACTTAAAAAAACTCTAAGCTCTAAACCCTATAAAGTCCTAAATAGTATATGTTAAATCTTAAAAAACACACAAAAAAAGTAAACCCTCAAACTATAAAACCCTAAAAAACCTTAACCTAAAAAACCCAGACCTAAACCCTAAAAACCTCGATAAAACCCTTATCCTAAAACCCTAAATCTAAGAAAACCCTAAGCCCTAAACCCTATCCTTAAACCCTAAATCCTAAACCTAAAACCCTAAGAAACCTATACATTAAGAAATCCTAAATCCTATAAACATTAAAATAAACCCTAAAACACATACATAACCCTAACTTCTAAACCCTAAATCCTATAAACAGTTATACCCTAAACCTAAAAAATACCAAAAAAAACCCTAAGCCATAATCCCTAAACACTAAAAAATCCTAAGAAACACTTAACCATTATAAACCCTAAAAACCAAAAAACAATTAAACCTAAAAAATCTCTATGCTTTAAACCCTATTAAACCCTAAATCATATATGCTAAACCCTAAAGAACCAAAGAAAAAACCTACGCCCTAAACCCTGAACCTATAAAACCCTAAAAAATCTAATCCTAAAAAACACATAGCCCTAAACCCTAAAAACCTATATAAAACCCTTGCCCTAAAACCCTAGACCTTAAAAAACCTTATGTCCTAAACTTGAAACCCTAACCTTAAACCCTAAATCCTTAACCTAAAACCCTAAGAAACACTAAACCCTAAACCTTAAGAAACACTAAATCCTTTAAACCCTAAAATGAACCCTAATAACCATATAAAACTCCTACAAAACCCTAAGCTCTATACCCTAAATCCTAAATAACACAAAAAACCCCTAAGCCCTAAACCCTAAACACTAAAAAACCTTAAGAAACACTAAAACCTTAAAAAACCTAAAAGTGCAAAAACCCGTAAACCTAAAAAACTCTATGCTCTAAACACAATAAATCCCCAAATCATATATGCTAAACCATAAAAAACACAAAAACAAAACCTATACCCTAAACCTATAAAACAGTAAAAAACCTTAACCTAAAAAACCCAAAGCTTGGAACCCTGAAAACCTAGGTAAGCCCCTTAACCTAAAAAAATCCTAAGACCTAAAAAGTAAATCCTAACCTAAAACCCTAAATCTTAAACCTAAATCCCTAAGAAACCCTAAACCCTAAGCCTTCAAAAATCCTAAATCCTATAGACCATAAAATAAACCCTAAAAATCATTTGAAACCCCTACAAAACCATAAGCTCTAAACTCTAAATCCTAAATATTTGTAAACCCTAAAAAAAAAAAAACCTAAGCCCTAAGATGGTGTCCCCGAGCTAGCCCTTTTTTACAATTGTTCAATCTTTTGCTGATTGAGTTAAAGATCCCCATAGATATCACAAAACAGGGTTTGCCTGCTATGATCTTTCACAAAGAGGATTTAATGATTAAATTGGCTTCTAGTTGTAAATATATTCTTATTGGCAAGTTCACTAACACTATGCCAAAGGTGAACTTGATTACGAGGACCTTCATTCTTCAAACTCAACTTTTCGGGGGGTTGAAGATAGCTCATTTTAATTCTCGTCATGTCTATATCGATCTTGATGATGAGCTAGATTAAACCACTAGTTTGACTAAACAAAATAAATGTTCATAGAGTGCCAACTAATGAGAATCCAAACTTGGACACCAACCTTCAAATCGGAAGAAAAAGCTCCTATAGTTCCTATTTGGATTGCTCTTCTTGAGTTACCTTGGCATTGTTATAAAAAGGAAATCTTGACAGCCTTGTTGAGGCCTATTGGTAAGGTTTTATACCTTGACACTGTCTCCATCCAAATGACTAGGGGTAGTTTGGCAAAAGTCAAAATCCAAATTGATCTTACCAAAGAACGACCTCCTCATGTTTAGATGGGATTTGATGAAGAGGATTCCAATATAGGGAAATGGCAAGCTATTTAATACGAAGGTGTTCCCATTTATTGCATATATTGTAAAAATCAAGGGCATGTGATACATGTTTGTAATATCAAGAGAAAATATGAGGATTTCGAAAGAAGAAAAGAGTTGGAAGATGATAGAAAGAGCAGGAATAAGGGAGAACAGGAAAGAATTGAATCCAACAATCTTCAAATGCATGACAACAACAGAAATGCCACAAACTTAAATGCTCTTATACACCAGTTACCCCATCAAGAGCAGGAGATCAAAGATACAGAAGATCAATTGCAAACTCAAAGGAAGAAGAACACCAAATAAAGCCAAAACAACATGGAAAGACTCCACTCACCTCAAGAAAAACGATTGCAGAACAAGCAAAACCAGGCTACTCTCCACTCAGGTAAACCTATCATTCCTATAATCACTACTCAAAATAATTTTATTAATATTGAATTTCAAGAACCCTCCAATAGTCAGGAAGACAACCAAAATCAGGCCTTAAAAAAATGCAACTTTGGAAATACGAGATGCACCAGAATCTGCTAATAAAGTAGTCTCCATGGACCTTTAAATGAATAATAATATCCAAAGGAAAATAAATGTGATTGACCATGGTGAACAAAGCAAGAAGACAACAGGTATTGACTTTATAATCCCCATACCCCAGAACACTCACGTTAATTGTTTGGTAGAGGCTGTTGAAGTTAATGGAGGGTTAGATGGCGGGTGTCAGGAGAACACATCTAACTTGCAGGATGGGGTATCCAAAGGCGGGGATTTTTCTCATGATGGGAAAGAGTACCCACACATTGACCCTAGGCTTGACCATAGAGCCCCTGCTACCCCTTTGCAACAGCAACAGGTTACTTAGAAAAAACTAGACACTTCACAGGTTGGGGATACTAGAAACGGTCAGGGAACTGATGGTAGTGTCGAAGGTTATACTGAGGCTGCTAACAAGGATCATACAATTGATAATGAAAGTTGATGAGTCCACAAATTGGACTAATTTAGGGCTATATTTTGATAGCATTTGTGTCCTCAAATGCATATTTTTGTCTCAATATCTGATGAAAATCCTGAAGTTTCAGGTATTTGGAGTTTGAAGCAAATCATGGATACAATGGCAAGAAGGAACAAGGTTTCTCAAAAGAACGAAGAAATAAAGGCCTAAAGATCACCAAGACCAATTAGTGAGTCACCGATTGGTTTGGAGATCGCCTTTTGTTCCAGTGTGCTAAGGCTTGAAGGAAAAGATCAAGTTGGCGATGAAATGGAAAAGTCGGTGTGTTGGCAAGTAGTTTAGCAAAGCAGTACTATATCACCCAATTACTCAAACTGTGAAGATGCTGAAGGCTAAAGAAATAAAGCAATGAAATAGACCAAAAGGCGGATCATCGAGTGTATTAGTGATCCTGACTAACTGCGCCGAGTGATCCACTGCAGTACAAATTTTCAACCATTATGAATACTTATTTAAATTGGAAATTTAGTATCAAGTCATAAACAATTATTATTCAGACTTAAAATATTTTCTGTTTCAAGTTTTAGAGGGTTTTGGAGAGTTTGTTCTAAGACCTTGAAGATTCAAAGGGTTTCAACTCAAAGAAATTGGATGTGGGTCTCAAAGATTCTTCACTCTTAACGTGTTTTAAGACTTAATTCTTCATACCCAGTTGATGGAAACTGATATTGGTATTGATTTTTACCTCTTTTACATGTCTAGCTAAAACCCTAATTCTTGGGGTATGATTGTGTGAATATGGTAGATTATCTATTGGGTCTTTCTTGTTGATGGTTTATTTGTTATTTAAATGTGATTTCGTTTAGTAGTTGTGTATGAACATTATGGAATTTTAGTTGCAAATACGATTTCATCTTAGTGCTTTTGGCTTTCTTGAGAGAGAGGTCGTAAAACTAAGACTACTAAATTATTACCTGGTGGTATTGGCTCGATATGGGTTAAACTCGAGAGAGTAAATCCTAGCCCTGTTCCCACACATTCAACTCGAGAAAGTGAATGGGTTAAGACGGAGGCTGTGCTTAATGCGAAAATTCGGTGTTCGATAGAAACCGAGTTGATATGGGGTAAGTTGCTTGAAAGCGAATTTACCCCCACTATAGTCTAGCCTAGTCACAAATTAAACAATCTACCATCAAAAGCCTGTACCCGATAATTTAGTTTATCCCGTATTCCTATCAAATCCCAAGAATCTCGACTCCCTATCTTGTTTCCTTATATTTTTGCTATTTTTAGTTGTTAATTAATACAAACCACATTATTGTTAATTCATGCTTTTGTCACCCCTTCAGATTTAATATGTTTATATTCGATAATGTCAATAGCTATGACTAATTAGAACTAAACTTTATTTTTCTATTAATTCTCAAAGCCACTCTCTGTGGGAACGATCCTAGCCCTTGGTTGGTTTATATCACTACACACGATCGTATGGCTCTTGAACCAAAATATTGTCAGTTTATTATGTCTGAAATATCAAAATGGCCCCGCTACCGAGGAGTGGTGTTGTTTGAGAATTTGTAGTTTAGCAAATTTTTTGTTCTTCTTTATCATAGTTTACTTACTTATTTTTTAGTTTTGTTTTGTTTGCATGTGTGAATATTTTAGGAAGCATGAGTGTTAATGGCAATAATTGTAGCCAGGTGGGCCACCAAGACGATATTAGAAATATCAACGATGTCCAAGAGCCCAACATTAATGACCCCATCTCATGCAAGGTATTGGGACCATCCGTTTACCTCCAGCTGAAGGAAATGCAGTGTTCCACATAACGAGCACTATGTTGCAACTCTTACAACTAAAGGGACTTTACAGTGGATTGGCTCATAAGAATCCTCACGAACATCTTTGAAACGTCGTGGATGTGTGTGGACCATTCTCAATCAAAAGTATCTCTTAGGAGTTAGTATGATTAAGATTATTCCCTTTCTTGTTGATAGGAGAGGCGTGCAAGTGGTTGGCTGAGTTGCCACATGAATCCATCACTTCTTGGGAGGAATTGCCAAATGCATTTCAAGTGCGATTTTTCTCTCCTTCAAAGATGTTGACTCTTCGGGACAACATTCAAAGTTTTAAACGCCTAGAGGGTGAGCCAATCCATGAGACTTGGTTGCGATTCAAAAAGTTGGTGCTCCAATTCCCAACTTATGGTCTGCCCAACACTGTCCTGCTGCAGTACTTTTATCGAAGACTAGACTCAGTAAACAAAGGCATCGCTGACCAACTTTCACCTGGAGGATTGATGCGGCAACCATATGTAGTAGCAGCCCAACTTTTAGATGGCATGATGACCATAAACAGAGCATGGTACACTTGTGAAGACTGGTCTCCCTTCACGCATTCAAGCTATCTAAGGAGCAGATTGGAAAAAGATCATGAGAGAGACCAAAATATGGGCAAGATCATGACACAGCTTGACATTTTATCCAAAAATGTTATGGGGGCTGGTACCCGTGTTGTAATGTCGTTGGGGTCGGGTGTGCAAATCCTGAAGAGATGAAGTTTGGAGCCTAATATTATGAGGAGGTACATTTTCTAGCAAACCAAGGGGGTGGTTATCGTTCAAACTACCTGAGGCAGGGTGGTAACCAATGTTGGGCTAGAGAGGATGGTTAGAAGGATCGCGATAAAGATTAGAGGGACCGAAATCCTAACTGGAAGGATGGGGAGAAGGATAGGTATGTGCCTCCCTATTAGCACCAAAAGCTAAAGGATTTGGAAGGTGGTAGGTCTGAGGATATGCTCTCTTGTATCCTCAACAAAGTTGAAGGGTCAGAAAAAATCTTAAAAGAAATGAAACAAGATGTGTCCACCCTTAGCCAGACCGTCACCTCCTATTCAGTGTTGATAAAGCAGTTGGAGACCCAAATGAGTCATATATCGTCTTATCTCAATCCAATACAGCAGGGGGGTTTGCCTAGTGATACTATGGCTAACCCCAAGAATGAGGTTTGAAGGTGGACTTGCATCGTGCTGCGATGTTAACTAAGTTATTGTTTGGGAGGCAACCCAAAACCCCTTATTGCTTTCTATTTCTGTTTTGGTAAAATAATGGTGTGTTGTTTGTATAGGTTGAAGTGCAGAAAGTGTTCGAAAAAATGCAGAATGGTGAGCAACTGTTCTAGTGGACGAGTCGTTGAAGAGGTCGAAGAACCCAACCTAATCCATCGTTTGACTCAAGACATCTTCAAATTGGAGTCTCTAAAACTCGGCAAGCCCAGGGAAATTATTGGTGAATCACCGACCATGTCAGCGATCTCGACGGAGACCACCGTTAAGACCCCCACACTCAGTGGAGATTTTGTAAAAGTCGGCGAGGCTAATGAACACTCGGTGAATAACTGAGAGGATAGGCGAGCTCATTTAATGTCGTCGAATGGGAGAAAAATGGATGGTTTTGCACACCAAATGTTTAAAGTTTCAACCTCATTCACTTTCCCTCACTTTTTATCTCCCCAAACTCACACCTGCACGTTAGATCCTATATTTTCGCATTTTTAGAGTATTTTTAGTTTTGATTTGTGCTCGGGATTGGATTGCTTGGCCGCCAGTGTTTTAATCTTCTCGTAGTCAACACAAAAGGTCGATTTTTTATGCCCAAGTTTATTTTATGAAACATTATACTCATTTGCAATTGATCTTATTGAGTTTTTATGTGTTGGGTCTTTCTGATAAGCTTAGATCATTAAATTCCTGATTTAATTTGATAATCTTACCTGAGTAGTTATGACTGTTGAATTCCCATAATTGTATGCCTTAAACTGGATTGAAATTCGAAGGGTTGTGTTCGGGTGTTATGGGTCCTACCTTAATTTAACTAGTGCATGATTTGATTTTGTTTTTAGGGGTTGCAGGGTATGATTCAATATGTTGGGTTGAAAATAGGACCGTTAGGCCGTTTGGTGAGTCGGGTCGAGCTCGCCAAGCCACTCGGCGATTCACCTAATGTCCCCATCTCACATTTGATTTCATGCTTTATTTATTGATTAATTTTGTAACTTTCAGCGAAAAACTTGATGTCACCAAAAGCATACGGTGACTTGCAGAAAGTCTTCTTTTTTGCCTATTATTTGCGCCCCTTATCTTTTGTGCATTAGAAATTTTGATGGACCTATCATTGTTCGCCGAAAGCTATTGGTGACCTGCCGAAGTAGTTCCCTTATCGAATTCTTGCTACAATTTTAGAGCTAATTTATTTGGCGACATCGATCTAGCTTGCCTATGAAATTCGGCGATTTACCATCTGGTTTGGCGAGTTTGTATGCAAATGTTCAGCTTTGCTTTAATTTAAGTTTTTCTAACTTCTCTCCAAGACTTTGTAGACATGACTAAACCTAAAGCTGGCAAAAGAATAATGCCAGCTCAAGAGAAGTCCAAAGGGATTGCGATAAAGGAGGATGCAGTTACGTTATTAGGAAAGGCAAGGGAATGAAGCCCACTTTTACCAGGAAAACCATTACCCTGGACCCTAATATTCCTTCATAGGCCAGGGGACTTTGCAGAGTGGTGCATATCTTTCTGGCAGACTCACACTCAACAAACCTTGGTGAATCTGGCACTGTTGTTCCCCCTGGGGTGACCTCGGGCACTGATGCCCATGATCAAGATGAGACATCGGGCAATTATGCCCAGACAAACGGAACGACTGTGTCGACAAGATCCCCTCTTTACCTCCCTCTTTGTATATCTTTATTTTAAATTCTGAATTTAATGTTATTTGCATTTAAGGACAAATGTCTTTATTTTTGGTGGGGTGAGGCCCACCTTGTGGGTCATTATACATTCAATGTCATTTTATACTGCATTTTGTGGAAGATTTGAGCTTGTAGCTTTGTGTTTTTAAATTGTAAATGATTTTGACCCTTCCAAAATTTTTGCCACCTTTTGTACGTGTGGAATATGACTATTCTTTAGCAAATTTGAGTTTCAATTTTGATCAATATCTATGACTCAAAAAGTGCCCATAATCGAACGAACATGAATGTGCAGCTACGATGAGGCCAAATGAAGTGGCATAGACAATATGTGAACTCTTTGCATCTCGTTGTGATTAGCCAATTATCAAATTGATTCTCTTGCGATGAACGTTGCACACTAGCAAAAGTGTGGAGTCTTGTTTGACTTTAGTGTCGATGTCTTGTGTGATAAGCTTACTATGAACCATGCATGACAACCCCTAGAATTTGCCCTATTGGTCCGATCACTAAGTAAGGCTATCTCTTGATATGATCTTAGGCAACGTCGAAGAGTTTGAGCCTATTTGACATATACCTATTTTATGGTCTACGTTGTGAGTGTGCGAACCTCTTTTTAACACCCCTTGAGCCTTATCTTTCTTTGGGTGAAACTTGATGAAGATAAGACCTTTCTTGATCCATTACCCTTAATCCTCTTGATTTGTGGTTGATTGACTAGCCAACTTGGGGGTGTGGTGAAAGGACAAGGACAAGTCAATAAGTACAAGGAAAGTCTTCTTTAACCTATGGTGCTGAGAAAAATGGAACCCCTCCATAAAAAAAAAAAAAAAAAAAAAAAAAAAAAAAAAAAAAAAAGGAGAAAAAGAGAAGAAAAGAATGGAAAAGAAAATTTTTAGAATAAAATACAGAAGAAATGGGGTTCCCAAACAATCCATGGAGAGTGAATAATGGGATGACTTATGAGCACTAACGAAATTGATGAAAGAAGAGGAAAGGGAGTGTTGTGAGAACCACATTTTATGAGGGTGAAAGTCACTAAGCCTAAATGACCAAACCTTTGCACTCAGTCTCGTTACAAGCCTTGTAAAGACCTTTTTGATCTTGAGTGACCTCAAACAAATGTTGATTGGAAAATACGGGCAAACCTATGGGTGAAACCATGCATTGTGTTCTTCTTTTTGAGAGAGTGAGCATTGCATTTGATTCCGAAACTTTAAATGATTAAACCGTTGTGTGTGAATATGGAATCATCCTTTGTGTGAGGGCATTTGAGTACTTTTGTTGAGCTTGAGCTTGCATTTGAAGCAAGTATTGCGAGCTTGAGAATCTTTGATAATGGTGTGTCACAACTTAAATCTTTGGGTACACAATTGATCCTTGTATGAGTAAATTTAGTCTTGTTGTGTACATTCATGATCGAGTCATGCGTAGCATTGTTTGAAACATCCTTTTTGAACTGTTGAACTTGAGTTTTACTTGAGGACAAGCAAAATTTTAAGTTGGGGATGTTGATGAGTCCACAAATTAAACTCATTTAGGGCTATATTTTGATAGAATTAGTGTACTCAAATACATATTTTGTCTCAATATCTGATGAAAATCCTTAAGTTCCAGGTATTTGGAATTTGAGGCAAAGCATGGATACTACTTGGCATGAAGGAACAAGGCTTCTGAAAAGAATGAAGAAATGAAGGCCTGAAGATCGCCGAGACCAGTTGGCTAGTCGCCGATCTACTTCGAGATCGCCCTTTGTTTTAGTGTGCCGAGGCTTGAAGGAAAAGTTCAAGTTGATGATGAAATGGAGAAGTCGACATGTCACTGAGTAGTTCTGCGAAGCAGTACTATATTGCCCAACGACTCAAAGCGTGAAGATGTTGAAGGCTAAAGCAAAAATGTGATGATATCGACCAAAAAGCGGATCGCCGAGTGTATCGGCAATCCCAACTAACTGTGCCGAGTGATCCACTACAGTACAAATTTTCAAACACTATAAATACTTGTTTAAATTGTTAACTTAGTATCAAGTCATAAACAATTATTATTCAAACATCGAATATTTTCAGTTCAAAGTTTTAGAGGGTTTTGGAGACTTTGTTCTAAGACCTTGAAGATTCAAAGGATTTCAACTCCAAGAAATTGGACGTGGGTCTCAAAGATTCATCACTCTTGACGTGCCTTAAGACTTAATTCTTCATACCCAGTTGATGGAAACTGATATTAGTATTGATTTTTACCTCTTCTACATGTCTAGCTAAAACCCCAATTCTTAGGGTGTGATTTTGTGAATATGGGTTAGATTATTTGTTGAGTCTTGCTTGTTGATGGTTTATTTATTGTTTAAATGAAATTTTGTTTAGTAGTTGTGTATGAACTGAATGGGATTGTAGTTTCAAATGCGATTTCATCTTAGTGTTTTTGGCTTGCTCAAGAGAGAGGTTGTAAAACTAAGACTACTAAATTGATACTCGGTGGTACTGGGTTGACATGGGTTCAACTTGAGAGAGTGAATTCTTGTCCTTTTCCCACACATTTATCTCGAGAGAGTGAATGGGCTAAGCCAGAGGTTGTGTTTAATGCGGCAACTCAATATTCGAGAGAAACCGAGTTGATAAGGGGTAAGTTGCTCGAGAGAGAATTTACCCCCACTATAGTCTAGCCTAGTCACAAATGTTCAACAATCTATCATCAGCAACATGTACCCGATAGTCTAGTTTATCCTGTATTCCTATCACATCCCAAGAATCTGGACTCTCTATCTCATTTCCTTACATTTTTGTTGTTTTTAGTTCTTAATTAATACAAACCCCCATTATTGATAATTGACTCTTGCGTCACCCCTTTAGATTTAATATGTTTATATTCGATAATGTTTATAGCTATGACTAATCAGAACTAAATTTTATTTTTCTATTAATTCTTAAAACCACTCCATGTGGAAATGATCCCAAATCTTGATTGGGTTATATTACTATACACGATCGTATGACACTTGAATCAAAATAGTGACAGTTGATTACGTCTGAAACATCACAAGTCAGCAGAATCCTAATAGCAGTGGGGGTAACATTTAGAGACAAGACCAAGCAACTCCTACCTACAACACTAGAAAAAACAGCAAGTAGAGTACTACTGAGGTAAATGAGCAGGAACACAAGGTAGAGGAAGATAAGAATACTTCTAACAACAGGTCTTGGGGAAAGCTTAGCAACAAAAAAAGAGATGCTATTAAAAAGAGACGACAAAAAGAGGCAGAACAGGGCACCAGGGATCAAAGGGAAGAACAAAATCAGATATTGCAAAAAGGGACCAAACAAAATCAGAATGTACAAGCTGAACAATATGACTATGGGGTGGTCAATTTTGAGGATGAACTACCCCAAGACACTCAGTCTTTGGATGAACATAAAGATGAGGATGAGGAGGTCAATGCACATTTAATTAGGGCCTTTAGATCTTCTGTCCAAAGTGAAATACAAGAAGAGGTACAAGCAGTCACAGAACAAGAAGGTTTGTCCCCAAGAGGTAGGAAAACTCAAAGGAAAAATACCTGACCACACTCCACCAGTGTATCTGCTAACACTAGCAGACCAAATGCTAGATCCAAAAGCAAAGGTTTTTTAATGATTAAAGCCATTTGTTGGAATGCTAGGAGTATCAACACTAAAGGTTGCTTGGAAAGACTCCAAACTCTCAGAAAGTTATACAATCTAGACCTTATTGCAGTCTTGGAACCCTTTTATAACAACTCCCAAATCAATAAGTACAAATTTTAACTAAACATGGATAATGCCTGTTACAATCCTAATGGAAAAAATTGGGTTTTTTTGGACTAATGAACTCAGTTGCAACATCCTGGAAGCAAATGATCAACATATTACTTGTGAGTTCAAGCATGGGACTATCTAAAGAAAGTTTTATTTGTCATTTATTTATGCTAAGTGTAAAGAACATCTCAGAAGAACACTCTGGGATAGATTGTCACACTTTGCACGAATGAATGGACCTTGGTGTACAATTGGGGATTTTAATGTTATTTATTCCACTCAAGAAAAGAAAGGGGGTATACCTTACAACATGAATAAAAGTCTTGACTTCATCAGTATTTTGGAAGCTTTTGGTTTGACTGATTTAGGGTATAGTGGGCAACACTTTACCTGGTGTAATCAACGGTCTGGGGAAGCTACAATTTGGAAGAGGCTGGACAGGGCTCTTGTAAATGACAAGTGGCTTGAGATCATGCCCAAACTACCATCACACATTTACCTGTTGTAAGGTCAGACCATAACCCTCTTTTAATGGAGATGGTTAAAATACATGAAGAAAAGGTTAAGTATTTCAAGTTTCTGCATTTCTGGATTGATAGTGAGAATTTCATGCCTACAATCAGAGAATGCTCGGAAAGACAAGTTACAGGAGATCCTATGTGAAAATTTCACTAGAAAATGAAAAGAGTCTCCAATACACTTAGTTGCTGGTCAAAAAAGGAATTTGGAGATATCTTTACAAAAGTCAAACATTTTGTGGAACAAGTAAGAATGTATGAAGAGGACCTTATCAATAACAATTTGAAGAAAATAGGGCCAAACTTCATCATGTTAATGCTAATTATACAAGGTATGTGAAGCTGGAAGATGTTATATTGAGACAAAAAAAAACCCAACTTCAGTGGTTCAAGGAAGGGGATGCTAACACAAAATACTTCCATGCTCTTATAAAGGGAAGGATGAGGAGGCTTCTTATTCATTAGATTTATAATGATAGTGAAGAGTGGATTCAAGAGGAAGAGGCTATTGCTAGTACTGCTTGTGATCACTTCTAAAATATTTTTACTGGGCATGAAGATAGAATAAATGAGACCATCTTGGAGATCATTCCTAGAACTATCACTCTTGAAAAACCCTGAAACTTCAAGCCATGCCCACTATGGAAGAATTAAAAGAGGTAATTTTTTCCATAAACCCCAATTCTGTTGCAAGTCCAGATGGGATGAGTGGGAAGTTCTTTCAAGCTTGCTGGAATATTATCAAAGAAGGCCTTTTTGTTGTAGTTCAGTCCTTTTTTTGTGGGAAGAGTATGCCTAAATTCATGACTCGTGCATGCTTAGTTTTTCTTCCTAAGGTTGATCAACCCACAAACTTCTCAGAATTTAGACCCATTAGTTTGAGCAACTTTAGCAACAAAAAATCATATCCAAACTGTTGAGGCTCAAACTGGCTACTATCCTTCCTAAGTTAATCTTTGAATATCAATCAGATTTTGTAAAAGGAAGAAGCATTACTGATGTATCATGCTTGCTCAAGATATCACTCATGTTATTAAGAAGCCAAATGAGAGTGACAATTTAGTTATCAAACTTGACATAACTAAAGCCTATGATAGAGTATCTTGGGCATTCAAGTGTATGGATCTTAGGAGTATGGTATTTGATTGAAATTTCATTGACATGGTGTGGATGAAAATGAGTAATAACTGGTATTCTATCATCATCAATGGAACAAAGCATGGCTTATTTCATTCCACTAAGGGCCTCAAGCAATGAGATCATCTCTCACGATCTTTATACATTTTAGGAGCTGAAGTTTTGTCTAGGCTATTGAATCAACTCTACCACAATCATGCTTACAAGGGGTTTCAGATGGATATTAGAGGGCCTCAAATTAATCATCTTAGTTTTGCTGATGATGTGATTATTTTCACATCTAGGAACAAGTAGTCTATCCAGCCTATAATGTATACTTTAACAGTTAATGAAACTACTTCTGGGCAGTTGATCAACAAATCCAAGAGTCATTTCATGGTGCCTACAGTTACTTTTGAGGACACTGTGAATATGATCAAAGATATCACTAGTTTTAATCAAAAGGCTAGTTCACTTAATTACCCTGGTTGTCCCTTATATATTCGATACCAAAGAATCATTTATTACTCTGAGTTGGTTTCCAAAGTGGTTAAAAAGATCAGTGGTTGGCATTCTATAATTTTATGTTTTGGGTGAAGGGACAGTCTGGTGAAGCATATGTTACAATCCATCCAAATTCACATTATATCTGCAATATCTCCTCCTTCTACCACCCTCAACTAAATCAAAGAGTGACTGCTGATTTTTTCTGGGGCTAGGATAAGAAGAAGAAGAAATACCATCGGGATTCTTGGGAATCTTTAAGCTTCCCAATTGATGACGGAGAAATTGGAATGAGAAATTTGGTTGACATTTGCAAATCTTTTTAGTTCAAATAGTGGTTGAGTGGTGGATTTTAGGACAAAAAACTCTTTATGGCGGCAATTTTTTAAAGCTAAATATTGCCAAAGGGCAAATCCAATGACCAAAATATATAACAGTGGACAGTCACTGATCTGGAAACATATATCTATAAACAAACGCACCATGGAACCTCTTATCGGATGGAGTATCAACTCTAGAACTTGTTCTTTCTAGTGGAATAATTGGCTTGGTGTAGGAGCTATAGCAGATCACAGAACTTACAGTGCAAAATTCAACAATGATATAGTTTCTCAATTTATTGTGAATGAGAGATGGAATGAAGTTATGTTTAGAGAGCAAGCACCCCCTCAGCTGATTCCTATTATTTTGAACACTCAAATGCAACCTCAAGATGGAGTTCCTAATAAGGCTTTCTGGACTTCAAATACCAGTGGGAAGTTCACATGCTCTTTAGCTTGGGAGATTATCAGGAAAAGAAAATCAAAACTATGACTAGCACTTATATTTGACATAAAAAAAATCCTTTTAAAATTTCCTTTATGCTTTAGAGGCCCTTAAGAGGAAAATTACCTACAAATGAAAAGCTCAATACTTTTGGAGTGGAGCCAGTCAAATGTTTCTGCTGCACCAAAGCTGGTTGGGATACTATTGAGCACATCGTGGTCACTAGGAATTTTGCTAACCATATTTAGAAATTTTGTTCCCAGTTTTTAGGTGTTTGCCACAACCCTACACCCTTGAGAAACCTGCTGATGAGGTGGTTGATCATGAAGTCTAACAATCGAATTCACAAAATGATTTTGCAGGTCTTTCCTATCATCATTTGTTGGAACCTTTGAAAAAATAGATGCGCAGCCAAAAACGGGGGCAACAAATCCTCACTACTAGAGTCAAATTTCAAATTCTTTAAGACATTAACTATTTACTGGTCAATGTTTTTCCTTACTTGAGTTTGCCTAGCAGCTGAAAGGAAACATTTTTCATGGTGGAGAGGTGTAGGCATGATATGAAGATTTACAAGGTTATTTGGATGAAACCCCTTATTAATATCTACAAGCTTAATATTGATGGTAGTGCTCTTAGCAACCCCGACAAGATTGGAGCAGGGGGAATTCTAAGAGACTACCAGGGGAACCTGATTTATGCATTTTCTATTCCATTGGGGGTAGGAACAAATAACCACGCAGAAGCCCAAGCAGCCAGCCATGAAGTGAATTGGTGCATCCAACATGGTTACAGAAAAATCCATTTTGAAGTGGATTCTGAGCTTATTATTTCTTGGCTCTCAAATCAGTCCCGACCACCATGGAACCTGCAGCAAAACTACAAGATCTCTAAAGCTTGGTGAAGAAGATAGAATATTTCAAGTGCACACTAAATGCAAAGAAGCCAAAAATACAGTAGATCACTTATCTAAATGCAACCGCAACACTGACTTTCTAAAGCAATTCTACACAAAAGAACAACTTCCTAGTTTGGCTAAAGGGAGTTTCTTACTAGAAAAGTTAGGCATGGCAAGCTTAAGGAGAAAGATGCTAAAAAGAATCAAGAAACCCACCACCATGAAGTTGTTGGAACTTGCTTACTATATAGGGGGTTGTTAAAAAAAATCCCTAAGAAACACTTAACCTTTAAAATTCCTAAAAACCCAAAACCTCTAAACCTAAAAATCTCCAAGCTCTAAACCCTATAAACTCCTAAATCGTATATGCTCAACCCTAAAAACCTCAAAATAACCCTAAGCCCTAAACCCTAAACCTATAAAACCCTAAAAAACCTTAACCTAAAAAATCTAAAGCCCTAAACTCTAAAAACCTAGATAAAACCCTAAACCTATAAAACCTTAAGCCCTAAACCCTAAACCCTAACCTAAAACCCTAAACTCTAAAAACCTAGATAAAACCCTAAACCTAAAAAACCTTAAGCCCTAAACCCTAACCTAAAACCCTAAATCCTAAACTTAAAACCCTAACAAACACTAAACATTAAATAACCCTAAATCCTATAAACCCTAAAATAAAACCTAAAACCCATTTAAAACCCCTACAAAACCCTAAGCTCTAAACCATAAATACTAATAATCTGTAAACTCGAAACCTAAAAAAACCAAAAAACACCTAAGCTCTAAACAATAAACCCTAAAAAAGCCCTAAGACACACTTAACCCTTAAAAACCATAAAATCCCTTGAACCTAAAAAACTCTAAGCTCTAAACACTAAACCCTAACCTAAAACCCTAAATCCTAAACCTAAAACCCTAAAAAATCCGGAATCAAGCCATAAATCCTATAAACCCTACAATAAACCCTAAAAACAACTTAAAAACCCTAAGCACTAAACCCTTAAAAAAACCCTAAGAAACACCTAACTCTTAAAAACCTTAAAAAACCCAAAACCCCTAAACAAAAAAAACTCTAAGCTCTAAACCTTATAAAGCTCTTAATTGTATATGCTAAAACCAAAAAAACCCTAAGCACTAAACCCTAAACCTATAAAATACTAAAAGACATTAAACTAAAAAACCCAAAATCCTAAACCCTAAAAACATAGATAAAACCCTTAGAATAAAAAAACCCTAAGTTCTAAACCCTAAAGCCTAACCTAAAACCATAAATCCTAACCCTAAAACCCTGCGAAACCCTCAACCTTAAGAAACCCTAAATCCTATAAACCCAAAAATAAACTCGTTTAAAACCCCTACAAAACCCTAAGTTCTAAACCCTAAATCCTAAAAATCCATAAATGTTAAACCTAAAAAACATAAGAAAAAACTAAGCCCTAAACCCTAAAAAACCCTAAGAAACACTTAACCCTTACACACCCTAAAAAACCCAAAACACCTAAACCTAAAAAACTCTACACTCTAAAACCTATAAAGCCCTAAATCGTATATGCCAAACCCTAAAATACACAAAAAGACCCTAAGCCCTAAACCCTAAACCTATAAAACCCTAAAAAACCCAAAGCCTTACACCCTAAAAACCTAGATAAAACCCTACACCTGAAACCCTAAAACTTCAAAAAATCCTAAGCTTTAAGCCCTAAACCCTGAACCCTAAATCTTAAACCTAAAACCCTAAGAAATACTAAACCTTAATAAATCATAAATCCTATAAAACCTAAAATAAACCCTAAAACCCATAAAAAATCCAAAGCTCTAAACCCTATATACTTAAAATCCATAAACCCTTAACCTAAAAAATACAAAAAACCCTCATCTTTAAACCCTAAACACTAAAAAAGGGGTAAGAAATACTTAACCCTTAAAAACCCTAAAACCCAAAAAAACCCTAAACCTAAAAAACTCTAAGATCTAAACCCTATTAAGCCCTAAATCGTATATGCTAAACCCTAAAGAACACAAAAAAACCCTAAGCCCAATACTCAAACCTATATAACCCAAAATAAGCTAACCTAAAAAACCCAAAGCCCTAAACCCTAAAACCCTATATATAAAGCCCTTACCCTAAAACCTTGGACCTTAATATCCCCTAAGCCCTAAACCTTAAACCCGAACTTAAAACCCTAAATCCTAAACCTAAAAACCTTGGAAACACTAAACCCTAAACCTTAAGAAACCCTAAATCCTATCAACCCCAAAAAAAGCCCTAAACACAATATCAAACCCCCACAAAATCGTAAGCTCTATACCCCAAATCCTAAAAATCTCTAGACCCTAAACCTAAATAACACAAAAAAAAAAACCCTGAGCCCTAAACCCTAAACCCTAAAAAACCCTAAGAAACACTTAACCCTTACAAACCCTAAAAACCCAAAAACCCCTAAACCTAAAAAATTCTAAGCTCTAAACCATATAAAGCCCTAAATGGTTTATGTTAAACCTAAAAAACACAGAAAAAACCGTAAGCCTTAAACTTTTAAAACCCTAAAAATCATTAGCATAAAAAACCCAAAGACCTAAACTCTAAAAACCTAGGTAAAACCCTTAACCTAAAATCCTAACCCCAAAAAACCCTAAGACCTAAACCCTAAACCCTAACCTAAAACCCTAAATCCTAAACCTAAATCCCAAGAAACCCTAAACACTAAACATTTAAAAAACCTCAAATCCAATAAACCCTAAATTAAATCGTAAAAACTATTTAAAACCCCTACAAAAACTGAAGCTCTAAACTCTAAATCCTAAAACTCCATAAACCCTAAGCCTAAAAAATAGAAAAAAATCCTAAGCCCTAAACCATAAACCTCAAAAAACCCTAAGAAACACTTGACCAATAAAAACCCCAAAAACCTCTAAATCTAAAAATTTCTGAGCTCTAGACTCTATAAAGCCCTAAATCGCATATTCTTAACGCTAAAAATTCAAAAAACAAACCCTAAGCCCTAAACCCTAAACCTATAAAACCCTAAAAACCCTTAACCTAAAAAACCCAAAAGCCTAAACCCTAAAAACCAAGATAACACCGTTAACCTAATACCCTAAACCTAAAAAAACCCTAAGCCCTAAACCCTAACCCTAACCTAAAACCCTAAGAAAACCTAAACCATAAGAAACTCTAAATTCTATAAACCCTAAAAGAAACCCTAAAAAAGATTTAAAACCCTTACAAAACACTATGTTCTAAACCCTAAATCCTAAAAATCCATAAAACCCTAAACCTAAAAAATATATATAAAAAAAGCCAAAGCCTTAAACCCTAAACCCAAAAAAGCCCCTAAGAAACATTTAACCCTTAAAAACCCTAAAAAACACAAAAACCCCTAAACCTACAAAACTCTAAGATCTAAACCATATAAAGCCCTAAATTGTATATGCTAAACCCTAAACCTATAAAACCCTTATAAACCCAAAGTCCTAAACCCTAAAAACCTTGATAAAACCATTAACCTAAAACCCTAAACCTAAAAAAGCCCTAAGCCTTAAACCTTAAACCCTAATCTAAAACCCTAAATTCTAAACCTAAAACCCTAAAAAACATTAAACCTTAAGGAACCATTACAATAAAAGCGCTTATCAAAGACCAAAATTTAGCAATGAGTAAAATATCTAGTCTTTAAAAGTGTACCTATAAGGTCCAGATGTTTTTTGGGCCCTAGTTCTCTTATTTATTTTACTAAAATGTGAAGGAACAGAATATAGTCCCTAATATCATCAATAACTAGTCCCTAATACCCAAAATTGAGTGAGACTAAACCCAAAATAAAATAATAAAATATAATTCCTAAAAAAAAAAAAGAAAAATCAGGAATGGGTACTTTAACTAAAGAAAATATCATCCTTGAAACCTAATTTCATCTCCAAAAATCCTAGACCACTTCTCTATGCAAGTGAAAATCATTGTTCCTCTTCTACCTCCATTTTGTTCATCTATGTTCCGAGTAGGTCGAGCAACAACAAAAGGACACAAACATACAAATAATTCTGGTAGCTTTTCGATTTTCCAATCAATTGGGTTTCTACAATGTGTTTTCTCTCACTTATTTGTATTCTCCAATGTGTGGACTTGACCAAGAGCCCAAGAACTCTCCAAAATTCTATCTCACAAATCTGAAGATTGATTTCAAGTGTCTATGGATGCTCAATGTTTTTTGATGGACCTTTGTTTCTTTATTTCAATGTTTTTAAGGTAAAACTTATCTTTAATTTGAGTATAGTAACTGATTCGTTTACACTCTGTGATTGTTTTCTCCTTTTTGTAGCCTTTGAGTTTTGATTTTCAATATGTTGATATTCTATTTATCTCAAATGTGGAATATAACATTAATGGGTTCGTTTTTATTTGGTTGGGAAACAATTGCAGACTTCTTACAATATTGTATTGGAGAACTACTGAATGGAAACAAACAATATTAAACGAGGTCTATTGAATCCTAAATTTGGGATGCCCTTGTTTTTGTTTACTAGATGTTGTGTTTTTAGAGTAATGGGCAGTGCTTATACTATAAAATTAGACTTCTCAAATAAAAAGTTAGTCAATATAGGTTGTAGAAAAGTTGTAGGAGAGATATTTTGGGCTAGCAAGTTCAAATTTTGTACAATAAAGAGTTTAGAGAATTGAGAAATTTAATGTTCTACCCTACCTTTACAATAGAATTTATTGAGATATGAGTGGTAAAATTTATACTAAAGTTTGTACCTTTTCCTTATAAACTTCTAAGTTTCCTGTTTCAAAAACATTTAAGCTATCCTATTCTAAGAAGGAGTACTGATATTCAACCTTAAAAGTAATTTGAAAGAGGAGATACTATCAGTTTAACTAGGGTCCAATATTTAGATATATACAGTATCTTTGGTTGTAACGATTTCCATTTCTTAGTTCAATTATGGCTTTTTACAAATTTTTTCATTATGTGTCTCTTCTACATCTCTTGCATGGGGTGCAAATCAAACTACCAACACTTGATAAGTCTCTTTTAACTTTCAAGTTTATTGATTTATGGTGTTAAACTTCTCAATTCATAAGTTGATATAAGATACATGTGATTCTCTATACACATTTTTATAAGATAGTGTAAAAAAATAATTCTCTCTATATATTTTGTTATTGTTGTTGTATATGTGTATATGTATATTTTGATAAAAGATTGTGTCAAAAAATACATTTGATCTTCACTTTGATGGCTACGGTTAATAAAACCCACTAGTATCAACCAATTTCTTGTTATTTCAATAAATCGGGATAAATATAGCATGATCAGATTTAGAAACAAAGCTTTTTTTCCTTTTGGATGCTACTATTGAATATAAATTCTTGAGGCAAAGGAGTTCCCCTATCATCATAGTCTTTGTGCCACCTATTTCTTTTTCAATTTTGTGGATATATAATGGGTCAGATGGGTAATGTCGTTGTAAGTTCAGGTCATATTCCATTTAATAGTACTATGAGTTTGGTTAGTTGGGGACTTAATAGTTTATCATGTTGTTAAGCTATGAACTGCTTTGGAGCGAGAGGGTAATTCAAATCTCTTTCACTTCATAATAATCCATTATGTTTATTTCAATGAATTGTTGTGCTTCAATTGAAAGAATTGTCCAACTCCATTACATTGTATTCTACTCATTGAAATTGATATTGATTTTGCTTAGAACAACATAACAAGATGGAACTAAAGAACATATATATATGATACCAACTAGTTAAGTCTTAGTTATTGTTTAAATATACATTAGCTCTCGCACTAGTCAATAATTTTTGGCCAGTGAAAGACTTGTACGTAAATGTTGTAGAGATAAGTGTGAGATCAAGGAACTCTATTTTTAAAAACCTTGAATTACCCCACTAATTTTCCTTTCAGGTGCACCATGGGGGTTCTAGAACAATTGTTATTGGTCTAAAAATTGTGATAGAGTTTCAAATGTTGTATGTTCATTACCTTGCTAATATCTATTGGTTTTACTTGTAACTTATCAGCTTTATTTGGTGATAGTGCCCATAAACTATTGTCCCTATCTTTGGTGACCAATCATCTTTGGGTGAAAAGGTGCATGCCAAAGGTGTAGGCCCTCTACCCATACCAACTGACCAAATTTCACCTGATAAGTTGGTCGATGGAATCAAATTCATGCATTATTTTGATGTATTTACTAAAATATTTAACAATTTGGTTAAGTTATGATCTAAAGCATTTTACTAGTCCTTATAAAGTCTAAGGTTATTTTAGAGGTAATTAAGTAAATGAAAGTATACTTTCTTAATACATTTAAATTTTAGATGAGATGGTCACACTTAAACATGGCAGCAAAACATGTAGAAAACTTGGGTTTTAGTCTTGCAGCAACCTATATTAAAAAGGTTTTCCATGTGCTTGGCTTATTAAAAAGAGCAAGTCCAAATGTAAGAACTTAAAAGGGTTTAACAACTTAAGCTATCAGATAAGATGGTGAATCACCTTAGACATTTGGGAAGACTATCATGTGCTATCTCGTTTCAAAACTTATCCTTATATCTTATTGGTGGACTATTTCAGACGTTTAAACCAATGAGCAAAGTTCGTCACCATTCTGATATGAACTATTGAGATGGGTACACACTTCACACAAATAAGTTCTCATAAAGACTATGATTATTGTGTTATTGTTTGTTGATGCTAAGTTGTTGCTTCCATAGATGTTTTGGCTCATGATATCTCTTTCCTTTCATGTTCTCCCTCTATGAATAATTGAATATCACCTTTCTGATTATATTACAGAAATAAAATGTGTATAGCTTCTATGAGGATTTAAACTAGCTTCATTTATTATTCAAATTAATTTCATTAGATCGTTTTCCCTTTTTCTCATATATGAAGTGTTTGAGACTTTATCTATATTGTGTGAATTTGATTAATTTTATCTCATCAAAATCCAATGAATTTTGTACTAGAGAAGACAAGCAAACACTTGAACCAGAACATATTTTTGAGGATTTTAGGTGCTTGACCTGACCTTGTAAGTCTACTTTTATGTGTATCTACTGCACATTAATTTTGTTTTTCAATTCCTTGAGACAGTACTTTATTTCTCTATTTACTTATACCCAAAAAGTGATATCAAGTTTTATCGATGACCATGCAAATATTCTTCATGATTTTAACTGGTCTATGTAAATTATGGTTGCTTTCTAATTGTCAAGGAACATATGCACCAAAGAAAGCAATGAAACCAATTTTAAACAGTGATGTATAATAGTAAAATAATTATTTTCATCACTGACCATTCAAAATATTCCTTATTTTTTTGCTCTTTTTTGACTTTCGTGATTACTTTAATATTTTCAAATAAATGTTTCTTAAGGAACATCTATATTGAAGTTCTTAGGTTAACCATGGGCATTCATGAAGAATGATTGGAGGTTTCCCTAGATTGTGTAATGCTCTTGTTTTAAACTCTTATTTTTGTAATTTACTAGATACCTAGCTTTCTTGCAATTTGTATTTGAAGAATGTAGTTGGACTATATATGAAGATGAAATGCTTTAATTTGAAGGGGAAGAAAGATACAATAACCCAATTTTTCTCATCAACATATTATCTTTTAAATACTATTTGATCTATATATTTCTGTAAATAGATTTTATTTTATTTTTTTTACAAGATTTGAAGAGTTTTGGTTATAAGTCATGATGAGAGTTTTGAAGACTTCATACAAGTTGTGAAATTGGTTATCATTTGTTTGAGAAGTTAGGAAAATTTAGATTATTATTTTCCTAAAAAGTTATGGAAACAATAGCGTGCATGTGCATTGTGGTTATATTTCTACAAGTGTGATGTTATTACATATGTTCTAATAATATACCAATTTTAGATTTGTAAGTGCTTATTTGTATAATTAAAGCTTGAATCTATTGACATTTTTTTTTATCATGTGTATATGATTGTTTTAATTAATTATGGTATAAACTCAAAAGACATATGACTTGAGAAGAATCTTTAAGGACCAGCATTTTGGTCTTAAAAGACTTTTCTATGACCAGTAAAAATAAAGTAGTAAAATATTGTAGGACCAGTCGATCCATTCTTAGGACCAGATTTATAGTCCATAAAATGGTTTTAGGCACCAATATGTTTCTCATCGCGTATACCCTATAAGGACCGATGAATGGAACTCTTCGCTATTGATCTCTAGCGACAACGCCTATATGGACAGGCAACAACCATATATTTATGGTCGCTATTGACTTCTATGGACTAGAATTACACTTTTAAGGACTAGTTTTCCCTTCGCTAATAGCCATTTTTCTTGTAGAAAACCCTAAATCCTCAAAACCTGAAATAAACCCTAAAACAATTTTAAACCCCTACAAAACTCTAAGCTCTAAACTCTAAATCCTAAAAATACATATACCCTAAACCTAAGAAATAGAAAAAATTCTAAGCCCTAAACCCTAAGAAACACTTAACCCTTAAAAACCCTAAAAATCCCAAAAACCCTAAGCTTAAAAAACTCTAAGTTCTAAACCATATAAAGCCCTAAAATCGTATATGCCAAACCCAAAAAAACACAAAAAAACAAAAGCTAAACCCCAAACCTATTAAAACCTTAACATAAAAAAACCAAAGCCCTAATCCATTAAAACCTAGATAAAACTCTTAACTTAAAACCCTAAACCTTAAAAATCCCTAAGCCCTAAACCCTAAATCCTAACTTAAAACCCAAAATCCTAAACCAAAAACCCTAAGAAACCCTAAACCTTAAGAAACCTTATATCCTATAAACCCTAAAATAAACCCTAAAAACCATTTAAAACCCCTACAAAACCCTAAGCTCTAAACCCTAAATCCTTAAAATCCGTAAATCCATAACCAAAAAACACAAAAAAATTCCTAAACCTTAAACCCTAAGAAACACTTGACCTTTGAAAGCCTAAAAAACCCAAAACCCCTAAAACTAAAAAAAATTAAGCTCTAAACCCTATAAAGACCTAAATCGTATATGCTAAACCCTAATTAACACAAAATACCCTAAGCCCTAAACCCTAAACCTATTAAACCTTCAAAAAGAATAACCAAAAAAACCCAAAGCCTAAAGCCCTAAACCCTAAAAACCTACACAAAACTCTTAACCTAAAACCCTAAACCTAAGAAAATCGTAGGCCCTAAGCCCTAAAGCCTAACCTAAAACCCTAAATCCTAAACCCAAAACCCTAAGAAACCCTAAACCTTAAGACACCCTTAAACATATAAATCCTAAAATAAACCATAAAAACCATTTTAAACCTATACAAAACCCTAAGCTTTAAACCCTAAATCCTAAAAATCCATAAACCCTAAACCTAAAAACACAAAAAGCTCTAAACCCTAAAAAACCCTAAGAAACACTTAACCTTTAAAAACCCTAAAAACACAAAAACCTCTAAGCTCTAAGCATTAAATCCACTCCTAAAACCCTAAATACTTAACCTATAACCCTAAGAAACCCTAAACTTTAAGAAACCCTCAATCCTATAAACTCTAAAATAAAACCTAAAACCATTTTAAAACCCTAAGATCTAAACCCTAATCCTCAAAATCCTGAAACCCTAAACCTAAAAAACACAAGAAAACCCTATGCCCTAAACCCTGAAGAGAACCTTAAGAAACATTTAACTCTTACAAACCCTAAAAAACCCAAAAACCCCTAAATCTAAAAAACTCAAAGCTCTAAACCCTATAAAGCCCTAAATCGTATATGCTAAACCCTAAAAACACAACAAAACCCTAAGCCCGAAACCTATAAAACCCTAAAAAACCTTAACCCAAAAAACCCAAAGCCCTAAACACTAAAATCTTAATAAAACCCTTAACCTAAAATCGTAAATGTAAAGAAACCCTAAACCCTAATCTAAAACCCTAAATCCTAAACCTAAAACCTTAAGAAACCTTAAACATAAAGAACCCCTAAATCCTATAAACCATAAAATAAACCCTAAAAACCATTTAGAACCCCTACAGAACCCTAAGCTCTAAACTCTAAATCCTAAAAATTCATAAACCAAAGAACTAAAAACCACAAAAAAAAAAAAAAAAAAAAAAAAAAAAAAAAAAAACTAAGCCCTAAGTCCTAAACCCTAAACCATAAAACATCCTAAGAAACACTTGACCCTTAAAAACCCTAAAAAAACCTCAAAAACCTTAAACAAAAAAAACTCTAAGCTTTAAACCCTATAATGCCCTAAATCGTATATACTAAACCAAAAAAAAAAAAAAAAAAAAAAAAAAAAAAAAAAAAAAAAAACCCTATGCCCTAAACCCTAAACCTATAAAATCCTAAAAATATTAACCAAAAAAACCCTAAATCCTAAACCCTAAAAATCTAGATAAAACCCTTAACCTAAAAACACTATAAGACCTAAATACTAAATTCTAACCTAAAACTTTAAATCCAAAACATAAAACCCAAAGAAACCCTAAACCTTAGGAAACCATAAATTGTATAAACCCGAAAATAAACCTCTAAAAACCATTTAAAACCCCTACAAAACCTTAAGCTCTAAACCCTAAATCCTAAAATTCCGTAAACCGTAAACCTAAAAAACACAAAAAAAAAACCTTAGTCTTACACCCTAAACCCGAAAAACCCAAAGAAACACTTAACCCTTCAAAGCCCTAAAAACCCATAAACCTAAAAAAATCTAAGCTCTAAACCCTAAAAAGTCCTATATCGTGTATGCTAAACCCTAAAAACCATGAAAAGTCCCTAAGCTCCAAACCTATAAAACCCTAAAACACCCAAAGCCCTAAACCCTAAAAACCAAGATAAAACCCTTAACTTGACACACTAAACCTTAAAACACCCTAAGCCTTAAACCATAAACCATGTCCTAAAACCCTAAATCCTTCTCACGATCCAGGGGTACCCCCTAGACATAGCATGGTGTACTTGACCCCGAAAGGGTCTCATACAAGACCTTAGCATATCATAACATAAGATAATTGAAAAGTACAGGAAATTTTTAAATATTTATCCATACAATCAAAAAAAAATTCATAAAGTAAGCAAAACTCTTTTACTACACATTTGTCTCAAACCATCTATTAGAACTCTTGAATAAAACTCTTGGGACGCAGCCCATATAAAAGTCTGCAACATAAAGAAATGACATAAGAGAACTAATAGGTTTGTCCTCGAAGCTATAAGGACTCACCAAATCTTCAAATCTTCTTGCTTCTTAGAAACCTAGCCTCCAAAGGAACTCAATCTCCAAACCCCTAGATTTGACTAGAATGTAGGCAAAGCATGCGTTTGTACAAAATATACCAAGTATGAAAGCTAGCACAACATCATAAGAGCTTCTCAAAATGGTTATTCAACATAAGACATAAGCATAAGAGATAATAACATAGTCATAGCATAATCTCCACATAAGCATCATATAATCATAAGTCAACATAAGACATAGTTAATGAGCATAGGAGAGAAATCATGTTCATGGCATAGTCTTTACTTAGACCTTTCATATCATAAGAGAACTACTTCACAAGCCACCTCAAAGCATACTTGTGCAATACATGGATAGCACAAGTTAAATACCCCTTTTTGTTCATTCTTTGGCATAGTCCACATTCATAGTCAAGACTTAGGTTTTCATATCATGAGAGTACTAAACTCCTATGTAACCTCAAGGCACACTTGTGCAATGCATGAATGGCATCCCATAATACCACTCATGCTAAGCATATTATTGAAGTCACTCTATTCATGATTACTACTCATAGGTGTCATTCTTGACCTACTATATATATATATAGACAAGGATCTATCATCTTAATTCAATCATATCATGGAAGGAAACTATAGCAACAACCCATGCTAAGCATACGTTACATAAGAGAACACTTCATAAGTAGCTTCAAGTCAGACATGTGCCATGTATAAATATCATCCCATAATACCATTCACACTAAGTACTTACTTAAGCTAGCTTACACAATGCTTGCTATTTATCACTCTAGACTATCAAAGAATGGAACCCTACTAGGCTAGACTTAGCTACCATGCAAAACACACTATCATGCAAACCAAGCTATACAAGGAAGAATACAAGTATTCCAACCAAGCTATCATGCATACATTCAATATAATGCCTGCTACCTATAGGGGAGTATGAACCCTTAACCCTGAGTCACCCTTAGGAGAGTATGAATCCTCAACTATAAGCTACCCTTAGGAGAGTATGGTGTCTCAATCCTAAGCTACAATGAAATGGTCTTGGTCTAATCTAGTCATGCTACCATGAAGGCATTCTAACAATGCTAGTTTAAGCTATCCTTAGGAGAGTATGAATCCTCAATCCTAGGCTAGCATGCCTACTCTAATGTAATCTACCATGAAAATCACCCTACCAATACTTATTCAAGCTAACCTTAGGAGAGTATGGTTCCTCCATCCCAAGCTACCATGAGGCCTTCTAGCCCATGCTACTCAAGTCAAACTATACATGAAGGGATCATATGTCACAACTTCAAGCTATTATATTCTAACATGCTTTGATTCATTTTAGGTGATTAACATTTCAATCTAGAACCATTCTATGTGAGAAGACCTTTCACATTCTATATACAAGCATTCATATACTCCTAGGTAGGTCATGTGGATAAAAGCCTTCCACCACGACTCTATATGTTTGTATACCAATTCATGCTAGCTATCTTATCATATTAGACTAACTCTATAAGCCCTAGTTATCATCATCTTTGATTTCAAGCCCTACTCTCAAGATTTACTCTACAATCATCATAATTGATTAGATCACAAGATATAATAATCACAAGCCTTAGTCATAGGCAATTCTATTCATAATTCATCATAAAGTCCCAAATTCAATCTCTACAATTCTTGATCTAACATACATTCATAAATCTAGTTCAATTCATGATTTCATATTCTTATTCTTGAACAATTTCCATACATGATAACATTCTGGAAGATCTATCGGGAATAATCAATTTCCCTTCACAAGGCATAAACCCACATACTTTGATTTCTAGGGTTAACCATGGAATTCACATAAATTCATCATAATGTCATGAATCAACACTAAAGTAATCATAAATAAGTATTACCCAACCAATTGGAATCATACCCAACTGAACCCACACATTGGAAGAAACCCTATCATAAATTGGGGTTCTTCTTCACAAATTTAGGGAATTCTAGAGGACTCTATGGGTGGAATAACCCATAGATGAATAAGCTAAAAATACCTTTAATCAAATCCCTAATTAAATATTTCAATAATGAAGGTTGTTCTTGGTCCAAGCTTCAAGCTCTATCTTATCCTTGAAGTCTTGGGTTTTCTAGAGAGAGAAATATTTGAGAGGAGAGTGATTTGGGTTTTGATTCTAAGTGAGTTAGTTGGGGAGTTTAATGACTAAAAATAGTCTATCTAGGTGTACAAAGTCCATATAAAATGACCCCCATTCAAAAATAATTAAAAAGGAAATTCCTATTTTAACCTTCATTTGGAAGCCATGGTGCCGGACACCATGACAGGGCTCACGAGCCATGGTGAAGACCACGACCGTGGTCTTGCCTGTCTTTCCTTAGGGAGTGGCTTGGACTTGAGGTCTTGGCCTCAAAAGTCTAAGGGAATACCACGAGACCTCCCACAATCCATGGTCAAGACCATGAGTTGTGGTGATGGTCATGGACCCTAGGCAGTAGCTAGGTCTAAGGGCCTTGCCTCCCACCATTCTAAGGGGACTTCATAAGCCCTATCATAGACCGTGGTCAAGACCACTGGTCATGAAGGTGGTTGTGGTCTTGAGGTAGTGTTTGGCCAAGGTTGAGCAGCCTTGGCCTTTGGCTTACGCTTTGCCCCCTTGCCTTGGCACTTGCCCTTGCTACCCTCAACCAAGCCCTAGGTTGTCTTCTAAACTATGGCATATAACATGTGTCTTGACATTTAACCACTAAACCCATTGTTCTAAGCACGAGAAATCTTGGCTATGATTCTAAACCACATACATCAACCTCTAGAACCCTAGCTTAAGGCTCTAGTTTGGTCTACTAGTTTCTAGGGCATCACATTATCTTCCCCTTGGGAACATTCATCCCCGAATGACGGTTCTAAACACTTCTTAAGGAAATGACTCTAGACTATCAGCCCATCATGCATGCAATACATCTAACTGCACATAACCAATGAGGAAAACTTCAACTCCAAGCTAAGCATACTCAATGGAACACAAGGGAGTAGGAACTACATCTAACAACCCAAAATGCATGAAATTCTATATCTATTCATTTTAAAAGAGGAACTACATCTCCTAGCTAAAATATGCTCAACACACTCATGGAGCAAAATGCAATTTGTTCACAAAAGTCATTTATTCAAGGAGGAATCTTTCAACTCCAACTAAGGCATGCTCATCTAATAATCTCATGAAGCCTATACGCAACTTGACTCCAATTCACCACAACAATAGGCAACAAAATTCATATAATTCATTTCTAGCAAGACTAAGCATTTTTATGAACATGCATACAAGAAAATCATGGCAACACATAATCACACAATAACCTTATTAGATAGGCACACTATCTACCCCTTGGGAGTAAGCATACACAAGCTCTTCAAAACATCATTCATACAAGGGACAATTTCAAAGTCGAACATAACAAGTCATAAAAGACAAGAAATCTAGTAATTTACTAAAGCATAAAACATATACCAAAAGGGACATGAGGAGATCACTCTTGATCTTCTATAGATTGGAGAGCATAAAATCTATTCTTCTTTTGAGGCTCCACATCCCCACTACTAGAGGAAACTAGCTTACCTTCTCTTCTTGTAACTTTAGCCTTTGGATAATATTTCATCATGTGGCCACTCTCACCACAACTAAAGCAATCTTCTCTACCGACCAAACATCTATGCCTCTTACCACACCTAGAACAAGTGGGCCATAGGGACTCATTACTTTTCCCTTATGGCCCAGGGGTATACACCCTCTCATCATTATGCTTAGGAGTATTATAAAAGCCATGTTTCGAACACTATTGTCGATTTCTAGAACGACTATGTCCATCAGACCCATCATGAAAGGACTTATCACCATCCATCCTAGACCTCTTTTTCTCTCTAGATCTTGCCTCATCAAGCTTATCTTCCTCTATTTGTTGAGCATATACCATGAGACGTGAGATATCCATATCATTATGGAGCATTGTCATACAACATGCTTTTGCTACCACCTTGGACACACCTGTCAAATACCTTCACATCATATCCCTTGGACATGCTACCATAGATAGGGCATACTTAGACAATACAATAAACTTTAGGGAATTCTCTTGAACACTCATATTACCTTGCTTAAGTTTGATGAATTCCTCCATCTTGGCCTCCCTCCACTCCTGAGGAAAGAACCTATTTAGAAATGCCTACTTAAACATCTCTCAATCTATGGGACCCGCTTCAACCAGCCTACTATATTTCCATTGTTCATACCAAATTTGAGCAACATCCTTCAATTTATAAGCGTCTTGTTCCACCTTTTCTACCATACTCACTCCCATGATAGCAAGTGTCTTATAAAATTCCTCTATCAGCCCATTTGGATCCTCTTCCTTCTTGGAGCCACTAAACTCAGAAGGGTTCATCCTCAAAAACTCTCTTACCTTAAAAGCACACACCCCCCTTATTGGGTTTGCCAGAGCCACAACATCTCTATTGGCTTGCGCTGTCAAGGCTTAAGCCAATGATTGCATAGGTGCCCTAAACTCCAAAAAAGAGTGACATTCTCAATTGGATGGTCATTAGGAGCTTGAAAAGGATCTTGGTGCGGAACTTGGAGAGGAACCTCTTGCTCCACATTGTCTTCCTCTTCTCTCCTAGCATTTGCCCTTGTATTAGCCATACCCTGAAAAACAATAGGCACAGATTAGAAGAAGGGAATACTAAATTCAAACTTTATGGCACGACTAAAAGAATGAAGAAGTGAAATTTCCTAAGCATCCAATATCCTCCTATTCATAAATGTGGTGTGCTTCACATTTATGAACAAGAATCTACTAGACATGGTTTGAGACAATCCTAGAACCATTTTAAACCTTGAGCTCTAATTATAAAGTTTTTCATGACCCAGGGGTACCTCCTAGATGTAACATGGCGTACTTGACCCCGAAGGGGTCTCACACAAACCCTTAGCATATCATAACATAAGATAATAGAAAAGTATGAGAAATTTTTAAATATTTATCCATACAATCATAAACATTTTCATAAAGCAATTAGAAGTCTTTCTCTACACATTTGTCTTAAACCATCTATTAAAACTCTTGAATAAAACTCTTGGGACACATCCCATATAAAATTCTGAAAAATAAAGAAATGACATAAGAGAACTAATGGGTTTGTCCTCAAAGCTATGAGGACTCACCAAATCTTCAAATCTTCTTGCTCCTTAGAAACCTAGCCTCCAAAGGAACTCAATCTCCGAACCCTACATTTGATTAGAATGTAGGCAAAATATGCATTAGTACAAAATGTTCCAAATATGAAAGCTAGCACAACATCATAAAAGCTTATCAAAATGGTTAGTCAACATAAGGCATAAGCATAAGATATACTAACAAAGTCATAGCATAATCTCCACATAAGCATCATATAATCATAAGTCAACATAAGACATAGTTAATGAGCATAGGAGATAAATCATGTTCATGGCATAGTTTTTACTTAGACCTTCACACAAACATTCTTCAACCTTATTTTGTCATATCATATGTGAACTACTTCACAAGCCACCTCAAAGCATACTTATGCAATACATGAATAGCATCCCATAATACCATCCAAGTTAAGTACCCTTTTTTGGACATTCTTGGGCATAGTCCACATTCATAGTCAAAACTTAGGTTTTCATATCATTAGAGTAATATATTCCTAAGTAACCTCTAGTCACCCTTGTGCAATGCATGAATGGAATTCGATAATACTAGTCACATTAAGCATATCTTTGAAGTTACTCTATTCATGCTTACTACTCATAAGTGTCATTCTCTACCTACTATATATAGTCAAGGAACTACCATCTTTAGTCATCAGGTTTGTGTTGTGTTTTTAGGTCTTAGCATATACGATTTAGGGCTTTATAGGGTTTAGAGCTTATTGTTTTTTAGATTCAGGTATTTTTGGGTTTTTTAGAGGTTTTTAGCATTTTTAAGAGTTAGGTGTTTCTTAGGGTTTTTGTAGGGTTTAGGGTTTATGGCTTAGGGTTTTCTTGTGCTTTTTAGGGTTTAGGGTTTATGGATTTTTAGGGTTTACGGATTTTTAGGCTTTAGGGTTCAAAGCTTAGGGGTTTTAAATGGTTTTTAGGGTTTATTATAGGGTTTAGAGGATTTAGGGTTTTTTAAGGTTTTAGATTTAGGATTTAGGGTTTTAGGTTAGGGTTTAGGGTTTAGAGCTTAGAGTTTTTATCTTTAGGTGTTTTTGGGTTTTTAGGGTTTTTAAGTGTTAAGTGTTTCTTAGGGTTTTTTAAGGTTTAGAGCTTAGGGGTGTTTTTGTATCTTTTAGTTTAGGGTTTATAATTTATTAGGATTTAGGGTTTACAGCTTTGTGTTTTGTAGGGTTTATTTTAGTGTTTTTAGGATTTGGGGCTTTTTCAGGTTTAGGATTTCGTGTGTTAGGTTAGGCTTTAGGGCATAGGGCTTAGGGCTTAGGATTTTTTTCATGTCTTTTAGGTTTAGACTTTACGGATTTTTAGGATTTAGGATTTAGAGCTTAGGGTTTAGTAGGGGTTTTAAATGGGTTTTAGGATTTATAGGATTTAGGGTTTCTTAAGGTTTAAGGTTTAGGGTTTCTTAGGGTTTTAGGTTTAGGATTTAGGGTTTGAGATTACGGCTTAGGGTTTTTTTAGGTTTAGGGTTAAGGGTTTTACCTAGGTTTTTAGTGTTTAGGGCTTTGGGTTTTTTAGTGTTTTATAGGTTTAGGGTTTAGGGCTTAAGGTTTTATTTGTGCTTTTTAGGGTTTAGCATATACGATTTAGGGCTTAGAGTTTTTTTAGGTTTAGGAGTTCTTGGGTTTTTTAGGGTTTTTTAGAGTTACGTGTTTCTTTGGGTTTTTTAGGGTTTAGGGTTTAGGGATAATTTGGTGTTTTTTAGGTTTATGGTTTACGGTTTTTAGGATTTAGGGTATATAGCTTAGGGTTTTGTAGGGGTTTAAAAATTTTTTAGGGTTCATTTTAGGGTTTATAGGATTTTGGGCTTCTTAAGGTTTACTGTTTGGGATTTCTTAGCGTTTTAGGTTTAGGATTTAGGGTTTTTGGTTAGGGTTTAAGATTTATGGGTTAGATTTATTTAAGGTCTAGGGTTTTAGGGTACGGGTTATATCTAGGATTTTAGTGCTTAGAGCATTGGGTTTTTTAGGTTTAGGGTTTTTAGGGTTTAGTTCTTAGGGTTTCTTTTTATATTTTTTAGGGTTTAGCATATACGATTTAGGGCTTAATAGGATTAAGAGCTTAGAATTTTTTTTAGGTTTAGGGGTTTTTGGATTTTTAGAGTTTTAAAGGAATAAGTGTTTCATAGGGTTTTTTAGGGTTTCAAGTTTAGGGCTTAGGGTTTTTTTTGTTGTTTAGGTTTATGCTTTACGGATTTTTAGGATTTAAGGTTCGGAGCTTAGGGTTTTGTAGGTGTTTTAAATGGGTTTTAGGGTTTATATTTATGGTTTCTTAAGGTTTAGGGTTTAGGGTTTCTTAGGGCTTTATGTTTAGGATTTAGGGTTTAAGGTTAGGGTATAGGGTTTAGGGTTTAGGGCTTAGGGTTTTTTAGATTTAGGGATTTAGGTTAAGGATTTTATCTAGGCTTTTAGGGTTTTTTAAGTTAAGGTTTTCAGGGTTTTATAGGTTTTCGGTTTAGGGCTTATGATTTTTTTTGTGTTTTTTTTCGGATTTAGCATATACAATCTAGAGCTTTATAGGGTTTAGAGATTATAATACTTTAGGTTTTTAGGATTTTTATGGTTTTTAAGGGTTAAGTGTTTCTTAGGATGTTTTATGGTTTGGGGTTTAGGGCTTAAGGTTTTTATGTGTTTTTCTAGGTTTAGGGTTACAGATTTTTTACGATTTAAGGTTTACAAGTTAGGGCTTTTTAGGGGTTTTAGATTTAGGATTTAGGGTTTTAGGTTGGGTTTTAGGCTTTAGGGCTTAGGGTTTATTTAGGTTTAGGGATTTAGTTTAAGGGTTTTTGGTTAGGGTTTTTAGGGCTTTCTGAGTTATGGTTTTTCAGGGTTTTATAGGTTTAGGGTTTAAGGATTGTGGTTTTTTTAGAATTTAGCATATACGGTTAAGGACTTTATAAAGTTTAGAGCTTAGAATATTTTAGGTTTAGGGGTTTGTATTTTTAAGGGCTATGTTTTCTTACATTTTTTTAGGGTTTAGAGTTTAGGACTTAGGGTTTTTTGTGTGTTTTTAGGCTTTGGGTTGCGGATTTTTAAGATTTAGGGTACAGAGCTTAGGGTTTTGTAGGGATTTTAAATGGGTTTTAGGCTTTAATTTAGGGTTTGTAGGATTAGGGTTTTTAAGGTTTAGGGTTTAGGGTTTGTTAGGGTTTTAGGTTTAGGATTTAGGGTATTAGGTTAGGGTCAAGGGTTTATGGCTTAGGTTTTTTTCTTTTAGTTTAGGTTTTATGTTAAGGATTTTATCTAGGTTTTTAGGATTTAGGGCTTGGGGTTTTTTTAGGTTAAGGTTTTGTTTTGGGTTTTATAGGTTTAGTGTTTAGGGCTTAGGGTTTTTTTTATGCAATTTTTAGGCTTTAGCATATATGGTTTAGGTTTTATAGGGTTTAGAGCTTAGGGTGTTTTTAGGTTTAGGGGTTTTTGGTTTTTCTTTTTTTGTGATTTTTAAGGGTAAAGTACTTCTTAGGGTTTTTTTAATGTTCAGGGCTTAGGGTCTTTTGTGTTTTTTAGGTTTAAGGTTTACGAATTTTTAGGATTTAGGGTTGAGAGGTAAGGGATTTGTTGGGGTTTAAATAGTTTTTAGGGCTTATTTATGGCTTTATTGTATTTAGGGTTTCTTAAGGTTTAGGGTTTTAGGTTTAGGATTTAGGGTTATAGGTTAGGGTTTAAGGTTTAGGGCTTAGGGTTTTAGGTTAGGGTTTAGGGCTTAGGGGTTTTTTTGGTTTAGGGTTTTAGGTTATGGGTTTTATCGAAGTTCTTAGGGTTTAGGGCTTTGGGCTTATTAGGTTAAGGTTTTTTACGTATTTTATAAGTTTAGGGTTTAGGGCTTAGGGTTTTTTTTTGTTTTTTTAGGTTTAGCATACATGATATAGGGCTTTATAGGATTTAGAGCTTAGAGTTTTTTAGGTTTAGGGTTTTTTGTGTTTTTTAGGGTTATGTATTTCTTAGGGTTTGGGTTTAGGACTTAGGGCTTTTTGAGGTTCAGGGTTTTGGGTTAAGGGTTTTATTTAGGTTTTAAGTGTTTAGGGCGTTGAGTTTTTTAGGTTAAGGTTTTAATAGGTGTAGGGTTTTGTGCATGGGGTATGTTTTTGTTTTTTTAGGGTTTAGCATATACGATTTGGGGTTTTATAGGTTCTAGAGCTTAAGTGTTTTTTAGGTTTAGGGGTTTTCGGGTTTTTTTCCCGGTTTTTTAGGGCTAAGTATTTCTTACAGTTTTTTAGTTTTAGGGTTTAGGGCATTGGGTTTTTTGTGTTTTTTAGGTTTAGGGTTTAAGGATTTTTAGGATTTAGGGTTTAGAGCTTAGGGTTTTCTAGGGGTTTTAAATTGTTTTAGGGTTTGTAGGATTTAGGGTTTCTTAAGGTTTAGGGTTTCTTTGGGTTTCTTAGTGTTTTAGGTTAGGGTTTAGGGTTTATGGTGTAGAGTTTTTTTTAGTTTAGGGTTTGTGGCGTAGAATTTTTTTCAGTTTAGGGTTTTTGGTTATGGGCTTTATCTATGTTTTTTAGGTTTAGGGCTTTGGGTTTTTTAGATTAGGATTTTATAGGTTTAGAGTTTTGGGCTAATGGTCTTTTTTTGCGTTTTTTTAGGCTTTAGCATATACATTTTAGGCTTTATATGGTTTAGAGCTTAGAGTTTTTTAGGTTTAGGGGTTTTTTTTATGATTTTTAAGGGTTAAGTGTTTCTGAGGGTTTTTTAAGGTTTAGGGCTTAGGATTTTTTGTGTTTTTGAGGTTTAAGGTTTAGAGCTTAGGGTTTTGTTAGTGTTTATATGATTTTTAGGGTTTATTTTAGGGTTAATTGTATTAGGGTCTCTTAAGGTTTAGGGTTTAAGGTTTCTTAGGATTTTAGGTTTAGTATTTAGGGTTTTAGGTTAGTGTTAAAGGTTTAGGTCTTAGGGTTTTTGATTAAGGTTTTCATCTACATTTTTAGGGTTTAGGGCATTTGGTGTTTAGGGTTAAGGTTTTTTTAGGATTTTATAGGTTTAGGGCTTCGGGATTTGTTTTGTGTTTTTTAAGCATTATCATATAAGATTTAGGGCTTTATAGGGGTTAGAGCATAAAGTTTTTTAGTTGTAGGGATTTTTGGGATTTTTAGGGGTTTTAAGGCTTAAGTGTTTCTTATGGTTTTTTATGGTTTAAGGTTTAGGGTTTAGGGCTTAGGGTTTTTTTGTTATTTTAACATTTAGGTTTTACAGATTTTTAGGATTTAGAGTTTAGATAGGGTTTTGTAGGTATTTTAAATGGGTTTTAGGGTTTATATTATGGTTTATAGGATTTAGGGTTTCTTCAGGAATAGGGTTTTAGGTTTAGGATATTGGGTTTTAAGTTAGGGTTTAGGGTTTAGGGCTTAAGTTTTTTTAGGTTTAGGGTTTTAGGTTAAATGTTTTTATGTAGGGCTTTGGGTTTTTTAGGTTAGGGTTTTATAGGGTTTAATAGGTTTAGGGTTTAAGGCTTAGGGCTTAGGTTTTTTTTTGAGTTTTTTAAGGTTTAGGATATATGATTTAGGGCTTTATAGGGTTTAGAGTTTAGGTTTTTTTAGGTTTAGGGGTTTATAGGATTTTTAAGGGTAGTGTTTCTTAGGGTTTGGGGCCTAGGTTTATTTTTGTGTTTTTTAGGTTTAGGGTTTACTGATTTTTAGGATTTAGGGTTTAAAATTTAGGGCTTTTTGGGGTTTTAAATTAGTTTTAGTTTTTATTTTTGGGTTTATAGGATTTAGGGTTTCCTAAGGTTTAGGGTTTTTTACGATTTTAGGTTTAGGATTTAGGGTCTAGGGATTAGGGCTTTTTATGTTTAGTTTTTTTAATAGGTTTTTATGGTTTAGGCTATGGGTTTTTTAGATTAAGGTTTTTTTTATAGATTTAGGGTATAGTGCTTAGGTTTTTTTTTTTTTGTTTTAGGGTTTAGCATATACGATTTTGGACTCTATACAATTTAGAGCTTAGAATATTTTAGGTTTAGGGGTTTATGTGTTTTTTAGGGTTTTCAAGGGTTAAGTGTTTCTTAGGGATTAGGGTTTAAGGCTTAGGGTTTTTTTTGTGTTTTTTCGATTTAGGGTTTATAGATTTTTAGAACTCAGGGTTTAGAGCTTAGCGTTTTATAGGGTTTCAAATGGTTTTTAGGGTTTATTTTAGGATTTAGGGTTTCTTAAGGTTAAGGGTTTTATGTAGGTTTTTAGGATTTAGGGATTTGGGCTTTCGGGTTAAGGTTTTTTGAATTTTATAGGTTTAGAGTTTAGTGCTTAAAGTTTTTTTTTTAGTACTTTTAGGATTTAGCATATACCGTTTACGCTTTATAGGGTTTAGAGTTTAGTGTGTTTTAGGTTTAGGGGTTTCTTAGGTTTTTAATGATTAAGTGTTTCTTATGGTTTTTGAAGGTTTAGGACTTACGTTTTTTTTTTTTTTTTTTTGTATATTTAGATTTAAGGTTTATAGATTTTTCGGATTTTAGGTTTAGAGCTTAGGGTTTTTTTGGGGTTTAAATGGTTTTTAGGGTTTATTTTAGGGTTTATTGTCTTTAGGGTTTATGGTTTCTTAGGGTTTTAGATTTAGGATTTTGGGTTTAAGGTTAGTGTTTAGGGTTTAGGGCTTAGGGTTATGGATTGTATCTACGTTTTTAGGGTTTAGGGGTTGTGTTTTTTGGGTTATGGTTTTTTAGGATTTTATAGGTTTAGTATTTAGGGCTTAGGGATTTGTTTTTGTGTTTTTTAGGGTTTAGCATATACAATTTAGGTCTTTATAGGGTTTAGAGTTTAGAGTTTTTCAGGCTTAGGGTTTTTTAGGGTTTTTAAGGGTTAAGTATTTCTTAGGGTTTAGGGCTTGAGGTTTTTTTTTGTGACTTTTAGGTTTAGGGTTTACAAATTTTTAGGATTTAGGGTTTAGAGCTTAGAGTTTTGTAGGAGTTTTAAGTGGTTTTTAGGCTTTATTTTAGGCTTTATAGGATCTAGGGTTTCTTAGGGATTTAGATTTAGGATTTAGGGTTTTAGGTTAGGGTTTAGGGTTTAGGGTTTAGGGCTTAGGGTTTTGGATTATATCTACATTTTTAGGGTTTAGGGATTTATGTTTTTTGGGTTAAGGTTTTTTAGGATTTTATAGGTTTAGTATTTAGGGCTTAGGGATTTGTTTTTGTATTTTTTAGGGTTTAGCATATACGATTTAGGTCTTTATAGGGTTTAGAGCTTAGAGTTTTTTAGGTTTAGGGTTTTTTTTGGTTTTTTAGGGTTTTTAAGGGTTAAGTATTTCTTAGTGTTTAGGGCTTGGGGTTTTTTTTTTTTGGTGACTTTTAGGTTTAGGGCTTACAAATTTTTTTGGATTTAGGGTTTAGAGCTTAGAGTTTTGTAGGTGTTTTAAATGGTTTTTAGGGTTTATTTAAGGGTCTATAGGATTTAGGGTTTCGTAAGATCTAGGGTTCAAGGTTTCTTAGCATTTTAGGTTTAGGATTTAGGGTTTTAGGTTAGGATTTAGGATTTAGGGCTTAGATTTTTTTTGGTTTATGGTTTTATGTTAAGGGTTTTATCTAGGTTTTAGGGTTTAGGGCGTTGGGTTTTGAGGGTTTAGGGCTTAGGTTTTTTTTTTTTGGTGTTTTTTAGGGTTTAGCATATATGATTTAGGGCTATATAGGGTTTAGAGTTTAGAGTTTTTTAGGTTTAGGGATTTTTGGGTCTTTAGGGTTTTTAAGGGTTAAGTGTTTAGGGCTTAGGGTTTTTCTTTTTTGTGATTTTTAGGTTTTGGATTTATAAATTTTTAGGATTTAAAGTGTTTAAGAGCTTGCTGTTTTGTAGGTGTTTTAAGTGGTTTTTAGGGTTTATTTTAAGGTTTATACGATTTAGGGCATCTTAAGGTTTAGGGTTTAGGTTTCTTAAAGATTTAAATTTAGGATTTAGGGTTTTAGGTTAGGGTTTAGGGATTAGGGTTTCGGATTTTATCTACATTTTTAAGATTTAGGAATTTGTGTTTTTTGGGTTAATGTTTTTTAGGATTTTATAGGTTTAGTATTTAGGGCTTAGGCATTCGTTTTTGTGTTTTTTAGGGTTTAGCATATATGATTTAGGTCTTTATAGGGTTTTGAGCTTAGAGTTTTTTAAGTTTAGGGTTATTTGGGCTTTTTAGGGTTTTTAATGGTTAAGTATTTCTTAGGGTTTTCTAGGGTTTTGGGCTTGGGTATTTTTTGTGACTTTTAGGTTTAGGGTTTACAATTTTTTAGGATTTTGGGTTTACAAATTTTTAGGATTTAGGATTTAGAGCTTAGAGTTTTGGTGAGGTTTTAAATGGTTTTTGGGGTTTATTTTAGGGTCTATAGGATTTAGGGTTTCTTAAGATTTAGGGTTTAAGGTTTCTTATGGTTTTAGGTTTAGGATTTAGGGTTTTAGGTTAGGGTTTAGGATTTAGGGTTCAGATTTTTTTAGGTTTATGGTTTTATGTTGAGGGTTTTATCTAGGTTTTAGGGTTTAGGGTGTTGGGTTTTTAGGGTTTTATAGGTTTAGGGTTTAGGAGTTAAGGTTTTTTTTTGTGTTTTTTAGGGTTTAGCATATACGATTTAGGGCTATATAGGGTTTATAGTTTAGAGTTTATTAGGTTTAGGGATTTTTGGGTCTTTAGGGTTTGTAAGGGTTAAGTATTTAGGGATTAGGGTTTTTTTTTTTTTTTATCTATTTTTTAGGTTTATGGTTTACAGATTTTTAGGATGTAGGGGTTAAGAGCTTGGTGTTTTGTAGGAGTTTTAAGTGGTTTTGAGGGTTTGTTTTAGGGTTTATAGGATTTAGGGATTCTTAAGGTTTAGGGTTTAGGGTTTCTTAGGGATTTAGATATAGGGTTTAGGGTTTTAGGTTAGAGTTTAGGGTTCAGGGTTTAGAGCTTAGGGTTTTTTAGGTTTATGGTTTTAGATTTAGGGTTTTACCTAGGTTTTTAGGGTTAAGGGCTTTGGGGTTTTTAATTAAAGTTTTTTTAGGGTCTTATAGGTTTATGGTTTAGGGCTTAGGGTTTTTTTTTTTTTTTTTTTTTTTTTTTTTTTTTTGGTGTTTAGCATAAACTCTTTAGGGCTTTATTGGATTTAGATCTTAGAGTTTTTAGGTTTAGGTGTTTTTGGGTTTAAAGATTTTAAGGGTTAAGTGATTCTTACGGTTTTTTTAGGCTTTAGGGTTTAGGGCTTAGGGTTTTCTTAAAGTTCTTTAGATTTAGGGTTTATAAATTTTTAAGATTTAGGGTATAGAGCTAAAGGTTCTTTAGGGGTTTTATATATCGTTTTTAGGGTTTCTTTAGGTTGAGGGTTTAGTGTTTCTTAGGGTTTTAGGTTTAGGATCTAGGGTTTTAGGTTAGGGTTAATGTTTAGGGATTAGGGATTTTTAAGGCTAGGGTTTATGCATAAAGGTTTTAGATTGGTTTTTATGGTTTAGGGCTTTGGGTTTTTTAGGTTTAGGGTTTTATAGGTTTAGTATTTAGGGCTTAGGGTTTTTTTTTTCTGTGTTCTTTAGGGTTTAAAATATACGATTTAGGTCTTAATAGGGTTTGGAGCTTAAATTTTTTTAGGATTACGGGTTTAGGGGTTTTTTGGTTTTTAGGGTTTTTAAGGATTAAGTGTTTCTTACAGATTTTTAGTATTTAGGGTTTAGAGTCTAAGTTTTTTATTTTTTTTTATTTTTTAGGTTTAGGGTTTACGGATTTAGAGTTTAGAGCTTAGGATTTTTACGGATTGCTTCTAAGGGTTTTAGGTTTATGATTTAGGGTTTTAGGATTGGGTTTAGGGCTTATGGTTTTTGTTGGTTTAGGGTTTTAGGCTAAGGGTTTTATGCAGATTTTTAGGGTTTAGGGCTTTGGATTTTTTATGTTAAGGTTTTTTAGGGTTTTTTAGTTTTAGGGTTTAGGTTTTTTTGTGTTTTTTAGGGTTTAGCATATATGATATAGGTCTTTATAGGGTTTAGAGCTTAGAATTTTTAGGTTTAGGGGTTTTTTTAATTTTTAAGGGTTAAATGTTCTTAGGGTTTTTTACTGTTTAGGTTTTAGGGCTTAGATTTTATTTTTGTATTTTTTAAGTTTAAGGTTGACAGATTATTAGGATTTAGAGTTTAGAGGTTAGGGTTTTGTAGGTGTTTTAAATGGTTTTTAGTATTTATTTTAGGGTTTAGAAGATTCAGTGTTTCTTAAGGTTTTGGGTTTCTTAGGGTTTTAGGTTTAGGATTTAGGGTTTTATGATAGGATTTATGGTTTAGGGCTTAGGGTTTTTTTAGGTTTTGGATTTTAGGTTAAGAGTTTTACCTAGGTTTTTATGTTTTAGGGCTTTGGGTTTTTTAGGGTTTTATAGGTCTAGGGTTTAGTGTTTTGTGTATTTTTTGTGTTTTTATGGTTTAGCATATACAATTTAGAGCTTTATAGTGTTTAGAGCTTAGAGTATTTTAGGTTTAGGGGTTTTTGGGTTTTTTAGGGGTTTTAAGGGTTCAGTGTTTCTTAGGATTTAGGGCTTAGGTTTTTTTTTTGTTTGCTTTTTAGGTTTAAGGTTTATGGATTTTTTTGGATTTATGGTATAGAGCTTAGGGTTTTGTAGAGGTTTTATATTGTTTTTAAGGGTTTATTTTAGGGTTTAGAGGATTTACGGTTTCTTAAGGTTTAGGGTTTAGTGGTTCTTAGGGTTTTAGGTTCCGGATTTAGGGTTTTAGGTTAGGGTTTAAGGTTTAGGTCTTAGGGTTTTTTAGGTCTAGGCTTTTATGGTAAGGGTTTTATATAAATTTCTAGAATTTAGGGCTTTGGGTTTTTTATGTTTAGGTTTTTTACTGTTTTATAGGCTTAATGTTTAAAGATTAGGTTTTTTTTGTGCTCTTTAGGGTTTAGCATGTACGATTTAGGGTTTAATATGGTTTAGAGCTTAGAGTTTTTTAGGTTTTTGGGTTTCTTAGGGTTTTTAAAGGTTAAATGTTTCTTAGGATTTTTAGTGTTTATGGTTTAGGGCTTAGGGTTTATGGATTTTTAGGATTTAGGGTTTAGATGTTAGAGCTTTGTGGAGGATTTTAATGATTTTTAGGATTTATAGGCTTTAGGGTTTCTTAAGGTTTAGGTCTTCTTAGGGTTTTAGGTTTTGGATTTAGGGTTTTAGGTAGGGTTTACGGTTTAGGGATTAGGGCTTTTTTAGGTTTAGGGTTTTAGGTTAAGGGTTTTATTTAGGTTTTTTGGGTTTAGGGCCTTGCGTTTTTTAAGTAAGGTATTTTAGGGTTTTATAGGTTTAGGGTTTAAGGCTTAGGGGTTTTTTTGTCAGTTTTTTGGGTTTAACATATACCATTTAAGGCTTTATAGGGTTTAGAACATAGAGTTTTTTATGTTTAGGTGTTTCTGGGTTCCTTAGGGTTTTTAGAAGTTAAGTGTTTCTTAGGATTTTTTAGGGTTTAAGGTTTAGGGCTTAGGGTATTTTTTGTGTTTTTTAGATAAAGTAAAACCTCTATAAATGAATATGCTTGGGACTGAAAAATAATATTCATATCGATAAATAAATATATATATTATTTTAGAGAGTATTTTGCAGTATGCGACATAAGAAAGAAAAAAAAATTGAATTAAGAATTTCAAAAGTTTAAATTTACGAAACTTAAAAGTGTAGTCTTTGCATATTTATTATTTAAATCTAGGAAAGCTAAACAAATTTAGTGAAGTTTAATGTTTCTAATTGAATTCATGTATATAGAATATGACGAGATTTTATGTTAACTATAAAATGAAAAAGCTAGATGTTTAAAAATCATAATCCAAATATAATGTCTTCTCATCAGTTGAAAGGTGTACAAAAATCATCGTTAACCAATAAAATAAGAAACACAATATGTGAGCATCAGAAAGAGAATCCAACTATTAGCCAAAAAGATCTGCAAGCATGGGTGAAACAAAAGTTTGATTTGATTATTAGTCAATCAACAATATCGCACACTCTCAAAAGGTCGGCAGAGTATTTGTCAAATGAGATGAAAAATAGCGATGCCAAAAGGCATAAACCAGCAAAATACCCTGATTTAGAGAATGTTTTGTAGGAGTGGTTTCTTCAAATGAAAGAGAAAGTGAACATGTTAGGGGAAATTATCCAAGGAAAAGCAATGGCAATTTGCTTCAATTATCTATATATATGTCATCTTTTCACATGCTCATATATTCCCTTTATTAGTTATTACTCCCATTCTGTTAGACTACAATGTTACCTCACAAGATTCCTACTTGCTCTATTGTACATTTTATATGTACTTACTTGGAATACTATCTGTCCTTAAGTTGAATCTGCCTACGTTCTCCCTTGGTTCCACGTTTATGTATACCTTGTATTTGATATTAGTTAGTGAGTATTTGGCTATCATATAGAGGTCAAATCTCTTGGCTGAATGTTAAATGTCTTCACTTGATATGTGCTTCAATTTGAGATGTCAAAATGCTTACTGAGTCATATAAGCTCCTAAGTATTACACGTTCATGTCACCTTTGCTACCTAGGTCATTGTTATTATCGTAAGTCCATATTCATATGTCTTCTACTACTGGTCTATAGTTTCAAATCTCAACAATGATTATGACCACCAAACTAGCAATCTTAAAAGAGTTATGATCATCAAAAGAACAATCTCAAAAGAGTTATGAGCATCAAAGCAACAATCTCAACGATTAAAGAATCTAAGTGAAGCAGTCTATATAATTATGGGTAGCAACCCAGGGGCAAATTCCTAGCATGGTTCGATCCCAATTGGTATAGCAGGGTTGCAGATTAGGGGTTAAATCCTAGCATGGGCCGATCCCAATTGATATAGAAGGGTGGCAGCTCAGGGTGAAAGTTTAGCATGGGCTGATCCCAATTTGGGAAATTATGAGGACAGCATCCCACGGGTTAAAATACCTAGCATGGGCCATCCTCTTCTACCACTGATCAGATGGTCATTGTATCATATGTCTTGTAAAATTATAACGCACATAAAACAAAGAAAAGAATGTAACATACAAGATTCCACAAGTATAAACAAAGGTGGTCTCAAATCCTTATCTATTTGTATTTGGTTTCACTTGAGCTCTCATTTTATATACGGCTGTGTTATAACTTACATATTCAGTACATTCTTTCGTACTGACGTCCCTTATTGGGGATGATGCATTTCATGTTGCAGGTAGAAGTACTCAACTAGTAGATCTCCCCAATAGAAGCACATGATACTCAGCAGTTATTGGTGAGCTCCAAGTTGATTCGAGTCTTTTCTGAGTCTTTAGTATGCTTATTTTCATAGTGGTACAGTCACGGATTTCAGTAGAGGCTTTGTAGACATTGTAAAGATATCATCTGTATTCATAGTTTCACTTATCATATGTATCGGTTCAGCTAGTTGACATGTGTTGTATATGAAGCTTCTCATTAGTAAATCTATTAGCATAGTAGTTTAGTTTCTTATCATAGGTCACTTGTAAAGCACGTGTTCATATGGTACTTGGCCGCCTCACCTAAGGTTGGGGTGTGATAGTTTTTTAGGGGTTTTATATTGTGTTTAGGGTTTATTTGATGGTTTATAGGATTTAGGGTTTGTTAAGGTTTAGGGTTTAGTAATTCTTAGGGTTTTATGTTTAGGATTTAAGGTTAACAGTTTTACCTAAGTTTTTAGGGTTTAGGGCTTTTGGGTTTTTTAGGATTATATAGATCTAAGGTTTAGGGCTTTGGATATGTTTTGTGTTTTTATGATTTAGAATATACAATTGGGCTTTATAGGGTTTAGAGCTTAGAGTTTTTTAGGTTTAGGGGTTTTTGGGTTTTTCAAGGGTTAAGTGTTTCTTTTGGATTTTTAGGATTTAGGATTTAGGGCTTAGGGTTTTTTTATGCTTTTCTGGTTTAGGGTTTACAGGTTTTTAGAATTTAGGGTATAGAGCTTAGGGTTTTGTAGGGTCTTTATATTGGGTTATGGGTTTATAGGATTTAGGATTTATTAAGGTTGAGGGTTTAGTATTCCTAGGGTACTAGGTTTAGGATTTATGGTATTAGGTTAGGGTTAAATGTTTAGGTCTTAGGGTTTAGGTTAAGGTTTAGTTTTTAGGGCTTAGGGCTTTTTAAGGTTTAGGGTTTTAGGATAAGGGTTTTATATAGGTTTTTAGGGTTTAGGGCCTTGCATTTTTTAAGTTAAGGGTTTTTAGGGTTTTATAGGTTTAGGGTTTGGGGCTTCGGTTTTTTTTTTTTTGTGTGTGTTTTTTAAGGTTTAGAATATATGATTTAAGGCTTTATACGGTTTAAAACTTAGAGTTTTTTAGGTTTAGGGGTTTTTGGGTTTCTTAGGGTTTTTAAGAGTTAAGTGTTTCCTAGGGTTTTTTAGTGTTTAAGGTTTAGGGCTTAGGGTTCTTTTTCTGTTTTTTAGGTTTAGGGTTTATGGATTTTTAGGATTTATGCTATAGAGCTTAGGTTTTTGTAGGGGTTTTAAATGGTTTTTAGGGTTTATTTTAGCATTTATAGGATTTAGGCTTTCTTAAGGTTTTGGGTTTAGGGTTCCGTAGGGTGTTAGGTTTAGGATTTATGGTTTTAGGTTAGGTTTTAGGGCTTGGGGTTTTTTTAGGTTTAGGGCTTTAGGTTAGGTTTTTATCTCGGTTTTAGGGTTTAGGGCTTTTGGTTTTTATGATTTTATAGGTTTACGACTTTGGGCTTTTTTGTAATTTTTTTAGGGTTTAGCATATACGGTTTAGGCCTCCATAGGGTTTATGGCTTAGAGTTTTTTTGGTTTAGGGTTTTTCGGGTTTTAAGGGGTTTTTGGGTTTTTAAGGGTTTTATGGGTTAAGTGTTTCTTAGGGATTAGGGCTAAGGGTTTTTTTTTTTTTTTTTTTTTTTTTTTTTTTTTTTTTTTTGTATTTTTTAGGTTTAGGGTTTACGGATTTTTAGGATTTAGGGTATAGAGATTATGGGTTTACAGGGATTTTAAATGATTTTTAGGGTTTATTTTCAAGTTTATTAGATTTAGGGTTTCTTAAGTTATAGGGTTTCATAGGGTTTTATTTTAGGATTTAGGGTTTTAGATTAGGGTTTAGGGTTTAGGGCATGTATTTTTTAGGTAAAGGGTTTTATCTAGGTTTTTAGGGTGTAGGGTTTTTGGTTTTGCATATTTTAGGTTAATGTTTTTAAAGTTTTATAGGTTTAGGGTTTTGGGCTTACAAGTTTTTTGTGTTTTTTTTTTGGGTTTAGCATATACGATTTAGGGCTTTATAGGGTTTAGAACTTAGAGGATTTTTGGTTTAGGGGTTTTGGGTTTTTTAGGGTTTTTAAGGGTTATTTGTTTCTTAGGGTTTAGGGCTTAGGTTTTTTTTTGTATTTCTTAGGTTTAGGGTTTACAAATTTATAGGATATAGGGTCTAGAGCTTAGGGTTTTATAGGGGTTCTAAATGTTTTTTTTGGTTTATTTTAGGGTTTGTAGTATTTAGGGTTTCTTAGGGTTTTAGGGTTTTAGATTTGGGTTTAGGGTTAAGGGCTTAGGGTTTGTTTAGGTTTAGCATTTTAGGTTAAGAGTTTTATCTAGGTTTTTAGGGTTTAGGGCTTTGGGTTTTTTTGGGTTAAGGTTTTTACAGTTTTATAGGTTTGGGGCTTAGGGTTGTGTTGTGTTTTTAGGGATTAGCATATACGATTTAGGGCTTTATAGGGTTTAGAGCTTGTTGTTTTTTAGGTTTAGGGATTTTAGTGTTTTTTAGGGTTTTTAAGAGTTAAGTGTTTCTTAGGGTTTTTGTAGTGTTTAGGATTTATGGCTTAGGTTTTTTTTTTGTTTTTTAGGTTTTTGGGTTTACGGATTTTTAGGCTTTAGGGTTTAAATCTTAGGGTTTTTAAATGGTTTTTAGGGTTTATTATAGGGTTTATAGGATTTAGGGTTTCTTAGGGTTTTAGGTTTAGGATTTAGGGTTTAAGGTTTAGAGCTTAGAGTTTTTTTGCTTTACGTGCTTTTGGGTTTTTAGGGTTTTAAGGGTTAAGTGTTTCTTAGGCTATAGGGTTTATAGCTTAGGTTTTTTTTTTTTTTTTTTTTGTATTCTTTAGGTTTAGGGTTTACAAATTATTAGGATTTGGGGTTTAGAGCTTTGTACTTTCTAAGGTTTATTTTTTGTTTGTGGTTAACGGATTTTAGGATTTAAGGTATACAACTTAGGGTTTTGTAGGGGTTTAATATTGTTTTTAGGGTTTATGTTTGGGTTTATTTTAGGGTTTATAGGATTTTAGGTTTCTTTAAGTTTACGGTTTAGAGTTTCTTAGGGTAGTAGGTTTAGGATTTTGGGTTTTTTGTTAGGGTTTAAGGTTTAAGGTTTAGGGTTTTTTAAGGTCTAGGGTTTTTGGGTACAGGTTATATCTAGGTTTTTAGTGTTTAGGGCTTTGGATTTTTTAGGGTTAGGGTTTTTGGGGTTTTACAGGTTTAGGGTTTAGGGCTTAGGGTTTTTTTAAATATTTTTTAGGGTCACATATATGATTTAGGGCTTAATAGGGTTAAGAGCTTAGAGTTTTTTTAGATTTATGAGTTTTTGGATTATTAGGGTTTTTAAGGATTAATTCTTTTTTATGGTTTTTTAGGGTCTCAAGTTTAGGGCTTAGGGATTTTAGTGTTGTATAGGTTTATGCTTTACAGATTTTTAGAATTTAAGGTTTGGAGCTTAGGGTTTTGTAGGGGTTTTAAATGGGTTTTAGGGTCTTTTAGGGTTTATAACTAGTGTTTCTTAAGATTTAAGATTTAGGGTTTCTTAGGGTTTTATGTTTAGAATTTTGGGTTTAAGGTTAGGGTATAAGGTTTAAGGTTTAGGGCTTAGGGAGTTAAGTTAAGGGTTTTATTTAGATTTTTAGGGTTTTTTAAGTTAAGGTTTTCAGGGTTTTATAGGTTTTGGGTTTATGGCTTATATTTTTTTTTCGTGTGTGCTTTCTAAGATTTAGCATATACGATCTAGGGCTTTTTAGGGTCCAGAGATTAGAAAATTTTAGGTTTTGGCGTTTTGGATTTTTTATGGTTTTTAAAGGTTAAGTGTTTCTTAGGATTTTTTATGGTTTGGTGTTTAGGCTTTAGTGTTTTTTTTTGTGTTTATTTAGGTTTTGGGGTTTTGGATTTTTTATGGTTTTTAAAGGTTAAGTGTTTCTTAGGATTTTTTATGGTTTGGTGTTTAGGCTTTAGTGTTTTTTTTTTGTGTTTATTTAGGTTTTAGGGTTTTAGCTTTTTTAGGATTTAAGGTTTACAACTTAGGTGTTTTAAGTTGTTTTTAGGGTTTTAGGGTCTATAAGATTTTGAATTTCTTAAGGATTAGGGTTTAGGGTTTCTTAGGGTTTGTGGTTTAGGATTGAGCATTTTAGGTAAGGATTTAGGCTTTAGGGCTTACGGTTTTTTTAGGTTTAGGGATTTAGTTTAAGGGCTTTTGGTTAGGGTTTTTAGGGCTTTTTAAGTTGTGGTTTTACAAGGTTTTATAGGATTAGGGTTTAAATATTATGGTTTTATTGGAATTTAGCATATATGGTTGAGGACTTTATAAGATTTGGAGCTTAGAATATTTTTTAAGGGTTAAGTGTTTCTTAGGGTTTTTTAGGGTTTAGGGTTTAGGACTTAGCATTTTTTTTTTTGTGTGTTTTTTGGTTTTGGATTGCGGATTTTTAGGATTTAGGGTTCATAGCTTAGGGTTTTGTAGGGGTTTTAAATGGTTTTTAGGGTTTATTTTAGGGTTTGTATGATTAGGGATTTTAAGGTTTAGGGTTTAAAGTTTCTTAGGGTTTTAGGTTAGGGTCAAGGGTTTAGGACTTAGGGTTTTTTTTGTTTAGGTTATGTTAAGGATTTTATCTAGGTTTTTAGGATTTAAGGCTTTGGGTTTTTTAGGTTAAGTTTTTTTAGGGTTTTATAGGTTTAGAATTTAGGGCTTAGGGTTTTTTGATGCATTTTTTTAGCTTCAGCATATACGGTTTAGGTTTTATAGTGTTTCGAGCTTAGAGTTATTTAGGTTTAATGGTTTTTGGGTTTTTTTATGGTTTTTAAGGGTAAAGTATTTCTTAGGGTTTTTTTTTGTGATTTTTAGGTTTAGGGTTTACATATTTTTAGGATTTAGGGCTTAGAGCTTAGGGTTTTGTAGGGTTTCAAATGGGTTTTAGGGTTTATAGGATTTAGGATTTCTTAGGGTTTTTGGTTTAGGGTTTACAATTTTAGGTTAGGGTTTTGGGTTAAGGGTTTTATTTAGGTTTTAAGGGTTTAGGGAATTGGGTTTTTTAGGTTAAGGGTTTTTAGGGTTTTTTAGGTTTAGGGTTTAGTGCATAGGTACTGTTTTGTGCTTTTTACGATTTAGCATATACATTTAGGGCTTTATAGGTTTTAGAGCTTAGAGTTTTTTAAGTTAAGGGGTTTTTGGGTTTTTTTAAGATTTTTAATGGTTAAGTATTTCTTACCGTCTTTTAGGGTTTAGGGTTTAGAGCATATCATTTTTTGTGGTTTTTAAGTTTAGGGTTTAAGGATATTTAGGATTTAGGGTTTAGAGCTTGGGTTTTGCATGGGTTTTAAATGATTTTAGGGTTTATTTTAGGGTTTGTAGGCAATAGGGTTTTTTAAGGTTTAGGGTTTCTTAGTGTTTAGGGTTTGGATTTAGGGTTTTAGGTTAGGGTTTAGGGTTTATGGCTAAGGATATTTTTCTGTTTCAGTTTTAGGTTATGAGTTTTATCTAGGTTTTTTATGTTTTGGGCTTTTGGTTTTTTAGGTTAGGATTTTTAAGGATTTTATAGGTTTAGCGTTTAAGGCTAGGGTCTTTTTTGTGTTTTTTAGGCTTTAGCAGATTTATATGGTTTAGAGCTTAGAGTTTTTTAGGTTTAAGGGTTATTGGGTTTTTTATGGTTTTTAAGGGTTAAGTGTTTCTGAGGGTTTTTTAAGGTTTAGGGCTTAGGGATTGTTGTATTTTTTAGGTTTAAGGTTTAGAGCTTAGGGTTTTGTTAGGGTTCATATGATTTTTAGGGTTTATTTTACGGTTTATTATATTTAGGGTTTCTTAAGGTTTAAGGTATAAGGTTTCTTAGGGTTTTAGGTTTAGGATTTAGGGTTTTAGGCTAGTGTTTAGGGTTTAGGGTTTTTTTAGGTTTAGGGTTTTGGGTTAACGGTTTTATCTACGTTTTTAGGGTTTAGGGCTTGTGGTTTTTTAGTTTAAGGTTTTTTAGGATATTATAGGTTTAGGGATTAGGGACTTGTTTTATGTTTTTAGGGTTTATCATATATGATTTAGGGCTTTAAAGGGTTTAGAGCTTAAAGTTTTTTAGGTTTAGGGGTTTTTGGGTTTTTTAGGGTTTTTAAGAGTTAAGTGTTTCTTAGAGTTTTTTATGGTTTAAGGTTTAGGGTTTATGGCTTAGATTTTTTTTTGTGATTTTAATGTTTAGGGTTTACGGATTTTTAAGATTTAGAGTTTAGAGATTAGGGTTTTGTAGTTGTTTTAAATGGGTTTTAGGGTTTATAGGATTTAGGGTTTCTTTAAAATTAGGGTTTAAGGTTTCTTTGGGTTTTAGGTTTAGGATTTATGGTTTTAAGTTATGATTTAGGGTTTAGGGCATAGGTTTTTTTACATTTAGGGTTTTAGGTTACGAGTTTTTAGAGTGTAGGTCTTTGGGTTTTTTAGGTTAAGGTTTTTTAGTGTTTAATAGGTTTTAGGTTTAGGGCTTAGGGTTTTTTTGTGTTTCTTAAGGTTTAGCATATACAAGCTAGGGCTATAGAGGGTTTAGAGTTCTGAGTCTTTTAGGTTTGGAGGTTTTTAGGATTTTAAGGGTAGTGTTTCTAAGTTTTTTTAGGGTTTAGGGTTTAGGGATTAGGTTATTTTTGTGATTTTTAGATTTAGGGTTTACTGTTTTTTAGGACTTAGTGTTCAAAGTTTAGGGGTTTTCGGGGTTTTAAATCATTTTTAGTTCAAATTTTTTGGTTTATAGGATTTGGAGTTTCCTAAGGTTTAGGGTTTAGGGTTTCTTACGATTTTAGGTGTAGGGTTTTGCGTTTTTGGTTAGGGTTTAGGGTTTAGGGCATAAGGTTTCTTAGGTTTAGGGCTTTAGGTTAAGGGTTTTATATAGTCTTTAGGGTTTAGGGCTTTGGGTTTTTTAGGTTAATGCTTTTTAGTATTTTATAGGTTTAGGGTTTAGTGCTTAGAATTTTTTTGGTTTACGGGCTTAGGGTTCTATACAGTTTAGAGCTTAGAATTTTTTAGGTTAGGGGTTTTTGTGTTTTTTAGGATTTTTAAGGGTTAAGTGTTTCTTAAGATTTAGGGTTTAAGGATTAGGGTTTTTTTGCATTTTTTTGATCAAGGGTTTACAGATTTTTAGAACTCAAGATTTATAGCTTAGGGGTTTGTAGGGTTTCCAATGGTTTATTTTAGGGTTTATAGGATTTAGGGTTGCTTATGTTAAGGATTTAGAGTTTTAAGTTAGGGTTTAAGGTTTAGGGATTATAGTTTTTTTCAGTGTAGGGTTTTAGGTTAAGGGTTTTATGTAGGTTTTTAGGATTTAGGGATTTTGGTTTTTCAGTTAAGGTTTTTTGAATTTTATAGGTTTAGAGTTTAGTGTTGAGTGTTTTTTTTTTGTGTTTTTGTTTTTTAGGATTTAACATATACAGTTTACGCTTTATAGGATATAGAGATTAGAGTGTTTTAGGTTTAGGGGGTTTCTTAGGTTTTTAATGATTCAGTGTTTGTTAGGGATTTTGAAGTTTTAGGGCTTAGGTTTATTTTTGTATATTTAGGATTTAAGGTTTGCATATTTTTAGGATTTAAGGTTTGGAGCTTAGGGTTTTGTTGGGGTTTAAATGGTTTTTAGGGTTTATTGTATTTAGGATTTCTGAAGGTTTAGGGTTAAGGGTTTCTTAGTGTTTTAGATGTAGTATTTTGGGTTTATGGTTAGTGTTCAAGGTTTAGGGCTTAGGGTTTTTTTAGGTTTAGGGTTTTGGGTTTTATCTACGTTTTTAGGGTTTAGGGGTTTGTGTTCTTTGGGTTAAGGTTTTTTAGGATTTTATAGGTTTACTGTTTAGGGCTTAGGGATTTTTTTTTTTGTGGTTGTTAGGATTTAGCATATACAATTTAGAGCTTTACAGGGTTTAGAGCTTAGAGTTTTTACGTGTAAGGTTTTTTGGCTTCTTTAGGAATTTTAAGGGTTAAGTATTTCTTAGGGTTTAGGGCTTGGTTTTTTTTTGTGACTTTTAGGTTTAGGGCTTACAAATTTTTAGCATTTATGGTTTAGAGCTAAGAGTTTTGTAGGTGTGTTAAATGGGTTTTAGGGTTTATTTTAGGGTCTATAGGATTTAGGGTTTCTTAAGGTTTAGGGTTTAAGGTTTCTTAGGGTTTTAGGTTTAGGATTTAGGGTTTTAGGTTAGGGTTTAGGGTTTAGGGCTTAGTATTTTTTAGGTGCATGGTTTTATGTTAAGGGTTTTTATCTAGGTTTTAGGGTTTAGTGCGTTGGGTTTTTAAGGTGTTATAGTTTAGGGTTTAGGGCGTTGGGTTTTTAAGATGTTATAGTTTAGGGTTGAGGGCTTAGGGTTTTTTTGTGTTTTTTAGGGTTTAGCATATACAATTTAGGGCTATATTTAGAGTTTTTTAGGTTTAGAGGTATTTAGGTTTTTAGGGTTTGTAAGGGTTAAGTGTTTAGGGCTTAGGGTTTTTTTGTGTGTTTTTAGGTTTTGGGTTTAAAGATTTTTAGGATTTAGGGGTTAATAGCTTAGTGTTTTTTAGGAGTTTTAAATGGTTATTAGGGTTTATTTTAAAGTTTATAGGATTTAGGGTTTGTTAAGGTTTAGGGTTTAGGGTTTCTTAGGCATTTAGGTTTAGAATTTAGTGTTTTAGGTTAGGGCTTAGGGTTTTATTAGGTTAAGGGTTTTACCTAGGTTTTTAGAGTTAAGGGCTTAAGGGTTTTTTGGTTATGGTTTTTTAGGGACTTAAATGTTTATGGTTTAGGGCTTAAGATTTTTTTGGTTTTTGTAGGGTTTAGCATATACAATTTAGGGCTTTCTAGTATTTAGAGCTTAGAGTTTTTTAGCTTTAGGTGTTTTTGGGTTTTTAGGGATTTTAAGGGTTAAGTGATTCTTAGGGTTTTCTTAGGCTTTAGGGTTCAGGGTTTAGGGTTTTTTTTAAAGTTATTTAGATTTATGGTTTACGAATTTTTAAGATTTAGGGATAGAGCTTAAGGTGTCATAGGGGTTTTATATATCGTTATAGAGTTTATAGTATTTAGGATTTCTTTAGGTTTAGGTATTTACGGGTTTTTTAAGGGTTAAGTGTTTCTTAGGGTTTAGAGTTTAGGGCTTAGGATTTTTTTATGCTTTTAAGGTTTAGGATTTACAGATTTTTAGGATTTAGGGTATAGAACTTAGGGTTTTGTAGGGTTATATATTGTTTTTAGGGTTTATAGGATTTAGGGTTTCTTAAGGTTTAGGATTTAGTTATTCTTTGGGTTTTAGGTTTAGGATTTATTGTTTTAGGTTAGGGTTTAAGGCTTAGGTCATAGGGTTTAGGTTAAGGTTTAGGGTTTAGGACTTAGGGTTTTTTAAGGTTTAGGGTTTTATCTAGGGTTTTAGGGTGTAGGGCCTTGCATTTTTTAAGTTAAGGGTTTGTAGGGTTTTATATGTTTAGGGTTTAGGGCTTTGATTTTTATTTTTTAGGTTTTAGCATATACGATTTAAGGCTTTATAGGGTTTAGAACTTCAAGTTTTTTTAGGTTTAGGGGTTTTTGGGATGCTTAGGGTTTTTAAGGGTTAAGTGTTTCTTAGGATTTTTTAGGGTTTAAGGTTTAGGACTTAGGATTCTTTTTGTGTTTTTTAGGTTTAGGGTTTATGGATTTGTAAGATTTATGGTATAGGGCTTAAGGTTTTGTAGGGGTTTTAAATGGCTTTGAGGGTTTATTTTAATGTTTATAGGATTTAGGACTTCTTAAGGTTTAGGGTTTTGTAGGGTGTTAGGTTTAGGATTTAGGGTTTTACATTAGGGTTTAGGGCTTAAGGTTTTTTTAGGTTAGGGTTTTATCTGGATTTTGGGGTTTAAGGATTTCGGTTTTTTAGGGTTTTATAGGTTTACGACTCAGAGCTTTTTTGTATTTTTTTAGGGTTTAGCATATACGGGTTAGCCCCTCATAGGGTTTATAGCTTAGTGTTTTTTTGGTTTAGGGGTTTCTGGGTTTTTAGAGGGTTTTGGGTTTTTAGGGGTTTTAAGGGTTAAGTGTTTGTTAGGGTTTTTTAGGGTTTAGGGTTTAAGGCGAAGGGTTTTTTTTTTTGTATTTTTTAGGTTTAGGGTTTACAGATTTTTAGAACTGAGGGTATAGAGGTTAGGGGTTTGTAGTGGTTTTAAATGGTTTATAGAATTTATTTTCAAGTTTATTGGATTGAGGGTTTCTTATGGTTTAGGGTTTCTTAGGTTAAGGATTTAGAGTTTTAAGTTAGGGTTTCGGGTTTAGGGATTTATAGTTTTTTTCAGTGTAGACTTTTAGGTTAAGGGTTTTATGTAGGTTTTTAGAATTTAGGGATTTGGGTTTTTGGGATAAGGTGTTTTGAATTTTATAGGTTTAAAGTTTAGTGTTGAGGGTTTTTTTCTTTTGTGTTTTTTAGGATTCAACATATATTGTTTACGCTTTATAGGGTTTAGAGATTAGACTGCTTTATTCTTAGGTTTTTAATGATTAAGTGTTTCTTAGGGTTTTTGAAGGTTTAGGGCTTAGGTTTTTTTTCCTTTTTTTATATTTAGGTTTAAGGTTTACAGATTGTTAGTGTTTAAGGTTTTGAGCTTAGGGTTTTGTTGGGGTTTAAATGGTTTTTAGGGTTTATTTTAGGGCTTATTGTATATAGGGTTTCTTAAGGTTTAGGGTTAAGGGTTTCTTAGGGTTTTTGGTGTAGGATTTTGGGTTTAAGGATTGTGTTTAGGGTTTAGGGCATAGGGTTTTTCTAGGTTTAGGGTTTTGGGTTTTATCTAAGTCTTTAGGGTTTAGGGGTTTGGGTTATGGTATTTTAGAGTTTTATAGGTTTAGTGTTTAGGGCTTAGGGATTTTTTTTTTAATGTTTTTTATGGTTTAGCATATACAATTTAGGGCTTTATAGGGTTCAAAACTTAGCGATTTTTAGGTTTTGGGGTTTTTTAGGGGTTTTAAGGGTTAAGTATTTCTTAGGCTTTTTTACGGTTTAGGCCTTGGTTTTTTTTTTTTTTTTCTGATTTTTTGGTTTAGGATTTACAATTTTTTAGGATTTAGGGTTTAGAGCTTAGAGTTTTGTAGGTGTGTTAAATGATTTTTAGGGTTTATTTTAGGGTCTATAGGATTTAGGGTTTCTTAGGGTCTAGGGTTTAAGGTTTCTTTGGATTTTAGGTTTAGGACTTAGGGTTTTAGGTTAGGGTTTAGGGTTTAGAGCTTAGATTTTTTTAGGTGTATGGTTTTTTTGTTTATGGTTTTATCTAGGTTTTAGGGTTTAGGGCATTGGGTTTTTATGGTTTTATAGCTTTATAGTTTAGGGCTTAGACTTTTTTTTTGTGTTTTTTAGGGTTTAGCATATACGATTTAGGACTATATAGGGTTTAACGTTTAGAGTTTCAGGTTTAGGGGTTTTTGGGTTTTTAGGGTTTGAAAGGGTTAAGTGTTTAGGGCTTAGGATTTTTTAGCGTGTTTTTAGGTTTTGGGTTTATGGATTTTTAGAATTTAGGGGTTAAAAGCTTAGTGTTTTGTAGGAGTTTTAAATGGTTTTTAGGGTTTATTTTAGGGTTTATAGGATTTAGGGTTTCTTAAGGTTTCAGGTGTAGGGTTTGCAAGGGATTTAGGTTTAGGATTTAGGGTTTTAGGTTAGGGTTTAGGGTTTATGGCTTAGGGTTTTATTAGGTTTATGGTTTTAGGATAAGGGTTTTACCTAGGTTTTTAGGGTTAAGGGCTTTGGGGTTTTTAGTATAAGGTTTTTTAGGGTCTTATAGGTTTATGTTTTTGGGCTTAGGGTGTTTTTTTGTGCTTTTTAGGGTTTAGCATATACAATTTAGGGTTTTAGAGGATTTAGAGATTAGAGTTTTTAAGTTTAGCTGTTTTTGGGTTTTTCGGGATAGGGTTTTTTAGGCTTTAGGCTTTAGGGCTTAGGATTTTTTTAAAGTTATTTAGATTAAGGGTTTACGGATTTTTAAGATTTACGGTATAAAGCTTAAGGTTTTGTAGGGGTTTCATATATCGTTTTTCGGGTTTATAGGATTTAGGGTTTCTTTAGGTTTAGGGGTTTTTGGGCTTTTTAAGGATTAAGTGTTTCTTTGGGTGTTTTAGGATTTAGAGTTTAGGGCTTAGGGTTTTTTTGTGCTTTTTTGGCTTAGGGTTTACGGATTGTTAGGATTTAGGGTATTGAGCTTAGGGTTTTGTAGTGGTTTTATACTATTTTTATGGTTTATACGATTTAGGGTTTCTTAATGTTTAGGGTTTTAGCTTTAGGATTTATGGTTTTAGGTTAGGGTTTAAGGTTTAGGTCTTAGGGTTTAGGACTTAGGGTTTTTTAAGGTTTAGGGTTTTAGGTTAAGGGTTTTATCTAGGTTTTCAGGATTTAGGGCCTTGCGCTTTTTAAGTTAATGGTTTTTAGGGTTGTATAGTTTTAGGGTTTAGGGCTTCGGGTTTTTTTTTTTTTTTTTGTTTTATAGGGTTTAGAACTTAGAGTTTTTTAGGTTTAGGGTTTTTTAATGGTTAAGTGTTTCTTAGGGTTTTTTTAAGGTTTAAGGTTTAGGGCTTAGGTTCTTTTTGTGTTTTTTAAGTTTAAGGTTTATGGATTTTTAGGATTTATGGTATAGAGCTTAGGGTTTTCTAGGGGTTATAAATGGTTTTTATGCTTTATTTTTGTGTTTATATGATTAGGGTTTCTTAAGGTTTTGGGTTTTGGGTTTTGTAGTGTTTTAGGTTAGGGTTTAGGGCTTAGGGTTTGTTTAGGCTTAGGATTTTACGTTAGGGTTTTATCTCAATTTTGGGGTTTAGGGCTTTTGGTTTTTCAGGGTTTTATAGGTTTACGACTTAGGGCTTTTTGTATTTTTTTTAGGGTTTAGCATATACAATTAAGGCCTTCATAGGGTTGATATCTTAGAGTTTTTTGGTTTAGGGGTTTTTGTGTTTTTAGGGGTTTTAAGGGTTAAGTGTTTTTTATGGTTTAGAGTTTGGGGCTAAGGGGTTCTTTTTTTTTTTTGTATTTTTTAGATGTAGGGTTTACGGATTTTTAGGATTTAGGGTATAGAGCTTAGGGGTTTTTAATGGTTTCAAGGATTTATTTTCATGTTTACAGGATTTAGGGTTTCTTAAGTTTTAGGGTTTCATAGGGTTTTAGGTTTAGGATTTAAGGTTATAGGTTAGGATTTAGGGTTTAGGACATTTGTTTTTTTAGGTTAAGGGTTTTATCTAGGTTTTTAGGGTTTTGGGTTTTGGGCTTTTTAGATTTATGTTTTTAAAGATTTTATAGGTTTAGGGTTTAGGGCTTACAGGTTTTTTGTGTTTTTTTTTTTTTTTTTTGGGTTTAGCACATACAATATAGGGCTTTATAGGTTTTACAGATTAAAAGATTTTTGGTTTATGGGATTTTTAGGGTTTTTAAGGATTAAGTGTTTCTTAGGATTTTTTAGGGTTTAGGGCTTAGGGCTTAGGGGTTTTTTTGTGTTTCTTAGGTTTAGGGTTTACAAAGTTTTAGGATATAGGGTTTAAATCTTAGGGTTTTGTAGGGGTTCTAAATGGTTTTTAGGGTTTATTTTAGGGTTTATAGGATTTAGGGTTTCTTTAGCCTTAGTTTTCTTAGGGTTTTAGGTTTAGGATTTAGGGTTTTAGATTAGAGTTTAGGGTTAAGGGCTTAGGGTTTGTTTAGGTTTAGGGTTTTAGGTTAAGGGTTTTATCTAGGTTTTTAGGGTTTAGAGCTTTGGGTTTTTTCGATTAAGGTTTTTTATGGTTTTATAGGTTTGGGGCTTAGGGTTGTGTTGTGTTTTCAGGGCTTAGAATATACGATTTAGGGATTTATAGGGTTTAGAGCTTATTGTTTTTTAGGTTTAGGGATTTTTGGGTTTTTTAGGGCTTACGAGTTAAGTGTTTCGTAGGGTTTTTGTAGGGTTTAGGGTTTATGGCTTAGGATTTTCTTGTAGTTTTTAGGTTTGAGGGTTTACGGATTTTTAGGCTTTAGGGATTAAAGCTTAGGGTTTTTAAATGGTTTTTAGGGTTTATTATAGGTTTTATAGGATTTAGGGTTTCATAGGGTTTTAGGTTTAAGATTTAGGGTTTTAGGTTAGGGTTTAGGGTTAAGATCTTAGAGTTTTTTAGCTTTAGGTGTTTTTAGGTTTTTAGGGTTTTTAAGGGTTAAGTGTTTCATAGGGTTTTGCAGGATTTAGGGTTTAGAGCTTATGTTTTTTGTTTTTTTTTTTTTTTAAGGATACGGGTTTACAAATTATTAGGATTTAGGGTTTAGAGCTTTGTGTTTTCTAGGGTTTATTTTAGTGTTTATAGGATTTGGGGTTTCTTAAGATCTAGGATTTTCTGTTTAGGATTTAGGGTTTTAGGTTAGACTTTAGGGCTTAGGGATTAGGGTTTAGGGTTTTTTTCATGTCTTTTAGGTTTAGGATTTACGGATTTTTAGGATTTCGGGTGTAGAGTTTAGGGTTTCGTAGGGGTTTTAAATGGGTTTTAGGGATTTTAGGATTTAGGGTTTCTTAAGGTTTAAGTTTTAGGGTTTCTTACCATTTTAGGTTTAGGATTTAGGGTTTTAGATTAGGGCTTAGGGCTTTTTTAGGTTTAGGGTTTTTGTTAAGTGTTTTACTTAGTTTTTTAGGGTTTAGGGCTTTGGGTTTTTTATGTAATGGTTTTTTAGGGTTTTATAGGTTTAGGGTTTAGGGTTTTTTTAATGTGTTTTTCAGGTTTAAGCATATACGATTTAGGGCATAGAGTTTTTTTAGGTTTAGGGGTTTGTAGGTTTTTTAGGGTTTTTTGGAGTTAAGTGTTACTTTGGATTTTTTAGGGTTTAGGTTTTGGGATAAGGGTTTTTTTTTTGTTTTTTAGGTTTATGGTTTACGATTATTAGGATTTAGGGTTTGGAGCTTAGGGTTTTGTAGGGGTTTAATATTGTTATTAGGGTTTATAGGATTTGGGTTTCTTAAGGATTATGGATTAGGGTTTCTTAGGGTTTTAGGTATAGAAGTTAGGGTTTTTGGTTAGGGTTTAAGGTTTAAGGCTTGGGGTTTTTTAAGGTCTAGGGTTTTAGGGTATGGGTTATATCTAGGTTTTTAGTGTTTAGGGCTTTGGGTTTTTTAGGTTTAGGGTTTTACCGGTTTTGGGTTTAGTGCTTAGACTTTTTTATATATTTTTTAGGGTTTAGCATATATGGTTTAGGGCTTAATAAGGTTAAGAGCTTAGAGTTTTTTTAGGTTTAGGGGTTTATGGAATTTTAGGGTTTTCAAGAGTTAAGTGTTTCTGAGGGTTTTTTATGTTTTCAAGTTTAGGGCTTAGGGACTTTGGTGTTGTTTATGTTTATGCTTTACGGATTATTAAGATTTAAGTTTTGGCGCTTAGGGTTTTGTAGGGGTTTTAAATGGGTTTTAGGGTTTTAAGGGTTTATATTTAGGGTTTCTTAGGGTTTTATATTTAGGATTTAGGGTTTAAGGTTAGGGTATAGGATTTAGGGTTTAGGGCTTAGGGATTCTTAGATTTAGTGATTTCGGTTAAGGGTTTTATCTAGGTTTTTAGGATTTTTTAAGTTACGATTTTCAGGGTTTTATAGGTTTTGGGTTTAGTGCTTATGTTTTTTTTTTTTTTTTTTGTGTTTTTTAGGATTTAGCATATACGATCTAGAGCTTTATAGGGTTTAGAGATTAGAATATTTTAGGTTTAGGGGTTTTTGGGCTTTTTATGCTTTTATAGGGTTAAGTGTTTCTTAGGATTTTTTACGGTTTGGGGTTTAGGCCTTAGTTTTTTTTTTTTGTTTATTTAAGTTTAGGGTTATAGATTTTTTAGGATTTAAGGTTGTAAACTTAGGGTTTTGTAGGGGTTTTAAGTGGTTTTAGGGTTTTAGGGTCTATAGGATTTTGAATTTCTTAAGGATTAGGGTATAGGCTTTCTTAGGGTTTTAGGTTTAGGATTTAGCATTTTATGTTAGGGTTTAGGCTTTTGGGCTTAGGGTTTATTTAGGTTTAGGGATTTATTTTAAGGGTTTAATATGGGTTTAGGGTTTAAGGATTATGGTTTTTTTAGAATTTAGCATATACGGTTAAGGGTTTTTATATGGTTTAGAGCTTAGAATATTTTAGGTTTAGGGGTTTTGTGTTTTAAGGGTTATTTAAGTGTTGAGTATTTCTTAGGGTTTTTTCGGATTTAGGGTTTAGGACTTAGGGTTTTTTGTGTGCTTTTAGGTTTTGGGTTGCGGATTTTTAGGATTTAGGGTTTAGAGCTTAGGGTTTTGTAGGTGTTTTTAATGGGTTGTAGGGTTTATTTTAGGGTTTGTTTGATTAGGGTTTTTATGGTTTAGGGTTTAGGGTTTTAGGGTTAGGATTTAAGGTTGTAGGTTAGGGTCAAGGGTTTAGGGAATAGGTTTTTTTATATTTTAAGTTTTATATTAAGGATTTTATCGGTGTTTTTAGGATTTAGGTCTTTGGGTTTTTTGGTTTAAGGTTTTTTAGGGTTTTATGGGTTTAGAGTTTAGGGCTTAGGATTTTTTTATGCGTTTTTAAAGCTTTAGCATATATGGTTTAGGTTTTATAGGGTTTAGAGCTTAGAGTTTTTTAGGTTTAAGGGCTTTTGGGTTTTTTTATGGTTTTTAAGGGTATAGTATTTCTTAGGGTTTTTTTTTAAGGTTTAGGACTTGGGTTTTTTTTTTCTAGGTTTAAGGTTTATAGATTTTTAGGATTGAAGGTTAAGAGCTTAGGGTTTATTTAAGGATTAGGGTTTCTTATAGTATTAGGTTTAGGATTTAGGGTTTTAGGCTAGGGTTTAGAGTTTAGGGCTTAAGGGTTTAAGGCTTAGGGTTTTAGGTTAAGGTTTAGGTCATAGGATTTTTTTTTTGGTTTAGGGTTTTAGGTTAAGGGTTTTATCTAGGTTTTTATTGTTTGGGGCTTTTTGTTTCTTAGGTTAATGTTTTTTAGTATTTTCTAGGTTTAGGGTTTAAGGATTATGGTTTTTTTAGAATTTAGCATATACGGTTAAGGGCTTTATATGGTTTTGAGCTTAGAATATTTTAGGTTTAGGGGTTTTGGATTTTTAAGGGTTAAGTGTTTCTTAGGGTTTTTTCCGGTTTAGGGTTTAGGACTTAGGGTTTTTTGTGTGTTTTTAGGTTTTGTGTTGTGGATTTTTAGGATTTTGAGTTTAGAGCTTAGGGTTTTTTAGGGGTTTTAAATGGGTTTTAGGGTTTATTTTAGGGATTGTATGATTAGGGTTTTAAGGTTTAAGGTTTAGGGTTTCTTAGTGTTTTAGGTTTAGGATTTAGGGTTTTAGGTTAGGGTCAAGGGTTTAGGGATTATTTTCTTTTTATAGTTTAGGATTTATGTGAGGGATTTTATCTAGGTTTTTAGGATTTAGGGATTTGAGTTTTTTAGCTTAAGGTTTTTTAGGATTTTATAGATTTAGAGTTTAGGGATTAGGGATTTTTTATGCGTTTTTTAAGCTTTAGCACATACATTTTAGGTTTTATAGGGTTTAGAGCTTAGAGTTTTTTAGGTTTAAGGGTTTTTGGGTTTTTAAGGGTAAAGTATTTCTTAGTGTTTTTATTAAGGTTTTTTTTTTTTTAGGTTTAATGTTTATGGATTTTTAGGATTTAGAGTTAAGAGCTCAGGGTTTTGTTGTGGTTTAAATGGTTTTTAGGGTTTATTTAAGGGTTTATTGTATTTAGGGTTTATTTATGTTTTAGGGTTTCTTAGAGTTTTAGGTTTATGATTTAGGGTTTTATGTTAGGATTTAGAGTTTAGGGCTCAGTGTTTTAGGTTCAGGATTAGGGCTTAGGTTTTTAGGCTAAGGTTTAGGTCTTAGGGTTTTGTTTGGTTTAGGGTTTTAGGTTCAGGATTTTATCTAGGTTTTTACGGTTTAGGGCTTTGTGCTTTCTAGGTTAATTTTTTTTAGTATTTTATAGGTTTAGGGTTTAAGTCTTAGGGGTTTTTTTTTTTGGTCTTTTTTAGGGTTTAGCATATACGATTTAGGGCTTTATAGGATTTAGAGCTTAGAGTTCTTTTAGGTTCAGGGGTTTTTGTGTTTTTTTAGGGATTTGAAGGGTTAAGTATTTCTTAGGGTTTAGGGCTTAGGGCTTAGGGCTTAGGGTTTTTTTTCTGTATTTTTAGGTTTAGGATTTACTGATTTTTAGGATTAAGGGGTTAGAGCTTTGGGTTTTGTAGGATTTAGGGTTTCTTAAGGTTTAGGTTTTCTTAGGGTTTCAGGTTTAGGGTTTAGGATTTTAGGTTTAGGTTTAAGGTTTAGGGATTTTTTGAGGTTTAAGGTTTTGGGTTAAGTTTTTTATTTAGGTTTTAAGGTTTTTGGGCATTAGTTTTTTTAGGTTAAGGGTTTTTAGGGTTTTTATAGGTTTAGGGTTTAGTGCATAAGGTATTTTTTTTGTGCTTTTTATGGTTTAACATATATGATTTGGGGGTATTATAAGTTTTAGAGCTTAGAGTTTTTAAGGTTTAGGGGTTTTTGGGCTTTTTAAGGGTGTTTAAGGATTAAGTATTTCTTATAGTTTTTTAGGGTTTAGGGTTTAAGGCATAGGGTTTTTTGTATTTTTTAGGGTTTAGGGCATAGGGTTTTTCGTATTTTTTAGGTTTAGGGTTTAAGGATTATTAGGATATAGGGTTTAGAGCTTAGGGTTTTGTAGGAGTTTTAAATGGTTTTAGGATTTATTTTAGGGTTTGTAGGATTTAAGGTTTTTTAAGCTTTTGGGTTTATTTGGGTTTCTTAAGGTTTTTGATTTTGGATTTAGGGTTTTAGGTTAGGGTTTAGGGTTTATGACTTAGGATTTTTTTCTATTTAGGGTTTTAGGTTATGGGTTTTAACTAGGTTTTTCAGGTAAAGGGTTTTGGGTTTTTCAGGATTTTATAGGTTTAGAGTTTAGGGCTTTAGGTCTTTTTTTGTGTTTTTTAGGCTTTACCATATACAGTTTAGGCTCTATATTGTTTAGAGCTTAAAGTTTTTTTTAGGTTTAGGGATATTTTATGGTTTTTAAGGATTAAGTGATTTTGAAGGTTTTTTAAGGTTTAGGGCATAGGATTTTTTATGTTTTTTAGGTTTAAGGTTTAGAGCTTAGGGTTTTGTTGGGGTTTATATGATTATTAGGGTTTATTTTAGGGTTTATTGTATTTAGGGTTTCTTAAGGTTTAGGGTTTTAGGTTTAGTATTTAGGGTTTTAGGTTAGTGTTTAGGATTAAAGGCTTAGGGTTTTTTGAGGTTTACGATTTTGGGTTAAGGATTTTATCTACGTTTTTAGGGTTTAGGGCTTTTGGTTTTTTAGGTTGAGGTTTTTAATTATTTTATAGGTTTTGGGCTTAGGGATTTATTTTGTGTTTTTTAGGGTTTAACATATACGATATAGAGCTTTATAGGGTTTAGAGCTTAAAGTTTTTTATGTTTAGGGGTTTTTGGGTTTCTTTAGGGTTTTTAAGGGTTAAGTGTTTCTTAGGGTTGTTTATGGTTTAAGGTTTAGGGTTTAGGGCTTAGGGTTTTTTTTTTGTGATTTTACCGTTTAGGGCTTATGAATTTTTAGTATTTAGAGTTTAGACATTAAGGTTTTGTAGGTGTTTCAAATGGGTTTTAGCGTTTACATTAGGGTTTATAGGATTTAGGGTTTCTTCTGGATTAGGGTTTGAGGTTTCTTAAGGTTTTATGTTTAGGATTTTGGGTTTTAAGTTAGGGTTTAGGTCTTAGGTTTTTTTATGTTTAGGGTTTAAGGTTAAGGGTTTTTAGGGTGTAGGGCTTTGAGTTTTTTAGGTTAGGGTTTTTAGTGTTTAATAGGTTTAGGGGTTTAGGGCTTAAGGCTTTTTTGTTTTTTTAAAGTGTAGCATATATGATAGGGCTATATAGGGTTTAGAGTTTAGAGTATTTTAGGTTTAGAGATTTTTAGGATTTTTAAGGGTAGTGTTTCTAAGTGTTTAGGTTTTTTTTTTTGTTTTTTAGGTTTAGGGTTTACTGATTTTTAGGTTTTAGGGTTTAAAGTTTAGGGTTTTTCGGGGTTTTAAATAATTTTTAGTTTTATTTTTAGGTTTATAAGATTTAAGGTATCCTATGGTTTAGGGTTTAGGGTTTCTTACGATTTTAGATTTAGGATTTAGGGTTTAGGTCTTAGGGTTTTTTATGTTTATGGTTTTGTATAGGTTTTTTAGTGTTTAGGGCAATGGGCTTTTTAGGTTAAGGTTTTTTAGTATTCTATAGGTTTAGCGCTTAGGTTTTTTTTTTGTGTGTGTGTTTTAGGGTTTATCATATACAATTTTTGGCTTTATACGATTTAGAGATGAGAATTTTCTAGGTTTAGGGGTTTTTGTGTTTCTTAGGGTTTTTAAGGGTTAAGAGTTTCTTAGGGTTTAGGGTTTAAGGCTTAGGGTTTTTTTGTGTTTTTTTTTATTTACGGTTTATAGATTTTTAGAACTGAAGGTTTAGAGCTTAGGGTTTTGTAGGGTTTTAAATGATTTTTAGGGTTTATTTAAGGGTTTATAGGATTTAGTGTTTCTTAAGGTTTAGGGTTTCTTAGGTTAAGGATTTGGAGTTTTAAGTTAGGATTTAGGGTTTCTTAGGTTAAGGATATGGAGTTTTAATTTAGGGCTTAGGGTTTAGGGATTAGAGTATTTTTCAGTGTAGGTTTTAGGTTAAGGGTTTTTAATAAGATCCAGTGTGGCATTCACATTTCACACACCAACTAGTTTGTTACTATAGACACTTCGATTAAACTTTATTTTTAAGATTTTTTTTCTGGAGGACCTTTGGTACGGTATTAATGCATTTAGGTTGTGAAGTGTATCTTGAGGATTCCAAAGGAGAACTGGTGATTTTATCTTGAACTCCAAAGTAGTGTATTGATATCGGAATGACAAGCTTTGGGTAAGGAAAGTTCCAATGAGTATACTTGGATGAAGGAAATTAAAGATTTTAGTAAGAAAGTGCGTATAAAATTGGGTTAGTCCCTGAATTTGATTGGTATACCTGAGTTTAAAGTGTCAGGTCGAGGAAAAGGTTAACTTCGTGGTGATGACAAGGGCTTTCTGAGCATGATGGTAATACGAGTTAGTGATGGATTATGATTGAGATGTAACTATAGAATACAAATTGTTGGTTAAACAAATTTTGTATGATAATAATGACTTGTGAGTATCTAAGGTTTTGATTTTCTACTATTCAGTGAGTAACATGGGCATATCGAAAGTTTTGAGAGATGTTGGGGCACAGCTCGTATAGAATTTAAAGGAGCTAGAGTCATAATAAATAAATAAATAAATAATAATTCATGGTATGTAGGGTAACCTTCAGAAAGAGGTGGGAGCAATAATATTTTTCTATAATTGTAAGGGGTAAAGATGTATCTACAGAGGAGCTGAGAATTAGATTCAGAGACGTGTGATTTCATCCGTTTTGTTCTGGTTATGGTAATATCATCACGTGTTCTTCATATTGGTTAAAAACAATTGGTAAAGACTTGAGATAAAAGTGTGCATACGTTCAACTCGTATGTGACGATAAGTTCTTTTGTGGTTTTGAGTTCAGTAATGAGTACTATTGAATTTTTAGAGAAGGATATAGTAAGATCTATGAACAAGCGATCAATGATAAGCTAAGAAATACGAATTCCTAAAAAATTTCAAGGTATGAGCTAATGTTGATAGATAAGAGGATTGAGTTACATAGTTGAATTTACAATTCAATTTTTTTTCATTTTACATCTACATTTATTGTGATAGGTTTTTTCAATATATGGATTGGTAAGATAAGAAATGATTGATTGCATCGATATTGAGCATATGAAAAACTTATGCATGTTTTGGACCATAAAGTTTGTTACTTTGGATTGTTAAAGAATCTAATAAAGGGTTTCCCTCAGAGTTTTGATTTAGAGTGTGAAGTAATATGTCATGGGTTGTTGGTAAAAGGATGAGATTGGTAAGCGAGCTAGAGAAACAAGAGTATGATATATTGAAGGGTCGAGATATTTAAAATTTTGCACCATGGGAAGAATTTGAGAAAAGTGAAGGAATAAGACATCTCGAATAAACCCTTGGGGTGTAGTTGAAGGTTGTATTGATTTTTTCCTATGAGTTTAGATATGACTGTGAGATGTGGACTTGTTTGGTACAAACTTACAAGGAGTTTATCATCGACTTTTATAAAGATTGAATTTTTATTTAGGTGACAAACAATGAGGTATGAAAAATTTAGAGTTTTACATTGGGTTAGATTGCTCAAATTATAATAGATGACTTAAGAATGCTGTACAAGGTGAGATATAATTCTACATGATTATTAAGAATTTAGAGTTGGATTAATACTACTCTATTGATGGGACTACATATAATGTTAAGACGCGTTTCGTAGACATTTAATGCTGAATAGGGGTTATGAGTTTATAGTATACAAAATAATTTGAGTTAACAAGAATTTCCCTAAGTGTTGGCATGAGGTATGTGATGGTTTAGAATGATAGCTAAAGCATGGTATGTGGAAGTGGCTGTGGGGTTCGATAAACCAATTATGTGTGCAATTATAATAGGGACTAAATTGGTGATTGCGGGTAGCTAGAAAATCAAAGAGATAGAGTCAAATGAATGAAAATGTTTGATATGAGCACTATGGAAGAAGTATATAGAGTTATTCAACCATGGTTATGTACATTCTTATGTGACCAACTACTTCATTCTGGGCGTGGTTTAGTATATGATTCACTTTCTACGTCTGTGTGTGTTTTTGCTTCTATCGGTGAGTCCCTAGTAGTGGATCTGGTGTACCGATTCTGTGATTGTTCTCCTGGTAGGGTGGCATCCTTGGTTAGGTTTGTTCATTACAATTATGGAAGATTTGGTGTTGTTTGGTATAGTTGAAGTATAATAGTGATTCAACACACATAACTTTGCTTATGAGAATTTATAGGAGAGCTACCATGAACATTTACAGTTGTTCGATAGACTTAAGATTTATCTCATCATCGGTATCATGTTTTGGTTTTGTGTGATTTAATGTGAGGACCTTTGTGTCTAATTTTGTTATTCTTAAGGTTTGTCTATAATAGCTACTACTATAGCATTTCGACTATGTTGTTTGAGGTTTTGTAAGCTTGGGTGTATCACTTGATGGTGGTTACATGATCATTTCCATTTTTGGATCAGATGAGTTCTATTGTCCTTGATGATTACTTGATGTCTAAAGATCATATTTTTATAGCTTAAGCTCGAGGAAATATTATGTTGTGAGGATGTAATCTTGATAAGGTCTGTGATGGTTGATGAATTACGAGTGTGTAGTGGTTGGTTCAAGTTCACTCCTTGTTGTAACCAATACTGATTTAGGATTTTATCATGGTTATATTAGAAAATATTTGTCCTGAATGTTGTGTCAAGGTCTAGTGAAACAATCGGTCAGTTGAAGAGTCCACTTGGAATAGTTTTGTTGTTATTTGAGCTTACATACAATAATAGTTATCATTAGAGTATTGAGATGGCCCCATTTGAGGCATTGTATAGGAGGAGGTGCAGATCTCCAATTGGTTGGTTTGATACTTTTGAGATGAGACATTGGGTACTAATATTTTGGAGTAATCGTTGAGACAACTACCCTTTCTTAGCGTCACCATCTTTTGATCATTCGATGACGAACGATGGGCAAATTGGTAGCTAATGTAACGACCCATTTAGTCGTTTTCAACACTAGAGCTTTTTATTTCATAAAATATTTTCTGATATATTCTAAATGAGTATTTTGGACTATTTCGTAATTATAATTATGAAATTAGTGCGCTAGTTTTAGTAATTAATTTAGTTGGTGGTTAAAGATGATAGCATTAAAATTAATAGTGGGTCACTTTTAGAAGTTTTATAATTAGTCTTTAAATAGAAAGAAGAGAAAATAGAGGCAGGCGCAAGATTGTAAAGGAAATTTGGAGGGCTCGACTTTAGATGAGATTGTTTTCTCCAATTCTTTCAATGTGTTGGATTTAGAATGTAAACTGCTGGATAGATGAAAAATCTTAATTACATTGATAAAGTAAAGAAAAGAATATTGGCGAATTTGGTTACAAGTTGTTGTGTAGAGTTCTAGTTGCCACCATTAATAATGATTGCCATATGATTGTGTCAGGTATTGGCATATAGAAAGATTTGGTGTATGGTCACATTCCCATGAGTTTGGTCATAATGTGGCGTCATGGGTTTTATTTCCAGATTTGTTCCTTATTGTTATTATATTAGGGTTAAGTGTTAATTAATCGAGATAGGTAATTAACTATTAGGTCTATATTATTTTTATTCCATTAAAGATATGCTAATTGGAGGAATTAAGACTTACCCTTAGGTTTGAACTTTAGGAAGTTGATTATAGCATTAGGTGAGTTTTTGGGTCTAGGCTAGACATAGAATAATATGAGTGTTTATAGACTCTTGAACTGACAAATTATGCACATATACTTGATAGATTGGAAAGGTTCAGATGCATTGAGGAAAGGAAAAGCATTGGAGAAGTAGTTTGCTTGACTTCAACTCTTCACTGGAGGTAGGTTATGGTTTATTTTATGTGATAGATACACTCTTAATAGCAATTGATAATCATTGAGTGATATTGTGAAGCTCTCTATGTACTTGATTGTATGGTTGTGCGGCTTGGTTGTGTGGTTTGTGAGTGGTCTGAAATCCAAAGACCGTGAAATTTATAATTTGAAACCCTCTCTATTGAAGTGATTCGTTGAATAAAGAAGGATTGATGTAATATTGTTAATGAAGTTAAAAGTGGTCATAATAAATGGAGAATTAACGATATATTGGATCGGTGCCACATTCCGGCATGGTATTATTAGATCGGGGTGTAATGTTCTGCCACAGTATTATTGGATCGGAGTGTCACATTCTAACATGGTATTATTGGATCGGGGTGTCATGTTCCGACATGATAACATTAAATAGGAAAGCATATTGAATTAATGGAATGTACTTAATCTCAAAGAATCCATTTCCCAAGAGAGCGTAGTGTGGAGGCATAAGTCCTCGTGTGTGTGCTTGATATTGTGATTGATTACGTACTTGCTTTGGTTGTCACTTGTTCATGTTGTATGTTGTTTATCATCAACTAAGTGCTATAGTTGATTTTACACTATTAGTTTATGCATATTAGTTACTATTTTGAGTTGGTCGATAATATCTACTCAGTACATGTTGCCCTGTACTTAGCCCTACGTGCATTTTTCTTTGTTTTCCTTTTGTGGAGTGCAATGAGTGTACCAATGACTTCGACTTGCCTCATCTCTAGCCCGTCTCCAGCATATCAGGTTCCAGGGTGAGCTATTCATTCAAGCTTGTGTTGGATTCTCTTGATCCTAGCATGATGTCCTTAGTTTTCAGACATAAACTATTTTATTCATTTATTTTAGTGTCTTTTAATACTCTTAGACTTAGTATTTGAAAAGTAGATGCCCTTGATGTGATGACATTCAGGTTTTGGGAATGACATATTACTGACTTTAATGGATTTGTGTTTCTTACACTAATAAGATTTAATCTTTCGCATTATGGTCAATATTTTGTAAGTTGAATGATAAATGTAAGTTGGGGTTGAATTCATTGGTTCGCCTAACTAGGAGGTTAAGTATGAGTGCCACTCATGACTTGATTTGGGTTGTGACAAACTTGGTATTGGAGCATTATGTTCGGTGATCTCATCACACAGAGAAAAGTCTAGTAGAGTCTTGCGGAACGGTATTGGGACGCCTTTACTTTTCTTCAAGAGACTATAGGACTTAAGGAAAGCTTCATTCCTTCATTCTTTCGTGCTACTACTTGAATCCAATTGGTATCTATGAGATACATATTAGTATCTGAACTTCTTTACTCTATTTCACATACGGTTAGTACTAGAGTAGTAGAAGTGGAAATAGCAACAACCAGAAAAAAAATGTTTCCTTGGAAATAGGTATACTTTCTTGATTGACTACAGGGCCTGTAATGACTAGTGATCAATATAATATTTTTTTATTAAGTTCATAAAGTTGAAACCCTCTTTCTTCATGGGTATTGATTATGAAGATGCTTATGCTTTCACTGTTGATTGTTTTGAATGATAGGAGGAGAGATGGTTTCCTGAATATAGAGAAACGAAAGGTATGTATTGCACCCTATGAGGTCAAATTTTGTACTTTATCTAAATATATGACAACAAGCAAGAAGTTTTGTAAGGGACAACTAGAAAATGAACATCATTACTTTTGAAAATAATGCTGTTAAAGTTTTCAGAACATGTATGAGTTGTTTAGCGAATGATGAAATTAGGTTGCGCCTAGAGGTTAGAATCTTTACCATGATTCCATAAATTGATTCTATATTAAAGAGTGTCATGATACGACTACTACAATAGTACCAATGTTTACTTCGTTAGATTTATGAAGTGTGTTACTTTTGTTAATGATTTGATCTATGAAAGAATGCAAATTGCTTGGGCAAAAGACAGAACTGATTTGGTACTGTTTTGCAGCTATTCAAGGGGTAGAAATGTGTGGGCTATTTGGGTACGATCTTATCGATAGGTATGATGTTCTAGTGAGGTAGCTAACAAACTTTCATGGTGTGGTAGTACTAGGGTTATGTGGAAACGAATACGTCAATTGTCAAATGAAAATACTAACTACTTAAGGAGTTACTAATTTTATGACATGGCCCAGATAACAAGATTCGTTGTTGCATTCACATTTGACAAACCACCTAGTTTGTTACTTCGGACACTTTGGTTAAGTTTTATTTTTAAGATTTTTTTTTTTGTGGTGGATCTTTGATACGGTATTAATGAATTTAGTTTGTGAAGTGTATCTTGAGGATTCCAAAGAAGGACTGGTGATCTTATCTTAAACTCCAAAGGAGTGGATTGATATCGGAATGACATTCTTATGGGTAAGGAATGTTCCAGTGAGTATACTTGGGTGAAGGAAATTGAAGATTTTAGTATGAAAGTGCGTATAAAATTAGGTTAGTCCCTTGAATTTGATTGGTATACCTGATTTTAAGGTGTCAGGTTGAGGAAAAGGTTAACTTCATGGTGATGACATGGGCTTCCTGAGCATGATGGTAATACGAGTTAGTGATGGATTGTAATTGAGATGCAACTATAGAATACAAATTGTTGGTTAAACAAATTTTGTACGATAATAATGACTTGTGAGTATCTAAGGTTGTGATTTTCTACTAATCATTGAGCAATGTGGTTCTATTGAAAGTTTTGGGAGATGTTGGGGCACCGCTCAAATATAATTTAAAGGAGCTAGAGTTGTAATAAATAAATAATAATTGATGGAATGTAAGGTAACCTTCAGAAAGAGGTGGGAGCAAAAATGTTTTTCTCTAATTGTAAGGGGAAAAGAGGTATCATCAGAGGAGTTGAGAATTGGATTCCGAGACACATGATGTCATCCGTTTTTCTCTGGTTATGGTAATATTGTCACGTGTTCATCATATTGGTTATAAATGATTGGAAAACTCTTGAGAAAAGAGTGTAGATACGTTCAACTCGAGTGTGAAGATAAGTTCTTTTGTGGTTTTGAGTTCAGTAATGAGTACTATTAAATTTTTAGCGTAGGACATGGTAAGATCTATGAAGAGGTGATCAATGATAAGCTAAGACACGCGAATTACTAAAAATCTTCAAGCTATGACCAATATTGATAGATAAGAGGATTGAGTTACACAATTGAATTTACAATTCATTTTTTTTCATTATACGTCTACATTTATGGTGATAGGTTTTGTCAAGATATAATGGTAAGAAAAGAAATGATTGATTGCATCGGTATTGAGCATGTGAAAGAATTTATGCATGTTTTGGACCATAAAGATTGTTACCTTTGATTGTTAAAGGATCTAATGAAGGGTTTCCCTAAGAGTTTTGATTTAGAATGTGAAGTAAAACGTCATAGGTTGTTGGTAAAAGGATGAGATGGTAAGCGAGCTAGAGAAACAAGAGTCTGATATATTGAAGGGTCGAGATATTTAAAATTTTTCACCATGGGAAGAATTTGAGAAAAGTGAAGGAATAAGACCTCTTGTATAAACCCTTGAAGTGTAGTTATAGGTTGTACTAATTTTTGCCTATGAGTTTAGATATGACTGGGAGATGTGAACTAGTTTGGTACAAACTTACTAGGAGTTTATCATCGACTTTTATAAAGATTGAGTTTTGATTTGGGTGACAAACAATGAGGTATGGAAAATTTAGAGTTTTATGTGGGTTAGATTGCTCAAATTATAATAGATGACTTAAGAATGATGTACAAGGTGAGATACAATTCTACATGGTTATTAAGAATTTAGAGGGATTAATACTACTCTATTGATGGGACTACATAGAATGTTAAGATGCTCTACATAGAGATTTAATGGTGAATAGGGCTTATGAGTTTATAGTACACAAAATAATTTGAGTGACCAAGAATATCCCTTGGTGTTGGCATGAGGTATGTGATGGTTTAGAATGATAGCTAAAGCATGGTATGTGGAAGTTGATGTCGGGTTTGATAAACCAAGTAAGTGCACAATTATTATAGGGACTAAATTGGCGATTGTGGGTAGCTACAAAATCAAAGAGATTGAGTCAGACGAATGAAAATGTTTGATATAGGCTCTATAAAAGGAGATTCTAGAGTTATTCGACCTTGGTTATGTACATTCTTATGTGACCAACTACTTCATTCTGGGCATGGTTTAGTGTATGATTCACTTTCTACGTCTGTGTGTATTTTTGCTTCTATCGGTGAGTCCCTAGTAGTGGATCCGGTGTACCGATTCTGTGATTGTCCTCCTGGTATGGTGGCATCCTTGGTTAGACTTGTTCATTCTAGTTATGGAAGTTTTGATGTTGTTTGGGATAGTTGAAGTATACTATCAATTCAACATGCACAACTTTGCTTATGAGAATTTATAGGAGAGCTACCATGAAACTTTACAATTGTTCGATAGACTTAAGATTTATCTCATCATCGGTATCATGTTTTGGCTATGTGTGATTTAATGCGGGGACCATTGTGTCTAGTTTTGTCATTCTTAAGGTTTTTCTATAATAGCTAATAATCTAGCATTTCGACTGTGTTGTTAGAGGTTCTGTATTCTCGGGTGTATCACTCGATGGTGGTTACTTGATCGTTTCCATTTTTGGATCAGATGATTTCGAATTTTCCTTGATGATTAGTTGATGACTAAAGATCATATTTTTATAGCTTAAGCTCGAGGAAATATTATGCTGTGAGGATGTAATCTTGATAAGGTATGTGATGGTTGATGAATTACAAGTGTGTGGTTGTTGGTTCAGGTTCATTCCTAGTTGTAACTAATATTGATTCAAGATTTTATCATGGTTATGTTAGAAAATATTTGTCCTGAATGTTGTGTCAAGGTCTAGTGGAATAATGAGTCAGTTGAAAAGTCCACTTGGGAATAGTTTTGTTGTTATTTGAGCTTACATACAACAATAGTTATCATTAGAGTATTGAGATGGCCCCATTTGAGGCATTGTATGGGAGGGGGTGTAGATCTCTAGCTGGTTGGCTTGATACTTTTGAGATGAGACATTGGGTACTAATATTTTGGAGTAATTGTTGAGACAACTATCCTTTCTTACCCTTGCTTTCTTTTGATTGTTCGAGGACGAACAATGGGCAAATTGGTATCTAATGTAACAACCCATTTGGTCATTTTGAATACTAGAGCTTCTTATTTCATAAAATATTTTCTGATAGATTCTAAATGGGTATTTTGGACTATTTCGTAATTATAATTATAAAATTAGTGGGGTGGTTTTAATAATTACTTTATTTGGTGGTTAAAGAAGATATCATTAAAATTATTAGTGGGTCACTTTTACCACTTTTATAATTACTTTAAATAATTACGGTAATAAATAGTCTGTATAAGAATGAAGAGAAAATAGAGGCAGGCATAAGATCGTAAAGGAAATTTGGATGGCACGACTTCAGGTGAAATTGTTTTCTCCAATTCTTCAAGTAGTTGACTATAGTTAATTTTTCAATGTGTTGGATTTAGAATGTAAATTGCTGGATATATGAAAAATCTTAATTAAATTGATAAAGAAAAGAAAAGAATATAGGCAAATTTAGTTACAGGTTGTTGTGTAGCATTCTTGTTGCCACCATTAATAATGAATACCATATGATTGTGCCAAATATTGGCATATAGAAAGATTGGGTGTGTAGTCTAACATTCAGAGATGGTCACATTCCCATGAGTTTGGTCATAATGTGGCGTCATGAGTTTTATTTCTAGATTTGTTCCTTATAATTATTAGGGTTTAAGTTTTAATTAATTGAGATATGTAATTAAATATTAGGTCTATATTATTTGAATTCCATTAAATATATGCTAATCAGAGGAATTAAGACTTACCCTTAGGTTTGAACTTTAGGAAATTGATTATAGAATTAGGTGAGTTTTTGGGTCTAGGGTAGACATTGAATAATATGAGTGTTTATAGACTCGTTAACTTACAAATTATGCACACATACTTGATAGATTGGAAAGGTTCAGAGGCATTGAGGAAAGGAAAAGCATTGGAGAAGTAGTTTGCTTGACTTCAGTTCTTCGATGGAAGTAGGCTATGGTTTATTCTATGTAACAATAAACTTATTTAGAATGAAAACATGACTCTAGTTCTTCTTTCTTCTACCACTGTATGCTCCTTCTGCCACTTCTTGCCTTTTGTTGAAAACAACGATATTCATTGTGTGCAAAATCTATTGTCTTAATATTCAACTTTCTCCTTTTATAGTCATTCTATTTTGCGTGTCCTAAAAATCCTAATTGAGTCCGAAAGTGGCTCTTCAATAGGTCGGCTACTCTTAATTTATTCACGTGAAATTTAAGCCGCGTGAGAATAAATTAGAATCCACGTAAGAATAAATTAGGAGTAGCCGACCTATTGAAGAGCTACTTTCGGACTCAATTAGGATTTTCAGGACACGCAAAATAGAATGACTATAAAAGGAGAAAGTTGAATAATATGATAGTAGATTTTGCACACAATGAACATCATTGTTTTCAAAAAAAGGCAAGAAGTGGCAGAAGGAGCGTACAGTGGCAGAAGAAGGAAGAACTAGAGTCACGTTTTAATTCTAAATAAGTTTATTGTTAAAGTAACTTGGAATGATTATTGAGTTGTAATAATTCTAAAAGTGAGTCTGTGATAGTTGTAACAAGAAGTCGTTGTGACTTCTCGGAGAGTAAATATAACGGTTATAGTTAATCGTTGGAGTTGAGGTACTAGAGTTAATCCCTTAGATTATAGAGTTGTAACATAAAGCCGCTCTTTGAAGTTAATGAGAAGTTGTTGAAAATCCTACACGATGTAGGTCATGGTTTTTCTTCCCCTGAGTAAGGAGGTTATAATAATTATCAATTATGATAATAAGAAGCAGAGATAAATAAGATATTTCATTTTAAAAAATTATAAAAATAGAAAGTAAAACAACTAATTTAAGAAAAAATATTGAATTATAATAATGATGAGGAGAGATGAAAAAGCAATAAATTATAGTAATGATAAGAAGAGAGATAAATAAAGTAAATATATTTATCATAATAATAATATAAGGTGAGCACAATAATTATATTTTAAAAAAATATTAAGTTAGATACTATTTTATAATTTCTTTTGATTTTTTAAACATAAAATAAAAATTTTAAAGTATTTTAAAGTCAAGAAAATGAGAAAAAGGATAATTATGACTCTTGATCAAAGAGAAATTTTATTTTAAAATATTTTGGCGACCAAGAGAAAAAAAATTAAAGTAAAAAAAGGATAATTTTTGTGAATAATAATAGTAATATTTAAGATTTTTTTTTCTTCAAATTTTATAAATCATAAGAAATAAAATAATTAGGGAAAAAGAATATGTTTGTCAATAAGAATAATTAATTATGATAATAAAGAGGAGACAAAAACAAGATTGCTATTTTAAAATATTATAAAAATAAAATGAGTAAAAATAATTAATTATAATAGTAATGATGAGGAGAGATAAAAATTATTTAATAGATTGTAATAATGGTAAGAAGATAGGTAAATAATATATTTTTTGTGAAATTATAAATCTCAATAAAGAAAAAAAAATTGACAATAAAGAAAAATAATAATCTTGGCCAAAGTGAGGTATTACATCATTATTTTATTTGTCACCTTTATATTTGTCTAAATATAGATATTAATCTTCAACTATAATTCTAAAATAAAGCTTCACATATAATTTATTTTATTTATATTTTATATGTGAAATTAACTCTTTTTATTTTTTTAAAAAAGCCAAACACATCCTATAATATATTTAATATGGTATCATATTTATGCTTTCAAGTGCATCAAAAATTCACCCAAACGATTATTATTCAACTAAAAGTAAATATTTTGTTATTTTAAATAACGGCAATAATCAATAAAAAAAATCATACTACACCGTTACTATTACTTCGTGTAAATTGCAATTTACTAATAACTAAAACTTGAAATTTAATCTATTTTAATTTGAAAACTAAAAAGGATCCTTAAAATATTTTTGATATACAAATATAAAAAAATTTATTAAAAAAATATTTGATTAAATTTTTTCTCATCCCGCGAAACACGAACAAATTCACTAGATTTAGCAAAATATTCAATTAAAAATTACATTTATTTCATAACTTTTTTAGAGGTATACATAATATATTTCAATTATATAATATTTTTATTTAGATACATATATCTTCTTCTTCTTCTTCTTCCTCTTCCTCTTCCTCTTCCTCTTCCTCTTCTTCCTCTTCCTCTTCTTCTTCTTCTTCTTCCTCTTCCTCTTCCTCTTCCTCTTCTTCTTCTTCTTCTTCTTCTTCCTCTTCTTCTTCTTATTCTTCCTCTTCTTCCTCTTCCTCTACCTCCTCTTCTTCTTCTTCTTCCTCTTCTTCTTCCTCTTCCTCCTATTCTTCCTGTTCTTATTCCTCTTCTTCCTCTTCCTTTTCTTCCACTTTTTCTTCCTCTTCTTCTTCTTCTTCCTCTTCCTCCTCTACTTCCTCTTCTTCCACCTCTTCTTCTTTTTCTTCTTCTTCCTCCTCTTCCTCTTCCTCTTCCTCCTCTTCCTCCTCCTCTTCCTCCTCTTCCTCCTCCTCCTCTTCCTCTTACTCTTCCTCTTCCTCCTCTTCCTACTCTTATTCTTCCTCTTCTTCTTATTCCTCTTACTCTTCCTCTTCGTCTGATTCTTCTTCTTCTTCTATTTCTTCTTCTTCCTCTTCCTATTCTTCTTCTTCTTCCTCCTCCTCCAGCTCTTCTTCTTATTATTATTTTTCTTCTTCTTCTTCCTCTTCCTATTCCTCCTCCTCTTCCTCCTCCTCCTCCTCTTTCCTCTTCCTCTTCCTCTTCTTGTTTTTCTTCCTCTGCTTCTTCCTCCTCTTCGTCCTCCCTCTCTTCTTCCTCTTACTCTTCTTGCTCTTCTTGTTCCATATCTTCCTCTTCTTCCTCTTCACCTTCCTCCTCTCCCTCTTCCTCCTCTTCCTCCTCTTCCTCTTCCTCCTCTTCTTCGTCCTCCTCTTCGTCTTCGTCTTCGCCCTCTTCCTCGTCTTCTTCTTCCTCCTCCTCTTCTTCTTCCTCCTCCTTCTCCTCCTCCTCCTCCTCTTCTTCTTCTTCTTCCTCCTCCTCCTCTTCCTCTTCATCTTCCTCATCTTCCTCCTCCCCTTCTTCATCTCCTCCTCCTCCTCTTTTTCTTCATCTTTTTCCTCTTCCTCCTTCTCCTCCTCCTCCTCCCCTTCCTCCTCTTCCTCTTCCTCATCCTCCTATTACTCTTCCTCTTCTTCCACTTCCTCTTCCTCCTCCTCTTCCTCTTCCTCTTCTTCCTCTTCTTCTTCCTCTTCTTCCTCTTCTTCCACTTCTAACTCCTCTTCTTCTTCCTCCTCCTCCTCCTCCTCCTCCTTCTCCTACTCCTCCTCCTCCTCTTCTTCCTTTTCTTCCTCCTATTCGTACTCCTCTTCCTCCTCTTCTTCATCCTCTTCCTACACTTCTTCCTCCTATTCTTCTTCCTCTTTTTCCTCTTCTTTCTCCTCTTCTTCTTCTTCTTCTTTTTCCTCTTCTTCCTCTTCCTCTTCTTCTTCCCCTTACTCTTCTTCTTCTTCTTCCTCTTCTTCCTCTTTTTCTTCCTCTTCTTCTTCTTCCTCTACCTCTTCCTCTTCTTCCTACTCCTTCTCTTCCTCCTCCTCCTCCTCCTCTTCATCTTCCTATTCCTTCTCGTCCTCTTCTTATTCCTCTTTCTCCTATTTATTTTCCTCTTGCTCCTCTTCCTCTTCTTCCTCGTCCTACTCTTCTTCCTCTTTCTCTTCCTTTTCCTCTTCCTCTTTCTCCTCTTCTTCTTCTTCCTTTTCCTCTCTTCCTATTCCTCTTCTTAGTCTTCCTCTTCCTCTTCTTCTTCTTCCTCTTTTTCTTCCACCTCTTCTTTCAATTTTATTTCTTCTTCTTCTTCCTCTTCCTCTTCTTCTTCTTCTTCCGCTTCCTCTTATTCTTCTTCTTCTTCCTCCTCTTCCACTTCCTCTTCTTCCACTTCCTCTTCCTCTTCTTCGTCTTCTTCCCCTTCCTCTTCCTTTTCTTCTTCTTCCTCTTCATCTTCTTCTTCTTCTTTCTATTCTTTCTCCTTTTCCTCTTCTTCCTCTTCCTTTTCTTCCTCTTCTTCCTCTTCCTTTTCTTCCTCTTCTTCCTCTTCCTCTTCTTCTTCTTCTTCTTCCTCCTATTTCACTTCCTCTTCTTCCGCTTCCTCTTCCTCATCTTCGTCTTCTTCCCCTTCCTATTCCTTTTCTTCTTCTTCCTCTTCATCTTCTTCTTCTTCTTCGTCCTATTCTTTCTCCTCTTCCTCTTACACTTCTTCCTCATCCTCTTCCTCTTTTTATTTTTCCTCTAACTCTTCCTGTTCTTCCTCCTCCTCCTCTTCCTCTTCCTCTTCCTCTTTTTCTTCTTCCTCTTCGTCTTCCTCATCCTCATCCTCTTCTTTCTCCTCCTCCTCCTATTCCTCCAACTCCTCCTCTTCCTTTTTTTCCTGTTCCTCTTCCTCTGCCTTCTCTTCCTCTTCTTCCTCTTTCTCTTCTTCGTCTTCCTCTTCCTCCTCTACTTCCTCTTCTTCCTCTTCCTCCTCTTTCTCCTGTTCCTCTTTCCCTTCCTCTTTCTCTTCCTCTTCGTCCTCTTGTTCCTACTCTTCCTCTTCGTCCTCTTCCTCTTCTTCCATTATTTCCTCTTCCTCTTCTTCTTCCTCTTCCTCTTCTTCCTCTTCCTCTTTCTCTTCTTCTTCCTCTTCTTCACCTTCCTCTTTCTCTTTCTTTTCTTCCTCTTCTTCCTCCTTTTCCTCTTCGTCCTCTTCCTCTTCTTCGATTACTTCCTCTTCTTCCTCTTCCTCTTCTTGCTCCTCTTCCTCTTCCTCCTCTTCTTCCTCCTCCTCTTTTTCTCTTGCTCTTCCCCTTCCTGTTTCTCTTCCTCTTCCTCTTTCTCTTCTTCTTCCTCTTCTTCCTCTTCCTCTTCTTCTTCTTCCTCTACCTCTTCTTCTTCTTCTTCTTCCTCTTCTTCCTCTTCTTTTTCTTCTTCTTCCTCTTCCTCCTCTTCTTCTTCTTTCTCTTCTTCTTCTTCTTCCTTTTCCTCTTCTTCCTCTTCTTCCTCTTCCTCTTCTTATTCCTCTTCCTCTTCATTTTCCTCTTTTTCCTCTTCCTCTTCCTCTTCCTCTTCTTCTTCTACCTCCTCCTTCTCCTACTCTTCCTCCTGCTCCTCCTCTTCCTCTTCCTTCTCCTCCTCTTCCTCTTTTTCCTCTTCCTCCACTTCCTCTTCTTCTTCTTCCTCTTCCTCCTCTATTTCCTCTTCCTCTTCTTCTTCCTTTTCTTCCTCTTCCCTCTTCCTCCCTTTCTTCTTCCTCCTCTTTTTCCTCTTCTTCTTCCCCTTCCTCTTCTCTTCCTTTTCTTCCTCTGCCTCTTCTTCTTCTTCTTCCTCTTCTTCCTCTTCTTTTTATTCATCTTCCTCTACTTCTTTTTCTTCTTCTTCTTACTCTTCTTCTTGTTCTTCCTCTTCCTCTTCTTTCTCCTCCTCCTCCTCCTTCTCCTCTTCCTTTTCTTGTTGTTCTTCTTCTTCTTCATTCTCTTCCTCTTCTTCTTCTTCTTCTTCTTCGTCTTCCTCCTCCTCTTCCTCTTCCTCTTCTTCCTTCTCTTCTTCTTCCTTTTCTTTTTCTTTTTCTTCCTCCCCCTTTTCCTCTTCCTCTTCTTCCTCTTTCTCCTCTTCCTCTTCGTCTTCATCCTTTTCTTCCTCTCCCTCTTCTTCCTCTTCCTCTTCCTCTTCTGCTTCGTCTTCATCCTTTTCTTCCTCTCCCTCTTCTTCCTCCTCCTCCTCCTCTTCCTCTTCCTCCTCTTCCTCTTCCTCTTCTGCTTCCTCTTCTTCCTCTTCCTCTTTTTCATCCTCTTCCTCTTCTTCTTCTCCCTCTTCTTCTTTCTTCTGCTTCCTCTTCTTCCTCTTCCTCTTCCTCTTTTTCATCCTCTTCCTCCTCTTCCTCTTCTTCTTCTCCCTCTTCTTCTTCCTTCTGCTTCCTCCACTTCTTCGTCTTCTTCCTCTTCCTCCTCTATTTTCTCTTCCTCTTCCTCTTCTTCTTCTTCCTCTTCTTCTTCTTCTTTTTATTCTTCTTCCTCCTCTTCTTCTTCCTCTTCCTCTTCGTCTTCCTCCTCCTCCTCCTCCTTCTCTTCTTCTTCTTCTTCTTCTTCTTATTCTTATTCTTCTTCTTGCTCCTCCTTTTCCTCTTCTTTTTCTTCCTCTTCCTCTCCCTCTTCCTCCTCTTCTTCCTCTTCCTCCTCCTCCTCCTCCTCTTTCTCCTCTTCCTCTTCTTCTTCTTCCTCTTCCTCTTCCTCTTCTTCTTCTTCCTCTTCTTCCTCTTCTTCCTCTTCCTCTTCTTCATCCTCTTCCTCTTCCTCTTCTTCTTCTTCCGCTTCATCTTCTCCCTCTTCTTCTTCTCCCTCTTCTTCTTCTTCCTCCTTCCTCTTCCTCCTCTTCTTCCTTCTTTTTCCTCTTCTTCCTCGTCTTCTTCTTCTTCTTCTTTTTATTATTATTATTATTATTATTATTATTATTATTATTATTATTATTATTACTATTACCCCTTTTGTCATTGTGGTGGGGTTAATTTTATACCTTCCCCTTTCCCTTGCATGTGCTCTTGTTGGAGGATTTATCCACTTGCTCTTCGAAATTCATAAAAAGAGCATCTAAATCAACGTCTTATTACTATTATTATTACTATTACCCCTTTTGTCATTGTGTTGGGGTTCATTCTATACCTTTCCTTTTCCTTTGCATGTGTTCTTGTCAGAGGATTCTTCCACTTTCTCTTGGAATTTCATGAAAAGAGCATCTAAATCAACGTCTTCTATGTTATTATCACTTTGAGCTTCTCCTGCCAAGCATGCTTCATCATCTTGGTTTGTATGAGTTGATGATGTCATAGAAATGTCATTGCCAATGTCTATCTCAATATTTTTCATTAAATCTTTCTTGGCTTCTTCCATATACAAAGCTACAAGCTCTGATTTAGACATGACACCCTTCTTAATTTAAAGTTTTCTTGTGATTTGCTTAAAGGGACTAAGAGTATTATCTTGTAGTGTAGAAATTTCTTGGACATGATATTTATTAATTTTTTCTTTTATCAAATCTAGTATCTCCTAACCATGTATGTTGCCATCAAGATTTTTATTAATTAACTTACTCCAAAACTTTGTACAAAAAGTTCGTTGTAAGCATGGAAATCCTTCTGAAGTAGTATTAACTTCCACATTCTATTTCATTATCCATAGGATAGAAAATTCTATGAAAAAGTACATCACTGACATTCCTTGGAAGAAGATATTATCTTTCTCCATGCTTATAAGTTTTGGAGAGATGTCTACCCATTCCAAGTACAACTGCTTGTATTGTTTTGGTAAAATTTTTATAGATGGACCATATAACATCTACCATTTGCAAAATCAATTTAGAATAGTCTGTGTATAAATATTTGAACAAATCTTTATAAACCATGAATGCTTTCGATTAGCATTCTCTAATAACAATGCTTTATTAAAGTTGTCCACATAATCCCAGTAATTATATTTTACTGCAATTTTCTATTCAGGATGGATATAATCCTTTTCCTTTAGAGGACTCATTTTCCATTCTTCTAGAGAAAGAATTCTCTGTATGATAATCTTAGAAAAGTTATAAACTTTCTTGGTACTAGCAGGGTAAAAATTTTGAAATTCTGCTGACCCTGTTACTGAGAGTATCATCCCATTTGTATGCAGTTGTAGGATACCAAACTATATACAAATACCTATTCATTAGCTGCCATGGATCATCTTTTCATCTTAGATCATGGTTTTCCTACAGAAGTATGACTTCTTTTCTATCATTTACATCAAATATTTCAATATTTTCCTCATCCACTAATATGGTGGAGTAAGTCGGAGGAGTATTATCTTGACTTTATTTAGATTTCATAAAATCCATAAATTTTTTGTACATTGGATGATTTATATTAAAACCTTCCATAGCTGTCGACGAGCTAAAAGCTGCTACTAATTGTTTATTACCCAATTGAGCGAGGATATGACCTCCTCTTCCTCTATTTCCTCGTCCTCCTCTTCCCCTTGTAGGGGGCCATGATGGCCTCATGCCTGCAAACAAAGACATTTCCAAATCAGTCAAAATATTCTCGAGTAAGAAAATCTGGAAGACTATTATCTTCTCCTTTTTATAAATAATTTCAAAATCAAACGGTGCTAATAAAGCTTTCCATCTAGAAAATATCTGTTTAGAAACATCATGTTTGCAGTCTTTACTAAACATAAATTTAGTTGTTTGGCAATCGGTTTTTATAATAAATTTATGTTATAGAGATCGCCTTAAAACTTCAAAACACTTTTCACAATAGCTAATATTTCTTTAGCTACAGTGACATAATTCTTCTGAGATGGATTCCATTTCCTAGAATAAAATTGAACAGTATAATGGCATTTATTAGTAGGACAGTATTGGGTAAGAGCACCACCTAATCCTACATCTAAGGCATTCGTTTCAACTGTCTTCTCCCAATTTGAGTTAGCCAAAGTATGACATGGAAGGTTTCTAACCTTTGTCTTAATCCTTTTCACAGCTTCAGTATGATCTTTTGACCAGGCTTTAGGATTTTTCTTAAGCCTATCATATAAAATAGTTGTATCAAGACCTAAATCCTTTATAAAAGGTGCTACATAATTAAGACTGCCAAGGAATCTTTGCAATTGAGTTTTATTAGTGATTTCATCAGGAAATTTAGAAGCAAATTCAATACTTCTATTAATAGGACTAATATTACCTTTTTCAATGTTATGGCCTAAAAATCTTAATTTAGTTTGAAATAAAGTCATTTTTGGTGAAGATATAACCAAGACATTTTGAATAATAATTTTCTTGAATAATTCAAGATGCTTTAAATGAGTTTCTATATTTTTTTGAAACACTAGAATATCTTCTATGTAAGCTATTAAGAAATTACTACAAGGCATAAAAATATCATTCATAATTTTTTGAAATTCAGATGGAGCGTTTTTTAGACCAAAAGGCATAACGTTCCATTCAAATTGACCCATGGGGACATTAAAAACACTTTTAAACCTATCTGATTCACTTATTTGAATCTACCAATAACCTGATTTCAAATAAAACTGTATCTAATAAATATTTTTTATTAGGGATCGGATACCTAATCCATCTCAAAGTCTTATTAAGAGGTTTATTGTTAATTACTAACCTGGGGGCACCTCTTTCTCGCTCAGCATGTTTATTAACATAGAAAGTCGTACAAAACCAAGGTGACTTAGAATGCCTTATAAGGCCTTTCTGTAATAGAGATTCAACCTCTTTGTTTCCATAACTACAAATAATCAAAATTCATTTGACATGGCCTAGCTTTAGTAGGAATATTATCTTCATTAAAATCATCTTCATATGGTAGACTAGCAACATGCTTTTTTCTGTTCCAAAAAGCATTAGGATGATCTCCACAAATATCAAGAGAAAACTGATTTTTTAAAATGACAATTTTATCCTATAATTTAGGATTCTACATAATAGTATCAATCTTAATGCTATTAATTTCTTCTTTAAGAAAAATCATTTGATTAATAAATTTTGAGGTTAATTCATTTATCATCCTAGTAAAAGGTTTAGTAATAAATTCTAGTATAAAAGGTTTATTATTCCAAGTACCTATTATCATTTCATTATCCCATATGTAAGGGGGAAAATGTCATTTATAAAAGGTACTCCCAAAATAATTTGGTTAGTAATATCTTTTACCAAAACAAAGCTTTGAGGAACACAATTTTTTCCTTTACAAATAAAAGTTTTAGGTAGTTTACACTCAATATTCATTTTACTACCATTTGTAGATCTTAGGCTATGAGTAGTTTTATGAAAATATCTTGACGGAATAAGTCCTTCTTGAATACAATTTAAATCTGCTGCACTACCAACAAGAGCAATAAATTCTTTTTTATAATTATAATCTATAAGAAGATTAATTTTTGTATAAAATTTTTGAAAAGTAAAAGCTTTTAAGCTTTGTAAAAAATCTCCTTTATTATTACTAAAATTTAAATTTTTAAGAAAATCTAGGTTAATAGTTTCTCCTCATCTGAAGAAGATGTTTAGTTGTTACTCAATTTTTTTTTAACTCAAAGCTATCTAATCTTGTTTCAATAATAACATTATTTTCTTTGAGATGTCGGATGTCATCCTTAAGGTTATTGATCTCTTATTTCAAATCATTTACAGTAGTAGGAGTACTTACGAGTTTCCTTCTTTCTAGCAGAAGTTTCTTGACTTCTGCCATGGTATATGAACCTTCTTTAGTTGGTATCTCCTCTTGAATACTTCTTAGATGTAGATGCTGTATTACTAATTTTTTCAATGATTTGAGCCCTTATATTAGGATCCTTAATCGTCTGTAGAAGCTCTATGACTTTGTCATTATCAATGACATTGATACTTAATTCTTTAAACTAAGAGTAGATTTTATAAAAATCATCTTCCTCTCCATCTTTCTCACATTCCAAACCTTGTTGACAAGGTAGACATTCATCTTCTGAGGTCATATAATCCTCTTGATGAAGAGCTTTTAGATCTTCACTTGTTGAAGAAGATTCTTCATGACTGCTATACTTAGAATCTGATTTTCCTAAATCAGAGTTGAGCATAATCTTATATAAAGAATCCTTATTAGTATCATCAATGTCAAGGTTTTTGATTTTCTCGCTGAATCTACAGTCTTTAGCACAATGACCATACCTTCCACATTTATGGCAAGTATCAGACTTATCATATCTTTGTTTAGATTTATAAAATCTTTTATCACTCCTTCCTACCTTATGTCTTCTTTCTTTTCATTTAATTCTTTTTCTTTTCTATTCTTCATAATCTTTTGTGGAAGATCTGTTTTTAGAAGACTGCTTCTCCTTTTGTTTCTCCTTTTCAGAAATATGTCTGGGAATGTCTAAAGCTAATTGCTCACAAACTTCACCTAATTGTTATCTTTCATTAAGACGATGCCTTTTAATCTGCTGGTTAAACTTAATTTCATTACATAAAGCCAAACCTTCCTGCACATAAGCACTTATCAATTTTCCATATGTATAATTCTCATAATTAATGCTAGGACTATCACCTTTAAGGACTTTCCTTACTCTTTCAGTAAAGAGAGCTGACGATCCATCAATAAATTTGGATTTCCAATGAGTGTTATTACACTTTGGCAATTCCATAACCCTGCAAAGAAAAACATCTTTATAGAATCTAAAAGATGTAAGAGTATAACACCTTAGATTTTGGAGTAATTATCTAACCATCTACCTGAAAAATGTTCTATAATATTCAAAACCAGTGTATAAACTGAATTTTAAACTTCTCCTTGACCTTCTTGTTTTACAGCCTGAAGGATCTTATCTCTTTTCTCTTGATTGAGATAATTATCCCACCATCCTTTCAACTGGCCTGTAAACCCTGCAGTTATCATTTCTGCAATAGTTTTATCACTATTTTTATTAGTCTTACAGATAGTATTGTACATCAACAGCCTATGCATAGTTATATAAATTTGTATATCTGTATAACCCTCTATGTTCCATTCATAAACTTCTTTTCCATTATAACTATTCGTTACAATATATTCATGTTCTTCCATTAGAACATCCTGAGGAGTCTGCCTAGGATAGTAGAATATCCTCTGAACTGGTTTTCTCACATATTTTTTTGATATTTTATTGATTTGATCAGAAAATTCCTTCTTACTTGCACCACTACTTTCCCCTTCTGAAAGATTGTTAATCTTCAGGGGTTTAAGGTTATTACCTTTGAAAGTCTTTTCTAGAAAATTTTCTAAATCAGAAAAATACTTTAATTTAAAATCTTCAATTTCTGGGGGGGGGGGGGGGGGTTGAATGCTAGGTTGAGCAATCTTACCCTTACCCTTCTTATCAATACTCATTTGGGATAAAAGTTTATCAACTTTCTCATGCAGAGATACTATATGATCCCTTAGCATGCTGATATAAATATTTGTATAATTATGCTGCTTTTTCATCAAATTAATATGCTGACTAGTGACTAAAGCAGTATCATTTTCAAATAATTTTGAAAAAGCATTAAAATGAACAATCTTATCATCTTTATTAATTTGAAAGGATTATAATGGCGGAAATATTGATTTCATAATTTCTCCACTACTTAAGGTAAAATATCTTTCTAACATAGAAATGTAGTTATAAACATGTTTACACATAAACCATGAAACAAATGCAATTAAAACATTTTTTTCCTGATTCAAAAAGGTCTTTATAAAATTCTTCTTGAAATTGAAATTGTTCTTTTTTGTTAAAGTTTTTGAGAAACCATTTTCTAAAAGGTTTCCATCTAGATTTTTGAAATTCCTTAGCAATCTTTGCTCTTGCCTGGGAACCAGGACTAAAATCAAGAGGTTTGTCAGTCATCATAAACCAAATTTATGTATTTAACCTATCTGGGAAATTCATTTCAGATTCAGTTATGTCTAAATCTGAGCTAGGTCTAGCAATGTTATCGTTATCAATTTTTATATTATCGCATCTATAATTTTCTCTAATTTGAGAAGTAGAAGCTCAACAGGAAAGTTTGAACCAATCACAGCTACATTGGTTTAAGGAAGGTGATGCTAATTCTAAATACTTTCATGCCTTGATTAGGGGTAGAAGGAGAAGGTTATTTATTCACAAAATCCTCAAGGACAATGATGAATGGGTACAAGGTGATGAATACATTGCACAGGCTGCCTGTGATTATTTTCAAGACATCTTCACGGTGAGGAGAAAGTTATAGATGAAACCTCCTTAAATTGTATCCCAATAATGATTAATAGGGACCAAAATGACAGAATGAAAGCTATGTCTTCTATGGAGGAACTTAAGGAGGTGGTTTACTCTATGAATCCCAATTCTGCAGCAGGACCTCATGGTATGAATGGTTATTTTTTCCAGAAGTGCTAGGATATTATCAAGGAAGATCTACTGGCGGTTATTCAAGCATTCTTCAGTGGACAAATGATTCCCAAGTACATTTCACATGCTTGTCTGGTTCTTCTTCCCAAAGTCAAGCATCCTAATAAGTTGTCTGAGTTCAGACCTATTAGCCTGAGCAACTTCACCGGCAAGATTATCTCCAAGATATTATGCCTTAGATTGACCCCTATCCTTCCCAGCCCGATCTCTCCTAATCAATTAGGATTTGTAAAGGGGAGGAGCATCAATGAGAATATCATGCTTGCCTAGGAAATTATTCATCAAATCAAGCAACCTACCATAGGAAGCAATGTGGTAATCAAACTTGACATGGCCAAGGCCTTTGGCAGAGTTTCTTGGTCTTATATTTGCCTTATTCTCAGGAAGATGGGATTTGATGAAGTCCTCATAGATATGATTTGGAGAATTATGGCAAACAATTGGTACTCTATCATCATTAATGGAAAAAGGCATGGCTTTTTTCATTCTACTAGGGGCCTTAAACAAGGTGATCCCCTCTCCCCAGCCTTATTTATTTTAGGTGTTGAGGTGCTGTCAAGATCCTTAAATCAGCTACATCACAACCCTCTATATCATGGCTTCTACATGGATGAAAAGGGTCCCCAGATTAATCACTTAGGTTTTGCTGATGACATTATCATATTTACTTCTGGGAGGAGACATTATCTTACACTCATCATGCAAACTTTGAGGACTTATGAAAGGATTTCTGGCCAACAGATTAACAGAGATAAAAGTCACTTCTTCCTTCACTCTAATGCATTCAAAACTACTTGTGACAGAATTAGGAAGTACACTGGTTTCTATCAGAAAGATGCTCCTATATCTTACCTTGGGTGCCTCCTTTTCCTGGGGAGGCCTAAGATTATTCACTTCTTTGATTTAATCAACAAGGTGGTGAACAAAATTACAGGTTGGCAATCTAAAATGTTGAGCTATGGAGTTAAGGTTACCTTAGTCAAGCATGTCCTACAATCTCTTCCTATCCATATTTTATCAGCAACTACTCCTCCTGCTACTACTATTAAGCAAATACAATAGATTATGGCTGACTTCTTTTGTGCATGGAGGGATGACAAGAAAAAATATCACTGGGCATCATGGAAAAACTTAAGCTTCCCTTATGAAGAGGGAGGGATTAGAGTTAAAGTCATGAAGGATGTATGCCATGCTTTCTAATTCAAGCAATGGTGGATTTTTAGAACCAAGCAAACATTATGGGGTAAATTCCTAAAAGTAAAATATTGCAAAAGGTCTAACCCAATCAGCAAAAAGTGGGATATAGGAGAATCACAGGCATGGAGATTAATGATGAGGAACAAACATACTATGGAGAAACACATTCTGTGGAAATTCAGAGATAGTTCCAGCTCATTTTGGTGGGACAATTAGCTAGGTATTGGTCCCCTTTCCCATTACAACAACAAAAGCAACATATTCAACAATGAAAGAGTTGCAAATTTCATTGAGAATGGTCACTGGAACTTGACAAAGCTGAACCATTCAGTTCCTCAGAGTCTGGTCCACAGCATTCTGTCCATCCAGATGCAGCTGTAGCAAGGGCATTCTAATTAGGCAGTGTGGACCTCAACTCAAATGGAGTCTTCTCTGTTTCTTCTGCATGGAACAGTATTAGAGCTACCCGAGAGAAAACCAAAATCAATACTTACACTTGGCACAAAAGGATACCCTTTAAATGTTCCTTCCTACTTTGGAGAGCATTCCGGGGCAAACTTCCTACCAATGAAAAACTGGCTAACTTTGGAATTAAACCTGTCAGTTGTAATTGCTGTCATTCTCCTGGTGTTGATACCATCAAACATATCTTCAACTCAGGAACCGTTGCCAAACAAGTATGGAATTATTTTGTTGTTTCATTGGGCATACAGACTGACCATTTGACACTTAGAAATATGTTCATGAGGTGGTGGAATACTAATCATACCAATGAAGCTCACAGGCTTATCCTTCAATCTACTTCTATCTTTATCTGTTGGAATCTTTGGAAGAACAGGTGCTCTAAAAAGTATAGAGGCAAATAATCTAACATTGCAAGAGTCAAACATCTAGTAATGTAAGATACCTTCAAGCTGATACAAACAGCCTTCCCCTACATCACCTGGCCACTGTAATGATGGAGACTGAGCAATCTAATTTAGAATTGCACTCATGATACCAAGGTTACTATGGTTCAATGGACCAGACCCTCTGATAAGTGGGTTATGCAATCCAGGCAGCATAGGAGCTGGTGGTATCATCCAAAATCAAAATGGAGAGCTAATCCTTGCCTTCTCAACTCCATTGGGAGAAGGAACCAATAGCCAAGCTGAGGTGGAGGCAGCCATTTTGGGCTTATCTTGGTGTGCTAATCTGAGACACAATAATGTGATACTAGAAGTTGATTCACAATTGCTGGTGGACTGGTTTAAGAACAACACAGCAGCATCCTAGAACCTTTCTGGCCAAATGCAAAAGCTACAACACAAAGTCACCAAACTCAACCAAGTCAAATGCATTTACACTCTTAGAGAGGCCAACTATGTAGTTGATTCACTGGCCAAGCACAGTCATCAGATTACCAGCTCGCAGGTATTTTCTAACATCCTGCAACTCCCCAAACTGGCAGCAACATACTTCAAACAAGACCTGGTAGGTATGGCCAGCTGCAGAATAAGAAAAATCAAGAGAATTAAGAAGCAACTTGAGAGGTCATTGGTAAGAAGTCCTAAGAAGGAACAAAATTCCTTCAGGTCTTCTTTTAATGACCTCCTTGTCATCCTTTAGAGTCGCTCCCTCGGTTAGGATAGAATTTTCTTTTCCTGATTTGTAAAGGGAGAGTCTCCCATAGTTACGTTTTCCTAGAATCTTTGTATGGAGAGGAGTCCTCTCATATAGGTGCTTAGACAATAGTTTCTTTTCCTTTTGGAGAAGTGTTGGAGAACCAACTAGCTTGTCTAGTAGGCTACCAATTCTTACTCCACCTTTATTGGAGGTAAGGTTTATGTCACCCTCTGTGTATTTTGATTTTCTTTATATATGCTAAGGCCTGGGGGTGTTGCTAAGCCCCTGACCCCTCCAAGGGTCATTAAAAAACAAAACAACTCTAAATCCTAAACCCTAAACCCTACACCCTAATCCTAGACCCTAAACCCTAAACCCTAAACCCTAAACCTTAAACCTTAAACCCTAAACCCAAAATCCTAACCTTAAACTCTAAACATGGAAACATAAACCCTGAACCCTAGTTCATAAACTTGGAATCGTAAATCCTAAACCCTAAACTCCAATCTATAAACTTGGGGCCCCTTCAACCTTAAACCTTAACCCTAAACCGTAAAACCTAAACCCTAAACCCTAAACCCTAAACCCTAAACCCTAACCCTAAACCCTAAATCCTAAACCCTAAACCCAAAACCCTAAACCATAAACCCTAAACCCTAAATCCTAAATTCTATAACATAAAACCTAAACTGCAACCTCTTAATCCTAAAACCTAAACCCTAAATCATAAACGTTATAACCTCATCCCTAAAATCTTAACACTAAACCCTAAACCCAAAAACCTAAGCCTTAAATTAAAAACCCTAAACCCTAATTCCAAAAGTTGGAACCCTAAACCCTAAACCCTAACTTAAACCTAGACCCTAAACACTAAACCCTGAACTTAGAACCCTAAATCCTAAACCCTAAATCCTAAAGACAAAACCCTAACCTTAAACGCTAAACATGGAACCATAAACCCTAAACCCTAGACCATAAACTTAGAACCCCAAATCCTAAACCCTAAATCTAATCCATAAACTTGGAACCATAAACCCTTAACCCTAAACCCTAACCCTAAACCCTAAACCCTAAACCTTAAACCCTAACCCAAAAACCCTAAAACCTAAAACCTAAAATCAAAATTGTAACCCCTAAATCCTAAAACATATAACCTAAACCATAAACCCAAAACCTTAAACATTGTACCCTTATACCTAAACTCTTAACTCTAAACCCTAAGCCCTAAAACCTAAACCTTAAACCAAAAACCCTAAACCCTAATTCTATAACATGGAACCCTAAACACTAAATCGTAACTTAAACCTAGACCCTTAACACTAAACCCTAAACTCTAAACCCTACACTCTAACCCCTAAACCCCTTCAATATCCAGCAACTCCCCAAACTGGCAACAGCTTATCTTCATCAGGATCTGGAAGGCATGGCAAGCTTCAAAAGGAAAAAATTAAAGAGGATTATGGGACCTTTGTGAGACATTCATAGATTAAGAGGACCTAGGAAGGTGTCTAATTTACTTCAGGCTCTCTTTGTGATGATCTCCCTGTCATCTTCATCAACAAGACGATCCCGTGGTAAGGATATAATTTTCTTTTCTTTTCTTTATTTGTAAAGGGAGAGTCTCCCTCATTTATGCTTTCCTAGAATCATTATATCGGGAGAAGTCCTCCCACATTGGTGCATACACGATAGGATGTCTCTTTTTGTTTTGGTAAGGGTTGGAGAACCTACTTTGGCGTAGTAGGCTACTAACTCTTGTACCACCTTGAATTGGAGGTAAGGTTTATGCCCTCCTCCATGTAGTTTCTTTTTTCTATCTATGATAAGGCCAAGGGGTGATGCTAATCCCTAAACCACAAACCCTAAATCGTAAACAGTAAATCCTAATTCCAGAACTTAGAACCTCAAACCCCAAACCCTAAAACCTAACCTAAACTTAGACCTTAAACCCTAAACCCTAAACCTTAAACCCTAAACACTAAACTTCAAACCCTAAACCCTAAACCCAAAATCCTAAACCCTAATCCCTAAACCCTAAACCATTAATCCAAAACCCTAATCCCTGAACCCTAAACCATTAATCCTAAACCCTAAACCTACACACTAAATCCCAAAATCTAAACCCTAAACCCTAAACCCTAAACCCTAAAGAACTAACTTTGAATTTGAAACCCTAAACCCTAAACTTTTAACCATAAACCCTAAACTCTAAACACTCTACCATAAATCCTAAACCCTAAACCCTAAACCCTAAACCCTACACCCTAAAACCCTTAACCCTAAACCCTAAACCTTAAACCTTAAACGCTAAATCCTAAATCCTAAAACCTAAACATCAAATCATAAACTGTAAACACCCTAAATACTACACCCTAATATCAAAAATATTAACCCTAAGCCATACACCATAAACTTTGAACCCTAAACCCTAAACCCTAAACCCTAAACCCTAAACCCTAAACCTTAAATCCTAAACTCTAAATCCTAAACCCTAAACCCTAACCCTAATCCCTAAACCTTAAACCCTAATCCCTAAATGCTAAAACCAAAACCTTATACCAAAAACCCTAAACTCTAATTTCAAAACTTGCAACCTTAAACCCTAAGTTAAACGTAGATCCTAAACCCTAAACCCTAAATTTCATATCCTAAACCTTAAACCCAACCCTAAACTTAGAACTTTATAACCTAAACTCTAAACCTTGAAGACTAAACCTAAAACCCTAAATTCTAAACTCTAAACACTTAACCCCAAAACCCTAAACCCTAAACCACAAACCCTAAACCCTAAACAGTAAACCCTAATTCCAACACATTAAACCCTAAACCCTAAACAAAACCTAGACTTTAAACCCTAATCCCTAAACCCTAAAAACTAAATGCTTAACCCTAAATCCTAAATACTAAACTTAAAACCCTAAACCATAAACCCTAAGCCATAAACCACTAATCCTAAACCCAAAACCAAATCACTAAACCCTAAACTCTAAACCGTTAATTCTAAACCCTAAACCCTAAACACTAAAAACTAAACCCTAAATAATAAACTTTGAACCCTAAACCATAAACCCTAAACTCTAAACCCTAAAGTCTAAATCCTAAACCTTAAACCCTAACCATATACCCTAAGTCCGAAATCTTAAACCCTAAACCCTAAACCCCAAAACCTAAAACCTAAACATTAAACATGAAACCCTAAAACTCTAAACTCTAATCCCTAAATCCAAAACTCTAAACCTTAAACCCTCACTTAAACTTAGACCCTAAACCCTAAACTTAGAACCATAAACCCTAAAGCCTAAATTCTAAACCCAACCCTAAATTTGGAACTTTAAACCCTAAACTCTAAACCCTAAACCCTAAACTTTAAACCTTAAATGCTAAACACCAAACCCTAAACCCTAAACCTTAAACAATAAGCCCTAATTTTAAAACTTGAAACCCCAAACCCTAAACCCTAAAATAGTACCTAAACCTAGACCCTAAACATTAATCCCTAAAACCTAAACACTAAATCCTAAACCTTAATCCCTAAACCCTAAACTTGGAACCCTAAACCATAAACCCTAACCCTAAACCATTAATCCTAAACACAAAACAAAAACACTAAACCCTAAACCCTTAATTCTAAACCATAAACCCTAAACCCTAAACTCTAAAACCTAAACAATAAACTTTGAACCCTAAACCCTAAACCATAAACCATACAACCTAAACTTTCAACCCTAAACCCTAAACCCTAAACCCTAACCCTATCACCTAAGTCCTAAATCCTAAATCTTAAACCCTTCCCTTAGACCTTATAGCCTAAATCCTAAACCCTAAACCCTAAAACCTAAATACTAAACCATAAACCCAAAACCCTAAACCCTAAGCCATAAACCCTAATCCTAAACCATTAAACCTAAACCCAAAACCAAAACCCTAAACCCTAAATACCAAACTCTAAACCCTAAGCCCTAAACGCTAAAGCCTAAACCCTAAACTCTAAACCCTAAACAATAAACATTGAACCCTAAACCCTAAACCATAAAGCCTAAATACTAAACAAAAAATCCTAAACCCTAAACCCTAAATTCAAACCATTAACCCTAAGCCCTAAACCTTAATTTCTAAACTCTAAATCCTAAACCCAAACCCTAAAACCCTAAACCCTAAACCCTAAACCCAAAATGCTAAACATGGGACCTTAAACCCTTGACCCTAATCCATATACTTTGAATCCTAAATCTTAAACCCTAAAACCCAACCCTAAATCATTCATCCTAAACCCAAAACCCTAAACCCTAAACATTAAACCCAAAACCCTAACCCTAAATCATATGCCCTATACCTTAAACCATAAAACCAAAACCCTACACCCTAATCCCAAAAACCCTAAACCCTAAACCCTAAACTTAGAACCCTAACTCATAAACTATAAATCCTAAACCCTAAACCCTAAAACCTAAGCCCCAAACATTAAACCAAAAACCCTAAATCCTAATTCAAAAACATGGAATCCCAAACCCTAAACCCTAAACCCTACCTAAAATCTAAACCCAAAACCCTAAACTTAGAACCTTACACCCTAAACCCAAAACCCAAAAGCTTAAATCCTAACCCTAACCCATTAATCTTAAACCAAAAACCCAAACCCTTAATCGTAAACGCTAAATCTTAAACTTTAAACCCTAACCGCTAAACCCTAAAACCTAAAGCCAAAACCTTAAATGCTAAACTTAGAACGCTAAACCCTAAACCCAATATCTTAAACCCTAAACACTCAGCCATAAACCCTAAACCACAAACCCTAAACCTTAAATAGTAAACCCAAAATCCAAAATTTGGAACCCAAAACCCTAAACCATAAAACCTAATTTAAACCTAGACCCTAAAGCCTAACCCCTAAACCTTAAATACTAAATCCTAAACCCTAAACCCTAAACCCTAATCCCAAAATCCTAAACCTAAACCCTAAACCCTAAACCCTAAACCCAAAATCCTAAACCTAAACCCTAAACCCTAAACCATTAATCCTAAATCCGAAACCTAAATGCTAAACCCTAAACCCTAAACCCTAAATCCTAAAGTCTAAACCCTAAACCCTAAACAATTAACTTTGAATTCTAAACCCAAAACCCTAAACGCTAAACCCTAAATGCAAAACCCTAAACCTTTAGCCCTAAACCCTACACTCTAAACACTCTACCCTAAATATTAATACCTAAACCCTCAACCCTAAACCTTAAATCCTAAATCCCTAAAATCTAAACCCTAAATACTGAATCCTGAATCCTAAAACCTAAACACTAAACCATAAACCCTAAACGCTAAAGCTACACCTGAATAACAAAACTCTTATAACTAAACACTAAACCCTGCACCCTAATCCTCTAAATCCTAAATCCTAGACCCTAAACCCTAAACCCTAAAACCTAAACCTTAAATAATAAACATTAAACCCTAAACCCTAAACGCTACACCCTACTCCCAAAATTTTAACCCTAAACCCCAAACCGTAAACTATGAACCCTAAACCCTAAATGTTATACCCTAAACCTTAAATTTAAACCATTGACCCTAAACCCTAAACACTAAACCTTAAATCCTAAACTCTAAATTCTAAACCCTAAACCCTAATCCCTAAACCCTAACCCTAGAAGCTAAACCCTAAACCCTAGACCTAAAACCCAAAACCATAAACTTAAACGCTAAACATGGAACTATAAACCCAAAACTCTTGCCCATAAATTTGGAACTCTAAACCCTAAACCCTAAACTCTAATCCATAAACATAGAACCCTAAGCACTAACACTAAACCCTAAACCCTAACTTCTAAATCCTAATTTCAAAACCCTAAACTCTAAACCTTAAATCTTAAACCCTAAATCCTAAACCCTAAAACCAAAACCCTAAACCCTAAACACTTAATACTTAAACCTAAAACCTAAACCATAACCCGTAAATCCTAAAACCTAAACCCTAAAGCCTACACCCTAAACCTCTTAATCCTAAACCCAAAACCCTAAACCTGAAACCCTAAAACCTAAAACATAAACCTTAAATCATAAACATTAAACCCTAAACCCTAAATGCTACACCCTGCTCCCAAAAATATTAACCCTAAACCTTACACCCTAAACCTCAAACTACAAACTTTAAACCCTAAACCCTAAACTCTAAACCATAAACCTTAAATGCTATACTCTAAACATTAACTTTAAACCATTAATCCTAAAACCTAAACCCTAAACCCAAAACCTTAAATCCTAAACTCTAAATTATAAACCCTAAACCCTAATCCCTAAACCCTAACCCTAGACCCTAAACCCTACACCCTAGACCCAAAACCCAAAACCATAAACTTAAATGTTAAACATGGAACCATAAACCCAAAACCTTCATCCATAAATTGGAACTCTAAACCCTAAACCCTAAACTCTAACCCATAAACATGGAACCCTAAACACTAACCATAAAATCTAAACCCTAATTTCTAAATCCTGATTTCAAAACCCTAAACACTAAATCATAAACTGTAAACCCTAAACCCAAAACCATAATAAACCATGAACTCTTAATACTAAAACCTAAAACCTAAACCGTAACCCCTAAATCCTAAAACATAAACCCTAAACCATAAACCCTAAACCCTGAATGCTATACCTTCATCCCTAAACTCTTAACACTAAACCCTAAACCCTAAAATCTAAAACGTAAACCTTAAACAAAAAACCCTAAACCCAAACATAGACCTAGACATTAAACCCTAAATCCTAAACTTAAAACACTAAACTTCAAACCCTAAACCCTAATCCTAACCCTAAACTTGGAACTTTAAACCCTAAGCTCTAATCCCTAAACCTTAAACCTAAAACCCTAAACCCTAAACCTTAAACCTAAAATGCTAAACCCTAAACCACGAACCCTAAATCCTAAATAGTAAACCCTGATTCAAAAACTTTGAACCCTAAACCTTAAAACCTAACCTAAACCAAGACCCTAAACCCTAATCCCTAAACCCTAAACACTAAATCCTAAACCCTAAACCCCAAACCCTGAACCCTAAACTTTGAACCCTAAATCCAAAAACCTAAACTCTAAACTCTTAATTTCTTTGCCCTTAATTGTAACCCTAAACCCTAAATCCTAAACTCTAAACCCTAAATAATAAACATTGAACCCTAAACCCTAAACCCTAAACTATAACCCTTAAACACTAAACACTAAACCCTATCCCCTAACCCTAGACCCTAAACACTAAACCCTAACACCTAAAATGTAAAACGTAACTTCTAAACTTGGAACCTTAAACTTTAAACCCTAAATCGTATATCCTAAATTTTAAACCCAAAACCCTAAACCCTAACTTATTTCTAGACCCTAAACCCTAAACCCTAAATCGTGAACTTAGAACCATAAACCCTAAATCCTAAACTTAGAACCATAAACTCTAAATCCTAAATCCTAAACCCTGAACTTTGAACCCTAAACTCTAAACTCTAAACACAGGACCCTACACCCTACACCCTAAACCCTAACTTTAAACCATTCATCCTAAACCCTAAACCTAAATCCTAAATAGTAAACCCCAAATTCTAGACTCAAAATCTTAAATTCAAAACCCAAAACACTAAAACCTAACCCCAAATCCTAAATGCTAAACATGACACCCTACACCCTAAACCCTAATCCAAAAACATAGAACCTTAAACCCTAAATCCAAAACCCAAACCCTAAATCATTCATCCTAATGTCAAAAACCCTAAACCCTAAACTCTAAACCCTAAACCCTGTACCATATACCCTAAACCATAAAACTTAAACCCTATACCCTAATCCAAAAAATTCTTAACCTTAAACCCTAAACCCTAAACCCTAACTTGAACCTAAAATTAAACCCTAAACCCTAAACTTAGAACCCTAAACTTCAAACCCTAAACCCTATCCCAACCCTAAACTTGGAACTTTAAACCCAAAACTCTAAACCATAAACTCTAAACCTATAAGCCTAAACCCTAAACCCTAAACCCTAAACCACAAACCCTAAATCCTAAATAGTAAACCCTAATTCAAAAAATTTGAACCCTAAACCTTAAAACATAACCTAAACCTAGACCTTAAACCCTAGTCCCAAAACCCTAAACCTTAAATCCTAAACCCTAAACCCTAAACCCTAAACCCTAAACCCTAAACTTTGAACCCTAAATCCAAAACCCTAAACTCTAAACTTTTAATTTATTTGCCTTTAATTCTAACCCTAAACCCTAAACAATGAACTTTGAACCCTAAACCCAAAACCCTAAACTCTAACCCTTAAACCTTAAACCCTAAAACCTAACCCCTAACCCCTAACCATATACCCTAAGACCTAAATCCTAAACCCTAAACCCTAACCCTAGACCCTAAACCCTAAGCCCTAACACCTAAAACCTAAAACCTAAATGCTAAACTTGGAACCCAAAACTTTAAGCCCTAAACCTTAAATCCTAAACCCTAACTTAATCCAAGACGTTAAACCTTAAACCTTACACTGTAAATATAGAATCATAAACCCTAAAGCCTATACACTAAACCCTAAACTTATAATCATAAATTCTAAATCCTAAACCCAAACCCTAAACTTCGAACACTAAATCCTAAACCCAACCCGAAACATAGAACTTTACACCCAAAACTCTAAACCCTAAACCCTAAACCGTAAACCCTAAACCATAAATAGTAAACCCTAATTTCAAAATATGGAACCATAAACCCTAAACCCTAAAACCGAACCTAAACCTAGACCCTAATCCCTAATTGCTAAACCCTAAATAATAAATCCTAAACCCTAAACCCTAAACTTTGAACCCTGAATCGTAAACCCTAACCCTAAACCATTTATCCTAAATCAAAAACTCAAAACCTAAACCCTAAATCGTTAATTCTAAACCCTAAACCCTGAACCTTAAACCCTAAACTCGAAACTCTAAACCCTAAACAATAAACTTTGAACCTTTAACCCTAAACCATAAAAACTAAACCCTAAACCGTAAACCCTAAACCTTAAACCCTAAACCAACTAATAATCCTAAACCCTAAACCTAAATCCTAAATAGTAAACCTTAAATTGTAAACTCTAAATCCAAAATCCTAAACCCTAAACCCTAAAGCCTAACCTCAAATCCTGAACACTAAACCTTAAATGCTAAACAAGAAACCCTAAACCCTAAACCTTAATTCGTGAACATCAAACCTTAAACCCTAAATCCTAAATCGTAAACCTCAAGGCTAAATCTTAAACCCTAAATCCTAAAGTCTAAACCCTAAACCATACACACTAAACAACTAAATTCGAATTTGAAACCCTAAACCTTTAACCATAAACCCTAAACTCTAAACACTATACCCAAAATCGTAATACCTAGATCCTAAATCCTAAACCCTAAACCCTAAACACCAAATCCTAAAACCTAAAACCAAAACCATAAACCCTAAACCCTAAAGGCTTCACCTTAATCTTGAAACTCTTATCACTAAACCATAAACACTACACCCTACACCCTACACCCTACACCCTACACCCGACACCCCTTAACCCTAAACCCTAAATCTTAAAACTTAAACCCTAATCCCTAAACCCTAAATCCTAAAGCCTAAACCTCAAATCATAAACCTTTAACCCTAAACTTGGAACCGTTAACCCTAAACCCTCAACCCAAAATCATAAACTCTAAACCCGAAGCCATAAACCCTAACCCTAAACCATTAATTCTAAACCCAAAACCAAGACCCAAAACCCTAAACCCTAAATTATAAACTCTAAACCCTAAACCCTAAACTCTAAACTACAAACCCTAAACCCTAAATCCTAAACCATAAACCCTAAACACTGCACACTAAACCATAAACCCTAAGCCCTAAATCCTAAACTCTAAATCACAAACCCTAAACCCTAAACAGTAAACCATAATTCCAAAACTTGGAACCCCAAACCCAAACCCTAAAATCTAACCTAAACCTAGAGCCTAAACCCTAATCCCTAAACCTCAAACACTAAATCCTAAAAACTAAATCTTAAACCCTGAACCTTAAGCCCTAAACCCTACACCCTACACCCTACACCCTAAACCCTAAACCCAAAACTCTAAACACTAAACACTAAACTTTAAACCCTAAACCCTAAACCCAAAATCCTAAACCCTAATCCCTAAACCCTAAGCCATTAATCCTAAACCCTAAACCTAAACACTAAACTCTAAACCTTAAACCCTAAACACTAAAAAACTAACTTTGAATTTGAAACCCTAAACCCTAAACTCTAAACACTCTACCAAAAATCGTAATACCTAGATCTTAAATCCTAAACCCTAAACCCAAAACACTAAATCCTAAAACCTAAACCCTAAACCATGATCCTTAAACCCTAAAGGCTTTACCATAACGGTGAAACTCTTATCACTAAACCATAAAACCTACACCCTATACCCCTATACCCTAAACCCTAAATCATAAACCTTAAACCCTAATCCCTAAACCCTAAATCCTAAAACCTAAACCTCAAATAATAAACCTTAAACCTTAAACCCTTAACCCTAAACTTGAAACCCTAAACCCTAAACCCTTAACCCTAAACATTAAACACTAAACCCTAGATCCAAAACCCTAAACTACAAACTCTACACCTTAAAGAGTAAACCCTAATTCCAAAAATTATAACACCAAACCCTAAACACTAAAACTTAACCTAAACATAGACCCTAAGCCCAAATCCCTGAACCCTAAACACTAAATCCTAAACCCTAAAGCCTAAACCCTAAACCTTAAACGTCAAACCCTAAACCCAAAACCCTAAACCATTAATCCTAAACCTTAAATTAAAATGCTAAACCCTAAACCCTAAATCCCAAAGTCTAAGCCCTAAACCCTAAACTTCAGACCTTAAACCCTAAACCCTTCACCGTAAACCCTAAACCCTAAACCATAAATCCTAAATCCTAAATCCTAAATCCTAAACACTAAACCCCAAACATTAAATCCTATAGTCTAAATGTTAAACCCTAAACCCTAAACTTTAAACAATTAACTTTGAATTCTAAAGCCTAAACCCTAAACCCTAAACCCTAAACCTAAAACCCTAAACCCTAAACCCTAAACTCTAAATCCAATGTGCTATACACTAATACATAAACCATCTATCCTAAACCGTAAACCCTAAACCTTAAACCAAAAACTCTATATCCTAACTCTAAAACATGGAACCCTAAACCCTAAACCTTAAACCAAAAATGCTAAACCCTAAATCTAAAACATGGAACCCTAAACCCTAAACCCTAACTTATACCTAGAACCTAGACCCTAAACCCTAAACTTAGAACCCTAAACCCTAAACTTCGAACCCTAAACCCTAAACCCTAACCCTAACCCTAAAATCTAAACCCTAAATCCTAAACCCTTAACCCTAAAATCTAAATACTAAACTTAGAACCCTAAACCCTAAACCCTAAGCTATAAACCCTATACTAAACCATTAATCCTAAACCCTAGACCCAAACCCTAAACCCTAAACCCTAAATTCTAAACTCTAAACCCTAAGCCCTAATCCCTAAACCCTAAACCCTAAACTCTAAACCCAACACAATAAACTTTGAACCCTAAACCCTAAACCCTAAACCATAATGCCTAAATAATAAACTCAAAACCCTAAACCCTAAACTCTAACTTCAAACCATTAATCCTAAACCCTAAACCTTAAATTCTAAACTCTAAATCCTAAACCCTAAACCCTAAACCCAAAACCCTAAAATCTAACCCTAAATCATAAATCGTAAATCGTAAACCCTAAGCCCTTAACCCTAATCCATAAACTTCAAATCCTAATCCTTAAACCCTAAACCCCAACCCAAAATCATTTATCCTAAACCTAAAATCGTAAACCCTAAACAATAAACCCTAAATACTAAAGCCTAAACCCTAGCCCTAAACCCTATACCTTATACCCTGAACCATAAAACCTAAACCCTACACCCTAATCCCAAAAACTCTTAACCCTAAACTTAGAACCCTAACTCGTAAACTCTAAATTCTAAACCCTAAACCCTAAACCCTAAGTCCGAAACATCAAACCCTAAATACTAAACATTAAACCAAAAACCCTAAACCCTAATTCACAAATTTGGAATCCTAAATCCTAAACCCTAAACCCTACTCTAAATCTAAACCCTAAACCCTAAACCTAGAACCTTACACCCTAAACCTAAAACCTTAAACCCTAAACCTAAAACCCTAACCCTAACCCATTAGTCTTAAACCATTAACCAAAACCCAAAATCCTAAACCCTAAATCTTAAACTCTAAACCCTAACTACTAAACCCTAGACCCTAAACCCAAAACCCTAGACCCTAAAACCCTAAATCCTAAACTTAGAACCCTGAACCCTAAACCCAATATCTTAAACCCTAAACCCTAAGCAAAAAACCCTAAATCACAAACCATAAACCCTAAACAGTAAACCCTAAATCCAACCTAAACCCTAAATCCTAAACCCTAAACCCAAAATCCTAAACCTAAACCCTAAACCCTAAATCATTAATCCTAAACCCTAAACCTAACTGCTATACCATAAACCCTAAATCCTAAAGTTTAAACCCTAAAGCCTAAACAATTATATTTGAATTCCAAACCCTAAATCCGAAAGTCTAAACCTTAAAGCCTAAATAATTAAATTTGAATTCCAAACCCTAAACCCTAAACCGAAAACCCTAAACCTTTAGCCCAAAACCCTAAACTCTAAACACTCTACCCTAAATACTAAACCCTAAACCCTAAACCCTAAATCCAAAACTATAAATCCTAAACCCTAAATCCTAAACCCTAAACCCTGAATCCTGAATCATAAAATCTAAACCCTAAAGCTACACCTGAATAACAAAACTTTTATAACTAAACCCTAAACCCTAAACCTTAAAGTACTAAACCCTAGACCCTAAACCTTAAACACTAAATCCTAAAACCTAAATCTCAAATCGTAAACATTCAACCCTAAACCCTAAACGTTACACCCTACTCCCAAATATCTTAACCCTAAACCTTACACCCAAAACACCATATCGTAAACTTTGAACCCTAAACCCTGAACTCTAAACCCTAAACCGTAAATCCTAAACCCTAAATGCTATACCCTAAACCTTAACATTTAACCATAGATCCTAAACCCTAAAACCTAAACCTTAAACCTTAAATCCTAAACTCTAAATTCTAAACCCTAAACCTTAATCCCTTAACTCGAACCCTAGACCCTAAACCCAAAACTATAACCTTAAACGCTAAAAATGGAACCATAGACCCAAAAGCCTTATCCATAAACTTGGAACTCTAAACCCTAAACCCTAAACCCTAATCCATAAACATGGAACCCTAAATAATAAACCCTTAACCCTAAAACCTAATTTCTAAACCCTAAACCCTAAATCATAAACCCTAAACCCAAAACCATAAACCATGAACCCTTACTACTAAAACCTAAAACGTAAACCGTAACCCCTAAATCCTAAAACCTAAACCCTAAACCATAAATCCTAAACCATAAACGCTATAACCTCATACCTAAACTCTTAACACTAAATCCTAAACCCTAAACCCTAAAACCTAAGCATTAAACCAAAAAGCCTAAACACTAAATCCAAAACATGGAATCGTAAAACATAAACCCTAACTTAAACCTAGACATTAAACCCTAAACCCAAAACTTAGAACCTTAAACTTCAAACCATAAACCCTAATCCCAACCCTAAACTTGGAACTTTAAACCCTAAACTCTAAACCCTAAACCCTAAACCTAAAACACTAAACCCTAAACCTTAAATCCAAAACCCTAAACCCTAAACATAAAACCCTAAACCCTAAACAACAAACCCTAAATCCTAAATAGTAAACCCTAATTCAAAAACTTTAAACCCGAAAACTTAAAACCTAACCTAAACCTAGCCCCTAAACCCTAAACACTAAATCCTAAACTCTAAACTCTTAATTTCTTTGCCCTTAATTCTTACCCTAAACCCTAAACCCTAATCCCTAATCCCTAAACAATAAACCCTAAACAATAAACTTTGAACCCTAAACCCTAAACCCTAAACTTTAACCCTTAAACCCTAAACCCTAAAGCTTCAGCCCTAACCATACACCCTAAGTCCTAAATCCTAAACCCTAAACCCTAACCCTACACCCTAAACCCTAAACCCTAACACATAAAACCTAAAACCTAAATGTTAAACTTGGAACCCTGAAATTTAAACCCTCAATCGTAAATCCTAAATTCTAAACACTAAACCTTAAACACTAAATTAATCATAGACCCTAAACCCTAAACCCTAAATCGTGAACTTAAAACCATAAACCCTAAAGACTAAATGATAAACCCTAAACCCTAAACTTAGAACCATAAACTGTAAATCCTAAACCCTAAACGTTGAACTTCGAACCCTAAAACCTAAACCCAACCCTAAACTTAGAACTTTAAACCCTAATCTCTAAAACCTAAACCCTAAACCCTGAACCGTAAATGCTAAACCCTAAAGCCTAAATGCTAAACCACAAACCCTAAACACTAAATAGTAAACCCTAATTTTAAAACATGGAACCCTAAACCCTAAAACCGGACCTAAACCTAGACCCTAATCCCTAATCCCTAAACATTACACAATAAATCCTAAAAGCTAAACCCTAAACTTTGAACCTTGAACCATAAACCCTAACCCTAAACCATTAATCCTAAACCAAAAACCCAAAACCTAAACCCTAAACCCTTAATTCTAAACCCTAAATCCTAAACCTTAAAACATAAACTCTAAACTCTAAACCCTAAATAAAAAACTTTGAACATTAAACCCTAAACCATAAACACAAAACCCTAAACTCTAAACCCTAAACACTAAACCATAAACCCTAAACCCTAAACCCTAACTTTAAACCATTAATCCTAAACCCTAAACCTAAATCCTAGACCGTAAACCTTAAATTCTAAACTCTAAATCCTAAATCCTAAATCGTAAACCCTAAAACCTAACCCGAAATCCTAAATCCTAAACCCTAAATGCTAAACATAAAACCCTAAACCCTAATCCATAAACATCTAACCTTAAACCCTAAAGCCTAAACCCAAACCCTAAATCATTCATCCTAATCTTGAAACCCTAAACCCTAAATCCTAAACCCTAAACCCTAAACTCTAAACCCTAAACCCTATACCCTCTACCCTAAACCATAAAACCTAAACCCTATACCCTAATCCAAAAAATTCTTAACCCTAAATTTAGAACCCTAAATCCTAAACTCTAAATCCCAAAAACTAAACCCGAAATACCAAAGTCTAAACCCTAAACCTTAAACCAAAAACTCTAAATCCTAATTCCAAAACATGGAACCCCAAACCATAATCCCTAAACCCTACCCTAAGTCTAAACCCTGAACCTTAAACCTAAAATCCTAAACTATAAACCCTAAACCCTTAACGCAAATCCCTAGATCTTAAACCCAAAATACCAAACTTGGAACCCTAAATCCTAAACACTTAACCCAAAACCCTAGACCTTAAACCCTAAACCCAAAATCCTATATGCAAAATTTGGAACCCTTAACACTAAACCCTAGACCCAAAATCGTAAACTCTAAACCCTAAGCTATAAACCCTAACCCTAAACCATTAATCCTAACCCCAAAATAAAGACCCTCAACCCTAAACCCTAAAATCTAAACTCTAAACCCTAAACCTTAACTAAACACTAAACCCTAAACACTAGACACTAAACCTTAAACTCAAAGCCCTAAATGCTAAACCCTAAACCATAAACAGTAAACCCTAATTCTAAATCATGGAGCCCTAAACCCAACACCCTAAAATCTAACCTAAACCTAGAGCCTAAACCCTAAACACCAAATCCTAAACACTAAAGACTATACCCTAAGCCTTAAACCCTAAACCCTAAACCCAAAACCCGAAACCTTAAATTCTAAACACTAAACACAAAACTTCAAACCCTAAACCCTAAATCCAAAATCCTAAACCCTAAGCCATTAATCCTAAACCCTAAACCTATACACTAAATCCTAAACCCTAAATACTAAAGTCTAAACCCTAAACAACTAACTTTGAATTCGAAACCCTAAACCCTAAACACAATACAATAAAACTTTAACCATAAACCCTAAACTCTAAACACTCTACCCTAAATCGTAACACCTAGATCCTAAATCCTAAACCCTAAACCCTAAACCCAAAATCCTAGGACCTAAACCCTAAACTATAAACCCTAAACCCTAAAGGCTTCACCCTAATACTGAAACTCTTATCACTAAACTATAAACCCTACACCCTACACCCTAAACCCTAATCCCTAAACCTTAATCCTTAAACCCTAAACCCTAAACCCTAAATTTGAAAACCTAAACCTCAACTCATAAACCTTAAACCCTAAACCCTTAACCCTAAACTTAGAACCCTGAACCCTAAACTCTAAACTCTGAACCCAAAACCCTAAACACTAAACACTAAACCCTAAATAAAAAACCTAAACCACAAACCATAAACCCTAATTCCAAAATTGAAACCCCAAACCCTAAACATTAAAACCTAACTTAAACCTAGACCCTAAACCCTAATTCGTCAACCCTAAACACTAAATCCGAAACCCTAAACCTTAAACCCTGAACCCTAAACTCTAAACCTCAAACTAGAAACCCTAAACCATTAATCCTAAACCCTAAACCTAAACACTAAACCATAACCCTAAATCCTAAAGTCTAAAACCTAAACCCTAAACTTCAAACCTAAACCCTTAAAGCTAAACTATTAATCCTAAACCCTAAACCTGGTTTCCAAAACTTGAGGATTCCATTTTAAAACAAAAAACACAGTTACAATGGTTCAAGGAAGGAGATGCCAATACCAAATATTTTCACTCCTTAATAAGGGGGAGAAGAAGAAAGTTGTTCATTCACAAACTTTTGATAGAGGATGGAGAATGGATACAGGGAGAGGAAATTATTGCCAAGGCTGCTTGTGACCACTTTTAGAAGGTATTCATAGGGGATAATAAGACTATCAATGAAGAAGGTCTGGACTGCATTCAAAGAAGGGTCACTCAGGAGCAAAACAAATGTCTAACCTCTATGCCCACTTTGGAGGAATTGAAAGAAGTAGTTTTTTCCATGAATCCTAACTCAGCAGCTGGACCAGATAGGATGAATGGACATTTTTTTCAGAAGTGCTGGCATATTATTAAACAGGACCTGCTTGAAGTCATTCAAGCCTTCTTCTGTGGACAGGTGATACCCAGATATTTTTCCCATTCATGTATTGTTCTTCTTCCTAAAGTGAACAATCCCAACAAGTTGAAGGAATTTAGACCTATCAGCCTTAGCAACTTCACTAGCAAAATCATTTCCAAGCTATTGAGTTCCAGACTTGGCCCTATACTACCAGACTTGATTTCTCTCAACCAATCTGGCTTTGTAAAGGGCAGGAATATTTCAGAAAACATCATGTTGGCACAGGAGATTATTCATCAAACCAAGAAACCTAACATTGGCAGTAATGTTATCATTAAACTTGACATGGCTAAGGCATATGATAGAGTTCACTGGCCCTACATATGTCTAGTGCTGAGAAGAATGGGTTTTGATGAAGTCTTTATTGATATGGTTTGGAGGACTATGACTAATAATTGGTATTCTATTATAGTCAATGGCAAGAGATATGGTTTCTTCAAATCTACCAGAGGACTCAAACAAGGAGACCCCCTCTCCCCTGCCCTATTTATTTTAGGCGCAGAAGTCCTATCCAGATCTCTTAACAGGCTGCATAACAACCCAGACTACTATGGTTTCTTCATGGAAAACAGTGGTCCTCAAGTTAATCATCTAACCATTGCAGATGACATTATCATCTTCACCTCAGGTAGACAGAAAACACTACAACTCATCATGCAGACTCTGAGTTCCTATGAAAATATTTCAGGACAATTAGTGAACAAGGAGAAAAGTTATTTCATGATTCATTCTAATACTTTCAATAGTACTAAGGAAAGAATCATAAGAGTGACAGGTTTTAAACACAAGGAAGGAGTCATTACTTATCTAGGCTGCCCTTTATTTGTTGGCAGGCCTAGAATTATATATTTCTCAAACCTCATCAACAAGGTGATCAACAGGATTACAGGTTGGCATACTAAAATTCTTAGCTATGGTGGTAGGGTAATTTTAATCAGATATGTCCTACAATCTTTGCCTATTCATCTGCTGTCTGCAATTACCCCCCCTGTTACTATCCTCAAATAAATCCAAGGAATGATTGCAGATTTTTTTTTTGGGGATGGAGGAATGACAGGAAGAAATACCATTGGGCCTCATGGAAAAACCTAAGTTATCCTTTAGATGAAGGAGGCATAGGTGTGAGGAACTTAAAGGATGTCTGTAGGGCCTTTAAATACAAACAGTGGCGGATCTTCAGAGCAAGAAAAACACTCTGGGGGGACTTTCTCAGGGCTAAATATTGTCAAAGATCAAATCCTATAAGTAAGAAATGGGATACAGGACAGTCTATTACCTGGAAGCAGCTGATGCATAACAAAAAGCAAGCTGAGGAACACATCCAATGGAGAATCAACTCTGGCAGCTGCAATTTCTGGTGGGATAATTGGCTTGGTGTTGGACCTCTTTCTAGATTTACTAATGATAGCAAGAGGTTCAATAATACTAAGGTTGCTGAGTTCTTAATGAATGGACAATGGAATTATGACAAGCTGAGATAACAGGCTCCTCCATGCCACCTAGCCGACATCCTTGCAACAGACCTTCACTACCAGCAGGACACACCTGACCAATCCATCTGGAATCTGAACAATGATGGACACTTTACTTGCTCCTCTGCTTGGAATGTTATAAGAGATAAGAGGAACAAATCTAAGTTTAATTCCTTTATTTGGCATAAGAATATTCCTTTTAAAGCTTCTTTTCTTTTGTGGAGAGCCTTAAGAGGTAAACTCCCAACTAATGAAAAACTAACTAAGTTTGGCAATGAGCCGGCAAAGTGTTTTTGTTGTAACAGGTCTGGAATGGATACTATAGAACATATCTTCAACAATGGACACTTTGCAACCTATGTATGGAAAAGTTTTTCTGAAACTGCAGGCATCATCACAAACCACAGCTCACTGCCTCAATTGATCAGGCAATGGTGGTCAACTAAACCAAAAAATGAAGCTCATAGCCTATTGATACAAGCTACACCAATCTTCATCTGTTGAAATCTATGGAAAAACAGATGTGCGAGCAAGTATGGAGGCAAACAGTCCAATATGAGCAGAGTTAAATACTCCATATACAAGGATAACTACAAACTAATGAACACAGTATTCCCTCATATCAGATGGCCATCTAACTGGAAGGACTTCATAGCAATGGGGGAAAACTGTATTCACGACATTAAAGTGACCTTGGTTATGTGGAGAAGACCACCAAAAGATTGGGTAAAGCTCAACACTGACGGCAGTGCAATAAACAATCCTGGAAAGCTAGGTGCTGGAGGTATCATCCGAGACCACAAGGGAGAAATAATATTAGCCTTCTCCACACCAATGGGAGAAGGAACTAATAATCAAGCTGAAATTGGAGCGGCTATATTTGGCATGACTTGGATCCTCCAACTAGGCTACAAGAATGTCCTTTTGGAAGTGGATTCGCAGCCACTAGTTGACTGGATCATGGCAAAAACTAAACCACCTTGGAGTGTTAACACGCAGGTACAGCAGATGAAGGCACTTATAGGGCAGACAAGCAACTTTAGATGAGAACATACATATAGAGAAGCCAACTCAGTGGCTGATTCTTTAGCAAAACAAAGTCACAAAATTACGAGCCCCAACATATATAGCAATAGTCAAAAACTGCCCAAGGAAGCACGAGCTCACTATCAACTAGACATGCTGGAAATGGCAAATTTCAGGAGAAGGAAAATCAAAAGAATCAAAGAACCATCTTGATGAAGACCTCCTCAAAATAGTTATAATTTCGGTTATAGCTTAGTTTTTGTTTTCTTTACAATATTGTAAGGGGAGAGTCTCCCTTGTTTATGTTTCCTAGATTCTCTGTATCGAGGGGAGTCCCCTCGCCTAGGTACATAGTCTTTAGGTTTCCCGTTGTAGTATGGGGATGAGTTGACTTTCCTTAGCAGGAAGGTAGACTTATGAACCACCTTAGGATTGGAGGTTAGGTTAATGCCCCCCTTCTTGTACCGTTTATTTTATATTTATGCTAAGGCCTGGGGGTGTTGCTCAGCCCCTGACCCCCTCAAGGGTCGTTCAAATAAAAAAAAAAAAAAAAAAAAAAAAAAAAAAAAAAAAACCCAAACATTAAATCCAATAATCTAAATGCTAAAGCCTAAACCCTAAATAATTAACTTTGAATTCTGAACCCTAAACCTTAAAACTAAAACCTTAAACCCTAAACTTTAAACACTCTACCCAAAAGCCAAATAACTAAACCATCTATCCTAAACCCAAAACCCTAAACCTTAAACCGTAAACCCTAAGACCTAATTCTAAAACATGGAACCCTAAACCCTAAACCTTAAACCAAAAACCGTAAACCCTAATTCTAAAAAAAGGAACCCTAAACTGTAAACACTAACTTAAACTTAGACCCTAAACCCTAAATACTAAACTTAGAACCCTAAACACTAAACCCTAAACCCTAAACTTCAAACCCTAAACACTAAACACTAAACGTAGAACCCTAAACACTAAACCCTAAACCCTAAACTTCGAACCCTACATCCTAAACCCTAACCATATACCCTAAGCCCTAAACCCTTAACATACACCTTAAACCTTCACCCTAGACTATTAACCCTAAACCTTAAACCCTAAATAATTAATCCTAAACCCTAAATAATTAACTTTGAATTCTAAACCCTATGCCCTAAACGCTAAATACTAATACCTAAATCATAAACCCTAAACCCTAAATCCTAGAAACCCTAAACCATAAACCTTAAACCCTAAATGCTATACCCTAATCCTGAAACTCTTATCACATAACTCTAAACCCTACATCGTAAACCCCTGAACCCTAAACATTAAACACTAAGCCGTAAACCCTAAGTCCTAAAACCTAAACCTCAAATCAAAAACCCTAAACCCTAAACCCTATGCTCCAATCCCAAAAATCTTAACCCTAAACCTTATGCCCTAAACCCTAAATCATAAACTTTGAACCCTAAACCCTAAACTCTAAATCCGAAACCCTAAACCCTAAATTTAAACCATTAATCCTAAACGCTAAACGTAAACACTAAATACTAAACCCTAAATCCAAAAGTCTAAACCCTAAAGCCAAAACCCTAAACCCTAAACAACTAACTTTAAATTTGAAACCCTAAACCCTAAACCCTAAACTCTAAACACTCTACCCTAAATAGTAATACCTAGATCCTAAATCCTAAACCCTAAAAGCTAAACCCTAAATCCTAAGACCTGAACCCTAAACTATAAACCCTACACCCTAAAGGCTTCACCCTAATCCTGAAACTCTTATAACTAAACCATAAACCCTATACCCTACACCCTAAACCCTAATCCCTAAACCTTAAACCTTAAACCCGAATCCCTAAACCCTACATCCTAAAACCTAAACCTCAAATCATAAACCTTAAACCCTAAACCCTTAACCATAAACTTGGAACCCTAAACCCTAAACTCTAAACCCTAAACCCAAAACCCTAAACACTAAACACTAAACCCTAAATCATAAACCCTAAACCATAAACCCCAAACCCTAAGCACTGAACCCTGATTCCAAAAATTTAAACCCTAAAACCTAAACACTAAAACCTAACCTAAACCTAGATCCTAAACACTAATCCTTAAACCCTAAACACTAAGTACTAAACCTTAAACCCTAAACCCTAAATCTTAAACCCTAAACCCTAAACCCTAAACCTTAAACCCTGAACCCTAAACCCTAAACCCTAAAACCTAACCCCAAATCCTAAAGCCTAAACCCTAAATGCTAAACATAAAACGCTAAAGCCTAACCCAAACCCTAAATCATTCATCCTAATCTTGAAACCCTAAACCCTAAACTCTAAAACCCCTATACCCTCTACCCTAAACCCTAAACCCTAAACTCTAAAAACCCTATACCCTAATCCAAAAAATTCTTAACCCTAAACCCTAAATTTAGAACCCTAAATCCTAAACTCTAAATCCCAAACACTAAACCCCAAGTACCAAAGTCTAAACCCTAAACCTTAAAGCAAACACCCTAAATCCAAATTCCAAAACTTGGAACCCCAAACCATAATCCCTAAACCCTACCCTAAGTCTAAACCCTAAACCTTAAGCCTAAAATCCAAAACTATAAACCCTAAACCCTAAACCCTCAATGCAAATGCCTAGATCTTAAACCCTAAATACCAAACTTGGAACCCTAAATCCTAAACACTTAACCCAAAACCCTAGACCTTAAACCTTAAGCCCAAAATCCTATACGCGAAATTTGGAACCCTTAACCCTAAACCCTAAATCCTAAATCCAAAATCGTAAAATCTAAACCCTAACCTTAAACCATTAATCCTAACCCCAAAATAAAGAACCTAAACCCTAAACCCTAAACCCTACACTCTAAACCCTAAACTCTTAACCCTAAGCCCTAAACCCTCAACCCTAAACACTAGAAACTAAACCTTAAACCCTAAGCCCTAAATCCTAAACCCTAAACCACAAACCCTAAACCCTAAATAGTAAACCCTAATTCCAAATCATGGACAACCGAACCCAAAACCCTAAAATCTAACCTAAACCTAGAGCCTAAACCCTAAACACCAAATCATAAACACTAAACTCTAAACCCTAAACCCTAAACCCGAAACCTGAAACTCTTAACACTAAACACTAAACTTCAAACCTTAAACCCTAAAACCAAAAACCTAAACCCTAATCCCTAAACCCTAAGCCATTAATCCTAAACACTAATTCCTAAACCCCAAATACTAAAGTCTAAACCCTAAACCCTAAACAACTAACTTTTAATTCGATACCCTAAACCCTAAACATAAAAGAATAAAACTTTAACCATAAACCCTAAACTCTAAACACTTTATCCTAAATCGTAATACCTAGATCCTAAACCCTAAACCCTAAACCCTAAACCCTAAATCCTAGGACCTAAACCCTAAACTATAAACCCTCAACCCTAAAAGCTTCACCCTAATACTGAAACTCTTATCACTAAACTATAAACCCTGCACCAAACACCCTAAACACTAATCCCTAAACCTTAATCCTTAAACCCTAATCCCTAAACCCTAAATCCTAAAACCTAAACCTCAAATCATAAACCTTAAACCCTAAAGCCTTAACCCTAAACTTGGAACCCTAAACTCTAAACTCTAAACCCTAAAACCAAAACCCTAAACACAAAACACTAAACCCTATATAATAAATCAAAAACCACAAACCCTAAACCCTAAACATTAACCCTAATTACAAAAATTGAAACACCAAACCCTAAACACTAAAACATAACCTAAACCTAGACCCTAAACCCTAATCCCTAAACCCTAAACACTAAATCCTAAACCCTAAACCCTAAACCTTAAACTTCAAACCCTAAACTAGAAACACTAAACCCTTAACCCTAAACCTTAAACTTAAACACTAAACCATAACCCTAAATCATAAAGTCTAAAACCTAAACCCTCAACCCTAAACCCTAAACTTCAAACCTAAACCCTTAAAGCTAAACCATTAATCCTAAACCCTAAACCTAAACATTAAATCCTATAGTCTAAATGCTAAACCCTAAACCCTAAACAATTATCTTTGAATTCTAAACCCTAAACCCTAAAACTAAAACCCTAGACCTTAACCCTAAACTCTAAACTCTGAACACTCTACCCAAAAGCCTAATACCTAAACTATCTACCCTAAACCCTAAACCCTAAACCCTAAACCTTAAACCATAAACCCTAACACCTAATTCTAAAACATGGAACCCTAAACCTTAAACCTTAAACCAAAAACTCCAAACCCTAATTCTAAAACATGGAACCCTAAATCCTAACTTAAACTTAGACCCTAAACACTATACACTAAACTTAGAACCCTAAACACTAAACCCTAATCCCTAAACTTCAAACCCTAAACTTCAAATCCTAAACCCTAAACACTAAACTTAGAACCCTAAAAACTAAACCCTAAATCCTAAACTTCGAACCCTAAGCCCTAAACCCTTAACCATATACCTTAAACCCTAACCCTAGACTATTAACCCTAAACCTTAAACCCTAAATCATTAATCCTAAACCCTACATAATTAACTTTGAATTCTAAACCCTATGCCCTAAACCCTAAACCTTAACCCTAAACCCTAAACTCTAAGCACTCAAACCTAAATCCTAATACCTAAACCATCAACCCTAAACCATAAACCCTAAACTTTAAACCCTGAGCCCTAAGCCCTAAATCCTAAAACCTAAACCTCAAATCAAAAACCCTAAACCCTAAACCCTATGCCCTAATCCCAAAAGTCTTAACCCTAAACCTTACACCCTAAACCCTAAATCCTAAACTTTAAACCCTAAACCCTAACCTCTAAATCCAAAACCCTAAACCCTAAATTTAAACCATTAATCCTAAACCCTAAACCTAAACACTAAATACTAAACCCTAAATCCAAAAGTCTAAACCCTAAACCCTGAACAACTAACTTTGAATTTGAAACCCTAAACGCTAAACCCTAAACTCTAAACACTCTACCCTAAATCGTAATACCTAAATCCTAAATACTAAACCCTAAATCCTAAAAACTAAACCATAAACTATAAACCCTAAACCCTAAAGGCATCACACTAATCCTGAAACTCTTATCACTAAACCATAAACCCTATATCCTACACCCTAAATCCAAATCCCTAAACCTTAAACCTTAAACCCGAATCCCTAAATCCTAAATCCTCAAACCTAAACCCCAAATCATAAACCTTAAATCCTAAACCCTTAACCATAAGCTTGGAACCCTAAACCCTAAACTCTAAACTCTAAAGCCAAAACCCTAAACACTAAACAAATAATTTTGAATTCGAAACCCTCAACACTAAACACAAAACGATAAACATTTAACCATAAACCCTAAACTCTAAACACTCTACCCTAAATCGTAATACCTAGATCCTAAAACCTAAACCCTAAACCCTAAACCCTAAATCCTCGGACCTAAACCCTAAACTACAAATCCTAGACTCTAAAGGCTTCACCCTAATACTGAAACTCCTATCACTAGACTATAAACCCTAGTCCCCACACCCTAAACCCTAATACCTAAACCTTAATCCTTAAACCCTAATCCCTAAACCCTAAATCCTAAAACCTAAACCTCAAATCATAAACCTTAATCCCTAAACCCTTAACCCTAAACCTAGAACCCTAAACCCTAAATTCTAAACTCTAAACCCTAAACACTAAATACTAAACCCTAAATAATAAACCCTAAACCCTAACCATTAAACCCTAATTCAAAAAATTGAAACCCCAAACCCTAAACACTAAAACCTAACCTAATCCTAGACCCTAAACCCTAATCCCTAACCCTAAACACTAAATCCTAAACCCTAAACCCTAAACCATAAACCCAAAACCCTAAACTCTAAACCTTAAACTTCAAGCCCTAAACCAGAAACCCTAAACCAAATCACTAAACAATAACCCTAAATCCTAAAGCCTAAAACCTAAACCCTCAAACATTAACCCTAAACTAAAAACCTAAACCATTAAAGCTAAACCTTTAATCCTAAACCCTAAGCCTAAACACTAAACCATAAACATTAAATCCTACAGTCTAAATGCTAAACCCTAAACCCTAAAATCGAAACCCTAAACCTTAACGCTAAACCCTAAACTCTAAACACCCTACCCTAAAGCCTAATACCTAAATCATCTATCTTAAACTCTAAACCCTAAACCTTAAACCCTAACCATATACCCTAAGCCCTAAACCCTAAACCTTAAACCAAAAACCCTAAACCCTAATTCTTAAACATGGAACCCTAAACCCTAAACCCTAACTTAAACTTAGACCCTAAACCTTAAACACTAAACTTAGAACCCTAAACACTAAACCATAAACCCTAAACTTCGAACCCAAAACCCTAAACGCTAAACATAGAACCCTAAACACTAAACACTAAATCCTAAACTTCTAACCCTAAACCCTAACCATATACCCTAAGCTCTAAACCCTTAACCATACACCTTAAACCCTAACCCTAGACTATTAACCCTAAACCTTAAACCCTAAATCATTAATCCTAAACCCTAAATAATTAACTTTGAATTCTAAACCTTATTCCCTAAACCCTAAACCCTAAATCAAAAACGCTAAACCTTAACCCTAAAACCTAAACTCTAAGCACTTTACACTAAATCCTAATACCTAAACCATCAACCCAAAACCGTAAACCCTAAACCCAAAATCCAAAAAACCCTAAACCATAAACCTTAAACCCAAAATGCTACACCCTAATCCTGAAACTCTTATCACATAACTCTAAACCCTACATCGTATACCCCTAAACCCTAAACCATAAACCCTAAACTTTAAACCCTGAGCCCTAGGCCCTAAATCCTAAAACCTAAACTTCAAATCAAAAACCCTAAATCCTAAACCCTATGCCCTAATCCCAAAAATCTTAACCCTAAATTGTCCGCCCTAAACCCTAAATCGTAAACTTTATACCCTAAACCCTAAACTCTAAACCCAAAACCCTAAACCCTAAGGTTAAACCATTAATCCTAAACCCTAAACCTAAACACTAAATACTAAACACTAAATCCAAAAGTCTAAACCCAAAACCCTAAACCCTAAACAACTATCTTTGAATTTGAAACCCTAAACCCTAAACTCTAAACACTCTACCCTAAATCGTAAGACCTAGATCCCATATCCTAAATCCTAAACCATAAACCCTAAATCCTAAGACCTAAACCATAAACTATAAACCCTAAACCCCAAAGGCTTCACCCAAATCCTAAAACACTTATCACTAAACCATAAACCCTACACCCTACAACCTAAACCCTAATTCCTAAACCTTAAACCTTAAACTTGAATCCCTAAATCCTAAATTCTAAAACCTAAACCTCAAATCAAAATCCTTAAACCCTAAACCCTTAACCATAAGCTTGGAACCCTAAACCCTAAACTCTAAACTCTAAACCCAAAACCCTAAACACTACACAAATAATTTTGAATTTGAAACCCTAAACCCTAAACACAAAACAATAAACATTTAACCATAAATCCTACACTCTAAACACTCTACCCTAACTCGTAATACCTAGATCCTAAAATCTAAACCCTAAATCCTAGGACCTAAATCGTAAACTATAAACACTAAACCCTAAAGGCTTCACCCTAATACTGAAACTCTTATTACTAGACTATAAACCCTACACCCTACAGCCTAAACCCTAATCCCTAAAAGTTAATCCTTAAGCCCTAATCCCTAAACCTTAAATCCTAAAACCTAAACCTCAAATCATAAACCTTAATCCCTAAACCCTTAACCCTAAACTTCGAACCTTAAACTCTGAACTCTAAACTCTAAACCCTAAACCTAAAACCCAAAACAATAAACAGTAAACCCTAAATAATAAACCCTAAACCCTAAATATTAAACCCTAATTCCAAAAATTGAAACCCCAAACCCTAAACACTAAAACCTAACCTAAACCTAGACCCTAAACCCTAATCCCTAAACCCTAAACACTAAATCCTAAACCCTAAACCCAAAACCCTAAACCTTAAACCTTAAACCCTAAACCTTAAACTTCAAGCCCTAAACCAGAAACCCTAAACCTAAACACTAAACCATAACCCTAAATCCTAAATCCTAAAACCTAAACCCTCAACACTAAACCCTAAACTTCAAACCTAAACCCTTAAAGCTAAGCCATTAATCCTAAACCCTAAAGCTAAACACTAAACCCTAAACATTAAATCCTACAGTCTAAATGCTATATCGTAAACCCTAACTAATTAACTTTGAATTCTAAACCCTAAGCCTTAAAACTCAAACCCTCAACCTTAACCCTAAACCCTAAACTCTAAACACTCTACCTTAAAGCCTAATACCTAAATCATCTATCCTAAACCCTAAACCTTAAACCCTAAACCCTAACCATATACCCTAAGTCCTAAACCCTAAACCTTAAACCAAAAACTCTAAACCCTAATTCTAAAACATAGAACACTAAACCCTAAACCCTAACTTAAACTTAGACCCTAAACCCTAAACACTATACTTAGAACCCTAAACACTAAACCCGAAACCCTAAACTTCGAAGCCTAAACCCTAAACTCTAAGCTTAGAACCCTAAACACTCTACCCTAAATCCTAAACTTCGGACCCTAAACCCTAAACCCTAACCATATACCGTAAGCCCTAAACCCTTAAACATACACCTTAAACCCTAACCCTAGACTATTCACCCTAAAACTTAAACACTAAATCATAAATCCTAAACCCTAAATAATTATGTTTGAATTCTAAACCCTATGCCCTAAACCCTAAACTATAAGCACTCTACCCTAAATCCTAATACCTAAACCATCAACCCTAAACCGTAAACCCTAAATCCTAAATCCCTAAAACCCTAAACCATAAACCTTAAACCATAAACGCTACACCTTAATCCTAAAACTCTTATCACATAACTCTAAATGCAACATCGTAAACCCTTAAACCCTAAACCATAAACCCTAAACTTTAAATCCTGAGCCCTAAGCCATAAATCCTAAAACCTAAACCTCAAATCAAAAACCCTAAACCCTATGCCCTAATCCTAAAAATCTTAACCCTAAACCTTACGCCCTAAACCCTAAATCATAAACTTTAAACCCTACCCTAAACTCTAAACTCAAAACCCTAAACCCTAAGTTTAAACCATTAATCCTAAACCCTAAACCTAAACACTAAATACTAAACCCTAAATCCAAAAGTCTAAACACTAAACTGAAAACCCTAAACCCTAAACAACTAACTTTGAATTTGAAACCCTAAACCTTAAACCCAAAATCCTAAACCCTAAACACAAAACACTCTACCCTAAATCGTAATACCTAGATCCTAAATCCTAAACGGTAAACCATAAACCCTAAATCCTAAGACCTAAACCACCCTAAACCCTAAAGGCCTCACCCTAATCCTGAAACTGTTAACACTAAACCACAAACCCTACACCCTAAACCCTAATTCCTAAACATTAAACCTTAAACCCGAATCCCTAAATCCTAAATCCTAAAACCTAAACCTCAAATCATATACCTTAAACCCTAAACCCTTAACCATAAGCTTGGAACGCTAAACCCTAAACTCTAAACCTAAAACCCTAAACACTAAACAACTAATTTTGAATTTGAAACCCTAAACCCTAAACACAAAATAATTAACCTTTAACCATAAACCCTAAACTCTAAACACTCTACCCTAAATTGTAATACCTAGATCCTGAAACCTAAACCCTAAACCCTAAATCCTAAACTTCGAACCCTAAACATATACACAAAGCGCTAAATCCTTAACCATACACCATAAAGCCTAACCCTAGACTATTAATGCTCAACCTTAAACCCTAAATCATTAATCCTAAACCCTAAATATTTAACTTTAAATTCTAAACCATATGCCCTAAACCCTAAACCCTAAACCCTAAATTGAAAACCCTAAACCCTAAACTCTAAGCACTCTACCGTAAATCCTAATACCTAAATCATCAACCCTAAACCGTAAACCTTAAACCCTAAATCCCAAAAACATTAAACCATAAATCTTAAACCCTAAACACTACACCCTAATCCTGAAACTCTTATCACATGACTCTAAACGCTACATCATAAACCCCTAAACCCTAAACTTTAAACACTGAGCCCTAAGCCCTAAATCCTTATACCTAAACCTCAAATCAAAAACCCTAAATCCTAAACCCTATGCCCTAATCCCAAAAGTCTTAACCCTAAACCTTACGCCCTAAACCCTAAATCGTAAACTTTAAACCCTAAACCCTACAGACTAAACTCAAAACCCTAAACCCTAAGTTTAAACCATTAATCCTAAACCCTAAACCTAAACACTAAATACTAAACCCTAAATCCAAAAGTCTAAACCCTAAACCCAAAACCCTAAAAAACTAACTTTGAATTTGAAACCCTAAACCCTAAACCCAAAATGCTAAACCCTGAACTCTAAACACTCTACCCTAAATCGTAATACCTAGATCCTAAATCCTATACCCTAAATCCTAAGACCTAAACCATAAACTATAAACCCTAAACCCTAAAGGCTTCACCCTAATCCTAAAACTCTTATCACTAAACCATAAACCATAAACCCTACACCCTAAACCCTACTCCCTAAATCTTAAACCTTAAACCTGGATCCCTAAATCCTATATCCTAAAACCTAAACCTCAAATCATAAACCGTAAACCCTAAACCCTTAACTATAAGCTTGGAACCCTAAACCCTAAACTCTAAACACTAAACCCAAAACCCTAAACACTAAACAACTAATTTTGAATTCGAAACCCAAAACCCTAAACACAAAACAATAAACCTTTAACCATAAACCATAATTTCTAAACACCCTACCCTAAATTGTGATACCTAGACCCTAAAACCTAAACTCTAAACCCTAAATCCTAAACTTCGAACCCAAAACCCTAAACCTTAAACATATACACTAAGCGCTAAACCCTTAACCATACACCTTAAATCCTAACCCTAGACTATTAGCCTTAAACATTAAACCCTATATAATTAATCCTAAACCCTAAATATTTAACTTTAAATTCTAAACCATATGCCCTAAACCCTAAACCCTAAATTGAAAACCCTAAACCTTAACCCTAAACCCTAAACTCTAAGCACTTTACCCTAAATCCTAATGCCTAAACCGTAAACCCTACACCCTAAATCCCTAAAACCCTAAATCATAAACCTTAAACCCTAAATGCTACACCATAATCCTAAAACTCTTATAACATAAATCTAAACCCTACATCGTAAAACCTGAAACCCTAAACCATAAACCCTAAACTTTAAACCCTGAGCCCTAAGCCCTAAATCCTAAAATGTAAACCTCAAATCAAAAACCCTAAACCCTATGCCCTAATCCCAAAAATCTTAACCCTAAATCGTACGCCCTAAACCCTAAATCATAAACTTTAAACCCTAAACCCGAAAAACTAAGCCCTAAGTTTAAACCATTAATACTAAACCCAAACCTAAACACTAAATACTAAACCCTAAATCCAAAAGTCTAAACCCTAAACCCTAAAGAACTAACTTTGAATTTGAAACCCTAAACCTTAAACCCAAAACCCTAAACCCTAAACTCTAAACACTCTACCCTAAATCGTAATACCTAGATCCTAAATCCTAAACCCTAAATCCTAAGACCTAAACCATAAACTATAAACCCCAAACCCTAAAGGTTTCACCCTAATCCTGAAACTCTTATCACTAAACCATAAACCATACACCCTAAACCCTAATCCCTAACCCTTAAACCTTAAACCCGAATCCTTAAATACTAAATCCTAAAACCTAAACCTCAAATCATAAACTTGAAACCTTAAACCCTTAACAATAAGCTTGGAACCCAAAACCCTAAACTCTAAACTCTAAACCCTAAACCCTAAGCACTAAACAAATAATTTTGAATTCGAAACCCTAAACCCTAAACACAAAACAATAAACCTTTACCCATAAACCCTAAACCCCTAAACCCAAAATCCTAAACTTCGAACCCTAAACCCTAAACCCTAAAAATACACCCTAAGCTCTAAACCCTTAACCATACATCTTAAACCCTAACCCTAGACTATTAATCCTAAACCTTAAACCCTAAATCATTAATCCTAAACCCTAAATCATTAACTTTGAATTCTAAACCCTATGCCCTAAACACTAAACCCTAAATCGAAAACCCTAAACCTTAACCCTAAATACTAAACTCTAAGCACTCTACCCTAAATGCTAATACCTTAACCATTAACCCTAAACCGTAAACCTTAAACCCTAAATCCCAAAAACCCTAAACCCTAAACCTTAAACACAAAACGCTACACCCTAATCTTAAAACTCTTATCACATAGCTCTAAACGCAACATCGTAAACCCATAAACCCAAAACTTTAAACCCTGAGCCCTAAGCCCTAAATCCTAAAACCTAAACCTCAAATCAAAAACCCTAAATCCTAAACCTTATGCCCTAATCCTAAAAATCTTAACCCTAAACCTTATGCCCTAAACCCTAAATCGTAACATTTAAACCCTAAACCCTAAACTATAAACTCGAAACCCTAAACCCTAAGTGTAAACCTTTAATTTTAAACCCTAAACCTAAACACTAAATACTAAGCCATAAATCCAAAAGTCTAAACCCTAAACCTAAAACCCTAAACCCTAAACAACTAACTTTGAATTAGAAACCCTAAACCCTAAACCCTAAACTCTAAACACTCTACCCTAAATCGTCATACCTAGATCCTAAATCCTAAACCCTAAACCATAAACCCTAAATCCTAAGAACTAAACCATAAACTACAAACCCTAAACCCTAAAGGCTTCACCCTAATCCTAAAACTCTTATCACTAAACCATAAACCCTACAACCTACACCCTAAAAACTAATTCCTAAACCTTAGATCGTAAACCAAAATCCCTAAATCCTAAATCCTAAAACCTAAACCTTAAATCATAAACCCTAAACCCTAAACCCTTAACCATTATCTTAGAACCCTAAACCCTAAACTCTAAACTCTAAATCCAAAACCCTAAACACGAAACAACTAATTTTGAATTTGAAACCCTAAACCCTAAACACAAAACAATAAACCTTTAACCATAAACACTAAACTCTAAACACTCTACCCTAAATCATAATACCTAGATCCTAAAACCTAAACCCTAAATCCTAGGACCTAAACCCTAAACTATAAACCCTAAACCCGAAAGGCTTCACCCTAATACTGAAACTCTTACCACTAGAATATAAACCCTACACCCTTCACCCTAAACCCTAATCCCTAAACCTTAATCCTTAAACCCAAATCCCTAAACCCTAAATCCTAAAACCTAAACCTCAAATCATAAACATTAATCCCTAAACCCTTAACCCTAAACTTGGAACCCTAAACCCTAAACTCTAAACTGTAAACCCTAAACACTAAACACTAAACCCTAAATAATAAACCCTAAACCCTAAACATTAAACCATAATTCCAAAAATTGAAACCCCAAACCCTAAACACTAAAACCTAACCTAAACCTAGACCCTAAACCCTAATCCCTAAACCGTACACACTAAATCCTAAACCCTAAACCCTAAACACTAAACCTTAAACCTAAAAACTGAACCCTAAACTTTAAACCTTAAACTTCTAGCCCTAAACCAGAAACACTAAACCGAAACACTAAACCATAACTCTAAATCCTAAAGCCAAAAACCTAAACCCTCAAACCTAACCCTAAACTTCAAAGCTAAACCATTAATAGTAAACCCTAAACCTAAACACAAAACCCTAAACATTAAATCCTATAATCTAAATGCAAAACCCTAAACCCTAAATAATTAACTTTGAATTTTGAACCCTAAACCCTAAAACTAAAACCCTAAAACTTAACCCTAAACCCTAAACTCTAAACACTCTACACTAAAGCCTAATACCTAAATCATCTATCCTAAACCTTAAACCCTAAATCCTAAACCCTAACCATATACCCTAAGTCCTAAACCCTAAACCGTAAACCAAAAATCCTAAACCCTAATTCTAAAACATGGAACCCTAAACCCTAAACCCTAACTTAAACTTAGACCCTAAACCCTAAACACTAAACTTAGAACCCTAAACACTAAACCCTAAACCCTAAACTTTGAACCCTAAATCCTAAACACTAAACTTAAAACCCTAAACACTCAACCCTAAATCCTAAACTTCAAACCCTAAACGCTAAACCCTAAACATATACCGTAATCCCTAAGCCCTTAACCATACACCTTAAACCCTAACCCTAGACTATTAACCCTAAACCTTAAACCCTAAATCATTAATCCTAAACCTTAAATAATTAACTTTGAATTCTAAACCCTATGCCCTAAACCCTAAACCCTAAATTCAAAACCCTAAACCTTAATCCTAAACCCTAAACTCAAAGCACTCTACCCTAAATCCTAATACCTAAACCATCAACCCTTAACCATAAACCCTAAACCCTAAATCCCTAAAACCCTAAACCATAAACTTTAAACCCTAAACGCTACTCCCTAATCCTGAAACTTTTATCACATAACTCTAAACGCTACATCGTCAACCCTTAAACCATAAACCATAAACCCTAAACTTTAAACCCTGAGCCCTAAGCCCTAAATCCTAAAACCTAAACCTTAAATCAAAAACCCTAAACCCTATGCCCAAATCCCAAAAATTTTAACCCCAAACCTTATGCCCTAAACCCAAAATTGTAAACTTTAAACCCTAAACACTAAACTCTAAACCCAAAACCCTAAACCCTAAGGTTAAACCATTAATCCTAAACCTTAAACCTAAACACCAACTAGTAAACCCGAAATCTAAAAGTCTAAACCCTAAACCTAAAACCCTAAACCCTAAACAACTAACTTTGAATTTGAAACCCTAAACCTAAAACCCAAAACCCTAAACCCTAAACTCAAAACACACTACCCTAAAATTGTAATACCTAGATCCTAAATCCTAAACCCTAAACCATAAACCCTAAATCCTAAGACCTAAACCATAAAAGTATAAACCCTAAACCGTAAAGGCTTTACCCTAATCCTGAAACTCTTATTACTAAATCATAAACCCTACACCCTAAACCTAATCCCTAAACCTTAAACCTTAAACCCGAATCCCTAAATCCTAAATTATAAAACCTAAACCTCAAATCATAAACCTTAAACCCTAAACCCTTAACCATAAGCTTGGAACCCAAAACCCTAAACTCTAAACCCAAAACCCTAGACACTAAACAACAAATTTTGAATTGAAAACCCTAAACCCTAAACAAAAAACAATAAACCTTTAACCATTAACCATAAACTCTAAACACTCTACCCTAAATCGTAATACCTAGATCCTAAAACCTAAACCCTAAACCCCAAATCCTTAACTTCGAACCCTAAACCCTAAAACCTAAACATATACACTAAGCCCTAAACCTTTAACCATACACCTTAAATCCTAACCCTAGACTATTAACCCTAAACCTTAAACCCTAAATCATTAATCCTAAACCCTAAATATTTAACTTTAAATTCTAAACAATATTCCCTAAACCCTAAACCCTAAATTGAAAACCCCAAACCTTAACCTTAAACCCTAAACTCTAAGCACTCTACCCTAAATCCTAATACCTAAACCCTAAACCCTAAACCATAAACCTTAAACCCTAAACTCTACACCCTAATCCTAAAACTCTTATCACATAAATCTAAACCCTATATCGTAAACCTCTAAACCCTAAACCAAAAACCCTAAACTTTAAACCCTGAGCCCTAAGCCCTAAGCCCTAAATACTAAAACCTAAACCTCAAATCAAAAATCCTAAACCCTAAACCTATGCCCTAATCCCAAAAATCTTAACCCTAAACCTTACGCCCTAAACCCTAAATCGTAAACTTTAACTCTAAACCCGAAACCCTAAACCCTAAGTTTAAACCATTAATCCTAAACCCTAAACCTAAATACTAAATACTAAACCCAAAATCCAAAAGTCTAAACCCTAAACTGAAAACCCCAAACCCTAAACAACTAACTTTGAATTTGAAACCCTAAACCTTAAACCCAAAACCCTAAACCCTAAACTCTAAAACTCTACCCTAAATCGTAATACCTAGATCATAAATACTAAACCCTAAACCCTAAACCATAAACCCTAAATCCTAAGACCTAAACCATAAACTATAAACCCTAAACACTAAAGGCTTCACCGTAACACTGAAACTCTTATCACTAAACCATAAACCCTACACCCTAAACCCTAATCCCTAAACCTTAAACCTTAAACCCAAATACCTAAATCCTAAATCCTAAAACCTAAACCTCAAATCATAAACCTTAAACCCTAAACCCCTAACCATAAGCTGGGAACCCTAAACTCTAAACTCTAAACTCTAAACCCAAAACCCTAAACACTAAACAACTAATTTTGAATTCGAAAGCCTAAACCCTAAACACAAAACAATAAACCTTTAACCATAAACCCTAAACTCTAAACACTCTACCCTAAATCGTAATACCTAGATCCTAAAACCTAAACCCTAAACCCTAAATCCTAAACTTCGAACCCTAAACCCTAAATATATACACAAAGTCCTAATCCCTTGACCATACACCCTAAAGCCTAACCCTAGACAATTAACGCTAAATCATTAATCCAAAACCCTAAATATTTAACTTTAAATTCTAAACCATATGTCCTAAACCCTAAACCCTAAACTCTAAGCACTTTACCCTAAATCCTAATACCTAAACCATCAACCTTAAATCGTAAACCCTAAATCCTAAATCCCTAAAACCCTAAACCATAAACCTTAAACCCTAAACTCTACACCCTAATCCTAAAACTCTTATCATATAAATCTAAACCCTATATCGTAAACCCCTAAACCCTAAACCAAAAACCCTAAACTTTAAACCCTGAGCCCTAAGCCCTAAATACTAAAACCTAAACCTCAAATCAAAAATCCTAAACCCTAAACCCTATGCCCTAATCCCAAAAATCTTAACCCTAAACCTTACGCCCTAAACCCTAAATTCTAAACTTTGAACCCTAAACCCTAAACTCTAACCCAAAACCCTAAACCCTAAGTTTAAACCATTAATCCTAAACGCTAAACCTAAAACACTAAATACTAAACCCAAAATCCAAAAGTCAAAACCCTAAACCCTAAACAACTAACTTTAAATTTGAAACCCTAAACCCTAAACTTAGAACCTTACACCCTAAACCCAAAACCTTACACCCTAAACCTAAAACCCTAACCCTAACCCATTAGTATTAAACCATTAACCAAAACCCAAAACCCTAAACCCTAAATCTTAAACTCTAAACCCTAACTACTAAACCCTAGACCCTAAACCCAAAACCTTAGACCCTAAAGCCTAAACCAAAAAACCCTAAATCCTAAACTTAGAACCCTGAACCCTAAACCCAATATCTTAAACCCTAAACCCTAAGCAAAAAACCCTAAATCACAAACCATAAAACCTAAATAGTAAACCTTAAATCCAACCTAAACCCTAAATCCAAATTTAAACATACACCCTAAAGCCTAATCCATAAACCTTAAACACTAAATCCTAAACTCTAAATACTAAACCTTCAACCCTAAACCCTACACCTTAAAGCCTAAATTTCAAACCCTAAACCCTAAACCAAAAATCCTAAACCTAAACCCTAAACCCCAAATCATTAATCCTAAACCCTAAACCTAACTGCTATAACATAAACCCTAAATCCTAAAGTCTAAGCGCTAAAGCCTAAACAATTAAATTTAAATTCCGAACCCTAAGTCCTAAAGTCTAAACCCGAAAGCCTAAATAATTAAATTTGAATTCCAAACCCTAAACCCTAAACCAAAAACCCTAAACCTTTAGCCCAAACCCTACACTCTAAACACTCTACCCTAAATACTAAACCCTCAACCCTAAACCCTAAACCCTAAACCCTAAATTGTAAACCCTAAACCCTAAACCCTGAATCCTGAATCATAAAATCTAAACCCTAAAGCTACACTTGAATAACAAAACTTTTATAAGTAAACCCTAAACCTCTAAGTACTAAACCCTAGACCCTAAACCTTAAACCCTAAATCCTAAAACCTAAATCTCAAATCGTAAAGATTAAACCCTAAACCCTAAACGTTACACCCTACTCCCAAATATCTTAACCCTAAACCTTACACCCAAAACACCATATCGTAAACTTTGAACCCTAAACCCTGAACTCTAAACCCTAAACCGTAAATCCTAAACCCTAAATGCTATACCCTAAACCTTAACATTTAACCATAGATCCTAAACCCTAAAACCTAAACCTTAAACCTTAAATCCTAAACTCTAAATTCTAAACCCTAATCCCTAATCCCTTAACTCGAACCCTAGATCCTAGACCCTAAACCCTAGACCCTAAATCCAAAACTATAACCTTAAACGCTAATAATGGAACCACAAACCCAAAAGCTTTATCCATAAATTTGGAACTCTAAACCCTAAACCCTAATCCATAAACATGGAACACTAAACAGTAAATCCTTAACCCTAAAACCTAATTTCTAAACCCAAACCCTAAACCCTAAATCCTAAATCATAAACCCTAAACCCAAAACCATAAACCCTAAACCCTAAACCATGAACCCTTACTACTAAAACCTAAAACCTAAACCGTAACCCCTAAATCCTAAAACCTAAACCCTAAACCATAAATCCTAAACCATAAACGCTATACCCTCATACCTAAACTCTTAACACTAAATCCTAAACCCTAAACCCTAAAACCTAAACATTCAACCAAAAAGCCTAAACACTAATTCCAAAACATGGAATCGTAAAACCTAAACCCTAACTTAAACCTAGACATTAAACCCTAAACTCTAAACTTAGAACCTTAAACTTTAAGCCATAAACACTAATCCAAACCCTAAACTTGGAACTTTAAACCCTAAACCCTAAACCTAAAACACTAAACCCTAAACCTTTAGGAAATTGAAAAGAATTAAAAAACCTCCCTGATCCTTTAGGAAGTTGACTTTATCCTAGTCATGAATACATTTCCTTTGATAGGTTAGTTGTGTTTTTGCCTAGATCCGTTTCTTTTATTCTCGCCTTGTAAGGGGAGAGTCTCCCTTATTTATGATTTCCTAGTATATTTGTATCGAGAGGAGTCCTCTCCTTAGGTGCTTAGTTGCTAGGTTCTCTTTTGTTTTAGAACGGGAAAGAGTTTACAAGCCGTTCAGGTTAGTAGACTGTTGGACCACCTTAAGATGGGAGGTAAGGTTTATGTCCCCCTCTTTGTACTTTTATTAACATCTATGATAAGGCCTGGTGGTGTTGCTAAGCCCCTGACCCCCCCAAGGGTCATTAAAATAAAAATAAAAATAAAATAAAATAATAAAAAAAAAAACCCTAAACCTTAAATCCAAAACCCTAAACCCTAAACATAAAACCCTAAACCCTAAACCCTAAACAACAAACCCTAAATCCTAAATAGTAAACCCTAATTCAAAAACTTTAAACTCGAAAACTTAAAACCTAACCTAAACCTAGGCCCTAAACCCTAAACACTAAATCCTAAACCCTAAACTTTGAATCCTAAATCCAAAACCCTAAACTCTAAACTCTTAATTTCTTTGCCCTTAATTCTTACCCTAAACCCTAAACCCTAATGACTAATCCCTAAACTATAAACCCTAAAATATAAACTTTGAACCCTAAACCCTAAACCCTAAACTTTAACCCTTAAACCCTAAACCCTAAACCTTCAACCCTAACCATATACCCTAAGTTCTAAATCCTAAACCCTAAACCCTAACCCTACACCCTAAACCCTAAACCCTAACACATAAAACCTAAAACCTAAATGTTAAACTTGGAACCCTAAACTTTAAACCATTAACCGTAAATCCTAAATTCTAAACACTAAACCCTAAACATTAAATTAATCATAGACCCTAAACCCTAAACCCTAAATCGTGAACTTAAAACCATAAACCCTAAAGACTAAATGATAAACCCTAAACCCTAAACTTAGAACCATAAACTCTAAATCCTAAACCCTAAACCTTGAACTTCGAACCCTAAAACCTAAACCCAACCCTAAACTTAGAACTTTAAACCTTAATATCTAAAACCTAAACCCTAAACCCTGAACCGTAAATGCTAAACCCCAAAGCCTAAATGCTAAACCACAAACCCTAAACACTAAATAGTAAACCCTAATTTTAAAACATGGAACCCTAAACCCTAAACCCTAAAACTGGACCTAAACCTAGACCCTAATCCCTAATCCCTAAACATAACACAACAAATCCTAAAAGCTAAACCCTAAACTTTGAACCCTGAACTATAAACCCTAACCCTAAACCATTAATCCTAAACCAAAAACCCAAAACCTAAACCCTAAACCCTTAATTCTAAACCCTAAACCCTAAACCTTAAAACATAAACCCTAAACTCTAAACCCTCAATAAAAAACTTTGAACCTTAAACCCTAAACCATAAACACAAAACCCTAAACTCTAAACCCTAAACCCTAAACAATAAACCCTAAACCCTAAACCCTAACTTTAAACCATTAATCCTAAACCCTAAACCTAAATCCTAGACCGTAAACCTTAAATTCTAAACTCTAAATCCTAAATCCTAAATCGTAAATCGTAAACCCTAAAACCTAACCCCAAATCCTAAATCCTAAACCCTAAATGCTAAACATAAAACCCTAAACCCTAATCCATAAACATCTAACCTTAAACCCTAAAGCCTAAACCCAAACCCTAAATCATTCATCCTAATCTTGAAACCCTAAACCCTAAATCCTAAACCCTAAACCCTAAATCCTAAACCATAAACCCTAAACCCTAAACTCTAAACCCTAAACCCTATACCCTCTACCCTAAACCATAAAACCTAAACCCTATACCCTAATCCAAAAAAATTCTTAACCCTAAATCCTAAACTCTAAATCCTAAAAACTAAACCCGAAATACCAAAGTCTAAACCCTAAACCTTAAACCAAAAACTCTAAATCCTAATTCCAAAACTTGGAACCCCAAACAATAATCCCTAAACCCTACCCTAAGTCTAAACCCTGAACCTTAAACCTAAAATCCTAAACTATAAACCCTAAACCCTTAACCCTTAATGCAAATCCCTAGATCTTAAACCCTAAATACCAAACTTGGAACCCTAAATCCTAAACACTTAACCCAAAACCCTAGACCTTAAACCCTAAACCCAAAATCCTATATGCAAAATTTGGAACCCTTAACACTAAACCCTAGACCCAAAATCGTAAACTCTAAACCCCAAGCTATAAACCATAACCCTAAACCATTAATCCTAACCCCAAAATGAAGACCCTCAACCCTAAACCCTAAAATCTAAACTCTAAACCCTAAACCCTAAACCCTAAACCCTAAACACTAGACACTAAACCTTAAACTCAAAGCCCTAAATTCTAAACCCTAAACCATAAACAGTAAACCCTAATTCCAAATCATGGAGCCCCAAACCCAAAACCCTAAAATCTAACCTAAACCTAGAGCCTAAACCCTAAACACCAAATCCTAAATACTAAAGACTATACACTAAGCCTTAAACGCTAAACCCTAAACCCAAAACCCAAAACCCGAAAACTTAAATTCTAAACACTAAACACAAAACTTCAAACCCTAAACCCTAAATCCGAAATCCTAAACCCTAAGCCATTAATCCAAAACCCTAAACCTATACACTAAATCCTAAACCCAAAACACTAAAGTCTAAACCCTAAACAACTAACTTTGAATTCAAAACCCTAAACCCTAAACACAAAACAATAAAACTTTAACCATAAATCCTAAATTCTAAACACTCTACCCTAAATCGTAACACCTAGATCCTAAATCCTTAACCCTAAACCCTAAACCCAAAATCCTAGGACCTAAACCCTAAACCCTAAAGGCTTCACCTAATACTGAAACTTTTATCACTAAACTATAAACCCTACACCCCACACCCTAAACCCTAATCCCTAAACCTTAAACCTTAAACTCGAATCCTTAAACCCTAAACCCTAAACCTTAAACCATCTATCCTAAACCCTAAACCCTAAACATTAAATCGTAAACGCTAAGACCTAATTCTAAAACATAGAACCCTAAACCCTAAACCTTAAACCAAAAACCCTAAACACTAATTCTAAAACAAGGAACCCTAAACCCTAAACACTAACTTAAACTTAGACCCTAAACCCTAAACACTAAATCCAAAACCCTAAACCTAAACACTAAACGTAGAACGCTAAACACTAAATCCTAAACCCTAAACTTCGAACCCTACATCCTAAACCCTAACCATATACCCTAAGCCCTAAACCCTTAACATACACCTTAAACCTTAACCCTAGACTATTAACTCAAAACCTTAAACCCTAAATAATTAATCCTAAACCCTAAATAATTAACTTTGAATTCTAAACCCTATGCCCTAAACCTAAACCCTAAACCCTAAACCTTAACCTTAAACCCTAAACTCTAAGCACTCTACCCTAAATACTAATACGTAAACCATCAACCCTAAATCGTAAACCCTAAACCCTAAATCCCATAAAACCCTAAACCATAAACCTTAAACCCTAAATGCTATACCCTAATCCTAAAACTCTTATCAAATAACTCTAAACCCTACATCGTAAACCCCTAAACCCTAAACTATAAACCTTAAACTTTAAACCCTAAGCCCTAAGCCTTAAATCCTAAAACCTAAACCTCAAATCAAAAACCCTAAACCCAAAACCCTATGCTCCAATCCCAAAAATCTTAACCCTAAACCTTATGCCCTAAACCCTAAATCATAAACTTTGAACCCCAAACCCTAAACTCTAAATCTGAAACCCTAAACCCTAAGTTTAAACCATTAATCCTAAACGCTAAACGTAAACACTAAATATTAAACCCTAAATCCAAAAGTCTAAACCCTAAACCCTAAACAACTAACTTTAAATTTGAAACCCTAAACCCTAAACCCTAAACTCTAAACACTCTACCCTAAATTGTAATACGTAGATCCTAAATCCTAAACCCTAAAAGCTAAACCCTAAATCCTAAGACCTAAACCCTAAACTATAAACCCTACACCCTAAAGGCTTCACCCTAATCCTAAAACTCTTATAACTAAACCATAAACCGTACACCCTACACCCTAAACCCTAATCCCTAAACCTTAAACCTTAAACCCGAATCCCTAAACCCTACATCCCAAAACCTAAACCTCAAATCATAAACCTTAAACCCTAAACCCTTAACCATAAACTTAAAACCCTAAACCCTAAACTCTAAACCCTAAACCCAAAACCCTAAACACTAAACACTAAACCCTAAATCATAAATCCTAAACCACAAACCCTAAACCCGAAGCACTGAACCCTGATTCCAAAAATTTAAACCCTAAAACCTAGACAGTAAAACCTAACCTAAACCTAGATCCTAAACCCTAAACACTAAATCCTAAACCTTAAACCCTAAACCCTAAACCCTAAACCCTAAACCCTAAACCTTAAACCCTGAACCCTAAACCCTAAACCCTAAAACCTAACCCCAAATCCTAAAGCCTAAACCCTAAATGCTAAACATAAAACCCTAAACCCTTATCCATAAACATCTAACATTAAACCTTAAAGCCTAACCCAAACCCTAAATCATTCATCCTAATCTTAAAACCCTAAACCCTAAACTCTAAACCCCCTATACCCTCTACCCTTAACCATAAAACATAAACCCTATACCCTTAACCATAAAACATAAACCCTATACCCTAATCTAAAAAATTCTTAACCCTAAACCCTAAATTTAGAACCCTAAATCCTAAACTCTAAATCCCAAACACTAAACCCCAAGTACCAAAGTCTAAACCCTAAACCTTAAAGCAAAAACCATAAATCCAAATTCCAAAACTTGGAACCCCAAACCATAATCCATAAACCCTACCCTAAGTCTAAACCCTAAACCTTAAGCCTAAAATCCTAAACTATAAACCCTAAACCCTAAACCCTTAACGCAAATGCCTAGATCTTAAACCCTAAATACCAAACAAGGAACCCTAAATCCTAAACACTTAACCCAAAACCCTAGACCTTAAACCTTAAACCCAAAATCCTATATGCGAAATTCGGAACCCTTAACCATAACCCTAAACCCAAAATCTTAAAATCTAAACCCTAAGCCATAAACCCTAACCTTAAACCATTAATCCTAACCCTAAAACGAAGAACCTAAACCCTAAATTCTAGACTCTAAACCCTACACTCTAAACCCTAAACTCTTAACCCTAAGCCCTAAACCCTCAACCCTAAACACTAGAAACTAAACCTTAAACCCTATGCCCTAAATCCTAAACCCTGAACCCTAAACAGTAAACCCTAATTCCAAATCATGGACAACCGAATGCAAAACCCTAAAATCTAACCTACACCTATAGCCTAAACCCTAAACACCAAATCATAAACACTAAACTCAAAACCCTAAACCCTACTCCCGAAACCTGAAACTCTAAACATTAAACACTAAACTTCAAACCCTAAACCCTAAAACCAAAAACCTAAACCCTAATCCCTAAACACTAAGCCATTAATCCTAAACACTAATTCCTAAACCCTAAATACTAAAGTCTAAACCCTAAACCCTAAACAACTAACTTTTAATTCAAAACCCTAAACCCTAAACACAAAATAATAAACCTTTAACCATAAACCTTAAACTCTAAACACTTTACCCTAAATCGTAATACCTAGATCGTAAAACCTAAACCCTAAACCCTAAATCCTAGGACCTAAACCCTAAACCCTAAAGGCTTCACCCTAATACTGAAACTATTATCACTAGACTATCAACCCTACACCCTTCACCCTAAACCCTATTCCCTAAACCTTAATCCTTAAACCCAAATCCCTAAACCCTAAATCCTAAAACCTAAACCTCAAATCATAAACAGTAATCCCTAAACCCTTAATCCTAAACTTGGAACCCTAAACTCTAAACTCTAAACCCTAAACACTAAACACTAAACACTAAATAATTAAACCTAAACCCTAAACATTAAACCATAATTTCAAAAATTAAAACCCCAAACCCTAAACACTAAAACCTAACCTAAACCTAGACCCTAAACCCTAATCCCTAAACCCTAAACACTAAATCCTAAACCCTAAACCCTAAACCCTAAACCTTAAACCTTAAACACTGAACCCTAAACTTTAAACCTTAAACTTCCAGCCCTAAACCAGAAACGCTAAACCTAAACACTAAACCATAACCCTAAATCCTAAAGCCTAAGACCTAAACCCTCAAACCTAACCCTAAACTTCAAACCTAAACCCTTCAAGCTAAACCATTAATTGTAAACCCTAAATCTAAACACAAAACCCTAAACATTAAATCCTATAGTCTAAATGCAAAACCCTAAACCCTAAATAATTAACTTTGAATTCTGAACCCTAAACCTTAAAACTAAAACCCTAAAAAACCCTAAACCCTAAACTCTAAACACTCTACCCAAAAGCCTAATACCTAAATTATCTACCCTAAACCCTAAACCCTAAATCCTAAACCCTAACCATATACCTTAAGTCCTAAACCCTAAACCTTAAACAAAAAATCCTAAACCCTAATTCTGAAACATAGAACCCTAAACCCTAAACCCTAACTTAAACTTAGACCCTAAACCCTACACCCTAACATAAACTTAGACCCTAAACACTAAACCCTAAACCCTAAACTTCAAACCCTAAACTTTGAACCCTAAATCCTAAACACTAAACTTAAAACCCTAAACACTCAACCCTAAATCCTAAACTTCGAACCCTAAACCCTAAACCCTAAACATATACTGTAATCCCTAAACCCTTAACCATACACCTTAAACCCTAACCCTAGACTATTAACCCTAAACCTTAAACCCTAAATCATTAATCCTAAACCCTAAAAAATTAACTTTGAATTCTAAACCCTATGCCCTAAACCCTAAACCCCAAACTTTAATCCTAAACCCTAAACTCAAAGCACTCTACCCTAAATCCTAATACCTAAACCATCAACCCTTAACCATAAACCCTAAACACTAAATACCTAAAACCCTAAACCATAAACTTTAAACCCTAAACGCTACTCCCTAATCCTGAAACTCTTATCACATAACTCTAAATGCTACATCGTCAATCCTTAAACCCTAAACCATAAACCCTAAACCCTAAACTTTAAACCCTGAGCCCTAAACCCTAAACTCTAAACCCAAAACCCTAAACCCTAAGTTTAAACCATTAATCCTAAACCCTAAACCTAAAACACTAAATACTAAACCCAAAATCTGAAAGTCTAAACCCTAAACCCTAAACAACTAACTTTAAATTTGAAACCCTAAACCCTAAACTTAGAACCTTACACCCTAAACCCAAAACCTTAAACCCTAAACCTAAAACCCTAACCCTAACCCATTAGTCTTAAACCATTAACCAAAACCCAAAACCTTAACCCTAAATCTTAAACTCTAAACCCTAACTACTAAACCCTAGACCCTAAACCCAAAACCCTAGATCCTAAACCCTAAATCCTAAACTTAGAACCCTAAACCCTAAACCCAATATCTTAAACCCTAAACCCTAAGCAAAAAACCCTAAATCACAAACCATAAACCCTAAATAGTAAACCCTAAATCCAACCTAAACCCTAAATACAAATTTAAATATACACCCTAAAGCCTAATCCATAAACCTTAAACACTAAATCCTAAACTCTAAATCCTAAACCTTAAACCCTAAACACTACACCTTAAACCCTAAATTTCAAACCCTAAACCCTAAACCCAAAATCCTAAACCTAAACCCTAAACCCTAAATCATTAATCCTAAACCCTAAACCTAACCGCTATACCATAAACCCTAAATCCTAAAGTCTAAACCCTAAAGCCTAAACAATTAAATTTAAATTCCAAACCCTAAGTCCTAAAGTCTAAACCCTAAAGCCTAAACAATTAAATTTGAATTCCAAACCCTAAACCCTAAACCCTAAACCCTAAACCAAAAACCCTAAACCTTTAGCCCAAATCCCTACACTCTAAACACTCTACCCTAAATACTAAACCCTCAACCCTAAACCCTAAACCCTAAACCCTGAATCCTGAATCATAAAATCTAAACCCTAAAGCTACACCTGAATAACAAAACTTTTATAACTAAACCCTCAACCCAACACCCTAAACCTCTAAGTACTAAACCCTAGACCCTAAACCTTAAACCCTAAATCCTAAAACCTAAGTCTCAAATCGTAAACATTAAACCCTAAACCCTAAACGTTACACCCTACTTCCAAATATCTTAACCCTAAACCTTACACCCAAAACACCATATCGTAAACTTTGAACCCTAAACCCTGAACTCTAAACCCTAAATCGTAAATCCTAAACCCTAAATGCTATACCCTAAACCTTAGCATTTAACCATAGATCCTAAACCCTAAAACCTAAACCTTAAACCTTAAATCCTAAACTCTAAATTCTAAACCCTAATCCCTAATCCCTTAACTCGAACCCTAGACCGTAGACCCTAAACCCTAGACCCTAAATCCAAAACTATAACCTTAAACGCTAAAAATGGAACCATAAACCCAAAAGCCTTATCCATAAATTTGGAACTCCAAAACCTAAACCCTAAACCATAATCCATAAACATGGAACACTAAACACTAAATCCTTAACCCTAAAACCTAATTTCTAAACCCTAAACCCTAAACCCTAAATCATAAACCCAAAACCCAAAACCATAAACCCTAAACCCTAAACCATGAACCCTTACTACTAAAACCTAAAACCTAAATCGTAACCCCTAAATCCTAAAACCTAAACCCTAAACCATAAATCCAAAACCATAAACGCTATACCCTCATACCTAAACTCTTAACACTAAATCCTAAACCCTAAACCCTAAAACCTAAACATTAAACCAAAAAGCCTAAACACTAATTCCAAAACATGGAATCGTAAAACCTAAACACTAACTTAAACCTAGACATTAAACCCTAAACCCTAATCCCAACCCTAAACTTGGAACTTTAAACCCTAAACTCTAAACCCTAAACACTAAACCTAAAACACTAAACCCTAAACCTTAAATCCAAAACCCTAAACCCTAAATATAAAACCCTAAACCCTAAACAACAAACCCTAAATCCTAAATAGTAAACCCTAATTCGAAAACTTTAAACCCGAACACTTAAAACCTAACCTAAACCTAGGCCCTAAACCCTAAACACTAAATTCTAAACCCTAAACCCTAAACCCTAAACTTTGAATCCTGAATCCAAAACTCTAAACTCTAAACTCTTAATTTCTTTGCCCTTATTTCTTACCCTAAACCCTAAACCCTAAATCGTGAACTTAAAACCATAAACCCTAAAGACTAAATGATAAACCCTAAGCCCTAAACTTAGAACCATAAACTTTAAATCCTAAACCCTAAACCTTGAACTTCGAACCCTAAAACCTAAACCCAACCCTAAACTTAAAACTTAAACCCTAATCTCTAAAACCTAAACCCTAAACTGTAAATGCTAAACCCTAAAGCCTAAATGCTAAACCACAAACCCTAAACACTAAATAGTAAACCCTAATTTTAAAACATGGAACCCTAAACACTAAACCCTAAATCCGGACCTAAACCTAGACCCTAATCCCTAATCCCTAAACATTACACAATAAATCCTAAAAGCTAAACCCTAAACTTTGAACCCTGAACCATAAACCCTAACCCTAAACCATTAATCCTAAACCAAAAACCCAAAACCTAAACCCTAAACCCTTAATTCTAAACCCTAAACCCTAAACACTAAACCCTAAATAAAAAACTTTGAACCTTAAACCCTAAACCATAAACACAAAACCGTAAACTCTAAACCCTAAACCCTAAACAATAAACCCTAAACCCTAACTTTAAACCATTATTCCTAAACCCTAAACCTAAATCCTAGACCGTAAACCTTAATTTCTAAACTCTAAATCCTAAATCCTAAATCGTAAACCCTAAAACCTAACCCCAAATCCTAAATCCTAAACCCTAAATGCTAAACATAAAACCTTAAACCCTAATCCATAAACATCTAACCTTAAACCCTAAAGCCTAAACCCAAACCCTAAATCATTCATCCTAATCTTGAAACCCTAAACCCTAAACCCTAAACCCTATACCCTCTACCCTAAACAATAAAACCTAAACCATATACCCTAATCTAAAAAATTCTTAACCCTAAATTTAGAACCCTAAATCCTAAACTCTAAATCCCAAAAACTAAACTCGAAATACCAATGTCTAAACCCTAAACCTTAAACCAAAAACTCTAAATCCTAATTCTAAAACTTGGAACCCCAAACCATAATCCCTAAACCCTACCCTAAGTCTAAACCCTGAACCTTAAACCTAAAATCCTAAACTATAAATCCTAAACCCTAAACCCTTAACGCAAATCCCTAGATCTTAAACCCTAAATACCAAACTTGGAACCCTAAATCCTAAACACTTAACCCAAAACCCTAGACCTTAAACCCTAAACCCAAAATCCTATATGCAAAATTTGGAACCCTTAACACTAAACCCTAGATCCAAAATCGTAAACTCTAAACCTTAAGTTATAAACCCTAACCCTAAACCATTAATCCTAACCCCAAAATGAAGACCCTCAACCCTAAACCCTAAAATCTAAACTCTAAACCCAAAACCTTAGACCCTAAACTCTAAACACTAAACACTAAACCCTAAACACTAGACACTAAACCTTAAACTCAAAGCCCTAAATTCTAAACCCTAAACCATAAACAGTAAACCCTAATTCCAAATCATGGAGCCCCAAGCCCAAAACCCTAAAATCTAACCTAAACCTAGAGCCTAAACCCTAAACACCAAATCCTAAACACTAAAGACTATACCATAAGACTTAAACCCTAAACCCTAAACCCGCAATCCGAAACCCAAAACCTTAAATTCTAAACACTAAACACAAAACTTCAAACCCTAAACCCTAAATCCAAAATCCTAAACCCTAAGCCATTAATCCTAAACCCTAAACCTATACACTAAATCCTAAACCCAAAATATTAAAGTCTAAACCCTAAACAACTAACTTTAAATTCGAAACCCTAAACCCTAAACACAAAACAATAAAACTTTAACCATAAACCCTAAACTCTAAATACTCTACCCTAAATGGTAACACCTAGATCCTAAATCCTAAACCCTAAACCCTAAACCCAAAATCCTAGGACCTAAACCCTAAACTATAAACCCTAAACCCTAAAGGCTTCACCCTAATACTGAAACTCTTATCACTAAACTATAAACTCTACACCCTACACCCTAAACCCTAAACCCTAATCCCTAAGCCTTAATCCTTAAACCCTAATCCCTAAACCCTGAATATGAAAACCTAAACCTCAAATCATAAACCTTAAACCCTAAACCCTTAACCCTAAACCCTAAACCCTAAACCCTAAACCTTCAACCCTAAACCTTAAACCCTAAACCCTAAACCCTAAACCTTAAACCTTAAACGCTAAGACCTAATTATAAAACATGGAACCCTAAACACTAAACCTTAAACCAAAAACCCTAAACCCTAATTCTAAAACAAAGAACCTTAAACCCTAAACACTAACTTAAACATAGACCCTAAACCCTAAACACTAAACTTAGAACCCTAAACACTAAATCCTAAACCCTAAACTTCAAACCCTAAACCCTAAACACTAAACGTAGAACCCTAAACACTAAACCCTAAACCCTAAACCCTAAACCCTAAACCCTAAACTTCGAACCCTACATCCTAAACCCTAACCATATACCCTAAGCCCTAAACCCTTAACATACACCTTAAACCTTTACCCTAGACTATTAACCCTAAACCTTAAACCCTAAATAATTAATCCTAAACCCTAAATAATTAACTTTGAACCCTAAACCCTATGCCCTAAACCCTACACCCTAAACCCTAAACCCTATGCCCTAAACCCTACACCCTAAACCCTAAACCTTAACCCTAAACCCTAAACTCTAAGCACTCTACCCTAAATACTAATACCTAAACCATCAACCCTAAATCGTAAACCCTAAACCCTAAATCCAAAAAACCCTCAACCATAAACTTTAAACCCTAAATGCTATACCTTAATCCTAAAACTCTTATCACACAACTCTAAACCCTACATCGTAAACCTCTAAACCCTAAACTTTAAACCCTGAGCCCTAAACCTTAAATCCTAAAACCTAAACCTCAAATCAAAAACCCTAAACCCAAAACCCTATGCTCCAATCCCAAAAATCTTAACCCTAAACCTTACACTCTAAACCCTAAATCATAAACTTTGAACCCTAAACCCTAAACTCTAAATTCGAAACCCTAAACCCTAAGTTTAAACCATTAATCCTAAACGCTAAACGTAAACACTAAATACTAAACCCTAAATCCAAATTTCTAAACCCTAAACCTAAAACCCTAAACCCTAAACAACTAGCTTTAAATTTGAAATCCTAAACCCTAAACCCTAAACTCTAAACATTCTACCCTAAATCGTAATACCTAGATCCTAAATCCTAAACCCTAAAAGCTAAACCCTAAATCCTAAGACCTAAACCCTAAACTATAAACCCTACACCCTAAAGGCTTCACCCTAATCCTGAAAATCTTATAACTAAACCATAAACCCAACACCCTACACCCTAAGCCCTAATCCCTAAACCTTCAACCTTAAACCCGAAACCCTAAACCCTACATCCCAAAACCTAAACCTCAAATCATAAACCTTAAACCCTAAACCCTTAACCATAAACTTGGAACCCTAAACCCTAAACACTAAACCCAAAACCCAAAACCCTAAACACTAAATACTAAACCCTAAATCATAAACCCTAAACCACAAACCCTAAACCCGAAGCACTGAAACCTGATTCCAAAAATTTAAACCCTAAAACTTAAACACTAAAACCTAACCTAAACCTAGATCCTAAACCCTAAACACTAAATCCTAAACCCTAAACCCTAAACCCTAAACCTTATACCCTAAACCCTAAACCCTAAACCTTAAACCCTGAACCCTAAACCCTAAAACCTAACCCCAAATCCTAAAGCCTAAACCCTAAATGCTAAACATAAAACCCTAAACCCTTATCCATAAACATCTAACATTAAACCCTAAAGCCTAACCCAAACCCTAAATCATTCATCTTAATCTTGAAACCCTAAACCCTAAACTCTAAACCCCCTATACCCTCTACCCTAAACCATAAAACATAAACCCTATACCCTATACCCTAATCCAAAAAGTTCTTAACCCTAAACCCTAAATTTAGAACCCTAAATCCTAAACTCTAAATCCCAAACACTAAACCTCAAGTACCAAATTCTAAACCCTAAACCTTAAAGCAAAAACCCTAAATCCAAATTCCAAAACTTGGAACCCCAAACCATAATCCATAAACCCTACCCTAAGTCTAAACCCTAAACTTTAAGCCTAAAATCCTAAACTATAAACCCTAAACCCTAAACCCTTAATGCAAATACCTAGATGTTAAACCCTAAATACCAAACCTGGAACCCTAAATCCTAAATACTTAACCCAAAACCCTAGACCTTAAACCTTAAACCCAAAATCCTATATGCGAAATTTGGAACCCTTAACCCTAAACCCTAAACCCAAAATCTTAAAATCTAAACCCTAAGCCATAAACCCTAACCTTAAACCATTAATCCTAACCCCAAAATGAAGAACCTAAACCCTAAACCCTAAACCCTAAATTCTAGACTCAAAACCCTACACTCTAAACCCTAAACTCTTAACCCTAAGCCCTAAACCCTCAACCCTAAACACTAGAAACTAAACCTTAAACCCTATGCCCTAAATCCTAAACCTTGAACCCTAAACAGTAAACCCTAATTCCAAATCATGGACAACCGAACGCAAAACCCTAAAATCTAACCTACACCTATAGCCTAAACCCTAAACACCAAATCATAAACACTAAACTCAAAACCCTAAACCCGAAACCTAAAACTCTAAACACTAAACACTAAACTTCAAACCCTAAATCCTAAAACCAAAAACCTAAACCCTAATCCCTAAACCCTAAGCCATTAATCCTAAACACTAAATCCTAAACCCTAAATACTAAAGTCTAAACCCTAAACCCTAAACAACTAACTTTTACTTTAAAACCCTAAACCCTAAACCCAAAACAATAAACCTTTAACCATAAAACCTAAAATCTAAACACTTTACCCTAAATCATAATACCTAGATCGTAAAACCTAAACCCTAAACCCTAAACCCTAAATCCTAGGACCTAAACCCTAAACTATAAACCCTAAACCCTAAAGGCTTCACCCTAATACTGAAACTATTATCACTAGACTATCAACCCTACACCCTTCACCCAAAACCCTAATCCCTAAACATTAATCCTTAAACCCAAATCCCTAAACCTCAAATCATAAACATTAATCCCTAAACCCTTAACCCTAAACTTGGAACCCTAAACTCTAAACTCTAAACCCTAAACACTAAACACTAAACCCTAAATAATAAACCCTAAACCCTAAACATTAAACCATAATTCCAAAAATTGAAACCCCAAACCCTAAACACTAAAACCTAACCTAAACCTTGACCCTAAACCATAATCCCTAAACCCTAAACAATAAATCCTAAACCCTAAAACCTAAACCTTAAACCTTAAACACTGAACCCTAAACTTTAAACCTTAAACTTCCAGCCCTAAACCAGAAACGCTAAACCTAACCACTAAACCAGAACCCTAAATCCTAAAGCCTAAAACCTAAACCCTCAAACCTAACCCTAAACTTCAAACCTAAACCCTTCAAGCTAAACCATTAATTGTAAACCATAAACCTAAACACAAAACCCTAAACATTAAATCCTATAGTCTAAATGCAAAACCCTAAACCCTAAATAATTAACTTTGAATTCTGAACCCTAAACCTTAAAACTAAAACCCTAAAACTTAACCCTAAACCCTAAACTCTAAACACTCTAACCTAAAGCCTAATACCTAGATCAGCTATCCTAAACCCTAAACCCTAAATCTTAAACCCTAACCATATACCCTAAGTCCTAAACCCTAAAACTTAAAAAAAAAATCCTAAACCCTAATTCTAAAACATGGAACCCTAAACCCTAAACCCTAACTTAAACTTAAACCCTAAACCCTAAACACTAAACTTAGAAACCTAAACACTAAACCCTAAACCCTAAACTTTGAACCCAAAATCCTAAACACGAAACTTAGAACCCTAAACACTCAACCCTAAATCCTAAACTTCGAACCCTAAACCCTAAACCCTAAACATATACCGTAATCCCTAAACCCTTAACCATACACCTTAAACCCTAACCCTAGACTATTAACCCTAAACCTTAAACCCTAAATCATTAATCCTAAACCCTAAATAATTAACTTTGAATTCTAAACCCTGAACCCTAAATTCAAAACCCTAAACTTTAATCCTAAACCCTAAACTCAAAGCACTCTACCCTAAATCCTAATACCTAAACCATCAACCCTTAAACATAAACCCTAAACCCTAAATCCCTAAAACCCTAAACCATAAACTTTAAACCCTAAACGCTACTCCCTAATACTGAAACTCTTATCACATAACTCTAAATGCTACATCGTCAACCCTTAAACCTTAAACCATAAACCCTAAACTTTAAACCCTAAGCCCTAAGGCCTAAATCCTAAAACCTAAACCTCAAATCAAAAACCCTAAACCCTAAACCCTATGCCCAAATCCCAAAAATCTTAACCCCAAACCTTACGCCCTAAATCCTAAATTGTAAACTTTAAACCCTAAACACTAAACTCTAAACCTGAAACCCTAAACCCTAAGGTTAAACCATTAATCCTAAAAACCAAATAGTAAACCCGAAATCAAAAAGTCTAAACCCTAAACCCTAAACAACTAACTTTGAATTTGAAACCATAAACCTAAAACCCAAAACCCTAGACCCTAAACTCTAAACACACTACCCTAAAATTGTAATACCTAGATCCTAAATCCTAAACCCTAAACCATAAACCCTAAATCCTAAGACCTGAACCATAAACTATAAACTCTAAACCCTAAAGGCTTCACCCTAATCCTGAAACTCTTATCACTAAACCATAAACCCTACACCCTAAACCCTAATCCCTAAACCTTAAACCTTAAACACAAATCCCTAAATCCTAAATTATAAAACCTAAACCTCAAATCATAAACCTTAAACCCTAAACCCTTAACCATAAGCTTGGAACCCTAAACCCTTACTCTAAACCCAAAACCCTAGACACTAAACAACTAATTTTGAATTGAAAACCCTAAACCCTAAACACAAAACAATAAACCTTTAACCATTAACCATAAACTCTAAACACTTTACCCTAAATCGTAATATCTAGATCCTAAAACCTAAACCATAAACCCTAAATCCTAAACTTCAAACCCTAAACCCTAAACCCTAAACATATACACTAAGCCCTAAACCTTTAACCATACACCCTAAATCCTAACCCTAGACTATTAACCCTAAACCTTAAACCCTAAATCATTAATCCTAAACCCAAAATATTTAACTTTAAATTCTAAACCATATGCCCTAAACCCTAAATTGAAAACCCTAAACCCTAAACTCTAAGCACTCTACCCTAAATCCTAATACCTAAACCATCAACCCTAAATAGTAAACCCTTAACCCTAAATACCTAAAACCCTAAACCATAAACCTTAAACCCTACACGCTACACCCTAATCCTAAAACTTTTATAACATAACTCTAAACCCTATATCGTAAACCCTTAAACCCTAAATCATAAACCCTAAACTTTAAACCCTGAGCCTTGAGCCCTAAATCCTAAAACCTAAACCTCAAATCAAAAACCCTAAACCCTAAACCCTATGCCCTAATCCCAAAAATCTTAACCCTAAACCTTACGCCCTACACCGTAAATCGTAAACTTTAAACCCTAAACCCTAAACTCTAAACCCAAAACCCTATACCCTAAGTTTAAACCATTAATCCTCAACCCTAAACCTAAACACTAAATACTAAACCCTAAATCCAAAAGTCTAAACCCTAAAATGAAAACCCTAAACCCTAAACAACTATCTTTGAATTTGAAACCCTCAACCTTAAACCCAAAACCCTAAACCCTAAACTCTAAACACTCTACCCTAAATAGTAATACCTAGATCCTAAATCCTAAACCCTAAACCATAACCACTAAATCCTAAGACCTAAACCATAAACTATAAACCCTAAACCTTAAAGGCTTCACCCTAATCCTGAAACTCTTATCACTAAACCATAAACCCTACACCCTAAACCCTAATCCCTAAACCTTAAACCTTAAACCCGAATCCCTAAATCCTAAATCGTAAATCCTAAAACCTAAACCTCAAATCATAAACCTTAAACCCTAAACCTGTAACCATTAGCTTGGAACCCTAAACTCTAAACTCTAAACCCAAAACCCTAAACACTAAACAACTAATTTTGAATTTGAAACCCTAAACCCTAAACACAAAACAATAAACCTTTAACCATAAACCTAAACTCTAAACACTATACCCTAAATCGTAATACATAGATCCTAAACCCTAAACCCTAAACCCTAAATCCTAAACTTTAAACCCTAAACCCTAAACATATACACGAAGCCCTAATCCCTTGACCATACACCTTAAAACCTAACCCTAGATAATTAACCCTAAACCTTAAACCCTAAATCATTAATCCTAAACCCTAAATATTTAACTTTAAATTGTAAACCATATGTCCTAAACCCTAAACCCTAAATTGAAAACCCTAAACCCTAAACTCTAAGCACTCTACCCAAAATCCTAATACCTAAACCATCCACCCTAAATCGTAAACCCTAAACCCTAAATCCCAAAAACTCCAAACCATCAACCTTAAACCCTAAACTCTTCACCCTAATCCTGAAACTCTTATCACATAAATCTAAACCCTATATCGTAAACCCCTAAACCCTAAAGCATAAAACCTAAACTTTAAACCCTGAGCCCTAAGCCCTATATCATAAAACCTAAACCTCAAATCAAAAACCCTAAACCCTATGCCCTAATCCCAAATTCTTAACCCTAAACCTTACGCCCTAAACCCTAAATCATAAACTTTAAACCCTAAACCTTAAACTCTAAACCCAAAACCCTAAACCCTAAGTTTAAACCATTAATCCTAAACCCTAAACGTAAAACACTAAATACTAAACCCAAAATCCAAAAGTCTAAACCCTAAACCCTAAACAACTAACTTTAAATTTGAAACCCTAAACCCAAAACCCTAAACCCTAAACTCTAAACACTCTACCCTGAATTGTAATACCTAGATCCTAAATACTAAACCCTAAACCCTAAATCCTAAATCCTAAGACCTAAACCCTAAACTATAAACCCCAAACCCTAAAAGCTTTACCCTAATCTTGAAACTCTTATCACTAAACCATAAGGCCTACACCCTACACCCTAAACTCTAATCCCTAAACCTTATACCTTAAACCCAAATCCCTAAACCCTAAATCCTAAAACCTAAACCTCAAATCATAAACCTTAAATCCTAAACCCTTAACCATAATCTTGGAACCCTAAACCCTAAACTCTAAACCCTAAACCTAAAACCCTAAACACTGAACATAAAACCCTAAATCATAAACCCTAAACTACAAATCCTAAACCCTAAGCATTTAACCTTAATTCAAAAAATTTAAACCCCAAACCCTAAACACTAAAACCTAACCTAAACCTAGATTCTAAACCCTAAACTCTAAATCCTAAACCTTAAACCTTAAACCCTAAACCCTAAACCCTAAACCTTAAACTCTGAACCCTAAACCCTAAACCTTAAACTCTGTACCCTAAACCCTAAACCTTAAACTTCAAACCCTAAACCCGACACCTTAAGCCATTAATCCTAAACCCTAAACCTAAACACTAAACCATAACCCTAAACCCTAAAGTCTAAAATCAAAAACCTAAAACCTAAACCATTAATCCTAAACCCTAAACCTAAACACTAAACCCTAAACATTAAAACCTATAGTCTAAAATATAAACCCTAAACCATAAACAATTAACATTGAATACTGATCCCTAAACCCTAAACCCTAAACTTTAAACACTCTACCTTAAAGACTAATACCTAAACCATCTATCCTAAACCCTAAACCCTAAACCTTACACCATAAACCCTAAACCACAATTCTAAAACATAGAACCCTAAACCCTAAACATTAAACTAAAAATCCTAAACCCTAATTCTAAAGCATGGAACCCTAAACCCTAAACCCTAACTTAAACTTAGACCCTAAACCGTAAACCCTTAACATAGAACCCTAAACACTAAACTCTAAACCCTAAACCTTAAACTAAAAATCCTAAACCATAATTCTAAAGCATGGAACCCTAAACCCTTAACTTAGAACCCTAAACACTAGACCCTAAACCCTTAACTTCGAACCCTAAACCTATACCCTAACCATATACACTAAGTCCTAAATCCTAAACCATACACCTTAAACCCTAACACTAGACCATTAACCCTAAACCTTAAACCCTAAATCATTAATCCTAAACCCTAAACATTAAAACCTAAATAATTAACTTTGAATTCTAAACCTTATGCCCTAAACCCTAAACCCTAAATCAAAAACCCTAAATCTTAACCCTAAACCCTAAACTCTAAGCACTCTACCCTAAATCCTAATACCTAAACCATTAACCCTAAACTGTAAACCCAAAACACTAAATCCTAAAACCAAAACCCTAAACCATAAACCTGAAACTCTAAATGCTACACCCTAATCCTGAAACTCTTATCGTGTAACTCTAAACCCCTAAACCATAAACCATAAACCCTAAACTTTAAATCCTGAGCCCTAAACCCTAAATCCTAAAACCTAAACCACAAATCATAAACCCTAAACCCTATGCCCTAATCCCAAATATCTTAAACCTAAAAGTTACGCCCTAAACACTAAATCGTAAACTTTGAACCCTAAACCCAAAATCCTAAACCCTAACTTTAAACCATCAATCCTAAACCCTAAACCTAAACACTAAATACTAAATCATAAAGTCTAAACCCTAAACCCTAAACAACTAACTTTGAATTCGAAACCCAAAACCCTAAACGTTTAACCATAAACCCTAAACTCTAAACACTCTACCCTAAATAATAATACCTAGATCCTAAATCCTAAAACCTAAAGACTAAACCCTAAATCCTAAGACCGAAACCCTAAAACCTAGAGGCTTCACCCTAATCCTGAAACTCTTATCACTAAACCATAAACCATACACCCTAAAACCTAATCCCTAAACCTTAAACCTTAAACCCTAATCCCTAATCCCTAAACCCTAAATCCTAAAACCTAAACCTCAAATCATAAACCTAAAACCCTAAACCCTTAACCCTAAACCCTAAACCCAAAACCCTAAACACAAACACTAAACCCTAAATCCTAAACAATAAACCACAAACCCTAAACCCTAAACATTAAACCCTAATTCCAAAAATTGAAACCCCAAACCCTAAAGACTAAGATCTAACCTAAACTTAGATCCTAAACCCTAATTCCTAAACCCTAAACACTAAATCCTAAACCCTAAACCCTAAACCTTAAACCTTGAACCGTAAACCCTAAACCTTAAACTTCAAACCCTAAACCCAACACCCTAAACCATTAATCCTAAACCCTAAACCTAAACACTAAACAATAACCCTAAACCCTAAAGTCTAAAACCTAAACCCTATGCCCTAAACCCTAAACTTTAAACCTAAACCCTAAACCCAAAACCCTAAAACCAAAAACATAAACCATTAATCCTAAACCCTAAACCTAAAACACCTAATCCTAAACCCTATTTCCAAAACCCTAAAACCTAAATCCTAAACCTTAAACCCGAAACCCTAAACCATTAATCCTAAACCCTAAACCTAATCACTAAACCATAGCCTTAAACAATAAAGTCTACATCCTAAACCCTAAACCCTAAACTTCAAAACTAAACCCTAAACCCTAAACCCTAAAACCTAAACCGTTAATCCTAAACCCTGAACCTAACCACTACACCCTAAACATTAAATCCTATAGTCTAAATGCTAAACCCTAAACCCTAAACTCTAAACAATTAACTTTAAATTTTGAACCTTTAACCCTAAAACTAAAACCATAAACCTTAACCTAAAACCCTAAACTGTAAACACTCTACCCTAAAGCCTAATACCTAAATCATCTATCCTAAACCGTAAACCCTAAACCTTAAACCCTAAACCCTAAACTCTAATTCTAAAACATGGAACCCTAAACACTAGACCTTAAACCAAAAACCCTAAACCCTAATTCTAAAACATAGAACCCTAAACCCTAACTTAAACTTAGACCCTAAACCCTAAACCCTAAACAATAAACTCTGAACCCTAAACTTCAAACCCTAAACCTTAAACCCTACCATATACCCTAAATCCTAAACCCTAAACCATACATCTTAAACCCTAACCCTGGACCATTAACCCTGAACCCTAAATGCTAAATCAATAATCATTAACCCTAAACGTCAAACCCTAAATAATTAACTTTGAATTCTAAACCCTATACCCCTAACCCAAAAGCCTTAATAAAAAACCCTAAACCTTAACGCTAAACCCTAGGCTCTAAGAACACTACCCTAAATCCTAATACCTAAACCATCAACCCTAAACCATAAACCCTAAACCCTAAATCCCAAAACCAAAACCCTAAACCATAAATCCCAAACCCTAAATGCTACATCCTAATCCTGAAACTCTTATCACATAACTCTAAACCCTACATTGTAAACCCCAACACCATAAACCCTAAACCCTAAACTTTAAACCCTGAGCCCTAAACCCTAAATCCTAAAACATAAGCCTCAAATCATAAACCCTAAACCCTAAACCATATGCCCTATACCCAAAAATCATAACCCTAAACCTTATGCCCTAAACCCTAATTCATAAACTTTGAATGCTAAACCCTAAACTATAAACCCAAAACCCTAAACCCTAACTTTAAACCATTAATGCTAAACCCCTAACATTAACCCTAAACCCTCAACCCTAAACCTTAAATCCTAAACTCTAAATCCTAAACCCAAAACCCTCAACCCTAAACCATAAACCATAAACCCTAAACACTAAAACATAAACCATAAACACTAACCCTTAAATCCTAAAACCCAAACACTAATCCATAGACCTAAAACTCTAAACCCTAAACGTTAAAACTTAAACCCTTAACCCTAAATATGGAACCCTAAACCCTCAACTTTAAACCCTAAATCTTAAACCCTACACCCTACACACTAAACCCCAAAACCCTAAACCTTAAACCTTAAACCCTAAACTCTAAATGCTAAAACCTAAACCTCAAATCATAAACCTTAAACTCTAAACCTTTAAACCTAAACTTAAAACCCTAAACCCAAAACTCTAAACCTTAAACCCTAAACCCTAAATACTAAACCCTAAATCCTAAACCCTAAACCATGAACACTGAACCCTAAATAGTAAACCCTAATTACAAAAATTAGAATCCCAAACCCTAAACCCTAACACCTAACCTAAACCTAGATCCTAAACCATAATCCTTAAATCCTAAACACTTAATCCTAAACCATAAACCTTAAACCCTAAACCCTAAACCTTAAACTTCAAACCCTAAATCCTAAACCAAAAACCATTTATCCTAATCCCTAAACCTAAATGATATACCTAAACCTTAAATCCTAAGGTCTAAACCCTAAACCCTAAACCCAAACATCAAACCATAAACGCTAAACCCTAAACCATAAATCATTAATCCTAACCACTAAACCCTAAACCTAAAATCCTATAGTCTAATCCCTAAACCCTAAACTCTAAACCCTAAACCTTAAAAAATTAACTTTGAAATCTAAACCCTAAACCCTAAAGCCTAATGCCTAAACCATCTATCCTGCACCCTACACTCTAAACCTTAAACCAAAAACCCTAAACCCTAATTCTAAAATATAGAACCCCAAACCCTAAACCCTAACTTAAATCTAGACCCTAAACCCTAAACCGTAAGCTTAGAACCCTAAACACTAAACCCTACACTTCAAACCCTAAACCCTAAACCCTAACCATATACACTAAGTCCTAAACCCTAAAGCATACTCCTTAAACATTAACCCTAGATTGTTAACCCTAAACCCTAAACCATTAATCCTAAACCCTAAAGCCAAAGCCCTAAACAAAATTACTTTGAATTACAAACACTAAACCCTAAACCTAACCCTATACCCTAAACTCGAAACATTCTACCCTAAATCCTAATACCTAAACCATCAATCCTAAACCCTAAACCCTAAATCCTAAACCCTAAACACTAAACCCTAAATTCTAAAACCTAAACCCTAAACCCTAAAAGCTACACCCTAATCCTAAAAATCTTACCACTAAACCCTAAACCCTACATCCTAAACCCCTAAACCCTAAACCTTAAACATTGAACCTTAAACCCTCAACCCTAAACCCTAAACCCTAAATCCTAAAACTTAAACCTCAAATCATAAACCTTAAACCCTAAACCCTATGCTGTAATCCCAAAAATCTTAACCCTAAACCATACACATTAAATCCTAAACTGTAAATTTTTAACCCTAAACCCTAAACTCTAAACCATAAACACTAAATCCTAAACCCTATACCCTAAACCCTGACTTTAACCAATAATGCTAAACCCTAAACCTAAACCCTAAACCTTAAATCCTAAATTCTAAATCCTAAACCCAAAACCCTAAACCCTAAACCATAAACACTAAACCCTAAACCATTAACCATAAACCCTAACCATTAAATCCTAAAACCTAAACACTAAACTATAGACCCTAAACCTTTAATGGTACACCCTAATCCCGAAACTATTAAATGTAAACCCTTAACCCTAAATTTGGAACCATAAACCTTAAACCCTAAACCCTAAACCCTAAACCATAAACAGTAAACACTAAACCCTAAATCCTAAATCATAAACCATAAACCTCAAACACTAAACAGTAAACCCTAGTTCCAAAAATTAGAACCCCAAACCATAAACCCTAAAACCTAACCTAAACCTAAACCCTAAAGCCTAATCCCTAAACCCTACACACTAAATCCTAAGCCCTAAACCCTAAACTTTAAACCCTAAACTCTAAACCTTAAACTTCAAACCCTAAACCCTAAACCCTAAATAATTAATCCTACATCGTAAACCCAAACTTCAAACCCTAAACCCCAAACCCTAAACCTTAAAACCTAAACCCTAAACCATTAATCCTAAACCCTATACCCTAAACTTCAAACCCTAAACCTTAAATTCTAAGCCCTAAACTCTAATCCTAAACATTAAACCCTAAACCTTAAATCCTATAGTCTAAACCCTACACCCTAAATAACTAACTTTGAATTCTAAACCCTAAACCCTAAACCCTAAACCTAAATCCCTAAATCTTACAACTAAACCCTAAACTCTAAACACTCTACCCTAAAGCATAATACCTAAACAATCAATCCTAAACCCTAAACCCTAAACACTAAATCCTAAAACCTAAACCCTAAACCTAAATTTTACACCCTAATCCTGAAACTCTTATCACTAAACCCTAAACCCTACATCTTTAACCCCTAAACCCTAAACCCTAAACCCTAAACCCTCAACCTTAAACCCTAAACCCTAAATCCAAAATCCTAAAACCTAAACCTCAAATCATAAACCCTAAACACAACACCCTAATCCAAAAAATCTTAACCCTAAACGTTACACCCTAAACCCTAAACCGTAAACTTTGAACACTAAACCTTAAAATCTAAACCCTAAACCCTATACCCTAAACCCTAACTTTAAACCATTAATCCTGAACTCTAAACCTAAACACTAAACCTTTAATCCTTAACTCTAAACCCTAAACCCTAAACCCTTACCAATCTAAGAATGAAATACCTGTGAGTTTGGATAGTCCTCTGCACATCACCATACAAGGACTGCCTACTATACTCTTTGACGAGAATGCATATAATGTTAAATTGGCTGAAAGTTGCAAGCATACCCTAGTTGGTAAGTTCACCAACACTATGCCAAAAATGGAAATTATTAGAAAGAGTTTCACTCTCCAAACCCAACTTACAGGAGGGGTGAAAATAACCCATTTCAATGCTAGACATATGTATATTGATCTTGATAATGAGTTTGATTATGTTACGGTCTGGGCTAAACAAAGGATGAGCATTGAAGGTGAATTAATGAGAATTCAAGCATGGACTCCTAATTTTACACTTGAAGAGGAGACCCCTATAGTTCCTATATGGGTAGCCTTATCGGAACTCCCCTGGCACTGCTACAATAAGGTACTTCTAATTACTGTTCTGAGCTCCATTGGCAAAGTTTTGTACTTGCACTCACCATCTTCTCAAAAGACAAGAGGCAGTATGGCCAAGGTTAAGATACAGATTGATCTTACCAAGGAAAGACCCCCCCAACATCTGAATGGGATTCAAGAATTCTGACCCCAACAACGGAGGTGGCAAAGAATTTAATATGAAGGTATCTCTGACTATTGTATGTACTGTAAGTATCAAGGACATATGGATAATGTATGTACTATCAAGAGATGGGATGAAGAGTTCAAAAGAAGAAAGGAAAGGGAGGATGATAAAAAGAACAAGACAAGACAGTGATAAAGCAGGGATAAACATTAGCTCACAATCTCAACAACAAATCCCCCCAAGGAGACAATACAGACATGATGAAATACAAGGAAAGGCTCATGAAAACAACCAGCTTACAAGCCAAAAATAAGTCTCAACTCTAAACCAACACAATCAACATGAGCAGGACATAAATAGCCAGGTACAACACTAGCAGACTCAAAAAAAGAAACAAAACATGAACCAGGAGCAATCCAACATCAAGACTATGTGGAGACCTATTTCACCTCAACACAACAGCAGTAAGAAAAGCAACCAACAGGAGGCAACAATTTCAGGTACTTTATCAAAAATTCAAATTCATAATAACTATGCTAACCAAGAATTGCAGGAACCACAAGATATGAATCAAGCTGAGGAAGGTATCAATTATAGGACTGTTGGTCAACAAAACCTACCAATACAAGGGATAAACAAAGGCCCATCCACAGTAATCCCTCACAATACAATAAACTTGAGGAATGAATAAAGTACAGCCACCAAAAGTAACACTACGTCAGGTATTGAATCTACACTCCCAGTCCCCAAACCCCTTGATACTATTTTTATTAATGTTGAGGAAGAAGTTGTTGGAGGTATGGATGGGAGGGTACAGGAGATACACACTAATCTGCAAGTTGGGGAATCCAAAAGGGGGAGGGAACTAACTCATGTTCTGCATGAGGTTGCTGGTAGAGACCATAGTAGTGACTCTAGAGCCCCTTCTACCCCTATATCAATACAAGAGATAGCTGGACAACAGGAACTTCAAGAAGATAATGCTATGAATGCTGAAACAGGAAAACAGAAAGACAGGCTCAATAATAAATCAGGGGAAAGGCTGAGCAAAAAGAAAAGGGATGCTATAAAAAAAGAGACAGCAGAAAGAGCAAGAACTAGGGACAACTGATAAAGGCCAGCAATCAGGGGAGCAGGTTACCAACAAAGTCAAGAAAGGTAGTCCAATACAAGATGATTATGGAGCATTGAATTCAGAAGATGAGCTTTATCCTGACAATCTATCCATAGATGAATATGATGAAGAGGAAGAAGAAGTTACTAATCATCTGATTCAGGCCTTTGGATCCACTTTTAATGATGAATGTCAAGCAGAGATTCTGGAGGTGATAGAACAGCAAGGTGTATCACTAAGAGGTAGGAAACAAAATAGACAGGCCAGACAACATTCCACTATTAGTACATCTGCTAATTCTAGCAGACCCATCACTAGAACCAAATCTAAAGGTTTTAATGATTAAATTCATATGTTGGAATTCTAGGAGTATCAACACCCACAGCTCTCTGGAAAGACTCCAAACTCTCAAGAAGATGCATCAATTATATATGATTGCCATCCTTGAGCCCTTTGTAGACAATTCTCAACTCAATATTGTGAGAACTCAACTTCATATGGACTATGTTGTCAGCAATCCTAATGGGAAAATCTGGTTGCTTTGGTCTAATGAAATCACTGGTAATATTCTTGAAAATAGTGAGCAACACATCACAGGAGAATTCAGGCATACTGATCTTAATGAGAAGTTCCTGGTATCCTTTATTTATGCCAAATGTAAAGAACATCTGAGGAGACCTCTTTGGGAAAGGTTACTGCAGTATGCTGGCAGGGATATTCCTTGGTGTGCCATTAGAGACTTCAATGTTATTACAAATATTGAGGAGAAGATAGGAGGAATGACCTACAAATTGAACAAGAGCTTTGAGTTTATTAGTGCTATAGAGGCTTGTGGTCTGGTTGATCTAGGATATACACGACTTCCTTTCACATGGTGTAATCATAGAACTGCACAGGCAAAGTTTGGAAGAGGCTTGATAGAGCCATGGTTAATGATAAACGGCTTGAGGTTATACCTCAAACTACTATTGAACACCTTTCTTCTGTTGGGTCTGATCATAGCCCTTTGCCGATGGAAATGTCTTGGAAGAATGAAAACCATATCAAGTACTTCAAGTTCCTGGATTGAAAATAACAGCTTCATGGAGACTGTTCAAGCATGCTGGGACAGGGAAGTTAGTGGTAATCCTATGAGGCAACTACAACAGAAATTGAAGAGGTTAACTTCCACTTTTAGTATCTGGTCTAAGAAAGAGTATGGACATATATTTTTCTAAGGTAAAGGAGTTTGAGGACAAGATCAGGAAGGCTAAGGAGGAACTTCTTACTAATAATACTGAAGATTTCAGATAGCAGCTACATCTCCTTCATGCTAACTATATTAACTTTCTGAGGCTGGAGGAATCTATTCTCAAACAGAAGACCCAGCTTCAATGGTTTAAAGAAGGTGATACCAACACCAAATATTTCCATGCCTTGATGAGAGGAAGAAGAAGAAGACTGTTTCTGCACAACATTTGTACAAACAATGATGAGTGGATACAAGGTGATGATCAGATTGCAGCAGCTGCTTGTGAACACTTTTAGGGAATATTTACTGGCCAAAATTGCCGATTTGATGAAAGAATTCTCCAACACCTGCCTTCCTTAGTTACTCACGAACAGAATCAGAAGTTGCAGGAAATGCCTACTATGGAGGAGCTAAGGCAGGTGGTGTTTGCTATGAATCCTAACTTAGCTCCTGGTCCAGATGGTATAGGGGGCAAGTTCTACCAAGCATGCTGGAATATCATTAAAGAAAACCTGTTGGCTGTTGTGCAGTCTTTCTTTTGTGGTCATATTATGCCTAAGTTCATGTCACATGCATGCCTTGTTCTTCTTCCTAAATCTGAGCAGCCTAATAGTTTCAATGACCTCAGGCCTATTACTCTCAGAAACTTCTCAAACAAGATCATTTCCAAATTTTTGAGCTTGAGATTGGCAGAAGTTATTCCTTTGCTTATATTTGATAATCAATCAGGGTTTGTAAAGGGCAGGAGCATCACAGAAAGCATCATGCTAGCATTAGAAATTACTGAGGGCATCAAAAAACCCAAAATTGGTGACAATGTTGTGATCAAGCTGGATATGACCAAGGCATATGACAGAGTGTCTTCGTCTTTCACTTGCTTGGTGTTGAGAAGATTTGGATTTGGGGAGCTCTTTATTGACATGATCTGGAGAATCATGAGTAACAATTGGTATTCAATCATTATTAATGGTCACAGACATGGATGCTTTCACTCAACAAGAGCCCTCAAACAAGGAGACCCTTTATCCCCTGGCCTATTTATTTTAGTTGCGGAGGTTCTATCAAGAATGCTTAACCTTATTCATTAGAACCCTTTGTATAGGGGCTTTAACATGGGCCACTAAGGTACTCAGATCAATAACTTAAGTTTTGCAAACGATGTGATCATCTTTACCTCAACTGATAAGCAGTCTATAAGCCTCATCATGAATACTTTGGAGGACTATGAACAGGGTTCTGATCAGCTTATTAATAAGGAAAAGAGCCACTTTATGGTTCCCACTAACACCTCACAAGACATTATTGACAAGATCCATGAAGTTACTGGTTTTTCTCAAAAGGACAACCCTATTACCTATCTAGGTTGTCCACTCTATATAGGTTGTCCACTCTATATTGGTAGGCAAAGGATTCTGTACTACTCCTAGCTGGTCGAGAAAGTGTCCAAAAAAATTTGTGGATGGCAGGCAAGACCTCTCAGCTATGGAGGGAAAATTAAACTGATAAAGCATGCATTACAGTCCATTCCTATTCACATCATGGCTGTAATCTCTCCCCCCAGTACTACTACCAAATACATTGAAACCATCGTTGCTGATTTTTTTTGGGGAAGAGAATAGGATAGGAGGAATCATCATTGGGCATCTCTTGAAACCATTTGCCTGCCTTATATAGAAGGAGGTGTGGGCTCAGAAGGCTCACTGATATTTGCACTGCTCTACAATACAAGCTATGGTGGAATTTCAGGACTAAAAACTCTCTCTGGGGTTAGTTTCTCAAAGCCAAATACTGCCAGAGGGCCAATCCAATAGCAAAGAAAGTGGATACAGGGTAGTCTCTTGTGTGGAGGTATATGATGAAGAATAAGAACATTTTTGAGAAGCATATAACCTGGCAGATTCATTCCGAAAGTTGCTCTTTTTGGTTGGATGACTGGCTAGGGAGTGGTGCTCTAGCTAATCACATCACTAATATTTTAGCCTTAATAATGCTACCATTGCTCATTTACTTATCAATGGTAAATGGAATGAAAGAAAGCTAAGACAGTAAGTTCCACCATTGCTCATTTCTTAGATTCTGATCACTAAATTTCAGTATCAACAAGAAGTGAAGGACAGGGATGTTTGGAAGAATACTGAGTCTGGTACATTCTCATGTGCCTCAGCATGGGAAATCTGCAGACACAGGAAGGATGCTCAAATGTCCAGCTTCCAGATTTGGCCAAAAAGTATACCTTTCAAGATGTCTTTTCTTTTATGGAGAGCATTAAGAAACAAACTACCTACCAATGAGAATCTATCAAATTTTGGGGTGGAGCTTGTGAAATGTTTTTGCTGCAACAAACAAGGATGGGATGATGTGGAGCACATACTCAACTCAGGATATTTTGCAGCTCACTTATTGAAATCCTTTTCCAGTGATTTGGGAGTCTCAGTCCAGTAGACCTCTTTGAGCAATAAACTATCAAAGTGGAAGGATATGCAAGGTAAAATTGAAGCACACAGAAGCATCTTGCAGACACTTCCCATTGTAGTATGCTGGAACTTTTGGAAAAACAGATGTTCAGCAAAATATGGGGGGGAAAATTCCAGCACCAGCAGAGTCAAATTCATGGTCCTCAAAGACATCCTACACCTCCTCAATTCTGTCTTTCCTTATATTCAGTGGTCTCTTAAATGGACAGAAGTAGTCGACATGTTGGAAAACTGTAAACATGATGTTAAAGTCACTACAATCATATGGAAAACACCTCTTCCAAAGAGATACAAGCTTAAAATAGATGGCAGTGCTTTGCACAACTCTGGGGGATTGGAGGAGGGGGCATTCTGAGAGATGATCAGGGAGATATTATCTATGCATTCGCAATACCTCTTGGATAAGGAACCAACAATCAGGCAGAAGTTCAAGCTGCAAGCTATGGTCTTAATCGGTGCATTCAACATGGATATACTAACGTTATACTTGAAGTAGATTTTGAGCTCCTAACCAAGTAGCTAAGGCAGATTTCAAGTCCTCCTTGGAAAATTCAAAGATTTGTACAAGAACTTCTCACTCTTGTCAATCATTATGAATTCTTCCAATGTTTCCATACTTACAGAGAGGCCAACTATGCAACAGACTTCCTTTCCAAATAGATTAATAGACAAGATATAATCCAACATTACTATACTTGTAATTAGTTGCCAAAAGCAGCAAGAGGGAGTTATATTCATGAGAAAATGGGGGTCCAAAGTTTCAGGAGAAAGAGGTTGAGGAGGATCAAAAAGCCACCTTGACTTGCCCCTCCCTAGGTTGACTGTTTTTGCCTATTCATCTTGACTAAGTCCTTGTTAGGTGTAGCTGTTTGAATAGGTCCTTTTTATTTATTTTCCTGTAAGGGGAGAGCCTCCCTTATTTATGTTTTCCTAGTATAATTGTATCAAGAGGAATCCTCTCCTTAGTTGCTTAGTATTAGGTTTACTTCTTTTTAGTGTGGTGAAGAGTTGACTTTGCCTTAGTAGGTAGGTTGACTTCGGAACCAACATAGGATCGGAGGTTAGGTTTAAGTCCCCCTACTTGTACTTTTTCAAATTTTATTTACGCTAAGTCCTGGGGGTGTTGCTAAGCCCCTGACCCTCACAAGGGTCGTTCAAATAAATAAAAAAAAAAACCTAACCCTAGGTCCTAAACCCTAAACCCTAAACCCTAAACCTTAAACCCTAAACGCTAAACCCAAAACCATAACCTTAAACTATAAACATGGAAACATAAACCCAAAACCCCTATCCATAAACTTGGAACCCAAAATCCTAAACCCTAATCTCTAATCCATAAAATTGGAAACCTAAACCCTCAACCTTAAACCCTAACCCTAAACCACAAACCCTAATTTCTAAACCCTAAATCTAAACCCTAAACCCTAAACCCTAAATTCTAAACCCTAAACCCAAAACCCTAAACTCTAAACCTAAATTCTATAACCTACAACCTAAATTGTAACCCCAAATCTTAAAACCTAAACCCTCAATCGTAAATGCTATAAACTCATCCTTAAACTCTTAACACTAAATCCTAAACCCTAAAACCTAAACTTTAAACTAAAAATCCTAAACCCTAATTCCAAAACATTGAACCCCAAACCCAAAATCCTAACTTAAACATAGACCCAAAACATGAAACCCTAAACTTAGAACCTTAAACCCTAAACCCTAAACCCTAAACCCTAAAGCCAAACCCTAACCTTAAACGGTAAACATGGAACCATAAGCCCAATACCCTAGTCCATAAACTTGGAAGCCTAAATCCTTAACCGTAAACTCTAATCCATAAACTTGGAACACTAAACCCTCAATCATCAACCCTAATCCCTAAACCCTAAACCTTTATTTCTAAAACCTAAACTCTAAACCCTGAACCATAAACCCTAAATCCTAAACCTAAACCCTAAACCCTAAATGTTATACCCTCATCCCTAAACTCTTAACTCCAAACCCTAAACCCAAAAACCTAAACCTTAAACTAAAAAAACCTAAACCCTAACTCTAAAACATAAAACCCTAAACCTTAAACCCCAACATAAACCTAGACCCTAAACCCTAAACCCTAAACCCTAAACTCTAAACCCTAAAGCCTAAACCCTATACCCTAAACACTAAATTTCAAACCCTAAACCCTAAACCGTAATAATATACCCTGAGTCCTAAGCCCTAAACTATACACCTTAAACCCTAACCCTTGACTGTTAACCCAAAACCCTAAATCCTAAACCCTAAACCATTACTCATAAACCCTAAACCCTAACCATTAAATAATTAATAATGAATTCTAAACCTTAAACCCTAAAGTCTAAACACTCTGCCCTAAATCCTATTACCTAAACCATCAGCCCTTAACCCTAAACTCGAAACCCTAAATCTTAAACCCTAAACCCTAAACCCTATACCTTATACCCTAAACCCTAAATCCTAAGCGCTATACCCTAATCCTGAAACTCTTATCACTAAACCCTAAACCCTACATCATTGAGCCCTAAACCCTAAACCGTAAATACTAAAACCTAAACCTCAAATCATAAACCCTAAACCCTAAACCATAAATTCTACATGCTAATCACAAAAATTGTAAACCTAAACCTTACACCCAAAACCCTAAACTGTAAACTTTGAACCCTAAACCCTAAACCCTAAACCTAAAACCCTAAACCCTAAACCCTATACCTTATACCCTAAACCCTATTTTTAAACCATTAATCCTAAACCCTATTTTTAAACCATTAATCCTAAACCCTAAACCTAAACTCTAAACCCTAAATCCTAAAACTTAAATCCTAAACCCTAAACCCTAAACCCTAACCCTAGACCCTAAACTCTAAACCCTAAACCGTAAACCTTAAACCTTAAACCCTAAACCCAAAACCCTAACCACAAACTCTAAGCATGGTAACATAAACCTTGAAGCCTAGTACATAAACTTTGAATTGTATATCCTAAACCCTAAACTCTAATCCATAAACTTGGAACCCTAAACCCACAACCCTCAACCCTAAATCATAAACCCTAAACCTTAATTTCTAACCCCTAAACCCTAAACCTTAAACCCTAAACCCTAAACCCTATATCTTAAACCCTAAACCCTTAACTATAAACCCTAAACCCTAAATTCTATAATCTAAAACCTAAATTGTAACCCCTAAAACCTAAACCCTAAATGCTAAACTGTAAACGCTATAACTTCATCCCTAAACTCTTAACACTAAGCCCTAAACCCTAAAACCTAAACCTTAAATAAAAACCCTAAACCCTAATTCCAAAACATGGAACCCTAAACCCTAAAACCTAACTTAAACCTAGACCCTAAACACAAAACCCTAACCTTATAACCCTAAACCCTAAAGCCAAAACCCTAACCTTAAATGCTAAACATGGAGCCATAAACCCTAAACCCTAGTCCATAAACTTGGAACCCTAAATCCTAAACCCTAAACTCTAATCCATAAACTTGGAACCCTAAATCATAAACCCTAAACTCTAATCCATAAACTTGGAACCTTAAATCCTAAACCCTAAACTCTAATCCATAAACTTGGAACCCTAAACCCAAACGCTAAACCCTAAGCCCTAAAGCATAAACCCTAAACCTAAACCCTAACACTAAACCATAAACCCTAAAACCTAAAACATAAACTGTAAGCCTTAAATCCTAAAATCTAAAACCTAAACCATAAACCCTAAACCCTAAACGTGGTGCCCTCATCCTTAAACTCTTAACTTTAACTCCTAAATCCTAAAACCTAAACCTTTAACCAAAAACCTTAAACCTTAATTCTAAAACACGGAACCCTAAACCCTAAACCCTAACTTAAACCTACACCCTAAACCCTAAACCCTAAACCATAAACTCTAACCCCTAAACCCCTTCAATATCCGACAACTCCCCAAGCTGGTAGCAACTTATCTTTATCAGGATCTGGAAGGCATGACAAGATTCAAAAGGAAAAAATTAAAGAGGATTAAGGAACCTCCGTGAGACATTCACAGATTAAAAAGACCTAGGAAGGTGTCTAAATTCCTTCAAGCTCTCTTTGTGATGATCTCCCTGTCATCTTCATCTACAGGACGATCGCGTGGTAAGGATAGAATTTTCTTTTCGTTTCCTCATTTGTAAAGGGACAGTCTCCCTCATTTATGCTTTCCTAGTATCATTGTTTTTAGAGAACCTACTTTGGCATAGTAGGCTACTAACTCTTGTACCACCATGAATTGTAGGTAAGGTTTATGCCCTCCTCTGTGTAGTTTCTTTTTTCTATCTATGATAAGGACTGCGGGTGAAGCTAAGCCCCTGACCCCTCCAAGGGTCATTAAAATAATTTTTTTAAAAAAATGCTAAACCCTAAACCCTAAACACTAAACACTAAACCCTAAACCCCAAACCCTAAACCCTAAACAGTAAATCCTAATTCTAAAACATCAAACCCCAAACCCCAAACCCTAAAACCTAGCCTAAACCTAGACCCTAAACCCTAATCCCTAAACCCTAAACACTAAATCCTAAACCCTAAACCTTAAATCCTAAACCCTAAACCATACACACTAAACTTCAAACCCTAAACCCTAAACCCTAGTCCCTAAACCCTAAACCATTAATCCTAAACCCTAAACCTAAACACTAAATCCTAAACCCTAAATCCTAAAGTCTAAACCCTAATCCATAAACCCTAAACCCTAAATAATCAACTTTGAATTCAAAACCCAAAACCCAAAACCCTAAACCCTAAACTCTAAATACTCTACCCTAAACCTTAAACCCTAAACCCTAAATCCTAAAACCTAAACCCTAAACCATAAACCCTATAATCTAAAGTCTTCACCCTAATCCTGAAACTCTTATCACTAAACCCTAAACCCTAAACCCTTAACCCCTAACTCCTAAACCCTAAATCCTTAATCATAAAACCTAAACCTCAAATCTTAAACCTAACCTTACACCATAAACCCTAAACCATAAACTTTGAACCCTAAACCCTAAATCCTAAACCTTAACTTTAAACCATTAATGCTAAACCCTAAACCTAAACCCTAAAATCTAAACCCTAAACCTTAAATCCTAACTGTAAATCCTAAACCCTAAACCCTAAACCCTAAACCCTAGCACTAGACCCTAAACCTTAAACCCTAAACCCTAAACACGTAACCCAAAACCCTAAACCCAAAACAGCAAATAATAAACCCTAAACAGTAAATCCTAATTCCAACACATTAAACTCTATACCCTAAACCCTAAAACCTAACCAATACCTAGACCCTAAACCCTATTCTCTAAACCATAAAAACTAAATCATAAACCCTAAATCCTAAATGCTAAACTTAAAACCCTAAACCATAAACCCTAAGCGATAAAACATTAATACTAAACCCAAAACCAAATCACTAAATAAACTCTAAACCCTTAATTCTAAACCCTAAACCCTAAACACTAAACTCAAAACCCTAAACAATAAACTTTGAACCCTAAACCTTAAACGCTACATTCTTATCCCTAAAGCCTAAAGCCTAAACCTTAAACACTAACCATATAACCTAAGTCTTACGTCCTAAACCATAAACCCTATCCCTAGACCCTAAACCCTAAACCTAAAACCTAAAAACTAAACGCTAAACTTGAAAACCTAAAACTGTAAACCTTAATCCCTAAATCCAAAAATATAAATCCTAAACCCTAAATGCTAAACCCTAAACCCTAAACCCTAACTTAAACTTAGACCCTATAACCTAAACCCTAAACCCTAAACCCTAAACACAGAACCCTAAACCCTAAACATAGAACCATAAACCCTAAAGCCTTAACCATAAACCCAACCCTAAACTTGGAACTTTAAACCCTAAATTCTAAACCCTAAACCCTAAACCTTAAACCTTAATCGCTCAACACCAAATCATAAACCCTAAACCACAAACCTTAATACTAAAACTTGATACCCTAGACCCAAAACCCTAAAATCATACCTAAAACTAGACCCTAAACCCTAAACACTAAATCCTAAACCTTAAACCCTAAACCCTAAACTTGGAACCCTAAACCATAAACCCTAACCCTAAACCGTTAATCCTAAACACAAAACAAAAATCCTAAACCCTAAACCCTTAATTCTAAACCCTAAACTCTAAATCCTAAATAATAAACGTTGAAACCTAAACTCTAAACCATAAATCCTAAACCCTAAACTCAACACCCTAAACCTAAAACCCTAAACACTAAACCCTAAAGCCTAACCCTATCACCCAAGTCCTAAATCCTAAACCCTAAACCCGAAACTCTAAAACCTAAATGCTAAACTTGGAACCACAAACCCTAAACCCTAAGCCATAAACCCAAATCCTAAACCCAAAACCAAAACCAAAACCCTAAACCCTAAATTTTAAACTCTAAACCCTAAGCCCTAAACCCTAAAGCCTAAATCCTAAACTCTAAACCCTAAATAATAAACTTTAACCCTAAACCCTAAACCATAAAACCTAAATACTAAACTCAAAACCCTAAACCCTAAACCATAACTTCAAACCATTAATCCTAAACCCTAAACGTTAAATTCTAAACTCTCAATCCTAAACCCTAAACCCTATAACCTAATTCTAAACCTTTAACCCTAAACCCTAAACCCTAAATGCTAAACATGGTACCCTAAACCCTTAACCCTAATCCATAAACTTTGAATCCTAAACCTTAGACCCTAAACCCCAACCCTAAATCATTCATCCTAAACCCAAAACCCTAAACCCTAAACACTAGGCCCTAAACCCTAACCCTAAACACTATACCCTATACCCTAAACCATAAAACCTAAACCCTACACCCTAATCCCATAACCTCTTAAACTTAAACCCAAAACCCTAAACTTAGAACCCATATCATAAACAATAAATCCTAAACCCTAAACCATATACCCAAAGCCCTAAACATCAAACCCTAAATGGTAAACATTAAAACAAATACCCTAAATCCTAATTCAAAACTTGGAACCTAAATCCTAAACCCTAAACCCTACCTTAAATTTAAACACTAAACCCTAAACTTAGAACCTTACACCCTAACCCAAAACCCTAAACTCTAAACCCTATATCTTAAACTCTAAACCTTAATCGCTAAACTCTAAACCCTAAACTCAAAACCCTAGACCCTAAACCCTAAACCCAAAACCCATGATAATCTTAGAACCCAGAACCCTAAACTCAATATCTTAAACCCTAAACCCTAAGCCATAAACCCTAAACCACAAACCCTAAACCCTAAACAGTAAACCCTAATTCCAAAACTTGGAACTAGAAACCCAAAACCCTAAATCCAAATTTAAACCAAGACCCTAAAGCTTAATCCCTAAACCATAAACACTAAATCCTAAACCCTAAACCCTAAACCTTAAACCCTAAATCCTAAACTCTAAACTTCAAACCCTAAACCCTAAAGCCAAAATCCTAAACTTAAACCCTAAACCCTAAACATTAATCCTAATCCCTAAACCTAAATGCTAAACCTTAAATCCTAAATCCTAAAGTTTAAACCCTAAATCCTAAACAATTAACTTTGAATTCTAAACCCTAAACCCTATACCCTAAACCCAAAACCCTAAACCTTTAGCCAGAAACCCAATAATCTAAACACTCTACCCTAAATACTAATACCTAAAACCTCAACCCTCAACCCCCAACCTTAAACCTTAAACCTAAAACCCTAAATCCCTAAACCTTAAATCCTAAACCTTGAATCCTGAATCCTAAAACCTAAACCATAAATCATAAACCCTAAACCATAAAGCTACACCTGATTAACAAAACTCTTATAACTAAACCCTAAACCCTATACCCTAAAATTCTAAATCCTAAAAACTAGACCCTAAACCTTAAACCCTAAACCCTAAATCCTTAAACCTAAACCTCAAATCATAAACAATAAACCCTAAACCCTAAATGCTACATCTTACTCCCAAAAATCTTAATTGTAAACCTTACACCCTAAGCCCCAAACCATAAACATTGAACCCTAAACTCTAAACTCTAAACCCTAAACCCTAAACCCTAAATGCTATACCCTAAACCTTAACTATAAATCATTAATCCTAAACCCTAAACCCTAAGCCTTAAATCATAAACTCTAAATTCTAAACCCTAAACACTAATACTTAAACCCTAATCCTAGACCCTAAACCCTAAATCCTAGACCCTAAACCCAAAACCCCAACCATAAAGGCTAAACATGGAACCATAAACCCAAAACCCTTGTCCATAAATTTGGAGCTCTAAACCCTAAACCCTAAACTCTAATCCATACACATGGAACCCTAAACCATAAACCCTTAACACTAAACCCTCATTTCTAAACCCTAATTTCTAAACCATAAACTCTAAACCCTAAACCTTAAATCCTAAACCCTAAACCCTTAATACTAAAACCTAAAACCTAAATGGCAACGCCTAAATCCTAAAACCTAAACTCTACAAGTTAAACCAAACACCCTAAACCCTAATTCCAAAACATGGAACCCTAAACCCTAAATTAAACCTAGATATTAAACCCTAAATCCTATGCTTAGAACCCTAAACTTCGAACCCTAAACCCTTATCCCAACACTAAATTTGGAACTTTAAACCCTAAACTCAAAACCCTAAAACCTAAACCTAAAAACCTAAACCCTAAACCCTAAACCCTAAACCACAAACCTTAAATCCTAAATAGTAAACCCTAATTCAAAAACTTTGAACCCTAAACCTTAAAACCTAACCTAAACCTAGAACCTAAACCCTAATCCCTTAACCGTAAACCCTAAACCCTAAACCCTAAACCCTAAACTTTGAACCTTAACTCTAAAACCCTAAACTCTAAACTCTTAATTTCTTTTCCCTTAATTCTAACCAAAACCCTAAACTCAAACCCTTAAACCATAAACCCTAAACCCTAATACCTAACCATATACCCTAAGTCCTAAATCATAAACCCTAAACCCTAACCTTAGACCCTAAACACTAAACCATAACACCTTAAAACTAAAACCTAAATGCTAAACTTGGAACCCTAAACATTTAACCTTAAACCGTAAATCCTAAATTCTAAACCCTAAACCCTAAACCCTCAACCCTAACTTAATCCTAGACCCTAAATCCTAAACCCTAAAATGTGAACTTAGAACCGTAAACCCTAAAGTCTAAATGCTAAACCCTAAACATAGAACCATAAACACTGAATCCAAAACACTAAACCTTGAACTTCAAACCCTAAACCCTAAACCCAACGCTAAATTTAAAACATTAAACCCTAAACTCTAAACCCTAAACCCTAAATCCTAAACCCTAAACCCTAAGCCACAAACCGTAAACCCTAAATAGTAAACCCTAATTTCAAAACACGAAACCCTAAACCCTAAACCCTAAAACCAAACATAAATCTAGACCCTTATCCTTAATCTCTAAATGTTAAGCTATAAATCCTAAAAGCTAAACTATAAACTTTGAACCCTAAACCAAAAACCTTAACCCTAAACCATTAATCCTAAACCTAAAACCCAAAACCTAAACCCGAAACCCTTAATTCTAAACCCTAAACCCTAAACCCTAAACCTTAAACCCTAAACCCTTAACTCTAAACCCTAAACAATAAAATTTGAATCTTAAACACTAAACAATAAACACTAAACCCTAAACATTAAACCCTAAACACTGAACCCTAAACCCTAGACCCTAAATAACAAACTTTAAACCCTAGACCCTAAACTCTAAACTCTAACCCTTAAACACTAAACCCTAAACCCTAAACCTTAATCCTAAACCCTAAACCTTGAACCCTAAACCCTGAACCCTAAACCCTAAACCCTAACTTAAAACCATTAATCCTAAACCCTAAATATAAATCCTAAATAGTAAACCTTAAATTCTAAACACTAAGTCCTAAATCCTAAACCCTAAACCCTAAATGCTTAACATGAAACCCTAAACTCTAAGCCCTAATCCATAAACATCGAACCTTCAACCCTAAAGACTAAACCCAAAACCTAAATCATTCATCCTAATCTTGAAACCCTAAACCCTAAACCCTAAACTCTAAGCCCTAAACCCTAAATCCTAAACTCTAAACACTAACCCTAAACCTTGTACCCTATACCATAAACTATAAAACCTAAACCCTACACCCTAATCCAAAAAACTCTAAACCCTAAACCCTAAGCCCTAAATTTAGAACCCTATATCCTAAACACTAAATCCCAAACACTAAACCCTAATCCCTAAACCCTAAACCTTAAACCAAAAACCCTAAATCCTAATTCCAAAACTTGGACCCCCAAACCCTAAACCCTGTCCCAAATCAAAACCCTAAACCCTAAACCCAAAATCCTAAATCCTAAACCCTAAACCCAAACTCCTAAACCCTAAACCCTAAACCCAAAACCTAAATGATTAATCTTAAACCATAAACAAAAACCGTAAACCTTAAACCATAAATCTTAAGCTATAAACCCTAAACCCTTAACCCAAAACCCTAGATCTTAAACCCTAAACCCAAAACCCTAAATGCTAAACTTGCAACCCTAAATCCTAAACACTTAACCCAAAACACTAGACCTTAAACCTTAAACCCTCAACCCTAAATGCTAAATTTGGAACCCTTAACCCTAAACCCTAAATCCAAAATCCTAAACTTTAAAGCCATAAACCCTAACCCTAAACCATTAATCCTAAACCCAAAGCCAACACCCTAAACCCTAAACCCAAAATTCTAAACACTAAACCCTAAACCCTAAACCTTAAATAATAAATTTTGAACCCTAAACCCTAAACCCCATTGAGAGGGAGTTGCTCGAATGGTAAGCACCCCTCACTCCCAACCCGAAGGTTGCCAGTTCGAGTCACCAAGGGAGCAAAAGGGGTGGGAGCTTCTAGGGAGGGAGGGGTAAAAGAAACAAAACCCCTAAACCCTAACTTTAAACCATTAATCCTAAAACCTTAACCCCTAACCCTATTTCTAATACTTGGAACCCTAAACCCTAACCTAAACATACCCCCTAAACCCTAAACCTAAAACCCACAACCCAAAACCCCAAATGCTAAAGTTGGAACCCTAAACCCAAAATCCCAAACCTTAAACACTAAGCCATAAAACCTAACCCTAAACCATTAATCCTAAACCCAAAACCAAGACGCTAAACCATAAACCCAAAATTCTAAACTATAAACCCTAAACTCTAAACCCTAAATAATAAATTTTGAACCCTAAACCCAAAACTCTAAACCCTAAATCCCAATAAGAGGGAGTTGCTTGGATGGTAAGCACCCCTCACACCCAAACCAAAGGTTGCGAGTTCGAGTCACCAAGGGAGCAAAAGGGGTGGGAGCTCCTAGGGAGGGAGGGGTAAAAAAAAAAAACCCTAAACACTAAACCCTAACTTTAAACCATTAACCCTAAACCCTATTTCAAATACTTAGAACCTAACCTAAACCTAGACCCTAAACCCTAAACCCTAAACCAAAAACCCTAAATGCTAAACTTAGAACAATAAACCCAAAATCCTAAACCCTTAACCTTAAACCCTAAGGCACAAACCCTAACCCTAAACCCAAAACTAAGACCCTAAACCCTAAACCCTAAATTCTAAACTCTAAACTCTAAACCCTAACCCCTAACCCCTAAACTCTAAACGCGAAACAATAAAGTTTGAACCCTAAACAAATAAACCCTAAACCCTAACTTTAATTTATTAATCCTAAACCCTAAACCCTAAACCCCATTTCCAATACTTGGAACCCTTTAACCCTAAAGCCTTAACCCTAAAACCTAAACACTAATCCATAAACCGTAAAGCCTAAATCCTATATCCTAAACCCTAAACCCAAAAGCCTAAACCAACAAGCCTAACCCTAAACCCTAAATCTTAAACCCTAAATCATAAACCCTAAACCCTGACCGATGGCCCCTAATCCCAAAACTCTTAACTCTAAATCCTAAATCCTAAACCCTAAATCCTAAACCCTAAACCCTAATCCCGAAACTCTTAACACTAAACACCAAATCCTAAAATTAGAATACTAAAACCTAAACTCTAAACCCTAAACCCTAAAATAGGAATACTAAACCCTAAACCTTAAATATAAACCCAAAACCCAAAACCTAACACACAAAATCCTAAACCATATATCCTAATTCATAAACATAGAACCCCCAAACCCTAAAACCCAACCTAAACTTAGACCCTAAATCCTAATCTTTAAACCCTAAACCCTAAACTTGGTGCCCTAAACCCTAAACCTAAAATCATTTACCCTAAACCCTAAAACCTAAACCCTAACCCTAAACCATTAATCCTAAACCCAAAACCTAGACTCGAAACCCTATGCTCTATGCCCTAAATCCAAAAGTCTATTCCTTAAACCCTAAACTTGAAACCCTAAATCTTAACCCTACACCCTAAACTCAAAAACCATAAACTTAAACCCTAGATCCTGAACCCCAAACCCAAAACCCTAAACCCTAAACCATAAACCATAAACTTGGAACCCTAAACCCTAAACTGTAAACCTTAAGCCCTAAACCTAAACCCTAAACTATAAAAACTAAATTCTAAACTCTAAACCCTCAACCCTAAACCCTAAACCTCGAACCATGAACCCGAAATCCAAAATTGTAAACCCTATAATCTAAGTCCTAAACCTTAAACCCTAAACACTAAATCCAAACCCAAACCCTAAATCCTAAAACCTAAACCCTAAACCATAAACCCTAAACCCTAAATGCTAAACCTTCATATCGAAACTCTTAACACTAAACCCTAAACCTTAAAACCTAAACCTTAAACCAGAGAAGATAAATCCTAATTCCAAAACATAGAAACCTAAACCGTAAACCATAAACATAAACCTAAACCCTACAGTCCAAACCCTTAACCCGAAACTTCGAACCCAAAATCCTCAACACTAGAGCCTAAACCCTAACCTTAAACCACAAACCCTAAGCCATAAACCCCAACCCTAAACCATTAATACTAAAACCAAAACCAAAACCCTAAACACTAAAACTCATACCCTAAACTATAAAATTTAAACAAAACACTTTGAATCCTAAACCCTAAACCCTAAACCCTAAACCCTAACCCTATACCCAAAGTCCTAAACCCTAGACCCTAAACTCTAACCCTAGACCCTAAACCCTAAACCCTAAACCTAAACTCTAAACACTAAACCTTAAATGCTACACTTCGAACCCAAAACACTTGCCTAAACCTAGACCCTAAACCCTAAACCCTAAACACTAAATCCTAAACTTTAAGCCCTAAACCATAAACTTGGAACCCTAAACCCTAAATTACAAACCCTAATCCCTAAACCCAAAATACTAAATCCTAAACCCTAATCCCTAATTCCTAAAGTCTAAACCCTAAAACCTAAACAATTAACTTTGGATTCGACCTAAACCATGAACCCTTAACCCAAAACCCTATACCTTAAACCCTAAACCCTAAACCCTAAACCCTAAACCTTAACCCCTAAATTCTAAAACCTAAACCCTAAACCCTAAACACTACACCTTAATCTCAAAACTCTTTTCACTAAACCCTAAACCCTAAACCATTAAACCCTAAACCCTAAACCTTAAACCCTAAGCTATAAACCCAAAATCCTAAAATAAAAACCTTAAATCCTAACGCTAAAGCCTAAACGCTACACCCTAATCCCAAAATTCTTAACCCTAAACCTTATACACTAAACCCTAAATCGTAAACTTTGAACCCTAAACTCTAAACCCTAAACCCTAAAACCTAAAACCTAAAACCTAAACCCCAACTTTAAATCATTAATCCTAAACCCTAAACCTAAACCCTAAACCCTAACCCTAAACCCTAAACCCTAAACCTTAAACCTTAAATCCTAAACTCTAAATCCCAAACCCTAAACCCTAACCATAATTTCTAAACCCTAAACCCTAAACCATAGGATAAATCTAAACCCTAAACCCAAAATCCTAAATGCTAAACCCTAAACCCTAACCCTAAACTATTAATCTTAAACCATAAACCAAAATCCTAAACCCTAAAACATAAATCATAAACTATAAACCCTATCGCTTCCCCATTTCCCAATTTTTTTCTCTCTCTAAAGCAGCTCACAAAAAAAAACGCTCTACAGCTTAAGCCTAACGGCTATATTCCCAGCAACTACCGGAATGGCGCGTGAGCCTCCGGTAGGCACTGTCCGGCCACCGAACCAAGCTCAACAGGAGCGCCTCAACCAGACGAACAAAACCCACCATCAACCGCCCTCTAATTCTTCCTACAACTCCGTGAATTTGAGAAACAATGAAGCGATGAACAGTGCGAATTCTCGGAGAGAAATAGAAGGCAAACAGAAAATTATTCCCCCAGTTCGCGATAGCTTGAATCGAGCAAAGATGGTTGAAGGGAATGATTATACTAGTCAAGACCTACAACATACTAAAAAATCACGTGATTCTATCTCGCTATTTGAGAGATCTGGAGAGGCGATTTCTGGAAGAATCGTCGAAAAATCGCCGGAAATACGCCTTCAAATTCGAGCACACTCCCATCATTTTCAGGGCGAGTTGAACACTAGGGATTACTCCCCTGGTGAAGAGGTACATCCCACTGAAGTTACAAGAAAAACGGACGGTCCAATCACCGGCGACAAGGATTCCGGTGGTCGAGCAGTGAAAGATCAGAGAAATTTGGGCGGCGTTGACGAAGAAATCTATCCCAATGACGAGGAAGTTCATCACATTAACATACACAATAATGTTGCACAAGAACAAACTCGAAACGAAATTCAGTCAAAACAATATGATCAAGAACCAAAACAAATGCAAACTGATCAACATGATAATACAAGGCCTACAACTATGGAAGTGGTGGAGGCGGAGAGTTCCACGCAATTCTCCTTTGGAGTTAAACCTACAGATACCATCCCAATCAGCGGGGAACAACAGAGGTCAGGTGGGGAGGTAAATATCACTAACGTTGGTAATTCGAATCAAATGCAGGTACAATTTACAGCAGCTAATGATCCACAAGCAGTGAATGCAAAAGAGGAGGTCCATCAAGAAGGTAAGTACGCTAACTCTAATCATACACACAGTGATGTTAATTTGAGCAGCAGTGATAGTCATAAACAGGTTGCTGCAAATCTACAAAAGGTTAGTAGTTCGAATGATTCTGAACAAAGGAAAAAGGACTATAATGTGCAAGATCCTAATAATGGAATAGAAAAAGGAATGCAGTCACAACAGGCAACCAACGAGGGAAATACTAACCACACTAACTACTATAAGGAATTCCCTAAGATATCTAGTAATTTTGATAGACATAAGTCTAATGATCAGAAAAACCAGCAGACCAAACCCCATCAGCATCTCCCTGTTACCGGCAGACCAAATGAGGGTCAAAACAACAAGCAAGATCAACATATTGAATCAGCACCTTATACTGTGGTTCAAACTTTGGCTGCAAGACTCAGACAAGTTCATGCTGCACATGCTGATCCTATTGAACTGGTAGTTCCCAGACATACCATCAAGCAGGGTCAACCTGCAGTGATCTATGATCTGGATGATTTCATGAATAAATTGGCTGTGGACTGTAAATATACCTTGATAGGCAAATTCAGTGCCACCATGCCTAAGGTGGAACTCATTCGGAAAAGCTTCATCTTGCAGACTCAGCTCAATGGGGGGGTCAATATAGCACACTATAATGCAAAACATGTGTTTATAGATTTGGAAAATGAGCTGGACTATAACACTGTATGGACACAACAGAGAATGACTATTGAAGGTAAACTGATGAGAATACAGGCCTGGACCCCTAATTTTAGACCTGAGGAGGAAACTCCTATAGTTCCTATATGGGTTCTGCTACCAGGGCTACCATGGCATTGCTTCAAAAAGGAATTCATCACCCCTCTGCTTGATTCTGTGGGAAAGGTATTGTATTTAGACACAGCCTCTATTAAAAAAACTAGAGCTAGTATGGCCAAGGTGAAAGTCCAAGTTGATCTGACAAAGGCAAGACCAAGACATATATGGATAGGATTGGATGATGAAGATCTCACAATAGGGAGATGGCAGGCCATTGAATATGAAAACATTCCCCCTTACTGTGTATATTGCAGACACCAAGGCCACATGATAGAAGATTGTAACTTCAAAATAAGGGATGAAGAATTCAAGAAAAGGAAGGAGCTGGAAACAGACAAAGCAAACAAAAACAAAGGGGAACAACTAAAGCAGGGAAAGGAAACCACACAAACTAATGCAAATGAACAGGAAGAAAAGCATAAATACAACAACAGTAAAGAGAACTATCAAGAACACAATACACAGCAAAAGGAAGAAGGATGGCAAACACAAAAAAGGAGAAACACCAAACAGCAGGTGGACAGACCACAAAAATCAGTATGGAGACCTACCTCACCACAGAGCAGGCAGACAAGGGAGCACCAAATACATACAGCTCAGCAGACAGGTATTACTACTAATCATAATCAAAATGTTTTTACTAACTTACACATGCAGGAGGAGCAAAAGGAAGACAGGGAAGGACCTCTTAACTCTAGAGGGACACCACCACATGAAACACAAAACAGAAGGGACAAAAAACAAGACAAAATAGACATGACCAGACACAAAGGAAGCAAGGATAACATGAAGAACTCAGGTATTGACTCAATGCTCCCCACCCCTGTAAACCCCAATAGTGATTCTATGGTTATTACTTGTAATGATGAAGCTGAAGGAGGGATGAATGGGGGATGTCAGGAGAACCACACTAATCTGCAGGAAGGGGTATCCAAAGGGGGGATTATGCCTCATGTTCTACATGAGGGTATGGATAGTGACCACAGTTCTGACCTTAAAACCCCTGCTACCACTAGAGCTTCACAGCACAAGTCAAGGAATCAACAAACTCAGCAACAAATTTTAGCAGCATATCAATCTCAGACTGACAGAAGTAATCACAATAAGGGCTCTATGGCTAAAGACTTGGGAGCTAAGGCTAGTACCAGCAAGCAAGAAGACACCCCTAAAAGCAAGAACAAACCCAGCAAAAAGAAGAGGGATGCAGCCAAGAAGAAACAGAATATGCAACAGGGAGGTGAACAACAAAGAGAACAGGAAAAAAATGAGGAGGTCTGTAAGAAATTTATTATGGTTGATGATCAAAAGGGTATGGATATCACTCCTCTGCAGGCTCAGTATATGACCCCTGTCCCCAGGACTCCACCAGACAAAGAACAGAGCAACTGTCAACTAAATTCTATCCCTATCATAGATGAGTATGCTGTGATTAATTCTGAAGATGAATTGGATGGGGATAATCAGTCTTTCAAAGAACAGGATGATGAAGAAGAAACTAGTGAAATGTTAATCAGAGCTTTCAGTCCCAATTATGACCAGGTCCTTGAAAATGAAATACAACAGGTCACAGACAAACAAGGCCTATCTCCAAGGGGATTTCACCATGACAGATTCCACTTCAAAAATCAAGACATCAACACTGTCACTGCTGGCAGACCAAATACTAGACTCTTTACCTCCAAATCATCTCAATGATTAGTACAATGATTTGGAATGTGAGGGGGATTACTACTCAAGGAGCTTTAGAAAGGATCAAAAATCTCAGGAAGCTTCATCAACTTTCTATTATGGCCATTCTAGAACCTTTTTCAGACAGTAATTTGATTCAATCATTTATGCACCAAATGAATATGGAACAGGCAGTGAGTAATGGTAATGGAAAGATTTGGCTCTTTTGGAACAAGGATATTGACTGTGTAGTCCTGGAAGAAGATGACCAGCAGATCACTTGTGAATTCTCTCACAATGAAATTCAGGAACACTTCACCATCACCTTTGTGTATGCTAAATGTAAGGACCAACTCAGAAGGCCCCTCTGGGACAGAATGCTTCATCATGCTGCAGACAATAATAAGACCTGGTGCTCGGTAGGAGACTTCAATGTTATTACCTCTATGGAGGAGAAGCTGGGAGGTGTTCCCTACAATATGAGGAAAAGTCTTGACTTCATTGCTGTCATTGAAGCATGTGGATTGATAGACATTGGTTTCAGTGGACATAAATTTACTTGGTCTAATAAAAGGGGAATACATCATAGAATTTGGAAAAGGCTGGATAGAGCCTTGGTCAATGATAAATGGCTGGAAATGATGCCTCAGACTACCATAACTCACTTACCTTCTGTAGGATCAGATCATTGTCCTTTGTTGATGGAAATGATTCCTAAAGAGGAGGAGCACATCAAGTACTTCAAATTTCTAAACTGTTGGACTGAACAATCCAACTTTATAGATACTGTGAAATCCTGTTGGGAAAGAAATGTAGAAGGAAGCAGCATGTGGAGATTTCACCAAAAACTGAAAAGGCTGTCTAACACTCTTAGTGTTTGGTCTAGAAGGGAACTTGGTGATATATTCAGCAAAGTCAGGGATTATGAAGAAAAGGTGAGAACAGGTGAAGACAATTTTATTCAAGAACAGACAGAGGCCAACAGAACAATCTTACATGGGCTGAATGCAGAGTATATCAGGTTTCTAAAACTTGAGGATTCAATTTTAAAACAAAAAACACAGTTACAATGGTTCAAGGAGGGAGATGCCAATACCAAATATTTTCACTCCCTAATAAGGGGGAGAAGAAGAAGGCTATTCATTCACAAACTTTTGACAGAGGATGGAGAATGGATACAGGGAGAGGAAACTATTGCCAAGGCTGCTTGTGACCACTTTCAGAAGGTGTTTACAGGGGAGAATAAAACTATCAATGAAGGAGATCTGGATTGCATTCAAAAGGTGGTCACTCAGGAGCAAAACAAATGTCTAACCTCTATGCCCACTTTGGAGGAATTGAAAGAAGTAGTTTTCTCCATGAACCCTAACTCAGCAGCTGGACCAGATGGGATGAATGGACAGTTCTTTCAGAAGTGCTGGCATATTATTAAACAGGACCTTCTTGAAGTCATTCAAGCTTTCTTCTGTGGACAGGTGATACCCAAATATTTTTCCCACTCATGTATTGTTCTTCTTCCTAAAGTGAACAATCCCAACAAGTTGAAGGAATTTAGACCTATCAGCCTCAGCAACTTCACTAGCAAGATCATTTCTAAGATATTGAGTTCCAGACTTGGCCCTATACTACCAGACTTGATTTCTCTCAACCAATCTGGTTTTGTAAAGGGCAGGAGTATTTCAGAAAACATCATGTTGGCACAGGAGATTATTCATCAAACCAAGAAACCTAACATTGGCAGTAATGTTATCATTAAACTTGACATGGCTAAGGCATATGATAGAGTTCGCTGGCCCTACATATGTCTAGTGCTGAGAAGAATGGGTTTTGATGAAGTCTTTATTGATATGGTTTGGAGGACTATGACAAATAATTGGTATTCTATTATAGTCAATGGCAAGAGATATGGTTTCTTCAAATCTACCAGAGGACTCAAACAAGGAGACCCCCTATCCCCTGCCCTATTTATTTTAGGTGCAGAAGTCCTATCCAGATCTCTTAACAGGCTGCATAACAACCCAGACTACCATGGTTTCTTCATGGAAAAGAGAGGTCCTCAAGTTAATCATCTAAGCTTTGCAGATGACATTATCATATTCACCTCAGGTAGACAGAAAACCCTTCAACTCATCATGCAGACTCTGAGTTCCTATGAAAACATTTCAGGACAATTAGTGAACAAGGAGAAAAGTCATTTCATGATTCATTCTAATACTTTCAATAGTACTAAGGAAAGAATCATAAGAGTGACAGGTTTTAAACACAAGGAAGGAGTCATTACTTATCTAGGCTGCCCTTTATTTGTTGGCAGGCCTAGAATTATATATTTCTCAGACCTCATCAACAAGGTGATTAACAGGATTACAGGTTGGCAGACCAAAATTCTTAGTTATGGGGGCAGGGTAATCTTAATCAGACATGTTCTACAATCTTTGCCTATTCACTTGCTGTCTGCAATTACCCCACCTGTTACTGTTCTCAAACAAATTCAAGGAATGATTACAGATTTTTTTTGGGGGTGGAGGAATGACAGGAAGAAATACCATTGGGCCTCATGGAAAAACCTAAGTTATCCTCTGGATGAAGGAGGCATAGGTGTGAGGAATTTAAAGGATGTTTGCAGGGCCTTTAAATATAAACAGTGGTGGATTTTCAGAGCAAGAAAAACACTCTGGGGGGACTTTCTCAGGGCTAAATATTGTCAGAGATCTAATCCCATAAGTAAGAAATGGGATACAGGACAGTCTATTACCTGGAAACAGCTGATGCATAACAAAAAACAAGCTGAGGAACACATCCAATGGACAATCAACTCTGGTAGCTGCAATTTCTGGTGGGATAATTGGCTTGGTGTTGGACCTCTTGCTGGATTTACTAATGATAGCAAGAGGTTCAATAATACTAAGGTTGCAGAGTACTTAATGAATGGACAATGGAATTATGACAAGCTGAGACAACAGGCTCCTCCATGTCAACTAGCCAACATCCTTGCAACAGACCTTCACTACCGGCAGGACACACCTGACCAAGCCATCTGGAATCTGAACAATGATGGACAATTTACTTGCTCCTCTGCTTGGAATGTTATAAGAGATAAGAGGAACAAATCTAAGTTTAATTCCTTTATTTGGCATAAAAACATTCCTTTTAAAGCTTCTTTTCTTTTGTGGAGAGCCTTAAGAGGTAAACTCCCTACTAATGAAAAACTAACTAAGTTTGGCAATGAGCCGACAAAGTGTTTTTGTTGTAACAGGTCTAGAATGGATACTATAGAGCATATCTTCAACAATGGACACTTTGCTACCTATGTATGGAAAAGTTATTCTGAAACTGCAGGCATCACCACAGATCACAGCTCACTGCCTCAATTGATCAGGCAATGGTGGTCAACTAAACCAAAAAATGAAGCTCATAGGATGTTGATACAAGCTACACCAATCTTCATCTGTTGGAATCTATGGAAAAACAGATGTGCGAGCAAGTATGGAGGCAAGCAGTCCAATATGAGCAGAGTTAAATACTCCATATACAAGGATAACTACAAACTAATGAACACAGTATTCCCTCATATCAGATGGCCATCTAACTGGAAGGATCTCATAGCAATGGGGGAAAACTGTATTCATGACACTAAAGTGACTTTGGTTATGTGGAGAAGGCCACCAAAAAACTGGGTAAAGCTCAACACTGACGGCAGTGCACTAGACAATCCTGGAAAGCTAGGTGCTGGAGGTATCATTCGAGACCATAGGGGAGAAATAATATTAGCCTTCTCCACTCCAATGGGAGAAGGAACTAATAATCAAGCTGAAATTGGAGCTGCTATATTTGGCATGACTTGGCTCATCCAACTAGGCTACAGGAATGTCCTTTTGGAAGTGGATTCGCAGCTACTAGTTGATTGGATAATGGCAAAAACTAAACCACCTTGGAGTGTTAACACGCAGGTACAGCAGATGAGTACACTTATAGGGCAGACAAGCAACTTTAGATGCAAACATACATATAGAGAAGCCAACTCAGTGGCTGATTCTTTAGCAAAACACAGTCACAAAATTACGAGCCCCAACATATATACCAATAGTCAACAACTACCCAAGGAAGCACGAGCTCACTATCAATTAGACGTGCTGGAAATGGCAAATTTCAGGAGAAGGAAAATCAAAAGAATCAAAGAACCACCATGATGAAGACCCTCCTCAACATAGTTATAATTTTCGGTTATAGCTTAGTTTCTTTTTTCTTTTCAGTATTGTAAGGGGAGAGTCTCCCTTGTTTATGTTTCCTAGATTCTCTGTATCGAGGGGAGTCCCCTCGCTTAGGTACATAGTCTTTAGGTTTCCCGTTATTGTATGGGGATGAGTTGATCTTCCTTAGCAGGAAGGTAGACTTATGACCCACCTTAAGATTGGAGGTTAGGTTTATGCCCCCCTCCTTGTACCCTTTATTTTATATTTATGCTAAGGCCTGGGGGTGTTGCTAAGCCCCTGACCCCCTCAAGGGTCGTTTTTTTTAAAAAACAAAAAAAAAAAAAAAAAAAAAAAAAAAAAAAAAAAAACTATAAACCCTAAAACCTAAACCCTAAACCCTTAACCCAAAACCCTAAACCAAAAACCCTAAATGCTAAACGTGGAACCCTAAACCCTATACCCTTAACCCAAAATCCTAAACCCTAAACTTGAAACCCTAAATCTTAACCCTAAACCCTAAACTCAAAAACCATGAACTTAAACCCTATATCCTGAACCCCAAACCCAAAACCCTAAACCCTAAACCATAAACCATAAACTTGGAACCCTAAACCCTAAACTATAAACCTTAAGCCCTAAACCTAAACCCTAAACCATAAAAACTAAATTCTAAACTCTAAACCCTCAACCCTAAACCCTAAACCTCGAACCATGAACCCGAAATCCAAAATTGTAAACCCTATAATCTAAGCCCTAAACCTTAAACCCTAAACACTAAATCCAAACCCAAACCCTAAATCCTGAAACCTAAACCCTAAACCATAAACCCTAAACCCTAAATGCTAAACCTTCATATCGAAACTCTTAACACTAAACCCTAAACCTTAAAACCTAAACCTTAAACCAGAGAAGGTAAATCCTAATTCCAAAACATAGAAACCCAAACCGTAAATCATAAACATAAACCTAAACCCTATAGTCCAAACCCTTAACCCTAAACTTCAAACCCAAAATCCTAAACACTAGAGCCTAAACCCTAACCTTAAACCATAAACCCTAAGCCATAAACCCCAACCCTAAACCATTAATACTAAAACCAAAACCAAAACCCTAAACACTAAAACTCATACCCTAAACTATAAAATTTAAACAAAACACTTTGAATCCTAAACCCTAAACCCTAAACCCTAAACCCTAACCCTATACCCAAAGTCCTGAACCCTAGACCCTAGACCTTAAACCCTAAACCCTAAACCCTAAACTCTAAACACTAAACCTTAAATGCTACACTTTGAACCCAAAACACTTGCCTAAACCTAGACCCTAAACCCTAAACCATAAACACTAAATCCTAAACTTTAAGCCCTAAACCATAAACTTGGAACCCTAAACCCTAAATTACAAACCCTAATCCCTAAACCCAAGATACTAAATCCTAAACCCTAAACCCTAATTCCTAAAGTCTAAACCCTAAAACCTAAACAATTAACTTTGGATTCGACCTAAACCATGAACCCTTAACCCAAAACCTTATACCTTAAACCCTAAACCCTAAACCCTAAACCCTAAACCCTAAACCCTAAATTCTAAAACCTAAACCCTAAACCCTAAACACTACACCTTAATCTCGAAACTCTTTTCACTAACCCCTAAATCCTAAACCATTAAACCCTAAACCCTAAACCTTAAACCCTAAGCTATAAACCCAAAATCCTAAAATAAAAACCTTAAATCCTAACGCTAAAGCCTAAACGCTACACCCTAATCCCAAAATTCTTAACCCTAAACCTTATACACTAAACCCTAAATCGTAAACTTTGAACCCTAAACTCTAAACCCTAAACCCTAAAACCTAAAACCTAAAACCTAAACCCCAACTTTAAATCATTAATCCTAAACCCTAAACCTAAACCCTAAACCCTAACCCTAAACCCTAAACCCTAAACCTTAAACCTTAAATCCTAAACTCTAACTACCAAACCCTAAACCCTAACCCTAATTTCTAAACCCTAAACCATAAACCATACGATAAATCTAAACCCTAAACCCAAAATCCTAAATGCTAAACCCTAAACCCTAACCCTAAACTATTAATCTTAGACCATAAACCAAAATCTTAAACCCTAAAACATAAATCATAAACTATAAACACTAAAACCTAAACCCTAAACCCTTAACCCAAAACTCTAGACCTTAAACCCTAAACCAAAAACCCTAAATGCTAAACGTGGAACCCTAAACCCTAAACCATAAACTTGAAACCCTAAATCTTAACCCTAAACCCTAAACTAAAAAACCATGAACTCAAACCCTAGATCCTGAACCCCAAACCCAAAACCCTAAACCCTAAACAATAAACCATAAACTTGAAACCCTAAACCCTAAACTGTAAACCTTAAGCCCTAAACCTAAACCCTAACCATAAAAAATAAATTCTAAACCCTCAACCCTAAACACTAAACCTCGAACCATGAACCCGAAATCCAAAATTGTAAACCCTATAATCTAAGTCCTAAACCTTAAACCCTAAACACTAAATCCAAACCCAAACCCTAAACCCTTAACCCTAAATCCTGAAACCTAAACCCTAAATCATAAACCCTAAACCCTAAATGCTAAACCTTCATATCGAAACTCTTAACACTAAACCCTAAACCTTAAAACCTAAACCTTAAACCAGAGAAGGTAAATCCTAATTCCAAAACATAGAAACCCAAACTGTAAACCATAAACATAAACCTAAACCCTATAGTCCAAACCCTTAACCCTAAACTTCGAACCCAAAATCCTCAACACTAGAGCCTAAACCTTAACCTTAAACCATAAACCCTAAGCCAAAAACCCCAACCCTAAACCATTAATACTAAAACCAAAACCAAACCCTAAACACTAAAACTCATACCCTAAACTATAAAATTTAAACAAAACACATTAAATCCTAAACCCTAAACCCTAAACCCTAACCCTATACCCAAAATCCTAAACCCTAGACCCTAAACCCTAACCCTAGACCCTAAACCCTAAATCCTAAACCCTAAACACTAAACACTAAACCTTAAATGCTACACTTCGAACCCAAAACACTTGCCTAAACCTAGACCCTAAACCCTAAACCCTAAACACTAAATCCTAAACTTTAAGCCCTAAACCATAAACTTGGAACCCTAAACCCTAAATTACAAACCCTAATCCCTAAACCCAAGATACTAAATCCTAAACCCTAAACCCTAATTCCTAAAGTCTAAACCCTAAAACCTAAACAATTAACTTTGGATTCGACCTAAATCATGAACCCTTAACCCAAAACCCTATACCCTAAACCCTAAACCCTAAACCCTAAACCCTAAACCCTAAACCCTAACCCCTAAATTCTAAAACCTAAAGCCTAAACCCTAAACACTACACCTTAATCTCGAAATTCTTTTCACTAAACCCTAAACCCTAAACCATTAAACCCTAAACCCTAAACCCTAAACCTTAAACCCTATGCTATAAACCCAAAATCCTAAAATAAAAACCTTAAATCCTAACGCTAAAGCCTAAGCGCTACTCCATAATCCCAAAATTCTTAACCCTAAACCTTATACACTAAACCCTAAATCGTAAACTTTGAACCCTAAACTCTAAACCCTAAACCCTAAAACCTAAAATATAAAACCTAAACCCCAACTTTAAATCATTAATCCTAAACCCTAAACCCTAAACCTAAACCCTAAACCCTAAACCTTAAACCTTAAATCCTAAACTCTAAATACCAAACCCTAAACCCTAACCATAATTTCTACACCCTAAACCATAAACCATACGATAAATCTAAACCCTAAACCCAAAATCCTAAATGCTAAACCCTAAACCCTAACCCTAAACTATTAATCTTAAACCATAAACCAAAATCCTAAACCCTAAAACATAAATCATAAACTATAAACCCTAAAACCTAAACCCTTAACCCAAAACCCTAGACCTTAAACCCTAAACCAAAAACCCTAAATGCTAAACGTGGAACCCTAAACCCTAAACCATAAACTTGAAACCCTAAATCTTAACCCTAAACCCTAAACTCAAAAACCATGAACTTAAACCCTAGATCCTGAACCCCAAACTCAAAACCCTAAACCCTAAACCATAAACCATAAACTTGGAACCCTAAACCCTAAACTGTAAACCTTAAGCCCTAAACCTAAACCCCAACCATAAAAAATAAATTCTAAACCCTCAACCCTAAACACTAAACCTCGAACCATGAACCCGAAATCCAAAATTGTAAACCCTGTAATCTAAGTCCTAAACCTTAAACCCTAAACACTAAATCCAAACCCAAACCCTAAACCCTTAATCCTGAAACCTAAACCCTAAACCATAAACCCTAAACCCTAAATGCTAAACCTTCATATCGAAACTCTTAACACTAAACCCTAAACCTTAAAACCTAAACCTTAAACCAGAGAAGGTAAATCCTAATTCCAAAACATAGAAACCCAAACCGTAAACCATAAACATAAACCTAAACCCTATAGTCCAAACCCTTAACCCTAAACTTCGAACCCAAAATCCTCAACACTAGAGCCTAAACCCTAACCTTAAACCATAAACCCTAAGCCATAAACCCCAACCCTAAACCATTAATACTAAAACCAAAACCAAAACCCTAAACACTAAAACTCATACCCTAAACTATAATATTTAAACAAAACACTTCGAATCCTAAACCCTAAACCCTAAACCCTAAACCTATACCCAAAATCCTGAACCCTAGACCCTAAACCCTAACCCTAGACCCTAAACCCTAACCCTAGACCTTAAACCCTAAACCCTAAACCCTAAACTCTAAACACTAAACCTTAAATGCTACACTTCGAACCCAAAACACTTGCCTAAACCTAGACCCTAAACCTTAAACCCTAAACACTAAATCCTAAACTTTAAGCCCTAAACCATAAACTTGGAACCCTAAACCCTAAATTACAAACCCTAATCCCTAAACCCAAGATACTAAATCCTAAACCCTAAACCCTAATTCCTAAAGTCTAAACCCTAAAACCTAAACAATTAACTTTGGATTCGACCTAAACCATGAACACTTAACCCAAAACCCTATACCTTAAACCCTAAACCCTAAACCCTAAACCCTAACCCCTAAATTCTAAAACCTAAACCCTAAACCCTAAACACTACACCTTAATCTCAAAACTCTTTTCACTAAACCCTAAACCCTAAACCATTAAACCCTAAACCCTAAACCCTAAACCTTAAACCCTAAGCTATAAACCCAAAATCCTAAAATAAAAACCTTAAATCCTAACGCTAAAGCCTAAACGCTCCACCCTAATCCCAACATTCTTAACCCTAAACCTTATACACTAAACCCTAAATCGTAAACTTTGAACCCTAAACTCTAAACCCTAAACCCTAAAACCTAAAACCTAAAACCTAAACCCCAACTTTAAATCATTAATCCTAAACCCTAAACCTAAACCCTAAACCCTAACCCTAAACCCTAAACCCTAAACCTTAAACCTTAAATCCTAAACTCTAAATCCCAAACCCTAAACCCAAACCCTAAACCATACGATAAATCTAAACCCTAAAACCAAAATCCTAAATGCTAAACCCTAAACCCTAACCCTAAACTATTAATCTTAAACCATAAACCAAAATCCTAAACCCTAAAACATAAATCATAAACTATAAACCCTAAAACCTAAACCTTAAACCCTTAACCCAAAACCCTAAACCTTAGACCCTAACCAAAAACCCTAAATGCTAAACGTGGAACCCTAAACCCTATACCCTTAACCTAAAATCCTAAACCCTAAACTTGAAACCCTAAATCTTAACCCTAAACCCTAAACTCAAAAACCATGAACTTAAACCCTATATCCTGAACCCCAAACCCAAAACCCTAAACCCTAAACCATAAACCATAAACTTGGAACCCTAAACCCTAAACTGTAAACCTTAAGCCCTAAACCTAAACCCTAAACCATAAAAACTAAATTCTCAACCCTAAACCCTAAACCTCGAACCATGAACTCGAAATCCAAAATTGTAAACCCTATAATCTAAGTCCTAAACCTTAAACCCTAAACACTAAATCCAAACCCAAATCCTAAACCCTTAACCCTAAATCCTAAAACCTAAACCCTAAACCATAAACCCTAAACCCTAAATGCTAAACCTTCATATCGAAACTCTTAACACTAAACCCTAAACCTTAAAACCTAAACCTTAAACCAGAGAAGGTAAATCCTAATTCCAAAACATAGAAACCCAAACTGTAAACCATAAACATAAACCTAAACCCTATAGTCCAAACCCTTAACCCTAAACTTCGAACACAAAATCCTCAACCCTAAGCCATAAACCCCAACCCTAAACCATTAATACTAAAACCAAAACCAAAACCCTAAACACTAAAACTCATACCCTAAACTATAAAATTTAAACAAAACACTTTGAATCCTAAACCCTAAACCCTAAACCCTAAACCCTAACCCTATACCCAAAGTCCTGAACCCTAGACCCTAAACCCTAACCCTAGACCTTAAACCCTAAACCCTAAACCCTAAACACTAAACACTAAACCTTAAATGCTACACTTCGAACCCAAAACACTTGCCTAAACCTAGACCCTAAACCCTAAACCCTAAACACTAAATCCTAAACTTTAAGCCCTAAACCATAAACTTGGAACCCTAAACCCTAAATTACAAACCCTAATCCCTAAACCCAAGATACTAAATCCTAAACCCTAAACCCTAATTCCTAAAGTCTAAACCCTAAAACCTAAACAATTAACTTTGGATTCGACCTAAACCATGAACCCTTAACCCAAAACCCTATACCTAAACCCTAAACCCTAAACCCTAAACCCTAAACCCTAAACCCTAACCCCTAAATTCTAAAACCTAAACCCTAAACCCTAAACACTACACCTTAATCTCGAAACTCTTTTCACTAAACCCTAAATCCTAAACCATTAAACCCTAAACCCTAAACCCTAAACCTTAAACCCTAAGCTATAAACCCAAAATCCTAAAATAAAAACCTTAAATCCTAACGCTAAAGCCTAAACGCTCCACCCTAATCCCAAAATTCTTAACCCTAAACCTTATACACTAAACCCTAAATCGTAAACTTTGAACCCTAAACTCTAAACCCTAAACCCTAAAACCTAAAACCTAAAACCTAAACCCCAACTTTAAATCATTAATCCTAAACCCTAAACCTAAACCCTAAACCCTAAACCTAAACCCTAAACCCTAAACCTTAAACCTTAAATCCTAAACTCTAAATCCCAAACCCTAAACCCTAACCCTAATTTCTAAACCCTAAACCCTAAACCATACGATAAATCTAAACCCTAAACCCAAAATCCTAAATGCTAAACCCTAAACCCTAACCCTAAACTATTAATCTTAAACCATAAACCAAAATCCTAAACCCTAAAACATAAATCATAAACTATAAACCCTAAAACCTAAACCCTAAACCCTTAACCCAAAATCCTAGACCTTAAACCCTAAACCAAAAACCCTAAATGCTAAACGTGGAACCCTAAACCCTAAACCCTTAACCTAAAATCCTAAACCCTAAACCCTAAGCCATAAACCCCAACCCAAAACCATTAATCCTAAACCCAAAACCAAGACTCTAAACCCTAAACCCTAAAGCCTAAAGCCTAAACCTTAAACAATAAATTTTAGACCCTAAACCCTAAACCTTGATGAGAGGAAGTTGCTCGGATGATAAGCACCCCTCACTCCCAACCCGAAGGTTGGAAGTTCGAGTCACCAAGGGAAAAAGGGGTGGAAGCTCCAAGGGAGGGAGCGGTAAAAAAAAAAAACCCTAAACCCTAAATTTAAGCCATTAATCCTAAACCTTTAACCATAAACCTTATTTCAAATACTTGGAACCCTAAACCCGAACCAAAACCTAGACCCTAAGCCCAAAACCCAAAATCCTAAAAGCTAAACTTGGAACCCTAAACCCAAAATCATAAACCCTAAACCCTAAGCCATAAACCCTAACCCTAAACCATTAATCCTAACCCAAAACCCATGACCCTAAACCTTAAATTCTAAACTCTACACTCTAAACCCCAAACCCTAAACTCTAAACCCTAACAATAAACTTTGAACCTTAAACCGTTAACCCTAAACTCTAAACCCTAAACCCTAAACCCTAAATACTAAACCCTAACCCTAAACACTAACCCTATACCTTAAGTACTAAATCCTAAACCATAAACCCTTACCATAGACCCTCTAACCTAAACGCTAAACTTTGAACCCTAAACCCTAAACACTAAACCCTAAGCCATAAACCCTAACCCTAAATCATTTATCCTAAACCGTAAACCAAAACCTAAAATCCTAAACCCTAAATTCTAAACACTAAACAATAAACTTTGAACAATAAACCCTAAACCTTATACCCTAACTTCACACCATTAATCTTAAACCGTAAGCCTAAATTCTAAACCCAAAACATTAAATTCTGAACTCTAAACCCTAAAACCTAACGTTAAATCCTAAACACTAAAACCTAATATTAAATCCTTAACCCTAAACCCTAATCTATAAAATTCGAACCTTAAACCCTAAAGCCTAAACCCATACCCTAAATCATTCATCCTAATTCTAAAACCCTAAACCCTAAACCCTAAACTCTAAAACCCAAACCTAAACCTCAAACCCTAAACCCTAACCCTAAACTATTCACCCTATACCCTAAAACATAAAACCTAAACCCTACACCCTAATCTGAAAACTCTTTACCCCAAACCTTAAACCCTAAATTTGGAACCCTAAATCCTAAACTCTAAATCCCAAACACTAAACCCTAAAGCCTAAACCCCAAACATCAAACCTAACCCTTAAACCAAAAACCCTAAATCCTACTTCTAAAACATGGAAACCTAAACCTTAAACCTTAAACCCTACCTAAAATCTAAACCCTAAACCCTACCTTAAATGTAAACCCTAAACCCTAAACCCAAAATCCTAAACCCTAAGCCATAAACCCTAACCCTAAACCATTAAACTTAAAATATAAACCAAAACCCAAAACCCTAAACAGTAAATCCTAAACTATAAATCCTAAACCTAAAACCCTAAACCCTTAACCCAAAACCTTAGACCTTAAACACTAAACCCAAAACCCTAAATGCTAAACTTGGAAACCTAAACCCTAAACCCTAAACCCAGGATCCTAAACCCAAAATCCTAAGCCATAAACCCTAACACTAAACCATTAATCCTGAACCCAAAACCAAGACCCTAAATTCTAAACTCTAAACACTAAACCCTAAACTCTAAACCCTGGAGAATAAATTTTAAATCCTAAACCTAGACCCTAAACCCTAAACCCAAAACCCTAGACCCTAAACCCTAAACACAAAACCCTAAATGTTAAACTTGGAACCCTAAACCCAAAACCTTAAACCCTAAAACCAATGCTATAATCCTAAACCCTAAACCTAAACCCCAAACCCTGAACCCTAAATACTTAATTCTAAACTCTAAACCCTCAACCATAAACCTTAAACCATTAAGTTTGAAACATAAACCCTAAATCCAAAACCCTAAACCTAAAAACCTAAACTCAAAACCCTATATCCTAAACCCTAAACACAAACTCTAACCTTAAACCCTAAACCTTAAACCCTTAACCCTAAATCCTAAAACCTAAACCCTAAACCCTATAACCATAAAAGCTAAACTCTAACTCCAAAACTTAAAACTCCAAACCCTAAATCGAGAACCTAAACCTAAACCTAGAATCTAAACCCTATAGTCCAAACCCTTAACCCTAAACTTTAATCACTAAACCCTAAACCCAAATTCCTAAACCCTAAACCCTAACCTTAAACCATAAACCCTAAACCATAAACCCCAACACTAAACCATTAATACTTAAACCAAAACCAAAACCCTAAACCGTAAACCCTTAATTTTAAACTCTAAACCCTAAACCCTATACCCTAAACTCTAAACTTTAAACAATAGACTTTGAACCCTAAACCCATAAAACCTAAGTCCTGAACCCTAAACCCTAAACCCTAAATGCTAAACTTGGAACCCTGAACCATAAACCTAAAACACTTTCCTAAACTTAGAACCTAAACCCTAAACCCTAAAACACTTGCCTAATCCTAGAACCTAAACCCGAAACCCTAAATTTCAAACCTTAATCCGTAAACCCAAAATCCTAAATCCTAAACCCTAAACCTTAAACCCTAAACCATAACCCTGAAAAAAAAAAAAAAAAAAAAAAAAAAAAAAAAAAAAAAAAACCATAACCCTGAACCATTAATCCTAAACCCTAAACCCTAAATCCTAAAGTCTAAACCCAAAACCCAAAACAATTAACTTTGGATTCTAAAGCCTAAACCATAAACTATAAACCCTTAACCCAAAACCCTATACCTTAAACCCTAAACCCTAAACTGTATACACTCTACCCTAAATCCTAATATTTAAACCCTCAACCATAAACCCTAAATTCTAAACTCTACTCTCTAAACCCTAAACCCTAAACTCTAAATAGTAAACAATAAACTTTGAGCCCTAAATCGTGAACCTTAAACTCAAAAACCTAAACCCTAAACCCTAACCTGATAACCTAAGTACTAATCCTAAACCCTAAACCCTTACCATAGACCCTCAAACCTAAATGCTAAACTTTTAACCCTTAACTATAAACCCAAAACCCTAAACCCTAAAACCTAAGCCAAAAACCCAAACCCTAAACAATTGATTCTAAACCCGAAACCAAAACCTTAAATCCTAAACCCTAAATTCTAAACTTTAAACCCTAAACACTAAACAATAAACTTCGAACCATAAACCCCAAGCCCTATTCCCTAACTTTAAATCATTAATACTAAACCCCAATCCTAAATTTTAAACCCTAAACCTTAAATTCAAAACTCTAATTCCTAAACCCTATACCCTAATCCCTAAAACCTAACCTTAAATCCTAAACCCTAAACCCTAATCCATAAAATTCAAATCTTAAACCCTAAAGCCTAAACCCAAACAATAAATCATTCATCCTAACCTCGAAACCCTAAAACCTAAACCATAAACCCTAAACCCTAAACTCTAAAACCTAAACCCCAAATAGTAAACCCTAAAACCTAAGGCTAACCCCTATACCCTATACCCTACACCATAAAACCTAAACCCTACACCCTAATCCAAAAATTATTAACCCTGAACCCTAAACCCTAAATTTCGAACCTAATTCCAAAACTCTAAATCCCAAACACCAAACCCTAAACCCCAAACACCAAACCCTAAACCGTAAACCTTAAACCAAAAACCCTAAATCCTAATTCTAAAACTTGGAACCCCAAACCCTAAACCCTAAACCCTACCTAAAATCTAAACCCTATACCCTACCCTAAATGTAACATCTTAACCCTCAACCCAAAATCCTAAACACTAAACCCTAAACCCTAAGCCTAAACCATTAAACTTAAACCATAAACAAAAACCCTAAACCCTAAGCAGTAAATCCTAAACTATAAAACCTAAACCCTGAACCCTAAACCCTTAACCTAAAACCCTAAACCTTAAACCATAAACCCAAAATCGTAAATGCTAAACTTGGAACCCAAAATCCTAAACCTAAAATCCTAAACCCTAAACCCTAAGCCATAAACCCTAACACTAAACCATTAATCCTGAACCCCAAACCATAACCCTAAATTCTAAACTCTAAACCCTAAAACCTAAACTAAAAACCCTAAAGAATAAATTTTGAACACTAAACCTAGACCATAAACCATAAACCCAAAACCCTAGACCCTAAACCCTACACCTAGAATCCTAAATGTTAAACTTGGAACCCTAAACCCGAAATCCTAAACCCTAAACCCTAAGCCATAAACCCTAATCCTAAACCATTAATCCTAAACCCAAAAGAAAGACCCTAAACCCTAAACCCTAAAATCTAAACACTAAACTATAACCCTAAACAATAAACTTTGAACCCTAAACCCTAAACCCTAACTTTAAACCTTTAATCCTAAACCCTAAAAACTAAACTCTATTTCTAATACTTGGAACCCTTAAACCCTAAACCCTAATTCATAAACCTTAAACCCTAAATCCTACATCTTAAACCGTAAACCAAAAACCCTAAACCCTAAACCTTAAACCCTGGCCCCTAATCCCAAAACTCTTAACCCTAAACCTTAAACTCTATACCAAAAACCTTAAACTTAGAACACTAAACCCTTAACTCTAAACCTTAAACCCAAAACCCTAAACCCTAAACCTTAAATCCTAACCCATATACCCTAATTCCAAAACATGGAACCCCAAACTCTAAAACCTAACCTACCCCCTAAATCTTAATCCTTAAACCCTAAATACTAAACCCTAAACCCTAAACTTGGCGCCCTAAACCATAAACCCAAAAATCTTTACCCTAAAACCTAACACCTAACTGTAAACCATTAATCCTAAACCCTAAACCAAAACTTGCAACCTTAAACTCCAAACCCTAAATCCGAAACTCTAAACCCTAGACCCTAAACACGACACCCTAAACCTTAACCCTAAACCCTAAACTGAAAAACCTAAACCCTAAACCCTAAACCCTAAACCCTAATCCATAAACTTGGAACCCTAAACCCTAAACTATAAATCATAAGCCTTAAACATTATCCCTAAACCGTTAATTCTAAACCCTTAACCTAAACCCTAAATACTAAATTCTAAACTCTAAACCCTCAACACTAAACCCTAAACCATTAACTTCAAAACATAAACCCTAAGTCCAAAACCCTAAACCCTAAACCCTAAACTCAAAACCCTATACCCTAAGTCGAAAACCCTAAACCCAAAACAGTAACCCAAACCTTAAACCCTTAACCCTTAACCCTAAATCCTAACTCCTAAACCCTAAACCATAAACCCTAAACCCTAGAACAAGAAAAGCTAATCTCTAACTCTAAAACTTAGAACCCTAAATTCTAAATCGTAAACCTAAACCTAAACCTAGAACCTAAACCTTATAGTCCAAACCCTTAATTCTAAACTTTGAACCCAAAATACTAAACCCTTAACCCTAAACCCTTACCATAAACCATAAATCCTAAGCCATAAACCCCAACCCTAAACCATTAATACTAAAACCAAAAACAAAACCCCAAACCGTAAACCCTTAATTCTAAACTGTAAACTATAAACCCTATACCCTAAACTATAAACTTTAAACAACAAACTTTGACCCCTAAACCCTAAACCCTAAACCCTAAGCCCTAAAACCTATACCCTAAACCCTAACCCTAAACCCTAAGTCCTAAACCCTAACCCCTAAACCCTAACCCTAGACCCTAGACCCTAAATGATAAACTTGGAACCCTGAACCATAAACCCAAAACACTTGCCTAAACCTATAACCTAAACCCTAAAACCTAAACACTAAACCCTAAACCCTAAACTTGGAGCGCTAAACCTTAAACCCTAAACCCAAAACCCTAAATTTCAAACCCTAATCCCTAAATCCAAAATCCTAAATCCTAAACCATAAAACCTAAACCCTAAATTTCAAACCCTAATCCCTTAAAAATCCTAAACCCTAAACCATTAATCCTAAACCCTAAACCTTAACTCTAAACTGTAAATCCTAAAGTTTAAACCCTAAAACCTAAACAATTAACTTTGGATTCTAAACCCTAAACCATAAACCATAAAACCTCAACCCAAAACCCTATACCTTAAACCCTAAACCCTAAACTCTAAACACTCTACCCTAAATCCTAAAATTTAAACCCTCAACCATAAACCCTAAACCCTAAATTCTAAATTCTACATTCTAAACCCTAAGCCCTAAACTCTAAACCCTAAACAGTAAACTTTGAATCCTAAATAATAAACCCTAAATTATAAACCCTAAGCCCTAAAGCCTAAATCCCAAACCCTAAACCTTAACCCTATAACCTAAGTACTAAATTCTAAACCCTAAACCCATACCATAGACCCTTAAACCTAAATGCTAAACTTCAAACCCTAAACCCTAAACCCAAAACCATAACCCTAAACCCTAAGCCATAAACCTTAACCATAAACCATTGAACCTACACCCAAAACCAAAACCTCAAATCCTAAACCCTAAAATCTAAACTTTAAACCCTAAACACTAAACAATAAACTTTGAACCATAAACCCTAAACCCTAACTCCAAACCATTAATCCTAAACCCTAGACCTAAATTCTAAACCCTAAACCTTAAATTCTAAATTCTAAATCCTAAACCCTAAAACCTAACCTTAAATCCTAAACCCTAAAACCTAACCATATATCCTAAACCCTAAACCCTAATCCATAAAATTAACCCTAAAGCCAGTACCCAAACCCTAAATCATTCATCCTAATCCCGAAACCCTAAACCCTAAACCATAAACCCTAAATCCTAAACTCTAAAATCTAAATCGTAAACCCTAAACCCTAATCCCTATACCCTATATCCTAAACCATAAAACCTAAACCCTACACCTTAAATCGAAAACTCTTAACCCTAAACCCAAAACCCTAAATTTGGAACCTAAATCCAAAACTCTAAATCCCAAACACCAAACCCTAAACCCTAAACCCCAAACACCAAACCCTAAACTCTAAAGCTTAAACCAAAAACCCTAAATCCTAATTCTAAAACATGGAACCCCAAACCCTAAACCCTAAACCCTACCAAAAATCTAAACCCAAAATCCTAAACCCTAAAACCTAAACCCTAACTCTAAACCATTAAACTTAAACCATAAACCAAAACCCTAAAACCTAAACTGTAAATTCTAAACTATAAAACCTAAACCTTAAACCCTAAACCCTTAGCCCAAAACACTAAACCTTAAACCCTAAACCTGAAACCCTAAATGCTAAACTTGGAACCCTAAACCCTAAATCCTAAACCCTAAACCCTAAGCCATAAACCATAACACTAAACCATTAATCCTGAACCCATAACCAAGACCCTAAATTCTAAACTCTAAACCATAAACCTTAAACTAGAAACCCTAAAGAATAAATTTTGAACCCTAAACCCTAACCTAAATTTAGACACTAAACCTTAAACCCAAAACCCTAGACCTTAAACCCAAAACCCAAAACCCTAAATGTTAAGTTTGGAACACTAAACCCAAAATCCTAAACCCTAAACCCTAAGCCATAAACCCTAACCCTAAACCATAAATCCTTAACCCAAAACCAAGACCCTAAACACTAAAATCAAAACACTAAACTCTAAACCCTAAACACCACACTCTAAACCCTAAACAATAAACTTTGAACCCTAAACCCTAAACCCTAAATTTAAACCATTAATCCTAAACCCTAAACACTAAACCCTATTTCCAATACTTGGAACCCTTAAACCCCAAACCCTTAACCCTAAACCCTAATTCATAAACCTTACACCCTAATTCCTACATCTTAAACCCTAAACCTAAAACCATAACACTAAACCCTAAACCCTAAATCCTAAACCCTAATCCTAAATCCTAAACCCTAAACCCTAAGCCTTAAACCCTGGCCCTTAATTTCAAAACTCATAACCCTAAACTTTAAACCTAAACCATAAACCCTAAAGTTAGAACACTAAACCCTAAACTCTAAACCCTAAACCTAAAATTCCAAACCCAAAACCCTAAACCTTAAATCCAAAACCACATACCCTAATTCCAAAACATGGAACCCCAAAACCTAAAACCTAACCTAAACCTATACCCTAAATACTAATCCTTAAACCCTAAATACTAAAGCCTAAACCCCAAACTTGGTGCCCTAAACCCTAAACCCAAAATCCTTTACCCTAAAACCTAAAGCCTAAAACCAAACCCTAAACCATTAATCCTAAACCCTAAACCTAAACTCAAAACCCTAAACTCTAAATCCTAAATCCAAAATTCTAAAACCTAAATCTTAAACTCGAAACACTAAACCTTAACCTTAAACCCTAAACTCAGAAACCTAGACCTTAAACCGTAGACCCTAAACTCAAAACCCAAAACCCTAAACCCTAAACCTTAATCCATAAACTTGGAACCTAAACCCTAAATTGTAAAACATAAGTCCTAAACCTTAACCCTACACCCTAAACCCTAATCCCTGAACCCTAAATACTAATTCTAAACTCTAAGCCCTCAACCCTAAACCCTAATCCTAAATGCTAAACCCTAAACCCTAAACTCAAAACTCTATACCCTAAGTTGTAAGCCCTAAACACTAAACCCTAAACCCAAACCTTATACCCTAAACCTTAAACCCTAAACCTTAAACCCTTAACCCTAAATAAGAAACATTGACCCCTAAACCCTACATCCTAAACCCTAAACCAAAAACCCTAATCCTAAATCGTAACTCAAAAATCCTAAACCCTAAACCTAATCCCAAAACTTTTCACCCTAAACCCTAAACTTAGAATAGTAAACCCTAAACTCTAAACCTTAAACACTAATCATAAACCCAAAACCCAAAACCCTAAACCCCAAAACCCTAAATCCTAAACCATATATCCTAATTCCAAAAAATGGAATCCGAAACCCAAAGACCTAACCTAAGCCTAGACATTTAATCCTAATCCTTAAACCCTAAGCCCTAAACTTGGTTCCCTAAACCCAAAATCCAAAATCCTTTACCCTAAACCCTCAAACCTAAACCCTAACCCTAAACTATTAAACCTAAACCCTAAACCATAACTCTAAACCCTAAACTCAAAACCCCAACCCTTAACCCTAAAACCTAAACTAGACCTTAAACCTTAGACCCTAAAATCGAAACCCAAAACCCTTAACCCTAAATTGTTAAATACTAAATTCAAAACTTTAAACCCTGAACCCTAAACCATAAAGCATAAACTCCGAACCATAAACCCAAAATCCAAAACCCTAAACTCAAAACCCTATACCCTAAGTCCTAAACCCTAAACACTAAACCCTAACTCAAACCCTAAACCCTAAACCCTTAACCCTAAATCCTAAAACCTAAACCCTAAACCATAAAACCTAAACCTTAAACCAAAATTTCTAAACCTTAATTCCAAAACATAGAACCCCAAACCCTAAACTTTAAATCCTAAACCTTAAACCCAAAAACATAAACCCTAAACCCTAAATCCTAAACTTCGAACCCTAAACCCTTAACCCAAAATCCTAAATACTAAACACTAAACCCTAACCTTAAACCATAAAACCTAAGCCATAAACCCTAACCCTAAACTATTAATCCTAAATCCAAAGGTAAACTCTTACACCCTAAATGCTTAATTCTAAACCATAAACCCTAAATATTAAATCCTAAACAATAGGCTTTGAACTCCAAACCCTAAACCCTAAACCCTAACTCTAGACCCTAAACCCTAAACCCTAAACCATAAATGCTAAACATAGAACCCTAAACGCTAAACCCTAAGCCATAAATGCTAAACTTATAACTCTAAACCCTAAACCCTAAACCCTATGCTATAAACCCTAACCCTAAACAACTAATCCTAGACCCAACACAAAAACCCTAAACTCTAATCCCTAAATTCTAAACTATAAACCCTAAACCCTGAACCCTAAAGCCTACACCCTAAACTCTAAAGCCTAAATAATAAGTTTTAACCCTAAATCCTAAACTATAAACCCTAAATCCTAAACCCAAAACCCTAAATCCTAAACCATAAACCCTAAACCCTAAACTCTAAACCCTAGACCCTAAACCCTAAACCCTAAACCCTAAAACCTAAATCCTAAACCACAAATCCTAAACCCTATACTATAATCCAAAACTCTTAACCCTAAACTTGAAACCCTAAATCCTAAACTCTAAATCCTAAACCCTAAACCCAACCCTAAACCCCAAACACCAAACCCTAAGCCCTAAACTATAAACCTTAAACCCGAATGCCTAAATCCTTGTTCCAAAATTTGGAACCCTAAACCCTAAACCATAAAACCTAAACTTAGAACCCTAAGCCTTAAACACTTAACACTAAACTTTGAACCCTAAACCCTAAACCCAAAATCCTAAACCCTAAACACTAATCCTAAACCATTAATTTTAAACCATAAACCTAAACCCTAAACCCTAAACTCTAAACCACAATACCTAAACTTCTAACCCTAAACTTTAACCCTAAACCCAAAACCCTAGACCCTAAACCCTAAATGCTAAACTTGGAACCCTAAACACTAAACAAAAAATCCAAATCCCTAAACTCTAAGCCATACACCCTAACCTTAAATCATTAATCCTAAACACACTAAACCCTAAATTCTAAAGTCTAAACCCTAAACCCTAAACCCTAAACCCAAAACAATAAACTTTAAACCCTAAACCGTAAACACTAAACTCTAAACCTTAAACCCTAAACCCTAACTTTAAATAATTAATCCTAAACCCTAAACCCTATTTCTACTACTTGGAAACCTAAACCCTAACCTAAATCTACACACTAAACCATAATCCTTAAACCCTTAACTTGGAACCCTAAACTAAACCCTAAAACCCTTAACCCTAAACCCTAAATCATAAACCCTAAACTCTAAACCCTAATTCTTACACCCTAAACTCTAATCCCAAAACCCTAATTCCTACACCTTAAACCCTACATCATAAACCCTAATACCAAAACATGGAGCCCCAAACCCTAAAACCTAACCTAAACATAGACCCTAAACTTTAATACCCTAACCCTAAACACTAAATCGTAAAAACCAAAACCTAAACCATAAACCCTAAACCCTAAACCCTAACCCTAAACCATTAATCCTAAACCCTAAACCTAAATCCTAAACCCTAAACTCTAAACCCTTAATCCTAAACTCTAAACCCTAAATCCTAAACCCAATACCTAAAACCCTAAACATTAATCCTGACCCAAAACTCAAAACCCTAAACCCTAAACCTTAAACTTAAAACCCTAAACCCATACTCATAATGCGAAAGGCTAAACCCTAAAACAAATATGCTAAACCTTAATCCTAAACCCTAAACTCTAAACCCTAAACCCTAAATCTTAAATCCTAAACACAAAAAATAAACATAAACCCAAAACCCTAAACATTAAACCCAAAACCCAAAACAATAAACTTTGAACCCTAAACCCTAAACCATAAACACTATTCCCTAAACTCTAAACCGTAAACTCTCAATCCTAAACGCTAAACCCTAAACCCTAACCCTATAACCTCAGTCCTAAATCCTAAACCCTAAACCCTTAACATAGGCCTTAAACCCTAAACCCTAAATCCTAAAACCAAAATGCTAAAGTTGGAACCCAAAACCCTAACCCTACACCAAAATCCTAAATCCTAACCTCTAAATTCTAAACTCTAAATCCTAAACCCTAAACCCTAAACTCTAAACCCTAAACAAAAAAATTTGAACCCTAAACCTTAAACCATAAAGCCTCAATACTAAACTAAAAATTCTAAACCCTAAACCCCAACTTTAAACCATTAATCCTAAACCCTAAACCTTAAAGTCTAAACTCTAATCCTAAACCATAAACCCTAAACCTTGAACCCTAAACCCTAAAACCTAACCCTAAACCCTATACCCTAAACATTAAATGCTAAACATGGAACCTTAAACCCTTAACCCTAATCCATAAACTTCGAATCCTAAACCCTAAACTCTAAACTCAAACCGTATATCATTCATCCTAAACCCAAAACCCTATACCCTGAACCATAAATCCTAAATCCCAAACCCTAAACCTAAACCCAATACCATATACCCTAAACCATAAAACCTAAACCCCATACCCTAGTCCCAAAAACTCTTAACCCTAAACCATAAACCCTAAACTTAGAACCCTAAATCATAAACTCTAAATCCTAAACCCTAAACCCTAAACCCTAAGCCCCAAACACCAAACCCTAAACACTAAACCTTAAATCAAAAACCCGAAATCCTAATTCAATAACTTGGAACCCCAAACCCTAAACCCTAAATAATACCCTAAACCTAAACCCTAAACCCTAAACAAAGAACCTTTCACCCTAAATCCAAAATCCTAAACCCTAAACCAAAACCCTAAACACTAAATTTAGAACCTTTCACCCTAAACCCAAAATCCTAAACCCAAAACCTTAAACCCTAACACTAAACCATTAATCTTAAACCATAAACCAAAACCATATACCTTAAACCCTAAACCCTAAACCCTAAATCCTAAACTCTAAACTTGGAACCCAAAACCTAAAACCCTAAACCACAAACCCTAAATGCTAAATAGTAAACCCTAATTATAAAACTTAAATCCCAAAACACTAAACCCGAAAACCTAACCTAAACCTAGACCTTAAACCCAAAACTCAAAACCCTTAACCCTAAACCCAAAACCCTAATCTTCAACCATAAACCTTAAGACATAAACCCCAACCCTAAACAATTAATACTAAGACCTAAACCAAAACCCTAAACCCTATACCCTAAAATCTAAACTTTAAACAATAAACTTTGAACCATAAACCCTAAACCATAAACCCTAAACCCTAAACCCTAACCCTATACCTTAATCCTATACCCTAAACTCTGAACCCCAACCCTAGACCCCAAACCCTAAACACTAATCCATAAACCTTAAACACTAAACCCTAAATCACAAACCCTAAATTCTAAACAATAAACCCTAATTCAAAAACATGCACCCCAAAATATAAACCCTATAACCTAACCTAAACCTAGACCTAAAACCTTAATCCCTAAACCCTAAACAATAAATCCTAAACCCTAAACCCTAAATGCTAAACCCTAAAGCCTAAACCCTAAAATTTATACCCTAAATCGTAAACCCTAACCCTAAACCATTAATCTTAAACACAACACCAAAACTGTAAACACCCTTACTTCTAAACCCTATCCTAACCACCAAACTTTGAACCTTAAACCCCAATCCCTAAACCCTAAACCTATAATCTAAGTCCTAAATTATACACCCTAAACCCTTACCTTAGACACTATACCCTAAAACATAAACCCTAAACTTGGAACCCTAAGCCCTAAACTCTAAACCCTAAGCCTTAAACCCTAACCCCAAACCATTGATCTTAAACCCAAAACCAAAACCTTAAATGCTAAACCATAAATTCTAAACTCTAAACCCTAAACCCTAAACATTCATGTTTGCACCCTAAACCCTAAACCATAAAACCTAAACCCTTAACCCTAACTTCAAACCATTAATCCTAAACCCTAAACCTAAATCCTAAACCCTAAACCTTAAATTCTAAATTCTAAATCCTAAAGCCTAAACCCTAAACCTTAAACCCTAAATCCTATACCAAATACCCTAATTCCAAAACATGGAACCCCAAAGCCTAAAACCTAACTTAAACCTAAACCCTAAATCCTAATCCTTAAACTCTAAACACTAAACCCTAAACCCTAACCTTAGTGCCCTAAACACTAAACCCTAAACCTTAAATCCAAAATCATTTACCCTAAACCCTAAAACCTAAACCCTAACCCTAAACCATTAATCCTAAACCCTAAACATAAGCTCAAAACCCTAAACCTTAGCTCAAAACACTAAACCCTAAACTCAAAACCCTTAACCCTAAACCCTAACTTTAAACCATAAACCCTAAGCCATAAACCCCAACCCTGAACAATTAATACTAAAACAAAAACCAAAACCCTAAACCCTATAACCTAAACTCAAAACTTTAAACAATAGATTTTGAACCCTGAACCCTAAAGTCTTAACCCTAAACCCTAACCCTATACCCTAAGTACTAAACCCTAACCCTAGACCCTAAACCCTTAACCTTAAACATTAAACCTTAAAACCTAAACCATAAACCCTAAACCCTAAACAGTAAACTCTAATTCTAAAATATGGAACCCAAAAACCTAAACCCTAAAACCAAACCTAAACCTAGACCCTCAACCCTAAACAATAAATCCTAAACCCTAAACCCTAAACTTTGAACCCTAAACCATTAATCTTAAAACCAAAACCAAAATCCTAAACCCTAAACCCTTAATTCTAAACCCTAAACAATAAACTTTGAACCTTAAACCCTAATCCCTAAACCCTAAACCCTAAACTCTAAACCCTAAACCCTAACCCTATAACCTAAGTCCTAAATCCTAAACCCTAAACCCTTACCTTAAACCCTACACCCTAAACCCTAAACCCTAAAACCTAAACCCTAAATTTGGAACCATAACCCTAAACCCAAAACCCTAAACCCTAAACCCTAATCTTTAAACCCCGACCCTAAACCATTGATCCTAAAACCAAACCAAAAGCTTAAATCCTAAACCCCAAATTCTAAACTCTTAACCCTAAACCCTAAACAATGAACTTTGAACCCTAAACCCTACAACCTAAATCCTAACTTCAAACTATTCATCCTAAACCCAAAACCTAAGTAGTAAACCCTAAATCTTAAATTCTAAATTCTAAATCCTAAAGCCTAAATCTTAAACCTTAAAACCGAACCCTAAATCATAAACCCTAAATCCTAAATACTAAACATGGAACCCTAAAACATACACCCTAATTCATACACTTCAAAACTTAACCCTAAATTCTAAACCCTAAACCTAAATCATTCATTCTTATCCCGAAGCCCTAAACCCTAATCCATAAACTCTAAACCTTAAACCCTAAACTCTAAACCATGAATAATAAAATGTGAACCCTAAGCCCTGAACCCTAAACTCTAAACACTAAACCCTAAACCCTAACTTTAAACCATTAATCCTAAACCTATTACCCTAAACCCTATTTCCAATACTAGGAACCCAAACGCTAACCTCAAACTAGACCCTAAACCCTAGACCCTAAACCCTAAACCCAAAACCCTAAATGCTAAACTTAGAACCCTAAACCAAAACTCCTAAACCCCAAACCCTGATCCATAAACCCTAACCCTAAACCATTAACCCTAAAACCAAAACCAAAAATCTAAACCCTAAACCCTAAACTCTAAACCCTAAACCCTAAATTCTAAACTATAAGATCTAAACCCTAAACCCTAAACTCTAAACCCTAAACCCTAAATTCTAAACTATTAAATCTAAACCCTAAACTCTAAACCCAAAATAATAAACTTTGAACCCTAAACCCTATATCCTAAACCCTAAAGACAAAATCCTAAACCAAAAACCCTAACCCTAAACCCTAAACACTAAATTCTAAACCCTAAATCCTAAACCCTGAACCTAATTCGAAAACTCTTCACCCTAAACCCTAAACTCCAAACAGTAAACCCTAAACTCTAAACCCTAAACCTTAATCATAAACCCAAAACCCAAAATCCTAAACCCTAAACACTAAATCCTAAACCATATACCCTAATTCCAAAAAATGGAATCCCAAAACCAAAAATCTAACCTAAGCCTAGACCTTAAATACTAATACTTAAACCCTGAACAGTAAACCCTAAACCCTAAACTTGGCGCCCTAAACGCTAAATCCAAAATCCATTACCTCAAACCCTAAAATCTAAACCCTAACCCTAAACTATTAATCCTAAACCCTAAACCTAAACTCAAAACCCTAAAACCTTAACCCTAAATCATAATTCTAAACCCTAAAACTTAACCCTAAACCCTAAACTCAAACCCTAGACCCAAAACCCTACACCCTAAACCCTAAACCCTAATTGTTAAATACTTAATTCGAAACTCTAAACCCTAAACCATTATCTTCGAACCCTAAACCTAAAATCCAAAACCCTAAACCCTAAAATCTAAACTTAAAATCCTATACCGTAAGTCCCAAACCCTAAACCCTAAATACTAAACACTAAACCCTAACTCAAACCCTAAACACTAAACCCTTAACCCTAAATCCTAACCCCTAAATACTAAAACCTAAACCCTAAACCATAAAACCTAAACCTTAAACCAAAATTTCTAAACCTTAATTCCAAAACATGGAACCCCAAACCCTAAACTTTAAATCCTAAACCTTAAACCCAAAATCATAAACCCTAAACCCTAAATCCTAAACTTCGAACCCTAAACCCTTAACCCAAAATCCTAAACAAAAAACACTAAACCCTAACCTTAAACCATAAAACCTAAGCCATAAACCCTAACCCTAACTATTAATCCTAAACCCAAAGGCAAAATCCTATACCCTAAAAGCTTAATTCTAAACCATAAACCCTAAACAATAAGCTTTGAACTCCAAACCCTAAACCTTAAACCCTAAACCCTAAACTCTAATCTCTAATCCCTAAACCCTAAACCCTAAGTCCTAAACCCTAAATCCTAAACCCTAACCCTAGACCATAAACCCTAAATGTTAAACCCTAAAAAATAAGCTTTGAACTCCAAACCCTAAACCTTAAACCCTAAACCCTAAACTCTAATCTCTAATCCCTAAACCCTAAACCCTAAGTCCTAAACCCTAAATCCTAAACCCTAACCCTAGACCATAAACCCTAAACCCTAAACCATAAATGCTAAACATAGAACACTCAACCCTAAAACCTAAGCCACAAATGCTAAACATAGAACTCTAAACCCTAAACCCTAAACCCTAAGCTATAAACCTTAACCCTAAACAATTAATCCTAAACCCAACACAAAAACCCTAAACTCTAAACCCTAAACCCTAAACGCTAAAGCCTACACCCTAAACTCTAAATCCTAAACAATAAAATTTAACCCTAAACCCTAAACTATAAACCCTAAATCCAAAACCCAAAACTCTAAATACTAAACCATAAGCCCTAAACCCTAAACTCTAAACTCTAAGCCCTAGACCTTAAACCCTAAACCCTACACCCTAATCCAAAACTCTTAACCCTAAACCCTAAACTTGAAACCTTAAATCCTAAACTCTAAATTCTAAACCCTAAACCCTCAACCCTAAAACCCAAACACCAAACTGTAAACCCTGCACCGTAAACCTTAAACCAAAAGGCCTAAATCCTAATTCCAAAATTTGGAACCCCAAACCCTAAACCATAAAACCTAAACTTAGAACACTAAGCCTTAAACCCTTAAGACTAAACTACGAACCCTAAACCCTAAACCCATAATCCTAAACCCTAAACACTAACCCTAAACCATTAATTTTAAACCATAAACCTAAACCCAAAACCCTAAACCCTAAATCCTAAACTCTAAACCATAATCCCTAAACTTTTAACCCTAAACCTTAACCCTAAACCCAAAACCCTAGACCCTAAACACTAAATGATAAACTTTCAACCCTAAAGCCTAAACAAAAAATCCAAAACCCTAAACCCTAAACCATACACCCTAACCTTAAATCATTAATACTAAACCCAAAACGAAGACTCTAAACAAGCTAAACCCTAAATTCTAAAGTCTAAACCCTAAACCATAAACCCAAAATAATAAACTTTAAACCCTAAACACTAAACTCTAAACCCTAAACCCTAAACCCTAACTTTAAATAATTAATCTTAAACCCTAAACCCTAAACCCAATTTCTACTACTTGGAACCCTAAACCCTAACCTAAATCTACACACTAAACCCTAATCCCTAAACCCTTAACTTGGAACCCTAAACCTTAACCCTAAAACCCTTAACCCTAAACCCTAAACCCTAAACCCTAAATTCTAAACCCTAATTCATAAACCCTAAACTCTAAGCCCAAAACCCTAAATCCTACACACTAAACCCTAAACCATAAATCCTAATTCCAAAAATTGAACCCCAAACCCTAAAACCTAACCTAAACTTAGACCCTAAAATCTAATACCCTAACCCTAAACACTAAACCTTAAAAACTAAACCATAAACCCATAACCCTAAACACTAACCCCAAACCATTAATCCAAAATCCTAAACCCTAAACTCTAAACCCTTAATCTTAAACTCTAAACCCTAAATACTAAAACCTAAACCTAAAACCCTAAACCTTAATCCCAAACCCTAAACTCAAAACATTAGACCCTTAACCCTAAACCTTAAACCCTAAGCATAAATCCCTTAACCCTAAACCTTAAACCAATACTCATAAAGCGAAACGCTAAACCCTAAACCTAATACCCTAAACCTTAATGCTAAACCATAAACTCAAAACCCTAGACATTAAACCCTAAACCCTAAATCCTAAACCCTAAACTCAAAAACCTAAATCATAAAACCTAAACACAACAAAATCATAAACCCAAAACCCTAAACCCTAAATAATAAACTTTGAACCCTAAACCCTAAACCATAAACCCTATTCCCTAAACTCTAAACCCTAAACCCTAACCCCTAACCCCTAAGCCCTAAATCATAAACCCTAAACCCCAACCCTATAACCAAAGTCCTAAATCCTAAATCCTAAAGCCTTAACTTAGACCCTAAACCCTAAACGCTAAATCCTAAAACCAAAACACTAAACTTGGAACCCAAAACCCTAAGCCTAAACCATAAATCCTAAACCCAAAACCAAAACCCTAAACCCTAAATTCAAAACTCTAAATTCTAAACCCTAAACCCTAAACTCTAAACCCTAAACAATAAAATTTAAACCCTAAACTCTAAATCATAAAGACTAAATACTAAACTAAAAGTCCTAAACCCTAAACCCTAACTTCAAACTATTAATCCTAAACCCTAAACCTTAAATTCTAAACTTAATCCTAAACCATAAACGCTCAACCTTAAACCCTAAAACCTAACCCTAAACCCTATACCTTAAACCCTAAATGCTAAATATAGAACCCTAAACCCTTAACCCTAATCCATAAACTTCGAATCCTAAAACCTAAACCCTAAACCCAAACCCTATATCATTCATCCTAAACCCAAAACCCTATAACCTAAACCATAAACCCCAAACCCCAAACCCTAAACCTAAACCCAATACCATACACCCTAAACCATAAAACCTAAACCCTACACCCTAATCCCAAAAACTCTTAACCCTAAACTTGGAACCCTAAATCGTAAACTCTAAATCCTAAACTCTAAACACTAAATCCTAATCCACAAACACTAAACCCTAAACATTAAACCTTAAATCAAAAACCCTAAATCCTAATTCAATAACTTGGAACCCCAAACCCTAAACCCTAAACCCTACCCTAAACCCTAAACATAGAACATTTCACCCTAAACCCTAAACCATAAACTTAGAACCTTTCACTCTAAACCAAAAATCCTAAACCCAAAATCTTAAACTATAACCCTAAACCATTAATCTTAAACCATAAACCAAAACCATAAACCCTAAACCCTAAACAGTAAACCCTAATTCCAAAACATGGAACCCCAAAACCTAAACCCTATAACCTAACATAAAGCTTGACCCTAAACCATAATCTCTAAACCCTAAACAATAAATCCTCAACCCTAAACCCTAAACTTTATACCCTAAATCATAAACCCTAACCCTAAGCCATTAATCTTAAACCGAAAACCAAAACCCTAAACACCCGTAATTCTAAACCCTAAACTAAACAATAAACATTAAACCTTAAACCCCTATCCCTAAAGCCTAAAGCCTAAACTCTAAACCCTAAATCCTAAACCCTTAACCTTAAACCCTAAACCCTAAACCGTAAACCTAAAACCTAAGTCCTATATCCTACACCCTAAACCCTTACCTTAGACACTATACCCTAAAATCTAAACCCTAAACTTGGAACCCTAAATCCTAAACCCAAAACCCTAAACTCTAAACCCTAAGCCTTAAACCCTAAGCCTTAAACCCTAACCCCAAACCATTGATTCTAAACCCAAAACAAAAACCTTAAATCCTAAACCCTAAATTCTAAACAATAAACCATAAACCCTAAACAATAAACTTCACACCATAAACCCTAAACCATAAACCCTAAACCCTAAAACCTAACTTCAAACCATTAATCCTAAACCCTAAACCTAAATTCTAAACCCTAAACCTAAATTCTAAACCCTAAACCTTAAATTCTAAATTCTAAATCCTAAACCCTAAACTATAAATCCTAAAACCTAACCCTAAAACCTAAATACTAAACATGGAACCCTAAACCCTAAACCCTAATCCTATACTTCAAACTTTATACCCTGAATCCTAAACCCAAACCCTAATTCACTCATCCTAATCTCCAAACCTTGAATCCTCAACCCTAAACCCTAAACCCTAACCCTAAATCATATAACCTATACCCTAAACCATAAAAGCTATACCCTACACCTAATCCAAAAAACCCTAAACTCTAAACCCTAAACCCTAAGCCTTAAACTTAAAACCCTAAATCCTAAACTCTAAATCCCAAGCCCCAAACCCTAAACCCTAAACCCCAAACAACAAACCCTAAACCCTATACCTTAAACAAAAAAACCTTAAATCCTAATTCCAAATCTTGGAACACAAACCCAAAACCCTAAATCCTACCCTAAACCCTAAACCCAAAATTCTAAACCCTAAACCTAGACCATTAATCTTAACCCACAAACCAAAACCCTAAACCCTAAACCATAAACCCTAAACCCTAACCCAAAATCATTAATCCTAAACCCTAAACCTAAATCCTAAACCATAAATTCTAAAACCTTAATCCTAAACTCTAAACCCTAAATTGTTAACCCTAAACCCTAAACCCTAAACCTTAATCCTAAATCCTAAACTCAAAACCCTAGACCCTTAACCCTAAACCCTAAACCCTAAACCCTAAACCCTAAACCCAAAACCCAAAACCCATAAACCTAAACCTTAAACCCATACTCATAATGTGAAAGGCTAAACCCTAAACCTAATACCCTAAACCTTAATCCTAACTCAAAAACCTAGACCCTAAACCCTAAATCCTAAACCCTATACTCAAAATCCTAAACCCTAAACCCTAAACCATAAATCCTATTCCCAAAACTCTAAAACCTAAACTCTAAACCCTAAACCTAAACCCTAAACCTTAAACCCTAAACAATAAGCCCTATCGCACCTTCATTTCTCAAATTTTTTCTCTCTCTAGCGTCTCTTTCTAAAAAATTCTCTCAATAGACAGCCTACAACGGCTACAGCTCCCAGCTTGACACGCACTGTCGGAATGGCGCATGAGCCGCCGGTAGAGCTCCCCCGGCCACCGGACAAAGACCAAACGGAGCGCCTGGATGAGACGAACAAAACCAACCCTACCACTCTCTCTAATTCATCCTACAGCTCCACGAATTCGCGAAATACAGATGCGATCAACCCAGCGATTTTGGTTCAAGAGCTAGAAGGAACACGGAAAATCATTTCCCCAGGAGAGATTGTGTCGATTCCTGGAAAAGGGTTTACAGATAAGGATTCAGCTAGTATTGATGCACAACATATCAAAATTTCAGTCGATTCTACCGTCCCAATTGACAGCAATCGAGAGGCGGCTATCGCGAGAATCGAGAGTGAATCGCCAGAAATGCGCCATCTATTTCGAGTATCTTTGGACAAATTTCATGAAGTTTCAGCTACTAGGGATTATTCCCCTGATGTTGGGGCTCAACCCACAGAAATTTCAAGCAAAATGGACGGTGGAATCGTCGGCGGGGACAACTCCGGCGAAACTCAAACTCAGGCTACCGGAGTCCATGGGAAAAATAGCAACGTCAGTTTGCCTAGTTCAGTTGATGCTCATATCTCAGCTACGTCTAGCCATGGGAATGGAAGAAACATGAATAACAATCAATCAAATCATGTAGCTAATCTCGGAATGAACGCGAACAAGGAAACAAGGCGAGATGATCAAGGAACTGATCGAAACGAGCCCATTCCAGTTCCAAAAACAGGATACAATAACCAACTAAGTGGTGCCCATCCAGCAGAGACAGCAACTATGAATGAGGAAGAAATGTTAAGGCAAAGGGAAAGAAATGAACAATGTGCCATAAACCAAAATGCTAACATAAGGACCCCAAAAAACTCTTCGAAAGAGACTCAATCTTCGAATTTTTCATTTGGAATTAAGGATAATCTGGTGAGCATAACTTCAATTCCTGTCTCAGGTATGATGCAGGACACAAATGAGAGCAAGGACGGAAGGAAATCTGGGCAGGAGCAGCAACAGATTGAGCAAACAAGACAAGGCTCCCAAGCCAAGGACAAGGGTGTGCAGACAAGTCAGTTCACTCACCAAAATGCTATGCTAACTGATACTACTAACACTGATGCTCATTTACACAAAGTGGTAAATGAGCAGATCGGTATCCTCTCTGAAGTGTCCAAACAGGTCAACCAGCAGGGTCACAAAGACATTGCTGGAAATAATGAAAGGATCACAGGTACTAACCAGCAGGGAGAAACTAGTAGAATGCAGCAAGGCAATAATAGAGCTCTCATGGAATACCGGAACAACTTTCCTAAGATCTCCAACAACTATGCGAGGTATGATTCTAACACTCTGAGAAATCAAAAAGGGGAGAACCAGGTGAACAACAATGTACCTCAGAACAATGGGAAACAACCTTACAACCAGCAGCAGAGTCAGGCCCAGAAACAAGAAAAAATCCATGAACCTGCTCCTTTCACTATTGTTCAATCGTTTGCTGCTCGTCTTAGATATAATCAATCGAAGAATGAAATACCTATAGTGCTGGATAGTCCTTTACACACTACCAGACAAGGACTGTCTGCTGTGCTTTTAGACGAGAATGATTATAATGTTAAATTGGCTGAGAGTTGTAAGCACACATTAGTTGGCAAGTTCACTAACACCATGCCTAAGATGGAGATTATTAGGAAAAGTTTCACCTTTCAAACTCAGCTCACTGGAGGAGTGAAAATAACTCACTTCAATGCTAGACATGTGTATATTGATCTGGATAATGAGTTCGACTACGTCACGATTTGGACTAAACAAAGGATGAGTATAGAAGGCCAATTGATGAGAATTCAAACCTGGACTCCTGACTTTACACCTGAAGAAGAGACCCCTATAGTTCCTATATGGGTAGCTTTACCTGAACTCCCTTGGCACTGCTACAACAAGGTCCTGTTGACGACAATCCTGAGCTCTATTGGCAAAGTTTTATACCTTGACTCACCTTCATCCCAGAAGACCAGAGGCAGCATGGCCAGGGTAAGGATTCAGGTTGATCTCACCAAGGAAAGGCCTCCCCATATTTGGATGGGATTTAAGAACTCTGACCCTAACAAAGGAAGATGGCAAAGGATCCAATATGAAGGAATCCCTGACTACTGCTTGTACTGTAAGCATCAAGGGCATATGGATACTGTGTGTACTATCAAGAGAAGAGATGAAGATTTCAGGAAAAGAAAGGAAAGGGAGGCAGAGAAAAAAAATAAGGACAAATCTGAACAGGAGAAAGAAGCCAATAACACCATTCATATTCAAGACAGTGACAAGAATGAGACCAGCTGTAGTCTACAAGAACAACAACAAGTGTCCCCAAGGAGTCACCACAAGTCTGCTGAAAATCAAAGACATGCACAAGGAAAGAATCAGCCTACAGGTCAACAACAAGAATCAACCCCACAGTTATACAATCAGCAGGAACAAGAAATGGGTATACAGGAAGAACATTGGCAGGTTCAAAAGAGGAAGCAGAACAGGAACCAGGAGCAAGCCAATCCCAAGACCATGTGGAGACCTGTGTCACCACAACACAAAAACACTAAAGAAAGCCAGCAACTGGAGCCATCACACACAGGTATACCATCCACAATCCATACTCATAACATCTATACTAACCTAGAAATGCAGGAACCAAAGGACAGGAACAATGCTGAAGATGGCAACAGTAACTGGACAGCAGGCCAAGGAAATCTTTCTATACAAGGGTCAAATAATGGCTCACCCATACTAAATTCTCACAATAAAACAATTCTGCAAAATGAACAGGCTGCAGCCACCAAAAACAACACAATCACAGGTATTGACTCTATACTCCCATCCCCCAAACCCCTTGACATGGTTGGTATTAATGTTGATGAGGAAGCTGCTGGAGGTATGGATGGGAGGGCACAGGAGGTACACATTAACCTGCAGGAAGGGGTATCCAAAGGGGGGAGGGAATTGACTCATGTTCTGCATGAGGATGTGAATAGAGACCTTAGGAGTGACTTTAGAGCCCCTGCTACCCCTTGTTCAGACCATGATAATGCTGGATTACAGGAAGTTCAGAAGGAGAATGATCAGAGTACTGCAACAGGTAAACAGAACAACAAAACTAATAATAAATCAGGTGGGAGGTTGAGCAAAAAGAAGAGAGATGCTATAAAAAAGAGACAACAAAAAGAGCAAGAACAAGGGCCAACTGATGAAGGTCAACAGGAAAAGGCTGTCAATATGGTCAAGAAAGGCAGGCCTATGCAGGATGAGTATGGGGCAGTGAACTCAGAAGATGAGGTAGATCCAGACAATCAATCCATTGATGAGCTTGATGCAGAGGAAGAGGAAGTCAGTAATCATCTTATTAGAGCCTTTGGATCCACCTTTCATGATGAATGCCCAGCAGAGATTCAGGAAGTGACAGATCAACAAGGATTATCCCCAAGAGGCAGGAAACAAAGCAAACAGATCAGACAGCAAGCTATCAACAGCACCTCTGCTACTTCTAGCAGACCCCTCACTAGGTCCAAATCTAAAGGTTTTTAATGATTAAAACCATTTGTTGGAATGCTAGGAGTATTAATACCCATAGTTCTCTGGAAAGACTGCAAATTCTCAAGAAGATGCACCAATTGTCTATGATTGCCATCCTTGAACCTTTTGCAGACACCTCTCATCTCAATAATGTCAGAATTCAGCTTCAAATGGACCATGCTGTAAGTAATCCTAATGGGAAGATATGGCTATTATGGTCTAATGATATCTCTGGTAATATCCATGAGAATGGTGAGCAACACATAACAGGTGAATTCAAGCACTTTGAACTAAACAAGAGTTTCATGGTTTCCTTTATCTATGCTAAGTGTAAGGAACACATGAGGAGACCTTTATGGGACAGATTACTGCACTTTGCTAATAGAGATATTCCCTGGTGTACCATTGGAGACTTTAATGTTATTACGAATACTGAAGAGAAGACTGGGGGAATACCTTATAACATGAATAAAAGCATTGAGTTTATTAGTGTGATTGAGGCATGTGGTCTGATTGATCTTGGTTACACTGGTGTTCCTTTCACTTGGTGTAATCAGAGGGCTACTCAGGCTAGAGTTTGGAAGAGGCTAGATAGAGCTATGGTCAATGATAAATGGCTAGAGGTCATGCCCCAGACTACTATTGAACATCTCTCTTCTATTGGTTCTAATCACACTCCTCTGCTACTGGAAATGATAAGGAAGAATGACAGACATATCAAGTATTTCAAATTTTTACACTGCTGGGTGGACAATGATAGCTTCATGGAGACTGTCCAAAACTGCTGGGATAAGGAGGTCACAGGCAATCCTATGTGGCAATTACATCAGAAAATGAAAAGGCTAACTTCCACCCTTAGTAGCTGGTCCAAGAGAGAGTATGGGGACATCTATGCTAAAGTAAAAGAATTTGAAGAGACTATCATGAAAGCTGAAGAGGAATTGCTGACTAACAACACTGATGCTCTCAGACAACAGCTACATACTATCAATGCCAAATACATTAGATACTTGAAGCTGGAAGAATCTATTCTCAAACAGAAGACTCAACTTCAATGGTTTAAGGAAGGAGATGCTAGCACCAAATACTTTCATGCATTGATGAGGGGAAGAAGAAGAAGACTCTTACTACACAAAATATGTACAGACAATGACACATGGATACAAGGGGATGACCAGATTGCTCATGCAGCTTGTGACTACTTTGAGGAGATGTTTACTGGTCAGAATTGCAGAATTGATGATAGAATTCTTCAATACTTACCTTCTTTGGTTACTCAGGAACAGAATGAAAAACTCCAGACAGTGCCTACTATGGAGGAACTAAGGCAGGTGGTGTTTGCTATGAATCCTAACTCAGCTCCAGGTCCAGATGGTATTGGGGGCAAGTTCTATCAAGTCTGCTGGAACATCATCAAAGATAATCTGCTAGCAGCTGTTCAGTCCTTCTTTTGTGGGAATAGTATGCCCAAGTATATGTCTCATGCTTGCCTGGTTCTTATTCCTAAAATTGAACAGCCTAACAGATTCAAGGACCTTAGGCCTATCAGTCTTAGTAACTTCTCTAACAAAATTATTTCCAAGATTTTGAGCTTGAGACTGGCAGATGTCATTCCCCTGCTCATTTCAGATAACCAATCTGGTTTTGTAAGAGGAAGAAACATTACTGAAAACATCATGCTTGCACAAGAAATCATCCATGGCATCAAGAAACCCAAACTTGGGGACAATGTTGTGATCAAACTGGACATGACTAAGGCCTATGACAGAGTATCTTGGTCCTTCATTTGTTTGGTCTTAAGAAGGTTTGGTTTTGGGGAAATGTTCATTGACATGATCTGGAGAATTATGAGCAACAATTGGTACTCAGTTATTATCAATGGCCACAGACATGGATTCTTTCACTCTACTAGAGGGCTTAAACAAGGTGATCCTTTATCTCCGGCCCTATTTATTTTAGGTGCGGAGGTGCTATCAAGAATGCTCAATCTTACCCACCAAGATCCCTTATATAGAGGTTTTAATATGGATCACAGAGGCCCACAGATTAACCATTTGAGTTTTGCTGATGATGTGATTATATTTACTTCTACTGATAGATATTCTATGAGGCTTATCATGAGCATCCTGGAGGATTATGAGCATAATTCGGACCAGCTTATTAACAAAGAGAAGAGTCACTTTATGATTCCTAGCAACACATCTCAGAACATCATAGACAGAATTCAGGAGGTCACTGGCTTCTCTAAGAAGGATAGTCCGATTACCTATTTAGGCTGTCCTTTGTATATTGGCAGACAAAGAATCATTTACTATTCTCAACTGGTTGATAAAGTCTCCAAAAAGATATGTGGGTGGCAGGCAAGAATCCTCAGTTTTGGAGGCAGAATCACTCTGATAAAACATGCCTTGTTGTCCATGCCTATACACATTATGGCTGCAGTTGCACCCCCTAGTACTACTATCAAACACATAGAGTCTATCATTGCTGAATTCTTCTGGGGGAGAGATCAGGACAGGAGAAAGTACCACTGGGCATCTCTTGATACTATGTGCCTGCCTTATGAAGAAGGAGGTGTGGGGATCAGAAGGCTAACTGACATATGCACAGCTCTTCAGTATAAACAATGGTGGAATTTCAGGGCCAAATCCTCCCTATGGGCCCAATTCCTTAAGTCCAAATATTGTCAGAGAGCCAATCCTGTTGCAAAGAAAATTGATACAGGCCAATCACTTGTGTGGAGATATATGATGAAGAACAAGGGCATCCTGGAGGGCCATATCACCTGGAAAATTAACTCTGGAAGTAGCTCCTTTTGGTGGGATGACTGGCTAGGAAGGGGTGCACTGGCCAATCATACCAGGAATATCTCCAGCCTCAACAATGCCACCATTGCTCACTTTCTGAACAATGGAAAATGGAATGAAAGGAAGCTGAGACAGCAAGTTCCTCCACTGCTTATCCCTCTTATTCTAAGCACTAGTTTCCAATATCAGCAAGGAGTGAGAGACACAGCAGTATGGAAGCCTGCAGAAGCTGGAAAATTCTCCTGTACTTCAGCTTTGGATATCTGCAGACACAGGCAGAATACTGGAGTTATCAGCAACCAGATCTGGCATAAGCAGATACCTTTCAAGATATCCTTCCTTGTTTGGAGGGCCTTGAGATATAAACTACCTACTAACGAAACTCTAGCAAATTTTGGGGTGGAGCCTGTGAGGTGTTTCTGTTGTATCAAACAGGGCTGGGATGATATTGATCATATATTCAATGAAGGACCCCTTGCAACACATATCTGGACTTACTTCTCAAGCACTATGGGGGCTAACTCTCAGCAGATCTCCTTGTGTAACAGACTGTTAAACTGGTGGGAGATACAAGGAGGCAATGAAGCCCACAAGACACTTGTCCGAACAGTTCCTATAGTGGTCTGCTGGAACTTATGGAAGAATAGATGTTCAGCCAAATATGGGACCAAGAAATCGAGCAGCAGCAGAGTCAAGTACATGATCTTCAAGGACATCCTCTACATTCTCAGCTCCAAATTCCCTTACATCCAGTGGCCTGTCAAATGGTCAGAAGTGGTCGATATGGCAGAAAAATGTAAGCATGAGGTTAGAGTCACTTCGGTTGTTTGGAAAACACCCCACACCAATAGATATAAGTTGAACACTGATGGTAGTGCCTTGCATAATCCCGGGAAGATTGGTGGGGGTGGCATTCTGAGAAATGAACATGGAGAGATGATATATGCCTTTGCTATACCCCTCGGTGAAGGGACCAATAATCAGGCAGAAGTACAAGCTACCAGATACAGTCTTCAATGGTGCATTCAACATGGGTACAGGAACATTATCTTGGAAGTGGATTCAGAACTTTTAACAAGATGGATCTTACAAAATTCCACTCCCCCTTGGAAGATACAAAGACTGGTAGAGGAGCTTCAAATTCTTGTCAACCAATGCGAATCATTCAGCTGTGTTCATATCTACAGGGAGGCTAACAATACTGCTGATCTTCTGTCCAAGCATAGTCACAGCCATGATATCATGCAACATTATTACACATACACTCAATTACCTAATATAGCAAGAGGCAGCTATATTCTTGAGAAAATGGGACTTCAAAGCTTTAGAAGGAAGAAACTTAAAAGGATTAAGAAACCCCCTTGAATTGTTCTCAGCAAGGTCTTCCTTGTTGTCATCTATACTTAGGCCTAGATAGGTATAGTTTGACTAGGTTCTTTTTCTATTCTTTCCTTGTAAGGGGAGAGTCTCCCTCATTTATGATTTCCTAGTTTCTTTGTATCGAGAGGAGTCCTCTCCTTAGGTGCTTAGCTCTAGGTTTCTTCTTTGTTTAGTATGGGAAAGAGTTGACTAGCCGTTGTTGGTTGGTCGACTACGAAACCACCTAGGATCGGAGGTAAGGTTTATGCCCCCCTCCTTGTAATTTTTCTGTTTTCTTTTATGCTAAGGCCTGGGGGTGTTGCTAAGCCCTGACCCCCCCAAGGGTCATTCAAATAAAAAAAATAAAAAAAATAAAAAAAAAAAACAATAAGCCCTAAAACCTAAACCCTAAACCCTAAACCCTAACCTATAACCTAAGTCCTAAATCCTAAACCCTAAACCCTTAACTTAGACCCAAACCCTAAACCCTAAATCCTAAAACCAAAATGCTAAACTTGGAACCCAAAACCCTAACCCTAACCCTAAACCATAAATCCTAAACCCAAAACCAAAACCCTAAATCCTAAACCCTAAATTCAAAACTCTAAATCCTAAAACGTAAACCCTAAACAATAAAATTTGAACCCAAAACCCTAAACCATAAAGACTCAATACTAAACTAAAAATCCTAAACCCTAAACCCTAACTTCAAACCAATAATCCTAAATCCTAAACCTTAAATTCTAAACTCTAATCCTCAACCATAAACCCTAAACCCTAAAACCTAACCCTAAAGCCTATACTCTAAACCCTAAATTCTAAACATGGAACCCTAAGCCCTTGACCCTAATCCATAAAATTCAAATCCTAAACCCTAAACCCTAAACCCAAACCCTATATCATTCATCCTAAACCCAAAACCCGATACCCTAAGCCACAAATGCAAAACCCCAAACCCTAAACCTAAACCCAATACCATATACCCTAAACCATAAAACCTAAACCCTACACACTAATCCCAAAAACTCCTAACCCTAAACTTGGAACCCTAAATCCTAAACTCTATGCCCATAACACCAATCCCTAAACACTAAACCTTAAATCAAAAACACTAAATCCTAATTCAATAACTGGGAACCCCAAACCCTAAACCCTACCCTACACCTCAACCCTAAACCCTAAACCCTACACCATACCCTACACCTAAACCTTAAACCAAAAACATACAACCTTTCACCCTAAACCCAAAATTCTAAACCCTAAACCCTAAACTTAGAACCTTTCACCCTAAACCCAAAATACTAAACCCAAAACCTTAAACTCTAACCCTAAACCATTAATCTTAAATCATAAACCAAATCCATAAACCCTAAACCCTAAATCTTAAATTCTAAACCCTAACCCCTAAGCCCTAAACCCTAAACCCGAAACCCTAGACCCTAAACTTTAAACCCAAAACCCTAAATGCTAAACTTGGAACCCAAAACACTAAACCCTAAGCAATAAACACTAAACCACAAACCCTAAATGCTAAATAGTAAAACCTAATTATAAAACTTAGATCCCAAAACCCTAAACCCTAAAACCTAACCTAAACCTAGACCTAAAACCTTAAACTCAAAACCCTTAACCCTAAACTTTGAACCCTAAACCCTAAACCCTAACCTTAAACCATAAACCCTAAGCCATAAACCCCAACCCTAAACCATTAATTCTAAGACCTAAAACAAAACCCTAAACCCTATACCCTAAACTCTAAACTTTAAATAATAGACTTTGAACCCTAAACCCTAAACCATAAACCATAAACCCTATACCCTAATCCTATACCCTAAACTCTAAACCCTAACCTTAGACCCCAAACCCTAAACACTAAACCCTAAACCTTAAACTACAAACCCTAAACCCTTAATAGTAAACCTTAATTCCAAAACATAGAACCCCAAAACCTAAACCTTATAACCTAACCTAAACATAGACCCTAAACCATAATCTCTAAACCCTAAACAATAAATCCTAAACCCTAAACCCTAAATCCTAAACCATAAACCATAAACCCTAAACTTTATACCCTAAACTGTTAATCTTAAACCCAAAACCAAAACCCTAAACACCCTTAATTCTAAACCCTATCCTAAGCAATAAACTTTGAACCTTAAACCCCAATCCCTAAACCCTAAACCCTAAATACTAAACTCTTAACCTTAAGACCTAAACCCTAGACCTATAACCTAAGTCCTAAATCCAATACCCTAAACCCTTACCTTAGACACTACACCCTAAAACCTAAATCCTAAACTTAGAAGCCTAAACCCAAAACCCTAAACTCTAAACCCTAAGCCTTAAACCCTAACCCCATACCATTGATCCTAAACCGAAAACCAAAACCTTAAATCCTAAACCCTAAATTCTAAACTCTAAACTCTAAACCCTAAACCGTAAACAATAAACTTTACATCCTAAACCCTAAACCATAAACCCCAAACCGTAAAGCCTAACTCCAAACCATTAATCCTAAACCCTAAATCCTAAACCCTAAATTCTAAATCCTAAACCCTAAACCCTAAAACCTAATCGTATATCCTAAACCCTAAACCCTAAATACTAAACATGGAACCCTAAACCCTAAACCATAATTCATATACTTCAAACCTTATACCCTAAATCCTAAACCCAAACCCTAAATCACTCATCCTAATCCCCAAACCATAAACCCTCAACCATAAACTTTAAACCCTAAACCCTAAACCCTGACCCTAAATCATATAACCTATAACCTAAACCATAAAAGTTATACTCTACACCTGATCCAAAAACCCCTACACACTAAACCCTAAACCCTAAACTTAGAACCCTAGATCCTCTAAATCCCAAACCCTAAACCCTAAACCTTAAACAAAAAAACCTAAATCCTAATTCCAAAACTTGGAACACAAACCCAAAACCCTCTATCCTACCCTAAACCAAAAATTCTAAACCATAAACATAAACCATTAATCTTAAACCATAAACCAAAACCCTAAACCCTAAACCCTAAACCTTAAATCCTAAACTCTAATTGCACCTTCATTTATCATTTTTTTTTCTCTCTCTACTTTCTCACTCTAGAATTAGCTCTTAAAAGACAGCCTACAACGGCTACTTTCTCCAACTTGGCACACACTACCAGAATGGCGCGTGAGCCGTCGGCAGAGCTTCTTAGACTACCGGATGGAACTCAAATGGAGTGCTAGAGGGATAGTGACAAAACCCACCCAGCCACTTTCTCTAATTCATCCTACAGCTCCACGAATTTGCAGAACACTAATGCGATCAACACTGCAATTTTGGTTCAAGAGCTTGAAGGGACGCGGAAATCTAGTTCCCCTAAAGTGGGTGTATCGATTCTTGAAAGAACATTTATAGATATTGATTCAACTAATCTTGAGGCACAACATATCAAAAATCTAGTCGATTCTACCGTTCCAATTGATAGAAATAAAGAGGCAGCCTCTGCGAGAACTGCGAGTGAATCGCCAGAATTGCGCTGTCAATCTCAAGTCACTTTGAGTCCTTTTCGTGAAGATTCATCTACTAAGGATTACTCCCCTATTGTTGTGATTCAACCTACAGAGAGTTCAAGCAAACTAAATGGTGGAATCGATGACGGGGAGAATTTCGGCATGTCCAAGCTCAGAATATAGGAGTTCATGGAAGAACTGGAAATGCTAATGTTTCCAGTCCTATGAATGTCCATATCACAAGCGAGTCCAACAATAGCAATGGTGGAAACACCAGCAACAAACAATTAGAGCTCGCAACTGATATTGAGATGAACTTAAATGAAATAATGAGTCGAGATGATCCTAATACGTATACTGATGCCTCATCTCCAGCTCAACCTGTAGGATACAGTTGCCAAGCTAGTGCAGCCTATCCGACAGTAGCTACAACAAGGAATCAGGAAGCTAATGAGAACCACACTAAAAATCAGACCTCAGAAAACTCTGCTGAAGAGACTGAATCTTTGAATTTTTCTTTCGGAATTAAGGCCAAATCTATGCACCTAACCTCATCTTCCAGTTTGTGTGTGATGCAGGATACCAATCAGGACAGACATATGGAGAAAGCTGGACATGATCAGCAGCAATTGGATGAACAAACAAGGCAAAATCATCAAGCAAAGGGTAAAGAAGTGCAGCCAGAATCCTCCAAACAGGTTGCTAATCGGAACCACAAATACAAAGAAGGACAGCAGGATCAGATGCAGAATACTAACCAACACGGAAAAACAAGTAGAATTCAACAAGGCAACAGTGGAGTTCAAATAGAGTATCAGAATAACTTTCCAAGGATATCCAATAATTATGCGAGGTATGATCGTAATCTTTTGAAAAATAAGAAAAGAGAAGATCAGGTAAACAACAATATTGCTCAAAACTTTGGAAAATAATTGAATAGTCAACAACCGGGGCATGGCTAGAACAATAAACAGGAAACAATCCTTGTACCTGCTCCTTTAACTATTGTTCAATCTTTTGCTGCTCGTCTGAGATAAAATCAGTCTAAGAATGAAATACCTATCACTTTGAATAGTCCTCTGCACACCATAAGACAAGGACTGCCTGCTGTACTCTTAGACGAGAATGATTATAACGTTAAATTGGCTGAAAGTTGCAAGTATACCTTGGTTGGTAAGTTCACTAACACCATGCCCAAAATGGAAATTATCAGGAAGAGTTTCACACTCCAAACTCAACTGACAGGAGGGGTGAAAATAACTCACTTCAATGCTAGACATGTGTATATTGATCTTGATAATGAGTTTGATTATGTTACGGTCTGGACTAAACAAAGGATGAGTATTGAAGGGCAATTGATGAGAATTCAAGCATGGACCCCTGATTTCACACCTGAAGAGGAGACCCCTATAGTTCCTATATGGGTAGCCTTACCAGAACTCCCTTGGCACTGCTACAATAAGGTACTCTTGACTACTATACTGAACTCTATTGGCAAAATTTTGTACCTGGATTCACCATCTTCCCAAAAGACTAGAGGCAGTATGGCCAGGGTGAAGATCTAGATTGATCTTACCAAGGAAAGACCCCCATACATTTGGATGGGCTTCAAGAATGCTGACCCCAACAAGGGGAGGTGGCAAAGAATTCACTATAAGGGTATCCCTGACTATTGTATGTACTGTAAGCACCAAGGACATATGGATAATGTATGTACAATCAAGAGAAGGGATGAAGAGTTGAAAAGAAGAAAGGAAAGGGATGATGAAAAAAAGAACAAAACAAAGGCTGCGCAGGAGACAAATGTACAGGTTAAAGAAAATGGTAATGCAGAGATAAACTTCATTTCACAAGCTCAACAACTAATGCCCCCAAAGAGACAATATAAAAATAATGAAATGCAAGGACAGGTCCATGAAAACAACCAGCTTGCAGGTCAAAAAAAAGATTCAAACCAAGAGATAACTGGACAGGATGTAAATAGCCAAGAAGAACACTGGCAGACCCAAAAAAAAAAAAGAAAAATAGGAATCAGGAGCAACCCAACACCAGGCCTATGTGGAGGCTTGTTTCACCTCAACACAAAAGCAACAAGAAAAGCAACCAACAGGAGGCAGCAACTTCAGGTATTTTATCTACAATTCAAATCCATAATAACTATACTAACCTAGATTTGTAGGAAGCACAAGATATGAATCAATCTAAGGAAGGGATCAACAACAGGAGTGCTTGCCAGAAAAGCCTACCAATACAAGGGCTAAACAAGGGCCCATCCACAGTAGAATCTCACAACACAATAGCATTGCAGAAAGAACAAGGTACAACCACCAAAAGCAACACTCTGTCAGGTATTGACTCTACTTTGCTAGCCCCCAAACCCCTTGATGCTATAGTTATTAATGATGATGAAGAAGTTGTTGGAGGTATGGATGGGAGGGTACAAGAGGTACACACTAATCTACAAGATGGGGAATCCAAAGGGGGGAGAGAACTGACTCATGTTCTGCACGAGGTTGTGGATAAAGACCATAGTAGTAACTCTAGAGCCCTTGCTACCCCTACTTCAATTCAGGAGATAACAAGACATCAGGAGTTTCAGGAAGAAAATGTTATGAATGCTGCAATAGGAAAAAAGAAAGCAAGGCTTAATAATAAATCAGGATAAAGACTGAGCAAAAAGAAAAGAGATGCTAAAAAAAAGAGATAGCAAAGAGAACAGGAAGTTGGGACAACAGATAAAGGCCAACAATCAAGGGAACAGGTCACCAACAGAATCCAGAAAGGAAGGTCATTGCAAGATGATTATGGAGCCTTGAATTCTGAAGATGAGCTAGATCCTCACAATCTATCCATAGAAGAATATGATTAAGAGGAAGAAGAAGTTGGTAATCATCTAAGTAGAGCTTTTGGTTCTACATTTAATGATGCTTATCCAGCAGAGGTTCAGGAAGTGACAGAATAACAAGGACTTTCACCAAGAGGCAGGAAACAAAACAGGTAGTTCAGGCAATATGCCACTATCAGTACATCTGCTGCTTCCAGCAGACCCATCACTAAGTTCAAATCGAAAGGTTTTTAATGATTAAAGCCATTTGTTGGAATGCTAGGAGTATCAACACCCACAGTTCCCTGGAAAGACTCCAAACACTTAAGAAAATGCATCAATTATCTATGATTGCCATCCTTGAGCCCTTTGCAGACAACTCTCAACTAAATAAAGTGAGAATCAAACTTCATATGGACCAAGCTATCAGCAATGCTAATGGGAAAATATGGTTGTTTTGGTGTGATGAAATCAGTGGTAATATTCTTGAAAACAGTGTGCAAATCATCACAGGTGAATTCAAGCATACTAATCTTAATGAGAAGTTCCTGATATCCTTTGTTTATGCCAAATGTAAGGAACACCTGAGAAGACCTTTATGGGATAGGTTACTGCTATATGCTAGTAGGGATATCCCTTGGTGTACCATTGGAAACTTCAATGTTATTACAAATAGTGAGGAGAAGATTGGAGGAATGCCCTATAACTTAAACAAAAGCTTGGAGTTTATTAGTATTATAGAGGCTTGTGGCCTGGTTGACCTGGGATATACAGGCCTTCCCTTCACCTGGTGTAATCACAGGACAGCTCAGGCTAGAGTTTGGAAGAGGCTAGATAGAGCCATGGTTAATGATAAATGGCTTGAGGTTATGCCTCAGACTTCTATTGAACACCTTTCTTCTGTTGGGTCTGATCATAGCCCTCTGCTGATGGAAATGGTTAGAAAGGAAGAAAGTCATATCAAGTACTTCAAGTCTTTACATTGCTGGATTGAAAATAGCACCTTCATGGAGACTATTCAAGCTTGCTGGGATAGAGAAGCTACTGGTAATCCTATGAGGCAATTAAGACAAAAGCTGAAGAGGCTAACCTCTACTCTTAGTATATGGTCCAAGAAGGAATATAGAGATATATTTGCTAAAGTAAGAGAGTTTGAGGACAAGATCAGGAAAGCAGAAGAGGAACTTATTACCAATAACACTGAAGACTTCAGACAGCAGCTATACCTTCTTAATGCTAACTACATTAAGTTTTTAAGGATGGAGGAATCTATTCTCAAGCAGAAGACTCAACTTCAATGGATTAAAGAAGGAGATACCAATACCAAATATTTCCATGCCTTGATGAGGGGAAGAAGTAGAAGATTTTTTCTGCACAAAATCAGTACTAACAATGATGAGTGGATATAAGGTGATGATCAAATTGCAGCAGCAGCTTGTGAACACTTTCAGGGAATATTCTCTAGCCAGAATTGCAGAATTGATGAAAGAATTCTCTTACATTTGCCTTCCTTAGTTACTCCGGAGCAGAATCAGAAACTGTAGGAAATTCCCACTATGGAGGAGCTCAGGCAAGTGGTGTTTGCTATGAATCCTAACTCAGCTCCAGGGCCTGATGGTATAGGAGGCAAGTTCTTCAAGCATGCTGGAATATTATTAAAGAAGACCTGTTGGCTGCTGTACGGTCTTTCTTTTGTGGTCAAATAATGCCTAAATTCATGTCACATGCTTGCCTAGTCCTTATTCCTAAAATTGAACAACCTAATAGTTTCAATGACCTCAGGCCTATTAGTCTCAGCAACTTCTCGAACAAGATCATCTCCAAGCTTTTGAGCTTGAGAATGGCTGATGTTATTCCTCTGCTCATATCTGATAATCAATCAGGGTTTGTAAAGGGAAGGAACATTACTGAAAGTATAATGCTGGCACAAGAAATTACTCAGGGCGTAAAAAAACCCAAAATTGGAGACAATGTTGTGATCAAGTTGGATATGACCAAGGCATATGACAGAGTGTCTTGGTCTTTCACTTGCTTGGTTTTAGTTTGTCATGTTTGGTGAATGAGGAATATGTTATTAATTTATTAACATGCTATTTTCACTCGCAATGGTTAAACAGAAATTTTACATCCCATCATCCTATATATTTTTTTCATTAGCGAGACATTTATTAACATTACGAAATGCAGTGCACTGAGAAGTGGCAAAGTACAGGGCATAGAAATACTGGAACTATCCAAATAGAATCTGCCTGTTATAAAAATGGAACTATTGGAAGAGAACACAATGTACCAAGAATGAGAAGTAAGTGGTGAGCTCCAGAGATTGGGGGACTCATGGTGCAGTCTATACCAAACGGGTGATTCAACAATTCAAAGCACGACAACTATTTCGGTAACATGGATTAAACAACTGGGTATATTTGGTGCTAAAGAGGGTAATCAAGCGGTAAAAGACTGGAGAATATACTACTTAATTAGTAGGCATACCTGGAAACTTTCAGAAGCAAAATGTTCCTTTACTAACCATTCCCATCTTTTTTGTCTACTCCCCTTGGAATAGTCCTAAGCGATTGATGGATAGGCTTATCCGTCACATATTTTGCATGCAAGTGTCCTCTCCATTTGTTCGATAATTCATTCATCCATCCTAAGATATGATCACGATGATCATTCATGTCCACAGCCTCAAATTTATGCTACAATTATTGAAGCATGAGTTGAGTTATTACCAAGGGAAACCTATTAGAAAAACATCAAAAAATGAAAAAGATCTCTTCTTCTAGTACAATAAACAGATATTTCAATAGAAAAGAAATTTCAGTAGCACGTCTGTTTTTTCAGTAGCACATCAAAATTCCAGTAGCAGATATCTCCTACATCTACTTTTTCTTTTTGATCTCTTAGAAAAAGCATTCTGTAGGAAATGTGATTCACATATACTTGAATCCAATACCACATGTGAAATATGAAAATCATTCAACAAACAGTTGTGTTTGAATCACATAAACATTTGTTACCTCAACGACTACTATATGGACAAGAATATGCAGATGTATTAGATAACAATAAAGAATTTGAATCAGGTGCAATTTTTTACCTTAACGGTGATTCAAATTTTCTTGTTTAATATCATTCCATGATGATACTCCCAAAGGACAAATATTACGATCACGAATAATTTTTCCCAAATGCTTCGAAAACAGTTTGCTATTTGTTCCAACAGTTCAATTATTGTAAAAACTCATTGTGAGCTTCTGTCCAATTTCAAGTGCAGTTACTTCTTTGCACATGTTGCTCCCTCGAACTCTTTTTACCTTTTTGGGATTAGATGAGCCTACAGTTTCATAGTTTTGTAAATACTTCAGTAATGAAATGCAGTTCTACATTTTAATAACATATGGATTCAAAATTCAATACCTTTTTCAGTTATTTCAGTGTGTTTCATAACTTGATCAATAGATGGAGGCAAAGAAATATTGATTAGCATATCCTCCTCACAAATCAAGGGATTTTTGTCCATTGTTTGCATATCTTGACTAGAAGACATGGTAGAATTCGATCTTGTACTTTGAGAAGACATTGCAGTTTCAGATCTTTTCTCTAATCCCTTCCTATAACACCTGGACCTGAGAAATTTAATATAACAGTTCATCAAATTAACATTGTTTTTAAAAAAGAAAACATAACAAATCTGAAAACAAACCTACTTGTTTTAACTTCTTGGGTGTATTGCTTAACTTGATTAGTACATGCAGGAGATGGAATGTTAATTTTCGTGTTCTCTTTCTCAAGTGTCAGGGATTTCTTATGCATCCTTTCCATTCCTAGACTAGCAGACATAGTAGAAATTTTTGGTCCTTGTCCTCGAATCTTATCTATAGAACATATAGAAAATATTTCATGTTATTTATCCTTAACGAAGTGTTTTGAATCATGAGAAGCTGCAGAATAATGACAAGAACTCACAGAGAAGATTAGGTTCTGAAATATAAAAAAAAAACAGAGAGTAATAAAGAAGAAAACAGACAATAGGTTAATTCACATGCTAGGGAAGTCCATGTAGCGAGTTTGTATATAATGATTACTGGTTGAATACAATTTTTCATTTAACCAAGAAAATAAATATATCTTACTTTTTTCAATTTCTTGGATGTAATGGTTAACAAGATCATTAGATTGAGAAAATAACTTCTTAGTTTGCATACTCCCTTTCTCACCCAAGGATTTAAGTCCTTGTGCTCGTCCTCGTCCCTTTCCAATAGAACCAGGCGCAACAAAAGTATATCTCATAGTACTCTTCATAGTTGAACTGTTCTCACTTTCAGTCTTGATTGGTTTCATCTTGAACCTGCAAAAACATCCAAAAGTAAAAAATAAATCATCATCCTTTTGTTCAACAATCTCAAAGGAATCACGATAAATATACTATAAATATACTAATTTCAATAATGTGTAACAATAAATATACTTCACCTCATTAGGTTTTTTTCATTTCTTTTTTGAAGGACTTCCTAACTTTACAATATCATCATCCATTTGTTCAACAATCTCAAAGGAATCACGAGGTTGAGTCTTCATCGTGGCTTGCCAACCTTTGTTGGAATTATCAATAGCATAGAACACTTGGGATGCTTGGTTTGCTAAAACAAAGGGCTCATTTGCTTTCAGTAATCTGGTCGGATTAACACTCACAAAATCATACTCGTCTTTTTTTGACTCCTTTTATTTCATCAAACACATCAAACCAATTACATCGAAATAAAACCACTCTTCTATCCATGACAAATTGCAACTCAATCACATCTGTTAAAACTCCATAGTAATCAAGGTTCTCATTATCTTTATCATTCTCACTCAATACAACAACACCACAATTCTGAGTCCTTAACTTTTTATCATAATCTTCTGCGTGAAATCTATATCCATTAATAACATAACCATCAGAATGGGTGGAATATTTGTTAGGACCACGTGGAAGTGAGAGGAGTTTTTCCATCATACGACTATCATCTCCTTTGTGCAATTGTGCGACCTATAAACAAGATTAAGTTGACTAGTTTAGAATGAGTAATACAATATTATAATATCAAATTTGATGTTTATGTATTACTCACCCTATCTTTAAACCATTCAATAAATTGTTTTTTCCATTCTGCATCAGACAAGTGTCGAGCATTCTCATGAGTTTGTGCAAACTCTCTAGAAACTTAAAGTAAACCATGAATTTCATACATAAATGAAATTAACCTAAAGGAAATAATAATAATAATAATGAGACGATTTGAAAGAACATACACTACATACTCAAGATATGGTAAGACTTCATCACAATTCTTTAGTATGTAAATATGTGCTTGTTCTAATTCATCTGCTTTAAGCTCATATGGAGTTTTAGCTCCTAGAGTTTTTCCAGATTGAAAAAATATAGATAAGCCTCCATTATATTTTTTTAAGCCCCTATCATAATTTTGTTCAGGGTTATTGAACTTTGTGTCAATTCTATGCAGATACCTTGAACATAAGGTCATACATTAAGTGGCAATATAGTCCTCTGCAATAGAACCTTCAGGACATGCCCTATTACCAATGAGATATTTCAAAAAATATAACCATCATTCCACAGGATACATCCACTGATAATGAATCGGTCCAGCAATCTTAGCTTCGCTAGCTAAATGAACAGGTAAGTGCTCCATGACATCAAAAAAATAAAGGAGGGAAGCGTTTTTCTAACTTGCAGAGTGCTATTGGAATTTGTGCTTCAATATTCCAAGTTATGAATTTTCAACTCCTTTGATCCAAGCACACTAAAAAATATAGATAACTCAATCAGCTGTTCACACACTTCTTTAGACAACATTCCACGAAGTGCAAGAGGGAGAAAATGTTGAATAAGAACATGACAATCATGACTTTTCAATCCAGATATCTTGTTATCTTTTATGTTCACACATTGAGAAATATTAGATGAAAACGCATCAGGAACCTTTAGATTCTTTAAGAAAAGGCATAATTTGTGCTTATCTTCAGGAGACAATGTGTAGCATGCAGTTGGAACTTCAAATTTCTCCCTATTTTGAATTGGGTGGAATTCCGACCTAATGTTCATTTCTTGCAAGTCTAGCCGAGTTTTAATTGTGTCCTTGGTCTTTCCTTTGACATCCATTATTGTCCCCATGATATTATCACATATAGTTTTTTCAATATGCATAACATCCAAATTGTGATGCAACAAGAGACACTTCCAATATGGAAGTTGAAAAAAGATACTTTTCTTGTTCCAATTATCATTTCGATTATCATGTGAAATCTTCTTCCTTTTCTTTCGATCTTTTGATAATTGTAGTCCTTCAAGATCTTGCACTTGATCGAGTATCTCAATACCATAACGCATTTTGGGTGAAGGCCTTTTCTCTTGTGTACCATCAAATGACTTTGTCTCATTTCTCCATTTATGATTAAGAGGAAGGTAACGTCGATGACCCATAAAATACTGCTTCGTACAATTAGTCAATCGAATTGAAGTTGTGTCCTTATTGCAACATGGACATGCCCGTTTACATTTTGTACTCCATCCAGATAAGTTTCCATAAGCTGGAAAGTCATTGATGGTCCAAAACAAAGAAGCATACAACTTAAAATTCTTTCTAGTTGATGCATCATAGGTCTCAATACCAACATCCCACAACTCCTTCAATTTTTCTATTAAAGGCTGGAGATATGTATCAGGTGCATCTCCAGGACCATTTGGACTAGGAATAAGCATCGACAAAATGAAATTTTCTTGTGTCATACACAATCAAGGTGGTAAATTATAAGGAATAAGAATAACATGCCAAATGTATGTGAGGTTTTTGAATTTTGAAAAGGTTGAAATCCATCACTAGCAAGTCCAAGTCGAACATTACGAAGGTCAACTACAACTGAAGGATGAAGTTCATAAAATGACTTCCATGCCATTGAATCAGCTGGGTTCCTCATTATTCCATCATCAACTCTTTCATCCTTTTGCCATATCATTAGAGTAGATGTCTTCGTAGACATAAACAACCTTTGAAGTCTAGGCTTTAAAGGAAAATAGCGTAAGCTCTTTGAAGCTATCCTTTTACCTTTCTTATTCTTTGTTTCCCCACTATGTGTATTAATTCTCCATCTCGATGCACTACAAATTTTATAAAAATCGAGTAAGCTATCCTCCTTCCAGTATAACATGCAATCATTAACACAAGCATCAATCTTATTATAAGAAAGCCCAAGTTCTTGAATTGTGTTTTTTGCCTCATAATATGAGTTTGGCAAATCAGTGTCATCAGGCAACAACTCATCTTTTAATAGTTTCAATAGCATTATAAATGATGCATTACTCCAACGACCAATACTTTTGATATGAATCTATTTAATCAAAGAAGAAAACTTTGAAGCTTTTGAATTTTTGTACAGCAGCTTCTCGAAATCCTTTAATAGGCTGTAAAATTTTTTTGCTTACACAGTTGGTTCCTCAAGTAAATCATTACAATTTGTGTGTGCACTTCCTCTGTCAAGATTAGGATATAGATCTCTCAACAATTCTTCTACTTCATCCTCACTCTTACGTTCTTCTACTGCATCACCATCTTTATCTTTAGATTCATATTCAGTCAATGGCTCACCCAAACATTCTCCATGGTGATACCAGAAAGTATAGTTTCGAATTATACCATACACTAGCAAATGTGTCTCAACTGTTTTACGAGTTCCTAGAATTGTATTGAAACATTTGACACATGGACATCGTATTTCATATTCTTCTCCTATTCTTTGGAAGGCATAATCTAAAAACTTTTGCACACCGGCTAAGTAGACTTCATCAAGTAGATTGTCAACAAGTTCCATCCATTGCTTACTAGGTGTCATAACCTTAGAGAAAACATAAAAATTATATTTTTTTTAAAAAAAGGAAATAAAAATATCAATATGCACACAATTTGTTGCAATTAGATGAACACAACTAAGTTGAACTCTAAGATCACAATTTCTTGTAGACCAAGCTCCTTTTTCAGTTAAGGAATTGCAATATACTTTCAAATGACAATAACTGATGTAAATATAATTTTTCATAATAAGATGGAAAGAATTTAATGTTTCAAATTTTATTATCCTACTTAACTTAACATTGTCCATGACAAGTCTGAACAAGATATTGTCAAATGGAAAAAAAAGTATACATAAATTTGATGATCAATAGAAGAGTGTTTGCAACATGAAGCAACAAAGAAAAAGGGACTGAGGCAACCCAAGAAAGTAGAAAATAGTACTTTCGAGTTCAAACGATTTTCAATACTTTCCCTGTGTTACACTCTACTGGTGTTGAAGCCCTTTTTGTTAGAGAGGCTGCAAGAAGAAGCAACATATCAGTTGCTGGAAAGGTAATATTGTTTTTTTTTTTTTTTTTGTATTAGACCTTTCTCTTTAGAGGCAATAAGATACTCATTTAAATGATCACATATGTTTCTTTTCTAGATTGTTCAGAAGTTGTCATACACTTATTTAGTCGAGTAGCTTTGATCTTTAGTTCACATATGCTATCACTTATTTGAATTTCACTCCATCTAATGTGTTCATTATTTATTAAAGAAAGTCAATAACTACATTACAATAGTTTATCCTATAGTTCATCATCTTCTTATGATCATTAGTGTAGGAGTCAAATAGGTAATGTATGACACAAGTGTTAAAGTTTGTTTCCTTCCAATATGTTAACATAACAACCATTAATAACGAAAATGAGCAAACTGGACAAAATTAGAGAAGAGCACCATTTACAAAGCAACATATTTAGATTTCTTTCTCAGAATTTAGAAGGTTTCTTTGAGATATCCTTAACTTTTCACTCATTCTTTCTTTCTTGTCAATCTTTTATAATTATGTTCTTCAACAATCTGATTAGTTGACGTGATTTTTTTAAAGCAAGTAGTTGCTTGTTGACTATACATGACATAACTGGCCATTCAAATTGACTTATTTGTTGATCACTATCTTTAGTTAACTGTTCAAAGACTCCAAAATCAAGTAAATAGTGATGATAACAGTTATGTAGATTAACGACCTGTAGCATATTAATAAAAGATGACAATTACTTAACTCGATCAAGACTCCAATATAAAGCATCTTCATGTTGTACAGTTAATAACTAATTCATCAAGACTCATATACCTATTTGTACATGGGTCTGTTTTATCCATTAAAGAAGGGAAACCACGAAGGAGAGAAGGAGAGAAGAAGAGAAGAAGGAACAAGAAGAACATGGGAAGACATTGCGAAGGAGACAACCTATGTTGCTTGTGTGAGAACAGCTCCTAGGATAAGAGACGAAGTACAGTTTCTTTTTTTTGAAAATTTTGTATGCTTTATATGATCAGATGATTCATTAGATCAAACATGTTAAGACTTAAGCATGATTCGTTGGTTAAGACAATCAGGTTAATGACCAAAATAACTATTTACTTGTTAATCGTTGAAATAAAGTTCAGTGCTCGCTATATTAAATTCACTGGCTAAAGACTTCAAATACAAGTGAATCAGTGATGTTAAAATATTTGCCGATTCATGACCCGTAATACATTAATGAAAGAAAGCGATTACTTAAATTGTAGTATATAGAAAATAATCACGTTTGTTATTACAAGTCGATCAAGACTCCATTGTAAAGAATCTTTGTGTTGTATAATCAACAACTAATCAAAAAAGAATCATATATTCATTCAACACAAGGGACTTTGGTGTCTATTGAAGAGGGGAATTATGAAACAGAAAAGAAAAGATGAAGGATGTCCTTGTAGTTATTTTTCTAAAAAAGAGTTTCTATTATGGGTAATGTAATTCTTTGAACACACAATATTCTACAAACATGAATACACTTCAAAAACAATTAAACTTTCAATTAGAATCTGGACTCAATAAAACAAGATAATAGGGCAAAGTTGAGCGACAGATTAGTAAACAGGACGAAGAGGAAGAGACATCATACTCAAAATTCGTACTTGAGAGAAGGAAACAAAGAAGTTGTTGCTGCGAATTCTTACAGAGGATTTGAGGCAGAGCCTAATAACTGTAGGTCGCTATTGATCAAGATGAAAAAGAGACACTTCTGTTGAGTTGAGCAAAAGATCAGTAAACAAGAAGAAGAAGAGACAGCACACCTTAAATTAGCAGTTGTGAAAAGGAAATAAATATGTTGCTGCTGAGAATACGTAAAGAGGATTTGAGGCAGTGGCTGTTAACCAAGATGAATAAGAGACACTTTTGTTGAGTTGAGCAAACGATCATCAGTAAACAGGAAGAAGAAGAGACATTATAACTTAGATTCGTAGTTGAGAGAACGTTGCTGCTGAGAATACGTTCAAAGGATTTGAGGTAGAGGTGAATAACCCTAGGTCGTAGTTGATTCAGATGAAAAACAGACACTTCTGGGCTTGATAATTCATAAAGGGCAAAGATGTGACGAATGGATTTTGAGAGAAAAATGATTTTTTTTGGATTTTTAGAAAATAGTGTTTCTTTTTTGCCGCTCCCGCTAAGTCTCTCAATTACAATTAGGACGAGTCATTAGTTTTCTTAGGGATAAGATTTTTTACCTTCTCAATAACATATAACTTTTAGGACCGAAATATAATCTCGTCTCAAAATGTATACTTTTTGTGACGGTATTATTAACTCGTTCCTACATGTTGGTCTTAACTGAACCTTTTTCTTGTAGTGCTAAACCCTAACCCTATACCCTAAACCCTACACAGTAAACCCTAATTCCAAAATATGGAACCATGAAACCTAAACCCCATAACCTAACCCAAAGCTAGACCCTAAACCATAATCCCAAAACCCTAAACAATAAATCCTAAACCCTAAACTCTAAACTTTGAACCATAAATCGTAAACCCTAACCCTAAACCATTAATCCTAAACCCAAAACCAAAACCCTAAACCCTAAACCCTTAATTCTAAACCCTAAACCCTAAATTCTAAACCCTAAACAATAAACTTTGAACCTTAAACAATAATCCCTAAACCCTAAACCTATAACCTAAGTCCTAAATCCTAAATCCTAAATCCTAAACCTTAAACCCTAAAACATAAACACTAAACTTGGAACCCCAACCCTAAATCCAAAACCATAAACCCTAAACACTAAGCCTTAAACCCTAACCCTAAACCATTGATCCTAAACCCAAAACCAAAACCTTAAATCCTAATCCCTAAATTCTAAAATCTAAACCCTAAACCCTAAACAATAAACTTTGAACCCTAAACCCTAAACAATAAACTTTGAACCCTAAACCCTAAACCCTAAATTCAAACCATTAATCCTGAACCCTAAACCTAAATGCTAAGCCCTAAACCTTAAATTATAAATTCTAAATCCTAAACCCTAAACCTTAAACCCTAAAACCTAACCCTAAATCCTAAACCCAAAACCCTAAATACTAAACATAGAACCCTAAACCCTAAACCCTAATCCATACACTTCGAACCTTAAACCCTAAATCCTAAACCCAAACACTAAATCATTCATCCTTATCCAAAAACCTTAAACCCTAAACCATAAACTCTATACCCTAAACCCTAAACCCTAAACCCTAAAGAATAAATTTTGAACCCTAAGCCCTAAACCCTAACTTTAAACCATTAATCCTAAACCCATTACCCTAAACCCTATTTCAAATACTTGGAATCCTAAACCCAACCCTAAAACTAGACCCTAAACCCTAAACCCAAAACCCAAGACCCTAAACCCCAAACCCTTAATGCTAAACTTGGAACCCTAAACAAAAAATCTTAAACCCAAAACCCTAAGACATAAACCCTAAACCTAAACCATTAACCATAAAACCAAAACCAAGATTCTAAACACTAAACCCTAAACTCTAAGCCCTAAACAATAAAGTCTAAACCCTAAACTCTAAACTCTAAATCCTAAACCCTAAATTCTAAACTATAAATTTACTTGATCGATAAATTAAATTTATTAAATTAAATTATAAAATTAACTTGATCCATAAATTAAATTTATTAAATTAAACTTCTCTTGATGTCTAGTTAAATTTTATATATATGTGTGTGTGTGTGTGTGTGTGTGTGTGTGTGTGTGTGTGTGTAATTTTAATTAATTAAATCAACCTCAATAAATTAAATTTATTAAACTAACTTTATTAAATTTAAAACTCTAGGTCAAAGACTCACAAGTCTCACTCCTCTCTCACTATTCCTCTCATCGGCGCCCGCCACCAACCCCGACGACCGGCGCCCCGCCACCATCTCCGCGGACCGGCGCCACGCCACCATCCCCGACGACGGGCGCCACACCACCATCGCAGCAGCGGCGGCGGTCACGTACAGCAGCAGAGGAAGCTTGCGTCAGCAGCAGGAGGTTACGCCGCCTCCATCTCGACCGGTGCCGCCTCCATATTGACCGGCGCTGCCTCTATTCCGACTCACTGCCCTTCTCCTTTAATTCAAGGTTAGGTTTCATAATAGTATTTTTAATTTCTTTCAATTTGAGTGTTGAATTAGTTAATTAGTGTATTGAATTAGTTTTTTTATTGATTGTTAGTTAATTAGTAAGTGAATGATTGAGGGTTTTTGATTGTTAGTTTGAATTAGGGATTATTTGATTGTTAGTTTGTGTTTGTTGATTGTGAATTGAAAATTTTAATGTTAGGGTTAGTTTGAATTAGGATATCTTAGGATTTGTTTGAAATTTGGCATTTCTTGAGTTAATTTGTTTGATTTTGGAATTGTAGAATTAGATTGAATTAGGGTATTTAAGGAGTTGTTTGAATTTGGGTATTCAATTTGAGTGTTGAATTTGTTAATTAGTGTATTGAATTAGTTTTTTTATTGATTGTTAGTTAATTAGTAAGTGAATGATTTAGGGTTTTTGATTGTTAGTTTGAATTAGGGATTATTTGATTGTTAGTTTGTGTTTGTTGATTGTGAATTGAAAATTTTAATGTTAGAGTTAGTTTGAATTATATTTGGGGAGTTGTTTGAATTTGGGTATTATTTGAGTTAGTTTGAATTATTATTGAGATTTTAGGACTGATAGTTTGAATTTGGGATTAGGAATAGCTAGCTAGTTTGAATTTAGGATTTTAGCACTAGTTAGATTTTGGGATTTTAGGACTAGTTTGAATTTTTGATTTTAAGACTAGTTTGAATTTTGAATTTAGGACTAGTTTGAATTATTAATGAGATTTTAGGACTACTAATAGTTTGAATTTGGGATTTTAGCATTATAGTTTGGTTTTTGAATTCTAGGAGTACTTTGAATTTGTGATTTTAAGACTAGTTTGAATTTGGAATTTAGAACTAATGGTTTGAATTATATTTGATGTTTTAGGCTAATTAATAGTTTGAATTTCGGAAACTAGCTAACTAGTTTGAATTTGGAACTAATTAGCTTGAATATATAATTAATTAAGTTTAGAAATTAGATATGAACTTGAATTGAAACTTGAACTTACTAAAACTTGAATATATATTTATAAAACTAATATTCTTGGATTTGAAGTTTATATTTAACTAAACTTGAATATTATTGATGACAAAATTGATTTTCTTGCAAGATCTATTTGTGTTCATCTAGTGTTGACACTTAGCTTTAATTTAGAAATAATGTGTTTGTTAAGCATAAGTACCAACACTAGTTGATCCTATTAATGACAAAATTGATTTTCTTGCAAGATCGATTTGTGTCCATCTATTCATGTGGGCGTGTTCTTTCATTTTCTATGTTGATGCTTGTTTTCAAATTGGCTCGTATTTAGGAAATAGGCAGTTGATGAATCTCAATGTTGCTGCGTGTTTGTGCTATGTAGTAACTAATAATTATTGAATCTTTTTCTAGTGTTGAAAGAGTTGATTTTGCAGGCTAGGCAACTAAGGAAGCTCAACATCAAAAAAAGTTGATACAAGCTTCTTTCATCAAAGTAGAAGATAAGGTTTGGTGCTTCTAAATTTCTAAAGTTCAAGTACAATTTCTTTTTATAATGTGTTTGTGTCCTTCTAGTATTGATACTTAGTTTAAATTTTGTGATAATTTGTTTGTGTCCATCGAATGTTTGTTTAGCATAATTAAGTACCAACACTAGTTGATCCTATTGATGACAAAATTGATTTTCTTGCAAGATCAATTTGTGTCCATCTAGTGTTGACACTTATCTTTAATTTAATGTGTTTGTTAAGCATAAGTACCAACACTAGTTGATCCTATTGATGACAAAATTGATTTTCTTGCAAGATCGATTTGTGTCCATCTAGTGTTGACGCTTAGCTTTAGTTTAGGAATAATTTGTTTGTTAAGCATAATTAAGTACCAATACTAGTTGATCCTATTGATGACAAAATTGATTTTCTTGCAAGATCGATTTGTGTCCATCTACTGTTGACACTTAACTTTAATTTAATGTGTTTGTTAAGCATAAGTACCAACACTAGTTGATCCTATTGATGACAAAATTGATTTTCTTGCAAGATCGATTTGTGTCCATCTAGTGTTGACACTTAACTTTAATTTAATGTGTTTGTTAAGCATAATTAAGTACCAACACTAGTTGATCCTATTGATGACAAAATTGATTTTCTTGCAAGATCGATTTGTGACCATCTAGTGTTGATGCTTAGCTTTAGTTTAGGAATAATGTGTTTGTTAAGCATAATTAAGTACCTACACAAGTTGATCCTATTGATGAAAAAATTGATTTTCTTGCAAGATCGATTTGTGTCCATATAGTGTTGATGATTAGCTTTAGTTAAGGAATAAATTGTTTGTTAAGCATAATTAAGTATCAACACTAGTTGATCCTATTGATGACAAAATTGATTTTCTTGCAAGATCGATTTGTGTCCATCAAGTGTTGATGCTTAGCTTTAGTTAGTGAATTTAGTTGTTGGAATTAAGTAAAAACTAATGCAGTTAAAGATAAAAAGTTATTAAGTTATTTAAATAAGTTAAAATAAATAATTTCGTTTAGTTGGTGAATTTGGTTGATGGAATTAAGTCAAAACTAATGTAGTTAAAGTTAAAAAGTTGTTAAGTTATTTAAACAAGTTAAAATAAATAATGTGGTTTAGTTAGTAATTTAGTAGTTGAAATTAAGTCAAAACTAATGTAGTTAAAGATAAAAAGTTGTTAAGTTATTTAAACAAGTTAAAATAAATAATGTCGTTTAGTTGGTGAATTTAGTTGTTGGAACTAAGTCAAAACTAATGTAGTTAAAGTTAAAAAGTTGTTAAGTTATTTAAACAAGTTAAAATAAATAATGTGATTTAGTTAGTGAATTTAGTTGTTGAACTTAAGTCAAAACTAATGCAGTTAAAGATAACAAGTTGTTAAGTTATTTAAACAAGTTAAAATAAATAATGTCGTCTAGTTGATGAATTTAGTTGTTGGAATTAAGTCAAAACTGATGTAGTTAAAGTTAAAAAGTTGTTAAGTTATTTAAACAAGTTAAAATAAATAATGTCATTTAGTTAGTGAATTTAGTTGTTGAAATTAAGTCAAAACTAATGTAGTTAAAGATAAAAAGTTGTTAAGTTATTTAAACAAATTAAAATAAATAATGTCGTTTAGTTGATGAATTTAGTTGTTGGAATTAAGTCACAACTAATGTAGTTAAAGTTAAAAAGTTGTTAAGTTATTTAAACAAGTTAAAATAAATAATGTGGTTTAGTTAGTGAATTTAGTTGTTGAAATTAAGTCAAAACTAATATAGTTAAAGATAAAAAGTTGTTAAGTTATTTAAACAAGTTAAAACAAATAATGTCGTTTAGTTGGTGAATTTAGTTGTTGGAATTAAGTCAAAACTAATGTAGTTAAAGTTAAAAAGTTGTTAAGTTATTTAAACAAGTTAAAATAATTAATGTAGTTTAGTTAAAGAATTTAGTTGTTGAAATTAAGTCAAAACTAATGTAGTTAAAGATAAAAAGTTGTTAAGTTATTTAAACAAGTTTAAAAAAATAATGTCGTTTAGTTGGTGAATTTAGTTGTTGGAACTAAGTCAAAACTAATGTAGTTAAAGTTAAAAGGTAGTTAAGTTATTTAAACAAGTTAAAATAATTAATGTGGTTTAGTTAGTGAATTTAGTTGTTGAAATTAAGTCAAAACTAATGTAGTTAAAGATAAAAAATTGTTAAGTTATTAAAACAAATTAAAATAAAAAATGTCGTTTAGTTAGTCAATTTAGTTGTTGGAATTAAGTCAAAACTAATGTAGTTAAAGTTAAAAAGTTTTTAAGTTATTTAAAAAAGTTAAAATAAATAATGTGGTTTAGTTAGTGAATTTAGTTGTTGAAATTAAGTAAAAACTAAAGTAGTTAAAGATAAAAAGTTGTTAAGTTATTTAAACAAGTTAAAATAAATAAGGTAGTTTAGTCGGTGAATTTAGTTGTTGGAACTAACTCAAAACTAATGTAGTTAAAATTAAAAAGTTAATAAGTTATTTAAACAAGTTAAAATAAATAATGTGGTTTAGTTAGTGAATTTAGTTTTTGAAATTCAGTCAAAACTAATGTAGTTAAAGATAAAAAATTGTTAAGTTATTTAAACAAGTTAAAATAAATAATGTGGTTTAGTTAGTGAATTTAGTTGTTGAAATTAAGTCAAAACTAATGTAGTTAAAGTTAAAAAGTTGTTAAGTTATTGAAACAAGTTAAAATAAATAATGTGGTTTAGTTAATGAATTTAGTTGTTGAAATTAAGTCAAAACTAATGTAGTTAAAGATAAAAAGTTGTTAAGTTATTTAAACAAGTTAAAATAAATAATGTCGTTTAGTTGGTGAATTTAGTTGTTGAAATTAAGTCAAAACTAATGTAGTTAAAGTGAAAAAGTTGTTAAGTTATTTAACAAAGATAAAATAAATAATGTGGTTTAGTTAGTGAATTTAGTTGTTGAAATTAAGTCAAAACGAATGTAGTTAAAGATAAAAAGTTGTTAAGTTATTTAAAGCAGTTAAAATAAATAATGTCATTTAATTGGTGAATTTAGTTGTTGGAATTAAGTCAAAACTAACGTAGTTAAAGTTAAAAAGTTGTTAAGTTATTTAAACAAGCTAAAATAAATAATGTGGTTTAGTTAGTAAATTTAGTTAGTGAAATTAAGTCAAAACTAATGTAGTTAAAGATAAAAAGTTGTTAAGTTATTTAAACAAGTTAAAAAAAATAATGTCGTTTAGTTGGTGAATTTAGTTGTTCGAACTAAGTCAAAACTAATGTAGTTAAAGTTAAAAAATTGTTAAGTTATTTAAACAAGTTAAAATAAATAATGTGGTTTAGTTAGTGAATTTAGTTGTTTAAATTAAGTTAAAACTAATGTAGTTAAAGATAAAAAATTTGTTAAGTTATTTAAACAAGTTAAAACAAATAATGTCGTTTAGTTGGTAAATTTAGTTGTTGGAATTAAGTCAAAATTAATGTAGTTAAAGTTAAAAAGTTGTTCAGTTATTTAAACAAGTTAAAATAACTAATGTGGTTTAGTTAGAGAATTTAGTTGTTGAAATTAAGTCAAAACTAATGTAGTTAAAGAGAAAAAGTTGTTAAGTTATTTAAACAAGTTAAAATAAATAATGTCTTTTAGTTGGTAAATTTAGTTGTTGGAATTAACTCAAAACTAATGTAGTTAAAGTGAAAAAGTTATTAGTTATTTAAACAAGTTAAAATAAATAATGTGGTTTAGTTAGTGAATTTAGTTGTTGAAATTAAGTCAAAACTAATGTAGTTAAAGATAAAAAGTTGTTAAGTTATTTAAACAAGTTAAAACAAATAATGTCGTTTAGTTGGTGAATTTAGTTGTTGGAATTAAGTCAAAACTAATGTAGTTAAAGTTAAAAAGTTGTTAAGTTATTTAAACAAGTTAAAATAATTAATGTGGTTTAGATAGAGAATTTAGTTGTTGAAATTAAGTCAAAACTAATATAGTTAAAGTTAAAAAGTTGTTAAGTTATTTAAACAAGTTAAAATAATTAATGTTGTTTAGTTAGTAAATTTAGTTGTTGAAATTAAGTCAAAACTAATGCAGTTAAAGATAAAAAGTTGTTAAGTTATTTAAACAGGTTAAAATAAATAATGTCGTTTAGTTGGTTAATTTAGTTGATGGAACTAAATCAAAACTAATTTAGTTAAAGTTAAAAAGTTGTTAAGTTATTTAAACAAGTTAAAATAAATAATGTGGTTTAGTTAGTGAATTTAGTTGTTGAAATTAACTCAAAACTAATGTAGTTAAAGATAAAAAAGTTGTTAAGTTATTTAAACAAGTTAAAATAAATAATGTCATTTAGTTGGTGAATTTAGTTGTTGGAATAAAGTCAAAACTAATGTAGTTAAATATAAAAAGTTGTTAAGTTATTTAAACAAGTTAAAATAAATAATGTGGTTTAGTTAGTGAATTTAGTTGTTGAAATTAAGTCAAACCTAATATAGTTAAAGATAAAAAATTGTTAAGTTATTAAAACAAATTAAAATAAATAATATCGTTTCGTTGATGAATTTAGTTGTTGTAATTAAGTCAAAACTAATGTAGTTAAAGTTAAAAAGTTTTTAAGTTATTTAAACAAGTTAAAATAAATAATGTGGTTTAGTTAGCGAATTTAGTTGTTGAAATTAAGTAAAAACTAAATTAGTTAAAGATAAAAAGTTGTTAAGTTATTTAAACAAGTTAAAATAAATAAGGTCGTTTAGTCGGTGAATTTAGTTGTTGGAACTAACTCAAAACTAATGTAGTTAAAATTAAAAAGTTAATAAGTTATTTAAACAAGTTAAAATAAATAATGTGGTTTAGTTAGTGAATTTAGTTTTTGAAATTCAGTCAAAACTAATGTAGTTAAAGATAAAAAATTGTTAAGTTATTTAAACAAGTTAAAATAAATAATGTGGTTTAGTTAGTGAATTTAGTTGTTGAAATTAAGTCAAAACTAATGTAGTTAAAGATAAAAAGTTGTTAAGTTATTTAAACAAGTTAAAATAAATAATGTCGTTTAGTTGGTGAATTTAGTTGTTGGAATTCAGTCAAAACTAATGTAGTTAAAGTTAAAAAGTTGTTAGGTTATTTAAACAAGTTAAAATAATTAATGTGGTTTAGTTAGTGAATTTAGTTGTTGAAATTAAGTCAAAACTAATGCAGTTAAAGATAAAAAGTTGTTAAGTTATTTAAACAGGTTAGAATAAATAATATCGTTTAGTTGGTTAATTTAGTTGTTGAAACTAAATCAAAACTAATGTAGTTAACGTTAAAAAGTTGTTAAGTTATTTAGACAAGTTAAAATAAATAATGTGGTTTAGTTAGTGAATTTAGTTGTCGAAATTAAGTCAAAACTAATGTAGTTAAAGATAAAAAATTGTTAAGTTATTTAAACAAGTTAAAATAAATAATGTGGTTTAGTTAGTGAATTAAGTTGTTGGAATTAAGTCAAAACTAATGTAGTTAAATATAAAAAGTTGTTAAGTTATTTAAACAAGTTAAAATAAATAATGTGGTTTAGTTAGTGAATTAAGTTGTTGGAATTAAGTCAAAACTAATATAGTTAAATATAAAAAGTTGTTAAGTTATTTAAACAAGTTAAAATAAATAATGTGGTTTAGTTTGTGAATTTAGTTGTTGAAATTAAGTCAAAACTAATGTAGTTAAAAATAAAAAGTTGTTAAGTTATTTAAACAAGTTAAAATAAATAATGTCATTTAGTTGGTGAATTTATTTGTTGGAATTAAGTCAAAACTAATGTAGTTGAAGTTAAAAAGTTGTTAAGTTATTGAAACAAGTTAAAATAAATAATGTGGTTTAGTTAATGAATTTAGTTGTTGAAATTAAGTCAAAACTAATGTAGTTAAAAATAAAAAGTTGTTAAGTTATTTAAACAAGTTAAAACAAATAATGTCGTTTAGTTGGTGAATTTAGTTGTTGGAATTAAGTCAAAACTAATGTAGTTAAAGTTAAAAAGTTGTTAAGTTATTTAAACAAGTTAAAATAATTAATGTAGTTTAGTTAAAGAATTTAGTTGTTGAAATTAAGTCAAAACTAATGTAGTTAAAGATAAAAATTTGTTAAGTTATTTAAACAAGTTTAAAAAAATAATGTCGTTTAGTTGGTGAATTTAGTTGTTGGAACTAAGTCAAAACTAATGTAGTTAAAGTTAAAAGGTAGTTAAGTTATTTAAACAAGTTAAAATAATTAATGTGGTTTAGTTAGTGAATTTAGTTGTTGAAATTAAGTCAAAACTAATGTAGTTAAAGATAAAAAATTGTTAAGTTATTAAAACAAATTAAAATAAAAAATGTCGTTTAGTTAGTCAATTTAGTTGTTGGAATTAAGTCAAAACTAATGTAGTTAAAGTTAAAAAGTTTTTAAGTTATTTAAAAAAGTTAAAATAAATAATGTGGTTTAGTTAGTGAATTTAGTTGTTGAAATGATGTAAAAACTAAAGTAGTTAAAGATAAAAAGTTGTTAAGTTATTTAAACAAGTTAAAATAAATAAGGTCGTTTAGTCGGTGAATTTAGTTGTTGGAACTAACTCAAAACTAATGTAGTTAAAATTAAAAAGTTAATAAGTTATTTAAACAAGTTAAAATAAATAATGTGGTTTAGTTAGTGAATTTAGTTTTTGAAATTCAGTCAAAACTAATGTAGTTAAAGATAAAAAATTGTTAAGTTATTTAAACAAGTTAAAATAAATAATGTGGTTTAGTTAGTGAATTTAGTTGTTGAAATTAAGTCAAAACTAATGTAGTTAAAGTTAAAAAGTTGTTAAGTTATTGAAACAAGTTAAAATAAATAATGTGGTTTAGTTAATGAATTTAGTTGTTGAAATTAAGTCAAAACTAATGTAGTTAAAGATAAAAAGTTGTTAAGTTATTTAAACAAGTTAAAATAAATAATGTCGTTTAGTTGGTGAATTTAGTTGTTGAAATTAAGTCAAAACTAATGTAGTTAAAGTGAAAAAGTTGTTAAGTTATTTAACAAAGATAAAATAAATAATGTGGTTTAGTTAGTGAATTTAGTTGTTGAAATTAAGTCAAAACGAATGTAGTTAAAGATAAAAAGTTGTTAAGTTATTTAAAGCAGTTAAAATAAATAATGTCATTTAATTGGTGAATTTAGTTGTTGGAATTAAGTCAAAACTAACGTAGTTAAAGTTAAAAAGTTGTTAAGTTATTTAAACAAGCTAAAATAAATAATGTGGTTTAGTTAGTAAATTTAGTTAGTGAAATTAAGTCAAAACTAATGTAGTTAAAGATAAAAAGTTGTTAAGTTATTTAAACAAGTTAAAAAAAATAATGTCGTTTAGTTGGTGAATTTAGTTGTTCGAACTAAGTCAAAACTAATGTAGTTAAAGTTAAAAAATTGTTAAGTCATTTAAACAAGTTAAAATAAATAATGTGGTTTAGTTAGTGAATTTAGTTGTTTAAATTAAGTTAAAACTAATGTAGTTAAAGATAAAAAATTTGTTAAGTTATTTAAACAAGTTAAAACAAATAATGTCGTTTAGTTGGTAAATTTAGTTGTTGGAATTAAGTCAAAATTAATGTAGTTAAAGTTAAAAAGTTGTTCAGTTATTTAAACAAGTTAAAATAACTAATGTGGTTTAGTTAGAGAATTTAGTTTTTGAAATTAAGTCAAAACTAATGTAGTTAAAGAGAAAAAGTTGTTAAGTTATTTAAACAAGTTAAAATAAATAATGTCTTTTAGTTGGTAAATTTAGTTGTTGGATTAAGTCAAAACTAATGTAGTTAAAGTGAAAAAGTTATTAGTTATTTAAACAAGTTAAAATAAATAATGTGGTTTAGTTAGTGAATTTAGTTGTTGAAATTAAGTCAAAACTAATGTAGTTAAAGATAAAAAGTTGTTAAGTTATTTAAACAAGTTAAAACAAATAATGTCGTTTAGTTGGTGAATTTAGTTGTTGGAATTAAGTCAAAACTAATGTAGTTAAAGTTAAAAAGTTGTTAAGTTATTTAAACAAGTTAAAATAATTAATGTGGTTTAGATAGAGAATTTAGTTGTTGAAATTAAGTCAAAACTAATATAGTTAAAGATAAAAAGTTGTTAAGTTATTTAAACAAGTTAAAATAATTAATGTTGTTTAGTTAGTAAATTTAGTTGTTGAAATTAAGTCAAAACTAATGCAGTTAAAGATAAAAAGTTGTTAAGTTATTTAAACAGGTTAAAATAAATAATGTCGTTTAGTTGGTTAATTTAGTTGATGGAACTAAATCAAAACTAATTTAGTTAAAGTTAAAAAGTTGTTAAGTTATTTAAACAAGTTAAAATAAATAATGTGGTTTAGTTAGTGAATTTAGTTGTTGAAATTAACTCAAAACTAATGTAGTTAAAGATAAAAAAGTTGTTAAGTTATTTAAACAAGTTAAAATAAATAATGTCATTTAGTTGGTGAATTTAGTTGTTGGAATTAAGTCGAAACTAATGTTGTTAAATATAAAAAGTTGTTAAGTTATTTAAACAAGTTAAAATAAATAATGTGGTTTAGTTAGTGAATTTAGTTGTTGAAATTAAGTCAAACCTAATATAGTTAAAGATAAAAAATTGTTAATTTATTAAAACAAATTAAAATAAATAATATCGTTTAGTTGATGAATTTAGTTGTTGTAATTAAGTCAAAACTAATGTAGTTAAAGTTAAAAAGTTTTTAAGTTATTTAAACAAGTTAAAATAAATAATGTGGTTTAGTTAGTGAATTTAGTTGTTGAAATTAAGTAAAAACTAAATTAGTTAAAGATAAAAAGTTGTTAAGTTATTTAAACAAGTTAAAATAAATAAGGTCGTTTAGTCGGTGAATTTAGTTGTTGGAACTAACTCAAAACTAATGTAGTTAAAATTAAAAAGTTAATAAGTTATTTAAACAAGTTAAAATAAATAATGTGGTTTAGTTAGTGAATTTAGTTTTTGAAATTCAGTCAAAACTAATGTAGTTAAAGATAAAAAATTGTTAAGTTATTTAAACAAGTTAAAATAAATAATGTGGTTTAGTTAGTGAATTTAGTTGTTGAAATTAAGTCAAAACTAATGTAGTTAAAGATAAAAAGTTGTTAAGTTATTTAAACAAGTTAAAATAAATAATGTCGTTTAGTTGGTGAATTTAGTTGTTGGAATTAAGTCAAAACTAATGTAGTTAAAGTTAAAAAGTTGTTAGGTTATTTAAACAAGTTAAAATAATTAATGTGGTTTAGTTAGTGAATTTAGTTGTTGAAATTAAGTCAAAACTAATGCAGTTAAAGATAAAAAGTTGTTAAGTTATTTAAACAGGTTAAAATAAATAATATCGTTTAGTTGGTTAATTTAGTTGTTGAAACTAAATCAAAACTAATGTAGTTAACGTTAAAAAGTTGTTAAGTTATTTAGACAAGTTAAAATAAATAATGTGGTTTAGTTAGTGAATTTAGTTGTCGAAATTAAGTCAAAACTAATGTAGTTAAAGATAAAAAATTGTTAAGTTATTTAAACAAGTTAAAATAAATAATGTGGTTTAGTTAGTGAATTAAGTTGTTGGAATTAAGTCAAAACTAATGTAGTTAAATATAAAAAGTTGTTAAGTTATTTAAACAAGTTAAAATAAATAATGTGGTTTAGTTTGTGAATTTAGTTGTTGAAATTAAGTCAAAACTAATGTAGTTAAAGATAAAAAGTTGTTAAGTTATTTAAACAAGTTAAAATAAATAATGTCATTTAGTTGGTAAATTTATTTGTTGGAATTAAGTCAAAACTAATGTAGTTAAAGTTAAAAAGTTGTTAAGTTATTGAAACAAGTTAAAATAAATAATGTGGTTTAGTTAATGAATTTAGTTGTTGAAATTAAGTCAAAACTAATGTAGTTAAAAATAAAAAGTTGTTAAGTTATTTAAACAAGTTAAAATAAATAATGTCGTTTAGTTGGTGAATTTAGTCGTTGAAATTAAGTCAAAACTAATGTAGTTAAAGTGAAAAAGTTGTTAAGTTATTTAAACAAGTTAAAAGAAATAATGTGGTTTAGTTAGTGAATTTAGTTGTTGAAATTAAGTCCAAACGAATGTAGTTAAAGATAAAAAGTTGTTAAGTTATTTAAAGCAGTAAAAATAAATAATGTCATTTAATTGGTGAATTTAGTTGTTGGAATTAAGTCAAAACTAACGTAGTTAAAGTTAAAAAGTTGTTAAGTTATTTAAACAAGTTAAAATAAATAATGTAGTTTAGTTAGTAAATTTAGTTATTGAAATTAAGTCAAAACTAATGTAGTTTAAGATAAAAAGTTGTTAAGTTATTTAAACAAGTTAAAATAAATAAGGTCGTTTAGTCGGTGAATTTAGTTGTTGGAACTAACTCAAAACTAATGTAGTTAAAATTAAAAAGTTAATAAGTTATTTAAACAAGTTAAAATAAATAATGTGGTTTAGTTAGTGAATTTAGTTTTTGAAATTCAGTCAAAACTAATGTAGTTAAAGATAAAAAATTGTTAAGTTATTTAAACAAGTTAAAATAAATAATGTGGTTTAGTTAGTGAATTTAGTTGTATAAATTAAGTCAAAACTAATGTAGTTAAAGTTAAAAAGTAGTTAAGTTATTGAAACAAGTAAAAATAAATAATGTGGTTTAGTTAATGAATTTAGTTGTTGAAATTAAGTCAAAACTAATGTAGTTAAAAATAAAAAGTTGTTAAGTTATTTAAACAAGTTAAAATAAATAATGTCGTTTAGTTGGTGAATTTAGTCGTTGAAATTAAGTCAAAACTAATGTAGTTAAAGTGAAAAAGTTGTTAAGTTATTTAAACAAGTTAAAAGAAATAATGTGGTTTAGTTAGTGAATTTAGTTGTTGAAATTAAGTCCAAACGAATGTAGTTAAAGATAAAAAGTTGTTAAGTTATTTAAAGCAGTAAAAATAAATAATGTCATTTAATTGGTGAATTTAGTTGTTGGAATTAAGTCAAAACTAACGTAGTTAAAGTTAAAAAGTTGTTAAGTTATTTAAACAAGTTAAAATAAATAATGTGGTTTAGTTAGTAAATTTAGTTATTGAAATTAAGTCAAAACTAATGCAGTTAAAGATAAAAAGTTGTTAAGTTATTTAAACAGGTTAAAATAAATAATGTCGTTTAGTTGGTTAATTTAGTTGATGGAACTAAATCAAAACTAATGTAGTTAAAATTAAAAAGTTAATAAGTTATTTAAACAAGTTAAAATAAATAATGTGGTTTAGTTAGTGAATTTAGTTGTTGAAATTAACTCAAAACTAATGTAGTTAAAGATAAAAAAAGTTGTTAAGTTATTTAAACAAGTTAAAATAAATAATGTCATTTAGTTGGTGAATTTAGTTGTTGGAATTAAGTCAAAACTAATGTAGTTAAATATAAAAAGTTGTTAAGTTATTTAAACAAGCTAAAATAAATAATGTGGTTTAGTTAGTGAATTTAGTTGTTGAAATTAAGTCAAAACTAATGTAGTTAAAGATAAAAAGTTGTTAAGTTATTTAAACAAGTTAAAATAAATAATGTCGTTTAGTTGGTGAATTTAGTTGTTGAAATTAAGTCAAAACTAATTTAGTTAAACTGAAAAAGTTGTTAAGTTATTTAAAAAAGTTAAAATAAATAATGTGGTTTAGTTAGTAAATTTAGTTAGTGAAATTAAGTCAAAACTAATGTAGTTAAAGATAAAAATTTGTTAAGTTATTTAAACAAGTTAAAAAAAATAATGTCGTTTAGTTGGTGAATTTAGTTGTTGGAACTAAGTCAAAACTAACGTAGTTAAAGTTAAAAAGTTGTTAAGTTATTTAAACAAGTTAAAATAAATAATGTGGTTTAGTTTGTAAATTTAGTTATTGAAATTAAGTCAAAACTAATGTAGTTAAAGATAAAAATTTGTTAAGTTATTTAAACAAGTTAAAAAAAATAATGTCGTTTAGTTGGTGAATTTAGCTGTTGAAACTAAGTCAAAACTAATGTAGTTAAAGTTAAAAAATTGTTAAGTTATTTAAACAAGTTAAAATAAATAATTTGGTTTAGTTAGTGAATTTAGTTGTTTAAATTAAGTTAAAACTAATGCAGTTAAAATAAATAATGTCATTTAATTGGTGAATTTAGTTGTTGGAATTAAGTCAAAACTAACGTAGTTAAAGTTAAAAAGTTGTTAAGTTATTTAAACAAGTTAAAATAAATAATGTGGTTTAGTTATTAAATTTAGTTAGTGAAATTAAGTCAAAACTAATGTAGTTAAAGATAAAAATTTGTTAAGTTATTTAAACAAGTTAAAAAAATAATGTCGTTTAGTTGGTGAATTTAGTTGTTGGAACTAAGTCAAAACTAATGTAGTTAAAGTTAAAAAATTGTTAAGTTATTTAAACAAGTTAAAATAAATAATTTGGTTTAGTTAGTGAATTTAGTTGTTTAAATTAAGTTAAAACTAATGTAGTTAAAGATAAAAAATTTGTTAAGTTATTTAAACAAGTTAAAATAAATAATGTCGTTTAGTTGGTAATTTTAGTTATTGGAATTAAGTCAAAACTAATGTAGTTAAAGTTAAAAAGTTGTTAAGCTATTTAAACAAGTTAAAATAACTAATGTGGTTTAGTTAGAGAATTTAGTTGTTGAAATTAAGTCAAAACTAATGTAGTTAAAGAGAAAAAGTTGTTAAGTTATTTAAACAAGTTAAAATAAATATTGTCTTTTAGTCGGTAAATTTAGTTGTTGGAATTACGTCAAAACTAATGTAGTTAAAGTGAAAAAGTTATTAGTTATTTAAACAAGTTAAAATAAATAATGTGGTTTAGTTAGTGAATTTAGTTGTTGAAATTAAGTCAAAACTAATGTAGTTAAAGATAAAAAGTTGTTAAGTTATTTAAACAAGTTAAAACAAATAATGTCGTTTAGTTGGTGAATTTAGTTGTTGGAATTAAGTCAAAACTAATATAGTTAAAGTTAAAAAATTTGTTAAGTTATTTAAACAAGTTAAAATAGTTAATGTGGTTTAGATAGAGAATTTAGTTGTTGAAATTAAGTCAAAACTAATATAGTTAAAGATAAAAAGTTGTTAAGTTATTTAAACAAGTTAAAATAATTAATGTGGTTTAGTTAGTTAATTTAGTTGTTGAAATTAAGTCAAAACTAATGCAGTTAAAGATAAAAAGTTTTTAAGTTATTTAAACAGGTTAAAATAAATAATGTCGTTTAGTTGGTTAATTTAGTTGATGGAACTAAATCAAAACTACTGTAGTTAAAGTTAAAAAGTTGTTAAGTTATCTAAACAAGTTAAAATAAATAATGTCGTTTAGTTGGTGAATTTAGTTGTTGTAATTAAGTCAAAACTAATGTAGTTAAAGTTAAAAAGTTGTTAGGTTATTTAAACAAGTTAAAATAATTAATGTGGTTTAGTTAGTGAATTTAGTTGTTGAAATTAAGTCAAAACTAATGCAGTTAAAGATAAAAAGTTGTTAAGTTATTTAAACAAGTTAAAATAAATAATGTCGTTTAGTTGGTGAATTTATTTGTTGGAATTAAGTCAAAACTAATGTAGTTAAAGTTAAAAAGTTGTTAAGTTATTGAAACAAGTTAAAATAAATAATGTGGTTTAGTTAATGAATTTAGTTGTTGAAATTAAGTCAAAACTAATGTAGTTAAAAATAAAAAGTTGTTAAGTTATTTAAACAAGTTAAAATAAATAATGTCGTTTAGTTGATGAATTTAGTTGTTGAAATTAAGTCAAAACTAATGTAGTTAAAGTGAAAAAGTTGTTATGTTATTTAAACAAGCTAAAAGAAATAATGTGGTTTAGTTAGTAAATTTAGTTGTTGAAATTAAGTCCAAACGAATGTAGTTAAAGATAAAAAGTTGTTAAGTTATTTAAAGCAGTTAAAATAAATAATGTCATTTAATTGGTGAATTTAGTTGTTGGAATTAAGTTAAAACTAACGTAGTTAAAGTTAAAAAGTTGTTAAGTTATTTAAACAAGTTAAAATAAATAATGTGGTTTAGTTAGTAAATTTAGTTATTGAAATTAAGTCAAAACTAATGTAGTTAAAGATAAAAAGTTGTTAAGTTATTTAAACAAGTTAAAATAAATAAGGTCGTTTAGTCGGTGAATTTAGTTGTTGGAACTAACTCAAAACTAATGTAGTTAAAATTAAAAAGTTAATAAGTTATTTAAACAAGTTAAAATAAATAATGTGGTTTAGTTAGTGAATTTAGTTTTTGCAATTCAGTCAAAACTAATGTAGTTAAAGATAAAAAATTGTTAAGTTATTTAAACAAGTTAAAATAAATAATGTGGTTTAGTTTGTGAATTTAGTTGTTGAAATTAAGTCAAAACTAATGTAGTTAAAGTTAAAAAGTTATTAAGTTATTGAAACAAGTTAAAATAAATAATGTGGTTTAGCTAATGAATTTAGTTGTTGAAATTAAGTCAAAACTAATGTAGTTAAAGATAAAAAGTTGTTAAGTTATTTAAACAAGTTAAAATAAGTAATGTCGTTTAGTTGGTAAATTTAGTTGTTGAAATTAAGTCAAAACTAATGTAGTTAAAGTGAAAAAGTTGTTAAGTTATTTGAACAAGTTAAAATAAATAATGTGGTTTAGTTAGTGAATTTAGTTGTTGAAATTAAGTCAAAACGAATGTAGTTAAAGATAAAAAGTTGTTAAGTTATTTAAAGCAGTTAAAATAAATAATGTCATCTAATTGGTGAATTTAGTTGTTGGAATTAAGCCAAAACTAACGTAGTTAAAGTTAAAAAGTTGTTAAGTTATTTAAACAAGTTAAAATAAATAATGTGGTTTAGTTAGTAAATTTAGTTAGTGAAATTAAGTCAAAACTAATGTAGTTAAAGATAAAAAGTTGTTAAGTTATTTAAACAAGTTAAAACAAATAATGTCGTTTAGTTGGTGAATTTAGTTGTTGGAATTAAGTCAAAACTAATTAGTTAAAGTTAAAAAGTTGTTAAGTTATTTAAACAAGTTAAAATAATTAATGTGGTTTAGATAGAGAATTTAGTTGTTGAAATTAAGTCAAAACTAATATAGTTAAAGATAAAAAGTTGTTAAGTTATTTAAACAAGTTAAAATAATTAATGTGGTTTAGTTAGTGAATTTAGTTGTTGAAATTAAGTCAAAACTAATGCAGTTAAAGATAAAAAGTTGTTAAGTTATTTAAACAGGTTAAAATAAATAATGTCGTTTAGTTGGTTAATTTAGTTGATGGAACTAAATCAAAACTAATGTAGTTAAAGTTAAAAAGTTGTTAAGTTATTTAAACAAGTTAAAATAAATAATGTGGTTTAGTTAGTGAATTTAGTTGTTGAAATTAACTCAAAACTAATGTAGTTAAAGATAAAAAAAGTTGTTAAGTTATTTAAACAAGTTAAAATAAATAATGTCATTTAGTTGGTGAATTTAGTTGTTGGAATTAAGTCAAAACTAATGTAGTTAAATATAAAAAGTTGTTAAGTTATTTAAACAAGCTAAAATAAATAATGTGGTTTAGTTAGTGAATTTAGTTGTTGAAATTAAGTCAAAACTAATGTAGTTAAAGATAAAAAGTTGTTAAGTTATTTAAACAAGTTAAAATAAATAATGTCGTTTAGTTGGTGAATTTATTTGTTGGAATTAAGTCAAAAGTAATGTAGCTAAAGTTAAAAAGTTGTTAAGTTATTTAAACAAGTTAAAATAATTAATGTGGTTTAGTTAGTGAATTTATTTGTTGAAATTAAGTCAAAACTAATGCAGTTAAAGATAAAAAGTTTTTAAGTTATTTAAACGGGTTAAAATAAATAATATCGTTTAGTTGGTTAATTTAGTTGTTGGAACTAAATCAAAACTAATGTAGTTAACGTTAAAAAGTTGTTAAGTTATTTAAACAAGTTAAAATAAATAATGTGGTTTAGTTAGTGAATTTAGTTGTCGAAATTAAGTCTAAACTAATGTAGTTAAAGATAAAAAATTGTTAAGTTATTTAAACAAGTTAAAATAAATAATGTGGTTTAGTTAGTGAATTAAGTTGTTGGAATTAAGTCAAAACTAATGTAGTTAAATATAAAAAGTTGTTAAGTTATTTAAACAAAATAAAATAAATAATGTGGTTTAGTTTGTGAATTTAGTTGTTGAAATTAAGTTAAAACTAATGTAGTTAAAGATAAAAAGTTGTTAAGTTATTTAAACAAGTTAAAATAAATAATGTCGTTTAGTTGGTGAATTTATTTGTTGGAATTAAGTCAAAACTAATGTAGTTAAAGTTAAAAAGTTGTTAAGTTATTGAAACAAGTTAAAATAAATAATGTGGTTTAGTTAATGAATTTAGTTGTTGAAATTAAGTCAAAACTAATGTAGTTAAAAATAAAAAGTTGTTAAGTTATTTAAACAACTTAAAATAAATAATGTCGTTTAGTTGGTGAATTTAGTTGTTGAAATTAAGTTAAAACTAATGCAGTTAAAGATAAAAAGTTGTTAAGTTATTTAAACAAGTTAAAACAAATAATGTCGTTTAGTTGGTGAATTTAGTTGTTGGAATTAAGTCAAAACTAATGTAGTTAAAGTTAAAAAGTTGTTAAGTTGTTTAAACAAGTTAAAATAAATAATGTCGTTTAGTTGGTGAATTTATTTGTTGGAATTAAGTCAAAACTAATGTAGTTAAAGTTAAAAAGTTGTTAAGTTATTGAAACAAGTTAAAATAAATAATGTGGTTTAGTTAATGAATTTAGTTGTTGAAATTAAGTCAAAACTAATGTAGTTAAAAATAAAAAGTTGTTAAGTTATTTAAACATGTTAAAATAAATAATGTGGTTTAGTTAGTGTATTTAGTTGTCGAAATTAAGTCTAAACTAATGTAGTTAAAGATAAAAAATTGTTAAGTTATTTAAACAAGTTAAAATAAATAATGTGGTTTAGTTAGTGAATTAAGTTGTTGGAATTAAGTCAAAACTAATGTAGTTAAATATAAAAAGTTGTTAAGTTATTTAAACAAGTTAAAATAAATAATGTGGTTTAGTTTGTGAATTTAGTTGTTGAAATTAAGTTAAAACTAATGTAGTTAAAGATAAAAAGTTGTTAAGTTATTTAAACAAGTTAAAATAAATAATGTCGTTTAGATGGTGAATTTATTTGTTGGAATTAAGTCAAAACTAATGTAGTTAAAGTTAAAAAGTTGTTAAGTTATTGAAACAAGTTAAAATAAATAATGTGGTTTAGTTAATGAATTTAGTTGTTGAAATTAAGTCAAAACTAATGTAGTTAAAAATAAAAAGTTGTTAAGTTATTTAAACAAGTTAAAATAAATAATGTCGTTTAGTTGGTGAATTTAGTTGTTGAAATTAAGTCAAAACTAATGTAGTTAAAGTGAAAAAGTTGTTAAGTTATTTAAACAAGTTAAAAGAAATAATGTGGTTTAGTTAGTGAATTTAGTTGTTGAAATTAAGTCCAAACGAATGTAGTTAAAGATAAAAAGTTGTTAAGTTATTTAAAGCAGTTAAAATAAATAATGTCATTTAATTGGTGAATTTAGTTGTTGAAATTAAGTCAAAACTAACGTAGTTAAAGTTAAAAAGTTGTTAAGTTATTTAAACAAGTTAAAATAAATAATGTGGTTTAGTTAGTAAATTTAGTTATTGAAATTAAGTCAAAACTAATGTAGTTAAAGATAAAAAGTTGTTAAGTTATTTAAACAAGTTAAAATAAATAAGGTCGTTTAGTCGGTGAATTTAGTTGTTGGAACTAACTCAAAACTAATGTAGTTGAAATTAAAAAGTTAATAAGTTATTTAAACAAGTTAAAATAAATAATGTGGTTTAGTTAGTGAATTTAGTTTTTGAAATTCAGTCAAAACTAATGTAGTTAAAGATAAAAAATTGTTAAGTTATTTAAACAAGTTAAAATAAATAATGTGGTTTAGTTAGTGAATTTAGTTGTTGAAATTAAGTCAAAACTAATGTAGTTAAAGATAAAAAGTTGTTAAGTTATTTAAAGCAGTTAAAATAAATAATGTCATTTAATTGGTGAATTTAGTTGTTGGAATTAAGTCAAAACTAACGTAGTTAAAGTTAAAAAGTTGTTAAGTTATTTAAACAAGTTAAAATAAATAATGTGGTTTAGTTAGTAAATTTAGTTAGTGAAATTAAGTCAAAACTAATGTAGTTAAAGATAAAAAGTTGTTAAGTTATTTAAACAAGTTAAAAAAAATAATGTCGTTTAGTTGGTGAATTTAGTTGTTGGAACTAAGTCAAAACTAATGTAGTTAAAGTTAAAAAATTGTTAAGTTATTTAAACAAGTTAAAATAAATAATGTGGTTTAGTTAGTGAATTTAGTTGTTTAAATTAAGTTAAAACTAATGTAGTTAAAGATAAAAAATTTGTTAAGTTATTTAAATAAGTTAAAATAAATAATGTCGTTTAGTTGGTAAATTTTGTTGTTGGAATTAAGTCAAAACTAATGTAGTTAAAGTTAAAAAGTTGTTAAGTTATTTAAACAAGTTAAAATAACTAATGTGGTTTAGTTAGAGAATTTAGTTGTTGAAATTAAGTCAAAACTAATGTAGTTAAAGAGAAAAAGTTGTTAAGTTATTTAAACAAGTTAAAATAAATAATGTCTTTTAGTTGGTAAATTTAGTTGTTGGAATTAAGTCAAAACTAATGTAGTTAAAGTGAAAAAGTTATTAGTTATTTAAACAAGTTAAAATAAATAATGTGGTTTAGTTAGTGAATTTAGTTTTTGAAATTCAGTCAAAACTAATGTAGTTAAAGATAAAAAATTGTTAAGTTATTTAAACAAGTTAAAATAAATAATGTGGTTTAGTTAGTGAATTTAGTTGTTGAAATTAAGTCAAAACTAATGTAGTTAAAGATAAAAAGTTGTTAAGTTATTTAAACAAGTTAAAATAAATAATGTCGTTTAGTTGGTGAATTTAGTTGTTGTAATTAAGTCAAAACTAATGTAGTTAAAGTTAAAAAGTTGATAGATTATTTAAACAAGTTAAAATAATTAATGTGGTTTAGTTAGTGAATTTAGTTGTTGAAATTAAGTAAAAACTAATGCAGTTAAAGATAAAAAGTTGTTAAGTTATTTAAACAGGTTAAAATAAATAATGTCGTTTAGTTGGTTAATTTAGTTGTTGGAACTAAATCAAAACTAATGTAGTTAACGTTAAAAAGTTGTTAAGTTATTTAAACAAGTTAAAATAAATAATGTGGTTTAGTTAGTGAATTTAGTTGTTGAAATTAAGTCAAAACTAATGTAGTTAAAGATAAAAAGTTGTTAAGTTATTTAAACAAGTTAAAATAAATAATGTGGTTTAGCTAATGAATTTAGTTGTTGAAATTAAGTCAAAACTAATGTAGTTAAAGATAAAAAGTTGTTAAGTTATTTAAACAAGTTAAAATAAATAATGTCGTTTAGTTGGTGAATTTAGTTGTTGAAATTAAGTCAAAACTAATATAGTTAAAGTGAAAAAGTTGTTAAGTTATTTAAACAAGTTAAAATAAATAATGTGGTTTAGTTAGTGAATTTAGTTGTTGAAATTAAGTCAAAACGAATGTAGTTAAAGATAAAAAGTTGTTAAGTAATTTAAAGCAGTTAAAATAAATAATGTCATTTAATTGGTGAATTTAGTTGTTGGAATTAAGTCAAAACTAACGTAGTTAAAGTTAAAAAGTTGTTAAGTTATTTAAACAAGTTAAAACAAATAATGTCGTTTAGTTGGTGAATTTAGTTGTTGGAATTAAGTCAAAACTAATGTAGTTAAAGTTAAAAAGTTGTTAAGTTATTTAAACAAGTTAAAATAATTAATGTGGTTTAGATAGAGAATTTAGTTGTTGAAATTAAGTCAAAACTAATATAGTTAAAGATAAAAAGCTGTTAAGTTATTTAAACAAGTTAAAATAATTAATGTGGTTTAATTAGTGAATTTATTTGTTGAAATTAAGTCAAAACTAATGCAGTTAAAGATAAAAAGTTGTTAAGTTATTTAAACAGGTTAAAATAAATATTGTCGTTTAGTTGGTTAATTTAGTTGTTTAAATTAAGTTAAAACTAATGTAGCTAAAGATAAAAAATTAAGTCAAAACTAATGTAGTTAAAGATAAAAATTTGTTAAGTTATTTAAACAAGTTAAAAAAAATAATGTCGTTTAGTTGGTGAATTTAGTTGTTGGAACTAAGTCAAAACTAATGTAGTTAAAGTTAAAAAATTGTTAAGTTATTTAAACAATTTAAAATAAATAATGTGGTTTAGTTAGTGAATTTAGTTGTTTAAATTAAGTTAAAACTAATGTAGTTAAAGATAAAAAATTTGTTAAGTTATTTAAACAAGTTAAAATAAATAATGTCGTTGAGTTGGTAAATTTAGTTGTTGGAATTAAGTCAAAACTAATGTAGTTAAAGTTAAAAAGTTGTTAAGTTATTTAAACAAGTTAAAATAACTAATGTGGTTTAGTTAGAGAATTTTGTTGTTGAAATTAAGTCAAAACTAATGTAGTTAAAGAGAAAAAGTTGTTAAGTTATTTAAACAAGTTAAAATAAATAATGTCTTTTAGTTGGTAAATTTAGTTGTTGGAATTAAGTCAAAACTAATGTAGTTAAAGTGAAAAAGTTATTAGTTATTTAAACAAGTTAAAATAAATAATGTGGTTTAGTTAGTGAATTTAGTTGTTGAAATTAAGTCAAAACTAATGTAGTTAAAGATAAAAAGTTGTTAAGTTATTTAAACAAGTTAAAACAAATAATGTCGTTTAGTTGGTGAATTTAGTTGTTGGAATTAAGTCAAAACTAAATTAGTTAAAGATAAAAAGTTGTTAAGTTAGTTAAACAAGTTAAAATAATTAATGTGGTTTAGATAGAGAATTTAGTTGTTGAAATTAAGTCAAAACTAACATAGTTAAAGATAAAAAGTTGTTAAGTTATTTAAACAGGTTAAAATAAATAATGTCGTTTAGTTGGTTAATTTAGTTGATGGAACTAAATCAAAACTAATGTAGTTAAAGTTAAAAAGTTGTTAAGTTATTTAAACAAGTTAAAATAAATAATGTGGCTTAGTTAGTGAATTTAGTTGTTGAAATTAACTCAAAACTAATGTAGTTAAAGATAAAAAGTTGTTAAGTTATTTAAACAAGTTAAAATAAATAATGTCATTTAGTTGGTGATTTTAGTTGTTGGAATTAAGTCAAAATTAATGTAGTTAAAGATAAAAAGTTGTTACGTTATTTAAACAAGTTAAAATAAATAATGTGGTTTAGTTAGTGAATTTAGTTGTTGAAATTAAGTCAAACCTAATATAGTTAAAGATAAAAAATTGTTAAGTTATTAAAACAAATTAAAATAAATAATGTCGTTTAGTTGATGAATTTAGTTGTTGTAATTAAGTCAAAACTAATGTAGTTAAAGTGAAAAAGTTGTTAAGTTATTTGAACAAGTTAAAATAAATAATCTGGTTTAGTTAGTGAATTTAGTTGTTGAAATTAAGTAAAAACTAAATTAGTTAAAGATAAAAAGTTGTTAAGTTAGTTAAACAAGTTAAAATAAATAAGGTCGTTTAGTCGGTGAATTTAGTTGTTTGAACTAACTCAAAACTAATGTAGTTAAAATTAAAAAGTTAATAAGTTATTTAAACAAGTTAAAATAAATAATGTGGTTTAGTTAGTGAATTAAGTTTTTGAAATTCAGTCAAAACTAATGTAGTTAAAGATAAAAAATTGTTAAGTTATTTAAACAAGTTAAAATAAATAATGTGGTTTAGTTAGTGAATTTAGTTGTTGAAATTAAGTCAAAACTAATGTAGTTAAAGATAAAAAGTTGTTAAGTTATTTAAACAAGTTAAAATAAATAATGTCGTTTAGTTGGTGAATTTAATTGTTGGAATTAAGTCAAAACTAATGTAGTTAAAGTTAAAAAGTTGTTAGGTTATTTAAACAAGTTAAAATAATTAATGTGGTTTAGTTAGTGAATTTAGTTGTTGAAATTAAGTCAAAACTAATGCAGTTAAAGATAAAAAGTTGTTAAGTTATTTAAACAGGTTAAAATAAATAATGTCGTTTAGTTGGTTAATTTAGTTGTTGGAACTAAATCAAAACTAATGTAGTTAACGTTAAAAAGTTGTTAAGTTATTTAAAAAAGTTAAAATAAATAATGTTGTTTAGTTAGTGAATTTAGTTGTCGAAATTAAGTCAAAACTAATGTAGTTAAAGATAAAAAATTGTTAAGTTATTTAAACAAGTTAAAATAAATAATGTAGTTTAGTTAGTGAATTAAGTTGTTGGAATTAAGTCAACACTAATGTAGTTAAATATAAAAAGTTGTTAAGTTATTTAAACAAGTTAAAATAAATAATGTGGTTTAGTTTGTGAATTTAGTTGTTGAAATTAAGTCAAAACTAATGTAGTTAAAGATAAAAAGTTGTTAAGTTATTTAAACAAGTTAAAATAAATAATGTCGTTTAGTTGGTGAATTTTTTTGTTTGAATTAAGTCAAAACTAATGTAGTTAAAGTTAAAAAGTTGTTAAGTTATTGAAACAAGTTAAAATAAATAATGTGGTTTAGTTAATGAATTTAGTTGTTGAAATTAAGTCAAAACTAATGTAGTTAAAAATAAAAAGTTGTTCAGTTATTTAAAGAAGTTAAAATAAATAATGTCGTTTAGTTGGTGAATTTAGTTATTGAAATTAAGTCAAAACTAATGTAGTTAAAGTGAGAAAGTTGTTAAGTTATTTAAACAAGTTAAAATAAATAATGTGGTTTAGTTAGTGAATTTAGTTGTTGAAATTAAGTCCAAACGAATGTAGTTAAAGATAAAAAGTTGTTAAGTTATTTAAAGCAGTTAAAATAAATAATGTCATTTAATTGGTGAATTTAGTTGTTGGAATTAAGTCAAAACTAACGTAGTTAAAGTTAAAAAGTTGTTAAGTTATTTAAACAAGTTAAAATAAATAATTTGGTTTAGTTAGTAAATTTAGTTATTGAAATTAAGTCGAAACTAATGTAGTTAAAGATAAAAAGTACTTAAGTTATTTAAACAAGTTAAAATAAATAAGGTCGTTTAGTCGGTGAATTTAGTTGTTGGAACTAACTCAAAACTAATGTAGTTAAAATTAAAAAGTTAATAAGTTATTTAAACAAGTTAAAATAAATAATGTGGTTTAGTTAGTGAATTTAGTTTTTGAAATTCAGTCAAAAGTAATGGAGTTAAAGATAAAAAATTGTTAAGTTATTTAAACAAGTTAAAATAAATAATGTGGTTTAGTTAGTGAATTTAGTTGTTGAAATTAAGTCAAAACTAATGTAGTTAAAGATAAAAAGTTGTTAAGTTATTTAAACAAGTTAAAATAACTAATGTGGTTTAGTTAGAGAATTTAGTTGTTGAAATTAAGTCAAAACTAATGTAGTTAAAGAGAAAAAGTTGTTAAGTTATTTAAACAAGTTAAAATAAATAATGTCTTTTAGCTGGTAAATTTAGTTGTTGGAATTAAGTCAAAACTAATGTAGTTAAAGTGAAAAAGTTATTAGTTATTGAAACAAGTTAAAATAAATAATGTGGTTTAGTTAGTGAATTTAGTTGTTGAAATTAAGTCAAAACTAATGTAGTTAAAGATAAAAAGTTGTTAAGTTATTTAAACAAGTTAAAACAAATAATGTCGTTTAGTTGGTGAATTTAGTTGTTGAAATTAAGTCAAAACTAATGTAGTTAAAGTTAAAAAGTTGTTAAGTTATTTAAACAAGTTAAAATAATTAATGTGGTTTAGATAGAGAATTTAGTTGTTGAAATTAAGTCAAAACTAATATAGTTAAAGATAAAAAGTTGTTAAGTTATTTAAACAACTTAAAATAATTAATGTGGTTTAGTTAGTGAATTTAGTTGTTGAAATTAAGTCAAAACTAATGTAGTTAAAGGTAAAAAGTTGTTAACTTATTTAAACAGGTTAAAATAAATAATGTCGTTTAGTTGGTTAATTTAGTTGATGGAACTAAATCAAAACTAATTTAGTTAAATTTAAAAAGTTGTTAAGTTATTTAAACATGTTAAAATAAATAATGTGGTTTAGTTAGTGAATTTAGTTGTTGAAATTAACTCAAAACTAATGTAGTTAAAGATAAAAAGTTGTTAAGTTATTTAAACAAGTTAAAATAAATAATGTCATTTAGTTGGTGATTTTAGTTGTTGGAATTAAGTCAAAACTAATGTAGTTAAAGATAAAAAGTTGTTAAGTTATTTAAACAAGTTAAAATAAATAATGTGGTTTAGTTAGTGAATTTAGTTGTTGAAATTAAGTCAAACCTAATATAGTTAAAGATAAAAAATTGTTAAGTTATTAAAACAAATTAAAATAAATAATGTCGTTTAGTTGATGAATTTAGTTGTTGTAATTAAGTAAAAACTAATGTAGTTAAAGTTAAAAAGTTTTTAAGTTATTTAAACAAGTTAAAATAAATAATGTTGTTTAGTTAGTGAATTTAGTTGTTGAAATTAAGTAAAAACTAAATTAGTTAAAGATAAAAAGTTGTTAAGTTAGTTAAACAAGTTAAAATAAATAAGGTCGTTTAGTCGGTGAATTTAGTTGTTGGAACTAACTCAAAACTAATGTAGTTAAAATTAAAAAGTTAATAAGTTATTTAAACAAGTTAAAATAAATATTGTGGTTTAGTTAGTAAATTTAGTTTTTGAAATTCAGTCAAAACTAATGTAGTTAAAGATAAAAAATTGTTAAGTTATTTAAACAAGTTAATATAAATAATGTGGTTTAGTTAGTGAATTTAGTTGTTGAAATTAAGTCAAAACTAATGTAGTTAAAGATAAAAAGTTGTTAAGTTATTTAAACAAGTTAAAATAAATAATGTCGTTTAGTTGGTGAATTTAGTTGTTGGAATTAAGTCAAAACTGATGTAGTTAAAGTTAAAAAGTTGTTAGGGTATTTAAACAAGTTAAAATAATTAATGTGGTTTAGTTAGTGAATTTAGTTGTTGAAATTAAGTCAAAACTAATGCAGTTAAAGATAAAAAGTTGTTAAGTTATTTAAACAGGTTAAAATAAATAATGTCGTTTAGTTGGTTAATTTAGTTGATGGAACTAAATCAAAACTAATGTAGTTAAAGTTAAAAAGTTGTTAAGTTATTTAAACAAGTTAAAATAAATAATGTGGCTTAGTTAGTGAATTTAGTTGTTGAAATTAACTCAAAACTAATGTAGTTAAAGATAAAAAGTTGTTAAGTTATTTAAACAAGTTAAAATAAATAATGTCATTTAGTTGGTGATTTTAGTTGTTGGAATTAAGTCAAAACTAATGTAGTTAAAGATAAAAAGTTGTTACGTTATTTAAACAAGTTAAAATAAATAATGTGGTTTAGTTAGTGAATTTAGTTGTTGAAATTAAGTCAAACCTAATATAGTGAAAGATAAAAAATTGTTAAGTTATTAAAACAAATTAAAATAAATAATGTCGTTTAGTTGATGAATTTAGTTGTTGTAATTAAGTCTAAACTAATGTAGTTAAAGTTAAAAAGTTTTTAAGTTATTTAAACAAGTTAAAATAAATAATGTGGTTTAGTTAGTTAATTTAGTTGTTGAAATTAAGTAAAAACTAAATTAGTTAAAGATAAAAAGTTGTTAAGTTATTTAAACAAGTTAAAATAAATAAGGTCGTGTAGTCGGTGAATTTAGTTGTTGGAACTAACTCAAAACTAATGTAGTTAAAATTAAAAAGTTAATAAGTTATTTAAACAAGTTAAAATAAATAATGTGGTTTAGTTAGTGTATTTAGTTTTTGAAATTCAGTCAAAACTAATGTAGTTAAAGATAAAAAATTGTTAAGTTATTTAAACAAGTTAAAATAAATAATGTGGTTTAGTTAGTGAATTTAGTTGTTGAAATTAAGTCAAAACTAATGTAGTTAAAGATAAAAAGTTGTTAAGTTATTTAAACAAGTTAAACTAAATAATGTCGTTTAATTGGTGAATTTAGTTGTTGGAATTAAGTCAAAACTAATGTAGTTAAAGTTAAAAAGTTGTTAGGTTATTTAAACAAGTTAAAATAATTAATGTGGTTTAGTTAGTGAATTTAGTTGTTGAAATTAAGTCAAAACTAATGCAGTTAAAGATAAAAAGTTGTTAAGTTATTTAGACAGGTTAAAATAAATAATGTCGTTTAGTTGGTTAATTTAGTTGTTGGAACTAAATCAAAACTAATGTAGTTAACGTTAAAAAGTTGTTAAGTTATTTAAACAAGTTAAAATAAATAATGTTGTTTAGTTAGTGAATTTAGTTGTCGAAATTAAGCCAAAACTAATGTAGTTAAAGATAAAAAATTGTTAAGTTATTTAAACAAGTTAAAATAAATAATGTGGTTTAGTTAGTGAATTAAGTTGTTGGAATTAAGTCAACACTAATGTAGTTAAATATAAAAAGTTGTTAAGTTATTTAAACAAGTTAAAATAAATAATGTGGTTTAGTTTGTGAATTTAGTTGTTGAAATTAAGTCAAAACTAATGTAGTTAAAGATAAAAAGTTGTTAAGTTATTTAAACAAGCTAAAATAAATAATGTCGTTTAGTTGGTGAATTTATTTGTGTGAATTAAGTCAAAACTAATTTAGTTAAAGTTAAAAAGTTGTTAAGTTATTGAAACAAGTTAAAATAAATAATGTGGTTTAGTTAATGAATTTAGTTGTTGAAATTAAGTCAAAACTAATGTAGTTAAAAATAAAAAGTTGTTAAGTTATTTAAAGAAGTTAAAATAAATAATGTCGTTTAGTTGGTGAATTTAGTTGTTGAAATTAAGTCAAAACTAATGTAGTTAAAGTGAAAAAGTTGTTAAGTTATTTAAACAAGTTAAAAGAAATAGTGTGGTTTAGTTAGTGAATTTAGTTGTTGAAATTAAGTCCAAACGAATGTAGTTAAAGATAAAAAGTTGTTAAGTTATTTAAAGCAGTTAAAATAAATAATGTCATTTAATTGGTGAATTTAGTTGTTGGAATTAAGTCAAAACTAACGTAGTTAAAGTTAAAAAGTTGTTAAGTTATTTAAACAAGTTAAAATAAATAATGTGGTTTAGTTAGTAAATTTAGTTATTGAAATTAAGTCGAAACTAATGTAGTTAAAGATAAAAAGTTGTTAAGTTATTTAAACAAGTTAAAATAAATAAGGTCGTTTAGTCGGTGAATTTAGTTGTTGGAACTAACTCAAAACTAATGTAGTTAAAATTAAAAAGTTAATAAGTTATTTAAACAAGTTAAAATAAATAATGTGGTTTAGTTAGTGAATTTAGTTTTTGAAATTCAGTCAAAACTAATGGAGTTAAAGATAAAAAATTGTTAAGTTATTTAAACAAGTTAAAATAAATAATGTGGTTTAGTTAGTGAATTTAGTTGTTGAAATTAAGTCAAAACTAATGTAGTTAAAGATAAAAAGTTGTTAAGTTATTTAAACAAGTTAAAATAACTAATGTCGTTTAGTTAGAGAATTTAGTTGTTGAAATTAAGTCAAAACTAATGTAGTTAAAGAGAAAAAGTTGTTAAGTTATTTAAACAAGTTAAAATAAATAATGTCTTTTAGCTGGTAAATTTAGTTGTTGGAATTAAGTCAAAACTAATGTAGTTAAAGTGAAAAAGTTATTAGTTATTTAAACAAGTTAAAATAAATAATGTGGTTTAGTTACTGAATTTAGTTGTTGAAATTAAGTCAAAACTAATGTAGTGAAAGATAAAAAGTTTTTAAGTTATTTAAACAAGTTAAAACAAATAATGTCGTTTAGTTGGTGAATATAGTTGTTGGAATTAAGTCAAAACTAATGTAGTTAAAGTTAAAAAGTTGTTAAGTTAGTTAAACAAGTTAAAATAATTAATGTGGTTTAGATAGAGAATTTAGTTGTTGAAATTAAGTCAAAACTAATATAGTTAAAGATAAAAAGTTGTTAAGTTATTTAAACAAGTTAAAATAACTAATGTGGTTTAGTTAGTGAATTTAGTTGTTGAAATTAAGTCAAAACTAATGCAGTTAAAGATAAAAAGTTGTTAAGTTATTTAAACAGGTTAAAATAAATAATGTCGTTTAGTTGGTTAATTTAGTTGATGAAACTAAATCAAAACTAATGTAGTTAAAGTTAAAAAGTTGTTAAGTTATTTAAACAAGTTAAAATAAATAATGTGGTTTAGTTAGTGAATTTAGTTGTTGAAATTAACTCAAAACTAATGTAGTTAAAGATAAAAAGTTGTTAAGTTATTTAAACAAGTTAAAATAAATAATGTCATTTAGTTGGTGATTTTAGTTGTTGGAATTAAGTCAAAACTAATGTAGTTAAAGATAAAAAGTTGTTAAGTTATTTAAACAAGTTAAAATAAATAATGTCATTTAGTTGGTGAATTTAGTTGTTGGAATTAAGTCAAAACTAACGTAGTTAAAGATAAAAAGTTGTTAATTTATTTAAACAAGTTAAAATAATTAATGTGGTTTAGTTAGTGAATTTAGTTGTTGAAATTAACTAAAAACTAATGTAGTTAAAGATAAAAAGTTGTTAAGTTATTTAAACAAATTAAAATAAATAATGTCGTTTAGTTGGTCAATTTAGTTGTTGGAATTAAGTCAAAACTAATGTAGTTAAATATAAAAAGTTTTTAAGTTATTTAAACAAGTTAAAATAAATAATGTGGTTTAGTTAGTGAATTTAGTTGTTGAAATTAAGTAAAAACCAACGTAGTTAAAGTTAAAAAGTAGTTAAGTTATTTAAAGCAGTTAAAATAAATAATGTCATTTAATTGGTGAATTTAGTTGTTGGAATTAAGTCTAAACTAATGTAGGTAAAGTTAAAAAGTTGTTAAGTTATTTAAACAAGTTAATATAACTAATGTGGTTTAGTTAGAGAATTTAGTTGTTGAAATTAAGTCAAAATTAATGTAGTTAAAGATAAAAAGTTATTAAGTTATTTAAACAAGTTAAAAAAAAATAATGTCGTTTAGTTTGTGAATTTAGTTGTTGGAACTAAGTCAGAACTAATGTAGTTAAAGTTAAAAAGTTGTTAAGTTATTTAAACAAGTTAAAATAAATAATGTGGTTTAGTTAGTGAATTTAGTTGTTGAAATTAACTCAAAACTAATGTAGTTAAAGATAAAAAGTTGTTAAGTTATTGAAACAAGTTAAAATAAATAATGTCATTTAGTTGGTGAATTTAGTTGTTGGAATTAAGTCAAAACTAACGTAGTTAAAGATAAAAAGTTGTTAATTTATTTAAACAAGTTAAAATAATTAATGTGGTTTAGTTAGTGAATTTAGTTGTTGAAATTAACTCAAAACTAATGTAGTTAAAGATAAAAAATTGTTAAATTATTAAAACAAATTAAAATAAATAATGTCGTTTAGTTGGTCAATTTAGTTGTTGGAATTAAGTCAAAACTAATGTAGTTAAATATAAAAAGATTTTAAGTTATTTAAACAAGTTAAAATAAATAATGTGGTTTAGTTAGTGAATTTAGTTGTTGAAATTAAGTAAAAACTAAATTAGTTAAAGATAAAAAGTTGTTAAGTTATTTAAACAAGTTAAAATAAATAAGGTCGTTTAGTCGGTGAATTTAGTTGTTGGAACTAACTCAAAACTAATGTAGTTAAAATTAAAAAGTTAATAAGTTATTTAAACAAGTTAAAATAAATCATGTGGTTTAGTTAGTGAATTTAGTTTTTGAAATTCAGTCAAAACTAATGTAGTTAAAGATAAAAAATTGTTAAGTTATTTAAACAAGTTAAAATAAATAATGTGGTTTAGTTAGTGAATTTAGTTGTTGAAATTAAGTCAAAACTAATGTAGTTAAAGATAAAAAGTTGTTAAGTTATTTAAACAAGTTAAAATAAATAATGTCGTTTAGTTGGTGAATGTAGTTGTTGAAATTAAGTCAAAACTAATTTAGTTAAAGTTAAAAAGTTGTTAAGTTATTTAAACAAATTAAAATAATTAATGTGGTTTAGTTAGTGAATTTAGTTGTTGAAATTAAGTTTAAACTAATGTAGTTAAAGATAAAAAATTTGTTAAGTTATTTAAACAAGTTAAAATAAATAATGTCGTTTAGTTGGTCAATTTAGTTGTTGGAACTAAATCAAAACTAATGTAGTTAACGTTAAAAAGTTGTTAAGTTATTTAAACAAGTTAAAATAAATAATGTGGATTAGTTAGTGAATTTAGTTGTCGAAATTAAGTCAAAACTAATGTAGTTAAAGATAAAAAATTGTTAAGTTATTTAAACAGGTTAAAATAAATAATGTGGTTTAGTTAGTGAATTAAGTTGTTGGAATTAAGTCAAAACTAATGTAGTTAAATATAAAAAGTTGTTAAGTTATTTAAATAAGTTAAAATAAATAATGTGGTTTAGTTTGTGAATTTAGTTGTTGAAATTAAGTCAAAACTAATGTAGTTAAAGATAAAAAGTAGTTAAGTTATTTAAACAAGTTAAAATAAATAATGTCGTTTAGTTGGTGAATTTATTTGTTGGAATTAAGTCAAAACTAATGTAGTTAAAGTTAAAAAGTTGTTAAGTTATTGAAACAAGGTAAAATAAATAATGTGGTTTAGTTAATGAATTTAGTTGTTGAAATTAAGTCAAAACTAATGTAGTTAAAGATAAAAGGTTGTTAAGTTATTTAAACAAGTTAAAAAAAATAATGTCGTTTAGTTGGTGAATTTAGTTGTTGGAACTAAGTCAAAACTAATGTAGTTAAAGTTAAAAAATTGTTAAGTTATTTAAACAAGTTAAAATTAATAATGTGGTTTAGTTAGTGAATTTAGTTGGTTAAATTAAGTTAAAACTAATGTAGTTAAAGATAAAAAATTTGTTAAGTTATTTAAACAAGTTAAAATAAATAATGTCGTTTAGTTGGTAAATTTAGTTGTTGGAATTAAGTCAAAACTAATGTAGTTAAAGTTAAAAAGTTGTTAAGTTATTTAAACAAGTTAAAATAACTAATGTGGTTTAGTTAGAGAATTTAGTTGTTGAAATTAAGTCAAAACTAATGTAGTTAAAGAGAAAAAGTTGTTAAGTTATTTAAACAAGTTAAAATAAATAATGTCTTTTAGTTGGTAAATTTAGTTGTTGGAATTAAGTCAAAACTAATGTAGTTAAAGTGAAAAAGTTATTAGTTATTTAAACAAGTTAAAATAAATAATGTGGTTTAGTTAGTGAATTTAGTTGTTGAAATTAAGTCAAAACTAATGTAGTTAAAGATAAAAAGTTGTTAAGTTATTTAAACAAGTTAAAACAAATAATGTCGTTTAGTTGGTGAATTTAGTTGTTGGAATTAAGTCAAAACTAATGTAGTTAAAGTTAAAAAGTTGTTAAGTTATTTAAACAAGTTAAAATAATTAATGTGGTTTAGATAGAGAATTTAGTTGTTGAAATTGAATCAAAACTACTATAGTTAAAGATAAAAATTTGTTAAGTTATTTAAACAAGTTAAAATAATTAATGTGGTTTAGCTAGTGAATTTAGTTGTTGAAATTAAGTCAAAACTAATGCAGTTAAAGATAAAAAGTTGTTAAGTTATTTAAACAAGTTAAAATAAATAATGTCATTTAGTTGGTGAATTTAGTTGTTGGAATTAAGTCAAAACTAATGTAGTTAAAGATAAAAAGTTGTTAAGTTATTTAAACAAGTTAAAATAATTAATGTGGTTTAGTTAGTGAATTTAGTTGTTGAAATTAAGTCAAAACTAATGTAGTTAAAGATAAAAAATTGTTAAGTTATTAAAACAAATTAAAATAAATAATGTCGTTTAGTTGGTGAATTTAGTTGTTGGAATTAAGTCAAAACTAATGTAGTTAAAGTTAAAAAGTTTTTAAGTTATTTAAACAAGTTAAAATAAATAATGTGGTTTAGTTAGTGAATTTAGTTGTTGAAATTAAGTAAAAACTAAATTAGTTAAAGATAAAAAGTTGTTAAGTTATTTAAACAAGTTAAAATAAATAATGTCGTTTAGTCGGTGAATTTAGTTGTTGGAACTTACTCAAAACTAATGTAGTTAAAATTAAAAAGTTAATAAGTTATTTAAACAAGTTAAAAGAAATAATGTTGTTTAGTTAGTGAATTTAGTTGTTGAAATTAAGTCCAAACGAATGTAGTTAAAGATAAAAAGTTGTTAAGTTATTTAAAGCAGTTAAAATAAATAATGCCATTTAATTGGTGAATTTAGTTGTTGGAATTAAGTCAAAACTAACGTAGTAAAAGTTAAAAAGTTGTTAAGTTATTTAAACAAGTTAAAATAAATATTGTGGTTTAGTTAGTAAATTTAGTTATTGAAATTAAGTCAAAACTAGTGTAGTTAAAGATAAAAGGTTGTTAAGTTATTTAAACAAGTTAAAAAAAATAATGTCGTTTAGTTGGTGAATTTAGTTGTTGGAACTAAGTCAAAACTAATGTAGTTAAAGTTAAAATATTGTTAAGTTATTTAAACAAGTTAAAATTAATAATGTGGTTTAGTTAGTGAATTTAGTTGGTTAAATTAAGTTAAAACTAATGTAGTTAATGATAAAAAATTTGTTAAGTTATTTAAACAAGTTAAAATAAATAATGTCGTTTAGTTGGTAAATTTAGTTGTTGGAATTAAGTCAAAACTAATGTTGTTAAAGTTAAAAAGTTGTTAAGTTATTTAAACAAGTTAAAATAACTAATGTGGTTTAGTTAGAGAATTTAGTTGTTGAAATTAAGTCAAAACTAATGTAGTTAAAGAGAAAAAGTTGTTAAGTTATTTAAACAAGTTAAAATAAATAATGTCTTTTAGTTGGTAAATTTAGTTGTTGGAATTAAGTCAAAACTAATGTAGTTAAAGTGAAAAAGTTATTAGTTATTTAAACAAGTTAAAATAAATAATGTGGTTTAGTTAGTGAATTTAGTTGTTGAAATTAACTCAAAACTAATGTAGTTAAAGATAAAAAGTTGTTAAGTTATTTAAACAAGTTAAAATAATTAATGTCATTTAGTTGGTGAATTTAGTTGTTGGAATTAAGTCAAAACTAATGTAGTTAAAGATAAAAAGTTGTTAAGTTATTTAAACAAGTTAAAATAATTAATGTGGTTTAGTTAGTGAATTTAGTTGTTGAAATTAAGTCAAAACTAATGTAGTTAAAGATAAAAAATAGTTAAGTTATTAAAACAAATTAAAATAAATAATGTCGTTTAGTTGGTGAATTTAGTTGTTGGAATTAAGTCAAAACTAATGTAGTTAAAATAAAAAGTTGTTAAGTTATTTAAACATGTTAAAATAAATAATGTGGTTTAGTTAGTGAATTTAGTTGTTGAAATTAAGTCAAAAAGAACGTAGTTAAAGTTAAAAAGTAGTTAAGTTATTTAAAGCAGCTAAAATAAATAATGTCATTTAATTGGTGAATTTAGTTGTTGGAATTAAGTCAAAACTAACGTAGTTAAAGTTAAAAAGTTGTTAAGTTATTTAAACAAGTTAAAATAAATAATCTGGTTTAGTTAGTAAATTTAGTAATTGAAATTAAGTCAAAACTAATGTAGTTAAATATAAAAGGTTGTTAAGTTATTTAAACAAGTTAAAAAAAATAATGTCGTTTATTTGGTGAATTTAGTTGTTGGAACTAAGTCAAAACTAATGTAGTTAAAGTTAAAAAATTGTTAAATTATTTAAACAAGTTAAAATTAATAATGTGGTTTAGTTAGTGAATTTAGTTGGTGAAATTAAGTTTAAACTAATGTAGTTAAAGATAAAAAATTTGTTAAGTTATTTAAACAAGTTAAAATAAATAATGTCGTTTAGTTGGTAAATTTAGTTGTTGGAATTAAGTCAAAACTAATGTAGTTAAAGTTAAAAAGTTGTTAAGTTATTTAAAATAAGTTAAAATAAATAATGTGGTTTAGTTAGTGAATTTAGTTGTTGAAATTAAGTCAAAACGAATGTAGTTAAAGATAAAAAGTTGTTAAGTTATTTAAAGCAGTTAAAATAAATAATTTCATTTAATTGGTGAATTTAGTTGTTGGAATTAAATCAAAACTAACGTAGTTAAAGTTAAAAAGTTGTTAAGTTATTTAAACAAGTTAATATAAATAATGTGGTTTAGTTAGTAAATTTAGTTATTGAAATTAAGTCAAAACGAATGTAGTTAAAGATAAAAAGTTATTAAGTTATTTAAACAAGTTAAAAAAAATAATGTCGTTTAGTTGGTGAATTTAGTTGTTGGAATTAAGTCAAAACTAATGTAGTTAAAGTTAAAAAGTTGTTAAGTTATTTAAACAAGTTAAAATAAATAATGTGGTTTAGTTAGGGAATTTAGTTGTTGAAATTAAGTCAAAACGAACGTAGTTAAAGTTAAAAAGTAGTTAAGTTATTTAAAGCAGCTAAAATAAATAATGTCATTTAATTGGTGAATTTAGTTGTTGGAATTAAGTCAAAATTAACGTAGTTAAAGTTAAAAAGTTGTTAAGTTATTTAAACAAGTTAAAATAAATAATCTGGTTTAGTTAGTAAATTTAGTAATTGAAATTAAGTAAAAACTAATGTAGTTAAAGATAAAAGGTTGTTAAGTTATTTAAACAAGTTAAAAAAAAATAATGTCGTTTATTTGGTGAATTTAGTTGTTGGAACTAAGTCAAAACTAATGTAGTTAAAGTTAAAAAATTGTTAAGTTATTTAAACAAGTTATAATTAATAATGTGGTTTAGTTAGTGAATTAAGTTGTTAGAATTAAGTCAAAACTAATGTAGTTAAATATAAAAAGTTGTTAAGTTATTTAAACAAGTTAAAAAAAATAATGTCGTTTAGTTGGTGAATTTAGTTGTTGGAATTAAGTCAAAACTAATGTAGTTAAAGTTAAAAAGTTGTTAAGTTATTTAAACAAGTTAAAATAAATAATGTGGTTTAGTTAGTGAATTTAGTTGTTGAAATTAAGTCAAAACGAACGTAGTTAAAGTTAAAAAGTAGTTAAGTTATTTAAAGCAGCTAAAATAAATAATGTCATTTAATTGGTGAATTTAGTTGTTGGAATTAAGTCAAAACTAACGTAGTTAAAGTTAAAAAGTTGTTAAGTTATTTAAACAAGTTAAAATAAATAATCTGGTTTAGTTAGTAAATTTAGTAATTGAAATTAAGTAAAAACTAATGTAGTTAAAGATAAAAGGTTGTTAAGTTATTTAAACAAGTTAAAAAAAAATAATGTCGTTTATTTGGTGAATTTAGTTGTTGGAACTAAGTCAAAACTAATGTAGTTAAAGTTAAAAAATTGTTAAGTTATTTAAACAAGTTAAAATTAATAATGTGGTTTAGTTAGTGAATTTAGTTGGTGAAATTAAGTTTAAACTAATGTAGTTAAAGATAAAAAATTTGTTAAGTTATTTAGACAAGTTAAAATAAATAATGTCGTTTAGTTGGTAAATTTAGTTGTTGGAATTAAGTCAAAACTAATGTAGTTAAAGTTAAAAAGTTGTTAAGTTATTTAAATAAGTTAAAATAAATAATGTGGTTTAGTTAGTGAATTTAGTTGTTGAAATTAAGTCAAAACGAATGTAGTTAAAGATAAAAAGTTGTTAAGTTATTTAAAGCAGTTAAAATAAATAATTTCATTTAATTGGTGAATTTAGTTGTTGGAATTAAATCAAAACTAACGTCGTTAAAGTTAAAAAGTGTTTAAGTTATTTAAACAAGTTAAAATAAATAATGTGGTTTAGTTAGTAAATTTAGTTATTGAAATTAAGTCAAAACGAATGTAGTTAAAGATAAAAAGTTGTTAAGTTATTTAAACAAGTTAAAAAAAATAATGTCGTTTAGTTGGTGAATTTAGTTGTTGGAATTAAGTCAAAACTAATGTAGTTAAAGTTAAAAAGTTGTTAAGTTATTTAAACAAGTTAAAATAAATAATGTGGTTTAGTTAGTGAATTTCGTTGTTTAAATTAAGTTAAAACTAATGTAGTTAAAGATAAAAAATTTGTTAAGCTATTTAAACAAGTTAAAATAAATAATGTCGTTTAGTTGGTAAATTTAGTTGTTGGAATTAAGTCAAAACTAATGTAGTTAAATATAAAAAGTTTTTAAGTTATTTAAACAAGTTAAAATAAATAATGTGGTTTAGTTACTGAATTTAGTTGTTGAAATTAAGTAAAAACTAAATTAGTTAAAGATAAAAAGTTGTTAAGTTATTTAAACAAGTTTAAATAAATAAGGTCATTTAGTCGGTGAATTTAGTTGTTGGAACTAACTCAAAACTAATGTAGTTAAAATTAAAAAGTTAATAAGTTATTTAAACAAGTTAAAATAAATCATGTGGTTTAGTTAGTGAATTTAGTTTCTGAAATTCAGTCAAAACTAATGTAGTTAAAGATAAAAAGTTGTTAAGTTATTTAAACAAGTTAAAATAAATAATGTGGTTTAGTTAGTGAATTTAGTTGTTGAAATTAAGTCAAAACTAATGTAGTTAAAGATAAAAAGTTGTTAAGTTATTTAAACAAGTTAAAATAAATAATGTCGTTTAGTTGGTGAATTTAGTTGTTTAAATTAAGTCAAAACTAATTTAGTTAAAGTTAAAAAGTTGTTAAGTTATTTAAACAAATTAAAATAATTAATGTGGTTTAGTTAGTGAATTTAGTTGTTGAAATTAAGTCAACACTAATGTAGTTAAAGATAAAAAGTTGTTAAGTTATTTAAACAGGTTAAAATAAATAATGTCGTTTAGTTGGTTAATTTAGTTGTTGGAACTAAATCAAAACTAATGTAGTTAACGTTAAAAAGTTGTTAAGTTATTTAAACAAGTTAAAATAAATAATGTGGTTTAGTTAGTGAATTTAGTTGTTGAAATTAAGTCAAAACTAATGTAGTTAAAGATAAAAAATTGTTAAGTTATTTAAACAACTTAAAATAAATAATGTGGTTTAGTTTGTGAATTAAGTTGTTGGAATTAAGTCAAAACTAATGTAGTTAAATATAAAAAGTTGTTAAGTTATTTAAACAAGTTAAAATAAATAATGTGGTTTAGTTTGTGAATTTAGTTGTTGAAATTAAGTTAAAACTAATGTAGTTAAAGATAAAAAGTTGTTAAGTTATTTAAACAAGTTAAAATAAATAATGTGGTTTAGTTAATGAATTTAGTTGTTGAAATTAAGTCAAAACTAATGTAGTTAAAGATAAAAAGTTGTTAAGTTATTTAAACAAGTTAAAATAAATAATGTCGTTTAGTTGGTGAATTTAGTTGTTGAAATTAAGTCAAAACTAATGTAGTTAAAGTGAAAAAGTTGTTAAGTTATTTAAACAAGTTAAAAGAAATAATGTGGTTTAGTTAGTGAATTTAGTTGTTGAAATTAAGTCCAAACGAATGTAGTTAAAGATAAAAAGTTGTCAAGTTATTTAAAGTAGTTAAAATAAATAATGCCATTTAATTGGTTAATTTAGTTGTTGGATTAAGTCAAAACTAACGTAGTAAAAGTTAAAAAGTTGTTAAGTTATTTAAACAAGTTAAAATAAATATTGTGGTTTAGTTAGTAAATTTAGTTATTGAAATTAAGTCAAAACTAGTGTAGTTAAAGATAAAAGGTTGTTAAGTTATTTAAACAAGTTAAAAAAAATAATGTCGTTTAGTTGGTGAATTTAGTTGTTGGAACTAAGTCAAAACTAATGTAGTTAAAGTTAAAAAATTGTTAAGTTATTTAAACAAGTTAAAATTAATAATGTGGTTTAGTTAGTGAATTTAGTTTGTTAAATTAAGTTAAAACTAATGTAGTTAAAGATAAAAAATTTGTTAAGTTATTTAAACAAGTTAAAATAAATAATGTCGTTTAGTTGGTAAATTTAGTTGTTGGAATTAAGTCAAAACTAATGTAGTTAAAGTTAAAAAGTTGTTAAGTTATTTAAACAAGTTAAAATAACTAATGTGGTTTAGTTAGAGAATTTAGTTGTTGAAATTAAGTCAAAACTAATGTATTTAAAGAGAAAAAGTTGTTAAGTTATTTAAACAAGTTAAAATAAATAATGTCTTTTAGTTGGTAAATTTAGTTGTTGGAATTAAGTCAAAACTAATGTAGTTAAAGTGAAAAAGTTATTAGTTATTTAAACAAGTTAAAATAAATAATGTGGTTTAGTTAGTGAATTTAGTTGTTGAAATTAAGTCAAAACTAATGTAGTTAAAGATAAAAAGTTGTTAAGTTATTTAAACAAGTTAAAACAAATAATGTCGTTTAGTTGGTGAATTTAGTTGTTGGAATTAAGTCAAAACTAATGTAGTTAAAGTTAAAAAGTTGTTAAGTTATTTAAACAAGTTAAAATAATTAATGTGGTTTAGATAGAGAATTTAGTTGTTGAAATTAAATCAAAACTACTATAGTTAAAGATAAAAAGTTGTTAAGTTATTTAAACAAGTTAAAATAATTAATGTGGTTTAGTTAGTGAATTTAGTTGTTGAAATTAAGTCAAAACTAATGCAGTTAAAGATAAAAAGTTGTTAAGTTATTTAAACAGGTTAAAATAAATAATGTCGTTTAGTTGGTTAATTTAGTTGATGGAACTAAATCAAAACTAATGAAGTTAAAGTTAAAAAGTTGTTAAGTTATTTAAACAAGTTAAAATAAATAATGTGGTTTAGTTAGTGAATTTAGTTGTTGAAATTAACTCAAAACTAATGTAGTTAAAGATAAAAAGTTGTTAACTTATTTAAACAAGTTAAAATAAATAATGTCATTTAGTTGGTGAATTAAGTTGTTGGAATTAAGTCAAAACTAATGTAGTTAAATATAAAAAGTTGTTAAGTTATTTAAACAAGTTAAAATAAATAATGTGGTTTAGTTTGTGAATTTAGTTGTTGAAATTAAGTTAAAACTAATGTAGTTAAAGATAAAAAGTTGTTAAGTTATTTAAACAAGTTAAAATAAATAATGTGGTTTAGTTAATGAATTTAGTTGTTGAAATTAAGTCAAAACTAATGTAGTTAAAGATAAAAAGTTGTTAAGTTATTTAAACAAGTTAAAATAAATAATGTCGTTTAGTTGGTGAATTTAGTTGTTGAAATTAAGTCAAAACTAATGTAGTTAAAGTGAAAAAGTTGTTAAGTTATTTAAACAAGTTAAAAGAAATAATGTGGTTTAGTTAGTGAATTTAGTTGTTGAAATTAAGTCCAAACGAATGTAGTTAAAGATAAAAAGTTGTCAAGTTATTTAAAGCAGTTAAAATAAATAATGCCATTTAATTGGTTAATTTAGTTGTTGGATTAAGTCAAAACTAACGTAGTAAAAGTTAAAAAGTTGTTAAGTTATTTAAACAAGTTAAAATAAATATTGTGGTTTAGTTAGTAAATTTAGTTATTGAAATTAAGTCAAAACTAGTGTAGTTAAAGATAAAAGGTTGTTAAGTTATTTAAACAAGTTAAAAAAAATAATGTCGTTTAGTTGGTGAATTTAGTTGTTGGAACTAAGTCAAAACTAATGTAGTTAAAGTTAAAAAATTGTTAAGTTATTTAAACAAGTTAAAATTAATAATGTGGTTTAGTTAGTGAATTTAGTTTGTTAAATTAAGTTAAAACTAATGTAGTTAAAGATAAAAAATTTGTTAAGTTATTTAAACAAGTTAAAATAAATAATGTCGTTTAGTTGGTAAATTTAGTTGTTGGAATTAAGTCAAAACTAATGTAGTTAAAGTTAAAAAGTTGTTAAGTTATTTAAACAAGTTAAAATAACTAATGTGGTTTAGTTAGAGAATTTAGTTGTTGAAATTAAGTCAAAACTAATGTAGTTAAAGAGAAAAAGTTGTTAAGTTATTTAAACAAGTTAAAATAAATAATGTCTTTTAGTTGGTAAATTTAGTTGTTGGAATTAAGTCAAAACTAATGTAGTTAAAGTGAAAAAGTTATTAGTTATTTAAACAAAGTAAAATAAATAATGTGGTTTAGTTAGTGAATTTAGTTGTTGAAATTAAGTCAAAACTAATGTAGTTAAAGATAAAAAGTTGTTAAGTTATTTAAACAAGTTAAAACAAATAATGTCGTTTAGTTGGTGAATTTAGTTGTTGGAATTAAGTCAAAACTAATGTAGTTAAAGTTAAAAAGTTGTTAAGTTATTTAAACAAGTTAAAATTAATAATGTGGTTTAGTTAGTGAATTTAGTTTGTTAAATTAAGTTAAAACTAATGTAGTTAAAGATAAAAAATTTGTTAAGTTATTTAAACAAGTTAAAATAAATAATGTCGTTTAGTTGGTAAATTTAGTTGTTGGAATTAAGTCAAAACTAATGTAGTTAAAGTTAAAAAGTTGTTAAGTTATTTAAACAAGTTAAAATAACTAATGTGGTTTAGTTAGAGAATTTAGTTGTTGAAATTAAGTCAAAACTAATGTAGTTAAAGAGAAAAAGTTGTTAAGTTATTTAAACAAGTTAAAATAAATAATGTCTTTTAGTTGGTAAATTTAGTTGTTGGAATTAAGTCAAAACTAATGTAGTTAAAGTGAAAAAGTTATTAGTTATTTAAACAAATTAAAATAAATAATGTGGTTTAGTTAGTGAATTTAGTTGTTGAAATTAAGTCAAAACTAATGTAGTTAAAGATAAAAAGTTGTTAAGTTATTTAAACAAGTTAAAACAAATAATGTCGTTTAGTTGGTGAATTTAGTTGTTGGAATTAAGTCAAAACTAATGTAGTTAAAGTTAAAAAGTTGTTAAGTTATTTAAACAAGTTAAAATAATTAATGTGGTTTAGATAGAGAATTTAGTTGTTGAAATTAAATCAAAACTACTATAGTTAAAGATAAAAAGTTGTTAAGTTATTTAAACAAGTTAAAATAATTAATGTGGTTTAGTTAGTGAATTTAGTTGTTGAAATTAAGTCAAAACTAATGCAGTTAAAGATAAAAAGTTGTTAAGTTATTTAAACAGGTTAAAATAAATAATGTCGTTTAGTTGGTAAATTTAGTTGATGGAACTAAATCAAAACTAATGAAGTTAAAGTTAAAAAGTTGTTAAGTTATTTAAACAAGTTAAAATAATTAATGTGGTTTAGATAGAGAATTTAGTTGTTGAAATTAAATCAAAACTACTATAGTTAAAGATAAAAAGTTGTTAAGTTATTTAAACAAGTTAAAATAATTAATGTGATTTAGTTAGTGAATTTAGTTGTTGAAATTAAGTCAAAACTAATGTAGTTAAAGATAAAAAATTGTTAAGTTATTAAAACAAATTAAAATAAATAATGTCGTTTAGTTGGTGAATTTAGTTGTTGAAATTAAGTCAAAACTAATGTAGTTAAAGATAAAAAGTTGTTAAGTTATTTAAACAAGTTAAAATAAATAATGTGGTTTATTTAGTGAATTTAGTTGTTGAAATTAAGTCAAAACGAACGTAGTTAAAGTTAAAAAGTAGTTAAGTTATTTAAAGCAGTTAAAATAAATAATGTCATTTAATTGGTGAATTTAGTTGTTGGAATTAAGTCAAAACTAACGTAGTTAAAGTTAAAAAGTTGTTAAGTTATTTAAACAAGTTAAAATAAATAATCTGGTTTAGTTAGTAAATTTAGTAATTGAAATTAAGTCAAAACTAATGTAGTTAAAGATAAAAGGTTGTTAAGTTATTTAAACAAGTTAAAAAAAATAATGTCGTTTATTTGGTGAATTTAGTTGTTGGAACTCAGTCAAAACTAATGTAGTTAAAGTTAAAAAATTGTTAAGTTATTTAAATAAGTTAAAATTAATAATGTGGTTTAGTTAGTGAATTTAGTTGGTGAAATTAAGTTTAAACTAATGTAGTTAAAGATAAAAAATTTGTTAAGTTATTTAAACAAGTTAAAATAAATAATGTCGTTTAGTTGGTAAATTTAGTTGTTGGAATTAAGTCAAAACTAATGTAGTTAAAGTTAAAAAGTTGTTAAGTTATTTAAATAAGTTAAAATAAATAATGTGGTTTAGTTAGTGAATTTAGTTGTTGAAATTAAGTCAAAACGAATGTAGTTAAAGATAAAAATTTGTTAAGTTATTTAAAGCAGTTAAAATAAATAATTTCATTTAATTGGTGAATTTAGTTGTTGGAATTAAATCAAAACTAACGTAGTTAAAGTTAAAAAGTTGTTAAGTTATTTAAACAAGTTAAAATAAATAATGTGGTTTAGTTAGTAAATTTAGTTATTGAAATTAAGTCAAAACGAATGTAGTTAAAGATAAAAAGTTGTTAAGTTAGTTAAACAAGTTAAAAAAAATAATGTCGTTTAGTTGGTGAATTTAGTTGTTGGAATTAAGTCAAAACTAATGTAGTTAAAGTTAAAAACTTGTTAAGTTATTTAAACAAGTTAAAATAAATAATGTGGTTTAGTTAGTGAATTTAGTTGTTTAAATTAAGTCAAAACTAATGTAGTTAAAGTTAAAAAGTTGTTAAGTTATTTAAACAAATTAAAATAAATAATGTGGTTTAGTTAGTGAATTTAGTTGTTTAAATTAAGTTAAAACTAATGTAGTTAAAGATAAAAAATTTGTTAAGCTATTTAAACAAGTTAAAATAAATAATGTCGTTTAGTTGGTAAATTTAGTTGTCGGAATTAAGTCATAACTAATGTAGTTAAAGTTAAAAAGTTTTTAAGTTATTTAAACAAGTTAAAATAACTAATGTGGTTTAGTTAGAGAATTTAGTTGTTGAAATTAAGTCAAAACTAATGTAGTTAAAGAGAAAGAGTTGTTAAGTTATTTAAACAAGTTAAAATAAATAATGTCTTTTAGTTGGTAAATTTAGTTGTTGGAATTAAGTCAAAACTAATGTAGTTAAAGTGAAAAAGTTATTAGTTATTTAAACAAGTTAAAATAAATAATGTGGTTTAGTTAGTGAATGTAGTTGTTGAAATTAAGTCAAAACTAATGTAGTTAAAGATAAAAAGTTGTTAAGTTATTTAAACAAGTTAAAACAAATAATGTCGTTTAGTTGGTAAATTTAGTTGTTGGAATTAAGTCAAAACTAATGTAGTTAAAGTTAAAAAGTTGTTAAGTTATTTAAACAAGTTAAAATAATTAATGTGATTTAGATAGAGAATTTAGTTGTTGAAATTAAGTCAAAACTAATATAGTTAAAGATAAAAAGTTGTTAAGTTATTTAAACTAGTTAAAATAGTTAATGTGGTTTAGTTAGTGAATTTAGTTGTTGAAATTCAGTCAAACCTAATGCAGTTAAAGATAAAAAGTTGTTAAGTTATTTAAACAGGTTAAAATAAATAATGTCGTTTAGTTGGTTAATTTAGTTGATGGAACTAAATCAAAACTAATGAAGTTAAAGTTAAAAAGTTGTTAAGTTATTTAAACAAGTTAAAATAAATAATGTGGTTTAGTTAGTGAATTTAGTTGTTGAAATTAACTCAAAACTAATGTAGTTAAAGATAAAAAGTTGTTAAGTTATTTAAACAAGTTAAAATAAATAATGTCATTTAGTTGGTGAATTTAGTTGTTGGAATTAAGTCAAAACTAATGTAGTTAAAGATAAAAAGTTGTTAAGTTATTTAAACAACTTAAAATAATTAATGTGGTTTAGTTAGTGAATTTAGTTTTTGAAATTAAGTCAAAACTAATGTAGTTAAAGATAAAAAATTGTTAAGTTATTAAAACAAATTAAAATAAATAATGTCGTTTAGTTGGTCAATTTAGTTGTTGGAATTAAGTCAAAACTAATGTAGTTAAAGTTAAAAAGTTTTTAAGTTATTTAAACAAGTTAAAATAAATAATGTGGTTTAGTTAGTGAATTTAGTTGTTGAAATTAAGTCAAAACGAACGTAGTTAAAGTTAAAAAGTTGTTAAGTTATTTAAAGCAGTTAAAATAAATAATGTCATTTAATTGGTGAATTTAGTTGTTGGAATTAAGTCAAAACTAACGTAGTTAAAGTTAAAAAGTTGTTAAGTTATTTAAACAAGTTAAAATAAATAATGTGGTTTAGTTAGTAAATTTAGTTATTGAAATTAAGTCAAAACTAATGTAGTTAAAGATAAAAAGTTGTTAAGTTATTTAAACAAGTTAAAAAAAATAATGTCGTTTAGTTGGTGAACTTAGTTGTTGGAACTAAGTCAAATGTAATGTAGTTAAAGTTAAAAAATTGTTAAGTTATTTAATCAAGTTAAAATTAATAATGTGGTTTAGTTAGTGAATTTAGTTGGTTAAATTAAGTTAAAACTAATGTAGTTAAAGATAAAAAATTTGTTAAGTTATTTAAACAAGTTAAAATAAATAATGTCGTTTAGTTGGTAAATTTAGTTGTTGGAATTAAGTCAAAACTAATGTAGTTAAAGTTAAAAAGTTGTTAAGTTATTTAAACAAGTTAAAATAACTAATGTGGTTTAGTTAGAGAATTTAGTTGTTGAAATTAAGTCAAAACTAATGTAGTTAAAGAGAAAAAGTTGTTAAGTTATTTAAACAAGTTAAAATAAATAATGTCTTTTAGTTGGTAAATTTAGTTGTTGGAATTAAGTCAAAACTAATGTAGTTAAAGTGAAAAAGTTATTAGTTGTTTAAACAAGTTAAAATAAATAATGTGGTTTAATTAGTTAATTTAGTTGTTGAAATTAAGTCAAAACTAATGTAGTTAAAGATAAAAAGTTGTTAAGTTATTTAAACAAGTTAAAACAAATAATGTCGTTTAGTTGGTCAATTTAGTTGTTAGAATTAAGTCAAAACTAATGTAGTTAAAGTTAAAAAGTTGTTAAGTTATTTAAACAAGTTAAAATAATTAATGTTGTTTAGATAGAGAATTTAGTTGTTGAAATTAAATCAAAACTACTATAGTTAAAGATAAAAAGTTGTTAAGTTATTTAAACAAGTTAAAATAATTAATGTGGTTTAGTTAGTGAATTTAGTTGTTGAAATTAAGTCAAAACTAATGCAGTTAAAGATAAAAAGTTGTTAAGTTATTTAAACAGGTTAAAATAAATAATGTCGTTTAGTTGGTTAATTTAGTTGATGGAACTAAATCAAAACTAATGAAGTTAAATTTAAAAAGTTGTTAAGTTATTTAAACAAGTTAAAATAAATAATGTGGTTTAGTTAGTGAATTTAGTTGTTGAAATTAACTCAAAACTAATGTAGTTAAAGATAAAAAGTTGTTAAGTTATTTAAACAAGTTAAAATAAATAATGTCATTTAGTTGGTGAATTTAGTTGTTAGAATTAAGTCAAAACTAATGTAGTTAAAGATAAAAAGTTGTGAAGTTATTTAAACAAGTTAAAATAATTAATGTGGTTTAGTTAGTGAATTTAGTTGTTGAAATTAAGTCAAAACTAATGTAGTTAAAGATAAAAAATTGTTAAGTTATTAAAACAAATTAAAATAAATAATGTCGTTTAGTTGGTCAATTTAGTTGTTGGAATTAGGTCAAAACTAATGTAGTTAAAGTTAAAAAGTTTTTAAGTTATTTAAACAAGTTAAAATAAATAATGTGGTTTAGTTAGTGAATTTAGTTGTTGAAATTAAGTAAAAACTAAATTAGTTAAAGATAAAAACTTGTTAAGTTATTTAAACAAGTTAAAATAAATAATGTCTTTTAGTTGGTGAATTTAGTTGTTGGAACTAACTCAAAACTAATGTAGTTAAAATTAAAAAGTTAATAAGTTATTTAAACAAGTTAAAATAAATAATGTGGTTTAGTTAGTGAATTTAGTTTTTGAAATTCAGTCAAAACTAATGTAGTTAAAGATAAAAAATTGTTAAGTTATTTAAACAAGTTAAAATAAATAATGTGGTTTAGTTAGTGAATTTAGTTGTTGAAATTAAGTCAAAACGAATGTAGTTAAAGATAAAAAGTTGTTAAGTTATTTAAACAAGTTAAAATAAATAATGTCGTTTAGTTGGTGAATTTAGTTGTTGGAATTAAGTCAAAACTAATGTAGTTAAAGTTAAAAAGTTGTTAAGTTATTTAAACAAGTTAAAATAATTAATGTGGTTTAGTTAGTGAATTTAGTTGTTGAAATAAAGTCAAAACTAATGCAGTTAAAGATAAAAAGTTGTTAAGTTATTTAAACAGGTTAAAATAATTAATGTCGTTTAGTTGGTTAATTTAGTTGTTGGAACTAAATCAAAACTAATGTAGTTAACGTTAAAAAGTTGTTAAGTTATTTAAACAAGTTAAAATAAATAATGTGGTTTAGTTAGTGAATTCAGTTGTTGAAATTATGTCAAAACTAATGTAGTTAAAGATAAAAAATTGTTAAGTTATTAAAACAAATTAAAATAAATAATGTCGTTTAGTTGGTCAATTTAGTTGTTGGAATTATGTCAAAACTAATGTAGTTAAAGTTAAAAAGTTTTTAAGTTATTTAAACAAGTTAAAATAAATAATGTGGTTTAGTTAGTGAATTTAGTTGTTGAAATTAAGTAAAAACTAAATTAGTTAAAGATAAAAAGTTGTTAAGTTATTTAAACAAGTTAAAATAAATAATGTCGTTTAGTCGGTGAATTTAGTTGTTGAAACTAACTCAAAACTAATGTAGTTAAAATTAAAAAGTTAATAAGTTATTTAAACAAGTTAAAATAAATAATTTGGTTTAGTTAGTGAATTTAGTTTTTGAAATTCAGTCAAAACTAATGTAGTTAAAGATAAAAAATTATTAAGTTATTTAAACAAGTTAAAATAAATAATGTGGTTTAGTTAGTGAATTTAGTTGTTGAAATTAAGTCAAAACTAATGTAGTTAAAGATAAAAAGTTGTTAAGTTATTTAAACAAGTTAAAATAAATAATGTCGTTTATTTGGTGAATTTAGTTGTTGAAATTAAGTCAAAACTAATTTAGTTAAAGTTAAAAAGTTGTTAGGTTATTTAAACAATTTAAAATAATTAATGTGGTTTAGTTAGTGAATTTAGTTGTTGAAATTAAGTCAAAACTAATGTAGTTAAAGATAAAAAGTTGTTAAGTTATTTAAACAGGTTAAAATAAATAATGTCGTTTAGTTGGTTAATTTAGTTGTTGGAACTAAATCAAAACTAATGTAGTTAACGTTAAAAAGTTGTTAAGTTATTTAAACAAGTTAAAATAAATAATGTGGTTTAGTTAGTGAATTTAGTAGTTGAAATTAAGTCAAAACTAATGTAGTTAAAGATAAAAAATTGTTAAGTTATTTAAACAAGTTAAAATAAATAATGTGGTTTAGTTTGTGAATTAAGTTGTTGGAATTAAGTCAAAACTAATGTAGTTAAATATAAAAAGTTGTTAAGTTATTTAAACAAGTTAAAATAAATAATGTGGTTTAGTTTGTGAATTTAGTTGTTGAAATTAAGTCAAAACTAATGTAGTTAAAGATAAAAAGTTGTTAAGTTATTTAAACAAGTTAAAATAAATAATGTCGTTTAGTTGGTGAATTTATTTGTTGGAATTAAGTCAAAACTAATGTAGTTAAAGTTAAAAAGTTGTTAAGTTATTGAAACAAGTTAAAATAAATAATGTGGTTTAGTTAATGAATTTAGTTGTTGAAATTAAGTCAAAACTAATGTAGTTAAAGAAAAAAAGTTGTTAAGATATTTAAACAAGTTAAAATAAATAATGTCGTTTAGTTGGTGAATTTAGTTGTTGAAATTAAGTCAAAACTAATGTAGTTAAAGTGAAAAAGTTGTTAAGTTATTTAAACAAGTTAAAATAAATAATGTGGTTTAGTTAGTGAATTTAGTTGTTGAAATTAAATCAAAACGAACGTAGTTAAAGTTAAAAAGTTGTTAAGTTATTTAAAGCAGTTAAAATAAATAATGTCATTTAATTGGTGAATTTAGTTGTTGGAATTAAGTCAAAACTAACGTAGTTAAAGTTAAAAAGTTGTTAAGTTATTTAAACAAGTTAAAATAAATGATGTGGTTTAGTTAGTCAATTTAGTTATTGAAATTAAGTCAAAACTAATGTAGTTAAAGATAAATGGTTGTTAAGTTATTTAAACAAGTTAAAAAAAATAATGTCGTTTAGTTGGTGAACTTAGTTGTTGGAACTAAGTCAAAACTAATGTAGTTAAAGTTAAAAAATTGTTAAGTTATTTAATCAAGTTAAAATTAATAATGTGGTTTAGTTAGTGAATTTAGTTGGTTAAATTAAGTTAAAACTAATGTAGTTAAAGATAAAAAATTTGTTAAGTTATTTAAACAAGTTAAAATAAATAATGTCGTTTAGTTGGTAAATTTAGTTGTTGGAATTAAGTCAAAACTAATGTAGTTAAAGTTAAAAAGTTGTTAAGTTATTTAAACAAGTTAAAATAACTAATGTGGTTTAGTTAGAGAATTTAGTTGTTGAAATTAAGTCAAAACTAATGTAGTTAAAGAGAAAAAGTTGTTAAGTTATTTAAACAAGTTAAAATAAATAATGTCTTTTAGTTGGTAAATTTAGTTGTTGGAATTAAGTCAAAACTAATGTAGTTAAAGTGAAAAAGTTATTAGTTGTTTAAACAAGTTAAAATAAATAATGTGGTTTAATTAGTTAATTTAGTTGTTGAAATTAAGTCAAAACTAATGTAGTTAAAGATAAAAAGTTGTTAAGTTATTTAAACAAGTTAAAACAAATAATGTCGTTTAGTTGGTCAATTTAGTTGTTGGAATTAAGTCAAAACTAATGTAGTTAAAGTTAAAAAGTTGTTAAGTTATTTAAACAAGTTAAAATAATTAATGTTGTTTAGATAGAGAATTTAGTTGTTGAAATTAAATCAAAACTACTATAGTTAAAGATAAAAAGTTGTTAAGTTATTTAAACAAGTTAAAATAATTAATGTGGTTTAGTTAGTGAATTTAGTTGTTGAAATTAAGTCAAAACTAATGCAGTTAAAGATAAAAAGTTGTTAAGTTATTTAAACAGGTTAAATAAATAATGTCGTTTAGTTGGTTAATTTAGTTGATGGAACTAAATCAAAACTAATGAAGTTAAATTTAAAAAGTTGTTAAGTTATTTAAACAAGTTAAAATAAATAATGTGGTTTAGTTAGTGAATTTAGTTGTTGAAATTAACTCAAAACTAATGTAGTTAAAGATAAAAAGTTGTTAAGTTATTTAAACAAGTTAAAATAAATAATGTCATTTAGTTGGTGAATTTAGTTGTTGGAATTAAGTCAAAACTAATGTAGTTAAAGATAAAAAGTTGTGAAGTTATTTAAACAAGTTAAAATAATTAATGTGGTTTAGTTAGTGAATTTAGTTGTTGAAATTAAGTCAAAACTAATGTAGTTAAAGATAAAAAATTGTTAAGTTATTAAAACAAATTAAAATAAATAATGTCGTTTAGTTGGTCAATTTAGTTGTTGGAATTAAGTCAAAACTAATGTAGTTAAAGTTAAAAAGTTTTTAAGTTATTTAAACAGGTTAAAATAAATAATGTGGTTTAGTTAGTGAATTTAGTTGTTGAAATTAAGTAAAAACTAAATTAGTTAAAGATAAAAACTTGTTAAGTTATTTAAACAAGTTAAAATAAATAATGTCTTTTAGTCGGTGAATTTAGTTGTTGGAACTAACTCAAAACTAATGTAGTTAAAATTAAAAAGTTAATAAGTTATTTAAACAAGTTAAAATAAATAATGTGGTTTAGTTAGTGAATTTAGTTTTTGAAATTCAGTCAAAACTAATTTAGTTAAAGATAAAAAATTGTTAAGTTATTTAAACAAGTTAAAATAAATAATGTGGTTTAGTTAGTGAATTTAGTTGTTGAAATTAAGTCAAAACGAATGTAGTTAAAGATAAAAAGTTGTTAAGTTATTTAAACAAGTTAAAATAAATAATGTCGTTTAGTTGGTGAATTTAGTTGTTGGAATTAAGTCAAAACTAATGTAGTTAAAGTTAAAAAGTTGTTAAGTTATTTAAACAAGTTAAAATAATTAATGTGGTTTAGTTAGTGAATTTAGTTGTTGAAATTAAGTCAAAACTAATGCAGTTAAAGATAAAAAGTTGTTAAGTTATTTAAACAGGTTAAAATAATTAATGTCGTTTAGTTGGTTAATTTAGTTGTTGGAACTAAATCAAAACTAATGTAGTTAACGTTAAAAAGTTGTTAAGTTATTTAAACAAGTGAAAATAAATAATGTGGTTTAGTTAGTGAATTCAGTTGTTGAAATTAAGTCAAAACTAATGTAGTTAAAGATAAAAATTGTTAAGTTATTAAAACAAATTAAAATAAATAATGTCGTTTAGTTGGTCAATTTAGTTGTTGGAATTAAGTCAAAACTAATGTAGTTAAAGTTAAAAAGTTTTTAAGTTATTTAAACAAGTTAAAATAAATAATGTGGTTTAGTTAGTGAATTTAGTTGTTGAAATTAAGTAAAAACTAAATTAGTTAAAGATAAAAAGTTGTTAAGTTATTTAAACAAGTTAAAATAAATAATGTCGTTTAGTCGGTGAATTTAGTTGTTGAAACTAACTCAAAACTAATGTAGTTAAAATTAAAAAGTTAATAAGTTATTTAAACAAGTTAAAATAAATAATTTGGTTTAGTTAGTGAATTTAGTTTTTGAAATTCAGTCAAAACTAATGTAGTTAAAGATAAAAAATTATTAAGTTATTTAAACAAGTTAAAATAAATAATGTGGTTTAGTTAGTGAATTTAGTTGTTGAAATTAAGTCAAAACTAATGTAGTTAAAGATAAAAAGTTGTTAAGTTATTTAAACAAGTTAAAATAAATAATGTCGTTTATTTGGTGAATTTAGTTGTTGAAATTAAGTCAAAACTAATTTAGTTAAAGTTAAAAAGTTGTTAGGTTATTTAAACAATTTAAAATAATTAATGTGGTTTAGTTAGTGAATTTAGTTGTTGAAATTAAGTCAAAACTAATGTAGTTAAAGATAAAAAGTTGTTAAGTTATTTAAACAGGTTAAAATAAATAATGTCGTTTAGTTGGTTAATTTAGTTGTTGGAACTAAATCAAAACTAATGTAGTTAACGTTAAAAAGTTGTTAAGTTATTTAAACAAGTTAAAATAAATAATGTGGTTTAGTTAGTGAATTTAGTTGTTGAAATTAAGTCAAAACTAATGTAGTTAAAGATAAAAAATTGTTAAGTTATTTAAACAAGTTAAAATAAATAATGTGGTTTAGTTTGTGAATTAAGTTGTTGGAATTAAGTCAAAACTAATGTAGTTAAATATAAAAAGTTGTTAAGTTATTTAAACAAGTTAAAATAAATAATGTGGTTTAGTTTGTGAATTTAGTTGTTGAAATTAAGTCAAAACTAATGTAGTTAAAGATAAAAAGTTGTTAAGTTATTTAAACAAGTTAAAATAAATAATGTCGTTTAGTTGGTGAATTTATTTGTTGGAATTAAGTCAAAACTAATGTAGTTAAGGTTAAAAAGTTGTTAAGTTATTGAAACAAGTTAAAATAAATAATGTAGTTTAGTTAATGAATTTAGTTGTTGAAATTAAGTCAAAACTAATGTAGTTAAAGAAAAAAAGTTGTTAAGTTATTTAAACAAGTTAAAATAAATAATGTCGTTTAGTTGGTGAATTTAGTTGTTGAAATTAAGTCAAAACTAATGTAGTTAAAGTGAAAAAGTTGTTAAGTTATTTAAACAAGTTAAAATAAATAATATGGTTTAGTTAGTGAATTTAGTTGTTGAAATTAAATCAAAACGAACGTAGTTAAAGTTAAAAAGTTGTTAAGTTATTTAAAGCAGTTAAAATAAATAATGTCATTTAATTGGTGAATTTAGTTGTTGGAATTAAGTCAAAACTAACGTAGTTAAAGTTAAAAGGTTGTTAAGTTATTTAAACAAGTTAAAATAAATAATGTGGTTTAGTTAGTCAATTTAGTTATTGAAATTAAGTCAAAACTAATGTAGTTAAAGATAAATGGTTGTTAAGTTATTTAAACAAGTTAAAAAAAATAATGTCGTTTAGTTGGTGAACTTAGTTGTTGGAACTAAGTCAAAACTAATGTAGTTAAAGTTAAAAAATTGTTAAGTTATTTAATCAAGTTAAAATTAATAATGTGGTTTAGTTAGTGAATTTAGTTGGTTAAATTAAGTTAAAACTAATGTAGTTAAAGATAAAAAATTTGTTAAGTTATTTAAACAAGTTAAAATAAATAATGTCGTTTAGTTGGTAAATTTAGTTGTTGGAATTAAGTCAAAACTAATGTAGTTAAAGTTAAAAAGTTGTTAAGTTATTTAAACAAGTTAAAATAACTAATGTTGTTTAGTTAGAGAATTTAGTTGTTGAAATTAAGTCAAAACTAATGTAGTTAAAGAGAAAAAGTTGTTAAGTTATTTAAACAAGTTAAAATAAATAATGTCTTTTAGTTGGTAAATTTAGTTGTTGGAATTAAGTCAAAACTAATGTAGTTAAAGTGAAAAAGTTATTAGTTGTTTAAACAAGATAAAATAAATAATGTGGTTTAATTAGTTAATTTAGTTGTTGAAATTAAGTCAAAACTAATGTAGTTAAAGATAAAAAGTTGTTAAGTTATTTAAACAAGTTAAAACAAATAATGTCGTTTAGTTGGTGAATTTAGTTGTTGGAATTAACTCAAAACTAATGTAGTTAAAGTTAAAAAGTTGTTAAGTTATTTAAACAAGTTAAAATAATTAATGTGGTTTAGATAGAGAATTTAGTTGTTGAAATTAAATCAAAACTACTATAGTTAAAGATAAAAAGTTGTTAAGTTATTTAAACAAGTTAAAATAATTAATGTGGTTTAGTTAGTGAATTTAGTTGTTGAAATTAAGTCAAAACTAATGCAGTTAAAGATAAAAAGTTGTTAAGTTATTTAAACAGGTTAAAATAAATAATGTCGTTTAGTTGGTTAATTTAGTTGATGGAACTAAATCAAAACTAATGAAGTTAAAGTTAAAAAGTTGTTAAGTTATTTAAACAAGTTAAAATAAATAATGTGGTTTAGTTAGTGAATTTAGTTGTTGAAATTAACTCAAAACTAATGTAGTTAAAGATAAAAAGTTGTTAACTTATTTAAACAAGTTAAAATAAATAATGTCATTTAGTTGGTGAATTTAGTTGTTGGAATTAAGTCAAAACTAATGTAGTTAAAGATAAAAGGTTGTTAAGTTATTTAAACAAGTTAAAATAATTAATGTGGTTTAGTTAGTGAATTTAGTTGTTGAAATTAAGTCAAAATTAATGTAGTTAAAGATAAAAAATTGTTAAGTTATTAAAACAAATTAAAATAAATAATGTCGTTTAGTTGGTGAATTTAGTTGTTAGAATTAAGACAAAACTAACGTAGTTAAAGTTAAAAAGTTGTTAAGTTTTTTAAACAAGTTAAAATAAATAATGTGGTTTAGTTAGTGAATTTAGTTGTTGAAATTAAGTCAAAACTAATGTAGTTAAAGTTAAAAAGTTGTTAAGTTATTTAAACAAGTTAAAAAAAATAATGTCGTTTAGTTGGTGAACTTTGTTGTTGGAACTAAGTCAAAACTAATGTAGTTAAAGTTAAAAAATTGTTAAGTTATTTAATCAAGTTAAAATTAATAATGTGGTTTAGTTAGTGAATTTAGTTGGTTAAATTAAGTTAAAACTAATGTAGTTAAAGATAAACAGTTGTTAAGTTATTTAAACAAGTTAAAATAAATAATGTCGTTTAGTTGGTCAATTTAGTTGTCTGAATTAAGTCAAAACTAATGTAGTTAATGTTAAAAAGTTGTTAAGTTATTTAAACATGTAAAAATAAATAATGTGGTTTAGTTAGTGAATTTAGTTGTTGAAATTAAGTCAAAACTAATGTAGTTAAAGAGAAAAAGTTGTTAAGTTATTTAAACAAGTTAAAATAAATAATGTCTTTTAGTTGGTAAATTTAGTTGTTGGAATTAAGTCAAAACTAATGTAGTTAAAGTGAAAAAGTTATTAGTTGTTTAAACAAGTTAAAATAAATAATGTGGTTTAATTAGTCAATTTATTTGTTGAAATTAAGTCAAAACTAATGTAGTTAAAGATAAAAAGTTGTTAAGTTATTTAAACAAGTTAAAACAAATAATGTCGTTTAGTTGGTGAATTTAGCTGTTGGAATTAAGTCAAAACTAATGTAGTTAAAGTTAAAAAGTTGTCAAGTTATTTAAACAAGTTAAAATAATTAATGTGGTTTAGATAGAGAATTTAGTTGTTGAAATTAAATCAAAACTACTATAGTTAAAGATAAAAAGTTGTTAAGTTATTTAAACAAGTTAAAATAATTAATGTGGTTTAGTTAGTGAATTTAGTTGTTGAAATTAAGTCAAAACTAATGCAGTTAAAGATAAAAAGTTGTTAAGTTATTTAAACAGGTTAAAATAAATAATGTCGTTTAGTTGGTTAATTTAGTTGATGGAACTAAATCAAAACTAATGAAGTTAAAGTTAAAAAGTTGTTAAGTTATTTAAACAAGTTAAAATAAATAATGTGGTTTAGTTAGTGAATTTAGTTGTTGAAATTAACTCAAAACTAATGTAGTTAAAGATAAAAAGTTGTTAACTTATTTAAACAAGTTAAAATAAATAATGTCATTTAGTTGGTGAATTTAGTTGTTGGAATTAAGTCAAAACTAATGTAGTTAAAGATAAAAGGTTGTTAAGTTATTTAAACAAGTTAAAATAATTAATGTGGTTTAGTTAGTGAATTTAGTTGTTGAAATTAAGTAAAAATTAATGTAGTTAAAGATAAAAAATTGTTAAGTTATTAAAACAAATTAAAATAAATAATGTCGTTTAGTTGGTGAATTTAGTTGTTAGAATTAAGTCAAAACTAACGTAGTTAAAGTTAAAAAGTTGTTAAGTTTTTTAAACAAGTTAAAATAAATAATGTGGTTTAGTTAGTGAATTTAGTTGTTGAAATTAAGTCAAAACTAATATAGTTAAAGTTAAAAAGTTGTTAAGTTATTTAAACAAGTTAAAACAAATAATTTTGTTCAGTTGGTGAATTTAGTTGTTGGAATTAAGTCAAAACTAATGTAGTTAAAGTGAAAAAATTGTTAAGTTATTTAAACAGGTTAAAATAAATAATGTGGTTTAGTTAGTGAATTTAGTTGTTGAAATTAAGTTAAAACTAATGTAGTTAAAGATAAAAAGTTGTTAAGTTATTTAAACAAGTTAAAATAAATAATTTTGTTCAGTTGGTGAATTTAGTTGTTGGAATTAAGTCAAAACTAATGTAGTTAAAGTGAAAAAGTTGTTAAGTTATTTAAATAGGTTAAAATAAATAATGTGGTTTAGTTAGTGAATTTAGTTGTTGAAATTAAGTCAAAACTAATGTAGTTAAAGAAAAAAAGTTGTTAAGTTATTTAAACAAGTTAAAATAAATAATGTCGTTTAGTTGGTCAATTTAGTTGTTTGAATTAAGTCAAAACTAATGTAGTTAAAGTTAAAAAGTTGTTAAGTTATTTAAACAAGTTTAAATAAATAATGTGATTTAGTTAGTAAATTTAGTTGTTGAAATTAAGTCAAAACTAATGTAGTTAGAGATAAAAAGTTGTTAAGTTATTTAAACAAGTTAAAATAAATAATGTCGTTTAGTTGGTGAATTTAGTTGTTAGAATTAAGTCAAAACTAACGTAGTCAAAGTTAAAAAGTTGTTAAATTTTTTAAACAAGTTAAAATAAATAATGTGGTTTAGTTAGTGAATTTAGTTGTTGAAATTAAGTCAAAACTAATGTAGTTAAAGATAAAAAGTTGTTAAGTTATTTAAACAAGTTAAAATAAATAATGTCGTTTAGTTGGTGAATTTAGTTGTTGGAATTAAGTCAAAACTAATGTAGTTAAAGTTAAAAAGTATTTAAGTTATTTAAACAAGTTGAAATAAATAATGTGGTTTAGTTAGTGAATTTAGTTATTTAAATTAAGTCAAAACTAATGTAGTTAGAGATAAAAAGTTGTTAAGTTATTTAAACAAGCTAAAATAAAAAATGTCGTTTAGTTGGTGAATTTAGTTATTAGAATTAAGTCAAAACTAACGTAGTTAAAGTTAAAAAGTTGTTAAGTTTTTTAAACAAGTTAAAATAAATAATGTGGTTTAGTTAGTGAATTTAGTTGTTGAAATTAAGTCAAAACTAATGTAGTTAAAGATAAAAAGTTGTTAAGTTATTTAAACAAGTTAAAATAAATAATGTCGTTTAGTTGGTGAATTTAGTTGTTGGAATTAAGTCAAAACTAATGTAGTTAAAGTTAAAAAGTATTTAAGTTATTTAAACAAGTTGAAATAAATAATGTGGTTTAGTTAGTGAATTTAGTTATTTAAATTAAGTCAAAACTAATGTAGTTAGAGATAAAAAGTTGTTAAGTTATTTAAACAGGTTAAAATAAATAATGTCGTTTAGTTGGTGAATTTAGTTATTGGAATCAACTAAAAACCAATATAGTTAAAGTTAAAAAGTTGTTAAGTTATTTAAACAAGTTAAAACAAATAATGTAGTTTATTTAGTGAATTTAGTTATTGTAATTAAGTCAAAACTAATGTAGTTCAAGATAAAAAGTTGGTAAGTTATTTAAACAGGCTAAAATAAATAATGTCGTTTAGTTGGTGAATTTAATTGTTGGAATTAAGTCAAAACTAATGTAGTTAAAGTTAAAAAGGTTCTTAAGTTATTTAAACAAGTTAAAATAAATAATGTGGTTTAGTTAGTGAATTTAGTTGTTCAAAATTAAGTCAAAACTAATGTAGTTAAAGATAAAAAGTTGTTAAGTTATTTAAACAAGTTAAAAAAAATAATGTCGTTTAGTTTGTGAATTTAGTTGTTGGAACTAAGTCCGAACTAATGTAGTTAAAGTGAAAAAGTTGTTAAGTTATTTAATCAAGTTAAAATAAATAATGTGGTTTAGTTAGTGAATTTAGTTGTTGAAATTAAATCAAAACTAATGTAGTTAAAGATAAAAAATTGTTAAGTTATTAAAACAAATTAAAATAAATAATGTCGTTTAGTTTGTGAATTTAGTTGTTAGAATTAAGTCAAAACTAACGTAGTTAAAGTTAAAAAGTTGTTAAGTTTTTTAAACAAGTTAAAATAAATAATGTGGTTTAGTTAGTGAATTTAGTTGTTGAAATTAAGTCAAAACTAATGTAGTTAAAGTTAAAAAGTTGTTAAGTTATTTAAACAAGTTAAAATAAATAATTTTGTTCAGTTGGTGAATTTAGTTGTTGGAATTAAGTCGAAACTAATGTAGTTAAAGTGAAAAAGTTGTTAAGTTATTTAAACAGGTTAAAATAAATAATGTGGTTTAGTTAGTGAATTTAGTTGTTGAAATTAAGTTAAAACTAATGTAGTTAAAGATAAAAAGTTGTTAAGTTATTTAAACAAGTTAAAATAAATAATTTTGTTCAGTTGGTAAATTTAGTTGTTGGAATTAAGTCAAAACTAATGTAGTTAAAGTGAAAAAGTTGTTAAGTTATTTAAACAGGTTAAAATAAATAATGTGGTTTAGTTAGTGAATTTAGTTGTTGAAATTAAGTCAAAACTAATGTAGTTAAAGAAAAAAAGTTGTTAAGTTATTTAAACAAGTTAAAATAAATAATGTCGTTTAGTTGGTGAATTTAGTTGTTAGAATTAAGTCAAAACTAACGTAGTTAAAGTTAAAAAGTTGTTAAGTTTTTTAAACAAGTTAAAATAAATAATGTGGTTTAGTTAGTGAATTTAGTTGTTGAAATTAAGTCAAAACTAATGTAGTTAAAGATAAAAAGTTGTTAAGTTATTTAAACAAGTTAAAGTAAATAATGTCGTTTAGTTGGTGAATTTAGTTGTTTGAATTAAGTCAAAACTAATGTAATTAAAGTTAAAAAGTTGTTAAGTTATTTAAACAAGTTAAAATAAATAATGTGATTTAGTTAGTGAATTTTGTTGTTGAAATTAAGTCAAAACTAATGTAGTTAGAGATAAAAAGTTGTTAAGTTATTTAAACAAGTTAAAATAAAATATGTCGTTTAGTTTGTGAATTTAGTTATTAGAATTAAGTCAAAACTAACGTAGTTAAAGTTAAAAAGTTGTTAAGTTTTTTAAACAAGTTAAAATAAATAATGTGGTTTAGTTAGTGAATTTAGTTGTTGAAATTAAGTCAAAACTAATGTAGTTAAAGATAAAAAGTTGTTAAGTTATTTAAACAAGTTAAAATAAATAATGTCGTTTAGTTGGTGAATTTAGTTGTTGGAATTAAGTCAAAACTAATGTAGTTAAAGTTAAAAAGTATTTAAGTTATTTAAACAAGTTAAAATAAATAATATGGTTTAGTTAGTGAATTTAGTTATTTAAATTAAGTCAAAACTAATGTAGTTAAAGATAAAAAGTTGTTAAGTTATTTAAACAGGTTAAAATAAATAATATCGTTTAGTTGGTGAATTTAGTTATTGGAATCAAGTAAAAACCAATATAGTTAAAGTTAAAAAGTTGTTAAGTTATTTAAACAAGTTAAAATAAATAATGTAGTTTAGTTAGTGAATTTAGTTATTGAAATTAAGTCAAAACTAATGTAGTTAACGATAAAAAGTTGGTAAGTTATTTAAACAGGCTAAAATAAATAATGTCGTTTAGTTGGTGAATTTAATTGTTGGAATTAAGTCAAAACTAATGTAGTTAAAGTTAAAAAGGTTCTTAAGTTATTTAAACAAGTTAAAATAAATAATGTGGTTTAGTTAGTGAATTTAGTTGTTGAAATTAAGTCAAAACTAATGTAGTTAAAGATAAAAAGTTGTTAAGTTATTTAAACAAGTTAAAAAAAATAATGTCGTTTAGTTTGTGAATTTAGTTGTTGGAACTAAGTCAGAACTAATGTAGTTAAAGTGAAAAAGTTGTTAAGTTATTTAATCAAGTTAAAATAAATAATGTGGTTTAGTTAGTGAATTTAGATGTTTAAATTAAGTCAAAACTACTCTAGTTAAAGATAAAAAATTTGTTAAGTTATTTAAACAAGTTAAAATAAATAATGTCGTTTAGTTGGTGAATTTTGTTGTTGGAATTAAGTCAAAACTAACGTAGTTAAAGTTAAAAAGTTGTTAAGTTATTTAAACAAATTAAAATAAATAATGTGGTTTAGTTAGTGAATTTAGTTGTAGAAATTAACTCAAAACTAATGTAGTTAAAGATAAAAAGTTGTTAAGTTATTTAAACAGGTTAATATAAATAATGTCGTTTAGTTGGTGAATTTAGTTATTGGAATTAAGTCAAAACTAATGCAGTTAAAGATAAACAGTTGTTAAGTTATTTAAACAAGTTAAAATAAATAATGTCGTTTAGTTGGTGAATTTAGTTGTTTGAATTAAGTCAAAACTAATGTAGTTAATGTTAAAAAGTTGTTAAGTTATTTAAACATGTTAAAATAAATAATGTGGTTTAGTTAGTGAATTTAGTTGTTGAAATTAAGTCAAAACTAATGTAGTTAGAGATAAAAAGTTGTTAAGGTATTTAAACAAGTTAAAATAAATAATGTCATTTAGTTGGTGAATTTAGTTGTTGGAATTAAGTCAAAACTAACGTAGTTAAAGTTAAAAAGTTGTTAAGTTTTTTAAACAAGTTAAAATAAATAATGTGGTTTAGTTAGTGAATTTAGTTGTTGAAATTAAGTCAAAACTAATGTAGTTAAAGATAAAAAGTTATTAAGTTATTTAAACAAGTTAAAATAAATAATGTCGTTTAGTTGGTGAATTTAGTTGTTGGAATTAAGTCAAAACTAATGTAGTTAAAGTTAAAAATTATTTAAGTTAGTTAAACAAGTTGAAATAAATAATGTGGTTTAGTTAGTGAATTTAGTTGTTGGAATTAAGTCAAAACTAACGTAGTTAAAGTTAAAAAGTTGTTAAGTTTTTTAAACAAGTTAAAATAAATAATGTGGTTTAGTTAGTGAATTTAGTTGTTGAAATTAAGTCAAAACTAATGTAGTTAAAGATAAAAAGTTGTTAAGTTATTTAAACAAGTTAAAGTAAATAATGTCGTTTAGTTGGTGAATTTAGTTGTTTGAATTAAGTCAAAACTAATGTAATTAAAGTTAAAAAGTTGTTAAGTTATTTAAACAAGTTAAAATAAATAATGTGATTTAGTTAGTGAATTTTGTTGTTGAAATTAAGTCAAAACTAATGTAGTTAGAGATAAAAAGTTGTTAAGTTATTTAAACAAGTTAAAATAAAATATGTCGTTTAGTTTGTGAATTTAGTTATTAGAATTAAGTCAAAACTAACGTAGTTAAAGTTAAAAAGTTGTTAAGTTTTTTAAACAAGTTAAAATAAATAATGTGGTTTAGTTAGTGAATTTAGTTGTTGAAATTAAGTCAAAACTAATGTAGTTAAAGATAAAAAGTTGTTAAGTTATTTAAACAAGTTAAAATAAATAATGTCGTTTAGTTGGTGAATTTAGTTGTTGGAATTAAGTCAAAACTAATGTAGTTAAAGTTAAAAAGTATTTAAGTTATTTAAACAAGTTAAAATAAATAATGTGGTTTAGTTAGTGAATTTAGTTATTTAAATTAAGTCAAAACTAATGTAGTTAAAGATAAAAAGTTGTTAAGTTATTTAAACAGGTTAAAATAAATAATATCGTTTAGTTGGTGAATTTAGTTATTGGAATCAAGTAAAAACCAATATAGTTAAAGTTAAAAAGTTGTTAAGTTATTTAAACAAGTTAAAATAAATAATGTAGTTTAGTTAGTGAATTTAGTTATTGAAATTAAGTCAAAACTAATGTAGTTAACGATAAAAAGTTGGTAAGTTATTTAAACAGGCTAAAATAAATAATGTCGTTTAGTTGGTGAATTTAATTGTTGGAATTAAGTCAAAACTAATGTAGTTAAAGTTAAAAAGGTTCTTAAGTTATTTAAACAAGTTAAAATAAATAATGTGGTTTAGTTAGTGAATTTAGTTGTTGAAATTAAGTCAAAACTAATGTAGTTAAAGATAAAAAGTTGTTAAGTTATTTAAACAAGTTAAAAAAAATAATGTCGTTTAGTTTGTGAATTTAGTTGTTGGAACTAAGTCAGAACTAATGTAGTTAAAGTGAAAAAATGTTAAGTTATTTAATCAAGTTAAAATAAATAATGTGGTTTAGTTAGTGAATTTAGATGTTTAAATTAAGTCAAAACTACTGTAGTTAAAGATAAAAAATTTGTTAAGTTATTTAAACAAGTTAAAATAAATAATGTCGTTTAGTTGGTGAATTTTGTTGTTGGAATTAAGTCAAAACTAACGTAGTTAAAGTTAAAAAGTTGTTAAGTTATTTAAACAAATTAAAATAAATAATGTGGTTTAGTTAGTGAATTTAGTTGTAGAAATTAACTCAAAACTAATGTAGTTAAAGATAAAAAGTTGTTAAGTTATTTAAACAGGTAAATATAAATAATGTCGTTTAGTTGGTGAATTTAGTTATTGGAATTAAGTCAAAACTAATGCAGTTAAAGATAAACAGTTGTTAAGTTATTTAAACAAGTTAAAATAAATAATGTCGTTTAGTTGGTGAATTTAGTTGTTTGAATTAAGTCAAAACTAATGTAGTTAATGTTAAAAAGTTGTTAAGTTATTTAAACATGTTAAAATAAATAATGTGGTTTAGTTAGTGAATTTAGTTGTTGAAATTAAGTCAAAACTAATGTAGTTAGAGATAAAAAGTTGTTAAGGTATTTAAACAAGTTAAAATAAATAATGTCATTTAGTTGGTGAATTTAGTTGTTGGAATTAAGTCAAAACTAACGTAGTTAAAGTTAAAAAGTTGTTAAGTTTTTTAAACAAGTTAAAATAAATAATGTGGTTTAGTTAGTGAATTTAGTTGTTGAAATTAAGTCAAAACTAATGTAGTTAAAGATAAAAAGTTATTAAGTTATTTAAACAAGTTAAAATAAATAATGTCGTTTAGTTGGTGAATTTAGTTGTTGGAATTAAGTCAAAACTAATGTAGTTAAAGTTAAAAATTATTTAAGTTAGTTAAACAAGTTGAAATAAATAATGTGGTTTAGTTAGTGAATTTAGTTGTTGGAATTAAGTCAAAACTAACGTAGTTAAAGTTAAAAAGTTGTTAAGTTTTTTAAACAAGTTAAAATAAATAATGTGGTTTAGTTAGTGAATTTAGTTGTTGAAATTAAGTCAAAACTAATGTAGTTAAAGATAAAAAGTTATTAAGTTATTTAAACAAGTTAAAATAAATAATGTCGTTTAGTTGGTGAATTTAGTTGTTGGAATTAAGTCAAAACTAATGTAGTTAAAGTTAAAAATTATTTAAGTTAGTTAAACAAGTTGAAATAAATAATGTGGTTTAGTTAGTGAATTTAGTTGTTGAAATTAAGTCAAAACTAATATAGTTAAATATAAAAAGTTGGTAAGTTATTTAAAAGGGCTAAAATAAATAATGTCGTTTAGTTGGTGAATTTAATTGTTGGAATTAAGTCAAAACTAATGTAGGTAAAGTTAAAAAGGTTCTTAAGTTATTTAAACAAGTTAAAATAAATAACGTGGTTTAGTTAGTGAATTTAGTTGTTGAAATTAAGTCAAAACTAATGCAGTTAAAGATAAAAAGTTGTTAAGTTATTTAAACAGGTTACAATAAATAATGTCGTTTAGTTGGTGAATTTAGTTGTTGGAATTAAGTCAAAACTAATGTAGTTAAAGTTAAAAAGTTGTTAAGTTATTTAAACAAGTTAAAATAAATAATGTGGTTTAGTTAGTGAATTTAGTTGTTGAAATTAAGTTAAAACTAATGTAGTTAAAGGTAAAAAGTTGTTAAGTTATTTAAACAAGTTAAAATTAATAATTTTGTTCAGTTGGTGAATTTAGTTGTTGGAATTAAGTCAAAACTAATGTAGTTAAAGTGAAAAAGTTGTTAAGTTATTTAAACAGGTTAAAATAAATAATGTGGTTTAGCTAGTGAATTTAGTTGTTGAAATTAAGTCAAAACTAATGTAGTTAAAGATAAAAAGTTGTTAAATTATTTAATCAAGTTAAAATAAATAATGTCATTTAGTTGGTGAATTTAGTTATAAGAATTAAGTCAAAACTAACGTAGTTAAAGTTAAAAAGTTGTTAAGCTATTTAAACAAGTTAAAATAAATAATGTGGTTTAGTTAGTGAATTTAGTTATTGAAATTAAGTTAAAACTAATTTAGTTAAAGATAAAAAGTTGTTAAGTTATTTAAACAAGTTAAAAAAAATAATGTCGTTTAGTTTGTGAATTTAGTTGTTGGAACTAAGTCAGAACTAATGTAGTTAAAGTTAAAAAGTTGTTAAGTTATTTAAACAAGTTAAAATAAATAATGTGGTTTAGTTAGTGAATTTAGTTGTTTAAATTAAGTCAAAACTAATGTAGTTAAAGATAAAAAATTTGTTAAGTTATTTAAACAAGTTAAAATAAATAATGTCGTTTGGTTGGTGAATTTAATTGTTGGAATTAAGCAAAACTAATGTAGTTAAAGTTAAAAAGTTGTTAAGTTATTTAAACAAGTTAAAATAAATAATGTGGTTTAGTTAGTGAATTTAGTTGTTGCAATTAAGACAAAACTAATGTAGTTAAAGATAAAAAGTTGGTAAGTTATTTAAACACGTTAAAATAAATAATGTCGTTTTGTTGGTGAATTTAGTTGTTCGAACTAAGTCAAAACTAATGTAGTTAAAGTTAAAAAGTTGTTAAGTTATTTAAACAAGTTAAAATAAATAATGTGGTTTAGTTAGTGAATTTAGTTGTTGAAATTAAGTCAAAACTAATGTAGTTAAAGCTAAAAAATTATTAAGTTATTTAAACAAGTTAAAATAAATAATATGGTTTAGTTAGTGAATTTAGTTGTTGAAATTAAGTCAAAACTAATGTAGTTAAAGATAAAAAGTTGTTAAGTTATTTAAACAAGTTAGAATAACTAATGTCATTTAGTTGGTGAATTTAGATGTTGGAACTAAGTCAAAACTAATGTAGTTAAAGTTAAAAATTTGTTAAATTATTTAAACAAGTTGAAATAAATAATGTGGTTTATTTAGTGAATTTAGTTGTTGAAATTAAGTCAAAACTAATGTTGTTAAAGATAAAAAATTGTTAAGTTATTTAAACAAGTTAGAATAAATAATGTGGTTTAGTTAGTGAATTTAGTTATTGAAATTAAGTCAAAACTAATGTAGTTAAAGATAAAAAGTTGGTAAGTTATTTAAACAGGCTAAAATAAATAATGTCGTTTAGTTGGTGAATTTAATTATTGGAATTAAGTCAAAACTAATGTAGTTAAAGTTAAAAAGGTTCTTAAGTTATTTAAACAACTTAAAATAAATAATGTGGTTTAGTTAGTAAATTTAGTTGTTGAAATTAAGTCAAAACTAATGCAGTGAAAGATAAAAAGTAGTTAAGTTATTTAAACAGGTTAAAATAAATAATGTCGTTTAGTTGGTGAATTTAGTTGTTGGAATTAAGTCAAAACTAATGTAGTTAAAGTTAAAAAGTTGTTAAGTTATTTAAACAAGTTAAAATAAATAATGTGGTTTAGTTAGTGAATTTAGTTGATGAAATTAAGTCAAAACTAATGTAGTTAAAGATAAAAAGTTGTTAATTTATTTAAACAAGTTAAAATAAATAATTTTGTTCAGTTGGTGAATTTAGTTGTTGCAATTAAGTCAAAACTAATGTAGTTAAAGTGAAAAAGTTGTTAAGTTATTTAAAAAGGTTAAAATAAATAATGTGGTTTAGTTAGTGAATTTAGTTGATGAAATTAAGTCAAAACTAATGTAGTTAAAGATAAAAAGTTGTTAATTTATTTAAACAAGTTAAAATAAATAATTTTGTTCAGTTGGTGAATTTAGTTGTTGGAATTAAGTCAAAACTAATGTAGTTAAAGTGAAAAAGTTGTTAAGTTATTTAAACAGGTTAAAATAAATAATGTGGTTTAGTTAGTGAATTTAGTTGTTGAAATTAAATCAAAACTAATGTAGTTAAAGTGAAAAAGTTGTTAACTTGTTTAAACAAGTTAAAATAAATAATGTCGTTTAGTTTGTGAATTTAGTTGTTGGAATTAAGTCAAAAATAATGTAGATAAACTCAAACATTTTTTAAGTTATTTAAACAAGTTAAAATATATAATGTGGTTTAGTTAGTGAATTTAGTTGTTGAAATTAAGTCAAAACTAAAGTAGTTAAAGATAAAAAGTTGTTAATTTATTTAAACAAGTTAAAATAAATAATGTCGTTTTGTTGGTGAATTTAGTTGTTGGAATTAAGTCAAAACTAATGTAGTTAAATTTAAAAAGTTGATAAGTTATTTAAACAAGTTAAAATAAATAATGTGGTTTAGTTAGTGAATTTAGTTGTTGAAATTAAGTCAAAATTAATGTAGTTAAAGATAAAAAGTTGTTAAGTTATTTAAACAAGTTAAAATAAATAATGTCGTTTAGTTGGTGAATTTAGTTGTTGGAATTAAGTCAAAACTAATGTAGTTAAAGTTAAAATAAATAATGTCATTTAGTTGGTGAATTTAGTTGTTGGAATTAAGTCAAAACTAACGTAGTTAAAGTTAAAAAGTTGTTAAGTTATTTAAACAAGTTAAAATAAATAATATGGTTTAGTTAATGAATTTAGTTATTGAAATTAAGTCAAAACTAATGTACTTAAAGATAAAAAGTTGTTAAGTTATTTAAACAAGTTAAAAAAAATAATGTCGTTTAGTTTGTGAATTTAGTTGTTGGAACTAAGTCAGAACTAATGCAGTTAAAGTTAAAAAGTTGTTAAGTTATTTAAACTAGTTAAAATAAATTATGTGGTTTAGTTAGTGAATTTAGTTGTTTAAATTAAGTCAAAACTAATGTAGTTAAAGATAAAAAATTTGTTAAGTTATTTAAACATGTTAAAACAAATAATGTCGTTTAGTTGGTGAATTTAGTTGTTGGAATTAAGTCAAAACTAATGTAGTTAAATTTAAAAAATTGTTAAGTTATTTAAACAAGTTATAAATAATGTAGTTTAGTTAGTGAATTTAGTTATTGAAATTAAGTCAGAACTAATGTAGTTATAGTTAAAAAGTTGTTAAGTTATTTAAACAAGTTAAAATAAATAATGTGGTTTAGTTAGTGAATTTAGTTGTTGAAATTAAGTCAAAACTAATGTAGTTAAAGATAAAAAGTTGTTAAGTTATTTAAACAAGTTAAAAAAAATAATGTTGTTTAGTTTGTGAATTTAGTTGTTGGAACTAAGTCAGAACTAATGTAGTTAAAGTGAAAAAGTTGTTAAGTTATTTAATCAAGTTAAAATTAATAATGTAGTTTAGTTAGTGAATTTAGATGTTTAAATTAAGTCAAAACTACTGTAGTTAAAGATAAAAAATTTGTTAAGTTATTTAAACAAGTTAAAATAAATAATGTCGTTTAGTTGGAGAATTTTGTTGTTGGAATTAAGTCAAAACTAACGTAGTTAAAGTTAAAAAGTTGTTAAGTTATTTAAACAAGTTAAAATAAATAATGTGGTTTAGTTAGTGAATTTAGTTGTAGAAATTAACTCAAAACTAATGTAGTTAAAGATAAAAAGTTGTTAAGTTATTTAAACAGGTTAAAATAAATAATGTCGTTTAGTTGGTGAATTTAGTTATTGGAATTAAGTCAAAACTAATGCAGTTAAAGATAAACAGTTGTTAAGTTATTTAAACAAGTTAAAATAAATAATGTCGTTTAGTTGGTGAATTTAGTTGTCTGAATTAAGTCAAAACTAATGTAGTTAATGTTAAAAATTTGTTAAGTTATTTAAACATGTTAAAATAAATAATGTGGTTTAGTTAGTGAATTTAGTTGTTGAAATTAAGTCAAAACTAATGTAGTTAGAGATAAAAAGTTGTTAAGTTATTTAAACAAGTTAAAATAAATAATGTGGTTTAGTTAGTGAATTTAGTTGTTGGAATTAAGTCAAAACTAACGTAGTTAAAGTTTAAAAGTTGTTAAGTTTTTTAAACAAGTTAAAATAAATAATGTGGTTTAGTTAGTGAATTTAGTTGTTGAAATTAAGTCAAAACTAATGTAGTTAAAGATAAAAAGTTATTAAGTTATTTAAACAAGTTAAAATAAATAATGTCGTTTAGTTGGTGAATTTAGTTGTTGGAATTAAGTCAAAACTAATGTAGTTAAAGTTAAAAATTATTTAAGTTAGTTAAACAAGTTGAAATAAATAATGTGGTTTAGTTAGTGAATTTAGTTGTTGGAATTAAGTCAAAACTAACGTAGTTAAAGTTAAAAAGTTGTTAAGTTTTTTAAACAAGTTAAAATAAATAATGTGATTTAGTTAGTGAATTTAGTTGTTGAAATTAAGTCAAAACTAATGTAGTTAAAGATAAAATGTTATTAAGTTATTTAAACAAATTAAAATAAATAATGTCGTTTAGTTGGTGAATTTAGTTGTTGGAATTAAGTCAAATCTAATGTAGTTAAAGTTAAAAATTATTTAAGTTAGTTAAACAAGTTGAAATAAATAATGTGGTTTAGTTAGTGAATTTAGTTGTTGAAATTAAGTCAAAACTAATATAGTTAAATATAAAAAATTGGTAAGTTATTTAAACAGGCTAAAATAAATAATGTCGTTTAGTTGGTGAATTTAATTGTTGGAATTAAGTCAAAACTAATGTAGGTAAAGTTAAAAAGGTTCTTAAGTTATTTAAACAAGTTAAAATAAATAACGTGGTTTAGTTAGTGAATTTAGTTGTTGAAATTATGTCAAAACTAATGCAGTTAAAGATAAAAAGTTGTTAAGTTATTTAAACAGGTTACAATAAATAATGTCGTTTAGTTGGTGAATTTAGTTGTTGGAATTAAGTCAAAACTAATGTAGTTAAAGTTAAAAAGTTGTTAAGTTATTTAAACAAGTTAAAATAAATAATGTGGTTTAGTTAGTGAATTTAGTTGTTGAAATTAAGTTAAAACTAAAGTAGTTAAAGATAAAAAGTTGTTAAGTTATTTAAACAAGTTAAAATTAATAATTTTGTTCAGTTGATGAATTTATTTGTTGGAATTAAGTCAAAACTAATGTAGTTAAAGTGAAAAAGTTGTTAAGTTATTTAAACAGGTTAAAATAAATAATGTGGTTTAGCTAGTGAATTTAGTTGTTGAAATTAAGTCAAAACTAATGTAGTTAAAGATAAAAAGTTGTTAAGTTATTTAATCAAGTTAAAATAAATAATGTCATTTAGTTGGTGAATTTAGTTATAAGAATTAAGTCAAAACTAACGTAGTTAAAGTTAAAAAGTTGTTAAGCTATTTAAACAAGTTAAAATAAATAATGTGGTTTAGTTAGTGAATTTAGTTATTGAAATTAAGTCAAAACTAATGTAGTTAAAGATAAAAAGTTGTTAAGTTATTTAAACAAGTTAAAAAAAATAATGTCGTTTAGTTTGTGAATTTAGTTGTTGGAACTAAGTCAGAACTAATGTAGTTAAAGTTAAAAAGTTGTTAAGTTATTTAAACAAGTTAAAATAAATAATGTGGTTTAGTTAGTGAATTTAGTTGTTTAAATTAAGTCAAAACTAATGTAGTTAAAGATAAAAAATTTGTTAAGTTATTTAAACAAGTTAAAATAAATAATGTCGTTTGGTTGGTGAATTTAGTTGTTGGAATTAAGCAAAACTAATGTAGTTAAAGTTAAAAAGTTGTTAAGTTATTTAAACAAGTTAAAATAAATAATGTGGTTTAGTTAGTGAATTTAGTTGTTGAAATTAAGACAAAACTAATGTAGTTAAAGATAAAAAGTTGGTAAGTTATTTAAACACGTTAAAATAAATAATGTCGTTTTGTTTGTGAATTTAGTTGTTCGAACTAAGTCAAAACTAATGTAGTTAAAGTGAAAAAGTTGTTAAGTTATTTAATCAAGTTAAAATAAATAATGTGGTTTAGTTAGTGAATTTAGTTGTTGAAATTAAGTGAAAACTAATGTAGTTAAAGCTAAAAAATTATTAAGTTATTTAAACAAGTTAAAATAAATAATATGGTTTAGTTAGTGAATTTAGTTGTTGAAATTAAGTCAAAACTAATGTAGTTAAAGATAAAAAGTTGTTAAGTTATTTAAACAAGTTAGAATAAATAATGTCATTTAGTTGGTGAATTTAGTTGTTGGAACTAAGTCAAAACTAATGTAGTTAAAGATAAAAAGTTGTTAAGTTATTTAAACAAGTTAGAATAAATAATGTCATTTAGTTGGTGAATTTAGTTGTTGGAACTAAGTCAAAACTAATGTAGTTAAAGTTAAAAATTTGTTAAATTATTTAAACAAGTTGAAATAAATAATGTGGTTTATTTAGTGAATTTAGTTGTTGAAATTAAGTCAAAACTAATGTTGTTAAAGATAAAAAATAATTAAGTTATTTAAACAAGTTAGAATAAATAATGTGGTTTAGTTAGTGAATTTAGTTATTGAAATTAAGTCAAAACTAATGTAGTTAAAGATAAAAAGTTGGTAAGTTATTTAAACAGGCTAAAATAAATAATGTCGTTTAGTTGGTGAATTTAATTATTGGAATTAAGTCAAAACTAATGTAGTTAAAGTTAAAAAGGTTCTTAAGTTATTTAAACAACTTAAAATAAATAATGTGGTTTAGTTAGTAAATTTAGTTGTTGAAATTAAGTCAAAACTAATGCAGTGAAAGATAAAAAGTAGTTAAGTTATTTAAACAGGTTAAAATAAATAATGTCGTTTAGTTGGTGAATTTAGTTGTTGGAATTAAGTCAAAACTAATGTAGTTAAAGTTAAAAAGTTGTTAAGTTATTTAAACAAGTTAAAATAAATAATGTGGTTTAGTTAGTGAATTTAGTTGATGAAATTAAGTCAAAACTAATGTAGTTAAAGATAAAAAGTTGTTAATTTATTTAAACAAGTTAAAATAAATAATTTTGTTCAATTGGTGAATTTAGTTGTTGCAATTAAGTCAAAACTAATGTAGTTAAAGTGAAAAAGTTGTTAAGTTATTTAAACAGGTTAAAATAAATAATGTGGTTTAGTTAGTGAATTTAGTTGATGAAATTAAGTCAAAACTAATGTAGTTAAAGCTAAAAAGTTGTTAATTTATTTAAACAAGTTAAAATAAATAATTTTGTTCAGTTGGTGAATTTAGTTGTTGGAATTATGTCAAAACTAATGTAGTTAAAGTGAAAAAGTTGTTAAGTTATTTAAACATGTTAAAATAAATAATGTGGTTTAGTTAGTGAATTTAGTTGTTGAAATTTAATCAAAACTAATGTAGTTAAAGTGAAAAATTTGTTAAGTTGTTTAAACAAGTTAAAATAAATAATGTCGTTTAGTTAGTGAATTTAGTTGTTGGAATTAAGTCAAAACTAATGTAGTTAAATTTAAAAAGTTGATAAGTTATTTAAACAAGTTAAAATAAATAATGTGGTTTAGTTAGTGAATTTAGTTGTTGAAATTAAGTCAAAATTAATGCAGTTAAAGATAAAAAGTAGTTAAGTTATTTAAACAAGTTAAAATAAATAATGTCGTTTAGTTGGTGAATTTAGTTGTTGGAATTAAGTCAAAACTATTGTAGTTAATGTTAAAATAAATAATGTCATTTAGTTGGTGAATTTAGTTGTTGGAATTAAGTCAAAACTAACGTAGTTAAAGTTAAAAAGTTGTTAAGTTGTTTAAACAAGTTAAAATAAATAATGTGGTTTAGTTAGTGAATTTAGTTATTGAAATTAAGTCAAAACTAATGTACTTAAAGATAAAAAGTTGTTAAGTTATTTAAACAATTTAAAAAAAATAATGTCGTTTAGTTTGTGAATTTAGTTGTTGGAACTAAGTCAGAACTAATGTAGTTAAAGTTAAAAAGTTGTTAATTTATTTAAACTAGTTAAAATAAATAATGTGGTTTAGTTAGTGAATTTAGTTGTTTAAATTAAGTCAAAACTAATGTAGTTAAAGATAAAAAATTTGTTAAGTTATTTAAACAAGTTAAAATAAATAATGTCGTTTAGTTGGTGAATTTAGTTGTTGGAATTAAGTCAAAACTAATGTAGTTAAAGTTAAAAAGTTGTTAAGTTATTTAAACAAGTTATAAATAATGTGGTTTAGTTAGTGAATTTAGTTATTGAAATTAAGTCAGAACTAATGTAGTTAAAGTTAAAAAGTTGTTAAGTTATTTAAACAAGTTAAAATAAATAATGTGGTTTAGTTAGTGAATTTAGTTGTTGAAATTAAGTCAAAATTAATGTAGTTAAAGATAAAAAGTTGTTAAGTTATTTAAACAAGTTAAAAAAAATAATGTCGTTTAGTTTGTGAATTTAGTTGTTGGAACTAAGTCAGAACTAATGTAGTTAAAGTTAAAAAGTTGTTAAGTTATTTAAACAAATTAAAATAAATAATGTGGTTTAGTTAGTTAATTTAGTTGTTTAAATTAAGTCAAAACTAATGTAGTTAAAGATAAAAAATTTGTTAAGTTATTTAAACAAGTTAAAATAAATAATGTCGTTTGGTTGGTGAATTTAGTTGTTGGAATTAAGCAAAACTAACGTAGTTAAAGTTAAAAAGTTGTTAAGTTATTTAAACAAGTTAAAATAAATAATGTGGTTTAGTTAGTGAATTTATTTGTTGAAATTAAGTTAAAACTAATGTAGTTAAAGATAAAAAGTTGTTAAGTTATTTAAACAAGTTAAAATAAATAATTTTGTTCAGTTGGTGAATTTAGTTGTTGGAATTAAGTCAAAACTAATGTAGTTAAAGTAAAAAAGTTGTTAAGTTATTTAAACAGTTTAAAATAAATAATGTGGTTTAGTTAGTGAATTTAGTTGTTGAAATTAAGTCAAAACTAAAGTAGTTAAAGATAAAAAGTTGTTAATTTATTTAAACAAGTTAAAATAAATAATTTTGTTCAGTTGGTGAATTTAGTTGTTGGAATTAAGTCAAAACTAACGTAGTTAAAGTTAAAAAGTTGTTAAGTTATTTAAACAAGTTAAAATAAATAATGTGGTTTAGTTAGTGAATTTAGTTATTGAAATTAAGTCAAAACTAATGTACTTAAAGATAAAAAGTTGTTAAGTTATTTAAACAAGTTAAAAAAAATAATGTCGTTTAGTTTGTGAATTTAGTTGTTGGAACTAAATCAGAACTAATGTAGTTAAAGTTAAAAAGTTGTTAAGTTATTTAAACAAGTTAAAATAAATAATGTTGTTTAGTTAGTGAATTTAGTTGTTTAAATTAAGTCAAAACTAATGTAGTTAAAGATAAAAAATTTGTTAAGTTATTTAAACAGGTTAAAATAAATAATGTCGTTTAGTTGGTGAATTTAGTTGTTGGAATTAAGTCAAAACTAACGTAGTTAAAGTTAAAAAGTTGTTAAGTTATTTAAACAAGTTAAAATAAATAATGTGGTTTAGTTAGTGAATTTAGTTGTAGAAATTAACTCAAAACTAATGTAGTTAAAGATAAAAAGTTATTAAGTTATTTAAACAGGTTAAAATAAATAATGTCGTTTAGTTGGTGAATTTAGTTATTGGAATTAAGTCAAAACTAATGTAGTTAAAGATAAAAAGTTGTTAAGTTATTTAAACAAGTTAAAATAAATAATGTCGTTTAGTTGGTGAATTTTGGAATTAAGTCAAAACTAATGTAGTTAAAGTTAAAAATTATTTAAGTTAGTTAAACAAGTTGAAATAAATAATGTGGTTTAGTTAGTGAATTTAGTTGTTGGAATTAAGTCAAAACTAACGTAGTTAAAGTTAAAAAGTTGTTAAGTTTTTTAAACAAGTTAAAATAAATAATGTGGTTTAGTTAGTGAATTTAGTTGTTGAAATTAAGTCAAAACTAATGTAGTTAAAGATAAAATGTTATTAAGTTATTTAAACAAATTAAAATAAATAATGTCGTTTAGTTGGTGAATTTAGTTGTTGGAATTAAGTCAAATCTAATGTAGTTAAAGTTAAAAATTACTTAAGTTAGTTAAACAAGTTGAAATAAATAATGTGGTTTAGTTAGTGAATTTAGTTGTTGAAATTAAGTCAAAACTAATATAGTTAAATATAAAAAGTTGGTAAGTTATTTAAACAGGCTAAAATAAATAATGTCGTTTAGTTGGTGAATTTAATTGTTGGAATTAAGTCAAAACTAATGTAGGTAAAGTTAAAAAGGTTCTTAAGTTATTTAAACAAGTTAAAATAAATAACGTGGTTTAGTTAGTGAATTTAGTTGTTGAAATTATATCAAAACTAATGCAGTTAAAGATAAAAAGTTGTTAAGTTATTTAAACAGGTTACAATAAATAATGTCGTTTAGTTGGTGAATTTAGTTGTTGGAATTAAGTCAAAACTAATGTAGTTAAAGTTAAAAAGTTGTTAAGTTATTTAAACAAGTTAAAATAAATAATGTGGTTTAGTTAGTGAATTTAGTTGTTGAAATTAAGTTAAAACTAAAGTAGTTAAAGATAAAAAGTTGTTAAGTTATTTAAACAAGTTAAAATTAATAATTTTGTTCAGTTGATGAATTTATTTGTTGGAATTAAGTCAAAACTAATGTAGTTAAAGTGAAAAAGTTGTTAAGTTATTTAAACAGGTTAAAATAAATAATGTGGTTTAGCTAGTGAATTTAGTTGTTGAAATTAAGTCAAAACTAATGTAGTTAAAGATAAAAAGTTGTTAAGTTATTTAATCAAGTTAAAATAAATAATGTCATTTAGTTGGTGAATTTAGTTATAAGAATTAAGTCAAAACTAACGTAGTTAAAGTTAAAAAGTTGTTAAGCTATTTAAACAAGTTAAAATAAATAATGTGGTTTAGTTAGTGAATTTAGTTATTGAAATTAAGTCAAAACTAATGTAGTTAAAGATAAAAAGTTGTTAAGTTATTTAAACAAGTTAAAAAAAATAATGTCGTTTAGTTTGTGAATTTAGTTGTTGGAACTAAGTCAGAACTAATGTAGTTAAAGTTAAAAAGTTGTTAAGTTATTTAAACAAGTTAAAATAAATAATGTGGTTTAGTTAGTGAATTTAGTTGTTTAAATTAAGTCAAAACTAATGTAGTTAAAGATAAAAAATTTGTTAAGTTATTTAAACAAGTTAAAATAAATAATGTCGTTTGGTTGGTGAATTTAGTTGTTGTAATTAAGCAAAACTAATGTAGTTAAAGTTAAAAAGTTGTTAAGTTATTTAAACAAGTTAAAATAAATAATGTGGTTTAGTTAGTGAATTTAGTTGTTGAAATTAAGACAAAACTAATGTAGTTAAAGATAAAAAGTTGGTAAGTTATTTAAACACGTTAAAATAAATAATGTCGTTTTGTTTGTGAATTTAGTTGTTCGAACTAAGTCAAAACTAATGTAGTTAAAGTTAAAAAGTTGTTAAGTTATTTAAACAAGTTAAAATAAATAATGTGGTTTAGTTAGTGAATTTAGTTGTTGAAATTAAGTGAAAACTAATGTAGTTAAAGCTAAAAAATTATTAAGTTATTTAAACAAGTTAAAATAAATAATATGGTTTAGTTAGTGAATTTAGTTGTTGAAATTAAGTCAAAACTAATGTAGTTAAAGATAAAAAGTTGTTAAGTTATTTAAACAAGTTAGAATAAATAATGTCATTTAGTTGGTGAATTTAGTTGTTGGAACTAAGTCAAAACTAATGTAGTTAAAGTTAAAAATTTGTTAAATTATTTAAACAAGTTGAAATAAATAATGTGGTTTATTTAGTGAATTTAGTTGTTGAAATTAAGTCAAAACTAATGTTGTTAAAGATAAAAAATAATTAAGTTATTTAAACAAGTTAGAATAAATAATGTGGTTTAGTTAGTGAATTTAGTTATTGAAATTAAGTCAAAACTAATGTAGTTAAAGATAAAAAGTTGGTAAGTTATTTAAACAGGCTAAAATAAATAATGTCGTTTAGTTGGTGAATTTAATTATTGGAATTAAGTCAAAACTAATGTAGTTAAAGGTTAAAAAGGTTCTTAAGTTATTTAAACAACTTAAAATAAATAATGTGGTTTAGTTAGTAAATTTAGTTGTTGAAATTAAGTCAAAACTAGTGCAGTGAAAGATAAAAAGTAGTTAAGTTATTTAAACAGGATAAAATAAATAATGTCGTTTAGTTGGTGAATTTAGTTGTTGGAATTAAGTCAAAACTAATGTAGTTAAAGTTAAAAAGTTGTTAAGTTATTTAAACAAGTTAAAATAAATAATGTGGTTTAGTTAGTGAATTTAGTTGATGAAATTAAGTCAAAACTAATGTAGTTAAAGATAAAAAGTTGTTAATTTATTTAAACAAGTTAAAATAAATAATTTTGTTCAATTGGTGAATTTAGTTGTTGCAATTAAGTCAAAACTAATGTAGTTAAAGTGAAAAAGCTGTTAAGTTATTTAAACAGGTTAAAATAAATAATGTGGTTTAGTTAGTGAATTTAGTTGATGAAATTAAGTCAAAACTAATGTAGTTAAAGCTAAAAAGTTGTTAATTTATTTAAACAAGTTAAAATAAATAATTTTGTTCAGTTGGTGAATTTAGTTGTTGGAATTATGTCAAAACTAATGTAGTTAAAGTGAAAAAGTTGTTAAGTTATTTAAACAGGTTAAAATAAATAATGTGGTTTAGTTAGTGAATTTAGTTGTTGAAATTTAATCAAAACTAATGTAGTTAAAGTGAAAAATTTGTTAAGTTGTTTAAACAAGTTAAAATAAATAATGTCGTTTAGTTAGTGAATTTAGTTGTTGGAATTAAGTCAAAACTAATGTAGTTAAATTTAAAAAGTTGATAAGTTATTTAAACAAGTTAAAATAAATAATGTGGTTTAGTTAGTGAATTTAGTTGTTGAAATTAAGTCAAAATTAATGCAGTTAAAGATAAAAAGTAGTTAAGTTATTTAAACAAGTTAAAATAAATAATGTCGTTTAGTTGGTGAATTTAGTTGTTGGAATTAAGTCAAAACTATTGTAGTTAAAGTTAAAATAAATAATGTCATTTAGTTGGTGAATTTAGTTGTTGGAATTAAGTTAAAACTAACGTAGTTAAAGTTAAAAAGTTGTTAAGTTATTTAAACAAGTTAAAATAAATAATGTGGTTTAGTTAGTGAATTTAGTTATTGAAATTAAGTCAAAACTAATGTACTTAAAGATAAAAAGTTGTTAAGTTATTTAAACAATTTAAAAAAAATAATGTCGTTTAGTTTGTGAATTTAGTTGTTGGAACTAAGTCAGAACTAATGTAGTTAAAGTTAAAAAGTTGTTAATTTATTTAAACTAGTTAAAATAAATAATGTGGTTTAGTTAGTGAATTTAGTTATTGAAATTAAGTCAAAACTAATGTAGTTAAAGATAAAAAGTTGTTAAGTTATTTAATCAAGTTAAACTAAATAATGTCAATTAGTTGGTGAATTTAGTTGTTGTATTTAAGTCAAAACTAACGTAGTTAAAGTTAAAAAGTTGTTAAGTTATTTAAACAAGTTAAAATAAATAATGTGGTTTAGTTAGTGAATTTAGTTATTGAAATTAAGTCAAAACTAATGTAGTTAAAGGTAAAAAGTTGTTAAGTTATTTAAACAAGTTAAAAAAAATAAAGTCGTTTAGTTTGTGAATTTAGTTGTTGGTACTAAGTCAGAACTAATGTAGTTAAAGTGAAAAAGTTGTTAAGTTATTTAAACAAGTTAAAATAAATAATGTGGTTTAGTTAGTGAATTTAGTTGTTTAAATTAAGTCAAAACTAATGTAGTTAAAGATAAAAAATTTGTTAAGTTATTTAAACAAGATAAAATAAATAATGTCGTTTAGTTGGTGAATTTAGTTGTTGGAATTAAGTCAAAACTAATATAGTTAAACTCAAAAAGTTTTTAAGATATTTAAACAAGTTAAAATATATAATGTTGTTTAGTTAGTGAATTTAGTTGTTGAAATTAAGTCAAAACTAATGTAGTTAAAGATAAAAAGTTGTTAAGTTATTTAAACAAGTTAAAATAAATAATGTCGTTTAGTTGGTGAATTTAGCTGTTTAAATTAAGTCAAAACTAATGTAGTTAAAGTTAAAAAGTTGTTAAGTTATTTAAACAAGTTAAAATAAATAATGTGGTTTAGTTAGTGAATTTGGTTGTTGAAAGTAAGTCAAAACTAATGTAGTTAAATATAAAAAGTTGTTAAGTTATTTAAATCTGTTTAAATAAATAATGTGGTTTAGTTTGTGAATTTAGTTGTTGAAATTAAGTCAAAACTAATGTAGTTAAAGATAAAAAGTTATTAAGTTATTTAAACAAGTTAAAATAAATAATGTCGTTTAGTTGGTGAATTTAGTTGTTTGAATTAAATCAAAACTAATGTAGTTAAAGTTAAAAAGTTGTTAAATATTTAAACAAGTTAAAATAAATAATGTGGTTTAGTTAGTGAATTTAGTTGTTGAAATTAAGTCAAAACTAATGTAGTTAAAGATAAAAAGTTATTAAGTTATTTAAACAGGTTAAAATAAATAATATCGTTTAGTTGGTGAATTTAGTTATTGGAATTAAGTCAAAACTAATGCAGTTAAAGATAAAAAGTTGTTAAGTTATTTAAACAAGTTAAAATAAATAATGTCGTTTAGTTGGTGAATTTAGTTGTTTGAATTAAGTTAAAACTAATGTAGTTAAAGTTAAAAAGTTGTTAAGTTATTTAAACAAATTAAAATAAATAATGTGGTTTAGTTAGTGAATTTAGTTGTTGAAATTAAGTCAAAACTAATGTAGTTAGAGATAAAAAGTTGTTAAGTTATTTAAACAAGTTAAAATAAATAATGTCGTTTAGTTGGTGAATTTAGTTGTTGAAATTAAGTTAAAACTAATGTAGTTAAAGATAAAAAGTTGTTAAGTTATTTAAACAAGTTAAAATAAATAATTTTGTTCAGTTGGTGAATTTAGTTGTTGGAAGTAAGTCAAAACTAATGTAGTTAAAGTGAAAAAGTTGTTAAGTTATTTAAACAGATTAAAAAAAATAATGTGGTTTACTTAGTGAATTTAGTTGTTGAAATTAAGTCAAAACTAATATAGTTAAAGATAAAAAGTTGTTAAGTTATTTAATCAAGTTAAAATAAATAATGTCATTTAGTTGGTGAATTTAGTTGTTGTATTTAAGTCAAAACCAACGTAGTTAAAGTTAAAAAGTTGCTAAGTTATTTAAACAAGTTAAAATAAATAATGTGGTTTAGTTAGTGAATTTAGTTATTGAAATTAAGTCAAAACTAATGTAGTTAAATGTAAAAAGTTGTTAAGTTATTTAAACAAGTTAAAAAAAATAATGTCGTTTAGTTTGTGAATTTAGTTGTTGGAACTAAGTCAGAACTAATGTAGTTAAAGTGAAAAAGATGTTAAGTTATTTAAACAAGTTAAAATAAATAATGTGGTTTAGTTAGTGAATTTAGTTGTTTAAATTAAGTCAAAACTAATGTAGTTAAAGATAAAAAATTTGTTAAGTTATTTAAACAAGATAAAATAAATAATGTCGTTTAGTTGGTGAATTTAGTTGTTGGAATTAAGTCAAAACTAATGTAGTTAAACTCAAAAAGTTTTTAAGTTATTTAAACAAGTTAAAATATATAATGTTGTTTAGTTAGTGAATTTAGCTGTTGAAATTAAGTCAAAACTAATGTAGTTAAAGATAAAAAGTTGTTAAGTTATTTAAACAAGTTAAAATAAATATTGTCGTTTAGTTGGTGAATTTAGTTGTTTAAATTAAGTCAAAACTAATGTAGTTAAAGTTAAAAAGTTGTTAAGTTATTTAAACAAGTTAAAATAAATAATGTGGTTTAGTTAGTGAATTTGGTTGTTGAAATTAAGTCAAAACTAATGTAGTTAAATATAAAAAATTGTTAAGTTATTTAAATCTGTTTAAATAAATAATGTGATTTAGTTTGTGAATTTAGTTGTTGAAATTAAGTCAAAACTAATGTAGTTAAAAATAAAAAGTTGTTAAGTTATTTAAACAAGTTAAAATAAATAATGTCGTTTAGTTTGTGAATTTAGTTGTTTGAATTAAGTCAAAACTAATGTAGTTAAAGTTAAAAAGTTGTTAAGTTATTTAAACAAGTTAAAATAAATAATGTGGTTTAGTTTGTGAATTTAGTTGTTGAAATTAAGTCAAAACTAATGTAGTTAAAGATAAAAAGTTATTAAGTTATTTAAACAAGTTAAAATAAATAATGTCGTTTAGTTGGTGAATTTAGTTGTTTGAATTAAGTCAAAACTAATGTAGTTAAAGTTAAAAAGTTGTTAAGTTATTTAAACAAGTTAAAATAAATAATGTGGTTTAGTTAGTGAATTTAGTTGTTGAAATTAAGTCAAAACTAATGTAGTTAAAGATAAAAAATTATTAATTTATTTAAACAAGTTAAAATAAATAATGTCATTTAGTTGGTGAATTTAGTTGTTGAAATTAAGTCAAAACTAATGTAGTTAAAGTTAAAAAGTATTTAGGTTATTTAAACAAGTTGAAATAAATAATGTGGTTTAGTTAGTGAATTTAGTTGTTGAAATTAAGTCAAAACTAATGTAGTTAAAGATAAAAAGTTGTTAAGTTATTTAAAGAGGTTAAAATAAATAATGTCGTTTAGTTGGTGAATTTAGTTATTGGAATTAAGTAAAAACTAATATAGTTAAAGTTAAAAAGTTGTTAAGTTATTTAAACAAGTTAAAATAAATAATGTGGTTTAGTTAGTGAATTTAGTTATTGAAATTAAGTCAAAACTAATGTAGTTAAAGTTAAAAATTTGTTAAATTATTTAAACAAGTTAAAATAAATAATGTGGTTTAGTTAGTGAATTTAGTTGTTGAAATTAAGTCAAAACTAATATAGTTAAAGATAAAAAGTTGTTAAGTTATTTAATCAAGTTAAAATAAATAATGTCATTTAGTTGGTGAATTTAGTTGTTGTATTTAAATCAAAACCAACGTAGTTAAAGTTAAAAAGTTGTTAAGTTATTTAAACAAGTTAAAATAAATAATGTGGTTTAGTTAGTGAATTTAGTTATTGAAATTAAGTCAAAACTAATGTAGTTAAAGGTAAAAAGTTGTTAAGTTATTTAAACAAGTTAAAAAAAATAATGTCGTTTAGTTTGTGAATTTAGTTGTTGGAACTAAGTCAGAACTAATGTAGTTAAAGTGAAAAAGATGTTAAGTTATTTAAACAAGTTAAAATAAATAATGTGGTTTAGTTAGTGAATTTAGTTGTTTAAATTAAGTCAAAACTAATGTAGTTAAAGATAAAAAATTTGTTAAGTTATTTAAACAAGATAAAATAAATAATGTCGTTTAGTTGGTGAATTTAGTTGTTGGAATTAAGTCAAAACTAATGTAGTTAAACTGAAAAAGTTTTTAAGTTATTTAAACAAGTTAAAATATATAATGTTGTTTAGTTAGTGAATTTAGTTGTTGAAAATAAGTCAAAACTAATGTAGTTAAAGATAAAAAGTTGTTAAGTTATTTAAACAAGTTAAAATAAATAATGTCGTTTAGTTGGTGAATTTAGTTGTTTAAATTAAGTCAAAACTAATGTAGTTAAAGTTAAAAAGTTGTTAAGTTATTTAAACAAGTTAAAATAAATAATGTGGTTTAGTTAGTGAATTTGGTTGTTGAAATTAAGTCAAAACTAATGTAGTTAAATATAAAAAGTTGTTAAGTTATTTAAATCTGTTTAAATAAATAATGTGGTTTAGTTTGTGAATTTAGTTGTTGAAATTAAGTCAAAACTAATGTAGTTAAATATAAAAAATTGTTAAGTTATTTAAATCTGTTTAAATAAATAATGTGATTTAGTTTGTGAATTTAGTTGTTGAAATTAAGTCAAAACTAATGTAGTTAAAAATAAAAAGTTGTTAAGTTATTTAAACAAGTTAAAATAAATAATGTCGTTTAGTTTGTGAATTTAGTTGTTTGAATTAAGTCAAAACTAATGTAGTTAAAGTTAAAAAGTTGTTAAGTTATTTAAACAAGTTAAAATAAATAATGTGGTTTAGTTTGTGAATTTAGTTGTTGAAATTAAGTCAAAACTAATGTAGTTAAAGATAAAAAGTTATTAAGTTATTTAAACAAGTTAAAATAAATAATGTCGTTTAGTTGGTGAATTTAGTTGTTTGAATTAAGTCAAAACTAATGTAGTTAAAGTTAAAAAGTTGTTAAGTTATTTAAACAAGTTAAAATAAATAATGTGGTTTAGTTAGTGAATTTAGTTGTTGAAATTAAGTCAAAACTAATGTAGTTAAAGATAAAAAATTATTAATTTATTTAAACAAGTTAAAATAAATAATGTCATTTAGTTGGTGAATTTAGTTGTTGAAATTAAGTCAAAACTAATGTAGTTAAAGTTAAAAAGTATTTAGGTTATTTAAACAAGTTGAAATAAATAATGTGGTTTAGTTAGTGAATTTAGTTGTTGAAATTAAGTCAAAACTAATGTAGTTAAAGATAAAAAGTTGTTAAGTTATTTAAAGAGGTTAAAATAAATAATGTCGTTTAGTTGGTGAATTTAGTTATTGGAATTAAGTAAAAACTAATATAGTTAAAGTTAAAAAGTTGTTAAGTTATTTAAACAAGTTAAAATAAATAATGTGGTTTAGTTAGTGAATTTAGTTATTGAAATTAAGTCAGAACTAATGTAGTTAAAGTTAAAAAGTTGTTAAGTTATTTAAACAAGTTAAAATAAATAATGTGGTTTAGTTAGTGAATTTAGTTATTGAAATTAAGTCAAAACTAATGTAGTTAAAGATAAAAAGTTGTTAAGTTATTTAAACAAGTTAAAATAAATAATGTGGTTTAGTTAGTGAATTTAGGTATTGAAATTAAGTCAAAACTAATGTAGTTAAAGATAAAAAATTTGTTAAGTTATTTAAACAAGTTAAAATAAATAATGTCGTTTAGTTGGTGAATTTAGTTGTTGGAATTAAGTCAAAACTAATGTAGTTAAAGTTAAAAAGTTGTTAAGTTATTTAAACAAGTTAAAATATATAATGTGGTTTAGTTAGTGAATTTAGTTGTTGAAATTAAGTCAAAACTAAAGTAGTTAAAGATAAAAAGTTGTTAATTTATTTAAACAATTTAAAATAAATAATGTCGTTTAGTTGGTGAATTTAGTTGTTGGAATTAAGTCAAAACTAATGTAGTTAAAGGTAAAAAGTTGTTAAGTTATTTAAACAAGTTAAAATAAATAATGTCGTTTAGTTGGTGAATTTAGTTGTTGGAATTAAGTCAAAACTAATGTAGTTAAAGTGAAAAAGTTCTTAAGTTATTTAAACAAGTTAAAATAAATAATGTGGTTTAGTTAGTGAATTTAGTTGTTGAAATTAAGTCAAAACTAATGTAGTTAAAGATAAAAAGTTATTAAGTTATTTAAACAAGTTAAAATAAATAATGTCGTTCAGTTGGTGAATTTAGTTGTTTGAATTAAGTCAAAACTAATGTAGTTAAAGTTAAAAAGTTGTAAAGTTATTTAAACAAGTTAAAATAAATAATGTGGTTTAGTTAGTGAATTTAGTTGTTGAAATTAAGTCAAAACTAATGTAGTTAGAGAAAAAAAGTTGTTAAGTTATTTAAACAAGTTAAAATAAATAATGTCGTTTAGTTGGTGAATTTAGTTATTGGAATTAAGTAAAAACTAATATAGTTAAAGTTAAAACGTTGTTAAGTTATTTAAACTAGTTAAAACAAATAATGTGGTTTAGTTAGTGAATTTAGTTATTGAAATTAAGTCAAAACTAATGTAGTTAGAGATAAAAAGTTGGTAAGTTATTTAAACAGGCTAAAATAAATATTGTCGTTTAGTTGGTGAATTTAATTGTTGTAATTAAGTTAAAACTAATGTAGTTAAAGTTAAAAAGGTTCTTAAGTTATTTAAACAAGTTAAAATAAATAATGTGGTTTAGTTAGTGAATTTAGTTGTTGAAATTAAGTCAAAACTAATGCAGTTAAAGATAAAAAGTTGTTAAGTTATTTAAACAGGTTAAAATAAATAATGTCGTTTAGTTGGTAAATTTAGTTGTTGGAATTAAGTCAAAACTAATGTAGTTAAATTTAAAAAGTTGGTAAGTTATTTAAACACGTTAAAATAAATAATGTCGTTTTGTTGGTGAATTTAGTTGTTCGAACTAAGTCAAAACTAATGTAGTTAAAGTTAAAAAGTTGTTAAGTTATTTAAACAAGTTAAAATAAATAATGTGGTTTAGTTAGTGAATGTAGTTGTTGAAATTAAGTCAAAACTAATGTAGTTAAAGATAAAAAATTATTAAGTTATTTAAACAAGTTAAAATAAATAATGTGGTTTAGTTAGTGAATTTAGTTGTTGAAATTAAGTCAAAACTAATGTAGTTAAAGTTAAAAAGTTGTTAAGTTATTTAAACAGGTGAAAATAAATAATGTCATTTAGTTGGTGAATTTAGTTGTTGGAACTAAGTCAAAACTAATGTAGTTAAAGATAAAAAGTTGTTAATTTATTTAAACAAGTTAAAATAAATAATTTTGTTCAGTTGGTGAATATAGTTGTTTGAATTAAGTCAAAACTAATGTAGTTAAAGTGAAAAAGTTGTTAAGTTGTTTAAACAAGTTAAAATAAATAATGTCGTTTAGTTGGTGAATTTAGTTGTTGGAATTAAGTCAAAAATAATGTAGATAAACTCAAAATTTTTTTAAGTTATTTAAACAAGTTTAAATATATAATGTGGTTTAGTTAGTGAATTTAGTTGTTGAAATTAAGTCAAAACTAAAGTAGTTAAAGATAAAAAGTTGTTAATTTATTTAAACAAGTTAAAATAAATAATGTCGTTTAGTTGGTGAATTTAGTTGTTGGAATTAAGTCAAAACTAATGTAGTTAAATTTAAAAAGTTGATAAGTTATTTAAACAAGTTAAAATAAATAATGTGGTTTAGTTAGTGAATTTAGTTGTTGAAATTAAGTCAAAATTAATGTAGTTAAAGATAAAAAGTTGTTGAGTTATTTAAACAAGTTAAAATAATTAATGTCGTTTAATTGGTGAATTTAGTTGTTGGAATTAAGTCAAAACTAATGTAGTTAAAGTTAAAATAAATAATGTCATTTAGTTGGTGAATTTAGTTGTTGGAATTAAGTCAAAACTAATGTAGTTAAAGTTAAAAAGTTGTTAAGTTATTTAAACTAGTTAAAATAAATTTTGTGGTTTAGTTAGTGAATTTAGTTGTTTAAATTAAGTCAAAAGTAATGTAGTTAAAGATAAAAAATTTGTTAAGTTATTTAAACAAGTTAAAATAAATAATGTCGTTTAGTTGGTGAATTTAGTTGTTGGAATTAAGTCAAAACTAATGTAGTTAAAGTTAAAAAGTTGTTAAGTTATTTAAACAAGTTATAAATAATGTGGTTTAGTTAGTGAATTTAGTTATTGAAATTAAGTCAGAACTAATGTAGTTAAAGTTAAAAAGTTGTTAAGTTATTTAAACAAGTTAAAATAAATAATGTGGTTTATTTAGTGAATTTAGTTGTTGAAATTAAGTCAAAATTAATGTAGTTAAAGATAAAAAGTTATTAAGTTATTTAAACAAGTTAAAAAAAATAATGTCGTTTAGTTTGTGAATTTAGTTGTTGGAACTAAGTCAGAACTAATGTAGTTAAAGTTAAAAAGTTGTTAAGTTATTTAAACAAGTTAAAATAAATAATGTGGTTTAGTTAGTGAATTTAGTTGTTTAAATTAAGTCAAAACTAATGTAGTTAAAGATAAAAAATTTGTTAAGTTATTTAAACAAGTTAAAATAAATAATGTCGTTTGGTTGGTGAATTTAGTTGTTGGAATTAAGCAAAACTAACGTAGTTAAAGTTAAAAAGTTGTTAAGTTATTTAAACAAGTTAAAATAAATAATGTGGTTTAGTTAGTGAATTTTGTTGTTGAAATTAAGTTAAAACTAATGTAGTTAAAGATAAAAAGTTGTTAAGTTATTTAAACAAGTTAAAATAAATAATTTTGTTCAGTTGGTGAATTTAGTTGTTGGAATTAAGTCAAAACTAATGTAGTTAAAGTAAAAAAGTTGTTAAGTTATTTAAACAGGTTAAAATAAATAATGTGGTTTAGTTAGTGAATTTAGTTGTTGAAATTAAGTCAAAACTAATGTAGTTAAAGATAAAAAGTTGTTAAGTTATTTAGTCAAGTTAAAATAAATAATGTCATTTAGTTGGTGAATTTAGTTGTTGGAATTAAGTCAAAACTAACGTAGTTAAAGTTAAAAAGTTGTTAAGTTATTTAAACAAGTTAAAATAAATAATGTGGTTTAGTTAGTGAATTTAGTTATTGAAATTAAGTCAAAACTAATGTACTTAAAGATAAAAAGTTGTTAAGTTATTTAAACAAGTTAAAAAAAATAATGTCGTTTAGTTTGTGAATTTAGTTGTTGGAACTAAATCAGAACTAATGTAGTTAAAGTTAAAAAGTTGTTAAGTTATTTAAACTAGTTAAAATAAATAATGTGGTTTAGTTAGTGAATTTAGTTGTAGAAATTAACTCAAAACTAATGTAGTTAAAGATAAAAAGTTATTAAGTTATTTAAACAGGTTAAAATAAATAATGTCGTTTAGTTGATGAATTTAGTTATTGTAATTAAGTCAAAACTAATGTAGTTAAAGATAAAAAGTTGTTAAGTTATTTAAACAAGTTAAAATAAATAATGTCGTTTAGTTGGTGAATTTAGTTGTTTGAATTAAGTCAAAACTAATGTAATTAAAGTTAAAAAGTTGTTAAGTTATTTAAACAAGTTAAAATAAATAATGTGGTTTAGTTAGTGAATTTAGTTGTTGAAATTAAATCAAAACTAATGTAGTTAAATATAAAAAGTTGTTAAGTTATTTAAATCTGTTTAAATAAATAATGTGGTTTAGTTTGTGAATTTAGTTGTTGAAATTAAGTCAAAACTAATGTAGTTAAAGATAAAAAGTTATTAAGTTATTTAAACAAGTTAAAATAAATAATGTCGTTCAGTTGGTGAATTTAGTTGTTTGAATTAAGTCAAAACTAATGTAGTTAAAGTTAAAAAGTTGTTAAGTTATTTAAACAAGTTAAAATAAATAATGTGGTTTAGTTAGTGAATTTAGTTGATGAAATTAAGTCAAAACTAATGTAGTTAAAGATAAAAAGTTGTTAATTTATTTAAACAAGTTAAAATAAATAATTTTGTTCAATTGGTGAATTTAGTTGTTGCAATTAAGTCAAAACTAATGTAGTTAAAGTGAAAAAGCTGTTAAGTTATTTAAACAGGTTAAAATAAATAATGTGGTTTAGTTAGTGAATTTAGTTGATGAAATTAAGTCAAAACTAATGTAGTTAAAGCTAAAAAGTTGTTAATTTATTTAAACAAGTTAAAATAAATAATTTTGTTCAGTTGGTGAATTTAGTTGTTGGAATTATGTCAAAACTAATGTAGTTAAAGTGAAAAAGTTGTTAAGTTATTTAAACAGGTTAAAATAAATAATGTGGTTTAGTTAGTGAATTTAGTTGTTGAAATTTAATCAAAACTAATGTAGTTAAAGTGAAAAATTTGTTAAGTTGTTTAAACAAGTTAAAATAAATAATGTCGTTTAGTTAGTGAATTTAGTTGTTGGAATTAAGTCAAAACTAATGTAGTTAAATTTAAAAAGTTGATAAGTTATTTAAACAAGTTAAAATAAATAATGTGGTTTAGTTAGTGAATTTAGTTGTTGAAATTAAGTCAAAATTAATGCAGTTAAAGATAAAAAGTAGTTAAGTTATTTAAACAAGTTAAAATAAATAATGTCGTTTAGTTGGTGAATTTAGTTGTTGGAATTAAGTCAAAACTATTGTAGTTAAAGTTAAAATAAATAATGTCATTTAGTTGGTGAATTTAGTTGTTGGAATTAAGTTAAAACTAACGTAGTTAAAGTTAAAAAGTTGTTAAGTTATTTAAACAAGTTAAAATAAATAATGTGGTTTAGTTAGTGAATTTAGTTATTGAAATTAAGTCAAAACTAATGTACTTAAAGATAAAAAGTTGTTAAGTTATTTAAACAATTTAAAAAAAATAATGTCGTTTAGTTTGTGAATTTAGTTGTTGGAACTAAGTCAGAACTAATGTAGTTAAAGTTAAAAAGTTGTTAATTTATTTAAACTAGTTAAAATAAATAATGTGGTTTAGTTAGTGAATTTAGTTATTGAAATTAAGTCAAAACTAATGTAGTTAAAGATAAAAAGTTGTTAAGTTATTTAATCAAGTTAAACTAAATAATGTCAATTAGTTGGTGAATTTAGTTGTTGTATTTAAGTCAAAACTAACGTAGTTAAAGTTAAAAAGTTGTTAAGTTATTTAAACAAGTTAAAATAAATAATGTGGTTTAGTTAGTGAATTTAGTTATTGAAATTAAGTCAAAACTAATGTAGTTAAAGGTAAAAAGTTGTTAAGTTATTTAAACAAGTTAAAAAAAATAAAGTCGTTTAGTTTGTGAATTTAGTTGTTGGTACTAAGTCAGAACTAATGTAGTTAAAGTGAAAAAGTTGTTAAGTTATTTAAACAAGTTAAAATAAATAATGTGGTTTAGTTAGTGAATTTAGTTGTTTAAATTAAGTCAAAACTAATGTAGTTAAAGATAAAAAATTTGTTAAGTTATTTAAACAAGATAAAATAAATAATGTCGTTTAGTTGGTGAATTTAGTTGTTGGAATTAAGTCAAAACTAATATAGTTAAACTCAAAAAGTTTTTAAGATATTTAAACAAGTTAAAATATATAATGTTGTTTAGTTAGTGAATTTAGTTGTTGAAATTAAGTCAAAACTAATGTAGTTAAAGATAAAAAGTTGTTAAGTTATTTAAACAAGTTAAAATAAATAATGTCGTTTAGTTGGTGAATTTAGCTGTTTAAATTAAGTCAAAACTAATGTAGTTAAAGTTAAAAAGTTGTTAAGTTATTTAAACAAGTTAAAATAAATAATGTGGTTTAGTTAGTGAATTTGGTTGTTGAAAGTAAGTCAAAACTAATGTAGTTAAATATAAAAAGTTGTTAAGTTATTTAAATCTGTTTAAATAAATAATGTGGTTTAGTTTGTGAATTTAGTTGTTGAAATTAAGTCAAAACTAATGTAGTTAAAGATAAAAAGTTATTAAGTTATTTAAACAAGTTAAAATAAATAATGTCGTTTAGTTGGTGAATTTAGTTGTTTGAATTAAATCAAAACTAATGTAGTTAAAGTTAAAAAGTTGTTAAATATTTAAACAAGTTAAAATAAATAATGTGGTTTAGTTAGTGAATTTAGTTGTTGAAATTAAGTCAAAACTAATGTAGTTAAAGATAAAAAGTTATTAAGTTATTTAAACAGGTTAAAATAAATAATATCGTTTAGTTGGTGAATTTAGTTATTGGAATTAAGTCAAAACTAATGCAGTTAAAGATAAAAAGTTGTTAAGTTATTTAAACAAGTTAAAATAAATAATGTCGTTTAGTTGGTGAATTTAGTTGTTTGAATTAAGTTAAAACTAATGTAGTTAAAGTTAAAAAGTTGTTAAGTTATTTAAACAAATTAAAATAAATAATGTGGTTTAGTTAGTGAATTTAGTTGTTGAAATTAAGTCAAAACTAATGTAGTTAGAGATAAAAAGTTGTTAAGTTATTTAAACAAGTTAAAATAAATAATGTCGTTTAGTTGGTGAATTTAGTTGTTGAAATTAAGTTAAAACTAATGTAGTTAAAGATAAAAAGTTGTTAAGTTATTTAAACAAGTTAAAATAAATAATTTTGTTCAGTTGGTGAATTTAGTTGTTGGAAGTAAGTCAAAACTAATGTAGTTAAAGTGAAAAAGTTGTTAAGTTATTTAAACAGATTAAAAAAAATAATGTGGTTTACTTAGTGAATTTAGTTGTTGAAATTAAGTCAAAACTAATATAGTTAAAGATAAAAAGTTGTTAAGTTATTTAATCAAGTTAAAATAAATAATGTCATTTAGTTGGTGAATTTAGTTGTTGTATTTAAGTCAAAACCAACGTAGTTAAAGTTAAAAAGTTGCTAAGTTATTTAAACAAGTTAAAATAAATAATGTGGTTTAGTTAGTGAATTTAGTTATTGAAATTAAGTCAAAACTAATGTAGTTAAATGTAAAAAGTTGTTAAGTTATTTAAACAAGTTAAAAAAAATAATGTCGTTTAGTTTGTGAATTTAGTTGTTGGAACTAAGTCAGAACTAATGTAGTTAAAGTGAAAAAGATGTTAAGTTATTTAAACAAGTTAAAATAAATAATGTGGTTTAGTTAGTGAATTTAGTTGTTTAAATTAAGTCAAAACTAATGTAGTTAAAGATAAAAAATTTGTTAAGTTATTTAAACAAGATAAAATAAATAATGTCGTTTAGTTGGTGAATTTAGTTGTTGGAATTAAGTCAAAACTAATGTAGTTAAACTCAAAAAGTTTTTAAGTTATTTAAACAAGTTAAAATATATAATGTTGTTTAGTTAGTGAATTTAGCTGTTGAAATTAAGTCAAAACTAATGTAGTTAAAGATAAAAAGTTGTTAAGTTATTTAAACAAGTTAAAATAAATATTGTCGTTTAGTTGGTGAATTTAGTTGTTTAAATTAAGTCAAAACTAATGTAGTTAAAGTTAAAAAGTTGTTAAGTTATTTAAACAAGTTAAAATAAATAATGTGGTTTAGTTAGTGAATTTGGTTGTTGAAATTAAGTCAAAACTAATGTAGTTAAATATAAAAAATTGTTAAGTTATTTAAATCTGTTTAAATAAATAATGTGATTTAGTTTGTGAATTTAGTTGTTGAAATTAAGTCAAAACTAATGTAGTTAAAAATAAAAAGTTGTTAAGTTATTTAAACAAGTTAAAATAAATAATGTCGTTTAGTTTGTGAATTTAGTTGTTTGAATTAAGTCAAAACTAATGTAGTTAAAGTTAAAAAGTTGTTAAGTTATTTAAACAAGTTAAAATAAATAATGTGGTTTAGTTAGTGAATTTAGTTGATGAAATTAAGTCAAAACTAATGTAGTTAAAGATAAAAAGTTGTTAATTTATTTAAACAAGTTAAAATAAATAATGTGGTTTAGTTAGTGAATTTAGTTGTTGAAATTAAGTCAAAACTAATGTAGTTAAAGATAAAAAATTATTAATTTATTTAAACAAGTTAAAATAAATAATGTCATTTAGTTGGTGAATTTAGTTGTGGAAATTAAGTCAAAACTAATGTAGTTAAAGTTAAAAAGTATTTAGGTTATTTAAACAAGTTGAAATAAATAATGTGGTTTAGTTAGTGAATTTAGTTGTTGAAATTAAGTCAAAACTAATGTAGTTAAAGATAAAAAGTTGTTAAGTTATTTAAAGAGGTTAAAATAAATAATGTCGTTTAGTTGGTGAATTTAGTTATTGGAATTAAGTAAAAACTAATATAGTTAAAGTTAAAAAGTTGTTAAGTTATTTAAACAAGTTAAAATAAATAATGTGGTTTAGTTAGTGAATTTAGTTATTGAAATTAAGTCAAAACTAATGTAGTTAAAGTTAAAAATTTGTTAAATTATTTAAACAAGTTAAAATAAATAATGTGGTTTAGTTAGTGAATTTAGTTGTTGAAATTAAGTCAAAACTAATATAGTTAAAGATAAAAAGTTGTTAAGTTATTTAATCAAGTTAAAATAAATAATGTCATTTAGTTGGTGAATTTAGTTGTTGTATTTAAATCAAAACCAACGTAGTTAAAGTTAAAAAGTTGTTAAGTTATTTAAACAAGTTAAAATAAATAATGTGGTTTAGTTAGTGAATTTAGTTATTGAAATTAAGTCAAAACTAATGTAGTTAAAGGTAAAAAGTTGTTAAGTTATTTAAACAAGTTAAAAAAAATAATGTCGTTTAGTTTGTGAATTTAGTTGTTGGAACTAAGTCAGAACTAATGTAGTTAAAGTGAAAAAGATGTTAAGTTATTTAAACAAGTTAAAATAAATAATGTGGTTTAGTTAGTGAATTTAGTTGTTTAAATTAAGTCAAAACTAATGTAGTTAAAGATAAAAAATTTGTTAAGTTATTTAAACAAGATAAAATAAATAATGTCGTTTAGTTGGTGAATTTAGTTGTTGGAATTAAGTCAAAACTAATGTAGTTAAACTGAAAAAGTTTTTAAGTTATTTAAACAAGTTAAAATATATAATGTTGTTTAGTTAGTGAATTTAGTTGTTGAAAATAAGTCAAAACTAATGTAGTTAAAGATAAAAAGTTGTTAAGTTATTTAAACAAGTTAAAATAAATAATGTCGTTTAGTTGGTGAATTTAGTTGTTTAAATTAAGTCAAAACTAATGTAGTTAAAGTTAAAAAGTTGTTAAGTTATTTAAACAAGTTAAAATAAATAATGTGGTTTAGTTAGTGAATTTGGTTGTTGAAATTAAGTCAAAACTAATGTAGTTAAATATAAAAAGTTGTTAAGTTATTTAAATCTGTTTAAATAAATAATGTGGTTTAGTTTGTGAATTTAGTTGTTGAAATTAAGTCAAAACTAATGTAGTTAAATATAAAAAATTGTTAAGTTATTTAAATCTGTTTAAATAAATAATGTGATTTAGTTTGTGAATTTAGTTGTTGAAATTAAGTCAAAACTAATGTAGTTAAAAATAAAAAGTTGTTAAGTTATTTAAACAAGTTAAAATAAATAATGTCGTTTAGTTTGTGAATTTAGTTGTTTGAATTAAGTCAAAACTAATGTAGTTAAAGTTAAAAAGTTGTTAAGTTATTTAAACAAGTTAAAATAAATAATGTGGTTTAGTTTGTGAATTTAGTTGTTGAAATTAAGTCAAAACTAATGTAGTTAAAGATAAAAAGTTATTAAGTTATTTAAACAAGTTAAAATAAATAATGTCGTTTAGTTGGTGAATTTAGTTGTTTGAATTAAGTCAAAACTAATGTAGTTAAAGTTAAAAAGTTGTTAAGTTATTTAAACAAGTTAAAATAAATAATGTGGTTTAGTTAGTGAATTTAGTTGTTGAAATTAAGTCAAAACTAATGTAGTTAAAGATAAAAAATTATTAATTTATTTAAACAAGTTAAAATAAATAATGTCATTTAGTTGGTGAATTTAGTTGTTGAAATTAAGTCAAAACTAATGTAGTTAAAGTTAAAAAGTATTTAGGTTATTTAAACAAGTTGAAATAAATAATGTGGTTTAGTTAGTGAATTTAGTTGTTGAAATTAAGTCAAAACTAATGTAGTTAAAGATAAAAAGTTGTTAAGTTATTTAAAGAGGTTAAAATAAATAATGTCGTTTAGTTGGTGAATTTAGTTATTGGAATTAAGTAAAAACTAATATAGTTAAAGTTAAAAAGTTGTTAAGTTATTTAAACAAGTTAAAATAAATAATGTGGTTTAGTTAGTGAATTTAGTTATTGAAATTAAGTCAGAACTAATGTAGTTAAAGTTAAAAAGTTGTTAAGTTATTTAAACAAGTTAAAATAAATAATGTGGTTTAGTTAGTGAATTTAGTTATTGAAATTAAGTCAAAACTAATGTAGTTAAAGATAAAAAGTTGTTAAGTTATTTAAACAAGTTAAAATAAATAATGTGGTTTAGTTAGTGAATTTAGGTATTGAAATTAAGTCAAAACTAATGTAGTTAAAGATAAAAAATTTGTTAAGTTATTTAAACAAGTTAAAATAAATAATGTCGTTTAGTTGGTGAATTTAGTTGTTGGAATTAAGTCAAAACTAATGTAGTTAAAGTTAAAAAGTTGTTAAGTTATTTAAACAAGTTAAAATATATAATGTGGTTTAGTTAGTGAATTTAGTTGTTGAAATTAAGTCAAAACTAAAGTAGTTAAAGATAAAAAGTTGTTAATTTATTTAAACAATTTAAAATAAATAATGTCGTTTAGTTGGTGAATTTAGTTGTTGGAATTAAGTCAAAACTAATGTAGTTAAAGGTAAAAAGTTGTTAAGTTATTTAAACAAGTTAAAATAAATAATGTCGTTTAGTTGGTGAATTTAGTTGTTGGAATTAAGTCAAAACTAATGTAGTTAAAGTGAAAAAGTTCTTAAGTTATTTAAACAAGTTAAAATAAATAATGTGGTTTAGTTAGTGAATTTAGTTGTTGAAATTAAGTCAAAACTAATGTAGTTAAAGATAAAAAGTTATTAAGTTATTTAAACAAGTTAAAATAAATAATGTCGTTCAGTTGGTGAATTTAGTTGTTTGAATTAAGTCAAAACTAATGTAGTTAAAGTTAAAAAGTTGTAAAGTTATTTAAACAAGTTAAAATAAATAATGTGGTTTAGTTAGTGAATTTAGTTGTTGAAATTAAGTCAAAACTAATGTAGTTAGAGAAAAAAAGTTGTTAAGTTATTTAAACAAGTTAAAATAAATAATGTCGTTTAGTTGGTGAATTTAGTTATTGGAATTAAGTAAAAACTAATATAGTTAAAGTTAAAACGTTGTTAAGTTATTTAAACTAGTTAAAACAAATAATGTGGTTTAGTTAGTGAATTTAGTTATTGAAATTAAGTCAAAACTAATGTAGTTAGAGATAAAAAGTTGGTAAGTTATTTAAACAGGCTAAAATAAATATTGTCGTTTAGTTGGTGAATTTAATTGTTGTAATTAAGTTAAAACTAATGTAGTTAAAGTTAAAAAGGTTCTTAAGTTATTTAAACAAGTTAAAATAAATAATGTGGTTTAGTTAGTGAATTTAGTTGTTGAAATTAAGTCAAAACTAATGCAGTTAAAGATAAAAAGTTGTTAAGTTATTTAAACAGGTTAAAATAAATAATGTCGTTTAGTTGGTAAATTTAGTTGTTGGAATTAAGTCAAAACTAATGTAGTTAAATTTAAAAAGTTGGTAAGTTATTTAAACACGTTAAAATAAATAATGTCGTTTTGTTGGTGAATTTAGTTGTTCGAACTAAGTCAAAACTAATGTAGTTAAAGTTAAAAAGTTGTTAAGTTATTTAAACAAGTTAAAATAAATAATGTGGTTTAGTTAGTGAATGTAGTTGTTGAAATTAAGTCAAAACTAATGTAGTTAAAGATAAAAAATTATTAAGTTATTTAAACAAGTTAAAATAAATAATGTGGTTTAGTTAGTGAATTTAGTTGTTGAAATTAAGTCAAAACTAATGTAGTTAAAGTTAAAAAGTTGTTAAGTTATTTAAACAGGTGAAAATAAATAATGTCATTTAGTTGGTGAATTTAGTTGTTGGAACTAAGTCAAAACTAATGTAGTTAAAGATAAAAAGTTGTTAATTTATTTAAACAAGTTAAAATAAATAATTTTGTTCAGTTGGTGAATATAGTTGTTTGAATTAAGTCAAAACTAATGTAGTTAAAGTGAAAAAGTTGTTAAGTTGTTTAAACAAGTTAAAATAAATAATGTCGTTTAGTTGGTGAATTTAGTTGTTGGAATTAAGTCAAAAATAATGTAGATAAACTCAAAATTTTTTTAAGTTATTTAAACAAGTTTAAATATATAATGTGGTTTAGTTAGTGAATTTAGTTGTTGAAATTAAGTCAAAACTAAAGTAGTTAAAGATAAAAAGTTGTTAATTTATTTAAACAAGTTAAAATAAATAATGTCGTTTAGTTGGTGAATTTAGTTGTTGGAATTAAGTCAAAACTAATGTAGTTAAATTTAAAAAGTTGATAAGTTATTTAAACAAGTTAAAATAAATAATGTGGTTTAGTTAGTGAATTTAGTTGTTGAAATTAAGTCAAAATTAATGTAGTTAAAGATAAAAAGTTGTTGAGTTATTTAAACAAGTTAAAATAATTAATGTCGTTTAATTGGTGAATTTAGTTGTTGGAATTAAGTCAAAACTAATGTAGTTAAAGTTAAAATAAATAATGTCATTTAGTTGGTGAATTTAGTTGTTGGAATTAAGTCAAAACTAATGTAGTTAAAGTTAAAAAGTTGTTAAGTTATTTAAACTAGTTAAAATAAATTTTGTGGTTTAGTTAGTGAATTTAGTTGTTTAAATTAAGTCAAAAGTAATGTAGTTAAAGATAAAAAATTTGTTAAGTTATTTAAACAAGTTAAAATAAATAATGTCGTTTAGTTGGTGAATTTAGTTGTTGGAATTAAGTCAAAACTAATGTAGTTAAAGTTAAAAAGTTGTTAAGTTATTTAAACAAGTTATAAATAATGTGGTTTAGTTAGTGAATTTAGTTATTGAAATTAAGTCAGAACTAATGTAGTTAAAGTTAAAAAGTTGTTAAGTTATTTAAACAAGTTAAAATAAATAATGTGGTTTATTTAGTGAATTTAGTTGTTGAAATTAAGTCAAAATTAATGTAGTTAAAGATAAAAAGTTATTAAGTTATTTAAACAAGTTAAAAAAAATAATGTCGTTTAGTTTGTGAATTTAGTTGTTGGAACTAAGTCAGAACTAATGTAGTTAAAGTTAAAAAGTTGTTAAGTTATTTAAACAAGTTAAAATAAATAATGTGGTTTAGTTAGTGAATTTAGTTGTTTAAATTAAGTCAAAACTAATGTAGTTAAAGATAAAAAATTTGTTAAGTTATTTAAACAAGTTAAAATAAATAATGTCGTTTGGTTGGTGAATTTAGTTGTTGGAATTAAGCAAAACTAACGTAGTTAAAGTTAAAAAGTTGTTAAGTTATTTAAACAAGTTAAAATAAATAATGTGGTTTAGTTAGTGAATTTTGTTGTTGAAATTAAGTTAAAACTAATGTAGTTAAAGATAAAAAGTTGTTAAGTTATTTAAACAAGTTAAAATAAATAATTTTGTTCAGTTGGTGAATTTAGTTGTTGGAATTAAGTCAAAACTAATGTAGTTAAAGTAAAAAAGTTGTTAAGTTATTTAAACAGGTTAAAATAAATAATGTGGTTTAGTTAGTGAATTTAGTTGTTGAAATTAAGTCAAAACTAATGTAGTTAAAGATAAAAAGTTGTTAAGTTATTTAGTCAAGTTAAAATAAATAATGTCATTTAGTTGGTGAATTTAGTTGTTGGAATTAAGTCAAAACTAACGTAGTTAAAGTTAAAAAGTTGTTAAGTTATTTAAACAAGTTAAAATAAATAATGTGGTTTAGTTAGTGAATTTAGTTATTGAAATTAAGTCAAAACTAATGTACTTAAAGATAAAAAGTTGTTAAGTTATTTAAACAAGTTAAAAAAAATAATGTCGTTTAGTTTGTGAATTTAGTTGTTGGAACTAAATCAGAACTAATGTAGTTAAAGTTAAAAAGTTGTTAAGTTATTTAAACTAGTTAAAATAAATAATGTGGTTTAGTTAGTGAATTTAGTTGTAGAAATTAACTCAAAACTAATGTAGTTAAAGATAAAAAGTTATTAAGTTATTTAAACAGGTTAAAATAAATAATGTCGTTTAGTTGATGAATTTAGTTATTGTAATTAAGTCAAAACTAATGTAGTTAAAGATAAAAAGTTGTTAAGTTATTTAAACAAGTTAAAATAAATAATGTCGTTTAGTTGGTGAATTTAGTTGTTTGAATTAAGTCAAAACTAATGTAATTAAAGTTAAAAAGTTGTTAAGTTATTTAAACAAGTTAAAATAAATAATGTGGTTTAGTTAGTGAATTTAGTTGTTGAAATTAAATCAAAACTAATGTAGTTAAATATAAAAAGTTGTTAAGTTATTTAAATCTGTTTAAATAAATAATGTGGTTTAGTTTGTGAATTTAGTTGTTGAAATTAAGTCAAAACTAATGTAGTTAAAGATAAAAAGTTATTAAGTTATTTAAACAAGTTAAAATAAATAATGTCGTTCAGTTGGTGAATTTAGTTGTTTGAATTAAGTCAAAACTAATGTAGTTAAAGTTAAAAAGTTGTTAAGTTATTTAAACAAGTTAAAATAAATAATGTGGTTTAGTTAGTGAATTTAGTTGTTGAAATTAAGTCAAAACTAATGTAGTTAAAGATAAAAATTTATTAAGTTATTTAAACAGGTTAAAATAAATAATGTCGTTTAGTTGGTGAATTTAGTTATTGGAATTAAGTCAAAACTAATGCAGTTAAAGATAAAAAGTTGTTAAGTTATTTAAACAAGTTAAAATAAATAATGTCGTTTAGTTAGTGAATTTGGTTGTTGAAATTAAGTCAAAAGTAATGTAGTTAAATATAAAAAGTTGTTAAGTTATTTAAATCTGTTTAAATAAATAATGTGGTTTAGTTTGTGAATTTAGTTGTTGAAATTAAGTCAAAACTAATGTAGTTAAAGATAAAAAATTTGTTAAGTTATTTAAACAAGATAAAATAAATAATGTCGTTTAGTTGGTGAATTTAGTTGTTGGAATTAAGTTAAAACTAATATAGTTAAACACAAAAAGTTTTTAAGTTATTTAAACAAGTTAAAATATATAATGTTGTTTAGTTAGTGAATTTAGTTGTTGAAATTAAGTCAAAACTAATGTAGTTAAAGATAAAAGGTTGTTAAGTTATTTAAACAAGTTAAAATAAATAATGTCGTTCAGTTGGTGAATTTAGTTGTTTGAATTAAGTCAAAACTAATGTAGTTAAAGTTAAAAAGTTATTAAGTTATTTAAACAAGTTAAAATAAATAATGTGGTTTAGTTAGTGAATTTAGTTGTTGAAATTAAGTCAAAACTAATGTAGTTAAAGATAAAAAGTTATTAAGTTATTTAAACAGGTTAAAATAAATAATGTCGTTTAGTTGGTGAATTTAGTTATTGGAATTAAGTCAAAACTAATGCAGTTAAAGATAAAAAGTTGTTAAGTTATTTAAACAAGTTAAAATAAATAATGTCGTTTAGTTGGTGAATTTAGTTGTTTGAATTAAGTCAAAACTAATGTAGTTAAAGTTAAAAAGTTGTTAAGTTATTTAAACAAGTTAAAATAAATAATGTGGTTTAGTTAGTGAATTTAGTTGTTGAAATTAAGTCAAAACTAAAGTAGTTAAAGATAAAAAGTTGTTAATTTATTTAAACAATTTAAAATAAATAATGTCGTTTAGTTAGTGAATTTAGTTGTTGCAATTAAGTCAAAACTAATGTAGTTAAAGTTAAAAAGTTGTTAAGTTATTTAAACAAGTTAAAATAAATAATGTGGTTTAGTTAGTGAATGTAGTTGTTGAAATTAAGTCAAAACTAATGTAGTTAAAGATAAAAAATTATTAAGTTATTTAAACAAGTTAAAATAAATAATGTGGTTTAGTTAGTGAATTTAGTTGTTGAAATTAAGTCAAAACTAATGTAGTTAAAGATAAAAAGTTGTTAAGTTATTTAAACAGGTGAAAATAAATATTGTTATTTAGTTGGTGAATTTAGTTGTTGGAACTAAGTCAAAACTAATGTAGTTAAAGTTAAAAATTTGTTAAATTATTTAAACAAGTTAAAATAAATAATGTGGTTTAGTTAGTGAATTTAGTTGTTGAAATTAAGTCAAAACTAATGTTGTTAAAGATAAAAAATTGTTAAGTTATTTAAACAAGTTAGAATAAATAATGCGGTTTAGTTAGTAAATTTAGTTATTGAAATTAAGTCAAAACTAATGTAGTTAAAGATAAAAAGTTGGTAAGTTATTTAAACAGGCTAAAATAAATAATGTCGTTTAGTTGGTGAATTTAATTGTTGGAATTAAGTCAAAACTAATGTAGTTAAAGTTAAAAAGGTTCTTAAGTTATTTAAACAAGTTAAAATAAATAATGTGGTTTAGTTAGTGAATTTAGTTGTTGAAATTAAGTCAAAACTAATGTAGTTAGAGATAAAAAGTTGTTAAGTTATTTAAACAGGTTAAAATAAATAATGTCGTTTAGTTGGTGAATTTAGTTGTTGAAATTAAGTTAAAACTAATGTAGTTAAAGATAAAAAGTTGTTAAGTTATTTAAACAAGTTAAAATAAATAATTTTGTTCAGTTGGTGAATTTAGTTGTTGGAATTAAGTCAAAACTAATGTAGTTAAACTGAAAAAGTTGTTAAGTTATTTAAACAGATTAAAATAAATAATGTGGTTTAGTTAGTGAATTTAGTTGTTGAAATTAAGTCAAAACTAATATAGTTAAAGATAAAAAGTTGTTAAGTTATTTAATCAAGTTAAAATAAATAATGTCATTTAGTTGGTGAATTTAGTTGTTGGATTTAAGTCAAAACTAACGTAGTTAAAGTTAAAAAGTTGTTAAGTTATTTAAACAAGTTAAAATAAATAATGTGGTTTAGTTAGTGAATTTAGTTATTGAAATTAAGTCAAAACTAATGTAGTTAAAGGTAAAAAGTTGTTAAGTTATTTAAACAAGTTAAAAAAAATAATGTCGTTTAGTTTGTGAATTTAGTTGTGGAACTAAGTCAGAACTAATGTAGTTAAAGTGAAAAAGATCTTAAGTTATTTAAACAAGTTAAAATAAATAATGTGGTTTAGTTAGTGAATTTAGTTGTTTAAATTAAGTCAAAACTAATGTAGTTAAAAATAAAAAATTTGTTAAGTTATTTAAACAAGATAAAATAAATAATGTCGTTTAGTTGGTGAATTTAGTTGTTGGAATTAAGTCAAAACTAATGTAGTTAAACTCAAAAAGTTTTTAAGTTATTTAAACAAGTTAAAATATATAATGTTGTTTAGTTAGTGAATTTAGTTGTTGAAATTAAGTCAAAACTAATGTAGTTAAAGATAAAAAGTTGTTAAGTTATTTAAACAAGTTAAAATAAATAATGTCGTTTAGTTGGTGAATTTAGTTGTTTAAATTAAGTCAAAACTAATGTAGTTAAAGTTAAAAAGTTGTTAAGTTATTTAAACAAGTTAAAATAAATAATGTGGTTTAGTTAGTGAATTTGGTTGTTGAAATTAAGTCAAAACTAATGTAGTTAAATATAAAAAGTTGTTAAGTTATTTAAATCTGTTTAAATAAATAATGTGGTTTAGTTTGTGAATTTAGTTGTTGAAATTAAGTCAAAACTAATGTAGTTAAAAATAAAAAGTTGTTAAGTTATTTAAACAAGTTAAAATAAATAATGTCGTTTAGTTTGTGAATTTAGTTGTTTGAATTAAGTCAAAACTAATGTAGTTAAAGTTAAAAAGTTGTTAAGTTATTTAAACAAGTTAAAATAAATAATGTGGTTTAGTTAGTGAATTTAGTTGTTGAAATTAAGTCAAAACTAATGTAGTTAGAGAAAAAAAGTTGTTAAGTTATTTAAACAAGTTAAAATAAATAATGTCGTTTAGTTGGTGAATTTAGTTGTTGGAATTAAGTCAAATCTGACGTCGTTAAAGTTAAAAAGTTGTTAAGTTTTTTAAACAAGTTAAAATAAATAATGTGGTTTAGTTAGTGAATTTAGTTGTTGAAATTAAGTCAAAACTAATGTAGTTAAAGATAAAAAATTATTAATTTATTTAAACAAGTTAAAATAAATAATGTCATTTAGTTGGTGAATTTAGTTGTTGAAATTAAGTCAAAACTAATGTAGTTAAAGTTAAAAAGTATTTAGGTTATTTAAACAAGTTGAAATAAATAATGTGGTTTAGTTAGTGAATTTAGTTGTTGAAATTAAGTCAAAACTAATGTAGTTAAAGATAAAAAGTTGTTAAGTTATTTAAAGAGGTTAAAATAAATAATGTCGTTTAGTTGGTGAATTTAGTTATTGGAATTAAGTAAAAACTAATATAGTTAAAGTTAAAAAGTTGTTAAGTTATTTAAACAAATTAAAACAAATAATGTGGTTTAGTTAGTGAATTTAGTTATTGAAATTAAGTTAAAACTAATGTAGTTATAGATAAAAAGTTGGTAAGTTATTTAAACAGGCTAAAATAAATATTGTGCTTTAGTTGGTGAATTTAATTGTTGGAATTAAGTTAAAACAAATGTAGTTAAAGTTAAAAAGGTTCTTAAGTTATTTAAACAAGTTAAAATAAATAATGTGGTTTAGTTAGTGAATTTAGTTGTTGAAATTAAGTCAAAACTAATGCAGTTAAAGATAAAAAGTTGTTAAGTTATTTAAACAGGTTAAAATAAATAATGTCGTTTAGTTGGTGAATTTTGTTGTTGGAATTAAGACAAAATTAATGTAGTTAAATTTAAAAAGTTGGTAAGTTATTTAAACACGTTAAAATAAATAATGTCGTTTTGTTGGTGAATTTAGTTGTTCGAACTATGTCAAAACTAATGTAGTTAAAGTTAAAAAGTTGTTAAGTTATTTAAACAAGTTAAAATAAATAATGTGGTTTAGTTAGTGAATGTAGTTGTTGAAATTAAGTCAAAACTAATGTAGTTAAAGATAAAAAATTATTAAGTTATTTAAACAAGTTAAAATAAATAATGTGGTTTAGTTAGTGAATTTAGTTGTTGAAATTAAGTCAAAACTAATGTAGTTAAAGATAAAAAGTTGTTAAGTTATTTAAACAGGTGAAAATAAATATTGTTATTTAGTTGGTGAATTTAGTTGTTGGAACTAAGTCAAAACTAATGTAGTTAAAGTTAAAAATTTGTTAAATTATTTAAACAAGTTAAAATAAATAATGTGGTTTAGTTAGTGAATTTAGTTGTTGAAATTAAGTCAAAACTAATGTTGTTAAAGATAAAAAATTGTTAAGTTATTTAAACAAGTTAGAATAAATAATGCGGTTTAGTTAGTAAATTTAGTTATTGAAATTAAGTCAAAACTAATGTAGTTAAAGATAAAAAGTTGGTAAGTTATTTAAACAGGCTAAAATAAATAATGTCGTTTAGTTGGTGAATTTAATTGTTGGAATTAAGTCAAAACTAATGTAGTTAAAGTTAAAAAGGTTCTTAAGTTATTTAAACAACTTAAAATAAATAATGTGGTTTAGTTAGTAAATTTAGTTGTTGAAATTAAGTCAAAACTAATGCAGTTAAAGATAAAAAGTTGTTAAGTTATTTAAACAGGTTAAAATAAAGAATGTCGTTTAGTTGGTGAATTTAGTTGTTGGAATTAAGTCAAAACTAATGTAGTTAAAGTTAAAAAGTATTTAGGTTATTTAAACAAGTTGAAATAAATAATGTGGTTTAGTTAGTGAATTTAGTTGTTGAAATTAAGTCAAAACTAATGCAGTTAAAGATAAAAAATTATTAATTTATTTAAACAAGTTAAAATAAATAATGTCATTTAGTTGGTGAATTTAGTTGTTGAAATTAAGTCAAAACTAATGTAGTTAAAGTTAAAAAGTATTTAGGTTATTTAAACAAGTTGAAATAAATAATGTGGTTTAGTTAGTGAATTTAGTTGTTGAAATTAAGTCAAAACTAATGTAGTTAAAGATAAAAAGTTGTTAAGTTATTTAAAGAGGTTAAAATAAATAATGTCGTTTAGTTGGTGAATTTAGTTATTGGAATTAAGTAAAAACTAATATAGTTAAAGTTAAAAAGTTGTTAAGTTATTTAAACAAGTTAAAACAAATAATGTGGTTTAGTTAGTGAATTTAGTTATTGAAATTAAGTCAAAACTAATGTAGTTATAGATAAAAAGTTGGTAAGTTATTTAAACAGGCTAAAATAAATATTGTCGTTTAGTTGGTGAATTTAATTGTTGGAATTAAGTTAAAACTAATGTGGTTAAAGTTAAAAAGGTTCTTAAGTTATTTAAACAAGTTAAAATAAATAATGTGGTTTAGTTAGTGAATTTAGTTGTTGAAATTAAGTCAAAACTAATGCAGTTAAAGATAAAAAGTTGTTAAGTTATTTAAATAGGTTAAAATAAATAATGTCGTTTAGTTGGTGAATTTAGTTGTTGGAATTAAGTCAAAATTAATGTAGTTAAATTTAAAAGTTGGTAAGTTATTTAAACACGTTAAAATAAATAATGTCGTTTTGTTGGTGAATTTAGTTGTTCGAACTATGTCAAAACTAATGTAGTTAAAGTTAAAAAGTTGTTAAGTTATTTAAACAAGTTAAAATAAATAATGTGGTTTAGTTAGTGAATGTAGTTGTTGAAATTAAGTCAAAACTAATGTAGTTAAAGATAAAAAATTATTAAGTTATTTAAACAAGTTAAAATAAATAATGTGGTTTAGTTAGTGAATTTAGTTGTTGAAATTAAGTCAAAACTAATGTAGTTAAAGATAAAAAGTTGTTAAGTTATTTAAACAGGTGAAAATAAATATTGTTATTTAGTTGGTGAATTTAGTTGTTGGAACTAAGTCAAAACTAATGTAGTTAAAGTTAAAAATTTGTTAAATTATTTAAACAAGTTAAAATAAATAATGTGGTTTAGTTAGTGAATTTAGTTGTTGAAATTAAGTCAAAACTAATGTTGTTAAAGATAAAAAATTGTTAAGTTATTTAAACAAATTAGAATAAATAATGCGGTTTAGTTAGTGAATTTAGTTATTGAAATTAAGTCAAAACTAATGTAGTTAAAGATAAAAAGTTGGTAAGTTATTTAAACAGGCTAAAATAAATAATGTCGTTTAGTTGGTGAATTTAATTGTTGGAATTAAGTCAAAACTAATGTAGTTAAAGTTAAAAAGGTTCTTAAGTTATTTAAACAACTTAAAATAAATAATGTGGTTTAGTTAGTAAATTTAGTTGTTCAAATTAAGTCAAAACTAATGCAGTTAAAGATAAAAAGTTGTTAAGTTATTTAAACAGGTTAAAATAAATAATGTCGTTTAGTTGGTGAATTTAGTTGTTGGAATTAAGTCAAAACTAATGTAGTTAAAGTTAAAAAGTTGTTAAGTTATTTAAACAAGTTAAAATAAATAATGTGGTTTAGTTAGTGAATTTAGTTGATGAAATTAAGTCAAAACTAATGTAGTTAAAGATAAAAAGTTGTTAATTTATTTAAACAAGTTAAAATAAATAATGTCGTTTAGTTGGTGAATTTAGTTGTTGGTATTAAGTCAAAACTAATGTAGTTAAAGTTAAAAAGTTGTTAAGTTATTTAAACAAATTAAAATAAATAATGTGGTTTAGTTAGTGAATTTAGTTGTTGAAATTAAGTCAAAATTAATATAGTTAAAGATAAAAAGTTGTTAAGTTATTTAAACAAGTTAAAATGAACAATGTCGTTTAGTTGGTGAATTTAGTTGTTGGAATTAAGTCAAAACTAATATAGTCAAAGTTAAAAAGTTGTTAAGTTATTTAAACAAGTTAAAATCAATAATGTGGTTTAGTTAGTGAATTTAGTTATTGAAATTAAGTCAGAACTAATGTAGTTAAAGTTAAAAAGTTGTTAAGTTATTTAAACAAGTTAAAATAAATAATGTGGTTTAGTTAGTGAATTTAGTTATTGAAATTAAGTCAAAACTAATGTAGTTAAAGATAAAAAGTTGTTAAGTTATTTAAACAAGTTAAAATAAATAATGTGGTTTAGTTAGTGAATTTAGGTATTTAAATTAAGTCAAAACTAATGTAGTTAAAGATAAAAAATTTGTTAAGTTATTTAAACAAGTTAAAATAAATAATGTCGTTTAGTTGGTGAATTTAGTTGTTGGAATTAAGTCAAAACTAATGTAGTTAAAGTTAAAAAGTTGTTAAGTTATTTAAACAAGTTAAAACATATAATGTGGTTTAGTTAGTGAATTTAGTTGTTGAAATTAAGTCAAAACTAAAGTAGTTAAAGATAAAAAGTTGTTAATTTATTTAAACAAGTTAAAATAAATAATGTCGTTTAGTTGGTGAATTTAGTTGTTGGAATTAAGTCAAAACTAATGTAGTTAAAGTTAAAAAGTTGTTAAGTTATTTAAACAAGTTAAAATAAATAATGTCGTTTAGTTGGTGAATTTAGTTGTTGGAATTAAGTCAAAACTAATGTAGTTAAAGTTAAAAAGTTTTTAAGTTATTTAAACAAGTTAAAATAAATAATGTCGTTTAGTTGGTGAATTTAGTTGTTGGAATTAAGTCAAAACTAATGTAGTTAAAGTGAAAAAGTTCTTAAGTTATTTAAACAAGTTAAAATAAATAATGTGGTTTAGTTAGTGAATTTAGTTGTTGAAATTAAGTCAAAACTAATGTAGTTAAAGATAAAAAGTTATTAAGTTATTTAAACAGGTTAAAATAAATAATGTCGTTTAGTTGGTGAATTTAGTTGTTGGAATTAAGTCAAAATTAATGTAGTTAAAGTTAAAAAGTTGTTAAGTCATTTAAACAAGTTAAAATAAATAATGTGGTTTAGTTAGAGAATTTAGTTGTTGAAATTAAGTTAAAACTAATGTAGTTAAAGATAAAAAGTTGTTAAGTTATTTAAACAAGTTAAAATAAATAATTTTGTTCAGTTGGTGAATTTAGTTGTTGGAATTAAGTCAAAACTAATGTAGTTAAAGTGAAAAAGTTGTTAAGTTATTTAAACAGGTTAAAATAAATAATGTGGTTTAGTTGGTGAATTTAGTTGTTGGAATTAAGTCAAAACTAATGTAGTTAAAGATAAAAAGTTGTTAAGTTATTTAATCAAGTTAAAATAAATAATGTCATTTAGTTGGTGAATTTAGTTGTTGGAATTAAGTCAAAACTAACGTAGTTAAAGTCAAAAAGTTGTTAAGTTATTTAAACAAGTTAAAATCAATAATGTGGTTTAGTTAGTGAATTTAGTTATTGAAATTAAGTAAAAACTAATGTAGTTAAAGATAAAAAGTTGTTAATTTATTTAAACAAGTTAAAAAAAATAATGTCGTTTAGTTTGTGAATTTAGTTGTTGGAACTAAGTCAGAACTAATGTAGTTAAAGTTAAAAAGTTGTTAAGTTATTTAAACAAGTTAAAATAAATAATGTGGTTTAGTTAGTGAATTTATTTGTTGGAATTAAATCAAAACTAATATAGTTAAAGTTAAAAAGTTGTTAAGGTGTTTAAATAAGTTAAAATAAATAATGTGGTTTAGTTAGAGAATTTAATTGTTGGAATTAAGTCAAAACTAATGTAGTTAAAGTTAAAAAGTTTTAAAGTTATTTAAACGAGTTAGAATAAATAATGTGGTTTAGTTAGTGAATTTAGTTGTTGGAATTAAATCAAAACTAGTGTAGTTAAAGTTAAAAAGTTGTTAAGTTATTTAAACAAGTTAAAATAAATAATGTGGTTTAGTTAGCGAATTTAGTTATTGAAATTAAGTCAGAACTAATGTAGTTAAAGTTAAAAAGTTGTTAAGGAGTTTAAATAATTTAAAATAAATAATGTGGTTTAGTTAGTGAATTTAGTTGTTGGAATTAAGTCAAAACTAATGTAGTTAAAGTCAAAAGGTTGTTAAGTTATTTAAACAAGTTAAAATATATAATGTAGTTTAGTTAGTGAATTTATTTGTTGGAATTAAATCAAAACTAATATAGTTAAAGTTAAAAAGTTGTTCAGGTGTTTAAATAAGTTAAAATAAATAATGTGGTTTAGTTAGAGTATTTAGTTGTTGGAATTAAATCAAAACTAGTGTTGTTAAAGTTAAAAAGTTGTTAAGTTATTTAAACAAGTTAAAATAAATAATGTGGTTTAGTTAGTGAATTTAGTTATTGAAATTAAGTCAGAACTAATGTAGTTAAAGTTAAAAAGTTGTTAAGTTATTTAAACAAGTTAAAATAAATAATGTGGTTTAGTTAGTGAATTTAGTTATTGAAATTAAGTCAGAACTAATGTAGTTAAAGTTAAAAAGTTGTTAAGTTATTTAAACAAGTTAAAATAAATAATGTGGTTTAGTTAGTGAATTTAGTTATTGAAATTAAGTCAAAACTAATGTAGTTAAAGATAAAAAGTTGTTAAGTTATTTAAACAAGTTAAAATAAATAATGTGGTTTAGTTAGTGAATTTAGGTATTGAAATTAAGTCAAAACTAATGTAGTTAAAGATAAAAAATTTGTTAAGTTATTTAAACAAGTTAAAATAAATAATGTCGTTTAGTTGGTGAATTTAGTTGTTGGAATTAAGTCAAAACTAATGTAGTTAAAGTTAAAAAGTTGTTAAGTTATTTAAACAAGTTAAAATAAATAATGTGGTTTAGTTAGTGAATTTAGGTATTGAAATTAAGTCAAAACTAATGTAGTTAAAGATAAAAAATTTGTTAAGTTATTTAAACAAGTTAAAATAAATAATGTCGTTTAGTTGGTGAATTTAGTTGTTGGAATTAAGTCAAAACTAATGTAGTTAAAGTTAAAAAGTTGTTAAGTTATTTAAACAAGTTAAAATATATAATGTGGTTTAGTTAGTGAATTTAGTTGTTGAAATTAAGTCAAAACTAAAGTAGTTAAAGATAAAAAGTTGTTAATTTATTTAAACAATTTAAAATAAATAATGTCGTTTAGTTGGTGATTTTAGTTGTTGGAATTAAGTCAAAACTAATGTAGTTAAAGTTAAAAAGTTGTTAAGTTTTTTAAACAAGTTAAAATAAATAATGTCGTTTAGTTGGTGAATTTAGTTGTTGGAATTAAGTCAAAACTAATGTAGTTAAAGTGAAAAAGTTCTAAAGTTATTTAAACAAGTTAAAATAAATAATGTGGTTTAGTTAGTGAATTTAGTTGTTGAAATTAAGTCAAAACTAATGTAGTTAAAGATAAAAAGTTGTTAAGTTATTTAAACAGGTTAAAATAAATAATGTCGTTTAGTTGGTGAATTTAGTTGTTGCAATTAAGTCAAAACTAATGTAGTTAAAGTTAAAAAGTTGTTAAGTCATTTAAACAAGTTAAAATAAATAATGTGGTTTAGTTAGAGAATTTAGTTGTTGAAATTAAGTTAAAACTAATGTAGTTAAAGATAAAAAGTTGTTAAGTTATTTAAACAAGTTAAAATAAATAATTTTGTTCAGTTGGTGAATTTAGTTGTGGGAATTAAGTCAAAACTAATGTAGTTAAAGTTAAAAAGTTGTTAAGTTATTTAAACACGTTAAAATAAATAATGTGGTTTAGTTAGTGAATTTAGTTGTTGAAATTAAGTCAAAACTAATGTAGTTAAAGATAAAAACTTGTTAAGTTATTTAATCAAGTTAAAATAAATAATGTCATTTAGTTGGTGAATTTAGTTGTTGGAATTAAGTCAAAACTAACGTAGTTAAAGTTAAAAAGTTGTTAAGTTATTTAAACAAGTTAAAATAAATAATGTGGTTTAGTTAGTGAATTTAGTTATTGAAATTAAGTAAAAACTAATGTAGTTAAAGATAAAAAGTTGTTAATTTATTTAAACAAGTTAAGAAAAATAATGTCGTTTAGTTTGTGAATTTAGTTGTTGGAACTAAGTCAGAACTAATGTAGTTAAAGTTAAAAAGTTGTTAAGTTATTTAAACAAGTTAAAATAAATAATGTGGTTTAGTTAGTGAATTTAGGTATTTAAATTAAGTCAAAACTAATGTAGTTAAAGATAAAAAATTTGTTAAGTTATTTAAACAAGTTAAAATAAATAATGTCGTTTAGTTGGTGAATTTAGTTGTTGGAATTAAGTCAAAACTAATGTAGTTAAGCTAAAAAAGTTTTTAAGTTATTTAAACAAGTTAAAATATATAATGTGGTTTAGTTAGTGAATTTAGTTGTTGAAATTAAGTCAAAACTAAAGTAGTTAAAGATAAAAAGTTGTTAATTTATTTAAACAAGTTAAAAGAAATAATGTCGTTTAGTTGGTGAATTTAGTTGTTGAAATTAAGTCAAAACTAATGTAGTTAAAGTTAAAAAGTTGTTAAGTTATTTAAACAAGTTAAAATAAATAATGTGGTTTAGTTAGTGAATTTAGTTGTTGAAATTAAGTCAAAACTAATGTAGTTAAAGATAAAAAGTTGTTAAGTTATTTAAAAAAGTTAGAATAAATAATGTCGTTTAGTTGGTGAATTTAGTTGTTGGAATTAAGTCAAAACTAATGTAGTTAAAGTTAAAAAGTATTTAAGTTATTTAAACAAGTTAAAATAAATAATGTGGTTTAGTTAATGAATTTAGTTGTTGAAATTAAGTTAAAACTAATGTAGTTATAGATAAAAAGTTTTTAAGTTATTTAAACAAGTTAAAATAAATAATGTCGTTTAATTAGTGAATTTAGTTGTTGGAATTAGGTCAAAACTAATGTAGTTAAAGTTAAAAAGTATTTAAGTTATTTAAACAAGTTCAAATAAATAATGTGGTTTAGTTAGTGAATATAGTTGTTGAAATTAACTCAAAACTAATGCAGTTAAAGATAAAAAGTTGTTAAGTTATTTAAACAGGTTAAAATAAATAATATCGTTTAGTTGGTTAATTTAGTTGTTGGAATTAAGTCAAAACTAATGTAGTTAAAGTTAAGAAGTTGTTAAGTTATTTAAACAAGTTAAAATAAATAATGTGGTTTAGTTAGTGAATTTAGTTGTTGAAATTAAGTCAAAACTAATGTAGTTAAAGATAAAAAGTTGTTAAGTTATTTAATCAAGTTAAAATAAATAATGTCATTTAGTTGGTGATTTTAGTTGTTGGAATTAAGTCAAAACTAACATAGTTAAAGTTAAAGGGTTGTTAAGTTATTTAAACAAGTTAAAATAAATAATGTGGTTTAGTTAGTGAATTTAGTTATTGAAATTAAGTCAAAACTAATGTAGTTAAAGATAAAAAGTTGTTAAGTTATTTAAACAAGTTAAAAAAAATAATGTCGTTTAGTTTGTGAATTTAGTTGTTGTAACTAAGTCAGAACTAATGTAGTTAAAGTTAAGAAGTTGTTAAGTTATTTAAACAAGTTAAAATAAATAATGTGGTTTAGTTAGTTAATTTAGTTGTTGAAATTAAGTCAAAACTAATGTAGTAAAAGATAAAAACTTGTTAAGTTATTTAAACAAGTTAAAATAAATAATGTCATTTAGTTGGTGAATTTAGTTGTTGGAACTAAGTCAAAACTAATGTAGTTAAAGTTAAAAATTTGTTAAATTATTTAAACAAGTTAAAATAAATAATGTGGTTTAGTTAGTGAATTTATTTGTTGAAATTAAGTCAAAACTAATGTTGTTAAAGATAAAAAATTGTTAAATTATTTAAACAAGTTAGAATAAATAATGTGGTTTAGTTAGTGAATTTAGTTGTTGAAATTAAGTCAAAACTAATGTAGTTAAGGTGAAAAAGTTGTTAAGTTATTTAAACAAGTTAAAATAAATAATGTCGTTTAGTTAGTGAATTTAGTTGTTGGAATTAAGTCAAAACTAATGTAGTTAAAGTCAAAATTTTTTTAAGTTATCTAAATAAGTTAAAATATATAATGTGGTTTTGTTAGTGAATTTAGTTGTTGAAATTAAGTCAAAACTAAAGTAGTTAAAGATAAAAAGTTGTTAATTTATTTAAACAAGTTAAAATAAATAATGTTGTTTAGTATGTGAATTTAGTTGTTGGAATTAAGTCAAAACTAATGTAGTTAAAGTTAAAAAGTTGTTAAGTTATTTAAACAAGTTAAAATAAATAATGTGGTTTAGTTAGTGAATTTAGTTGTTGAAATGAAGTCAAAACTAATGTAGTGAAATATAAAAAGTTGTTAAGTTATTTAAACAAGTTAAAATAAATAATGTCATTTAGTTGGTTAATTTAGTTGTTGGAATTAAGTCAAAACTAACGTAGTTAAAGTTAAAAAGTTGTTAAGTTATTTAAACAAGTTAAAATAAATAATATGGTTTAGTTAGTGAATTTAGTTGTTGAAATTAAGTTAAAACTAATGTAGTTAAAGATAAAAAATTGTTAAGTTATTTAAACAAGTTAAAATAAATAATGTCGTTTAGTTGGTAAATATAGTTGTTGTAATTAAATCAAAACTATTGTAGTTAAAGTTAAAAAGTTCTTAAGTTATTTAACCAAGTTAAAATAAATAGTGTGGTTTAGTTAGTGAATTTAGTTGTTGAAATTAAGTCAAAACTAATGTAGTTAAAGATAAAAAGTTGTTAAGTTATTTAAACAAGTTAAAATAAATAATGTCGTTTAGTTGGTGAATTTAGTTGTTGGAATTAAGTCAAAACTAATGTAGTTAAATTTAAAAAGTATTTAAGTTATTTAAACAAGTTAAAATAAATAATGTGGTTTAGTTAGTGAATTTAGTTATTGAAATTAAGTCAAAACTAATGTAGTTAAAGATAAAAAGTTGTTAAGTTATTTAAACAAGTTAAAAAAAATAATGTCGTTTAGTTTGTGAATTTAGTTGTTGGAACTAAGTCAGAACTAATGTAGTTAAAGTTAAAAAGTTGTTAAGTTATTTAAACAAGTTAAAATAAATAATGTGGTTTAGTTAGTGAATTTAGGTATTTAAATTAAGTCAAAACTAATGTAGTTAAAGATAAAAAATTTGTTAAGTTATTTAAACAAGTTAAAATAAATAATGTCGTTTAGTTGGTGAATTTAGTTGTTGGAATTAAGTCAAAACTAATGTAGTTAAGCTCAAAAAGTTTTTAAGTTATTTAAACAAGTTAAAATATATAATGTGGTTTAGTTAGTGAATTTAGTTGTTGAAATTAAGTCAAAACTAAAGTAGTTAAAGATAAAAAGTTGTTAATTTATTTAAACAAGTTAAAATAAATAATGTCGTTTAGTTGGTGAATTTAGTTGTTGAAATTAAGTCAAAACTAATGTAGTTAAAGTTAAAAAGTTGTTAAGTTATTTAAACAAGTTAAAATAAATAATGTGGTTTAGTTAGTGAATTTAGTTGTTGAAATTAAGTCAAAACTAATGTAGTTAAAGATAAAAAGTTGTTAAGTTATTTAAAAAAGTTAGAATAAATAATGTCGTTTAGTTGGTGAATTTAGTTGTTGGAATTAAGTCAAAACTAATGTAGTTAAAGTTAAAAAGTATTTAAGTTATTTAAACAAGTTAAAATAAATAATGTGGTTTAGTTAGTGAATTTAGTTGTTGAAATTAAGTTAAAACTAATGTAGTTATAGATAAAAAGTTTTTAAGTTATTTAAACAAGTTAAAATAAATAATGTCGTTTAGTTAGTGAATTTAGTTGTTGGAATTAGGTCAAAACTAATGTAGTTAAAGTTAAAAAGTATTTAAGTTATTTAAACAAGTTCAAATAAATAATGAGGTTTAGTTAGTGAATTTAGTTGTTGAAATTAACTCAAAACTAATGCAGTTAAAGATAAAAAGTTGTTAAGTTATTTAAACTGGTTAAAATAAATAATATCGTTTAGTTGGTGAATTTAGTTGTTGGAATTAAGTCAAAACTAATGTAGTTAAAGTTAAGAAGTTGTTAAGTTATTTAAACAAGTTAAAATAAATAATGTGGTTTAGTTAGTGAATTTAGTTGTTGAAATTAAGTCAAAACTAATGTAGTTAAAGATAAAAAGTTGTTAAGTTATTTAATCAAGTTAAAATAAATAATGTCATTTAGTTGGTGATTTTAGTTGTTGGAATTAAGTCAAAACTAACATAGTTAAAGTTAAAAGGTTGTTAAGTTATTTAAACAAGTTAAAATAAATAATGTGGTTTAGTTAGTGAATTTAGTTATTGAAATTAAGTCAAAACTAATGTAGTTAAAGATAAAAAGTTGTTAAGTTATTTAAACAAGTTAAAAAAAATAATGTTGTTTAGTTTGTGAATTTAGTTGTTGTAACTAAGTCAGAACTAATGTAGTTAAAGTTAAAAAGTTGTTAAGTTATTTAAACAAGTTAAAATAAATAATGTGGTTTAGTTAGTGAATTTAGTTGTTGAAATTAAGTCAAAACTAATGTAGTTAAAGATAAAAAGTTGTTAAGTTATTTAAACAAGTTAAAATAAATAATGTCATTTAGTTGGTGAATTTAGTTGTTGGAACTAAGTCAAAACTAATGTAGTTAAAGTTAAAAATTTGTTAAATTATTTAAACAAGTTAAAATAAATAATGTGGTTTAGTTAGTGAATTTATTTGTTGAAATTAAGTCAAAACTAATGTTGTTAAAGATAAAAAATTGTTAAATTATTTAAACAAGTTAGAATAAATAATGTGGTTTAGTTAGTGAATTTAGTTGTTGAAATTAAGTCAAAACTAATGTAGTTAAGGTGAAAAAGTTGTTAAGTTATTTAAACAAGTTAAAATAAATAATGTCGTTTAGTTAGTGAATTTAGTTGTTGGAATTAAGTCAAAACTAATGTAGTTAAACTCAAAATTTTTTTAAGTTATCTAAACAAGTTAAAATATATAATGTGGTTTTGTTAGTGAATTTAGTTGTTGAAATTAAGTCAAAACTAAAGTAGTTAAAGATAAAAAGTTGTTAATTTATTTAAACAAGTTAAAATAAATAATGTCGTTTAGTTGGTGAATTTAGTTGTTGGAATTAAGTCAAAACTAATGTAGTTAAAGTTAAAAAGTTGTTAAGTTATTTAAACAAGTTAAAATAAATAATGTGGTTTAGTTAGTGAATTTAGTTGTTGAAATTAAGTCAAAACTAATGTAGTTAAAGATAAAAAGTTGTTAAGTTATTTAAACAAGTTAAAATAAATAATGTCATTTAGTTGGTTAATTTAGTTGTTGGAATTAAGTCAAAACTAACGTAGTTAAAGTTAAAAAGTTGTTAAGTTATTTAAACAAGTTAAAATAAATAATATGGTTTAGTTAGTGAATTTAGTTGTTGAAATTAAGTTAAAACTAATGTAGTTAAAGATAAAAAATTGTTAAGTTATTTAAACAAGTTAAAATAAATAATGTCGTTTAGTTGGTTAATATAGTTGTTGTAATTAAATCAAAACTATTGTAGTTAAAGTTCAAAAGTTGTTAAGTTATTTAAACAAGTTAAAATAAATAGTGTGGTTTAGTTAGTGAATTTAGTTGTTGAAATTAAGTCAAAACTAATGTAGTTAAAGATAAAAAGTTGTTAAGTTATTTAAACAAGTTAAAATAAATAATGTCATTTAGTTGGTGAATTTAGTTGTTGGAATTAAGTCAAAACTAATGTAGTTAAAGTTAAAAAGTATTTAAGTTATTTAAACAAGTTAAAATAAATAATGTGGTTTAGTTAGTGAATTTAGTTGTTGAAATTAAGTCAAAACTAATGTAGTTAAAGATAAAAAGTTGGTAAGTTATTTAAACAGGTTAATATAAATAATGTCGTTTTGTTGGTGAATTTAGTTGTTGGAACTAAGTCAAAACTAATGTAGTTAAAGTTAAAAAGTTGTTAAGTTATTTAAACAAGTTAAAATAAATAATGTGGTTTAGTTAGTGAATTTAGTTGTTGAAATTAAGTTAAAACTAATGTAGTTAAAGATAAAAAATTGTTAAGTTATTTAAACAAGTTAAAATAAATAATGTGGTTTAGTTAGTAAATTTAGTTGTTGAAATTAAGTCAAAACTAATGTAGTTAAAGATAAAAAGTTTTTAAGTTATTTAAACAAGTTAAAATAAATAATGTCATTTAGTTGGTGAATTTAGTTGTTGGAACTAAGTCTAAACTAATGTAGTTAAAGTTAAAAATTTATTAAGTTATTTAAACAAGTTAAAATAAACAATGTAGTTTAATTAGTGAATTTAGTTGTTGGAATTTAATCAAAACTAATGCAGTTAAAGTTAAAAAGTTGTTAAGGAGTTTAAATAATTTAAAATAAATAATGTGGTTTAGTTAGTGAATTTAGTTGTTGGAATTAAGTCAAAACTAATGTAGTTAAAGTCAAAAGGTTGTTAAGTTATTTAAACAAGTTAAAATATATAATGTAGTTTAGTTAGTGAATTTATTTGTTGGAATTAAATCAAAACTAATATAGTTAAAGTTAAAAAGTTGTTAAGGTGTTTAAATAAGTTAAAATAAATAATGTGGTTTAGTTAGAGAATTTAATTGTTGGAATTAAGTCAAAACTAATGTAGTTAAAGTTAAAAAGTTTTAAAGTTATTTAAACGAGTTAAAATAAATAATGTGGTTTAGTTAGTGAATTTAGTTGTTGGAATTAAATCAAAACTAGTGTAGTTAAAGTTAAAAAGTTGTTTAGTTGTTTAAATAAATTAAAACAAATAATGTCAAAATTATCATTATTGTTTGTGTAGATGGATCCTGATCGTAGTTGGATGTATAATCGAAACAATCCTGGTCGAGCGGGTATGATTCCAGAATTCGCAGAAGGTGTGACTAGATTTATAAATCATGCAAAGACACTTGATGATTTTTTAACTTCAAGATTGATTAGGTGTCCGTGTGTTAATTGTGAAAATGTTAGATATCATACAATAGAGACTGTTGCTATGCATCTTATGATGAATGGATTCAAACCATGGTATACAGTTTGGACTAGTCATGGTAAGGTTGAAAGTGACACTATGTTTAATAACTTTGTTGTCGGTGAAAGTAGTAGATCTACCGAGCATAATTATTTCCAAGGTTCTAGAATGTCAGATATGGTTGATGATGCTTTTGGGATGCATTCTAATTTTGAACAAGGAGAAAATATAGAAGAAACTCCTAATGAAGAAGCAAACATCTTTTATGAACAATTGCATGATTGTAGTAGTCCTTTGTTCAACGGGAGTCAACACTTTAAATTGTCTGTTGCAGTTAGATTGTTAAATATCAAATCTGACAATAATTGTCTCAAGGAGCAATGAACTCTATGATAGATCTTATGAGGGAATTATTTGATCCCAATGTAGAGATTCCTGATTCTTATTATAAAGCAAATTCATTGGTGTCTAAGTTAGGACTCTCCTCGATAAGAATTGATTGCTGTGAAAAAGGTTGCATGTTATACTATAAGGAGGATGTCGATCTAGAGTCTTGTAAGTTTTGTAGACACCCTCGCTATAAGACTGGTTCTACCGGAAAGAAACTTGCTATTAAGGTGATGCATTATTTACCTCTTATACCAAGATTGAAAAGGTTGTATACATCAAATAGCTCTGCTCCTCATATGAGATGACACCGTGAAAATAGAAGGCCACCTGGTGTCATGTGTCATCCATCTGATGGAGAGGCTTGGAAATATTTTGATAGAACTTATCCAGATTTTGCTGCTGAACCAAGGAATAGATTTTGCTGCTGAACCAAGGAATGTTAGGCTGGGTTTGTGTGCGGATGGTTTCACCCCTTTTTTAGTTGGGGCTGCACCATATTCTTGTTGGCTTGTGTTTATTACACCGTATAATCTTCCACCTGAGATGTGTATGACAAGTCCATATATATTTCTAAATTGTGTCATTCCTGGTTCGAGTAATCCAAAAAGCAAGATTGATGTGTACTTACAACCTTTGATTGATGAGTTGAAATTGTTGTGGTCTGAGGGGGTAGAAACATGGGACATTTCTCGTAAACAAAATTTCAACATGCGTGCTATTTTAATGTGGACTATTAATGATTTTCCTGCCTATGGAATGCTATCTGGATGGATGACAGTTGGAAAGTTATCATGTCCCTACTGTATGGAAGATACTAAATCATTCAAATTAAAATATGGCCGAAAAAATTCATGGTTTGATTGTCACCGTCGGTTCTTGCCACCTGATCATGAGTTTAGGAGAAACAATATGGATTTAAAAAGAATAAAACTGAACGAGATGGTCCACCCCTAATATTAACGGGTGATGATATTTGGGAAAGGGTTCAAAATTTTCCAAAGGTAACTGAGGAACAACCGTACAAATTTGATGGGTATGGTGTTGCACATAATTGGACTAAACAGAGTATATTCTGGGAGTTACCTTATTGGAAGGATAATTTACTTAGACATAACCTTGATGTCATGCATATTGAAAAGAATTATTTTGATAATCTGTTCAACACTGTAATGGATGTAACTGGCAAGACAAAAGATAATGTTAAGGCTAGACTTGACTTACTAGAACATTGTAGACGATCGGAGTTGCATATACAGGAGTCTACCAACAACAAGTTACTTAAGCCCAAGGCTAGTTATTCATTCACAATGGAACAGAAGAGAAAAATTTGTGAGTGGGTGAAAAGCTTGAAAATTCCAGATGGATATGCCTCAAATTTGGGAAAGAGGGCTGACATTGAGCGTGGAATATTACATGGGATGAAAAGTCACGACTGTCATGTTTTCATGGAACAATTACTTCCGATTGCTTTTTGTGGATTGCCTGAAAACATATGGAAACTGATGGCAGAGATCAGTTTGTTCTTCAAAGACTTGTGTTCCAGTACATTGAGAGTAGAGAATTTGGTTTGGATGGCCAAAAATATCGTTGTTATTACTAATAAGTTGGAGAAGATTCTTCCACCTGGGTTCTTTGATGTGATGGAACATCTTCCCATTCACCTTGTTCATGAAGCCCTATTGGGAGGTCCAGTTCAATATAGGTGGATGTATCCTTTTGAGCGGTAAGTAACTATAATACATTTATTCTTATTTCATAAATCGATCATATATATTTTGAAATTATATATCTAATATAACATTTTACAGGAGCATTGGCAAGTCTAAAAGGGGTATTAAGAATAAACATAGGGTGGAGGGCTGTATGGTTCAAGTATATCTAGCTAAAGAAAGATCACACTTTTGTTCTTACTACTTTGATGATCATGTGTCGTGTTTGAGAAACAGACCTAATCGACATGATGATACTAGGAATGATCCTGCAGTACAATCATTATCAATCTTCAACCAATCGGGTAAGGGTTCAAAAAAGCGTACATTGCGCAAACTTACCGAAAAGGAGAAAAAATCAGCAGAGCTTCATGTCTTGTTGAATTGTCCAGAAGTCCAACCCTTCTTAGAGTAAGAAAATTAAATATATAAACAACATATATTCAACTCCGATTTATTAAGGAAACTAACTATATTTTCAATGTGATTCTACAGTTATTTTGTGAGCCAATATGGTCATGATCAAGTGTTTCCATCATTTATAACGTGGTATACTAATTGGGTAAGTGTTGTAATATGTACACCTATTAAGAGATTAGTGTACTCTTCTTTCTACTAACATTGCTTTTAATTTACTAACCATTTATATATAGGTCTACAATTCAAAAAATGCCGCCACATTTGATCAATTTTTCAAAGATATTTCTTGGGGACTGGTTACAGTTCACACAATGCACCAATATAACGTAAATGGTTTTAAATTTGCCACAGAGAAATACTCAAAGAATAAGAAAACTAATAATAGTGGTGTTTGGGTTAAAGGTGATGATGGAAATCAAAATGAGAATATTGATTATTTTGGTGTCCTTCATGAGATTCTAGAGTTGGAGTATTCGGGTTGGCCAATTAAAAGAATAGTACTTTTCCAATGCAAGTGGTTTGATCCAACTTCAAGAGGTACGAGGGAGTTTAAGCAGCATAATATCATTGAAGTCAAGCACACTAGGAAGTATGAGGCTTATGATCCTTTTATTATTGCACAGAATGCTAAGCAAGTGTACTATGCTCCTTCTCCGTTGCGTAGGGATAAGTCTGATTGGTGATTTGTAATTAAAACAAAACTGATGGGGCGAGTGGAAGTTAAAAATGAATTGGATGTTGCATATCAAAATGAAATATCAAGTGTTCTTCAAGTAGTGAATGCTGAGTTAGAAATGAATTTGGATCATCCTGATCACATTTTAGAAGAAGTTAATAGAGAAGAGTTAGATATGCCAACAAATATGGAGGAGGATGAGGAGGAAACTTTCGAAGAGGATGAATGGATAGATGAGGAGGAAACTTCCGAAGATGATACATGTGAATGGATAGATGATGAAGAAACTTCCGAAGAGGATGAATAACAATTTGTATGTTTAGTTGGTAGATTTTTAGCTATTCATGTTTGAGTATATTTTATATTTTAGTAGTTTTAACTTTTGTTCGACATTGTGAAAGACTATTTAGTAGTTTTAATGTGTCATGTAGGTAGATATTCTAAAACATGTGAACACACATTCCCTTTATTGATCATTGAATTTGCAGAAACAGAGTGATGTGACTAGAAATGGAGAAAAAGAGTTTAGGGACAATATTACCACTTCTCTGAAATATAACTTGTAACAATTTGTATGTTTAGTTAGTGGATTTTTAGCTATTCATATTTGAGTATACTTTATATTTTAGTAGTTTTAACGTTTGTTCGACATTGTAAAAGACTATTTGGATTAAGCCTTATGTTATGATAACTTTGTTTGATATATATGTTTGACATTGTGACATTATTTTGTACTACTTTGTTTTAATCTTTATATTTAATTGATATAGATGGTAGATAAAGATAAGGGTAAATCAAAAAAATCCGCTAATCCAAAAAAAAAATTTAAGGCCAATGCTATGAGAAGCCCTACTGGGGTCGTGATATCTGATGAGTTCTCTCGAGTTAAACGAGCCTCAGTTTCAACTACTCACTTGGCACAGCAGTCACATAATGCCTCTACTCATGTGGCTCCACAATCTGGTTATACTATATCTACACCCACTGTGGTACCTAGTTCAAGTTACCAAACATTGCAGGGCAATTCACATCTTGGTCGTGGGTCTGCCATACCATCAACTAGTGGTAGTCAGTGCAATAGTTTGAATACTAATAGTGGATCAATTGGACTTTCCAATCTTCATCTTGAATCCAATGGCTCAGAGCCTAGTACTCCCACCACCCAGCACTCAGCACTCAGATGCACATGGCCCTCAGCCAGGTGATAGAGACAATTTTCGGAGACTCGTCATCGAGCCATTAGGATACAAGTATGATTTAATTATGTTTCATCTTTCATTTATCTATTTATATTTTAATTGATTGATTTTTTTTGTTTACTCTACTTTGTCAATGAACTCGTATTTCAGCTTATGTCCGGATGTGGGTATGGCAAAGATTATTTTAAAGTGCATTGGAACTCACTACAATGATGTGTATCCGAATTAGAGTTCGATTCCACTTAACACCCAAGGGCAGATGTTTAACGAATTTAAGGTAAGAATATATATCAATTAAATATACATCATATCCATTTAAATTCGCTATTCATTTGAAAAATAAATATTTAGTTATTTTTTATTACAGAAATATTATGTATGGGCTCCCGAACATGAGGAAGACGTTCAAGTGAACTTCAAGCTTAAAGCTTCAAAGTTGCTTTTTGGCACATTTTGTGACTATTGGAAAGAAAACAGAATGCCTAAGTTTATGTTACCGGATCGATGGGCTCTATTACTGGAACATTGGAGTACTGATGAAAAATTTAAAAAGAGGAGTGAGATTGAAAAGATGGCTCGCGCATCAGAAAAGGGAGGCTCTTTGCACACTGGTGGAGCTATTAGCCAGGTTACTAGGAAGGAAAGAATGGTATACTTTCTTAATTTAGTAAAATAAATTTTTTCTTTTTCGATAAGTACTTTTTGGAGATTAATGAGATCAAATTCTATATATGTTATTTGCAGGAAAAAGAGTTGGGTAGGCCGGTAGCTGTAGCAGAGATGTTCAAGGTTACTCACATCAAGAAGAGTACGAACCCTACAGAAGAAGAAAGATGGATTGAGCCACGTGCTCAAGAGACATATGTAAGAACTCCATTCAAACTAATTTTTTTTTCTTTTTCTTGTATATATTACATTCTTATTCGTAGAGTTCTTTGTTTAAATTACAGGATAAGTATATACGAATATCTCAGGAATATCGTAGTACTCTACCTCTTGAGAGTCGGGACAGACCATTTACACAAGAAGAAAATGAGAATCTTTGGAAACAAAGTGCTGGTGAACCGATTAGAGGTTCAGTCTACGGCTATCGAGAAAAGGCGTATCAGAAGAAGAAGTCTTGGTATTGTGGTTCATCATCCTCAAGCTTCGATGGCGGGGATAGAGAGACAATATCTGCAATGGAGAGTAAGATAGCTTATCTCAATGCCGAGCTTGCTGCTGTAGCTAAAAGAGAGAAGAAGAGAGAAGAAAGAGAGAAGAAGAGAGAAGAGGAGATTGCGGCAGCAAAAGAGGTAGAGAATAAGAGGTATGCAGCGTTTCAAGCCCAACTTACTTTTCTTTTTGAATCAGGAAATATTCTTCCTCCATGTCCTGCCAGCAGTGATGGATCTGATCAAGAGGGTGATGAGAATGATAAGTCTGATAAGGAGAGTGATCAGGGTGATGAGGAGTAGTAGTTGTATCTATTTGACATTTTAGACTTTTATATTTTGGAATTGTTTGATTGTATTTTGAAGTTGGATAAAGTTTATTTTGAAATAGTTTAATGTGTATGTTGAAAATATTGTGTTGTTTTGGTTGGATGAAGTTTATATTCTTTGGGCTATTTTGGTATAAATATGCAGGTGGGCAATTATAATTACAGCAATTTGCTGCCAGTTTTATAGCAGAAAACCGACCTCCGGAGGTCGGAATTTCAAAAGTAAAAAAATTAAAATACCAACCTCCGGAGGTCGGAATTTCAAAAGTAAAAAAATTAAAATACCGACCTCCGGAGGTCGGAATTTCAAAAGTAAAAACATTAAAATACCGACCTCCGAAGGTCGGAATTTTAAAAATACAAAAATAAAATTACCGACCTCCGGAGGTCGAAATTTGAAAAATAAAAGAATAAAAATACCGACCTCCGGAGGTCGGAATTTAAAAAATAGAAAAATAAAATTACCGACCTCCGGAGGTCGGAATTTTAAAAATACAAAACTAAAATTACCGACCTCCGGAGGTCGGAATTTTAAAAATAAAAGAATAAAAATACCGACCTCCGGAGGTCGGAATTTAAAAAATAGAAAAATAAAATTACCGACCTTCGGAGGTCGGAATTTGAAAAATACAAAAATAAAATTACCGACCTCCGGAGGTCGGAATTTAAAAAATAGAAAAATAATAATACCGACCTCCGGAGGTCGGAATTTATATATTAAAAATAAAAAAAGTAACAAATACCGACATCCGAAAGTCGGAAAATAAATTAATGAATTTTCCGACTTAAAATAAAAACCGACCTCGAGAGGTCGGTATTGAATAGCGACCAAGCTTTTTCCGACCTAAGTTGGCATGTCGGTTTTAGGTCGGAATTACAGGGAATACCGACCTCCGGAGGTCGGTATTTTTTGGTCGATATTCACTGTTTTTTTAGTAGTGTAAAACCTAACCGTAAATCCTAAACCCTAAACCCTAAATGCAAAACATGGAACCTTAAACCCTAAACCCTAATCCATAAACTTCAAACCTTAAACCCTAAAGCCTAAACCCAAACACTAAATCATTCATTATAATCTCAAAACCCGAAACCCTAAACCATAAAATTTAAACCCTAAACCATAAACCATAAATCCTAAGCCTTAACCCTAAACCCTATACCCTATACCCTATACCCTAAATCATAAAACTTAAACCCTACACCTAATCCAAAAACTCTTAACCTTAAACCTCGAACCCTGAACTTGGAACCCTAAATCCTAAACTCCAAATCCCTAACCCTAAACCCAAAATCTTAAACCATAAACTCCAAACACCAAACCCTAAACCTTAAACCAAAAACCCTAAATCCTAATACCAAAACTCGAAACCCCAAACCCTAAACACTAAACTCTACCACCCTAAATCTAAAACCTAAACCCTAAATGCAAAATCCTAAACCCCAAACCCTAAACCCTAAACCATTAATCTTAAACCATAAAAAAACCTTAAACCCTAAACCCTAAATCCTAAACCATAAACCATAAACACTAAACCTTAAACCCTAAACCCTAAACCCTAAAGCCTTAACCGAAAACCCTAAACCCAAAATCGTAGATGCTAAACTTAGAACCCTAAACCCTATACCCAAAATCCTAAACCCTAAACCCTAAGACATAAATCCTAACCCTAAACCATTAATCCTAAACCCAAAACCAAGACCCTAAGCCTAAACCCTAAATTCTAAACACTAAAGCCTAAACCCTAAACCCTAAACTCTAAACCCTAAACAACAAATGTTAAACACTACGCCCTACACCCCAAACACTAAACCCTAACTTTAAACCATTAATCTTAAACCCTTAACCCTAGTTCCATTACTTGGAACCCTAAACCCTAACATACAATTAGACCTTAAATCCTAGACCCTAAACCCTAAATGCTAAACTTGGAACCCTAAACCCAAAATCCTAAACTCCAAACCCTAAGCCATACACCCTAACCCTAAACCATTAATCCTAAAACCAAAACCAAGACTCTAAACCCTTCACTCTAAATTCTAAACTCTAAACTCTAAACCCTAAACCCTAAACTCTACACCCTAAACAATAAAATTTGAACCCTAAACCCTACACCCTATCTTTAAAACATTAATACTAAACCCTTAAATACTAAATCCTTAACCCTAAATACTACACCCTAATTCATAAACCCTAAACCCTAAACCCTAAACCCTAAGCCCAAAACCCTAAACCAAAAACCCTAACACTAAACCCTAAACCCTAATAATCCCTTAATACTAAACCCTAAGGCCTAAACCCTAAACCTAAACCCTGACCCCTAATCTCGAAACTCTAAACCCTAAACCCTAAACTTTAAACACTAACCCCTAAACTCTAAACCCTAAACCCTAAACATAAACCCTAAACCCTAAACCCAAAACCCTAAACCTTAAACCCTAAATCCTAAACCATATACCTTAATTCCAAAACATGGAACCCCAAACCCTAAAACCTAACCTAAACCTAGAACCTAAAAACGAACACTAAACCCTAAACCCTAAATTGGTGTCCTAAACCCTAAACCCAAAATCCTTTAGGCTAAACCCTAAAACCTAAACCCTAACACTAAACCATTAATCCTAAACCCTAAACCCTAAACCTAAACTCAAAACCCTAAACCCTAAACCCTAAATCTTAAACTCTAAACCCTAAACTCAATGCCCTAAACCTTAACCCTAAATCCCAAACACAAAACCCTAGACCCTAAACCCAAAACCCAAAACCCTAAACCCTAAACCCTAAAGCATAAACTTTGAACCGTAAACCCTAAATTGTTAAATACTAAATTCTACACTCTAAACCATGAACACTAAACGCTAAACCATTAACTTCAAACCCTAAACACTAAATCCAAAACCCTAAACCCTAAACCCTAAACACAAAACCCATTACCTTAAGTCCTAAACCATAAAATCCTAAACCCTAAACCCTAACCCCAAACCGTAAACTTTAAATCCTAAACCCTTACCCCTAAATCCTAACCCCTATATCCTCAAACCTAAACACTAAACCATAAACCCTAAAACCTAAATGTTACACCTTCATCTCAAAATTCTTAAAACTATACCCTAAACATTAAAACCTACAGCTTAAACCAGAAAAGCTAAACCCTAATACTAAAACTTAGAACCCCAAACCCTAAACCCTAAACATAAATCAAAATCTAGACTCTAAACCCTAAACTCAAAACCCTTAACCCTAAACTTTGAACCCTGAACCCTAAACCCTAACCTTAAACCATAAACCCTAAGTCATAAACCCCAATCCTAAACCATTAATACTAAGACCAAAACCAAAACCCTAAACCCTATACCCTTAACTCTAAACTTTAAACAGTAGACTTTGATCCCAAAACACTAAACCATAAACCCTAAACCCTAAACCCTAACCCTATTAAACTCTAAACCCTAACCCTAGACCCTAAACCCTAAACACAAAACCCTAAACCCTAAACCACAAACCCTAAACCCTAAAAGGTAAACACTATTTCCAAACCATGGAACCCCAAAACCTAAACCTTATAACCTAACCTAAACCTAGACCCTAAACCTTAAACCTTAAACCCTAAATAATAAATCCTAAACCCTAAACCCTAAACTTTGAACCCCAAATCATAAATCCTAGCCCTACACCATTAATCCTAAACCCTAAACCCTAAAATCCAAACACTACACAATAAAATTTGAACCTTAAATCCTAATCCCTAAACCCTAAACCCTAAACTCTAAACCCTAAAACCTAAACACTAAACTTAAAACCCTAAACCCTAACCCTAAAATCCCAAACCCTAAAACTTAACCCTAAACCATTGATCCGAAACCCAAAACCAAAACCTTAATTCTTAAACTCTAAACCCTAAACAATAAACAATAAACTTTGAACCCCTAAACCATAAGCACTAAACCCTAAACCCTAACTTCAAACCATTAATCCTAAACCCTAAACCTTAAATTTCTAAATTCTATATCCTAAACCCTAAACCCTAAATCGTAAAACCTAACACTAAATCCTAAACCTTAAACCCTAAATACTAAACATGGAAACCTAAACCCTAAAACGTAATCTATATACTTCGAACCTTAAACCCTAAATCCTAAACACAAACCCTAAATCATTCAAACTAATCCCAAAACCCTAAACCCTAAACCCTAAATCGTAGACCCTAAACCCTTAGCCCTAAGCCCTAATCCTAAACACTCTAACCTTTACCCTAAACCATAAAACTTAAACCCTACACCTAATCCAAAAAACACTTAAACCTAAACCCTAAACACTAAAATTGGAACCCTAAATCCTAAACTCTAAATCCCAAACCCTAAACCCTAAACCGTAAACCCCAAACTCCAAACCCTAAACCCTATACCTTTAACTAAAAACCCTAAATCCTAACTCCATAACATGGAACCCAAACTGAACCCTACCCTAAACCCTAAACCCAAAATTCTAAACCCTAAACCATTAATCTTAAACCATAAACAAAAACCCTAAACCTTAAACCCTAAATCATAAACCCTAAACCCTAAACCCTTAATCCAAAAACTAAAACCTTAAACCCTAAACCCAAAACCCTAAATGCTACACGTGGAACCCTAAACCCTAAATGCTAAATCCAAAATCCTAAACCCTAAGCTATAAACCTTAACCCTAAATCATTAATCCTAAACCCAAAACCCTAAATCCAAAATTCTATACTCTAAACCCTAAACTCTAAACCTTAAATAATAAATTTTGAACCCAAAGCCCTAAATGCTAAACTCTAAACACTAAATCCTAAACCCTAAACCCTAAATCCTAAACCCTATTTCCAATACCTGGAATACTAAACCCTAACATAAAACTAGACCCTAAACCCTTAACCCAAAACCCTAAACCCTAAATCTAAACACTAAACCCTAGACCCTAACCTTAAACCATAAACCCTAAGCCATAAATCCTAACCCTAAAACCAAAACCAAGACTCTAAACTCTAAATCCTAAATTAAAAACTCTAAACTCTAAACCCTAAACCATAAACTCTCAACCCTAAACCCTAAACCCTAAACCCTAAACACTAAACCCTAACTTTAAACCATTAATACTAAACCCTCAACCCAACACCCTAATTTATAAATCCTAAACCCTAAACCCAAAACCCTAAACCAAAAACCCTAACCCTAAACCTTAAACCCAAAATCCTAAACCCTAAACCTAAATCCTGACCCCTAATCCTAAAACTCTTAAGCCTAAACCATAAACTTTGAACACTAAACCCTAAACTCTAAACCCTAAACCCTAAACATAAACCCAAAACCCCAAACCCTAAACCATAAATCCTAAACCATATACCCTAATTCCAAATCCCAAACCCTAAAAGCTAACCTAAACCTAGACCTAAAATCCTAATCCTTAAATGCTAAACACTAAACCATAAACCCTAAACCCAAAATCCTTTACCCTAAACCATAAAACCTAAACCCTAATCCTAAACACTCAATAAACCTAAACTTAAAACCCTAAATCCTAAACTCTACACCATAAACTCAAAACCCTAAACTCAAAAGCCTAGACCATAAACCGTAGACCCTAAACACAAAACACAAAATCTTAAACAATAAACATTGAACCCTAAACCTTAATATTTTAAATACTAAATTCTAAACTCGAAACCCTTAACCCTAAACCCTAAGCCATTAACTTTGAACCCTAAACCCAAAATCCAAAACCCTAAACCCTAAAACCAAAACTCAAAACCTTATACCCTAAGTCCTAAACCCTAAACCTTAAACCCAAACCTAAACCCTAAACCCTAAACCTTAAACCCAAAACCTTTAACGCTAAATCCAAACCCCTATATCCTAAAACCTAAACACTAAACCATAAATCCTAACCCCTTAATGTTACACCTTCATCTAAAAACTCTTAACACTAAACCCTAAACCTTAGAACCTAATCCTTAAACCAAAAAAGCTAAACCCTAATTCTAAAACTTAAAACCTTAAACCCTAAACCTAAACCTAAACATAGACACTAAACCCTAAACACAAAACCCTTAAACCTAAACTTTGAACACTGAACTCTAAACCCTAACCTAAAACCATAAACCTTAAGCCATAAACCCCAACCCTAAACCATTAATTCTAAAACTCTAACCCCTAACCCAAGACCCTAAACCCTAAACCCTAAACGCTAAACACTATACCTTAAACCCTAAACCACAAACCCTAAACCCTAAACAACAAACCCACATTCCAAAACATGGAACCCCAAACCCTAAACCCTAAAACATAACCTAAACCTAGACCCAAAACCCTAACCCTAAACCCTAAAAATTAAACCCTAAACCGTAAACCATAACCCATAACCATTAATCCTAAACCCAAAACCAAAATCCTAAACACTAAACCCTTATTTTTAAACTCGAAACCCTAAAAACTAAAACCTAAACCCTAAACTCTAAACCATAAACAATAAACTATTAACCTGAAACCCTATACCATAAATCCTAAACCCTAACCTGAAACCCTATACCATAAATCCTAAACCCTAAACTCTAAACCCTAAACCCTAAACCCTAAACCCTAAATGCTAACCCTATAACCTAAGTCCTAAATACAAAACCCTAAACCCTTACCTAAGACCCTATACCCTAAACCCTTAACCCTAAAACCTAAACCCTAAACCCTAAACTTGGAACCCTAAACCTTAAACCCAAAACCCTAAACCATTGATCCTAAATCAAAAGCCAAAACCTTATATCCTAAACCTTAAATTCTAAACTCTGAACCGCTCAACCCTAAACAATAAATTTTGAACCCTAAACCCTAAACCATAAACCCTAAACCCTAACTTCAAACCATTAATTCTAAACCCTAATCCTAAATCCTAAACCTTAGATTCTAAATTCTAAATCCTAAACCATAAACCCTAAACCCTAAAACCTAACCCTAAATGCTAAACCCTAAACCCTAAATGCTAAACTTGGTACCCTAAACCCTAATCCATAAAATTTGAACCTTTAACCTAATGCCTAAACCCAAACCCTAAATCATTCATCCTAATCCCAAAACCCTAAACCCTAAAGGAGAAAATCTAAACCCTAAACCCTAAACCATAAAACCTTTACCCTACACCTAATCCAAAAAACTCTTAACCCTAAACCCTAAACCCTAAACTTAAAACCCTAAATCCTAAACTCTAAATCCCAAACCCTAAATCCTAAACCCTAAACCCTAAACCCCAATGACAAATCTCTAAACCCTAACCTTAAACCAAAAACGCTAAATCCTAATTCAAAAACTTAGAACCCTAAACCCTACCCTAAACCTAAACCCTAAACCCAAAATCCTAAACCCTAAACCCAAAACCCTAACCCTAAACAATTAATCTTAAACTATAAACCACAACCCTAAATCCTATACCATAAACCCTAAACCCTTAACACAGAACCTTAGACCTTAAACACTAAACCTAAAACCCTAAATCCTAAACTTGGAACCCTAAACCCTAAAAACTAAACCACAAATCCTAAACCCTAAACTCTAATCCATAAACCCTAACCCTAACTCTTTAATCCTAAACCCAAAATGTTAAATTCTAAACCCTTAACCCTAAACCCTAAGTTTTAAACCCTAAACAATAAATTTTAAACCTTAAACCCTAAACCCTAAACTATAAGCCGTAAATCCTAAACCCTAACTTTAAACTATTAATCGTAAACCCTTTACCCTAAACCGTATATCCATTACTTGGAACCCTAAATCCTAACCTCAAACTAGACCCTAAATCCTATACCTAAAACCCTAGACCGTAAACCCTAAACCCAAAAACCTAAATGCTAAACTTGGAACCCAAAATCAAAAATCCTAAACCCTAAACCCTAAGCCATAAACCCTAAATAATAAATTTTGAACCCTAAACCCTAAAACCTAAACTCTCAGCTCTAAATCCTAAACCCTAACTTTAAACTATTAATCGTAAACCCTTTACCCAAAACCCTATATCTATAACTTGGAAATCTAAATCCTAACCTAAAACAAGACAGTAAATCCTAAACCTAAAACCCTAGACCGTAAAACCTAAACCCAAAAACCTAAATGCTAAACTTGGAACCCAAAATCAAAAATCCTAAACCCTAAACCCTAAGCCATAAACCCTAACCCGAAACCATTAATCCTAAACCCAAAAACAAGACTCTAAACCGTAAACCCTAAATTCTAAACTCTAAACTCTTAACCCTAAACCCTAAACTCTAAATCCTAAACTATAAACTTTGAACTCTAAACCCTAAGCCCTAAACACTAAACCCTAACTTTAAACCATTAATCCTAAACCATTAAACCCTAAATCCATAACCCTAAACCCTAAACCCTAATTCATAAACTCTAAAATCTAAATCCTACATCTTAAACCCTAAACCCAAAACCCTAACTCTAAACCCTAAACCCTAAATCCTAAAACCTAAACCCTAAACCCTAAACCCTAAACCCTAAACCTAAACCCTGACACCTAATCCCAAAAATCATAACCCTAAACCTTAAACACTAAACTTCAAACACTAAACCCTAAACCCTAACCCTAACCATAAACCCAAAACCCAAATCCCAAATCCCTAAACACTAAAGCTAAACCCTAAATCCTAAACCATATAGCCTAATTCCAAAACATAGAACACCAAACCCAAAAACCTAACCTAAACCTAGACCCTAAATCCTAATCCTTAAACTCTAAACACTTAACCCTGAACCCTAAATCTAAAATCCTTTACCCTAAACCCTAATCGTAAACCATTAATCCTAAACCCTAAACCTAAACTCAAAACCCTAAACCTTAAACCCTAAATCCTAAACTCTAAACCCTAAACTCAAAAGCCTAAACCTTAACCCTAAACCCTAAAGTCAATACCCTAGACCATAAACCCTATACCCTAAACCCTAAACCCAAAACCCTAAACCCTAAAATATATACTTTGAACCCTAAACCCTAAATTGTTAAACACTAAATTCTAAACTCTAAACCCTAAACCCTAAACCCTAAACCCAAAATCCAAAGCCCTAAACCCAAAATCCAAAGCCCTAAACCCTAAACTCAAAACCCTATACCCTAAGTCCTAAGCCCTGAACCCTAAACCCTTAACCTTAAATCCTAACCCCTAAATCCTAAAACATAAACCCTAAACCCTAAACCATGAACCCTCAAACCTAAATGCTACACCTTCATCTCGAAACTCTTAACACTAAACCCTAAAACTTAAAAACTAAACCTTAAACTAGGAAAACTAATCCCTAAATCTAAACCTAAATCTAGACCCTAAACACTAAACTCCAAACACTTAACCCTAAACTTTGAACCCTAAACCCTAACCTTAAACCATAAAACCTAGGCCATAAACCCCAACCCTAAACCATTAATACTAAAACCAAAACCTGTAGCCATTCTATAGGGAGAAATAGAGATAGGTTGCGTATCAGATAAAAGGTCAATACCAAAACCTATTTGCCGCTTGGGAGGAATACTGTGAAAATCATTAGGGAAAACTTCTAGGAACTCATTCAATACTGGAACCTACTCTAGAGAAGGGGTTTCGGACTCAACATCCATCACCTTAAAAAGAAGGTAAATGCACTCTTTGGAGATCATTTTCTAGTTTTAAGGCAAGAAACAAATTGACCTTTAGTGATAGAATCCCCCCCCCCCCCCCCCCTTTGCACTCTTAAATAGGCTCATTTGTAAGTTGGAATGTAATAATCTAAGTCCTACAATCGATAAAGGCACAACATTCATGAAACAAATCCACACCCAAAATCACATCAAAGTCTAACATGTATAACTCTACTAAATCCACCAAAGTAACTCTATGGGACAAGGAAATGGGACAACTTATATAGAATCTCTTAGACACCACCGAGTCACCAACTAGGGTAGAGACCAAAAAAAGGTTCTACTAACACTTCGAGGAGTATTACAAACTTCATGGCCACAAAAGGTGTCAGAAAGAACAAAGTGGCACCTAGATCTAACAAGGTATATACATCAACAGAAAAAACTTTTAGTATACCAGTCACCACATCTAGGAAGCTGTCTTGGTCACCTCGAGATTGACGAGCATAAAAGCAAATTTACTTTTGAGCATTGGAGTTGGAACTGCTTGGAGGAACTTGTTTATCATCCCTTCTATCAACCTTGAGTATTGGACAATCTCTCATCTTGTGGCCAACCTTCCCGCAATCTATCCCGCTCCTACGGGTCTTTCCAAATATCATAGTGTACTTGAGCAACATCTTTTAGTTGTTAGGCTGCAAAAGCGCCTTCTCTTTCGAAGACACCCCCATAATAGCAAGAATTTTATAAACTTCTTCGATAAACCTTTGGGGATCCTTGTACTCTTTAAAGTTAAGAAATTTGGGAGGGTTTATTCTAGAAAAATTGCTAACCCTTGAGCCAACCGAATTCACATTAGCATTGATCGGAGTTACCACTTATCTATTTACTTGAGTGGTCATGACTTGAGCCAACATTCGAATAGTAGACCTAAACTCCACATGGGTCACATTCTCAACCTTGGGATCAAGCAAAGCTTGGTTAGCTTGATTAGCTTGAGGAGGAACTCCTTCATTCACATTGTCACCCTTCGTTATTCTTGCATTTGCCCTTTGTGTATTCATATTCTGAAGACACAAGAGAATGATTATGAGAGGGACTTTATAGATTTAAACTATAAGGCATGACTTAAGAGTAATGAAAGAAGTGAAATTTGTGAAACATCATATAGTCTCTCATTCATAAGTGTGGTGCGCTTCACACTCATGAACAAAACCCTACTAGACGTGGCTTATGAGACATCATCCTACAATCATTCTAAAACTTGTGCTGTGATTAACAAGATTGTCATGGCCCAAGGGCACCCCCTAGACGTAACAAGGCACATAGAACCGTGAAAGGCACCACCTAGGCCACTTACTATATCACAGCATAATCATAGAACAATTAAGAGTAAAAATTCATTGCAAGTCCAAAAATTTTTATAAAGGAAAGTGGAAGTCTAGGCTTGTCTCAATTAGCTTCTATTACAATACTTGAATCAAATAGGGTCACAGCCCATACAACATAATCCAAAATTTAAATACAAGAATGAAACTACTAAATAAAGATATTCATCCTTGAATCATGAGAACTCACCAACAAGCAAGGAGAAATGATCAATTCCAAGCTCTAGCCACAATGGGGACCACCTTGAGAACCGGACCCTACGCTTGGGAAAAATGTAGGAAAATATGGGTTAGTACAAAATGTACGAAGTATGATAGTCATGCATAAAATCCTTGAATACATGCTAAAGGGGAAATTTTTGTTGAATGCATCCCATTTACTAATTTAAAGCACCTTTTTGGAGATAATGGAAAAAGATAAGTCATAAACATAGTCAACTCATATATTATTATATCCTAATAGGAACATACCATAAATACCCTCGAAGCATACTTGTGCAATGCATGAATAAGATCCCATAATCCCACCCACACTAATTAAAGCTTCTTGACTAACTATATTTCATATTTAATATTCTTGTTCATACTATCATAAAGGGAGATTAGCCTTAACCAACATAGACCATGTGAAGTTACTATGGAATCCGGTGTCTACCCTACACTGAAATGGCATTGTTCTACTTGCCTAAGGTAGAACCACACTCTTAGCTTAGATGGATCCACTAGCTAAAGGCCTATATGGGCACATAGTTTATTGGATAAGGAGATTGCTTCAAGAAGCCTATATGTAAAAGCTAGTTCGGCTTTCATTGGGAAAGCCAGACTCAATTAGTGTAAAAGCTAGTTCGGCTTTTACACTAGTTGAGTCCGACTTTCATTGGTAAAAGTTAAAGGCCTATGTGGGCACATATTTTATTTGATGAAGTGCTATGTGGGCACATATTATAAAAGCTTTCATTGGGAAGCCGAACTCGACAATCGTATAAGCTTTCATCTCATATTCATATCCACTCGGTGCTAAACATTAATTCCCATAGATTACATATTAAGTATTGACGTAAGTGCATATTCATGGAAGAATGTCTTGACACTCAATCCAACATAATTCATACTATAGCTCATAGATTCAATAGGTAAGAATAGCCTTTCAACCCTAGAATCATCATATTGTGAGAGCACCTTTCAAATAATATCATGTTCATACATAACTGTGTACATGAGGATAATCATCCAACAACACAATAATTAGATCATAATCATATTCACTTTACTCTCAATGTGTTCTAAAAGCATATACACAACCCTCATAATCATGAATAGTTCTCAAACTTTTCCCTTCAAGGGCCATAGATCACATTCAATCAACACATCTAGAATTCCTATATTAGACATGGATAATAACATGATTTTATAATAACAATTAAAGTATAAAATTCATGTTTAATAAAGAGATGATAAATTTGTTAAAAAACTAAAATACTGTTTAACTTATCATTAGCATAGTCAAAGGCATTCTCTCTCTTCATGGATAATAGACAACATATTGTTAATAATGTTAATATATCCATTTCAAAAATGGAAAATGATTTGCGAAATTGGTCTATTCCTAAAGAACCTTTTGAAAAAATTTATCAGTTAGGAAATTTTTCCATGTTTAAAAGGTATAATATAATATTAAAACCTATGAATCCACCATAGCTATCAACAATTCTCTTGAAACTATCAAGTTGTTAATTTCTGCTAATATTGATAGATATAAGAAAGAATTTAAATACCTTCATATTAGCCTTGTGCAAGTTGCTGTTAAACCTTTTTTCTGTAAAGGTTTGAATATTCCCTTTTGTCTGCTTCTTAGAGATGATAGACTTCTTAATTTTGATGATTCCTTCTTAGGAGTCGTAGAAAGTAATCTTGCGTATGGATCAGTTTACTTTAACTGTTATCCTAATTTTTTTTGTAGATATTAATGATCCCAATATTATTGATACTTTGACCCTTAATGTCAAGACCAAGAACATGAATAGTAAAATAGATACCAGAGAGATAACGATAATATATCGGGTATATTAAAAGCTAATGAAAACCACTATAGCCCCAAAGGCTATAACTTCTAGTGTTAAAGGAGTCACTATGCTTATGGAAGCTAACCAAGAGCATAGTACTACTTTCGTCCCTAGACTCCTCAAATGGAATGATATCCTTACCGATGAGGAATGGAAATTCGACTCCATTACTAACCCTTCACCCATCCAACCTGAGTCATCTCAGATAGAACGGGTAATTCAATTCCCTGATGGATCTATTAATCTTAAATTTTGAAGATCCAGCTCTTTTAGCCAAGCTTCTTCAAGTAGAAGAATATCTTCGGCCAGACCTTCTTCTTTTCAACCCCAGGAGGAGGAGGAGGACCATTTTAGTCAACCTAATAAAGGAAAAATTCATAGGGCAGATTTCTCCAAAACCATTCCAAAAGTTTTTTATGAAGAGACTGTAGGAAGTCCTACCGCTAGTGACATGAAACCTATTCATGAGAAAAAAGACTCAATTGGAGTTCTTACTTCTGCTGATAAATTTGTTCCAAATAAAAAAATACTACATGCATGATGAAAATCTCCAGAACATAAACAGAAGGTGGATTGGTATAAAGCTACCTACACTTTAGATCAAAGAATCTTTTTCAGGGATAAATGCTTTAAAGATATGGAAAGATTCAAAATTCAAGTAGAGTTTTTTACTTGGTTTGAATCTTCTGGTCAAATTGATGATACTCAGTCATCTCTTCAAGTTCTCATCAATAAATGGTACACCAAAGATTAGGTAATAGAAAGTGTGACCCCTCCACTTGAAGGACTTAGCATCCCTTAAAGAAAGGAGATCCTTAAAGCTGCCCCGTTCAAAAAACCAATAAAAAAGGAATTAGCATTGATAATGGCTGAAGATCTTAATAAAGTTCTGGAACAGAACAAGTATACCAATCAAGTTCTCCATGTTATCTCCCAGCAGATTGAAGAACATAAAGGAGATAATTTCAAAGGAATCAGTTAGATAGGTGACAAACCTACTTCCTCTAAGGCTAGTCCTCAATTTGAGACTAACCCTATCTTTAAAATTCCCAAATTTTCCAAAGAAAATTTCCCTAAACTATCCAAAAAGTTTTGCCATTCCAATGAATTATTAGATAAGATTAATGAGGAATTATCTAGGCTCAACATTACCTAAGGCAATAAGCTTAGAGCTCTCTTAGAAAGACACCCAAATAAAAGGAATTATTATCCTAGACCTTCTTTCCAAGATGTACAGTTTGAAGAAAATGTTCTTCATCTGGCGTTAGCGACAGATGGATCAAGTCTGACTGAATGGAATATAGATGGTATGGCCGAAGGCCAGATTTATGCTAAACTCCAAGAAATGGGAATGAATATCACTACATACAAAATGAAGAATGCAGGTGATAAGGAAGCAACTCACATGAATAATGCAGGGTTCACAGGAACTCTAAAGAATTGGTGGGATAATTACCTCACCGATCAAAACAGGAATGACATCCTTAATGCGGTAACAACCAGAGTTGTTTTTAAAACAGAAGATGGAGTGAATACTTCATCAGAGTTTGTTTATGAAGATGCTACGACTACTTTGTTGTATAACATTGCTAAACATTTTGTAGTAGAACCAATGCTTTTCCAAGATAGAAGTCTTGAGATTATCAATAATCTGTACTACAAAAAATTAACAGATTTTAGATGGTACAAATATGTTTCTTAACAAAGTCATGATAATATTTGACTGTAACAATGATTATTGGAAAGAACGCTTTATCAGTGGTTTACCTACTCATTTCACTGAAAATGTTAGGTCCAAAATCTAAGATAGATGTGAAGGAAAGATCCCGTATTCACAAATCGCATATGGAGATCTCATAAGCATTATAAATGTTGTTGCTATGGAACTTTGTACTGATCTTAAGCTAAAGGAGCAGCTTAAGAAAGATCAAAATTCTACTTATGCAGAACTAAAAAGTTTCTGCCAAGGCTTCAATTTTCCCTTGTTAAAACCTCCTTCTGCTAGGAAAGCAGGAAAAAGAGAAAGAACTACTGGAAAATATAAGCAAAAATCTTCTAAGAAAGGAAGAGATTTCAAAGAAAAATGTAAAGGGGAAAATAAGAAACAAACTTCCAAAAACTCTCCTTCAAAAGACACTTGCTGAACATGTGGTAAAAAGGGTCACACGTCTAACCAGTGCCCCAGGAATAAGAGAAAGAAGAAGAAAGTTAATCTTCTTGGCATAGATGAGGAGATCAAACAAAGCACTTTTCTATCATAGAAGAAGAGGATTCAGAAACAGAATAGTCTTCCTCAGAAGAAGAAAGCGACGAAGAATTTCTTTCCCTTAAAATTCAGAATCTGAAGATAATGAGTCAGAATGTAATTGTAACGGTGCATTTTTCCTCTGTGATAATAAAACTATCAGTGTTATCTCAGAAAGGATAGCCGAAACTCTCGTTTCTACAATTGAGCACATCCAGGATGAAGAAGCCAGGAGAAAGTATCTCCTCGAACTACAGAAATTAGTTACTAGGTAAAAGGAAGAAAAACCTAAGGTTATTCCCTTCAGCATGAAACAAATCATGGACAGATTTGACTCCAAAAAGGAAGAACCTTCTGTCAAAAAACTTAGAAGAGAAGTTAATTCTCTTAAAGAAGAAATTAGAGGAATCAAGTCTAGACTCCATATAATGGAGATTGACGCCCTTACAGAACAAATACTTAAGGGAATCAAAAATGACGAAGGAACCTCTAAAGCAGTAGCTTCAGATAATGAAGAACAATATACATCTGACAGTGAAGCAGGTATCAACACTATTGCTAAAATCAGATCTCACAGTTCTCACATTCTTATTAAATTAGTTGTCAATAATAATTTGACTCCTAACAAAATTGCTTTGTTAGACAGTGGTGCAGATAGGAATTGTATTATGGAAGGATTAATTCCTACTAAGTACCTTACAAAAGGAACTACCAAGTTATACAGTGCTACAGGTGAACGTATCATGATTGACTACAAATTATCTATTGCTCATATTTGCAATAATGGTATTTGCCTAAAAAATGATTTTGTTATTACTAAAAACATAAATGAAGAAATCATTTTGGGAATACCCTTTATTACTTAGATAAAACCTTATATTTCTGATTTTGATTCTATTAAAACAAAAATTTTAGGAAAAGAAATTTCATTTCCAATTATTAAAACCCTTTCTCAGGAAGAAAGAAAATATTTACATAAACAAACTGCTTTCCGAATTAATCTAATATCTCAGCAGATTTGTTTACTTAAAGAAGATATAAAATTTTTAAAAATTGAGCAAATTTTAAAAACCCCTAGAATGGTAAGCAAGATTAACAGTTTACAAAAAAAATTTGAAAAGGAAATTTGCTCTGATTTTCCAAATGCTTTTTGGGCCAGAAAAGCCCATATTGTAGATTTGCCTTATATAGATGGATTCAATAAAAATGTCATTTCAACAAAAGCTAGGCCATTCAGATGAATCATGATTGAATGGGAATTTGCAAAAAGGAGATTAATACTCTTTTAGAAAATAGCATTATTAGACCCTCTAAATCCCCATGGAGTTGTTTAGCTTTTTATGTTAACAAGGCTGCAGAGAAAGAAATAGGTTCTCTTCGAATGGTAATTAATCATAAACCTTTAAACTCCGTTTTAAAATGGATTAGATATCCAATTCCTAATAAAACAAATCTTTTAAAAAGAACTTTTAAAGCCAATGTTTATAGTAAGTTTTATATGAAATCAGGATTTTGGCAAATACAGATTTTTGAAAAAGATAAATATAAAATTGCTTTCAATGTCCCTTTTGGACAATATGAATGGAATATTATGCCTTTTGGGTTAAAAAAAGCCCCTTCTTTCCTAGATGTACCGTTTGAAGAAAATGTTCTTCATCCAGCGTCAGCGGCAGATGGATTAAGTCTGACTAAATGGAATATAGATGGCATGGTTGAAGGTCAGATTTATGCTAAACTCCAGGAAATGGGAATGAATATCACTGAATACAAAATGAAGAATGCAGGTGATAAGGAAGCAGCTCACATGATTATTGCAGGGTTCACAGGAACTCTAAAAAATTGGTAGGTTAATTACCTCACTGATCAAAACATGAATGACATCGTTAATGCGGTAACCACCAGAGTTATTGTTAAAATAGAAGATGGAGTGAATACTTCATCAGAGGTTGTTTATGAAGATCCTACAACTGCTTTGTTGTATAGCATTGCTAAACATTTTGTAGGAGAACCAAGGCTTTTCCAAGATAGAAGTCTTGAGATTCTCAATAATCTATACTGCAAAAAATTAATAGATTTTAGATGGTACAAAGATATGTTTCTTAACAAAGTCATGATAAGATCTGACTGTAACATTGATTATTGGAAGGAACACTTTATCAGTGGTTTACCTACTCATTTCGCTGAAAATGTTAGGTCCAAAATCCGAGATAGATGTGAAGAAAAGATCTCGTATTCACAACTTGCATACGGAGATCTCATAAGCATCATAAATGTTGTTGCTATAAAACTTTGTACTGATCTTAAGCAAAAGGAGCAGCTTAAGAAAGATCAAAAGTCTACTTATGCAGAACTAGGAAGTTTCTGCCAAGACTTTTTGGGCCAGAAAAGCCTGTACTGTAGATCTGCCTTATATAGATGGATTCAATGAAAATGCCATTTCAACAGAAGCTAGGCCCATTCAGATGAATCATGATTTAATGGAAATTTGCAAAAAGGAGATTAATACTCTTTCAGAAAACAAGACTATTAGACCTTCTAAATCCCCGTGGAGTTGTTCAGCTTTTTATTTAACAACACTATAGAGAAATAAAGAGGTTCTCCTCGACTATTCGTTAATTATAAACTTTTAAACTCTGTTTTAAAATGAATTAGATATCCAATTCCTAATAAAAGGGATCTTTTAAAAAGAACTTTTAAAGCCAATGTTTATAGTAAGTTTGATATAAAATCAGGATTTTGGCAAATACAGATTTCTGAAAAAGATAAATATAAAATTGCTTTCATTGTCCCTTTTGGACAGTATGAATGGATTGTTATGCCTTTTGGGTTAAAAAACGCCCATTCAAGATTTCAAAATATCATGAATTCTATTTTTAATCATATCAGTCATATTTCAATTGTTTATATTGATGATGTTTTAATCTTCTCCGAGGACGTTGATTCTCATTTTAAACATTTAAATATATTTTTCAAAATAGTTAAACATAATGATCTTGTGGTTAGCGCCAAAAAGATCAAACTTTTCCAAACTAAAATTAGATTTCTCGGTCATGATCTTTATCAAGGAACATATAAACCCATTTGCAGAGCCATTGAGTTTTCAGATAAATTCACTGATATTATTCCTGACAAAACCCAATTACAAAGGTTTTTGGGCAGTCTCAACTATGTTGAAGATTTTATTCCCAAAGTTAGACAAGTTTGCAAGCCCCTTTATGACACGCTTAAGAAAACACCTGTTCCTTGGACTAGTGAACAGACCAGAGTTGTTATCCAGATTTAAGACATGGTTAAGAGTTTGCCTTGCTTAGGTATCCCTAACCCAGATTCTTTTATGATTGTTGAGACAGATGCTTCTGATATTGGTTATGGAGGAATTTTCAAACAAAAGAAAGCTCTAGAAAGCCAAGAACAATTAGTTCATTTTACTTCAGGAATTTGGAATTCTGCCCAGAGAAATTATGGTACGGTCAAGAAAAAAGTCCTTGCTATAGTTCTTTGTATTACAAAGTTTCAGGATGACTTGATTAATAAATAAATTTTACTTAGAGTAGATTGTAAGTCTGCTAAAGAAATTCTTCAGAAAGATGTTAAAAACCTCATTTCTAAACATATATTTTCTAGATGGCAAGCATTATTATCTAGTTTTGATTTTAAAGTTGAGTATATCAAGGGAGAATAAAACTCTCTCCCAGATTTTCTAACTAGAGAATTCTTGCAGGGAAAATCATAAGGCCAGGATTCAGGCCATCCACCAGCAGCCCTTTCAAAGAAAAGGGAAAAGAAGTAAAGCCATCAGCTACACCATTTGCATTAAGGCCATCTCTGAATAGCTCCAACAAGTTCTCAGCTCTAGCAAACTTGCCTCCTATAAATCCAGGCTACACTATAACTCCATTTCCACCGCTACCACCTAGCTCATCTTCATCAAACCTTTTGGTTCTAAAGAAACCCTTTTCAAAAGAATCAGAACCATGTTCTTTTTCTCCCTTCGAAAAACCCAGATTTTCTTCACCCCAAACCAAAGATTCCTACACCATGAAAACTCCAGAAAGTTTTCTAGAAGCAGTATCTCCTTCTCATAGTAGCAAACCAAAAGAAAGAGAAATATTTAATGTTGTTACTTTGCAGGTTAACCCTATTCTTGCCTTTGAGAAATAATATGAAAACTACGAGGTTAAGCATTTGCTTAAACCTTGGTACACCAATAGAAATTATGTGGAAACTGAGAATCCATAAAATACAAGGAAATATTATGAGTTCATTTTGGTTGATACAGGTTCCATTGAAGTGGACCATAAGTTAAGTAATGATTCAGATCCGGATAGTATTGCCTATTCGAAATTTACAATTAAAAAGGTTCTCTCCCCATTTGAATGGCAGGTAGACCATTTGCATACCCCTATTAATCTTTCAAGAGAGCACATATCTCAAACTTTCAACTGGTTTGATTATAAGAATGCTTGGTTTAGAAAAGAGAGTTTCGACTGTCCTTTCTGAGATAACACTGATAGCTTTATTATCACAAAGGCAAAATGCACTATTATAATTACATTCTGACTCATTATCTTCAGATTCTGAATTTTGAGCGACATTAAGAAATTCTTCGTCGCTTTCTTCTTTAGAGGAAGAGTATGCTGTTTTTGAATCCTCTTCTTCTATGATAGGAAAAAGCTTTTGTTTGATCTCCTCATCTATGCCAAGAAGATTAACTTTCTTCTTCTTTCTCTTATTCCTGGGGAACTGGTTAGACCTGTGACCCTTTTTACCACATGTCCAGCAAGTGTCTTCTGAAGGAGAGTCTTTGGAAGCTTGTTTCTTATTTTTCCCTATACGTTTTTCTTTGAAATCTCCTCCTTTCTTAGAAGATTTTCTCTTATATTTTCCAATTGTTATCAGTAATTTTGATGCCATGTTTAGCATGTTATTAGTAATTTGTTTTTGTTCTATAGTAGCCATGAGAGGCTAATTTTTGATGCCATGACTGTGTTAATGAAATGTTAAATAGTTTCTTAGTCTTTTATTAAAGTTATCTCTCATTTATATTATATGAATCTTGAACTTTTACTGGTAATATAAAACTTATGTTGGGTGTTCAAAGAATGTTGTTGAGTGATTATTCTAGTAGTTGCGATGCCGACAGGCGGTCGTTTAGCCGAGGGATGGCATTTTAGACTGCGAGGTACTTTACTAGAAAAACTCATATAAAATCCATAATCTTTGATGTAAGATCCTTAACATGATTTTATAATGACAGTAAAAGTATAAAATTCATGTTCTATAAAGAGATGATAAATTCGTTAAAAAACTAAAATACTGTTTAACTTATCATTAGCATAGTCAAAGGCATTCTCTCTCTTCATGGATAATAGACAACATATTGTTAATAATGTTAATATATCCATTTCAAAAATGGAAAATGATTTGCAAAATTGGTCTATTCCTAAAGAACCTTTTGAAAAAATTTATCTGTTAGGAAATTTTTCCATGTTTAAAAGGTATAATATAATATTAAAACCTATGAATCCACCATATCTATCAATAATTCTCTTGAAACTATCAAGTTGTTGATTTCTGCTGATATTGATAGATATAAGAAAGAATTTAAATTCCTTCATATTGGCCTTGTGCAAGTTGTTGTTAAACCTTTTTTCCTTAAAGGTTTGAATATTCCCCTTTGTCTGCTTCTTAGAGATGATATACTTTTTAATTTTGATGATTCCTAGTTAGGAGTCCTAGAAAGTAATCTTGCTTATGGACCAATTTACTTTAACTGTTACCCTAATTTTTCTGTAGATATTCATGATCCCAATGTTATTGATACTTTGACCCTTAATATCAAGACCAAGAACATGAATAGTAAAATAGATACCAGAGAGATAGCGGTAATATATCTAGTATATTACAAGCTAATGAAAACCACTATAGTCCCAAATGCTATAACTTCTAGTGTTAAAGGAGTCACTATGCTTATGGAAGCTAACCAAGAGCATAGTACTACTTTCGTCCCTAGACTCCTCAAATGGAATGATATCCTTATCGATAAGGAATGGAAATTCGTCTCCATTACTAACCCTTTACCCCTCCAACCTGAGACATCTCAGATAGAACAAGTTATTCAATTCCCTGATGGAACTATTAATCTTAAAATCTTAAGATCCATCTCTTTTCGCCAAGTTTCTTCAAGTAGAAGAATGTCTTCGACCAGACTTTCTTCTTTTCAACCCCAGGAGGAGGAGGAGGACTAGTTTAGTCAAACCGATAAAGGAAAAATTCATGGGGTAGATTTCGCCAATACCATTCCAAAAGTTTTTTATGAAGAGACTGTAGGAAGTCCTACCGCTAGTGACATGAAACCTATTCATGAGAAGAAAGACTCCATTGGAGTTCTTACTTCTGGTGATAAATTTGTTCCAAATAAATAAATACTACATGCATGGTGGAAATCTCCAGAAAATAAACAGAAGGTAGATTGGTATAACGCTACCTACACTTTGGATCAAAGAATCTCTTTCAAGGATAAATGGTTTAAACATATGGAAAGATTCAAAACTGAAGTCGAGTTTTTTACTTGGTTTGAATCTTCTGGTCAAATTGATGATACTCAGTCATCTCTTCAAGTTCTCATCAATAAATTGTACACCAAAGATCAGGTAATAGAAAGTGTGACCCCTCCACTTGAAGGACTTAGCATCTCTTATAGAAAGGAGATCTTTAAAGCTGCCACGTTTGAAAAACCCATCAAAAAGGAATCAGCATTGATAACGGCTGAAGATCTTAATAAAGTTCTGGAACAGAACAATTATACCAATCAAGTTCTCCATATTATCTCCCAGCAGATTGAAGAACATTAAGGAGATAATTTCAAAGGAATCAACCAGATAGGTGACAAACTTAGTTCCTCTAAGGCTAGTCATCAAATTGAGACTAACCCTATCTTTTAAATTCCCGAATTTTCCAAAGAAAATTTCCCTAAACTATCCAAAGAGTTTAGCTATTTCAATGAATTATTGGATAAGATTAATGAACAATTGTCTATGCTCAACATTACCCAAGGCAATAAGCTTAGAACTCTCTTAGAAAGACACCCGAATAAAAGGAATTATTATCCTAGACCTTCTTTCCTAGATGTACAGTTTGAAGAGAATGTTCTTCATCCAGAGTCAGCGGCAGATGGATCAAGTCTGACTGAATGGAATATAGATGGTATGGCCGAAGGTCAGCTTTATGCTAAACTCCAGGAAATGGGAATGAATATCACTGCATACAAAATGAAGAATGCAGGTGATAAGGAAGCAGCTCACATGATTATTGTAGGGTTCACAGGAACTCTAAAAAATTGGTGGGATAATTACGTCACTGATCAAAATAGGAATGACATCCTTTATACGGTAACCACCACAGTTGTTGTTAAAACAGAAGATGGAGTGAATACTTCATTAGAGGTTGTTTATGAAGATGCTACACCTACTTTGTTGTATAGCATTGCTAAGCATTTTGTAGGAGAACCAAGGCTTTTCCAAGATAGAAGTCTTGAGATTCTCAATAATCTGTACTACAAAAAATTAATAGATTTTAGATGGTACAAAGATATGTTTCTTAACAAAGTCATGATAATATCTGACTGTAACAATGAATATTGGAAGGAACACTTTATCAGTGGTTTACCTACTCATTTCACTGAAAAGGTTAGGTCCAAAATCCGAGATAGATGTGAAGGAAAGATCCCCTATTCAAAACTCGCATACGGAAATCTCATAAGCATCATAAATGTTGTTGCAATGGAACTTTGTACTGATCTTAAGCTAAAGAGCAGCTTAAGAAAGATCAAAAGTCTACTTATGCAGAACTAGGAAGTTTCTGCCAAGACTTCGGTTTACCCTTGTTAAAACCTCCTTCTGCTAGGAAAACAAGAAAAAAAGAAAGAACTATTGGAAAATATAAGCGAAAATCTTCTAAGAAAGGAAGAGATTTCAAAGAAAAATGTAAAGGGAAAAATAAGAAACAGACTTCCAGAGACTCTCCTTCAGAAGACACTTGCTGGACATATGGTAAAAAGGGTCGCAAGTCTAACCAGTGCCATAGGAATAAGAGAAAGAAGAAGAAAGTTAATCTTCTTGGCATAGATGAGGAGATCAAACCCCTAAATCCTAAACCCTAAACCCTAAACACTAAACCCTAAATCCTAAAACATAAACCTTAAATCCTAAACCCTAAACGCTACACCCTAATCTCGAAAATCATAACCCTCAGCCTTACACCCTAAACCTTAAATCGTAAACTTTGAACTCTACGCACTAATCTTTCAACCCTAATCCCTAAAACCTAAACCCTAAACTCTAACTTTAAACCATTAATCCTAAGCCCTAAACCTAAACCCTAAACTCTAAACCCTAAACCCTAAACCTTAAATCTTAAATACTATACGCTAAACCCTAAACCATAACCTTAAATTCTAAACCCTAAACCTTAAATCCTAAACCCTAAACCATACACCCTAAACCCTAACCTTAAATGCTAAACATGGAACGCTAAACCTAAACCCTAGTCCATAAACTTGGAACCCTAAACCCTAAACCATAACACTAAACCATTAATCCTAAACACTAAACCTACACCCTAAAACCTAAACCTTAAACCCTAAATCCTAAAGTCTAAATCCTAAACACTAAGCAATTATCTTTGGATTCTAAACCCTAAACCTTAAACCCTAAACCCTAACCCTTAACCCAAAACCCTATACCCTAAACCCTAAATCTTAAACACTAAACACACTACCCTTAATACTAATATCTAAACCCTAAACTTTAAACCCTAAACCTTAAACCCTAACCCCTAAATACTCAAACCTAAACCCTAAACCACAAATGCTACACCCTAATCCCGAAACTATTTTCACAAAACCATAAACCCTAAACCCCTAAACTTTAAACCCTAAATCCTAAACCCTAAACACTAAACCCTAAATTCTAAAACATAAACCTTAAATCCTAAAGCATAAACCCTAAACGCTGCACCCTAATCTCGTAAATCATAACCCTAAACCTTACACCCTAAACCCTAAACTGTAAACTTTGAACCCTAAACACTAAACTCTAAACCCTAAACCCTAAACCCTGAAACCTAAACCCTAAACTCTAATTTTAAACCATTAATCCTAAGAGCTAAACCTAAACCCTAAACTCTAATCCCTAAACCCTAAACCTTAAATCTTAAATACTAAACTCTAAACCCTAAACGCTAACCCTAAATTCTAAACCCTAAACCTTAAACCCAAAACCCTAAACCATAAATCCTAAACCCTAACCTTAAATGCTAAACATGGAATGCTAAACTCGAACCCTAGTCCATAAACTTGGAACCCTAAACTCGAAACCCTGAACCATAATCCATAAACATGGAACCGTAAACCCTAAACCCTAATCTAGAAACTTAGAACCCTAAACCCTAAACCCTAAACCCTAAATCCAAAACCCTAAAACCTTAACCCTAAACCCTAAACCCTAAATCCTAAAACTTAAACCCTAAATCCTATCACGTAAATCCTAAAACCTAAACCCTAAACCATAAACAATAAACCTTAAATGCTATACCCTCATACCTAAACTCTTAAAACTAAAGCCTAAATCATAAACCCAAAAACCTAGACATTAAACCAAAAACCCTAAACCTTAATTCCAAAACATCAAACCCTAAACCCTAAACCCTCATCCCTCAACCCTAAATTTTGAACCCTAAACCCAAAATCCTAAACCCTAAACCCTAAAACCTAAACCCTACACACTAAACTCTAAACTATAAAACCTAAACCCTAAACAGTAAACTTTAACTCCAAAACTTACAACCCGAAAACCCTAAATCCTAACCCTAAGCCATAAAACCTAGTCCTAAACCATTAACCCTAAACCCTAAAACCTAACCAAAACCTAGACCCTAAACCCTAATCCCTAAACCAAAAAACTAAAGCCTAAACCCTAAAGCCTAAACCCTATACCCTAACCTTAAACCATAAACCCTAAGCCACAAAACCTAACCCTAACACATTAATATTAAACCAAAAACAAATCCCTAAACCCTTAAATCTAAACTTTGAACCCTAAACCCCAAACCCTAAATCATAGACTCAAAACCCTAAACCCTAAACCCTGAACCCTAAACTCTAATCCCTAAAACCTCAATACTAAACATGGAACCTTAAACCCTAAATCATAAACCATTAACCCTAAACACTAAACCCTAACCCTATACCCTAAACCCTAAACCCTAAACCCTAAACCCTAGACCCTAGACCCTTAACCCTAAATGCTAAATATAGAACTGTAAACCCTAAACCCAAAATGCTAGGCCTAAACCATTAATCCTAAAACCAAAACCAAAACCCTAAACCCTAAACCCTAAATTCTAAACTATAAACCCTAAACCCTACACCTTAAATAGTTACCATTAAACAGTAAACTTTGAACCCTAAACCCAAAACCAAAAACCCTAAATCCTAAACATAAAAGCCTAAACCCTAAACCCTATACTCTAAACCATCTACCTTAAACCTTAAACCCTAAATCCTAAACTCTAAACACTAAACCTTAAACCCTAAACCATGACCCTAAACCCTAAACCCTAAAACCTAAATATGGAACCTTAAACCCTAAACTATAAACTTCAAACCTTATAACCTAACTAAACCCTAACCCTAAACCATTCATCCTAAACTCAAAATCTAAACCATAAACCATAATTCTAAACATTAAACCTTAAACCCTACACCCTACACCGTAAACCCTAAACCCAAAACCTTAAACCATAAACTCTAAACCTAAAACTAAATCATAAACACTAATCCCATATTCTTAGACAATAAAACCTAAACCCTAATATTGGAAAACTAAACCTAAAACCCTAAATGTGGAACCCTAAACCCTAAACTCTAAACACTAAACCCTAAACCCTAAGCCTCTCAACCCTAAACCATAATCTTTAAACCATAAACCATTAACCCTAAACCCTAAACTCTAAATTCTAAACCATAAACTGAAAACCCTAAACCATAACCCTAAACCCTAATCTCAAAACCCAAAATCCTAAACCCTAAACCCTAAACCCACACCCAAAATGCTAAATGCTAAAATTGGAACCCTAAACTCTAGACCATAAACTTGGAACCCCAAACCTTAAACTGTAACCCTTAAGCCCTAAACCCTAATCCAAAACCGTTAATCCTAGACCCTAAACCTTAAATCCTAAACCCTAAATTCTAAACTGTCAACTCTAAACCTCAATAATTAACTTCAAACCCTAAACCCCAAACCCTTAACCCTAAATCCAAAACCCTAATCCATAAACCATAAACCCTAAACTTTAAACCGTATACCTGATGTCCTAACCCTAAACCCTAAGCTCTAAACCCTAAACCTAACAAACAAATCCTAAACCCAAAACCCTAAACCCTAAACCCTAACCCTAAATCCTAAAACCTAAATCCTAAGCCATAAACTATAAACCCTAAAAACTACACCTTCATCCTGAAACTCTCAACACTAAAACCTAAACACTAAGCCCTATAACATAAACCTCAAACAAAAAACCCTAAACCCTAATCCAAAAACATAGAATCCCAAAATCCAACCTTAAACCCTAACCTAAACATAGACCCTAAACCCTAAATTTAGAACCCTAAACTTTAATTCCTTAACCCTAAACCTTAAACCCTAAACCCTAAACCCTAACCCTAATGCTAAATAATAAACCCTAAGCCACAAAACCTAACCCTAAACCATTAATCCTAAACCTAAAATAAAAACCCTAAAATCTAAACCCTTAGTTCTAAACACTAAACCTTAAACCCAAAACCCTAAATCCTAAACCCTAAACCCACATCCAGAACGCTTAACCATAAACCCATATCCATAACTCTTAACCCTAAACTCAAAAGCCTAAACCCTAAACCATACACTTGGAACCCTAAAACTTAAACCATAAACCTTAGGCCCTAAACCCTAACCCTAAACCATTAATCCTTAACCGTAAATCCTAAATCCTAAATTCTAAACCCTCAACCCTAAACACTAAATAATTAACTTTGAATCCTAAACGCTAAACCTTAAACCCTAAACCCTTAACCCTAAATCCAAAACCCTAAACCTTAAACCCTACACTCTACACACTATACCCTAAACCCTAAACCCTAAATGCTAAACCCTAAAATCTAATCCATAAACCATAAAACCTAAACGCCTTCCCCTTATCTTGAAACTCGTAACACTAAATCCTAAACCCTAAACCTTAAAATCTAAACCATAAACCAAAATTCCTAAACCTTAGTTCAAAACCTTGGAACCCCAAACCCTAATCTTAGAATCCTAAACCTTAAACACAAAACCCTAAACCCTAAACTTCAAAGCCAAAACCCTTAACCTAAAATCCTAAACACTAAACCCTAAACCCTAACCTTAAACCATAAACCCTAACCCTAAACCATTAATCCTAAACCCAAAAGCAATACCCTAAACCTTAAGCGCTTACTTCTAAACCATAAACCCTAAACCCTAACCTTAAACCATAAACCCTAACCCTAAACCATTAATCCTAAACCCAAAAGCAATACCCTAAACCTTAAGCGCTTACTTCTAAACCATAAACCCTAAAACCTAGCCTTAAATTATAAACCCTAATCTACAAATCCCAACCCTAAACCATTAATACTAAAACCAAAACCAAAACCCTAAACCCTAAACTCTTAATTCTAAACTCTAAACCCTAAACCCTATATCCTAAAATCTAAACTTTAAATGATAGATTTTGAACCCTAAACCCTATACCAAAACCCTAAACCCTAAACCCTAAACCGTAACCCTATACCGTAATCCTAAACTGTAAACTCTAAACCCTAACCCTAGACCCTAAACCCTAAAGCCTAAACCCTAAATCCTAAACCCTAAAGCCTAAATGCTAAACTTGGAACCCTAAACCCTAAATCCAAAACACTTGCCTAAACATAGACCTAAACCCTAAACCTTAAACACTAAATCCTAAACCCTAAACCCTACACCCTAAACCTTAAAACCTAAACCTTAAACCCTAAACCCCAAACATTGAACTTCAAACCCTAAATCCAAAATCCTAAATCCTAAACCCTCAACCCTAAACCCTAACCTTAAACCGTAAACCCTAAACCATAAACCCTAAGCTATAAACTATAACCCTAATCCATTAATCCTAAACCCAAAAGCAAAATCCTAAACCTTAAACGCTTAATTCTAAACCCTAAACCCTAACCTTAAACCATAAACCCTAAGCCATAAAACCTAACCCTAAACCATTAATCATAAACCCAAAAGCAAATTCCTAAACACTAAATGCTTAATTTTAAAACCGAAACCCTACACACAAAACCCTAAACTCTAAACCCTAAAAAATAGATTTTAAACCCTAAACCCTAAACCCTAAACCATAAAACATAAATCCTAAATCTTAAACCCTAAACCTATACCCTATGTCCTAGACCTTAAACCCAAAACCCTAATCCTAGACCCTTAACCATAAACCCTAAACCCTAAACCCTAAATGCTAAACTTGGGACCCTAAACCCTACACCCTAAGTCATTCACCCTAACCCTAAACATTTAATTCTAATCGTAAAACCAAAACCCTAAACCCTAAACCCTAAATTCTAAACTCTAAACCCTAAACCCTAAACCCTAAACCCTAAAGCATACACCCTAAACTCTAAACCCTAAAGAATAAACCTTAAAACCTAAACCCTAAACCCTAAACACTAAAACCTAAACCCTAAACCATAAACCATAAACTATAAACTATAAACCCTAAACACTAAACCCTAAACACTAAACCCTAACCCCTAAATCCTAAAACCTAAACCCTCAACCATATACCCTAAACCCTACACCCTAATCCCAAAGCTCTTAACCCTAAACTTTGAACCCAAAATCCTAAACATGGAACCCTAAATCCTGAACTCTAAATTCTAAACTCTTACCCTAAACCCTAAAACCCAAACATCTAACCCTAAACCGAAAACCTTAAACCAAAAAGCCAAAATCCTAATTCCAAAATTTGAACCCCTAACCCAAACCCTAAACCCTAATCCCTAAATCCTAAAATATAAACCTGAAATCCTTAAACCTAAAACCTAAATACTGCACCTTAATCCCGAAAAATCACAACCCTAAACCTTACACCCTAAACCATAAACCATAAACTTTGAACCCTAAACATTAAACTCTAAACCCTAAAACCTAAGCCCTACACCCTAACTTTAAACCATTAATCCTAAGCCCTAAACCTAAGTCTCAAACTCTAAACCCTAAGCCCTAAACCTTAAATCTTAAATACTAAACTATAAATCTTAAACTCTAAATCCTAAAACCTAAACCCAACCCTAAATCCTAAACCATAAACCTTAAACCCTAAACCTTAACCTTAAATGCTAAACATGGAACGCTAAGCCTAAACCCTAGTCTATAAACTTGAAAACCTAAACCCTAATCCATAAACTTAGAACCCTAAACCCTAAAATCTAAATCCAAAACCCTAAACCCTTAACCCCAAACCCTAAACCCTAAATCCAAAAACTTAAAAACCCTAACCCTAACACCTAAATGCTAAAACCTAAAACCTAAACCATAAACAATAAACACTAAACGCTATACCCTAATCCCTAAACTCTTAACACTAAACCCTAAAACCTTGACCTTAAACTAAAAACCCTAAACCTTAATTCCAAAGCATTAAACACTAAACCCTAAACCCGTAACTTAGAACCCTAAACCCTCAACCCTCAACTCTAAATTATGAACCCTAAACCCTAAACCAAACCCTAAATTTGGATTCTTAAGTACTAAACCCTAAACCCTAAACCCTAAACACTAAACTCTAAACCATAAACCCTAAACCCTAAATAGTAAAGTTTAACTCCAAAACTTGGAACCCCAAGCCATAAAACCTAACCCTAAAACATTAACCCAAAACCCTAAAACCTAACCTAAACCTAAACCCTAAACCCTAATCACTAAATCAAAAAAGTAAATCCTAAACCCTAAACCCTAGACCCTAGACCCTAGACCCTAGACCCTAACCTTAAATAATAAACCCTAAGCCATAAAATCTAACCCTAAACCATTAATCCTAAACCCAAAACCAAATCCCTAAACCCTTAAATCTAAACTTTGAACCCTAAACCCTAAACTCTAAACCCTAAATAATAAACTTTGAACCCTAAACCCAAAACCCAAAACCCTAAACTTTATTCCCTAAACCCTCAATGCTAAACAGGGAACCTTAAACCCTAAACAGTAAACCATAAACCCTAAATCCTAAACCCTAACCCTATACCCTAAGCCCTTAACCCTAAACCCTAACCCTAGACCCTAGACCCTAAACCCTAAATCCTAAATCCTAAATGCTAGACTTGGAACCATAAACCCTAAACCAAAAACCCTAAACCCTAAACCCTAACCATAAACCATTAATCCTAATCTCTAAAACTAAACCATAAACCCAAATCCATAAACCCTAAACCCAAAATCCTAAACCCTCAACCCTAAATACTAAACTATAAACCATAAACCCTAAACCCTAAATAGTAAACTTTAACTCCAAAACTTGGAACTCTAAACCATAAACCCAAACCCTAAGCCATAAAACCTAACCCCAAACCATTAACCCTAAACCCTAAAACCTAACCTAAACCTAGACCCTAAACCACAAACCCTAATCCCTAAACCAAAAAACTAAATCCTAAACCCTAAACGAGCAATTTTATTCAAACGGCAATGGAAGCAAAGCACACCAAGCAAACATCAAACGAAAGTGCAAAAGAAATCATTACAAGGAGAAACTATAGGCTAAAAGAAAATTCTAGTAGAGAATTTCTGATATGTTGTCTATTATCCATAGAGAGAGAATGCCTTCGACTATACTAATGATACGATAAAAAGTTACTAAGCGTCTTGGTAAAGATATCAGCTGGTCATACAAAATGATATTTCTAACTCTTAAGAGATAACTATGGATTCATGCTTGGATTTTACATTAAGGATTACGGATTTTACAAGAGATTTTCAAGTAAAGTACCTTGCAGTCTACACGCCTGTCCTTTCGGCTTAACGACCGCCTGTCGGCATCGCAACTACTTGAAAATTACTCAACACCTTTCCTTAATCACCATTCATAAACTCCATTTTATCTTTAAAGAATTAAAAATTCATATTGTATAACAAGGTGATAACTTTGCTAAATTGCTAAGTAACTAATTAAAGTTTCATCAGCATAGTCCAGGCAAAAGGGATTAGCCTATCATGGCAACTATATAACAATATAAAATTACGGTTAACATGCTAATTATGCCTAACATGGCTCTGATACCATTTGTTAATAAGGATCTGAAGCGATGACTGCTTATCATCAATTTGTCCAGAGTATTCAAACCATTTGAAAAACTCAATTTCTGTCTTAAATCTTTTCATCTCTTTGAACCACTTATCCCTAAAAGAGGTTCGTTGTTCCATATTATAGGTAGCCTTATACCATTCTACCTTTTGTTTATGTTCTGGAGACTTCCACCAGACGTTCAATTTTCTTTTATTGGGTACAAAATCTTCTTCATCGAAATGTAAGCACTCCAATAGAATCTTTTCTTTGATGAACAGGTTTCATATCGCTAGCAGTGGGGCTTCCCACAGTCTCTTCGTAATAAACCTTAGGAATAGTCTGGGAGAAATCTACACCATGAAGTTTTCTATGGTCAGGCTGACTAATACTATCTTCATCCTCCTCCCGGGTTTGAAAAGAAGAAGGTCTTGCCGAAGACATTCTTCTACTTGAAGAAGCTTGGCTAAATGAGCTGGATCGTAGAAACTTAAGGTTAATAGATCCATCAGGAAACTGAATCACTCGGTCTAACTGAGAAGTCTCAGGTTGGAGAGGTAAAGGGTTAGTAATGGAATCAAATTTCCATTCTTCATCAGCTAAAATATCATTCCACTTAAGAAGTCTAGGGACAAAAGTAGTACTATGCTCTTGGTTAGCTTCCATAAGCATAGTTACTCCTTTAACACTAGAAGCTATAGCCTTTGGGGCTATAGTGGTCTTCATTAGCTTATAATATACCCGATATATTACAACTATTTCTTTAGTATCAATTTTACTATTCATGTTCTTAGTTTTGACATTAAGTGTCAACGTATCAATAATATTAGGATCATAAATATCAACAGTAAAATTAGGATAACAGTTAAAGTAAACTGGTCCATAGGCAAGATTACTTTCTAAAACACCTAATAGAGAATCATCAAAATTAAGTAGTCTATCATCTCTAAGAAGCAGACAAAGAGGTATATTTAATCCTTTACGGAAAAGAGGTTTAACAGCAACTTGTACAAGTCCAATATGAAGAAATTTAAATTCCTTCCTATATCTATCTATATCAGCAGATAATAACAACTTGATAGTTTCAAGAGAATTATTAATAGCTATAGTAGATTCACAAGTTTTAATATTACATCTTTTAAACATGGAAAAATTACCTAACTGGTAAATCTTTTCAAAAGGTTCTTTAGGGATAGACCAATTTTGTAAATCATTTTCTGTTTTAGAAATAGATATATTAACAGAATTTAAGATATGTTCAATAGTAGAAAAGAGCGTTTCTGCAGTTTTTTCAGAAATTACGTTGATAGTTTTACTATCACAAATGCAAAATGCACCATTGCAGTTACATTCTGAATCAGTTTCTTCAGACTCTGTATTATGGTCAACATTAAGATATTCTTCATCACTTTCTTCTCCAGAGGAAGAGTATTCAGAATCAGAAGCTTCTTCTTCTTCGATAATTGAGAACAGTTTTTGTTTGATCTCATCATCGACTTCGAGGAGATTGATCTTCTTCTTTTTCTTTCTATTTCTGGGACACTTGTTGGACTTGTGACCCTTCTTTCCACATGTCCAGCATGTTTCTTCTGAAGAAGATTCTTTAGGAGATTGCCTCTTTCCTTTTCTTCTGGATTTTTCTCGAGGCTCTCTTCTTTTCCTGGAAGATTTCTTTTTATATTCTCCAGTTGTTCTTTCTTTCTTTCCTGCTTTCCTAGCAGAAGGAGGTTTAAGTAAGGGAAATCCAAAATCTTGGCAAAAACTACCAAGTTTTGCATAAGAAGTTTTATGATCCTTTTTAAGCTGATCCTTTAGCTTATGGTCAGTGCAAAGTTCCATTGCAACTACATTAATAAGACTGATGAGATCTCCGTATGCCAACTGAGAATACGGGATTTTTCCTTCACATCGATCTCTAATTTTTGATCTAACCTTTTCAGCGAAATGAGTAGGTAATCCACTGATAAATCTTTCCTTCCAATAATCATTATTGCAGTCTGATCTAATCATGACTTTTTCAGAAACATGTCTTTATACCATCGAAAGTCTGTTAACTTTTTGCAGTATAAATTATTAAGGATTTCAAGACTCCTATCCTGGAAAAGTCGTGGTTCTCCCACGAAATGCTTTGCTATACTATACAACAAAGTAGGAGTAGCATCTTCATAGACAATTTCTGAAGAGATACTTGTTCCATCTTCAGTTTTAACCACTACCTTGGTGGTTACTGCACCAAGGATTTTCGTCCTGTTCTGATCAGTGAGGTAATTATCCCACCAATTTCTTAAAGTACCAGTAAAGCCTGTAATTATCATGTTGGCAGCTTCTGTATCACCTGCACCTTTCATTTTATATGCAGTGATATTCATCCCTATTTCTTGGAGTTTAGCATAGATCTGACCTTCAGTCATTCGATCAATGTTCCATTCAGTCAGACTGGTTCCATCTGCTGCTGAAGCTGGATGAAGGACATCTTCTTCGAACTGCACATCCGAGAAAGAAGGTCTAGGATAATAATTCCTTTTGTTAGGATGTCTTTCTAAAAGGGTTCTAAGCTTATTACCTTGTGTAATATTAAGCTTAGATAGTTGTTCATTTATCCTGTCAAGCAGTTCATTGGAATGACTAAATTCTTTGGATAACTTGGGGAAGTTTTCATTTGAAAACTCAGGTAACTTAAAAATGGGAGTCTCTATTTGGGAACTCGGTTTGGAGGTACTGGGTTTATCTCCAATCTGAGTGATTCCTTTGAAGTTACTTCCTTTGTCTTCCTCTATCTGTCGAGAAATAACATGGAGAATCTGGTTGGTATAATTGTTCTGTTCAAAAACCTTATTAAGGTCTCCAGCTGTCAACAAGCCTGTCTCTTTTTCTATGGGTTTTTTAAAAGGAGCGGCTTTAAGGATTTCCTTTCTATAAGGAATGCTAAGTCCTTCTAGCGGAGGAATAACACTTTCAACCACCTGATGGATCTATTAACCTTAAGTTTCTACGATCCAGCTCATTTAGCCAAGCTTCTTCAAGTAGAAGAATGTCTTCGGCAAGACCTTCTTCTTTTCAAACCCGGGAGGAGGATGAAGATAGTATTAGTCAGCCTGACCATAGAAAACTTCATGGTGTAGATTTCTCCCAGACTATTCCTAAGGTTTATTACGAAGAGACTGTGGGAAGCCCCACTGCCAGTGATATGAAACCTGTTCATCAAAGAAAAGATTCTATTGGAGTGCTTACATCTGATGAAGAAGATTTTGTACCCAATAAAAGAAAATTGAACGTCTGGTGGAAGTCTCCAGAACATAAACAAAAGGTAGAATGGTATAAAGCTACCTATAATATGGAACAACGAACCTCTTTTAGGGATAAGTGGTTCAAAGACATGAAAAGATTTAAGACAGAAATTGAGTTTTTCAAATGGTTTGAATACTCTGGACAAATTGATGATAAGCAGTCATCGCTTCAGGTCCTTATTAACAAATGGTACACCAAAGATCAGGTGGTTGAAAGTGTTATTCCTCCGCTAGAAGGACTTAGCATTCCTTATAGAAAGGAAATCCTTAAAGCCGCTCCTTTTAAAAAACCCATAGAAAAAGAGACAGGCTTGTTGACAGCTGGAGACCTTAATAAGATTTTTGAACAGAACAATTATACCAACCAGATTCTCCATGTTATTTCTCGACAGATAGAGGAAGACAAAGGAAGTAACTTCAAAGGAATCACTCAGATTGGAGATAAACCCAGTACCTCCAAATCGAGTTCCCAAATAGAGACTCCCATTTTTAAGTTACCTGAGTTTTCAAATGAAAACTTCCCCAAGTTATCCAAAGAATTTAGTCATTCCAATGAACTGCTTGACAGGATAAATGAACAACTATCTAAGCTTAATATTACACAAGGTAATAAGCTTAGAACCCTTTTAGAAAGACATCCTAACAAAAGGAATTATTATCCTAGACCTTCTTTCCCGGATGTGCAGTTCGAAGAAAATGTCCTTCATCCAGCTTCAGCAGCAGATGGAACCAGTCTGACTGAATGGAACATTGATGGAATGGCTGAAGGTCAGATCTATGCTAAACTCCAAGAAATGGGGATGAATATCACTGCATATAAAATGAAAGGTGCAGGTGATAAAGAAGCTGCCAACATGATAATTACAGGCTTTACTGGTACTTTAAGAAATTGGTGGGATAATTACCTCACTGATCAGAACAGGACAGAAATCCTTGGTGCAGTAACCACCAAGGTAGTGGTTAAAACTGAAGATGGAACAAGTACCTCTTCAGAAATTGTCTATGAAGATGCTACTCCTACTTTGTTGTATAGTATAGCAAAGCATTTCGTGGGAGAACCACAACTTTTCCAGGATAGGAGTCTTGAAATCCTTAATAATTTATACTGCAAAAAGTTAACAGACTTTCGATGGTATAAAGACATGTTTCTGAACAAAGTCCTGATTAGATCAGACTGCAATAATGATTATTGGAAGGAAAGATTTATCAGTGGATTACCTACTCATTTCGCTGAAAAGGTTAGATCAAAAATTAGAGATCGATGTGAAGGAAAAATCCCGTATTCTCAGTTGGCATATGGAGATCTCATTAGTCTTATTAATGTAGTTGCAATGGAACTTTGCACTGACCATAAGCTAAAGGATCAGCTTAAAAAGGATCATAAAACTTCTTATGCAAAACTTGGTAGTTTTTGCCAAGATTTTGGATTCCCTTACTTAAACCTCCTTCTGCTAGGAAAGCAGGAAAGAAAGAAAGAACAACTGGAGAATATAAAAAGAAATCTTCCAGGAAAAGAAGAGAGCCTCGAGAAAAATCCAGAAGAAAAGGAAAGAGGCAATCTCCTAAAGAATCTTCTTCAGAAGACACATGCTGGACATGTGGAAAGAAGGGTCACAGGTCCAACAAGTGTCCCAGAAATAGAAAGAAAAAGAAGAAGATCAATCTTCTCGAAGTCGATGATGAGATCAAACAAAAACTGTTCTCAATTATCGAAGAAGAAGAAGCTTCTGATTCTGAATACTCTTCCTCTGGAGAAGAAAGTGATGAAGAATATCTTAATGTTTCCCATAATACAAAGTCTGAAGAAACTGATTCAGAATGTAACTGCAATGGTGCATTTTGCCTTTGTGATAGTAAAACTATCAACGTAATTTCTGAAAAAACTGCAGAAACGCTCTTTTCTACTATTGAACATATTCAGGATGAGGATGCTCGAAGGAAATACCTCATTGAATTACAAAAGTTGGTCACTAGGCAAAAGGAAGAAAAACCCAAAGTGGTTCCCCTTAGCATGAAACAGATCATGAACAAATTTGATTCCAAAAAGGAACCTTCAGTTGAGGAACTTCGTAAAGAAGTCAACATCCTCAAAGAAGAGATTAAAGGAATCAAGTCTCGACTCCATAAAGTTGAGATCGATGCTATCATAGAAAAACTTCTTAAGGAAGCAGCCAATGAAGCAGGATCCTCTAAAGGAGTCGCTTTCGATAATGAAGAGCCTGAGGATGATGATAAGGCAGACGGCGAGGCAGGTATTAACGCCATTACAAAAATTAGACCTCAGAGTTCTCATATTATGATTAAGCTAGTTGTTAATGATAATCTAACCCTTAACAAGATTGCTTTGTTAGATAGTGGTGCAGATAGAAATTGCATTATTGAAGGACTTATTCCTACTAAATACCTTACTAAAGGGACTACCAAATTATACAGCGCCACAGGTGAACGCATTATTATTGATTATAAGTTATTTGATGCTCATATCTGCAATAATGGTAATTGTCTCAAAAACAATTTTGTTATTACCAAAAATATTAACAAAGAAATCATTTTGGGAATACCATTTATCACTCAAATTAAACCTTATATATTTGATTTTGATGCTATCAAAACCAAGATTTTAGGAAAAGATATTTCATTTCCTTTCATTAAAACTCTTTCTTATGAAGAAAGCAAATTTTTACATAAACAAACTGTTTTTAAAATTAATTTAATCTCTAATCAGATTTGTTTTCTTAAAGAAGATATAAAAATTAAGCAAATTGAGCAAATTTTAAAAACCCCGGGAATAGTAACTAAGATTGCCAATTTACAAAAGACTTTTGAAAATGAAATTTGCTCTGAATTTCCAAATGCTTTTTGGGCCAGAAAAGCCCATACTGTTGATCTCCCTTATATTGATGGATTCAATGAAAAGGCCATTTCTACGAAAGCTAGGCCTATTCAGATGAATCATGAATTAATGGAAATTTGTAAAAAAGAAATTAACACTCTTTTGGAAAATAATATTATTCGGCCCTCTAAATCTCCCTGGAGCTGCTCAGCCTTCTATGTCAACAACGCAGCAGAGAAAGAGAGAGGCACTCCCCGACTTGTTACTAATTATAAACCTTTAAATTCTGTTTTGAAATGGATTAGATATCCAATCCCAAATAAAAGAGATCTTTTAAAAAGAACCTTTAAAGCTAATGTTTATAGTAAGTTTGATATGAAATCTGGCTTTTGGCAGATTCAGATTTCTGAAAAGGATAAATACAAAACTGCTTTCAATGTCCCGTTTGGACAATATGAATGGAACGTTATGCCTTTTGGGCTTAAGAATGCCCCGTCAGAATTTCAAAATATAATGAATTCCATTTTTAATCATATCAGCCACATTTCAATTGTTTATATTGATGATGTGTTAATCTTTTCTGAGGACATTGATTCTCATTTCAAACATTTAAATGTATTTTTTAAAATTGTTAAACATAATGGTCTTGTGGTAAGCGCCAAGAAAATTAAGCTCTTTCAAACTAAAATCAGATTTCTTGGTCATGATTTATATCAAGGCACTTATAAACCCATTTGCAGAGCTATTGAGTTTTCTGATAAATTCCCTGACGTTATTATAGACAAAACCCAGTTACAAAGATTTTTGGGTAGTCTTAACTATGTGGCAGATTTCATCCCTAAAGTGAGACAAGTTTGCAAGCCCTTATATGATAGACTTAAAAAGGTACCTGTTCCATGGGATAAAGAACAAACTACGGCGGTCATCAAAATTAAAGAAATGGTTAAAAGTTTGCCTTGCTTAGGTATTCCTAATCCAGATTCTTTCATGATTGTTGAAACTGATGCTTCGGATATAGGTTACGGTGGAATTCTTAAACAAAAGAAAACCCCTGATAGTCCTGAGCAATTAGTCCAATTTACTTCTGGAGTATGGAACTCTGCTCAAAAAAATTATAGTACGGTTAAAAAGGAAGTTTTAGCCATTGTTCTTTGTATTACTAAATTTCAAGATGATTTGATCAATAAAGAATTTCTGCTTAAAGTAGATTGTAAGTCTGCAAAAGAAATTTTGCAAAAGGATGTTAAAAATCTTGTTTCTAAACAAATATTTGCTAGACGGCAAACCTTATTGTCTAGTTTTGATTTTCAAGTTGAATATATCAAAGGAGAAGAAAACTCTCTCCCCGATTTTCTAACTCGTGAATTTTTGCAGGGTAAAACATAAGGCCAGTCATAAGGCCAGGACTTGGGATCAAAGGCCCTTTCCAAGAGAAGGGAAGAGAAACAGATAAGAAGCCTTCAGCTTCTCCTTTTGCAATCAGGCCGTCGCTGAACAGCCCTAATAAATTTTCAGCTCTTGCCAGCTTACCTCCAATCAACCCTTCTCAAGTTATTAGTCCTTTTCCACAGCTACCACCTAGCTCTTCGTCATCAAATCTTTTGGTTCTTAAAAAACCATTCTCTAAAGAATCTGAACCATGTTCATTCTCTCCATCCGAAAAACCTCGATTTTCCTCCCCCCAAACTAAAGATTCCTATACAATGAAAGCTCCTGAGAGCTTTAAAGAAGCGGTTTCTCCATCTCATAATAAACCCAAAGAACGAGAAGTCTTTAAAGTGGTTTCTTTGCAGGTTAATCCTATTCTTGCGTTAGATAAAGAATTCGAAGGTTATGAAGTCAAGCATTTACTAAAACCCTGTTACACAAACAGGAACTATGTGGATACTGAAAATCCATTAAAGACAAGAAAGTATTATGAGTTTATTCTAGTTGATACAGGGTCCATAGAAGTGGAACATAAACTTAGTCATGATTCTGATCCTGACAGCATTGCTTATTCAAAATTCACCATAAAAAGGGTTTTATCTCCATTCGACTGGATAGTCGATCATTTACATACTCCAGTAAATCTTTCAAGAGAACATAGGCCTCAGACCTATAATTGGTATGATTATAAAAATGCATGGTTTAACTTTCTATACTTAAGGCCAACCACACACACTTGGTTTGTCAAGTATAGCCCCGAATTTTCAAAATCGGTTATCCCTAGATGGTTCTACGAATGGTGGAACTGTTTTGGAGGAAACCAAAAGGTTTTACCTAAACTGTTTTTAGATAAATTTAATCAATTCCAAGCTGAACAAGATATCTCTACTTTACCAGAACACATTAAATTGTGTAAGTATTTTATCCAAAAAAGGATATCTTTTATTTTTAGTTGGACTTTTTCAGTTCATGTGTTTGACAGGATTAAATATCTCTCTAAAGAGATACTGATCAAGGGGTGGTCTCCAGCTCCTAAAGAAGCGGCTCTCAAATCACCTGCATCAACATCAGCGGGAAAAAATTCATCCTCCAAAGCTGAATTAAAGAAAAGGCTCCAGCAAGCTTTATCAGATTTAGAAGACGATAGACCCAATGAAGAAAACGCCTTGCTACTGCTAGATGAGGCGTCTTCTCAGAGTGATGATAATGGGGACATGTTAAAGCCAAATGCTTTAGCCCAATCCTATCTAGACCCATTTTATGATTAATCTTATTAAATAAATAATCCAGTAGAGGATTTTAAAATCCGGAATTACTGACTTTCTAAATAGAGACTCAAAGAGTCGGAATTATTTAAGAAAGTAAGAGATGAGACTCAAAGAGTTGGAATATCTCTTGATTATCAATTTAATCAGAATAATTATCCAATGGAGACATATAGAATCTCACAACAGTAAAGCAGCCATCCCTTTTCCCAAAGGACAAAGGCAAATGGCCGACACAACTTTGTAAAAGGAGGAATCTCTTTTCAAAAAGAAAAAGAAGATGCCAGACAAAAGAAAAAGAAGATGCTTTCCATAAAGGATTAAATATACCTCTTTGTCTGCTTCTTAGAGATGATAGACTACTTAATTTTGATGATTCTTTGTTAGGTGTTTTAGAAAGTAATCTTGCCTATGGACCAGTTTACTTTAACTGTTATCCTAATTTTACTGTTGATATTTATGATCTTAATATTATTGATACGTTGACACTTAATGTCAAAACTAAGAGCATGAATAGTAAAATTGATACTAGAGAAATAGCTGTAATATATCGGGTATATTATAAGCTAATGAAGACCACTATAGCCCCAAAGGCTATAGCTTCTAGTGTTAAAGGAGTAACTATGCTTATGGAAGCTAACCAAGAGCATAGTACTACTTTTGTCCCTAGACTTCTTAAGTGGAATGATATTTTAGCTGATGAAGAATGGAAATTTGATTCCATTACTAACCCTTTACCTCTCCAACTTGAGACTTCTCAGTTAGACCGAGTGATTCAATTTCCTGATGGATCTATTAACCTTAAGTTTCTACGATCCAGCTCATTTAGCCAAGCTTCTTCAAGTAGAAGAATGTCTTCGGCAAGACCTTCTTCTTTTCAAACCCGGGAGGAGGATGAAGATAGTATTAGTCAGCCTGACCATAGAAAACTTCATGGTGTAGATTTCTCCCAGACTATTCCTAAGGTTTATTACGAAGAGACTGTGGGAAGCCCCTAAACCATGAATCCTAAACTCAAAAGCAAATCCCTAAACCCTTAAATCTAAACTTTGAACCCTAAACCCTAAACAATAAACTTTAAACCCTAAACCCTAAACCCAAAACCCAAAACTCTAATCCCTAAACCCTCAACGCTAACTAAGGAACCTTAAACCCTAACCCTAAACCATAAACTGTAAACCTTAAACCCTAAACCCTAACCCTATACCCTAAACCCTTAAAACTAAACCCTAACCCTAGACCTTATACCCTAAATCCTAAACACTAAACGCTAAACATAGAATCGTAAACCCTAAACCAAAAACCCTAAACCCTAAACCCTAACCCTAAACCATTAATCCTAAACTCTAAAACTAAACAATAAACTTTAATCCTAAACTCCAAACCCTAAACCCTACATCCTACACCATAAACCCTAAACCCAAAACCTTAAGCCATAAACTCTAAACCTAAAACTAAATCATAGACCCTAATCTTGAAACCCTAGACCATGAAACCAAAACCCTAATCTTGGAAAACGAAACCTAAAACCCTAAATATGGAACCCTAAACCCTAAACTTTGAACTCTAAACCCTAAACCCCTTAACCATTAACCATAATCCCTGAAACATAAACCATAAACCATAAACACTAAACTCTAAACCCTAAACCCTAAATTGCAACCCTAGACCCTAAACTTAAAACTGTAGATCCTAAACCCTAAACCCTAAACCCAAAACACAAAACCATAAACCTTAAACCCACACCCAAAGTGCTAAACGCTAAACTTGGAACCCTAAACCCTAAAGCGTAAACTTAAAACCCAATACCCTAAACTATAAACCTTAAGACCTAAACCCTAATCCTAAATCATTAATCCTAGACCCTAAACCTTAAACCCTAAACCCTAAATTCTAAACTCTAAACCATCAACTTTAAACCCTAAACAATTAACTTAAAACCCTAAAATTAAAACCCTTAACCCTAAATCCAAAACCCTAATCCATCAAACCTAAACCCGAAACTCAAAACCATAAAACCTAAGTCCTAAACCCTAAACCCTAAACCCTAACCAAAAAACCCTAAACCCAAAACCCTAGACCCTAACCCTAAACCCTAACCCCTAAATCCTAAATCCTAAATCCTATGCCATAAATCGTAAACACTAAATGCTATACCTTCATACCGAAACTCTCAACACTAAACCCTAAACCTCAAACAAAAAACCCTATAGGGTTATATGATGAATTAGATAAAGGTTCTTGGTGGGTTTTGTTCGTCTGATCAGTGCGCTCATCAGTGCGCTCCTGTTGATCTTGATGCAATGGTCGGACAGTGCCTTATGCGCCATTTCGGTAGTTGCTGGGAATATAGCCATTAGGCTTGAGCTGGAGAGATTTCTTTTTAGTGAGAAGCATTAGAGATAGAAAAAAATTAGGAAATGGTGAAGCAATTTTAGGGTTTAGTGTTTAGGATTTCAAGTTTATGGATTAGGGTTTAGGGATTAGGGTTTATGGATTAGGGTTTAGGGTTTAGGGTTCTATGCTTAGCGTTTAGGGTTTAAGGTTTAGGATTTATGGTTTAGGGTTTAGGGTTGACGTTTTAGGATTTAGGGTTAGGGTTTAGGGTGTAGGATTTAGAGTTAAGGATTTAAGGTTTAGGGTTTAGCGTTTAGGGTTGATGGCTAGGGTTTAGGATTAATGGTTTAAAGTTAGGGTTTACAAATTAGGGTTTAGGGTCTAGGTATAGGTTAGAGCTTGGCGTTCCAAGTTTTTGAATTATGGTTTAGGGTTAAGATTTTTGGGATTAGGGTGTAGCATTTAGAGTTTAGGGTTTATGGTTTACATTTTAGGTTTTAGGATTTTGGGGTTAGGGTTTAGCGATTAGGGTTTAGGTTTAGGCTTTAGGGTTTAGTATTTAGGGTATAGGTTTTATAATTTAGGGTTTAGGGTTTAGGATTTAGGGTTTAGCGTTTAAAATTTAGGGTTTAGGGTTTAGAGTTTAGAGTTTAGGATATAGGGTTTAAGGTTTAGGATGAATGATTTAGGGTTTAGGGTTTTGGGTTTTAGGCTTAGGTTTTAGGGTTTAGGGTTTAGGTATTGTGTTTAGGGGTTTTAGTTTAGTATTTAGGGTGTAGGTTTTAGGGATTAGGTTTTAGAGTTTAGTGTTTAACATTTAGGGTTTAGGGTTTTGGTTTTAGGGTTTAGAGTTTACGATTTAGGGGTTAGGGTTTAGGGTTTAGGGTTTAGGATTTAGGTTTAGGGTTTAGGATGAATGATTTAGTGTTAGGTTTTAGGGGTTAGGCTTTAGGGCTGAGGGGTTAGGGAAATCGATTTAGGCTTTAGGGTTTAGGGGTATTGGTTTAGAGTTTAGTGTTTTGGGTTTAGGGTTTAGGATTTAGGATTTAGGTTTTAGGGTTTAGGGTTTAAGGTTTAGGATGAATGATTTGAGGTTACTATTTAGGGTTTAGGGTTTTAAGTATATGGAATAGTATTTAGGGTTTAAGGTTTAGGGGTTAGGGGTTAGGGTTTAGGGTTTAGGGTTTAGGTTCTAGGGTATTGGGTTTAGGGTTTAGGGTTTAGGGTTTAGGGTTTAGGGTTTAGGGTTTAGGGATAAGGTTTAGAGTTTAGAGTTTATGGATTAGAGTTTTAGATTTAGGGTTTGGGGTTTAGGGTTGGGGTTTAGTGTTTAGGGTTAAGGGTATAGGATTTTTGGTTCCAAATTTAGCGTTTGGGGATTAGGGTTTAAGGTTTAGGATGTAGAGTTGTAGGAATAGGCTGTAGCATTTAGGATTGAGGGTTTAGGGTTTAGGTTTAAGGATTTAGCAGTTAGGGTTTAGGGTTTTAATTTTAAGGTTTAGGGTTAGGGCTTAGAGTTTAGGGTTTAGGGTTTAGGTTTTAAGGTTTTGGGTTTAGTGTTTAGGGTTTAGGATTTAAGGTTTTAGGTTTAGGGTTTAGGGTTTGTGGTTATGGGTTTACGATTTAGGGAAAGGTTTTTAGTTTAGGCTTTTGTGTTTTGGGTTTGGGGTTTACAATCAATGGTTAGGGTTTAAGGGTGAGGGGTTAGGGTTTAGATTTTTTACGATCTAGGGGTTAGAATTTAGGGGTTAGTGTTTAGGGTTTTGAGTTAAAGGTTTTGGGTTTAGGGCTTAGGAATAAGGGTTTCATGTTTTGAGTTTAGGACTTAGGGTGTCGGGTTTAGATTTTAGGGTTTATTGTTTATGGTTTAGGGTTTAGGGCTTAGGGTTTAGGGTATAGAGTTTAGAGTTTAGAGTTTATGCTTTAGGGTCTAGGGTTTAGTGTTCATGTTTAGGGTTTAGGTTTAGGGTTCCAAGATTAGGGTTTAGGGTTTTGTATTTAGGATTTATGGTTTAGTTTTAGGGTTTAATTTTTGGGTTTAGGGTATAGGGTTTTGGTTTACATGTTTAGGCTTTAGGGTTTATGATTTAGGGTTTTGGGTTTAGGGTTTAGGGTTTGGGGTTCCAAGTTTTAGAATAAAGGTTTAGGGTTTAGTGTTTAGTTAAAGGGTTTACGATGAATGAGTAATGGTTATGGTTTAGGGTTTTGAGTTTAGGGTTTAGGGTTTGGGTTCGATGTTTTGAAATTAGGGTTTAGGGTTTAGGTTTATGGTTTAGGTTTTGGGTTTTGGGTTTCAGGTTTAGGGTTTAGGGTTTAGGGTTTGTGGTTAAGGGTTTAGGGTTTAGAGTTAGGTTTTGAGTTTAGGGTTTTGGGTTTAGGGTTTACGATCTAGGGGTTAGGGTTTAAGGGTTAGGGTTTAGGGTTTAGATTTTAGTGTTTAAGGTTTATGGTCCAGGGTTTAGAGTATAGGGGCTAAGGTTTAGGGTTTAGAGTTTAGAGTTTTGGGTTTAGGGTTTAGGGATAAGGGCTCCAAGTTTGGAGTTTTGGATTTAGAGTTTATGATTAAGAGTTTAGGGTTTATGGTTTATGGTATATGGTTTATGGTTTAGAGTTTAGGGTTTAGAGTTAAGGGTTTTATGGTTTAGGATTTAGAGTTTAGAGTTTATCGTTTAGTGTCTAGGGTTTAGGGTTTTTGGTCTAGGGCTCCAAGAATAGTGTTTAGGTTTTAGATTATAGGGTTTTGGTTTTAGGGTTTATGGTTTAGTTTTAAGGTTTAAATTTTTTGGTTTAGGGTTTAGTGTGTCGGGTTTTGGGTTCTATGTTTTGGCTTTAGGATTTAGGGTTTTGGGTTTGGGTTTTTTTTATTTATTTATTTGAACGACCCTTGAGGGGGTCAGGGGCTTAGCAACACCCCCAGGCCTTAGCATATATAAAGAAAAGACAAGTACAAGGAGGGGGACATAAACCTTACCTCCCAAAAGGTGGAGAAAGAATTGGTAGCCTACTAGTCAAAATTAGTTGGTTCTCCAACTCTTCTCCAAAGAAGAAAGAGTCCTATTGTCTAAGTACCTATGTCAGAGGACTCCTCTCAATACAAAGAGTCTAGGAAAGCATAAATGAGGGAGACTCTCCCTTTACAATTAAGAAAGATAAACATCTATCCTAACCAGGGTAGTCCTCTAATAGAATTGATGACAGGAAGATCATCAGGAAAATGGACCTGAAGGAGTTCAAGCACCTTCGTAGGTCCTTTTGTAAAAGTTCCCTAAAGGTGGCTCCTTAATTCTCTTCAGTTTTCTTCTTCTGAAGCTTGTCATGCCTGCTAAATCCTACTGGAAGTAAGCTGCTGTAAGTTTGGGAAGCTGTTGGATGTTGAAGTAGACCTGTGGGTTTGAAATCTGGTGGTTGTGCTTAGAAAGAGTGTCTGCTACAAAGTTAGCTTCTCTGAAGGTGTGTATACATTTAAAGTGAGTGAAATGAGTGGCCAATTGGTGAAGCTTCCACAGGTGTGCTGAGATGGCCCAAGGGACTGCTGCTTTGTCACTAAACCAGTCTACAACTAGTTGAGAATCAACTTCCAGGATTACCTTCTTGTAGTTTAACTGCACACACCAGGTTAGGCCAAAGTTAGCAGCCTTTATTTCAGCCTGATTGTTGGTTCCCTGCTCCAAAGGAACTGAGAAAGCCAGAATGAATTCTCCAGTCTGGTTCCTGAGAATTCCTCCACCTCCTATCCTTCCCGAATTTTTTAAAGCACTCCCATCTGTGTTGATTTTGACCCAGCTGTCTTAAGGTTTAATCCACTGAATAGTTATCACCCTGGTATCGTGAGTACAATTTTCTAAGAGTCTACAAATTTTATTCCATCCCAAAGGCTAGGAAATATATGGGACTTAGTCTGCAGTAGCTTAAAGCTGTCAAGGATCACTAAGTGTTTAACTCTTGCCATGTTGGACTGTTTGCCCCCATACTTAACATCACACCTGTTTTTCCACAAGTTCCAACAAATAAAGATTGGTAGCACTTGAAGGATCAGCTGGTGTGCTTTATTGTTGTAAGTGCAGCTCCACTATCTCATGATCATGTTTCTAAAAGGCAGGTAGTCAGTTTGAATGCCTAAGGAAATGGCAAAGTATTTCCAGACCTGTTTAGCAAAGTTTCCAGAATTGAAATTATGTTCTATAGTATCCATTCCTGGAGAGTAACAGCAGTAACAGACAGTAGGTTCAATTCCAAATCTCAGAAGCTTTTCATTGGTAGGGAGTTTGCCCCTAATTGCTCTCCAAAGTAAGAAGGAGCATTTGAAGGGGATCTGATTATGCCAGGTGTATGTATTCATTTTGGTTTTTTCCCTTTTTTATCTAATGCTGTTCCAAGCTGAAGTGATAGAGAATAGGCCACTGGTGTTGAGACTCCACACTGCCTGATTAGACTGGTTCTGCTGTAACTGGAGTTAAGTTGAAAGAATATTGTGTACTTGATTGTGAGGGGCTGCCTGAAGGACCTTATCTATGTTCCACTGTCCATCCTCAATAAAATCTGAAACCTTACCATTGTTGAATCTATTACTAACAACAGTGTAGTGAGCCAGGGGACCTACACCAAGCCAATTATCCCACCAAAAGGAGCAGGAACCATTCCTTATTTTCTATTGAATGTGTTTCTCCACACTAGTTTTGTTCTTCATCATGAGTCTCCAAGCTTGGGACTCACCAGTATCCCACCTTTTGCTTATGGAGTTAGATCTTTGGCAGTATTTTGCCTTAAGAAAATCTCCCCATAAGGTTTGTTTCGATCTGAAGGTCCACCACTGTTTGAACTGAAAAGCTTGGCACACATCACTCATAAGCCTAACACCAATTCCTCATTCATCATAGGGGAAGCTTAAGTTCCTCCATGAGGACCAATGGTATTTTCTTTTGTCATTTCTCCATCCCCAGAAAAATCAGCCAAGATGCTCTAGATGTGGTTGATGATCTCTTGGGTTAACATAATAATCTCAGTTATGCTTCTACCTTTAACAAAGCCTGATTGGTTAGGGGAAATAAGGCTAGGAAGAATAGGAGCTAATATGATGCAGAGAAGCTTGGAAATAATCTTGTTAGTGAAATTACTCAGGCTGATGGGTCTGAACTCTGATAATTTATTAGGATGCTTCACTTAGAGGATAAGGACCATGCAAGCATGAGAGAAGAACTTGGGTATCATTTGTCCATTGAAAAAGGCATGAATGACTGCTAACAGGTCCTTGCTGATAATGTTCCAACATTTCTGGAAAAAAATGCCATTCATTCCATCTGGTCCTGCAGCTGAGTTGCGGTTCATGGAATAGACCACCTCTTTAAGTTCTTCCATAGAAGGTAGCTCTTTCATTCTATCATTCTGTTCCTGTTTGACCAATCTAGGAATGCAGCTCATAGGGACTTCATCAATAATTTTCTCTTCTCCTGTGAATATGTTTTGGAAATGATCACAGGCAGCCTGTGCAATGTGTTCATCCCCCTGTATCCACTCATCATCATCAGTGAGGATTTTGTGAATAAACAACTTCCTCCTTCTTCCCCTGATCAGTGCATGAAAGTATTTAGAATTACCATCCCCTTCTTTGAACCATTGTAGTTGAGTCTTTTTTTTTAGGATAGAATCTTCAAGCTTTATAAATCTGATATAGTCAGCATTGATGCCATTAAGTACTGCTCTATGCTCCTCTATGTTGTTGTGAATAAGATTTTCTTCTGCCACTCTACCTTTTTCTTCAAAATCCTTTAGTTTAGCAAAAATATCACCAAATTTTTCTTTGGACTAGGCACTGAGGGTAGCAGCAAATGTCTTCATCTTCTGGTGGAAGGTCCACATGGGATTGCCTTTAATCTACCTGTTCCAGCACCCAGTTACAGTCTCTTCAAAGGAAGGTTGATCAGTTCAGCAGTTAAGGAATCTGAAGTGTTTAATATGAGTGTCTACTCTATTATTCATCTCCATAAGAAGTGGACAGTGATCAGAACCCATAAAAGGGAGATGTGTAATGGTAGTCTGTGGCATATTTTGCAACCATTTATCATGGATCATAGCCCTGTCTAATCTTTTCCAAATTTTGAAATTGATACCTCTTTGGTTTGACCATGTAAATCTTGGTCCATTGAACCCCAAGTCCATGAGTCCACAGGCTTCAATAATACCAATGAAGTCCATGCTTTTCCTCATGTTATAACTATTACCTCCCAATTTTTTATCTGTATCAGTTATAACATTAAAATCCCCAACAGTGCACCAAGGGGTAGCATTTCTAGTATCAGCAAAATGGAGTAATCTGTCCCAGAGAGGTTTCCTGAGATATTCCTTGCATTTGGCATACACAAAGGTCTTGATATAGGTTTCAGGAGCTTCTGTATGATTGATTTCACAAGTGATCTGCTGGTCATCAGTTTCTAACACCTTACAAGTAGTATCATTGGTCCAAAAAAGCCAAATTTTCCCATTGGAGTTACCAACTGCATGATCCATGGCAAGCATACTTTTAAACATATTTATCTATGCATTATCTGAGAAGGGTTCCAGGATGGCAATCATAGACACATAGTGAATGTTTTTGAGGTTTTTGAGTCTTTCCACAACTCCTTGGGTATTGATACCTCTAGCATTTCATATGATTGTACTAATCATTGAGAAGATTTAGAGGCAAACAATCTTGTGTTTGGTCTTCCTGCAGTGTCAGGAATGGTTGGTGAAGGTTTTTTGAGGGGAAGTCTATCAAGGTGCATACCTCTGGGAGAGAGTCCCTATTTATTGGTAACGTGAAGCACTTCCTTTTCAAGCTCATGATCTTTGTTGGGGCTAAAGGCATTGATTAGCAGTTGACAGGTATCTTCATCATCTTCCTAGTCATTTTTAGGTGAAATGTCTTCCTCTACTTCATCTTCAGAGATCTCCACTTCATACTCATCTCTTATGGTTACCTTTGTTTGATCAGGGGGTTTTCCAGGAGTAGGGGTATTATATTTAGCCTGAAGTGGGATTACCTCCATAACTTGCTCAACCATGATGAATTTTTTACAAGAATTTTCCTCCTCTAGACTGTCCATCTACTTCCTTTCTTTCTGGATTTGCTCAGCCTGTTTCCTCTTGATTGCTTCCCTTTTTTTCTTGCTAGGCTTGTTCTTACTTTTGGGAGTATCCACCTGTTTACTGGAGCTTGCTTTGTTTCCCATATCTTTTGCCATAGAGCCTTGGAGTTTCTTCTGTCCTTCTCTGTTAGTGTTACTTAGCTAATTAGTTTTCTCTCTAGCTTGATGAACCTGCTCTTGTTAGTGATGGCCAGCATTATTTGTGATAGCAGGGGCTTGAAGGTCAGTCCTATGGTCAGCCAATTGGTTCTCATGCATAACATGAGACAATTCCCTCCCCTCAGGTTCCCCTTCCTGCAGGTTAGTAGTTTTCTCCTGTACATCCATCCTCCCTCCAACAACACCATCAGCAGAAAGAACAGTAAGGGGGTCACTATGATGCTCATGAGCATCCACAATTACAGGGGAGTGGGGTATAGGAATCTGATCACCAGATTCCTTAGTCACAACCACAGGAGTTTTAGCATTTATACCTGAGTTTTGCATAGGTTGTGAATCTTTGGATTTGTTTGTCTACTGTACCTGTTTCTGTTGTACCTGCACTTAGGAATCATGATTCTTACCTTGTTCCTGATTTTGCTGCTGGTTTTTATTCTTCTTCCTTGTTTGAATTTGCCATTGTTCCGCTTTAGGTATAGTCTCCTTCTCAGCTAGTCCTTTCCTTTTGGTTTGCTTGTCTGAGTGTATTTTTTCCTTTCCTTACTGCTGTTGAACATTTTCTTTAGGTGTGATTTATCAGCTTGTCATGTCCTTTCTTGTTTGCCTCCAAATCCTTTTTTCTTTTAATTTCTTCATCCCTTCCTTTTACAGGACATTCTCCAATTATATGCCCTTGGTGTTTGCAATATAAACAATAGGAAAGGACATCTTCAAATTCTATAATTTGCCATTTGCCAAGTGTGGGATCCTTTTAAGAAAAGCCCATCCAAACATGCTGTGGTCTTTCCTTAGTGATATCAATTTGGACCCTCACTTTTGCTACACTTCCCTAGGTTTTCTACATAGTAGCAGAGTCCAGATATAGGGCTTTGCCAATGGAGGACAGCAAAGGGGTAAGGATATCCATGTAATAGCAGTGCTAAGGAAGCTCAGGCAATGTGACCTAGATTGGTACAATAGGAGTTTCCTCAGCAGGTTTGAAAGTAGGGGTCCAAAAATGTAGCTTCATAGGATGGCTAGCAATGAACATCTTCTACTTAGTCCACATAGAAATATGATCTGCCTTATTGTCCAAATCTATATAAATGTGCCTAGAGTTAAAGTGGGCAATTTTAACTCCACCAGTGAGCTGAGTTTGGGCAATAAAGCTCTTCCTAATGATCTCCATTTTAGGCATAGCATTGGTAAATTTGCCTACCTGAGTGAATTTACATCTATCAGGCATCTTTTGCATGAAATCCTCTTCATGAAAGGTAATGGAGGGGTATCCTTGTCTAGTAGTGATGATAGGGGAAATTATGTCCATGGGAGTGTCATTTTTGAGTTGGATGGCTCTAAGCCTAGTCGCAAGGGATTGGGTTACTGTAAAAGGAGAGGGATCAGGGATTTGCTGACTAATATTTCTAGTAAAGGAGCTGGTAGCAGGGGGTTTATTTTGGTTCTGTTTTGGGCTGCTCTGGGTCATTCTTTGTTGGCCAGGTCTATTCACATAAAAGTTAGAGGAAATTTTGACATGGGGAAGGATTTGGTTATCCACATTCAAGGTCGAATGACTTGTTTTCTCAACATGTCCCTTAGCTTCATTAACATCAGCCTGCACAATAGATATACCCTTCTCACATTTGTTTTGACTATTATGGGAATTATTACCAAGAGTGTTTGTTTGATCATAGTCATTTAGAGAGGTGCGAGCGTACTTACCTGTGTTCTCCTTGCTATTGGTTTCAGGTTGTCTCTTTTCCTTCTCTATGTTTCGATGGGTTGTAGTTTCCTTATTGTTGATCGTATCTTTCACCCTCCAGATTGCACCTTTCCCTTTGTCCTGTTGTTCCTCCTTTGAAGCTTCCATTAGTTCCTTAGAATAAGCATGTTGTGTTGGCTGGTTTTGTTGTGATGTTGTAACATGATTCCCTTGAGCTCGCTTCTGCAGCATAATTTCACTGGTCTCTTGTGTGATCACATTTGTACTTTGTTCATGTTGTTCCTGCTGTACTGATTCCCTTCTCATCTTTGGTTTCAACTCATTATCATCATTGTTACATTTTTCCAGTTCCTCTCCTTTATTACGATCATCCTCCTTTGCTGCTACTTGGTCCTGTAAATCAGGGAACAAGCTAGTGTTAATTCTTTGCTAACTTATGGAATTTTTTACCTTAGGAATCTCTTTCTCATCACAAGAGATTGTTTGGTGTAACATTTCATCGCCATTGCTGACCGAAGCTTCGGTGACTTTGCCGGAATGTATGTCGCCAGAGATTTCACCATCCAAATTACTTCAGGGTGTACTCCTTGGCCTGGGGAAGATTCCCCAGTGCTCAAAACATCATTCATTTCCCCCGAAGATGCTCAAAATTCTGTGCGCATATCAGGAGATTTAGAGGAGATTTCCAATAAATTAGCCTCCGTGGATCTTTCAAGTTGTAAGATAGAATCATTTGATTTTTGGATTGTAGATAGATCCTTCGATGTAGATTCCGGATTTCCAGTTGAATTAACTCGTATCCTTCCCGATTTCTCTAGGGACATAATTTTTTGAGCCCAGTCCAATTCTTCTTCTGAAATCGCGATGTGCATCGCCTCGATTCTTTGCAATTTTGAAGAATTGTCTGATGATTCTGGTGAAGCGCCTTGCTGGGGTTTATCAATGATCGAATTCCTCATCGAATGGTCTTGGTCCGACGGTCAGAGTTACCCTCCCTGCGGCACTGTGGCCATTTCGGCGAACTGCTATGTCTTCTTTACTTGGGAGCGAATTTTAGAGAGCTATTTTTTAGAGAGAGAAAAAAATTTAGAAAATGAGAGGCGATGGGGTTTGGGGTTTTGGGTTTAGGTTTTAGGGTTTGGGGTTCCAAGTTTTAGAATTAAGGTTTAGGTTTTTTTTTTTTTTTTTTTATTTGAACGACCCTTGAGGGGGTCAGGGGCTTAGCAACACCCCTAGCCCTTAGCATATATAAAGAAAAGACAAGTACAAGGAGGGGGACATAAACCTTACCTACCAATAGGTGGAGTTAGAATTGGTAGCCGACTAGTCAAAGCTAGTTGGTTCTCCAACTCTTCTCCGAAGATAAATGGGCCTATCGTCTAAACACCTATGTGAGAGGACTCCTCTCGATACAAAGAGTCTAGGAAAGTATAAATGAGGGATACTCTCCCTTTATAATTAAGAAAGATAAAAGTATATCCTAACCGGGGGAGTCATCTAAGAGATGGGGTGACAGGAGAATTATCAGAAAGGGAGGGCCTGAAGGGGTTCAAGCACCTTCGTAGGCCCTCTTTCTTCAGACTCCTTCAAGGTGGCTCCTTAATTCTCTTCAACTTTCTTCTTCTGAAGCTTGCCATGCCTGCTAGATCCTGGTGGAAGTAACCTGCTGTTAGTTTGGGAAGCTGTTGGATATTGAAATACACCTGAGGATTTGAAATCTGGTGGCTGTGCTTGGAGAGTGAGTTTGCTACAAAGTTAGCTTCTCTGAAGGTGTGTATACATTTAAAGTGACTGAAATGAGTAATCAATTGCTGAAGTTTCTACAGATGTGCTGAGATGGTGCAAGGTACTGCTGCTTTGTTACTCAACCAGTCTACAAGTAATTGAGAATCAACTTTAAGGATTACATTCTTGAAGTTTAGCTGCACACACCAAGTTAAGCCAAAGTTAGTAGCCTCTATTTCAGCCTGATTGTTGGTTTCCTAACCCAAAGGAGCTGAGAAAGCAAGAATGAATTCTCCATTCTGGTTCCTGAGAATTCCTCCTGCTCCTATTCTTCCCGGGTTGTTTAAGGCACTCCCATCTATGTTTATTTTGACCCAGCTGTCTGGAGGTTTATGCCACTGAATTGTAGTCACCCTGGTATCATGAGTACAATTTTCTGAGAGTGTACATATTTGATTCCATCCCAAAGGCCAGGGAATAAATGGGAACTTAGTCTGCAGCAGTTTAAAGCTGTCAAGAATCACTAAGTGTTTAACTCTTGCCATGTTGGACTGTTTGCCCCCGTACTTAACATCACACTTGTTTTTCCACAAGTTCCAACAAATAAATATTGGTATCACTTGAAGGATAAGCCGGTGTGTTTCATTGTTGTAACTACAACTCCACCATCTCATGATCACGTTTCTTAGAGGCAGGTAGTCAGTTTGAATACCTAAAGAAATGGCCAAATATTTCTAGACCTGTTTAGCAAAGCTTCCAGAGTTGAAGATATGCTCTATAGTATCCATCCCTGGAGACTAACAGCAGTAGTAGAAACCTAGTTCAAGTCCAAATCTTAGAAGTTTTTCATTGGTAGAAAGCTTGCCCCTGCTTGCTCTCCAAAGCAAGAAGGAGCATTTGAAGGGAATCTGTTTCTGCCAAGTGTAGGTATTGATTTTGGTTTTTTCCCTTTTTTCTCTAATGTTGTTCCAGGCTGAAGTGATAGAGAACAGGCCACTGGTGTTGAGAATCCGCACTGCCTGATCAGGCTGGTTCTGCTGTAACTGGAGTTGAGTTGAGAGAATATTGTGTACTTGACTATAAGGGGCTGACTGGATGACCTTATCCATGTTCCATTGTCCATCCTCAATAAAATCTGAAACCTTATCATTGTTGAATTTCTTACTACTCTTAACCAATTATCCCACCAAAAGGAGCAAGAGCCATTCCTTATTTTCCACTGAATGTGTTTTTCCACATTAGTTTTGTTCTTCATCATGAGCCTCAAAGCTTGGGATTCACCTATATCCCATTTTTTTCTTATGGGGTTAGATCTTTGGCAATACTTTGCCCTAAGAAAATACCGTCATAAGGTTTGTTTTGATCTAAAAGTCCACCACTGTTTGAACTGAAAAGCTTGACACACATCACTCATAAGCCTAACACCAATTCCTCCTTCATCATAGGGGAAACTTAAGTTTCTACATAAGGAGCAATGGTATTTTTTCTTGTCATTTCTCCATCCCCAAAAAAAATCAGCCAAGATGCTTTGGATTTTCTTAAGAATAGTAGGGGGTGGGGAGATGGCTGATAAGATATGAATAGGAAGAGATTGAAGGACATGTTTGATCAAAGTTGCATTGCCCTCATAACTCAACATCTTAGAGTTCCAGCCAGTGATTCTGCTGACAATCTTATTGATGAGCTCAGACAAGTAGATATTCTTGTACCTTCCAGCAGCTATAGGGCATCCAAGGTAGGTAATAGGAGCTTCTTTCTTATGAAAACCTGTGCTCTTTTTAATTCTGTCACAAATAGTTCTAAAAGCATTGGAGTGGAACATGAAGTGACTTTTGGCCTTGTTGATCAGCTGGCCAGAGACTCTTTCATAAGTGGCCAAAGTTTGCATAATAAGCTTAAGAGAATGCTTCTTTCCAGAGGTGAAAATAGTAACATCATCAGCAAAGCTAAGGTGGTTAATTTGAGGTCCCTTCCTTTCCATATAGAAGCTATGGTATAAAGGGTTATGATGTAGATTATTCAGGGATCTTGACAGCATCTCAGCTCCTAAAATAAATAGGGCTGGGGATAGGGGATCTCCTTGTTTAAGTCCTCTAATGGAATGAAAGAAGCCACGCCTCTTGCCCTTAATAATGATAGAGTACCAGTTGTTGGCTATAATTCTCCAAAACATATCAATGACAACTTCCTCAAATCCCATATTTCTGAGGATAATACAAATGTAGGACCAAGATACCCTGTCATAAGCTTTTGCCATATCAAGCTTGATCACTACATTGCTTCCAATGTTAGGTTTTCTGATCTGGTGGATGATTTCTTGAGCTAACATAATATTCTCAGATATGCTTCTACCTTTACCAAAGCCTAACTGGTTAGAGGAAATAAGGCTAGGTAGAATAGGAGCTAATCTGAGGCATAGAAGATTAGAAATAATCTTGTTAGTAACATTACTCAGTCTGATGGGTCTGAAATCTGAAAGCTTATTAGGATGCTTCACTTTGGAGATAAGGACTAGGCAAGCATGAGAGAAGAATTTGGGAAGCATTTGTCCACTGAAGAAGGCATGAATGACTGCTAACAAATCCTTGCTGATAATGTTCCAGCATTTCTAGAAAAAATGGCCATTCATTCCATCTGGTCCTGGTGCTGAGTTGGGGTTCATGGAATATACCACCTCTTTCAGTTCTTCCAAAGTAGGCATATCCTTCATTCTGTCATTGTGTTCCTGTTTTACCATTCTGGGAATGCAGCTCATAGGGGCTTCATCAATAAGTTTTTTTTCTCCTGTGAATATGTTTTGTAAGTGATCACAGGCAACCTGTGCAATATGTTCATCCCCATGTACCCACTCATCCTCATTATTGAGGATTTTGTGAATAAACAGTCTCCTCCTTCTTCCCCTGATCAGTACACGAAAATATTTAGAGTTGCCATCCCCTTCTTTGAACCATTGTAGTTGAGTCTTTTGTTTGAGGATAGATTCTTCAAGCATCATAAATCTGATGTAGTCAGCATTAATGCCATGAAGTACTGCTCTATGCTTCTCTGTGTTGTTGTGAATGACATTTTCTTCTACAACTCTGACTCTTTCTTCAAAATCCCTGACCTTAGCAAAAATATCACCAAACTTTTCTTTGGACCAAACACTGAGGGTAGCCGCAAGTCTTTTCATTTTTTGCTAGAAGGTCCACATGGGGTTACCTTCAATTTGCCTGTTCCAGCACTCAGTTACAGTCTCTTCAAAGAAAGGTTGGTCAGTGCAGCAGTTAAGAAATCTGAAGTATTTAATATAAGTGTCTACTCTAGTAATCATCTCCATAAGAATGGACAATGATCAGAACCCACAGAAGGAAGATGGGTAATAGTAGTCCGTGGCATGTTTTGCAACCATTTATCATTGACCATAGCCCTGTCCAGCCTTTTCCAAATTCTGAAATTGATACCTCTTTGATTTGACCAGGTGAATCTTGGTCCATTAAACCCCAAGTCCATGAGTCCACAGGCTTTAATAACACCAATGAAGTCCATGATTTTCCTCATGTTATAGGTGTTGCCCCCCAAATTTTCATATGTATCAGCTATAACATTAAAATCCCCAACAGTTCACTAAGGAGTGGCATTTCTAGTATCAGCAAAATGGAGTAATCTGTCCCAGAGAGGTTTCCTGAGATATTCCTTGCATTTGGCATACACAAAGGTCTTGATGTAGATTTCAGGAGTTTCTGGATGATTGATTTCACAAGTGATCTGCTGCTCATCAGTTTCTAGCACCTTACAGGTAATATCATTGGTCCAAAAAAGCCAAATTTTTCCATTAGAGTTACCAACTGCATGATCCATGGCAAGCATACTTTTAAAGATATTAATATGTGCATTGTCTAAGAAGGGTTAAAGGATGGCAATCATAGACACATAGTGAATGTTTTTGAGGTTTTTGAGTCTTTCAATAACACCTTGGGTATTGATACCTATAACATTTCATATGATTGTACTAATCATTGAGAAGATTTAGAGGTAAAAAGTCTTGTGTTTGGTCTTCCTGCTGTGGCAGGAATGGTTGGTGAAGGTATTTTGAGGGGGAGTCTATCCAGGTGTATTCCTCTGGGAAAGAGTCCCTAATTGTTGGTAACCTAAAGTACTTCCTTGTAAAGATTATGATCTTTGTTGAGGATAAAAGCATTGATCAATAGTTGACAAGTCTCATCATCATCCTCCAGGTCAATTTCAGCTGCCTTGCCCTCATCTATTTCATCTTCAGAGATCTCCACTTTATTCTCATCTCTTATGGTTACCTTTGTCTGATTCGGGGGTTTTCCAAGAGTAGGGGTGTTATACTGAACTTTAAGGGGAATTACATCCATAATTTGCTCAACCATGATGAATTTTTGACAAGAATTTTCTTCGCCAAGACTGTAAATCTATTTCTGTTCTTGCTGGATTTGTTCAGTCTGTTTCCTCTTGATTGCTTCCCTCTTTTTCTTGCTAGGTTTGTTCTTACTTTTGGTAGTATCCACCTGTTTACTAGAGCTTGCTTTGTTTTCCATATCTTTTGCTATAGAGCCTTGGAGTTGCTTATGTCCTTCTCTGTTTATGTTACTCTGCTGATTAGTTTTCTCACTGATTTGATGAACCTGTTATTGTTGGTAATGGCCAACATTTTTAGTGGTAGCAGGGTCTTAAAGGTCAGTCCTATGGTCAGCCATTTGGTTCTCATGCATAACATGAGACAAATCCCTCCCTGTAGGTTCCCCTTCCTGTAATTTAGTATTTTTCTCCTGCACATCCAACAACTACACCAATAGAAAAAACAGCATGGGGGTTAACAGGGGTAGGGATCACAGAATCACTTAGATGCTCATCAGCATAAACAATTACAGGGGAAGGGGGTATATGAATCTGATCACCAGGTTCCTCAATCACAATAACAGGAGTTTTAGCATTTATACTTGAGTGTTGCAGAGGTTGTGGTTCCATGGCTTTGTGTGCCTGTTATACCTATTTCTGCTATACCTGCACTTGAGAATCTTGTTCCTTACCTTGTTCCTGATTTTGCTGCAGGTTTTTATTCTTCTTTCCTTGTTTGAATTTGCCATTGTTCCTCCTTGAGTATAGTATCCTCTTCAGCTGGTCATTTCCCTTTGGTTTGCCTGTCTGAGTGTATTTTTTCCTTGCCTTGCTACTGTTGATTAATGTCTTTTGGTGTCTGATTTATCATCTTCTCCTGTCCTTTCTTGTTTGCCTCCATATCCTTCTTTCTTTTAATTTCTTCATCCCTTCCTTTAACTAGACATTCTCCAATTATATGCCCTTGGTGTTTGCAATATAAACAATAGGAAGGAACATCTTCAAATTCTATAATTTGCCATTTACCAAGTGTGGGTCTTTCTTCGAAAAGCCCATCCATATATGTTGTGGTCTTTCCTTGGTGATATCAATTTTGACCCTCACTTTTGCTACACTTCCCCTAGTTTTCTGCATAGTAGCAGAGTCCAGATAGAGGTCTTTACCAATAGGGGATAGCAAGGGGGTAAGGATATCCATGTAGTAGTAGTGCCAGGGAAGCTGAAGTAGTGTGATTCAGATTGGTAAAATAGGAGTTTCCTCAGCAGGTTTAAAAGTAGGGGTCCAAACTTGTAGTTTCATAGGATGGCCAGCAATGAACATACTCTGCTTAGTCCACACAGAGATATGATCTACCTCATTGTCTAAATCTATATAAATGTCCCTTGAGTTAAAATGGGCAATTTTAACAGCACCAGTGAGCTGAGGTTGGGCAATGAAGCTCTTCCCAATGACCTTTATTTTAGGCATAGCATTGGTAAATTTGCCTACTAACGTAAACTTACATCTACCTGGCATCTTTTGGATGAAATCCTCTTCATGGAAAGGTAATGGAGGGGTATCCTTGTCTAGTCATGATGATAGGGGAGATTATGTCCATGGGATTGTCATTTTTCATTTGGTTGGCTCTAAGTTTAATCGCAAGGGATTGGGTCACTATGGAAGGGGAAGGATTAGGGATTTGCTAGCTGGTATTTCTAGTAAAGGAGATGATAGCAGGAGGTTTATTTTGGTTCTATTTAGGACTGCTCTAGGTCATTCTTTGTTGGCCAGGTCTGTACATATCAAAGTTAGAGGAAATTTTGATGGGAGGAGGGATTTGGCTATCCACATTCAAGGTCGTATGACTGGTTTTCTCAACTTGTCCCTTAGCCTTATTAGTACCAACCTGCACAATAGATATACCCTTCTCACATTCGTTTTGACTATTATGGGAATTATTACCTAGAGTGTTAGTATGATCATAGTCATTTTGAGAGTTGTGAGTATACTTACCTATTTTCTCCTTACTGTTGGTTTAAGGTTTTCTCCTTTCCTCCTCTATGTTTCGATGGGTTGTATTTTCCTTGTTGTTGATCGTATCCTTCACCCTCCGGATTGTACCTTTCTCTTTGGCCCATTGTACCTCCTTTGAAGTTCCCATTAGTTCCTTAGGATACACATGATCCCCTGAATTCTCTTCTATAGCATTGTTCCACTGGTCTCTTGCTTGCTCGCATTGGTGCTTTGTTCTTGTTGTTCATGTTGCATTGATTCCCTCCTCATCTTTGGGTTCTGATCATTATCATCATTGTTCATTTGGTTGAGTTCGTTTGTCGTCATACATTTTTCCAGCCTCTCGCCTTCGCTATGATCTCTATCCTTAGTCGATACCTGGTCCTGCAATTAGGCGAGGAAACAAACATTATTTTGCTGTTGAGTTAAAGAAACTGCTACCTTGGGGAGGTTGTCCTCTTCACAAGGAGTCGTATGACATATCATTTCATTGTCGTTGTTTCCCAGAGCTCTGAGAAGTTTGCCGGATTTTATGTCACCAGAGATTTAGCCATCAAATTGATCTGGGATTGCTTCAGGATGTACTTTGTGACCTGGGGAGGATTCCCCAGTGGTCGAAACATCATTCATTCCCTCCTAAACTGGTCGAAATTGGGTTCGTAAAAATGGCGATTTGAAGGCAATTCTGCCGAGGTTGCCTTCACGGATTTCTCAAACTGAACGGTGGAATGATGTGATTTTTGGCTCGTAGGTAAATATTTTGATGAAGATACATGATTCTCAGTCAAATTAACTTGAATCATTCCAGCTTGTTCGAGGGATAAGATTTTTTGCGCCCAGTCCAACTCCTCCCCCGAAATCGCGACATGGATCGCCTCTATTCTTCGTAATTTCCAGGATTTGGATGATGATTTTGGTGAAGCACCCTGTTGGGGTTTATCAATATTGGAATTGCGCGTCGATTGGGCCAGGTCCGGCGGCTGGAGCTGTAATTTCGACGGCTTTATGGCCATTTTCACAGATGGTTGTCTCTTTCTCAACTGAACATTATAGTATAGCCGTTGGGCTACTCCTGGGAGTGTGAGAAATTAGAGAGAGAAAAAAATTGGGAAATGAGAAAGCGATGGTTTAGGGTTTAATGTTTAGGGTTTAGGGTTTTGGGTTTCAGTTTTAGGGTTTAGGATTTAAGGTTTAGGGTTTAAGAGTTAGGGTTAGGATTTAGGATTTTTGGTTTAAGGTTTAGGGTTTGTGGTTAAGGGCTTAGGGTTTAGGTTTAGGTTTTGAGTTTAGGGTTTTTGACTTTGGGTTTAGGGTTTACAATCTAGGTGTTAGGGCTTAAAGGTTAGAATTTAGGGTTTAGAATTAACGATTTAAGGTGTACAGTTTATGGGCTAGAATTTAGGCGCTAGGGTTTAGGGTTTAGAGTTTAGGGTTTAGGAATAAGAGTTCCAAGTTTAGATTTTAGGATTTAGGGTTTAGGGCTAAGAGTTTAGGGTTTAGTGTTTATGGTTTAGGGTTTAGGGTTTAGGGTTTAGGGTTTAGGATATAGAGTTTATGATTTATGGTTTAGGGTTTAGGGTTTCACATAAAAGGCTTTAGTTGTAGGGTTCCAAGATTAGGGTTTAGGGTTTAGGTTCTAGGGTTTTGGGTTTAGGGTTTATGATTTAGGTTTTAGGTTTAAATTTTTGGATTTAGATTTTAGGATGTAGGGTATAGTGTTTAGTGTTAGGGTTTAGGGTTTAGGTTTCAGTGTTTAGAGTTTAGTATTTTGGGATTTGGCTTTAGGGTATAGGGTTTTTAGATTAGGGTTTAGGGTTTAGGGTTTTGTGTTTAGGGTTTAGTGTTTTGTGTTTAGGTTTTAGGGTTTAGAGTTTACGATTTAGGGTTACAAGTTTAGGGTTTAGTATTTATGGTTTAAGGTTTAAGGTTAACGATTTAGGGTTTAGAGTTTAGAATTTAGGGTTTTGAGTTTAGGGTTTAGGGTTTAAGGTTTAGTTTAAGGGTTTATGATGAATGAGTAAGGGTTATGGTTTAGGGTTTAGGGTTTTGAGTTTAGGGTTTAGGTTTTGGGGTTCCATGTTTTGAAATTGGGGTTTAGGGTTTATGGTGTAAGCTTTTGGGCTTTGGGTTTCAGGTTTAGGGTTTAGGGTTTAGGGTTTAGGGTTTAAGGTTTAAGGTTTTGGGTTTGGGGTTTAGGTTAGGTTTTGAGTTTAGGGTTTTGGTTTTAGGGTTTATTTTCTAGGGGTTAGGGTTTAGGGTTTAGATTTTAGTGTTTAGGGTTTATGGTCTAGGGTTTAGAATTTAGGGGCTAGGGTTTAGGGTTTATAGTTTATAGTTTTTGGTTTAGGGTTTAGGAATAAGGAATAAAGGCTCCAAGTTTAGAATTTAGGATTTAGGGTTTACGATTAAGAGTTTATGGTTTATGGTTTAGGGTTTAGGGTTTAGGGTTTAGGATTAACGATTTTAGGGTTTAGGATTTAGATTTTAGAGTTTATCCTTTAGTGTCTACGATTTAGGGTTCCACATTTAGGGTTTTTGGTGTAGGGCTCCAAGAATTGGGTTTAGGGTTTAGGTTCTAGGATTTTGGTTTTAGGGTTTATGGTTTAGTTTTAGGGTTTAAATTTTTTGGTTTAGGGTTTAGAGTGTAGGGTTTTTGGGTTCCATGTTTAGGCTTTAGGGTTTATTGTTATGAGTTTAGGGTTTAGGGTTTAGGCTTTAGGGTTCCAAGTTTTAGAATTAGGGTTTATGGTATAGGGTTTTGCATTTTGGGTTTCAGGTTTAGGGTTTAGGGTTTAGGGTTTATGATTTAAGGGTTAGTGCTAGGGTTTAGGATTTAGGATTTAGGGTTAAGGGTTTAGGATTTACGATTAGGTTTTGAGTTTAGGGTTTTGGGCTTTGGGTTTAGGGTTTACATTCTCGATGTTAGGGTTTAAAGGTTTGAGTTAAGGGTTTAGGGTTTATATTTTACGGTTTAAGATATACGTTCTAGGGGTTAGAATTTAGGGGATATGGTGTAGGGTTTAGAGTTTAGGGTTTAGGAATAAGGGTTCCAAGTTTAGAATTTAGGATTTATGGTTTAGGATTAGGAGTTCAGGGTTTAGTGTTTATGGTTTAGGGTTTAGGTTTTAGTATTTTGGGTTTTGGGTTTTGGGTTTAGGATATAGGATATAGGGTTTATGCTTTATGGTTTACAGATCTAAGTTTCAGTATAAGGGTTTAGGGTTTATGGTTTAGGATTAAGGGTTAAAGGGTTTAGGGTTTACGGTTTAGAGTTTAGAATTTATGGTTCAGGGACTAGGATTTAGGGTTTTATAGTTAGGGTTTCAGGTTTAAGGTTTTAAGATTATGGTTTAGGGTTTAGGTTCTAAGGTTTTGGGTTTAGGGTTTATGGTGTAGGTTTAGTGTTTATATTTTTGGATTTAGGTTTTAGGGTATAGGGTAAAGGGTTTAGCGTTAGGGTTCACGATTTAGGGATTAGTGTTTAGAGTTTAGGATTAAGGGATTAGGGTTTAGGGTTTAGGGTTTAGGTTTTAGGGTTTAGTATTTAGGGTTTAGGATTTAGAGTTTAGGGTTTAGTGATCAAAGTTTAGGTTTTAGTGTTTAGGGTTTAAGTTTTAGGGTTAAGGGCTCAGGGTTTAGAGTTTAGGTTTAAGGGTTTAGAGTTTAGGGTTTAGGAATAAGGGTTCCATGTTTAGAATTTAGGATTCATGTTTTAGGGTTAAGAGTTTAGGGTTTAGTATTTATGGTTTAGGGTTGAGGTTTTAGGATTTAGGGTTTAGGGTTTAGGGTTTAAGGTATAGGGTTTAGGGTTTAGGGTTTAGGGATCCAAATTTCAAAATAAGGGTTTAGGGTTTACGCTTTAAGGTTTATGGTTTAGGGTTAAGGGTTTAGAGTTTAGAGTTTATGGTTTAGGGACTAAGGTTTAGGGTGTCATATTTAGGGTTTTAGGTTTTGGGTTCCAAGATTAGGGTTTAGAGTTTAGGTTTTAGGGATTTGGGTTTAGGGTTTATGGTGTAGGTTTAGGGTTTATATTTTTGGATCTAGGTTTTAGGATGTAAGGTATAGGGTTTAGTGTCAGGATTCATGATTTAGTTATCAGTATTTTGAGTTTAGGATTTAGGGATTAGGGTTTAGGGTTTAGGGTTTAGTGTTTAGGATTTTAGATTTAGAGTTTAGTGTTTAGGGTTCCAAGTTTAGGGTTTTGTGATTAGGGTTTAGGGTTTAAGGTTTAGAGTTTAGGATTTAGGGTGTAGGGTTAGGTGTTTAAGGGTTTACGATAAATGATTTAGGGTTTAGGTTTTTGAGTTTAGGGTTTAGGGTTTGGGGTTCCATGTTTCGGAATTAGGGATTTTGGTTTATGTTTTAAGGTTTAGGGTTTAGGTTTTAGGGTTTAGGGTTTAGGGTTTAGGGTTTAGGGTTTAAGATTTAGGGTTTGTGGTTAAGGATTTTGTATTTAGGGTTAGGTTTTGAGTTTAGGGTTTTGGCCTTTGGGTTTAGGGCTTACGATATTGGTGTTAGGGTTTAAAGGTTAGGGTTTAGGGTTTAGGCTTTTTATTTTACGATTTAAGATTCACGGTCTAGGGGTTTTAATTTAGGGGCTAGGGTTTAGGGTTTAGACTTTGGGATTTAGGAAGAAGGGTTCTAAGTTTAGAATTCAGGATTTATTGTTTAGGGCTAAGAGTTTAGGGTTTACTATTTATGGTTTACGATTTAGGTTTTAGGATTTAGGGTTTAGGGTTTAGGGTTTAGGGTTTAGGGTTTAGAGTATAGGTTTAGGGTATAGGGTTTATGGATTATGGTTTAGGGATCCAAGTTTCAGAATAAGGGTTTAGGGTTTATGGTTTAGGGTTAAGGGTTAAGGGGTTTAGGGTTTAGGGTTTAGGGTTTAGAGTTTAGAGTTTATGGTTTAGGGACTAGGGTTTAGGGTTTCACATTTAGTGTTTCAGGTTTAGGGTTCTATGATTAGGGTTTAGGGATTACGTTCTTGGGTTCTGGGTTTAGGTTTGGGGTTTATATTTTTGGATTTAGGTTTTAGGATATAGGGTATAGTGTTTAGTTTTAGGGTTCAGGGTTTAGGGATAAGTTTTTAGAGTTTAGGGTTTAGGGTTTAGTGTTTAGGATTTAGAGTTTAGGGTTTAGGGTTCTAAGTTTAGGGTTTAGTTTTTAGGTTTTAAGGTTTAGGGTTCAGGGTTTAGGGTGTAGAGTTTTGGATTTAAGGTTTACGATTTGGTGTTTAAGGTTTAGTTTAAGGGTTTAAGATGAATGATTTAGGGTTATGATTTATTGTTTAGGGTTTAGGATTTAGGGTTTAGGTTTTTGAGTTTAGGATTTGGGGTTTAGGGTTTGGGGTTCCATGTTTCGAAATTAAGGTTTAAGGTTTATGGTTTAGGGCTTAGGTTTTATAGTTTAGGTTTTAAGGTTTATTATTTCAGGTTCAGGGTTTACTATTAGGGTTTACGGTTTTTGGTTTAGGGTTTAGGGTTTGTGGTTAAGGGTTTAGGGTTAGGTTTTGAGTTTAGGTTTTTTGGTTTAGGGTTTGCAATCTAGGGGTTAGGGTTTAGGGTTTAGATTTTAGGGTATAAGTTTTACGATCTACGGTTTAGAATTTTGGGTCTAAGGCTTAAGGTTTAGAGTTTTGAGATTCGGGTTAAGGGTTTAGGAATAAGGGCTCCACGTTTAGAGTTCAGGATTTAGGATTTAGGGTTAATAGTTTAGGGCATATGGTTTATGGTTTAGGGTTTAAAGTTTAGGATTTATGGTTTAGGGTTTAAGGTTTAAGGTTTAGGGGTTTAGGGTTTAGGATTTGAGGTTTAGAGTTTAAAGTTTATGGTTTAGGGTCTAGGGTTTAGGGGTCCACATTTAGGGTTTTAGGTTTAGGGTTCCAAGATTAGGGTTTAGGGTTTAGGTTCTAGCGTTTTGGTTTTAGGGTTTATGGTTTAGTTTTAGGGTTTAAATTTTTTGGTTTAGGCTTTACGGTATAGGGTTTTGGGTTTGATGTTTAGTCTTTAGCGTTTATTATTTTAGGTTTTGGGTTTTGGATTTAGGGTTTTGGGTTTTGGGTTTTGGGTTTAGGGTTTAGGGTTTGGGGTTTCAACTTTTAGAATTAGGGTTTAGGGTTTAGGGTTTAGGGTTTTGGGTTTATGGTTTAGGGTTTAGGGATTTGTGTTTTGGGTTTTAGGTTTAAGGTGTAGGGTTTAGGGTTTACGATTTAAGTTTTAGGGTTAGGGTTTAGGATTTTTGTTTATGGTTTAGGGTTTTTGGTTAAGGGTTTAGGGTTTAGGTTTAGGTATTGAGTTTAGGGTTTACTGTTTTGGGTTTAGGTTTTATGGTCTAGGTGTTAGGGTGTAAGGGTTAGGTTTTAGGGTTTAGATTTTAGGGTTTAAGGTTTACGGTCTATGGTTTAGAATTTGGGGCTAGGGTTTTCGATTTCGAGTTGAGGGATTAGGAATAAGGGTTCCATGTTTAGTGTTTAGGATTTACGATTTAGGCTAAAATGTTTAGGGTTTATGGTTTAGTGTTTAGGGTTAAGTGGTTTTGAGTTTAGCGTTTATGGTTTAGAGTTTAGAGTTTAGGGTTTAAGGTTTAGGTTCTAGGGTTTAGGGTTTCACATTTAGGGTTTAGCTTTAGGGTTCCAAGGTTATGTTTTAGGGTTTTGGATTTATAGTTTAGGGTTAAGGGTTTTAGGGTTTAGGGTTTAGACTTTTGAGTTTTTAGTTTAGGGTCTAGGGTTTAGGGTTCAACGTTTAGAGTTTTAGGTTTGGGGTTCCAAGATTAGGGTTTAGGGTTTAGTATCTAGGGTTTTGGATTTAAGGTTTATATATAGGTTTACGGTTCAAATTTTTTGGTTTAGGTTTTAGGGTGTAGGGTATAGGGTTTAGGGTTAGGCTATGGGGTTTGGAGTTTAGTGTTTATTGTTTAAGATTTAGGATTTTGGGTTTAGGGTATAGGGTTTAGAGTTTAGGGTTGAGGGTTTAGGGTTTAGTATTTAGGATTTATGGTTTAGCGTTTAGGGTTTAAGATTTAGGGTTCAAAGTTTAGGGTTTAGTGTTTAGGGTTTAAGGTTTGGGGTTAAGAGTTTTGGGAGTAGGGTGTAGCGTTTAAGGTTTAGGTTTTATGGTTTAGAGTTAAGGTTTTAGGATTTAGAGGTTAGGGTTTATGGTTTATCTTTTAGGGTTTAGGGTTTAGGGTTTAGCTTTTAGTGTGTAGGGTTTAGGGTTTAAGGTTTTGGATTTAGAGTTTAAGGTTTAGGGATAATTTTAGGGTTTAGGGTTTAAGGTTTTGGGATTAGGGTTTAGGATTTGGAGTTTAGGGTTTAGAGTTCCAAGTTTAGGGTTTAGTTTAGGGATAATAGTTTGGAGATTAGGGTTTAGGGTATAGGGTTTGGGGTTTAGATTTTAGGATTAGGGTTTAGGGTTTAGGGTATAGTGTTTAGGGTTAGGGCTTAGGTTTTAGGATTTAGGGCTTAATATTTAGGCTATAGGGTTTAGAGTTTAGGGTTTAGGGTTTTAAGTTTATAATGATTGGTTTAGGATTACAACTTATGGTTTAGGGTTTGGGGTTTAGGGTTCGATGTTTATGGATTAGGGTTTAGGGTTCCAAGTTTAGTGTTTAGTGTTTAGTGTTTAGGATTTAGGGTTTAGGTTTTAGGCTTTAGAATTTTAGGACTTAGGGTTTAGAGTTTTTGTTTAGGGTTCCAAGTTTAGGGTTTGGGGATTAGGGTTTAAGGTTTAAGGTTAGGAGTGCTTGGATTAAGGTATAGCCTTTAGGGTTTATGGTTTATGGTTTATGGTTTTAGGTTTAAGATTTAGGATTTAGGAGTTAGGGTTGAGTGTTTAGTCTTTTGAGATTAAGGTTTAGGATTTGGATTTAGGGTTGAGGGTTTAATGTTTAGGATTTTGGGTATAGGGTTTAGAGTTTAGGGTCTAGGGTCTAGGGTTTAAGGTTTACGGTCTAGGGTTTAATGTTTAGTGCTTAGTGTTTAGGGTTTAATGTTCGCAGTTTATGTGTTCAGGGTTTAGGGCTTAGAGTTAAGTGTTTAGGGTTTAGAGTTTAGGATTTAGGGTTTAGGGTTTAGGATGAATGATTTAGGGTTAGGGTTTAGGGTTTAGGGTTTAGTATTTATAGTTTAGGGTTTAGGGTTCCATGCTTTGGGTTTAGTGTTTAGGATTTAAGGTTTTGGGTTAAGAATTTTAGGATTAGGGTGTAATGATTTGGGTTTAGGTTCTATGGTTTAGCATTAAGGTTTTAGGATTTAGGGGTTTGGGTTTATGGTTTATGTTCTAGGGTTTAGGGTTTAGGGTTTAGGATTTAAGGTTTAGGGCTTAGAGTTTAAGGATCTAATTTTAGGTTTTAGGATTTAAGGTTTTGGGCTTAGGGTGTAGCATTTAGAGTTTAGAATTTAGAGTTTCAAGTTTGGGGCTTAGGGTTTAGGGTTAAGAGTTTTGAGATTAGGGTGTAGGGTAATTGGTTTAGGGTTTAGGTTTTTGGATTTAGGGTTTAGGGTATAGTGTTTAGGATTAGGGTTTAGGGTTTAGGTTTTAGGGTTTAGGGCTTAAGATTTAGGGTATAGGGTTTAGTGTTTAGGATTTAGGATTTTGAGTTTTGCATGAATGGTTTAGGGTTAGGGCTTATGGTTTAGGTTTTTAGGTTTAGGGTTCGAAGTTTATGGGTTTAGGTTTCCAGTATTAGGGTTTAGGGTTTAGAGATTAGTGTTTAGGGTTTAGGGTTTTGAATTTTTGGCTTTAGGGTTTAGAGTTTATGTTTAGGGTTTGAAGTTTAGGGTTTGGGGATAAGGGTTTAAGGTTTAAGGTTAGGAGTTTAGGGATGAGGGTGTAGCATTAAGGGTTTAGGGTTTAGGGTTTTGAGATTAGGGTTTAGGATTTGGATTTAGGGTTGAGGATTTAGGGTCTAGCTTTTAGGATTTAGGGTATAGGGTTTAGAGTTTAGGGTCTAGGGTATAGGGTTTAAGGTTTAGGGTCTAGGGTTTAGTGTTTAGTGCTTAGGGTTTAGAGTTTAGGATTTAGGATTTAGGGTTTAGGGTTTAGGGTTTAGGGTTAATGATTTAGGGTTAGGTATCAGGGTTTAAGACTTAAGGATTATGTTTAAGTGTTCCATGTTTAGGCTTTAATGTTTATGGTATAGGTTTAAAGGTTTAGGGTTTTGGGTTTTGGGTTTAGGGTTTAGGGTTTGGGGTTACAAGTTTCCAAATTTGGCTTTAGGGTTTATGGTTTAGGTTTTAGCGTTTAGGGTTTAGGGTGTAAGATTTTGGGTTTTGGATTTCGAGTTTCGGGTTTCATGTGCAGTGTTTCGGGTTTAGGGCTTAGGGTTGAAGGTTTAGGATTAGGGTTTAGGGTTAGGTTTTGAGTTAAGGGTTTTAGGTTTAGGGTTTATGGTCTAGGGGTTAGGTTTAGGGATTAGATTTTAGTGTTTAAGGTTTACAGTCTAGGGGTTAGAATTTAGAGGCTAGGGTTTAGGGTTTAGGAATAAGGGTTCTAATTTTAGAGTTTAGGATTTAAGGTTTAGGGTTTATAGTTTAGATTTTAGGGTTTAGGGTTTAGGGTTCAGAGGTTTAGGGGTTAGGGTTTGGGGTTTAGGGTTTAGAGTTTAGAGTTTATGATTTAGGGTCTAGGGTTTAGGATTCCACGTGTAGGTTTTAGATTTAGGGTTCCAACATTAGGGCTTAGGGTTTATTTTATAAGGTTTTGGGTTTAGGGTTTATGGTTTAGGTTTAGGGTTTAAATTTTTTGGTTTAGGGTTTGTGTTGTAGGGTTTAGAGTTTAGAATTAGGGTTTAGGGTTTAGGGTTTAGTGTTTAGAATTTAGGATTTATAATTTAGGGTTTAGGGTATAGAGTTTAGGGTTTAGGGTTTAGGGTTTAGGGTTTAGTGTTTAGTGTTTAGGGTTTAGGGTTTAGGGTTTAGGGTTGAGAGTTTTGGGATTAGGGTGTAGCATTTAGTGTTTAGGTTTTATGGTTTAGGGTTAAGGTTTTAGGATTTAGGGGTTAGGTTTTATGGTTTAGGGTTTAGGGTGTAGGGTTTAGGGTTTAATGTTTAGAGTTTAGGGTTTAGGGTTTAGAGTTTAAGGTTGAGGAATCTAAGTTTAGGTTTTTTTAAATTTTTTTTTTTTAATTTCTATTTTAACGACCTTTGGGGGGTTCAGGGACTTAGGAACACCCCAGGCCTTAGCATAGATAAAATAAAGATGCAAGGAGGGGGACATAAACCTAACCTCCGATCCTATGGTGGTTCATTAGTCAACCTTCCTAATAAGGAAAGTCAACTTTTCCACATTACAGGAGTCACTTTTGTGTCATGAATACATTCCCCCACCCACCCCCCATTAAGACCATATCTTTCCAGTTTGGAGGCCATATGATTTGAGGGAAAACTGTGGTCATGAGCTTGTAATTATCCATGCATGTAGATGGCATATTTGACCCTTCTTATGTTAGACTACTTGCCTCTATATTTGCTAGCACATCTTTTCTTCCAAAGGTTCAAGAAGATGACTATTGGTATGGCCTGCAATAACAGTTTGTAAGCTTCATTATTGTACCTAGCTGACCACCATTGCATGGTTAGTTGGTGTAGAGAAGTGTGGTCTATGTTGATTCTAGTAATTTCAGCAAAACTTTTCCACACATAAGTAGCAAATTGCCCATTGTTGAAGATGTGTTCTATGTTATCCATGCCTGACCTATTACAACAAAAACATTTTGCTGGCTCATTGCCAAAGATGGTTAGTTTTTCATTAGTAGGTAGTTTACCTCTTAAAGCTCTCCACAAAAGAAAAGCAGATTTAAAAGGAATACTCTTTTCAATTGACCATTCAGCCAAAATTCTGCAACCTTGGTGTTATTGAACCTATTGCTGTTACTAGAATGTCGAGCAAGAGGTCCACTACCAACACCAAAAGGAGCAGCTACCAGAGTTGATTTTCCATTGAATGTTCTCTTCAACTTTCTACTTATTGTACATCATTTGCTTCCAGGTAAAAGATTCTCTTGCGTCTCATTTCTTGCTGATAGGGTTTGATCTCTGATAGTATTTAGCTTTCAGGAAGTCCCTCTAGAGAGTTTATTTAGATCTGAAAGTCCACCATTGTTTGTACTGGAAGGCCCTACAAACATCTTTTAGATTCTTTATACCTATGCCTCCTTCATCAATAGGGTAACTTAAATTTTTCCATGAAGACCAATGGTATTTTTTCTTTTTATTCCTCCAGCCCCAGAAAAAGTTAGCTATGATGCTTTGAATTGAGGACAGTAATAGGGGGAGTAACCACAGATAGTAGATGAATAGGGAGTGATTATATTACATGTTTGATCATAAGTGGTCTACCCCCATAGCTTAGTATTTTTGTTTGCCAACCTGTAATTCTGTTGAGCACCTTGTTGATTAGATCAGAAAAATATATAATTCTAGGTCTGCCAACAAATAAAGGAAAACCTAGATAAGTAATAATGCCTTCCTTCTGTTTAAAACCAGTCACTCTTTTGACTTTATCCCTAGTGCTATTGAAGTACTATAGTGAATCGTAAAGTGGCTTTTCTCTTTGTTCACCAATTGTCTTGAAGTTTCCTCATAAGAATTTAAAGTTTGTATTATAAGTTGTAATGTTCTGTGCCTCCCAGAAGTGAAGAGGATAATGTCATATGCAAAACTCAGGTGGTTCACTTATGGACCTCTCTTTTCCATGAAAAAACCATGGTAGTCAGTATTATTATGAAGCCTGTTAAGAGATCTGGAAAGAACCTCTACACCTAAAATAAATAAGGCAGGGGAGACGAGAGAGGGGATCACCTTGTTTGAGTCCTCTAGTAGATTTGAAAAAACCATGCCTCTTACCATTGACAATAATAGAATACCAATTATTAGCCATAATCCTCCAAACCATATCAATAAAGACTTCATCAAACCCTATTTTCCTCAACACTAGACATATGTAGGACCAGTGGACCCTATCTTATGCCTTAGCCATGTCTAATTTAATGATCACATTGCGTCCAATGTTGGGTTTCTTGATTTGATGAATAATTTCCTGGGCTAGCATAATGTTTTCAGATATACTCTTACCCTTTACAAAACTAGACTGGTTGGGGGACACCAAATTAGGTAGGATAGGGCCAAGTCTAGAGCTTAACAGTTTAGAAATGTTCTTGTTTGTGAAGTTACTTAAACTGATAGGTCTGAATTCCTTTAGCTTGTTGCGGTTGTTCACTTTTGGTAGAAGAACAATGCAAGAGTGAGAGAAGTATTTAGTTATCATCTGTCCACACAAGAAAGCCTGAATGACTTTAAAAAGATCATATTTAATAATATGCCAGCATTTCTGAAAAAAAAAATGGCCATTCATCCCATCAGGACCAGCTGCTGAGTTTGGATTCATGGAGAATACAACCTTTTTCAATTCCTCCAAAGTAGGCATAGTAGTTAGACTTTCATTCTGTTCCCGGTTGACTCTCCTTTCAGTGCAATCCAATGCTCCTTCATTGATTATCCTGTTCTCTCCTGTCAACATATTCTAGAAATGATCATAAGCAGCCTTAGCAATAATATCATCTCCCTGTATCCATTCCCCTTCCTCTGTCATGAGTTTGTGAATGAACAACCTTCTTCTTCTCCATCTCATCAGAGAGTGGAATATTTTTTGTTGGCATCACCTTCCTTGAACCATTGTAACTAAATTTTTTGCTTCAAAACAGAGTCTTCCAACTTCGAAAATCAGATATACTCTGCATTAAGTTCATGGAGAACTGTTCTGTTTGTATCATTATGTTCTTGAATAAGATTTTCCTCAGCCTTTCTAGTTTTCTCTTCATATTCCTTGACTTTGCTAAAGATGCCCCCTAATTACTTTCTAGACCAGGAACTAAGAGTGTTGGACAACCTTTTCAGTTTCTCGTGGAATCTCCACATGTTGTTCCCCTCTACAGTCCTCTCCCAACATGCTTTAACAATTTCCAGGAAACTAGGTTGATCAGTCTAGCAGTTAAGGAATTTGAAATATCTGATGTGGTCTTCTTCTTTTAAAGTCATTTCCATCAATAAGGGATAATGGTCTGACCCTACAGTAGGTAGATGAGTGATAGTAGTCTGTGGCATCTTTTCCAGCCAAGTATCATTGACTAATGCTCTGTCTAGCCTTTTCAATATTCTGTGATGTATGCCCCTTTTATTAGACCAGGTAAATTTCTTTCCACTGAAACCTAGATCAATAAGGCCACAGGCTTCAATTACAACAATGAACTCTAGGCTTTTTCTCATGTTGTAAGGAACACCACCCAACTTTTCATCAATAGAAGGAATAACATTATAATCACCTACAGAGCACCAAACCCTATTATATTTTGTAGCAAGGTGTAACATTCTATCCCAAAGAGGCCTTATGAGATGGTCTTTACATTTGGCTTACACAAAGGTGATGATGAAGTGGTCTTGAATTTCATTGTGACTTAATTAACAAGTAATTTGTTGCTCATCTTCCTCAAGAACTACACATTCAATATCCTTGTTCCAAAAAATCCAAATTTTGCCATTACAATTACTAACAGCTTGTTCCATGGCTAGTTGGTCTTTAAAACTATGGACAAGGTTACTGTTTGAAAAAGGTTCCAGTATAGCCACTATAGATAGATGATGTAATTTCCTGAGTGTTTTGATTCTTTCCAAAACTCATTGGGTGTTAATCCCCCTCATATTCCAAATAATTGTACTAATCATTCAGATAATTTGGAGGTAAATAGTCTAGTGTTTGGTCTGCCTGCAGTGACAGTGTTGATGTCTTGGCTTTTGAAGTGGAATTTATCATGGTGAAACCCTCTTGGAGATAGTCCTTGATTATTGGTCACCTACTGGATTTCATCTTCAAGGTTTTGTTCATAATTAGGGTTGAATGCTCTAATCAATAACTCGCTTGTTTCCTCATCATCATCAGGATCTTTGAGTGATTGATTATCCCTATCAACTTCATCCTCAGAATTATTTACAGCATATTCATCAATGATAGGAATAGAGTTGACTTGACATTTACCCTGTCCTGTATCAGGAAGAGCATTAGGAGTTAGAGTCATATATTGGGCCTGTAAAGGAGTGATATCCATACCTTGTTGGTCATCTACCATAATAAATTTTTTGCAGAACTCCTCATTGTGTTTCTGTTCCCTCTGTTGCTCAATTTCTAGTTGCATATTTTGTTTCTTTTTTGCTGCTTCTCTTTTCTTTTTTCTTAGTTTATTTTTTCTTTTAGGGGTGTTTTCCTGCTTTCTGGTGCTTGCTTTGGATCCCATATTCTTTGCCATAGAACCCTTATTTTGGTTACCCTAAGCATTCGTTTCAGTTTGCTGTTTGCCCCTAGTGTTGTCAGTACATGTTTGTGTTTGTATAACTACTTGATTTTGTTGTTGGAGTTGTTGATTCTTTGATTTGTGTTGTGAAACTTCAGTGGTAGCAGAGGCTCTAAGGTTAGGACTAAGGTCAATACCTGTGTTATTGTCGTTAGCCTTGCTTCCTTTCTGTCTAGTCTGATCTGTTTGAGTATGTTTTAGGTCATGTCTATTTTGTGTTCCTTGTGATGGTGTCCCTCCATTGTTTGAAGGTCCTTCCCTTTCTTCATTTTGTTTCCCTTGCATCTATAGGTTAGTAAAAGAATTTTGAATAAAATTGTTAATTTTACCTGTTTGCTGAACTATGTTTTGTTGCTGCTCCTTTGTTTGCCTGTTCTGTGGTGAGGTAGGTCTCCATACTGATTTTTGAGCTTTGTCCTCCTGCTTTTTGTTATTTCTCCTTTTTTGTACTTGCCATCCTTCATCCTTTTGTTGTTCAGGTTGTTCTTTGTAGTTCCCTTCGTTGTTACTGTGTTTTTGTTTCCCCTCTTGCTTTTTTGTTTTGGTTTGGTTGCTGTCATTTCCTTGTTGTATATGTTCCCCTTTATTTTTGTTTGCCTTATCTGCTTGTATCTTCTTTCTTTTCATGAATTCCTTATCCCTTATGTTGAAATTACACTTTTCTATCATGTGGCCTTGGTGCCTGCAATATGCACAGTAGGGAGGGACGTTTTCATATTCAATGGGTTCCCACCTTCCTATTGTGAGGCCCTCATTATCCAAACCTATCCAAACATGTCTAGGTCTTGCCTTTGTCAGGTCTACTTGGACTTTAACCTTGGCCATACTAGCTCTAGTTCTTTTAATGGAAGTTGTGTCTAAGTATAGAACCTTTCCCACAGAAGCTAGTAGGGGTGTGATGAATTCTTTTTTGAAACAATGCCATAGTAGTCCTAGCAGTAGTACCCATATAGGAACAATAGGAGTTTTTTCCTCTGGTCTAAAATTAGGAGTCCAAGTTTGTATTCTCATCAATTTGCCTTCAATGGTCATTCTCTGTTGTGTCCACACAGTATTATAATCCAGCTCATTTTCCAAATCTATAAACATATGTTTTTCCCTCCATTTAGTTGAGTTTGCATGATGAAACTTTTTCTAATGAGATCCACTTTTGGCATAGTGGCACTGAATTTACCTATCGAGGTACATTTACAGTCCACAATCAATTTATTCATGAAGCCATCCATGTCATAAATCACTGCAAGTTGGTCCTGTTTGGTTGTATGTCTGGGAGGGACCAGTTCAATGGGATCTTCATGTGCAACATGAATTTGTCTGAGTCTTGTATCCAGGGTTTGAACCACTGTATAAGCTGCAGGTTCTATACTATGGTCTTGTTTATTATTTTGAGCCTCATTTATGTTGGTGATACCAGTAAGTTGATGAGGTTGTTTAGTCTGTTTGTTTTTCTGATTTGTAGACATATGTTTCTCAAAGTTGGTAGAAATTTTAGGGAAGTCTTTATAATAGCTATTGGGCTGAGTATTCCCCCCATTGGTAACTTGTCGAGATTGGGTCCTTTTGTCTTTCCCATTACCTTGGTTCTGCATATCTTGCTGTTGCGCATTATTGTCCCTTTTTCTCTATTCCTGAACATCCAAATTGATAGCCTTTTTCTCTTTTACATTAGCTTTTTTATGTTTATCACTACTACTGAGACTAACAACATTATGACAAAGATTATAGGTAGTATACTTACCTGTTTGATTGACATCCTCACTTGCATTTTTGCTTTTTAACTTGTTAGTTGCTGTTGGATGTCCCTGCATTTGATTATAAGTAAGATCACTAGTAGTATTGACTTCGGTACCTGATTTTTATTGTTCCCAACTTTTTGGAATTGTATCTGTTAGTATGACCACAGAGGAGAAATGTGATGAACTCTCCACTTCAACCACTTTCATGTTTGTGTTATCACAGTGATCATTTTGATCCTGTTTTAATCTATACTCTTCTTTTTTTGATTGAACTTACATACTTTACTCAGTGCTTGTGTGTTGGATTTATTTTTGACCCTGTGAGCCTTCTTGAACCTAGGGAATCATCTCTTGGTCTTTGGCTTTATGTCAATGTCTGAAACCTTCCATTTGTCTATATTGATTGCTTGTAATTCGAATCACACTTGTCTAAATTTCCTTATGAGTCTGTTCATCAGCTAAATTAGTAGATGTGCTGGTAGAATGAACCTTGGCTTCAGTGGCATAGATTTTTTCCTCAATGCCGCCATTAGTTTCTATTTCCTCAGCTGTCTGCCTACTAGAATCCTTGCCATCGGTGATTGGACCATCCATTTTACTTGAAATTTCATTGAGATGTACCTCTTCACTAGGTGAGTAATCCCCAATGCTCGAATCACCATTAAATTGTTGGGAATCTGTTGAATTTGAAGGCGCCAATTAGGCGATTCTTCAACAATTCTCCCAGAATTCGCCCTTTCAGATCTTTCAATTGGGACGATGGAATCATCTGAATTTTTGGAATGTTGTAGGCCTTGAAGAGTATACTCATTGCATTTGAACATTATTCCCTGATTCAATCCATTGTGAACAGGGGAAATAATATTTTGTGTTCCTGCTATTTCCTTCGCAAAATTTGCACTGTTCATCGCCTCATTGTTTCTCAAATTCACAGCGTTATAGGATGAATTAAAGGATAATTCTTGGATGCTTTTGTTCGTTGGATCAAAGCGCCCCTGTTGGGATTGGTCCGGTGACCTAAATTTGCCTACCAGCGGCTCACGCACCATTTCGGTGGAGCTCCTTTAGCCATTGGGAACTAGCCGTTAGGCTGAGAGAGTCTAGTTTAGTGAGATAAGATAGAGAGAGAAAAATGGGTTGAGGGTTTAGGATATAGGGTTTAGGATTTAGAGTTTAGGGTTTAAGGTTCCAAGTTTAGCGTTAAGAGTTTCGTGATTCAGGTGTAGGGTTTACGGTTTAGGGTTTATGTTTTAGGTTTTAGGGTTTAGGGTTTAGGGTATACATTTTAGGGTTAGGATTTAAGATTTATGGATTAAGGTTTTGGGCTTAACATTTAAGGTATAGGGTTTAGAGTTTAGGGGTTAGGGTTTTGGGTATAGGACGAATGATTTAGTGTTAGGGCTTATGGTTTAGAGTTTAGGGTTAAAGTTTATGGATTAGGGTTTAGGTTTTAGGGTTCCTAATATAGGGTTTAGGGTTTAGGTTTGAGGGTTTAGTGCTTATGGTTTAGGGTTTAGGGATTAGGGTTTAGGGTTTAGGGTTCCAAGTTTAGGGTTTGGGGGTTAGGTTTAAGGTTTAGGGTTAGGAGTTTTGGTATTAGGGTGTAGCATTGGGGGTTTATGGTTTATTGTTTAGGGTTTAAGTTTTAGGATTTAAGAGTTAGGGTTTAGGGTTTAGGATTTTGAGATTAAGGTTTAGGATTTGGGTTTAGGGTTTAGGTTTTTTTTATTTTTTTATTTGAACGATCCTTGAGGGGGTCTGGCGCTTAGCAACACTCCCAGGCCTTAGCATAAATAAAATTCAAAAATAGGTACAAAGAGGGGGACATAAACCTAACTTCCGATCCTAAGGTGGTTTCGTAGTCAACTGACCTGCTAAGGCTTTGTCAACTATTCACCATACTAAAAGATGAAATCCTAATACTAAGCACCTAAGGAGAGGACTCCTCTCGATACAATTATACTAGGAAAACATAAATATGGTAGACTCTCCCCTTGCAAGGAAATAATAACTAAAAAGAACCTATTCAAAAGAGCTATGCTCCACTATAGCTAAGTTGAAAAGGCTAAGCGAAGTTCACGGAGGTTCCTTGATCCTCTTTGTTTTCCTTCTCCTGAAGTTGGCTACCTCTTGCTTATATTATTGATGGTATACCTTTGTTTCCTTAGGTAGTTGTTGGCTATTGAGATATATTTCGAGGCTAGTAATTTATTGCTATGTTTTGATAGAGAATCAGTAACATAGTTAGCTTCTCTGTATATATATGTTTGCATTTGAACTATTGAGTTTGTTCAATTAGCTTACAAAGTTTCCTTAGCTGAGTGTCAATGTTTCAAGGCTGCTATGTCCTGTTCATTATCCATTCAACTAGCAATTTTGAGTCTACTTCCAGAATAATGTTCCTGCAGCCCAATTCCAGCGCCCAAGACAGACCAAACAAGGCTGCTTCTACCTCTGCTTGAGTGTTAGTTCCTTCTCCCAAAGGAGTTGCAAATGCTAGCATCATTCTCCCTGTGTGGTCTTTCATAATACCTCCTACTCCTATTTTTCCTGGGTTATCTAATGCACTGCCGTCAGTGTTCATCTTTACCCACAGTTCTAGAGGCTTTTTCCACATGACAAGAGTCACTTTTGTATCATGAATGCATCTTTCCCCTATTAGGATCAACTCCTTCCAGTTTGAAGGCCATTTGATATGGGGGAAGACTGTGTTCATGAGTTTGTAACTATTCTTGTATATAACATATTTGACCATGCTCATATTTGAGAGTTTGCCCCCATAATTGCTAGCACATCTATTCTTTCATAGATTACAGCAAATGAGCATCGGCGTAGCCTGCAATAACAGTTTGTGAGCATCATTGTTGTATTTTGCTGACCACCATTGGTTGATTAGATAAGGCAGTGAAGTGTGATCTGTAGTAATCCTAGCAGTTGCAGCAAAACTTCTCCACCCATATGCAACAAACTGTCCTTTGTTAAAGATCTGCTCTATGTTGTCCATACCTGGCCTGTTACAACAAAAACACTGAACTGGCTCATTACCAAAACTGGTTAGTTTGTCTTTAGTTGGTAATTTACCTCGCAAAGCTCTCCATAAAAGAAAAGATGATTTAAAAGGGACACTTCTGTGCCACATTAATGAATTGAATCTTGATTTCTCCCTTTTTTCTCTGATCGCATTCCAAGCTGAAGAACAAGTAAATTTTCCATCATTAGTTAGATTCCAAATAGCCTGATCAGGTCTGCCTTACAGGATATGAATTTCTATTGCTAATATGTTAGCAAGCTGGCAACTAGGAGCTTATTGAATCATCATTCTGTAGTTCCATTGCCCATTTAACTAAAAATCTGCAAATATTTTCTTGTTAAGCCTGTTACTATGTCTAAAAACTCTAGCAAGGGGTTCAACTCCAAGCCAATTATCCCACCAAAAGGAGCAGTTCCCAGTGTTGATTTTCCACTATATGTTCTCTTCCACCTTCAATTTATTGAGCAAAAGATGCTTCCATGAGGGGGATTTTCTTGTATCCCACTTCTTGCTAATGGGGTTAGACCTCTGGCAGTATTTTACTTTCAGAAAATCTCCCAAAAAGTCTGTTTAGATCTAAACCCACCATTGCTTGTACTGGAAAGCTCTACAAATATCTGCCAGATTTCTAACTCCTATGCCTCCTTCTTCAATTGAAAAGCTGAAATTCTTCCATGATGACCAGTGATATTTTTTCTTTTCATTTGTCCATCCCCAGAAAAAGTCTGCTATGATGCTTTGTATCTGTTTGAGAATTGTAATCGGAGAAGTGATTGCGGATAGTAGGTGAATAGGAGGGATTGCAGTACATGCTTGATTAGAATTGCTTTATCTCCATAGCTTAGTATCTTAACCTGCCATCCTATAATTCTGTGAAGAACCTTGTTGAGGAGGTTAGAAAAGTATATAATCCTAGGTCTGCCAGCAAATAAAGGGTGTAAGGTTTAGGGCTAAGAGTTGCGGTATAAGGTTGTAGCGTTTAGGTTTTAGAGTATAGGTTTTTGAGTTAGAAGTAAGGTTTTAGGGTTTACGGTTTAAGTTTTAGGATTTTGAGATTAAGGTTTAGGGCAACGGTTTAAGGTTTAGGGTTTAGGGTTTAGGGTATTGGGTTTCAAGTTTAGGGTTTAGTGTTTAGGGTTTTGGGTTTAGTGTTTAGGGTTTAAGGTTTAGGGTTTAGGGTTTAGATTTTATGATATAAGGTTTAGGGTTTAGTTTTAGGGATTAGGATGAATGATTTAGGGTTAGGGTTTAGGGTTTAGGATATAGTGTTTAGTGTTTAGGGTTTATGGTTTAAGGTTCCAAGTTTTTGAATTAGGGTTTAGGGTTTAGGGTTTAGGGTTTAGGGTTTAGGATTTAGTGTTTAGTGTTTAGGGTTTATGGTTTGAGGTTTCAAGTTTTTAAATTAGGGTTTAAGGTTTAGGGTTTAGGGTTTATGGTTTAGTAGTTAGTGTTTAGGATTAGGGTTTAGTGTTTATGGTTTTGGGTTTTAGGTTTAGGGTTGAGGGTTTGGGGTTAAGGGTTTAGGTTTAGGTTTTGAGTTTAGGATTTTTGATTTTAGATTTGGGGTTTAGGGTCTAAGGGGTTAGGGTTTAAGGTATAGATTATAGGGATTAAGGTTTACGGTCTAGGGGTTAGAATTTAGGGGCTAGGTTTTAAGTGTTAGAGTATATGGTTTTGGGATTAGGGTTTAGGAATAAGGGTTTCAATTTTAGAGTTTAGGTTTTAGGGTTTAGAGTTTAGGGGCTAGGGTTTAGGGTTTAGGGTTTAGGTGCTAGGGTTTAGGGTTCCACTTTTAGGGTTTTAGGTTTAGGATTCCAAGGTTAGTGTTTGGGTTTAAGTTCTGGGGTTTTAGGTTTAAGGTATATGGTTTAGGTTTAGGGTTAGAGTTTAGGGTTTAATGTTTTGGGTTTAAGGATTAAGGTATAGTATTTAGGGTTTATGGTTTAGGGTTAGTGTTTAGGGTTTATGGTTTAGTGTGTATAGTTTTTTTTTTTATTTTTTATTTTTTTATTTGAACGACCCTTGGGGGGGTCAGGGGCTTAGCAACACCCCCAGGCCTTATCATAGATGAAAATAAAGGTACAAGGAGGGGGACATAAAACCTTACCTCCCATCTTAAGGTGGTCCAGCAGTCCACTAACCTGAACGACTAGTTAACTCTTTTCCGTACTAAAACAAAAAGGAACCTAGCAACTACGCACCTAAGGAGAGGACTCCTCTCGATACAATTATACTAGGAAAGCATAAATAAGGGAGACTCTCCCCTTACAAGGCGAGAATAAAGGAAAGGATCTAGGCAAAAACACAACAAACCTATCAAAGGAGATGTATTCATGACTAGTATAAAGACAACTTCCTAAAAGGATCAGGGAGGTTTCTTAATTCTTTTCAATTTCTTTCTTCTAAAACTTTGGACTCCCATCTTCTCAAGAATATAGCTTCCTCGAATAGCATTTGGCATGTGGTTATATGTATAATAATGTTGGATGATATCAAGTTTGTGGCTTTGTTTGGAGAGCAGGTCTGCTGTGCCATTAGCTTCTCTATACGTATGGGTGCATTGGAATGATACACATTGAGACACAAGCGTGTGTAACTCCTGTATAAACATCTGCAGCTTCCAAGGGGGGGGGGTAGAGGTCTTCAATAACCATCTGATTAAGAGCTCTGAGTCCACTTCTAAAATGATGTTATTGTAACCATGTTGAATGCACCAGTTTAACCCATAACTGGCAGCCTGTATTTCTGCCTGGTTGTTGGTCCCCTCTCCAAGAGGTATCGCAAAGGCATAAATAATGTCTCCAAACTCATTCCTTAGGATGCCCCCTCCTCCAATTTTCCCAGGGTTATGCAGTGCACTGCCATCAGTGTTGAGCTTATACCTATTAGTGGAAGGATTCTTCCAAATTACAGAGGTGACTTTAACATCATGTTTACAGCTTTCAATCACATCAATCACCTCTGTCCACCTTGTAGGCCATTGTATATAAGGAAAAGTTGAGTTAAGAAGATAGAAAATGTCTTTAAGAACCATGTACTTGACTCGGCTGATGTTGGTTTTCTTATCCCCATACTTAGCTGAGCATCTGTTCTTCCATAAATTCCAACAGATCACTATGGGGAGTGCTTGAATGAGGGTCTTGTGAGCTTCATTTCTCCCTTGGACCTCCCAAAACTTCATCAGTTTGCTGGTTAAGGAAGTCTGCTGGAGATTGAGTCCCATAACACCTGTAAAGTGCTTCCAGATGTGTGCTGCAAAATGACCTCCATTGAATATGTGATCAACATCATCCCACCCTCGATTGATACAGCAGAAGCATTGCACAGGCTCCACTCCAAAATTAGCTAGGTTTTCGTTGGTAGGAAGTTTATTTCTTAATGCCCTCCATAATAGAAAGGACATCTTGAAAGGTATGTTTTTACTCCATATATGGTTGCTAGTCCCTTCATCATTCTTCCTGTATCTGCAGATTTCCCAGGCTGAAGCACAGGTGAATTTTCCATTATCAGTAGGCTTCCAGATTGCAGTGTCTTTCACTCCTTGTTGGTATTGGAAAGAAGTGTTTAATATGTGAGGAATAAGTAAAGGTGGAACTTGTTGTCGCAGCTTCCTTTCATTCCATTTCCCATTGATGAGAAAGTGTGTAATAGTGGCATTGTTCAGGCTAGAAATGTTATCAGAGTGGCAAGCAAGGGCACCATTTCCTAGCCAATCATCCCACCAAAAATAACAATTTCCAGAATTAATCTTCCAGAGGATGTTCTGTTCCACTATATTCTTGTTTCTCATCATAAATTTCCACATTAGGGACTGGCCAATGTCAATTTTCTTTGCAACTGGATTAGCTAGATTTATGGTTTTGGGTATAGGGTTTAGAGTTTTGGGTTTAGGGTTTAGGGTTTAGTGTTTAGGATTTAGGTGTAGGGTTTAGGGTGTAGGGTTTAGGGTTTAGTGTTTAGTGTTTAGGATTTAGGGTGTAGTCTTTAGGGTTTAGGGTTCCAAATTTAGGGTTTAGGGTTTAGGGTTTAAGGTTTAGGGTTAAGAATTTTGGGATTAGTGTATAGCATTTAGGGTTTAGGTTCTATGGTTTAGGGTTAAGGTTTTAGGACTTAGGGGTTATGGTTTATAGTTTAGGGTTTAGGCTTTAGTATTTAGGATTTAGGGTTTAGGGTCTATGTTTTAGGTTTTAGAGTTTAAGGTTTTAGGATCTAAGTTTAGGGTTAAGGGTTTAGGGTTTAGGGTTTAAGGTTTAAGGCTAACAGTGTCGTAATTAGGGTGTAGCATTTAGGGTCGATGGTTTAGGGTTTAGGTTTTCAGATTTATGGGTTAGGGATTACGGTTTATGGTTTATGGTTTATAGTTTATGGTTTCGGGTTTATGGTTTATGTTTTAGCGTTTAGGGTTTTTGTTTTAGTGTTAGGGTTTAGGGTTTAGGGTTTTTGTTTTTAGCATGAGGATTTAAGGTTTATGGTTTAGAGTTTAGGGTTTACGAATTAGGGTTTTGGGTATAGGGTTTAAGGTTTAGGTTTTAGGGTTTAGTGTTTAGACTTTAGGGTTTAGTGATTAGAGTTTAGGATTTTGGGTTTAAGTTTTAGGGTTTAGGGTTTAGGGTTTAGGATGAATAATTCAGCATTTATGGTTTATGGTTTGAAGTTTATGGATTAGGGTTTAGGGTTTAGGGTTCCATGTTGAGTGTTTAGGGTTTATGGTTTAGGATTTAGGGTTTAAGTTTTAGGGTTTAGGGTTAGGGTTTAGGATTTAGGGTTTAGGATTTAGAGTTTAGGTTTTAAGGTTTAGGATTAATTTTTTGAAGTTAGGGTTTAGGTTTTAGTATTTAGTGTTTAAAGTATAGGGTTCCAAGTTTAGGGTTTAAGGTCTAGGTTTAGGTTAAGGTTTATGGTTTAGGGTTCCAAGTTTTTGAAATAGGGTTTAGTATTTAGGTTTTTGGATTTATGGTTTAAAGTTAGGGCGGGTTTAGGGTTTCGGGCTTACGAGTTTTGTTGTGTGATTTTAGGTTAGGGTTTACGAATTTTTAGGATTTAGTGTTTAGATCTTAGGGATTTTTAGGTTTTTTAAATGGTCTTTATGGTTTATTTTAGGATTTATAGGATTTAAGGATTCTTAAGGTTTAATGTTTCTTAGTGATTTATGTTAGGGTTTAGGGTTTATGGCTTAGGGTTTTGTAAGGTTTAGGGTTTTAGATTAAGGGTTTTATTTGGGATTTTGGGGTTTAAGGTTTCAGGTTTTTTTGGGTTTTATAGGTTTAAGGTTTAGGGCTTAGGGTTTTTTTGTGTTTTTTAGGATTTAGCATATACGATTTAGGGCTTTATAGGGTTTAGAGCTTAGAGTTTTTTAGGTTTAGGGGTTATTGGGATTTTTTAGGGTTTTTAAATGTTAAGTGCTCCTTAGGATTTTTTAGGGTTTAGGCTTAGGTTTTTTTTAATCGGTTTAAGGTTTTAAAATTTTAGGATTTATGGTTTAGAGCTTAGGATTTTTAGAGAGCTTTAGGGGTTTTAAATGGTTTTTAGGGTTTATTTTTGGGTTTAAAGGATTCAGGGTTTATGGTTTCTTAGGGTTATAAGTTTGGGATTTAGAGTTTTAGGTTAGGGTTTAGGGTCTAGGGTTTAGGTTTTTTTTAAGTTTAGGGTTATAGGTTAAGGGTTTTATCTAGGATTTTAGGGTTTAGGGTTTTGGATTTTTTTTAGGTTAATGTTTTTTTAGGGTTTTATAGGTTTAGGGTTTGGGGCTTAGGTTTTTTTTGTGTTTTTTAGGGTTTAGCATATATGATTTAGGGATTTATAGGGTTTAGAGCTTAACTTTTTTTTTTTCTTTTTTAGGTTTAAGGGATTTTGGATTTTTTAAGATTTTTAAGGGTTAAGTGTTTCTTAGGGTTTTTTAGGGTTTAAGGTTTAGGGGTTTGGGTTTTGTTGTGTTTTTTTATGTTTAGGGTTTATATATTTTTAGGATTTAGGGTTTAGAGCTTAGCATTTTGTCGGGGTTTTAAATTGCTTTTAGGGTTTATAGGATTTCGGGTTTCTAAAGTTTTAGGGTTTAGGGTTTCTTTGGGTTTTAGGTTTAGGATTAAGATTTTAGGTTTAGGGTTTAGGGCTTAGGGTTTTTTTAGGTTTAGGGTATTATCTAGTTTAGGGTTTAAGACTTTGGGTTTTTTAGGCTAAAGGGTTTCTTAGGATTTTAAAGGTTTAGGGTTTTATCTTGGTTTTATTAGGTTTAGGGTTTTATCTAGATTTTTAGAATTTAAGACTTTGGGTTTTTTATGTAGGTTTAGGATTTAGGGCTTACGTTTTCTTTTTTCTTTTTTTTATCTGTGTTTTATAGGGTTTAACATATATAATTTAGGTCTTTATAGGGTTTAGAGCTTAGAGTTTTTTAGGTTTAGGGGTTTTTGGGTCTTTTGGGGGTTTTTAAGGGTTAATTGTTTCTTAGGGTTTTTTAGGGCGTAGGGTATAGGGCTTAGGGATTTTTTGTGTTTTTTTAGGGTTCATGGAATTATAAGATTTAGGGTTTAGATCTTAGGATTTTTTAGGAGTTTTAAATTTTATTTAGGGTTTGTGTTAGGTTTTATAGGATTTAGGGTTTCTTAAGGTTAGGGTTTAGGGTTTCTTAGGGTTTTTAGGTTTAAAATTTAGGGTTTTAGGTTAAGGTTTAGGGTTTTAGGTTTAGGATTTAGGGTTTTAGGTTTAGGATTTAGGGTATTATGTTTAGGGTTCAAGGCTTAGGTTTTTTTTGTGTGTGTTTCTTAGGGTTTAGCTTATAAGATTCGGGGATTTATAGGGTTTGGAGCTTAGACTCTTTTAGGTTTAGGGGTTTTTGAGTTTTTAGGGGTTTTAAGTTTAGGATTTAGGGTTTTAGGTTAGGGTTTAGTGTTTAGGGCCTAGGGTTTTTTTGGGTTAAGGGTTTTAGGTTAATGGTTTTATCTAGGTTTTTAGGGTTTAGTGCTTTGGGTTTTTTAGATTAAGATTTTTTAGGATTTTATAGGTTTAGGCTTTATGGATTTGGGGTTCTTTGTGTTTTGTAGGGTTTAGCATATACGATTAAGGGCTTTATTGTTTTAAGGGTTTATAGGATTTAGGGTTTCTTAAGGTTGGGGTTTAGCGTTTCTTAAGATTTTTAGGTTTAGGATATAGAGTATTAGGTTACGGTTTATTTAAGGTTAAGGATTTTATCTAGGTTTTTAGGTTTTATAGGTTTAGGCCTTAGGGTTGTTTTTTCTCTAATTTTTAGGTTTTGTGTTTATGGTTTTTAGGATGTAGTGTTTAGAGGTTTGGGTTTTGTAGGGGTTTTAAAAGGTTTAGAGCTTAGATTTTTTTTAAGTGTAGGGGTTTTTGAGTTTTCTTAGTGTTATTAAAGCTTAAGTGTTTTTTAGGTTGAGGGATTCTTAAGGTTAGTAGGGTTTAGAGTTTCTTAAGGTTTTAGGTCTAGGATTTTGAGTTTTAGGTTAGGGTTTAGGGATTAGGGTTTTTTAGGTTTAGGTTCTTAGGTTAAGGGTTTTATTTAGGTTTTTAGGTGTTTTTTGGGTTAAGGGTTTGTAAGATATTATAGGCTAAGGGTTTAGGGCTTAGGGTTTGTAGGATTTTATAGGCTTAGGGTTTAGGGCTTAGGGATTTTTTTTGTGTGTTGTAGGGTTTAGTATATACAATTTAGGGCTTTATAGGGTTTAGGGTTTTTTGGTTTATAGGGTTTTTAAGGGTTAACTGTTTCTTAGGTTTTCGAGGGTTTAGTTATTTTTTGTATTTTCTAGGTTTAGGGTTTATAGATTTTTAGGATTTAGAGTTTTGAGCTTATGGATTTTAGGAGTTTTAAATGGGTTTTAGGATTTATTTTAGGATTTATAGGATTTAGGATTTCTTGAAGTTTAGGGTTTTAGGTTTCTTCGGGTTTTAGGTTTAAGATTTAGGGTTTTAGGTTAGGTTTTAGGGTTTAGGGTTTAGGGCTTAGGATTTTTTTTATGTTTAGGTTCTTAGGTTAAGGTTCTTATCTAGGGTTTTAGGGTTTAGGGCTTTGGCTTTTTTAGGTTAATGTTTTTAGGGTTTTATAAGTTTAGGGTTTAGGGCATAGGGGTTTTTATATGCTTTTTAGGGTTTAGCATATACGATTTAGGGCTTTCGATGGTTTAGAGCTTAGAGTTTTTGAGGTTTAGGGGTTTTGCGTTTTTAGGGTTTTTAAGGATTAAGTGTTTCTTAGGGTTTTTTATTGTTTAGTGTTTAGGGCTTTGGATTTTTTTTATTTTTTAGGTTCAGGGTTTAAGAATTTTTAGGATTTTGGATGTACAATTTAGGGTTTTGTAGGGGTTTAAGTGGTTGTTAGGGTTTATTTTTGGGTTTATAGGATTTTAGGTTTCTTAGGGTTTCATTTTAGGAATTAGGGTTTTAGGTTAGGGTTAAGCGTTTATGGCTTAAGATTTTGTAGGTTTAGGGTTTTAGGTAAAGGGTTTTATCTAGGTTTTCTAGGGTTTAGGGCTTTAGGTTTTTTAGGTTAAAGGTTTTTAGGATATTTTACGTTTAGTGTTTAGGGCTTTTTTGGGTGTTTTTTAGGGTTTAGTATATATGATTTAGGGTTTTATAGGGTTTAGAGCTTTGAGTTTTTTTAGGTTTATCGGATTTTATATTTTTAGGATTTTTAAGGTTAAGTGTCTTTTTAGGGTTTTTTAATTCTTAGGTTTTTTTTTTATGTGTTTTTAGGTTTAGGCTTTAGAACTTAGGTTTTTGTAGGTGTTTTAAATGATTTTTAGTGTTTATTTTAGAATTTATAGGATTTAGGGTTTACGATATTGGGTTTTAGGTTAGGGTTTAGGGTTTAGGTCTTAGGGTTTTTCTAGGTTTAGGGTTTTAGGTTAAGGGTTTTATCTAGGATTTAAGGGTTTAGGACATTGGACTTTTTAAGTTATGGTTTTTCAGGGTTTTATAGGTTTATGGTTTAGGGCTGAGGGTTTTTTTTTTTTTTTTTTTTTTTTTTTTTTTTTTTTTTTATGTTTTTTAGGATTTAGCGTATAATATATTGTTTAGATCTTAGTAGGTTTTTATGTTTTTTATAGGGTTTTAAGAGTTAAGTGTTTCATAGGGTTTTTAGGGTTTATGGTTTAGAGCTTAGGGTTTTGTAGGGGTTTTAAATGGTAATTACGGTTTATTTTAGGGTTTATAGGATTTAAAGTTTCTTAAGGCTTTAGGTGTAGGATTGGAGTTTTAGGATAGGTTTTAGGGGTTTGGGCTTAGGGTGTTCTTAAGTTTAGGGTTTTAGGTTAAGGGTGTTATCTACGTTTAAAGGGTTTAGGGCTTTGGGTTGTTTTTTGTTTTGGTTTTTTATTGTTTTATAGGTGAAGGGTTTACGGCATAGGGTTTTTTTTTTTGTGTTTTTAGGGTTTAGCATATACAATTAGGGCTTTATAGGGTTTTGTGTTTATAGTTTTTTAGATTTAGGGGTTTTAAGGGTGTTTTTCAAGGTTAATTGCTTCTTAGGGTTTTCTAGGGTTTAGATCTTAGGTTTTTGTTATGTTTTTAAGGTTTAAGGTTGACGGATCTTTAAGATTTAGGCTTTAGAACATAGGTATTTGTAGGGATTTTAAATGGTTTTTAGGGTTTATATTATGGTTTATAGCATTTAGGTTTTCTTAAGGTTTAGGGTTTAAGGTATCTTAGGGATTTAGGGTTTTAGGTTTGGGTTTAGGGTTTTTTTAGGTTTAGGATTTTAGGTTAAGGATTTTATCTAGGTTTTTAGGTTTTAGGGCTTTGTAATTTTTAGATTATGGTTTGTAGGGTTTAATAGATATAGGATTTTGGGCTTAGGGTTTTTTGTGTTTTTTAGGTTTTAGCATGTACGATTTAGGGCTTTATAGGGTTTAGATCTTTTAGTTTTTTTTAGGTTTAATGGATTTTATATTTTTAGGGTTTTTAAGGATTAAGTGTTTCTTAGGGTTTTTTAGGGCTTAGGGTTATTGTTAGGTTTATGGTTTTGGGTTAAGGATTTTATTAAGGTTTTTAGGGTTTAGGTCTTTAAGTTTTTTGGGTTAAGATTTTTTCATATATTATAGGTTTAGGGTTTAGGTCTTAAATTTTTTTGAGTTTTTATATTTTAACAAATACGATTTAGGGCTTTATAAGGTTTAGAGCCTATAATTTTTTTGGTTTAGGGCTTTGAGTTTTTTGGGTGAAGATTTTTTTAGATTTTATAGGTTTAGGGTTTAGGTCTTAAAGTTTTTTTGGGTTTTTAGGGTTTAGGTCTTAAAGTTTTTTTGGGTTTTTAGGGTTTAACAAATATGATTTAGGGCTTTATAGGGTCTAGAGCCTAAAGTTTTCTAGGTTTAGGTTTGTTTGTGTTTTTTTAGGATTTTAAGAGTTAAGTCTTTCTTAGAGTTTAGGGCTTAAGGTGCTTTTATGTTTATTAGATATAGGGTTTACGGATTTTGATGATTTAGGGTTTATAGATTAGATCTTTGTAGGATTTTTAAATGGGTTTTGGGGTTTATTTTAGGGTTTCCTAATGTTTAGGGTTTCATAGTGTATTAGGTTTAGGAGCTAGGGTTTTAGGTTCGGTTTTAGTGTTTAGGACTTTTGGTTTTTTTAGGTTTAGGGTTTTAGGTTAAGGGTTTTAATTATGTTTTTTGAGGTACGAGCTTTGTGTTTTTTAGATTAAGGTTTTATTAGGGTTTAGGGTTAAGGGTTTTTTTTTTGTATTTTTTACTGTTTAGCACATACGATTAGGGTTTTATAGCATTTAGAGCTTAGAGTTCTTTTAGGTTTAGGGGTTTTTAAGGGTTTAATGTTTCTTAGGCTTTTTTAGGGTTTAGGGTTTTGGGGCTTAGGGTTTTTTTTTGTTTTGTAAGTTTAGGGTTTACAAATTTTAGGATTTAGGGTTATGAGCTTAGAGTTTTGAATTTTTAGGATTTAGGGTTTAGAGCATAGAGTTTTGAAGGGTTTTAAATGGTTTTTAGGGTGTATGGGATTTAGTATTTCTTAGGGTTTTAGGTTAGGGTATAGGGTTTAGGCCTTAGTGGTTTTTTATTTTTAGGGTTTAAAGTTAGGGTTTAGGGTTTTTATCAAGGTTAGCTGCTGCTTAGGGTTTTCTAGTGTTTAGATCTTAGGGTTTTGTTTTGTTTTTAAGATTTAAGGTTTAAGGACCTTTAGCATTTAGGCTTTAGAGATTAGGGTTTTGTAGGGGTTTTAAATGCTTTTTAGGGTTTATATTACGGTTTATAGGATTTAGTGTTTCTTAAGGTTTAGGGTTTAGGGTATCTTAGGGATTTAAGTTAAGGATTTAGGGTTTTAGGTTAGGGTAGTTTAGGTTTTTTTAGGTTTAGGGATTTGGGTTAAGGGCTTTATCTAAGTTTTTAAGGTTTAAGGCTTTGGGATTTTTAGGTTAAGGTTTTTTAGGGTTTTATAGGTTTTTGGTTTAGGACTTAGGTTTTTTTTTTTTTTTTCTTTTTTTTTTTTTTTTTTTTTTTTTTTTTTTTTTTTTTTTTTGTGTTTTTAGGGTTTCACATATATGATTTAGGGATTTATAGGGTTTAGAGATTAGAGATTTTAGGTTTACGGATTTTTTGGTTTTTCTAAGGTTTGTAAGGGTATTAAATGGTGTTTAGGGTTTATAGGACTTAGGGTTTCATAAGGTTCAGGGTTTATGGTTTAATAGGGTTTTAAATTTAGAATTTAGGGTTTTAGGTTAGGGTTTATGATTTATGGCTTAGGGGTTTTTTAGGTTTAGAATTTTAGGTTGAGGGTTTTATCTAGGTTTTTAGGTTTTAGGATTTGGGTTTGTTAGGTTAAGGTTTTTTAGGCTTTTATAGGTTTGGGGTTTAGGGTCTAGGGATTAGGGTTTTGTAGGTTATGGTGTTTGATGGTTTTATAGATATGGCATTTAGGGCTTAGGGTTTTTTGTGTGGTTTTAGGGTTTAGCATATACAATTTAGGGCTTTATTAGGTTTTGAGGTTAGAGTTTTTTTGGTTTAGGTGTTTTTGGGTTATTTTGGATTATTTAGGGTTAAGTGTTTCTTAGGTTTTGTCAAACGTTTAGCATAAATGATTTAGGGCTTTATTGGGTTTAGATTTTATAGTTTTTTAGGTTTAGGGTTTTCTGTGGTTTTTAGGGGCTTAGGGTTTAGGGCATAAGTTTTTTTATGTTTTTTAGATTTAGGATTTTAGGCTAAGGATTTTATCTAGGTTTTGAGGTTTTTGGGCTTTGGAATTTTTAGATTAAGGTTTTTAGGGTTTTATAGATTTAGGATTTAGGGCTTAAAGTTTTATGTGTTTTTTAGGGTTTAGCGTATACTATTTAGGGATTTATAGGGTTTAGAGCTTTGCGTTTTTTTAGGTTTAAGGGGTTTTATATTTTTAGGGTTTTCGGTTAAGGGTTTTATTAAGCCTTTTAGGGTTTAGGTCTTAAAGTTTTTTTGTAATTTTAGGGTTTAACAAATACAATTTAGGGCTTTATAGGGTCTAGAGCCAAATGTTTTTTTGGTTTAGGTTTGTTTGTGTTTTGTTTAGGCTTTTAAGAGTTAAGTGTTTCTTAGGGACTAGGGCTTAGGGTACTTTTATGTTTTTTAGATATAGGGTTTACGGAATTTAGAGTTTTGAAGGGTTTTAAATGGTTTTTAGGGTTTATGGGATTTAGGGTTTCATAAGGTTTACGGTTTGGGTTTCTTAGGGTTTTAGGTTATGGTATAGGGATTATGCCTTAGTGGTTTTTTATGTTTAGTGTTTAAGGTTAGGGTTTAGGGTTTCGGGCTTAGGGTTTTTTTCAAGGTTAATAGCTTCTTAGGGTTTTCAAGTGTTTAGGTCTTAGGGTTTTGTTGTGTTTTTATGGTTTAAGGTTTATGGATCTTTAGGATTTAGGCCTTAGAGCTTAGGGTTTTGTAGGGGTTTTAAATGGTTTGTAGGGTTTGTATTATAGTTTATAGGATTTAAAGTTTAGGGTTTAGGGTATCTTGGGGATTTAGGTTTAGGATATAGGGCTTTACGTTAGGGTTTAGAGTTTAGGGCTTAGGTTTTTTTAGGTTTAGGGATTTGGGTTAAGGGCTTTATCTTGGTTTTTAAGATTTAAGGCTTTCGGATTTTTAGGTTAAGGTTGTTTAGGGTTTTATAGGTTTATGGTTTAGGGCTTATGTTTTTTTTTTTTAGTGCTTTTAGGGTTTTTCATATATGATTTAGGGCTTTATAGGGTTTAGAGATTAGATATTTTAGGTTTAGGGATTATGTTTTTTTAGTGTTTGTAAGGGTATTAAATGGTGTTTAGGGTTTATAGGACTTAGGGTTTCATAAGGTTTAGGGTTTAGGGTTTTTGGTTAGGGTTTATGGTTTAGGGCTTAGGGATTTTTTAGGTTTAGAATTTTTGGTTGAGGGTTTTATCTAGGTTTTTATGGTTTAGGGATTTGGGTTTATTAGGTTAAGGATTTTAGGCTTTTGTAGGCTTAGGGTTTTGTAGGTTAGGGTTTTTGAGGGTTTTATAGATAAGGCATTTAGGGCTTAGCGTTTTTTGTGTGTTTTTAGGGTTAAGCATATACAATTTTGGGCTTTATAGGGTTTGGAGCTTAGAGTTTTTAGGTTTAGGTGTTTTTGGGTTATTTAGGGTTAACTGTTTCCTAGGGTTTTTCAAGGATTTAGCGAATATGATTTAGGGCTTTATAGGGTTAACATCTTATAGTTGTTTATGTTTAGGGGTTTCGGGGCATTTTAGGGTTTTTAAGGGCTTAGGTGTTTCTCTATTTTTTTAGATTTAGGGTTTAGGTCTTAAGGTTTTTTTAGGTTGATGATTTGAGGTTAAGGATTTTATCTAGGTTTTTAGGTTTTTGGGCTTTGGAATTTTTAGATTAAGGTTTTTAGGGTTCTATAGATTTAGGATTTAGGACTTAGGGTTTTTTTTCTAGGGTTTAGCACATACGATTTATGGCTTTATAGGGTTTAGAGCTTTGAGGTTTTTTAGGTTTAAGTGATTTTATAGTTTTAGGGTTTTTAAGGGTTAAGAGTTTTTTAGGATTTTTTAGGGCTTGGGGTTATTTATAGGTTTAGGGTGTTCGGTTAAGGGTTTTATTAAGTTTCTTAAGGTTTAGGGCTTTGAATTTTTTTGGTTAATATTTTTTCAGATTTTATAGGTTTAGGGTTTAGGTGTTAAAGTTTTTTTTTTTGTGTTTTTAAGGTTTAACAAATACGATTTAGGGCTTTATAGTGTCTAGAGCCTAAAGTTTTTTAGGTTTAGGATTTTTTGTGTTTTGTTTAGGGTTTTAACAGTTAAGTGTTTCTTAGAGTTTAGGTCTTAGGGTGCTTTTATGTTTTTTAGATATAGGGTTTATGGATTTTTGGGATTTAGGGTTTATAGCTTAGGGTTTTGTGGGGATTTTAAATGAGTCTTAGGGTTTATTTTAGGGTTTCTTAATGTTTAGGGTTTCATAGTGTATTAGGTTTAGGATTTAGGGTTTAAGGATAAGATTTAGGGCTTAGGACTTTTGGGATTTTTAGGTTTAGGGTTTTAGGTTAAGGGTTTTAACTAAGTTTTTAGGGGCAAGGACTTTGTGATTATTAGATTAAGGTTTTATAGGGTTTTATATGTTTGGGGTTTAGTGCTAAGGTTTTTTTTTTTATGTGTTCTTTATGGTTTAGCATATACGATTTAGGGCTTTATAGCAATTAGAGCTTAGAGGTTTTTTAGGTTTAGGGGTTTTTTGGGCTTTTAGGAGTTACGTGTTTCTTAAGGTTTTTTATGGTTTAGGGTTTTGGGGCTTACGGCATTTTGTGTTTTTTAAGTTTAGGGTTTACAGATATTTAGGATTTAGGGTTTAGAGCTTAGAGTTTTGAAGGGTTTTAAATGGGTTTAGGGTTTATGGATTTAGGGTTTCTTATGGTTTACGATTTAGGATTTCTTAGGGTTTTAGGTTAGGGTATAGGGTTTAGGCCTTAGTGGTTTTTTATGTTTAGAGTTTAAGGGTAGGGATAAGGGTTTTGTGCTTAGTGTTTTTTTCAAGGTTAACTGCTTCTTAGGGTTTTTTGGGGTTTAGGTTTTAGGGTTTTGTTGTTTTTTTAAGGATTAAGGTTTACGGATCTTTAGGATTTAGACTTTAGAGCTTAGGGTTTTGTAGGGGTTTTAAATGGTTTTTAGGGTTTGTATTATGGTTTATCGGATTTAGGGTTTCTTAAGGTTTAGGGTTTATGGTATCTTAGGGATTCAGGTATAGGATATAGGGTTTTAGGTTAGGGTTTAGGGATTAGGGTATCTTAGGGATTCAGGTATAGGATATAGGGTTTTAGGTTAGGGTTTAGGGTTTACTGCATAGGTTCTTTTAGGTTTAGGGATTTGGATTAAGGGCTTTATCTAGGTTTTTAAGGTTTAAGGCTTTGGGATTTTTAGGTTAAGGTTTTTTTGGGCTTTTTAGGTTTATGGTTTAGGGCTTAGGTGTTTTTTAGTTCTTTTAGGGTTTGACATATATTATTTAGGGTTTTATAGGGTTTAGAGATTAGAGATTTTAGGTTTAGGGTTTTTTTTTTTTTTGAGGGTTTGTAAGAATATTAAATGGTGTTTAGGATTTATAGAAATTTGGGCTTCATAAGGTTTAGGGTTTATGGTTTAATAGGGTTTTAAATTTAGAATTTGGTGTTTTAGGTTAGTGTTATTGGTTTAGGGCTTATGGGTTTTTTAGGTTTAGAATTTTAGGTTGGTGGTTTTATCTAGGTCTTTAGGGTTTAGGGATTTGGGATTGTTAGGTTAAGGTTTTTTAGGCTTTTATAGGTTTAGGGTTTAGGGTTTAGGGCTAATGGTTTTGTAGGTTAAGATTTTTGATGGTTTTATAGATATGGTATTTAGGCTTAGGGTTTTTTGTGTGTTTTTAGGGTTTAGCATATGCAATTTAGGGCTTTATAGGGTTTGGAGCATCGAGTTTTTTAGGTTTAGCTGTTTTTGGGTTATTTAGGGTTAAGTGTTTCTTAGGAATTTTCGAAGGTTTAGCATAAACGATTTAGGGCTTTATAGGCTTTAGATCTTATAGCTTTTTAGGTTTAGAGGTTTTGGGGTTTTTTAGGGTTTTTAAGGGCTTAGGGTTTAGGGTTTGTTCTATTTTTTCAGATTTCAGGTTAAGGGTTTAGGGCATAGGGTTTTTTTAGGTATAGGATTTTAGGTTAAGGATTTGATCTTGGTTTTTAGGTTCTTGGGCTTTGGAATTTTTGGATTAATGTTTTAGGGTTTTATAGATTTAGGATGTAGGGCTTAGGGTTTTTTTATGTTTTCTAGGGTTTAGCATATACAATTTAGGGATTTATAGGGTTTAGAGCTTTGAGTTTTTTTTTTTTTTTTTTTTTTTTTTTTTTTTTTTTTTTTTTTTTTTTTAAGGGATTTTATATTTTTAGGGATTTTAAGGGTTAAGTGTTTCTTAGGGTTTTTAGGGCTTAGGGTTATCTTTAGGTTTTGGGTTTTGGGTTTTGGGTTAAGGGTTTTATTAAGGTTTTTAGGGTTTAGGGCTTTGAGTTTTTTAGGTTAATATTTTTCCAGATTTTATAGGTTTAGGGTTTAGGTCTTAAAGTTTTTTTTTGTGTTTTTAGGATTTAACAAGTACGATTTAGGGCCTTATAGGATCTAGAGCCTAAAGTTTTTTAGGTTTAGGGTTTTTTGTGTTTTTTTTAGGATTTTAAGAGTTAAGTCTTTCTCAGGGTTTAAGACTTAGGGTTCTTTTATGTTTTTTAGATATAGGGTTTAATGCGTTTTAGGATTTAGGGTTTATAACTTAGGGTTTTGCAGGGATTTTAAATGGGTTTTATGGTTTATTTTATTGTTTCTTAATGTTTAGTGTTTCATAGTGTATTAGGTTTAGGATTTAGGGTTTAAGGTTGGGATTTAGGGTTTAGGAATTTTGGCATTTTTAGGTTTAGGGTTTTAGGTTAAGGGTTTTTACTTAGTTTTTAGGGGTAAGGGCTTTTTGTTTTTTAATTAAGGTTTTATAGGGTTTTATATGTTTAGGGTTTAGTGTTAAAGTTTTTTTTTCTTTTTTTACGGTTTATCATCAACGATTTAGGGCTTTATAGCATTTTGATCTTAGAGTTTTTTTAGGTTTAGTGGTTTTTTGGATCTTTAAGGGTTTTTAAGGGTTAAGTGTTTCTTAGGGTTTTGGGGCTTAGGTTTTTTTTATGTTTTTTAGGTTTAGGGTTTACAAACTTTTAGGATTTAGGGTTTAGAGCTTAGAGTTTTGAAGGGTTTTAAATAGTTTTTAGGGTTTATGGGATTTACAGTTTCTTAAGGTTTACGGTTTAAGGTTTCTTAGGGTTTAAGGTTAGGGTATAGGGTTTACGCCTTAGTGGTTTTTTATCTTTAGGGTTTAAGGTTAGGGTTTAGGGTTTCAGGCTTAGGGTTTTTTTCAAGGTTAACTGCTTCTTAGGTTCGAGGCTTAGGTCATAGGGTTTTTTTGTGTTTTTAAGGTTTAAGGTTTATGGATCTTTAGGATTTAGGCTTTAGAGCTTAGGGTTTTGTAAGGGTTTTAAATGGTTTTGAGGGTTTATATTATGGATTATAGGATTTAGGGTTTCTTAAGGTTTAGGGTTTAGGGTATCTTGGGGATTTAGGTTTAGGATATAGGGTTTTAGGTTAGGGTTTAGGGTTTAGGGCTTAGGTTTTTTTAGGTTTAGGGATTTGGGTTAAGGGCTTTATCTAGGTTTTTAAGGTTTAAGGCTTTGGGATTTTTAGGTTAAGGTTTTTTAGGGTTTTATAGGTTTATGGTTTAGGGATTAGGCTTTTTTTAATGCTTTTAGGGTTTCACATATACGATTTAGGGCTTTATAGGGTTTAGAGATTAGAGATTTTAGGTTTAGGGATTTTTGTGTTTTTTAGGGTTTGTAAGGGTATTAAATGGCGTTTAGGATTTATAGGACTTAGGGTTTCATAAGGTTTAGGGTTTAGGGTTTAATAGTATTTTAAATTTAGAATTTAAGGTTAGGGTTTATGGTTTAGGGCTTAGGCATTTTTTCGGTTTAGAATTTTAGGTTGAGGGCTTTATCGAGGTTTTTAGTGTTTCGGGATTTGGGTTTGTTGGGTTAAGGTTTTTTTAGGCTTTTATAGGTTTAGGGGTTAGGGTTTTGTTGGTTAAGGTTTTTGATGGTTTTATAGATATGGCATTTAGGGCTTAGGGTTTTTTTGTTTGTTTTTAGGGTTTAGCATACACAATTTAGGACTATATAGGGTTAGGAGCTTAGAGTTTTTTAGGTTTAGGTGTTTTTGAGTTATTTAGGGTTAAGTGTTTCTTAGGGTTTTTCAAGGGTTTAGCATAAACGATTTAGGGCTTTATAGGGTTTAGATCTTATAGTTTTTTAGGTTTAGGTGTTTCGGGGATTTTTAGGGTTTTTAAGGGCTTAGGTTTTAGGGGTTTGGGATTTTAGGTCAAGGATTTTATCTTGGTTTTTAGGTTTTTGGGTTTTAGAATTTTTAGATTAATGTTTTTAGGGTTTTATTGATTTAGGATTTAGGCCTTAGGATTTTTTGTGTTTTTTAGCATTAAGCATATACTATTTACTGCTTTATAGGGTTTAGAGCTTTGAGTTTTTTAAGGTTTAAGGGATTTTATATTCTAGGGTTTTTATGGGTTAAGTGTTTCTTATGGTTTTTTAGGGCTTAGGGTTATTTTTAGGTTTAGGGTTTTCGGTTGAGGGTTTTATTAAGGTTTTTAGGGTTTAGGTCTTTAAGTTTTTTGGGTTAAGATTTTTTCATATATTATAGGTTTAGGGTTTAGGTCTTAAATTTTTTTGAGTTTTTATATTTTAACAAATACGATTTAGGGCTTTATAAGGTTTAGAGCCTATAATTTTTTTGGTTTAGGGTTTTTTGTGTTTTTTAGGGTTTTAAGAGTTAAGTATTTCTTAGGGTTTAGGGCTTAGGGTACTTTTATGTCTTTTAGATATAGGGTTTACGGATTTTTAGAATTTAGGGTTTAGGGCTTAGGGTTTTATAGATAGTTTAAATGGGTTTTAGGGTTTATTTTAGGGTTTCTTAATGTTTAAGGTTTCATAGTGTATTAGGTTTAGGATTTAGGGTTTTAGGTTAGGATTTAGGGTTTAGGAATTTTGGGCTTTTGAGGTTTAGGGTTTTAGGCTAAGGGTTTTAATTAAGTTTTTAGGGGTATGGGCTTTGTGTTTTTTAGATTAAGGTTTTATATGTTTAGGGTTTAGTGATAAGGTTTTTTTTTTTTTTTTTTTTTTTTTTTTTTTATGTTTTTTACAATTTAGCATATATGATTTAGGGCTTTATAGTATTTAGAGCTTAAGAGTTTTTTAGGTTTAGGGGTTTCTTGGGGTTTTAAGGGTTTTTAAGGGTTAGGTGTTTCTTAGGCATTTTTAGGGTTTAGGGTTTTGGGGCTTAGGGTTTTTTGTGTTTTTAAGGTTTAGGGTTTATAGATTTTTAGGATTTGGGGTAAAAGCATAGAGTTTTGAAGGGTTTTCAATGGTTTTTAGGGTTTATATGATTTAGGGTTTCTTATGGTGTACGATTTAGAGTATCTTGGGATTTTAGGTTAGGGTATAGGGTTTAGGCCTTGATGGTCTTTTATGTTTAGGGTTTAGGGTTTCAGGCATATGGCTTTTTTAGGTTTAAGGTTTTAGGTTAAGGGTTTTATATAGGTTTTTAGGGTTTAGGGATTTGGGTATATTAGGTTAAGGGTTTTTATGGTTTTATAGGTTTAGGGTTTAGGGCTTAGGTTTTTTTTTTTTGGGTGTTTTTTAGGGTTTAGCTTGTATGATTTAGGGCTTTCTAGGGTTTTGAGGTTAGTGTTTTTCATGATTCGGGCTTTCTGTATATTCTAGGATTTGTAAGGGTTAAGTGTTTCTTAGGATTTTTTAGGGCTTAGGGTTTAGGCCTTCGGGGTTTTTTATGTTTAGGCTTTAATGTTAGAGCTTAGGGTTTTGTAGAGATTTTAAATGTTTTTTTGGGTTTATATTATGGTTTATAGGATTTAGGGTTTCTTAAGGTTTAGGAATTAGGGTATCTTAGGGATTTAAGTTTTGGATTTAGGGTTTTAGGTTTGGGATTAGGATTTAGCGCTTAGGGTTTTTTTAGGTTTTGGGATTTGGGTTAAGGGCTTTATCTAGGTTTTTAAGGTTTAAGGCTTTGGGATTTTTACGTTAATGTTTTTTAGGGTTTTATAGGTTTATGGTTTACGGCTTAGGTTTTTTTTTTTTGTGTTTTTAGGATTTCGCATATACGATTTAGGGCTTTATAGGGTTTAGAGATTAGGTATTAGAGATTAGGGATTTTTTGTTTTTTAGGGCTTGTAAAGGTATTAAATGGTGTTTAGGGTTTATTGGACTTAGGGTTTCATAAGGTTTATTGTTTAGGATTTCATATGGTTTATGGTTTAGGGTTTTATAGGGTTTTAAATTCAATATTTAGGGTCTTAAGGTAGGGTTTATAGTTTAGGGCTTAGGGGTTTTTTAGGTTTAGAATTTTAGGTTCAGGGTTTTAGTTTTTTTGTGTGTTATTAGGATTTAGTATATACAATTTTGGGCTTTACAGGGTTTGGAGCTTAGAGTTTTTTAGGTTTAGGTGTTTTTGGGTTATTTAGGGTTTTTTAGGGTTAAGTGTTTCTTAGGGTTTTTAAAGGGTTTAGCATAAACGATTTAGGGCTTTATAGGGTTTAGATCTTATAGGTTTGTTTTTAAGGGCTTAGGGTTTAGGGCTTAGATTTTTTTTTTGGTTTTTTAGATATAAGGTTTAGGGTTTAGGGCTTAGGATTTTTTTAAGTTTAGCATTTTAGGTTAGCAATTTTATCTAGGTTTTTAGGTTTTAGTGCTTTGGAATTTTTAGATTAAGGTTTTTAGAGTTTTATAGATTTAGGATTTAGGGCTTAGGGTTTCTTGTGTTTTTTAGGGTTTAGCATATACGATTTAGGGCTTTATAGGGTTTAGAGCTTTGAGTTTTTTTAGGTTGAAGGGATTTTATATTTTTAGGGTTTTTAACGTTAAGCGTTTCTTAGGGTTTTTTAGGTCTTAGGGTTATTTTTAGGTTAAGGGTTTTATTAAGGTCTTTAGGGTTTAGGGCTTTGAGTTTTTTAGGTTAAGATTTTTTCAGATTTTATAGGTTTAGGGTTTAGGTCTTAAAGTTTTTTTGTGTTTTTAAGGTTTAACAAATATGATTTAGTGCTTTATAGGGTCTAGAGCCCATAGATTTTTAGGTTTAGGGTTTTTTTTTTTTTTTTTTTTTTTTTTTTTTTTTTTTTTTTTTAGGATTTTAAGAGTTAAGTGTTTCTTAGGGTTTAGGACTTAGGGTGATTTTATGTCTTTTAGATATAGGGTTTACAGATTTTATGGATTTAGGGTTAATAGCTTAGCATTTTGTAGGGATTTTAAATGGGTTTTAGGGTTTATTTTAGTGTTTCTTAATGTTTAGGGTTTCATAGTGTATTAGGTTTATGATTTAAGGTTTTAGGTTAGGGTTTAGGACTTTTGGTTTTTTTAGGTTTAGGGTTTTAGATTAAGGGTTTTAACTAAGTTTATAGGGGTAAGGGCTTTGTGTTTTTTAGATTAAGGTTTTATAGGGTTTTATATTTTTAGGGTTTAAGGCAAACGGATTTTTTTGTGTTTTTTACGGTTCAGCATATACAATTTAGGGCTTTATAGCATTTAGAGCTTAAAGTTTTTTTAGGTTTAGGGGTTTTCTGGGTTTCTAAAGGTTAAGTGTTTCTTAGATTTTTTACTGTTAAGGGTTTAGGGTTTTTGGTCTTAGTTTTTTTTTGTGTATTTTAGGTTTAAGGTTTTCAGATTTTTATGATTTATGGTTTAAAGCTTACAGTTTTGAAGGGTTTTAAATGATTTTTAGGGTTTATGGGATTTAGGGTTTCTTAAGGTTTACGGTTTGTTAGGGTTTTAGGTTAGGGTATATATAGGGTTTAGGCCGTTTTGGTTTTTTATGTTTAGGGTTTAAGGTTTGGGTTTAGGGTTTCGAGCTTAGGGGTTTTTTTAGGTTTAAAGTTTTAGGTTAAGGGTTTTATCTAGGGTTTTAGGGTTTAGGGCTTTGGGTTTTTTAGGTTAATTTTTTTTTTAGGGTTTTATACGTTTAGGGTTTAGGGCTTAGTTTTTTTTGTGTGTTTTTTAGCATTTAGCATATATTATTTAGGGCTTTATAAGGTTTACAACTTAGCCTTTTTTTTTTTTTTTTTTTTTTTTAGGCTTTAGGGATTTTGGATTCTTTAAGATTTTTAAGGGTTAAGTGTTTCTTAGGGTTTTTTAGTTTAAGGTTTACGGTTTTGGTTTTGTTGTGTTTTTTATGTTTAGGATTTACTGATTTTTAGGATTTAGGGTTTAGAGCTTAGTGTTTTGTAGGGGTTTCAAATTGTTTTTAGGGTTTATAGGATTTAGGGTTTCTTAAGTTTTAAGGTTTAGGGTTTCTTTGGGTTTTAGGTTTAGGATTTAAGATTTTAGGTTTAGGGTTTTAGGTTAAGGTTATTATCTAGTTTAGGGTTTAAGGCTTTGGGTTTTTTAGGCTAAGGTTACTTAGGATATTATAGGTATAGGGTTTTATCTTGGTTTTTTTAGGTTTAGGGTTTTATCTAGAGTTTTACAATTCAAATCTTTGTGTTTTTTGGGTTAAGGTTTTTTAGGATTTTATATGTTTACTGTTTAGGGCTTAGGGTTTTTTTTATTTTTTTATTTTGTTTTTTAGGGTTTAGAATATACAATTTAGGGCTTTATTGGTTTAGAGCTTAGAGTTTTTTACGTTTAGGGGTTTGTGGGTCTTTTTAGGGTTTTTAAGGGTTAAGTGTTTCTTAAGGTTTTTTAGGGTGTAGGGTATAGGGCTTAGGAATTTTTTGTGTTTTTTTAGGGTTCACAGATTTTTAGTAGTTAGGGTTTAGATATTTTGCTTTTTAGGGGTATTAAATTGTTTAAGGGTTGTCTTAGGTTTTATAGGATTTAGAGTTTCTTAAGGTTTGGGTTTAGTGTTTCTTAGTATTTTTAGGTTTAGGATTTAGGGTTTTAGGTTATTATTTAGGGTTTTAGATTTAGGATTTAGGGTTGAAGGCTTAGTTTTTTTTTTTCTGTGTGTTTTTTAGGGTTTAGCTTATATGATTTAGGGATTTATAGGGTTTGGAGCTTAGACTCTTTTAGATTTAGGGGTTTTTGAGTTTTTAGGGGTATTAAGTTAGGATTTAGGATTTTAGGTTAGGATTTAGTGTTTAGAGCCTAGGGTTTTGTTAGGTTTAGGGTTTAAGGTTAATGGTTTTATCTAGGTTTTTAGGGTTTAGTGCTTTGGGTTTTTTAAATTAAGGTTTTTTAGGATTTTATAGGTTTAGGCTTTAGGGATTTGGGGTTCTTTGTATTTTTTAGGGTTTAGTATATACGATTAAGGGCTTTATTATTTTAAGGGTTTATTTTAGGTTTTATAGGATTTTGGGTTTCTTATGGTTAGGGCTTAGGGTTTGTTAGGGTTTTTAGGTTTAGGATATAGAGTTTTATGTTACGATTTAGTGTTTTTTAGGTTTAGGGTTTTAGGTTAAGGATTTTATCTAGGTTTTTTGGGTTTTATAGGTTTAGGGTTCTTCAAGACTTAGGGTTTTTTTGTAATTTTTTAGGGTTTAGCATATACAATTTAGGGATTTATAGGGTTTGGAGCATAGATTTTTTCAGGTTTAGGGCTTTTTAAGGTTTTCAAGGTTTAAGTGTTTCTTACGGCTTTTTAGGGTTTAGGGTTCAGGCCTTAAGTTTTATTTTCTTCTAATTTTTATCTTTAGGGTTTATGGTTTTTTAGTATTTAGTGTTTAGAGGTTAGAGTTTTGTAGGGGTTTTAAATGGTTTAGAGCTTAGACTTTTTTTAGGTGTAGGGGTTTTTGGGTTTTCTTAGTGTTTTTAAGGGTTAAGTATTTCATAGGGTTTTCTATTGATTAGGGTTTTTTTTTTTTTTTTTTTTTTTTGTGATTTTTCAGTTCAAGATATATTGATTTTTAGGATTTAGGGTTTAGAGCTTAGGGTTTTGTTGAGGTTTTAAATTCTTTGTTGTGTTTATATTAGGGTTTATAAGATTTAGGTTTCTGAAGGTCTAGGGTTTAGATTTTCTTAGAGTTTTAGGTTTAGAATCTAAGGATTTTGGTTAGGGTTTAAGGTTTAGGAATTAGGGCTTCATATTTTTTTAGGTCTTGGGTTTTAGGTTAAGGGTTTTATCTAGAGTTTTTATTGTTTCGGGCATTGGGTTATTTAGGTTATGGTTTTTTAGAGTTTTATAGGTTTATGGTTTAGGGCTTAGGGTTTTTTTTGTATTTTTGGGTTAAGCATGCAAGATTTAGGGCTTGATAGGTTTAAAGCTTAGAGTTTTTTAGGTTTAGGGGTTTTTTAGGGTTATTAAGGGTTAAATGTTTCTAGTTTAGAGGTTAGGGATTTTAAATGGTTTTTAAGGTTTATATTAGGGTTTATATGATTTAGGGATTCTTAAGGTTTAGGGTTTAGAGTTTCTTAAGGTTTTAGGTTAGGGTTTAGGGCTTCGGATTTTTTTTGTGTGTTGTAGGGTTTAGTAAATACGATTTAGGGCTTTATAGGGTTTAGAGCTTAGAATTTTTTTAGGGTTAGAGGTTTTGTGGTTTTTAGGGTTTTTAAGGGTTAAGTGTTGCTTAGGTTTCCCAGGGTTTAGTTATTTTTTGTATTTTTTAGGATTAGGGTTTACAAACTTTCGGGATTTAGAGTTTTGAGCTTATGGATTTTAGGAGTTTTAAATGGGTTGTAGAGTTTATTTTAGGATTTTGGGTTACTTAAGGTTTAGGATTTAAGGTTTCTTCGGGTTTTAGGTTTAGGATTTAGGGTTTTAGGTTAGGGTTTAGGGTTTAGGGCTTAGGGTTTTTTTTATGTTTAGGTTCTTAGGTTAATGTTCTTTTCTAGGTTTTTAGGGTTTAGGGCTTTGGATTTTTTAGGTTAAGGTTTTTAGGGTTTTAATGGTTTAGGGTTTAGGGCTTAGGGTTTTTGTGTGTTTTTTACGGTCTAGCATATACGATTTAGGGCTTTAGATTGTTTAGAGCTTAGAGTTTTTGAGGTTTAGGTTTTTTGGGTTTTTAGGGTTTTTAAGGGTTATGTTTTTCTTAGGGTTTAGGGCTTAGGGCTTTGGATGTTTTTTGTTTTTCAGGTTTTGAGTTTACTGATTTTTAGGATTTCAGGTTTACAATTTAGGGTTTCGTAGTGGTTTTAAATGGTTGTTAGGTTTTATAGTATTTTGGGTTTCTTAAGGTTTAGGTTTAGGAATTTGGGTTTTAGATTATGGTTAAGGGTTTAGGGCTTAAGGATATTTTTGGTTTAGGGTTTTAGGTTAAGGGTTTTATCTAGGTTTTTTAGGGTTTAGGGCTTTGGGTTTTTAGGATAAGGATTTTTAGGATTTTTTAGGTCTACGGTTTAGGGCTTTTTTGTGTTTTTTAGGGTTTAGTATATACAATTTACGATTTTATAGGGTTTAGAGCTTTGAGTTTTTTTAGGGTTCATGGAATTTATATTTTTAGGGTTTTTAAGGGTTAAGTGTTTCTACTTTGTTTTTTTTTTTTTTTTTTTTTTTTTTTTTTTTTTTTTTTTTGTGTTTTTAGGTTTATGGTTTGGAGGTTAGGTTTTTGTAGGGGTTTTAAATGATTTTTAGGGTTTATTTTAGAATTTATAGGATTTAAGGTTTACGATTTTGGAGTTTAGGTTAGGATTTAGGGTTAAGGTCTTAGGTTTATTTTGAGGTTTAGGGTTTTAGGTTAAGGGTTTTATCTATGTTTTTAGGGTTTAGGGCTTTGGATTTTTTAGATTAAGGTTTTTTAGGGTTTTATAGGTAAGGTTTAGGGCTGAGGTTTTTTTTGTTTATGTTTTGTTAGGGTTTAGCATATAATATAGTGTTTAGAGCTTAGTGTTTTTTAGGTTTGGGGGTTTTTGGGTTTTATTAGAGTTTTTAAGAGTTAAGTGTTTTATAGGTTTTTTTAGGGTTTATGGTTTAGAGCTTAGACTTTTGTAGGGGTTTTAAATTGTAATTACGATTTATTTTTGGGTTTATAGGATTTAGAGCTTCTTAAGATTTTAGGTGTAGGATTAGAGGTTTAGGTTAGGGTTTAGGAGTTTGGGCTTAGGGTGCTTTTAAATTTAGGGTTTTAGGTTAAGGGTTTTTATCTATGTTTTAAGGGTTTAGGGCTTTGAATTGTTTTGGTCATGGATTTTTTGGGTTTTATAGGTGAAGGGTTTACAGCTTAGATTTTTTTTTTTTTTTTTTTTTTTTTTTTTAGGGTTTAACATATACAATTAGGGCTTTATAGGGTTTTGAGCTTACAATTTTTTTAGGTTTAGAGGTTATTAGGGTTTTTTTCAATGTTAACTTCTTCTTAGGGTTTTCTAGGCTGTAGGTCTTAGGGTTTTGTTGTGTTTTGAAGGTTTAAGGTTTACGGATCTTTAGGATTTAGGCTTTAGAGCTTAGGGTTTTGTAGGGGTTTTAAATGGTTTTTAGGGTTTATATTATGGTTATAGGATTTAGGGTTTCTTAAAGTTTAGGGTTTAGGTTATCTTAGGGATTTAGGTTTAGGATTTAGAGTTTTAGGTTAAGGTTTAGGGTTTTTTTAGGTTTAGGGATTTGGGTTAAGGGCTTTATTTAGGTTTTTAAAGTTTAAGGCTCTGGGATTTTTACGGTTTTATAGGTTTATGGTCTAGGGCTTAGGGTTTTGTTTTGTGTTTTTAGGGTTTTGCATATACGATTTAGGGCTTTATAGGGTTTAGAGATAAGAGATTTTAGGTTTAAGGATTTTTTTTTTTTAGGGTTTGTAAGGGTATTAAATGGTGTTTAGGGTTTATAGGACTTAGGGTTTCATAAGGTTTAGGGGTTAGGGTTTAATATTTAGAATTTAGGGTTTATGGTTTAGGGCTTAGGGGTTTTTTAGGTTTATAGTTTTAGGTTGAGGGTTTTATCTAGGTTTTTATGGTTTATTAGGTTAAGGGTTTTTAGGATTTTATAGGTGTAGGGTTTGGGGTTTGGGGTTTAGGGTTTAGGGCTTAGTGTTTTGTAGGTTATGGTTTTTGAGGGTTTTATAGATATGGGTTTTAGGGCTTAAGGGGTTTTGTGTGTTTTTAGGGTTTAGCATATACAATTTAGGGTTTTATATGATTTGGAGTTTAGAGTTTTTTAGGTTTAGGTGTTTTGGGTTATTTAGGGTTAAGTGTTTCTTAGGTTTTTTCAAGTGTTTAGCATAAATGATTTAGGGATTTATAGGGTTTAGATCTTATAGTATTTTAGGTTAAGGGGTTTTGGGGGGTTTTAGGTTTTTTATGGGCTTAGGGTTTAGGGCTTAGGTTTTTTTCTATTTTTTTAGATATAGGGTTTAGGGTTTAGGGTTTAGGGCTTAGGGTTTTTTTAGGTTTACGATTTTAGGTTAAGGATTTTATTTAGGTTCTTAGGTTTTAGGGCTTTGAAATTTTTAGATTAAGTTTTTTAGGGTTTTATAGATTTAGTATTTAGGAATTAGGGTGTTTTGTGTTTTTTAGGGTTTAGCATATATGATTTAGGGCTTTCTAGGGTTTAGAGATTTGAGCTTTTTTAAGGTTTAAGGGATTTTATATTTTTAATATTTTTAAGGGTTAAGTGTTTCTTAGAGTTTTTTAGGGCTTAGGGTTTTTTAGGGCAAAGGGTTATTTTTAGGTTTAGGGTTTTGGGTTAAGGGTTTTATTAAGATTTTTAGTGTTTAGGGCTTTGAGTTTTTTGGGTTAAGATTTTTTTTTATTTTACAGGTTTAGGGTTTATGTATTAAAGTTTTTTTTTTGTGTTTTTAGGGTTTAACAAATATGATTTATGACTTTATAGGGTCTAGAGCCTAAAGATTTTTTAGATTTAGGGGTTTTTTGGGATTTTATGGGTTAAGTGTTTCTTAGGGTTTTTATGGTTTAGGGGTTTGGCGTTTAGGGTTTTTTTGTGTTTTTTAGGTTTAGCGTTTACAGAGTTTTAGGATTTAGAGCTTAGAGTTTTGAAGGGTTTTAAATTGTTTTTAGTGTTTATGGGATTTAGCGTTTCTTATGGTTTACAGTTTAGGATTTCTTAGGGTTTTAGGTTAGGGTACAGGGTTTAGGCCTTAGTGGTTTTTAATGTTTAGGGTTTAAGGTTAGGGTTTAGGGTATCGAGCTTAGGGTTTTTTTAGGTTTAAGGTTAAGGGTTTTATCTAGGTTTTTAGGATTTAGGCATTTGGGTTTATTAGATTAAGGGTTTTTAGGCTTTTTATAGGTTTACGGTTTAGGGCTTACGGTTTTTTTTTTTTTTTTGTGTTTTTTAGGGTTTAGGTTATATGATTTAGGGCATTATAGGGTTTTGAGGTTAGTGTTTTTCGGGGTTCAAGGTTTCTATATTTTATCTGGTTTTTAAGGGTTAAGTATTTCTTAGGGTTTTTTCGTGTTTAGGATTTAAACCTTAGGGGTTTTTTAGGTTTAGGATCTAATGTTAGGGTTTAGGGTTTTTTAGGGTTTAGGGTTTGGGCCTTAAGGTTTTTTTGGTTTAGGGTTTAATGTTAGGGTTTAGGGTTTAGGGTTTAGGGTTTTTTTAGGTTAAGGGTTTTATTTGGGTTTTTAGGCTTTAACGATTTGGGTTTATTAGGTTAAGGGTTTTTTGGGTTTAGGGCTTATGATTTTTTGTGTGTGTGTTTTTTAGGGTTTAGCATATATGATTAAGGGCTTTATAGGGTTTTGAGGTTAGCATTTTTCAATGTTAGGGGTTTCTATATTTTTTAGTGTTTTTAAGGGCTAAGTCTTTGTTAGGGTTTAGGGTATTTTAGGGTTCATAGGATTTAGGTTTTCTTATGGTTTAACGTTTAGGATTTCTTAGGGCTGTAGGTTAAGGATTTAGGATTTTAGGTTAGGGTTTTGGGTTAAGGGTTTTATCTGTATTTTTAAGGTTTAGGGATTTAGGTTTTTTGTGTTAAGGTTTTTTGGGTTTTAGGTTTAGGGTATAGGGCTTAGGGCTTTTTTTTTGTTTTGTTTTTTTTTAAGGTTTAGCATATACAATTTAGGGCTTTATTGTGTTTAGAGCTTCAACTTTTTTTTCGATTTAGGGATTTTTGGGTTTTTTAGGATTTTTCTGGGTTAACTATTTCTTATGGTTTTTAGGGTTTATAGTTTAGGGCTTAGGGGTTTTCATGTGTTTTTAGGTTTTGGGTTTAGCAATTTTTAGGATTTTGGTTTTTAGGTTAGGGTTTAGGTTTAAGATTTAGTGTTTTAGGTTAGGGTTTGGGCCTTAGAGGCTTTTTAGGTTTATGTATTTTTAGGATTTAGGGTTTAGAGCATAGGGTTTATTTTAGTGCTTATGGGATTTAGGTTTTCTTTAGGTATTCTTTAGGTGTTAGGTTTAGTGTTTCTTATGGTTTAGGTAAAGGATTTAGGGTTTAGGGTTAAGGGCTTGGGGTGGGTGTTTTAGGTTTAGGGTTTTATCTAGGTTTTTAGAGTATAAGTCATTGGGTTTTTTGGGTTAAGGTTTTTTAGGATTTTGTAGGTTTAGGGTTTAGGGCTTAGAGTTTCTTTTTTTGCTTTTTTTTTTTTTTTTTTTTTTTTTTTTTGTGTGTGTTTTTAGGGTTTAGAATATACAATTTAGGGATTTATGGGGTTTAGAGCCTAGAGTTTTTTAGGTTTAGGGGTTTTTGGGTCTTTTTAGGGTTTTTAAGTGTTAAGTGTTTCTTACGGTTTTTTAAGGCGTAAGGTATTGGGCTAAGGGTTTTATTGTATTTTTTTAGGGTTCGCGGATATTTATGATTTAGGGTTTAGATCTTAGGATCTTTAGGCATTTTAAATGGTTTTTAGGGTTTGTCTTAGGTTTTATAGGATTTAGGGTTTCTTAAGGTTATGGTTTAGAGTTTCTTAGGGTTTTTAGGTTTAGGATTTAGGGTTTAAGGTTAGGTTTTAGGGTTTTAGGTTTATAATTAAGGGTTTTAGGTTTATAATTTAGGATTTTAGGTTTAGGATTTAGGGTATTAGGTTTAGGGTTCAAGGCATTGGTTTTTTTGTTTTTTTTTATTTTTTAGGGTTTAGCAAATATGATTTAGGGATTTATAGGGTTTGGAGCTTAGACTCTTTTAGGTTTAGGGTTTATTGAGTTATTAGGGATTTTAAGTTTAGGATTTAGGGTTTTAGGTTAGAGTTTAGTGTTTAGGGCCTTTTTTAGGTTTAGGGTTTATGGTTAATGGTTTTATCTAGGTTTTTAGGATTTAGTGCTTTGGTTTTTTTGATTAAGATTTTTTAGGATTTTATAAGTTTAGGGTTTAGGGATTTTGGGTTTTTTTTTTGTGTTTTTTAGAGTTTAGCATATACAATTAAGGGCTTTATTGTTTTAAGGGTTTATTTTAAGGTTTATAAGATTTAGGGTTTCTTAAGGTTAGGTATTTAGGGTTTCTTATGGTTTTTTTGGTTTAGGATATAAAGTTTTAGGTTACTGTTCAGGGTTTTATAGGTTTAGGGTTTTGGGTAAAGCATTTTATCTAGGTTTTTAGGGTTTTATAGGTTTAGGGTTCAAGACTTAGGGTTTTTTTTTGTGATTTTTTTGGGGTTTAACATATACGATTTAGGGATTTATAGGGTTTGGAGCTTAGACTTTTTTAGATTTAGGGGGTTTTAGGGTTTAGGGTTTAGGGTTTAGGCCTTAGGCTTTTTTTTTTTTTTCTAATTTGTTGGTTTAGGCTTTATGGTCTTTTAGGATTTAGTGTTTAGAGGGTAGGGTTTTTAGGGGTTTTAAATGGTCTGGAGCTTAGAGTTTTTCTAGGTGTATGGGTTTTTGGCGTTTCTTAGTGTTTTTAAGGGTTAAGTGTTTCTTAGGGTTTTCTATTGATTGGGGTTTAGGGTTTTTTTTGTGTTATGTAGGTTTAAGATTTGTGTATTTTTTAGGATTTAGTATTTAGAGCTTAGGGTTTTGTAGAAGTATTAAATTCTTTGTAGTGTTTATATTATGGTTTATAGGATTTATGGTTTCTCAAGGTCTAGGGTTTTGGGTTTCTTAGGGCTTTAGGTTTAGAATCTAAGGATTTAGGGTTTAGGGCTACATGTTTTTTAGGTATAGGGTCTTAGGTTAAGGGTTTTATATAGGGTTTTTATGGTTTAGGGTTTTGGGTATTTTAGGTTAAGGTTTTTTAGAGTTTTATAGGTTTATGGTTTAGGGCTTATTTTTGTGTATTTTAGGGTTAAGCATAAAAGATTTAGGGCTTGATAGAGTTTAAAGCCTAGTGTTTTTTTGATCTAGGGGTCTTTTAGGGTTTTTAAGGATCAAGTGTTTTTTAGGGTTTTTGGTTAAGAGCTTAGGGGTTTTAAATGGTTTTTAAGATTTATTTTAGGGTTTATAGGATTGAGGGATTCTTAAGGTTTAGGGTTTAGAGTTTCTTAAGGTTTTAGGTTTTGGATTTAGAGTTTTAGGGTAGGGTTTAGGGCTTAAGGATTTTTAGGTTTAGCGATTTAGGTTAAGGGTTTTATTTAGGTTTTTAGGTTTTAGGGCTTTGGGTTTTTTATGTTAAGGGTTTGTAGGATATTATAGGATTAGGGTTTAGGGTTTATGGTTTTTTTTGTGTGTTGTAGGGTTTAGTATATACGATTTAGAGTTTTTATAGGGTTTAGAGCTTAGAGTTTTTTTAGGTTTGGGGGTTTTTTGGTTTTTAGGGTTTTTAAGTGTTAAGATTTCCTAGAGTTTAGTTTTTTTTTTTTTTTTTTTTTTTTTTTTTTTTTTTTTTTGTATTTTTTAGGTTTAGGGTTTATAAGTTTTTAGGATTTAGGGTTTCGAGCTTGTGGGTTTTAGGAGTTTTAAATGGGTTTTAGGGGTTATTTTAAGGTTTATAGGATTTAGGGTTTCTTAAGGTTCAGGGTTTACATTTCTTCGAGTTTTAGGTTTAGGATTTAGGGTTTTAGGTTAGGGTTTAGGATTTAGGGCTAAGGTTTTATTTTTATGTTTAGGTTCTTAGGTTAAGGTTTTATCTAGGTTTTTACGGTTTACGGCTTTGTGATTTTTAGGTTAAGGTTTTTAGGGTTTAGGTATTAGGGTTTTTTTGTGTTTTTCAGGGTTTAGCATATACACTTTAGGGCTTTATAGGGTATAGAGCTTAGAGTTTTTTAAGTTTAGGGGTTTTTGAGGTTTTTAGGGTTTTTAAGGGTTAAGTGTTTATTAAGGTTTAAGGCTTTCAGTTTTTTAGTTTTTTTTTAGGTTTAGCTTTTACGGATTTCTAGGGTTTTGTAGGGGGTTTTTTGTGTTTTAAATGGTCTTTATGGTTTATTTTAGGATTTATAGGATTTAGGAATTCTTAAGATTTAAGGTTTCTTAGGGATTTATGTTAGGGTTTAGGGTTTATGGCTTAGGGTTTTGTTAGGTTTAGGGTTTTATCTGGGATTTTGGGGCTTAAGGGTTTGGGTTTTTTACGGTTTTATAGGTTTATGGTTTAGGGTTTTGTTCTGTGTTTTTTAGGGCTTATAGATCAGAGTTTTTTTAGGTTTAGGGGTTATTAGGTTTTTTAGGGTTTTTAAGGGTTAAGTTTTTTTTAGGGTTTAGAGCTTAGGTTTTTTTTTTCGATTTAGGGTTTTTAAATTTTTAGGATTTATGGTTTAAATCATAAGGTTTTTAGGGAGTTTTAGGGGTTTTAAATTGTTTTTAGGAGTGTTATAGGGTTTAAAGGATTTAGGGTTTCTTAAGGTTTAGGGTTTCTTTGGGTTATAGGTTTGGGATTTATTATTTTAGGTTAGGGTTTAGGGTCTAGGGCTTAGGTTCTTTTTTAGGTTTAGGGTTATAGGTTAAGGGCTTTATCTAAGATTTTAGGATTTAGGGCTTTGGGTCTTTTTTAGGTTAATGTCTTTTAGGATTTTATAGGTTTAGGGTTTAGGGCATAGGTTTTTTTGTTGTGTTTTTTAGCATTTAGCAGATTTAGGGCTTTATAGGGGGTTTAGAGCTTAGCCTTTTTTTTTTTTCAAGGTTTAAGTGATTTTGGATTTTTTAAGGTATTTAAGGATTAAGTGTTTCTTACGATTAAAGGTTTAGGGGTTTGGGTTTTGTTGTGTTTTTTATGTTTAGGGTTTATAGAGTTTTTGGATATAGGGTTTAGAGCTTAGTGTTTTTTAGGGGTTATAAATTGTTTTTGGGTTTATAGGATTAAGGGTTTCCTAAGTTTTAGGTTTTAGGGTGTCTTTGGGTTTTAGGTTTAGGTTTAAGATTTTAGGTTTAGGGTTTAGGGATTAGGGTTTTTTAAGGTTTAGGGTTTTAGTTTAAGGGTATTATCTAGTTTAGGGTAGAAGACTTTTGGTATTTTAGTCTATGATTTCTTAGGATTTTATAGGTTTAGGGTTTTATCTTGGATTTTTTAGGTTTAGGGTTTTATCTTGGTTTTTAGGATTTAAGACTTTGGGATTTTTAGGTTATGGTTTTTTAGGATTTTATGGGTTTAGGGTTTAGGGCTTAGGTTTTTTTTTTTTTTTTTTTTTTTTTTTGTATTTATGCTTTTTAGAGTTTAGCATATACAATTTAGGGCTTTATAGGGTTTAGAGCTTAGAGTTTTTTAGGTTTAGGGGGTTTTGGGTCTTTTTAAGGGTTAAGTGTTTATTAGGGTTTTTTAGGGCGTAGGTTGTAGGGCTTAGGGATTTTTGTGTTTTTTTAGGGTTCACGGATTTTAGGATTTAGGGTTTAGTTCTTAGGATTTTTAGGGGTTTTAAATTGTTTTTAGGGTTTGTCTTAGGTTTTGTAGGATTTAGGCTTTCTTAAGGTTAGGGTTTAGGGTTTCTTAAGGTTTTTAGGTTTAGGATTTAGGGTATTAGGTTTAGGGTTCAAGACATAGGTTTTTTGTTTTTTGTTTTTTTTTTTTTTTTTTTGTTTTTTAGGGTTAAGCTTAAATGATTTAGGGATTTATAGGGTTTGGAGCTTAGACTCTTTTAGGTTTATGGTTTTTACGTTTAGGATTTAGGGTTTTAGGTTAGGTTTTAGTGTTTAGAGCCTAGGGTTTTTTTTGGTTTAGGGTTTAAGGTTAATGGTTTCATCTAGGTTTTTAGGGTTTAGTGCTTTGAGTTTTTTAGATAAAGGTTTTTTAGGATTTTATAGGTTTAGGCTTTAGGGATTTGGGGTTCTTTGTGTTTTTTAGGGTTTAGCATATATGCTTAAGGGCTTTATTATTTTAAGGGTTTATTTTAGGGTTTATAGGATTTAGGGTTTCTTAATGTTAGGGTTTAAGGGTTCTTAGGGGTTTTAGGTTTAGGATATAGAGTTTTAGGTTACGGTTTAGGGTTTTAGGTTAAGGATTTTATCTAGGTTTTTAGGGTGTCATAGGTTTAGGGTTCAAGACTTGTTTTTTTTTTTTTTTTTTTTGTGTTTTTTTTTAGGGTTTAGCATATACGATTTAGGGATTTATAAGGTTTGGAGCTTAGTGGTTAGGGTTTTGTAGGGGTTTAACATGGTTTAGAGCTTAGAGTTTTTTTAGGTGTAGGAGTTTTGGGTTTTCTTAGTGTTTTTGAGGGTTAAGAGTTTCTTTGGTTTTTCTTAATGTTTTTAAGGGTTAAGAGTTTCTTAGGGTTTTCTGTTGATTAGGGTTTAGGGTTTTTTTAATGTTTTTCCAGTTTAAGATTTTTGAGCTTTTTAGGATTTATGGTTTATAGCTTAGGTTTTAGTAGAGGTTTTAAATGCTTTGTAGTGGTTATATTAGGGTTTATAAGATTTATGGTTTCTTAAGGTCTAGGGTTTAGGGTTTCTAAGGGTTTTAGGTTTAGAATCTAAGGATTTAGGTTAGGGTTTAAGGTTTAGTGTTTCATGTTTTTTTTGGTCTAGGGTTTATTCTGGCTTAGGGCTTTGGGTTTTTTGGGTTAAGGTTTTTTAGAGTTTTATAAGTTTGTGGTTTAGGGCTTAGGGTTTTTCGTGTATTTTAAGGTTAAGCATATAAGATTTAGGGCTTGATAGGGTTTAAAGCGTAGAGTTTTTTAGGGTTAAATTTTTCTTAGGGTTTCTGGTTTAGAACTTAGGGGTTTTAAATGGGTTTTAAGGTTTATTTTAGGGTTTATAGGATTTAGGGATTTTTAAATGTTTAGGGTTTAACGTTTGTTAAGGTTTTAGGTTTAGGATTTATAGTTTTAGGTTAGGGTTTAAGGCTTATGGTATTTTAGGTTTCGGCTTTTAGGTTAATGCTTTTATTTAGGTTTTTAGGTTTTAGGGCTTTGGGTTTTTTAGGTTAAGGGTTTGTAGGATTTTATAGGTTTAGGGTTTAGGACTTAGGGTTTTTTTTGTGTGTTGTAGGGTTTAGTATATACTATTTAGGGCTTTATAGGGTTTAGAGCTTATAGTTTTTTTATGTTTAGAGGTTTTTTTGGTCTTTAGGATTTTTAAGGGTTAAGTGTTTGTTGGGTTTCCTAGGGTTTAGTTATTTTTTGTATTTTTTAGGTTTAGGGTTTACAGATTTTTAGGATTTAGAGTTTCTAGCTTATGGATTTTAGGAGTTTTAAATGGGTTTTTGGGTTTATTTAGGATTTATAGGATTTAGGGTTTCTTAAGGTTTATGGTTTAAGGTTTCTTCAGGTTTTAGGTTTAGGTTTAGGTTTAGGATTTTGGGTTAGGGTTTAGGGTTTAGGGCTTAGGGTTTTTTTATGTTTAGGTTCTTAGGTTAAGGTTCTTATCTAGGTTTTTAGGGTTTAGGGCTTTGTGTTTATTAGGTTAAGGTTTTTAGTGTTATATAGGTTTAGGGTTTAGGGCTTAGGTTTTTTTTTTTTTTTTTTTTTGTGTTCTTTAGGGTTTAGCATATACGATTTAGGGCTTTAGATGGTTTAGAGCATAGAGTTTTTGAGGTTTAGGGGTTTTGCAGTTTTAGGGTTTTTAAGGGTTAAGTGTTTCTTAGGGTTTTGGATTTTTTTTTTGTTTTTTATGTTCAGGGTTTACGAATTTATAGGATTTTGAGTTTACAGTTTACGGTTTAGTAGGGGTTTTAAGTGGTTGTTAGGGTTTATTGGATTTTGGTTTCTTAAGGTTTAGGTTTAGGAATTAGAGTTTTAGGTATGGATTAAGTGGTTCGAGCTTAAGGATTTTTTAGGTTTAGGGATTTAGGTTAAGGGTTTTATCTAGGTTTTTTAGGGTTTAGGTCTTTGGGTTTTTAGGTTAACAATTTTTATATATGTTTTTAAGGTATAGGGCTTTAGATTTTTTGGGTTAAGGTTTTTTGGGTTTTAGGTTTAGGGTATGTGGCTTAGGTTTTTCTTTTTGTTTTTTCTTTTATGTTTTTTAAGGTTTAGCATATATGAGTTAGGGCTATATAGTGTTTAGAGCTTAGAGTTTTTTTTGACCTAGGGATTTTTGAGGTATTTAGGATTTTTAAAGGTTAAGTGTTTCTTATGGTTTTTTAGGGTTTATGGTTTAGGGCTTAGGGTTTTTTGTGTCTTTTTAGTTTAGGGTTTATCAATTTGTAGGATTTTAGTTTTTAGGTTAGGGTTTAGGTTTAGGATTTAGTGTTTTTGGTTAGGGTTTAGGGTTTAGGCCTTAGAGGCTTTTTACATTTATGGATTTTTAGGATTTAGGGTTTAGAGCTTATGGTTTTTTTAAGTTTTTATGGGATTTAGGTTTTCTTTAGGTATTAGGTTTAGTGTTTCTTATGGTTTAGGTTTAGGATATAGGGTTTTTGGGTGTTTTAGGTAAAGGTTTTATCTAGGTTTGTATGGTTTAGGGCTTTGGGTTTTTTAGGTTAATGTATTCTAGGGTTTTATAGGTTTAGGGTTTAGGGCATAGGGTTTTTTAGGGTTTTGCTTATATGATTTTTGGATTTATAGGGTTTAGAGTTCATAGCATTTTAGGTTTAGGGTTTTAATGGTTTAAGTGTTTCTTAGGGTTTATTAAGATTTAAGGTTTAGGGCTTAGGGTATTTTTGTTTATGTCTTTTAGGTTTTGGGTTTAGGGATTTTCATGATTTAGGGATTAAAGATTCGGGTTTTGTAGGGTCATATATGGTTTTTAGGGTTTATTTTAGGGTTTATATGTTTTAGGGTATCTTAAGCTTTAGGGTTTCTTAGTTTTCTTATTAGGGTTTAAGGATTAGGGCTTAGGATTGGTTTTTTTTTGTGTTTTTAGGGTTTAGCATAAATGATTTGGCGTATTATACGGTTAAGAGCTTACAGTTTTTTTAGTTTAGGGGTTTTTGGGTTTTTTTAAAGGTTTTTAAGGGTTAAGTGTTTCTTAGGGTTTTGAAAGGTTTAAGGTTTAGGGCTTAGGGTTATTTTGTCTTTTTAAGGTTTAGGGTTTACCTATTTTTCGAATTAAGGGTTGAGAGCTTAGTGTTTTAGGTGTTTTAACTTGTTTTTAGGGTTTATATGATTTAGGGTTTCTTTGGGTTTTAGGTTTTTAGGTTAGGGTTTAGGTTTAGGAATAGAGTTTTAGGTTAGGGTTTAGGGTTTTTTTAGGTCTAGGTTTTAGTTTATGGGTTTTATCTAGGTTTTAAGGGTTTAAGGCTTTGGGATTTTTAGGATTAGGTTTTTTAGGATTTAATATGTTTAGGGTTTAGAGCTGAGGTTTTTTTTTTTGTGTTTTTTAGGGTTTAGCATATACGATTTAGGGCCTGATAGGATTTAGAGCTTAAAGTTTTTTTGGTTTAGGGGTGTTTGGGTTTTTTTATAGTTTTTAATGGTTAAGTGTTTCTTAGGGTTTTTTAGGGCTTAGGGATTTTTTTGTGATTTAAGTGTTAGGGTTTACGGATTTTTAGGATTTAGGGTTTAGATCTTAGAGTCTCTAGGGATTTTAAATGGTTTTTAGGGCTATCGGATTTAGGGTTTCTTAATAAGATTAGGGTTTAGGGTTTCTTAGAGCTTTTAGGTTTAGGACTTAGGGTTTTACGTTAGGGTTTAGGGTTTTTTTAGGTCTAAGGTTTTAGGTTAAGGATTTTATCTAGGTTTTTAGTGTTTTATAAGTTTAGGGTTCAAGAATTTGGGTTTTTATTGTGTTTTTTTAGGGTTTAGCATATAATATTTTGGGATTTATAAGGAGCTTAGACTTTTTTAGGTTTAGGGGTTTTTAGAGTTTTCAAGGTTTAAGTGTATCTTACGGCTTTTTTAGGGTTTAGGTTTTTTTTTCTTTCTGATTTTTAGGTTTAAGGTTTATGGTTTTTTAGTATTTAGTGTTTAGAGGTTAGATTTTTATATGGGTTTTAAATGGTATAGGCTTAGAATTTTATTAGGTGTAGGAGTTTTTGGGTTTTCTTAATTTTTTTAAGGGTTAAATGTTTCTTAGGGTTTCTGGTTTAGAGCTTAGGGGTTTTAAATGGTATTTAAGATTTATTTTAAGGTTTATAGGATTTAGGGATTCTTATGATTTAGAGTTTAGAGTTTCTTAAGGTTTTAGGTTTAGGATTTAGAGATTTAGGTTAGGGTTTAAGGCTTAAGGTTTTTTTGGTTTTAGGGTTTAGGGCTTTGGGTTTTTTAGAATAAGGTTTTCAGTGTTTTATAGGTTTAGGGTTTAGCATATATAATTTAGGGCTTTATAGGGTATAGAGCTTAGATTTTTTTAGGTTTAGGGGTTTTTGAGGTTTTTAGGGTTTTTAAGGGTTAAGTATTTCTTAGGGTTTAAGGCTTTCAGGTTTTTGTGTTTTTCAGGTTTAGGTTTTACGTATTTTTATGGCTTAGGGTTTTTTAGGGGTTTTATTTGTTTTTTTGGGATTATATAAGGGTTTGCAAGTTTTAGGGTTTTTAAAGGTTTAGGATTTTGGGTTTCTTAGGGTTTTAGGTCTAGCATTTAGGTTTTAGGTTTGGGTTTAAGGCTTTTGGATTTTTAGGTTTAGGGTTTTTAGAATTTTGTATGTTTAGGGTTTAGGGATTAGTTTTTTTTCTTCTGTATTTTTAGGGTTTAGGATATACGATATAGGGGTTTATAGGGTTTTGAGGATACTATATTTTAGGTTTAGTGGTTTTTGTATTTTTTAAAGTTTTTAAGGGTGAAGTGTTTCTTAGGGTATTTCAGTGTTTAGGGTTTACAGCTTAAGGTTATTTTTTGTGGTTTTAGGTTAGGGTTTACGGATTTTTAGGATTTAGGGTTTAGAGCTTAGGGTTTTTTTGGGGTTTTAAATGGTCTTTATGGTTTATTTTAGTATTTATAGGATTTAGGGATTCTTAAGGTATAGGGTTTCTTTGGGATTTATGTTAGGGTGTAGGGTTTATGGCTTTGGGTTTTGTTAGGTTTAGGGTTTTGGGTTAAGAGTTTTATTTCAGATTTTGGGATTTAAGGCTTTGGGTTTTTAAGGGTTTTATAGGTTTAAGGTTTAGTGCTTAGGGTTTTTTTTTTTGTGTTTTATATGGTTTAGAATATACGATTTAGGGATTTATAGGGTTTAGAGCTTAGAGCTTTGTAGGTTTAGGGGTTATTGGGTTTTTTTAGTGTTTTTACGGGTTAAGTGATTCTTAGGATTTTTTAGGGTTTAGGGTTTAGGGCTGAGGGTTTTTTTATTTTTTGGATTTAGGGTTTAGAGCTTAAGGTTTTTAGGGGTTTTAAAAGGTTTTTAGGGTTTATTTTACGGTTTATAGGATTTAGGGTTTAGAGCTTAGGGTTTTTAGGGGGTTTAGAAGTTTTTTAGGGTTTATTTTATGGTTTATAGGATTTAGGGTTTCTTAAGGTTTAGGGTTTAGGGTTTCTTAGGGTTATAGGTTTAGAATTTAGAGTTTTAGGTTAGGGTTTAGGGTTTAGGCTTAGGTTTATTTTAGGTTTAGGGTTATAGGTTAAGTGTTTTATCTAGGATTTCAGGGCTTAGGGCTTTGGGTTTTTTTAGGTTAATGATTTTTAGGGTTTTATAGGTTTAGTGTATAGGGCTTAGGGTTTTTTTTTTTTTTTTTTTTTTTTTTTTTTTTTTTTTTTTGTGTTTTTCAGCATTTAGCATATTTTATTTAGGGCATTATAGGGTTTAGAGCATAGCTTATTTTTAGGTTTAAGGGATTCTAGATTTTTTAAGGTTTTTAAGGGTTAAGTGGTTCTTAGGTTTTTTAAGGTTTAAGGTTTAGGGATTTGGGTTTTGTTGTGTTTTTTATGTTTAGGGTTTACAAATTTTTAGGATATAGTGCTTAGAGCTTAGTGTTTTGTAGGGGTTTTAAATTGTTTTTAGGGTTTAGAGTTTCTTTGGATTTTAGGTTTAGGATTAAGATTTTAGGTTTAGGGTTTAGGGCTTAGGGTTTTATAAGGTTTAGGGTTTTTTAAAGATTAGGGTTTTAGGTTAAGGGTATTATCTATTTTAGGGTTTACAGCTATGGGTTTTTTAGGCTAAGGTTTCTTAGGATTTTATACATTTAGGGTTTTATCTTAGTTTTTTTAGGTTTAGGATTTTATCTAGGTTTTTAGGGTTTAAATCAATGGGTTTCCTGTTTATTTTTGGGTTTAAAGAGTTTAAGTGTTCCTTAGGGTTATTTTTTGTTTTTATGATTTAGGGTTTACAGATATTTAGAATTAAGGATTTAGAGCCTTGTGTTTTTGGGGTTTTAAATTGATTTTAGCGTTTATAGGATTTAGGGTTTCTTTGGGTTTTAGGATTTTAGGTTAGGGTTTAGGCTTAGGAATTAGAGTTTTAGGTTAGGATTTAGAGTTTAGTGCTTAGGGATTTTTTTAGGATTAGGGTTTTAGTTTATGGGTTTTATCTAGGTTTTAAGGGTTTAGGGTTTAGAGCCTAGTTTTTTTTAAATTTTTTTTTGTGTTTTTTAGGGTTTAGCATATATAATTTAGGGCTTGTCGGATTTAGAGCTTAGAGTTTTTTAGGTTTAGGGGTTTTTTGGGTTTTTTTTATGGTTTTTAATGGTAAAGTGTTTCTTAGGGTTTTTTAGGGCTCGATTTTTTTGTGTTATAAGTGTTAGGGTTTACAAATTTGAAGGATTTAAGGTTTAGGTCATAGGGTCTTTAGGTGTTGTAAATGGTTTTCATGCTTATTTTAGGTCTATTGGGTTTAAGGTTTCTTAATACGATTAGGGTTTAGGGTTTATTAGGGTTTTTAGGTTTAGGATTTAGGGTTTTACATTTGGGTTTAGGGGTTTTTTAGGTTTAAGGTTTTAGGTTAAGGATTTTATCTAGGTTTTTAGTGTTTTATAGGTTTAGGGTTCAAGAATTACGTTTTTGTTTTTGTGTTTTTTAGGGTTTATCATTAATATTTAGGGATTTATAGGGTTGGAGATTACACTTTTTTAGGTTTAGGTGTTTTAATGGTTTTCAAGGTTTAAGTGTTTCTTACGGCTTTTTTAGGATTTAGGGTTTAGGCCTATGGTTTTTTTTTTTTTTTTTTTGGTTTAGGGTTTATAATTTTTTAGGATTTAGTGTTTAGAGGTTAGGGATTTGTAGGGGTTTTAAATGGTTTAGAGCTTAGAGTTTTATTAGGTGTAGGAGTTTTTGGGTTTTCCTAGTGTTTTTAAGGGTTAAATGTTTCTTAGGGTTTTCTATTGATTAGGTTTTAGGGTTTTCTTTTTGTGTTTTTTAAGTTTAAGATTTACGGATTGTTTAGGATTTTTGTAGCGGTTTTAAATGCTTTGTAGTGTTCATATTAGGGTTTATAGGATGTATTGTGTCTTGAGGTCTAGGGTTTAGGGCTTCTTAGGGTTTTAGATTGAGAATCTAAGGATTTAGGGTTTAGTGCTTCATGTTTTTTTAGGTCTAGGGTTTTAGGTTAAGGGTTTTATTTAGGGTTTTTATGGTTTAGGGCTTTGGGTTTATTAGGTTAAGGTTTTTTAGAGTCTTATTGGTTTATGGTTTGGGGCTTAGATATTTTTGTGTATTTTAGGGTTAAACATATAAGATTTAGTGCTTGATAGGGTTTAAAGATTAAGGTTTTAGGTTAAGGGTATTATCTAGTTTAGGGTTTAAGGCTATGGGTTTTTTAGGCTAAGGTTTCTTAGGATTTTATACGTTTAGGGTTTTATCTTAGTTTTTTAGGTTTAGGGTTTTATCTAGGTTTTTAGGGTTTAAGTCAATGGATTTTTTGTGTTTTTTTTAGGGTTTTAAGAGTTTAAGTGTTCCTTAGGGTTTAGGGCTTAGGGTTATTTTGTGTTTTTATGGTTTCGGGTTTTCAGATTTTTAGAATTAAGGATTTAGAGCCTAGTGTTTTAGGGGTTTAAAATTGATTTTAGGGTTTGTTTTGGTTTTAGGTTTTTAGGGTAGGGCTTAGGTTTAGGAATTAGAGTTTTAGGTTAGGATTTTGAGTTTAGTGCTTAGGGATTTTTTTAGGATTAGGGTTTTAGTTTATGGGTTTTATCTAGGTTTTAAGGGTTTAGAGTTTTGGGCTTTTTTTTATTTAATAGCTTTAGGGTTTAGAGCTTAGTTTTTATTTATTATTTTTGTGTTTTTTTGGGTTTAGCATATGAAATTTAGGGCTTGTAGGATTTAGAGCTTAGAGTTTTTTAGGTTTAAATGGTTTTTTTGGGTTTTTTTTTTAATTGTTTTTAATTGTATAGTGTTTCTTAAGGTTTTTTAAGGCTAGATTTTTTTGTGTTATAAGTGTTAGGGTTTATGAATTTTAAGGATTTTGGGTTTAGATCATAGGGTCTTTAGGTTTTTAATTGGTTTTCATGCTTATTTTAGGGCTATCGGATTTAAGGTTTCTTAAAAATAATAGGGTTTAGGGTTTCTTAGGGTTTTTAGGTTTAGGATTTAGGATTTTACATTAGGGTTTAGGGGATTTTTAGGTTTAAGGTTTTAGGTTAAGGATGTTATCTAGGCTTTTACTGTTTTATAGGTTTAGGGTTCAAGAATTGCATTTTTGTTTTTCTGTTTTTTAGGGTTTAGCATTAATATTTTGGGATTTATAGGGTTTGGAGATTACACTTTTTTAGGTTTAGGTATTTTAAGGGTTTTCAAGGTTTAAGTGTTTCTTACGGCTTTTTTAGGGTTTAGGGTTTAGGCTTATGGGTTTTTTTTTTTTTTTTTGGTTTAGGGTTTATGGTTTTATAGGATTTAGTGTTTAGAGGTTAGGGATTTGTAGGGGTTTTAAATGGTTTAGAGCTTAGAGTTTTATTAGGTGTAGTAGTTTTTGGCTTTTCTTATTGTTTTTAAGGGTTAAATGTTTCTTAGGGTTTTCTATTGATTAGGTTTTAGGGTTTTCTTTTTGTGTTTTTTAAGTTTAAGATTTACGGATTGTTTAGGATTTTTGAAGAGGTTTTAAGTGCTTTGTAGTGTTTATATTAGGGTTTATAGGATGTATTGTGTCTTAAGGTCTAGGGTTTAGGGCTTCTTAGGGTTTTAGATTTAGAATCTAAGGATTTAGGTTAGGGTTTAGGGTTTAGGGCTTCATGTTTTTTTAGGTCTAGGGTTTTAGGTTAAGGGTTTTGTTTAGGGTTTTTATGGTTTAGGGCTTTGGGTTTATTAGGTTAAGGTTTTTTAGAGTTTTATAGGTTTATGGTTTGGGGCTTAGATATTTTTGTGTATTTTAGGCTTAAACATATAAGATTTAGTGCTTGATAGGGTTTAAAGATTAGGGTTTTAGGTTAAGGGTATTATATAGTTCAGGGTTTAAGGCTATGGGTTTTTTAGGCTAAGGTTTCTTAGGATTTTATGCGTTTAGGGTTTTATCTTGGTTTTTTTAGGTTTAGGGTTTTATCTAGGTTTTAAGGGTTTAAGTCAATGGATTTTTTGTGTTTTTTTTTGGGTTTTAAGAGTTTAAGTGTTCCTTAGGGTTTAGGGCTTAGGGTTATTTTGTGTTTTTATGGTTTAGGGTTTATAGATTTTTAGAATTAAGGATTCAGAGCCTAGTGTTTTGGGGGTTTAAAATTGATTTTAGGGTTTATAGGATTAAGGGTTTCGTTGGGTTTTAGGTTTTTAGGTTAGGGTTTAGGTTTAGGAATTAGAGTTTTAGGTTAGGATTAGAGCTTAGTGCTTAGGGATTTTTTTAGGATTAGGGCTTTAGTTTATGGATTTTATCAAGGTTTTAAGGGTTTAGGGTTTTTTAGGATTTAATAGGTTAAGGGTTTAGAGCTAAGCTTTTTGTTTTTTTTTTTCTTTCTATTTTTTAGGGTTTAGCATATATGGTTTAGGGTTTGTAGGATTTTGAGATTAGAGTTTTTTAGGCTTAGGGGTTTTTTGGGTTTTTTAATGGTTTTTAATGGTAAAGTGTTTCTTAGGGTGTTTTAGGGCTAGATTTTTTGTGTTATAAGTGTTAGGGTTTACGAATTTTAAGGATTTAGGGTTTAGATCATAGGGTCTTTAGGTGTTTTAAATGGTTTTCATTCTTATTTTATGGCAATCGGATTTAAGGTTTCGTAATAAGATTAGGGTTTAGGGTTTCTTAGGTATTTTAGGTTTAGGATTTAGGGTTTTACATTAGGGTTTAGGGGATTTTTAGGTTTAAGGTTTAAGGTTAAGGATTTTATCTAGGTTTTTAGTGTTTTATAGGTTTACGGTTCAAGAATTAGGTTTTTTTTTTCCAGTGTTTTTTAGGGTTTAGCATTAATATTTAGTGATTTATAGGGTTTGGAGATTACACTTTTTTAGGTTTAGGTGTTTTAAGGGTTTTCAAGGTTTAAGTGTTTCTTACGGTTTTTTTAGGGTTTAGGGTTTAGGCCAATGGGGTTTTTTTTTTTTTTTTTTTTTTTTTTGGTTTAGGGTTTATGGTTTTTAAGGATTTAGTGTTTAGAGGTTAGGGATTTGTAGGGGTTTTAAATGGTTTAGAGTTTAGAGTTTTATTAGGTGTAGGAGGTTTTGGGTTTTCTTAATGTTTTTAAGGGTTTCTATTCATTAGGTCTTAGGGGGTTTTTTTTTTTGTGTTCTTTAAGTTTAAGATTTATGGATTGTTTAGGATTTTTGAAGAGGTTTTAAGTGCTTTGTAGTGTTTATATTAGGGTTTATAGGATGTATTATGTCTTAAGGTCTAGAGTTTAGGGCTTCTTAGGGTTTTAGATTTAGAATCTAAGGATTTAGGTTAGGGTTTATGGTTTAGGGCTTCATGTTTTTTTAGGTCTAGGGTTTTAGGTTAAGGGTTTTATTTAGGATTTTTATGGTTTAGGGCTTTGGGTTTTTTGGGTTAAAGTTTTTTAGAGTTTAATAGGTTTATGGTTTTTGGGCTTAGAGATTTTTGTGTATTTTAGGGTTAAGCATATAAGATTTACTGCTTGATAGGGTTTAAAGCTTAGAGTTTTTTTAGGTTTAGGCATTTTTTAGGGATTTTAAGGGTTAAGTGTTTCTTAGGGTTTGTAGTTTAGAGCTTAGGGGTTTTAAATGGCATTTAAGGTTTATTTTAGGGTTTATAGTATTTAGGGATTCTTATGGTTTAGGTTTTAGAGTGTCTTAAGGTTTTAGTTTTGCATTTAGAGTTTTAGGTTAGGGTTTAGGGCTTAGGATTTTTTAGATTTAGGGTTTTAGGTTTAGGGTTTTATTTAGGATTTTAGGTTTTAGGGCTTTGGGTTTTTTAGTTTAAGGGTTTGTAAGATTTTATAGGTTTAGGGTTTGGGGCTTAGGTTTTTTTTTTGTGTGCATAGGGTTTAGTATAAATGATTTAGGGCTTTATAGGGTTTAGAGCTTAGAGTTTTTTTTAGGTTTAGGGGTTTTTTGGTTTTTAGTTTTTTTAAGGGTTAAGTGTTTCTTAGGTTTCTTAGGGTTTAGTGATATTTTGTACTGTTTAGGTTTAGGGTTTACAGATTTTTAGGATTTAGGGTATCGAGCTTAGGGATTTTAGGAGTTTTAAATGGGGGTTTATTTTATGATTTATAGGATTTAGGGTTTCTTAAGATTTAGGGTTTATGGTTTCTTTGGGTTTTAGGTTAGGGTTTAGGGTTTAGGGCTTTGGGTTTTTTTTTGTTATGTTTAGGTTCTTAGGTAAAGGTTCTTATCTAGGGTTTTAGGGTTTAGGGCTTTGGGATTTTTAGATTAAGGTTTTTAGGATTTTATAGGCTTAGATTTTAGGGTTTATTTGTGTGTTTTGTAGGTTTTAGCATATAGAATTTAGGGCTTTATAGGGTATAGAGCTTAGAGTTTTTTAGTTTTAGGGGTTTTTGAGGTTTTTAGGGTTTTTAAGGATTAAGTTTTTCTTAGGGTTCAAGGCTTTCAGTTTTTTGTGTTTTTTAGGTTTATCTTTTACTGATTTTTTGGGATTTAAGGTTTAGAGCTTATGGTTTCATAGGTGTTTTATATGGTGTTTAGGGATTATATTGGGGTTTAGGGCTTAGGTTTTTTTTTTTTTTAATGTTTTTAGGGTTTTTGGTATATGATATGGGGGTTTTTAGGGTTTAGAGCTTACCATATTTTAGGTTTAGTGGTGGGTTTCTTAGTAATTTATGTTTGGGTTAAGAGTTTATGGCTTTGGGTTTTGGGTTTAAGGGTTTTATCTGAGATTTTGGGATTTAAGGCTTTGGGGTTTTTATGGTTTTATAGGTTTAAGGTTTAGGGCTTAAGGTTTGTTGTGTTTTTTAGGGCTTAGAATATACAATTTAGAGGTTAGTGTTTTTTAGGTTTAGGGGTTATTGGGTTTTTTAGTGTTTTACAAGTTTAAGGTTTAGGTCTTAGGGTTTTTTTTGTGTTTTTTAAGGCTTAGAATATATAATTTAGGGCTTTATGGGGTTTAGAGCTTACTATTTTTTTAGGTTTAGGGGTTATTGGGTTTTTTAGGGTTTTTAAGGGTTAAGTGATTCTTAGGATTTTTTAGGGTTTAGGGTTTAGGTCTGAGGGTTTTTAATTTTAGGATTTAGGGTTCAGAGCTTACGGTTTTTAGGGGGGTTTTATGGGTTTTAACTTGTTTTTAGGGTTTATTTTATGGTTTGTAGGATTTCGGGTTTCTTAGGGTTATAGGTGTAGGATTTAGAGTCTTAGGTTAGGGTTTAGGCTTTAGGCTTAGGTTTTTTTTAGGTATAAGGTTATAGGTTAAGGGTTTTATCTAGGACTTTATGGTTTAGGGCTTTGGGTTTTTTAAGGTTAATATTTATAGGGTTTTATAGATTTAGGTTTTTCTTTTTAAATGTTTTTTAGCTTTTAGGTTTTTCTTTTTAAGTGTTTTTTAGCTTTTAGCATATATGATTTAGGGTTTTATAGGTTTTAGAGCATAGTTTTTTTTTTTTTTTTTTTTTTTTAGGTTTAAGGGTTTTTGGATCTTTTAACGATTTTAAGGGTTAAGTCATTCTGAGGGTTTTTTAAGGTTTAAGGTTTAGGGCTTTGGGTTTTGTTGTGTTTTTTATGTTTAGGGTTTACAGATTTTTAGGATTTATGGTTTAAAGCTTAGTGTTTTGAAGGGTTTTTAAATTGTTTTTAGGGTTTGGGTTTCTTTGGATTTTAGGTTTAGGATTAAGATTTTAGGTTTAGGGTTTAGGGCTTAGGGGTTTTTAAGGTTTGGGGTTTTAGGTTAAGGGTATTATGTGGTTTAGAGTTTAAGGCTTTGGGTTTTTTAGGGTAAGGTTTCATAGGATTTTATAGGTTTAGCGTATATAATTTAGGGCTGGGTTTAGAGCTTTGAGTGTTTTAGGTTTAGGGGTTTTTGGGTCTTTTTATGGGTTTTAAGGGTTAAATGTTTCTTGTGCTTTTTTAGGGCTTAGGGTTTTATTGTGTTTTTTTTAGGGTTCATGGATTTTTATTATTTAGGGTTTAGATCTTAGGATTTTTAGGAGTTTTAAATGGTTTTTAGGGTTTGGCTTAGGTTTTTATAGGATTTAGGGTTTCTTAAGGTTAGGGTTTAGGGTTTTGTAGGGTTTTTAGGTTTAGGATTTAGGGTTTTAGGTTTTAGGTTAGAGTTTAGGGTTTGAGGTTTAGGATTTAGGGTTTTAGGTTAGAGTTTAGGGTTTTAGGTTTAGGATTTAGTGTTTTAGGTTGAGGATTTAGGGTATTAGGTTTAGCGTTGAAGGCTTAGGTTTTTTCTTGTGTTTTTTAGGGTTTAGCATATATGATTTAGTGATTTATAGGGTTTAGAGTTTAGACGCTTTTAGTTTTAGGGTTCTTTGAGTTTTTATGGGTTTTAAATTTAGGATTTAGGGTTTTAGGTTAGGGTTTAGTATTTAGGGCCTAGGGTTTTTTTAGGTTTAGGGTTAATGATTTTATCTAGGTTTTCAGGGTTTAGTGCTTCGGGTGTTTTAGATTAAGGTTTTTTAGGATTTTATAGGTTTAGGGCTTAGGGATTTGGGGTTTTTTTTGTGTTTTTTAGGGTTTAGCATATACGATTAAGGATTTTATTGTTTTAAGGGCTTATTTTAGAGTTTATAGAATTTAGGGTTTTTTAAGGTTAGGGTTTAGGGTTTCTTATGGTTTTTTTGTTTAGGATATAGAGTTTTAGGTTATAGTTTAACATTTTTTCGGTTTAGGGTTTTATGTTAAGGATTTTATCTAGGTATTAGGGTTTAGGGATTTGGGGTTTTTTTTTTGTATTTTTTAGGGTTTAGCATATACAATTAAGGGTTTTATTGTTTTAAGGGTTTATTTTAGAGTTTATAGAATTTATGGTTTTTTGAGGTTAGGGTTTAGGGTTTCTTATGGTTTTTTGGTTTAGGATATAGAGTTTTAGGTTATAGTTTAGCGTTTTTTAGGTTTAGGGTTTTCTGTTAAGGATTTTATCTAGGTTTTAGGGTTTTATAGGTTTAAGGTTCAAGACTTAGGTTTTTTTTTTTTTGTTTTTTTAGGGTTTATCATATACGATTTAGGGATTTATAGGGTTTGGAGCTTAGACTTTTTTAGGTTTAGGGGTTTTTAAGGTTTTCAACGTTTAAGTGTTTCATACAACTTTTTAGGGTTTAGGCCTTAGGGTTTTTTTTCTTCTGATTTTTAGGTTTAGGCTTGATGGTTTTTTAGGATTTAGTGTTTAGAGGTTAGGGTTTTTTAGGGGTTTTAAATGTTTTAGAGCTTAGAGTTTTTTTAGGTGTCGAGGTTTTTGGGTTTTCTTAGTGTTTTTAAGGTTTAAATGTTTCTTAGGGTTTTCTATTGATTAGGTTTTAGGGTTTCTTTTTGTTTTTTTTAAGTTTAAGAATTACAGATTGTTTAGGATTTTTGGAGAGGTTTTAAATGCTTTGTAGTGTTTATATTAGGATTTATAGGATATATTGTGTCTTATGGTCTAGGGCTTAGGGCTTCTTAGGGTTTTAGATTTAGAATCTAAAGATTTAGGTTAGGGTTTAGGGTTTAGGGCTTCATGTTTTTTTAGGTCTAGTGTTTTAGGTTAAGGGTTTTATTTAGGGTTTTTATGGTTTAGGGCTTTGGATTTGTTAGGTTAAGGATTTTTAGAGTTTTATAGGTTTATGGTTTGGGGCTTAGATATTTTTGTGTATTTTAGGGCTAAACATATAACATTTAGTGCTTGATAGGGTTTTAGGTTAAGGGTATTATCTAGTTTAGGGTTTAAGACTATGGATTTTTTAGGCTAAGGTTTCTTAGGATTTTCAATGGATTAGGGCTTAGGTTTTTTTTTGTGTTTTGTAATTTTAATATTTAAGGATATTTTAGGATTTAGGGTTTAGAGCTTAGGGTTTTGTAGAGGTTTTAAATGCTTTGTAGTTTTTATATTAGGGTTTATAGGATTTCTTGTTTCTTAAGGTCTAGGGTTTAGGGTTTCTTAGGGTTTTAGGTTTAGAATCTAAGGATTTAGGTTAGGGTTTAGGGTTTAGGGTTTAGGGCTTCATGTGTTTTTAGGTATTGGGTCTTAGGTTAAGGGTTTTATCTAGGGTTTTGGGTATTTTAGGTTAAGGGTTTTTAGAGTTTTATAGGTTTATGGTTTAGGACTTATTTTTGTGTATTTTAGGGTTAAGCATATAAGATTTAGGGCTTGATAGAGTTTAAAGCCTAGTGTTTTTTTTGATTTAGGGGTGTTTTAGGGTTTTTAAGGATTAAGTGTTTTTTAGGGTTTCTGGTTAAGAGCTTAGGGGTTTTTAATGGTTTTTAAGATTTATTTTAGGGTTTATAGGATTGAGGGATTCTTAAGGTTTAGGGTTTAGAGTTTCTTAAGGTTTGAGGTTTTGGATTTAGAGTTTTAGGGTAAGGTTTAGGGCTTAAGGATTTTTAGGTTTGGCATTTTAGGTTAAGGGTTTTATTTAGGTTTTTAGGTTTTAGGGTTTGGTTTGTTTATGTTAAGGGTTTGTAGGATATTATAGGTTTAGGGTTTAGGGTTTATGATTTTTTTTGTGTGTTGTAGGGTTTAGTATATACGATTTAGGGTTTTTATAGGGTTTAGAGCTTAGAGTTTTTTTAGTTTTAGGGGTTTTTTGGTTTTTAGGGTTTTTAGGGTTTTTAAGTGTTAAGATTTCCTAGAGTTTAGTTTTTTTTTTTTGTTGTATTTGTTAGGTTTAGGATTTATAAATTTTTAGGATTTAGGGTTTCGAGCTTGTGGGTTTTAGGAGTTTTAAATGGGTTTTAGGGGTTATTTTAAGGTTTATAGGATTTAGGGTTTCTTAAGGTTTAGGGTTTAACATTTCTTTAGGTTTTAGGTTTAGTATTTAGGGTTTTAGGTTAGGGTTTAGGGTTTAGGGTTTAGGGCTTAGGTTTTATTTTTATGTTTAGGTTCTCAGGTTAAGGTTCTTATCTAGGTTTGTAGGGTTTAGGGCTTTGGGATTTTTAGGTTAAGGTTTTTAGGGTTTTATAGGTTTAGGATTTACAGATTAGGGTTTTTTTTTGTGTTTTTTAGGGTTTAGCATATACAAGTTAGGGATTTATAGGATATAGAGCTTAGAGTTTTTTACGTTTAGGGGTTTTTGAGGTTTTTAGGGTTATTAAGGGTTAAGTGTTTATTAGGGTTTAAGGCTTTCAGTTTTTTGTGTTTTTTAGGTTTAGCTTTTATGGATTTCTAGGGTTTTGGGTTTAGAGATTAGGGTTTTGTAGGGGTTTTTTTTTGTGTTTTATATGGTCTTTATGGTTTATTTTAGGATTTATAGGATTTAGGAATTCTTAAGGTTTAAGGCTTCTTAGGGATTTATGTTAGGGTTTAGGGTTTATGGCTTAGGGTTTTGTTAGGTTTAGGGTTTTATTTGGGATTTTGAGGTTTAAGGCTTTGGGTTTTTTACGGTTTTATAGGTTTAAGGTTTATGGCTTACGGTTTTGTTTTGTGTTTTTTAGAGCTTATAGATCAGAGTTTTTTTAGGTTTAGGGGTTATTAGGTTTTTTAAGGTTTTTAAGGGTTAACTGTTTCTTAGGGTTTAGGGCATAGGTTTTTTTTTGGGTTTAGGGTTTTTAAATTTTTAGGATTTATGGTTTAAATCTTAGGGTTTTTAGGGAGTTTTAAATTGTTTTTAGGATTTGTTATAGGGTTTAAAGGATTTAGGGTTTCTTATGGTTTAGGGTTTCTTAGGGTTATAGGTTTGGGATTTATTGTTTTAGGTTAGGGTTTAGGGTCTAGGGCTTAGGTTCTTTTTTAGGTTTAGGGTTATAGGTTAAGGGCTTTATCTAAGATTTTAGGGTTTAGGGCTTTGGTTTTTTTTAGGTTAATGTCTTTTAGGATTTTATAGGTTTAGGGTTTAGGGCATAGGTTTTTTTGTTGTGTTTTTTAGCATTTAGCATACCTAATTTAGGGCTTTATAGGGTTTAGAGCTTAGCGTTTTTTTTTTTTTTTTAAGGTTTAAGGGATTTTGGATTTTTTAAGGTATTTAAAGATTAGTGTTTCTTGGGGTTTTTTAGGGATTATGGTTTAGGGGTTTGGGTTTTTTTGTGTCTTTTATGTTTAGGGTTTATAGATTTTTTGGATTTAGGGTTTAAAGCTTAGTGTTTTGTAGGGGTTATAAATTGTTTTTAGGGTTTATAGGATTAAGTGTTTCTTAAGTTTTAGGTTTTAGGGTTTCTTTGGGTTTTAGGTTTAGGTCTAAGATTTTAGGTTTAGGGTTTAGGGATTAGGGTTTTTTAAGGTTTAGGGTTTTAGGTTAAGGGTATTATCTAGTTTAGGGTATAAGACTTTTGGTATTTTAGTCTATGGTTTCTTAGGATTTTATAGGTTTAGGGTTTTATCTTGGTTTTTTTAGGTTTAGGGTTTTATCTAGGTTTTTAGGGTTTAAGACTTTGGGATTTTTAGGTTAAGGTGTTTTAGGATTTTATAGGTTTAGGGTTTAGGGCTTAGGTTTTTTTTTTTTGTGTTTTGTATTTATGCTTTTTAGAGTTTAGCATATACAATTTAGGGCTTTATAGGGTTTAGAGCTTAGAGTTTTTTAGGTTTAGGGGTTTTTGGGTCTTTTTAATGGTTAAGTGTTTATTAGGGTTTTTTAGGGCGTAGGTTGTAGGGCTTAGGGATTTTTTGTGTTTTTTTAGGGTTCACAGATTTTAGGATTCAAGGTTTAGATCTTAGGATTTTTAGGGGTTTTAAATTGTTTCTAGGGTTTGTCTTAGGTTTTGTAGGATTTAGGGTTTCTTAAGGTTTTTAGGTTTAGGATTTAGGGTTTTATGTTTGGGTTTATGGTTTTAGGTTTAGGATTTAGGGTTTTAGGTTTAGGGTTCAAGACTTAGGTTTTTTGTTTCTTTTTTTTTTTGTTTTTTAAGGTTAAGCTTAAATGATTTAGGGGTTTATAGGGTTTGGAGCTTAGACTTTTTTAGGTTTATGGTTTTGTACGTCTAGAATTTAGTGTTTTAAGTTAGGGTTTAGTGTTTAGGGCCTAGGGTTTTTTTAGGTTTAGGATTTAAGGTTAATGGTTTCATCTAGGTTTTCAGGGTTTAGTGCTTTGAATTTCTTAGATTAAGGTTCTTTAGGATTTTATAGGTTTAGGCTCTAGGGATTTGGGGTTCTTCGTGTTTTTTAGGGTTTAGCATATATGCTTAAGGGCTTTATTGTTTTAAGGGTTTATTTTAGGACTTATAGGATTTAGGGTTTCTTAAGGTTAGGGTTTAAGGGTTCTTAGGGTTTTTAGGTTTAGGATATAGATTTTTAGGTTACGGTTTAGGGTTTTTTAGGTTTAGGGTTTTAGGTTAAGGATTTTATCTAGGTTTTTAGGGTTTCACAGGTTTAGGGTTCAAGACTTAGTTTTTTTGTGTATTTTTTAGGGTTTAGCGTATACAATTTAGGGATTTATAAGGTTTGGAGCTTAGCGGTTAGGGTTTTGTAGGGGTTTGAAATGGTTTAGAGCTTAGAGTTTTTTTAGGTGTAGGAGTTTTGGGTTTTCTTAGTGTTTTTGAGGGTTAAGAGTTTCTTTGGGTTTTCTTAATGTTTTTAAGGGTTAAGAGTTTCTTAGGGTTTTCTATTGATTAGGGTTTAGGGATTTTTTATGTTTTTCCAATTTAAGATTTTTGAACTTTTTAGGATTTAGGGTTTATAGCTTAGGTTTTTGTAGAGGTTTTAAATTCTTTGTAGTGGTTATATTAGGGTTTATAAGATTAATGGTTTCTTAAGGTCTAGGGTTTATGGTTTCTTAGAGTTTTAGGTTTAGAATCTAAGGATTTAGGTTAGGGTTTAAGGTTTAGGGTTTCATGTTTTTTTAGGTCTAGTGTTTTATCTGGCTTAGGGCTTTGGGTTTTTTGGGTTAAGGTTTTCTAGAGTTTTATAAGTTCGTGGTTTAGGGCTTAGTGTTTTTCGTGTATTTTAGGGTTAAGCATATAAGATTTAGGGCTTGATAGGGTTTAAAGCTTAGATTTTTTTAGGGTTAAATTTTTCTTAGGATTTCTGGTTTAGAACTTAGGGGTTTTAAATGGGTTTTAAGGTTTATTTTAGGGTTTATAGGATTTAGGGATTTTTAAATGTTTAGGGTTTAACATTTGTTAAGGTTTTAGGTTTAGGATTTATAGTTTTAGGTTAGGGATTAAGGCTTATGGTATTTTAGGTTTCGGCTTTTAGGTTAATGGTTTTATTTAGGTTTTGAGGTTTTAGGGCTTTGTGTTTTTTAGGTTAAGGGTTTGTAGGATTTTATAGGTTTAGGGTTTAGGACATAGGGTTTTTTTTGTGTGTTGTAGGGTTTAGTATATACTATTTAGGGCTTTATAGGGTTTAGAGCTTATATTTTTATTTTTTTTTTCTTTTTTTTTATGTTTAGAGGTGTTTTGGTCTTTAGGATTTTTAAGGGTTAAGTGTTTGTTGGGTTTTCTAGGGTTTAGTTATTTTTTGTATTTTTTAGGTTTAGGGTTTACAGATTTTTAGGATTTAGAGTTTCTAGTTTATGGATTTTAGGAGTTTTAAATGGGTTTTAGGGTTTATTTAGGATTTATAGGATTTAGGGTTTCTTAAGGTTTCTTCAGGTTTTAGGTTTAGGTTTAGGCTTTAGGGTTAGAGTTTAGGGTTTAGGGCTTAGGGTTTTTTTATGTTTAGGTTCTTAGGTTAAGGTTCTTATCTAGGTTTTTAGGGTTTAGGGCTTTGTGTTTATTAGGTTAAGGTTTTTAGTGTTATATAGGTTTAGGGTTTAGGGTTTAGGTCTTTTTTTGTGTTCTTTAGGGTTTAGCATATACGATTTAGGGCTTTAGATGGTTTAGAGTGTAGAGTTTTTGAGGTTTAGGGGTTTTGCGTTTTTAGAACTTTTAAGGGTTAAGGATTTTTTTTTTGTTTTTTATGTTCAAGGTTTACAGATTTATAGGATTTTGAGTTTACAGTTTAGGGTTTAGTAGGGGTTTTAAGTGGTTGTTCGGGTTTATTTTAGGGTTTATAGGATTTTGCGTTTCTTAAGGTTTAGGTTTAGGAATTAGAGTTTTAGGTATGGGTTAAGGGTTTAGGGCTTAAGGATTTTTTAGGTTTAGGGATTTAGGTTAAGGGTTTTATCTAGGTTTTTTAGGGTTTAGGTCTTTGGATTTTTAGGTTAATAGTTTTTATATATGTCTGTAAGGTATAGGGCTTTAGATTTTTTGGGTTAAGGTTTTCTGGGTTTTAGGTTAGGGTATATGGCATAGGTCTTTTTTTTTTTTTTTTTTTTTTTTTTTTTTTTTTTTTGTGTTTTTTAAGGTTTAGCATGTATGAGTTAGGGCTATATAGTGTTTAGAGCTTAGAGTTTTTTTCGACCTAGGGATTTTTGAGGTTTTTAGGATTTTTAAGGGTTAACTGTTTCTTATGGTTTTTTAGGGTTTATGGTTTAGGGCTTAGGGTTTTTTTGTGTCTTTTTAGGTTTAGGGTTTATCTATTTGTAGGATTTTAGTTTTTAGGTTAGGGTTTATGTTTAGGATTTAGTGTTTTAGGTTAGGGTTTAGGCTTTAGGCCTTAGAGGGTTTTTATGTTTATGGATTTTTAGGATTTAGGGTTTAGAGCTTAGGGTTTTTTTAAGTTTTTATGGGATTTAGGTTTTCTTTATGTATTAGGTTTAGTGTTTCTTATGGTTTAGGTTTAGGATATAGGGTTTTTGGTTGGGCTTTATGGTTAAGGGCTTAGGGTGGGTTTTTTAGGGTTAGGGTTTTAGGTAAAGGTTTTATCTAGGTTTTTATGATTTAGGGCTTAGGGTTTTTTAGGTTAATGTATTCTAGGGTTTTATAGGTTTAGCGTTTAGGGCATAGGGTTTTTTAGGGTTTTGCTTATATGATTTTTGGCTTTATTGGAGAGTTCATAACATTTTAGGTTTAGGGTTTTAATGGTTTAAGTGTTTCTTACGGTTTAGGGCTTAGGGTATTTTTCTTTATGTCTTTTAGGTTTTGGGTTTAGGGATTTTCATGATTTAGGGATTAAAGATTCAGGTTTTGTAGGGTCTTATATGGTTTTTAAGGTTTATTTTAGGGTTTATTTGTTTTAGGGTATCTTAAGTTTAGGGTTTCTTAGTTTTCTTATTAGGGTTTAAGGATTGGGGCTTAGGATTTTAGGTTAGCATTGTGTTTTTTTTGTGTCTTTAGGGTTTAGCATAAATGATTTGGGGTTTTATACGGTTAAGAGCTTAGAGTTTTTTTTAGTTTAGGGGTTTTTGAGTTTTTTTAAAGGTTTTTAAGGGTTAAGTGTTTCTTAGGGTTTTGACAGGTTTAAGGTTTAGTGCTAAGGGTTATTTTTTGTTTTTAAGGTTTAGGATTTACATATTTTTAGAATTTAGGGTTGAGAGCTTAGTGTTTTAGGTGTTTTAAATTGTTTTTAGGGTTGATAGGATTTAGGGTTTCTTTGGGTTTTAGGTTTTTAATTAGGTTAGGGTTTAGGTTTAGGAATAGAGTTTTAGGTTAGGGTTTAGGGTTTAGTGCTTAGGGTTTTTTTAGGATTTAGGGTTTCTTTGGGTTTACAGATTTTTAGGATTTAGGGTTTAGAGCTTAGGGTTTTTTTGGGGTTTTAAATGGTCTTTATGGTTTATTTTAGTATTTATAGGATTTAGGGATTATTAAGGTATAGGGTTTCTTAGGGATTTATGTTAGGGTGTAGGGTTTATGGCTTTGGGTTTTGGGTTAAGAGTTTTATTTGAGATTTTGGGATTTAAGGTTTTGGGTTTTTAAGGGTTTTATAGGTTTAAGGTTTTGTGCTTAGGGTTTTTTTTTTGTGTGTTTTATAGGGTTTAGAATATACGATTTAGGGCTTTATAGGGTTTAGAGCTTAGAACTTTTTAGGTTTAGGGGTTATTGGGTTTTTTTAGGGTTTTTATGGGTTAAGTGATTCTTAGGATTTTTTAGGGTTTAAGATTTAGGGCTGAGGGTTTTTAAATTTTTTGGATTTAGGGTTTAGAGCTTAGGGTTTTTAGGGGTTTTAAAAGGTTTTAGGGTTTATTTTACGATTTATAGGATTTAGGGTTTTTAGGGGGTTTAAAAGGTTTTTAGGGTTTATTTTACGGTTTATGGGATTTAGGGTTTAGGGTTTCTTAGGGTTATAGGTTTAGGATTTAGAGTTTTAGGTTAGGGTTTAGGGTTTATGCTTAGGTTTATTTTAGGTTTAGGGTTATAGGTTAAGTGTTTTATCTAGGATTTTAGGGCTTAGGGCTTTGGGTTTTTTTAGATTAATGATTTTTAGGGTTCTATAGGTTTAGTGTTTAGGGCTTAGGGTTTTTTTTTTATGTTTTTCAGCATTTAGCATATCTGATTTAGGGCTTTATAGGGTTTAGAGCATAGCTTATTTTTAGGTTTAAGGGATTTTGGATTTTTTAATGTATTTAAGGGTTAAGTGTTTCTTAGGGTTTTTTAAGGTTTAAGGTTTAGGGATTTGGGTTTTGTTATGTTTTTTATGTTTATGGTTTACAAATTTTTAGGATATAAGATTTAGAGCTTAGTGTTTTGTAGGGGTTTTAAATTGTTTTTAGGGTTTAGAGTTTCTTTAGATTTTAGGATTAGGATTAAGATTTTAGGTTTAGGGTTTAGGGCTTAGGGTTTTATAATGTTTAGGGTTTTTTAAAGATTAGGGTTTTAGGTTAAGGGTATTATATATTTAGGGTTTAAGGCAATGGTTTTTTTAGGCTAAGGTTTCTTAGGATTTTATACGTTTAGGGTTTTATCTTAGTTTTTTTAGGTTTAGGGTTTTATGTAGGATTTTAGGGTTTAAGTCAATGGGTTTTTTTGTGTTTTTTTAGGGTTTTAAGTGTTTATGTTCCTTAGGGTTTAGGGCTTAGGGTTATTTTGTGGTTTTAAGGTTTAAGGTTTACACATTTTTAGAATTAAGGATTTAGAACCTAGTGCTTTAGGGGTTTTAAATTGATTTTAGGGTTTATAGGATTTAGGGTTTCTTTGGGTTTTAGGTTTTTAGGCTAGGGTTTAGGTTTAGGAATTAGAGTTTTAGGTTAGGATTTAGAGTTTCGTGCTTAGGGATTTTTTTAGGATTAGGATTTTAGTTTATGGGTTTTATCTAGGTTTCAAGGGTTTAGAGTTTTGGGTTTTTTAGGATTTAATAGGTTTAGGGTTTAGGGCTTAGTGTTTTTTTTTTTTTTTTTTTTTTTTTTTTTTTTTTTTTTTTTTTTTGAGTTTTTTAGGGTTTAGCATATACAATTTAGGACTTGTAGGATTTAAAGCTTAGAGTTTTTTAGATTTAGGGTTTTTTTGGGTTTGTTTATGGTTTCTAATGGTAAAGTGTTTCTTAGGGCTTTTTAGGGCTAGAATTTTTTTGTGTTATAAGTGTTAGGGTTTACAAATTTTAAGGATTTAGGGTTTTGATTGTAGAGTCTTTAGGTGATTTAAATGGTTTTCATGCTTATTTTAGGGCTATTGGATTTAAGGTTTCTTAATAAGATAAGGGTTTAGGGTTTCTTAGGGATTTTAGGTTTAGGATTTAGGGTTTTACATTATGTTTTAGGGGTTTTTTAGGTTTAAGGTTTTGGGTTAAGGATTTTATCTAGATTTTTATTGTTTTATAGGTTTAGGGTTCAACAATTAGTTTTTTTTTTGTTTTTTAGGGTTTAGCATTAATATTTAGGGATTTATAGGGTTTGGAGACTACACTTTTTTAGGTTTAGGTGTTTGAAGGGTTTTCAAGGTTTAAGTGTTTCTTACGGCTTTTTTAGGGTTTAGGATTTAGGCCTATGATGTTTTGTTTTTTTTTGTTTTTTTTTTTTTTTTTTTTTTGGCTTTATGTTTTTTTAGGATTTAGTGTTTAGAGATTAGGGATTTGTAGGGGCTTTAAATGGTTTAGACGTTAGAGTTTTATTAGGTGTAGGGGTTTTTGGGTTTTCTTCGTGTTTTTAAGGGTTAAATGTTTCTTAAGGTTTTCTATTGATTAGGTATTAGGGTTTCTTTTTGTTTTTTTTAAAGTTTAAGATTTACGGATTGTTTAGGATTTTTGTAGAGGTGTTAAATGCTTTGTAGTGTTTATATTAGGGTTTATTAGATGTATTGTGTCTTAAGGTCTAGGGTTTAGGGCTTCTTAGGGTTTTAGATTTAGAATCTAAGGATTTAGGTTAGGGTTTAGGGTTTAGGGCTTCATGTTTTTTTAGGTCTAGGGTTTTAGGTTAAGGGTTTTATTTAGGGGTTTTATGGTTTAGGGCTTTGGGTTTTTTAGGTTAAGGTTTTTTTTATAGTTTTATAGATTTATGGTTTGGGGCTTATAGATTTTTGTGTATTTTAGGGTTAAGCATATAAGATTTAGTGCTTGATAGGGTTGAAAGCTTAGAGTTTTTTTAGGTTTAGGCGTTTTTTAGTGTTTTTAAGGGTTAAGTGTTTCTTAGGGTTTGTAGTTTAGAGCTTAGGGGTTTTAAATGGTATTTAAGGTTTATTTTAGGGTTTATAGGATATAGGGATTTTTATGGTTTAGGATTTAGAGATTCTTAAGGTTTTAGGTTTAGGATTTAGAGTTTTAGGTTAGGGTTTAGGGCTTAGGGGATTTTAGGTTTAGGGTTTTAGGTTAAGGGTTTTATTTAGGTTTTTAGGTTTTAGGGCTTTGGGTTTTTTAGGTTAAGGGTTTGTAAGATTTTATAGGTTTAGAGTTTGGGGCTTAGGTTTTTTTTTTTTTTTTTTTTTGTGTGTAGGGTTTAGTATATACAATTTAAGGTTTTACAGGGTTTAGAGCTTAGAGTTTTTTTAGGTTAAGGGGTCTTTTGGTTTTTAGTTTTTTTAAGGGTTAAGTGTTTCTTAGGTTTCTCAGGGTTTAGTGATTTTTTGTATTTTTTAGGTTTAGGGTTTACAGATTTTTAGTATTTAGGGTTTCGAGCTTAGGGATTTCAGGAGTTTTAAATGGGTTTAAGGGTTTATTTTATGATATATAGGATTTAGGGTTTGTTAAGGTTTATGATTTAAGGTTTCTTTAGGTTTAGGGTTAGGGTTTAGTGTTTTGGGATTTGGTTTTTTTTGTTATGTTTAGGTTCTTAGGTAAAAGTTGTTGTCTAGGTTTTTAGGGTTTAGGGCTTTGGGTTTTTTAGGTTAAGGTTTTTTAGTATTTTATAGGTTTAGTGCTTAGGGCTTAGGTTTTTTTTTGTGTGTATTTGAGCATTTATCATGTATGATTTAGTGCTTTATAGTGTTTAGAGCTTAGCTTTTAAGGGATTTTGCATTTTTTATGGTTTTTAAGGTTTAAGTGTTTCTTAGGGTTATTTAAGGTTTAAGATTTAAGGATTTGGGTTTTGTTGTGCTTTTTATGTTTAGGGTTTACAGATTTTTAGGATATAAGGTTTAGAGTTTAGTGTTTTGTAGGGGTTTTAAATTATTTTTAGGGTTTAGGGTTTCTTTGGATTTTAGGTTTTGGATTAAGATTTTAGGTTTAGGGTTTTTTAATGTTTAGGGTTTTTTAAAGATTAGGGTTTTTGGTTAAGGGTTTTATCTAGTTTAGGGTTTAAGGCTATGGGTTTTTTAGGCTAAGGTATCCTAGGATTTTATACGTTTTGGGTTTTATCATAGTTTTTTTAGGTTTAGGGTTTTATCTAGGTTTTTATGGTATAAGTCATTGTGTTTCTTGGTTTTTTAGTGTTTTAAGAGTTTAAGTGTTCCTTAGGGTTTAGGGATTAGGGTTATTTTGTGTTTTTAAGGTTTAGGGTTTACAAATTTTTAGAATTTAGGATTTAGATCCTAGTGTTTTCGGGGTTTTACATTTTATTTTAGGGTTTATAGGATTTAGGGTTTCTTTGGATTTTAGGTTTTTAGGTTAGGGTTTAGGTTTAGGAATTAGAGTTTTAGGTTAGGATGTAGAGTTTAGTGCTTAGGTATTTTTTTAGGATTAGGGTTTTAGTTTATGGGTTTTATCTAGGTTACAAAGGGTTTAGGGTTATGGGTTTTTTAGGATTTAATAGGTTTAGGGTTTAGTGCTTAGTTTTTATTTATTTATTTTTTTCTGTGTTTTTTAGGGTTTAGCTTATACGATTTAGGGCTTGTAGGATTTAGAGCTTAGAGTTTTTTAGGTTTAGGGGTTTTTTGGGTTTGTTTATGGTTTTTAATGGTAAAGTGTTTCTTAGGGTTTTTAGGGCTAGATTTTTGTGTGTTATAAGTGTTAGGGTTTAGGAATTTTAAGGATTTAAGGTTTAGATCAGTCTTTAGGTGTTTTAAATGGTTTTCATGCTTCTTTTAGGGCTATCAGATTTAAGATTTCTTAGTAAGATTAGAGTTTAGGGTTTCTTAGGGTTTTTAGGTTTAGGATTTAGGATTTTTCATTAGGGTTTAGGGGTTTTTTAGGTTTAAGATTTTAGCTTAAGGATTTTATCTAGGTTTTTAGTGTTTTATAGGTTTAGGGTTCAAGAATTAGGTTTTTTTTTTGCGTGTGCTTTTTAGGGTTTAGCATTAATATTTAGGGATTTATAGGGTTTGGAGATTACATTTTTTTTATATTTAGGTATTTTAAGGGTTTTCACGGTTTAATTGTTTCTTACAGCTTTTTTAGGGTTTAGGGTTTAGGTGTATGGTTTTTTTTTGTTTAGGGTTTATGGTTTTTTAGGATTTAGTGTTTAGAGATTAGGGATTTGTAAGGGTTTAAAATGGTTTAGAGTTTAGAGTTTTATTAGGTGTAGGAGTTTTTGGGTTTTTCTTAGTGTTTTTAAGGGTTAAATGTTTCTTAGCCTTTTCTATTGATTAGGTTTTAGGTTTTTTTTGTCTTTTTTAAATTTAAGATTTACGAATTGTTTAGGATTTTGTAGAAGTTTTAAATGCATTGTAGTGTTTATAGGATGTATTGTGTCTTAATGTCTAGGGTTTAGGGCTTCTTAGGGTTTTAGATTTAGAATCTAAGGATTTAGGTTAGGGTTTAGGGTTTAGGGCTTCATATTTTTTTAGGTCTAGGGTTTTAGGTTAAGGGTTTTATTTAGGATTTTTATGGATTAGGTCTTTGGGTTTTTTAAGTTAAGGTTTTTTAGAGTTTTATAGGTTTATGGTTTGGGGCTTAGAGGTTTTTGTGTATTTTAGGGTTAAACATATAAGATTTAGTGCTTGGTAGGGCTGAAAGCTTAGAGTTTTTTAGGTGTAGGCGTTTTTTAGGGTTTTTAAGGGTTAAGTGTTTCTTAGGATTTCTACTTTAGAGCCTAGGGATTTTAAATGGTATTTAATGTTTATTTTAGGGTTTATTTGATTTAGGGATTCTTATGGTTTAGGATTTAGAGTTTCTTCAGGTTTTAGGTTTTGGATTTGGAGTTTTAGGTTAGGGTTTAGGGCTTAGGGTTTTTTAGGTTTAGGGTTTTAGGGTAAGGGTTTTATTTAGGTTTTTAGGTTTTAGGGCTTTGGATTTTTTAGGTTAAGGGCTTGTAAGATTTTATAGGTTTAGGGTTTGGGGCTTAGGTATTTTTTTTTGTCTATGTAGGGTTTAGTATATACGATTTAGAGCTTATCTTTTTTTTTGTAGGTTTAAGGAATTTTGGATTTTTTGAGGCTTTTAAGGGTTAAGTGTTTCGTAGAGTTTTTTAAGTTTTAAGGTTTAGGGATTTGGGTTTTGTTGTGTTTTTTATGTTTAGGGTTTACAGATTTTTAGGTTATAGGGTTTAGAGCTTAGTGTTTTGTAGGGGTTTTAAAATATTTTAGGGTGTAGGGCCTCTTTGGATTTTAGGTTTATGATTTAGATTTTAGGTTTAGGGTTTAGGTCTTAGGGTGTTTTAAGGTTTAGGGTTTTTTAAAGATTACGATTTTAGGTTAAGGGTATTATCTATTTTAGTGTTTAAGGCTATGGGTTTTTTAGGCTAAGGTTACTTAGGATCTTATACGTTTAGGGTTTTATCTTATTTCTTTTAGGTTTAGGATTTTTTCTAGGTTTTTAGGGTTTAAGTCAATAGGTTTTTTGTGTTTTTTTGGTGTTTTAAGAGTTTAAGTATTCCTTAGGGTTTAGGGATTAGGGTTATTTTCTGTTTTTAAGGTTTAGGGTTTACAGATTTTTAGAATTAAGGATTTAGAGCCTAGTGTTTTAGGGGTTTTAAATTGATTTTAGGGTTTATAGGATTTAGGGTTTCTCTGGGTTTTAGGTTTTTAGGTTAGGGTTTAGGTTTAGGAATTAGAGTTTTAGGTTAGGATTTAGAGTTTAGTGCTTAGGGATTTTTTTGGGATTAGGGTTTTATTTTATGGGTTTTATCTAGGTTTTAAGGGTTTAGGGTTATGGGTTTTTTAGGATTTAATAGGTTTAGGGTTTAGAGCTTAGTTTTTGTTTTTTGTTTTTTTAGGGTTTAGCATATACAATTTAGGGCTTGTGGGATTTAGAGCTTAGAGGTTTTTAGGTTTAGCGGTTTTTGACCTTTCCTATGGTTTTTAATAGGTAAGTGTTTCTTAGGGTTTTTTAGGATAAGATTTTTTTGTGTTATAAGTGTTAGGGTTTATGAATTTTAAGGATTTAGGGTTTAGATCATAGGGTCTTTAGGTGTTTTAAATGGTTTTATTGCTTATTTTAGGGCTATCGGATTGAAGGTTTCTTATTAAGATTAGGGTTAGGGTTTAGGGGTATTTTAGGCTTAAGGTTTTAGCTTAAGGATTTTATCTAGGTTTTTAGTGTTTTATAGGTTTAGGGTTCAAGAATTAGGTTTTTTTTTGTGTGTTTTTTTGGGTTTAGCTTTAATATTTAGGGATTTATAGGGTTTGGAGATTACACTTTTTTAAGTTTAGGTGTTTTAAGGGTTTTCAAGATTTAAGTGTTTCTTATGGCTTTTGTAGGGTTTAGGGTTTTGCCCTATGGTTTTTTTTTTTTTTTTTTTTTTTTTTTTCTTTTTTTTAGGGTTTATCGTATTTTAGGATTTAGTGTTTAGAGGTTAAGGATTTGTAGGGGTTTTAAATGGTTTAGAGTTTAGAGTTTTATTAGGTGTAGGAGTTTTTGGCTTTTCTTAGTGTTTTTAAGTGTTAAATGTTTCTTAGGGTTTTCTATTGATTAGGGTTTAGGTTTTTTTTTTTTGTGTTTTTTAAGTTTAAGATTTACGGATTGTTTAGTATTTTTGTTGATGTTTTAAATGCTTTGTAGTGTTTATATTAGGGTTTATAGGATCTATTGTGTCTTAAGGTCTATAGTTTAGGGCTTCTTAGGGTTTTAGATTTAGAATCTAAGGATTTAGGTTAGGGTATAGGGTTTAGTGCTTCATGTTTTTTTAGGTCTAGGGTTTTAGGTTAAGGGTTTTTTTTAGGGTTTTCTATGGTTTAGGGCTTCTTAGGGTTTTAGATTTAGAATTTAAGGATTTAGGGTTTAGTGCTTCATTTTTTTTAGGTCTAGGGTTTTAGGTTAATGGTTTTATTTAGGATTTTCATGGTTTAGGGCTTTGGGTTTTTTAGGTTAAGGTTTTTTAGAGTTTTATAGGTTTATGGTGTGGGGCTTAGACCTTTTTGTGTATTTTAGGGTTAAGCATATAAGATTTAGTGCTTGATAGTGTTTAATGCTTAGAGTTTTTTTAGGTTTAGGCCTTTTTTAGGGTTTTTAAGGGTTAAGTGTTTCTTAGGGTTTCTAGTTTAGAGCTTAGGGGTTTTAAATGTATTTAAGGTTTATTTTAGGGTTTATAGGATTTAGGGATTCTTATGGTTTAGGATTTAGAGATTCTTAAGGTTTTAGGTTTAGGATTTAGAGTTTTAGGTAAGGGTTTAGGGCTTAGGGGATTTTAGGTTTAGGGTGTTAGGTTAAGGGTTTTATTTAAGTTTTTAGGTTTTAGGGCTTTGAGTTTTTTAGGTTAAGGGTTTGTAAGATTTTGTAGGTTTAGGGTTTGGGGCTTAGGTTGTTTTTTTCTCTGTGTGTAGGGTTTAGTATATATGACTTAAGGCTTTACAGGGTTTAGAGCTTAGAGTTTTTTTTAGGTTAAGGGGTTTTTTGGTTTTAAGTTTTTTTAAGGGTTTAGTGTTTATTAGGTTTCGCAGGGTTTAGTGATTTTTTGTAAATTTTAGGTTCAGGGTTTACAGATTTTTAGGATTTAGGGTTTCGTGCTTAGGGATTTTAAGAGTTTTAAATGGATTTTAGGGTTTATTTTATGATTTATAGGATTTAGGGTTTCTTATGGTTTAGGGTTTAAGGTTTCTTTGGGTTTTAGGTTAAGGTTTAGGGTTTCTTTTTTGTGTTATTTAGCATTTAACATATACGATTTAGTGCTTTATAGGGTTTAGAGCTTAGCTTTTTTTTTAGGTTTAAGGGATTTTGAATTTTTTACGGTATTTAAGGGTTAAGTGTTTCTTTGGGTTTTTGATGATTAAGATTTAGGGATTTGGGTTTTGTTTTGTTTTTTATGTTTAGGGTTTACAGATTTTTAGGATATAGGGTTTAGAGCGTAGTGTTTTGTAGAGGTTTTAAATTGTTTTTAGGGTTTAGTGTTTCTTTGGATTTTAGGTTTAGGATTAAGATTTTAGGTTTAGGGTTTAGTGCTTAGGGTTATTTAATGTTTAGGGTTTTTTAAAGATTAGGGTTTTAGGTTAAGGGTATTATCTAGTTTAGGGTTTAAGGCTATGGGTTTTTTAGGCTAAGGTTTCTTAGGATTTTATATGTTTAGGGTTTTATCTTAGTTTTTTAGGTTTAGGGTTTTATCTTGGTTTTTAAGGTTTAAGTCAATGGGTTATTTTTTTTAGGGTTTTAAGAGTTGAAGTGTTTCTTAGGGTTTAGGGATTAGGGTTATTTTGTGTTTTTAAGGTTTCAGTTTTATAGATTTTTAGAATTAAGGATTTATAGCCTAGTATTTTAGGGGTTTTAAGTTGATTTTAGGGTTTATAGGATTTAGGGTTTCTTTGGGTATTAGTTTTTTAGGTTATGGTTTAGGTTTAGGAATTAGAGTTTTAGGGCAGTATTTAGGGTTTAGTGCTTAGGGATTTTTTTAGTATTAGGGTTTTAGTTTGTGGGTTATATCTAGGTTTTAAGGCTTTAGGATTATCGGTTTTTTAGGATTTAATAGGTTTAGGGTTTTGAGCTTAGTTTTTTTTTTTTTTTTTTTGTATTTTTTAGGGTTTAGCATATACGATATAGGGCTTATAGGATTAAGAGCTTTGAGTTTTTAAGGTTTAGGGGTTTTTTGGGTTTTTTTTATGGTTTTTAATGGTAAAGTGTTTCTTAGGGTTTTTTAGGGTTAGATTTTTTTGTGTTATAAGTGTTAGGCTTTACGAATTTTAAGGATTTTGGGTTTAGATCATAGGGTCTTTAGGTGTTTTAAAAGGTTTTCATGCTTATTTTACGGCTATCGAATTTAAGGTTTCTTAATATGATTAGGGTTTAGGGTTTCTTAGGATTTTTAGGTTTAGGATTTAGGGTTTTAGATTAGGGTTTAGGGGTTTTTATAGGTTTAAAGTTTTAGCTTAAGGATTTTATCTAGGTTTTTAGTGTTTTATAGGTTTAGGGTTCAAGATTTTTTTTTGTGTGTGTTTTTTAGGATTTAGCATTAATATTTAGGGACTTATAGGGTTTGGAGATTACAATTTTTTAAGTTTAGGTGTTTTAAGGGTTTTCAAGATTTAAGTGTTTTTTACAGCTTTTTTAGGGTTTAGGGTTTTCTATTAATTAGGTTTTAGGGTTTTTTTTTTGTGTTTTATAAGTTTAAGATTTACGGATTGTTTAGGATTTTTGTTGAGGTTTTAAATGCTTTGTAGTGTTTATATTAGGGTTTATTGGATGTATTGTGTCTTAAGGTCTAGGGTTTAGGGCTTCTTAGGGTTTTAGATTTAGAATCTAAGGATTTAGGTTAGGGTTTAGGGTTTAGGGCTTCATGTTTTTTAAGGTCTAGGGTTTTAGGTTAAGGGTTTTATTTAGGACTTTTATGGTTTAGGGCTTTGGGTTTTTAGGTTAAGGTTTTTTAGAGTTTTATAGGTCTATGGTTTGGGGCTTAGAGGTTTTTGTGTATTTTAGGGTTAAGCATATAAGATTTTGTGCTTGATAGGGTTTAAAGCTTAGAGCTTTTTTAGGTTTAGGCATTTTTTAGGGTTTTTAAGGGTTAAGTGTTTCTTAGGGTTTCTAGTTTAGAGCTTAGGGGTTTTAAGTGGTATTTAAGGTTTATTTTAGGATTTATAAGATTTAGGGATTCTTATGGTTTAGGATTTAGAGTTTCTTCAGGTTTTAGGTTTAGGATTTAGACTTTTAGGATAAGGTTTAGGGCTTAGGATTTTTTAGGTTAAGGGTTTTATTTAGGTTTTTAGGTTTTAGGGCTTTGTATTTTTTGTGTTAAGGGATTGTAAGATTTTATAGGTTTAGGGTTTGGGGCTTGGTTTTTTTTTTTTTTTTTTTTTTTTTTTTTTTTTTTTTTTTTTTTTTTTTGTGTGTGTGTGTGTAGGGTTTAGTATATACGATTTAGAGCTTAGCTTTTTTTTAGGTTTAAGGGATTTTTTGGATTTTTGTAGGTTTTTAAGGGTTAAGTGTTTATTATGGTTTATTAAGGTTTAAGGTTTAGGGATTTGGGTTTTGTTGTGTTTTTTATGTTTAGGGTTTACAAATTTTTAGGATATAGGGTTTAGAGCATAGTGTTTTGTAGGGGTTTTAAATTATTTTTGGGGTTTAGGGTTTCTTTGGATTTTAGGTTTATGATTTAGATTTTAGGTTTAGGGTTTATGGCTTAGGGTGTTTTAAGGTTTAGGGATTTTTAAATATTAGGGTTTTAAGTTAAGGGTATTATCTAGTTTAGGGTTTAAGGCTATGGGTTTTTTAGGCTAAGGTGTCTTAGGATTTTAAACGTTTAGGGTTTTATCCTAGTTTTTTTAGGTTTAGGGTTTTATCTAGGTTTTTAGGGTTTAAGTCAATGGGTTTTTTGTGTTTTTTTAGGGTTTTAAGAGTGTAAGTGTTCCTTAGGGTTTAGGGCTTAGGGATATTTTGTGTTTTTATGGTTTAGGGTTTACAAATTTTTAGAATTAAGGATTGAGAGCCTAGTGTTTTAGGGGTTTTAAATTGATTTTATGGTTTATAGGATTTAGGGTTTCTCTGGGTTTTAGATTTTTAGGTTAGGGTTTAGGTTTAGGAATTAGAGTTTTAGGTTAGGATTTAGTGTTTAGTGCTTAGTAATTTTTTTAGGATTAGGGTTTTAGTTTATGGGTTTTATCTAGGTTTTAAGGGTTTATGGTTATAGGTGTTTTAGAATTTAATAGGTTTAGGGTTTAGGACTTTGTTTTTTTTTTTTTTTTTTTTTTTTTTTAGGGCTTAGCAAATACGATTTAGGTCTTGTAGGATTTAAAGCTTAGAGTTTTTTAGGTTTAGGGGTCTTTTGGGTTTCTTTTATGGTTTTTAATGGTAAAGTGTTCCATAGGGTTTTTAGGGCTAGATTTTTTTCTGTTATAACTGTTAGGGTTTACGAATTTTAAGGATTTAGGGTTTCGATCATAGGGTCTTTAGGTGTTTTAAATGGTTTTAATGCTTATTTTAGGGCTATCGGATTTAAGGTTTCTTAATGAGATTTGGGTTTAGGGTTTCTTAGGATTTAGGGTTTTACATTAGGGTTTAGGGGATTTTTAGGTTTAAGGTTTTAGCTTAAGGATTTTATCTAGGTTTTTAGTGATTTATAGGTTTAGGGTTCAAGAATTTGGTTTTTTTTTTTTTTTTTTTTTTTGTGTTTTTTAGGGTTTAGCATTAATATTTAGGATTTATAGGGTTTGGAGATTACACTTTTTTAGGTTTAGGTGTTTTAAGGGTTTTCAAGGTTTAAGTGTTTCTTATGGCATTTTTAGGGTTTAGGGTTTAGACCTATGGTTAAATTTTTTTTTTGTTTAGGGTTTATGGTATTTTAGGATTTAGTGTTCAGAGGTTAGGGATTTGTAGGGGTTTTAAATGGTTTAGAGCTTAGAGTTTTATTAGGTGTAGGAGTTTTTGGGTTTTCTTAGTGTTTTTAAGTGTTAAATGTTTCTTAGGGTTTTCTATTGATTAGGTGTTAGGGTTTTTATTTTGTGTTTTTTAAGTTTAAGATTTATGGATTGTTTAGGAATTTTGTAGATGCTTAAAATGCTTTGTAGTGTTTATATTAGGGTTTATAGGATGTATTGTCTCTTAAGGTCTAGGGTTTAGGGCTTCTTAGGGTTTTAGATTTAGAATCTAAGGATTTAGGTTAGGGTTTAGGGTTTAGGGCTTCATGTTTTTTAGGTCTAGCGTTTTAAGTTAAGGTTTTACTTACGATTTTTATGGTTTAGGGCTTTGGGTTTTTAGGTTAAGGTTTTTTAGAGTTTTATAGATTTATGGTTTGGGTCTTAGAGGTTTTTGTGTATTTTTGGGTTAAGCATATAAGATTTAGTGCTTGATAGGGTTTAAAGCTTAGAGTTTTTTAGGTTTGGGCGTTTTATTGGGTTTTTAAGGGTTAAGTGTTTCTTAGGGTTTCCAGTTTAGAGTTTAGGGGTTTTAAATGGTATTTAAGGTTTATTTTACGGTTTATAGGATTTAGGGATTCTTATGGTTTAGGATTTAGAGTTTATTCAGGTTTTAGGTTTAGGATTTAGAGTTTTAGATTAGGGTTTAGGGCTTAGGGTTTTTTAGGTTTAGGGTTTTAGGTTAAGGATTTTATTTAGGTTTTTAGGTTTTAGGGCTTTGTATTTTTTGGTTTAAGGGTTTGTAAGATTTTATAGGTGTAGGGTTTGGGGCTTAGGTTTTTTTATGTGTGTGTAGTGTTTAGTATATACGATTTAGGCCTTTATAGGGTTTTGAGCTTAGAGTTTCTTTTAGGGTAAGGGGAGTTTTGGTTTTTAGTTTTTTTAAGGGTTAAGTGTTTCTTAGGTTTCGCAGTGTTTAGTGATTTTTTGTATTTTTTAGGTTTAGGGTTTACAGAATTTTAGGATTTAGGGTTTCGAGCTTAGGGATTTTAGGAGTTTTAAATGGATTTTAGGTTTTATTTTATGATTTATAGGATTTAGGGTTTCAAAAGGTTTAGGGTTTAAGGTTTCTTTGGTTTTAGGTTAGGGTCTAGGGTTTAGGGATTTGGGTTTTTTTGTTAAGTTTAGGACCTTAGGTAAAGGTTCTTATCTAGGTTTTTAGGGTTTAGGTCTTTGGGTTTTTTGGGTTAAGGTTTTTTAGTATTTTATAGGTTTAGTGGTTAGGGCTTAGGGTTTTTTTTTTTTTTTTTTTTTTTTTTTTTTTTTTTTTTTTTTTTTTTTTTAAGCATTTAGTATATATGATTTAGTGCTTTATAAGGTTTAGAGCTTAGCTTTTTTTTAGGTTTAAGGGATTTTGGATTTTTTAAGGTTTTTAAGGGTTAAGTGTTTCTTAGGGTTTTTTAAGGTTTAAGATTTAGGGATTTGGGTTTTTTTGTGTTTTTTATGTTTTAGGTTTACAGATTTTTAGGATATAGGGTTTAGAGCGTAATGTTTTGTAGGGGTTTTAAATTGTTTTTAGGGTTTAGGGTTTCTTTGGATTTTAGGTTTAGGATTAAGATTTTATGTTTAGGGTTTTTTAAGATTTAGGGTTTTTTAAAGATTAGGGTTTTAGGTTAGGGGTATTATCTAGTTTAGGGTTTAAGGCTATGGGTTTTTTAGGCTAAGGTTTCTTAGGATTTTATACGTTTAGGGTTATATCATAGTTTTTTTAGGTTTAGGGTTTTATCTAGGTTTTTATGGTTTAAGTCAATGTTTGTTTATTTTAGGGTTCTAAGAGTTTAAGTGCTCCTTAGGGTTTAGGGATTAGGATTATTTTGTGTTTTTAAGGTTTAGGGTTTACAGATTTTTAGAATTAAGGATTTAGAGCCTAGTGTTTTAGGTGTTTTAAATTGATTATAGGGTTTATAGTATTTAGGATTCCTTTGGGTTTTATAATTTTAGGTTAGGGTTTAATTTTAGGAATTAGATTTTTAGGTTAGGATTTAGAGTTTAGTGCTTATGGATTTTTTTAGGATTAGGGTTTTAGTTTATGGGTTTTATCAAGGTTAAAAGGGTTTAGGGTTATGGGTTTTTTAGGATTTAATTGGTTTATGGTTTAGAGCTTAGTTTTTTTTTTTTTTTTTGTGTTTTTGAGGGTTTAGCATATACAATTTAGGGCATGTAGTATTTAGAGCTTAGAGTTTTTTAGGTTTAGGGGTTTGTTGGGTTCTTTTATGGTTTTTAATGGTAAAGTGTTTCTTAGGGTTTTTAGGGCTAGAATTTTTTGCATTATAAGTGTTAGGGTTTACGAATTTTAAGGATTTTGGGTTTAGATCATAGGGTCTTTAAGTGTTTTAAATGGTTTTCATGCCTATTTTAGGGCTATTGGATTTAAGGTTTCTTAATATGATTAGGGTTTAGGATTTGTTAGGGTTTTTAGGTTTAGGATTTAGGGTTTTACATTAGGGTTTAGGATTTTTTTGGGTTTAAGGTTTTAGGTTAAGGATTTTATCTAGGTTTTTAATATTTTACATGTTTAGGTTACAAAAATTAGGTTTTTGTTTTTTTTTTTTGTGTTTTTTAGGGTTGAGCATTAATATTTTGGGATTTATAGGGTTTGGATATTACACTTTTTTAAGTTTAGGTGTTTTAAGGGTTTTCAAGGTTTAAGTGTTTCTTACGACTTTTTTAGGGTTTAGGGTTTCGGTCTATGGATTTATTTTTTTTTAGGGTTTTTGGTTTTTTAGGATTTAGTGTTCAGAGGTTAGGGATTTGTAGGGGTTTTAAATGGTTTAGAGCTTAGAGTTTTATTAGGTATAGGAGCTTTTGGGTTTTCTTAGTGTTTTTAATTCTATTGATTAGGTTTTAGATTTTTTTTTTTTTTTTTTGTGTTTTTTAAGATTATGATTTACGGATTGTTTAGGATTTTTGTAGAGGTTTTAAATGCTTTGTAGTGTTTATATTAGGGTTTATAGGATGTATTGTGTCTTAAGGTCTAGGGTTTAGGGCTTCTTAGGGTTTTAGATTTAGAATCTAAGGATTTAGGTTAGGGATTAGGGTTTAGGGTTTAATTTATTTTAGGTCTAGTGTTTTAGGTTATGGGTTTTATTTACGATTTTTCTAGTTTAGGGCTTTTAGTATTTTAGGTTAGGGTTTTTTAGAGTGTTACTGGTTTATGGTTTGGGGCTTAGAGGTTTTTTTGTATTTTAGGGTTAAGCATATAAGATTTAGTGCTTAATAGTGTTTAAAGCTTAGAGTATTTTTTAGGTTTTGGCCTTTTTTAGGGTTTTTAAGTGTTAAGTGTTTCTTAGGGTTTCTAGTTTAGAACTTAGGGGATTTAAATGGTATTTAAGGTTTATTTTACGGTTTATAGGATTTAGGGATTCTTATGGTTTAGGATTTATAGTTTTTTCAGGTTTTAGGTTAAGGATTTAGAGTTTTAGGTTGGGGTTTAGGGCTTAGGGTTTTTTAGGTTAATGGTTTTATTTATATTTTTAGGTTTTAGGGCTCTGGGTTTTCTAGGTTAAGGGTTTGTAAGATTTAATAGGTTTAGGGTTTGGGCATAGGTTTTTTTATTTTTTTTGTGTGTGTAGGGTTTAGTATATACGATTTAGGGCTTTATAGGGTTTAGAGCTTAGAGTTTTTTTTTTTTGGTTTAGGGGTTTTTTGGTTTTTAGTTTTTTTAAGGGTTAAGTGTTTCTTAGGTTTCTCAAGGTTTAGTAATTTTTTGTATTTTTTAGGTTTAGGGTTTACAGATTTTTAGGATTTAGCATTTCGAGCTTAGGGATTTCAAGAGTTTTAAGTGGGTTTTAGGCTTTATTTTATGATTTATAGGATATAGTGTTTCTTAAGGTTTAGGGTTTAAGGTTTCTTTAGGTTTCTCAGGGTTTACTGATTTTTTGTATTTTTTAGGTTTAGGGTTTACAGATTTTTGGGATTTAGGGTTTCGAGCTTAGGGATTTTATGTGTTTTAAATGGGTTTTAGGGCTTATTTTATGATTTATAGTATTTAGGGTTTCATAAGGTTTAGGGTTTAAGGTTTCTATGGGTTTTAGGTTAGGGTTTAGGGTTTAGGGATTTGGGTTTTTTTGTTATGTTTAGTTTCTTAGGTAAAGGTTCTTATCTAGGTTTTTATGGTTTAGGGCTTTGGGTTTTTTAGGTTAAGGGTTTTTAGTATTTTATAGGTTTAGTGCTTAGGGCTTAGGGTTTTTTTTTTTGTGTTTTTTAACATTTAGCATATATGATTTAGGGCTTTATAGGATTTAGAGTTTAGCTGTTTTTTAGGTTTAAGGGATTTTGGATTTTTTAAGGTTTTTAACGGTTAAGTGTTTCTTAGGATTTTTTAAGGTTTAAGGTTTAGGGATTTGGGTTTTGTTGTGTTTTTTTATGTTTAGGGTTTACAGATTTTTAGGATATAGGGTTTAGAGCTTAGTGTTTTATAGTGGTTTTAAATAGTTTTTAGGATTTAGGGTTTCTTTGGATTTTAGGTTTAGGATTTAGGGCTTAGGGTTTTTTAAAGATTAGGATTTTAGGTTATGGGTATTATCTAGTTTAGGGTTTAAGGCAATGGGTTCTTAGGCTAAGGTTTCTTAGGATTTTATACGTTTAGGGTTTTATCTTAGTTTTTATAGGTTTAGGGTTTTATCTAGGTTTTTAGGGTTTAAGTCAATGGGTTTTTTGTGATTTTTTAGGGTTTTAAGAGTTTAAGTGTTCCTTAGGGTTTAGGGTTTAGGATTGTTTTGTGTTGTTAAGGTTTAGGGTTTACAGATTTTTAGAATTATGGATTTAGGACCTAGTGTTTTAGGGGTTTTAAATTGATGTTAGGATTTATAGGATTTAGGGTTTCTTTGGGTTTTAGGTTTCTAGGGTAGGGTTTAAGTTTAGGGATTAGAGTTTTAGGTTAGGATTTAGAATTTAGTGCTTAGGGATTTTTTAGGATTAAGGTTTTAATTTATGGTTTTTATCTTGGTTTTAAGGGTTTAGGGTTTTTTAGGATTTAATAGGTTTAGGGTTTAGAGCATAGTTTTTTTTTTCTTTTTTCTTTTTAGGGTTTAGCATATACGATTTAGGCTTGTAGGATTTAGAGCTTAGAGTTTTTTAGGTTTAGGGGTTTTTTGGGTTTTCTTATGGTTTTTAATGGTAAAGTGTTTCTTAGGGTTTTTTAGGGTTAGTTTTTTTAGTGTTATAAGTGTTAGGGTTTACGAATTTTAAGGATTTAGAGTTTAGATCATAGGGTCTTTAGGTGTTTTAAATGGTTTTCATGCCTATTTTAGGGCTATTGGATTTAAGGTTTCTTAATAAGATGAGGGTTTAGGGTTTCTTAAGATTTTTGGGTTTAGGATTTAGGGTTTTACATTAGGGTTTAGGGGTTTTTTAGGTTTAAGGTTTTAGGTTAATGATTTTATCTAGGTTTTTAGTATTTTATAGGTTTAGGGTTCAAGAATTAGGTTTTTGTTTTTGTGTTTTATAGGGTTATAGGGTTTGTAGATTAACTTTTTTTAGGTTTAGGTGTTTTAAGGGTTTTCACGATTTAACTGTTTCTTACGGCTTTTTTAGGGTTTAGGGATTAGGTCTATGGGTTTTTTTTTTTTAGGGTTTATGGTTTTTTTGGATTTAGTGTTTAGAGATTAGGGATTTGTAGGGGTTTTAAATGGTTTAGAGCTTAGAGTTTTATTAGGTGTAGGAGTTTTTGGGTCTTCTTAGTATTTTTAAGGGTTAAATGTTTCTTAGGGTTTTCTATTGATTAGGTTTTAGGGTTTTTTTTTTTTTTTTTTTTTTTTTTTTGTATTTTTTAAGTTTAAGATTTAAGGATTGTTTAGGATTTTTGTAGAGGTTTTAAATGCTTTGTAGTGTTTATATATAGGATATATTGTGTCTTATGGTCTAGGTTTTAGGGCTTCTGAGGGTTTTATATTTAGAATCTAAGGATTTAGATTAGGGTTTAGGGTTTACGGCTTCATGTTTTTTAGGTCTAGGGTTTAACGTTGAGGGTTTCATTTAGGGTTTTTATGGTTTAAGGCTTTGGATTTTTTACGTTAAGGTTTTTAAGAGTTTTATAGGTTTATGGTTTGGGGCTTAGTATTTTTGTGTATTTTAGGGTTAAGCATATAATATTTAGTGCTTGACAGGGTTTAAAGCTTAGAGTTTTTTTAGGTTTAGGAATTTTTTTAGCGTTTTTAAGGGTTAAGTGTTTCTTAGGGTTTCTAGTTTAGAGCTTAGGGGTTTTAAATGGTATTTAAGGTTTATTTTAGGGTTTATAGGATTTAGGGATTCTTATGGTTTAGGATTTAGAGTTTCTTCAGGTTTTAGGTTTAGGATTTAGAGTTTTAGGTTAAGGGTTTTATTTAGGTTTTCAGGTATTAGGGCTTTGGGTTTTTTAGGTTAAGGGTTTGTAAGATTTTATAGGTTTAGGGTTTAAGGCTTAGGTTTTTTACTTTTTGTATGTGTAGGGTTTAGTATATACGATTTAGGGCTTTGTAGGGTTTAGAGATTAGAGTTTTGTTAGGTTTAGGGATTTTTTCTTTTTTAGATTTTTTAAGGGTTAAGTGTTTCATAGGTTTCTCAGGGTTTACTGATTTTTTTTTTTTTTTTTTAGGTTTAGGGTTTACATATTTTTAGGATTTAGGGTTTCGAGCTTAGGGATTTTAGGAGTTTTAAATGGGTTTTAGGGTTTATTTTATGATTTATATGATTTAGGGTTTCTTAAGGTTTAGGGTTTAAGGTTTTTTTGGGTTTTAGGTTTGGGTTTAGGGTTTAGGGATTTGGGTTTTTTTTGTTATGTTTAGGTTCTTAGGTAAAGATTATTATCTAGGCTTTTAGGGTTTAGGTCTTTGGGTTTTTTAGGTTAATGTTTTTTAGTATTTTATACGTTTAGTGATTAGGTGTTAGGGTTCTTTTTGTGTTTTTTAGCATTTAGCATATATGATTTAGGGCTTTATAGGGTTTAGAGCTTAGCTTTTTTTAGGTTTAAGGGATTTTGGATTTTTTGAAGTTTTTAAGGGTTAAATGTTTCTTAGAGTTTTTTAAGGTTTAAGGTTTAGGAATTTGGGTTTTGTTGTGTTTTTCATGTTTAGGGTTTACAGATTTTTAGGATATAGGGTTTAGAGCTTAGTGTTTTGTAGGGGTTTAAATTGTTTTTAGGGTTTAGGGTTTCTTTGGATTTTAGGTTTAGGATTAAGATTTTAGGTTTAGGGTTTAGGGCTTAGGGATTTTTAAGGTTTAGGGTTTTTTAAATATTTGGGTTTTAGGTTAAGGGTATTATTAAGTTTAGGGTTTAAGGCTATGGGTTTTTTAGGCTAAGGTTTCTTAGGATTTTATACGTTTAGGGTTTTATTTAAGTTTTTTTAGGTTTAGGGTTTTATCTAGGTTTTTAGGGTTTAAGTCTATTGGTTTTTTGTTTTTTTTAGGGTTTTAAGAGTTTAAGTGTTCTTTAGGGTTTAGGGATTAGGGTTATTTTGTGTTTTTAATGTTTAGGCTTTACAGATTTTTAGAATTAAGGATTTAGAGCCTAGTGTTTTAGGGGTTTTAAATTGATTTTAAGGTTTATAGTATTTAGGGTTTCTTTGGGTTTTAGGTTTTTAGGTTAGGGTTTAGGTTTAGGAATTAGAGTTTTAGGTTAGGATTTAGAGTTTAGAGCTTAGGAATTTTTTTAGGATTAGAGTTTTAGTTTATGGGTTTTATCTAGGTTTTAAAGGTTTAGGGTTATGGGTTTCTTAGGATTTATAGGTTTATGGTTTAGAGCTTAGTTTTTATTATTTCTTTTTGTGTCTTTTAGGGTTTAGCATATACAATTTAGGGTTTGTAGGATTTAGAGGTTAGAGTTTTTTAGGTTTTGGTGTTTTTTTGGGTTTTTTAATGGTAAAGTGTTTCTTAGGGTTGTTTAGGGCTAGATTTTTTTTGTTATAAGTGTTAGGGTTTATGAATTTTAAGGATTTAGGGTTTAGATCATAGGGGTCTTTAGGTGTTTTAAATGGTTTTCATGCCTATTTTAGGGCTATCGGATTTAAGGTTTCTTAATAAGATTAGGGTTTAGGGTTTTTTAGGGTTTTTGGGTTTAGGATTTAGGGTTTTATAATAGGGTTTAGGGGTTTTTTAGGTTGAAGGTTTTAGGTTAAGGATTTTATCTAGGTTTTTAGTGTTTTATAGGTTTAGGGTTTAAGAATTAGGTTTTTGTTTTTGTGTTTTTTAGGGTTTAGCATTAATATTAAGGGATTTATAGGGTTTGGTGATTACACTTTTTCAAGTTTAGGTGTTTTAAGGGTTTTCAAGGTTTAAGTGCTTCATACGGCTTTTTTACGATTTAGGGTTTAGGCCTATGGGTATTTTTTTTTTTGGTTTAGGGTTTATGGTTTTTGAGGATTTAGTGTTTAGAGGTTAGGGATTTGTAGGGGTTTTAAATGGTTTAGAGGTTAGAGTTTTATTAGGTGTAGGAGTTTTTGGGTTTTCTTAGTGTTTTTAAGGTTAAATGTTTCTTAGGGTTTTCTATTGATTAGCTTTTTAGGGTTTTTTTTTTTTGTGTTTTTTAAGTTTAAGATTTACTGATTTTTTTGGATTTTTATAGAGGTTTTAAATGCTTTGTAGTGTTTATATTGGGGTTTATAGGATGTATTGTGTCTTAAGGTCTAGGGTTAAGGGCTTCTTAGGGTTTTAGATTTAGCATCTGAGGATTTAGGTTAGGGTTTAGGGTGTAGGGCTTTGGGTTTTTTAGGTTAAGGTTTTTAGGAGTTTTATAGGTTTATGGTTTGGGGCTTATATATTTTTGTGTATTTTAGGGTTAAGCATATAAGTTTTGGTGCTAGATAGGATTTAAAGCTTAGAGTTTTTTTAGGTTTTGGAATTTTTTAGGGTTTTTAAGGGTTAAGTGTTTCTTAGGGTTTCTAGTTTAGAGCTTAGGGGTTTTAAATGGTAGTTAAAGTTTATTTTAGGGTTTATAGGATTTAGGGATTCTTATGGTTTAGGATTTAGAGTTTCTTTAGGTTTTAGGTTTAGGATTTAGAGTTTTAGGTTATGGTTTAGGGTTTCGGGATTTTTTTGTGTGTGTGTTTTTAGGTTAGGGTTTATGGATTTTTAGGATTCAGGGTTTAGAGATTAGGGTTTTTTTGGTGTTTTAAATGGTCTTTATGGTTTATTTTAGGATTTATAGGATTTAGGAATTTTTAAGGTTTAAGGTTTCTTAGGGATTTATGTTAGGGTTTAGGGTTTATGGCTTAGGGTTTTATCTAGGATTTTGGGGTTTAAGGCTTTGGGTTTTTTACGGTTTTATAGGTTTAAGGTTTATGGCTTACGGTTTTGTTATGTGTTTTTTAGGGCTTATAGATCAGAGTTTTTTTAGGTTTAGGGGTTATTAGGTTTTTTAGGGTTTTTAAGGGTTAAGTGTTTCTTAGGGTTTAGGGATTAGGTTTTTTTTTTTCGGTTTAGGGTTTTAAAATTTTTAGAATTTATGGTTTAAATCTTAGAGTTTTTTGGGAGTTTTAACTTATTTTTAGGACTTGTTATAGGGTTTAAAGGATTTAGGGTTTCTTAGGGTTATAGGCTTGGGATTTATTATTTTAGGTTAGGGTTTAGGGTCTAGGGCTTAGGTTCTTTTTTAGGTTTAGGGTTGTAGGTTAAGGGCTTTATCTAAGATTTTAGGGTTTAGGATTTTGGGTTTTTTTTAGGTTAATGTCTTTTAGGATTTTATCGGTTTAGGGTTTAGGGCATAGGTTTTTTTGTTGTGTTTTTTAGCATTTAGCATACCTGATTAAGGGCTTTATAGGGTTTAGAGCTTAGCGTTTTTTTTTTTTTTTTTTAAAGGTTTAAGGGATTTTGGATTTTTAAATGTATTTAAGGATTAAGTGTTTCTTTGTCTTTTTTAGGGTTTAAGGTTTAGGGGTTTGGGTTTTGTTGTGTTTTTTATGTTTAGGGTTTATAGATTTTTTGGATATAGGGTTTAGAGCTTAGTGTTTTTTAGGGGTTATAAATTGTTTTTGGGTTTATAGGATTAAGGGTTTCCTAAGTTTTAGGTTTTAGGGTGTCTTTGGGTTTTAGGTTTAGGTTTAAGATTTTAGGTTTAGGGTTTAGGGATTAGGGTTTTTTAAGGTTTAGGGTTTTAGTTTAATGGTATTATCTAGTTTAGGGTAGAAGACTTTTGGTATTTTAGTCTATGGTTTCTTAGGATTTTATAGGTTTAGGGTTTTATCTTGGATTTTTTAGGTTTAGGGTTTTATCTTGGTTTTTAGGGTTTAAGACTTTGGGATTTTTAGGTTATGGTTTTTTAGGATTTTATGGGTTTAGGGTTTAGGGCTTAGGTTTTTTTTTTTTTTTTTTTTTTTTTTTTTTTTTTTATTTATGCTTTTTAGAGTTTAGCATATACAATTTAGGGCTTTATAGGGTTTAGAGCTTAGAGTTTTTTAGGTTTAGGGGGTTTTGGGTCTTTTTAAGGGTTAAGTGTTTATTAGGGTTTTTTAGGGCGTAGGTTGTAGGGCTTAGGGATTTTTGTGTTTTTTTAGGGTTCACGGATTTTAGGATTTAGGGTTTAGATCTTAGAATTTTTCGGGGTTTTAAATTGTTTTTAGGGTTTGTCTTAGGTTTTGTAGGATTTAGGGTTTCTTAAGGTTAGGGTTTAGGGTTTCCTAAGGTTTTTAGGTTTAGGATTTAGGGTTTTATGTATGGGTTTATGGTTTTAGGTTTAGGATTTAGGGTATTAGGTTTAGGGTTCAAGACTTAGGTTTTTTGTTTTCTAGGGTTAAGCTTAAATGATTTAGGGATTTACAGGGTTTGGAACTTAGACTCTTTTAGGTTTATGGTTTTTACGTTTAGCATTTAGGGTTTTAGGTTAGGGTTTAGTGTTCAGGGCCTAGGGTTTTTTTAGGTTTAGGGTTTAAGGTTAATGGCTTCATCTAGGATTTTAGGGTTTAGTGCTTTGAGTTTTTTAGATTAAGGTTTTTTAGGATTTTATAGGTTTAGGCTTTAGGGATTTGGGGTTCTTTGTGTTTTTTAGGGTTTAGCATATATGCTTAAGGGCTTTATTGTTTTAAGGGTTTATTTTAGGGTTTATAGGATTTAGGGTTTCTTAAGGTTAGGGTTTAAGGGTTCTTAGGGTTTTTAAGTTTAGGATATAGAGATTTAGGTTACGGTTTAGGGATTTTTAGGTTTAGGGTTTTAGGTTAAGGATTTTATCTAGGTTTTTAGGGTTTCATAGGTTTAGGGTTCAAGACTTAGTTTTTTTTTGTGTTTTTTTTAGGGTTTAGGATATACGGTTTAAGGATTTATAAGGTTGGAGCTTAGTGGTTAGGGTTTTGTAGGGGTTTAAAATGGTTTAGAGCTTAGAGTTTTTTTAGGTGTAGGAGTTTTGGGTTTTCTTAGTGTTTTTGAGGGTTAAGAGTTTCTTTGGGTTTTCTTAATGTTTTTAAGGGTTAAGAGTTTCTTAGGGTTTTCTATTGATTAGGGTATAGGGTTTTTTTTTTATTTTTTTTTTATGTTTTTCCAGTTTAAGATTTTTGAACTTTTTAGGATTTATGGTTTATAGCTTAGGTTTTTGTAGAGGTTTTAAATGCTTTGTAGTGGTTATATTAGGGTTTATAAGATTTATGGTTTCTTAAGGTCTAGGGTTTAGGGTTTCTTAGGGTTTTAGGTTTAGAATCTAAGGATTTAGGTTAGGGTTTAAGGTTTTGTGTTTCATGTTTTTTTAGGTCTAGGGTTTATTCTGGCTTAGGGCTTTGGGTTTTTTAGAGTTTTATAAGTTTGTGGTTTAGGGCTTAGGGTTTTTCGTGTATTTTAGGGCTAAGCATATATGATTTAGGGCTTGATAGGGTTTAAAGCTTAGAGGTTATTAGTGTTTTTAAGGGTTAAATTTTTCTTAGGGTTTCTGGTTTAGAACTTAGGGGTTTTAAATGGATTTTATGGTTTATTTTAGGGTTTTTAGGATTTAGGGACTTTTAAATGTTTAGGGTTTAACGTTTGTTAAATTTTTAGGTTTAGGATTTATAGTTTTAGGTTAGGGTTTAAGGCTTATGGTATTTTAGGTTTCAGCTTTTAGGTTAATGGTTTTATTTAGGTTTTTAGGTTTTAGGGCTTTGGGTTTTTTAGGTTAAGGGTTTGTAGGATTTTATAGGTTTAGGGTTTAGGACTTAGGGTGTTTTTTGTGTGTTATAGGGTTTAGTATATACTATGTAGGGCTTTATAGGGTTTAGAGCTTATAGTTTTTTTATGTTTAGAGGTTTTTTGGTCTTTAGGATTTTTAAGGGTTAAGTGTTTGTTGGGTTTCCTAGGGTTTAGTTATTTTTTGTATTTTTTAGGTTTAGGGTTTACAGATTTTAGGATTTAGAGTTTCTAGCTTATGGATTTTAGGAGTTTTAAATGGGTTTTAGGGTTTATTTAGGATTTATAGGATTTAGGGTTTCTTAAGGTTTATGGTTTAAGGTTTCTTCAGGTTTTAGGTTTAGGTTTAGGCTTTTGGTTTAGGGTTTAGGGCTTAGGGTTTTTTTATGTTTAGGCTCTTAGGTTAAGGTTCTTATCTAGGTTTTTAGGGTTTAGGGCTTTGTGTTTATTAGGTTAAGGTTTTTAGTGTTATATAGGTTTAGGGTTTAGGGCTTAGGTTTTTTTTTTTGTGTTCTTTAGGGTTTAGCATATACAATTTAGGGCTTTAGATGGTTTAGAACATAGAGTTTTTGAGGTTTAGGGGTTTTGGGTTTTTAGGATTTTTAAGGGTTAAGTGTTTCTTAGGGTTTTGGATTTTTTTTTTGTTTTTTATGTTCAGGGTTTACGGATTTATAGGATTTTGAGTTTACAGTTTAGGGTTTAGTAGGGGTTTTAAGTGGTTGTTAGGGTTTATTTTAGGGTTTATATTGGGTTTCTTAAGGCTTAGGTTTAGGAATTAGAGTTTTAGGTATGGGTTAAGGGTTTAGGGCTTAAGGATTTTTTAGGTTTAGGGATTTAGGTTAAGGGTTTTATCTAGGTTTTTTAGGGTTTAGGTCTTTGGGTTTTTAGGTTAACTGTTTTTATGACTTTTTAGGTTTAGAGTTTAGGGCTTTTTTGTGGTTTTTAGGGTTTAGTATATAAGATATAGGGTTTTATAGGGTTTATAGCTTTGAGTTTTTTTAGGTTTAACAAATTTTATATTTTTAGGGTTTTTAAGGGTTAAGTGTTTCTTAGGGTTTTTTAGGGCTTAGCATTTTTTTTGGTGTTTTTAGGTTTAGGTTTTAGAGCTTATAATTTTGTAGGGGTTTTAAATAATTTTTAGGGTTTATTTTAGAATTTATAGGATTTAGGGTTTACGATTTTGGGCTTAAGGGTTTAGGTCTTAGGATTTTTTCAGGTTTAGGGTTTTATGTAGGTTTTTAGGGTTGAGGGATTTGGGTTTTTTAGGTTATGGTTTTTTAAGGGTTTTAAGGTTTATGGTTTAGGCTGAGGTTTTTTTTTTTTTTTCTATGTTTTTTAGGGTTTAGCATATAATATAGTGTTTAGAGCTTACTGTTTTTTAGGTTCGAGGGTTTTTGGGTATTTTTAGGGTTTTTAAGAGTTAAGTGTTTCATAGGGTTTTTTAGGATTTATGGTTTAGAGCTTAGGGTTTTGTAGGGGTTTTAAATGGTAATTACGGTTTATTTTTGGGTTTATAGGATTTAGAGTTTCTTACGGTTTTTGGTGTAGGATTAGAGTTTTAGGTTAAGGTTTAGGGGTTTGGGCTTAGGTTAATGGTTTTATCTAGGTTTTAAGGGTTTAGGGCTTTGGGTTGTTTTTGGTTATGGATTTTTAGGGTTTTGTAGGTGAAGGGTTCACGGCTTAGGATTTTTTTTTTATGTATTTTGGGGTTTAGCATATACAATTAGGGATTTATAGAGTTTTGTGCTTACAATTTTTTAAGGTATAGGGGTTTTTAGGGTTTTATTAAAGGTTAACTTCTTCTTAGGGTTTTCTAGGGTTTAGGTCTTAGGGTTTTGTTGTGGTTTGAAGGTTTAAGGTATACAAAATCTTTAGGATTTAGGCTTTTGAGCTTAGGGTTTTGTAGGAGTTTTAAATGGTTTTTAGGGTTTATATTATGGTTTATAGTATTTAGGGTTTGTTAAGGTCTAGGGTTTAGGGTATCTTAGGGATTTAGGTTTAGGATTTAGGGTTTTAGGTTAGGGTTTAGGGTTTAGGGTTTAGGGCTTAGGGTTTTTTTAGGTTTAGGGATTTGGGTTAAGGGCTTTATTTAGGTTTTGAAGGTTTAAGGCTTTGGGATATTTAGGTTACGGTTTTTTAGGGTTTTATAGGTTTATGACTTAGGGCTTAAGGTTTTTTTTTTTTTTTTTTTTTTTTTTTTTTTTTTTTGTGTTTTTAGGCTTTTGCACATACGATTTAGGGCTTTATGGAGTTTAGAGAGAAGAGTTTTAGGTTTAGGGATTTTTTTTTTTAGGGTTTGTAAGGATATTAAATGGTGTTTAGGGTTTATAGGACTTAGGGTTTCATAAGATTTAGGGTTTAGGGTTTCATAGGGTTTTAAATTTAGAATTTAGGGTTTTAGTTAGACTTTATGGTTTAGGGCCTAAGGGTTTAAAATTTTAGGTTGAGGGTTTTATCTAGGTTTTTAGGCTTTAGGATTTGGGTTTGTTAGGTTAAGGTTTATTAGGCTTTTATAGGTTTAGGGTTTAGTGTTTAGGGCATAACGTTTGTAGGTTAAGGTTTTTGAGGATTTTATAGATATGGCATTTAGGGGGTTTTCTGTGTATTTTTAGGGTTTACCATATACAATTTAGGGCTTTATAGGGTTTGGAGCTTACAGTTTTTTAGGTTTAGGTGTTTTTCGGTTATTGAGGGTTAAGTGTTTCTTAGGGTTTTTCAAGGGTTTAGCATAAACGATTTAGGGCTTTATGGGGTTTAGATCTTACAGTTTTTTAGGTTTAGGGGTTTTGGGGGTTTTTAGGCTTTTTAAGGGCTTAGGGTTTAGGGCTTAGGTATTTTTCTCTGTTTTTAGATATAGGGTTTAGGGTTTTTTTAGGTTTAGTATTTTAGGTTAAGGGATTTATCAAGGTTTTTAGGTTTTAGGGCTTTGGAATTTTTAGATTAAGGTTTTTTGGTTTTATAGATTTAGGATTTACGGCTTAGGGTTTTTTTTGTGTTTTTTAGGGCTTAGCATATACGATTTAGGGCTTTACAGGGTTTAGAGCTTTGAGTTATTTTTAGGTTTAATGGATTTTATATTTTTAGGGTTTTTAAGGGTTAAGTGTTTCTTAGGGTTTTTTTAGGGTTTAGGGTTATTTTTAGCTTCAGGGTTTTGGGTTAAGGGTTTTATTATGGTTTATAGGGTTTAGGGCTTTGTGTTTTTTAGGTTAAGACTTTTTCAGATTTTATAGGTTTAGGGTTTAGGTTTTAAAGTTTTTTTGTGTTTTTAGGGTTTAACAAATACGATTTAGGGCTTTATAGGGTCTAGAGCCTAAAGTTTTTTAGTTTTAGGGTTTTTTTTTTTTTTTTTTTTAGGGTTTTAAGTGTTAAGTGTTTCTTAGGGTTTAGGGCTTAGTGTGCTTTTATGTTTTTTAGATATAGGGTTTATGGATTTTTAGGATTTAGGGTTTATAGCTTAGGTTTAGGATTTAGGGTTTTAGGTTACGATTTAGGGTTTAGGACTTTTCATTTTTTAAGGTTTAGGGTTTTCGGTTAAGGGTTTTAAATATGTTTTTAGGGGTAAGGGCTTTGTGTTTTTTAGATTAAGGTTTTATAGGGTTTTATATGTTTAGGGTTTAGGGCTAAGAGGTTTTTTTGTGTTTTCTACGATTTAGTATATACGATTCAGGGCTTTATAGCATTTAGAGCTTAGAGTTTTTTTAGGTTTAAGGGTTTTTTTGGGGTTTTAAGGGTTTTTAATGCTAAGTGTTTCTTAGGGTTTTTTAGGGTTTAGGGTTTTAGGGCTTTGGGTTTTTTTGTGTTTTTTAGGTTTAGGCTTTACAGATTTTTAGGATTTAGGGTATAGAGCTTAGAGTTTTGAAGAGTTTTAAATGGGTTTTAGGGTTTATGGAATTTAGGGTTCTTAAGGTTTATGGCTTAGGGTTTCCTAGGGTTTTAGGTTAGGATATAGGGTTTAGCCCTTAGTGGTTTGTTATGTATAGGGTTTAAGGTTAGGGTTTAGGGTTTTGGGCTTAGGGTTTTTCTAGTTTGAAGGTTTTAGGTTAAGGGTTTTATCTAGGTTTTTAGGGTTTAGGGATTTGGGTTTATTAGATTAAGGGTTTTTAGGGTTTTATAGGTTTAGGGTTTAGGGCTTAGTGTTTTTTTTTTGTGTGTTTTTTAGGGTTTAGCTTGTATGATTTAGGGCTCTATAGGATTTTGAGGTTAGTGTTTTTTAGGGTTCGGGATTTTTGTATTTTTTAGGATTCTTAAGGGTTAAGTGTTTTTTAGGGGCCTTAGGGGTTTTATAGGTTTAGGGTTTAATGTTAGGGTTTAGGATTTTGGGCTTAGGGTTTTATTAGGTTTAGGCCTTTGGGTTAAGGATTTTATCTGGGTTTTTAGGCTTTAAGGATTTGGGTTTGTTGGGTTAAGTGTTTTTACGATTTTATAGGTTTAGGGTTTAGGGCTTATGGTTTTATTTTTGTGTGTTATTTAGGGTTTAGCATATATGATTTAGGGCTTTATAGGGTTTTGAGGTTAGAGATTTTCAAAGTTAGGGATTTCTGTATTTTTTAGGGTTTTTAAGGGCTAAGTGTTTGTTGGGGTTTTTCAGGGTTTAGCATTTAGAGTTTAGGGTTTTTTAGGGGTTTGAAAATGCTTTTAGGTTTTATTTTAGGGTTCATAGGATTTAGGTTTCCTTATGTTTTAAGGTTTAGGATTTCTTAGGGTTTCATGTTTAGGATTTAGGATTTTAGGTTAGGGTTTTGGGTTTAGGATTATAGATTAAGCGTTTTATATATGTTTTTAAGGTATAGGGCTTTAGATTTTTTGGGTTAAGGTTTTTTGGGTTTTAGGTTTAGGGTATATGGCTTAGGGGTTTTTTTTTTTTTTTTTTTTTTTTTTGTGTTTTTGAAGGTTTAGCATGTATGAGTTAGGGCTATATAGTGTTTAGAGCTTAGCCTTTTTTCCGACGTAGGGATTTTTGAGGTTTATAGGATTTTTAAGGGTTAAGTGTTTCTTATGGTTTTTTAGGGTTTATGGTTTAGGGCTTAGGGGTTTTTGTGTCTTTTTAGGTTTAGGGTTTATCAATTTGTAGGGTTTTGGTTTTTAGGTTAGGGTTTAGGTTTAGGATTTAGTGTTTTAGGTTAGGGTTTAGGGTTTAGGCCTTAGAGGCTTTTTACGTTTATCGATTTTTAGGATTTAGGGTTTAGAGCTTAGGGTTTTTTTAAGTTTTTATGGGATTTAGGTTTTCTTTAGGTATTAGGTTTAGTGTTTCTGATGGTTTAGGTTTAGGATATAGGGTTTTTGGTTAGGCTTTACGATTAAGGGCTTAGGGTGGGTTTTTTAGGTTTAGGGTTTTAGGTAAAGGTTTTATCTAGGTTTTTATGGTTTAGGGCTTTGGGTTTTTTAGGTTAATGTATTCTAGGGTTTTATAGGTTTAGGGTTTAGGGCATAGGGTTTTTTAGGGTTTTTCTTATATGATCTTTGGCTTTATAGGGTTTAGAGTTCATAGCATTTTAGGTTTAGGGTTTTGATGGTTTAAGTGTTTCTTAGGGTTTATTAAGATTTAGGGTTTACGGTATTTTTGTTTATGTCTTTTAGGTTTTGGGTTTAGGGATTTTCATGATTTAGGGATTAAAGATTTGGGTTTTGTAGGGTCTTATATGGGTTTTAGGGTTTATTTTAGGGTTTATATGTTTTAGGGTATCTTAAGGTTTAGGGTTTCTTAGTTTTCTTATTAGGGTTTAAGGATTAGGGCTTAGGATTTTAGGTTAGCATTGGGTTTTTTTGTGTTTTTAGGGTTTCGCATAAATGATTTGGGGCTTTATACGGTTAAGAGCTTAGCGTTTTTTAAGTTTAGGGGTTTTTGGGTTTATTTTAAAGGTTTTTAAGGGTTAAGTGTTTCTTAGGGTTTTGAAAGGTTTAAGGTTTAGGGCTTAGGGTTAGTTTGTGTTTTTAAGGTTTAGGGTTTACATATTTTTAGAATTAAGGGTTTAGAGCTTAGTGTTTTAGGTGTTTTAAATTGTTTTAAGGGTTTATAGGATTTAGGGTTTCTTTGGGTTTTAGGTTTTTAGGTTAGGGTTTAGGTTTAGGAATAGAGTTTTAGGTTAGGGTTTAGGGTTTAGTACTTAGGGTTTTTTTAGTTCTAGGTTTTAGTTTATGGGTTTTATCTAGGTTTTAAGGGTTTATAGGATTTAATATGTTTAGGGTTTAGAGCTTAGGTTTTTTTTTTTTTTTTTTTGTGTTTTTTAGGATTTAGTAAATACTATTTAGGGCTTGATAGGATTTAGAGATTAAAGTTTTTTCCATTTAGGGGATTTTGGGTTTTTTTTTTTTATAGTTTTTAATGGTTAAGTGTTTCTTAGGGTTTTTTAGGGCTTAGGGATTTTTTTGTGATTTAAGTGTTAGGGTTTACGAATTTTTAGGATTTAGGGTTTAGATCTTAGAGTCTCTAGGGGTTTTAAATGGTTTTTAGAGCTTATTTTAGGGCTATTGGATTTAGGGATTTCTTAATAAGATTAGGGTTTAGAGTTTCTTAGAGCTTTTAGGCTTAGGACTTAGGGTTTTACGTTAGGGTTTAGGGTTTTTTTAGGTGTAAGGTTTTAGGTTAAGGATTTTATCTAGGTTTTTAGTGTTTTATAAGTTTACGGTTCAAGAATTTGGGTTTTTATTGTGTTTTTTTAGGGTTTAGCATATAATATTTTGGGATTTATAGGGAGCTTAAAGTTTTTTAGGTTTAGGGGTTTTTAGTTTTTTTAAGGTTTAAGTGTGTCTTACGGCTTTTTTAGGGTTTAGGTTTTTTTTTTCTTTCTGATTTTTAGGTTTAGGGTTTATGGTTTTTTAGGATTTAGTGTTTAGAGGTTAGAGTTTTATATGGGTTTTAAATGGTATAGGCTTAGAGTTTTATTAGGTGTAGGAGTTTTTGGGTTTTCTTAATTTTTTTTAAGGGTTAAATGTTTCTTAGGGTTTCTGGTTTAGAGCTTAGGGGTTTTAAATGGTATTTAAGATTTTTTTTGGGTTTATAGGATTTAGGAATTCTTATGGTTTAGGGTTTAGAGTTTCTTAAGGTTTTAGATTTAGGATTTAGAGATTTAGTTTAGGGTTTAGGGCTTAAGGTTTTTTTGGCTTTTAGGGTTTAGGACTTTGGGTGTTTTAGATTAAGGTTTTTAGGGTTTTACAGGTTTAGGGTTTAGGGTTTATCATATATAATTTAGGGCTTTATAGGGTATAGATCTTAGATTTTTTTAGGTTTAGGGGTTTTTGAGGCTTTTAGGGCTTTCAAGGGTTAAGTATTTCTTAGGGTTTAAGACTTTCAGTTTTTTATGTTTTTCAGGTTTAGGTTTTACATATTTTTAGGGCTTAGGGTTTAGAGCTTAGGGTTTTGTAGGGGTTTTATTTGGTTTTTTGGGATTATATAAGGGTTTACAAGTTTTAGGGTTTTTTAAGGTTTAGGATTTAGGGTTTCTTAGGGATTTAGGTCTAGCATTTAGGTTTTAGGTTTGGGTTTAGGGCTTTGGGAATTTTAGGTTTAGGGTTTTTAGGATTTTGTATGTTTAGGGTTTAGGGATTAGTTTTTTTTTTTCTTTTTGTGTGTTTTTAGGGTTTAGGATACACGATATAGGGGATTATAGGGTTTAGAGGTTACTATATTTTAGGTTTAGGGGTTTTTGTATTTTTTAGAGTTTTTAAGGGTTAAGTGTTTCTTAGGGTATTTCAGGGTTTAGGGTTTGCAGCTTAGGGTTATTTTTTGTGTTTTTAGGTTAGGGTTTACGAATTTTTAGGATTTAGGATTTAGAGCTTAAGGTTTTTTTGGGGTTTTAAATGGTCTTTATGGTTTATTTTAGTATTTATAGGATTTAGGGATTCTTAAGGTATAGGGTTTCTTAGGGATTTATGTTAGAATGTTGGGTTTATGGCTTTGGGTTTTGTTAGGTTTAGGGTTTTGGGTTAAGAGTTTTATTTGAGATTTTGGGATTTAAGGCTTGGGTTTTTAAGGGTTTTATAGGTTTAATGTTTAGTGCTTAGGGGTTTTTTTTTTGTGTGTGTTTTATAGGGTTTAGAATATACGATTTAGGGCTTTATAGGGTTTAGAGCTTAGAGCTTTTTAGGTTTAGGGGTTATTGGGTTTTTTTAGGGTTTTTACGGGTTAAGTGATTCTTAGGATTTTTTAGGTTTTAGGGTTTAGGGCTGAGGGTTTTAAAATTTTTTGGATTTAGGGTTTAGAGCTTAGGGTTTTTAGGGGTTCTAAAAGGTTTTTAGGGTTTATTTTATGGTTTATAGGATTTAGGGTTTAGAGCTTAGGGTTTTTAGGGGTTTAAAAGGTTTTTAGGGTTTATTTTACGGTTTATAGGATTTAGGGTTTCTTAAGGTTTAGGGTATAGGGTTTCTTAGGGTTATAGGTTTAGGATTTAGAGTTATAGGTTAGGGTTTAGGGTTTAGGCTTAGGTTTATTTTAGGTTTAGGGTTATAGGTTAAGTATTTTATCTAGGATTTTAGGGCTTAGGGCTTTGGGGTTTTTTAGGTTAATGATTTTTAGGGTTTTAAAGGTTTAGTGTCTAGGGCTTAGGGTTTTTATTTTTTTTCTGTGTTTTTCAACATATAGCATATTTGATTTAGGGCTTTATAGGGTTTAGAGCTTAGCTTATTTTTAGGTGTAAGGGATTTTTGATCTTTTAAGGTTTTTATGGGTTAAGTGTTTCTTAGGGTTTTTTAAGGTTTAAAGTTTAGGGATTTGGGTTCTGTTGTGTTTTTTATGTTTAGGGTTTACAAATTTTTAGGATATACTATTTAGAGCTTAGTGTTTTGTAGGGGTTTTAAATTGTTTTTAGAGTTTAGAGTTTCTTTGGATTTTAGGTTTAAGGTTTACGGCTTAGGGTTTTATAAGGTTTAGGGTTTTTTAAAGATTAGTGTTTTAGGTTAAGGGTATTATCTATTTTAGGGTTTAAGGCTATGGATATTTTAGGCAAAGGTTTCTTAGGATTTTATACGGTTAGGGTTTTATCTTAGTTTTTTTAGGTTTAGGGTTTTATGTAGGATTTAGTGTTTAAGTCAATGGGTTTTTTTGTTTTTTTTAGGGTTTTAAGAATTTGTGTTCCTTAGGGTTTAGGGCTTAGGGTTATTTTGTGGTTTTAACATTTAGGGTTTACAGATATTTAGAATTAAGGAATTAGAGCCTAGTGTTTTAGGGGTGTTAAATTGATTTTAGGGTTTATAGGATTTAGGGTTTCTTTGGGTTTTAGGTTTTTAGGTTAGGGTTTAGGTTTAGGAATTAGAGTTTTAGGTTAGGATTTAGGGTTTCTTTGGGTTTTTTGAGTTAAAGTTTTTTAGAGTTTTATAGATTTATGCTTTGGGGCTTAGTATTTTTGTGTATTTTAGGGTTAAGCATATAAGATTTAGTGCTAGATAGGGTTTAAAGCTTAGAGTTTTTTTAGGTTTAGGTATTTTTTAGTGTTTTTAAGGGTAAAGTGTTTCTTAGGATTTCTAGTTTAGAGCTTAGGGGTTTTAAATGGTATTTAATGTTTATTTTAGGGTTTATAGGATTTAGGGATTCTTATGGTTTAGGATTTAGAGTTTCTTCAGGTTTTAGGTTTAGGATTTAGAGTTTTAGGTTAGGGTTTAGGGCTTAGTGTTTTTTAGGTTTAGGGTTTTAGGTTAAGGGTTTTATTTAGGTTTTAGGTTTTAAGGCTTTGGATTTTATAGGTTAAGGGTTTGTAAGATTTTGTAGGTTTAGGGTTTGGGGCTTAGGTATTTTTTTTTTTGTCTGTGTAGGGTTTAGTATATACGATTTAAAGCTTAGCTTTTTTTTTTAGGTTTAAGGAATTTTGGATTTTTTGAGGTTTTTAAGGGTTAGGTGTTTCTTAGGGTTTAAGGTTTAGGGATTTAGGTTTTGTTGTGTTTTTTTATGTTTAGGGATTACGGATTTTTAGGATATAGGGTTTAGAGCTTAGTGGTTTGTAAGGGTTTTAAATTATTTTAGGGTTTAGGGTTTCTTTGGATTTTAGGTTTAGGATTTAGATTTTAGGTTTAGGGTTTAGGTCTTAGGGTGCTTTAAGGTTTAGGGTTTTTTAAAGATTAGGGTTTTAGGTTAAGGGTATTATCTAGTTTAGGGTTTAAGGCTATGGGTTTTTTAGGCTAATGTTTCTTAGGATCTTATATGCTTAGGGTTTTATCTTAGTTTTTTTAGGTTTAGGGTTTTATCTAGGTTTTTAGGGTTTAAGTTAATGGGTTTTTTGTGTTTTTTTGGCGTTTTAAGAGTTTAAGTGTTCCTTCGGGTATAGTGCTTAGGATTATTTTTTGTTTTTAAGGTTTAGGGTTTACATATTTTTAGAATTAAGGATTTAGAGCCTAGTGTTTTAGGGGTTTTAAATTGATTTTACGGTTAATTGGATTTAGGGTTTCTTTGGGTTTTAGGTTTTTAGGTTAGGTTTCAGGTTTAGGAATTAGAGTTTTAGGTTAGGATTTAGAGTTTAGTGCTTAGGGATTTTTTTAAGATTAGGGTTTTAGTTTATAGGTTTTATATAGGCTTTAAGGGTTTAGTGTTTTGGGTTCTTTAGGATTTAATAGGTTTAGGGTTGAGAGCTTAGTTTTTATTTATATATTTTTTGTGTTTTTTAGGATTTAGCATATACGATTTAGTGCTTGTAGGATTTAGAGCTTACAGTTTTTTAGGTTTAGGGGTTTTTTGGGTCTTTTTATGGTTTTTAATGGTAAAGTGGGTTTTTAGGGCTACACTTTTTTGTGTTATAAGTTTTAGGGTTTACGGATTTTAAGGATTTAGGGTTTAGATCATAGTGACTTTTGGTGTTTTAAATGGTTTTATTGCTTATTTCAGGGCTATCGGATTTAAGGTTTCTTAATAAGATTAGGGCTAGGGTTTAGGGGTTTTTTAGTTTTAAGGTTTTAGCTTAAGGATTTTATCTAGGAGTTTAGTGTTTTATAGGTTTAGGGTTCAAGAATTTGGTTTTTTTTTTTTTTTGTGTTTTTTAGGGTTTAACATTTATATTTAGGGATTTATAGGGTTTGGATATTACACTTTTTTAAGTTTAGGTGTTTTAAGGGTTTTCAAGGTTTAAGTGTTTCTTATGGCTTTTTTTTGGGTTTAGGGTTTAGGCCTATGGGTTTTTTTTTTTTTTTTTTTTTTTTTTGTTTAGGGTTTACAGTATTTTAGGATTTAGTGTTTAGAGGTTAAGGATTTGTAGGGGTTTTAAATGGTTTAGAGTTTAGAGTTTTATTAGGTGTAGGAGTTTTTGGGTTTTCTTAGTGTTTTTAAGTGTTAAATGTTTCTTACGGTTTTCTATTGATTAAGTTTTAGGGTTTTTTTTGTGTTTTTTAAGTTTAAGATTTACGGATTTTTTAGGATTTAAAGTTTAGAGCTTAGGGTTTTGTAGAAGTTTTAAATGCTTTGTAGTGTTTATATTAGGGTTTATAGGATGTATTGTGTCTTAAGGTCTAAGGTTTAGGGCTTCTTAGGGTTTTAGATTTAGCATCTAAGGATTTAGGTTAGGGTTTAGGGTTTAGGGCTTCATTTTTTTTTAGGTCTTGGGTTTTAGGTTAAGGGTTTTATTTGGGATTTTTATTGTTTAGGGCTTTGGGTTTTTTGGGTTAAGGTTTTTTAGAGTTTTATAGGTTTATGGTTTGGGGATTAGAGGTTTTTGTGTATTTTAGGGTTAAGCATATAAGATTTAGTGCTTGATAGGGTTTAAATCTCAGAGTTTTTTTAGGTTTAGGCATTTTTTAGGGTTTTTAAGGGTTAAGTGTTTCTTAGGGTTTCTAGTTTAGAGCTTAGTGGTTTTAACTGGAATTTAAGGTTTATTTTAGGGTTTAAAAGATTTAGGGATTCTTATGGTTTAGGATTTAGAGATTCTTAAGGTTTTAGATTTAGGATTTAGAGTTTTAGGTCAGGGTTTAGGGCTTAGGGGATTTTAGGTGTAGGGTTTTAGGTTAAGGGTTTTGTTTAGGTTTTTAGGTTTTAGGGCTTTGGGTTTTTTAGGTTAAGGGTTTGCAAGATTTTATAGGTTTAGGGTTTTGGGCTTAGGTTTTTTTTTCTGTGTGTATAGGGTTTAATATATATGATTTAAGGCTTTACAGGGTTTAGAGCTTAGACTTTTTTTTTAGGTTAAAGGCTTTTTTGGTATTTAGTTTATTTAAGGGTTAAGTGTTTCTTAGGTTTCTCAGGGTTTAGTGATTTTTTGTATTTTTTAGGTTCAGCGTGTATAGATTTTTAGGATTTAGGGTATCGAGCTTAGGGATTTTAGGAGTTTTAAATGGATTTTAGGGTTTATTTTATGATTTATAGGATTTAGGGTTTCTCCAGGTTTAGGGTTTAAGGTTTCTTTGGATTTTAGGTTAGGGTTTAGGGTTTGTTTTGTTATGTTTAGGTTCTTAGGTAAAGGTTCTTATCTAGATTTTTAGGGTTTAGGGCTTTGGGTTTTTTGGGTTAAGGTTTTTTAGCATTGTATAGGTTTAGTGCTTAGGGCTTAGGGTTTTTTTTGTGGTTGTTAGCATTTAGCATATACGATTTAGTGCTTTATAGGGTTTAGAGCTTAGCTTTTTTTTAGGTTTAAGGGATTTTGGATATTTTAAGGTTTTTAAGGATTAAGTGTTTCTTTGGGTTTTTGAAGGTTTAAAATTTAGGGATTTGGGTTTTGGTGTGTTTTTTATGTTTAGGGTTTACAGATTTTTAGGATATAGGGTTTAGAGCATAGTATTTTGTAAGGGTTTTAAATTGGTTTTAGGGTTTAGGGTTTCTTTGGATTTTAGGTTTAGGGTTCAAGGCTTAGGGTTTTTCAATGTTTAGGGTTTTTTAAAGATTAGGGTTTTAGGTTAAGGGTATTATCTAGTTTAGGGTTTTCGGCTATGGGTTTTTAGGCTAATGTTTCTTAGGATTTTATACGTTTAGGGTTTTATCTTAGTTTTTTTAGGTTTAGGGTTTTATCTAGGTTTTTAGGGTTTAAGTCAATGGGGGGGGGGGGGGGTTTAGGGTTTTAAGAGTTTAAGTGTTCCTTAGGGTTTAGGGATTAGGGTTATTTTGTGTTTTTAAGGTTTAGGCTTTACAGATATTTAGAATTAAGGATTTAGAGCCTAGTGTTTTAGGGGTTTTAAATTGATTTTAGGGTTTGTAGGATTTAGGGTTTCTTTGGGTATTAGTTTTTTAGGTTAGCGTTTAGGTTTAGGAATTAGAGTTTTAGGTTAGGATTTAGGGTTTAGTGCTTAGGGATTTTTTTAGGATTAGGGTTTTAGTTTATGGGTTTTACTTGGTTTTAAGGGTTTAGGGTTATGGGTTTTTTAGGATTTAACAGGTTTAGGGTTTTGAGCTTAGTTTATATTATTTATTTTTTTGTGTTTTTTAGGGTTTAACATATACGATTTAGGGCTTGTAGGATTTAGAGCTTAGAGTTTTTTAGGTTTAGGGGTTTTTTGGGTTTTATTATGGTTTTTAATCGTAAAGTGTTTCTTAGAGTTTTTAGGGCTTGATTTTTTTAGTGTTATAATGTTAGTGTTTACAAATTTTAAGGATTTTGGGTTTAGATAATACGGTCTTTAGGTGTTTTAAATGGTTTTCATGCTTATTTTAGGGCTATCGGATTTAAGGTTTCTTAATATGATTAGGGTTTAGGGTTTGTTAGGGTTTTTTAGGTTTCAGATTTAGGGTTTTATGTTTGGGTTTAGGGGTTTTTTAGGTTTAAGGTTTTAGCTTAAGGATTTTATCTAGGTTTTTAGTGTTTTATAGGTTTAGGGTTCAAGAATTAGTTTTTTTTTTTTTTGTGTTTTTTAGGATTTAGCATTAATATTTAGGGATTTATAGGGTTTGGAGATTACAATTTTTTAAGTTTAGGTGTTTTAACGGTTTTCAAGGTTTAAGTGTTTCTTACAGCTTTTTTAGGGTTTTGGCTTCAGGTCGATGGGTTTTTTTTTTGTTTAGGGTTTATGGTTTTTTAGTATTTAGTTTTTAGAGGGTAGGGATTTGTAGGTTTTTAAATGGTTTAGAGCTTAGAGTTTTATTAAGTGTAGGAGTTTTTGGGTTTTCTTAATGTTTTTAAGGGTTAAATGTTTCTTAGGGTTTTCTATTGATTGGGTTTTAGGGCTTTTTTTTTTGTGTTTTTTAAGTTTAAGATTTACAGATTGTTTAGGATTTTTTTAGAGGTTTTAAATGCTTTGTAGTGTTTATATTAGGGTTTATAGGATGTACTATGTCTTAAGGTTTAGGGTTTAGGGTTTCTTAGGGTTTTAGATCGATTTAGAATCTAAGTATTTAGGTTAGGTTTAGGGTTTAGGGCTTCATGTTTTTTTAGGTCTAGGGTTTTAGGTTAAGGGTTTTATTTAGGATTTTTATGGTTTAGGACTTTGGGTTTTTAGGTTAAGGTTTTTTAGAGTTTTATAGCTTTATGGTTTGGGGCTTAGAGGTTTTTGTGTATTTTAGGGTTAAGCATATAAGATTTAGTGCTAGATAGGGTTTAAAGCTTAGAGTTTTTTTAGGTTTAGGCGTTTTTTAGGGTTTTTAAGGGTTAAGTGTTTCTTAGGGTTTCTAGTTTAGAGCTGAGGGATTTTAAGTGGTATTTAAGGTTTATTATTTAGGGATTCTTATAGTTTAGGATTTAGAGTTTCTTCAGGTTTTAGGTTTAGGATTTAGAGTTTTAGGTTAGGGTTTTAAAGGTTTAGGATTTTAGGTTAAGGATTTTATTTAGGTTTTTAGGTTTAGGGTTTTGTAGGTTAAGGGTTTGTAAGATTTTATAGGTATAGGGTTTGGGGCTTGTTTTTTTTTTTTGTGTGTAGGGTTTAGTATGTACGATTTAGAGCTTAGCTTTATTTTTGGTTTTAGGGATTTTGGATTTTTTGAGTTCTTTTAAGGGTTAAGTGTTTCTTAGAGTTTTTTAAGGTGTAAGGTTTAGGGATTTGGGTTTTGTTGTGTTTTTTATGTTTAGGGTTTATAGATTTTTAGGATATAGGGTTTAGAGCTTAGTGTTTTGTAGGGGTTTTAAATTATTTTTGGGGTTTAGGGTTTCTTTGGATTCTAGGTTTATGATTTAGATTTTAGTTTTAGGGTTTAGGGCTTAGGGTGTTTTAAGGTTTAGGGTTTTTTAAATATCAAGGTTTTAGGTTAAGGGCATTATCTAGTTTACTGTTTATGGCTATGGGTTTTTTAGGCTAAGATTTCTTAGGATTTTAAACGTTTAGGGTTTTATCTTAGTTTTTGTAGGTTTAGGGTTTTATCTAGGGTTTAGGGTTTAAGCCAATGGGTTTTTTGTGTTTTTTTCAGGGTTTTAAGAGTATAAGTGTTCCTTAGGGTTTAGGGCTTAGTGTTATTTTGTGTTTTTAAGGTTTAGGGTTTACAAATTTTTAGAATTAAGGATTTAGAGCCTAGTGTTTTAGGGGTTTTTAAGGTTTAGGATTTACAAATTTTTAGAATTAAGGATTTAGAGCCTAGTGTTTTAGGGGTTTTTAATTGATTTTAGGGTTTATAAGATTTAGGGTTTCTTTGGGTTTTAGATTTTTAGGTTAGGGTTTAGGTTTAGTAATTAGAGTTTTAGGTTAGGATTTAGAGTTCAGTGCTTAGTAATTTTTTTAGGATTAGGGTTTTAGTTTATGGGTTTTATCTAGGTTTTAAGGGTTTAGGGTTATGGGTGTTTAGGATTTAATAGGTTTAGGGTTTAGAGCTTAGTTTTTTTTTTTTTGTTTTTTTTTATTTTTTTGTGTGTGTGTGTGTGTGTTTTATGGTTTAGCATATAAGATTTAGGGCTTGTAGGATTTAAAGCTTAGAGTTTTTTAGGTTTAGGGGTTTTTTGGGGTTTTTTTTATGGTTTATAATGGTAAAGTGTTTCATAGGGTTTTTAGGGCTAGATCTTTTTGTGTTTTTTAGGGTTTATCATATACGATTTAGGGCTTGTGGGATTTAGAGCTTAGAGGTTTTTAGGTTTAGCGGTTTTTTGAGCTTTCCTATGGTTTTTAATGGTAAAGTGTTTCTTAGGGTTTTTTAGGGTTAGATTTTTTTTGTGTTATAATTTTTAGGGTTTATGAATTTTAAGGATTTAGGGTTTAGATCATAGGGTCTTTAGGTGTTTTAAATGGTTTTCATGCTTATTTTAGGGCTATCGGATTTAAGGTTTCTTAATGAGATTTGGGTTTAGGGTTTCTTAGGGATTTTAGGTTTAGGATTTAGGGTTTTACATTAGGGTTTAGGGGTTTTTTAGGTTTAAGGTTTTAGCTTAAGGATTTTATCAAGGTTTTTAGTGTTTTATAGGTTTAGGGTTCAAGAATTAGGTTTTTTTTTGGGTTTTTTAGCGTTTAGCATTAATATTTAGGGATTTATAGGGTTTGGAGATTACACTTTTTAAAGTTTAGGTGTTTTAAGGGTTTTCAAGGTTGAAGTGTTTCTTACGGCTTTTTTAGGGTTTAGGGCTTAGGCCTATGGTTTTTTTTTTTTTTTTTTTTTTTTTTTTTTTTTTTTTTTTTTTTTTTTTTTTTTTAGGGTTTATGGTATTTTAGGATTTAGTGTTTAGGGGTTAGGGATTTGTAGGGGTTTTAAATGGTTTAGAGCTTAGAGATTTATTAGGTGCAGGAGTTTTTGGGTTTTCTTATTGTTTTTATGTGTTAAATGTTTGTTAGGGTTTTCTATTGATTAGGTGTTAGGGTTTTTTTTTTTTTTTTTTTTTTTTTTTTTTTTGTGTTTTTTAAGTTTAAGATTTACGAATTGTTTAGGATTTTTGTAGATGTTTTAAATGCTTTGTAGTGTTTATATTAGGGTGTATAGGATGTATTGTGTCTTAAGGTCTAGGGTTTATGGCTTCTTAGGGTTTTAGATTTAGAATCTAAGGATTTAGGTTAGGGTTTAGGGTTTAGGGCTTCATGTTTTTTTAGGTCTAGGGTTTCAGGTCAAGGGTTTTACTTACGATTTTTATGATTTAGGGCTTTGGGTTTTTCGGTTAAGGTTTTTTAGAGTTTTATAGCTTTATGGTTTGGGGCTTAGAGGTTTTTGTGTATTTTATGGTTAAGCATATAAGATTTAGTGCTTGATAGGGTTTAAAGCTTAGAGTTTTTTTAGGTTTAGGCGTTTTTTAGGGTTTTTAAGGGTTAAGTGTTTCTTAGGGTTTCTAGTTTAGAGCTTAGGTGTTTTAAATGGTATTTAAGGTTTATTTTAGGGTTTATAGGATTTAGGGATTCTTATGATTTAGGATTTAGAGTTCTTCAAGTTGTAGGTTTAGGATTTAGAGTTTTAGGTTAGGGTTTAGGGCTTAAGGTTTTTTAGGTTTAGGGTTTTAGGTTAAGGGTTTTATTTAGGTTTTTAGGTTTAGGGTTTTAGGTTAAGGGTTTTATTTAGGTTTTTTGGGTTTAGGGCTTTGTATTTTTTGGGTTAAGGGCTTTTAAGATTTTATCGGTGTAGGGTTTGGGGCTTAGGTTTTTTTTATGTGTGTGTATTGTTTAGTATATATGATTTAGTGCTTTATAGGGTATAGAGCTTAGAGTTTTTTTTTAGGTTAAGGGGTTTTTTAATTTCTAGTTTTTTTAAGGGTTAAGTGTTTCTTAGGTTTCTCAGGGTTTAGTGATTTTTTGTATTTTTTAGGTTTAAGATTTACAAATTTTTAGTATTTAGGGTTTTGAGCTTAGGGATTTTATTAGCCTTAAATGGATTTTAGGGTTTATTTTAAGATTTATAGGATTTAGGGTTTCTTAAGGTTTCGGGTTTAAGGTTTTTTTGGTTTTAGGTTAGGGTTTAGGGTTTAGGGATTTGGGTTTTTTTTGTTATCTTTAGGTCCTTAGGTAAAGGTTCTTATCTAAGATTGTAGGGTTTAGGTCTTTGGGTTTTCTAGTATTTTATAGGTTTAGTGCTTAGGGCTTAGGGTTTTTTTTTTTGTGGGTTTTAAGCATTTAGCGTATATGATTTAGTGCTTTATAGGGTTTAGAGCTTAGCTTTTTTTAGGTTTAAGGGATTTTGGATTTTTTAAGGTTTTTAAGGGTTAAGTGTTTCTTAGGGTTTTTTAAGGGTTAAGATTTAGGGATTTGTGTTTTGTTGTGTTTTTTATGTTTAGGGTTTATAGATTTTTAGGATATAGGGTTTAGAGCGCAGTGTTTTGTAGGGGTTTTAAATTGTTTTTAGGGTTTAGGGTTTCTTGGATTTTAGGTTTAGGATTAAGATTTTAGGATTGTTTAGCATTTTTGTAGAGGTTTTTAAATGCTTTGTAGTGTTTATATTAGGGTTTATAGGATGTATTGTGACTTAAGGTCTAGGGTTTAGGTCTTCTTAGGGTTTTAGATTTAGAATCTAAGGATTTAGGTTAGGGATTAGGGTTTAGGGCTTCATTTTTTTTAGGTCTAGGGTTTTAGGTTAAGGGTTTTACTTTTGATTTTTATGGTTTAGGGGTTTTAATATTTTAGGTTAGGGATTTTTAGAGTTTTACAGGTTTATGGTTTGGGGCTTAGAGGTTTCTATGTATTTTGGGGTTAAGCATATAAGATTTAGTGCTTGATAGGGTTTAAAGCTTAAAGTTTTTTTTAGGTTATGGCCTTTTTTAGGATTTTTAAGGGCTAAGTGTTTCTTAGGGTTTCTATTTTAGAGCTTAGGGGATTTAAATGGTATTTAAGGTTTATTTTAGGGTTTATAGGATTTAGGGATTCTTATTGTTTAGGATTTTGAATTTCTTTAGGTTTTAGGTTTAGAATTTAGAGTTTTAGGTTAGGGTTTAAAGCTTACGGTTTTTTAGGTTTAGGGTTTTAGGTTAAGGGTTTTATTTAGGTTTTTAGGTTTTAGGGCTCTAGTTTTTTGTAGGTTAAGGGTTTGTAAGATTTAAAAGGTTTAAGGTTTGGGGCTTAGGTTTTTTTATTTTTTGTTGTGCGTGTAGGGTTTAGTATATACGATTTAGAGCTTTTTATGGTTTAGATCTTAGAGTTTTTTTTTTGGTTTAGGGGTTTTTTGGTTTTTAGTTTTTTTAAGGGTTAAGTGTTTCTTAGGTTTCTTAGGGTTTACTGATTTTTTGTATTTTTTAGGTTTAGGGTTTACAGATTTTTAGGAATTAGGATTTCAAGCTCAGGGATTTTAGGAGTTTTAAATGGGTTTTAGGGTTTATTTTATGATTTATAGTATTTGGGGTTTCTTAAGGTTTAGGGTTTAAGGTTTCTATGGATTTTAGGTTAGGGTTTAGGGTTTAGGGATTACGGTTTTTTAGGTATAGGGTTTTAGGTTAACGGTTTTATTTAGGTTTTTAGGTTTTGGGGCTTTGGGTTTTCTAGGTTAAGGGTTTGTAAGATTTAATAGGTTTAGGGTTTGGGGCTTAGGTTTTTTTATTTTTTTTTGGTGTGTGTAGGGTTTAGTATATACGATTTAGGGCTTTATAGGGTTCAGAGCTTAGAGTTTTTTTTTGGTTTAGGGGTTTTTTGGTTTTTAGTTTTTTTAAGGGTTAAGTGTTTCTTAGGTTTCTCAGGGTTTACTAATTTTTTGTATTTCTTAGGTTTAGGGTTTACAGATTTTTAGGAATTAGGATTTCAAGCTTAGGGATTTAAGGAGTTTTAAATGGGTTTTAGGGTTTATTTTATAATTTATAGTATTTGGGGTTTCTTAAGGTTTAGGGTTTAAGGTTTCTATGGGTTTTAGGTTAGGGTTTCTTAAGGTTTAGGGTTTAAGGTTTCTATGGGTTTTAGGTTAGGGTTTAAGGTTTCTATGGGTTTTAGGTTAGGGTTTAAGGTTTCTATGGGTTTTAGGTAAGGGTTTCTTAGGGTTTTTAGGTTTTGGATTTAGGGGTCTACATTAGGCTTTAGGGGTTTTTTAGGTTTAAGGTTTTAACTTAAGGATTATATCAAGGTTTTTAGTGTTTTATAGGTTTAGGGTTCAAGAATTAAGGGTTTAGGGCTTACAATTTTTTAGGTGTAGGGTTTTAGGTTAAGGGTTTTATTTAGGTTTTTAGGTTTTGGGGCTCTGGGTTTTCTAGGTTAAGGGTTTGTAAGATTTAATAGGTTTAGGGTTTGGGGCTTAGGTTTTTTTTTTCCTTTTTTTTTTTGTGTTTGTAGGGTTTAGTATATACGATTTAGGGCTTTATAGGGTTTAGAGCTTAGAGTTTTTTTTTTGGTTGAGGGGTTTTTTGGTTAGGGTTTATGGTTTAGGGATTTGGGTTTTTTTTTGTTATGTTTAGGTTCTTAGGTAAAGTTTCTTATCTAGGTTTTTATGGTTTAGGGCTTTGGGTTTTTTAGGTTAAGGTTTCTTAGTATTTTATAGGTTTAGTGCTTAGGGCTTAGGGTTTTTTTTGTGTGTTTTAGCATTTCGCTTATATGATTTAGGGCTTTATAGGGCTTAGAGCTTAGCTGTTTTTTGGGTTTAAGGGATTTTGGATTTTTTAAGGTTTTTAAGGGTTAAGTGTTTCTTAGGATTTTTTAAGGTTTAAGGTTTAGGGATTTGGGTTATGTTTTGTTTTTTATGTTTAGGGTTTACAGATATTTAGGATATACGGTTGAGAGCTTAGTGTTTTGTAGGGGTTTTAAATAGCTTTTAGGGTTTAGTGTTTCTTTGGATTTTAGGTTTAGGATTAATATTTTAGGTTTAGTATTTAGGGCTTAGGGTTTTTTAAAGATTAGGATTTAAGGTTAAGGGTATTATATAGTTTAGGGTTTAAGGCTATGGGTTTTTTAGGCTAAGGTTTCTTAGGATTTTATACGTTTAGGGTTTTATCTTAGTTTTTTTTAGGTTTTGGGTTTTATCTAGGTTTTTAGGGTTTAGGTCAATGGCTTTTTTGTGCTTTTTTAGGGTTTTACGAGTTTAAGTGTTCCTTAGGGTTTAGGGTTATTTTCTGTTTTTAAGGTTTAGGGTTTACAGATTTTTAGAAATAATGATTTAGAGCCTAGTGTTTTAGGGGTTTTAAATTGATTTTAGGATTTATAGGATATAGGGTTTCTTCGGGTTTTAGGTTTCTAGGTTAGGGTTTAAGTTTAGGTATTAGAGTTTTATGTTAGGATTGAGAATTTAGCGCTTTGGGAATTTTTTAGGATTAAGGTTTTAGTTTATGGGTTTTATCTAGGTTTTAAGGGTATAGGGTTTTGGGTTTTTTAGGATTTAATAGGTTTAGGGTTTTGAGCTTAGTTTTTTTTTTTTTTTTTTTTTTTTAAGGGTTTAGCATTTACGATTTAGGGTTTGTAGGATTTAGAGCTTAGAGTTTTTTAGGTTTAGGGCTTTTTTGAGCTTTCCTATGGTTTTTAATGGTAAAGTGTTTCTTAGGGTTAGATTTTTTTTTGTGTTATAAGTGTTAGGGTTTACGAATTTTAAGGATTTAGGGTTTAGGTCATTGGGTCTTTAGGTGTTTTAAATGATTTTCATGCCTATTTTAGGTCTATTGGATTTAAGGTTTCTTAATAAGATTAGGGTTTAGCGTTTCTTAGGGTTTTTGGGTTTAGGATTTAGGGTTTTACATTAGGTTTTCGGGGTGTTTTAGGTTTAAGGTTTTTGGTTAAGGATTTTATCTAGGTTTTTTGTGTTTTATAGGTTTAGGGTTCAAGAATTCTGTTTTTGTTTTTGTGTTTTTTAGGGTTTAGCATTAATATTTAGGATTTATAGGGTTTGGAGATTAACTTTTTTTGGTTTAGGTGTTTTAAGGGTTTTCAAGGTTTAACTATTTCTTACGGCTTTTTTAGGGTTTAGGGTTTAGGACTATGGGTTTTTTTTTTTTTTAGGGTTTATGGTTTTTTAGGATTTAGTGTTTAGATGTTAGGGATTTGTAGGGGTTTTAAATGGTTTAGATCTTAGAGTTTTATTAGGTGTAGGAGTTTTTGGGTTTTCTTAGTGTTTTTAAGGGTTAAATGTTTCTTAGGGTTTTCTATTGATTAGGTTTTAGGTTTTTTTTTTTTTTTTGTGTTTTTTTAAGTTTAGGATTTACGAATTGTTTTGGATTTTTATAAAGGTTTTAAATGCTTTGTAGTGTTTATATTGGGGTTTATAGGATGTATTGTGTCTTAAGGTCTAGGGTTTAGGGCTTCTTAGGGTTTTAGATTTAGAATCTGAGGATTTAGGGTGTAGGGCTTCATGTCTTTTTAGGTCTAGGGTTTTAGGTTAAGGTTATATTTAGGGTTTTTATGGTTTAGGGCTTTGGGTTTTTCAGGTTAAGGTTTTTAAGAGTTTTAAAGGTTTATGGTTTGGGGCTTATATATTATTGTCTATTTTATGGTTAATCATATAAGATTTAGTGTTTGATAGGATTTAAAGCTTAGAGTTTTTTTAGGTTAAGGCATTTTTTAGGGTTTTTAAGGGTTAAGTGTTTCTTAGGGTTTCTAGTTCAGAGCTCAAGGGTTTTAAATGGTATTTAAGGTTTATTTTAGGGTTTATAGGATTTAGGGATTCTTATGGTTTAGGATTTAGGGTTTCTTCAGGTGTTAGGTTTAGGATTTAGAGTTTTATCTTAGGGTTTAGGGCTTACAGTTTTTTAGGTTAAGGGTTTTATTTAGGTTTTTAGGTATTAGGGCTTTGGGATTTTTAGGTTATGGGTTTGTTAGATTTTATAGGTATAGGGTTTGGGGATTAAGTTTTTTTTTTTTATTTGTGTGCGTAGGGTTTAGTGTATACGATTTAAGGCTTTGTAGGGTTTAGAGCTTAGAGTTTTTTTAGGTTTAGGGATATTTTCGTTTTTAGTTTTTTTAAGGGTTAAGTGTTTCTTAGGTTTGTTAGGGTTTATTGATTTTTTTGTATTTTTTAGGTTTATAGTTTACATATTTTTAGGATTTAGGGTTTCGAGCTTCGGGATTTTAGGAGTTTTAAATGGGAAGTAGGGTTTATTTTATGATTTATAGGATTTAGGGTTTCTTAAGGTTTAGGGTTCAAGGTTTCTTCGGATTTTAGGTTTGGGTTTAGGGTTTAGGGATTTGGGTTTTTTTTTGGTTATGTTTAGGTTCTTAGGTAAAGATTCTTATCTAGGTTTTTAGGATCTAGGGCTTTGGGTTTTTTAGGTTAAGGTTTTTTAGTATTCTATAGGTTTTGTGCTTAGGGCTTAGGGTTCTTTTTGTGTTTCTTAGCATTTAGCATATATGATTTAGGGCTTTATAGGGTTTAGAGCTTAGCTTTTTTTTTGGTTTAAGGGATTTTGGATTTTTTGAGGTTTTTAAGGGTTAATTGTTTCTTAGGGTTTTTTAAGGTTTAAGGTTTAGGGATTTGGGTTTTGTTGTGTTTTTTATATTTAGGGTTTTACAGATTTTTAGGATATAGGGTTTAGATCTTAGTTTTTTTGTAGTGGTTTAAATTGTTTTTAGGGTTTTGGGTTTCTTTGGATTTTAGGTTTAGGATTAATATTTTAGGTTTAGGGTTTTTTAAGGTTTAGGGTTTTTTAAATATTAGGGTTTTAGGTTAAGGGTATTATCTAGTTTAGGGTTTAAGGCTATGGGTTTTTTTAGGCTAAGCTTTCTTAGTATTTTATACGTTTAGGGTTTTATCTTAATTTTTTTAAGTTTAGGGTTTTATCTAGGTTTTTAGGGTTTAAGTCAATGGGTTTTTTGCTCTTTTTAGGGTTTTAAGAGTTTAAGTGTTCCTTAGGGTTTAGGGATTAGAGTTATTTTGTGTTTTTAAAGTTTAGGGTTTACAAATTTTTAGAATTAAGGATTTAGAGCCTACTGTTTTAGGGGTTTTATATTGATTTTAGGGTTTATAGGATTTAGGGTTACTTTGGGTTTTAGGTTTTTAGGTTAGGGTTAAGGTTTAGGAATTGGAGTTTTATGTTGGGATTTAGAGTTTAGTGCTTAGGGATTTTTTTAGGATTAGGGATTTAGTTTATGGGTCTTATCTAGGTTTTGAGAGTTAAGAGTTATGGGTTTTTTAGGATTTAATAGGTTTAGGGTTTAGAGGTTAGTTTTTTTTTTTTTTTTTTTTTTTTTTTTTTTTTTTTTTTTTTTTTTTGTGTTTTTTTACGGTTTAGCATATACGATTTAGGGCTTTTAGGATTTTGAGCTTAGAGTTTTTTTGGTTTAGGGGTTTTTTGGGTTTTCTTATGGATTTTAATGGTAAAGTGTTTCTTAGGGTTTTTTTGGGGTAGATTTTTTTGTGTTATAAGTGTTAGGGTTTAAGAATTTTAAGGATTTAGGGTTTAGATCATAGGGTCTTTAGGTGTTTTAAATGGTTTTCATGCCTATTTTAGGGCAATTGGATTTAAGGTTTCTTAATAAGATTAGGGTTTAGGGTTTCTTAGGGTTTTTGGGTTTAGGATGTAGGGTTTTACATTAGGATTTAGGGGTTTTTTAGGTTTAAGGTTTTAGGTTAAGGATTTTATTTAGGTTTTTAGTGTTTTATAGGTTTAGGGTTCAAGAATTATGTTTATGTTTTTGTGTTTTTTAGGGTTTAGCATTAATATTTAGGGATTTATAGGGTATGGAGATTACACTTTTTTAAGTTTAGGTGTTTTAAGGGTTTTCAAGGTTTAAGTGTTTCTTATGGCATTTCTAGGTTTTAAATGGTTTAAATGTTTTAGAGCTTAGAGTTTTATTAGGTGTAGGAGTTTTTGGGTTTTCTTAGTGTTTTTAAGTGTTAAATGTTTCTTAGGGTTTTCTATTGATTAGGTGTTAGGGTTTTTTTTTTGTGCTTTTTAAGTTAAAGATTTACGGACTGTTTAGGAATTTTGTAGATGCTTAAAATGCTTTGTAGTGTTTATATTAGGGTTTATAGGATGTATTGTCTCTTAAGGTCTGGGGTTTAGGGCTTCTTAGGGTTTTAGATTTAGAATCTAAGGATTTAGGTTAGGGTTTAGGGTTTAGGGCTTCATGTTCTTTAGGTCTAGGGTTTTAAGTTAAGGTTTTACTTATGATTTTTATGGTTTAGGGCTTTGGGTTTTTAGGTTAAGGTTTTTTAGAGTTTTATAGGTTTATGGTTTGGGGCTTAGAGGTTTTTGTGTATTTTTGGGTTAAGCATATAAGATTTAGTGCTTGATAGGGTTTAAAGCTTAGTATTTTTTTAGGTTTAGGCGTTTTATAGGGTTTTTAAGGGTTAAGTGTTTCTTAGGGTTTCCAGTTTAGAGCTTAGGGGTTTTAAATGATATTTAAGGTTTATTTTAGGGTTTATAGGATTTCGAGATTCTTCTGGTTTAGGATTTAGAGTTTATTCAGGTTTTAGGTTTCGGATTTAGAGTTTTAGATTAGGGTTTAGGGCTTAGGGTTTTTTAGGTTTGGGGTTTTAGGTTAAGGGTTTTATTTAGGTTTTTAGGTTTTGGGGCTTTGTATTTTTTGGTTTAAGGGTTTGTAAGATTTTATAGGTGTAGGGTTTGGGGCTTAGGTTTTTTTTATGTGTGTGTAGTGTTTAGTATATACGATTTAGTCCTTTATAGGGTTTAGAGCTTAGAGTTTCTTTTAGGTTAAGGGGATTTTTGGCTTTTAGTTTTTTTAAGGGTTTGGGTTTAGGGTTTACAGATTTTTAGGTCGAGCTTAGGGATTTTAGGAGTTTTAAATGGATTTTAGGGTTTATTTTATGATTTATAGGATTTAGGGTTTCATAAGGTTTAGGGTTTAAGGTTTCTTTGGTTTTAGGTTAGGGTTTAGGGTTTAGGGATTTGGGTTTTTTTGGTAAGTTTAGGTCCTTTGGTAAAGGTTCTTATCTAAGATTGTAGGGTTTAGGTCTTTGGATTTTTTAGGTTAAGGTTTTTTAGTATTTTATAGGTTTAGTGCTTAGGGCTTAGGGTTTTTTTTTTTTGTGGGTTTTAAGCATTTAGCGTATATGATTTAGTGATTTATAAGGTTTAGAGCTTAGCTTTTTTTTTATGTTTAAGGGATTTTGGATTTTTTAAGGTTTTTAAGGGTTAAGTGTTTCTTAGGGTTTTTTAAGGTTTAAGATTTAGGGATTTTGGTTTTGTTGTGTTTTTTATGTTTTAGGTTTACAGATTTTTAGGATATAGGGTTTAGAGCGTTATGTTTTGTAGCGGTTTTAAATTGTTTTTAGGGTTTAGGGTTTCTTTGGATTTTAGGTTTAGGATTTAGATTTTAGGTTTAGGGTTTAGGTCTTAGGGTGCTTTAAGGTTTAGGGTTTTTTAAAGATTAGGGGTTTAGGTTAAGGGTATTATCTAGTTTAGGGTTTAAGGCTATGGGTTTTTTAGGCTAATGTTTCTTAGGATCTTATACGCTTAGTGTTTTATCTTAGTTTTTTTAGGTGTAGGATTTTATCTAGGTTTTTAGGGTTTAAGTTAATGGGTTTTTTGTGTTTTTTTGGCGTTTTAAGAGTTTAAGTGTTCCTTAGGGTATAGGGCTTAGGATTATTTTGTGTTTTTAAGGTTTAGGGTTTACATATTTTTAGAATTAAGGATTTAGAGCCTAGTGTTTTAGGGGTTTTAAATTGATTTTAGGGTAAATTGGGTTTAGGGTTTCTTTGGGTTTTAGGTTTTTAGGTTAGGGTTCAGGTTTAGGTATTAGAGTTTTAGGTTAGGATTTAGAGTTTAGTGCTTAGGGATTTTTTTAGGATTAGGGTTTTAGTTTATAGGTTTTATATAGGTTTTAAGGGTTTAGTGTTTTGGGTTTTTTAGGATTTAATAGGTTTAGGGTTTAGAGCTTAGTTTTTATTTATATATTTTTTGTGTTTTTTAGGATTTAGCATATACGATTTAGTGCTTGTAGGATTTAGAGCTTACAGTTTTTTAGGTTTAGGGGTTTTTTGGGTCTTTTTATGGTTTTTAATGGTAAAGTGGGTTTTTAGGGCTACACTTTTTTGTGTTATAAGTGTTAGGGTTTACGAATTTTAAGGATTTAGGGTTTAGATCATAGTGACTTTTGGTGTTTTAAATGGTTTTATTTCCTATTTTAGGGCTATCGGATTTAAGGTTTCTTAATAAGATTAGGGCTAGGGTTTAGGGGTTTTTCAGGTTTAAGGTTTTAGCTTAAGGATTTTATCTAGGAGTTTAGTGTTTTATAGGTTTAGGGTTCAAGAATTTGGTTTTTTTTTTTTTTTTTTTGTGTTTTTTAGGGTTTAACATTTATATTTAGGGATTTATAGAGTTTGGATATTACACTTTTTTAAGTTTAGGTGTTTTAAGGGTTTTCAAGGTTTAAGTGTTTCTTATGGCTTTTTTAGGGTTTAGGGTTTAGGCCTATGGGTTTTTTTTTTTTTTTTTTTTTGTTTAGGGTTTACGGTATTTTAGGATTTAGTGTTTAGAGGTTAAGGATTTGTAGGGGTTTTAAATGGTTTAGAGTTTAGAGTTTTATTAGGTGTAGGAGTTTTTGGGTTTTCTTAGTGTTTTTAAGTGTTAAATGTTTCTTAGGGTTTTCTATTGATTAGGTTTTAGGGTTTTTTTTGTGTTTTTTAAGTTTAAGATTTACGGATTTTTTAGGATTTAGGGTTTAGAGCTTAGGGTTTTGTAGAAGTTTTAAAAGCTTTGTAGTGTTTATATTAGGGTTTATAGGATGTATTGTGTCTTAAGGTCTAGGGTTTAGGGCTTCTTAGGGTTTTAGATTTAGCATCTAAGGATTTAGGTTAGGGTTTAGGGTTTAGGGCTTCATGTTTTTTTAGGTCTTGGGTTTCAGGTTAAGGGTTTTATTTAGGATTTTTATGGTTTAGGGCTTTGGGATTTTTAGGTTAAGGTTTTGTAGAGTTTTATAGGTTTATGAGTTGGGGGTTAGAGGTTTTTGTGTATTTTAGGGTTAAGCATATAAGATTTAGTGCTTGATAGGGTTTAAATCTTAGAGTTTTTTTAGGTTTAGGCGTTTTTTAGGGTTTTTAAGGGTTAAGTGTTTCTTAGGGTTTCTAGTTTAGAGCTTAGGGGTTTTAACTGGAATTTAAGGTTTATTTTAGGGTTTAAAAGATTTAGGGATTCTTATGGTTTAGGATTTAGAGATTCTTAAGGTTTTAGGTTTAGGATTTAGAGTTTTAGGTTAGGGTTTAGGGCTTAGGGGATTTTAGGTTTAGGGTTTTGGGTTAAGGGTTTTATTTAGGTTTTTAGGTATTAGGGCTTTGGGTTTTTTAGGTTAAGGGTTTGTAAGATTTTATAGGTTGAGGGTTTGGGGCTTAGGTTTTTTTTTTCTGTGTGTATAGGGTTTAATATATATGATTTAAGGCTTTGCAGGGTTTAGTGCTTAGACTTTTTTTTTTAGGTTAAAGGCTTTTTTGGTATTTAGTTTTTTTAAGGGTTAAGTGTTTCTTAGGTTTCTCAGGGTTTAGTGATTTTTTGTATTTTTTAGGTTCAGGGTTTATAGGTTTTTAGGATTTAGGGTATCGAGCTTAGGGATTTTAGGAGTTTTAAATGGATTTTAGGGTTTATTTTATGATTTATAGGATTTAGGGTTTCTTAAGGTTTAGGGTTTAAGGTTTCTTTGGGTTTTAGGTTAGGGTTTAGGGTTTAGGGATTTGGGTTTGTTTTGTTATGTTTAGGTTCTTAGGTAAAGGTTCTTATCTAGATTTTTAGGGTTTAGGGCTTTGGGTTTTTTGGGTTAAGGTTTTTTAGCATTGTATAGGTTTAGTGCTTAGGGCTTAGGGGTTTTTTTTGTGGTTGTTAGCATTTAGCATATACGATTTAGTGCTTTATAGGGTTTAGATCTTAGCTTTTTTTTAGGTTTAAGGGATTTTGGATATTTTAAGGTTTTTAAGGATTAAGTGTTTCTTTGGGTTTTTGAAGGTTTAAAATTTAGGGATTTGGGTTTTGGTGTGTTTTTTATGTTTAGGGTTTACAGATTTTTAGGATATAGGGTTTAGAGCGTAGTATTTTGTAAGGGTTTTAAATTGGTTTTAGGGTTTAGGGTTTCTTTGGATTTTAGGTTTAGGGTTCAAGGCTTAGGGTTTTTTAATGTTTAGGGTTTTTTAAAGATTAGGGTTTTAGGTTAAGGGTATTATTTAGTTTAGGGTTTCCGGCTATGGGTTTTTTAGGCTAATGTTTCTTAGTATTTTATACGTTTAGGGTTTTATCTTAGTTTTATTAGGTTTAGGGTTTTATCTAGGTTTTTAGGGTTTAAGTCAATGGGGTTTTTTTTTTTTTTTTTTAGAGTTTTAAGAGTTTAAGTGTTCCTTAGGGTTTAGGGATTAGGGTTAGTTTGTGTTTTTAAGTTTTAGGTTTTACAGATTTTTAGAATTAAGTATTTAGAGCCTAGTGTTTTAGGGGTTTTTAATTGATTTTAGGGTTTATAAGATTTAGGGTTTCTTTGGATTTTAGATTTTTAGGTTAGGGTTTAGGTTTAGGAATTAGAGTTTTACGTTAGGATTTAGAGTTCAGTGCTTAGTATTTTTTTTAGGATTAGGGTTTTAGTTTATGGGTTTTATCTAGGTTTTAAGGGTTTAGGTTATTGGTTTTTTAGGATTTAACAGGTTTAGGGTTTTGAGCTTAGTTTTTATTATTTATTTTTTTGTGTTTGTTAGGGTTTAACATATACGATTTAAGGCTTGTAGGATTTAGAGCTTAGAGTTTTTTAGGTTTAGGGGTTTTTTGGATTTTATTATTGTTTTTAATGGTAAAGTGTTTCTTAGAGTTTTTTAGGGCTTGATTTTTTAGTGTTATAAGTGTTAGGGTTTACAAATTTTAAGGATTTTGGGTTTAAATCATAGGGTCTTTAGGTGTTTTAAATGGTTTTCATGCTTGTTTTAGGGCTATCGGATTTAAGGTTTCTTAATATGATTAGGGTTTAGGGTTTGTTAGGGTTTTTTAGGTTTCAGATTTAGGGTTTTACGTTTGGGTTTAGGGGTTTTTTTAGGTTTAAGGTTTTAGCTTAAGGATTTTATCTAGGTTTTTAGTGTTTTATAGGTTTAGGGTTCAAGAATTAGTTTTTTTTTTTTTTTTTTTTTAGGATTTAGCATTAATATTTAGGGATTTATAGGGTTTGGAGATTACAATTTTTTAAGTTTAGGTGTTTGAACGGTTTTCAAGGTTTAAGTGTTTCTTACAGCTTTTTTAGGGTTTAGGGTTTAGGCTTTAGCTCGATGGTTTTTTTTTTGTTTAGGGTTTATGGTTTTTTAGTATTTAGTTTTTAGAGGGTAGGGATTTGTAGGTTTTTAAATGGTTTAGAGCTTAGAGTTTTATTAAGTGCAGGAGTTTTTGGGTTTTCTTAATGTTTTTAAGGGTTAAATGTTTCTTAGGGTTTTCTATTGATCGGGTTTTAGGGTTTTTTTTTTGTGATTTTTAAGTTTAAGATTTACAGATTGTTTAGGATTTTTTTAGAGGTTTTAAATGCTTTGTAGTGTTTATATTAGGGTTTATAGGATGTACTGTGTCTTAAGGTTTAGGGTTTAGGGTTTAGGGCTTCATGTTTTTTTAGGTCTAGGGTTTTAGGTTAAGGGTTTTATTTAGGATTTTTATGGTTTAGGGCTTTGAGTTTTTAGGTTAAGGTTTTTTAGAGTTTTATAGGTTTATGGTTTGGGGCTTAGAGGTTTTTGTGTATTTTAGGGTTAAGCATATAAGATTTAGTGCTAGATAGGGTTTAAAGCTTAGAGTTTTTTTAGGTTTAGGCATTTTTTAGGGTTTTTAAGGGTTAAGTGTTTCTTAGGTTTTCTAGTTTAGAGCTGAGGGGTTTTAAGTTGTATTTAAGGTTTATTTTAGGGTTTACAGGATTTAGGGATTCTTATGGTTTAGGATTTAGAGTTTCTTTAGGTTTTAGGTTTAGGATTTAGAGTTTTAGGTTAGGGTTTAGGGCTTAGGGTTTTTAAGGTTTAGGATTTTAGGTTAAGGATTTTATTTAGGTTTTTAGGTTTTTAGGTTTAGGGTTTTGGGTTAAGAGTTTGTAAGATTTTATAGGTTTAGGGTTTGGGGCTTGAGTTTTTTTTTTTTTTTTTTTTTTTTTTTTTTTTTTTGTGTAGGGTTTAGTATATACGATTTAGAGCTTAGCTTTATTTTTGGTTTTAGGGATTTTGGATTTTTTGAGTTTTTTTAAGGGTTAAGTGTTTCTTAGGGTTTTTTAAGGTGTAAGGTTTAGGGATTTGGGTTTTGTTGTGTTTTTTATGTTTAGGGTTTACAGATTATTAGGATATAGGGTTTAGAGCTTAGTGTTTTGTAGGGGTTTTAAATTATTTTTGGGGTTTAGGGTTTCTTTGGATTCTAGGTTAATGATTTAGATTTTATTTTTGGGGTTTAGGGTTTCTTTGGATTCTAGGTTTATGATTTAGATTTTAGTTTTAGGGTTTAGGGATTAGTGTGTTTTAAGTTTTAGCGTTTTTTAAATATCAGGGTTTTAGGTTAAGGGCATTATCTAGTTTTTGGTTTATGGCTATGGGATTTTTAGGCTAAGATTTCTTGGGATTTTAAACGTTTAGGGTTTTATCTTAGTTTTTGTAGGTTTAGGGTTTTATCTAGGTTTTAGGGTTTAAGCCAATGGGTTTTTTGTGTTTTTTTCAAGGTTTTAAGAGTATAAGTGTTCCTTAGGGTTTAGGGCTTAGTGTTATTTTGTGTTTTTAAGGTTTAGGGTTCACAGATTTTTAGAATTAAGGATTTAGAGCCTAGTGTTTTAGGGGTTTTTAATTGATTTTAGGGTTTATAAGATTTAGGGTTTCTTTGGGTTTTAGATTTTTAGGTTAGGGTTTAGGTTTAGGAATTAGAGTTTTAGGTTAGGATTTAGAGTTCAGTGCTTAGTAATTTTTTTAGGATTAGGGTTTTAGTTTATGGGTTTTATCTAGGTTTTAAGGGTTTAGGGTTATGGGTGTTTAGGATTTAATAGGTTTAGGTTTTAGAGCTTAGTTTTTTTTTTTTTTTTTTTTTTTTTGTATTTTTTATGGTTTAGCATATAAGATTTAGGGCTTGAAGGATTTCAAGCTTAGAGTTTTTTAGGTTTAGGGTTTTTTTTTTTTATGGTTTATAATGGTAAAGTGTTTCATAGGGTTTTTAGGGCTAGATCTTTTTGTGTTTTTTAGGGTTTAGCATATACGATTTAGGGCTTGTGGGATTTAGAGCTTAGAGGTTTTTAGGTTTAGCGGTTTTTTGAGCTTTCCTATGGTTTTTAATGGTAAAGTGTTTCTTAGGGTTTTTTAGGGTTAGATTTTTTTTGTGTTATAATTTTTAGGGTTTATGAATTTTAAGGATTTAGGGTTTAGATCATAGGGTCTTTAGGTGTTTTAAATGGTTTTCATGCTTATTTTAGGGCTATCGGATTTAAGGTTTCTTAATGAGATTTGGGTTTAGGGTTTCTTAGGGATTTTAGGTTTAGGATTTAGGGTTTTCCATTAGGGTTTAGGGGTTTTTTAGGTTTAAGGTTTTAGCTTAAGGATTTTATCAAGTTTTTAGTGTTTTATTGGTTTAGGGTTCAAGAATTAGGTTTTTTTTTTTGGGTTTTTTAGCATTTAGCATTAATATTTAGGGATTTATAGGGTTTGGAGATTACACTTTTTAAAGTTTAGGTGTTTTAAGGGTTTTCAAGGTTGAAGTGTTTCTTACGGCTTTTTTAGGGTTTAGGGCTTAGGACTATGGTTTTTTTTTTTTTTTTTTTTGTTTAGGGTTTATGGTATTTTAGGATTTAGTGTTTAGGGGTTAGGGATTTGTAGGGGTTTTTAATGGTTTAGAGCTTAGAGTTTTATTAGGTGTAGGAGTTTTTGGGTTTTCTTAGTGTTTTTATGTGTTAAATGTTTCTTAGGGTTTTCTATTGATTAAGTGTTAGGGTTTTTTTTTTTTTTTTTTTTTTTTTTTTGTGTTTTTTAAGTTTAAGATTTACAAATTGTTTAGGATTTTTGTAGATGTTTTAAATGCTTTGTAGTGTTTATATTAGGGTTTATAGGATGTATTGTGTCTTAAGGTCTAGGGTTTATGGCTTCTTAGGGTTTTAGATTTAGAATCTAAGGATTTAGGTTAGGGTTTAGGGTTTAGGGCTTCATGTTTTTTTAGGTCTAGGGTTTTAGGTAAAGGGTTTTACTTATGATTTTTATGGTTTAGGGCTTTGGGTTTTTCGGTTAAGGTTTTTTAGAGTTTTATAGCTTTATGATTTGGGGCTTAGAGGTTTATGTGTATTTTATGGTTAAGCATATAAGATTTAGTGCTTGATAGGGTTTAAAGCTTAGAGTTTTTTTAGGTTTAGGCGTTTTTTAGGGTTTTTAAGGGTTAAGTGTTTCTTAGGGTTTCTAGTTTAGAGCTTAAGGGTTTTAAATGGTATTTAAGGTTTATTTTAGGGTTTATAGGATTTAGGGATTCTTATGATTTAGGATTTAGAGTTTCTTCAGGTTTTAGGTTTAGGATTTAGAGTATTAGGTTAGGGTTTAGGGCTTAAGGTTTTTTAGGTTTAGGGTTTTAGGTTAAGGGTTTTATTTAGGTTTTTAGGTTTAGGGTTTTTGGTTAAGGGTTTTATTTAGGTTTTTTGGTTTTAGGGCTTTGTATTTTTTGGGTTAAGGGCTTTTAAGATTTTATCGGTGTAGGGTTTGGGGCTTAGGTTTTTTTTATGTGTGTGTATTGTTTAGTATATACGATTTAGTGCTTTATAGGGTTTAGAGCTTAGAACTTTTTTTTAGGTTAAGGGGTTTTTTGATTTTTAGTTTTTTTAAGGGTTAAGTGTTTCTTAGGTTTCTCGGGGTTTAGTGAATTTTTGTATTTTTTAGGTTTAAGGTTTACAAATTTTTAGTATTTAGGGTTTTGAGCTTAGGGATTTTAGTAGTCTTAAATGGATTTTAGGGTTTGTTTTAAGATTTATAGAATTTAGGGTTTCTTAAGATTTCGGTTTTAATGTTTTTTTGGTTTTAGGTTAGGATTTAGGGTTTAGGGATTTGGGTTTTTTTTTTTATCTTTAGGTCCTTAGGTAAAGGTTCTTATCTAAGATTGTAGGGTTTAGGTCTTTGGGTTTTTTAGGTTAAGGTTTTTTAGTATTTTATAGGTTTAGTGCTTAGGGCTTAGGGCTTTTTTTTTGTGGGTTTTAAGCATTTAGCATATATGATTTAGTGCTTTATAGGGTTTAGAGCTTAGCTTTTTTTTAGGTCTAAGGGATTTTGGGTTTTTTAAGGTTTTTAAGGGTTAAGTGTTTCTTAGGATTTTTTAAGGGTTAAGATTTAGGGATTTGTGTTTTGTTGTGTTTTTTATGTTTAGGGTTTATAGATTTTTAGGATATAGGGTTTAGAGCGTAGTGTTTTGTAGGGGTTTTAAATTGTTTTTAGGGTTTAGGGTTTCTTGGATTTTAGGTTTAGGATTAAGATTTTAGGATTAGGGTTTAGGGCTTAGGGTTTTTTAAGGTTTAGGGTTTTTTAAAGATTAGGGTTTTATGTTAAGGGTATTATCTAGTGTAGGGTTTAAGGCTATGGGTTTTTTAGGCTAAGGTTTCTTAGGATTTTATACGTTTAGGGTTTTACCATAGTTTTATTAGGTTTAGGGTTTTATCTAGGATTTTAGGGTTTAAGTCAATGTTTGTTTATTTTAGGGTTTTAAGAGTTTAAGTGTTCCTTAGAGTTTAGGGATTAGGGTTATTTTGTGTTTTTAATGTTTAGGGTTTACAAATTTTTAGAATTAAGGATTTAGAGCCTAGTGTTTTAGGGGTTTTAAATTGATTTTAGGGTTTATAGGATTTTGGGTTTCTTTGGGTTTTAGATTTTTATGTTAGGGTTTAAGTTTAGAATTTAGAGTTTAGTGCTTAGGAATTTTTTTAGGATTAGGGATTTAGTTTATGGGTTTTATCTTGGTTTTAAGGGTTTAGGGTTATGGGTTTTTTAGGATTTAATAGGTTTAGGGTTTATAGCTTAGTTTTTATTATTTTTTTCTGTGTATTTTAGGGTTTAGCACATATGATTTAGGGCTTGTAGTATTTAGAGCTTAGAGTTTTTTAGGTTTAGGGGTTTTTTGGGTTTCTTTATGGTTTTTAATGGTAAAGTGTTTCTAAAGGTTTTTTAGGGCTATATTTTTTTGTGTTATAAGTGTTAGGGTTTCTGAATTTTAAGGATTTAGGGTTTAGATCATAGGGTCTTTAGGTGTTTTAAATGGTTTTCATGCTTACTTTAGAGGTATTGGATTTAAGGTTTCTTAATAAGATTAGGGTTTAGGGTTTCTTAGGGTTTTTAGATTTAGGATTTAGGGTTTTTCATTAGGGTTTAGGGGTTTTTTAGGTTTAAGGTTTTGGGTTAAGGATTTTATTTAGGTTTTTAATGTTTAATAGGTTTAGGGTTCAAGAATTAGGTTTTTTTTTGTGTTTATTTTTGGTTTAGCATTAATATTTAGGGATTTATAGGGTTTGGATATTACAGTTTTTTAAATTTAGGTGTTTTAAGGGTTTTCTAGGTTTAAGTGTTTCTTACGGCTTTTTTAGGGTTTAGGGTTTAGGTCTATGCTTTTTTTATTTTTTTTACTTTTTAGGGTTTTTGGTTTTTTGGGATTTAGTGTTTAGAGGTTAGGGATTTGTAGAGGTTTTAAATAGTTTAGACCTTAGAGTTTTATTAGGTGTAGGAGTTTTTGGGTTTTCTTAGTGTTTTTAAAGTCAAATGTTTCTTAGGGTTTTCTATTGGTTAGGTTTTAGAGTTTTTTTTTTTTGTTTTTTTTAAGTTTAAGATTTACGGATTGTTTAGCATTATTGTAGAGGTTTTTAAATGCTTTGTAGTGTTTATATTAGGGTTTATAGGATGTATTTTGACTTAAGGTCTAGGGTTTAGGTCTTTTTAGGGTTTTAGATTTAGAATCTAAGGATTTAGGTTAGGGATTAGGGTTTAGGGCTTCATTTTTTTTTAGGTCTAGGGTTTTAGGTTAAGGGTTTTACTTTTGATTTTTGTGGTTTAGGGCTTTTAATATTTTAGGTTAGGGTTTTTTAGAGTTTTACAGGTTTATGGTTTGGGGCTTAGAGGTTTTTTTGTATTTTGGGGTTAAGCATATAAGATTTAGTGCTTGATAGGGTTTAAAGCTTAAAGTTTTTTTTAGGTTATGGCCTTTTTTAGGATTTTTAAGGGCTAAGTGTTTCTTAGGGTTTCTAGTTTAGAGCTTAGGGGATTTCAATGGTACTTAAGGTTTATTTTAGGGTTTATAGGATTTAGGGATTCTTATTGTTTAGGATTTTGAATTTCTTTAGGCTTTAGGTTTAGAATTTAGAGGTTAGGTTACGGTTTAGGGCTTACGGTTTTTTAGGTTTAGGGTTTTAGGTTAAGGGTTTTATTTAGGTTTTAGGTTTTGGGGCTCTAGTTTTTTGTAGGTTAAGGATTTGTAAGATTTAACAGGTTTAAGGTTTGGGGCTTAGGTTTTTTTATTTTTTGTTGTGTGTGTAGGGTTTAGTATATACAATTTAGAGCTTTTTATGGTTTAGAGCTTAGCGTTTTTTTTTTTGGTTTAGGGGTTTTTTGGTTTTTAGTTTTTTTAAGGGTTAAGTGTTTCTTAGGTTTCTCAGGGTTTACTGCTTTTTTGTATTTTTTAGGTTTAGGGTTTACAGATTTTTAGGAATTAGGATTTCAAGCTCAGGGATTTTAGGAGTTTTAAATGGGTTTTAGGGTTTATTTTATGATTTATAGTATTTGGGGTTTCTTAAGGTTTAGGGTTTAAGGTTTCTATGGGTTTTAGGTTAGGGTTTAGGGTTTAGGGATTATGGTTTTTTAGGTTTAGGGTTTCATTTAGGTTTTTAGGTTTTGGGGCTCTGGGTTTTATAGGTTAAGGGTTTGTAAGATTTAATAGGTTTAGGGTTTGGGGCATAGGTTTTTTTATATTTTTTTGGTGTGTGTAGGGTTTAGTATATACAATTTAGGGCTTTATAGGGTTCAGAGCTTAGAGTTTTTTTTTGTTTTAGGGGTTTTTTGGTTTTTAGTTTTTTTAAGGGTTAAGTGTTTCTTAGGTTTCTCAGGGTTTACTGATTTTTTGTATTTTTTAGGTTTAGGGTTTATAGATTTTTAGGAATTAGGATTTCAAGCTTTGGGATTTAAGGAGTTTTAAATGGGTTTTAGGGTTTATTTTATGATTTATAGTATTTAGGGTTTCTTAAGGTTTAGGGTTTAAGGTTTCTATGGGTTTTAGATTAGGGTTTAAGGTATCTATGGGTTTTAGGTAAGGGTTTATTAGGGTTTTTAGGTTTTGGATTTAGGGGTTTACATTAGGGTTTAGGGGTTTTTTAGGTTTAAGGTTTTAACTTAAGGATTATATCTAGGTTTTTAGTGTTTTATAGGTTTAGGGTTCAAGAATTAAGGGTTTAGGGCTTACGATTTTTTAGGTGTAGGGTTTTAGGTTAAGGGTTTTATTTAGGTTTTTAGGTTTTGGGGCTCTTAGTTTTCTAGGTTAAGGGTTTGTAAGATTTAATAGGTTTAGGGTTTGGGGCTTAGGTTTTTTTATTTTTTTTTGTGTGTGTAGGGTTTAGTATATATGATTTAGGGCTTTATAGGGTTTAGAGCTTAGAGTTTTTTTTTGGTTTAGGGGTTTTTTGGTTAGGGTTTATGGTTTAGGGATTTGGGTTTTTTTTTGTTATGTTTAGGTTCTTAGGTAAAGGTTCTTATCTAGGTTTTTATGGTTTAGGGTTTTGGGTTTTTTAGGTTAAGGTTTTTTAGTATGTTATAGGTTTAGTGCTTAGGGCTTAGGGTTTTTTTTGTGCTTTTTAGCATTTCGCATATATGATTTATGGCTTTATAGGGCTTAGAGCTTAGGTGTTTTTTGGGTTTAAGGGATTTTGGATTTTTTAAGGTTTTTAAGGGTTAAGTGTTTCTTAGGATTTTTTAAGGTTTAAGGTTTAGGGATTTGGGTTTTGTTGTGTTTTTTATGTTTAGGGTTTACAGATATTTAGGATATATGGTTGAGAGCTTAGTGTTTTGCAGGGGTTTTAAGTAGTTTTTAGGGTTTAGGGTTTCTTTGGATTTTAGGTTTAGGATTAAGATTTCAGGTTTAGTATTTAAGGCTTAGGGTTTTTTAAAGATTAGGATTTAAGGTTAAGGGTATTATATAGTTTAGGGTTTAAGGATATGGGTTTTTTAGGCTAAGGTTTCTTAGGATTTTATACGTTTAGGGTTTTATCGTAGTTTTTTTTAGGTTTTGGGTTTTATCTAGGTTTTAAGGGTTTAAGTCAATGGCTTTTTTTTGCTTTTTTAGGGTTTTACGAGTTTAAGTGTTCCTTAGGGTTTAGGGTTTAGGGCTATTTTGTGTTTTTAAGGTTTAGGGTTTACAGATTTTTAGAAATAAGGATTTAGAGCCTAGTGTTTTAGGGGTTTTAAATTGATTTTAGGATTTATAGGATATAGGGTTTCTTCGGGTTTTAGGTTTCTAGGTTAGGGTTTAAGTTTAGGGATTAGAGTTTTATGGTAGGATTGAGAATTTAGTGCTTTAGGATTTAGGGTTTTACATTAGGGTTTCGGGGTGTTTTAGGTGTAAGGTTTTTGGTTAAGGATTTTATCTAGGTTTTTAGTGCTTTATAGGTTTAGGGTTCAAGAATTAGGTTTTTGTTTTTGTGTTTTTAAGGGTTTAGCATTAATATTTAGGGATTTATAGGGTTTGGAGATTAACTTTTTTTGGTTTAGGTGTTTTAAGGGTTTTCAAGGTTTAACTATTTCTTACGGCTTTTTTAGGGTTTAGGGTTTAGGACTATGGGTTTTTTTTTTTTTTTTTTTAGGGTTTATGGTTTTTTAGGATTTAGTGTTTAGATGTTAGGGATTTGTAGGTGTTTTAAATGGTTTAGAGCTTAGAGTTTTATTAGGTGTAGGAGTTTTTGGGTTTTCTTAGTGTTTTTAAGGGTTAAATGTTTCTTAGGGTTTTCTATTGATTAGGTTTTAGGGTTTTTTTTTTTTTTTTGTGTTTTTTTAAGTTTAGGATTTACGGATTGTTTTGGATTTTTATAGAGGTTTTAAATGCTTTGTAGTGTTTATATTGGGGTTTATAGGATGTATTGTGTCTTAAGGTCTAGGGTTTAGGGCTTCTTAGGGTTTTAGATTTAGAATCTGAGGAATTAGGGTGTAGGGCTTCATGTTTTTTTAGGTCTAGGGTTTTAGGTTAAGGTTATATTTAGGGTTTTTATGGTTTAGGGCTTTGGGTTTTTCAGGTTAAGGTTTTTAAGAGTTTTAAAGGTTTATGGTTTGGGGCTTATATATTATTGTCTATTTTATGGTTAATCATATAAGATTTAGTGTTTGATAGGATTTAAAGCTTAGAGTTTTTTTAGGTTAAGGCATTTTTTAGGGTTTTTAAGGGTTAAGTATTTCTTAGGGTTTCTAGTTCAGAGCTCAGGGGTTTTAAATGGTATTTAAGGTTTATTTTAGGGTTTATAGGATTTAGGGATTCTTATGGTTTAGGATTTAGGGTTTCTTCAGGTGTTAGGTTTAGGATTTAGAGTTTTAGCTTAGGGTTTAGGGCTTACAGTTTTTTAGGTTAAGGGTTTTATTTAGGTTTTTAGGTATTAGGGCTTTGGGATTTTTAGGTTAAGGGTTTGTAAGATTTTATAGGTATAGGGTTTGGGGCTTAGGTTTTTTTTTTTTATTTATTTGTGTGCGTAGGGTATAGTTTATACGATTTAAGGCTTTGTAGGGTTTAGAGATTAGAGTTTTTTTAGGTTTAGGGATATTTTCGTTTTTAGTTTTTTTAAGGGTTAAGTGTTTCTTAGGTTTGTTAGGGTTTACTGATTTTTTTGTATTTTTTAGGTTTAGAGTTTACATATTTTTAGGATTTAGGGTTTCAAGCTTCGGGATTTTAGGAGTTTTAAATGGGAAGTAGGGTTTATTTTATAATTTATAGGATTTAGGGTTTCTTAAGGTTTAGGGTTCAAGGTTTCTTCGGATTTTAGGTGTGGGTTTAGGGTTTAGGGATTTGGTTTTTTTTTTTGTTATGTTTAGGTTCTTAGGTAAAGATTCTTATCTAGGTTTTAAGGATTTAGGGCTTTGGGTTTTTTAGGTTAAGGTTTTTTAGTATTCTATAGGTTTAGTGCTTAGGGCTTAGGGTTCTTTTGTGTTTCTTAGCATTTAGCATATATGATTTAGGGCTTTATAGGGTTTAGAGCTTAGCTTTTTTTTTGGTTTAAGGGATTTTGGATTTTTTGAGGTTTTTAAGGGTTAATTGTTTCTTAGGGTTTTTTAAGGTTTAAGGTTTTGGGATTTGGGTTTTGTTGTGTTTTTTATATTTAGAGTTTTACAGATTTTTAGGATATAGGGTTTAGATCTTAGTTTTTTTGTAGTGGTTTAAATTGTTTTTAGGGTTTTGGGTTTCTTTGGATTTTAGGTTTAGGATTAAGATTTTAGATTTAGGGTTTTTTAAGGTTTAGGGTTTTTTAAATATTAGGGTTTTAGGTTAAGGGTATTGTCTAGTTTAGGGTTTAAGGCTATGGGTTTTTTTAGGCTAAACTTTCTTAGTATTTTATACGTTTAGGGTTTTATCTTAATTTTATTAAGTTTAGGGTTTTATCTAGGTTTTTAGGGTTTAAGTCAATGGGTTTTTTGCTCTTTTTAGGGTTTTAAGAGTTTAAGTGTTCCTTAGGGTTTAGGGATTAGAGTTATTTTGTGTTTTTAAAGTTTAGGGTTTACAAATTTTTAGAATTAAGGATTTAGAGCCTACTGTTTTTGGGGTTTTATATTGATTTTCGGGTTTATAGGATTTAGGGTTTCTTTGGGTTTTAGGTTTTTAGGTTAGGGTTAAGGTTTAGGAATTGGAGTTTTATGTTGGGATTTAGAGTTTAGTGCTTAGGGATATTTTTAGGATTAGGGATTTAGTTTATGGGTCTTATCTAGGTTTTAAGAGTTAAGAGTTATGGGTTTTTTAGGATTTAATAGGTTTAGGGTTTAGAGGTTAGTTTTTATTTTTATTTTTTTTTGTGTTTTTTTACGGTTTAGCATATACGATTTAGGGCTTGTAGGATTTTGAGCTTAGAGTTTTTTTGGTTTAGGGGTTTTTTGGGTTTTCTTATGGATTTTAATGGTAAAGTGTTTCTTAGGGTTTTTTTGGGGTAGATTTTTTTGTGTTATAAGTGTTAGGGTTTAAGAATTTTAAGGATTTAGGGTTTAGATCATAGGGTCTTTAGGTGTTTTAAATGGTTTTCATGCCTATTTTAGGGCTATTGGATTTAAGGTTTCTTAATAAGATTAGGGTTTAGGGTTTCTTAGGGTTTTTAGGTTTAGGATTTAGGGTTTTACATTAGGATTTAGGGGTTTTTTAGGTTTAAGGTTTTAGGTTAAGGATTTTATTTAGGTTTTTAGTGTTTTATAGGTTTAGGGTTCAAGAATTATGTTTTTGTTTTTGTGTTGTTTAGGGTTTAGCATTGATATTTAGGGATTTATAGGGTTTGGAGATTACACTTTTTTAAGTTTAGGTGTTTTAAGGGTTTTCAAGGTTTAAGTGTTTCTTATGGCATTTCTAGGGTTTAGGGTTTAGACCTTTGGGTTTTTTTTTTTTTCTTAGGGTTTATGGTTTTTTAGGATTTAGTGTTTAGAGGTTAGGGATTTGTAGGGGTTTTAAATGGTTTAGAGCTTAGAGTTTTATTAGGTGTATGAGATTTTGGGTTTTCTTAGTGTTTTTAAGGGTTAAATGTTTCTTGGGGTTTTCTATTGATTAGGTTTTAGGGTTTTTTTTTTTTTTTTTTGTGTTTTTAAAGTTTAAGATTTACGGATTGCTTAGGATTTTTGTAAAGGTTTTAAATGCTTTGTAGTGTTTATATTAGGGTTTATAGGATATATTGTGTCTTAAGGTCTAGGGTTTAGGGCTTCTTAGGGTTTTATATTTAAAATCTGAGGATGTAGATTAGGGTTTAGGGTTTAGGGCTTCATGTTTTTTTAGGTCTAGGGTTTTAGGTTAAGGGTTTCATTTGGGGTTTTTATTGTTTAAGGCTTTGGGTTTTTTAGGTTAAGGTTTTTAAGAGTTTTATAGGTTTATGGTTTGGGGCTTAGATATTTTTGTGTATTTTAGGGTTAAGCATATAAGATTTAGTGCTTGATAGGATTTAAAGCTTAGAGTTTTTGTAGGTTTAGGCGTTTTTTAGGGTTTTTAAGGGTTAAGTGTGTTTTAGGGTTTCTTGTTTAGATCTTAGGGGTTTTAAATGATATTTGAGGTTTATTTTAGGGTTTATAGGATTTAGGGATTCTTATGGTTTAGGATTGAGAGTTTCTTCAGGTTTTAGGTTTAGGATTTAGAGTTTTAGTTTAGGGTTTAGGGCTAACAGATTTTTAGGTTTAGGTTTTTAGGTTAAGGGTTTTATTTGGGTTTTTAGGTATTAGGGCTTTGGGTTTTTTTGGGTTAAGGGTTTGTAAGATTTTATAGGTTTGGGGTTTGGGGCTTAGGTATTTTTTTTTTTTGTGTAGGGTTTAGTATATATGATTTATGGCTTTATAGGGTTTAGTGCTTAGAGTTTTTTTTATAATAAGGGGTATTTTCGTTTTTAGTTTTTTTAAGGGTTAAGTGTTTCTTAGGTTTCTCAGGGTTTACTGATTTTCTGTATTTTTTAGGTTTAGGGTTTACATATTTTTAGGATTGTGGGTTTCGAGCTTTGGGATTTTAGGAGTTTTAAATGGGTTTTAGGGTTTATTTTGGGTTTTTTTGAGGTTTTATCGAAGTTTTTTTAGGTTTAGGGTTTTATTTATGTGTTTAGGGTTTCAGTCAATGGGTTTTTTGTTTTTTTTAGGGTTTTAAGAGTTTAAGTGTTCCTGAGGGTTTAGGGTTTGGGTCTTAGGGTTTATTTTATGATTTATAGAATTTAGGGTTTCCTAAGGTTTAGGTTTTAAGGTTTCTTTGGGTTTTAGGTTAGGGTTTAGGGTTTAGGGAATTGGGTTTTTTTTGTTATGTTTAGGTTCTTAGGTAAAGGTTCTTTTCTAGGTTTTTAGGGTTTAGGGCTTTTGGTTTTTTGGGTTAAGGTTTTTTAGTATTTTGTAGGTTTAGTACTTAGGGTTTAGGTTTTTTTTTTTTTTTTTTTGTTTTTTGTAGCATTTAGCATATAAGATTTAGTGCTTTATAGGGTTTAGAGCTTAGCTATTTTTTTAGGTTTAAGGGATTTTGGATTTTTTAAGGTTTTTAAGAGTTAAGTATTTCTTAGGGTTTTTTAAGATTTAAGATTTAGGGATTTGGGTTTTGTTGTGTTTTTTATGTTTAGGGTTATAGATTTTTAGGATATAGGGTGTAGAGCTTAGTGTTTTGTAGGGGTTTTAAATTGGTTTTAGGGTTTAGGGTTTCTTTGGATTTTAGGTTGAGGATTAAGATTTTAGGTTTAGGGTTTACGGTCTTTTAAGGTTTAGGGTTTTTTAAAGATTAGGCTTTTAGGTTAAGGGTATTGTCTAGTTTAGGGTATAAGGCTATGGGGTTTTTAGGCTAAGGTTTCTTACAATTCTATACGTTTAGGGTTTTATCTTACTTTTTTTAGGTTTAGGGTTTTATCTAGGTTTTTAGGGTTTAAGTCAATGGGTTTTTTGTTTTTTTTTTTAGGGTTTTAAGAGTTAAGTGTTCCTTAGGGTTTAGGGATTAGGGTTATTTTGTGTTTTTAAGGTTTAGGGTTTACAAATTTTTAGAATTAAGGATTTAGAGCCTAGTGTTTTAGGGGTTAAATTGATTTTAGAGTTTATAGGATTTACGGTTTCTTTGGGTTTGAGGATTTTAGGTTAGGGTTTAGGTTTAGGAATTAGAGTTTTAGGTTAGGATTTAGAGTTTAGTGCTTAGGGATTTTTTTAGGATTAGGGTTTTAGTTTATGGCTTTTATCTAGGTTTTAAGTGTTTAGGGTTTTGGGCTTTTTATGATTTAATAGGTTTAAGGTTTAGAGCTTAGTTTTTATTATTTTTTTATTTTGTGTTTTTTAGGGTTTAGCATATATGATTTAGGGCTTGTAGGATTTAGAGCCTAGAGTTTTTTAGGATTAGGGTTTTTTTGGGTTTTTTTATGGTTTTTAATGGTCAAGTGTTTCTTAGGGTTTTTTAGGGCTAGATTATTTTGTGTTATAAGTGTTAGGGTTTATGAATTTTAAGGATTTAGGGTTTAGATCATAGGTCTTTAGGTGTTTTAGATGGATTCCATGCTTATTTTAGGGCTATCGGATTTAAGGTTTCTTAACAAGATTAGGGTTTAGGGTTCCTTAGGCTTTTTAGATTTAGGATTTAGGGTTTTACATTAAGGTTTTAGGTTTAGGATTTTATCTAGGATTTTAGTGTTTTATAGGTTTAGGGTTCAAGAATTAGGTTTTTTTTTTTTTGTGTTTTTAAGGGTTTAGCATTAATATTTAGGGATTTATAGGGCTTGGAGATTACACTTTTTAAAATTTAGGTGTTTTAAGGGTTTTGAAGGTTTAAGTGTTTCTTACGGCTTTTTTAGGGTTTAGGCCTATGGTTTTTTTTTTAATTATTTTTTTTTGTTTAGGGTTTATGGTTTTTTAGGATTTAGTGTTTAGAGGTTAGGGATTTGTAGGGATTTTAAATGGTTTAGAGCTTAGAGTTTTATTAGGTGTAGGAGTTTTTGGGTTTTCTTAGTGTTTTTAAGGGTTAAATGTTGCTTAGGGTTTTCTATTGATTAGGTTTTAGGATTTATTTTTTGTGTTTTCTATGTTTAAGATTTATGGATTGTTTAGAATTTTTGTAGAGGTTTAAAACGCTTTGTAGTATTTATATTAGGGTTTATAGGATGTATTGTGTCTTAAGGTCTAGTGTTTAGTGCTTCTTAGGGTTTTAGATTTAGAATCTAATGATTTAGGTTAGGGTTTAGGGTTTAGGGCTTGATGTATTTTTAGGTCTAGGGTTTTGGGTCAAGGGTTTTATTTAGGATTTTTATTGTATAGGGCTTTGGGTTTTTAGGTTAAGGTTTTTTGGAGTTTTATAGGTTTATGGTTTGGGGCTTAGAGGTTTTTGTGTATTTTAGGGTTAAGCATATAAGATTTAGTGCTTGATAGGGTTTAAAGCTTAGAGTTTTTTTAGGTTTAGGCCTTTTTTAGGGTTTTTAAGGGTTAACTGTTTCTTAGGATTTCTAGTTTAGAGCTTAGGGGTTTTAAGTGGTATTTAAGGTTTACTTTAGGGTTTATACAATTTAGGGATTCTTATGGTTTAGGATTTAGAGTTTTTTCTGGTTTTAGATTTAGGATTTAGAGTTTTAAGTTAGGGTTTAGGGCTTAGGGCCTTTTAGGTTTAGCGTTTTAGGTTAAGGATTTTATTTAGGTTTTTAAGTTTTTAGGTTTAGGGTTTTAGGTTAAGGGTTTGTAAGATTTTATAGGTTTTGGGTTTGGGACTTGGGTTTTTTTTTTTTTTTTTTTTTTTGTGTAGGGTTTAGTATATACGATTTAGAGCTTAGCTTTATTTTTGGTTTAAGGTATTTTGGATATTTTGAGTTTTTTAAGGGTTAAGTGTTTCTTAGGGTTTTTTAAGGTTTAAGGTTTAGGGATTTGGGTTTTGTAGTGTTTTTTATGTTTAGGGTTTACATATTTTAGGATATAGGGTTTAGAGCTTAGTGTTTTGTAGGGATTTTAAATTATTTTTGGGGTTTACGGTTTCTTTGTATTTTAGGTTTATGATTTAGATGTTAGGTTTAGCGTTTAGGGCTTAGGGTGTTTTAAGGTTAGGGTTTTTTAAATATTAGGGTTTTTGGTTAAGGGTATTATCTAGTTTAGGGTTTAAGGCTATGGGTTTTTTAGGCTAAGGTTTCTTAGGATTTTAAACGTTTAGGGTTGTATCTTAGTTTTTTTAGGTTTAGGGTTTTATCTAAGTTTTTAGGGTTTAATTCAACGGGCTTTTTGTGTTATTTTTAGGGTTTTAAGAGTTTAAGTGTTCCTTAGGGTTTAGGGCTTAGGGTTATTTTGTGTTTTTAAGGTTTAGGGTTTACAGGTTTTTATAATTAAGGATTTAGAGCCTAGTGTTTTAGGGGTTTTATATTGCTTTTAGGGTTTGTAGGATTTAAGGTCTTTGGGTTTTAGAATTTTAGGTTAGGGTTTAGGTTTAGGAATTAGAGTTTTAGGTTAGTATTTAGAGTTTAGTGCTTAGTAATTTTTTTAGGATTAGGGTTTTAGTTTATGGGTTTTATCTAGGTTTTAAGGGTTTAGGGTTATTGTTGTTTTAGGATTTAATAGGTTTAGGGTTTAGAGCTTTGTTTTTTTTTTTTTTTTATGTTTTTTAGGGTTTAGCATATATGATTTAGGGCTTGTGGGATTTAGAGCTTAGAGGTTTTTAGGTTTAGCGGTTTTTTGAGCTTTCCTATGGTTTTTAATGGTAAAGTGTTTCTTAGGGTTTTTTAGGGTTAGATTTTTTTGTGTTATAAGTGTTAGGGTTTATGAATTTTAAGGATTTAGAATTTAGATCATAGGGTCTTTAGGTGTTTTAAATGGTTTTCATGCTTATTTTAGGGCTATCGGATTTAAGGTTTCTTAATGAGATTTGGGTTTAGGGTTTCTTAGGGTTTTTAGGTTTAGGATTTAGGGTTTAGGGGTTTGTTTAGGTTTAAGGTTTTAGTTTAAGGATTTTATCTAGGTTTTTAGTGTTTTATAGGTTTAGGGTTCAAGAATTAGGTTTTTTTTTGTGTTTTTTAGGGTTTAGCATTAATATTTAGGGATTTATAGGGTTTGGAGATTACACTTTTTTAAGTTTAGGTGTTTTAAGGGCTTTGAATGTTTAAGTATTTCTTATGGCTTTTTTAGGGTTTAGGGTTTAGGCCTATGGTTTTTTTTTTTTTTTTTTTAGGGTTTATGTATTTTAGGAATTGTGTTTAGAGGTTAGGGATTTGTAGGGGTTTTGAATGGTTTATAGCTTAGATTTTTATTAGGTGTAGGAGTTTTTGGGTTTTCTTAGTATTTTTAAGTGTTAAATGTTTCATGGAGGTTTCTATTGATTAGGCTTTAGGGTTTTTTTTGTGTTTTTTAAGTTTAGGATTTATGGATTGTTTAGGATTTTTGTAGATGTTTTAAATGCTTTGCAGTGTTTATATTAGGCTTTATAGAATGTATTGTGTCTTAAGGTCTAGGGTTTAGGGCTTCTTAGGGTTTTAGATTTAGAATCTAAGGATTTAGGTCAGGGTTTAGGGCTTCATGTCTTTTTAGGTCTAGGGTTTTAGGTTAATGGTTTTATTTAGGATTTTGATGGTTTAGGGCTTTGAGTTTTTAGGTTAAGGTTTTTTAGAGTTTTATAGATTTATGGTTTGGGGTGACGTTTTTGTGTATTTTAGGGTTAAGCATATAAGATTTAGTGGTTTAAAGTTTAGAGTTTTTTTAGGTTTAGGAGTTTTTTAGGGTTAAGTGTTTCTTAGGGTTTCTAGTTTAGAGCTTAGGGGTTTTAAATGGTGTTTAAGGTTTATTTTAGGGTTTATAGGATTTAGGGATTCTTATGGTTTAGGATTTAGAGTTTCTTCAGGTTTTAGGTTTAGGATTTAGAGTTTTAGGTTTGGGCTTAGGGCTTAGGGTTTTTTAGATTTAATGTTTTAGGTTAAGGGTTTTATTTAGATTTTTAGGTTTTAGGGATTTGTATTTTTTGGGTTAAGGGTTTGTAAAATTTTATAGGTGTAGGGTTTGGGGCCTATGTTTTTTTTTATGGGTGTGTAGTGTTTAGTATATACGATTTAGGGCTTTATAGGGTTTAGAGCTTAGAGTTTTTTTTTAGGTTAAGGGGTTTTTTGGTTTTTACTTTTTTTAAGGGTTAAGTGTTTCTTAGGTTTCTCAGGGTTTAGTGATTTTTTGTATTTTTTAGGTTTAGGGTTTACAGATTTTAAGGATTTAGGGTTTCGAGGTTAGGGATTTTAGAAGTTTTAAATGGATTTTAGGGATTATTTTATGATTTATAGGAAGGTTTAGGGTTTAAGGTTTCTTTGGTTTTATGTTAGGGTTAAGGGTTTAGGGATTTGGGTTTTTTTTTGTTATCATTAGGTCCTTAGGTAAAGGTTCTTATCTAAGTTTTTAGGGTTTAGGTCTTTGGGTTTTTTAGGTTAAGGTTTTTTAGTATTTTATAGGTTTAGTTCTTAGGGCTTAGGGTTTTATTTTTATTTTTTTGTGTTTTTAAGCATTTAGATATATGATTTAGTGCTTTATAGGGTTTAGAGCTTAGCTTTTTTTTTAAGTTTAAGGGATTTTGGATTTTTTAAGTTTTTAAAGGGTTAAGTGTTTCTTAGGGTTTTTTAAGGTTTAAGATTTAGGGATTTGGGTTTTGTTGTGTTTTTCATGTTTAGGGTTTACAAATTTTTAGGAAATTGGGTTTAGAGCGTAGTGTTTTGTAGGGGTTGTAAATTGTTTTTAGGGTTTAGGGTTTCTTTGGATTTTAGTTTTAGGATTAATATTTTAGGTTTAGGGTTTAGGCTTTAGGGTTTTTTAAGGTTTAGGGTTTTTTAAAGATTATGGTTTTATGTTAAGGGTATTATCTAGTTTAGGGTTTAAGGCTATGGGTTTTTAAGGCTAAGGTTTCTTAGGATTTTATACGTTTAGGGTTTTATCTTAGTTTTTTCAGGTTTAGCGTTTTATCTAGGTTTTTAGGGTTTAAGTCAATGTTTGTTTATTTCATGGTTTTAAGAGTTTAAGTGTTCCTTAGGGTTTAGGGATTAGGGTTATTTTGTGTTTTTAAGGTTTAGGGTTTACAGATTTTTAGAATTAAGGATTTAGAGCCTAGTGTTTTAGGGGTTTTAAATGGATTTTAGGGTTTATAGGATTTAGGGTTTCTTTGGGTTTTATATTTTTAGGTTAGGGTTTAAGTTTAGGAATTAGAGTTTTAGGTTAGGATTTAGAGTTTAGTGCTTAGGGATTTTTTTAGGACTAGGGTTTTAGTTTATGGGTTTTATCGAGGTTTTAAAGGTTTAGGGTTATGGGTTTTTTAGGATTTAATAGGTTTAGGGTTTAGAGCTTAGTTTTTTTTTTTTTTTTTTTTTTTTTTTGTGTTTTTTAGGGTTTAGCACATACGATTTAAGGCTTATAGTATTTAGAGCTTAGAGTTTTTAGATTTAGGGGTTTTTTGGGTTTTTTTCTGGTTTTTAATGGTAAAGTGTTTCTTAAGGTTTTTTAGGGCTAGATTTTTTTGTGTTATAAGTGTTAGGGTTTACGAATTTTAAGGATTTAGGGTTTAGATCGGAGGGTCTTTAGGTGTTTTAAATGGTTTTCATGCTTACTTTAGGGATACTGGATATAAGGTTTCTTAATAAGATTAGGGTTTAGGGTTTCTTAGGGTTTTTAGGTTTATGATTTAGGGTTTTTCATTAGGGTTTAGGGGTTTTTTAGGATTAAAATTTTAGGTTAAGGATTTTATCAAGGTTTTTAATGTTTTATAGGTTTAGGGTTCAAGAATTAGTTTTTTTTTTTTTTTTTGTGTTTTTTAGGGTTTAGCATTAATATTTAGGGATTTATAGGGTTTGGATATTACACTTTTTTAAGTTTAGGTGTTTTAAGGGTTTTCAAGGTTTAAGTGTTTCTTACAGCTTTTTTAGGGTTTAGGGTTTAGGTATATGGTTTTTTTTTTTTTTTTTTTTTTTTTTTTTTTTTTTTTTTTTTTTTTTAGGATTTTAGGTTTCTTAGGATTTAGTGTTTAGAGGTTAGGGATTTGTAGAGGTTTTAAATGGTTTAGAGCTTAGTGTTTTATTAGGTGTAGGAATTTTTGGGATTTCTTAGTGTTTTTAAAGGTTAAATGTTTCATAGGGTTTTCTATTGATTAAGTTTTAGATTTTTTTTTTTTTTTGTGTTTTTTAAGTTTATGATTTACGGATGTTTAGGATTTTTGTAGAGGTTTTATATGCTTTGTAGTGTTTATATTAGGGTTTATAGGATGTATTGTGTCTTAAGGTCTAGGGTTTAGGGCTTCTTAGGGTTTTAGATTTAGAATCTAAGGATTTAGGTTAGGGATTAGGGTTTAGGGCTTCTTTTTTTTTGGTCTAGGGCTTTAGGTTAAGGGTTTCACTTACAATTTTTATGGTTTAGGGCTTTTAGTATTTTAGGTTAGGATGTTTTTGAGTTTTATAGGTTTATGGTTTGGGGCTTAGAGGTTTTTGTGTATTTTAGGGTTAAGCATATAAGATTTAGTGCTTGATAGGGTTTAAAGATTAGAATTTTTTTAGGTTTTGGCCTTTTTTAGGGTTTTTTAGGGTTAAGTGTTTCTTTGAGTTTCTAGTTTTGAGCTTAGGGGATTTAAATGGTATTTAAGGTTTATTTTAGGGTTTATAGGATTTGGGGATTCTTATGGTTTATGATTTCGAGTTTCTTCTGGTTTTAGGTTTAGGATGTAGAGTTTTAGGTTAGGGTTTAGGGCTTACGATTTTTTAGGTTTAGGGTTTTATTTAGGATTTTAGGTTTTAGGGCTCTGGATTTTCTAGGTTAAGGGTTTGTAAGATTTAACAGGTTTAGAGTTTGGGGCTTAGGTTTTTTTATTTTTTTTGTGTGTGTAGGGTTTAGTATATACGATTTAAGGCTCTATAGAGTTTAGAGCTTAGAGTTTTTTTTTTTTGGTTTAGGGGTTTTTTGGTTTTTAGTTTTTTTAAGGGTTAAGTGATTCTTAGGTTTCTCAGGGTTTACCAATTTTTTGTATTTTTTAGGTTTAGGGTTTACAGATTTTTAGGATTTAGGATTTCGAGCTTAGGGATTTTAGGAGTTTTAAATGGGTTATAGGGTTTATTTTATGATTTATAGTATTTAGGGTTTCTTAAGGTTTAGGGTTTAAGGTTTCTATGGGTTTTATGTTAGGGTTTAGGGTTTAGGGATTTGGGTTTTTTTGTTATGTTTCGGTTCTTAGGTAAAGATTCTTAACTAGGCTTTTAGGGTTTAGGTCTTCGGGTTTTTTAGGTTAAGGTTTTTTAGTATTTTATAGGTTTAGTGCTTAGGGCTTAGGGTTCTTTTTGTGTTTTTTAGCATTTAGCATATATGATTTAGGGCTTTATATGGTTTAGAGCTTCGCTTTTTTTTAGGTTTAAGGGATTTTGGATTTTTTAAGGCTTTTAAGGGTTAAGTGTTTCTTAGGATTTTTTAAGGTTTAAGATTTAGGGATTTGGGTTTTGTTGTGTTTTTTATGTTTAGAGTTTACAGATTTTTAGGATATTAGGTTTAGAGCGTAGTGTTTTGTAGGGGTTTTAAATTGTTTTTAGGGTTTAGGGTTTCTTTGGATTTTAGGTTTAGGGTTTAGGGTTTTTTAATGATTAGGGTTTTATGTTAAGGGTTTTGTCTAGTTTAGGGTTTATGGCTATGGGTTTTTTAGGCTAAGGTTTCTTAGGATTTTATACGTTTGGGGTTTTATCTTAGTTTTTTAGGTTTAGGATTTTATCGAGGTTTTTAGGGTTTAAGTCAATGTTTGTTTATTTTAGTGTTTTAAGAGTTTAAGGGTTCCTTAGGATTTAGGGATTAGGGTTATTTTGTGTTTTTAAGGTTTAGGGTTTACAGATTATTAGAATTAAGGATTTAGAGCCTAGTGTTTTAGGGGTTTTAAATTGATTTTAGGGTTTATAGGATTTAGGGTTTCTTTGGGTTTTGGATATTTAGGTTATGGTTTAAGTTTAGGAATTAGAGTTTTAGGTTAGGATTTAGAGTTTAGTGCTTAGGAATTTTTTTAGGATTAGGATTTTAGTTTATGGGTTTTATCTAGGATTTAAGGGTTTAGGGTTATTGGTTTTTTAGGATTTAATAGGTTTAGGGTTTAGAGCTTAGTTTTTTTTTTTTTTTTTTTTTTGTATTTTTTGTATTTTTTAGGGTTTAGCACAAACGATTTAGGGCTTGTAGTATTTAGAGCTTAGAGTTTATGAGGTTTAGGGGTTTTTTGGGTTTTTTTATGGTTTTTAATGGTAAAGTGTTTCTTAATGTTTTTTATCGCTATATTTTTTTGTGTTTTTGGGTTTAGCATTAATATTTAGGGATTTATAGGGTTTGGATAGTACACTTTTTTAAGTTTAGATGTTTTAAGGGTTTTCAAGGTTTAAGTGTTTCTTACGGCTTTTTTAGGTTTTAGGGTTTAGGTCTATGGTTTTTTTTTTCTTTTGTTTAGTGTTTTTGGTTTCTTAGGATTTAGTGTTTAGAGGTTAGCGATTTGTAGGGGTTTTAAATGGTTTAGAGCTTAGTGTTTTATTAGGTGTAGGAGTTTTTGGGTTTTCCTAGTGTTTTTAAAGGTTCAATGTTTCATAGAGTTTTCTAATGATTATGTTTTAGATTTTTTTTTTTGTGTGTGTTTTTTAGTTTTATGATTTATGGATTGTTTAGGATTTTTGTAGAGGTTTTATATGCTTTGTAGTGTTTATATTAGGGTTTATAGGATGTATTGTGTCTTAAGGTCTAGGGTTTAGGGCTTCTTAGGGTTTTAGATTTAGAATCTAAAGATTTAGGTTAAGGATTAGGGTTTAGGGCTTCCTTTTTTTTTTTAGGTCTAGGGTTTAAGGTTAAGGGTTTTAATTACGATTTTTATGGTTTAGGGCTTTTAGTATTTTAGGTTATGGTTTTTTAGAGTTTTACTGGTTTATGGTTTGGGGCTTAGAGGTTTTTGTGTATTTTAGGTTTAAGCATATAAGATTTAGTGCTTTATAGGGTTTAAAGCTTATAGTTTTTTTAGGTTTTGGCCTTTTTTAGGGTTTTTAAGGGTTAAGTGTTTCATAGGGTTTCTAGTGTAGAGCTTTGGGGATTTAAATGGTGTTTAAGGTTTATTTTAGGGTTTATAGGATTTAGGGATTCTTATGGTTTAGGATTTAGAGTTTCTTCAGGTCTTAGGTTTAGGATTTAGAGTTTTAGGTTAGGGTATAAGGCTTACAGTTTTTTAGGTTTAGGGTTTTATTTAGGTTTTTAGGTTTTAGGGCTCTTGGTTTTCTAGGTTAAGGGTTTGTAAGATTTAACAGGTTTATGGTTTGGGGCTTAGGTTCTTTATATTTTTTTTTTTGTGTGTAGGGTTTAATATATACGATTTAGGGCTTTATAGGGTTAAGAGCTTAGAGTTTTTTTTTGGTTTAGGGTTTTTTTGGATTATAGTTTTTTTAAGGGTTAAGTATTTCTTAGGTTTCTCAGGGTTTACTGATTTTTTGTATTTTTTAGGTTTAGGGTTTACAGATTTTTAGGATTTAGGATTTCGAGCTTACGGATTTTAGGAGTTTTAAATGGGTTTGAGGGTTTATTTTATGATTTATAGTATTTAGGGTTTCTTAAGGTTTATGGTTTAATGTTTCTATGGGTTTTGGGTTAGTGTTTAGGGTTTAGGGATTTGGGTTTTTTTGTTATATTTAGGTTCTTACGTAAAGGTTCTTATATAGGTTTTTATGGTTTAGGGCTTTGGGTTTTTTAGGTTAAGGTTTTTTAGTATTTTATAGGTTTAGTGCTTAGGGCTTAGGGGTTTTTTTTGTGCTTTTTAGCATTTCGCATATATGATTTATGGCTTTATAGGGTTTAGATCTTAGCCGTTTTTTAGGTTTAAGGGATTTTGGATTTTTTAAGGTTTTTAAGGTTTAAGTGTTTCTTAGGATTTTTTAAGGTTTAAGGTTTAGGGAATTGGGTTTTGTTGTGTTTTTTATGTTTAGGGTTTATAGATTTTTAGGAAATAGGGTTTAGAGCTTAATGTTTTGTAGGGGTTTTAAATAGTTTTTAGGGTTTAGGGTTTCTTTGGATTTTAGGTTTAGGGTTAAGATTTTTGGTTTAGTATTTAGGGCTTAGGGTTTTTTAAAGATTAGGGTTTTAGGTTAAGGGTATTATATAGTTTAGGGTTTAAGGCTATGGGTTTTTTAGGCTAAGGTTTCTTAGGATTTTATACGTTTAGAGTTTTATCTTTGTTTTTTTTAGGTTTTGGGGTTTATCTAGGTTTTTAGGGTTTAAGTCAATGGGTTTTTTGTGCTTTTTTAGGGTTTTAAGAGTTTAAGTGTTCCTTAGGGTTTAGGGTTATTTTGTATTTTTAAGGTTTAGGGTTTACATATTTTTTGAAATGAGGATTTAGAGCCTAGTGTTTTAGGGGTTTTAAACTGATTTTAGGATTTATAGGATTTAGGGTTTCTTTGGGTTTTAGGTTTCTAGGTTAGGGTTCAAGTTTAGGGATTAGAGTTTTAGGTTAGGATTTAGAATTTAGCGCTTAGGGATTTTTTAGGATTAAGGTTTTAGTTTATGAGTTTTATCTAGGTTTTAAGGGTATAGGGTTTCGGGCTTTTTAGGATTTAATAGGTTTAGGGTTTAGAGCTTAGTTTTTTTTTTTTTAGGGTTTAGCATATACAATTTAGGGCTTGTGGGATTTAGAGCTTAGAGGTTTTTAGGTTTAGCGGTTTTTGAGCTTTCCTATGGTTTTTAATAGGTAAGTGTTTCTTAGGGTTTTTTAGGATTAGATTTTTTTGTGTTATAAGTGTTAGGGTTTATGAATTTTAAGGATTTAGGGTTTAGATCATAGGGTCTTTAGGTGTTTTAAATGGTTTTCATGGCTATATTAGGGCTATTGGATTTAAGGTTTCTGAATAAGATTAGGGTTTAGGGTTTCTTAGGGTTTTTGGGTTTAGGATTTAGGGCTTAGGGGCTTTTTAGGTTTAAGGTTTTTGGTTAAGGATTTTATCAAGGTTTTTAATGTTTTATAGGTTTAGGGTTCAAGAATTAGGTTTTTTTTTTTTGTGTTTTTTAGGGTTTAGCATTAATATTTATGGATTTATAGGGTTTGGATATTACACTTTTCTAAGTTTAGGTGTTTTAAGGGTTTTCAAGGTTTAAGTGTTTCTTACAACTTTTTTAGGGTTTAGGGTTTAGGTCTATGGTTTTTTTTTTTTTTTTTTTTTTTTTTTTTTTAGGATTTTAGGTTCCTTACGATTTAGTGTTTAGAGGTTAGGGATTTGTAGGGGTTTTAAATGGTTTAGAGCTTAGAGTTTTATTAGGTGTAGGAGTTTTTGGGTTTTCTTAGTGTTTTTAAGGGTTAAATGTTTCTTAGGGTTTTCTATTGATTATGTTTTAGGGTTTTTTTATTTTGTGTATTTTAAGTTTAATATTTACGGATTGTTTGGGATTTTTGTAGAGGTTTTAAATGCTTTGTAGTGGTTATATTGGTGTTTATAGGATGTATTGTGTCTTAAGGTCAAGCGTTTAGGGCTTCTTCGGATTTTGTATTTCGAATTTGTGGATTTAGATTAGGGTTTAGGGTTTAGGGTTTAATTTTTTTTAGGTCTAGGGTTTTAGGTTAAGGGTTTCATTTAGGGTTTTTATGGTTTAAGGCTTTGCGTTTTTTAGGTTAAGGTTTTTAAGAGTTTTATAGGTTTATGATTTGGCTCTTAGATATTTTTGTGTATTTTAGGGTTAAGCATATAAGATTTATTGCTTGATAGGGTTTAAAGCTTAGAGTTTTTTTAGGTTTAGGCGTTTTAGAGGGTTTTTATGGGTTAAGAGTTTCTTAGGGTTTCTAGTTAGAGCTTAGGGGTTTTAAATGGTATTTAAGGTTTATTTTAGGGTTTATAGGATTTAGGGATTCTTATGGTTTAGGATTTAGATTTTCTTTAGGTTTAGGTTTAGGATTTAGAGTTTTAGGTTAGGGTTTAGGGCTTACGATTTTTTAGGTTTAGGGTTTTGGGTTAAGGGTTTTATTTAAGTTTTTAGGTATTAGGGCTTTGGGTTTTTTATGTTAAGGGTTTGTAAGATTTTAAAGGTTTAGGGTTTAGGGCTTAGGTTTTTTTTTTGTATGTGTAGGGTTTAGTATGTACGATTTAGGGCTTTATAGGGTTTAGAGATTAGAGTTTTTTTAGGTTTAGGGCTTTTTTCTTTTTTAGTTTTTTTAAGGGTTAAGTGTTTCTTAGGTTTCTCAGGGTTTACTGATTTTTTGTATTTTTTAGGTTTATGGTTTACATATATTTAGGATTTAGTATTTCGAGCTAAGGGATTTTAGGAGTTTTAAATGGATTTTAGGGTTTATTTTATGATTTATAGGATTTAGGGTTTCTTAAGGTTTAGGGTTTAAGATTTCTTTGGGTTTTAGGTTTGGGTTTAGGGTTTAGGGATTTGGGTTTTTTTTGTTATGTTTAGGTTCTTAGGTAAAGATTCTTAACTAGGCTTTTAGTGTTTAGGTCTTTGGGTTTTTTAGGTTAAGGTTTTTTAGTATTTTATAGGTTTAGTGCTTAGGGCTTAGGGTTCTTTTTGTGTTTTTTCGCATTTAGCGTATATGATTTAGGGCTTTATATGGTTTAGAGCTTAGCTTTTTTTTAGGTTTATGGAATTTTGGATATTTTGAGGTTTTTAAGGGTTAATTGTTTCATAGGGTTTTTTAAGGTTTAAGATTTAGGAATTTGGGTTTTGTTGTGTTTTTTATGTTTAAGGTTTACAGATTTTTAGCATATAGGGTTTAGAGCTTAGTGTTTTGTAGGGGTTTAAATTGTTTTTAGGGTTTAGGGTTTCTTTGGATTTTAGATTTAGGGTTTAGGGCTTAGGGTTTTTTAAGGTTTAGGGTTTTTTAAATATTAGGGTTTTAGGTTAAGGGTATTATCTAGTTTAGGGTTTAAGGCTATGGGTTTTTTAGGCTAAGGTTTCTTAGGATTAACGTTTAGGGTATTATCTAAGTTTTTTTTAGGTTTAGGGTTTTATCTAGGTTATTAGGGTTTAAGTCAATGGATTTTTTTTTTTTTAGGGTTTTAAGAGTTTAAGTGTTCCTTAGTGTTTAGGGATTAGGGTCATTTTGTGTTTTTAAGGTTTAGTGTTTACAGATTTTTAGAATTAAGTATTTACAGCCTAGTGTTTTAGGGGTTTTAAATTGATTTTAGGGTTTATAGGATTTAGGGTTTCGTTGGGTTTTAGGTTTTTAGGTTAGGGTTTAGGTTTAGGAATTAGAATTTTGGGTTAGGATTTAGAATTTAAGGCTGAGGGATTTTTTTAGGATTAGGGTTTTAGTTTATGGGTTTTATCTAGGTTTTAAAGGTTTAGGGTTATGGGTTTCTTAGGATTTAATAGGTTTAGGGTTTAGAGCATAGTTTTTATTATTTTGTTTTGTGTCTTTTAGGGTTTAGCATATACGATTTAGGGCTTGTAGGATTTAGAGATTTGAGTTTTTTAGGTTTAGGGGTTTTTTTATGGTTTTTAATGGTAAAGTGTTTCTTAGGGTTTTTTTGCGCTAGATTTTTTGTGTTATAAGTGTTAGGGTTTATGAATTTTAAGGATTTAGGGTTTAGATCATAGGGTCTTTAGGTGTTTTAAATGGTTTTCATGCCTATTTTAGGGCTATCGGATTTAAGGTTTCTTATTAAGATTAGGGTTAAGGGTTTCTTAGGGTTTTTGGGTTTAAGATTTAGGGTTTTACATTAGGGTTTAGGGGTTTTTTAGGATTAAGTTTTTAGGTTAAGGATTTTATCTAGGTTTTTAATGATTTATAGGTTTAGGGTTCAAGAATTAGGTTTTTGTTTTTGTGTTGTTTAGGGTTTAGCATTAATATTTAGGGATTTATAGGGTTTGGAGATTACACTTTTTTAAGTTTAGGTGTTTTAAGGGTTTTCAAGGTTTAAGTCTTTCTTACGGCTTTTTTAGTGTTTAGGGTTTAGGCCTATGGGGTATTTATTTATTTATTTTTGTTTAGGGTTTATGGTTTCTTAGGATTTAGTGTTTAGAGGTTAGGGATTTGTAGGGGTTTTAAATGGTTTAGAGGTTAGAGTTTTATTAGGTGTAGGATGTTTTGGGTTTTGTTAGTGTTTTTAAGGTAAAGTGTTTCTGTTGATTAGGTTTTAGGGTTTTTTTTTGTGTTTTTTAAGTTTATGATTTACGGATTATTTTGGATTTTTATGGAGGTTTTAAATGCTTTATAGTGTGTATATTGGGGTTTATAGGATGTATTATGTCTTAAGGTGTAGGGTTTAGGACTTCTTAGGGTTTTAGATTTAGAATTTGAGGATTTAGGTTAGGGTTTATGGTGTAGGGCTTCATTTTTTTTTAGGTCTAGGGTTTTAGGTTAAGAGTATATTTAGGGTTTTAATGGTTTAGGGCTTTGGGTTTTTTAGGTTAAGATTTTTAAGAGTTTTATAGGTTTATGGTTTGGGGCTTATATATTTTTGTCTATTTTTTGGTTAAGCATATAAGATTTAGTGCTTGATGGGATTTAAAGCTTAGATTTTTTTAGGTTTAGGCGTTTTTTAGGGTTTTTAAGGGTTAAGTGTTTCTTAGGGTTTCTAGTTTAGAGCTTAGGGGTTTTAAATGGTATTTAAGGTTTATTTTAGGATTTATAGGATTTAGGGATTCTTATGGTTTAGGATTTAGAGTTTCTTCAGGTTTTAGGTTTTGGATTTAGAGTTTTAGCTTAGGGTTTAGGGCTTACAGTTTTTTAGGTTTAGGGTTTTAGGTTAAGGGTTTTGTTTAGGATTTTAGGAATTAGGGCTTTGGGTTTTTTAGTTTAAGGGTTTATAAGATTTTATAGGTTTAGGGTTTGGAGCTTAGGTTTTTTTTTTTATTTGTGTGTGTAGGGTTTAGTTTATACAATTTAGGGCTTTATATGGTTTAAAGCTTAGAGTTTTTTTAGGTTTAGGGATTTTTTCATTTTTAGTTTTTTAAAGGGTTAAGTGTTTCTTAGGTTTCTTAGGGTTTACTGATTTTTTTTTTTTTTATGTTTGGGTTTACATATTTTTAGGATTGAGGGTTTGGAGCTTAGGGATTTTAGGTGACTTAAATGGGAATTAGGGTTTATTTTATGATTTATAGGATTTAGGGTTTCTTAAGGTTTAGGGTTTAAGGTTTCTTTGGATTTTAGGTTTGGGTTTAGGGTTTAGGGATTTGGGTTTTTTTGTGTTATGTTTAGGTTCTTAGGTAAATATTCTTATCTAGGTTTTTAGGTTTTAGGGCTTTGGGTTTTTTAGGTTAAGGTTTTTTAGTATTCTATAGGTTTAGTGCTTAGTGCTTAGGGTTCTTTTTATGTTTCTTAGCATTTAGCATATATGATTTAGGGCTTTATATGGTTTAGAGCTTAGCTTTTTTTTAGGTTTAAGGGATTTTGGATTTTTTGAGGTTTTTAAGGGTTAATTGTTTCTTAGGGTTTTTTAAGGTTTAAGGTCTAGGGATTTGGGTTTTGTTGTGTTTTTTATGTTGAGGGTTTTACAGATTTTGAGGATATAGGGTTTAGATATTAGTTTTTTGTAGGGGTTTAAATTGCTTTTAGGGTTTTGGGTTTCTTTGGATTTTAGGTTTAGGATTAAGATTTTAGGTTTAGGGTTTATGGTTTAGGGATTTTTAAGGTTTAGGGTTTTTTAAATATTAGGGTTTTAGGTTAAGGGTATTTTCTTGTTTAGGGTTTAAGGCTATGGTTTTTTTAGGCTAAGGTTTCTTAGGATTTTATACGTTTAGGGTTTTATCTTAGTTTTTTTAGGTTTAGGGTTTTATCTAGGTTTTTAGGGTTTAAGTCAATGGGTTTTTTGTGCTTTTTTAGGGTTTTAAGAGTTTAAGTGTTCCTTAGGGTTTAGGGTTTAGGTTTATTTTGTGTTTTTAAGGTTTAGGGTTTAATGATTTTTAGAATTAAGGATTTAGAGCCTAGTGTTTTAGGGGTTTTAAATTGATTTTAGTAGTTATAGGACTTTGGGTTTCTTTGGGTTTTAGGTTTCTAGGTTTGGGTTAAAGTTTAGGGATTAGAGTTTTAGGTTAGGATTTAGAATTTAGTGCTTAGGGATTTTTTAGGATTAAGGTTTTAGTTTATGGGTTTTATCTTGGTTTTAAGGGTTTAGGGTTTTTTAGAATTTAATAGGTTTAGTGTTTGGAACATAGATTTTTTTTTAAAAAGGGTTTAGCATATACGATTTAGGGCTTGTAGGATTTATAGCTTAGAGTTTTTTAGGTTTAGGGGTTTTTTGGATTCTCTTATGGTTTTTAATGGTAAAGTGTTTCTTAGGGTTTTTTAGGGTTAGATTTTTTTGTGTTATAAGTGTTAGGGTTTACGAAATTTCAGGATTTAGGGTTTAGATCATTGGGTCTTTAGGTGTTTTAAATGGTTTTCATGCCTATTTTAGGGCTACTGGATTTAAGGCTTCTTAATAAGATGAGGGTTTAGGGTTTCTTAAGATTTTTGGGTGTAGGATTTAGGGTTTTACATTAGGGTTTAAAGGTTTTTTAGGTTTCAGGTTTTAGGTTAAGGATTTTATCTAGATTTTTAGTGTTTTATAGGTTTAGGGTTCAAGAATTAGGTTTTTGTTTTTGTGTTTTTTAGGGTTTAGCATTAATATTTATGGATTTATAGGGTTTGGAGATTACATTTCTTTTAGGTTTAGGTGTATTAAGGGTTTTCAAGGTTTAAGTGTTTCTTATGGCTTTTTTGCGGTTTAGGGTTTAGGCCTATGGGGTATTTTTTTATTTTTTTTTGTTTAGGGTTTATGGTTTTTGAGGATTTAGTGTTTAGAGGTTAGGGATTTGTAGGGGTTTTTAATGGTTTACAGCTTAGAGTTTTTTTAGGTGTAGGAGTTTCTGGGTTTTCTTAGTGTTTTTAAGGGTTAAATGTTTCTTAGGGTTTTATATTGATTAGGTTTTAGGGTTTTTTTTTTTTTTTTGTGTTTTTTAAGTTTAAGATTTACGGATTGTTTAGTATTTTTGTAGAGGTTTTAAAAGATTTGTAGTGTTTATATTAGGGTTTATAGGATGTATTATGTCTTAAGGTCTAGGGTTTAGGGCTTCATAGGGTTTTATATTTCGAATCTGAGGATTTTGATTAGGGTTTAGGGTTTACGGCTTAATGTTTTTTTAGGTCTAGGGTTTTAGGTTGAGGGTTTCATTTAGGGTTTTTATGGTTTATGGATTTGGATTTTTTAGGTTAAGGTTTTTAAGAGTTTTACAGGTTTATGGTTTGGGGCTTAGATATTTTTGTGTATTTTAGGATTAAGCATATAAGATTTAGTGCTTGATAGGGTTTAAAGCTTAGAGTTTTTTTTAGCTTTAGGCATTTTATAGGGTTTTTAAGGGTTAAGTGTTTCTTAGGGTTTCTAGTTTAGAGCTTAGGGGTTTTAAATGGTATTTAAGGTTTATTTTAGGATTTATAGGATTTAGGGATTCTTATGGTTTAGGATTTAGAGTTTCTTCAAGTTTGAGGTTTAGGATTTAGAGTTTTAGGTTAGGGTTTAGGGCTTACAGTTTCTTAGGTTTAGGGTTTTAGGTTAAGGGTTTTATTTAGGTTTTTAGGTATTAGGGCTTTGGGTTTTTTAGGTTATGGGTTTGTAAGATTTTATAGGTTTAGGGTTCAGGGCTTAGGTTTTATTTTTTTTTGTATGTGTAGGATTTAGTATATACGATTTAGGGCTTTATAGGGTTTAGAGATTAGAGTTTGTTTAGGTTTAGGGATTTTTTCTTTTTTAGTTTTTTTAAGGGTTAAGTGTTTCTTAGGTTTCTTAGGGTTTACTGATTTTTTTTTTTTTTTAGGTTTAGGGTTTACATATTTTTAGGATTGAGGGTTTTGAGCTTAGGGATTTTAGCAGTTTTAAATGGGTTTTAGGGTTTATTTTATGATTTATAGGATTTAGGGTTTCTTAAGGTTTAGGGTTTAAGGTTTCTTTGGGTTTTAGATTTGGGTTTAGGATTTAGGGTTTTACATTAGGGTTTAGGGGTTTTTTAGGTTTAAGGTTTTAGGTTAAGGATTTCATCTAGGTTTTTAGTGTTTTATAGGTTTAGGGTTTAAGAATTAGGTTTTTGTTTTTGTGTTTTTTAGGGTTTAGAATTAATATTTAAAAATTTATAGGGTTTGGCGATTACATTTTTTTAGGTGTAGGTGTATTAAGGGTTTTCAAGGTTTAAGTGTTTCTTATGGCTTTTTTGTGTTTTAGGGTTTTGGCCTATGGGGTATTTTTTTTTTTTTTTTGTTTTGGGTTTATGGTTTTTGAGGATTTAGTGTTTAGAGGTTAGGGATTTGTAGGGGTTTTAAATGGTTTAGAGGTTAGAGTTTTATTAGGTGTAGGAGTTTTTGGGTTTTCTTAGTGTTTTTAAGGTTAAATGTATATCAGGGTTTTCTATTGATTAGGTTTCAGGGTTTTTTTTGTGTTTTTTAAGTTTATGATTTACAAATTGTTTTGGATTTTTATAGAGGTTTTAAATACTTTGTAGTGTTTATATTATGGTTTATAGGATGGATTGTGTCTTAAGGTCTAGGGTTTAGGGCTTATTAGGGTTTTAGATTTCGAATCTAAGGATTTAGGTTAGGGTTTAGGGTGTAGGGCTTCATATTTTTTTTTGTCTAGGGTTTTAGGTTAAGGGTTTCATTTAGGTTTTTTATGGTTTAGGGCTTTGGGTTTTTTAGGTTAAGGTTTTAAAGAGTTTTATAGGTTTATGGTTTGGGGTTTATTTATTTTTGTGTATTTTAGGGTGAAGCATATAAGTTTTAGTGCTAGATAGGATCTACATCTTAGAGTTTTTTTTGGTTTAGGCGTTTTTTACGGTTTTTAAGGGTTAAGTGTTTCTTAGGGTTTCTAGTTTAGAGCTTAGGGGTTTAAAATGGTATTTAAGGTTTATTTTAGGATTTATAGGATTTAGGGATTCTTATGGTTTAGGATTTAGGGTTTCTTTAGGTTTTAGGTTTAGGATTTAGAGGTTTAGCTTAGGTTTAAGGGCTTATAGTTTTTTAGGTTTAGGGTTTTAGGTTAAGGGTTTTATTTAGGTTTTTAGGTATTAGCGCTTTGGGTTTTTTAGGTTAAGGGTTTGTAAGATTTTATAGGTTTAGGGTTTGGGGCTTAGGTTTTATTTTTTTTGTGTTTGTAGGGTTTAGTATATACGATTTCGGGTTTTATAGGGTTTAGAGCTTAGAGTTTTTTTAGGTTTAGGGGTTTTTTGTTTTTTAGGGTTTTTAAGTGTTAAGATTTCCTAGAGTTTAGTTTTTTTTTTTTTTGGTATTTTTTAGGTTTAGGGTTTATAAATTTTTAGGATTTAGGGTTTCGAGCTTGTGGGTTTTAGAAGTTTTAAATGGGTTTTAGGGGTTATTTTAAGGTTTATAGGATTTAGGGTTTCTTAAGATTTAGGGTTTAACATTTCTTCGGGTTTTAGGTTTAGGATTTAGGGTTTTGGGTTAGGGTTTAGTGTTTAGGGCTTAGGTTTTATTTTTATGTTTAGGTTCTTAGGTTAAGGTTCTTATCTAGGTTTTTAGGGTTTAGAGCTTTGGGAGTTTTAGTTTAAGGTTTTTAGGGTTTAGGGCTTAGGGTTTTTTTGTGCTTTTTAGGGTTTAGCATATACAAGTTAGGGCTTTATAGAGTATAGAGTTTAGAGTTTTTTAAGTTTAGGGGTTTTTGAGGATTTTAGGGTTTTTAAGGGTTAAGTGTTTATTAGTGTTTAAGGCTTTCAGTTGTTTGTGTTTTTTTAGGTTTAGCCTTTATGGATTTCTAGGGTTTTGGGTTTAGAGATTGGGGTTTTATATGGTTTTTTAGGGAATATATAAGGGTTTACGGGATTTTGGGTTTTTTAAGGTTTAGAATTTAGGGTTTATTAGGGTTTTAGGTTTAGCATTTAGGTTTTAGGTTAGGGTTTAGGGCTTTTGGATTTTTAGGTTTTGGGTTTTTAGTATTTTGTATGATTAAGGTTTAGGGCTTAGGTTTTTTTTTTTTTTTTTTTTAGGGTTTAGGATATACGATATTGGGGTTTATAGGGTTTAGAGCTTATAATTTTTTAGGTTTAGGGGTATTTTTTAGAGTTTTTAAGGGTTAAGTGTTTCTTAGGGTTTTTTAGGGTTTAGGGTTTTAGGATTATTTTTTTTGTGTGTGTGTTTTTAGGTTAGGGTTTATTGATTTTTAGGATTTAGGGTTTAGAGCTTAGGGTTTTTTTTTGGTGTTTTAAATGGTCTTTATGGTTTATTTTAGGATTTATAGGATTTAGGAATTCTTAAGGTTTAAGGTTTCTTAGGGATTTATGTTAGGGTTTAGAGTTTATGGCTTAAGGTTTTGTTAGGTTTAGGGTTTTATCTAGGATTTTGGGGTTTAAGGCTTTGGGTTTTTTTAGGGTTTTATAGGTTTATAGCTTACGGTTTTGTTATGTGTTTTTTAGGGCTTATAAATCAGAGTTTTTTTAGGTTTAGGGGTTATTAGGTTTTTTAGGGTTTTTAAGGGTTAAGTGTTTCTTAGGGTTTAGGGCTTAGGTTTTTTTTTCAGTCTAGGGCTTTTAAATTTTTAGAATTTATGGTTTAAATCTTAGGGTTTTTAGGGAGTTTTAGGGGTTTAAAGTTATTTTTAGGATTTGTTATAGGGTTTAAAGGATTTAGGGTTTCTTAAGGTTTAGGGTTTCTTAGGATTATAGGTTTGGGATTTATTGTTTTAGGTTAGGGTTTAGGGTCTAGGGCTTAGGTTCCTTTTTAGGTTTAGGGTTATAGGTTAAGGGCTTTATCTAAGATTTTAGGGTTTAGGGCTTTGGGTTTTTTTTTAGGTTAATGTCTTTTAGGATTTTATAGGTTTAGGGTTTAGGGCATTGGTTTTTTTGTTGTGTTTTTTAGCATTTAGCATACCTGATTTAGGGCTTTATAGGGTTTAGAGCTTAGCGTTTTTTTTTTTTTTAAAGGTTTAAGGGATTTTGGACTTTTAAAGGTATTTAAAGATTAAGTGTTTCTTAGGGTTTTTTAGGGTTTAAGGTTTAGGGGTTTGGGTTTTGTTGTGTTTTTTATGTTTAGGGTTTATAGATTTTTTGGATTTAGGGTTTAGAGCTTAGTGTTTTGTAAAGGTTATAAATTATTTTTGGGTTTATAGGATTAAGGGTTTCTTAAGTTTTAGGTTTTAGGGTTTCTTTGGGTTTTAGGTTTAGGTTTAAGATTTTAGGTTTAGGGTTTAGGGATTAGGGTTTTTTAAGGTTTAGGGTTTTAGTTTAAGGGTATTCTCTAGTTTAGGGTATAAGACTTTTGGTATTTTAGTCTATGGTTTCTTAGGATTTTATAGGTTTAGGGTTTTATCTTGGATTTTTTAGGTTTAGGGTTTTATCTAGGTTTTTAGGGTTTAAGACTTTGGGTTTTTTAGGTTAAGGTTTTTTAGGATTTTATGGGTTTAGGGTTTAGGGCTTAGTTTTTTTTTTGTTTTTTGTATTTATGCTTTTTAGAGTTTAGCATATACAATTTAGGGCTTTATAGGGTTTAGAGCTTAGAGTTTTTTAGGTTTAGGGGTTTTAGGGTCTTTTTAAGTGTTAAGTGTTTATTAGGATTTTTTAGGGCGTAGGTTCTAGGGCTTAGGGATTTTTGTGTTTTTTTAGGGTTCACGGATTTTAGGATATAGGTTTTGGATCCTAGGATTTTTAGGGGTTTTAAATTATTTTTAGGGTTTGTCTTAGGTTTTGTAGGATTTAGGGTTTCTTAACGTTAGGGTTTAGGGATTCTTAAGATTTTTAGGTTTAGGATTTAGGGTTTTATGTTTGGTTTATGGTTTTAGGTTTAGGATTTAGGGTTTTAGGTTTAGGATTTAGGGTATTAGGTTTAGGGTTCAAGACTTAGGTTTTTTGTTTTTTTGTTTTTGTTTTTTAGGGTTAAGCTTAAATGATTTAGGGATTTATAGGGTTTGGAGCTTAGACTCTTTTAGGTTTATGGTTTTTACGTTTAGGATTTAGGGTTTTAGGTTAGGGTTTAGTGTTTAGGGCCTAGGGTTTTTTTAGGTTTAGGGTTTAAGGTTAATGGTTTCATCTAGGTTTTTAGGGTTTAGTGCTTTGAGCTTTTTAGATTAAGGTTTTTTAGAATTTTATAGGTTTAGGTTTTAGGGATTTGGGGTTCTTTGTGTTTTTTAGGGTTTAGCATATATGCTTAAGTGCTTTATTGTTTTAAGGGTTTATTTTAGGGTTTATAGGATTTAGGGTTTCTTAAGGTTAGGGTTTAAGGGTTCTTAGGGTTTTTAAGTTTAGGATATAGAGTTTTAGGTTACGGTTTAGGGTTTTAGGTTAAGAATTTTATCTAGGTTTTTAGGGTTTCATAGGTTTAGGGTTCAAGACTTAGTTTTTTTTTTGCATTTTTTTTAGGGTTTAGCATATACGATTTAGGGATTTATAAGGTTTGGAGCTTAGTGGTTAGGGTTTTGTAGGGGTTTAAAATGGTTTAGAGCGTAGAGTTTTTTTAGGTGTAGGAGTTTTGGGTTTTCTTAGTGTTTTTGAGGGTTAAGAGTTTCTTTGGGTTTTCTTAATGTTTTTAAGGGTTAAGAGTTTCTTAGGGTTTCCTATTGATTAGGGTTTAGGGTTTTTTTTTATGTTTTTCCAGTTTAAGATTTTTGAACTTTTTAGGATTTAGGGTTTATAGCTTAGGTTTTGTAGAGGTTTTAAATGCTTTGTAGTGGTTATATTAGGGTTTATAAGATTTATGGTTTCTTAAGGTCTAGGGTTTAGGGTTTCTTAGAGTTTTAGGTTTAGAATCTAAGGATTTAGGTTAGGGTTTAAGGTTTAGGGTTTCATGTTTTTTAGGTCTAGGGTTTTATCTAGGGTTTATTCTAGCTTAGGGCTTTGGGTTTTTTGGGGGGTTAAGGTTTTTTAGAGTTTTATAAGTTTGTGGTTTAGGGCTTAGGGTTTTTCGTGTATTTTAGGGCTAAGCATATATGATTTAGGGCTTGATATTAAAGCTTAGAGTTTTTTAGGGTTTTTAAGGGTTAAATTTTTCTTAGGGTTTCTGGTTAAGAACTTAGGGGTTTTAAATGGGTTTTAAGGTTTATTTTAGGGTTTATAGGATTTAGGGATTTTTAAATGTTTAGGGTTTAACATTTGTTAAGGTTTTAGGTTTAGGATTTATAGTTTTAGGTTAGGGTTTAAGGCTTATGGTATTTTAGGTTTCGGCTTTTAGGTTAATGGTTTTATTTAGGTTTTTAGGTTTTAGGGCTTTGGGTTTTTTAGGTTAAGGGTTTGTAGGATTTTATAGGTTTGGGGTTTAGGACTTAGGGTTTTTTTTGTGTGTTGTAGGGTTTAGTATATACTATTTAGGGCTTTATAGGATTTAGAGCTTATAGTTTTTTTATGTTTAGAGGTTTTTTGGTCTTTAGGATTTTTAAGGGTTAATTGTTTGTTGGGTTTCCTAGGGTTTAGTTATTTTTTGTATTTTTTAGGTTTAGGGTTTACAGATTTTTAGGATTTTGAGTTTCTAGCTTATGGATTTTAGGAGTTTTATATGGGTTTTAGGGTTTATTTAGGATTTATAGGAATTAGGGTTTCTTAAGGTTTATGGTTTAAGGTTTCTTCAGGTTTTAGGTTTAGGTTTAGGCTTTTGGGTTAGGGTTTAGGGTTTAGGGCTTAGGGATTTTTTATGTTTAGGTTCTTAGGTTAAGTTTCTTATCTAGGTTTTGAGGGTTTAGGGCTTTGTGTTTATTAGGTTAAGGTTTTTAGTGTTATATAGGTTTAGGGTTTAGGGCTTAGGTTTTTTTTTTTTGTGTTCTTTAGTGTTTGGCATATACGATTTAGGGCTTTAGATGGTTTAGAGTATAGAGTTTTTGAGGTTTAGGGGTTTTGGGTTTTTAGGGTTTTTAAGGGTTAAGTGTTTCTTAGGGTTTTGGATGTTTTTTTTGTTTTTTATGTTTAGAGTTTACGGATTTATAGGATTTTGAGTTTACAGTTTAGGGTTTAGTAGGGGTATTAAGTGGTTGTTAGGGTTTATTTTAGGGTTTATAGGATTTTGGGTTTGTTAAGGTTTAGGTTTAGGAATTAGAGTTTTAGGTATGGGTTAAGGGTTTAGGGCTTAAGGATTTTTTAGGTTTAGGGATTTAGGTTAAGGGTTTTATCTAGGTTTTTTAGGGTTTAGGTCTTTGGGTTTTTAGGTTAACTGTTTTTATGACTTTTTAGATTTAGAGTTTAGGGCTTTTTTGTGTTTTTTAGGGTTTAGAATATAAGATATAGGGTTTTATAGGTTTGAGTTTTTTTAGGTTTAACAAATTTTATATTTTTAGGGTTTTTAAGGGTTAAGTGTTTCTTAGGGTTTTTTAGGGCTTAGGGTTTTTTTTGGTGTTTTTAGGTTTAGGTTTTAGAGCTTAGATTTTTGTAGGGGTTTTAAATAATTTTTAGAGTTTATTTTAGAATTTATTGGATTTAGGGTTTACGATTTTGGTGTTAAGGGTTTAGGTCTTAGGGTTTTTTCAAGTTTAGGGTTTTAGGTTAAGGGTTTTATGTAGGTTTTTACGGTTTAGGGCTTTGGGTTTTTTAGGTTATGGTTTTTTAAGGTTTTAAAGGTTTATGGTTTAGGCTGAGGTTTTTTTTTTTTTTTTTTTTTCTATGTTTTTTAGGGTTTAGCAAATAATATAGTGTTTACAGCTTAGTGTTTTTTAGGTTCGGGGGTTTTCGGGTATTTTTAGGGTTTTTAAGAGTTAAGTGTTTCATAGGGTTTTTTAGGGTTTATGGTTTAGAGCTTAGGGTTTTGTAGGGTTTTTAAATGGTAACTACGGTTTATTTTTTGGTTTATAGGATTTAGAGTTTCCTACGGTTTCTGGCATAGGATTAGAGTTTTAGGTTAGGGTTTAGGGGTTTGGGCTTAGGTTAATGGTTTTATCTAGGTTTTAAGGGTTTAGGGCTTTAGGTTGTTTTTGGTTATGGTTTTTTAGGGTTTTGTAGGTGACGGGTTCACGGCTTAGGATTTTTTTTTTTTATGTATTTTGGGGTTTCGCATATACAATTAGGGATTTATAGAGTTTTGTGCTTACAATGTTTTTAGGTTTAGGGGTTTTTAGGGTTTTATTAAAGGTTAACTTCTTCTTAGGGTTTTCTAGGGTATAGGTCTTAGGGTTTTGTTGTGGTTTGAAGGTTTAAGGTATCCGGAATCTTAAGGATTTAGGCTTTTGAGCTTAGGGTTTTGTAGGGGTTTTAAATGGATTTTAGGGTTTATATTATGGTTTATAGTATTTAGGGTTTGTTAAGGTCTAGGGTTTAGGGTATCTTAGGGATTTAGGTTTAGGATTTAGGGTTTTAGGTTCGGGTTAGGGGTTTAGGGTTTTTTTAGGTTTAGGGATTTGGGTTAAGGGCTTTATTTAGGTTTTTAAGGTTTAAGGCTTTGGGATATTAAGGTTACGGTTTTTTAGGGTTTTATAGGTTTATGACTTAGGGCTTAATGTTTTTTTTTTGTGTTTTTAGGGTTTTGCACATACGATTTAGGGCTTTATAGAGTTTAGAGATAAGAGATTTTAGGTTTAGGGATTTTTTTTTTGTTTTTTTAGGGTTTGTAAGGATATTAAATGGTGTTTAGGGTTTATAGGACTTAGGATTTCATAAGATTTAGGGTTTAGGGTTTCATAGGGTTTTAAATTTAGAATTTAGGGTTTTAGATTAGGCTTTATGGTTTAGGGCCTAGGGGTTTAAAATTTTAGGTTGAGGGTTTTATTTAGGTTTTTAGGCTTTAGGGATTTGGGTTTGTTAGGTTAAGGTTTTTTAGGCTTTTATAGGTTTAGGGTTTAGTGTTTAGGGCTTAACGTTTGTAGGTTAAGGTTTTTGAGGATTTTATAGATATGGCATTTAGGGGGTTTTCTATGTATTTTTAGGGTTTAGCATATACAATTTAGGGCTTTATAGAGTTTGGAGCTTACAGTTTTTTAGGTTTAGGTGTTTTTCTGTTATTGAGGGTTAAGTGTTTCTTAGGGTTTTTCAAGGGTTTAGCATTAACGATTTAGGGCTTTATAGGGTTTAGATCTTACAGTTTTTTAGGTTTAGGGGTTTTGGGGGGTTTTTAGGCTTTTAAAGGGCTTAGGTTTTTCTCTCTTTTTTTAGATATAGGGTTTAGGGTTTTTTTAGGTTTAGTATTTTAGGTTAAGGGTTTTATCTAGGTTTTTAGGTTTTAGGGCTTTGGAATTTTTAGATTAAGGTTTTTAGGTTTTTATAGATTTAGGATTTACGGCTTAGTGTTTTTTTGTGTTTTTTAGGGTTTAGCATATACGATTTAGCGCTTTGTAGGGTTTAGAGCTTTGAGTTTTTTATAGATTTAATGGATTTTATATTTTTAGGGTTTTTAAGGGTTAAGTGTTTCTTAGGGTTTTTTTAGGGTTTAGGGTTATTTTTAGCTTTAGGGTTTTGGGTTAAGGGTTTTATTATGGTTTATAGGGCTTAGGGCTTTGTGTTTTTTAGGTTAAGATTTTTTCAGATTTTATAGGTTTAAGGTTTAGGTTTTAAAGTTTTTTTGTGTTTTTAGGGTTTAACAAATACGATTTAGGGCTTTATAGGGTCTAGAGCCTAAAGTTTTTTAGGTTTAGGGTTTTTTTGTGTTTTTTGTAGGGTTTTAAGTGTTAAGTGTTTCTTAGGGTTTAGGGCTTAGGGTGCTTTTATGTTTTTTAGATATAGGGTTTATGGATTTTTAGGATTTAGGGTTTATAGCTTAGGTTTAGGATTTAGGGTTCAGGACTTTTCATTTTTTAAGGTTTAGGGTTTTAGGTTAAGGGTTTTAACTAAGTTTTTAGGGGTAAAGGCTTTGTGTTTTTTAGATTAAGGTTTTATAGGGTTTTATATGTTTAGGGTTTAGGGCTAAGAGGTTTTTTTGTGTTTTCTATGGTTTAGCATATACGATTTAGGGCTTTATAGCATTTAGAGCTTAGAGTTTTTTTAGGTTTAGGATTTTTTTTGGGTTTTTAAGGGTTTTTAAGGTGAAGTGTTTCTTAGGGTTTTTTAGGGTTTAGGGTTTTAGGGCTTAGGGTTTTTTTTGTGTTTTTTAGGTTTAGGGTTTACAGATTTTTAGGATTTAGGGTATAGAGCTTAGAGTTTTGAAGAGTTTTAAATGGTTTTTAGGGTTTATGGAATTTAGGGTTCTTAAGGTTTATGGCTTAGGGTTTCCTAGTGTTTTAGGTTAGGATATAGGGTTTAGCCCTTAGTGGTTTGTTATGTTTAGGGTTTAAGGTTAGGGTTTAGGGTTTTTCTAGGTTGAAGGGTTTAGGTTAAGGGTTTTATCTAGGTTTTTAGGGTTTAGGGATTTTGGTTTATTAGATTAAGGGTTTTTAGGGTTTTATAGGTTTAGGGTTTTGGGCTTAGGTTTTTTTTTTTGTGTATTTTTTAGGGTTTAGCTTGTATGATTTAGGGCTCTATAGGATTTTGAGGTTAGTGTTTTTTAGGGTTCGGGATTTCTGTATTTTTTAGGATTCTTAAGGGTTAAGTGTTTCTTAGGGACCTTAGGGGTTTTTTAGGCTTAGGGTTTAATGTTAGGGTTTAGGGTTTTGGGCTTAGGGTTTTTTTAGGTTTAGGGCTTTGGGTTAAGGATTTTATCTGGGCTTTTAGGCTTTAAGAATTTGGGTTTGTTGGGTTAAGGGTTTTTATGGTTTTATAGGTTTAGTGTTTAGGGCTTATGGTTTTATTTTTGTGTGTTATTTAGGGTTTAGCATATATGATTTAGGGCTTTATAGGGTTTTGAAGTTAGAGTTTTTCAAAGTTAGAGATTTCTGTATTTTTTAGGGTTTTTAAGGGCTAAGTATTTGTTGGGGTTTTTTAGGGTTTAGGATTTAGAGCTTAGGGTTTTTTAGGGGTTTTAAAATGTTTTTAGGGTTTATTTTAGGGTTCATAGGATTTAGGCTTTCTTATTGTTCAAGGTTTAGGATTTCTTAGGGTTTCATGTTTAGGATTTAGGATTTTAGGTTAGGGTTTTGGATTTAGGATTATGGGTTAAGGGTTTTATATATGTTTTTAAGGCATAGGGCTTTAGATTTTTTGCGTTAAGGTTTTCTGGGTTTTAGGTTTAGGGTATATGGCTTAGGGTGTTTTTTTTTTTTTTTTTTTTTTTTTTTTTTTTTTTTGTGTTTTTTAAGGTTTAGCATGTATGAGTTAGGGCTATATAGTGTTTAGAGCTTAGAGTTTTTTTCGACCTAGGGATTTTTGAGGTTTTTAGGATTTTTAAGGGTTAAGTGTTTCTTATGATTATTTAGGGTTTATGGTTTAGGGCTTAGGATTTTTTGTGTCTTTTTAGGTTTAGGGTTTATCAATTTGTAGTATTTTGGTTTTTATGTTAGGGTTTAGGTTTAGGATTTAGTGTTTTAGGTTAGGGTTTAGGGTTTAGGCCTTAGAGGCTTTTTATGTTTATGGATTTTTAGGATTTAGGGCTTAGAGCTTAGGATTTTTTTAAGTTTTTATGGGATTTAGGTTTTCTTTAGGTATTAGGTTTAGTGTTTCTTATGGTTTAGGTTTAGGATATAGGGTTTTTGGGTAGGCTTTACGATTAAGGGCTTAGGGTGGGTTTTTTTAGGTTTAGGGTTTTAGGTAAAGGTTTTATCTAGGTTTTTATGGTTTAGGGCTTTGGGTTTTTTAGGTTAATATATTCTAGTGTTTTATAGGTTTAGGGTTTAGGGCATGTTTAGGGTTTTGCTTATATAATTTTTGGCTTTATAGGGTTTAGAGTTCATAGCATTTTAGGTTTAGGGTTTTAATGGTTCAAGTGTTTCTTAGGGTTTATTAAGATTTAGGGTTTAGGGCTTAGGGTATTTTTGTTTATGCCTTTTAGGTTTTGGGTTTAGGGATTTTCATGATTTAGGGATTAAATATTCGGGTTTTGTAGGGTCTTATATGGTTTTGAGGGTTTATTTTAGGGTTTATATGTTTTAGGGTATCTTAAGGTTTAGGGTTTCTTAGTTTTCTTATTAGGGCTTAAGGATTAGGGCTTAGGATTTTAGGTTAGCATTGGGTTTTTTTGTGTTTTTAGGGTTTAGCATAAATGATTTGGGGCTTTATACGGTTAAGAGCTTAGAGTTTTTTAAGTTTAGGGGTTTTTGGGTTCTTTTAAAGGTTTTTAAGGGTTAAGTGTTTCTTAGGGTTTTGAAAGGTTTAAGGTTTAGGGTATAGGGTTATTTTGTGTTTTTAAGGTTTAGGGTTTACATGTTTTTAGAATTAAGGGTTTAGAGCTTAGTGTTTTAGGTGTTTTACATTGTTTTAAGGGTTTATAGGATTTAGGGTTTCTTTGGGTTTTAGGTTTTTAGGTTAGGGTTTAGGTTTAGGAATAGAGTTTTAGGTTAGGGTTTAGGGTTTAGTGCTTAGGGTTTTTTTTAGGTCTAGGTTTTAGTTTATGGGTTTTATCTAGGTTTTAAGGGTTTAAGGCTTTGAGTTTTTTAGGATTAGGTTTTTTAGGATTTAATATGTTTAGGGTTTAAAGGTTAGGTTTTTTTTTTTTTTTTTTCTTTTAGGGTTTAACATATACGATTTAGGGCTTGATAGGATTTAGAGATTAAAGTTTTTTCGGTTTAGGGGATTTTGGGGTTTTTTTTTTATAGTTTTTAATGGCTAAGTGTTTCTTATGGTTTTTTAGGGCTTAGGGATTTTTTTGTGATTTAAGTGTTAGGGTTTACGGATTTTTAGGATTTAGGGCTTAGATCTTAGAGTCTCTTGGGGTTTTAAATGGTTTTTAGGGCTTATTTTAGGGCTATCGGATTTAGGGTTTCTTAATAAGATCAGGGTTTAGAGTTTCTTAGAGCTTTTAGGTTTAGGACTTAGGGTTTTACGTAAGGGTTTAGGGTTTTTTTAGGTCTAAGGTTATAGGTTAAGGATTTTATCTAGGTTTTTAGTGTTTTATAAGTTTAGGGTTCAAGAATTTAGGTTTTTATTGTGTTTTTTTTAGGGTTTAGCATAAAATATTTTGGGATTTATAGGGAGCTTAGACTTTTTTAGGTTTAGGGGTTTTTAGAGTTTTCAAGGTTTAAGTGTATCTTATGGCTTTTTTAGGGTTTAGGGTTTTTTTTTCTTTCTGCTTTTTAGGTTTAGGGTTTATGGTTTTTTAGGATTTAGTGTTTAGAGGTTAGAGTTTTATATGGGTTTTAAATGGTATAGGCTTAGAGTTTTATTAGGTGTAGGAGTTTTTGGGTTTTCTTAATATTTTTTAAGGGTTAAATGTTTCTTAGGGTTTCTGGTTTAGAGCTTAGGGGTTTTAAATGGTATTTAAGATTTATTTAGGGTTTATAGGATTTAGGAATTCTTATGGTTTAGGGTTTAGAGTTTCTTAAGGTTTTAGGTTTAGGATTTAGAGAATTAGTTTAGGGTTTAGGGCTTAAGGTTTTTTTGGCTTTTAGGGTTTAGGGTTTTGGGTTTTGGGTTTTTTTAGATTAAGGTTTTTAGGGTTTTACATGTTTAGGGTTTAGGGTTTAACATATATAATTTAGGGCTTTATAAGGTATAAAGCTTAGATGCTTTTAGGTTTAGGGGTTTTTGAGGCTTTTAGGGCTTTTAAGGGTTAAGTGTTTCTTAAGGTTTAAGGCTTTCAGTTTTTTGTGTTTTTCAGGTTTAGGTTTTACGTATTTTTAGGGCTTAGGGTTTAGAGCTTAGAGTTTTGTAGGGGTTTTATTTGGTTTTTGGGATTATATAAGGGTTTACAAGTTTTAGGGATTTTTAAGGTTTAGGATTTAGAGTTTCTTAGGGTTTTAGGTCTAGCATTTAGGTTTTAGGTTTGGGTTTAGGGCTTTTGGATTTTTAGGTTTAGGGTTTTTAGGAATTTGTATGTTTAGGGTTTAGGGATTAGCTTTTTTTTTGTGTGTGTTTTTAGGGTTTAGGATATACGATATAGGGGTTTATAGGGTTTAGAGGTTACTATATTTTAGGTTTAGGGGTTTTTGTATTTTTTAGAGTTTTTGAGGGTTAAATGTTTCTTAGGGTATTTCAGTGTTTAGGGTTTACGGCTTAGGGTTATTTTTTGTGTGTTTAGGTTAGTGTTTACGGATTTTTAGGATTTAAGGTTTAGAGCTTAGGATTTTTTTGGGGTTTAAATGGTCTTTATGGTTTATTTTAGTATTTATAGGATTTAGGGATTCTTAAGGTATAGGGTTTCTTAGGGATTTATGTTAGGGTGTAGGGTTTATGGCTTTCGGTTTTGTTAGGTTTAGGGTTTTGGGTTAAGAGTTTTATTTGAGATTTTGGGATTTAAGGCTTTGGGTTTTTAAGGGTTTTATAGGTTTAAGGTTTAGTGCTTAGGGTTTTTTTTTGTGTGTTTTATAAGGTTTAGAATATACGATTTAGGGCTTTATAGGGTTTAGAGCTTAGAGCTTTTTAGGTTTAGGGGTTATTGGGTTTTTTTTAGGGTTTTTACGGGTTAAGTGATTCTTAGGATTTTTTAGGGTTTAGTGTTTAGGGCTGAGGGTTTTTAAATTTTTTGGATTTAGGGTTTAGAGCTTAGGGTTTTTAGGGGTTTTAAAATGTTTTTAGGGTTTATTTTACGGTTTATAGGATTTAGTGTTTAGAGCTTAGGGTTTTTAGGGGTTTAAAAGGTTTTTAGGGTTTATTTTACGGTTTATAGGATTTAGGGTTTCTTAAGGTTTATGGTATAGGGTTTCTTAGGGTTATAGGTTTAGGATTTAGACTTTTAGGTTAGGGTTTAGGGTTTAGGGTTAGGTTTATTTTAGGTTTAGGGTTATAGGTTAAGTGTTTTATCTAGGATTTTAGGGCTTAGGGCTTTGGGTGCTTTTAAGTTAATGATTTTTAGGATTTTATAGGTAGGGTTTTTTTTTTTTTTTTTTTTTTTTTTTGTGTTTTTCAGCATTTAGCATATTTGATTTAGGGCTTTATAGGGTTTAGAGCTTAGCTTATTTTTTGTGTTTTTCAGCATTTAGCATATTTGATTTGGGTTTTGTTGTGATTTTTATGTTTAGGGTTTACAAATTTTTAGGATATAGGGTTTAGAGCTTAGTGTTTTGTAGGGGTTTTAAATTGTTTTTAGGGTTTAAAGTTTCTTTGGATTTTAGGTTTAGGGTTTAGGGCTTAGGGTTTTATAGGGTTTTTTAAAGATTAGTGTTTTGGGTTAAGGGTATTATCTATTTTAGGGTTTAAGGCTATGGGTTTGTTAGGCTAAGGTTTCTTAGGATTTTGTACGTTTAGGGTTTTATCTTAGTTTTTTTAGGTTTAGGGTTTTATGTAGGATTTTAGGGTTTAAGTCAATGGGTTTTTTGTGTTTTTTTAGGGTTTTAAGAGTTTGTGTTCCTTAGGATTTAGGGCTTAGGGTTATTTTGTGGTTTTAAAGTTTAGGGTTTACAGATATTTAGAATTAAGGAATTAGAGCCTAGTGTTTTAGGGGTTTTAAATTGATTTTAGGGTTTATAGCATTTAGGGTTTCTTTGGATTTTAGGTTTTTAGGTTATGGTTTAGGTTTAGGAATTAGAGTTTTAGGTTAGGATTTAGAGTTTAGTGCTTAGGGATTTTTTTAGGATTAGGGTTTTAGTTTATGGGTTTTATCTAGGTTTTAAGGGTTTAGGGTTATGTGTTTTTTAGGATTTAATAGGTTTAGGGTTTAGGGCTTAGTTTTTTTTTTTTTTTTTGAGTTTTTTAGGGTTTAGCAGATACGATTTAGGTCTTGTAGTATCATTAGCTTACAATTTTTTAGGTTTAGGGGTTTTTTTTGGGTTTTTTATGGTTTTTTATGGTAAAGTGTTTCTTAGGGCTTTTTAGGTGTTTGAAATGGTTTTCATGCTTATTTTAGAGTTATTGGATTTAAGGTTTCTTAATAAGATTATGGTTCAGGGTTTCTTAGGGTTTTTAGGTTTAGGATTTAGGGTTTTAAATTAGGTTTTAGGGGTTTTTTAGGTTTAAGGTTTTGGGTTAACGATTTTATCTAGGTTTTTAGTGTTTTATAGGTTTAGGGTTCAAGAATTAGGGCCCTTTTTTTTTGTGTTTTTTAGGGTTTAGCATTAATATTAAGGGATTTATAGGGTTTGGAGATTACACTTTTTTAGGTTTAGGTGTTTTAAGGGTTTTCAAGGTTTAAGTGTTTCTTACGGCTTTTTTATGGTTTAGGATTTAGGCCTATGGGTTTTTTTTTTTTTTTTTTTTTTGGGTTTATGGTTTTTTAGGATTTAGTGTTTAGAGGTTAGGGATTTGTAGGGATTTTAAATGATTTAGAGCTTAGAGTTTTTTTAGGTGTAGGGGTTTTTGGGTTTTCTTAGTGTTTTTAAGGGTTAAATGTTTCTTAGGGTTTTCTATTGATTAGGTTTTAGGGTTTCTTTTTGTGTTTTTTAAGTTTAAGATTTACGGATTGTTTAGGATTTTTGTAGAGGTGTTAAATACTTTGTAGTGTTTATATTAGGGTTTATAGGATGTATTGTGTCTTAAGGTCTAGGGTTTAGGGCTTCTTAGGGTTTTAGATGTAAAATCTAAGGATTAGGTTAGGGTTTATGGTTTAGGGCTTTGGGTTTTTTAGGTTAAGGTTTTTTAGAGTTTTATAGATTTATGGTTTAGGGCTTAGAGATTTTTGTGTATTTTAGGGTTAAGCATATTATATTTAGTGCTTGATAGGGCTTAAAGCTTAGAGTTTTTTTAGGTTTTGGCCTTTTTTAGTGTTTTTAAGGGTTAAGTGTTTCTTAGGGTTTCTAGTTTAGAGATTAGAGGTTTTAAATGGTATTTAAGGTTTATTTTAGGGTTTATAGGATTTAGGGATTCTTATGGATTAGGATTTAGAGTTTCTTCATGTTTTTGGTTTAGGATTTAGAGTTTCTTCAGGTTTTTGGTTTATGATTTAGAGTTTTAGGTTAGGGTTTAGGGTTTAGGGCTTAGGGGTTTTTAGGTTTAGGGTTTTAGGTTAAGGGTTTTATTTAGGTTTTTAGGTTTTAGGGCTTTGGGTTTTTTAGGTTAAGGGTTTGTAAGATTTTATAGGTTTAGGGTTTGGGGCTTAGTTTTTTTTTTTTTTTTTTTTTTGTGTAGGGTTTAGTATATATGATTTAAGGCTTTACAAGGCTTAGAGCTTAGATTTTTTTCAAGGTTAAGGGATTTTTTGGTTTTTAGTTTTTAGTTTTTTTAAGGGTTAAGTGATTCTTAGGTTTCTTAGGGTTTAGTGATTTTTTGTATTTTTTAGTTTAGGGTTTATAGATTTTTAGTATTTAGGGTTTCGATCTTAGGGATTTCAGGAGTTTTAAATGGGTTTTAGGCTTTATTTTATGATTTATAGGATTTAGGGTTTCTTAAGGTTTAGGGTTTAAGGTTTCTTTAGGTTTAGGGTTAGGGTTCAGGATTTTGGGATTTGGGTTTTTTTGTTATGTTTAGGTTCATAGGTAAAGGTTTTTGTCTAGGTTTTTAGGGTTTAGGTCTTTGGGTTTTTTAGGTTAAGGATTTTTAGTATTTTATAGGTTTAGTGCTTAGGGCTTAGGGTTTTTTTTTGTGTTTTTTAACATTTAGCATATATGATTTAGTGCTTTATAGTGTTTAGAGCTTAGCTTTTTTCTAGATTTAAGGGATTTTGGATTTTTTTTGGTTTTTAAGGGTTAAGTGTTCCTTAGGGTTATTCAATGTTTAAGATTTAGGGATTTGGGTTTTTTTGTGTTTTTTATGCTTAGGGTTTGCAGATTTTTAGGATATAGGATTTAGAGCTTAGTGTTTTGTAGGGGTTTTAAATTGTTTTTAAGGTTTAGGGTTTAAGGCTTAGGGTTTTATAAGGTTTAGGGTTTTTTAACGATTAGGGTTTTTGGTTAAGGGTATTATCTAGTTTAGGATTTAAGGCTATGGGTTTTTTAGGCTAAGGTTTCTTAGGATTTTATATATTTAGGGTTTTATCATAGTTTTTTTAGGTTTAGGGTTTTATCTAGGTTTTTATTGTTTATGTCAATGGGTTTTTTTTTTTTAGTGTTTTAAGAGTTTAAGTGTTCCTTAAGGTTTACGGATTAGGGTTATTTTGTGTTTTCAAGGTTTAGGGTTTACAGTATTTTAGAATTAAAGAATTAGATCCTAGTGTTTTAGGGGTTTTAAATTGATTTTAGGGTTTATAGGATTTAGGGTTTCTTTGGGTTTTAGGTTTAGAAATTAGAGTTTTAGGTTAGGATTTAGAGTTTAGTGCTTAGGGATTTTTTTAGGATTAGGGTTTTAGTTTATGGGTTTTATCTAAGTTTTAAGGGTTTAGGGTTATGTGTTTCTTAGGATTTAATAGGTTTAGGGTTTAGAGCTTAGTTTTTATTATTATTATTATTGTTATTATTATTATTGTGTTTTTAAGGGTTTAGCATATACGATTTGGGCTTGTAGGATTTAGAGCTTAGAGTTTTTTAGGTTTGGGGGGTTTTTTGGGTCTTTTTATGGTTTTTAATGGTAAAGTGTTTCTTAGGGTTTTTTAGGGCTAGATTTTTATCTGTTATAAGTGTTAGGGTTTACGAATTTTAAGGATTTAGGGTTTAGATCATAGGGTCTTTAGGTGTTTTAAATGGTTTTCATGCTTATTTTAGGGCTATTGGATTTAAGGTTTCTTAATAAGATTAGGGTTTAAGGTTTCTTAGGGTTTTTAGGTTTAGGATTTAGGGTTTTACATTAGGCTTTAGGGGTTTTTAGGTTTAATGTTTTAGCATAAGGATTTTATCTAGGTTTTTAGTGTTTTATAGGTTTAGGGTTCAAGAATTAGGGTTTTATTATTATTATTATTTTTTTTTTTGTGTTTTTTAGGGTTTAGCATTAATATTTAGGGATTTATAGGGTTTGGAGATTACACTTTTTTATGTTTAGGTGTTTTAAGGGTTTTCATGGTTTAAGTGCATCTTACGGATTTTTTAGGGTTTAGGGTTTAGGTCTATGGGGGGTTTTTTTTTTTTTTTGTTTAGGGTTTATGGTTTTTTAGGATTTAGTGTTTTGAGGTTAGGGATTTGTAAGGGATTTAAATGGTTTAGAGCTTAGAGTTTTATTAGGTGTAGGAGTTTTTGGGTTTTCTTAGTGTTTTTAAGGGATATATGTTTCTTAGGGTTTTCTATTGATTAGGTTTTAGGGTTTTTTTTTTGTGTTTTTTAAATTTAAGATTTACGAATTGTTTAGGATTTTGTAGAGGTTTTAAATGAATTGTAGTGTTTATATTAGGGTTTATAGGATGTATTGTGTCTTAATGTCTAGGGTTTAGAGCTTCTTAGTGTTTTAGATTTTGAATCTAAGGATTTAGGTTAGGGTTTAGGGTTTAGGGCTTCATATTTTTTTAGGTCTAGGGTTTTAGGTTAAGGGTTTTATTTAGGAGTTTTATGGATTAGGGATTTGGGTTTTTTAGGTTAAGGTTTTTTAGAGTTTTATAGGTTTACGGTTTGGGGCTTAGAGGTTTTTGTGTATTTTAGGGTTAAGCATATAAGATTTAGTGCTTGATAGGGTTTGGGGCTTAGAGGTTTTTGTGTATTTTAGGGTTAAGCATATAAGATTTAGTGCTTGATAGGTTTTAAAGCTTAGAGTTTTTTTAGGTTTAGGCGTTTTTTACGGCTTTTAAGGGTTAAGTGTTTCTTAGAATTTCTAGTTTAGAGCTTAGGGGTTTTAAATGGTATTTAAGGTTTATTTTAGGGTTTATAGGATTTAGGGATTCTTATGGTTTAGGATTTATAGTTTCTTCAGGTTTTAGGTTTGGGAGTTAGAGTTTTAGGTTAGGATTTAGGGCTTAGGGTTTTTTAGGTTTAGGGTATTAGGTTAAGGGTTTTATTTAGGTTTTAGGTTTTAGGACTTTGGATTTTTTAGGTTAAGGGTTTGTAAGATTTTATAGGTTTAGTGTTTGTGGCTTAAGTATTTTTTTTTTTTTTTTTGTCTGTGTAGGATTTAGTATATACGATTTAGAGCTTAGTTTTTTTTTTTTTAGATCTAAGGAATTTTGGATTTTTTGTGGTTTTTAAGGGTTAAGTGTTTATTAGGGTTTTTTAAGGTTTAAGGTTTAGGGATTTGGGTTTTGTTGTGTTTTTTATGTTTAGGGTTTACAGAGTTTTAGGATATAGGGTTTAGAGCTAAGTGGTTTGGAGGGGTTTTAAATTATTTTAGGGTTTATGGTTTCTTTGGATTTTAGGTTTAGGATTTAGATTTTAGGGTGTTTTAAGGTTTAGGGTTTTTTAAAGATTAGGGTTTTAGGTTAAGGGTATTATCTAGTTTAGGGTTTAAGGCTATGGGTTTTTTAGGCTAATGTTTCTTAGGATCTTATACATTTAGGGTTTTATCTTAGTTTTTTTAGGTTTAGGGTTTTATCTAGGTTTTTAGGGTTTAAGTTAATGGGTTTTTTGTGCTTTTTTGGTGTTTTAAGAGTTTAAGTGTTCCTTAGGGTTTAGGGCTTAGGGTTATTTTGTGTTTTTAAGGTTTAGAGTTTGCATATTTTTAGAATTAAGGATTTAGAGCCTAGTGTTTTAGGGGTTTTAAATTGATTTTAGGGTTTATAGGATTTAGGGTTTCTTTGGGTTTTAGGTTTTTAGGTTAGGGTTCAGGTTTATGAATTAGAGTTTTAGGTTAGGATTTAGAGTTTAGTGCTTAGGGATTTTTTTAGGATTAGGGTTTTAGTTTATAGGTTTTTTCTAGGTTTTAAGGGTTTAGGGTTTTGGGTTTTTTAGGATTTAATAGGTTTAGGGTTCAGAGCTTAGGTTTTATTATAATATTTTTTTGTGTTTTTTAGGGTTTAGCATATACGATTTAGTGCTTGTAGTATTTAGAGCTTACAGTTTTTTATCTTTAGGGGTTTTTTGGGTCTTTTTATGGTTTTTAATGGTAAAGTTAGGGCTAGACTTTTTTGTGTTATAAGTGTTAGGGTTTACGAATTTTAAGGATTTAGGGTTTAGATCATAGGGTCTTTAGGTGTTTTAAATGGTTTTATTGCTTATTTTAGGGCTATCGGATTTAAGGTTTCTTAATAATATTAGGGTTAGGGTTTAGGGGTTTTTTAGGTTTAAGGTTTTAGCTTAAGTATTTTATCTAGGAGTTTAGTGTTTTATAGGTTTAGGGTTAAAGAATTAGGTTTTTTTGGGTATGTTTTTTAGGGTTTAGCATTTATATTTAGGGATTTATAGGGTTAGGATATTTCACTTTTTTAAGTTTAGGTGTTTTAAGGGGTTTCAAGGTTTAAGTGTTTCTTATGGCATTTTTAGGGTTTAGGATTTAGGATTTAGTGTTTAGAGGTTAAGGATTTGGAGGGGTTTTAAATGGTTTAGAGTGTAGAGTTTTATTAGGTGTAGGAGTTTTTGGGTTTTCTTAGTGTTTTTAAGTGTTAAATGTTTCTTAGGGTTTTCTATTGATTAGGTTTTAGGGTTCTTTTTTGTGTTTTATAAGTTTAAGATTTACGGATTTTTTAGGAGTTAGGGTTTAGAGCTTAGGGTTTTGTAGAAGTTTTAAATACCTTGTAGTGTTTATATTAGGGTTTATAGGATGTATTGTGTCTTAATGTCTAGGGTTTAGGGCTTCTTACGGTTTTATATTTAGAATCTAAGGATTTAGGTTAGGGTTTAAGGTTTAGGGCTTCATGTGTTTTTAGGTCTTGGGTTTTAGGTTAAGGGTTTTATTTAGGATTTTAATGGTTTAGGGCTTTGGGTTTATTAGGTTATGGTTTCTTAGAGTTTTATAGGTTTATGGTTTGGGGCTTAGAGGTTTTTGTGTATTTTAGGGTTAAGCATATAAGATTTTGTGCTTGATAGGGTTTAAAGCTTAGAGTTTTTTTAGGTTTAAGTGTTTTTTAGGGTTTTTAAGGGTTAAGTGTTTCTTAGGGTTTCTAGTTTAGAGCTTAGGGTTTTAAATGGTATTTAAGGTTTATTTTAGGGTTTATAGGATTTAGGGATACTTATGGTTTAGGATTTAGAGATTGTTAAGGTTTTAGGTTTAGGATTTATAATTTTAGGTTAGGGTTTAGCGCTTAGGGGATTTTAGGATTAGGGTTTTAGGTTAATGGTTTTATTTAGGTTTTTAGGTTTTAGGGCTTTGGATTTTTTAGATTAAGGGTTTGTAAGATTTTATAGGTTTAGGGTTTGGGGCTTAGATTTTTTTTTTCTGTGTGTATAGGGTTTAGTATATATGATTTAAGGCTTTACAGGCTTTAGAGCTTAGAGTTTATTTTTTAGGTTAAGGGGTTTTTGGTTTTTAGTTTTTTTAAGGGTTAAGTGTTTCTTAGTTTTCTCAGGGTTTAGTGATTTTTTGTATTTTTTAGGTTTAGGGTTTATAGACTTTTAGGATTTAGAGTTTCGAGCTTAGGGATTTTAGGAGTTTTAAATGGGTTTTAGGCTTTATTTTATGATTTGTAGGATTTAGCGTTTCTTAAGGTTTAGGGTTTAAGGTTTCTTTGGGTTTTAGGTTAGGGTTTAGGGTTTAGGGATTTGGGTTTTTTATTGTTATGTTTAGGTTCTTAGGTAAAGGTTCTTATCTAGGTTTTTAGGGTTTAGGGCTTTGGGTTTTTTGGGTTAAGGTTTTTTAGTATTTTATAGGTTTAGTGCTTAGGGCTTAGGTTTTTTTTTTTCTTTTGTGTTTTTAAGCATTTAGCATATATGATTTAGTGCTTTATAGGGTTTAGAGCTTAGCTTTTTTTTTAGGTTTAAAGGATTTTGGATTTTTTTAAGGTTTTTAAGGGTTAAGTGTTTCTTAGGGTTTTTTAAGGTTTAAAATTTAGGGATTTGGGTTTTGTTGTGTTATTTATTTTTAGGGTTTACATATTTTTAGGATATAGGGTTTAGAGCGTAGTATTTTGTAGGGGTTTTAAATTGTTTTTAGGGTTTAGGGTTTCTTTGGATTTTAGGTTTAGGGTTTAGGGATTAGGATTTTTTAATATTTAGGGTTTTTTAAAGATTAGGGTTTTAGGTTAAGGGTATTATCTAGTTTAGGGTTTCAGGCTATGGGTTTTTTAGGCTAAGGTTTCTGAGGATTTTATACATTTAGGGTGTTATCATAGTTTTTTTAGGTTTATGGTTTTATCTAGGTTTTTAGGGTTTAAGTCAATGGGGGGGGGGGGGGGGGTTCGGGTTTTAAGAGTTTAAGTGTTCCTTAGTGTTTAGGGATTAGGGTTATTTTGTGTTTTTAAGGTTTAGGTTTTACAGATATTTAGAATTAAGGATTTAGAGCCTAGTGTTTGAGGGGTTTTAAATTGATTTTAGGGTTTATAGGATTTAGGGTTTCTTTGGGTATTAGGTTTTTAGATTAGGGTTTAGGTTTAGGTTTAGGAATTAGATTTTTAGGTTAGGATTTAGGGTTTAGTCCTTAGGGATTTTTTTAGGATTAGGGCTTTAGTTTATGGGTTTTATCTATGTTTTAAGGGTTTAGGGTTACGTGTATTTTAGGATTTAATAGGTTTAGGGTTTTGAGCTTAGTTTTTATTGTTTATTGTTTTGTGTTTTTTAGGGTTTAGCATATACAATTTAGGGCTTGTAGTATTTAGAGCTTAGAATTTTTTAGGTTTAGGGGTTTTTTGGGTTTTATTATGGTTTTTAATGGTAAAGTGTTTCTTAGGGTTTTTTAGGGCAAGATTTTTTTGTGTTATAAGTGTTAGGGTTTAGAATTTTAAGAATTTTGAGTTTAGATCATAGGGTCTTTAGGTGTTTTAAATGGTTTTCATGCTTATTTTAGGGCTATCGGATTTAAGGTTTCTTAATATGATTAGGGTTTAGGGTTTGTTAGGGTTTTTAGGTTTAGAATGTAGGGTTTTACATTAGGGTTTAGGGGTTTTTTTAGGATTAAGGTTTTAGCTTAAGGATTTTATCTAGGTTTTTGGTGTTTTATAGGTTTAAGGTTCAAGAATTAGGTTTTTTTTTTGTGTTTTTTAGGATTTAGAATTAACATTTATGTATTTATAGGGTTTGGAGATTACAATTTTTTAAGTTTAAGTGTTTTAACGATTTTCAAGGTTTAAGTGATTCTTAGAGCTTTTTTAGGGTTTAGGGTTTAGGTGGATGGGTTTTTTTTTGTTTAGGGTTTATGGTTTTTTAGTATTTAGTTTTTAGAGGTTAGGGATTTCTAGGGTTTTAAATGGTTTAGAACTTAGAGTTTTATTAGGTGTAGGAGTTTTTGGGTTTTCTTAGTGTTTTTAAGGGTTATATGTTTCTTAGGGTTTGCTATTGCTTAGGTTTTAGGGTTTTTTTTTGTGTTTTTTAAGTTTAAGATTGACAGATTGCTTAGGATCTTTGTAGAGGTTTTAAATGCTTTGTTGTGTTTATATTAGGGTTTATAGGATGTACTGTGTCTTTAGGTCTAGGGTTTAGGGCTTCTTAGGGTTTTAGATTTAGAATCTAAGTATTTAGGTTAGGGTTTAGGGTTTCATGTTTTTTTAGGTCTAGGGTTTTAGGTTAAGGGTTTAGGGTTTAGGGCTTCATGTTTTTTTAGATCTAGGGTTTTAGGTTAAGGGTTTTATTTAGGATTTTTATGGTTTAGGGCTTTGGGTTTTTAGGTTAAGGTTTTTAGAGTTTTGCAGATTTATGGTTTGGGGCTTAGAGGTTTTTGTGTATTTTAGGGTTAAGCATATGAGATTTAGTGCTTGATAGGGTTTAAAGCTTAGAGTTTTTTTAGGTTTAGGCCTTTTTTAGGGTTTTTAAGGGTTAAGTATTTCTTAGGGTTTCTAGTTTAGAATTGAGGGGTTTTAAGTGGTATTTAAGGTTTATTTTAGGGTTTATAGGATATCGGGATTCTTATGGTTTAGGATTTAGAGTTTCTTCTGGTTTTAGGTTTAGGATTTAGAGTTTTAGGCTAGGGTTTAGGGCTTACGGTTTTTTAGGTTTAGGGTTTTAGGTGAAGGATTTTATTTAGATTTTTAGGTTTAGGGTTTTAGGTTAAGGGTTTGTAAGATTTTATAGGTTTAGGGTTTGGGGCTTAGGTCTTTTTTTATTTTTTGTGTGTAGGGTTTAGTATATACGATTTAGAGCTTAGCTTTATTTTTGGCTTTAGGGATTTTGGATTTTCTGAGTTTTTTAAGGGTTTAGTGTTTCTTAGAGTTTTTTAAGATTTAAGGTTTAGGGATTTGGGTTTTGTTGTGTTTTTTATGTTTAGTGTTTACAGATTTTTAGGATATAGGGTTGAGAGCTTAGTGTTTTGTAGGGGTTTTAAATTATTTTTAGGGTTTAGGGTTTCTTTGGATTTTAGGTTTATGATTTAGATTTTAGGATTAGTGTTTTTTTAAATATTAGGATTTTAGGTTAAGTGTATTATCTAGTTTAGGGTTAATGGCTATGGGTTTTTTAGGCTAAGATCTTAGGATTTTAAACGTTTAGGGTTTTATCTTAGTATTTTTAGGTTTAGGGTTTTATCTAGGTTTTAGGGTTTAAGTCAATGGGTTTTTTGTGTGTTTTTTAGGGTTTTAAGAGTATAAGTGTTCCTTAGGGTTTAGGGCTTAGGGTTATTTTGTGTTTTTAAGGTTTAGGGTTTACAGATTTTTAGAATTAAGGATTTAGAGCCTAGTGTTTTAGGGGTTTTAAATTGATTTTAGGGTTTATAGGATTTAGGGTTTCTTTGGGTTTTAGATTTTTTGGTTAGGGCTTAGGTTTAGGAATTAGCGTTTTAGGCTAGGATTTAGAGTTTAGTGCTTAGCAATTTTTTTAGGATTAGGGTTTTAGTTTATGGGTTTTATCTAGGTTTTAAGGGTTTATGGTTATGGGTGTTTTAGGATTTAATAGGTTTAGGATTTATAGCTTAGTTTTTTTTTTTTTTTTTTTTTTTTTTTTTTTTTTTTTTTTTTGTGTATTTTATTGTTTAGCATATACGATTTAGTGCTTGTAGGATTTAAAGCTTAGAGTTTTTTAGGTTTAGGGGTTTTTGCGTTTTTTTTTTATGGTTTTTAGTGGTTAAGTGTTTCATTGGGTTTTTAGGGATAGATTTTTTTGTGTTATAAGTGTTAGGGTTTACAAATTTTAAGGATTTAGGGTTTAAATCATAGGGTCTTTAGGTGTTTTAAATGGTTTTCATGCTTATTTTAGGGCTATCGGATTTAAGGTTTCTTAATGAGATTTGGTTTTAGGGTTTCTTAGGGTTTTTAGGTTTAGGATTTAGGGTTTTACATTAGGGTTTAGGGTTTTTTAGGTTTAAGGTTTTAGCTTAAGGATTTTATCCAAGTTTTTAGTGTTTTATAGGTTTAGGGTTCAAGAATTAGGTTTTTTTTTTTTGTGTTTTTTAGGGTTTAGCATTAATATTTAGGGATTTATAGGGTTTGGAGATTACACTTTTTTAAGTTTAGGTGTTTTATGGGTTTTCAAGGTTTAAGTGTTTCTTACGGCTTTTTTAGGGTTTAGGGTTTAGGCCTATGGTTTTTTTTTTTTTTTGTTTACGGTTTATGGTATTTTAGGATTAAGTGTTTAGAGGTTAGGGATTTGTAAGGGTTTAAAATGGTTTAGATCTTAGAGTTTTATTAGGTGTAGGAGTTTTTGTGTTTTCTTAGTGTTTTTAAGTGTGAAATGTTTCTTAGAGTTTTCTATTGGTTAGATGTTAGGGTTTTTTTTTTTTTTTTTGTGTTTTTTAAGTTTAAGATTTACGAATTGTTTAGGATTTTTGTAGATGTTTTAAATGCTTTGTAGTGTTTATATTAGGGTTTATAGGATGTATTGTGTATTTAGGTCTAGGCTTTAGGGATTCTTAGGGTTTTACATTTAGAATCTAAGGATTTAGGTTAGGGTTTAGGGTTTAGGGCTTCATGTTTTTTAGGTCTAGGGTTTTAAGTTAAGGTTTCACTTACGATTTTGATGGTTTAGGGCTTTGGGTTTTTGGGTTAAGGTTTTTTAGAGTTTTATAAGTTTATGGTTTGGGGCTTAGAGGTTTTTGTGTATTTTATGGTTAAGCATATAAGATTTTGTGCTTGATGTGGTTTAAAGCTTAGAGTTTTTTTAGGTTTAGGCGTTTTTTAGGGTTTTTAAGGGTTAAGTGTTTCTTAGGGTTTCTAGTTTAGAGCTTAGGTGTTTTAAATGGTATTTAAGGTTTATTTTAGGGTTTATAGGATTTAGGGATTCTTATGGTTTAGGATTTAGAGTTTCTTCAAGTTTTAGGTGTAGGATTTAGAGTTTTAGGTTAGGGTTTAGGCCTTTGGGTTTTTTAGGTTTAGGGTTTTAGGTTAAGGGTTTTATTTAGGTTTTTTGGTTTTGGGGCTTTGTATTTTTTGGGTTAAGGGTTTTTATGATTTTATAGGTGTCGGGTTTGGGGCTTAGGTTTTTTTTATGTGTGTGTAGTGTTTAGTATGTATGATTTAGGGCTTTATAGGGTTTACAGCTTAGAGATTTTTTTAGGTTAAGGGGTTTTTTGGTTTTTAGTTTTTTAAGGGTTGAGTGTTTCTTAGGTTTCTCAGGGTTTAGTGATTTTTTGTATTTTTTAGGTTTAGGGTTTACAGATTTTTAGTATTTAGGGTTTCGAGCTTAGGGATTTTAGTAGTTTTAAATGGATTTTAGGGTTTATTTTATGATTTATAGGATTTAGGGTTTCTTAAGGTTTAGGGTTGAAGGTTTTTGTGGTTTTAGGTTTGGGTTTAGGGTTTAGGGATTTGGGTTTTTTTTGCTATGTTTAGGTCCTTAGGTAAATGTTCTTATCTAAGCTTTTAGGGTTTAGGTCTTTGGGTTTTTTAGGTTAAGGTTTTTTAGTATTTTATAGGTGTAGTGCTTAGGGCTTAGGTTTCTTTTCTTTTCTTTTTTTTTTTTTTTGTGTTTTTAAGCATTTAGCATATATGATTTAGTGCTTTATAGGGTTTAGAGCTTAGCTTTTTTTTTTTTTTAGGTTTAAAGGATTTTGGATTTTTTAAGGTTTTTAAGGGTTAAGGGTTTCTTAGGGATTTTTAATGTTTAAGAATTAGGGATTTGGGTTTTGTTGTGTTTTTTTATGGTTAGGGTTTACAGATTTTTATGATATAGGGTTTAGAGCGTAGTGTTTTGTAGGGGTTTTAAATTGTTTTTAGGGTTTAGGGTTTCTTTGGATTTTAGGTTTAGGATTAAGATTTTAGGTTTAGGGTTTTGGGCTTAGGCTTTTTTAAGGATTAGCATTTTTTAAAGATTAGGGTTTTATGTTAAGGGTATTATCTAGTTTAGGGTTAATGGCTATGGGTTTTTTAGGCTAAGGTTTCTTACGATTTTATACGTTTAGGGTTTTATCTTAGTTTTTTTAGGTTTAGGGGGTTTTTAGGGTTGAAGTCAATGTTTGTTTATTTTAGGATTTTAAGAGTTTAAGTGTTCCTTAGGGTTTAGGGATTAGGGTTATTTTGTGTTTTTAAGGTTTAGGGTTGATAGATTTTTAGAATTAAGGATTTAGAACCTAGTATTTATGGGTTTTAAATTAATTTTAGGGTTTATAGGATTTAGGGTTTCTTTGGGTTTTAGATTTTTATGTTAGGGTTTAAGTTTAGGAATTAGAGTTTAGTGCTTAGGAATTTTTTTAGGATTAGGGTTTTAGTTTATAGGTTTTATCTAGGTTTTAAGGGTTTAGGGTTATGAGTTTTTTAGGATTTAATAGGTTTAGGGTTTAGAGCTTAGTTTTTATTATTATTATTTTTTTGTGTTTTTTACGGTTTAGCACATACGATTTTGGGCTTGTAGTATTTAGAGCTTAGAGTTTTTTAGGTTTAGGGGTTTTTTGGGTTTCTTTATGGTTTTTAATGGTAAAGTGTTTTTGAAGGTTTTTTAGGGCTAGATTTTTTTTGTGTTATAAGTGTTAGGGTTTAGGAATTTTAAGGATTTATGGTTTAGATCATAGGGTCTTTAGGTGTTTTAAATGGTTTTCAGGCTTACTTTAGGGCTATTGGATTTAAGGTTTCTTAATAAGATTAGGGTTTAGGGTTTCTTAGGGTTTTTAGGTTTAGGATTTAGGGTTTCTTAGGGTTTTTAGGTTTAGGATTTAGGGTTTTACATTAGGGTTTAAGGGTTTTTTAGGTTTAAGATTTTTGGTTAAGAATTTTATCTAGGTTTTTAGTGTTTTATAGGTTTAGGGTTCAAGAATTAGGTTTTTTTTTGTGTTTTTTTGGGTTTAGCATTAATATTTAGGGATTTATAGGGTTTGGATGTTAAACTTTTTTTAAGTTTAGGTGTTTTAAGGGTTTCAAGGTTTAAGTGTTTCTTACGGCGTTTTTAGTGTTTAGGGTTTAGGTCTATGGTTTTTTTTTTTTTTTTTTTTTTTTTTTTTTTTTGTTTAGGGTTTTTGGATTTTTAGGATTTAGTGTTTAGAGGTTAGGGTTTTGTAGGAATTTTAAATAGTTTAGAGCTTAGAGTTTTATTAGGTGTAGGAGTTTTTGGATTTTCTTAGTGTTTTTAAAGGTTAAATGTTTCTTAGGGTTTTCTACTGATTAGGTTTTAGTTTTTTTTTTTTTTTTTTTTTTTTTTTTTTTTTGTGTTATTAAGTTTATGATTTACAGATTGTTTAGGATTTTTGTAAAGGTTTTAAATGCTTTGTAGTTTTTATATTAGGGTTTATTGGATGTATTGTGTCTTAAGGTCTAGGGTTTAGGGCTTCTTAGGGTTTTAGATTTAGAATCTAAGGGTTTAGGTTAGGGATTAGGGTTTAGGGCTTCATTTTTATTAGGTCTAGGGTTTTAGGTTAAGGGTTTTACTTACTATTTTTATGGTTTAGGGATTTTAGTATTTTAGGTTAGGGTTTTTAGAGTTTTACAGGTTTGTTGTTTGGGGCTTAGAGGGTTTTGTGTATTTTAGGGTTAAGCTTATAAGATTTAGTGCTTGATAGGGTTTAAAGCTTAGAGTTTTTTTAGGTTTAGGCGGTTTTTAGCATTTTTAACGGTTAAGTGTTTCTTACGGTTTCTAGTATAGAGTTGAGGGGTTTTAAATGGTATTTAAGGTTTATATTAGGGTTTATAGGATATAGGGATTCTTATGGTTTAGGATTTAGAGTTTCTTTAGGTTTTAGGTCTAGGATTTAGAGTTTTAGGTTAGGGTTTAGGGCTTAGGGTTTTTTCGGTTTAGGGATTTAGGTTAAGGATTTTATTTATGTTTTTAGGTTTTTAGGTTTAGGGTTTTGGGTTAAGGGTTTGTAAGATTTTATAGGTTTAGGGTTTAAATCATACGGTCTTTAGGTGTTTTAAATGGTTTTCATGCTTATTTTAGGGCTATCGGATTTAAGGTTTCTTAATGAGATTTGGGTTTAGGGTTTCTTAGGGTTTTTAGGTTTAGGATTTAGGGTTTTACATTAGGGTTTAGGGGTTTTTCAGGTTTAAGGTTTTAGCTTAAGGATTTTATCCAAGTTTTTAGTGTTTTATAGGTTTAGGGTTTTAGAATTAGGTTTTTTTTTTGTGTTTTTTATGGTTTAGCATTAATATTTAGGGATTTATAGGGTTTAGAGATTACACTTTTTTAAGTTTAGGTGTTTTAAGGGTTTTCAAGGTTTAAGTGTTTCTTACGGCTTTTTTAGGGATTAGGGTTTAGGCCTATGGTTTTTTTTTTTTTTTGTTAAGGGTTTATGGTATTTTAGGATTAAGTATTTAGAGGTTAGGTATTTGTAGGGGTTTAAATGGTTTAGAGTTTAGAGTTTTATTAGGTGTAGGAGTTTTTGGGTTTTCTTAGTGTTTTTAAGTGTTAAATGTTTCTTAGGGATTTCTATTGATTAGGTGTTAGGGCTTTATTTTTATTTTTATTTTTTGAGTTTTTTAAGTTTAAGATTTTTGGATTGTTTAGGATTTTTGTAGATGTTTTAAATGCTTTGTAGTGTTTATATTAGGGTTTATAGGATGTATTGTGTCTTAAGGTCTAGGGTTTAGGGCTTCCTAGGGTTTTAGATTTAGAATCTAAGGATTTAGGTTTAGGGCTTCAGATTTTTTTAGGTCTAGGGTTTTAGGTTAAGGGTTTTACTTACGATTTTTATGGTTTAGGGCTTTGGGTTTTAGGTTAAGGTTTTTTAGAGTTTTATAAGTTTATGGTTTGGGGCTTAGAGGTTTTTGTGTATTTTATGGTTAAGCATATAAGATTTTGTGCTTGATAGGGTTTAAAGCTTAGAGCTTTTTTAGGTTTAGGCCTTTTTTAGGGTTTTTAAGGGTTAAGTGTTTCTTAGGGTTTCTAGTTTAGAGCTTAGGGGTTTTAAATGGTATTTAAGGTTTATTTTAGGGTTTATAGGATTTAGGGATTCTTATGGTTTAGGATTTAGAGTTTCTTCAGGTTTTAGGTTTAGGATTTAGAGTTTTAGGTTAGGGTTTAGGGCTTTGGGTTTTTTAGGTTTAAGGTTTTAGGTTAAGGGTTTTATTTAGCTCTTTTGGTTTTGGGGCTTTATATTTTTTGGGTTAAGGGTTTTTAAGATTTTATAGGTGTAGGGTTTGGGGCTTAGGTTTTTTTTATGTGTGTGTAGTGTTTAGTATATACGATTTAGGGATTTATAGGGTTTAGAGCTTAGAGATTTTTTTAGGTTAAGGGGTTTTTTGGTTTTTAGTTTTTTAAGGGTTAAGTGTTTCTTAGGTTTCTCAGGGTTTAGTGATTTTTTGTATTTTTTAGGTTTAGGGTTTACAGATTTTTAGTATTTAGGGTTTCGAGCTTAGGGATTTTAGTAGTTTTAAATAGATTTTAGGGTTTATTTTATGATTTATAGGATTTAGGGTTTCTAAAGGTTTAGGGTTTAAGTTTTTTTTGGTTTTAGGTTTGGGTTTAGGGTTTAGGGATTTGGGTTTTTTTTGTTATGTTTAGGTCCTTAGGTAAATGTTCTTATCTAAGCTTTTAGGGTTTAGGTCTTTGGGTTTTTTAGGTTAAGGTTTTTTAGTATTTTATAGGTGTAGTGCTTAGGGCTTAGGTTTTTTTTCTTTTTTTTTTGTGTTTTTAAGCATTTAGCATATATGATTTAGTGCTTTATAGGGTTTAGAGCTTAGCTTTTTTTTTTTTTTTAGGTTTAAAGGATTTTGGATTTTTTAAGGTTTTTAAGGGTTAAGGGTTTTTTTGGATTTTTTAAGGTTTAAGATTTAGGGATTTGGGTTTTGTTGTGTTTTTTATGTTTAGGGTTTACAGATTTTTAGGATATAGGGTTTAGAGCATAGTGTTTTGTAGGGATTTTAAATTGTTTTTAGGGTTTAGGGTTTCTTTGGATTTTAGGTTTAGGATTAAGATTTTAGGTTTAGGGTTTAGGGCTTAGGGTTTTTTAAGGTTTAGGGTTTTTTAAAGATTTGGGTTTTCTGTTAAGGGTATTATGTAGTTTAGGGTTAATGGCTATGGGTTTTTTAGGCTAAGGTTTCTTACGATTTTATACGTTTAGGGTTTTATCTTAGTTTTTTTAGGTTTAGGGTTTTATCTAGGTGTTTAGGGTTTAAGTCAATGTTTGTTTATTTTAGGATTTTAAGAGTTTAAGTGTTCCTTAGGGTTTAGGGATTAGGGTTATTTTGTGTTTTTAAGGTTTAGGGTTGACAAATTTTTAGAATTAAGGATTTAGAGCCTAGTGTTTTAGGGGTTTTAAATTAATTTTAGGGTTTTTAGGATTTAGTGTTTCTTTGGGTTTTAGATTTTTATGTTAGGGTTTAAGTTTAGGAATTAGAATTTTAGGTTTTAGGGTATAGGGTAAAGGGTTTAGCATTAGGGTTCACGATTTAGGGATTAGTGTTTAGAGTTTAGGATTAAGGGAGGGTTTAGGGTTTAGATTTTAGGGTTTAGGTTTTAGGGTTTAGTGTTTAGGGTTTAGGATTTAGAGTTTAGGGTTTAGTGATCAAAGTTTAGGTTTTAGTGTTTAGGGTTTAAGTTTTAGGGTTAAGGGCTCAGGGTTTAGAGTTTAGGATTAAGGGTTTAGAGTTTAGGGTTTAGGAATAAGGGTTTCAAGTTTTGAATTTAGGATTTATGGTTTAGGGTTAAGAGTTTAGGGTTTAGTATTTATGGTTTAGGGTTTAGGTTTTAGGATTTAGGGTTTAGGGTATAGGGTTTAGGGTTTAGGGTTTAGGGTTTAGGGTTAAGGGTTTAGGGATCCAAATTTTAGAATAAGGGTTTAGGGTTTAGGCTTTAAGGTTTATGGTTTAGGGTTAAGTGTTTAGAGTTTAGAGTTTATGGTTGAGGGACTAGGGTTTAGGGTGTCATATTTAGGGTTTTAGGTTTTGGGTTCCAAGATTAGGGTTTAGAGTTTAGGTTCTAGGGTTTTAGGTTTAGGGTTTATGGTGTAGGTTTAAGGTTTATATTTTTGGATCTAGGTTTTAGGATGTAGGGTTTAGTGTCAGGATTCACGATTTAGTTATCAGTATTTTGAGTTTAGGATTTAGGGATTAGGGTTTAGGTTTTAGTGTTTAGTGTTTAGGATTTTAGATTTAGAGTTTAGGGTTTAGGGTTCCATGTTTAGGGTTTAGAGTTTAGGGTTTAAGGTTTAGGGTTTAGGGTTTAAGGTTTAGAGTTTAGGATTTAGGGTGTAGGGTTAGGTGTTTAAGGGTTTACGATAAATGATTTAGTGTTTAGGTTTTTGAGTTTAGGGTTTGGGGTCCCATGTTTCGGAATTAGGGATTTTGGTTTATGTTTTAGGGTTTAGGGTTCAGGTTTTAGGGTTTAGGTTTTAGGGTTCAGGGTTTAGGGTTTAGGGTTTAGGGTTAGGATTTTAGTTTAGGGTTTTGGCCTTTGGGTTTAGGGCTTAGGATATTGGTGTTAGGGTTTAAAGGTTAAGGTTTAGAGTTTACATATTTTTAGAATTAAGGATTTAGAGCCTAGTGTTTTAGGGGTTTTAAATTGATTTTAGGGTTTATAGGATTTAGGGTTTCTTTGGGTTTTAGGTTTTTAGGTTAGGGTTCAGGTTTATGAATTAGAGTTTTAGGTTAGGATTTAGAGTTTAGTGCTTAGGGATTTTTTAAGGGTTTAGGGTTTTGGGTTTTTTAGGATTTAATAGGTTTAGGGTTTAGAGCTTAGGTTTTATTATAATATTTTTTTGTGTTTTTTAGGGTTTAGCATATACGATTTAGTGCTTGTAGTATTTAGAGCTTATAGTTTTTTATCTTTAGGGGTTTTCTGGGTCTTTTTATGGTTTTTAATGGTAAAGTTAGGGCTAGACTTTTTTGCATTATAAGTGTTAGCGTTTACGAATTTTAAGGATTTAGGGTTTAGATCTTAGGGTCTTTAGGTGTTTTAAATGGTTTTATTGCTTATTTTAGGGCTATCGGATTTAAGGTTTCTTTAATAATATTAGGGTTAGGGTTTAGGGGTTTTTTAGGTTTAAGGTTTTAGCTTAAGGATTTTATCTAGGAGTTTAGTGTTTTATAGGTTTAGGGTTAAAGAATTAGGTTTTTTTTGGGTATGTTTTTTAGGGTTTAGCATTTATATTTAGGGATTTATAGGGTTAGGATATTTCTCTTATTTAAGTTTAGGTGTTTTAAGGGGTTTCAAGGTTTAAGTGTTTCTTATGGCATTTTTAGGGTTTAGGATTTAGGATTTAGTGTTTAGAGGTTAAGGATTTGGAGGGGTTTTAAATGGTTTAGAGTGTAGAGTTTTATTAGGTGTAGGAGTTTTTGGGTTTTCTTAGTGTTTTTAAGTGTTAAATGTTTCTTAGGGTTTTCTATTGATTAGGTTTTAGGGTTCTTTTTTGTGTTTTATAAGTTTAAGATTTACGGATTTTTTAGGAGTTAGGGTTTAGAGCTTAGGGTTTTGTAGAAGTTTTAAATACCTTGTAGTGTTTATATTAGGGTTTATAGGATGTATTGTGTCTTAATGTCTAGGGTTTAGGGCTTCTTAGGGTTTTATATTTAGAATCTAAGGATTTAGGTTAGGGTTTAAGGTTTAGGGCTTCATGTGTTTTTAGGTCTTGGATTTTAGGTTAAGGGTTTTATTTAGGATTTTAATGGTTTAGGGCTTCGGGTTTTTTAGGTTATGGTTTCTTAGAGTTTTATAGGTTTATGGTTTGGGGCTTAGAGGTTTTTGTGTATTTTAGGGTTAAGCATATAAGATTTTGTGCTTGATAGGGTTTAAAGCTTAGAGTTTTTTTAGGTCTAAGTGTTTTTTTGGGTTTTTAAGGGTTAAGTGTTTCTTAGGGTTTCTAGTTTAGAGCTTAGGGTTTTAAATGGTAGTTAAGGTTTATTTTAGGGTTTATAGGATTTAGGGATACTTATGGTTTAGGATTTAGAGATTGTTAAGGTTTTAGGTTTAGGATTTAGAATTTTAGGTTAGGGTTTAGGGCTTAGGGGATTTTAGGATTAGGGTTTTAGGTTAAAGGTTTTATTTAGGTTTTTAGGTTTTAGGGCTTTGGCTTTTTTAGATTAAGGGTTTGTAAGATTTTATAGGTTTAGGGTTTGGGGCTTAGGTTTTTTTTTTTTCTGTGTGTATAGGGTTTAGTATATATGATTTAAGGCTTTACAGGCTTTAGAGCTTAGAGTTTATTTTTTAGGTTAAGGGTTTTTGGTTTTTAGTTTTTTTAAGGGTTAAGTGTTTCTTAGTTTTCTCAGGGTTTAGTGATTTTTTGTATTTTTTAGGTTTAGGGTTTATAGACTTTTAGGATTTAGAGTTTCGAGCTTAGGGATTTTAGGAGTTTTAAATGGGTTTTAGGCTTTATTTTATGATTTGTAGGATTTAGGGTTTCTTAAGGTTTAGGGTTTAAGGTTTCTTTGGGTTTTAGGTTAGGGTTTAGGGTTTAGGGATTTGGGTTTTTTATTGTTATGTTTAGGTTCTTAGGTAAAGGTTCTTATCTAGGTTTTTAGGGTTTAGGGCTTTGGGTTTTTTGGGTTAAGGTTTTTTAGTATTTTATAGGTTTAGTGCTTAGGGCTTAGGTTTTTTTTTTCTTTTGTGTTTTTAAGCATTTAGCATATATGATTTAGTGCTTTATAGGGTTTAGAGCTTAGCTTTTTTTTAGGTTTAAAGGATTTTGGATTTTTTAAAGGTTTTTAAGGGTTAAGTGTTTCTTAGGGTTTTTTAAGGTTTAAAATTTAGGGATTTGGGTTTTGTTGTGTTATTTATTTTTAGGGTTTACATATTTTTAGGATATAGGGTTTAGAGCGTAGTATTTTGTAGGGGTTTTAAATTGTTTTTAGGGTTTAGGGTTTCTTTGGATTTTAGGTTTAGGTTTAATATTTTAGGTTTAGGGTTTAGGGATTAGGATTTTTTAATATTTAGGGTTTTTTAAAGATTAGGGTTTTAGGTTAAGGGTATTATCTAGTTTAGGGTTTCAGGCTATGGGTTTTTTAGGCTAAGGTTTCTGAGGATTTTATACGTTTAGGGTGTTATCATAGTTTTTTTAGGTTTATGGTTTTATCTAGGTTTTTAGGGTTTAAGTCAATGGGGGGGAGGGTTCGGGTTTTAAGAGTTTAAGTGTTCCTTAGGGTTTAGGGATTAGGGTTATTTTGTGTTTTTAAGGTTTAGGTTTTACAGATATTTAGAATTAAGGATTTAGAGCCTAGTGTTTGAGGGGTTTTAAATTGATTTTAGGGTTTATAGGATTTAGGGTTTCTTTGGGTATTAGGTTTTTAGATTAGGGTTTAGGTTTAGGAATTAGAGTTTTAGGTTAGGATTTAGGGTTTAGTTCTTAGGGATTTTTTTAGGGTTAGGGCTTTAGTTTATGGGTTTTATCTATGTTTTAAGGGTTTAGGGTTACGTGTATTGTAGGATTTAATAGGTTTAGGGTTTTGAGCTTAGTTTTTATTTTTTATTGTTTTGTGTTTTTTAGGGTTTAGCATATACAATTTAGGGCTTGTAGGATTTAGAGCTTAGAATTTTTTAGGTTTAGGGGTGTTTTGGGTTTTATTATGGTTTTTAATGGTAAAGTGTTTCCTAGGGTTTTTTAGGGCAAGATTTTTTTGTGTTATAAGTGTTAGGGTTTAAGAATTTTAAGAATTTTGGGTTTAGATCATAGGGTCTTTAGGTGTTTTAAATGGTTTTCATGCTTATTTTAGGGCTATTGGATTTAAGGTTTCTTAATATGATTAGGGTTTAGGGTTTGTTAGGGTTTTTAGGTTTAGAATGTAGGGTTTTACATTAGGGTTTAGGGGTTTTTTTAGGATTAAGGTTTTAGCTTAAGGATTTTATCTAGGTTTTTGGTGTTTTATAGGTTTAAGGTTCAAGAATTAGGTTTTTTTTTTGTTTTTTAGGATTTGGAATTAACATTTATGTATTTATAGGGTTTGGAGATTACAAGTTTTTAAGCTTAAGTGTTTTAACGGTTTTCTAGGTTTAAGTGATTCTTAGAGCTTTTTTAGGGTTTAGAGTTTAGGTCGATGGGTTTTTTTTTTTAGGGTTTATGGTTTTTTAGTATTTAGTTTTTAGAGGTTAGGGATTTGTAGGGTTTTAAATGGTTTAGAGCTTAGAGTTTTATTAGGTGTAGGAGTTTTTGGGTTTTCTTAGTGTTTTTAAGGGTTATATGTTTCTTAGGGTTTGCTATTGCTTAGGTTTTAGGGTTTTTTTTTGTGTTTTTTAAGTTTAAGAGTGACGGATTGTTTAGGATTTTTGTAGAGGTTTTAAATGCTTTGTTGTGTTTATATTAGGGTTTATAGGATGTACTGTGTCTTTGGGTCTAGGGTTTAGGGCTTCTTAGGGTTTTAGATTTAGAATCTAAGTATTTAGGTTAGGGTTTAGGGTTTCATGTTTTTTTAGGTCTAGGATTTTAGGTTAAGGGTTTAGGGTTTAGGGCTTAATGTTTTTTTAGATCTAGGGTTTTAGGTTAAGGGTTTTATTTAGGATTTTTATGGTTTAGGGCTTTGGGTTTTTAGGTTAAGGTTTTTAGAGTTTTGCAGGTTTATGGTTTGGGGCTTAGAGGTTTTTGTGTATTTTAGGGTTAAGCATATAAGATTTAGTGCTTGGTAGGGTTTAAAGCTTTGAGTTTTTTTAGGTTTAGGCATTTTTTAGGGTTTTTAAGGGTTAAGTGTTTCTTAGGGTTTCTAGTTTAGAATTGAGGGGTTTTAAGTGGTATTTAAGGTTTATTTTAGGGTTTATAGGATATCGGGATTCTTATGGTTTAGGATTTAGAGTTTCTTCTAGTTTTAGGTTTAGGATTTAGAGTTTTAGGTTAGGGTTTAGGGCTTAGGGTTTTTTAGGTTTAGGGTTTTAGGTGAAGGATTTTATTTAGATTTTTAGGTTTAGGGTTTTAGGTTAAGGGTTTGTAAGATTTTATAGGTTTAGGGTTTGGGGCTTAGGTCTTTTTTTATTTTTTGTGTGTAGGGTTTAGTATATACGATTTAGAGCTTAGCTTTATTTTTGGCTTTAGGGATTTTGGATTTTCTGAGTTTTTTAAGGGTTTAGTGTTTCTTAGAGTTTTTTAAGATTTAAGGTTTAGGGATTTGGGTTTTGTTGTGTTTTTTATGTTTAGGGTTTACAGATTTTTAGGATATAGGGTTGAGAGCTTAGTGTTTTGTAGGGGTTTTAAATTATTTTTAGGGTTTAGGGTTTCTTTGGATTTTAGGTTTTTGATTTAGATTTTAGGATTAGGGTTTTTTTAAATATTAGGATTTTAGGTTAAGTGTATTATCTAGTTTAGGGTTAATGGCTATGGGTTTTTTAGGCTAAGATTTCTTAGGATTTTAAACGTTTAGGGTTTTATCTTAGTATTTTTAGGTTTAGGGTTTTATCTAGGTTTTAGGGTTTAAGTCAATGGGTTTTTTGTGTGTTTTTTAGGGTTTTAAGAGTATAAGTGTTCCTTAGGGTTTAGGGCTTAGGGTTATTTTGTGTTTTTAAGGTTTAGGGTTTACAGATTTTTAGAATTAAGGATTTAGAGCCTAGTGTTTTAGGGGTTTTAAATTGATTTTAGGGTTTATAGGATTTAGGGTTTCTTTGGGTTTTAAATTTTTTGGTTAGGGCTTAGGTTTAGGAATTAGAGTTTTAGGCTAGGATTTAGAGTTTAGTGCTTAGCAATTTTTTTAGGATTAGGGTTTTAGTTTATGGGTTTTATCTAGGTTTTAAGGGTTTAGGGTTATGGGTGTTTTAGGATTTATAGCTTACTTTTTTTTTTTTTTTTTTTTTTTTTTTTTGTGTATTTTATTGTTTAGCATATACGATTTAGTGCCTGTAGGATTTAAAGCTTAGAGTTTTTTAGGTTTAGGGGTTTTTGCGTTTTTTTTTTTATGGTTTTTAGTGGTTAAGTGTTTCATTGGGTTTTTAGGGATAGATTTTTTTGTGTTATAAGTGTTAGGGTTTACAAATTTTAAGGATTTAGGGTTTAAATCATAGGGTCTTTAGGTGTTTTAAATGGTTTTCATGCTTATTTTAGGGCTATCGGATTTAAGGTTTCTTAATGAGATTTGGTTTTAGGGTTTGTTAGGGTTTTTAGGTTTAGGATTTAGGGTTTTACATTAGGGTTTAGGGTTTTTTAGGTTTAAGGTTTTAGCTTAAGGATTTTATCCAAGTTTTTAGTGTTTTATAGGTTTAGGGTTCAAGAATTAGGTTTTTTTTTTTTTGTGTTTTTTAGGGTTTAGCATTAATATTTAGGGATTTATAGGGTTTGGAGATTACACTTTTTTAAGTTTAGGTGTTTTATGGGTTTTCAAGGTTTAAGTGTTTCTTACGGCTTTTTTAGGGTTTAGGGTTTAGGCCTATGGTTTTTTTTTTTTTTTGTTTACGGTTTATGGTATTTTAGGATTAAGTGTTTAGAGGTTAGGGATTTGTAAGGGTTTAAAATGGTTTAGATCTTAGAGTTTTATTAGGTGTAGGAGTTTTTGTGTTTTCTTAGTGTTTTTAAGTGTGAAATGTTTCTTAGAGTTTTCTATTGGTTAGATGTTAGGGTTTTTTTTTTTTGTGTTTTTTAAGTTTAAGATTTACGAATTGTTTAGGATTTTTGTAGATGTTTTAAATGCTTTGTAGTGTTTATATTAGGGTTTATAGGATGTATTGTGTCTTAAGGTCTAGGGTTTAGGGATTCTTAGGGTTTTACATTTAGAATCTAAGGATTTAGGTTAGGGTTTAGGGTTTAGGGCTTCATGTTTTTTAGGTCTAGGGTTTTAAGTTAAGGTTTCACTTACGATTTTGATGGTTTAGGGCTTTGGGTTTTTGGGTTAAGGTTTTTTAGAGTTTTATAAGTTTATGGTTTGGGGCTTAGAGGTTTTTGTGTATTTTATGGTTAAGCATATAAGATTTTGTGCTTGATGTGGTTTAAAGCTTAGAGTTTTTTTAGGTTTAGGCGTTTTTTAGGGTTTTTAAGGGTTAAGTGTTTCTTAGGGTTTCTAGTTTAGAGCTTAGGTGTTTTAAATGGTATTTAAGGTTTATTTTAGGGTTTATAGGATTTAGGGATTCTTATGGTTTAGGATTTAGAGTTTCTTCAGGTTTTAGGTGTAGGATTTAGAATTTTAGGTTAGGGTTTAGGCCTTTGGGTTTTTTAGGTTTAGGGTTTTAGGTTAAGGGTTTTATTTAGGTTTTTTGGTTTTGGGGCTTTGTATTTTTTGGGTTAAGGGTTTTTATGATTTTATAGGTGTCGGGTTTGGGGCTTAGGTTTTTTTTATGTGTGTGTAGTGTTTAGTATGTACGATTTAGGGCTTTATAGGGTTTACAGCTTAGAGATTTTTTTAGGTTAAGGGGTTTTTTGGTTTTTAGTTTTTTAAGGGTTAAGTGTTTCTTAGGTTTCTCAGGGTTTAGTGATTTTTTGTATTTTTTAGGTTTAGGGTTTACAGATTTTTAGTATTTAGGGTTTCGAGCTTAGGGATTTTAGTAGTTTTAAATGGATTTTAGGGTTTATTTTATGATTTATAGGATTTAGGGTTTCTTAAGGTTTAGGGTTTAAGGTTTTTGTGGTTTTAGGTTTGGGTTTAGGGTTTAGGGATTTGGGTTTTTTTTGTTATGTTTAGGTCCTTAGGTAAATGTTCTTATCTAAGCTTTTAGGGTTTAGGTCTTTGGGTTTTTTAGGTTAAGGTTTTTTAGTATTTTATAGGTGTAGTGCTTAGGGCTTAGGTTTTTTTTCTTTTTTTTTTGTGTTTTTAAGCATTTAGCATATATGATTTAGTGCTTTATAGGGTTTAGAGCTTAGCTTTTTTTTTTTTTTAGGTTTAAAGGATTTTGGATTTTTTAAGGTTTTTAAGGGTTAAGGGTTTCTTAGAGTTTTTTAATGTTTAAGATTTAGGGATTTGGGTTTTGTTGTGTTTTTTTATGTTTAGGGTTTACAGATTTTTATGATATAGGGTTTAGAGCGTAGTGTTTTGTAGGGGTTTTAAATTGTTTTTAGGGTTTAGGGTTTCTTTGGATTTTAGGTTTAGGATTAAGATTTTAGGTTTAGGGTTTTGGGCTTAGGGTTTTTTAAGGATTAGCATTTTTTAAAGATTAGGGTTTTATGTTAAGGGTAGTATCTAGTTTAGGGTTAATGGCTATGGGTTTTTTAGGCTAAGGTTTCTTACGATTTTATACGTTTAGGGTTTTATCTTAGTTTTTTTAGGTTTAGGGGGTTTTTATGGTTGAAGTCAATGTTTGTTTATTTTAGGATTTTAAGAGTTTAAGTGTTCCTTAGGGTTTAGGGATTAGGGTTATTTTGTGTTTTTAAGGTTTAGGGTTGACAGATTTTTAGAATTAAGGATTTAGAACCTAGTGTTTATGGGTTTTAAATTAATTTTAGGGTTTATAGGATTTAGGGTTTCTTTGGGTTTTAGATTTTTATGTTAGGGTTTAAGTTTAGGAATTAGAGTTTTAGGTTAGGATTTAGAGTTTAGTGCTTAGGAATTTTTTTAGGATTAGGGTTTTAGTTTATAGGTTTTATCTAGGTTTTAAGGGTTTAGGGTTATGAGTTTTTTAGGATTTAATAGGTTTAGGGTTTAGAGCTTAGTTTTTATTATTATTATTATTTTGTGTTTTTTACGGTTTAGCACATACGATTTTGGGCTTGTAGTATTTAGAGCTTAGAGTTTTTTAGGTTTAGGGGTTTTTTGGGTTTCTTTATGGTTTTTAATGGTAAAGTGTTTTTGAAGGTTTTTTAGGGCTAGATTTTTTTTGTGTTATAAGTGTTAGGGTTTAGGAATTTTAAGGATTTATGGTTTAGATCATAGGGTCTTTAGGTGTTTTAAATGGTTTTCAGGCTTACTTTAGGGCTATTGGATTTAAGGTTTCTTAATAAGATTAGGGTTTAGGGTTTCTTAGGGTTTTTAGGTTTAGGATTTAGGGTTTCTTAGGGTTTTTAGGTTTAGGATTTAGGGTTTTACATTAGGGTTTAAGGGTTTTTTAGGTTTAAGATTTTTGGTTAAGAATTTTATCTAGGTTTTTAGTGTTTTATAGGTTTAGGGTTCAAGAATTAGGTTTTTTTTTGTGTTTTTTTGGGTTTAGCATTAATATTTAGGCATTTATAGGGTTTGGATATTAAACTTTTTTTAAGTTTAGGTGTTTTAAGGGTTTTCAAGGTTTAAGTGTTTCTTACGGCGTTTTTAGTGTTTAGGGTTCAGGTCTATGGTTTTTTTTTTTTTTTTTTTTTTTTTTTTTTTTTTTTTTTGTTTAGGGTTTTTGGATTTTTAGGATTTAGTGTTTAGAGGTTAGGGTTTTGTAGGAATTTTAAATAGTTTAGAGCTTAGAGTTTTATTAGGTGTAGGAGTTTTTGGGTTTTCTTAGTGTTTTTAAAGGTTAAATGTTTCTTAGGGTTTTCTATTGATTAGGTTTTAGTTTTTTTTTTTTCTTTGTGTTTTAAGTTTATGATTTACGGATTGTTTAGGATTTTTGTAAAGGTTTTAAATGCTTTGTAGTTTTTATATTAGGGTTTATTGGATGTATTGTGCCTTAAGGTCTAGGGTTTAGGGCTTCTTAGGGTTTTAGATTTAGAATCTAAGGGTTTAGGTTAGGGATTAGGGTTTAGGGCTTCATTTTTATTAGGTCTAGGGTTTTAGGTTAAGGGTTTTACTTACTATTTTTATGGTTTAGGGATTTTAGTATTTTAGGTTAGGGTTTTTAGAGTTTTACAGGTTTGTGGTTTGGGGCTTAGAGGGTTTTGTGTATTTTAGGGTTAAGCTTATAAGATTTAGTGCTTGATAGGGTTTAAAGCTTAGAGTTTTTTTAGGTTTAGGCGGTTTTTAGCGTTTTTAACGGTTAAGTGTTTCTTACGGTTTCTAGTATAGAGTTGAGGGGTTTTAAATGGTATTTAAGGTTTATATTAGGGTTTATAGGATATAGGGATTCTTATGGTTTAGGATTTAGAGTTTCTTTAGGTTTTAGGTCTAGGATTTAGAGTTTTAGGTTAGGGTTTAGGGCTTAGGGTTTTTTGGGTTTAGGGATTTAGGTTAAGGATTTTATTTAGGTTTTTAGGTTTTTAGGTTTAGGGTTTTGGGTTAAGGGTTTGTAAGATTTTATAGGTTTAGGGTTTAAATCATAGGGTCTTTAGGTGTTTTAAATGGTTTTCATGCTTATTTTAGGGCTATCGGATTTAAGGTTTCTTAATGAGATTTGGGTTTAGGGTTTCTTAGGGTTTTTAGGTTTAGGATTTAGGGTTTTACATTAGGGTTTAGGGGTTTTTCAGGTTTAAGGTTTTAGCTTAAGGATTTTATCCAAGTTTTTAGTGTTTTATAGGTTTAGGGTTTTAGAATTATGTTTTTTTTTTTGTGTTTTTTATGGTTTAGCATTAATATTTAGGGATTTATAGGGTTTAGAGATTACACTTTTTTAAGTTTAGGTGTTTTAAGGGTTTTCAAGGTTTAAGTGTTTCTTACGGCTTTTTTAGGGTTTAGGGTTTAGGCCTATGGTTTTTTTTTTTTTTTTTGTTTAGGGTTTATGGTATTTTAGGATTAAGTATTTAGAGGTTAGGTATTTGTAGGGGTTTAAATGGTTTAGAGTTTAGAGTTTTATTAGGTGTAGGAGTTTTTGGGTTTTCTTAGTGTTTTTAAGTGTTAAATGTTTCTTAGGAATTTCTATTGATTAGGTGTTAGGGCTTTATTTTTTTTTTTTTTTTTGAGTTTTTTAAGTTTAAGATTTTTGGATTGTTTAGGATTTTTGTAGATGTTTTAAATGCTTTGTAGTGTTTATATTAGGGTTTATAGGATGTATTGTGTCTTAAGGTCTAGGGTTTAGGGCTTCTTAGGGTTTTAGATTTAGAATCTAAGGATTTAGGTTTAGGGCTTCAGATTTTTTTAGGTCTAGGGTTTTAGGTTAAGGGTTTTACTTACGATTTTTATGGTTTAGGGCTTTGGGTTTTAGGTTAAGGTTTTTTAGAGTTTTATAAGTTTATGGTTTGGGGCTTAGAGGTTTTTGTGTATTTTATGGTTAAGCATATAAGATTTTGTGCTTGATAGGGTTTAAAGCTTAGAGCTTTTTTAGGTTTAGGCCTTTTTTAGGGTTTTTAAGGGTTAAGTGTTTCTTAGGGTTTCTAGTTTAGAGCTTAGGGGTTTTAAATGGTATTTAAGGTTTATTTTAGGGTTTATAGGATTTAGGGATTCTTATGGTTTAGGATTTAGAGTTTCTTCAGGTTTTAGGTTTAGGATTTAGAGTTTTAGGTTAGGGTTTAGGGCTTTGGGTTTTTTAGGTTTAAGGTTTTAGGTTAAGGGTTTTATTTAGCTCTTTTGGTTTTGGGGCTTTATATTTTTTGGGTTAAGGGTTTTTAAGATTTTATAGGTGTAGGGTTTGGGGCTTAGGTTTTTTTTATGTGTGTGTAGTGTTTAGTATATACGATTTAGGGATTTATAGGGTTTAGAGCTTAGAGATTTTTTTAGGTTAAGGGGTTTTTTGGTTTTTAGTTTTTTAAGGGTTAAGTGTTTCTTAGGTTTCTCAGGGTTTAGTGATTTTTTGTATTTTTTAGGTTTAGGGTTTACAGATTTTTAGTATTTAGGGTTTCGAGCTTAGGGATTTTAGTAGTTTTAAATAGATTTTAGGGTTTATTTTATGATTTATAGGATTTAGTGTTTCTAAAGGTTTAGGGTTTAAGTTTTTTTTGGTTTTAGGTTTGGGTTTAGGGTTTAGGGATTTGGGTTTTTTTTGTTATGTTTAGGTCCTTAGGTAAATGTTCTTATCTAAGCTTTTAGGGTTTAGGTCTTTGGGTTTTTTAGGTTAAGGTTTTTTAGTATTTTATAGGTGTAGTGCTTAGGGCTTAGGTTTTTTTTTCTTTTTTTTTTTGTGTTTTTAAGCATTTAGCATATATGATTTAGTGCTTTATAGGGTTTAGAGCTTAGCTTTTTTTTTTTTTTTAGGTTTAAAGGATTTTGGATTTTTTAAGGTTTTTAAGGGTTAAGGGTTTTTTTGGATCTTTTAAGGTTTAAGATTTAGGGATTTGGGTTTTGTTGTGTTTTTTATGTTTAGGGTTTACAGATTTTTAGGATATAGGGTTTAAAGCATAGTGTTTTGTAGGGATTTTAAATTGTTTTTAGGGTTTAGGGTTTCTTTGGATTTTAGGTTTAGGATTAAGATTTTAGGTTTAGGGTTTAGGGCTTAGGGTTTTTTAAGGTTTAGGGTTTTTTAAAGATTTGGGTTTTCTGTTAAGGGTATTATCTAGTTTAGGGTTAATGGCTATGGGTTTTTTAGGCTAAGGTTTCTTACGATTTTATACGTTTAGGGTTTTATCTTAGTTTTTTTAGGTTTAGGGTTTTATCTAGGTGTTTAGGGTTTAAGTCAATGTTTGTTTATTTTAGGATTTTAAGAGTTTAAGTGTTCCTTAGGATTTAGGGATTAGGGTTATTTTGTGTTTTTAAGGTTTAGGGTTGACAAATTTTTAGAATTAAGGATTTAGAGCCTAGTGTTTTAGGGTTTTTAAATTAATTTTAGGGTTTATAGGATTTAGGGTTTCTTTGGGTTTTAGATTTTTATGTTAGGGTTTAAGTTTAGGAATTAGAATTTTAGGTTTTAGGGTATAGGGTAAAGGGTTTAGCATTAGGGTTCACGATTTAGGGATTAGTGTTTAGAGTTTAGGATTAAGGGAGGGTTTAGGGTTTAGATTTTAGGGTTTAGGTTTTAGGGTTTAGTGTTTAGGGTTTAGGATTTAGAGTTTAGGGTTTAGTGATCAAAGTTTAGGTTTTAGTGTTTAGGGTTTAAGTTTTAGGGTTAAGGGATCAGGGTTTAGAGTTTAGGATTAAGGGTTTAGAGTTTAGGGTTTAGGAATAAGGGTTTCAAGTTTAGAATTTAGGATTTATGGTTTAGGGTTAAGAGTTTAGGGTTTAGTATTTATGGTTTAGGGTTTAGGTTTTAGGATTTAGGGTTTAGGGTATAGGGTTTAGGGTTTAGGGTTTAGGGTTTAGGGTTAAGGGTTTAGGGATCCAAATTTCAGAATAAGGGTTTAGGGTTTACGCTTTAAGGTTTATGGTTTAGGGTTAAGTGTTTAGAGTTTAGAGTTTATGGTTGAGGGACTAGGGTTTAGGGTGTCATATTTAGGGTTTTAGGTTTTGGGTTTCAAGATTAGGGTTTAGAGTTTAGGTTCTAGGGTTTTAGGTTTAGGGTTTATGGTGTAGGTTTAGGGTTTATATTTTTGGATCTAGGTTTTAGGATGTAGGGTTTAGTGTCAGGATTCACGATTTAGTTATCAGTATTTTGAGTTTAGGATTTAGGGATTAGGGTTTAGGTTTTAGTGTTTAGTGTTTAGGATTTTAGATTTAGAGTTTAGGGTTTAGGGTTCCAAGTTTAGGGTTTAGAGTTTAGGGTTTAAGGTTTAGGGTTTAGGGTTTAAGGTTTAGAGTTTAGGATTTAGGGTGTAGGGTTAGGTGTTTAAGGGTTTACGATAAATGATTTAGGGTTTAGGTTTTTGAGTTTAGGGTTTGGGGTCCCCTGTTTCGGAATTAGGGATTTTGGTTTATGTTTTAGGGTTTAAGGTTCAGGTTTTAGGGTTTAGGGTTTAGGGTTTAGGGTTAGGTTTTTAGTTTAGGGTTTTGGCCTTTGGGTTTAGGGCTTAGGATATTGGTGTTAGGGTTTAAAGGTTAAGGTTTAGAGTTTACATATTTTTAGAATTAAGGATTTAGAGCCTAGTGTTTTAGGGGTTTTAAATTGATTTTAGGGTTTATAGGATTTAGGGTTTCTTTGGGTTTTAGGTTTTTAGGTTAGGGTTCAGGTTTATGAATTAGAGTTTTAGGTTAGGATTTAGAGTTTAGTGCTTAGGGATTTTTTTAGGATTAGGGTTTTAGTTTATAGGTTTTTTCTAGGTTTTAAGGGTTTAGGGTTTTGGGTTTTTTAGGATTTAATAGGTTTAGGGTTTAGAGCTTAGGTTTTATTATAATATTTTTTTGTGTTTTTTAGGGTTTAGCATATACGATTTAGTGCTTGTAGTATTTAGAGCTTATAGTTTTTTATCTTTAGGGGTTTTTTGGGTCTTTTTATGGTTTTTAATGGTAAAGTTAGGGCTAGACTTTTTTGCGTTATAAGTGTTAGGGTTTACGAATTTTAAGGATTTAGGGTTTAGATCATAGGGTCTTTAGGTGTTTTAAATGGTTTTATTGCTTATTTTAGGGCTATCGGATTTAAGGTTTCTTAATAATATTAGGGTTAGGGTTTAGGGGTTTTTTAGGTTTAAGGTTTTAGCTTAAGGATTTTATCTAGGAGTTTAGTGTTTTATAGGTTTAGGGTTAAAGAATTAGGTTTTATTTGGGTATGTTTTTTAGGGTTTAGCATTTATATTTAGGGATTTATAGGGTTAGGATATTTCACTTTTTTAAGTTTAGGTGTTTTAAGGGGTTTCAAGGTTTAAGTGTTTCTTATGGCATTTTTAGGGTTTAGGATTTAGGATTTAGTGTTTAGAGGTTAAGGATTTGGAGGGGTTTTAAATGGTTTAGAGTGTAGAGTTTTATTAGGTGTAGGAGTTTTTGGGTTTTCTTAGTGTTTTTAAGTGTTAAATGTTTCTTAGGGTTTTCTATTGATTAGGTTTTAGGGTTCTTTTTTGTGTTTTATAAGTTTAAGATTTACGGATTTTTTAGGAGATAGGGTTTAGAGCTTAGGGTTTTGTAGAAGTTTTAAATACCTTGTAGTGTTTATATTAGGGTTTATAGGATGTATTGTGTCTTAATGTCTAGGGTTTAGGGCTTCTTACGGTTTTATATTTAGAATCTAAGGATTTAGGTTAGGGTTTAAGGTTTAGGGCTTCATGTGTTTTTAGGTCTTGGGTTTTAGGTTAAGGGTTTTATTTAGGATTTTAATGGTTTAGGGCTTTGGGTTTTTTAGGTTATGGTTTCTTAGAGTTTTATAGGTTTATGGTTTGGGGCTTAGAGGTTTTTGTGTATTTTAGGGTTAAGCATATAAGATTTTGTGCTTGATAGGGTTTAAAGCTTAGAGTTTTTTTAGGTTTAAGTGTTTTTTAGGGTTTTTAAGGGTTAAGTGTTTCTTAGGGTTTCTAGTTTAGAGCTTAGGGTTTTAAATGGTATTTAAGGTTTATTTTAGGGTTTATAGGATTTAGGGATACTTATGGTTTAGGATTTAGAGATTGTTAAGGTTTTAGGTTTAGGATTTAGAATTTTAGGTTAGGGTTTAGGGCTTAGGGGATTTTAGGATTAGGGTTTTAGGTTAAAGGTTTTATTTAGGTTTTTAGGTTTTAGGGCTTTGGCTTTTTTAGATTAAGGGTTTGTAAGATTTTATAGGTTTAGGGTTTGGGGCTTAGTTTTTTTTTTTTTCTGTGTGTATAGGGTTTAGTATATATGATTTAAGGCTTTAGAGCTTAGAGTCTATTTTTTAGGTTAAGGGGTTTTTGGTTTTTAGGTTTTTTAAGGGTTAAGTGTTTCTTAGTTTTCTCAGGGTTTAGTGATTTTTTGTATTTTTTAGGTTTAGGGTTTATAGACTTTTAGGATTTAGAGTTTCGAGCTTAGGGATTTTAGGAGTTTTAAATGGGTTTTAGGCTTTATTTTATGATTTGTAGGATTTAGGTTTCTTAAGGTTTAGGGTTTAAGGTTTCTTTGGGTTTTAGGTTAGGGTTTAGGGTTTAGGGATTTGGGTTTTTTATTGTTATGTTTAGGTTCTTAGGTAAAGGTTCTTATCTAGGTTTTTAGGGTTAGGGCTTTGGGTTTTTTGGGTTAAGGTTTTTTAGTATTTTATAGGTTTAGTGCTTAGGGCTTAGGTTTTTTTTTTCTTTTGTGTTTTTAAGCATTTAGCATATATGATTTAGTGCTTTATAGGGTTTAGAGCTTAGCTTTTTTTTAGGTTTAAAGGATTTTGGATTTTTTTAAGGTTTTTAAGGGTTAAGTGTTTCTTAGGGTTTTTTAAGGTTTAAAATTTAGGGATTTGGGTTTTGTTGTGTTATTTATTTTTAGGGTTTACATATTTTTAGGATATAGGGTTTAGAGCGTAGTATTTTGTAGGGGTTTTAAATTGTTTTTAGGGTTTAGGGTTTCTTTGGATTTTAGGTTTAGGTTTAATATTTTAGGTTTAGGGTTTAGGGATTAGGATTTTTTAATATTTAGGGTATTTTAAAGATTAGGGTTTTAGGTTAAGGGTATTATCTAGTTTAGGGTTTCAGGCTATGGGTTTTTTAGGCTAAGGTTTCTGAGGATTTTATACGTTTAGGGTGTTATCATAGTTTTTTTAGGTTTATGGTTTTATCTAGGTTTTTAGGGTTTAAGTCAATGGGGGGGGGGGGGTCGGGTTTTAAGAGTTTAAGTGTTCCTTAGGGATTAGGGTTATTTTGTGTTTTTAAGGTTTAGGTTTTACAGATATTTAGAATTAAGGATTTAGAGCCTAGTGTTTGAGGGGTTTTAAATTGATTTTAGGGTTTATAGGATTTAGGGTTTCTTTGGGTATTAGGTTTTTAGATTAGGGTTTAGGTTTAGGAATTAGAGTTTTAGGTTAGGATTTAGGGTTTAGTTCTTAGGGATTTTTTTAGGATTAGGGCTTTAGTTTATGGGTTTTATCTATGTTTTAAGGGTTTAGGGTTACGTGTATTGTAGGATTTAATAGGTTTAGGGTTTTGAGCTTAGTTTTTATTGTTTATTGTTTTGTGTTTTTTAGGGTTTAGCATATACAATTTAGGGCTTGTAGGATTTAGAGCTTAGAATTTTTTAGGTTTAGGGGTTTTTTGGGTTTTATTATGGTTTTTAATGGTAAAGTGTTTCTTAGGGTTTTTTAGGGCAAGATTTTTTTGTGTTATAAGTGTTAGGGTTTACGAATTTTAAGAATTTTGGGTTTAGATCATAGGGTCTTTAGGTGTTTTAAATGGTTTTCATGCTTATTTTAGGGCTATTGGATTTAAGGTTTCTTAATATGATTAGGGTTTAGGGTTTGTTAGGGTTTTTAGGTTTAGAATGTAGGGTTTTACATTAGGGTTTAAGGGTTTTTTTAGGATTAAGGTTTTAGCTTAAGGATTTTATCTAGGTTTTTGGTGTTTTATAGGTTTAAGGTTCAAGAATTAGGTTTTTTTTTGTGTTTTTTAGGATTTAGAATTAACATTTATGTATTTATAGGGTTTGGAGATTACAATTTTTTAAGTTTAAGTGTTTTAACGGTTTTCTAGGTTTAAGTGATTCTTAGAGCTTTTTTAGGGTTTAGGGTTTAGGTCGATGGGTTTTTTTTTTTAGGGTGTATGGTTTTTTAGTATTTAGTTTTTAGAGGTTAGGGATTTGTAGGGTTTTAAATGGTTTAGAGCTTAGAGTTTTATTAGGTGTAGGAGTTTTTGGGTTTTCTTAGTGTTTTTAAGGGTTATATGTTTCTTAGGGTTTGCTATTGCTTAGGTTTTAGGGTTTTTTTTTTTGTGTTTTTTAAGTTTAAGAGTGACGGATTGTTTAGGATTTTTGTAGAGGTTTTAAATGCTTTGTTGTGTTTATATTAGGGTTTATAGGATGTACTGTGTCTTTGGGTCTAGGGTTTAGGGCTTCTTAGGGTTTTAGATTTAGAATCTAAGTATTTAGGTTAGGGTTTAGGGTTTCATGTTTTTTTAGGTCTAGGGTTTTAGGTTAAGGGTTTAGGGTTTAGGGCTTCATGTTTTTTTAGATCTAGGGTTTTAGGTTAAGGGTTTTATTTAGGATTTTTATGGTATATGGCTTTGGGTTTTTAGAGTTTTGCAGGTTTATGGTTTGGGGCTTAGAGGTTTTTGTGTATTTTAGGGTTAAGCATATAAGATTTAGTGCTTGGTAGGGTTTAAAGCTTTGAGTTTTTTTAGGTTTAGGCATTTTTTAGGGTTTTTAAGGGTTAAGTGTTTCTTAGGGTTTCTAGTTTAGAATTGAGGGGTTTTAAGTGGTATTTAAGGTTTATTTTAGGGTTTATAGGATATCGGGATTCTTATGGTTTAGGATTTAGAGTTTCTTCTAGTTTTAGGTTTAGGATTTAGAGTTTTAGGTTAGGGTTTAGGGCTTAGGGTTTTTTAGGTTTAGGGTTTTAGGTGAAGGATTTTATTTAGATTTTTAGGTTTAGGGTTTTAGGTTAAGGGTTTGTAAGATTTTATAGGTTTAGGGTTTGGGGCTTAGGTCTTTTTTTATTTTTTGTGTGTAGGGTTTAGTATATACGATTTAGAGCTTAGCTTTATTTTTGGCTTTAGGGATTTTGGATTTTCTGAGTTTTTTAAGGGTTTAGTGTTTCTTAGAGTTTTTTAAGATTTAAGGTTTAGGGATTTGGGTTTTGTTGTGTTTTTTATGTTTAGGGTATACAGATTTTTAGGATATAGGGTTGAGAGCTTAGTGTTTTGTAGGGGTTTTAAATTATTTTTAGGGTTTAGGGTTTCTTTGGATTTTAGGTTTATGATTTAGATTTTAGGATTAGGGTTTTTTTAAATATTAGGATTTTAGGTTAAGTGTATTATCTAGTTTAGGGTTAATGGCTATGGGTTTTTTAGGCTAAGATTTCTTAGGATTTTAAACGTTTAGGGTTTTATCTTAGTATTTTTAGGTTTAGGGTTTTATCTAGGTTTTAGGGTTTAAGTCAATGGGTTTTTTGTGTGTTTTTTAGGGTTTTAAGAGTATAAGTGTTCCTTAGGGTTTAGAGCTTAGGGTTATTTTGTGTTTTTAAGGTTTAGGGTTTACAGATTTTTAGAATTAAGGATTTAGAGCCTAGTGTTTTAGGGGTTTTAAATTGATTTTCGGGTTTATAGGATTTAGGGTTTCTTTGGGTTTTAAATTTTTTGATTAGGGCTTAGGTTTAGGAATTAGAGTTTTAGGCTAGGATTTAGAGTTTAGTGCTTAGCAATTTTTTTAGGATTAGGGTTTTAGTTTATGGGTTTTATCTAGGTTTTAAGGGTTTAGGGTTATGGGTGTTTTAGGATTTAATAGGTTTAGGATTTATAGCTTAGTTTTTTTTTTTTTTTTTTTTTTTTTTTTTTTTTTTTGTGTATTTTATTGTTTAGCATATACGATTTAGTGCATGTAGGATTTAAAGCTTAGAGTTTTTTAGGTTTAGGGGTTTTTGCGTTTTTTTTTTTATGGTTTTTAGTGGTTAAGTGTTTCATTGGGTTTTTAGGGATAGATTTTTTTGTGTTATAAGTGTTAGGGTTTACAAATTTTAAGGATTTAGGGTTTAAATCATAGGGTCTTTAGGTGTTTTAAATGGTTTTCATGCTTATTTTAGGGCTATCGGATTTAAGGTTTCTTAATGAGATTTGGTTTTAGGGTTTGTTAGGGTTTTTAGGTTTAGGATTTAGGGTTTTACATTAGGGTTTAGGGTTTTTTAGGTTTAAGGTTTTAGCTTAAGGATTTTATCCAAGTTTTTAGTGTTTTATAGGTTTAGGGTTCAAGAATTAGGTTTTTTTTTTTGTGTTTTTTAGGGTTTAGCATTAATATTTAGGGATTTATAGGGTTTGGAGATTACACTTTTTTAAGTTTAGGTGTTTTATGGGTTTTCAAGGTTTAAGTGTTTCTTACGGCTTTTTTAGGGTTTAGGCCTATGGTTTTTTTTTTTTTTTGTTTACGGTTTATGGTATTTTAGGATTAAGTGTTTAGAGGTTAGGGATTTGTAAGGGTTTAAAATGGTTTAGATCTTAGAGTTTTATTAGGTGTAGGAGTTTTTGTGTTTTCTTAGTGTTTTTAAGTGTGAAATGTTTCTTAGAGTTTTCTATTGGTTAGATGTTAGGGTTTTTTTTTTTTTTTTTGTGTTTTTTAAGTTTAAGATTTACGAATTGTTTAGGATTTTTGTAGATGTTTTAAATGCTTTGTAGTGTTTATATTAGGGTTTATAGGATGTATTGTGTCTTAAGGTCTAGGGTTTAGGGATTCTTAGGGTTTTACATTTAGAATCTAAGGATTTAGGTTAGGGTTTAGGGTTTAGGGCTTCATGTTTTTTAGGTCTAGGGTTTTAAGTTAAGGTTTCACTTACGATTTTTATGGTTTAGGGCTTTGGGTTTTTGGGTTAAGGTTTTTTAGAGTTTTATAAGTTTATGGTTTGGGGCTTAGAGGTTTTTGTGTATTTTATGGTTAAGCATATAAGATTTTGTGCTTGATGTGGTTTAAAGCTTAGAATTTTTTTAGGTTTAGGCGTTTTTTAGGGTTTTTAAGGGTTAAGTGTTTCTTAGGGTTTCTAGTTTAGAGCTTAGGTGTTTTAAATGGTATTTAAGGTTTATTTTAGGGTTTATAGGATTTAGGGATTCTTATGGTTTAGGATTTAGAGTTTCTTCAGGTTTTAGGTGTAGGATTTAGAGTTTTAGGTTAGGGTTTAGGCCTTTGGGTTTTTTAGGTTTAGGGTTTTAGGTTAAGGGTTTTATTTAGGTTTTTTGGTTTTGGGGCTTTGTATTTTTTGGGTTAAGGGTTTTTATGATTTTATAGGTGTCGGGTTTGGGGCTTAGGTTTTTTTTATGTGTGTGTAGTGTTTAGTATGTACGATTTAGGGCTTTATAGGGTTTACAGCTTAGAGATTTTTTTAGGTTAAGGGGTTTTTTGGTTTTTAGTTTTTTAAGGGTTAAGTGTTTCTTAGGTTTCTCAGGGTTTAGTGATTTTTTGTATTTTTTAGGTTTAGGGTTTACAGATTTTTAGTATTTAGGGTTTCGAGCTTAGGGATTTTAGTAGTTTTAAATGGATTTTAGGGTTTATTTTATGATTTATAGGATTTAGGGTTTCTTAAGGTTTAGGGTTTAAGGTTTTTGTGGTTTTAGGTTTGGGTTTAGGGTTTAGGGATTTGGGTTTTTTTTGTTATGTTTAGGTCCTTAGGTAAATGTTCTTATCTAAGCTTTTAGGGTTTAGGTCTTTGGGTTTTTTAGATTAAGGTTTTTTAGTATTTTATAGGTGTAGTGCTTAGGGCTTAGGTTTTTTTTCTTTTTTTTTTTTTTGTGTTTTTAAGCATTTAGCATATATGATTTAGTGCTTTATAGGGTTTAGAGCTTAGCTTTTTTTTTTTTTTTAGGTTTAAAGGATTTTGGATTTTTTAAGGTTTTTAAGGGTTAAGGGTTTCTTAGGGTTTTTTAATGTTTAAGATTTAGGGATTTGGGTTTTGTTGTGTTTTTTTATGTTTAGGGTTTACAGATTTTTATGATATAGGGTTTAGAGCGTAGTGTTTTGTAGGGGTTTTAAATTGTTTTTAGGGTTTAGGGTTTCTTTGGATTTTAGGTTTAGGATTAAGATTTTAGGTTTAGGGTTTTGGGCTTAGGGTTTTTTAAGGATTAGCATTTTTTAAAGATTAGGGTTTTATGTTAAGGGTATTATCTAGTTTAGGGTTAATGGCTATGGGTTTTTTAGGCTAAGGTTTCTTACGATTTTATACGTTTAGGGTTTTATCTTAGTTTTTTTAGGTTTAGGGGGTTTTTATGGTTGAAGTCAATGTTTGTTTATTTTAGGATTTTAAGAGTTTAAGTGTTCCTTAGGGTTTAGGGATTAGGGTTATTTTGTGTTTTTAAGGTTTAGGGTTGACAGATTTTTAGAATTGAGGATATAGAACCTAGTGTTTATGGGTTTTAAATTAATTTTAGGGTTTATAGGATTTAGGGTTTCTTTGGGTTTTAGATTTTTATGTTAGGGTTTAAGTTTAGGAATTAGAGTTTTAGGTTAGGATTTAGAGTTTAGTGCTTAGGAATTTTTTTAGGATTAGGGTTTTAGTTTATAGGTTTTATCTAGGTTTTAAGGGTTTAGGGTTATGAGTCTTTTAGGATTTAATATGTTTAGGGTTTAGAGCTTAGTTTTTATTATTATTATTATTTTTTTGTGTTTTTTACGGTTTAGCACATACGATTTTGGGCTTGTAGTATTTAGAGCTTAGAGTTTTTTAGGTTTAGGGGTTTTCTGGGTTTCTTTATGGTTTTTAATGGTAAAGTGTTTTTGAAGGTTTTTTAGGGCTAGATTTTTTTTGTGTTATAAGTGTTAGGGTTTAGGAATTTTAAGGATTTATGGTTTAGATCATAGGGTCTTTAGGTGTTTTAAATGGTTTTCAGGCTTACTTTAGGGCTATTGGATTTAAGGTTTCTTAATAAGATTAGGGTTTAGGGTTTCTTAGGGTTTTTAGGTTTAGGATTTAGGGTTTCTTAGGGTTTTTAGGTTTAGGATTTAGGGTTTTACATTAGGGTTTAAGGGTTTTTTAGGTTTAAGATTTTTGGTTAAGAATTTTATCTAGGTTTTTAGTGTTTTATAGGTTTAGGGTTCAAGAATTAGGTTTTTTTTTGTGTTTTTTTGGGTTTAGCATTAATATTTAGGGATTTATAGGGTTTGGATATTAAACTTTTTTTAAGTTTAGGTGTTTTAAGGGTTTTCAAGGTTTAAGTGTTTCTTACGGCGTTTTTAGTGTTTAGGGTTTAGGTCTATGGTTTTTTTTTTTTTTTTTTTTTTTTTTTTTTTTTTTTTGTTTAGGGTTTTTGGATTTTTAGGATTTAGTGTTTAGAGGTTAGGGTTTTGTTGGAATTTTAAATAGTTTAGAGCTTAGAGTTTTATTAGGTGTAGGAGTTTTTGGGTTTTCTTAGTGTTTTTAAAGGTTAAATGTTTCTTAGGGTTTTCTATTGATTAGGTTTTAGTTTTTTTTTTTTCTTTGTGTTTTAAGTTTATGATTTACGGATTGTTTAGGATTTTTGTAAAGGTTTTAAATGCTTTGTAGTTTTTATATTAGGGTTTATTGGATGTATTGTGTCTTAAGGTCTAGGGTTTAGGGCTTCTTAGGGTTTTAGATTTAGAATCTAAGGGTTTAGGTTAGGGATTAGGGTTTAGGGCTTCATTTTTATTAGGTCTAGGGTTTTAGGTTAAGGGTTTTACTTACTATTTTTATGGTTTAGGGATTTTAGTATTTTAGGTTAGGGTTTTTAGAGTTTTACAGGTTTGTGGTTTGGGGCTTAGAGGTTTTTGTGTATTTTAGGGTTAAGCTTATAAGATTTAGTGCTTGATAGGGTTTAAAGCTTAGAGTTTTTTTAGGTTTAGGCGTTTTTTAGCGTTTTTAACGATTAAGTGTTTCTTACGGTTTCTAGTATAGAGTTGAGGGGTTTTAAATGGTATTTAAGGTTTATATTAGGGTTTATAGGATATAGGGATTCTTATGGTTTAGGATTTAGAGTTTCTTTAGGTTTTAGGTTTAGGATTTAGAGTTTTAGGTTAGGGTTTAGGGCTTAGGGTTTTTTGGGTTTAGGGTTTTAGGTTAAGGATTTTATTTAGGTTTTTAGGTTTTTAGGTTTTGGGTTTTGGGTTAAGGATTTGTAAGATTTTATAGGTTTAGGGTTTAAATTATAGGGTCTTTAGGTGTTTTAAATGGTTTTCATGCTTATTTTAGGGCTATCGGATTTAAGGTTTCTTAATGAGATTTGGGTTTAGGGTTTTTAGGTTTAGGATTTAGGGTTTTACATTAGGGTTTAGGGGTTTTTCAGGTTTAAGGTTTTAGCTTAAGGATTTTATCCAAGTTTTTAGTGTTTTATAGGTTTAGGGTTTTAGAATTAGGTTTTTTTTTGTGTTTTTTAGGGTTTAGCATTAATATTTAGGGATTTATAGGATTTAGAGATTACACTTTTTTAAGTTTAGGTGTTTTAAGGGTTTTCAAGGTTTAAGTGTTTCTTACGGCTTTTTTAGGGTTTAGGGTTTAGGCCTACGGTTTTTTTTTTTTTTGTTTAGGGTTTATGGTATATTAGGTTTAAGTGTTTAGAGGTTAGGTATTTGTAGGGGTTTAAATGGTTTAGAGTTTAGAGTTTTATTAGGTGTAGGAGTTTTTGGGTTTTCTTAGTGTTTTTAAGTGTTAAATGTTTCTTAGGGATTTCTATTGATTAGGTGTTGGGGCTTTTTTTTTTTTTTTTTTTTTTTTGTGTTTTTTAAGTTTAAGATTTATGGATTGTTTAGGATTTTTGTAGATGTTTTAAATGCTTTATAGTGTTTATATTAGGGTTTATAGGATGTATTGTGCCTTAAGGTCTAGGGTTTAGGGCTTCTTAGGGTTTTAGATCTAGAATCTAAGGATTTAGGTTAGGGTTTAGGTTTAGGGCTTCAGATTTTTTTAGGTCTAGGGTTTTAGGTTAAGGGTTTTACTTACGATTTTTATGGTTTAGGGCTTTGGGTTTTAGGTTAAGGTTTTTTAGAGTTTTATAAGTTTATGGTTTGGGGCTTAGAGGTTTTTGTGTATTTTATGGTTAAGCATATAAGATTTTGTGCTTGATAGGGTTTAAAGCTTAGAGCTTTTTTAGGTGTAGGCCTTTTTTAGGGTTTTTAAGGGTTAAGTGTTTCTTAGGGTTTCTAGTTTAGAGCTTAGGGGTTTTAAATGGTATTTAAGGTTTATTTTAGGGTTTATAGGATTTAGGGATTCTTATGGTTTAGGATTTAGAGTTTCTTTAGGTTTTAGGTTTAGGATTTAGAGTTTTAGGTTAGGGTTTAGGGCTTTGGGTTTTTTAGGTTTAAAGTTTTAGGTTAAGGGTTTTATTTAGCTCTTTTGGTTTTGGGGCTTTATATTTTTTGGGTTAAGGGTTTTTAAGATTTTATAGGTGTAGGGTTTGGGGCTTAGGTTTTTTTATGTGTGTGTAGTGTTTAGTATTTACGATTTAGAGATTTATAGGGTTTAGAGCTTAGAGATTTTTTTAGGTTAAGGGGTTTTTTGGTTTTTAGTTTTTTAAGGGTTAAGTGTTTCTTAGGTTTCTCAGGGTTTAGTGATTTTTTGTATTTTTTAGGTTTAGGGTTTACAGATTTTTAGTATTTAGGGTTTCGAGCTTAGGGATTTTAGTAGTTTTAAATAGATTTTAGGGTTTATTTTTTGATTTATAGGATTTAGGGTTTATTAAGGTTTAGGGTTTAAGTTTTTTTTGGTTTTAGGTTTGGGTTTAGGGTTTAGGGATTTGGGTTTTTTTTGTTATGTTTAGGTCCTTAGGTAAATGTTCTTATCTACGTTTTTAGGGTTTAGGTCTTTGGGTTTTTTGGGTTAAGGTTTTTTAGTATTTTATAGGTTTAGTGCTTAGGGCTTAGGCTTTTTTTTTTTTCTTCTGTTTTTAAGCATTTAGCATATATGATTTTGTGCTTTATAGGGTTTAGAGCTTAGCTTTTTTTTTTTTTTTAGGTTTAAAGGATTTTGGATTTTTTAAGGTTTTTAAGGGTTAAGGGTTTTTTTGGATTTTTTAAGGTTTAAGATTTAGGGATTTGGGTTTTGTTGTGTTTTTTATGTTTAGGGTTTACAGATTTTTATGATATAGGGTTTAGAGCATAGTGTTTTGTAGGGATTTTAAATTGTTTTTAGGGTTTAGGGTTTCTTTGGATTTTAGGTTTAGGATTACGATTTTAGGTTTAGGGTTTAGGGCTTAGGGTTTTTTAAGGTTTAGGGTTTTTTAAAGATTTGGGTTTTCTGTTAAGGGTATTATCTAGTTTAGGGTTAATGGCTATGGGTTTTTTAGGCTAAGGTTTCTTACGATTTTATACGTTTGGGGTTCTATCTTAGTTTTTTTAGGTTTAGGGTTTTATCTAGGTTTTTAGGGTTTAAGTCAATGTTTGTTTATTTTAGGATTTTACGAGTTTAAGTGTTCCTTAGGGTTTAGGGATTAGGGTTATTTTGTGTTTTTAAGGTTTAGGGTTGACAAATTTTTAGAATTAAGGATTTAGAGCCTAGTGTTTTAGGGGTTTTAAATTAATTTTAGGGTTTATAGGATTTAGGATTTCTTTGGGTTTTAGATTTTTATGTTAGGGTTTAAGTTTAGGAATTAGAATTTTAGGTTAGGATTTAGGTTTTAGGGTATAGGGTAAAGGGTTTAGCGTTAGGTTTCACGATTTAGGGATTAGTGTTTAGAGTTTAGGATTAAGGGAGGGTTTAGGGTTTAGATTTTAGGGTTTAGGTTTTAGGGTTTAGTGTTTAGGGTTTAGGATTTAGAGTTTAGGGTTTAGTGATCAAAGTTTAGGTTTTAGTGTTAGGGTTTAAGTTTTAGGGTTAAGGGCTCAGGGTTTAGAGTTTAGGATTAAGGGTTTAGAGTTTAGGGTTTAGGAATAAGGGTTTCAAGTTTAGAATTTAGGATTTATGGTTTAGGGTTAAGAGTTTAGGGTTTAGTATTTATGGTTTAGGGTTTAGGTTTTAGGATTTAGGGTTTAGGGTTTAGGGTTTAGGGTTTAGGGTTTAGGGTTAAGGGTTTAGGGATCCAAATTTCAGAATAAGGGTTTAGGGTTTACACTTTAAGGTTTATGGTTTAGGGTTAAGGGTTTAGAGTTTAGAGTTTATGGTTGAGGGACTAGGGTTTATGGTGTCATATTTAGGGTTTTAGATTTTGGGTTCCAAGATTAGGGTTTAGAGTTTAGGTTCTAGGGTTTTAGGTTTAGGGTTTATGGTGTAGGTTTAGGGTTTATATTTTTGGATCTGGGTTTTAGGATGTAGGGTATAGGGTTTAGTGTCAGGATTCACGATTTTGTTATCAGTATTTTGAGTTTAGGATTTAGGGATTAGGGTTTAGGTTTTAGTGTTTAATGTTTAGGATTTTAGATTTAGAGTTTAGGGTTTAGGGTTCCAAGTTTAGGGTTTAGAGTTTAGGGTTTAGGGTTTAGGGTTTAGGGTTTAAGGTTTAGAGTTTAGGATTTAGGGTGTAGGGTTAGGTGTTTAAGGGTTTACGATAAATGATTTAGGGTTTAGGTTTTTGAGTTTAGGGTTTAGGGTCCCATGTTTCAGAATTAGGGATTTTGGTTTATGTTTTAGGGTTTAGGGTTCAGGTTTTAGGGTTTAGGGTTTAGGGTTTAGGGTTTGTGGTTAAGGATTTTGTATTTAGGGTTAGGTTTTTAGTTTAGGGTTTTGGCCTTTGGGTTTAGGGCTTAGGATATTGGTGTTAGGGTTTAAAGGTTAGGGTTTAGGGTTTAGGCTTTATATTTTACGATTTAAGATTCACGGTCTAGGGGTTTTAATTTAGGGTCTAGGGTTTAGGGTTTAGACTTTGGGATTTAGGAAGAAGGATTCCAAGTTTAGAATTCAGGATTTATGGTTTAGGTCTAAGAGTTTAGGGTTTACTGTTTATAGTTTACGATTTAGGTTTTAGGATTTAGGGTTTAGGGTTTAGGGTTTAGAGTATAGGTTTAGGGTATAGGTTTTATAGATTATGGTTTAGGGATCCAAGTTTCAGAATAAGGGTTTAGCGTTAAGGGTTAAGGGGTTTAGAGTTTAGGGTTTAGGGTTTAGAGTTTAGAGTTTATGGTTTAGGGACTAGGGTTTAGGGTTTCACATTTAGTGTTTCAAGTTTAGGGTTCCATGATTAGGGTTTAAGGATTATGTTCTTGGGTTTTGGGTTTAGGTTTGGGGTTTATATTTTTGGATTTAGTTTTTAGGATATAGGGTATAGTGTTTAGTTTTAGGGTTCAGGGTTTAGGGATAAGTTTTTAGAGTTTAGGGTTTAGGGTTTAGTGTTTAGGATTTAGAGTTTAGGGTTTAGGGTTCTAAGTTTAGGGTTTAGTTTTTAGGTTTTAGGGTTTAGGGTTTAGAGTTTTGGATTTAAGGTTTATGATTTGGTGTTTAAGGTTTAGCTTAAGGGTTTAGGATGAATGACTTAGGGTTATGATTTATTGTTTAGGGTTTAGGATTTAGGGTTTAGGTTTTTGAGTTTAGGGTTTGGGGTTCCATGTTTCGAAATTAAGGTTTAAGGTTTATGGTTTAGGGCTTAGGGTTTATGGTTTAGGGCTTAGGGTTTATTTTTTTAGGTTCAGGGTTTACTATTAGGGTTTAGGGTTTTTGGTTTAGGGTTTAGGGTTTGTGGTTAAGGGTTTAGGGTTAGGTTTTGAGTTTAGTTTTTTTGGTTTAGGGTTTGCAATCTAGGGGTTAGGGTTTAGGGTTTAGATTTTAGGGTATAAGTTTTACGATCTACGGTTTAGAATTTTGGGTCTAAGGCTTAGGATTTAGAGTTTTGAGATTCGGGTTAAGGGTTTAGGAATAAGGGCTCCAAGTTTAGAGTTTAGGATTTAGGGTTTAGGGTTAATAGTTTAGGGTTTATGGTGTATGGTTTAGGGTTTAAGGTTTAGGATTTATGGTTTAGGGTTTAAGGTTTAAGGTTTAGGGGTTTAGGGTTTAGGATTTAAGGTTTAGAGTTTAGAGTTTATGGTTTAGGGTCTAGGATTTGGGGGTCCACATTTAGGGTTTTAGGTTTAGGGTTCCAAGATTAGGGTTTAGGGTTTAGGTTCTAGGGTTTTTGTTTTAGGGTTTATGGTTTAGTTTTAGGGTTTAAATTTTTTGGTTTAGGGTTTTGGGTTTTATGTTTAGTCTTTGGCGTTTATTATTTTAGGTTTAGTGTTTTGGATTTAGGGTTTTGGGTTTAGGGTTTTGGGTTTGGGGTTTCAACTTTTAGAATTAGGGTTTAAGGTTTAGGGTTTAGGGTTTAGGGTTTAGGGATTTGTGTTTTGGGTTTTAGGTTTAGGGTATAGGGTTTAGGGTTTACGATTTAAGTTTTAGGGTTAGGGTTTAGGATTTTTGTTTATGGTTTAGGGTTTTTGGTTAAGGTTTTAGGGTTTAGGTTTAGGTATTGAGTTTAGGGTTTACTGTTTTGGGTTTAGGGTTTATGGTCTAGGTGTTAGGGTGTAAGGGTTAGGGTTTAGGGTTTAGATTTTAGGGTTTAAGGTTTACTATCTAGGGTTTAGAATTTGGGGCTAGGGTTTTGGGTTTCGAGTTTAGGGATTAGGAATAAGGGTTCCATGTTTAGTGTTTAGGATTTACAATTTAGGCTAAAATGTTTAGGGTTTATGGTTTAGTGTTTAGGGTTAAGGGGTTTTGAGTTTAGGGTTTAGGGTTTAGAGTTTAGAGTTTAGGGTTTGGGGTTTAGGTTCTAGGGTTTAGGGTTTCACATTTAGGGTTTAGCTTTAGGGTTCCAAGGTTATGTTTTAGGGTTTTGGATTTATAGTTTAGGGTTAAGGGTTTTAGGGTTTAGGGTTTAGACTTTTGAGTTTTTGGTTTAGGGTCTAGGGTTTAGGGTTCAACGTTTAGGGTTTTAGGTTTAGGGTTTAGGGTTTAGTATCTAGGGTTTTGGATTTAAGGTTTATGTATAGGTTTACGGTTCAAATTTTTTGGTTTAGGTTTTAGGGTATAGGGTATTGGGTTTATGGTTAGGCTATGGGGTTTGGAGTTTAGTGTTTATTGTTTAAGATTTAGGATTTTGGGTTTAGGGGATAGGGTTTAAAGTTTAGGGTTGAGGGTTTAGGGTTTAGTATTTAGGATTTATGGTTTAGCGTTTAGGGTTTAAGATTTAGGGTTCAAAGTTTAGGGTTTAAGGTTTGGGGTTAAGAGTTTCGGGAGTAGGGTGTAGCATTTAAGGTTTAGGTTCTATGGTTTAGAGTTAAGGTTTTAGGATTTAGGGGTTAGGGTTTATGGTTTATCTTTTAGGGTTTAGGGTTTAGCTTTTAGTGTGTAAGGTTTAGGGTTTAAGGTTTTGGATTTAGAGTTTAAGGTTTAGGGATAATTTTAGGGTTTAGGGTTTAAGGTTTTGGGATTAGGGTTTAGGATTTAGAGTTTAGGGTTTACAGTTCCAAGTTTAGGGTTTAGTGTTTAGGGATAATAGTTTGGAGATTAGGGTTTAAGGTATAGGGTTTGGGGTTTAGATTTTAGGATTGGGGTTTAGGGTTTAGGGTATAGTGTTTAGGGTTAGGGCTTAGGTTTTATGATTTAGGGCTTAATATTTAGGCTATAGGGTTTAGAGTTTAGGGTTTAGGGTTTTAAGTTTATAGTGATTGTTTTAGGATTACAACTTATGGTTTAGGGTTCGAAGTTTATGGATTACGGTTTAGGGTTTAGGGTTCCAAGTTTAGTGTTTAGTGTTTAGGATTTAGGGTTTAGGTTTTAGGCTTTAGAATTTTAGGACTTAGGGTTTAGAGTTTTTGTTTAGGGTTCCAAGTTTAGGGTTTGGGGATTAGGGTTTAAGGTTTAAGGTTAAGAGTGTTTGGATTAAGGTATAGCCTTTAGGGTTTATGGTTTGTGGTTTTGGGTTTAAGATTTAGGATTTAGGAGTTAGGGTTGAGTGTTTAGTCTTTTGAGATTAAGGTTTAGGATTTGGATTTAGAGTTGAGGGTTTAAGGTTTAGGATTTTGGGTATAGGGTTTAGAGTTTAGGGTCTAGGGTTTAAGGTTTACGGTCTAGGGTTTAGTGTTTAGTGCTTAGCATTTAGGGTTTAATGTTCTCAGTTTATGTGTTCAAGGTTTAGGGCTTAGAGTTAAGGGTTTAGGGTTTAGAGTTTAGGATTTAGGGTTTAGCGTTTAGGGTTTAGGATGAATGATTTAGGGTTAGGGTTTAGGGTTTAGGGTTTAGGATGAATGATTTAGGGTTAGGGTTTAGGGTTTAGGGTTTAGTATTTATAGTTTAGGGTTTTAGGGTTCCATGCTTTAGGTTTAGTGTTTAGGATTTAAGGTTTTGGGTTAAGAATTTTAGGATTAGGGTGTAATGATTAGGGTTTAGGTTCTATGGTTTAGCTTTAAGGTTTTAGTATTTAGGGGTTTGGGTTTATGGTTTATGTTCTAGGGTTTAGTGTTTAGTAAATAGGGTTTAGGATTTAAGGTTTAGGGTTTAGAGTTTAAGGTTTAAGGATCTAATTTTAGGTTTTACGGTTTAAGGTTTTGGGCTTAGGGTGTAGGATTTAGAGTTTAGAATTTAGAGTTTCAAGTTTGGGGCTTAGGGTTTAGGGTTAAGAGTTTCGAGATTAGGGTGTAGGGTAATTGGTTTAGGGTTTAGGTTTTTGGATTTAGGGTTTAGGGAATAGTGTTTAGGATTAGGGTTTAGGGTTTAGGGCTTAAGATTTAAGGAATAGGGTTTAGAGTTTAGGGTTTAGGATTTTGAGTTTTGCATGAATGGTTTAGGGTTAGGGCTTATGGTTTAGGGTTTTGGGTTTAGGGTTCGAAGTTTATGGGTTTAGGTTTCTAGTATTAGGGTTTAGGGTTTAAAGATTAGTATTTAGGGTTTAGGGTTTGGAATTTTAGGCTTTAGGATTTAGAGTTTATGTTTAGGGTTCGAAGTTTAGGGTTTGGGGATAAGGGTTTAAGGTTTAGGGTTGGGAGTTTAGGGATGAGGGTGTAGCATTAAGGGTTTATGGTTTAGGGTTTAGGGTTTATGTTTTAGGATTTTGGAGTTAGGCTTTGGGGTTGAGAGTTTAGGGTTTTGAGATTAGGGTTTAGGATTTGGATTTAGGGTTGAGGATTTAGGGTCTAGCTTTTAGGAGTTAGGGTATAAGGTTTAGAGTTTAGGGTCTAGGGTTTAGGGTTTAAGGTTTAGGGTTTAGGGTTTAGTGTTTAGTGCTTAGGGTTTAGAGTTTAGGATTTAGGGTTTAGAGTTTAGGGTTTAGGGTTTAGGGTTTAGGGTTTAGGGTTAAGGGTTAATGATTTAGGGTTAGGTATCAGGGTTTAAGACTTAGGGATTATGTTTAAGTGTTCCATGTTTAGGCTTTAATGTTTATGGTATAGGTTTAAGGGTTTAGGGTTTTGGGTTTTGGGTTTAGGGTTTAGGGTTTGGGGTTACAAGTTTCCAAATTTGGCTTTAGGGTTTATGGTTTAGGGTGTAAGATTTTGGGTTTTGGATTTCGAGTTTCGGGTTTCATGTGTAGTGTTTCGGGTTTAGGGCTTAGGGTTGAAGGTTTAGGATTAGGGTTTAGGGTTAGGTTTTGAGTTTAGGGTTTATGGTCTAGGGGTTAGGTTTAGGGATTAGATTTTAGTGTTTAAGGTTTACGGTCTAGGGGTTAGAATTTAGAGGCTAGGGTTTAGGGTTTAGGAATAAGGGTTCTAATTTTAGAGTTTAGGATTTAAGGTTTAGGGTTTATAGTTTAGATTTTAGGGTTTTTTTTTTTTTTTATTTGAACGACCCTTGGGGGGGTCAGGGGCTAAGCAACACCCCCAGGCCTTAGCATAAATAAAATCAAAATCCAAAAACAAAGAGGGGGACATAAACCTAACCTCCGGTCCTAAGGTGGTTCCATAGTCAACTTAGCCTACTAAGGCCTAGTCAACTCTTCACCATACTAGAAGATGAAATCCTAATACTAAGCACCTAAGGAGAGGAATCCTCTCGATACAATTATACTAGGAAAACATAAATAAGGGAGACTCTCCCCTTACAAGGAGAGAAGAACTAAAAACCTATGCAAGGAGCTATAAACCACTATAGCTAAGTTGAAAGGCTGAGCAAAGATCACGGAGGTTCTTTGATCCTCTTTGTTTTCCTTCTCCTGAAGTTGGCTACCTCTTGCCTATCTAGTTGATGGTATGCCTTTGTTTCCTTCGGTAGATGTTGACTGTTGCAATAAATTTGAGGGCTAGTAATTTTATGGCTATGCTTTGATAGTGAGTCAGCAACACAGTTGGCTTCCCTGTATATATGTTTGCATTTGAACTGTTGAATCTGTTCAATTAACATCTAAAGTTTCCTTAGCTGAGTGTCAATGCTCCAAGGGTGCTGTGTCTTGTGCATTATCCATTCAACTAGCAACTATGAGTCAACTTCCAGAATAATGTTCCTGCAGCCCATTTCCAACGACCAAGACAGACCAAACAAAGCTGCTTCCACCTCTGCTTGAATGTTAGTTCCTTCTCCCAAAGGGGTTGCAAATGCTAGCAGCATTCTCCCTGTGTGGTCTCTCAATATACCTCCTGCTCCTATTTTTCCTGGATTATCTAAAGCACTGCCGTCTGTGTTGATCTTTACCCACTGTTCTGGAGGTTTTTTCCATCTGACAAGAGTCACTTTTGTATCATGAATGCATCTTTCCCCCATTAGGATCAACTCCTTCCAGTTTGATGGCCATTTGATTTGGGGGAAGGTTGTGTTCATGAGTTTGTAACTATCCTTATATATAGCATATTTGACCCTGCTCATATTAGAGAGTTTGCCCCCATACTTGCTGGCACACCTATTCTTCCACAAGTTCCAGCAAATGAGTATTGGTGTAGCCTGCAATAATAGTTTGTGAGCATCATTGTTGTATTTTGCTGCCCACCATTGGTTAAATAGATGAGGCAGTGAAGTGTGATCTGTAGTAATCCCAGCAGCTGCAGCAAAGCTTCACCATACATATGCAACAAACTATCCGTTGTTGAAAATGTGCTCTATGTCGTCCATGCCTGGCCTGTTACAACAAAAACATTGAACTGGCTCATTGCCAAAAGTGGTTAGGGTTCAGAGGTTTAGGGGTTAGGGTTTGGGGTTTAGGGTTTAGAGTTTAGAGTTTATGGTTTAGGGTCTAGGGTTTAGGATTCAACGTTTAGGTTTTAGGTTTAGGGTTCCAACATTAGGGCTTAGGGTTTATTTTATAGGGTTTTGGGTTTAGGGTTTATGGTTTAGGTTTAGGGTTTAAATTTTTTGGTTTAGGGTTTGTGTTGTAGGGTTTAGAGTTCAGAATTAGGGTTTAGGGTTTAGAGTTTAGGATTTATAATTTAGGGTCTAGGGTATAGAGTTTAGGGTTTAGGTTTTAGGGTTTAGTGTTTAGTGTTTAGGGTTTAGGGTTTAGGGTTTAGAGTTTTGGGATTAGGGTGTAGCATTTAGTGTTTAGGTTTTATGGTTTAGGGTTAAGGTTTTAGGATTTAGGGGTTAGGTTTTATGGTTTAGGGTTGAGGGTGTAGGGTTTAGGGTTTAATGTTTAGAGTTTAGTGTTTAGGATTTAGAGTTTAAGGTTTAGGAATCTAAGTTTAGGTTTTTTTTTTTTAAAAAAAATTTAATTTCTATTTTAACGACCTTTGGGGGTTTCAGGGACTTAGGAACACCCCCAGGCCTTAGCATAGATAAAATAAAGATGCAAGGAGGGGGACATAAACCTAACCTCCGATCCTATGGTGGTTCATTAGTCAACCTTCCTAATAAGGAAAGTCAACTTTTCCACATTACAGGAGTCACTTTTGTGTCATGAATACATTCCCCCACCCACCCCCCCATTAAGATCATATCTTTCCAGTTTGGAGGCCATCTGATTTGAGGGAAAACTGTGGCCATGAGCTTGTAATTATCCATGTAGATGGCATATTTGACCCTTCTCATGTTAGACTACTTGCCTCTATATTTGCTAGCACATCTATTCTTCCAAAGGTTCAAGCAGATGATTATTGGTATGGCCTACAATAACAGTTTGTAAGCTTCATTATTATACCTAGCTGACCACCATTGCATGGTTAGTTGGTGTAGGGAAGTGTGGTCTATGTTGATTCCAGTAATTTCAGCAAAACTTTTCCACACATAAGTAGCAAATTGCCCATTGTTGAAGATGTGTTCTATGTTATCCATGCCTGACCTGTTACAACAAAAACATTTTGCTGGCTCATTGCCAAAGATGTTTAGTTTTTCATTAGTAGGTAGTTTACCTCTTAAAGCTCTCCACAAAAGAAAAGCAGATTTAAAAGGAATACTCTTTTCAATTGACCATTCTGCCAAAATTCTGCAACTTTGGTGTTATTGAACCTATTGTTGTTACTAGAATGTCGAGCAAGAGGTCCACTACCAACACCAAAAGGAGCAGCTACCAGAGTTGATTTTCCATTGAATGTTCTCTTCAACTTTCTGCTTATTGTACATCATTTGCTTCCAGGTAAAAAATTCTCCTCTCATTTCTTGCTGATAGGGTTTGATCTCTGATAGTATTTAGCTTTCAGGAAGTCCCTCTAGAGAGTTTATTTAGATCTGAAAGTCCACCACTGTTTGTATTGGAAGGCCCTACAAATATCTTTTAGATTCTTTATACCTATGCCTCCTTCATCAATAGGGTAACTTAAATTTTTCCATGAAGACCAATGGTATTTTTTCCTTTTATTCCTCCAGCCCCAGAAAAAGTTAGCTATGATGCTTTGAATTTGTTTGAGGACAGTAATAGGGGGAGTGACCGCAGATAGTAGATGAATAGGGAGTGATTGTATTACATGTTTGATCATAACTGGTCTACCCCCATAGCTTAGTATTTTTGTTTGCCAACTTGTAATTCTGTTGAGCACCTTGTTGATGAGATTAGAAAAATATATAATTCTAGGTCTACCAACAAATAAAGGGCAACCTAGATAAGTAATAATGCCTTCCTTCTGTTTAAAACCAGTCACTCTTTTGACTTTATCCCTAGTGCTATTGAAGTACTATAGTGAATCATAAAGTGGCTTTTCTCTTTGTTCACCAATTGTCTTGAAGTTTCCTCATAAGAATTTAAAGTTTGTATTATAAGTTGTAATGTTCTGTGCCTCCCAGAAGTGAAGAGGATAATGTCATATGCAAAACTCAGGTGGTTCACTTATGGACCTCTCGTTTCCATGAAAAAACCATGGTAGTCAGTATTATTATGAAGTCTGTTAAGAGATCTGGAAAGAACCTCTACACCTAAAATAAATAAGGCAGGGGAGACGAGAGAGGGGATCACCTTGTTTGAGTCCTCTAGTAGATTTGAAAAAGCCTTGCCTCTTACCATTGACAATAATAGAATACCAATTATTAGCCATAATCCTCTAAACCATATCAATAAAGACTTCATCAAACCCCATTTTCCTTAACACTAGACATATGTAGGACCAGTGGACCCTATCTTATGCCTTAGCCATGTCTAATTTAATGATCACATTGCTTCCAATGTTGGGTTTCTTGATTTGATGAATAATTTCCTGGGCCAGCATAATGTTTTCAAATATACTCTTACCCTTTACAAAACTAGACTGGTTGGGGGACACCAAATTAGGTAGGATAGGGCCAAGTCTAGAGCTTAACAGTTTAGAAATGTTCTTGTTTGTGAAGTTACTTAAACTGATAGGTCTGAATTCCTTTAGCTTGTTGCGGTTGTTCACTTTTGGTAGAAGAACAATGCAAGAGTGAGAGAAGTATTTAGTTATCATCTGTCCACACAAGAAAGCCTGAATGACTTCAAAAAGATCATGTTTAATAATATGCCAGCATTTCTGAAAAAAAAATGGCCATTCATCCCATCAGGACTAGCTACTGAGTTTGGATTCATGGAGAATACAACTTTTTTCAATTCCTCCAAAGTAGGCATAGTAGTTAGACTTTCATTCTGTTCCTAGTTGACTCTCCTTTCAGTACAATCCAATGCTCCTTCATTGATGATCCTGTTCTCTCCAGTCAACATATTCTGGAAATGATCATAAGCATCCTTAGCAATAATATCATCTCCCTATATCCATTCCCCTTCCTCTGTCATGAGTTTGTGAATGAACAACCTTCTTCTTCTCCATCTCATCAGAGAGTGGAATATTTTGTGTTGGCATCACCTTCCTTGAACCATTGTAACTAAATTTTTTGCTTCAAAATAGAGTCTTCCAACTTCGAAAATCTAATATACTCTGCATTAAGTTCATGGAGAATGGTTCTGTTGGTATCATTATGTTCTTGAATAAGATTTTCCTCAGCCTTTCTAGCTTTCTCTTCATATTCCTTGACTTTGCTAAAGATGCCCCCTAATTCCTTTCTGGACCAGGAACTAAGAGTGTTGGACAACCTTTTCAGTTTCTCGTGAAATCTCCACATGTTGTTCCCTTCTACAGTCCTCTCCCAACATGTTTTAACAATTTCCAAGAAACTAGGTTGATCAGTCTAGCAGTTAAGGAATTTGAAATATCTGATGTGGTCTTCTTTTTTTAAAGTCATTTCCATCAATAAGGGATAATGGTCTGACCCTACAGTAGGTAGATGAGTGATAGTAGTCTGTGGCATCTTTTCTAGCCAAGTATCATTGACTAATGCTCTGTCTAGCCTTTTCAATATTCTGTGATGTATGCCCCTTTTATTAGACCAGGTAAATTTCTTTCCACTGAAACCTAGATCAATAAGTCCACAGGCTTCAATTACAACAATGAACTCTAGGCTTTTTCTCATGTTGTAAGGAACACCACCCAACTTTTCATCAATAGAAGGAATAACATTATAATCACCTACAGAGCACCAAACCCTATTATATTCTGCAGCAAGGTGTAACATTCTATCCCAAAGAGGCCTTCTGAGATGGTCTTTACATTTGGCTTACACAAAGGTGATGATGAAGTGGTCTTGAATTTCATTGTGACTTAATTCACAAGTAATTTGTTGCTCATCTTCCTTAAGAACTACACATTCAATATCCTTGTTCCAAAAAATCCAAATTTTGCCATTACAATTACTAACAACTTGTTCCATGGCTAGTTGGTCTTTAAAACTATGGACAAGGTTACTGTTTGAAAAAGGTTCCAGTATAGCCACTATAGATAGATGATGTAATTTCCTGAGTGCTTTGATTCTTTCCAAAACTCATTGGGTGTTAATCCCCCTCATATTCCAAATAATTGTACTAATCATTGAGATAATTTGGAGGTAAATAGTCTAGTGTTTGGTCTGCCTGCAGTGACAGTGTTGATGTCTTGGCTTTTGAAATGGAATTTATCATGGTGAAACCCTCTTGGAGATAGTCCTTGATTATTGGTCACCTGTTGGATTTCATCTTCAAGGTTTTGTTCATAATTAGGGTTGAATGCTCTAATCAATAACTCACTTGTTTCCTCATCATCATCAGGATCTTTGAGTGATTGATTATCCCTATCAACTTCATCCTCAGAATTATTTACAGCATATTCATCAATGATAGGAATAGAGTTGACTTGACATTTACCCTGTCCTGTATCTGGAAGAGCATTAGGAGTTAGAGTCATATACTGGGCCTGTAAATGAGTGATATCCATACCTTGTTGGTCATCTACCATGATAAATTTTTTGCAGAACTCCTCATTGTGTTTCTGTTCCCTCTGTTGCTCAACTTCTAGTTGCATATTTTGTTTCTTTTTTGTTGCTTCTCTTTTCTTTTTTCTTAGTTTATTTTTTCTTTTAGGGGTGTTTTCCTGCTTTCTGGTGCTTGCTTTGGATCCCATATCCTTTGCCATAGAACCCTTATTTTGGTTACCCTAAGCATTCGTTTCAGTTTGTTGTTTGTCCCTAGTGCTGTCAGTACCTGTTTGTGTTTGTATAACTACTTGATTTTGTTGTTGGAGTTGTTGATTCTTTGATTTGTGTTGTGAAACTTCAGTGGTAGCAGAGGCTCTAAGGTTAAGACTAAGGTCAATACCTGTGTTATTGTTGTTAGCCTTGCTTCCTTTCTGTCTAGTCTGATCTGTTTGAGTATGTTTTAGGTCATGTCTATTTTGTGTTCCTTGTGATGGTGTCCCTCCATTGTTTGAAGGTCCTTCCCTTTCTTCATTTTGTTTCCCTTGCATGTATAGGTTAGTAAAAGAATTTTGAATAAAATTGTTAATTTTACCTGTTTGCTGAACTATGTTTTGTTGTTGCTCCTTTGTTTGCCTGTTCTGTGGTGAGGTAGGTCTCCATACTGATTTTTGAGCTTTGTCCTCCTGCTTTTTGTTATTTCTCCTTTTTTGTACTTGCCATCCTTCATCCTTTTGTTGTTCAGGTTGTTCTTTGTAGTTCCCTTCGTTGTTACTGTGTTTTTGTTTCCCCTATTGCTTTTTTGTTTTGGTTTAGTTGCTGTCATTTCCTTGTTGTATATGTTCCCCTTTATTTTTGTTTGCCTTATCTTCTTCTAACTTCTTTCTTTTCATGAATTCCTCATCTCTTATGTTGAAATTACACTTTTCTATCATATGGCCTTGGTGCCTGCAATATGCACAGTAGGGAGGGACATTTTCATATTCAATGGGTTCCCACCTTCCTATTGTGAGGCCCTCATTATCCAAACCTATCCAAACATGTCTAGGTCTTGCCTTTGTCAGGTCTACTTGGACTTTAACCTTGGCCATACTAGCTCTGGTTCTTTTAATGGAAGTTGTGTCTAAGTATAGAACCTTGCTCACAGAAGCTAGTAGGGGTGTGATGAATTCTTTTTTGAAACAATGCCATAGTAGTCCTAGCAGTAGTACCCATATAGGAACAATAGGAGTTTTTTCCTCTGGTCTAAAATTAGGAGTCTAAGTTTGTATTCTCATCAATTTGCCTTCGATGGTCATTCTCTATTGTGTCCACACAGTATTATAATGCAGCTCATTTTCCAAATCTATAAACATATGTTTTGCCCTCCATTTAGTTGAGTTTGCATGATGAAACTTTTTCTAATGAGATCCACTTTTGGCATAGTGGCACTGAATTTACCTATCGAGGTATATTTACAGTCCACAATCAATTTATTCATGAAGCCAACCATGTCATAAATCACTGCAAGTTGGTCCTGTTTGGTTGTATGTCTGGGAGGGACCAGTTCAATCGGATCTTCATGTGCAACATGAATTTGTCTGAGTCTTACAGCCAGGGTTTGAACCACTGTATAAGCTGCAGGTTCCATACTATGGTCTTGTTTATTATTTTGAGCCTTATTTGTGTTGGTGATAGCAGTGAGTTGATGAGGTTGTTTAGTCTGTTTGTTTTTCTGATTTGTAGACATATGTTTCTCAAAGTTGGTAGAAATTTTAGGGAAGTCTTTATAATACCTATTGGGCTGAGTATTTCCCCCATTGGTAACTTGTCGAGACTGGGTCCTTTTGTCTTTCCCATTACCTTGGTTCTGCATATCTTGTTGTTGCGCATTATTGTCCCTTTTTCTCTATTCCTAAACATCCAAATTGATAGCCTTTTTCTCTTTTACATTAACTTTTTTATGTTTATCACTACTACTCAGACTAAAAACATTATGACAAAGATTATAGGTAGTATACTTACCTGTTTGATTGACATCCTCACTTGCATTTTTGCTTTTTGACTTGTTAGTTGCTGTTGCATGTCCCTGCATTTGATTATAAGTAAGATCATTAGTATTATTGACTTCGGTATGTGATTTTTATTGTTCCCAACTTTTTGGAATTGTATCTGTTAGTATGACCACAGAGGAGAAATGTGATGAACTCTCCACTTCAACCACTTCCATGTTTGTGTTATCATAGTGATCATTTTGATCATGTTTTAATCTGTGCTCTTCTTTTTTTGATTGAACTTACATACTTTACTCAGTGCTTGTGTGTTGGATTTATTTTTGACCCTACGAGCCTTCTTGAACCTAGGTAATCATCTCTTGGTCTTTGGCTTTATGTCAATGTCTGAAACCTTCCATTTGTCTATATTGATTGCTTGTAATTCGAATCACACTCGTCTAAATTTCCTTATGAGTCTGTTCATCAGCTAAATTAGTAGATGTGCTGGTAGAATGATCCTTGGCTTCAGTGGCATAGATTTTTTCCTCAGTGCCGCCATCAATTTCTATTTCCTCAACTGTCTGCCTACTAGAATCCTTGCCATCGGTGATTGGACCGTCCATTTTACTTGAAATTTCATTGAGATGTACGTTTTCACTAGGTGAGTAATCCCCAATGCTCGAATCACCATTAAATTGTTGGGAATCTGTTGAATTTGAAGGCACCTATTAGGCGATTCTTCAATAATTCTCCCAAAATTCGCCCCTTCAGATCTTTCAATTGGGACTGTGGAATCATCTGAATTTTTGGAATGTTGTAGGCCTTGAAGAGTATAATCATTGCATTTGAACATTATTCCCTGATTCAATCCATCGTGAACAGGGGAAATAATTTTTTGTGTTCCTGCTATTTCCTTCGCAAAATTTGCACTGTTCATCGCCCCATTGTTTCTCGAATTCACAGCGTTATAGGATGAATTAAAGGATAATTCTTGGATGATTTTGTTCGTTGGATCAGAGCGCCCCTATTGGGATTGGTCCGGTGACCTAAATTTGTCTACAGCAGCTCACGCGCCATTTCGGTGGAGCTCCTTTAGCCATTGGGAACTAGCCGTTAGGCTTAAGCTTGAGAGAGTCTAGTTTAGTGAGATAAGATAGAGAGAGAAAAATGGGTTGAGGGTTTAGGATATAGGGTTTAGGATTTAGAGTTTAGGGTTTAAGGTTCCAAGTTTAGCGTTAAGAGTTTCGTGATTCAGGTGTAGGGTTTATGGTTTAGGGTTTATGTTTTAGGTTTTAGGGTTTAGGGTTTAGGGTATACATTTTAGGGTTAGGATTTAAGATTTATGGATTAAGGTTTAGGGCTTAACATTTCAGGTATAGGGTTTAGAGTTTAGGGGTTAGGGTTTTTGGGTATAGGACGAATGATTTAGTGTTAGGGCTTATGGTTTAGAGTTTAGGGTTAAAGTTTATGGATTAGGGTTTAGGTTTTAGGGTTTCTAATATAGGGTTTATGGTTTAGGGTTGAGGGTTTAGTGCTTATGGTTTAGGGTTTAGGGATTAGGGTTTAGAGTTTAGAAATTTAAGGCTTAGGGTTTAGGGTTCCAAGTTTAGGGTTTGGGGGTTAGGTTTAAGGTTTAGGGTTAGGAGTTTCGGTATTAGGGTGTAGCATTGGGGGTTTATGGTTTAATGTTTAGGGTTTAAGTTTTAGGATTTAAGAGTTAGGGTTTAGGGTTTAGGATTTTGAGATTAAGGTTTAGGATTTGGGTTTAGGGTTTAGGTTTTTTTTTTATTTGAATGATCCTTGAGGGGGTCAGGCGCTTAGCAACACTCCTAGGCCTTAGCATAAATAAAATTCAAAAATAGGTAAAAAGAGGGGGACATAAACCTCACTTTCGATCCTAAGGTGGTTTCGTAGTCAACTGACTTGCTAAGGCTTTGTCAACTATTCACCATACTAAAAGATGAAATCCTAATACTAAGCACCTAAGGAGAGGACTCCTCACGATACAATTATAATAGAAAAACATAAATATGGTAGACTCTCCCCTTGCAAGGAAATAATAACTAAAAAGAACCTATTCAAAAGAGCTATGCTCCACTATAGCTAAGTTGAAAAGGCTAAGCGAAGTTCACGGAGGTTCCTTGATCCTCTTTGTTTTCCTTCTCCTGAAGTTGGCTACCTCTTGCTTATATTATTGATGGTATGCCTTTGTTTCCTTAGGTAGTTGTTGGCTATTGAGATATATTTGGGGGCTAGTAATTTATTGCTATGTTTTGAAAGAGAATCAGTAACATAGTTAGCTTCTCTGTATATATATGTTTGCATTTGAACTATTAAGTCTGTTCAATTAGCTTACGAAATTTCCTTAGCTGAGTGTCAATGTTTCAAGTGTGCTATGTCCTGTTCATTATCCATGCAACTAGCAATTGTGAGTCTACTTCCAGAATAATGTTCCTGCAGCCCAATTCCAACGGCCAAGACAGACCAAACAAGGCTGCTTCTACCTCTGCTTGAGTGTTAGTTCCTTCTCCCAAAGGAGTTGCAAATGCTAGCATCATTCTCCCTGTGTGGTCTTTCATAATACCTCCTGCTCCTATTTTTCCTGGGTTATCTAATGCGCTGCCATCGGTGTTCATCTTTACCCACAGTTCTAGAGGCTTTTTCCACATGACAAGAGTCACTTTTTTATCATGAATGCATCTTTCCCCTATTAGGATCAACTCCTTCCAGTTTGAAGGCCATTTGATGTGGGGGAAGACTGTGTTCATGAGTTTGTAACTATCCTTGTATATAACATATTTGACCATGCTCATATTTGAGAGTTTGCCCCCATATTTGCTAGCACATCTATTCTTCCATAGATTACAGCAAATGAGCATCGGCGTAGCCTGCAATAACAGTTTGTGAGCATCATTGTTGTATTTTGCTGACAACCATTGGTTGATTAGATAAGGCAGTGAAGTGTGATCTGTAGTAATCCTAGCAGTTGCAGCAAAACTTCTCCACCCATATGCAACAAACTGTCCTTTGTTGAAGATCTACTCTATGTTGTCCATACCTAGCCTGTTACAACAAAAACACTGAACTAGCTCATTACCAAAACTGGTTAGTTTGTCGTTAGTTGGTAATTTACCTCGCAAAGCTCTCCATAAAAGAAAAGATGATTTAAAAAGGACACTTCTGTGCCACATTAATGAATTGAATCTTGATTTCTCCCTCTTTTCTCTGATGGCATTCCAAGCTGAAGAAAAAGTAAATTTTCCATCATTAGTTAGATTCCAAATAGCCTGATCAGGTCTTCCTTGCAGGATATGAATTTCTATTGCTAAGCTGTTAACAAGCTGGCAACTAGGAGCTTGTTGAATCATCATTCTGTAGTTCCATTGCCCATTTAACCAAAAATCTGCAAATATTTTATTGTTAAGCCTGTTACTATGTCTAAAAACTCTAGCAAGGGGTCCAACTCCAAGCCAATTATCCCACCAAAAGGAGCAGTTCCCAGTGTTGATTTTCCACTATATGTTCTCTTCCACCTTCAATTTATTGAGCAAAAGATGCTTCCATGAGGGGGATTTTATTGTATCCCACTTCTTGCTAATGGGGTTAGACTTCTGGTAGTATTTTGCTTTCAGAAAATCTCCCAAAGAGTCTGTTTAGATCTGAAAACCCACCATTGCTTGTACTGGAAAGCTCTACAAATATCTGCCAGATTTCTAACTCCTATGCCTCCTTCTTCAATTGAAAAGCTAAAATTCTTCCATGATGACCAGTGATATTTTTTCTTTTCATTTGTCCATCTCCAGAAAAATTCTGCTATGATGCTTTGTATCTGTTTGAGAATTGTAATCGGAGAAGTGATTGCAGATAGTAGGTGAATAGGAGGGATTGGAGTACATGCTTGATTAGAATTGCTTTACCTCCATAACTTAGTATCTTAACCTTCCATCCTATAATTCTATGAAGAACCTTGTTGAGGAGGTCAGAAAAGTATATAATCCTAGGTCTGCCAGCAAATAAAGGGTGTAAGGTTTAGGGCAAAGAGTTGTGGTATAAGGTTGTAGTGTTTAGGGTTTAGAGTATAGGTTTTGGATTTAGAAGTAAGGTTTTAGGGTTTACGGTTTAGGTTTAAGGAATTTGAGATTAAGGTTTAGGGCAACGGTTTAAGGTTTAGGGTTTAGGGTTTAGGGTATTGGGTTTTGAGTTTAGGGTTTAGTGTTTAGGGTTTTGGGTTTAGTGTTTAGGGTTTAGGGTTTAGGGTTTAAAGTTTATGATATAAGGTTTAGGGTTTAGTTTTGGGGATTTGGATGAATGATTTAGGGTTAGGTTTTAGGGTTTAGGGTTTAGGATATAGTTTTTAGTGTTTAGGGTTTATGGTTTAAGGTTCCAAGTTTTTGAATTAGGGTTTAGGGTTTAGGGTTTAGGATTTAGTGTTTAGTGTTTAGGGTTTATGGTTTAAGGTTTCAAGTTTTTAAATTAGGGTTTAAGGTTTATAGTTTAGGGTTTAAGGTTTATGGTTTAGGGTTTAGTCGTTAGTGTTTAGGATTAGGGTTTAGTGTTTATGGTTTTGGGTTGAGGGTTTGGGGTTAAGGGTTTAGGTTTAGGTTTTGATTTTAGGATTTTTGATTTTAGATTTAGGGTTTAGGGTCTAGGGGGTTAGGGTTTAGGGTTTAGATTATAGGGATTAAGGTTTACGGTCTAGGGGTTAGAATTTAGGGGCTAGGTTTTAAGTGTTAGAGTTTAGGGTTTTAGGATTAGGGTTTAGGTTCTAGGGTTTAGGGTTCCACTTTTAGGGTTTTAGGTTTAGGATTCCAAGGTTAGTGTTTGGGTTTAAGTTCTGGGGTTTTAGGTTTAAGGTATAAGGTTTAAGTTTAGGGTTTAATGTTTTGGGTTTAAGGATTAAGGTATAGTATTTAGGGTTTATGGTTTAGGGTTAGTGTTTAGGGTTTATGGTTTAGGGTTTAGAGTTTATAGTTTAGGATTTATGGTTTTGGGTATAGGGTTTAGAGTTTTGGGTTTAGGGTTTAGTGTTTAGGATTTAGGTGTAGGGTTTAGGGTGTAGGGTTTAGGGTTTAGTGTTTAGGATTTAGGGTGTAGGCTTTAGGGTTTAGGGTACAGGGTTTAGGGTTCCAAATTTAGGGTTTAGGGTTTAGGGTTTAAGGTTTAGGGTTAAGAATTTTGGGATTAGTGTATAGCATTTAGTGTTTTGGTTCTATGGTTTAGGGTTAAGGTTTTAGGACTTAGGGGTTATGGTTTATAGTTTAGGGTTTAGGCTTTAGGATTTAGGATTTAGGGTTTAGGGTTTATGTTTTAGGGTTTAGAGTTTAAGGTTTTAAGATCTAAGTTTAGGGTTAAGGGTTTAGGGTTTAGGGTTTAAGGTTTAAGGCTAACAGTGTCGTAATTAGGGTGTAGCATTTAGGGTCAATGGTTTAGGGTTTAGATTTTCGAATTTATGGGTTAGGGATTACGGTTTATGGTTTATAGTTTATGGTTTTGGGTTTATGGTTTATGTTTTAGCGTTTAGGGTTTTGGTTTTAGGGTTAGGGTTTAGGGTTTAGGGTTTTTGTTTTTGGCATGAGGATTTAAGGTTTATGGTTTAGATTTTAGGGTTTACGAATTAGGGTTTTGGGTATAGGGTTTAAGGTTTAGGTTTTAGGGTTTAGTGTTTAGACTTTAGGGTTTAGTGATTAGAGTTTAGGATTTTGGGTTTAAATTTTAGGGTTTAGGGTTTAGGGTTTAGGATGAATAATTCAGCTTTTATGGTTTATGGTTTGAAGTTTATGGATTAGGGTTTAGGGTTTAGGGTTCCATGTTGAGTGTTTAGGGTTTATGGTTTAGGATTTAGGGTTTAAGTTTTAGGGTTTAGGGTTAGGGTTTAGGATTTAGGGTTTAGAATTTAGAGTTTAGGTTTTAAGGTTTAGGGTTTAGGATTAATTTTTTGAAGTTAGGGTTTAGGGTTTAGTATTTAGTGTTTAAGGTGTAGGGTTCCAGGTTTAGGGTTTAGGGTCTAGGTTTAGGTTAAGGTTTATAGGTTTAGGCTTTATGGATTTGGGGTTCTTTGTGTTTTGTAGGGTTTAGCATATACGATTAAGGGCTTTATTGTTTTAAGGGTTTATTTTAGGGTTTATAGGATTTAGGGTTTCTGAAGGTTAGGGTTTAGCGCTTCTTAAGATTTTTAGGTTTAGGATATAGAGTATTAGGTTACGGTTTAGGGTTTTTTAGGTTTAGGATTTAAGGTTAAGGATTTTATCTACGTTTTTAGGTTTTATAAGTTTAGGCCTTAGGGTTGTTTTTTCTCTAATTTTTAGGTTTTGTGTTTATGGCTTTTAGGATGTAGTGTTTAGAGGTTAGGGTTTTATAGGGGTTTTAAAGGGTTTAGAGCTTAGATTTTTTTTAAGTGTAGGGGTTTTTGAGTTTTCTTAGTGTTATTAAGGGTTAAGTGGTTTTTAGGTTGAGGGATTCTTAAGGTTTAGGGTTTAGAGTTTCTTATGGTTTTAGGTCAAGGATTTTGAGTTTTAGGTTAGGGTTTAGGGATTAGGGTTTTTTAGGTTTAGGTTCTTAGGTTAAGGGTTTTATTTAGGTTTTTAGGTTTTACGGCTTTGGGTTTTTTGGTTTAAGGGTTTGTAAGATATTATAGGCTTAGGGTTTAGGGCTTAGGGTTTGTAGGATTTTATAGGCTTAGGGTTTAGGGCTTAGGGATTTTTTTTGTGTGTTGTAGGGTTTAGTATATACAATTTAGGGCTTTATAGGGTTTAGGGTTTTTTGGTTTATAGGGTTTATTTATTTTTTGTATTTTCTAGGTTTAGGGTTTATAGATTTTTAGGATTTACAGTTTTGAGCTTATGGATTTTAGGAGTTTTAAATGGATTTTAAGATTTATTTTAGGATTTAGGATTTCTTGAAGTTTAGGGTTTTAGGTTTCTTCGGGTTTTAGGTTTAAGATTTACGGTTTTAGGTTAGGTTTTAGGGTTTAGGGTTTAGGGTTTAGGGCTTAGGATTTTTTTTATGTTTAGGTTCTTAGGTTAAGGTTCTTATCTAGGGTTTTAGGGTTTAGGGCTTTGGGTTTTTTAGGTTAATGTTTTTAGGGTTTTATCAGTTTAGGGTTTAGGGCATAGGGGTTTTTATATGCTTTTTAGGTTTTAGCATATATGATTTAGGGCTTTCGATGGTTTAGAGCTTAGAGTTTTTAAGGTTTAGGGGTTTTGGGTTCTTAGGGATTTTTAGGGTTTAGTGTTTAGGGCTTTGGATTTTTTTTATTTTTTAGGTTCGGGGTTTACGAATTTTTAGGATTTTGGATGTACAATTTAGGGTTTTGTAGGGGTTTAAGTGGTTGTTAGGGTTTATTTTTGGGTTTATAGGATCTTAGGTTTCTTAGGGTTTCAGTTTAGGAATTAGGGTTTTAGGTTAGGGTTAAGCGTTTATGGCTTAAGATTTTGTAGGTTTAGGGTTTTAGGTAAAGGGTTTTATCTAGGTTTTCTATGGTTTAGGGCATTAGGTTTTTTAGGTTAAGGGTTTTTAGGATAATTTACGTTTAGTGTTTAGGGCTTTTTTTGGTGTTTTTAGGGTTTAGTATATATGATTTAGGGTTTTATAGGGTTTGGAGCTTTGAATTTTTTTAGGTTTATCGGATTTTATATTTTTAGGATTTTTAAGGTCAAGTGTTTTTTAGGATTTTTTAATTCTTAGGTTTTTTTTTTTTATGTGTTTTTAGGTTTAGGCTTTAGAACTTAGGTTTTTGTAGGGGTTTTAAATGATTTTTAGTGTTTATTTTAGAATTTATAGGATTTAGGGTTTACGATATTGGGTTTTAGGTTAGGGTTTAGGGTTTAGGTCTTAGGGTTTTTTTAGGTTTAGGGTTTTAGGTTAAGGGTTTTATCTAGGATTTTAGGGTTTAGGACATTGGACTTTTTAAGTTATGGTTTTTCAGGATTTTATAGGTTTATGGTTTAGGGCTGAGGGTTTTTTTTTTTTTTTTTTTTATGTTTTTTAGGATTTAGCATATAATATATTGTTTAGATCTGAGTAGGTTTTTATGGTTTTTATAGGGTTTTAAGAGTTAAGTGTTTCATAGGGTTTTTAGGGTTTATGGTTTAGAGCTTAGGGTTTTGTAGGGGTTTTAAATGGTAATTACGGTTTATTTTAGGGTTTATAGGATTTAAAGTTTCTTAAGGCTTTAGGTGTAGGATTGGAGTTTTATGATAGGTTTTAGGGGTTTGGGCTTAGGGTGTTCTTAAGTTTAGGGTTTTAGGTTAAGCGTTTTATCTACATTTAAAGGGTTTAGGGCTTTGGGTTGTTTTTTGTTTTGATTTTTTATTGTTTTATAGGTGAAGGGTTTACGGCATAGGGTTTTTTTTTTGTATTTTTAGGGTTTAGCATATACAATTAGGGCTTTATAGGGCTTTGTGTTTATAGTTTTTTAGGTTTAGGGGTTTTTAGGGTGTTTTTCAAGGTTAACTGCTTCTTAGGGTTTTCTAGGGTTTAGATCTTAGGTTTTTGTTGTGTTTTTAAGGTTTAAGGTTGACGGATCTTTAAGATTTAGGCTTTAGAGCATAGGTATTTGTAGGGATTTTAAATGGTTTTTAGGGTTTATATTATGGTTTATAGCATTTAGGTTTTCTTAGGGTTTAGGGTTTAAGGTATCTTAGGGATTTAGGTTTAGGATTTAGGGTTTTAGGTTTGGGTTTAGGGTTTTTTTAGGTTTAGGATTTTAGATTAAGGATTTTATCTAGGTTTTTAGGTTTTATGGCTTTGTAATTTTTAGATTATGGTTTGTAGGGTTTAATAGATTTAGGATTTTGGGCTTAGGGTTTTTTGTGTTTTTTAGGTTTTAGCATGTACGATTTAGGGCTTTATAGGGTTTAGATCTTTGAGTTTTTTTTAGGTTTAATGGATTTTATATTTTTAGGATTTTTAAGGGTTAAGTGTTTCTTAGGGTTTTTTAGGGCTTAGGGTTATTGTTAAGTTTATGGTTTTGGGTTAAGGATTTTATTAAGGCTTTTAGGGTTTAGGGCTTTGAGTTTTTTGGGTGAAGTTTTTTTCAGATTTTATAGGTTTAGGGTTTAGGTCTTAAAGTTTTTTTGGGTTTTTAGGGTTTAACAAAGATGATTTAGGGCTTTATAGGGTCTAGAGCCTAAAGTTTTCTAGGTTTAGGTTTGTTTGTGTTTTTTTAGGATTTTAAGAGTTAAGTCTTTCTTAGATTTTAGGGCTTAAGGTGCTTTTATGTTTTTTAGATATAGGGTTTACGGATTTTGACGATTTAGGGTTTATAGATTAGGTCTTTGTAGGATTTTTAAATAGGTTTTGGGGTTTATTTTAGGGTTTCTTAATGTTTAGGGTTTCATAGTGTATTAGGTTTAGGAGCTAGGGTTTTAGGTTCGATTTTAGGGTTTAGGACTTTTGGTCTTTTTAGGTTTAGGGTTTTGGGTTAAGGGTTTTAATTATGTTTTTTGAGGTATAGGCTTTGTGTTTTTTAGATTAAGGTCTTATAGGGTTTTATGTGTTTAGGGTTTAGGGTTAAGGGTTTTTTTTTGTATTTTTTACTGTTTAGCATAGACAATTAGGGCTTTATAGCATTTAGAGCTTAGAGTTTTTTTAGGTTTAGGGGTTTTTAAGGATTTAATGTTTCTTAGGGTTTTTTAGGGTTTAGGGTTTTGGGGCTTAGGGTTTTTATTTTGTTTTGTAAGTGTAGGGTTTACAAATTTTAGGATTTAGGGTTATGAGCTTAGAGTTTTGAATTTTTAGGATTTAGGGTTTAGAGCTTAGAGTTTTGAAGGGTTTTAAATGGTTTTTAGGGTGTATGTGATTTAGTATTTCTTAGGGTTTTAGGTTAGGGTATAGGGTTTAGGCCTTAGTGGTTTTTTATTTTTAGGGTTTAAAGTTAGGGTTTAGGGTTTCAGGCTTAGGGTTTTTATCAAGGTTAGCTGCTGCTTAGGGTTTTCTAGTGTTTAGATCTTAGGGTTTTTTTTTGTTTTTAAGATTTAAGGTTTAAGGACCTTTAGTATTTAGGCTTTAGAGATTAGGGTTTTGTAGGGGTTTTAAATGCTTTTTAGGGTTTATATTACAGTTTATAGGATTTAGAGTTTCTTAAGGTTTAGGGTTTAGGGTATCTTAGGGATTTATTTAAGGATTTAGGGTTTTAGGTTAGGGTATAGGGTTTAGGTTTTTTTAGGTTTAGGGATTTGGGTTAAGGGCTTTATCTAAGTTTTTAAGGTTTAAGGCTTTGGGATTTTTAGGTTAAGGTTTTTTAGGGTTTTATAGGTTTTTGGTTTAGGGCTTAGGTTTTTTTTTGTGTTTTTAGGGTTTCACATATATGATTTAGGGATTTATAGGGTTTAGAGATTAGAGATTTTAGGTTTATAGATTTTTTGGTTTTTGTAGGGTTTGTAAGGGTATTAAATGGTGTTTAGTGTTTATAGGACTTAGGGTTTCATAAGGTTTAGGGTTTAGGGTTTAATAGGGTTTTAAATTTAGAATTTAGGGTTTTAGGTTAGGGTTTATGGTTTATGGCTTAGGGGTTTTTTAGGTTTAGAATTTTAGGTTGAGGGTTTTATCTAGGTTTTTAGGTTTTAGGATTTGGGTTTGTTAGGTTAAGGTTTTTTAGGCTTTTATAGGTTTAGGGTTTAGGGTCTAGGGCTTAGGGTTTTGTAGGTTATGGTGTTTGATGGTTTTATAGATATGGCATTTAGGGCTTAGGGTTTTTTGTGTGGTTTTAGGGTTTAGCATATACAATTTAGGGCTTTATTAGGTTTTGAGGTTAGAGTTTTTTTGGTTTAGGTGTTTTTGGGTTATTTTGGATTATTTAGGGTTAAGTGTTTCTTAGGGTTTGTCAAACGTTTAGCATAAATGATTTAGGGCTTTATTGGGTTTAAATTTTATAGTTTTTTAGGTTTAGGGTTTTCTGTGGTTTTTAGGGGCTTAGGGTTTAGGGCATAGGTTTTTTTATGTTTTTTAGATTTAGGATTTTAGGCTAAGGATTTTATCTAGCTTTTGAGATTTTTGGGCTTTGGAATTTTTAGATTAAGGTTTTTAGGGTTTTATAGATTTAGGATTTAGGGCTTAGAGTTTTTTGTGTTTTTTAGGGTTTAGCGTATACTATTTAGGGATTTATTGGGTTTAGAGCTCTGCGTTTTTTTAGGTTCAAGGGGTTTTATATTTTTAGGGTTTTCGATTATGGGTTTTATTAAGCCTTTTAGGGTTTAGGGCTTTGAGTTTTTTAGGTTAAGATTTTTTTAGATTTTATAGGTTTAGGGTTTAGGTCTTAAAGTTTTTTTGTAATTTTAGGGTTTAACAAATACGATTTAGGGCTTTATAGGGTCTAGAGCCAAATGTTTTTTAGGTTTAGTTTTGTTTGTGTTTTGTTTAGGTTTTTAAGAGTTTAGTGTTTCTTAGGGACTAGGGCTTAGGGTACTTTTATGTTTTTTAGATATAGGGTTTACGGAATTTTAGGATTAAGGGCTTATAGCTTAGGGTTTTGTAAGGATTTTAAATGGGTTTTAGAGTTTATTTTAGGGTTTCTTAATGTTTAGGGTTTCATAGTATATTAGGTTTAGGATTTAGGGTTTAAGATTAGGATTTAGGGTTTAGGACTTTTGGGTTTCTTAGGTTTAGGGTTTTAGGTTAAGGGTTTTAACTAAGTTTTTAGGGGTAAGGGCTTTTTGTTTTTTAGATTAAGGTTTTATAGGGTTTGATATGTTTATGGTGTTTGTGCTAAGGTTTCTTTTTTTTGTGTTTTTACCGATTTAGCATATACGATTTAGGGCTTTCTAGCATTTAGAGCTTAGAGTTTTTTTTGGATTAGGGGTTTTTTGGGTTTTAAAGGGTTTTTAAGGGTTAAGTGTTTCTTAGGGTTTTTTAGGATTTAGGGTTTTGGGGCTTAGGGTGTTTTGTGTTGTTTGGGTTTAGGGTTTATAAATTTTTAGGTTTTAGGGTTTAGAGCTTAGAGTTTTGAAGGGTTTTAAATGGTTTTTAGGGTTTATGGGATTTAGGGTTTCATAAGGTTTACTGTTTGGGTTTCTTAGGGTTTTAGGTTATGGTATAGGGATTATGCCTTAGTGGTTTTTTATGTTTAGTGTTTAAGGTTAGGGTTTAGGGTTTTGGGCTTCGGGATTTTTTCAAGGTTAACAACATCTTAGGGTTTTCAAGTGTTTAGGTCTTAGGGTTTTGTTGTGTTTTTATGGTTTAAGGTTTATGGATATTTAGGATTTAGGCCTTAGAGCTTAGGGTTTTGTATGGGTTTTAAATGGTTTGTAGGGTTTGAATTATAGTTTATAGGATTTAAAGTTTAGGGTTTAGGGTATCTTGGGGATTTAGGTTTAGGATATAGGGCTTTAGGTTAGGGTTTAGAGTTTAGGGCTTAGGTTTTTTAAGGTTTAAGGATTTGGGTTAAGGGCTTTATCTTGGTTTTTAAGATTTAAGGCTTTCGGATTTTTAGGTTAAGGTTGTTTAGGGTTTTATAGGTTTATGGTTTAGGGCTTATGTTTTTTTTAGTGCTTTTAGGGTTTTACATATATGATTTATGGCTTTATAGGGTTTAGAGATTAGATATTTTAGGTTTAGGGATTATGTTTTTTTAGTGTTTGTAAGGGTATTAAATGGTGTTTAGGGTTTATAGGACTTAGGGTTTCATAAGGTTTAGGGTTTAGGGTTTTTGGTTAGGGTTTATGGTTTAGGGCTTAGGGATTTTTTAGGTTTAGAATTTTTGGTTGAGGGTTTCATCTAGGTTTTTATGGTTTAGGGATTTGGGTTTATTAGGTTAAGTTTTTTAGGCTTTTGTAGGTTTAGGGCTTAGGGCTTAGGGTTTTGTAGGTTAGGGTTTTTGAGGGTTTTATAGATAAGGCATTTAGGGCTTAGCGTTTTTTGTGTGTTTTTAGGGTTAAGCATATACAATTTTGGGCTTTATAGGGTTTGGAGCTTAGAGTTTTTTAGGTTTTGGTGTTTTTGGGTTATTTAGGGTTAACTATTTCCTAGGGTTTTTCAAGGATTTAGCATATATGATTTAGGGCTTTATAGGGTTAACATCTTATAGTTGTTTATGTTTAGGGGTTTCGGGGGATTTTAGGGTTTTTAAGGGCTTAGGTGTTTCTCTGTTTTTTTAGATTTAGGGTTTAGGGTTTAGGGCTTAAGGTTTTTTTAAGTTGATGATTTGAGGTTAAGGATTTTATCTAGGTTTTTAGGTTTTTGGGCTTTGAAATTTTTAGATTAAGGTTTTTAGGGTTCTATAGATTTAGGATTTAGGACTTAGGATTTTTTTTTCTAGAGTTTAGCACCTACGATTTATGGCTTTATAGGGTTTAGAGCTTTGAGGTTTTTTAGGTTTAAGTGATTTTATAGTTTTAGGGTTTTTAAGGGTTAAGAGTTTTTTAGGATTTTTTAGGGCTTGGGGTTATTTATAGGTTTAGGGTTTTCGGTTAAGGGTTTTATTAAGTTTTTTAAGGTTTAGGGCTTTGAAGTTTTTTGGTTAATATTTTTTCAAATTTTATAGGTTTAGGGTTTAGGTGTTAAAGTTTTTTCTTTGTGTTTTTAAGGTTTAACAAATACAATTTAGGGCTTTATAGTGTCTATAGCCTAAAGTTTTTTAGGTTTAGGATTTTTTGTGTTTTGTTTAGGGTTTTAAGAGTTAAGTGTTTCTTAGGGTTTAGGTCTTAGGGAACTTTTATGTTTTTTAGATATAGGGTTTATGGATTTTTGGGATTTAGGGTTTATAGCTTAGGGTTTTGTGGGGATTTTAAATGAGTCTTAGGGTTTATTTTAGGGTTTCATAGTGTATTAGGTTTAGGATTTAGGGTTTAAGGATAGGATTTAGGGTTTAGGACTTTTGGGATTTTTAGGTTTAGGGTTTTAGGTTAAGGGGTTTAACTAAGTTTTTAGGGGCAAGGAGTTTGTGATTTTTAGATTAAGGTTTTATAGGGTTTTATATGTTTGGGGTTTAGTGCTAAGGTTTTTTTTTATGTGTTCTTTACGGTTTAGCATATACGATTTAGGGCTTTATAGCAGTTAGAGCTTAGAGATTTTTTAGGTTTAGGGGTTTTTTGGGTTTTTAGGAGTTAAGTGTTTCTTAAGGTTTTTTATGGTTTAGGGTTTTGGGGCTTAGGGCTTTCTGTGTTTTTTAAGTTTAGGGTTTATAGATATTTAGGATTTAGGGTTTAGAGCTTAGAGTTTTGAAGGGTTTTAAATTGGTTTAGGGTTTATGGATTTAGGGTTTCTTATGGTTTACGATTTAGGATTTCTTAAGGTTTTAGGTTAGGGTATAGGGTTTAGGCCTTAGTGGTTTTTTATGTTTAGAGTTTAAGGGTAGGGTTAAGGGTTTTGTGCTTAGTGTTTTTTTCAAGGTTAACTGCTTCTTAGGGTTTTTTAGGGTTTAGGTTTTAGGGTTTTGTTGTTTTTTTAAGGATTAAGGTTTACAAATCTTTAGGATTTAGACCTTAGAGCTTAGGGTTTTGTAGGGGTTTTAAATGGTTTTTAGGGTTCGTATTATGGTTTATCAAATTTAGGGTTTCTTAAGGTTTAGGGTTTATGGTATCTTAGGGATTCAGGTATAGGATATAGGGTTTTAGGTTAGGGTTTAGGGTTTTGGGGTATCTTAGGGATTCAGGTATAGGATATAGGGTTTTAGGTTAGGGTTTAGGTTTTACTGCATAGGTTCTTTTAGGTTTAAGGATTTGGATTAAGGGCTTTATCTAGTTTTTTAAGGTTTAAGGCTTTGGGATTTTTAGGTTAAGGTTTTTTTGGGCTTTTTAGGTTTATGGTTTAGGGCTTAGGTGTTTTTTAGTGCTTTTAGGGTTTGACATATATTATTTAGGTTTTATAGGGTTTAGAGATTAGAGATTTTAGGTTTAGGGTTTTTTTTTTTGAGGGTTTGTAAGAATATTAAATGGTGTTTAGGATTTATAGAAATTTGGGTTTCATAAGGTTTAGGGTTTATGGTTTAATAGGGTTTTAAATTTAGAATTTAGTGTTTTAGGTTAGTGTTACTAGTTTAGGGCTTATGGGTTTTTTAGGTTTAGAATTTTAGGTTGAGGGTTTTATCTAGGTCTTTAGGGTTTAGGGATTTGGGATTGTTAGGTTAAGGTTTTTTAGGCTTTTATAGGTTTAGGGTTTAGGGTTTAGGGCTTATGGTTTTGTAGGTTAAGGTTTTTGATGGTTTTATAGATATGGTATTTAGGCTTAGGGTTTTTTGTGTGTTTTTAGGGTTTAGCATATGCAATTTAGGGCTTTATAGGGTTTGGAGCTTCGAGTTTTTTAGGTTTAGCTGTTTTTGGGTTATTTAGGGTTATTTAGGGTTAAGTGTTTCTTAGGAATTTTCAAAGGTTTAGCATAAACGATTTAGGGCTTTATAGGCTTTAGATCTTATAGTTTTTTAGGTTTAGAGGTTTCGGGGTTTTTTAGGGTTTTTAAGGGCTTAGGGTTTAGGGTTTGTTCTATTTTTTTAGATTTTGGGTTAAGGGTTTAGGGCATAGGGTTTTTTTAGGTATAGGATTTTAGGTTAAGGATTTGATCTTGGTTTTTAGGTTCTTGGGCTTTGGAATTTTTGGAATAATGTTTTAGGGTTTTATAGATTTAGGATGTAGGGCTTAGGGATTTTTATGTTTTCTAGGGTTTAGTATATACAATTTAGGGATTTATAGGGTTTAGAGCTTTGAGTTTTTTTTTTTTTTGTTTTAAGGGATTTTATATTTTTAGGGATTTTAAGGGTTAAGTGTTTCTTAGGGTTTTTAGGGCTTAGGGTTATCTTTGGGTTTTGGGTTTTAGGTTAAGGGCTTTATTAAGGTTTTTAGGGTTTTGGGTTAAGGGTTTTATTAAGGTTTTTAGGGTTTAGGGCTTTGAGATTTTTAGGTTAATATTTTTTCAGATTTTATAGGTTTAGGGTTTAGGTCTTAAAGTTTTTTTTTTTGTGTTTTTAGGATTTAACAAGTACGATTTAAGGCCTTATAGGGTCTAGAGCCTAAAGTTTTTTGGTTTAGGGTTTTTTGTGTTTTTTTTAGGATTTTAAGAGTTAAGTCTTTCTTAGGGTTTAGGAGTTAGGGTTCTTTTATGTTTTTTAGATATAGGGTTTAATGCTTTTTAGGATTTAGGGTTTACAACTTAGGGTTTTGCAGGGATTTTAAATGGGTTTTATGGTTTATTTTAGTGTTTCTTAATGTTTAGGGTTTCATAGTGTATTAGGTTTAGGATTTAGGGTTTAAGGTTGGGATTTAGGCTTTAGGAATTTTGGCATTTTTAGGTTTAGGGTTTTAAGTTAAGGGTTTTTACTTAGTTTTTAGGGGTAAGGGCTTTGTGTTTTTTAATTAAGGTTTTATATGTTTAGGGTTTAGTGTTAAAGTTTTTTTTTCTTTTTTTACGGTTTATCATCAACGATTTAGGGATTTATAGCATTTTGATCTTAGAGTTTTTTTAGGTTTAGTGATTTTTTGGATCTTTAAGGGTTTTTAAAGGGTTAAGTGTTTCTTAGGGTTTTGGGGCTTAGGTTTTTTTATGTTTTTTAGGTTTAGGGTTTACAAACTTTTAGGATTTAGGGTTTAGAGCTTAGAGTTTTGAAGGGTTTTAAATGGTTTTTAGGGTTTATAGGATTTACGGTTTCTTAAGGTTTACGGTTTAAGGTTTCTTAGGGTTTAAGGTTAGGGTATAGGGTTTATGCCTTAGTGATTTTTTATCTTTAGGGTTTAAGGTTAGGGTTTAGGGTTTCGGGCTTAGGGTTTTTTCAAGGTTAACTGCTTCTTAGGTCCGAGGCTTAAGTCATAGGGTTTTTTTGTGTTTCTAAGGTTTAAGGTTTACGGATCTTTTGGATTTAGGCTTTAGAGCTTAGGGTTTTGTAAGGGTTTTAAATGGTTTTGAGGGTTTATATTATGGATTATAGGATTTAGGGTTTCTTAAGGTTTAGGGTTTAGGGTATCTTGGGGATTTAGGTTTAGGATATAGGGTTTTAGGTTAGGGTTTAGGGTTTAGGGCTTAGGTTTTTTAGGTTTAGGGATTTGGGTTAAGGGCTTTATCTAGGTTTTTAAGGTTTAAGGCTTTGGGATTTTTAGGTTAAGGTTTTTTAGGATTTTATAGGTTTATGGTTTAGGGCTTAGGATTTTTTTAGTGCTTTTAGGGTTTCACATATACGATTTAGGGCTTTATAGGGTTTAGAGATTAGAGATTTTAGGTTTAGGGTTTTTTGTGTTTTTTAGGGTTTGTAAGGGTATTAAATGGTGTTTAGGGTTTATAGGACTTAGGGTGTCATAAGGTTTAGGGTTTAGGGTTTAATAGGATTTTAAATTTAGAATTTAAGGTTAGGGTTTATGGTTTAGGGCTTAGGCGTTTTTTCGGTTTAGAATTTTAGGTTGAGGGTTTTGTCGAGGTTTTTAGTGTTTTGGGATTTGGGTTTGTTGGGTTAAGGTTTTTTTAGGCTTTTATAGGTTTAGGGTTTAGGGTTTAGGGTTTAGGGTTTAGAGGTTAGGGTTTTGTTGGTTAAGGTTTTTGATGGTTTTATAGATATGGCATTTAGGGCTTAGGGTTTTTTTGTTTGTTTTTAGGGTTTAGCATATACAATTTAGGACTATATAGGGTTAGGAGTTTAGAGTTTTTTAGGTTTAGGTGTTTTTGAGTTATTTAGGGTTAAGTGTTTCTTAGGGTTTTTCAAGGGTTTAGCATAAATGATTTAGGGCTTTATAGGGTTTAGATCTTATAGTTTTTTAGGTTTAGGTGTTTCGGGGATTTTTAGGGTTTTTAAGGGCTTAGGGTTTAGGGGTTTGGGATTTTAGGTCAAGGATTTTATCTTGGTCTTTAGGTTTTTGGGTTTTTGAATTTTTAGATTAATGTTTTTAGGGTTTTATTGATTTTGGATTTAGGCCTTAGGATTTTTTGTGTTTTTTAGCATTAAGCATATACTATTTACTGCTTTATAGGGTTTAGAGCTTTGAGTTTTTTAAGGTTTAAGGGATTTTATATTCTAGGGTTTTTAAAGGTTAAGTGTTTCTTATAGTTTTTTAGGGCTTAGGGTTATTTTTAGGTTTAGGGTTTTCGGTTGAGGGTTTTATTAAGGTTTTTAGGGTTTAGGTCTTTAAGTTTTTTGGGTTAAGATTTTTTCATATATTATAGGTTTAGGGTTTAGGTCTTAAATTTTTTTGAGTTTTTATGTTTTAACAAATACGATTTAGGGCTTTATAAGGTTTAGAGCCTAAAATTTTTTTGCTTTAGGGTTTATTGTGTTTTTTAGGGTTTTAAGAGTTAAGTGTTTCTTAGGGTTTAGGGCTTAGGGTGCTTTTATGTCTTTTAGATATAGGGTTTACGGATTTTTAGGATTTAGGGTTTATAGCTTAGGGTTTTATAGATAGTTTAAATGGGTTTTAGGGTTTATTTTAGGGTTTCTTAATGTTTAAGGTTTCATAGTGTATTAGTGTCTTTTAGATATAGGGTTTACGGATTTTTAGGATTTAGGGTTTATAGCTTAGGGTTTTATAGATAGTTTCAATGGGTTTTAGGGTTTATTTTAGGGTTTCTTAATGTTTAAGGGTTCATAGTGTATTAGGTTTAGGATTTAGGGTTTTAGGTTAGGATTTAGGGTTTAGGAATTTTGGGCTTTTGAGGTTTAGGGTTTTAGGCTAAGGGTTTTAATTAAGTTTTTAGGGGTATGGGCTTTGTGTTTTTTAGATTAAGGTTTTATATGTTTAAGGTTTAGTGATAAGGTTTTTTTTTTTTTTTTTTTTATGTTTTTTACGATTTAGCATATATGATTTAGGGCTTTATAGTATTTAGAGCTGAAGAGTTTTTTAGGTTTAGGGGTTTCTTGGGGTTTTAAGGGTTTTTAAGGGCTAGGTGTTTCTTATGCATTTTTAGGGTTTAGGGTTTTTTGTGTTTTTAAGGTTTAGGGTTTATAGATTTTTAGGATTTGGGGTTTAGAGAATAGAGTTTTGAAGGGTTTTAAATGGTTTTTAGGGTTTATATGATTTAGGGTTTCTTATGATTTATGGTTTAGAGTATCTTAGGGTTTTAGGTTAGGGTATAGGGTTTAGGCCTTGATGGTCTTTTATGTTTAGGGTTTAGGGTTTCAGGCATATGGTTTTTTTAGGTTTAAGGTTTTAGCTTAAGGGTTTTATATAGGTTTTTAGGGTTTAGGGAATTGGGTATATTAGGTTAAGGGTTTTTATGGTTTTATAGGTTTAGGGTTTAGGGCATAGGTTTTTTTTTTTTTTTGGGTGTTTTTTAGGGTTTAGCTTGTATGATTTAGGGCTTTCTAGGGTTTTGAGGTTAGTGTTTTTCATGATTCGGGCTTTTTGTATATTCTAGGATTTGTAAGGGTTAAGTGTTTCTTAGGGTTTTTTAGGGCTTAGGGTTTAGGCCTTTGGGGTTTTTTATGTTTAGGCTTTAATGTTAGAGCTTAGGGTTTTGTAGAGATTTTAAATGTTTTTTTGGGTTTATATTATGGTTTATAGGATTTAGGGTTTCTTAAGGTTTATGAATTAGGGTGTCTTAGGGATTTAAGTTTTGGATTTAGGGTTTTAGGTTTGGGATTAGGATTTAGCACTTAGGGTTTTTTTAGGTTTTGGGATTTGGGTTAAGGGCTTTATCTAGGTTTTTAAGGTTTAAGGCTTTGGGATTTTTACGTTAATGTTTTTTAGGGTTTTATAGGTTTATGGTTTACGGCTTAGGTTTTTTTTTTTTGTGTTTTTAGAGTTTCGCATATACGATTTAGGACTTTATAGGGTTTAGAGATTAGATATTAGAGATTAGGGATTTTTTGTTTTTTAGGGTTTGTAAAGGTATTAAATGGTGTTTAGGGTTTATTGGACTTAGGGTTTCATAAGGTTTATTGTTTAGGATTTCATATGGTTTATGGTTTAGGGTTTTATAGGGTTTTAAATTCAATATTTAGGGTCTTAGGGTAGGGTTTATAGTTTAGGGCTTAGGGGTTTTTTAGGTTTAGAATTTTAGGTTCAGGGTTTTAGTTTTTTTGTGTGTTATTAAGATTTAGTATATACAATTTTGGGCTTTATAGAGTTTGGAGCTTAGAGTTTTTTAGGTTTAGGTGTTTTTGGGTTATTTAGGGTTTTTTAGGGTTAAGTGTTTCTTAGGGTTTTTAAAGGGTTTAGCATAAACGATTTAGGGCTTTATAGGGTTTAGATCTTATAGGTTTGTTTTTAAGGGCTTAGGGTTTAGGGCTTAGATTTTTTTTTGGTTTTTTAGATATAAGGTTTAGGGTTTAGGGCTTAGGATTTTTTTAAGTTTAGGATTTTAGGTTAACAATTTTATCTAGGTTTTTAGGTTTTAGGGCTTTGGAATTTTTAGATTAAGGTTTTTAGAGTTTTATAGATTTAGGATTTAGGGCTTAGGGTTTCTTGTGTTTTTTAGGGTTTAACATATACGATTTAGGACTTTATAGGGCTTAGAGCTTTGAGTTTTTTTAGGTTGAAGGGATTTTATATTTTTAGGGTTTTTAAGGTTAAGCGTTTCTTAGGGTTTTTTAGGGCTTAGGGTTATTTTTAGGTTAAGGGTTTTGGGTTAAGGGTTTTATTAAGATCTTTAGGGTTTAGGGCTTTGAGTTTTTTAGGTTAAGATTTTTTCAGATTTTATAGGTTTAGGGTTTAGGTCTTAAAGTTTTTTTGTGTTTTTAGGGTTTAACAAATATGATTTAGGGCTTTAACAAATATGATTTAGGGATTTATAGGGTCTAGAGCCCAAAGATTTTTAGGTTTAGGTTTTTTTTTTTTTTTTTTTTTTTAAGGATTTTAAGAGTTAAGTGTTTCTTAGGGTTTAGGACTTAGGGTGATTTTATGTCTTTTAGATATAGGGTTTACAGATTTTATGGATTTAGGGTTAATAACTTAGTATTTTGTAGGGATTTTAAATGGGTTTTAGGGTTTATTTTAGTGTTTCTTAATGTTTAGGGTTTCATAGTGTATTAGGTTTATGATTTAAGGTTTTAGGTTAGGGTTTAGGACTTTTGGTTTTTTTAGGTTTAGGGTTTTAGATTAAGGGTTTTAACTAAGTTTTTAGGGGTAAGGGCTTTGTGTTTTTTAGATTAAGGCTTTATAGGGTTTTATATTTTTAGGGTTTAAGGCAAAGGGATTTTTTTGTGTTTTTTACGGTTTAGCATATACGATTTAGGGCTTTATAGCATTTAGAGCTTAAAGTTTTTTTAGGTTTAGGGGTTTTTTGGGTTTCTAAGGGTTTTTAAGGGTTAAGTGTTTCTTAGAGATTTTAGTGTTTAGGGTTTAGGGTTTTTGGTCTTAGTTTTTTTTGTGTATTTTAGGTTTAAGGTTTTCAGATTTTTATGATTTATGGTTTAGAGCTTACATTTTTGAATGGTTTTAAATGATTTTTAGGGTTTATGGGATTTAGGGTTTCTTAAGGTTTATGGTTTGTTAGGGTTTTAGGTTAGGGTATAGGGTTTAGGCCGTTTTGGTTTTTTATGTTTAGGGTTTAATGTTTGGGTTTAGGGTTTCGGGCTTAGGGGTTTTTTTAGGTTTAAAGTTTTAGGTTAAGGGTTTTATCTAGGATTTTAGCGTTTAGGGCTTTGGATTTTTTAGGTTAATTTTTTTTAGGGTTTTATACGTTTAGGGTTTAGGAATTAGTTTTTTTTGTGTGTTTTTTAGCATTTAGCATATATTATTTAGGACTTTATAAGGTGTACAACTTAGCTTTTATTTTTTTTAGGCTTTAGGGATTTTGGATTCTTTATGGTTTTTAAGGGTTAAGTGTTTCTTAGGGTTTTTTAGTTTAAGGTTTACGGTTTTGGTTTTGTTGTGTTTTTTATGTTTAGGGTTTACTGATTTTTGGGATTTAGGGTTTAGAGCTTAGTGTTTTGTAGGGGTTTCAAATTGTTTTTAGGGTTTATAGGATTTAGGGTTTCTTAAGTTTTAAGGTTTAGGGTTTCTTTGGGTTTTAGGTTTAGGATTTAAGATTTTAGGTGTAGGGTTTAGGACTTAGGATTTATTAAGGTTTAGGGTTTTCGGTTAAGGTTATTATCTAGTTTAGGGTTTAAGGCTTTGGGTTTTTTAGGCTAAGGTTACTTAGGTTTAGGGTTTTATCTAGAGTTTTACAATTTAAATCTTTGTGTTTTTTGGGTTAAGGTTTTTTAGGATTTTATATGTTTACTGTTTAGGGCTTAGGGTATTTTTTTATTGTGTTTTTTAGGGTTTAGAATATACAATTTAGGGCTTTATAGGTTTAGAGCTTAGAGTTTTTTACGTTTAGGGGTTTGTGGGTCTTTTTAGGGTTTTTAAGGGTTAAGTGTTTCTTAGGGTTTTTTAGGGTGTAGGGTATAGGGCTCAGGAATTTTTTGTGTTTTTTTAGGGTTCACAGATTTTTAGTAGTTAGGGTTTAGATATTTTGCTTTTTAGTGGTATTAAATTGTTTTAGGGTTGTCTTAGGTTTTATAGGATTTAGAGTTTCTTAAGGTTTGGGTTTAGGGTTTCTTAGTATTTTTAGGTTTAGGATTTAGGGTTTTAGGTTATTATTTAGGGTTTTAGATTTAGGATTTAGGGTATTAAATTTAGGGTTGAAGGCTTAGTTTTTTTTTTCTGTGTGTTTTTTAGGGTTTAGCTTATATGATTTAGGGATTTATATGGTTTGGAGCTTAGACTCTTTTAGATTTAGGGTTTTTGAGTTTTTAGGGGTATTAAGTTAGGATTTAGGATTTTAGGTTAGGATTTAGTGTTTAGAGCCTAGGGTTTTTTTAGGTTTAGGGTTTAAGGTTAATGGTTTTATCTAGGTTTTTTGGGTTTAGTGCTTTGGGTTGTTTAAATTAAGGTTTTTTAGGATTTTATAGGTTTAGGCTTTAGGGATTTGGGGTTCTTTGTGTTTTTTAGGGTTTAGTATATACGATTAAGGGCTTTATTATTTTAAGGGTTTATTTTAGGTTTTATAGGATTTTGGGTTTCTTATGGTTAGGGCTTAGGGTTTCTTAGGGTTTCTAGGTTTAGGATATAGAGTTTTATGTTACGATTTAGTGTTTTTTAGGTTTAGGGTTTTAGGTTAAGGATTTTATCTAGGTTTTTAGGGTTTTAGGTTAAGGATTTTATCTAGGTTTTTAGGGTTTTATAGGTTTAGGGTTCTTCAAGACTTGGGGTATTTTTGTAATTTTTTAGGGTTTAGCATATACAATTTAGGGATTTATAGGGTTTGGAGCATAGATTTTTTCAGGTTTAGGGGTTTTTAAGGTTTTCAAGGTTTAAGTGTTTCTTACGGCTTTTTAGGGTTTAGGGTTTAGGCCTTAAGTTTATTTTTCTTCTAATTTTTGGCTTTAGGGTTTATGGTTTTTTAGTATTTAGTGTTTAGAGGTTAGGGTTTTGTAGGGGTTTTAAATGGTTTAGAGCTTAGAGTTTTTTTAGGTGTAGGGGTTTTTGGGTTTTCTTAGTGTTTTTAAGGGTTAAGTATTTCATAGGGTTTTCTATTGATTAGGGTTTTTTTTTTTTTTTTTTTTTTGTGATTTTTCAGTTCAAGATATATTGATTTTTAGGATTTAGGGTTTAGAGCTTAGGGTTTTGTTGAGGTTTTAAATTTTTTGTTGTGTTTATATTAGGGTTTATAAGATTTAGGTTTCTGAAGGTCTAGGGTTTAGATTTTCTTAGAGTTTTAGGTTTAGAATCTAAGGATTTTGGTTAGGGTTTAAGGTTTAGGAATTAGGGCTTCATATTTTTTTAGGTCTTGGGTTTTAGGTTAAGGGTTTTATCTAGGGTTTTTATTGTTTAGGGCATTGGGTTATTTGGGTTATGGTTTTTTACAGTTTTATAGGTTTATGGTTTAGGGCTTAGGGTTTTTTGTGTAGTTTTGGGTTAAGCATGCAAGATTTAGGGCTTGATAGGTTTAAAGCTTAGAGTTTTTTAGGTTTAGGGGTTTTTTAGGGTTATTAAGGGTTAAATGTTTCTGGTTTAGAGCTTAGGGGTTTTAAATGGTTTTTAAGGTTTATTTTAGGATTTATAGGATTTAGGGATTCTTAAGGTTTAGGGTTTAGAGTTTCTTAAGGTTTTAGGTTTAGGATTTAGAGTTTTAGGTTAGGGTTTAGGGCTTAGGATTTTTTTTGTGTGTTGTAGGGTTTAGAAAATATGATTTAGGGCTTTTTAGGGTTTAGAGCTTAGAATTTTTTTAGGGTTAGAGGTTTTTTGGTTTTTAGGGTTTTTAAGGGTTAAGTGTTGCTTAGGTTTCCCAGGGTTTAGTTATTTTTTGTATTTTTTAGGATTAGGGTTTACAAACTTTTAGGATTTAGAGTTTTGAGCTTATGGATTTTAGGAGTTTTAAATGGGTTGTAGAGTTTATTTTAGGATTTAGGGTTACTTAAGGTTTAGGATTTAAGGTTTCTTTAGGTTTTAGGTTTAGGGTTTAGGGCTTAGGGTTTTTTTTATGTTTAGGTTCTTAGGTTAATGTTATTTTCTAGGTTTTTAGGGTTTAGGGCTTTGGATTTTTTAGGTTAAGGTTTTTAGGGTTTTAATGGTTTAGGGTTTAGGGCTTAGGGTTTTTGTGTGTTTTTTACGGTCTAGCATAGACGATTTAGGGCTTTAGATTGTTTAGAGCTTAGAGTTTTTGAGGTTTAGGTGTTTTGGGTTTTTAGGGTTTTTAAGGGTTAAGTGTTTCTTAGGGTTTAGGGCTTAGGGCTTTGGATTTTTTTTTGTTTTTCAGGTTTTGAGTTTACTGATTTTTAGGATTTCAGGTTTACAATTTAGGGTTTCGTAGTGGTTTTAAATGGTTGTTAGGGTTTATTTTAAGGTTTATAGTATTTTGGGTTTCTTAAGGTTTAGGTTTAGGAATTTGGGTTTTAGGTTAGGGTTAAGGGTTTAGGGCTTAAGGATATTTTAGGTTTAGAGTTTTAGGTTAAGGGTTTTATCTAGGTTTTTTGGGGTTTAGGGCTTTGGGTTTTTAGGATAAGGGTTTTTAGGATTTTTTAGGTCTACGGTTTAGGGCTTTTTTGTGTTTTTTAGGGTTTAGTATATACAATTTACGGTTTTATAGGGTTTAGAGCTTTGAGTTTTTTTAAGGTTCACGGAATTTATATTTTTAGGGTTTTTAAGGGTTAAGTGTTTCTACTTTGTTTTTTTTTTTTGCGTTTTTAGGTTTATGGTTTGGAGGTTAGGTTTTTGTAGGGGTTTTAAATGATTTTTAGGGTTTATTTTAGAATTTATAGGATTTAAGGTTTACGATTTTGGAGTTTAGGTTAGGATTTAGGGTTAAGGTCTTAGGTTTATTTTGAGGTTTAGGGTTTTAGGTTAAGGGTTTTATCTATGTTTTTAGGGTTTAGGGCTTTGGATTTTTTAGATTAAGGTTTTTTAGGGTTTTATAGGTAAGGTTTAGGGCTGAGGTTTTTTTTGTTTATGTTTTGTTAGGGTTTAGCATATAATATAGTGTTTAGAGCTTAGTGTTTTTTAGGTTTGGGGGTTTTTGGGTTTTATTAGAGTTTTTAAGAGTTAAGTGTTTTATAGGTTTTTTTAGGGTTTATGGTTTAGAGCTTAGACTTTTGTAGGGGTTTTAAATTGTAATTACGATTTATTTTTGGGTTTATAGGATTTAGAGCTTCTTAAGATTTTAGGTGTAGGATTAGAGGTTTAGGTTAGGGTTTAGGAGTTTGGGCTTAGGGTGCTTTTAAATTTAGGGTTTTAGGTTAAGGGTTTTTATCTATGTTTTAAGGGTTTAGGGCTTTGAATTGTTTTGGTCATGGATTTTTTGGGTTTTATAGGTGAAGGGTTTACAGCTTAGATTTTTTTTTTTTTTTTTTTTTTTTTTTTTTTAGGGTTTAACATATACAATTAGGGCTTTATAGGGTTTTGAGCTTACAATTTTTTTAGGTTTAGAGGTTATTAGGGTTTTTTTCAATGTTAACTTCTTCTTAGGGTTTTCTAGGCTGTAGGTCTTAGGGTTTTGTTGTGTTTTGAAGGTTTAAGGTTTACGGATCTTTAGGATTTAGGCTTTAGAGCTTAGGGTTTTGTAGGGGTTTTAAATGGTTTTTAGGGTTTATATTATGGTTATAGGATTTAGGGTTTCTTAAAGTTTAGGGTTTAGGTTATCTTAGGGATTTAGGTTTAGGATTTAGAGTTTTAGGTTAAGGTTTAGGGTTTTTTTAGGTTTAGGGATTTGGGTTAAGGGCTTTATTTAGGTTTTTAAAGTTTAAGGCTCTGGGATTTTTACGGTTTTATAGGTTTATGGTCTAGGGCTTAGGGTTTTGTTTTGTGTTTTTAGGGTTTTGCATATACGATTTAGGGCTTTATAGGGTTTAGAGATAAGAGATTTTAGGTTTAAGGATTTTTTTTTTTAGGGTTTGTAAGGGTATTAAATGGTGTTTAGGGTTTATAGGACTTAGGGTTTCATAAGGTTTAGGGGTTAGGGTTTAATATTTAGAATTTAGGGTTTATGGTTTAGGGCTTAGGGGTTTTTTAGGTTTATAGTTTTAGGTTGAGGGTTTTATCTAGGTTTTTATGGTTTATTAGGTTAAGGGTTTTTAGGATTTTATAGGTTTAGGGTTTGGGGTTTGGGGTTTAGGGTTTAGGGCTTAGTGTTTTGTAGGTTATGGTTTTTGAGGGTTTTATAGATATGGGTTTTAGGGCTTAAGGGGTTTTGTGTGTTTTTAGGGTTTAGCATATACAATTTAGGGTTTTATATGATTTGGAGTTTAGAGTTTTTTAGGTTTAGGTGTTTTGGGTTATTTAGGGTTAAGTGTTTCTTAGGTTTTTTCAAGTGTTTAGCATAAATGATTTAGGGATTTATAGGGTTTAGATCTTATAGTATTTTAGGTTAAGGGGTTTTGGGGGGTTTTAGGTTTTTTATGGGCTTAGGGTTTAGGGCTTAGGTTTTTTTCTATTTTTTTAGATATAGGGTTTAGGGTTTAGGGTTTAGGGCTTAGGGTTTTTTTAGGTTTACGATTTTAGGTTAAGGATTTTATTTAGGTTCTTAGGTTTTAGGGCTTTGAAATTTTTAGATTAAGTTTTTTAGGGTTTTATAGATTTAGTATTTAGGAATTAGGGTGTTTTATGTTTTTTAGGGTTTAGCATATATGATTTAGGGCTTTCTAGGGTTTAGAGATTTGAGCTTTTTTAAGGTTTAAGGGATTTTATATTTTTAATATTTTTAAGGGTTAAGTGTTTCTTAGAGTTTTTTAGGGCTTAGGGTTTTTTAGGGCAAAGGGTTATTTTTAGGTTTAGGGTTTTGGGTTAAGGGTTTTATTAAGATTTTTAGTGTTTAGGGCTTTGAGTTTTTTGGGTTAAGATTTTTTTTTATTTTACAGGTTTAGGGTTTATGTATTAAAGTTTTTTTTTTGTGTTTTTAGGGTTTAACAAATATGATTTATGACTTTATAGGGTCTAGAGCCTAAAGATTTTTTAGATTTAGGGGTTTTTTGGGATTTTATGGGTTAAGTGTTTCTTAGGGTTTTTATGGTTTAGGGGTTTGGCGTTTAGGGTTTTTTTGTGTTTTTTAGGTTTAGCGTTTACAGAGTTTTAGGATTTAGAGCTTAGAGTTTTGAAGGGTTTTAAATTGTTTTTAGTGTTTATGGGATTTAGCGTTTCTTATGGTTTACAGTTTAGGATTTCTTAGGGTTTTAGGTTAGGGTACAGGGTTTAGGCCTTAGTGGTTTTTAATGTTTAGGGTTTAAGGTTAGGGTTTAGGGTATCGAGCTTAGGGTTTTTTTAGGTTTAAGGTTAAGGGTTTTATCTAGGTTTTTAGGATTTAGGCATTTGGGTTTATTAGATTAAGGGTTTTTAGGCTTTTTATAGGTTTACGGTTTAGGGCTTACGGTTTTTTTTTTTTTTTTTTGTGTTTTTTAGGGTTTAGGTTATATGATTTAGGGCATTATAGGGTTTTGAGGTTAGTGTTTTTCGGGGTTCAAGGTTTCTATATTTTATCTGGTTTTTAAGGGTTAAGTATTTCTTAGGGTTTTTTCGTGTTTAGGATTTAAACCTTAGGGGTTTTTTAGGTTTAGGATCTAATGTTAGGGTTTAGGGTTTTTTAGGGTTTAGGGTTTGGGCCTTAAGGTTTTTTTGGTTTAGGGTTTAATGTTAGGGTTTAGGGTTTAGGGTTTAGGGTTTTTTTAGGTTAAGGGTTTTATTTGGGTTTTTAGGCTTTAACGATTTGGGTTTATTAGGTTAAGGGTTTTTTGGGTTTAGGGCTTATGATTTTTTGTGTGTGTGTTTTTTAGGGTTTAGCATATATGATTAAGGGCTTTATAGGGTTTTGAGGTTAGCATTTTTCAATGTTAGGGGTTTCTATATTTTTTAGTGTTTTTAAGGGCTAAGTCTTTGTTAGGGTTTAGGGTATTTTAGGGTTCATAGGATTTAGGTTTTCTTATGGTTTAACGTTTAGGATTTCTTAGGGCTGTAGGTTAAGGATTTAGGATTTTAGGTTAGGGTTTTGGGTTAAGGGTTTTATCTGTATTTTTAAGGTTTAGGGATTTAGGTTTTTTGTGTTAAGGTTTTTTGGGTTTTAGGTTTAGGGTATAGGGCTTAGGGCTTTTTTTTTGTTTTGTTTTTTTTTAAGGTTTAGCATATACAATTTAGGGCTTTATTGTGTTTAGAGCTTCAACTTTTTTTTCGATTTAGGGATTTTTGGGTTTTTTAGGATTTTTCTGGGTTAACTATTTCTTATGGTTTTTAGGGTTTATAGTTTAGGGCTTAGGGGTTTTCATGTGTTTTTAGGTTTTGGGTTTAGCAATTTTTAGGATTTTGGTTTTTAGGTTAGGGTTTAGGTTTAAGATTTAGTGTTTTAGGTTAGGGTTTGGGCCTTAGAGGCTTTTTAGGCTTATGTATTTTTAGGATTTAGGGTTTAGAGCATAGGGTTTATTTTAGTGCTTATGGGATTTAGGTTTTCTTTAGGTATTCTTTAGGTGTTAGGTTTAGTGTTTCTTATGGTTTAGGTAAAGGATTTAGGGTTTAGGGTTAAGGGCTTGGGGTGGGTGTTTTAGGTTTAGGGTTTTATCTATGTTTTAAGGGTTTAGGGCTTTGAATTGTTTTGGTCATGGTTTTTTTGGGTTTTATAGGTGAAGGGTTTACGGCTTAGGTTTTTTTTTTTTTTTTAGGGTTTAACATATACAATTAGGGCTTTATAGGGTTTTGAGCTTACAATTTTTTTAGGTTTAGAGGTTATTAGGGTTTTTTTCAATGTTAACTTCTTCATAGGGTTTTCTAGGTTGTAGGTCTTAGGGTTTTGTTGTGTTTTGAAGGTTTAACGTTTACGGATCTTTAGGATTTAGGCTTTAGAGCTTAGGGTTTTGTAGGGGTTTTTAAATGGTTTTTAGGGTTTATATTATGGTTTATAGGATTTAGGATTTCTTAAAGTTTAGGGTTTAGGGTAACTTAGGGATTTAGGTTTAGGATTTAGAGTTTTAGGTTAAGGTTTAGGATTTTTTTAGGTTTAGGGATTTGGGTTAAGGGCTTTATTTAGGTTTTTAAAGTTTAAGGCTCTGGGTTTTTTACGGTTTTATAGGTTTATGGTTTAGGGCTTAGGGTTTTGTTTTGTGTTTTTAGGGTTTTGCATATACGATTTAAGGTTTTATAGGGTTTAGAGATAAGACATTTTAGGTTTAAGGATTTTTTTTTTAGGGTTTGTAAGGGTATTAAATGGTGTTTAGGGTTTATAGGACTTAGGCTTTCATAAGGTTTAGGGGTTAGGGTTTCATAGGGTTTAATATTTAGAATTTAGGGTTTTAGGTTAGGGTTTATGGTTTAGGGCTTAGGGGTTTTTTAGGTTTATAATTTTAGGTTGAGGGTTTTATCTAGGTTTTTAGGGTTTATTGGGTTAAGGGTTTTTAGGATTTTATAGGTTTAGGGTTTGGGGTTTAGGGTTTAGGGCTTAGTGTTTTGTAGTTTAAGGTTTTTGAGGGTTTTATAGATATGGCTTTTAGGGCTTAGGGGTTTTTGTGTGTTTTTAGGGTTTAGCATATACAATTTAGGGTTTCATATGATTTGGAGTTTAGAGTTTTTTAGGTTTAGGTGTTTTGGGTTATTTAGGGTTAAGTGTTTCTTAGGTTTTTTCAAGTGTTTAGCATAAACGATTTAGGGCTTTATAGGGTTTAGATCTTATAGTTTTTTAGGTTAAGGGGTTTTGGGGGGTTTTGGGGGGTTTTAGGTTTTTTATGGGCTTAGGGTTTAGGGCTTAGGTTTTTTTCTATTTTTTTAGATTTAGGGTTTAGGGTTTAGGGTTTAGGGCTTAGGGTTTTTTTAGGTTTACGATTTTAGGTTAAGGATTTTATCTAGGTTCTTAGGTTTTAGAGCTTTGAAATTTTTAGATTAAGGTTTTTAGGGTTTTATAGATTTAGTATTTAGGAATTAGGGTGTTTTGTGTTTTTTAGGGTTTAGCATATATGATTTAGGGCTTTCTAGGGTTTAGAGATTTGAGTTTTTTTAAGGTTTAAGGGATTTTATATTTTTAATATTTTTAAGGGTTAAGTGTTTCTTAGAGTTTTTTAGGGCTTAGGGTTTTTTAGGGCAAAGGGTTATTTTTAGGTTTAGGGTTTTGGGTTAAGGGTTTTATTAAGATTTTTAGTGTTTAGGGCTTTGAGTTTTTTGGGTTAAGATTTTTTCTGATTTTACAGGTTTAGGGTTTATGTCTTAAAGTTTTTTTGTGTTTTTAGGGTTTAATAAATACTATTTATGACTTTATAGGGTCTAGAGCCTAAAGTTTTTTTAGATTTAGGGGTTTTTTGGGATTTTATGGGTTAAGTGTTTCTTAGTGTTTTTATGGTTTAGGGGTTTGGGGCTTAGGGTTTTTTTGTGTTTTTTAGGTTTAGTGTTTACAGAGTTTTAGGATGTAGAGCTTAGAGTTTTGAAGGGTTTTAAATTGTTTTTAGTGTTTATGGGATTTAGCGTTTCTTATGGTTTACAGTTTAGGGTTTCTTAGGGTTTTAGGTTAGGGTACAAGGTTTAGGCCTTAGTGGTTTTTAATGTTTAGGGTTTAAGGTTAGGGTTTAGGGTATCGAGCTTAGGATTTTTTTAGGTTTAAGGTTAAGGGTTTTATCTAGGTTTTTAGGATTTAGGCATTTGGGTTTATTAGGTTAAGGGTTTTTAGGCTTTTTATTGGTTTACGGTTTACGGCTTACGGTTTTTTTTTTGTGTGTTTTTTAGGGTTTAGCTTATATGATTTAGGGCATTCTAGTGTTTTGAGGTTAGTGTTTTTTGGGGTTTAAGGTTTCTGTATTTTATCTGGTTTTTAAGGGTTAAGTATTTCTTAGGGTTTTTTCGGGTTTGGGATTTAAACCTTAGGGGTTTTTTAGGTGTAGGGTTTAATGTTAGGCTTTAGGGTTTTTTAGGGTTTAGGGTTTGGGCCTTAAGGTTTTTTTTGGTTTAGGGTTTAATGTTAGGGTTTAGGGTTTTGGGTTTAGGGTTTTTTTAGGTTAAGGGTTTTATCTGGGTTTTTAGGCTTTAACGATTTGGGTTTATTAGGTTAAGGGATTTTAGGGTTTAGGGCTTATGATTTTTTTTGTGTGTGTTTTTCAGTATTTAGCATATATGATTAAGGGCTTTATAGGGTTTTGAGGTTAGCGTTTTTCAATGTTAGGGGTTTCTGTATTTTTTTGTGTTTTTAAGGGCTAAGTCTTTGTTAGGGTTTTTTAGGGTTTAGGGTATTTTAGGGTTCATAGGATTTAGGTTTTCCTATGGTTTAACGTTTAGGATTTCTTAGGGCTGTAGGTTAAGGATTTAGGATTTTAGGTTAGGGTTTTGGGTTAAGGGTTTTATCTATATTTTTAAGGTTTAGGGATTTAGGTTTTTTGTGTTAAGGTTTTTTGGGTTAAGGGTTTTATCTATATTTTTAAGGTTTAGGGATTTAGGTTTTTTGTGTTAAGGTTTTTTGGGTTTTAGGTTTAGGGTATAGGGTATAGGGCTTAGGGCTTTTTTTTGTTTTGTTTTTTTTAAGGTTTAGCATATACAATTTAGGGCTTTATTGTGTTTAGAGCTTAGACTTTTTTTTCGATTTAGGGATTTTTGGGTTTTTTAGGATTTTTCTGGGTTAACTATTTCTTATGGTTTTTTAGGGTTTATAGTTTAGGGCTTAGGGGTTTTTCGTGTGTTTTTAGGTTTAGGGTTTAACAATTTTTAGGATTTTGGTGTTTAGGTTAGGGTTTAGGTTTAGGATTTAGTGTTTTAGGTTAGGGTTTGGGCCTTAGAGGCTTTTTAGGTTTATGTATTTTTAGGATTTAGGGTTTAGAGCATAGGGTTTATTTTAGTGCTTATGGGATTTAGGTTTTCTTTAGGTATTCTTTAGGTATTAGGTTTAGTGTTTCTTATGGTTTAGGTAAAGGATTTAGGGTTTAGGGTTAAGGGCTTGGGGTGGGTGTTTTAGGTTTAGGGTTTTATCTAGGTTTTTAGGGTATAAGTCATTGGGTTTTTTGGGTTAAGGTTTTTTAGGATTTTGTAGGTTTAGGGTTTAGGGCTTAGAGTTTCATTTTTTGCTTTTTTTTTTTTTTTTTTTTTTTTTTTTTTTTTGTGTGTGTGTGTTTTAGGGTTTAGAATATACAATTTAGGGATTTATGGGGCTTAGAGTTTAGAGTTTTTTAGGTTTAGGGGTTTCTGGGTCTTTCTAGGATTTTTAAGTGTTAAGTGTTTCTTACGGCTTTTTAAGGCGTAAGGTATTGGGCTTAGGGTTTTATTGTATTTTTTTAGGGTTCGCGGATATTTATGATTTAGGGTTTAGATCTTAGGATCTTTAGGCGTTTTAAATGGTTTTTAGGGTTTGTCTTAGGTTTTATAGGATTTAGGGTTTCTTAAGGTTATGGTTTAGAGTTTCTTAGGGTTTTTAGGTTTAGGATTTAGGGTATTAGGTTTAGGGTTCAAAGCTTTGGTTTTTTTATTTTTTAGGGTTTAGCAAATATGATTTAGGGATTTATAGGGTTTGGAGCTTAGACTCTTTTAGGTTTAGGGTTTATTGAGTTATTAGGGATTTTAAGTTTAGGATTTAGGGTTTTAGGTTAGGGTTTAGTGTTTAGGGCCTTTTTTAGGTTTAGGGTTTATGGTTAATGGTTTTATCTAGGTTTTTAGGATTTAGTGCTTTGGTTTTTTTGATTAAGATTTTTTAGGATTTTATAAGTTTAGGGTTTAGGGATTTTGGGTTTTTTTTTTGTGTTTTTTAGAGTTTAGCATATACAATTAAGGGCTTTATTGTTTTAAGGGTCTATTTTAGGGTTTATAAGATTTAGGGTTTCTTAAGGTTAGGTATTTAGGGTTTCTTATGGTTTTTTTGGTTTAGGATATAAAGTTTTAGGTTACTGTTCAGGGTTTTATAGGTTTAGGGTTTTGGGTAAAGCATTTTATCTAGGTTTTTAGGGTTTTATAGGTTTAGGGTTCAAGACTTAGGGTTTTTTTTGTGATTTTTTTAGGGTTTAACATATACGATTTAGGAATTTATAGGGTTTGGAGCTTAGACTTTTTTAGATTTAGGGGTTTTTAGGGTTTAGGGTTTAGGCCTTAGGCTTTTTTTTTTTTTCTAATTTGTTGGTTTAGGCTTTATGGTCTTTTAGGATTTAGTGTTTAGAGGGTAGGGATTTTAGGGGTTTTAAATGGTCTGGAGCTTAGAGTTTTTCTAGGTGTATGGGTTTTTGGGGTTTCTTAGTGTTTTTAAGGGTTAAGTGTTTCTTAGGGTTTTCTATTGATTGGGGTTTAGGGTTTTTTTTGTGTTATTTAGGTTTAAGATTTGTGTATTTTTTAGGATTTAGTGTTTAGAGCTTAGGGTTTTGTAGAAGTATTAAATTCTTTGTAGTGTTTATATTATGGTTTATAGGATTTATGGTTTCTTAAGGTATAGGGTTTTGGGTTTCTTAGGGCTTTAGGTTTAGAATCTAAGGATTTAGGGTTTAAGGCTACATGTTTTTTTAGGTATAGGGTCTTAGGTTAATGGTTTTATATAGGGTTTTTATGGTTTAGGGTTTTGGGTATTTTAGGTTAAGGTTTTTTAGAGTTTTATAGGTTTATGGTTTAGGGCTTATTTTTGTGTATTTTAGGGTTAAGCATAAAAGATTTAGGGCTTGATAGAGTTTAAAGCCTAGTGTTTTTTTGATCTAGGGGTCTTTTAGGGTTTTTAAGGATCAAGTGTTTTTTAGGGTTTCTGGTTAAGAGCTTAGGGGTTTTTAAGATTTATTTTAGGGTTTATAGGATTAAGGGATTCTTAAGGTTTAGGGTTTAGAGTTTCTTAAGGTTTTAGGTTTTGGATTTAGAGTTTTAGGGTAGGATTTAGGGCTTAAGGATTTTTAGGTTTAGCGATTTAGGTTAAGGGTTTTATTTAGGTTTTTAGGTTTTAGGGCTTTGGGTTTTTTATGTTAAGGGTTTGTAGGATATTATAGGATTAGGGTTTAGGGTTTATGGTTTTTTTTGTGTGTTGTAGGGTTTAGTATATACGATTTAGGGTTTTTATAGGGTTTAGAGCTTAGAGTTTTTTTAGGTTTGGGGGTTTTTTGGTTTTTAGGGTTTTTAAGTGTTAAGATTTCCTAGAGTTTAGTTTTTTTTTTTTTTTTTTTTTTTGTATTTTTTAGGTTTAGGGTTTATAAGTTTTTAGGATTTAGGGTTTCGAGCTTGTGGGTTTTAGGAGTTTTAAATGGGTTTTAGGGGTTATTTTAAGGTTTATAGGATTTAGGGTTTCTTAAGGTTCAGGGTTTAACATTTCTTTGGGTTTTAGGTTTAGGATTTAGGGTTTTAGGTTAGGGTTTAGGATTTAGGACTTAGGTTTTATTTTTATGTTTAGGTTCTTAGGTTAAGGTTCTTATCTAGGTTTTTACGGTTTACGGCTTTGTGATTTTTAGGTTAAGGTTTTTAGGGTTTAGGGATTAGGGTTTTTTTGTGTTTTTTAGGGTTTAGCATATACACTTTAGGGCTTTATAGGGTATAGAGCTTAGAGTTTTTTAAGTTTAGGGGTTTTTGAGGTTTTTAGGGTTTTTAAGGGTTAAGTGTTTATTAAGGTTTAAGGCTTTCAGTTTTTTTGTTTTTTTTAGGTTTAGCTTTTACGGATTTCTAGGGTTTTGTAGGGGCTTTTTTGTGTTTTAAATGGTATTTATGGTTTATTTTAGGATTTATAGGATTTAGGAATTCTTAAGATTTAAGGTTTCTTAGGGATTTATGTTAGGGTTTAGGGTTTATGGCTTAGGGTTTTGTTAGGTTTAGGGTTTTATCTGGGATTTTGGGGCTTAAGGCTTTGGGTTTTTACGGTTTTATAGGTTTAAGGTTTATGGTTTACTATTTTGTTCTATGTTTTTTAGGGCTTATAGATCATAGTTTTTTTAGGTTTAGGGGTCATTAGGTTTTTTAGGGTTTTTAAGGGTTAAGTGTTTCTTAGGGTTTAGAGCTTAGGTTTTTTTTTTCGGTTTAGGGTTTTTAAATTTTTAGGATTTATAGTTTAAATCATAACGTTTTTAGGGAGTTTTAGGGGTTTTAAATTGTTTTTAGGAGTTGTTATAGGGTTTAAAGGATTTAGGGTTTCTTAAGGTTTAGGGTTTCTTAGGGTTATTGGTTTGGGATTTATTGTTTTAGGTTAGGGTTTAGGGTTTAGGGTCTAGGGCTTAGGTTCTTTTTTAGGTTTAGGGTTATAGGTTAAGGGCTTTATCTAAGATTTTAGGGTTTAGGGCATTGGGTTTTTTTTAGGTTAATGTCTTTTAGGATTTTATAGGTTTAGGACTTAGGGCATAGGTTTTTTTGTTGTGTTTTTTAGCATTTAGCAGATTTAGGGCTTTATAGGGGATTTAGAGCTTAGCCTTTTGTTTTTTTTTTCAAGGTTTAAGGGATTTTGGATTTTTTAAGGTATTTAAGGATTAAGTGTTTCTTAGGGTTTAAGGTTTAGGGGTTTGGGTTTTGTTGTGTTTTTTATGTTTAGGGTTTATAGATTTTTTGGATTTAGGGTTTAGAGCTTAGTGTTTTGTAGGGGTTATCAATTGTTTTTAGGGTTTATAGGATTAAGGGTTTCTTAAGTTTTAGGTTTTAGGGTTTCTTTGGGTTTTAGGTTTAGGTTTAAGATTTTAGGTTTAGGGTTTAGGGATTATGGTTTTTTAAGGTTTAGGGTTTTAAGTTAAGGGTATTATCTAGTTTAGGGTATAAGACTTTTGGTATTTTAGTCTATGGTTTGTTAGGATTTTATAGGTTTAGGGTTTTATCTTGGTTTTTTTAGGTTTAGGGTTTTATCTTGGTTTTTAGGGTTTAAGACTTTGGGATTTTTAGGTGAAGGTTTTTTAGGATTTTATAGGTTTAGGGTTTAGGGCTTAGGTTTTTTTTTTTGTTTTTTGTATTCATGCTTTTTAGAGTTTAGCATATACAATTTAGGGCTTTATAGTGTTTAGAGCTTAGAGTTTTTTAGGTTTAGGGGTTTTTGGGTCTTTTTAAGGGTTAAGTGTTTATTAGGGTTTTTTAGGGCGTAGGTTGTAGGGCTTAGGGATTTTTTGTGTTTTTCTAGGGTTCACAGATTTTAGGATTTAGGGTTTAGATCTTAGGATTTTTAGGGGTTTTAAATTGTTTTTAGGGTTTGTCTTAGGTTTTGTAGGATTTAGGGTTTCTTAAGGTTAGGGTTTAGGGTTTCTTAAGGTTTTTAGGTTTAGGATTTAGGGTTTTACGTTTAGGATTTAGGGTACTAGGTTTAGGGTTCAAGACATAGGTTTTTTGTTTTTTGTTTTTTGTTTTTTTTTTTTGTTTTTTAGGGTTAAGCTTAAATGATTTAGGGATTTATAGGGTTTGGAGCTTAGACTCTTTTAGGTTTATGGTTTTTACGTTTAGGATTTAGGGTTTTAGGTTAGGTTTTAGTGTTTAAGGCCTAGGGTTTTTTTAGGTTTAGGGTTTAAGGTTAATGGTTTCATCTAGGTTTTTAGGGTTTAGTTCTTTGAGTTTTTTAGATTAAGGTTTTTTAGGATTTTATAGGTTTAGGCTTTAGGGATTTGGGGTTCTTTGTGTTTTTTAGGGTTTAGCATATATGCTTAAGGGCTTTATTATTTTAAGGGTTTATTTTAGGGTTTATAGGATTTAGGGTTTCTTAATGTTAGGGTTTAAGGGTTCTTAGGGTTTTTAGGTTTAGGCTATAGGGTTTTAGGTTACGGTTTAGGGTTTTAGGTTAAGAATTTTATCTAGGTTTTTAGGGTGTCATAGGTTTAGGGTTCAAGACTTGTTTTTTTTTAGGGTTTAGCATATACGATTTAGGGATTTATAAGGTTTGGAGCTTAGTGGTTAGGGTTTTGTAGGGGTTTAAAATGGTTTAGAGCTTAGAGTTTTTTTAGGTGTAGGAATTTTGGGTTTTCTTAGTGTTTTTGAGGGTTAAGAGTTTCTTTGGGTTTTCTTAATGTTTTTAAGGGTTAAGAGTTTCTTAGGGTTTTCTATTGATTAGGGTTTAGGGTTTTTTTTTTTTTTTTATGTTTTTCCAGTTTAAGATTTTTGAACTTTTTAGGATTTATGGTTTATAGCTTAGGTTTTTGTAGAGGTTTTAAATGCTTTGTAGTGGTTATATTAGGGTTTATAAGATTTATGGTTTCTTAATGTCTAGGGTTTAGGGTTTCTTAGGGTTTTAGGTTTAGAATCTAAGGATTTAGGTTAGGGTTTAAGGTTTAGTGTTTCATGTTTTTTTAGGTCTAGGGTTTTATCTAGGGTTTATTCTAGCTTAGGGCTTTGGGTTTTTTGGGTTAAGGTTTTTTAGAGTTTTATAAGTTTGTGGTTTAGGGCTTAGGGTTTTTCGTGTATTTTAAGGTTAAGCATATAAGATTTAGGGCTTGATAGGGTTTAAAGCGTAGAGTTTTTTAGGGTTAAATATTTCTTAGGGTTTCTGGTTTAGAACTTAGGGGTTTTAAATGGGTTTTAAGGTTTATTTTAGGGTTTATAGGATTTAGGGATTTTTAAATGTTTAGGTTTTAACGTTTGTTAAGGTTTTAGGTTTAGGATTTATAGTTTTAGGTTATGGTTTAAGGCTTGTGGTATTTTAGGTTTCGGCTTATAGGTTAATGCTTTTATTTAGGTTTTTAGGTTTTAGGGCTTTGGGTTTTTTAGGTTAAGGGTTTGTAGGATTTTATAGGTTTAGGGTTTAGGACTTACGATTTTTTTTGTGTGTTGTAGGGTTTAGTATATACTATTTAGGGCTTTATAGGGTTTAGAGCTTATAGTTTTTTTATGTTTAGAGGTTTTTTGGTCTTTAGGATTTTTAAGGGTTAAGTTTTTGTTGGGTTTCCTAGGGTTTAGTTATTTTTTGTATTTTTTAGGTTTAGGGTATACAGATTTTTAGGATTTAGAGTTTCTAGCTTATGGATTTTAGGAGTTTTAAATGGGTTTTAGCGTTTATTTAGGATTTATAGGATTTAAGGTTTCTTAAGGTTTATGGTTTAAGGTTTCTTCAGGTTTTAGGCTTAGGTTTAGGCTTTTGGGTTAGGGTTTAGGGTTTAGGGCTTAGGGTTTTTTTATGTTTAGGTTCTTAGGTTAAGGTTCTTATCTAGGTTTTTAGGGTTTAGGGCTTTGTGTTTATTAGGTTAAGGTTTTTAGTGTTATATAGGTTTAGGGTTTAGGGCTTAGGTTTTTTTTTTTTTTTTGTGTTCTTTAGGGTTTAGCATATAAGATTTAGGGCTTTAGATGGTTTAGAGCATAGAGTTTTCGAGGTTTAGGGGTTTTGCAGTTTTAGGGTTTTTAAGGGTTAAGTGTTTCTTAGGGTTTTGGATTTTTTTTTTTGTTTTTTATGTTCAGGGTTTACGGATTTATAGGATTTTGAGTTTACAGTTTAGGGTTTAGTAGGGGTTTTAAGTGGTTGTTAGGGTTTATTTTAGGGTTTATAGGATTTTGGATTTTTAAGGTTTAGGTTTAGGAATTAGAGTTTTAGGTATGGATTAAGGGTTTTGAGCTTAAGGATTTTTTAGGTTTAGGGATTTAGGTTAAGGGTTTTATCTAGGTTTTTTAGGGTTTAGGTCTTTGGATTTTTAGGTTAACAATTTTTATATATGTTTTTAAGGTATAGGGCTTTAGATTTTTTGGGTTAAGGTTTTCTGGGTTTTAGGTTTAGGGTATGTGGCTTAGGTTTTTCTTTTTTTTTTTTTTTTTTTGTGCTTTTTAAGGTTTAGCATATATGAGTTAGGGCTATATAGTGTTTATAGCTTAGAGTTTTTTTTGACCTAGGGATTTTTGAGGTATTTAGGATTTTTAAAGGTTAAGTGTTTCTTATGGTTTTTTAGGGTTTATGGTTTAGGGCTTAGGATTTTTTGTGTCTTTTTAGGTTTAGGGTTTATCAATTTGTAGGATTTTAGTTTTTAGGTTAGGGTTTAGGTTTAGGATTTAGTGTTTTAGGTTAGGGTTTAGGCCTTAGAGGCTTTTTACGTTTATGGATTTTTAGGATTTAGGGTTTAGAGCTTATGGTTTTTTTAAGTTTTTATGGGATTTAGGTTTTCTTTAGGTATTAGGTTTAGTGTTTCTTATGGTTTAGGTTTAGGATATAGGGTTTTTGGTTAGGCTTTACGGTTAAGGTCTTAGGGTGGGTTTTTTTAGGTTTAGGGTTTTAGATAAAGGTTTTATCTAGGTTTTTATGGATTAGGGCTTTGGGTTTTTTAGGTTAATGTATTCTAGGGTTTTATAGGTTTAGGGTTTAGGGCATAGGGTTTTTTAGGGTTTTGCTTATATGATTTTTGGCTTTATAGGGTTTAGAGTTCATAGCATTTTAGGTTTAGGGTTTTAATGGTTTAAGTGTTTCTTAGGGTTTATTAAGATTTAAGGTTTAGGGCTTAGGGTATTTTTGTTTATGTCTTTTAGGTTTTGGGTTTAGGCATTTTCATGATTTAGGGATTAAAGATTCGGGTTTTGTAGGGTCATATATGGTTTTTAGGGTTTATTTTAGGGTTTATATGTTTTAGGGTATCTTAAGGTTTAGGGTTTCTTAGTTTTGTTATTAGGGTTTAAGGATTAGGGCTTAGGATTTTAGGTTAGCATTGGGTTTTTTTTTTGTGTTTTTAGGGTTTAGCATAAATGATTTGGCGTATTACACGGTTAAGAGCTTAGAGTTTTTTTAGTTTAGGGGTTTTTGGGTTTTTTTTAAAGGTTTTTAAGGGTTAAGTGTTTCTTAGGGTTTTGAAAGGTTTAAGGTTTAGGGCTTAGGGTTATTTTGTGTTTTTAAGGTTTAGGGTTTACCTATTTTTAGAATTAAGGGTTGAGAGCTTAGTGTTTTAGGTGTTTTAACTTGTTTTTAGGGTTTATATGATTTAGGGTTTAGGGTTTAGTGCTTAGGGTTTTTTTAGGTCTAGGTTTTAGTTTATGGGTTTTATCTAGGTTTTAAGGGTTTAAGGCTTTGGGATTTTTAGGATTAGGTTTTTTAGGATTTAATATGTTTAGGATTTAGAGCTTAGGTTTTTTTTTTTTGTTTTTTAGGCTTTAGCATATATGATTTAGGGCTTGATAGGATTTAGAGCTTAAAGTTTTTTTGGTTTAGGGGTTTTTGGGTTTTTTTAATAGTTTTTAATGGTTAAGTGTTTCTTAGGGTTTTTTAGGGCTTAGGGATTTTTTTGTGATTTAAGTGTTAGGGTTTACGGATTTTTAGGATTTAGGGTTTAGATCTTAGAGTCTCTAGGGGTTTTAAATGGTTTTTAGGGATATCGGATTTAGGGTTTCTTAATAAGATTAGGGTTTAGGGTTTCTTAGAGCTTTTAGGTTTAGGAATTAGGGTTTTACGTTAGGGTTTAGGGTTTTTTTAGGTCTAAGGTTTTAGGTTAAGGACTTTATCTAGGTTTTTAGTGTTTTATAAGTTTAGGGTTCAAGAATTTGGGTTTTTATTGTGTTTTTTTTAGGGTTTAGCATATAATATTTTTGGATTTATAGGGAGCTTAGACTTTTTTAGGTTTAGGGGTTTTTAGAGTTTTCAAGGTTTAAGTGTATCTTACGGCTTTTTTAGGGTTTAGGCTTTTTTTTTTCTTTCTGATTTTTAGGTTTAGGGTTTAGGGTTTTTTAGGATTTAGTGTTTAGAGGTTAGATTTTTATATGGGTTTAAATGGTATAGGCTTAGAGTTTTATTAGGTGTAGGAGTTTTTGGGTTTTCTTAATTTTTTTAAGGGTTAAATGTTTCTTAGGGTTTCTGGTTTAGAGCTTAGGGGTTTTAATTGGTATTTAAGATTTATTTTAAGGTTTATAGGATTTAGGGATTCTTATGGTTTAGAGTTTAGAGTTTCTTAAGGTTTTAGGTTTAGGATTTAGAGATTTAGGTTAGGGTTTAGGGCTTAAGGTTTTCTGGTTTTAGGGTTTAGGGCTTTGGGTTTTTTAGAATAAGGTTTTTTAGGGTTTTAGGGTTTAGGGCTTTGGGTTTTTTAGAATAAGGTTTTTTAGGGTTTTATAGGTTTAGGGTTTAGGGTTTAGCATATATAATTTAGGGCTTTATAGGGTATAGAGCTTAGATTTTTTTAGGTTTAGGGTTTTTTGAGGTTTTTAGGGTTTTTAAGGGTTAAGTATTTCTTAGGGTTTAAGGCTTTCAATTTTTGTGTTTTTCAGGTTTAGGTTTTACGTATTTTTATGGCTTAGGGTTTTTAGGGGTTTTATTTGGTTTTTTGGGATTATATAAGGGTTTGCAAGTTTTAGGGTTTTTCAAGGTTTAGGATTTAGGGTTTCTTAGGGTTTTAGGTCTAGCATTAAGGTTTTAGGTTTGGGTTTAAGGCTTTTGGATTTTTAGGTTTAGGGTTTTTAGAATTTTGTATGTTTAGGGTTTGGGGATTAGTTTTTTTTTGTTATGTGTTTTTAGGGTTTAGGATATACGATATAGGGGTTTATAGGGTTTTGAAGATACTATATTTTAGGTTTAGTGGTTTTTGTATTTTTTAAAGTTTTTAAGGGTTAAGTGTTTCTTAGGGTATTTCAGGGTTTAGGGTTTACGGCTTAGGGTTATTTTTTGTGGTTTTAGGTTAGGGTTTACGGATTTTTAGGATTTAGGATTTAGAGCTTAGGTTTTTTTTTGGGGTTTTAAATGGTCTTTATGGTTTATTTCAGTATTTATAGGATTTAGTTATTCTTAAGGTATAGGGTTTCTTAGGGATTTATGTTAGGGTGTAGGGTTTATGGCTTTGGGTTTTGTTAGGTTTAGGGTTTTGGGTTAAGAGTTTTATTCCAGATTTTGGGATTTAAGGCTTTGGGTTTTTAAGGGTTTTATAGGTTTAAGGTTTAGTGCTTAGGATTTTTTTTTTGTGTTTTATATGGTTTAGAATATACGATTTAGGGCTTTATAGGGTTTAGAGCTTAGAGCTTTTTAGGTTTAGGGGTTATTGGTTTTTAGGGTTTTTACGGGTTAAGTGATTCTTAGGATTTTTTAGGGTTTAGGGTTTAGGGCTGAGTGTTTTTTTATTTTTTGGATTTAGGGTTTAGAGCTTAGGGGTTTTAAAAGGTTTTTAGGGTTTATTTTATGGTTTATATGGTTTATAGGATTTAGGGTTTAGAGCTTAGTGTTTTTAGGGGTTTAGAAGGTTTTTAGAGTTTATTTTATGGTTTATAGGATTTAGGGTTTCTTAAGGTTTAGGGTTTAGGGTTTCTTAGGGTTATAGGTTTAGAATTTAGAGTTTTAGGTTAGGGTTTAGGGTTTAGGCTTAGGTTTATTTTAGGTTTAGGGTTATAGGTTAAGTGCTTTATCTAGGATTTCAGGGTTTAGGGCTTTGGGTTTTTTTAGGTTAATGATTTTTAGGGTTTTATATGTTTAGTGTTTAGGGCTTAGGGATTTTTTTGTTTTTTTTTGTGTTTTTCAGCATTTAGCATATTTTATTTAGGGCTTTATAGGGTTTAGAGCATAGCTTATTTTTAGGTTTAAGGGATTTTGGATTTTTTTAGGTTTTTAAGGGTTAAATGTTTCTTAGGTTTTTTAAGGTTTAAGGTTTAGGGATTTGGGTTTTGTTGTGTTTTTTATGTTTAGGGTTTACAAATTTTTAGGATATAGGGTTTAGAGCTTAGTGTTTTGTAGGGGTTTTAAATTGTTTTTAGGGTTTAGAGTTTCCTTGGATTTTAGGTTTAGGATTAAGATTTTAGGTTTAGGGTTTAGGGCTTAGGGTTTTATAAGGTTTAGGGTTTTTTAAAGATTAGGGTTTTAGGTTAAGGGTATTATCTATTTTAGGGTTTACAGCTATGGGTTTTTTAGGCTAAGGTTTCTTAGGATTTTATACGTTTAGGGTTTTATCTTAGTTTTTTTAGGTTTAGGGTTTTATGTAGGATTTTAGGGTTTAAGTCAATGGGTTTTTTCTGTTTATTTATGGTTTTAAGAGTTTGTGTTCCTTAGGGTTTAGGGCTTAGGTTTATTTTGTGCTTTTAAGGTTTAGGGTTTACATATTTTTAGAATTAAAGATTTAGAGCCTAGTGCTTTAGGGGTTTTAAATTGATTTTAGGGTTTATAGGATTTAGGGTTTCTTTGGGTTTTAGGTTTTTAGGTTAGGGTTTAGGTTTAGGAATTAGAGTTTTAGGTTAGGATTTAGAGTTTAGTGTTTAGGGATTTTTTTAGGATTAGGGTTTTAATTTATGGGTTTTATCTAGGTTTCAAGGGTTTTGGGTTTTGGGTTTTTTGGGATTTAATAGGTTTAGGGTTTAGGGCTTAGTTTTTTTTTTTTTTTTTTTTTTTGTTTGAGTTTTTTAGGGTTTAGCATATACGATTTAGGTCTTGTAGGATTTAAAGCTTAGAGTTTTTTAAGTTTAGGGGTTTTTTGGGTTTATTTATGGTTTTTAATGGTAAAGTGTTTCTTAGGGTTTTTTAGGGCTAGATTTTTTGTGTGTTATAAGTGTTAGGGTTTACAAATTTTAAGGATTTAGGGTTTTGATCTTAGGGTCTTTAGGTGTTTTAAATGGTTTTCATGCTTATTTTAGGGCTATTGGATTTAAGGTTTCTTAATAAGATTATGGTTTAGGGTTTCTTAGGGTTTTTAGGTTTAGGATTTAGGGTTTTACATTAGGTTTTAAGGGTTTTTTAGGTTTAAGGTTTTGGGTTAAGGATTTTATCTGGGTTTTTAGTGTTTTATAGGTTTAGGGTTCAAGAATTTGGTTTTTTTTTTTGTGTTTTTTAGGGTTTAGCATTAATATTTAGGGATTTATAGGGTTTGGAGATGACACTTTTTTAGGTTTAGGTGTTTTAAGGGTTTTCAAGGTTTAAGTGTTTCTTACGGATTTTTTAGGGTTTACGATTTAGGCCTGTGGGGTTTTTTTTTTTTTTTTTTTTTTTTTTGGGTTTATGGTATTTTAGGATTTAGTGTTTAGAGGTTAGGGATTTGTTTAGGTTTTAAATGGTTTAGAGCTTAGAGTTTTATTAGGTGTAGGGGTTTTTGGGTTTTCTTAGTGTTTTTAAGGGTTAAATGTTTCTTAGGGTTTTCTATTGATTAGGTTTTAGGGTTTCTTTTTGTTTTTTTATAAGTTTAAGATTTACGGATTGTTTAGGATTTTTGTAGAGGTGTTAAATGCTTTGAAGTGTTTATATTAGGGTTTATAGGATGTATTGTGTCTTAATGTCTAGGGTTTAGGGCTTCTTAGGGTTTTAGATTTAGAATCTAAGGATGCAGGTTAGGGTTTAGGGCTTCATATTTTTTTAGATCTAGGGTTTTAGGTTAAGGGTTTTATTTAGGGTTTTTATGGTTTAGGGCTTTGGATTTTTTAGGTTAAGGTTTTTTAGAGTTTTATAGATTTATGGTTTGGGGCTTAGAGATTTTTGTGTATTTTAGGGTTAAGCATATAAGATTCAGTGCTTGATAGGATTTAAAGCTTAGAGTTTTTTTAGGTATAGGCGTTTTTTGGGGTTTTTAAGGGTTAAGTGTTTCTTAGGGTTTCTAGTTTAGAGCTTAAGGTTTTTTAGTATTTTATAGGTTTAGTGAGTAGGGCTTAGGGTTTTTTTTGTGTTTTTAGCATTTAGCATATATGATTTAGGGCTTTATAGGGTTTAGAGCTTAACTTTTTTTTAGGTTTAAGGGATTTTGGATTTTTTGAGATTTTTAAAGGTTAAGTGTTTCTTAGGGTTTTTTAAGGTTTAAGGTTTAGGGATTTGGGTTTTGTTGTGTTTTTTATGTTTAGGGTTTATAAATTTATAGGATATACGGTTTAGAGCTTAGTGTTTTGTAGGGGTTTTAAATTGTTTTGAGGGTTTAGGGTTTCTTTGGATTTTATGTTTAGGATTAAGAATTTAGGTTTAGGGTTTAGGGCTTAGGGTTTTTTAAGGTTTAGGGTTTTTTAAAGATTAGGGTTTTAGGTTAAGGGTATTATATAGTTTAGGTTTTAAGTCTATGGGTTTTTTAGGTTAAGGTTTCTTAGGATTTTATACATTTAGAGTTTTATCTTAGTTTTTTTAGGTTTAGGATTTTATCTAGGTTTTTAGGGTTTAAATCAATGGGTTTTTTGCTTATTTTTGGGTTTTAAGAGTTTAAGTGTTCCTTAGGGTTATTTTTTGTTTTTATGATTTAGGGTTTATAGATATTTAGAATTAAGGATTTAGAGCCTAGTGTTTTAGGGGTTTTAAATTGATTTTAGCATTTATAGGATTTAGGGTTTCTTTGGGTTTTAGGATTTTAGGTTACGGTTTAGGCTTAGGAATTAGAGTTTTAGGTTAGGATTTAGTGTTTAGTGCTTAGGGATTTTTTTAGGATTAGGATTTTAGTTTATGGGTTTTATCTAGGTTTTAAGGGTTTGGGGTTTAGGGTTTTTTAGGATTTAATTGGTTTAGGGTTTAGAGCTTAGTTTTTTTTAATTTTTTTTTTGTTTTTTAGGGTTTAGCATATATAATTTAGGGCTTGTAGGATTTAGAGCTTAGAGTTTTTTAGGTTTAGGGGTTTTTTGGGTTTTTTTATGGTTTTTAATGGTAAAGTGTTTCTTAGGGTTTTTTAGGGCTCGATTTTTTTGTATTATAAGTGTTAGGGTTTACAAATTTTAAGGATTTAGGGTTTAGGTCGGGTCTTTAGGTGTTGTAAATGGTTTTCATGCTTATTTTAGGTCTATTGGATTTAAGGTTTCTTAATACGATTAGGGTTTAGGGTTTATTAGGGTTTTTAGGTTTAGGATTTAGGGTTTTACATTTGGGTTTAGGGGTTTTTTAGGTTTAAGGTTTTAGGTTAAGGATTTTATCTAGGTTTTTAGTGTTTTATAGGTTTAGGGTTCAAGAATTACGTTTTTGTTTTTGTGTTTTTTAGGGTTTAGCATTAATATTTAGGGATTTATAGGGTTGGAGATTACACTTTTTTAGGTTTAGGTGTTTTAAGGGTTTTCAAGGTTTAAGTGTTTCTTACGGCTTTTTTAGTATTTAGGGTTAAGGCCTATGGTTTTTTTTTTTTTTTTTTTTTTTGGGTTTAGGGTTTATCATTTTCTAGGATTTAGTGTTTAGAGGTTAGGGATTTGTAGGGGTTTTAAATGGTTTAGAGCTTAGAGTTTTATTAGGTGTAGGAGTTTTTGGGTTTTCTTAGTGTTTTTAAGGGTTAAATGTTTCTTAGGGTTTTCTATTGATTAGGTTTTAGGGTTTTCTTTTTGTGTTTTTTAAGTTTAAGAGTTACGGATTGTTTAGGATTTTTGTAGCGGTTTTAAATTCTTTGTAGTGTTCATATTAGGGTTTATAGGATGTATTGTGTCTTAAGGTCTAGGGTTTAGGGCTTCTTAGGGTTTTAGATTGAGAATCTAAGGATTTAGGTTAGGGTTTAGGGTTTAGTGCTTCATGTTTTTTTAGGTCTAGGGTTTTAGGTTAAGGGTTTTGTTTAGGGTTTTTATGGTTTAGGGCTTTGGGTTTATTAGGTTAACGTTTTTTAGAGTCTTATAGGTTTATGGTTTGGGGCTTAGATATTTTTGTGTATTTTAGGGTTAAACATATAAGATTTAGTGCTTGATAGGGTTTAAAGATTAAGGTTTTAGGTTAAGGGTATTATCTAGTTTAGGGTTTAAGGTTATGGGTTTTTTAGGCTAAGGTTTCTTAGGATTTTATGCGTTTAGGGTTTTATCTTAGTTTTTTAGGTTTAGGGTTTTATCTAGGTTTTTAGGGTTTAAGACAATGGATTTTTTTTGTTTTTTTAGGGTTTTAAGAGTTTAAGTGTTCCTTAGGGTTTAGGGCTTAGGGTTATTTTGTGTTTTTATAGTTTAGGGTTTTCAGATTTTTAGAATTAAGGATTTAGAGCCTAGTGTTTAAGGGGTTTAAAATTGATTTTAGGGTTTATTGGATTTAGGGTTTCTTTTGGTTTTAGGTTTTTAGGGTAGGGCTTAGGTTTAGGAATTAGAGTTTTAGGTTACGATTTTGAGTTTAGTGTTTAGGGATTTTTTAGGATTAGGGTTTTAGTTTATGTGTTTTATCTAGGTTTTAAGGGTTTAGAGTTTTGGGCTTTTTAGGATTTAGTAGTTTTAGGGTTTAGAGCTTAGTTTTTATTTATTATTTTTGTGATTTTTTGGGTTTAGCATATGAAATTTAGGGCTTGTAGGATTTAGCGCTTAGAGATTTTTAGGTTTAAACGGTTTTTTTGGGTTTTTTTTAATTATTTTTAATTGTAAAGTGTTTCTTAAGGTTTTTTAGAGCTAGATTTTTTGTGTTATATGTGTTAGGGTTTATGAATTTTAAGGATTTTGGATTTAGATCATAGGGTCTTTAGGTTTTTAATTGGTTTTCATGTTTATTTTAGGGCTATAGGATTTAAGGTTTCTTAATAATAATAGGGTTTAGGGTTTCTTAGGGTTTTTAGGTTTAGGATTTAGGGTTTTACATTAGGGTTTAGGGGATTTTTAGGTTTAAGGTTTTAGGTTAAGGATTTTATCTAGGCTTTTAGTGTTTTATAGGTTTGTGTTTTATAGGGATTAGCATTAATATTTTGGGATTTATAGGGTTTGGAGATTACACTTTTTTAGGTTTAGGTATTTTAAGGGTTTTCAAGGTTTAAGTGTTTCTTACGGCTTTTTTAGGGTTTAGGCTTATGGGGTTCTTTTTTTTTTTTTTTTGGTTTAGGGTTTATGGTTTTATAGGATTTAGTGTTTAGAGGTTAGGGATTTGTAGGGGTTTTAAATGGTTTAGAGTTTAGAGTTTTATTAGGTGTAGGAGGTTTTGGGTTTTCTTAATGTTTTTAAGGGTTAAATGTTTCTTAGGGTTTTCTATTCATTAGGTTTTAGTGTTTTTTTTTGTGTTCTTTAAGTTTAAGATTTATGGATTGTTTAGGATTTTTGAAGAGGTTTTAAATGCTTTGTAGTGTTTATATTAGGGTTTATAGGATGTATTGTGTCTTAAGGTCTAGGGTTTAGGGCTTCTTAGGGTTTTAGATTGAGAATCTAAGGATTTAGGTTAGGGTTTAGGGTTTAGGGCTTCATGTTTTTTTTAGGTCTAGGGTTTTAGGTTAAAGGTTTTGTTTAGGGTTTTTATGGTTTAGGGCTTTGGGTTTATTAGGTTAAGGTTTTTTAGAGTTTTATAGGTTTATTGTTTGGGGCTTAGATATTTTTGTGTATTTTAGGGTTAATCATATAAGATTTAGTGCTTGATAGGGTTTAAAGATTAGGGTTTTAGGTTAAGAGTATTATCTAGTTCAGGGTTTAAGGCTATGGGTTTTTTAGTCTAAGGTTTCTTAGGATTTTATGCGTTTAGGGTTTTGTCTTAGTTTTTTTAGGTTTAGGGTTTTATCTTGGTTTTAAGGGTTTAAGTCAATGGATTTTTTGTGTTTTTTTTGGGTTTTAAGAGTTTAAGTGTTCCTTAGGGTTTAGGGCTTAGGGTTATTTTGTGTTTTTATGGTTTAGGGTTTATAGATTTTTAGAATTAAGGATTTAGAGCCTAGTGTTTTGGGGGTTTAAAATTGATTTTAGGGTTTATAGGATTAAGGGTTACGTTGGGTTTTAGGTGTTTAGGTTAGGGTTTAGGTTTAGGAATTAGAGTTTTAGGTTAGGATTAGAGCTTAGTGCCTAGGGATTTTTTTAGGATTAGGGCTTTAGTTTATGGATTTTATCAAGGCTTTAAGGGTTTAGGGTTTTGGGTTTTTTAGGATTTAATAGGTTAAGGGTTTAGAGCTAAGCTTTTTGTTTTTTTTTCTTTCTATTTTTTAGGGTTTAGCATATATGGTTTAGGGTTTGTAGGAATTAGATATTAGAGTTTTTTAGGCTTAGGGGTTTTTTGGGTTTTTTAATGGTTTTTAATGGTAAGGTGTTTCTTAGGGTTTTTTAGGGCTAGATTTTTTGTGTTATAAGTGTTAGGGTTTAAGAATTTTAAGCATTTAGGGTTTAGATCATAGGGTCTTTAGGTGTTTTAAATGGTTTTCATTCTTATTTTATGGCAATCGGATTTAAGGTTTTGTAATAAGATTAGGGTTTAGGGTTTCTTAGGTATTTTAGGTTTAGGATTTAGGGTTTTACATTAGGGTTTAGGTGATTTTTAGGTTTAAGGTTTAAGGTTAAGGATTTTATCTAGGTTTGTAGTGTTTTATAGGTTTACGGTTCAAGAATTAGGTTTTTTTTTTTCAGTGTTTTTTAGGGTTTAGCATTAATATTTAGTGATTTATAGGGTTTGGAGATTACACTTTTTTAGGTTTAGGTGTTTTAAGGGTTTTCAAGGTTTAAGTGTTTCTTACGGCTTTTTTAGGGTTTAGGGTTTAGGCCAATGGGGTTTTTTTTTTTTTTTTTTTTTTGGTTTAGGGTTTATGGTTTTTAAGGATTTAGTGTTTAGAGGTTAGGGATTTGTAGGGGTTTTAAAAGGTTTAGAGTTTAGAGTTTTATTAGGTGTAGGAGGTTTTGGGTTTTCTTAATGTTTTTAAGGGTTAAATGTTTCTTAGGGTTTATATTCATTAGGTTTTAGGTTTTTTTTTTTTTTTTTGTGTTCTTTAAGTTTAAGATTTATGGATTGTTTAGGATTTTTGAAGAGGTTTTAAATGCTTTGTAGTGTTTATATTAGGGTTTATAGGATGTATTGTGTCTTAAGGTCTAGAGTTTAGGGCTTCTTAGGGTTTTAGATTTAGAATATAAGGATTTAGGTTAGGGTTTATGGTTTAGGGCTTCATGTTTTTTTAGGTCTAGGGTTTTAGGTTAAGGGTTTTATTTAGGATTTTTATGGTTTAGGGCTTTGGGTTTTTTGAGTGAAGGTTTTTTAGAGTTTAATAGGTTTATGGTTTTTGGGCTTAGAGATTTTTGTGTATTTTAGGGTTAAGCATATAAGATTTACTACTTGATAGGGTTTAAAGCTTAGAGTTTTTTTTAGGTTTAGGCATTTTTTAGGGATTTTAAGGGTTAAGTGTTTCTTAGGGTTTGTACTTTAGAGCTTAGGGGTTTTAAATGGCATTTAAGGTTTATTTTAGGGTTTATAGTATTTAGGGATTCTTATGGTTTAGGTTTTAGAGTGTCTTAAGGTTTTAGGTTTAGGATTTGGAGTTTTAGGTTAGGGTTTAGGGCTTAGGATTTTTTAGATTTAGGGTTTTAGGTTTAGGGTTTTATTTAGGATTTTAGGTTTTAGGGCTTTGGGTTTTTTAGTTTAAGGGTTTGTAAAATTTTATAGGTTTAGGGTTTGGGGCTTAGGTTTTTTTTTGTGTGCATAGGGTTTAGTATAAATGATTTAGGGCTTTATAGGGTTTAGAACTTAGAGTTTTTTTTAGGTTTAGGGGTTTTTTGGTTTTTAGTTTTTTTAAGGGTTAAGTGTTTCTTAGGTTTCTCAAGGTTTAGTGATTTTTTGTACTGTTTAGGTTTAGGGTTTACAGATTTTTAGGATTTAGGGTTTCGAGCTTAGGGATTTTAGGAGTTTTAAATGGGTTTTAGGGTTTATTTTATGATTTATAGGATTTAGGGTTTCTTAAGATTTAGGGTTTATGGTTTCTTTGGGTTTTAGGTTAGGGTTTAGGGTTTAGGGTTTAGGGCTTTGAGTTTTTTTTTGTTATGTTTAGGTTCTTAGGTAGAGGTTCTTATCTAGGGTTTTAGGGTTTAGGGCTTTGGGTTTTTTAGGTTAAGGTTTTTAGGATTTTATAGGCTTAGGTTTTAGGGTTTATTTGTGTGTTTTGCAGGTTTTAGCATATAGAATTTATGGCTTTATAGGGTATAGAGCTTAGAGGTTTTTGAGGTTTTTAGGGTTTTTAAGGATTAAGTTTTTCTTAGGGTTCAAGGCTTTCAGTTTTTTGTGTTTTTTAGGTTTATCTTTTACGGATGTTTTGGGGTTTAAGGTTTAGAGCTTATGGTTTCATAGGTGTTTTATATGGTGTTTAGGGATTATATTGGGGTTTAGGGCTTAGGTTTTTTTTTTTTTTTTAATGTTTTTAGGGTTTTTGATATACGATATGGGGGTTTTTAGGGTTTAGAGCTTACCATATTTTAGGTTTAGTGGTAGGGTTTCTTAGTAATTTATGTTTGGGTTAAGAGTTTACGGCTTTGGGTTTTGTTAGGTTTAGGGTTTTGGGTTTAAGGGTTTTATCTGAGATTTTGGGATTTAAGGCTTTGGGGTTTTTATGGTTTTATAGGTTTAAGGTTTAGGGCTTAAGGTTTGTTGTGTTTTTTAGGGCTTAGAATATACAATTTAGAGCTTAGTGTTTTTTAGGTTTAGGGGTTATTGGGTTTTTTAGTGTTTTACAGGTTTAAGGTTTAGGTCTTAGGGTTTTTTTTGTGTTTTTTAGGGCTTAGAATATATAATTTAGGGCTTTATGGGGTTTAGAGCTTACTATTTTTTTAGATTTAGGGGTTATTGGGTTTTTTAGGGTTTTTAAGGGTTAAGTGATTCTTATGATTTTTTAGGGTTTAGGGTTTAGGTCTGAGGGTTTTTAATTTTAGGATTTAGGGTTCAGAGCTTACGGTTTTTAGGGGGGTTTTATGGGTTTTAACTGGTTTTTAGGGTTTATTTTATGGTTTGTAGGATTTAGGGTTTCTTAGGGTTGTAGGTGTAGGATGTAGAGTCTTAGGTTAGGGTTTAGGGTTTAGGCTTAGGTTTTTTTTAGGTATAAGGTTATAGGTTAAGGGTTTTATCTAGGACTTTATGGTTTAGGGCTTTGGGTCTTTTAAGGTTAATATTTTTAGGGTTTTATAGATTTAGGTTTTTCTTTTTAAGTGTTTTTTAGCTTTTAGCATATGTGATTTAGGGTTTTATAGGTTTTAGAGCATAGTGTTTTTTTTTAGGTTTAAGGGTTTTTGGATCTTTTAACATTTTTAAGGGTTAAGTCATTCTGAGGGTTTTTTAAGGTTTATGGTTTAGGGCTTTAGGTTTTGTTGTGTTTTTTATGTTTTGGGTTTACAGATTTTTAGGATTTATGGTTTAAAGCTTAGTGTTTTGAAGGGTTTTTAAATTGCTTTTAGGGTTTAGGGTTTCTTTGGATTTTAGGTTTAGGATTAAGATTTTAGGTTTAGGGTTTAGGGCTTAGGGGTTTTTAAGGTTTTGGGTTTTAGGTTAAGGGTATTATGTGGTTTAGAGTTTAAGGCTTTGGGTTTTTTAGGGTAAGGTTTCATAGGATTTTATAGGTTTATTGTATATAATTTAGGGTTGGGTTTAGAGCTTTGAGTGTTTTAGGTTTAGGGGTTTTTTGGTCTTTTTATGGGTTTTAAGGGTTAAATGTTTCGTGTGGTTTTTTAGGGCTTAGGGTTTTATTGTGTTTTTTTTAGGGTTCATGGATTTTTATTATATAGGGTTTAGATCTTAGGGTTTAGATCTTAGGATTTTTAGGAGTTTTAAATGGTTTTTAGGGTTTGGCTTAAGTTTTATAGGATTTAGGGTTTCTGAAGGTAAGGGTTTAGGGTTTCGTAGGGTTTTTAAGTTTAGGATTTAGGGTTTTAGGTTTTAGGTTAGAGTTTAGGGTTTGAGGTTTAGGATTTAGGGTTTTAGGTTAGAGTTTAGGGTTTTAGGTTTAGGATTTAGTGTTTTAGGTTGAGGATTTAGGGTATTAGGTTTAGCATTGAAGGCTTAGGTTTTTTCTTGTGTTTTTTAGGGTTTAGCATATATGATTTAGTGATTTATAGGGTTTAGAGCTTAGTCTCTTTTAGGTTTAGGGTTCTTTGAGTTTTTATGGGTTTTAAGTTTAGGATTTAGGGTTTTAGGTTAGGGTTTAGTATTTAGGGCCTAGGGTTTTTTTAGGTTTAGGGTTAATGATTTTATCTAGGTTTTCAGAGTTTAGTGCTTTGGGTTTTTTAGATTAAGGTTTTTTAGGATTTTATAGGTTTAGGGTTTAGGGATTTGGGGTTTTTTTTTGTGTTTTTTAGGGTTTAGCATATACGATTAAGGATTTTATTGTTTTAAGGGGTTATTTTAGAGTTTATAAAATTTAGGGTTTAGGGTTTCTTATGGTTTTTTTGTTTAGGATATAGAGTTTTAGGTTATAGTTTAGCGTTTTTTAGGTTTAGGGTTTTATGTTAAGGATTTTATCGAGGTATTAGGGTTTTATAGATTTAGGGTTCAAGACTTAGGGGTTTTTTTTGTGTTTTTTTAGGGTTTATCATATACGATTTAGGGATTTATAAGGTTTGGAGCTTAGACTTTTTTAGGTTTAGGGGTTTTTAGGGTTTTCAACGGTTAAGTGTTTCATACAACTTTTTAGGGTTTAGGCCTTAGGGTTTTTTTTTCTTCTGATTTTTAGGTTTAGGCTTGATGGTTTTTTAGGATTTAGTGTTTAGAGGTTAGGGTTTTTTAGGGGTTTTAAATGTTTTAGAGCTTAGAGTTTTTTTAGGTGTTGAGGTTTTTGGGTTTTCTTAGTGTTTTTAAGGTTTAAATGTTTCTTAGGGTTTTCTATTGATTAGGTTTTAGGGTTTCTTTTTGTGTTTTTTAAGTTTAAGAATTACAGATTGTTTAGGATTTTTGGAGAGGTTTTAAATGCTTTGTAGTGTTTATATTAGGATTTATAGGACATATTGTGTCTTAAGGTCTAGGGCTTAGGGCTTCTTAGGGTTTTAGATTTAGAATCTAAAGATTTAGGTTAGGGTTTAGGGTTTAGGGCTTCATGTTCTTTTAGGTCTAGTGTTTTAGGTTAAGGGCTTTATTTAGGGTTTTTATGGTTTAGGGCTTTGGATTTGTTAGGTTAAGGTTTTTTAGAGTTTTATAGGTTTATGGTTTGGGGCTTAGATATTTTTGTGTATTTTAGGGTTAAACATATAACATTTAGTGCTTGATAGGGTTTAAAGATTAGGGTTTTAGGTTAAGGTTATTATCTAGTTTAGGGTTTAAGACTATGGATTTTTTAGGCTAAGGTTTCTTAGGATTTTCAATGGATTAGGGCTTAGGTTTTTTTTTTTTGTGTTTTTTAATTTTAATATTTAAGGATATTTTAGGATTTAGGGTTTAGAGCTTAGGGTTTTGTAGAGGTTTTAAATGCTTTGTAGTTTTTATATTAGGGTTTATAGGATTTATTGTTTCTTAAGGTCTAGGGTTTAGGGTTTCTTAGGGTTTTAGGTTTAGAATCTAAGGATTTAGGTTAGGGTTTAGGGTTTCATGTGTTTTTAGGTATAGGGTCTTAGGTTAAGGGTTTTATCTAGGGTTTTTATGGTTTAAGGCTTTGGGTTTATTAGTTTAAGGTTTTTTGGAGTTTTATAGTTTTATGGTTTAGGGCTTAGGGTTTTTTAGTGTATTTTAGGGTTAAGCATATAAGATTTATGGCTTGATAGGGTTTAAAGCTTAGAATTTTTTAGGTTTAGGGGTTTTTTAGGAGTTTTAAGGGTCAAGTGTTTCTTAGGGTTTCTGGTTTAGAGCTTAGGGGTTTTTAATGGGTTTTAAGGTTTATTTTAGGGTTTATAGGATTTATGGATTCTTAAGGCTTAGGATTTAGAGTTTCTTAAGGTTTTAGGTTTAGGATTTAGAGTTTTAGGGTAGGGTTTAGGGCTTAGGGTTTTAGGTTAAGGGTTTTATTTATGTTTTTTGATTTTAGGGCTTTGGGTTGTTTAGGTTAACGGGTTGTAGAATTTTATAGGTTTAGGGTTTAGGGCTTAGGTTTTTTTTTTGTGTGTTGTAGGGTTTAGTATATACAATTTAGGGCTTTATAGGGTTTAGAGCTTAGAGTTTTTTTAGGTTTAGGGGTTTTTTGGTTTTTATGGTTTTTAAGGGTTAAGTGTTTTTTATGTTTCCCAGGGTTTAGTTTTTTTTGTATTTTTTAGGTTTAGGGTTTACAATTTTTTAGGATTTAGGGCTTCTAGCTTATGGATTTTAGGAGTTTTAGATGGGGTTTATTTTAGGGTTTATAGGATTTAAGGTTTTTTAAGGTTTAGGGTTTAAGGTTTCTTCTGGTTTTAGGCTTAGGATTTAGGGTTTTAGGTTAGGGTTTAGTGCTTAGGTTTTTTTTTATGGTTTAGGTTCTTATGTTATGGTTCTTATCTTTGTTTTTATGGTTTACGGCTTTGGATTTTTTAGGTTAGTGCTTTAGGGGGTTTTAGGGGTTTTAAATGGTTTTAGGGTTTATTTTACAGTTTATAGGATTTAGGATTTCTTAGGGTTTTTGGTTTAGGATTTAGAGTTTTAGGTTAGGATTTAGGGTTTAGGATTGGGTTTTTTTTAAGGTTTAGGGTTATAGGTTAAGGATTTTATCTTGGATTTTAGGGTTTAAGGCTTTGGGTTTTTTTGGGTTAATGTTTTTTATGGTTTTATAGGGTTAGGGTTTTTTTTGTGTGTGTGTTTTTTAGCATTTATCATATATGATTTAGGGCTTTATAGGGTTTAGAGCTTAGCTTTTTTTTTTTTAGGTTTAAGGGTTTTTGGATTTTTTAAGGATTTAAGGGTTTAGGGCTTTGTGTTTTGTTGTGTTTTTTATTTTTAGGGTTTACAGATTTTTAGGATTTAGGGTTTAGAGCTTTGTGTTTTGCAGGGGTTTTAAGTTGTTTTTAGGGTTTAGGGTTTTTTTGGATTTTAGGTTTAGCATTAAGATTTTAGGTTTAGGGTTTAGGGTTTAGGGCTTAGGGTTTTTTAAGGTTTAGTGTTTTAGATTAAGGGTATTATCTAGTTTAGGGTTTAAGGCTTTGGGTTTTTTAGGCTAAGGTTTCTTATGATTTTATAGTTTTAGGGTTTTATCTTGGTTTTTTTAGGTTTAGGGTTTTATCTTGTTTTGTAGGGTTTAAGCCATTGGGTTTTTAGGTGAAGGTTTTTTCAAATTTTACAGGTTTAGGCTTTAGGGCTTAGGGTTTTTATTTTTTCTCTTCTATTTTTTAGGGTTTAGCATATACAATTTACGACTTTATAGGGTTTAGAGCTTAGATTTTTTTTTTAGGTTTAGGGGTTTTTGGGACTTTTTTGGGTTTTTAAGGGTTAAGTGTTTCTTGCAGTTTTTTAGGGTGTAGGGTATAGGGCTTAGTGCTTTTTTTTGTTTTTTTTAGGGTTGATAGATTTTTATGATTTAGGGTTTAGATCTTAGGATTTTTAGGGGTTTTAAATGGGTTTTAGGGTTTTGCTTAGGTTTTATAGGATTTAGGGTTTCTTAAGGTTAGGGTTTATGGTTTCCTAGGGTTTTTAGGATTAGGATTTAGGGTTTTAGGTTAGGGGTTAGGGTTTTAGGTTTAGGATTTAGGGATTTAGGTTTAGGATTCAGGGTTACAGGTTGAGGATTTAGGGTATTAGGTTTAGGGTTCAAGGCTTAGGTTTTTTTTTTTTTTGTGTTTTTTATGGTTTAGCATATATGATTTAGGGATTTATAGGGTTTGGTGCTTAGACTCTTTTAGGTTTAGGATTCTTTGAGTTTTTATGGGTTTTAAGTTTAGGGTTTTAGGTTAGGGTTTAGTGTTTAAGGCCTAGGGTTTTTTTAGGTTTAAGGTTAATGGCTTAATCTAGGTTTTTAGGGTTCAGTGCTTTGGGTTTTTTAGATCAAGGTTTTTGAGGATTTTATATGTTTAGGGTTTAGGGATTTGGGAGGTCTTTTTGTGTTTTTTAGGGTTTAGCATATACGATTAAGGGATTTGTTGTTTTAAGGGTTTATTATAGGGTTTATAGGATTTAGTATTTTTTAATGTTTGGGTTAAGGGTTTCTTATGGTTTTTGGTTTAGGATATATAGTTTTAGGTTACGGTTTAGGTTTTTCTAGGTTTAGGGCTTTAGGTTAAGGATGTTATCTAGGTTTTAGGATTTTATAGGTTTAGGGTTCAAGAATTAGGGTTTTTTTTTGTGTTATTTAGGGTTTATCATATATGATTTAGGGATTTATTGAGGTTTGGAGCTTAGACTTTTTTACGTTTAGGGATTTTTAGGGTTTTCAAGGTTTAAGTGTTTCATACGACTTTTTAGGGTTTAGGGTTTAGACCTTTGGGGTTTTTTATTTTGCTGATTTTTAGGATTAGGCTGCATGGTTCTTTTGGATTTAATGTTTCGAGGTTAGGGTTTTTTAGGGGTTTTAAATGGTTTAGAGCTTCAAGTTTTTTTAGGTGTAGGGGTTTTTTTGGTTTTCTTAGTGTTTTTAAGGGTGAAGTGTTTCTTAGGGTTTAGGTTTTTTTTATGTTTTTTAAGTTTATGATTTAAGGATTTTTTAGGATTTAGTGCTTAGGGTTTTGTAGAGGTTTTAAATGCTTTGTTATGTTTATATTAGGGTTTATAGGATTTATGGTTTATTAGGTCAAGGGTTCTTTAGGTTAGGGTTTAGGGTTTAGGGCTTCATGTTTTTTAGGGTATAGGGTCTTAGGTTAAGGGTTTTATCTAGGGTTTTTATGCTTTAGGTCTTTGGTTTTATTGGGTTAAGGTTTTTTAATGTTTTATAGGTTTATGTTTTAGGCCTTAGGGTTTTTTTTTTTGTGTATTTTAGGGTTATGTATATAAGATTTAGGGCTTGATAAGGTTTAAAGCTTAGAGTTTTTTTAGGTTTAGGTGTTTTTAAGGGTTAAGTATTTCTTAGGGTTTCTGGTATAGAGTTTAGGGGTTTTAAGGTTTATTTTAGGGTTTAGAGTTTCTTAAGGTTTTAGGATTAGGATTTAGAGTTTTAGGGTAGGGTTTAGGGCTTAAGGTTTTAGGTTAAGGGTTTTATTTAGGTTTTTAGGTTTTAGGGCTTTGGGTTTTTTTTGTTAAGGGTTTGTAGGATTCTATAGGTTTAGCATTTAGGGCTTAGGGTTTTTTTTGTGTGTTTTAGGGTTTAGTATATACAATTTAGGGATTTATAGGGTTTAGAGCTTAGAGTTTTTTTAGGTTTAGGGGTTTTTTGGTTTTTATGGTTTTTAAGGATTAAGTGTTTCTTAGGTTTCCCAAGGTTTAGATATTTTTTGTATCTTTTAGGTTTATGGTTTACAAATTTTTTGGATTTAGGGTTTCGAGCTTATGGATTTTAGGAGTTTTAAATGGGGTTTAGGGTTTATTTTAGGGTTTATAGGATTTAGGGTTTGTTAAGGTTTATGGTTTAAGGTTTCTTTAGATTTTAGGTTTAGGATTTCAGGTTTTAGGTTAGTGTTTAGGGTTTAGGGCTTAGGTTTTTTTTTTTTTTTATGGTTTAGATTCTTAGGTTAAGGTTCTTATCTAGGTTTTTAGGGTTTAGGGCTTTGGGTTTTTTAGCTTAATGGTTTTAGGGTTTTATAGGTTTAGAGTTTAGGGTTTAGTATTTTTTTTTTCTATTTTATTGGGTTTAGCATATACAACTTAGGGCTTTATAGGGTATAGAGCTTAGAGTTTTTTAGGTTTAGGAGTTTTTGAGGTTTTTAGGATTTTTAAGGATTAAGTGTTTCTTAGGGTTTAAGGTTTTCTACTTTTTGTGTTTTTTAGGTTTAGCCTTTTTGGATTTTTAGGGTTTAGTGTTTAGAGCTTAGTGTTTTGTAGGGGTTTTATATCGTTTTTAGGGATTATATAAGGGTTTACAAGATTTAGGGTTTTTTAAGGTTTGGGGTTTAGGGTTTCTTAGAGTTTTAGGCTTAGGGTTTCTTAGGGCTTTTTGTTAGGGCTTATGGCTTTTGGATTTTTAGGTTTAGGGTTTTTAGGATTTTGTGTGATTAGGGTTTAGAGCTTTGGTTTTTTTTTTTTTTTTTGTGTGTTTTTAGGGTTTAGGATATATGATATAGGGGTTTATAGGGTTTAGAGCTTACAATTTTTTAGGTTTATGGGTTTTTGTATTTTTTAGAGTTTTTAAGGGTTAAGTGTTTCTTAGGGTTTTTTAGGGTTTAGGGCTTCGGGCTTACGAGTTTTGTTGTGTGATTTTAGGTTAGGGTTGACAATTTTTTAGGATTTAGTCTTTAGAGCTTAGGGTTTTTTAGGTTTGTTAAACGGTCTTTATGGTTTATTTTAGGATTTATAGGATATAAGGATTCTTAAGGTTTAGTGTTTCTTAGCAATTTATGTTAGGGTTTAGGGTTTATGGCTTAGGGTTTTGTTAGGTTTAGGGTTTTAGATTAAGGGTTTTATTTGCGATTTTGGGGTTTAGGGCTTCGGGGTTTTTTGGGTTTTATTGGTTTAAGGTTTAGGGCTTAGGGTTTTTTTTGTGTTTTTTAGGGTTTAGCATATACGATTTAGGGCTTTATAGGATTTAGAGCTTAGAGTTTTTTTAGGTTTAGGGGTTATTAGGATTTTTAAGGGTTTTTAAGGGTTAAGTGCTCCTTAGGATTTTTTAGGGTTTAGGCTTAGTTTTTTTTTTAATCGTAAGGTTTTAAAATTTTAGGATTTATGGTTTAGAGCTTAGGATTTTTAGAGAGTTTTAGGGGTTTTAAATAGTTTTTAGGGTTTATTTTTGGGCTTAAACGATTCAGGGTTTATGGTTTCTTAGGGTTATAAGTTTGGGATTTAGAGTTTTAGGTTAGGGTTTAGGGTCTAGGGTTTAGGTTTTTTTTAGGTTTAGGGTTATAGGTTAAGGATTTTATCTAGGATTTTAGGGTTTAGGGTTTTGGATTTTTTTAGGTTAATGTTTTTTTAGGGTTTTATAGGTTTAGGGTTTAGGGCTTAGGTTTTTTTTCTTTGTTTTTTTTTTAGAGTTTATCGTATATGATTTAGGGATTTATAGGGTTTAGAGCTTAACTTTTTTTTTTCTTTTTTAGGTTTAACGGATTTTGGATTTTTTAAGGTTTTTAAGGGTTAAGTGTTTCTTAGGGTTTTTAAGGGTTTAAGGTTTAGGAGTTTGGGTTTTGTTGTATTTTTTATGTTTAGGGTTTATATATTTTTAGGGTTTAAAGCTTAGCATTTTTTTGGGGTTTTAATTTGTTTTTAGGGTTTATAGGATTTAGGGTTTCTGAAGTTTTAGGGTTTAGGGTTTCTTTGGGTTTTAGGTTTAGGATTAAGATTTTAGGTTTAGGGTTTAGGGCTTAGGGTTTTTTAAGGTTTAGGGTTTAAGACTTTGGGATTTTTAGGCTAAAAGGTTTATTAGGATTTTAAAGGTTTAGGGTTTTATCTTGGTTTTATTAGGTTTAGGGTTTTATCTATATTTTTAGGATTTAAGAATTTGGGTTTTTTAGGTTAAGGTTTTTTAGGATTTTATAGGTTTAGGATTTAGGGCTTAGGTTTTCTTTTTTGCTTTTTTTATGTGTGTTTTTTAGGGTTTAGCATATAAAATTTAGGTCTTTATAGTGTTTAGTCTTTTGGGGGTTTTTAAGGGTTAACATTTCTTAAGGTTTTTTAGGTCATAGGGTATAGGGCTTAGGGATTTTTTGTGTTTTATTAGGGTTCATGGAATTATAAGATTTAGGGTTTAGATCTTAGGACTTTTAGGAGTTTTAAATTGTATTTAGGGTTTGTGTTAGGTTTTATAGGGTTTAGGGTTTCTTAAGGTTAGGGTTTAGGGTTTCTTAGGGTTTTTAGGTTTAGTTTTTAGGGTTTTAGGTTAGGGTTTAGGGTGTTAGGTTTAGGATTTAGGGTTTTGGGTTTAGGATTTAGGGTATTATGTTTAGGGTTCAAGGCTTAGGTTTTTTTATTGTGTGTTTTTTAGGGTTTAGCTTATAAGATTTGGGGATTTATAGGGTTTGGAGCTTAGACTCTTTTAGGTTTAGGGGTTTTTGAGTTTTTAGGGGTTTTAAGTTTAGGATTTAGGGTTTTAGGTTAGGTTTTAGTGTTTAGGGCCAAGGGTTTTTTTAGGTTAATGGTTTTATCTAGGTTTTTAGGGTTTAGTGCTTTGGTTTTTTTAGATTAAGACTTTTTAGGATTTTATAGGTTTAGGCTTTATGGATTTGGGGTTCTTTGTGTTTTGTAGGGTTTAGCATATATGATTAAGAGCTTTATTGGTTTAAGGGTTTATTTTAGGGTTTATAGGATTTAGGGTTTCTTAAGGTTAGGGTTTAGCGTTTCTTAAGATTTTTAGGTTTAGGATATTGAGTTTTAGGTTATGGTTTAGGATTTTTTAGGTTTAGGATTTAATGTTAAGGATTTTATCTAGGTTTTTTGGTTTTATAGGTTAAGGCCTTAGGGTTGTTTTTTCTCTAATTTTTAGGTTTTGTGTTTATGGTTTTTTAGGATGTAGTGTTTAGAGGTTAGGGTTTTGTAGGTGTTTTAAAAGGTTTAGAGCTTATATTTTTTTTTTAAGTGTAGGGGCTTTTGAGTTTTCTTAGTGTTATTAAGGGTTAAGTGTTTTTTAGGTTGAGGGATTCTTAAGGTTTAGGGTTTAGAGTTTCTTAAGGTTTTAGGTTTAGGATTTTGAGTTTTAGGTTAGGGTTTAGGGATTAGGGTTTTTTAGGTTTAGGTTCTTAGGTTAAGGGTTTTATTTAGGTTTAGGTTCTTAGGTTAAGGGTTTTATTTAGGTTTTTAGGTTTTACGGCTTTGGGGTTTTTGGGTTAAGGGTTTGTAAGATATTATAGGCTTAGGGTTTGTAGGATTTTATTGGCTTAGGGTTTAGGGCTTAGGGTTTTTTTTTGTGTGTTGTAGGGTTTAGTATATACAATTTAGGGTTTAGGGTTTTTTGGTTTATAGGGCTTTTAAGGGTTAAATGTTTCTTAGGTTTTCGAGGGTTTAGTTATTTTTTGTATTTTCTAGGTTTAGGGTTTATAGATTTTTAGGATTTAGAGTTTTGAGCTTATGGATTTTAGGAGTTTTAAATGGATTTTAGGATTTATTTTAGTATTTATAGGATTTAGGATTTCTTGAAGTTTAGGGTCTTAGGTTTCTTCGGGTTTTAGGTTTAAGATTTAGGGTTTTAGGTTAGGGTTTAGGGTTTAGGGTTTAGGGCTTAGGATTTTTTTATGTTTAGGTTCTTAGGTTAAGGTTCTTATCTAGGTTTTTAGGGTTTAGGTCTTTGGGTTTTTTAGGTTAATGTTTTTAGGGTTTTATAAGTTTAGGGTTTAGGGCATAGGGGTTTTTTATGTGTTTTTTAGGGTTTAGAATATACGATTTAGGCCTTTCGATGGTTTAGAGCTTAGAGTTTTTGAGGTTTAGGGGTTTTGGGTTTTTAGGGTTTTTAAGGGTTAAGTGTTTCTTAGGGTTTTTTAGGGTTTAGTGTTTAGGGCTTTGGATTTTTTTTATTTTTTAGGTTGAGGGTTTACGAATTTTTAGGATTTTGGGCGTATAATTTAGGGTTTTGTAGGGGTTTAAGTGGTTGTTAGGGTTTATTTTTGGGTTTATAGCATTTTAGGTTTCTTAGGGTTTTGATTTAGGAATTAGGGTTTTAGGATAGGGAAAAGCGTTAAGGGCTTAAGATTTTGTAGGTTTAGGGTTTTAGGTAAAGGGTTTTATCTAGGTTTTCTAGGGTTTAGGGCTTTAGGTTTTTTAGGTTAAGGGTTTTTAGGATATTTTAGGTTTAGTGTTTAGGGCTTTTTTTGTGTTTTGTAGGGTTTAGTATATATGATTTAGGGTTTTATAGGGTTTAGAGCTTTGAGTTTTCTTAGGTTTAACGGATTTTATATTTTTAGGATTTTTAAGGGTTAAATGTTTTTTAGGGCTTTTTAATACTTAGGTTTTTTTTTATGTGTTTTTAGGTTTAGGGTTTAGAGCTTAGGTTTTTGTAGGGGTTTTAAATGATTTTTAGTGTTTATTTTAGAATTTATAGGATTTAGGGTTTACGATATTGGGTTTTAGGTTAGGGTTTAGGGTTTAGGTCTTAAGGTTTTTTTAGGTTTAGGGTTTTAGGTGAAGGGTTTTATCTAGGATTTTAGGGTTTAGGGCATTGGACCTTTTAAGTTATGGTTTTTCAGGGTTTTATAGGTTTATGGTTTAGGGCTGAGGTTTTTTTTTTTTTCTTTTATGCTTTTTAGGATTTACCGTATAATATATTGTTTAGATCTTAGTAGGTTTTTAGGTTTTTTTATAGGGGTTTTAAGAGTTAAGTGTTTCATAGGGTTTTTAGGGTTTATGTGTTAGAGCTTAGGGTATTGTAGGGGTTTTAAATGGCCATTACGGTTTATTTTAGGGTTTATAGGATTTAGAGTTTCTTAAGGTTTTAGGTGTAGGATTGGAGTTTTAGGATAGGTTTTAGGGGTTTGGGCTTAGGGTGTTCTTAAGTTTAGGGTTTTAGGTTAAAGGTTTTATCTACATTTAAAGGGTTTAGGGCTTTGGGTTGTTTTTTGTTATGGTTTTTTTATTGTTTTATAGGTGAAGGGTTACGGCATAGGTTTTTTTTTTTTTTCTTCTATTTTTAGGGTTTAGCATAAACAATTAGGGCTTTATAGGGTTTTGAGTTTATAGTTTTTTAGGTTTAGGGTTTTTAGGGTGTTTTTCAAGGTTAACTGCTTCTTAGGGTTTTCTAGGGTTTAGATCTTAGGTTTTTGTTGTGTTTTTAAGGTTTAAGGTTGACAGATCTTTAAGATTTAGGCTTTAGAGCATAGGTAGTTGTAGGGATTTTAAATGATTTTTAGGGTTTATATTATGGTTTATAGCATTTAGGTTTTCTTAAGGTTTAGGGTTTAATGTATCTTAGGGATTTAGGTTTAGGATTTAGGGTTTTAGGTTTGGGTTTAGGGTTTTTTTAGGTTTAGGATTTTAAGTTAAGGATTTTATCTAGGTTTTTAGGTTTTAGGGCTTTGTAATTTTTAGATTATGGTTTTTAGGGTTTAATAGATTTAGGATTTTGGGCTTAAGATTTTTTTGTGTTTTTTAGGTTTTAGCATATACGATTTCGGGCTCTATAGGGTTTAGATCTTTGAGTTTTTTTTAGGTTTAATGGATTGTATATTTTCAGGGGTTTTAAGGGTTAAGTGTTTCTTAGGGTTTTTTAGGGCTTAGGGTTATTGTTAGGTTTATGGTTTTGGGTTAAGGGTTTTATTAAGGTTTTTAGGGTTTAGGGCTTTGTGTTTTTTGGGTGAAGATTTTTTCAGATTTTGTAGGTTTAGGGTTTAGGTCTTAAAGTTTTTTTTGGGTTTTTAGGGTTTAACAAACATGATTTAGGGCTTTATAGGGTCTTGAGCCTAATGTTTTTTAGGTTTAGGTTGTTTTGTGTTTTTTTAGGGTTTTAAGAGTTATGTCTTTCTTAGAGTTTAGGGCTTAAGGTGCTTTTATGTTTTTTAGATATGGGGTTTACGGATTTTGACGATTTAGGGTTTATAGATTAGGGCTTTGTAGGATTTTTAAATAGGTTTTAGGGTTTATTTTAGGGTTTCTTAATGTTTAGGGTTTCATAGTGTATTAGGTTTAGGAGCTAGGGTTTTAGGACTTTTGGTTTTTTTTAGGTTTAGGGTTTTAGGTTAAGGGTTTTAATTATGTTTTTTGAGGTAAGGGCTTTGTGTTTCTTAGATTAAGGTTTTATAGGGTTTTATATGTTTAGGGTTTAGGGCTAAGGTTTTTTTTTTTTTTTTTTGTATTTTTTACTGTTTAGCATATACGATTAGGACTTTATAGCATTTAGAGCTTAGAGTTTTTTTAGGTTTAGGGGTTTTTAAGGGTTTAATGTTTCTTAGGGCTTTTTAGGGTTTAGGGTTTTGGAGCTTAGGGTTTTTTTTGTTTTGTAAGTTTAGGGTTTACAAATTTTTAGGATTTAGGGTTTAGAGCTTAGAGTTTTGAAGGGTTTTAATTGGTTTTTAGGGTGTATTGGATGTAGGGTTTCTTAGGGTTTTAGGTTGGGAGGCTTTAGGCATTAGTGGTTTTTTATGTTTAGGGTTTAAGGTTAGGGTTTAGGGTTTTGGACTTAGGGCTTAGGGTTTTGTAGGAGTCTTAAATATTACGGTTTATAGGATATATAGTTTCTTAAGGTGTAGGGTATAGGGTATCTTAGGGATTTAGGTTTAGGATTTAGTGTTTTAGTTTAGGATTTAGGGTTTAGGGCTTTGGGTTTTTTTAGGTTTAGGGATTTAGGTTCAGAGCTTTATCTAGGTTTTTATGTTTTATGGCTTTTTGACTTTTAGGTTAAGGTTTTTTAGGGTTTTATAGGTTTTTAGTTTAGGGCTTATGTTTTTTTTTTGTGTTTTTAGGGTTTCACATATACGATTTAGGGATTTATAGGGTTTAGAGATTAGAGATTTTAGGTTTAGGGATTTTTAGTTTTTTTAGGGTTTGTAAGGGTATTAAATGGTGTTTAGGGTTTATAGGACTTAGGGTTTCATAAGGTTTAGGGTTTAGGGTTTAATAGTGTTTTAAATTTAGAATTTAGGGTTTTAGGTTAGGGCTTATGGTTTAGGGCTTAGGGGTTTTTAGGTTTAGAATTTTAGGTTGAGGGTTTTATCTAGGTTTTTAGATTTTAGGATTTGGGTTTGTTAGGTTAAGGTTTTTTAGGCTTTTATAGGTTTAGGGATTAAGGTCTGAGGCTTAGGGTTTTGTAGGTTATGGTTTTTGAGGGTTTTATAGATATGGCATTTAGGGCTTAGGGTTTTTTGTGTGCTTTTAAGGTTTAGCATATACAATTTAGGGCTTTATAGGGTTTGGAGCTTAGTGTCCTTTTTTGGTTTAGGTGTTTTTGGGTTATTTAGGGTTAAGTGTTTATTAGGGTTTCTCAAACGTTTAGCATAAATGATTTAGGGCTTTATAGGGTTTAGATTTTAAAGTTTTTTAGGTTTAGGGTTTTTGATGGTTTTTAGGGTTTTTAAGCGCTTAGGGTTTAGGGCATAGGTTTTTTTCTGTTTTTTAGATTTAGGATTTTAGGTTAAGGATTTTATCTAGGTTTTGAGGTTTTTGGGCTTTCGAAATTTTAGATTAAGGTTTCAAGGGTTTTATAGATTTTGGATTTAGGGGTTAGAGTTTTTTGTGTTTTTTAGGGTTTAGCATATACGATTTAGGGATTTATAGGGTTTAGAGTTTTGATTTTTTTTAGGTTTAAGGGGTTTTATATTTTTAGGGTTTTCGATTAAGGGTTTTATTAAGCCTTTTAGGGTTTAGGGCTTTGTGTTTTTTAGGTTAAGATTTTTTTTTGTTTTTATAGGTTTAGGGATTAGGTCTTAAAGTTTTTTTTGTGTTTTTAGGGTTTAACAAATATGATTTAGGGCTTTATAGGGTCTAGAGCCTAAAGATTTTTAGGTTTAGGGTTTTTTGTGTTTTGTTTAGGGTTTTAAGAGTTAAGTGCTTTTTAGGGTTTACGGTGCTTTTATGTCTTTTAGATATAAGGTTTATGGATTTTTAGGATTTAGGGCTTATAGCTTTGGGTTTTGTAAGGATTTTAAATGGTCTTTAGGTTTATTTTAGGGTTTCTTAATGTTTAGGGTTTGATAGTGTATTAGGTTTAGGATTTAGGGTTTAAGGTTAGTAATTAGGGTTTAGGACTCTTGGGTTTTTTAGGTTTAGGGTTTTAGGTTAAGGGTTTTAACTAAGTTTTTAGGGGTATGAGCTTTGTGGTTTTTAGATTAAGGTTTTATATTTTTTATATGTTTAGGGTTTAGGGCTAAGGGTTTCTTTTGTGTTTTTTACGGTTTAGCATAGACGATTAGGGCTTTATAGCATTTAGAGCTTAGAGTTTTTTTAGGTTTAGGGGTTTTTAAGAGTTAAATGTTTCTTAGGGTCTTTCAGGGTTTAGGGTTTTAGGGCTTAGGGTTTTCTATGTTTTTGAGGCCTAGGGTTTACAAATTTTTAGGATTTAGGGTTTAGAGCTTAGAGTTTTGAAGGGTTTTAAATGGTTTTTAGGGTGTATGGGATTTAGGGTTTCTTAGGGTTTTAGGTTAGGGTATAGGGTTTAGGCATTAGTGGTTTTTTATTTTTAGGGTTTAATGTTAGGGTTTAGGGTTTCATGCTTTGGGTTTTTATCAAGGTTAACTGCTTCTTAGGGTTTTCTAGGGTTTAGATCTTAGGGTTTTGTTTTGTTTTTAAGATTTAAGGTTTAAGGACCTTTAGTATTTAGGCTTTAGAGATTAGGGTTTTGTAGGGGTTTTTAATACTTTTTAGGGTTTATATTACGGTTTATAGGATTTAGGGTTTCTTAAGGTTTAGGATTTAGGGTATCTTAGGGATTTAGGTTTAGGATTTAGGGTTTTAGGTTAGGGTTTAGGGTTTAGGGCTTTGGGTTTTTTTAGGTTTAGGGATTTCGGTTAATGGCTTTATCTAAGTTTTTAAGGTTTAAGGCTTTGGGATTTTTAGGTTAAGGTTTTTTAGGGTTTTATAAGTTTCTGGTTTAAGGCTTAGATTTTTTTTTCGTGTTTTTAGGGTTTCGCATATATGATTTAGGGATTTATAGGGTTTAGAGATTAGAGATTTTAGGTTTACGGATTTTTGGTTTTTGTAGGGTTTGTAAGGGTTTAGCGTTTATAGGACTTAGGGTTTCATAAGGTTTAGGGTTTAGGGTTTAATAGGGTTTTAAATTTAGAATTTAGGGTTTTAGGTTAGGGTTATTGGTTTAGGGCTTAGGGGTTTTTTAGGTTTAGAATTTTAGGTTGAGGGTTTTATCTAAGTTTTTAGGTTTTAGGATTTAGGTTTGTTAGGTTAAGGTTTTTTAGGCTTTTATAGGTTTAGGGTTTAGGGTTTTGTAGGTTATGATGTTTGATGGTTTTATAGATATGGCATTTAGGGCTTAGGATTTTTTGCGTGCTTTTAGGGATTAGCATATACAATTTAGGGCTTTATTGGGCTTTGAGCTTAGAGTTTTTTTTGGTTTAGGTGTTTTTGGGTTATTTTGGGTTATTTAGGGTTAAGTGTTTCTTAGGGTTTGTCAAACATTTAGCATAAATGATTTAGGGCTTTATAGGGTATAGATTTTATAGTTTTTTAGGTTTAGGGTTTTCTGTGGTTTTTAGGGTTTTTAAGGTCATAGGGTTTAGGGCATAGGTTTTTTTTATGTTTTTTAGATTTAGGATTTTAGGGTAAGGATTTTATCTAGGTTTTGAGGTTTTTGGGCTTTGGAATTTTTAGATTAAGGTTTTTAGGGTTTTATAGATTTAGGATTTAGGGCTTAGAGTTTTTTGTGATTTTTAGGGTTTAGCATATACTATTTAGAGATTTATAGGATTTGGAGCTTTGCGTTTTTTTAGGTTTAAGGGGTTTTATATTTTTAGGGTTTTCGGTTAAGGGTTTTATTAAGCCTTTTTGGGTTTAGGGCTTTGAGTTTTTTAGGTTAAGATTTTTTTAGATTTTATAGGTTTAGGGTTTAGGTCTTAAAGTTTTTTTGTGTTTTTAGGGTTTAACAAATACAATTTAGGGCTTTATAGGGTCTAGAGCCAAATGTTTTTAGGTTTAGGTTTATTTGTGTTTTGTTTAGGTTTTTAAGAGTTAAGTATTTCTTAGGGTCTAGGGCTTAGGGTACTTTTATGTTTTTTAGATATAGGGTTTACAGAATTTTAGGATCAAGGGTTTATAGCTTAGGGTTTTGTAAGGATTTTAAATGGGTTTTAGGGTTTATTTTAGGGTTTCTTAATGTTTAGGGTTTCATAGTGTATTAGGTTTAGGATTTAGGGTTTAAGATTAGGATTTAGGGTTTAGGACTTTTGGGTTTCTTAGGTTTAGGGTTTTAGGTTAAGGGTTTTAACTAAATTTTTACGGGTAAGGGCTTTGTGTTTTTTAGATTAAGGTTTTATAGGGTTTGATATGCTTATGGTGTTTGTGCTAAGGTTTCTCTTTTGTGTTTTTTACGATTTAGCATATACAATTTAGGGCTTTCTAGCATTTAGAGCTTCGAGTTTTTTTAGGTTTAGGGGTTTTTTGGGTTTTAAAGGGTTTTTAAGGGTTAAATGTTTCTTAGGATTTAGGGTTTTGGGGCTTAGGGTGTTTTGTGTTTTTTGGGTTTAGGGTTTATAGATTTTTAGGTTTTAGTGTTTAGAGCTTAAAGTTTTGAAGGGTTTTAAATGGTTTTTAGGGTTTATGGGATTTAGGGTTTCATAAGGTTTACGGTTTGGGTTTCTTAGGGTTTTAGGTTATGGTATAGGGATTATGCCTTAGTGGTTTTTAATGGTTAGGGTTTAGGGTTTCAGACTTAGGTTTTTTTTCAAGGTTAATTGCTTCTTAGGGTTTTCAAGGGTTTAGGTCTTAGGGATTTGTTGTGTTTTTATGGTTTAAGGTTTATGGATCTTTAGGATTTAGGCCTTAGAGCTTAGGGTTTTGTAGGGGTTTTAAATGGTTTTTAGGGTTTGTATTATAGTTTATAGGATTTAAAGTTTAGGGTTTAGGGTATCTTGGGGATTTAGGTTTAGGATATAGGGCTTTAGGTTAGGGTTTAGAGTTTAGGGCTTAGGTTTTTTTAGGTTTAGGGATTTGGGTTAAGGGCTTTATCTTGGTTTTTAAGATTGAAGGCTTTGGAACTTTTAGGTTAAGGTTGTTTAGGGTTTTATAGGTTTATGGTTTAGGGCTTTTGTTTTTTTTAGTGCTTTTAGGGTTTTGCATATATGATTTAGGGCTTTATAGGTTTTAGAGATTAGATATTTTAGGTTTAGGGATTTTTGTTTTTTTAGGGTTTGTAAGGGTATTAAATGGTGTTTAGGGTTTATAGGACTTAGGGTTTCATAAGGTTTAGGGTTTAGGGTTTTTGGTTGGGTTTATGGTTTAGGGCTTAGGGATTTTTTAGGTTTAGAATTTTTGGTTGAGGGTTTTATCTAAGGTTTTATGATTTAGGGATTTGGGTTTATTAGGTTAAATTTTTTAGGCTTTTGTAGGTTTAGGGCTTAGGGCTTAGGGTTTAGTTGGTTTGGATTTTTGAGGGTTTTATAGATAAGGCATTTAGGGCGTAGCGTTTTTTTGTGTGTTTTTAGGGTTAAGCATATACAATTTTGGGCTTTATAGGGTTTGGAGCTTAGAGTTTTTTAGGTTTAGGTGTTTTTGGGTTATTTTGGGTTAACTGTTTCCTAGGGTTTTTCAAGGATTTAGCGTATATGATTTAGGGTTTTATAGGGTTAACATCTTATAGTTTTTTATGTTTAGGGGTTTCAGGGGATTTTAGGGTTTTTAAGGGCATAGGTGTTTCTCTGTTTTTTTAGATTTAGGGTTTAAGGTTTAGGGTATAGGGCTTAAGATTTTTTTAGGTTTACGATTTGAGGTTAAGGATTTTATCTAGGTTTTTAGGTTTTTGGGCTTTGAAATTTTTAGATTAAGGTTTTTAGGGTTTTATAGATTTAGGATTTAGGACTTAGGGTTTTTTTTCTAAGGTTTAGCACATACGATTTAAGGCTTTATAGGGTTTAGAGATTTGAGGTTTTTTAGGTTTAAGTGATTTTATAGTTTTAGGGTTTTTAAGGGTTAAGAGTTTTTTAGGATTTTTTAGGGCTTAGGTTTATTTATAGGTTTAGGGTGTTCAGTTATGGGTTTTATTAAGGTTTTTAGGGTTTAGGGCTTTGAATTTTTTTGGTTAATATTTTTTCAGATTTTAAAGGTTTAGGGTGTTGGTGTTAAAGTTTTTTTTGTGTTTTTAAGGTTTAACAAATTTGATTTAGGGCTTTATAGTTTCTAGAGCCTAAAGATTTTTAGGTTTAGGATTTTTTGTGTTTTGTTTAGGGTTTTAAGAGTTAAGTGTTTCTTAGGGTTTAGGTCTTAGGGTGCTTTTATGTTGTTTAGATATAGGGTTTATGGATTTTTGGGATTTAGGGTTTATGGCTTAGGGTTTTCTAGGGATTTTAAATGAGTTTTAGGGTTTATTTTAGGGTTTCTTAATGTTTAGGGTTTCATAGTGTATTAGGTTTAGGATTTTGGGTTTAGGACTTTTGGGTTTTTTAGGTTTAGGGTTTTAGGTTAAGGGTTTTAACTAAGTTTTTAGGGGCAAGGACTTTGTGTTTTTTAGATTAAGGTTTTATAGGGTTTTATATGTTTGGGGTTAAGTGCTAAGTTTTTTTTTTATGTGTTCTTTACGGTTTAGCATATACGATTTAGGGCTTTATAGCATTTAGAGCTTAGAATTTTTTTAGATTTAGTCGTTTTTTGGGTTTTTTCGAGTTAAGTGTTTCTTAAGGTTTTTTATGGTTTAGGGTTTTAGGGCTTAGGGTTTTTTGTGTTTTTTAAGTTTAGGGTTTACAGATATTTAGGATTTAGGGTTTAGAGCTTAGAGTTTTGAAGGGTTTTAAACGGTTTTAGGCTTTATGTTATGGTTTTCGATTGAGGATTTCTTAGGGTTTTAGGTTGGGGTATAGGGTTTAGGCCTTAGTGGTTTTTTATGTTTAGGGTTTAAGGGTAGGGATAAGGGTTTTGAGCTTAGTGTTTTTTTCAAGGTTAGCTGCTTCTTAGGGTTTTTTAGGGTTTAGGTTTTAGGTTTTGTTGTTTTTTTAAGGATTAAGGTTTATGGATCTTTAGGATTTAGGCTTTAGAGCTTAGAGTTTTGTAGGGGTTTTAAATAGTTTTTAGGGTTTGTATTATGGTTTATAGGATTTAGGGTTTAGGGTATCTTAGGGATTCAGGTATTGAATATAGGGTTTTAGGTTAGGGTTTAGGGTATCTTAGGGATTTAGGTATAGGATATAGGGTTTTAGGTTAGGGTTTAGGGTTTAGTGCATAGGTTCTTTTAGGTTTAGGGATTTGGATTAAGGGCTTTATCTAGGTTTTTAAGGTTTAAGGCTTTAGGATTTTTAGGTTAGGGATTTTTTGGGTTTTATAGGTTTATTGTTTAGGGCTTAGGTTTTTTTTTAGTGCTTTTAGGGTTTCACCTATACGATTTAGGGTTTTATAGGATTTAGAGGTTAGAGATTTTAGGTTTAGGGGTTTTTTTTAAGGGTTTGTAAGAGTATTAAATGGTGTTTAGGATTTATAGGAATTTGGGTTTCATAAGGTTTAGGGTTTATGGTTTAATAGGGTTTTAAATTTAGAATTTAGGGTTTTAGGTTAGGGTTATTGGTTTAGGGCTTAGGGGTTTTTTAGGTTTAGAATTTTAGGTTGAGGGTTTTATTTAGGTTTTTAGGGTTTAGGGATTTGGGATTGTTAGGTTAAGGTTTTTTAGGCTTTTATAGGTTTAGGGTTTAGGGTTTAGGGCTTAGGGTTTTGTAGGTTAAGGTTTTTGATGGTTTTATAGATATGGTATTTAGGGCTTAGGGTTTTTTGTGTGTTTTTAGGGTTTAGCATATACAATTTAGGGTTTTATAGGGTTTGGAGCTTAGAGTTTTTTAGGTTTAGCTGTTTTTGGGTTATTTAGGGTTATTTAGGGTTAAGTGTTTCTTAGGGATTTTCAAAGGTTTAGCATAAACGATTTAGGGCTTTATAGGCTTTAGATCTTATAGTTTTTTAGGTTTAGAGGTTTCGGGGGTTTTTAGGGTTTTTAAGGGCTTAGGGTTTAGGGCTTAGGTTTTGTTCTATTTTTTTAGATTTCGGGTTAAGGGTTTAGGGTTTGATCTAGGTTTTTAGGTTCTTGGGCTTTGGAATTTTTGGATTAATGTTTTTAGGGTTTTATAGATTTAGGATTTAGGGCTTAGGATTTTTTATATTTTCTAGGGTTTAGCATATACAATTTAGGGTTTAATAGGGTTTTAAATTTAGAATTTAAGATTTTAGGTTAGGGTTTATGGTTTAGGGCTTAGGGTTTTTTTCAATTTAGAATTTTAGGTTGAGGGTTTTATCGAGGTTTTTAGTGTTTAGGGATTTGGGTTTGTTGGGTTAAGGTTTTTTTTTAGGCTTTTATAGGTTTAGGATTTAGGGTTTAGGGTTTAGGGGTTAGGGTTTTGTTGGTTAAGGGTTTTGATGGTTTTATAGATATGGCATTTAAGGCTTAGGGTTTTTTTTGTTTGTTTTAAGGGTTTAGCATATACAATTTAGGGCTATATAAGGTTAGGAGCTTAGAGTTTTTTAGGTTTAGGTGTTTTTGAGTTATTTAGGGTTAAGTGTTTCTTAGGGTTTTTCAAGGGTTTAGCTTAAACGATTTAGGGCTTTATAGGGTTTAGATCTTATAGTTTTTTAGGTTTAGGGGTTTCGGGGATATTTAGGGTTTTTAAGGGCTTAGGGTTTAGGGCTTAGGTTTTTTTCCTATTTTTTTAGATTTAGGGTTTAGGGTTTAGGACTTAGGGTTTTTTTTTTAGGTTTGGGATTTTAGGTTAAGGATTTTATCTAGGTTTTTAGGTTTTTGGGCTTTAGAATTTTTAGATTAATGTTTTTAGGGTTTTATAGATTTAGGATTTAGGCCTTAGGATTTTTTGTGTTTTTTAGGGTTAAGCATACACAATTTAGTGCTTTATGGGGTTTAGAGCTTTGAGTTTTTTAAGTTTTAAGGGATTTTATATTTTTAGGGTTTCTAAGGGTTAAGTGTTTCTTATGGTTTTTTAGGGCTTAGGGTTATTTTTAGGTTTAGGGTTTTCGGTTGAGGGTTTTATTAAGGTTTTTAGGGTTTTGGTCTTTAAATTTTTTGGGTTAAGATTTTTTCATATTTTATAGGTTTAGGGTTTAGGTCTTAAATTTTTTTTGTGATTTTAGGTTTTAACAAATACGATTTAGGGCTTTATAAGGTTTAGAGCCTAAAACTCTTTTGGTTTAGGGTTTTTTGTGTTTTTTTTTAGGGTTTTAAGAGTTAAGTGTTTCTTAGGGTTTAGGCTTAGGGTGCTTTTATGTCTTCTAGATATAGGGTTTACAAAAATTTTTACGATTTAGGGTTTATATCTTAGGGTTTTGTAGATATTTTAAATGGGTTGTAGGGTTTCTTAATGTTTAAGGTTTCATAGTGTATTAGGTTTAGGATTTAGGGTTTTAGGTTAGGATTTAGGGTTTAGGAATTTTGGGCTTTTTTAGGTTTAGGGTTTTAGGCTAAGGGTTTTAACTATGTGTTTAGGGGTATGGGGTTTGTGTTTTTTAGATTAAGGTTTTATACGTTTAGGGTTTAGAGATAAGGTTTTTTTCCTTTTACGTTTTTTACGATTTAGCATATATGATTTAGGGCTTTATAGCATTTAAAGCTTAGAGTTTTTTTAGGTTTAGGGGTTTCTTGGGGTTTTAAGGGTTTTTAAGGGTTAAGTGTTTCTTAGGGATTTTTAGGGTTTAGGGTTTTGGGGCTTAGGATTTTTTGTGTTTTTAAGGTTTAGGGTATACAGATTTTTAGGATTTAGGATTTAGAGCATAGAGTTTTGAAGGGTTTTAAATGGTTTTTAGGGTTTATATGATTTAGGGTTTGTTATGGTTTACGGTTTAGGGTATCTTAGGGTTTTAGGTTAGCGTATACGGTTTAGGCCTTGATCGTCTTTTATGTTTAGGGTTTAGGGTTTCAGGCATATTGTTTTTTTAGGTTTATGGTTTTAGGTTAAGGGCTTTATCTAGGTTTTTAGGGTTTAGGGATTTGGGTATATTAGGTTAAGGGTTTTAATGGATTTATGGGTTTAGGGTTTAGGGTTTAGGTTTTTTTTTTTTTGTTTTTTAGGGTTTAGCTTGTATGATTTAGGGCTTTCTACGGTTTTGAGGTTAGTGTTTTTCATGATTCGGGCTTTCTGTGTATTCTAGGATTTGTAAGGGTTAAGTGTTTCTTAGGGTTTTTTAGGGCTTAGGGTTTAGGCCTTTGGGGTTTTTATGTTTAGGTTTTAATGTTAGGTTTAGGCTTTAATGTTAGAGCTTAGGGTTTTGTAGGGATTTTAAGTGTTTTTTTGGGTTTATATTATGGTTTATAGGATTTAGGGTTTCGTAAGGTTTAGGAATTAGGGTATCTTAGGGATTTAAGTTTTTGATTTAGGGTTTTAGGTTTGGGATTAGGATTTTGCGCTTAGGGTTTTTTAGGTTTAGGAATTTGGGTTAAGGGATTTATCTAGGTTTTTAAGGTTTAAGGCTTTGAGATTTTTACGTTAATGTTTTTTAGGGTTTTATAGGTTTACGGTTTATGGCTTAGGTTTTTTTTTTTTTTGTGTTTTTAGGGTTTCGCATATACGATTTAGGGCTTTATAGGGTTTAGAGATTAGATATTAGAGATTTTAGGTTTAGGGATTTTTTTTTTTAGGGTTTGTAAAGGTATTAAATGGTGTTTAGGGTTTATTGGACTTAGGGTTTCATAAGGTTTATTGTTTAGGATTTCATATGGTTTATGGTTTAGGATTTCATAGGGTTTTAAATTCAATATTTAGGGTCTTAGGGTAGTGTTTATAGTTTAGGGCTTAGGGATTTTTTAGGTTTAGAATTTTAGGTTCAGGGTTTTAGTTTTTTTGTGTGTTTTTAGGGTTTAGTACATACAATTTAGGTCTTTATAGGGTTTAGAGATTAGAGTTTTTTAGGTTTAGGTGTTTTTGGGTTATTTAGGGTTAAGTGTTTCTTAGGGTTTTTAAAGGGTTTAGCATAAACGATTTAGGGCTTTATAGGGTTTAGATCTTATAGGTTTAGGGGTTTTGGGGGTGTTTAGGGTTTTTAAGGGCTTAGGGTTTAGGGCTTAGATATTTTTTTGGTTTTCTAGATATAGGGTTTAGGATTTAGGGCTTAGGATTTTTTTAAGTTTAGGATTTTAGGTTAACAATTTTATCTAGGTTTTTAGGTTTTAGGGCTTTGGAATTTTTAGATTAAGGTTTTTAGAGTTTTATAGATTTAGGATTTAGGGCTTAGGGTTTCTTGTGTTTTATAGGGTTTAGCATATACGATTTAGGGATTTATAGGGTTTAGAGCTTTGAATTTTTTTAGGATGAAGGGATTTTATATTTTTAGGGTTTTGAAGGTTAAGCGTTTCTTAGGGTTCTTTAGGGCTTAGGGTTATTTTTAGGTTTAGGGTTTTGGGTTAAGGGATTTATTAAGGTCTTTAGGGTTTAGGGCTTTGAGTTTTTTAGGTTAAGATTTTTTTAGATTTTATAGGTTTAGGGTTTAGGTCTTAAAGTTTTTTTGTGTTTTTAGGGTTTAACAAATATGATTTAGGGCTTTATAGGGTCTAGAGCCCAAAGATTTTTAGGTTTAGGGTTTTTTGTTTTTTTTTTTTTTTTAGGATTTTAAGAGTTAAGTGTTTCTTAGGGTTTAGGGCTTAGGGTGATTTTATATTTTTTAGATATAGGATTTACAGATTTTATGGATTTAGGGTTTATAGCTTAGCATTTTGTAGGGATTTTAAATGGGTTTTAGAGTTTATTTTAGTGTTTCTTAATGTTTAGGATTTCATAGTGTATTAGGTTTATGATTTAGGGTTTTAGGTTAGGGTTTAGGACTTTTGGTATTTTTAGGTTTGGGGTTTTAGATTAAGGGTTTTAACTAAGTTTTTAGGGGTAAGGCCTTTGTGTTTTTTAGATTAAGGTTTTATAGGGTTTTATATATTTAGGGTTTATGGCAAAGGGATTTTTTTGTGTTTTTTACGATTTAGCATATACGATTTAGGGCTTTATAGCATTTAGAGCTTAAAGTTTTTTTAGGTTTAGGGGTTTTTTGGGTTTCTAAGGGTTTTTAAGGGTTTAGTGTTTCTTAGAGTTTTTAGTGTTTAGGGTTTAGGGTTTTTGGTCTTAGTTTTTTTGTGTATTTTAGGTTTAAGGTTTTCAGATTTTTATGATTTATGGTTTAGAGCTTAGAGTTTTGAAGGGTTTTAAATGATTTTTAGGGTTTATGGGATTTAGGGTTTCTTAAGATTTATGGTTTGTTAGGGTTTTAGGTTAGGGTATAGGGTTTAGGCTGTTTTGGTTTTTTCTGTTTAGGGTTTAAGGTTTGGGTTTAGGGTTTTGGGCTTAGGGGTTTTTTTAGGTTTAAAGTTTTAGATTAAGGGTTCTATCAAGGATTTTAGGGTTTAGGGCTTTGGGTTTTTTAGGTTAATGCTTTTTAGGGTTTTATACATTTAGGGTTTAGGGCTTAGGTTTTTTTGTGTGTTTTTTAGCATTTAGCATATATTATTTAGGCCTTTATAAGGTTTACAACTTAGCTTTTTTTTTTTTTTTAGGCTTTAGGGATTTTGGATTCTTTAAGGTTTTTAAGGGTTAAGTGTTTCTTAGGGTTTTTTAGTTTAAGGTTTAGGGTTTTGGTTTTGTTGTGTTTTTTATGTTTAGGGTTTCTTGATTTTTAGGATTTAGGGTTTAGAGCTTAGTGTTTTGTAGGGGTTTCAAATTGTTTTTAGGGTTTATTGGATTTAGGGTTTCTTAAGTTTTAAGGTTTAGGGTTTCTTTGGGTTTTAGGTTGAGGATTTAAGATTTTATGTTTAGGGTTTAGGGCTTAGGGTTTTTTAAGTTTTAGGGTTTTAGGTTAAGGTTATTATCTAGTTTAGGGTTTAAGGCTTTGGGTTTTTTAGTCTAAGGTTACTTAGGATATTATAGGTATAGGGTTTTATCTTGATTTTTTTAGGTTTAGGGTTTTATCTAGATTTTTACAGTTTAAATCTTTGTGTTTTTTGGGTTAAGGTTTTTTAGGATTTTATATGTTTATTGTTTAGGGCTTGGGTTTTTTTTTAAATTTTTTTTATTGTTTTTTTTTAGGTTTTAGCATATACAATTTAGGGCTTTATAGGTTTAGAGCTTAGAGTTTTTTATGTTTAGGGGTTTGTGGGTCTTTTTAGGGTTTTTTAAGGGTTAAGTGTTTGTTAGGATTTTTTAGTGCGTAGGGTATAGGGCTTAGGAATTTTTGTGTTTTTTTTTTAGGGTTCACAGATTTTTAGTATTTAGGGTTTAGATATTTTGCTTTTTAGGGGTATTAAATTGTTTTTAGGGTTGTCTTAGGTTTTATAGGATTTAGAGTTTCTTAAGGTTTGGGTTTAGGGTTTCTTAGTATTTTTAGGTTTAGGATTTAGGGTTTTAGGTTTAGGATTTTGGGTATAAAATTTAGTGTTGAAGGCTTAGTTTTTTTTTTTTTTTGTGTGTTTTTTAGGGTTTAGCTTATAAGATTTAGGGATTTATAGGGTTTGGAGCTTAGACTCTTTTAGATTTAGGGGTTTTTGAGTTTTTAGGGGTATTAAGTTAGGATTTAGGGTTTTAGGTTAGGATTTAGTGTTTAGAGCCTAGGGTTTTTTTTAGGTTTAGGGTTTAAGGTTAATGGTTTTATCTAGGTTTTTAGGGTTTAGTGCTTTGGGTTTTTTAGATTAAGGTTTTTTAGGATTTTATAGGTTTAGGCTTTAGGGATTTGGGGTTCTCTGTGTTTTTTAGGGTTTAGTATATACTATTAAGGGCTTTATTATTTTAAGGTTTTATTTTAGGTCTTATAGGATTTTGGGTTTCTTAAGGTTAGGGCTTAGGGTTTCTTAGGGTTTTTAGGTTTAGGATATAGAGTTTTAGGTTACGATTTAGTGTTTTTTAGGTTTAGGGTTTTAGGTTAAGAATTTTATCTAGGTTTTTAGGGTTTTATAGGTTTAGGGTTCAATACTTGGGGTTTTTTTGTGTTTTTTTAGGGCTTAGCATATACAAATTAGGGATTTATAGTGTTTGGAATATAGATTTTTTCAGGTTTAAGTGTTTCTTACAGATTTTTAGGGTTTAGGGTTTAGGCCTTAAGTTTTTTTTTCTTCTAATTTTTAGCTTTAGGGTTTATGGTTTTTTAGTATTTAGTGTTTAGAGGTTAGGGTTTTGTAGGGGTTTTAAATGGTTTAGAGCTTAGAGTTTTTTTAGGTTTAAGGGTTTTTGGGTTTTCTTAGTGTTTTTAAGGGTTAAGTATTTCATAGGGTTTTCTATTGATTAGGGTTTAGTTTTTTTCTTTTTTTGTGTTTTTTCAGTTCAAGATATATTGATTTTTAGGATTTAGGGTTCAGAGCTTAGGGTTTTGTTGAGGTTTTAAATTCTTTGTAGTGTTTATATTAGGGTTTATAAGATTTATGTTTCTGAAGGTCTAGGGTTTAGATTTTCTTAAAGTTTTAGGTTTAGAATCTAAGGATTTTGGTTAGGGTTTAGGGTTTAGGAATTAGGGTTTCATATTTTTTCATGTCTTGGGTTTTAGGTTAAGGGTTTTATCTAGGGTTTTTATTGTTTAGGGCATTGGGTTATGGTTTTTTAGAGTTTTATAGGTTTATGGTTTAGGGCTTAGGGTTTTTTTGTGTATTTTTGGGTTAAGTATATAAGATTTAGGGCTTGATAGGTTTAAAACTTAGAGTTTTTTAGGGTTAGGGGTTTTTTAGGGTTATTAAGGGTTAAGTGTTTCTGGTTTAGAGCTTAGGGGTTTTAAATGGCTTTTAAGGTTTATTTTAGGGTTTATAGGATTTAGGGATTCTTAAGGTTTAGGGTTTAGAGTTTCTTAAGGTTTTAGGTTTAGGATTTAGAGTTTTAGGTTAGGGTTTAGGGCTTAGGTTTTTTTTTTGTGTGTTGTAGGGTATAGTATATACAATTTACGGCTTTATAGGGTTTAGGGGTTTAGAGCTTAGAATTTTTTTAGGGTTAGGGGTTTTTTGGGTTTTATGTTTTTAAGGGTTAAGTGTTTCTTAGGTTTCCCAGGGTTTTGTTATTTTTTGTATTCTTTAGGTTTAGGGTTTAGAAACCTTTAGGATTTAGAGCTTTGAGCTTATGGATTTTAGGAGTTTTAAATGGGTTGTAGAGTTTATTTTAGGATTTAGGGTTTCTTAAGGTTTAGGATTTAAGGTTTCTTCTGGTTTTAGGTTTAGGATTTAGGGTTTTAGGTTAGGGTTTAGGGTTTAGGGCATAGGGTTTTTTTTTTTTATGTTTAGGTTCTTAGGTTAGTGTTCTTTTCTAGGTTTTTAGGGTTTAGGGCTTTGGCTTTTTAGGTTAAGGTTTTTAGGGTTTTATTGGTTTAGGGTTTAGGGCATAGGGTTTTTGTGTGTTTTTTACGGTTTAGCATATATGATTTAGGACTTTAGATGGTTTAGAGCTGAGAGTTTTTGAGGTTTAGGTGTTTTGGGTTTTTAGGGTTTTTAAGGGTTAAGTGTTTCTTAGGGTTTAGGGCTTAGGGCTTTGGATTTTTTTTGTTTTTCAAGTTTTGGGTTTATTGATTTTTAGGATTTCAGGTTTACAATTTTGGGTTTCATAGTGGTTTTAAATGGTTGTTAGGGTTTATTTTAGGGTTTATAGGATTTTGGGTTTATTAAGGTTTAGGTTTAGGAATTTGGGTTTTAGGTTAGGGTTAAGGGTTTAGGGCTTAAGGATATTTTAGGTTTAGGGTTTTAGGTTAAGTGTTTTATCTAGGTATTTTAGGGTTTAGGGCTTCGGGTTTTTAGGATTTTTTAGTTCTACGGTTTAGGGCTTTTTTGTGTTTTTAGGAGGGTTTCGTATATACAATTTAAGGTTTTATAGGGTTTAGAGCTTTGAGTTTTTTTAGGGTTCACGGAATTTATATTTTTAGGGTTTTTAAGGGTTAAGTGTTTCTACTTTGTTTTTTTTTTTTGTGTATTTTTAGGTTTATGGTTTGGAGGTTAGGTTTTTGTAGGGGTTTTAAATGATTTTTAGGGTTTATTTTAGAATTTATAGGATTTAAGGTTTACGATTTTGGAGTTTAGGTTAGGATTTAGGGTTAAGGTCTTAGGTTTTTTTTTGAGGTTTAGGGTTTTAGGTTAAGGGTTTTATCTAGGTTTTTAGGGTTTAGGGCTTTGGGTTTTTAGGATTAAGGTTTTTTAGGGTTTTATGGGTAAGTTTTTGGGTTGAGGTTTTTTTTGTTTATGTTTTGTTAGGGTTTAGCATATAATATAGTGTTTAGAGCTTAGTGTTTTTTAGGTTTGGGGGGTTTTTGGGTTTTTTTAGGGTTTTTAAGAGTTAAGTGTTTTATAGGTTTTTTTTAGGGTTTATGGTTTAGAGCTTAGGGTTTTGTAGGAGTTTTAAATTGTAATTACAATTTATTTTTGGGTTTATCGGATTTAGAGCTTCTTAAGATTTTAGGTGTAGGATTAGAGTTTTAGGTTAGGGTTTAGGGGTTTGGGCTTACGGTGTTTTTAAATTTAGGGTTTTAGGTTAAGGGTTTTTATCTATGTTTTAATGGTTTAGGGCTTTGGATTGTTTTGGTCATGGTTTTTTAGGGTTTTATAGCTGAAGGGTTTTGCAGCTTAGGTTTTTTTTTTTTTTAGGGTTTAGCATAAACAATTAGTGCTTTATAGGGTTTTGAGCTTACAATTTTTTTAGGTTTAGGGGTTATTAGGGTTTTTTTCAATGTTAACTTCTTCTTAGGGTTTTCTAGGCTATAGGTCTTAGGGTTTTGTTGTGTTTTGAAGGTTTAAGGTTTACGGATCTTTAGGATTTAGGCTTTAGAGCTTAGGGTTTTGTAAGGGTTTTAAATGGTTTTTAGGGTTTATATTATGGTTTATAGGATTTAGGGTTTCTTAAAGTTTAGGGTTTAGGGTATCTTAGGGAATTAGGGTTTTAGGTTAAGGTTTAGGGTTTTTTTAAGTTTAGGGATTTGGGTTAAGGGCTTTATTTAGGTTTTTAAGGTTTAAGGCTTTGGGATTTTTAAGGTTTTATAGGTTTATGGCTTAGGGCTTAGGGTTTTGTTTTGTGTTTTTAGGGTTTTGCATTAAACGATTTAGGGCTTTATAGGGTTTAGAGATAAGAGATTTTATGTTTAAGGATTTTTTTTTAAAGGTTTTTAAGGGTATTAAATGGTGTTTAGGGTTTATAAGACTTATGGTATCATAAGGTTTAGGGTTTAGGGTTTCATAGGGTTTAATATTTAGAATTTAGGGTTTTAGGTTAGGGTTTATGGTTTAGGGCTTTGGGGTATTTTAGGTTTAGAATTTTAGGTTGAGGGTTTTATCTAGGTTTTTAGGGTTTATTAGGTTAAGGTTTTTTAGGATTTTATAGGTTTAGGGTTTAGGGTTTAGGGCTTAGTGTTTTGTAGGTTAAGGTTTTTTAGGATTTTATAGGTTTAGGGTTTAGGGTTTAGGGCTTAGTGTTTTGTAGGTTAAGGTTTTTGAGGGTTTTATAGATATGGTATTTAGGGATTAGGGGTTTTTGTGTGTTTTTAGGGTTTAGCATATACAATTTAAGGTTTTATATGGTTTGGAGTTTGGAGTTTTTTAGGTTTTGGTGTTTTTGGGTTATTTAGGGTTAAGTGTTTCTTAGATTTTTTCAAGTGTTTAGCATAAACGATTTAGGGCTTTATAGGGTTTAGATCTTATAGTTTTTCAGGTTAAGGGGTTTTGGGGGGTTTAAGGTTTTTTATGGGCTTAGGGTTTAGGGCTTAGGTTTTTTTCTATTTTTTTTTATTTAGGGTTTAGGGTTTAGGATTTAGGGCTTAGGGTTTTTTTAGCTTTACGATTTAGGTTAAGGATTTTATCTATGTTCTTAGGTTTTAGGGCTTTGAAATTTTTAGATTAAGATTTTTAGGGTTTTATAGATTCAGTATTTAGGAATTATGGTGTTTTGTGTTTTTTAGGATTTAGCATATATGATTTAGGGCTTTCTAGTGTTTAGAGATTTGAGGTTTTTTAAGGTTTAAGGGATTTTATATTTTTAATGTTTTTAACGGTTAAGTGTTTCTTAGAGTTTTTTAGGGCTTAGGGTTTTTTAGGGCTAAGGGTTATTTTTAGGTCTAGGGTTTTGGGTTAAGGGTTTTCTTAAGATTTTTAGTGTTTAGGGCTTTGAGTTTTTTGGGTTAAGATTTTTTCTGATTTTATAGGTTTAGGGTTTATGTCTTAAAGTTTTTTTGTGTTTTTAGCGTTTAACAAATACGATTTACGGCTTTATAGGGTCTAGAGCCTAAAGTTTTTTTAGGTTTAGTGGTTTTCTGGTATTTTATGGGTTAAGTGTTTCTTAGGGTTTTTAGGGTTTAGGGTTTAGGGGTTTGGGGCTTAGGGTTTTTTTGTGTTTTTTAGGTTTAGTGTTTATAGATTTTCAGGATTTAGAGATTAGAGTTTTGAAGGGTTTTAAATTATTTTTAGTGTTTATGGGATTTAGCGTTTCTTATGGTTTACAGTTTAGGGTTTCTTAGGGTTTTAGGTTAGGGTATAGGGTTTAGGCCTTAGTGGTTTTTAATGTTTAGGGTTTAAGGTTAGGGTATAGGGTATCGAGCTTAGGGTTTTTTTAGGTTTAAGGTTAAGGGTTTTATCTAGGTTTTTAGGGTTTAGGCATTTGGGTTTATTGGGTTAAGGGTTTTTAGGGTTTTTATAGGTTTACGGTTTAGGGCTTACGGATTTTTTGTGTGTTTTTTAGGATTTAGCTTATATGATTTAGGGCATTATAGGGTTTTGAGGTTAGTGTTTTTCATGGTTCAAGGTTTCTGTATTTTATCTTGTTTTTAAGGGTTAAGTATTTCTTAGGGTTTTTTCGGGGTTAGGATTTAAACCTTAGGGGTTTTTTAGGTTTAGGGTTTAATGTTAGGGTTTAGGGTTTGGGCCTTAAGGGTTTTTTTGATTTAGGGTTTAATGTTAGGGTTTAGGGTTTCGGGCTTAGGGTTTTTTTAGGTTAAGGGTTTTATCTGGGTTTTTAGGCTTTAACGATTTGGGTTTGTTAGGTTAAGGGTTTTTAGGGTTTAGGGCTTATGGTTTTTTTTGTGTGTGTTTTTTAGGGTTTAGCATATATGATTAAGGGCTTTATAGGGTTTTAAGGTTAGAGTTTTTCAATGTTAGGGGTTTCTATATTTTTTAGTGTTTTTAAGGGTTAAGTGTTTGTTAGGGGTTTTTAGGGTTTAGGGTATTTTAGGGTTCATAAGATTTAGGTTTTCTTATGGTTTAACGTTTAGGATTTCTTAGGGCTGTAGGGTAAGGATTTAGGATTTTATGTTTGGGTTTTGGGTTAAGGGTTATAGGTTAAGGGATTTATCTATGTTTTTAAGGTTTAGGGATTTAGGTTTTTTATGTTAAGATTTTTTGGGTTTTAGGTTTATGGTATAGGGCTTAGGGCTTTTTTTTTTTTGTCTTTTTTAAGGTTTAGCATATACAATTTAGGGCTTTATTGTGTTTAGAGCTTAGACTTTTTTTCGATTTAGGGATTTTTGGGTTTTTTAGGTTTTATAGTTTAGGGCTTAGGGTTTTTTTGTGTGTTTTTAGGTTTAGGGTTTAACAATTTTTAGGATTTTGGTTTTTAGGTTAGGGTTTAGGTTTAGGATTTAGTGTTTTAGGTTAGGGTTTGGGCCTTAGAGGCTTTTTAGGTTTATGTATTTTTAGGATTTAGGGTTTAAGGTTAGGGTTTAGGGTTTAGGGTTTAGGGTTTTAGGTTTATAATTTAGGGTTTTAGGGTATTAGGTTTAGGGTTCAAGCTTTGGTTTTTTTTTTTTTTTGTTTTTTAGGGTTTAGCAAATATGATTTAGGAATTCATAGGGTTTGGAGCTTAGACTCTTTTAGGTTTAGGGTTTATTGAGTTATTAGGGATTTTATGTTTAGGATTTAGGGTTTTGGGTTAGGGTTTAGTGTTTAGGGCCCTTTTTAGGTTTAGGGTTTATGGTTAATGGTTTTATCTAGGTTTTTAGGATTTAGTGCTTTGGGTTTTTTAGATTAAGATTTTTTAGGATTTTATAGGTTTAGGGTTTAGGGATTTTGGGTTTTTTGTGTTTTTTAGAGTTTAGCATATACAATTAAGGGATTTATTGTTTTAAGGGTTTATTTTAGGGTTTATATGATTTAGGTTTCTTAAGGTTAGGTATTTAGGGTTTCTTATGGTATTTTTGGTTTAGGATATAGAGTTTTAGGCTACTGTTTAGGGTTTTGGGTAAAACATTTTATCTAGGTTTTTAGGGTTTTATAGGTTTAGGGTTCAAGACTTAGGACTTTTTTTTGTGATTTTTTTAAGGTTTAACATATACAATTTAGGGATTTATAGGGTTTGGAGCTTAGACTTTTTTAGATTTAGGGGTTTTTAGGGTTTAGGGTTTAGGCCTTAGGCTTTTTTTTTTTTTCTAATTTGTAGGTTTAGACTTTATGGTCTTTTAGGATTTAGTGTTTAGAGGGTAGGGTTTTTAGGGGTTTTAAATGGTCTAGAGCTTAGAGTTTTTTTAGGTGTATGGATTTATGGGGTTTCTTAGTGTTTTTAAGTGTCAAGTGTTTCATAGGGTTTTCTATTGATTGGGGTTTAGGGTTTTTTTTTTTTTTTTTGTGTTTTTTAAGTTTAAGATTTGTGTATTTTTTAGGATTTAGTGTTTAGAGCTTAGGGTTTTGTAGAAGTATTAAATGTTTTGTAGTGTTTATATTATGGTTTGTAGGATTTATGGTTTCTTAAGGTCTATAGTTTTGGGTTTCTTAGGGTTTTAGGTTTAGAATATAAGGATTTAGGTTAGGGTTTAGGGTTTAGGGTTTAGGGCTTCATGTTTTTTTAGGTATAAGGTCTTTGGTTAAAGGTTTTATATAGGGTTTTTATGGTTTAGGGTTTTGGGTATTTTAGGTTAAGGCTTTTTAGAGTTTTATAGGTTTATGGTTTAGGGCTTATTTTTGTGTATTTTAGGGTTAAGCATATAAGATTTAGGGCTTGATAGAGTTTAAAACCTAGTGTTTTTTTGATTTAGGGGTTTTTTCGGGTTTTTAAGGATTAAGTGTTTTTTTAGGGTTTCTGGTTAAGAGCTTAGGGGTTTTTAATGGTTTTTAAGATTTATTTTAGGGTTTATAGGATTGAGAGATTCTTAAGGTTTAGGGTTTAGAGTTTCTTAAGGTTTTAGGTTTTGGATTTAGAGTTTTAGGGTAGGGTTTAGGGCTTAAGGATTTTTAGGTAAAGGGTTTTATTTAGGTTTTTAGGTTTTAGGGTTTGGTTTTTTTATGTTAAGGGTTTGTAGGATATTATAGGTTTAGGGTTTAGGGTTTATGATTTTTTTTGTGTGTTGTAGGGTTTAGTATATACGATTTAGGGTTTTTATAGGGTTTAGAGCTTAGAGTTTTTTTAGTTTTAGGGGTTTTTTGGTTTTTAGGGTTTTTTAAGTGTTAAGATTTCCTAGAGTTTAGTTTTTTTTTTTTTTTTGTATTTTTTAGGTTTAGGGTTTATAAATTTTTAGGATTTAGGGTTTCGAGCTTGTGGGTTTTAGGAGTTTTAAATGGGTTTTAGGGGTTATTTTAAGGTTTATAGGATTTAGGGTTTCTTAAGGTTTAGGGTTTAACATTTCTTTAGGTTTTAGGTTTAGTATTTAGGGTTTTAGGTTAGGGTTTAGGGTTTAGGGCTTAGGTTTTATTTTTATGTTTAGGTTCTCAGGTTAAGGTTCTTATCTAGGTTTGTAGGGTCTAGGGCTTTGGGATTTTTAGTTTAAGGTTTTTAGGGTTTTATAGGTTTAGGGTTTTTTTTTTTTTGTGTTTTTTAGGGTTTAGCATATACAAGTTAGGGCTTTATAGGGTATAGAGCTTAGAGTTTTTTAAGTTTAGGGGTTTTTGAGGTTTTTAGGGTTATTAAGGGTTAAGTGTTTATTAGGGTTTAAGGCTTTTAGTTTTTTGTGTTTTTAGGTTTAGCTTTTATGGATTTCTAGGGTTTTGGGTTTAGAGATTAGGGTTTTGTAGGGGTTTTTTTTGTGTTTTATATGGTCTTTATGGTTTATTTTAGGATTTATAGGATTTAGGAATTCTTAAGGTTTAAGGTTTCTTAGGGATTTATGTTAGGGTTTAGGGTTTATGGCTTAGGATTTTGTTAGGTTTAGGGTTTTATTTGGTATTTTGAGGTTTAAGGCTTTGGGCTTTTTACGGTTTTATAGGTTTAAGGTTTATGGCTTACGGTTTTGTTCTGTGTTTTTTAGAGCTTATAGATCAGAGTTTTTTTAGGTTTAGGGGTTATTAGGTTTTTTAAGGTTTTTAAGGGTTAACTGTTTCTTAGGGTTTAGGGCTTAGGTTTTTTTTTGGGTTTAGGGTTTTTAAATTTTTAGGATTTATGGTTTAAATCTTAGGGTTTTTAGGGAGTTTTAGGGGTTTTAAATTGTTTTTAGGATTTGTTATAGGGTTTAAAGGATTTAGGGTTTCTTAGGGTTATAGGTTTGGGATTTATTGTTTTAGGCTAGGGTTTAGGGTCTAGGGCTTAGGTTCTTTTTTAGGTTTAGGGTTATAGGTTAAGGGCTTTATCTAAGATTTTAGGGTTTAGGGCTATGGTTTTTTTTAGGTTAATGTCTTTTAGGATTTTATAGGTTTAGGGTTTAGGGCATAGGTTTTTTTGTTGTGTTTTTTAGCATTTAGCATACCTAATTTAGGGCTTTATAGGGTTTAGAGCTTAGCGTTTTTTTTTTTTTTTTAAGGTTTAAGGGATTTTGAATTTTTTAAGGTATTTAAAGATTAAGTGTTTCTTAGGGTTTTTTAGGGTTTATGGTTTAGGGGTTTGGGTTTTTTTGTGTCTTTTATGTTTAGGGTTTATAGATTTTTTGGATTTAAGGTTTAGAGCTTAGTGTTTTGTAGGGGTTATAAATTGTTTTCAGGGTTTATAGGATTAAGTGTTTCTTGAGTTTTAGGTTTTAGGGTTTCTTTGGGTTTTAGGTTTAGGTCTAAGATTTTAGGTTTAGGGTTTAGGGATTAGGGGTTTTTAAGGTTTAGGGTTTTAGGTTAAGGGTATTATATAGTTTAGGGTATAAGACTTTTGGTATTTTAGTCTATGGTTTCTTAGGATTTTATAGGTTTAGGGTTTTATCTTGGTTTTTTTAGGTTTAGGGTTTTATCTAGGTTTTTAGGGTTTAAGACTTTGGGTTTTTTAGGTTAAGGTGTTTTAGGATTTTATATGTTTAGGGTTTAGGGCTTAGGTTTTTTTTTTTTTTTGTTTTTTGTATTTATGCTTTTTAGAGTTTAGCATATACAATTTAGGGCTTTATAGGGTTTAGAGCTTAGAGTTTTTTAGGTTTAGGGGTTTTTGGGTCTTTTTAAGGGTTAAGTGTTTATTAGGGTTTTTTAGGGCGTAGGTTGTAGGGCTTAGGGATTTTTTGTGTTTTTTTAGGGTTCACGGATTTTAGGATTCAGGGTTTAGATCTTAGGATTTTTAGGGGTTTTAAATTGTTTCTAGGGTTTGTCTTAGGTTTTGTAGGATTTAGGGTTTCTTAAGGTTTTTAGGTTTAGGATTTAGGGTTTTATGTTTGGGTTTATGGTTTTAGGTTTAGGATTTAGGGTTTTAGGTTTAGGGTTCAAGACTTAGGTTTTTTGTTTCTTTTTTTTTTTGTTTTTTAAGGTTAAGCTTAAATGATTTAGGGGTTTATAGGGTTTGGAGCTTAGACTTTTTTAGGTTTATGGTTTTGTACGTCTAGGATTTAGGGTTTTAGGTTAGGGTTTAGTGTTTAGGGCCTAGGGTTTTTTTAGGTTTAGGATTTAAGGTTAATGGTTTCATCTAGGTTTTTAGGGTTTAGTGCTTTGAGTTTTTTAGATTAAGGTTCTTCAGGATTTTATAGGTTTAGGCTTTAGGGATTTGGGGTTCTTTGTGTTTTTTAGGGTTTAGCATATATGCTTAAGGGCTTTATTGTTTTAAGGGTTTATTTTAGGATTTAGGGTTTCTTAAGGTTAGGGTTTAAGGGTTCTTAGGGTTTTTAGGTTTAGGATATAGAGTTTTAGGTTACGGTTTAGGGTTTTTTAGGTTTAGGGTTTTAGGTTAAGGAATTTATCTAGGTTTTTAGGGTTTCACAGGTTTACGGTTCAAGACTTAGTTTTTTTTGTGTATTTGTTAGGGTTTAGCATATACGATTTAGGGATTTATAAGGTTTGGAGCTTAGTGGTTAGGGTTTTGTAGGGGTTTAAAATGGTTTAGAGCTTAGAGTCTTTTTAGGTGTAGGATTTTTGGGTTTTCTTAGTGTTTTTGAGGGTTAAGAGTTTCTTTGGGTTTTCTTAATGTTTTTAAGGGTTAAGAGTTTCTTAGGGTTTTCTATTGATTAGGGTTTAGGGATTTTTTATTTTTTTCCAATTTAAGATTTTTGAACTTTTTAGGATTTAGGGTTTATAGCTTAGGTTTTTGTAGAGGTTTTAAATGCTTTGTAGTGGTTATATTAGGGTTTATAAGATTAATGATTTCTTAAGGTCTAGGGTTTACGGTTTCTTAGAGTTTTAGGTTTAGAATCTAAGGATTTAGGTTAGGGTTTAAGGTTTAGGGTTTCATTTTTTTTAGGTCTAGGGTTTTATCTGGCTTAGGGCTTTGGGTTTTTTGGGTTAAGGTTTTTTAGAGTTTTATAAGTTCATGGTTTAGGTCTTAGTGTTTTTCGTGTATTTTAGGGTTAAGCATATAAGATTTGGGGCTTGATAGGGTTTAAAGCTTAGAGTTTTTTAGGGTTAAATTTTTCTTAGGATTTCTGGTTTAGAACTTAGGGGTTTTAAATGGGTTTTAAGGTTTATTTTAGGGTTTATAGGATTTAGGGATTTTAAAATGTTTAGGGTTTAACGTTTGTTAAGGTTTTAGGTTTAGGATTTATAGTTTTAGGTTAGGGTTTAAGGCTTATGGTATTTTAGGTTTCGGCTTTTAGGTTAATGGTTTTATTTAGGTTTAGGTTTAGGACTTAGGTTTTGAGGTTTTAGGGCTTTGGGTTTTTTAAAAGGTTAAGGGTTTGTAGGATTTTATAGGTTTAGGGTTTAGGACTTAGGTTTTTTTTCTGTTTGTAGGGTTTAGTATATACTATTTAGGCCTTTATAGGGTTTAGAGCTTATAGTTTTTTTTTTTTTTTTATGTTTAGAGGTTTTTTGGTCATTAGGATTTTTAAGGGTTAAGTGTTTGTTGGGTTTTCTAGGGTTTAGTTATTTTTTGTATTTTTTAGGTTTAGGGTTTACAAATTTTTAGGATTTAGAGTTTCTAGCTTATGGATTTTAGGAGTTTTAAATGGGTTTTAGGGTTTATTTAGGATTTATAGGATTTAGGGTTTCTTAAGGTTTATGGTTTAAGGTTTCTTCAGGTTTTAGGTTTAGGTTTAGGCTTTAGGGTTAGGGTTTAGGGTTTAGGGCTTAGGGTTTTTTTATGTTTAGGTTCTTAGGTTAAGGTTCTTATCTAGGTTTTTAGGGTTTAGGGCTTTGTGTTTATTAGGTTAAGGTTTTTAGTCTTATATAGGTTTAGGGTTTAGGGTTTATGTTTTTTTTTGTGTTATTTAGGGTTTAGCATATACGATTTAGGGCTTTAGATGGTTTAGAGCGTAGAGTTTTTGAGGTTTAGGGGTTTTGCGTTTTTAGGATTTTTAAGGGTTAAGTGTTTCTTAGGGTTTAGAATTTTTTTTTTTGTTTTTATGTTCAGGGTTTACGGATTTATAGGATTTTGAGTTTACAGTTTAGGGTTTAGTAGGGGTTTCAAGTGGTTGTTCGAGTTTATTTTAGGGTTTATAGGATTTTGCGTTTCTTAAGGTTTAGGTTTAGGAATTAGAGTTTTAGGTATGGGTTAAGGGTTTAGGGCTTAAGGATTTTTTAGGTTTAGGGATTTAGGTTAAGGGTTTTATCTAGGTTTTTTAGGGTTTAGGTCTTTGGGTTTTTAGGTTAATAGTTTTTATATATGTCTGTAAGGTATAGGGCTTTAGATTTTTTGGGTTAAGGTTTTCTGGGTTTTAGGTTTAGGGTATATGGCTTAGGTTTTTTTTTTTTTTTTGTGTTTTTTAAGGTTTAGCATGTATGAGTTAGGGCTATATAGCGTTTAGAGCTTAGAGTTTTTTTCGACCTAGGGATTTTTGAGGTTTTTAGGATTTTTAAGAGTTAAGTGTTTCTTATGATTTTTTAGGGTTTATGGTTTAGGGCTTAGGGTTTTTTTGTGTCTTTTTAGGTTTAGGGTTTATCAATTTGTAGGATTTTAGTTTTAAAGTTAGGGTTTAGGTTTAGGATTTAGTGTTTTAGGCCTTAGAGGGTTTTTACGTTTATGGATTTTTAGGATTTAGGGTTTTTTAAAGTTTTTATGGGATTTAGGTTTTATTTATGTATTAGGTTTAGTGTTTCTTATGGTTTAGGTTTAGGATATAGGGTTTTTGGTTAGGCTTTACGGTTAAGGGCTTAGGGTGGGTTTTTTAGGTTTAGGGTTTTAGGTAAAGGTTTTATCTAGGTTTTTATGGTTTAGGCCTTTGGTTTTTTAGGTTAATTTATTCTAGGGTTTTATAGGTTTAGGGTTTAGGGCATGGGGTTTTTTAGGGTTTTGCTTATATGATTTTTGGCTTTATAGGAGAGTTCATAGCATTTTAGGTTTAGGGTTTTAATGGTTAAAGTGTTTCTTACGGTTTAGGGCTTAGGGTATTTTTGTTTATGTCTTTTAGGTTTTGGGTTTAGGGATTTTCATGATTTAGGGATTAAAGATTCGGGTTTTGTAGGGTCTTATATGGTTTTTAGGGTTTATTTTATGGTTTATCTGTTTTAGGGTATCTGAAGTTTAGGGTTTCTTAGTTTTTTTATTAGGGTTTAAGGATTAGGGCTTAAGATTTTAGGTTAGCATTGTGTTTTTTTTGTGTCTTTAGGGTTTAGCATAAATGATTTGGGGTTTTATATGGTTAAGAGCTTAGAGTTTTTTTAGTTTAGGGGTTTTTGAGTTTTTTAAAGGTTTTTATGGGTTAAGTGTTTCTTAGGGTTTTGAAAGGTTTAAGGTTTAGTGCTAAGGGTTATTTTGTGTTTTTAAGGTTTAGGATTTACATATTTTTAGAATTTAGGGTTGAGAGCTTAGTGTTTTAAATTGTTTTTAGGGTTGATAGGATTTAGGGTTTCTTTGGGTTTTAGGTTTTTAATTAGGTTAGGGTTTAGGTTTAGGAATAGAGTGTTAGGTTAGGGTTTAGGGTTTAGTGCTTAGGGTTTTTTTAGGTCTAGGTTTTAGTTTATGGGTTTTATCTAGGTTTTAAGGGTTTAAGGCTTTGGGTTTTTAGGATTTAATATGTTTAGTGTTTAGAGCTTAGGTTTTTTTTTTTTTTTTTTTTTTTTGTGTTTTTTAGGGTTTAGCATATATAATTTAGGGCTTGATAGGATTTAGAGCTTAAAGTTTTTTAGGTTTAGGGGTTTTTGGGTTTTCTTTATAGTTTTTAATGGTTAAGTGTTTCTTAGGGTTTTTTTGGGCTTAGGGATTTTTTTGTGATTTAAGTGTTAGGGTTTACAGATTTTTAGGATTTAGGGTTTAGATCTTAATGTCTCTAGGGGTTTTAAATGGTTTTTAGGGCTTATTTTAGGGCTATCGGATTTAGGGTTTCTTAATAAGATTAGGGTTTAGGGTTTGTTAGAGCTTTTAGGTTTAGGACTTAGGGTTTTACGTTAGGGTTTAGGGTTTTTTTAGGTCTAACGTTTTAGGTTAAGGATTTTATCTAGGTTTTTAGTGTTTTATAAGTTTAGGGTTCAAGAATTTGGGTTTTTATTGTGTTTTTTTAGGGTTTAGCATATAATATTTTTGGATTTATAAGGAGTTTAGACTTTTTTAGATTTAGGGGTTTTTAGAGTTTTCAAGGTTTAAGTGTATCTTACGGCTTTTTTAAGGTTTAGGGTTTTTTTTTCTTTCTGATTTTTAGGTTTAGGGTTTATGGTTTTTTAGGATTTAGTGTTTAGAGGTTAGAGTTTTATATGGGTTTTAAATGGTATAGGCTTAGAGTTTTATTAGGTGTAGGAGTTTTTGGGTTTTCTTAATTTTTTTAAGGGTTAAATATTTCTTAGGGTTTCTGGTTTAGAGCTTAGGGGTTTTAAATGGTATTTAAGATTTATTTTAAGGTTTATAGGATTTAGGGATTCTTAAGGTTTAGAGTTTAGAGTTTCTTAAGGTTTTAGGTTTAGGATTTAGAGATTTAGGTTAGGGTTTAGGGCTTAAGGTTTTTTTTTGTTTTTAGGGTTTAGGTGTTTGGGTATTTTAGATTAAGGTTTTTAGGGTTTTATAGGTTTAGGGTTTAGGGTTTAGCATATATAATTTAGGGCTTTATAGGGTATAGGGCTTAGATTTTTTTAGGTTTAGGGGTTTTTGAGGCTTTTACGATTTTTAAGGGTTAAGTGTTTCTTAGGGTTTAAGGCTTTCAGGTTTTTGTGTTTTTCAGGTTTAGGTTTTATGTATTTTTATGGCTTAGGGTTTAGTGCTTTGGATTTTTTAGGGGTTTTATTTGGTTTTTTTGGGGTTTTTTAAGGTTTAGTATTTAGGGTAGGGTTTTAGGTCTAGCATTTAGGTTTTAGGTTTGGGTTTATGGCTTTTGGATTTTTAGGTTTAGGATTTTGTATGTTTAGGGTTTAAGGATTAGTTTTTCTTTTCTCTGCTTTTAGGGTTTAGGATATACGATATAGGGGTTTATAGGGTTTAGAGGATACTATATTTTAGGTTTAGGGGTTTTTGTATTTTTTAGAGTTTTTAAGGGTTAAGTGTTTCTTAGGGTATTTCAGGATTTAGGGTTTACGGCTTAGGGTTATTTTTTGTGTTTTTAGGTTAGGGTTTACGAATTTTTAGGATTTAGGGTTTATAGCTTAGGGTTTTTTTGGGGTTTTAAATGGTCTTTATGGTTTATTTTAGTATTTATAGGATTTAGGGATTCTTAAGGTATAGGGTTTCTTAGGGATTTATGTTAGGGTGTAGGTTTTATGGCTTTGGGTTTTGTTAGGTTTAGGGTTTTGGGTTAAGAGTTTTATTTGAGATTTTGGGATTTAAGGCTTTGAGTTTTTAAGGGTTTCATAGGTTTAAGGTTTAGTGCTTAGGGTTTTTTTTTTTTTTGTGTGTGTTTTATAGGGTTTAGAATATACGATTTAAGGCTTTATAGGGTTTAGAGCTTAGAGCTTTTTAGGTTTAGGGGTTATTGGGTTGTTTTAGGGTTTTTACGGGTTAAGTGATTCTTCGGATTTTTTAGGGTTTAAGATTTAGGGCTGAGGGTTTTAAATTTTTTGGATTTAGGGTTTAGAGCTTAGGGTTTTTAGGGGTTTTAAAAGGTTTTAGGGCTTATTTTACGGTTTATAGGATTTAGGGTTTAGAGCTTAGGTTTTTTAGGGGTTTAAAAAGTTTTTAGGGTTTATTTTATGATTTATAGGATTTAGGGTTGAGGGTTTCTTAGGGTTATAGGTTTAGGATTTAGAGTTTTAGGTTAGGGTTTAGGGTTTATGCTTAGGTTTATTTTAGGTTTAGGGTTATAGGTTAAGTGTTTTATCTAGGATTTCAGGGCTTAGGGCTTTGGGTTTTTTTAGATTAATGATTTTTAGGGTTTTATAGGTTTAGTGTTTAGGGCTTACGATTTTTTTTTTTGTGTTTTTCAGCATTTAGCATATCTGATTTAGGGATTTATAGGGTTTAGAGCATAGCTTATTTTTAGGTTAAAGGGATTTTGGATTTTTTAAGGTATTTAAGGGTTAAGTGTTTCTTAGGGTTTTTTAAGGTTTAAGGTTTAGGGATTTGGGGTTTGTTATGTTTTTTATGTTTATGGTTTACAAATTTTTAGGATATAAGATTTAGAGCTTAGTGTTTTGTAGGGGTTTTAAATTGTTTTTAGGGTTTAGAGTTTCTTTGGATTTTAGGTTTAGGATTAAGATTTTAGGTTTAGGGTTTTATAATGTTTAGGGTTTTTTAAAGATTAGGGTTTTAGGTTAAGGGTATTATATATTTAGGGTTTAAGGCTATGGGTTTTTTAGGCTAAGGTTTCTTAGGATTTTATACGTTTAGGGTTTTATCTTAGTTTTTTTAGGTTTAGGGTTTTATGTAGGATTTTAGGGTTTAAGTCAATAGGTTTTTTTGTGTATTTTTAGGGTTTTGAGTGTTTATGTTCCTTAGGGTTTAGGGCTTAGGGTTATTTTGTGGTTTTAAGGTTTAGGGTTTACATATTTTTAGAATTAAGGATTTAGAACCTAGTGTTTTAGGGGTTTTAAATTGATTTTAGGGTTTATAGGATTTAGGGTTTCTTTGGGTTTTAGGTTTTTAGGTTAGGGTTTAGGTTTAGGAATTAGAGTTTTAGGTTAGGATTTAGAGTTTCGTGCTTAGGGATTTTTTTAGGATTAGGATTTTAGTTTATGGGTTTTATCTGGGTTTCAAGGGTTTAGAGTTTTGGGTTTTTTAGGATTTAATAGGTTTAGGGTTTAGGGCTTAGTTTTTTTTTTTTTTTTTTCTTTTGAGTTTTTTAGGGTTTAGCATATACAATTTAGGTCTTGTAGGATTTAAAGCTTAGAGTTTTTTAGATTTAGGGGTTTTTTGGGTTTTTTAATGGTTTTTAATGGTAAAGTGTTTCTTAGGGCTTTTTAGGGCTAGATTTTTTTTGTGTTATAAGTGTTAGGGTTTACAAATTTTAAGGATTTAGGGTTTTGATTGTAGAGTCTTTAGGTGATTTAAATTGTTTTCATGCTTATTTTAGGGCTATTGGATTTAAGGTTTCTTAATAAGATAACGCTTTAGGGTTTCTTAGGGTTTTTAGGTTTAGGATTTAGGGTTTTACATTATGTTTTAGGGGGTTTTTAGGTTTAAGGTTTTGGGTTAAGGATTTTAGCTAGATTTTTATTGTTTTATAGGTTTAGGGTTCAACAATTAGGTTTTTTTTTTGTTTTTTAGGGTTTAGTATTAATATTTAGGGATTTATAGGGTTTGGAGACTACACTTTTTTAGGTTTAGGTGTTTGAAGGGTTTTCAAGGTTTAAGTGTTTCTTACGGCTTTTTTAGGGTTTAGGATTTAGGCCTATGGGGTTTTTTTTTTTTTTTCTTTCTTTGGCTTTATGTTTTTTTAGGATTTAGTGTTTAGAGGTTAGGGATTTGTAGGGGCTTTAAATGGTTTAGAGGTTAGAGTTTTATTAGGTGTAGGGGTTTTTGGGTTTTCTTTGTGTTTTTAAGGGTTAAATGTTTCTTAGGGTTTTTCTATTGATTAGGTATTAGGGTTTCTTTTTTTTTTTTTTTAAAGTTTAAGATTTACGGATTGTTTAGGATTTTTGTAGAGGTGTTAAATGCTTTGTAGTGTTTATATTAGGGTTTATTGGATGTATTGTGTCTTAAGGTCTCGGGTTTAGGGCTTCTTAGGGTTTTAGATTTAGAATCTAAGGATTTATGTTAGGGTTTAGGGTTTAGGGCTTCATGTTTTTTTAGGTCTAGGGTTTTAGGTTAAGGGTTTTATTTAGGGGTTTTATGGTTTAGGGCTTTGGGTTTTTTAGGTTAAGGTTTTTTTATAGTTTTATAGATTTATGGTTTGGGACTTATAGATTTTTGTGTATTTTAGGGTTAAGCATATAAGATTTAGTGCTTGATAGGGTTGAAAGCTTAGACTTTTTTTAGGTTTAGGCGTTTTTTAGTGTTTTTAAGGGTTATGTGTTTCTTAGGGCTTCTAGTTTAGAGCTTAGGGGTTTTAAGTGGTATTTAAGGTTTATTTTAAGGTTTATAGGATATAGGGATTTTTATGGTTTAGGATTTAGAGATTCTTAAGGTTTTAGGTTTAGGATTTAGAGTTTTAGGTTAGGGTTTAGGGCTTAGGGGATTTTAGGTTTAGGGTTTTAGGTTAAGGGTTTTATTTAGGGTTTTAGGTTTTAGGGCTTTGGGTTTTTTAGGTTAAGGGTTTGTAAGATTTTATAGGTTTAGAGTTTGGGGCTTAGGTTTTTTTTTTTTTTTTTTTTTTTTTGTGTGTAGGGTTTAGTATATACAATTTAAGGTTTTATAGGGTTTAGAGCTTAGAGTTTTTTTTAGGTTAAGGGGTTTTTTGGTTTTTAGTTTTTTTAAGGGTTAAGTGTTTCTTAGGTTTCTCAGGATTTAGTGATTTTTTGTATTTTTTAGGTTTAGGGTTTACAGATTTTTAGTATTTAGGGTTTCGAGCTTAGGGATTTCAGGAGTTTTAAATGGGTTTAAGGGTTTATTTTATGATATATAGGATTTAGGGTTTGTTAAGGTTTATGATTTAAGGTTTCTTTAGGTTTAGGGTTAGGGTTTAGTGTTTTGGGATTTGGGTTTTTTTTGTTATGTTTAGGTTCTTAGGTAAATGTTCTTGTCTAGGTTTTTAGGGTTTAGGGCTTTGGGTTTTTTAGGTTAAGGTTTTTTAGTATTTTATAGGTTTAGTGCTTAGGGCTTAGGTTTTTTTTTTTTTTTTTTTTGTGTATTTGAGCATTTAGCATATATGATTTAGTGCTTTATAGTGTTTAGAGCTTAGCTTTTAAGGGATTTTGCATTTTTTATGGTTTTTAAGGTTTAAGTGTTTCTTAGGGTTATTTAAGGTTTAAGATTTAGGGATTTGGGTTTTGTTGTGCTTTTTATGTTTGGGGTTTACAGATTTTTAGGATATAGTGTTTAGAGTTTAGTGTTTTGTAGGGGTTTTAAATTATTTTTAGGGTTTAGGGTTTCTTTGGATTTTAGGTTTAGGATTAAGATTTTAGGTTTAGGGTTTTTTAATGTTTAGGGTTTTTTAAAGATTAGGGTTTTTGGTTAAGGGTTTTATCTAGTTTAGGGTTTAAGGCTATGGGTTTTTTAGGCTAAGGTTTCCTAGGATTTTATACGTTTAGGGTTTTATCTTAGTTTTTTTAGGTTTAGGGTTTTATCTAGGTTTTTATGGTATAAGTCATTGCGTTTCTTGGTTTTTAGTGTTTTAAGAGTTTAAGTGTTCCTTAGGGTTTAGGGATTAGGGTTATTTTGTGTTTTTAAGGTTTAGGGTTTACAAATTTTTAGAATTTAGGATTTAGAGCCTAGTGTTTTAGGGGTTTTAAATTGATTTTAGGGTTTATAGGATTTAGAGTTTCTTTGGATTTTAGGTTTTTAGGTTAGGGTTTAGGTTTAGGAATTAGAGTTTTAGGTTAGGATTCAGAGTTTAGTGCTTAGGTATTTTTTTAGGATTAGGGTTTTAGTTTATGGGTTTTATCTAGGTTACAAAGGGTTTAGGGTTATGGGTTTTTTAGGATTTAATAGGTTTAGGGTTTAGAGCTTAGTTTTTATTTATTTATTTTTTTCTGTGTTTTTTAGGGTTTAGCATATACGATTTAGGGCTTGTAGGATTTAGAGCTTAGAGTTTTTTAGGTTTAGGGGTTTTTTGGGTCTTTTTATGGTTTTTAATGGTAAAGTGTTTCTTAGGGTTTTTTAGGGCTATATTTTTTTGTGTTATAAGTGTTAGGGTTTACGAATTTTAATGATTTAGGGTTTAGATCAGTCTTTAGGTGTTTTAAATGGTTTTCATGCTTCTTTTAGGGCTATCAGATTTAAGATTTGTTAGTAAGATTAGTGTTTAGGGTTTCTTAGGGTTTTTAGGTTTAGGATTTAGGATTTTACATTAGGGTTTAGGGGTTTTTTAGGTTTAAGATTTTAGCTTAAGGATTTTATCTAGGTTTGTAGTGTTTTATAGGTTTGGGGTTCAAGAATTAGGTTTTTTTTTTTTGTGTGTTTTTTAGGGTTTAGCATTAATATTTAAGGATTTATAGGGTTTGGAGATTACATTTTTTTTTATATTTAGGTATTTTAATGGTTTTCATGGTTTAATTTTTTCTTACAGCTTTTTTAGGGTTTAGGATTTAGGTGTATGGTTTTTTTTTTTGTTTAGGGTTTAGGGTTTTTTAGGATTTAGTGTTTAGAGGTTAGGGATTTGTAAGGGTTTAAAATGGTTTAGAGTTTAGAGTTTTATTAGGTGTAGGAGTTTTTGGGTTTTTCTTAGTGTTTTTAAGGGTTAAATGTTTCTTAGCGTTTTCTATTGATTAGGTTTTAGGTTTTTTTTGTCTTTTTTAAATTTAAGATTTACGAATTGTTTAGGATTTTGTATAAGTTTTAAATGCATTGTAGTGTTTATATTAGGGTTTATAGGATGTATTGTGTCTTAATGTCTAGGGTTTAGGGCTTCTTAGGGTTTTAGATATAGAATCTAAGGATTTAGGTTAGGGTTTAGGGTTTAGGGCTTCATATTTTTTTTAGGTCTAGGGTTTTAGGTTAAGGGTTTTATTTAGGATTTTTATGGATTAGGTCTTTGGGTTTTTTAAGTTAAGGTTTTTTAGAGTTTTATAGGTTTATGGTTTGGGGCTTAGAGGTTTTTGTGTATTTTAGGGCTAAGCATATAAGATTTAGTGCTAGATAGGGTTTAAAGCTTAGAGTTTTTTTAGGTTTAGGCGTTTTTTAGGGTTTTTAAGGGTTAAGTGTTTCTTAGGATTTCTAGTTTAGAGCTTAGGGCTTTTAAATGGTATTTAATGTTTATTTTAGGGTTTATTTGATTTAGGGATTCTTATGGTTTAGGATTTAGAGTTTCTTAAGGTTTTAGGTTTTGGATTTGGAGTTTTAGGTTAGGGTTTAGGGCTTAGGGTTTTTTAGGTTTAGGGTTTTAGGGTAAGGGTTTTATTTAGGTTTTTAGGTTTTAGGGCTTTGGATTTTTTAGGTTAAGGGCTTGTAAGATTTTATAGGTTTAGGGTTTGGGGCTTAGGTATTTTTTTTTGTCTATGTAGGGTTTAGTATATACGATTTAGAGCTTAGCGCTTTTTTTAGGTTTAAGGAATTTTGGATTTTTTGAGGCTTTTAAGGGTTAAGTGTTTCGTAGAGTTTTTTAAGATTTAAGGTTTAGGGATTTGGGTTTTGTTGTGTTTTTTATGTTTAGGGTTTACAGATTTTTAGGATATAGGGTTTAGACCTTAGTGTTTTGTAGGGGTTTTAAATTATTTTAGGGTGTAGGGCTTCTTTGGATTTTAGGTTTAGGATTTAGATTTTAGGTTTAGGGTTTAGGTCTTAGGGTGTTTTAAGGTTTAGGGTTTTTTAAAGATTAGGGTTTAAGGTTAAGGGTATTATCTATTTTAGGGTTTAAGGCTATGGGTTTTTTAGGCTAAGGTTTCTTAGGATCTTATACGTTTAGGGTTTTATCTTAGTTTTTTTAGGTTTAGGATTTTATCTAGGTTTTTAGGGTTTAAGTCAATAGGTTTTTTGTGTTTTTTTTGGTGTTTTAAGAGTTTAAGTGTTCCTTAGGGTTTAGGGCTTAGGGTTTTTTTGTGTTTTTAAGGTTTAGGGTTTACAAATTTTTAGAATTAAGGATTTAGAGCCTAGTGTTTTAGGGGTTTTAAATTGATTTTAGGGTTTATAGGATTTAGGGTTTCTTTGGGTTTTAGGTTTTTAGGTTAGGGTTTAGGTTTAGGAATTAGAGTTTTAGGTTAGGATTTAGAGTTTAGTGCTTAGGGATTTTTTTAGGATTAGGGTTTTATTTTATTGGTTTTATCTAAGTTTTAAGGGTTTAGGGTTATGGGGTTTTTAGGATTTAATAGGTTTAGGGTTTAGAGCTTAGTTTTTTTTTTTTAAGGGTTTAGCATATACGATTTAAGGCTTGTAAAATTTAGAGCTTAGAGTTTTTTAGGTTTAGGGGTTTTTTGGGTCTTTTTATGGTTTTTAATGGTAAAGTGTTTCTTAGGGTTTTTACGACTAGACTTTTTTATGTTAGAAGTGTTAGGGTTTATGAATTTTAAGGATTTAGGGTTTAGATCATAGGGTCTTTATGTGTTTTAGATGGTTTTATTGCTTATTTTAGGGCTATCAGATTTAAGGTTTCTTATTAAGATTAGGGTTAGAGTTTAGGGGTTTTTTGGGCTTACGGTTTTAGCTTAAGGAGTTTATCTAGGTTTTTAGTGTTTTATAGGTTTAGGGTTCAAGAATTAGGTTTCTTTTGTTTTTGTGTTTTTTTGGGTTTAGCTTTAATATTTAGGGATTTATAGGGTTTGGAGATTACAATTTTTTAAGTTTAGGTGTTTTAAGGGTTTTCAAGATTTAAGTGTTTCTTATGGCTTTTGTAGGGTTTTAGGGTTTATCGTATTTTAGGATTTAGTGTTTCGAGGTTAAGGATTTGTAGGGGTTTTAAATGGTTTAGAGTTTAGAGTTTTATTAGGTGTAGGAGTTTTTGGCTTTTCTTAGTGTTTTTAAGCGTTAAATGTTTCTTAGGGTTTTCAATTGATTAGGGTTTAGGGTTTTTTTTTTTGTGTTTTTTAAGTTTAAGATTTATGGATTGTTTAGTATTTTTGTAGATGTTTTAAATGCTTTGTAGTGTTTATATTAGGGTTTATAGGATCTATTGTGTCTTAAGGTCTATAGTTTAGGGCTTCTTAGGGTTTTAGATTTAGAATCTAAGGATTTAGGTTAGGGTATAGGGTTTAGTGCTTCATGTTTTTTTAGGTCTAGGGTTTTGTTTTGGGTTTTCTATAGTTTAGGGCTTCTTAGGGTTTTAGATTTAGAATTGAAGGATTTAGGTTAGGGTTTAGGGTTTAGTGCTTCATTTTTTTTAGGTCTAGGGTTTTAGGTTAATGGTTTTATTTAGGATTTTTCTGGTTTAGGGCTTTGGGTTTTTTAGGTTAAGGTTTTTTAGAGTTTTATAGGTTTATGGTTTGGTGCTTAGACCTTTTTGTGTATTTTAGGGTTAAGCATATAAGATTTAGTGCTTGATAGGGTTTAATGCTTAGAGTTCTTTTAGGTTTAGGCGTTTTTTAGGGTTTTTAAGGGTTAAGTGTTTCTTAGGGTTTCTAGTTTAGAGCTTAGGGGTTTTAAATGGTATTTAAGGTTTATTTTAGGGTTTATAGGATTTAGGGATTCTTATGGTTTAGGATTTAGAGATTCTTAAGGTTTTAGGTTTAGGATTTAGAGTTTTAGGTAAGGGTTTAGGGCTTAGGGGGTTTTAGGTTTAGGGTTTTAGGTTAAGGGTTTTATTTAGGTTTTTAGGTTTTAGGGCTTTGGGTTTTTTAGGTTAAGGGTTTGTTAGATTTTGTAGGTTTAGGGTTTGGGGCTTAGGTTGTTTTTTTCTCTGTGTGTAGGGTTTAGTATATATGACCTAAGGATTTACAGGGTTTAGAGCTTAGAGTTTTTTTTAGGTTAAGGGGTTTTTTGGTTTTCAGTTTTTTTAAGGGTTTAGTGTTTATTAGGTTTCGCAGGGTTTAGTGTTTTTTGTATTTTTTAGGTTCAGGGTTTTCAGATTTTTAGGATTTAGGGTTTCGTGCTTAGGGATTTTAAGAGTTTTAAATGGATTTTAGGGTTTATTTTATGATTTATAGGATTTAGGGTTTCTTATGGTTTAGGGTTTAAGGTTTCTTTGGGTTTTAGGTTAAGGTTTAGGGTTTAGGGATTTGGGTTTTTTTTTTTTGTGTTTTTTAGCATTTAACATATACGATTTAGTGCTTTATAGGGTTTAGAGCTTAGCTTTCTTTTAGGTTTAAGGGATTTTGAATTTTTTACGGTATTTAAGGGTTAAGTGTTTCTTTGGGTTTTTGATGTTTAAGATTTATGGATTTGGGTTTTATTTTGTTTTTTATGTTTAGGGTTTACAGATTTTTAGGATATAGGGTTTAGAGCGTAGTGTTTTGTAGAGGTTTTAAATTGTTTTTAGGGTTTAGGGTTTCTTTGGATTTTAGGTTTAGGATTAAGATTTTAGGTTTAGGGTTTAGGGCTTAGGGTTATTTAAGGTTTAGGGTTTTTTAAAGATTAGGGTTTTAGGTTAAGGGTATTATCTAGTTTAGGGTTTAAGGCTATGGGTTTTTTAGGCTAAGGTTTCTTAGGATTTTAAATGTTTAGGGTTTTATCTTAGTCTTTTAGGTTTAGGGTTTTATCTTGGTTTTTAAGGTTTAAGTCAATGGGTTATTTTTTTTAGGATTTTAAGAGTTGAAGTGTTCCTTAGGGTTTAGGTATTAGGGTTATTTTGTGTTTTTAAGGTTTCAGTTTTATAGATTTTTAGAATTAAGGATTTATAGCCTAGTACTTTAGGGGTTTTAAGTTGATTTTAGGGTTTATAGGATTTAGGGTTTCTTTGGGTATTAATTTTTTAGGTTATGGTTTAGGTTTAGGAATTAGAATTTTAGGTCAGTATTTAGGGTTTAGTGCTTAGGGATTTTTTTAGTATTAGGGTTTTAGTTTATGGGTTTTATCTAGGTTTTATGGGTTTAGGGTTACCGGTTTTTTAGGATTTAATAGGTTTAGGGTTTTGAGCTTAGTTTTTATTATTAGTTTTTTATATTTTTTAGGGTTTAGCATATACGATATAGGGCTTGTAGGATTTAGAGCTTAGAGTTTTTTAGGTTTAGGGGTTTTTTGGGGCATTTTTATGGTTTTTAATGGTAAAGTGTTTCTTAGGGTTTTTTAGGGTTAGATTTTTTTGTGTTATAAGTGTTAGGGTTTACGAATTTTAAGGATTTTGGGTTTAGATCGTAGGGTCTTTAGGTGTTTTAAAAGGTTTTCATGCTTATTTTAGGGCTATCAGATTTAAGGTTTCTTAATATGATTAGGGTTTAGGGTTTCTTAGGGTTTTTAGGTTTAGGATTTAGGGTTTTAGATTAGGGTTTAGGGATTTTTATAGGTTTAAAGTTTTAGCTTAAGGATTTTATCTAGGTTTTTAGTGTTTTATAGGTTTAGGGTTCAAGAATTTTGTTCTTTTTTGTGTTTTTTAGGATTTAGCATTAATATTTAGAGACTTATAGGGTTTGGAGATTACAATTTTTTAAGTTTAGGTGTTTTAAGGGTTTTCAAGGTTTAAGTGTTTTTTACAGCTTTTTTAGGGTTTAGGGTTTAGGTCTATATGTTTTTTTTTCTGTTTAGGGTTTATGGTTTATTAGAATTTAGTTTTTAGAGGTTAGGGATTTGTAGTGTTTTAAATGGTTTAGAGCTTAAAGTTTTATTAGGTGTAGGAGTTTTTGGGTTTTCTTTGTGTTTTTAAGGGTTAAATGTTTCTTAGGGTTTTCTATTGATTAGGTTTTAGGGCTTTTTTTTTGTGTTTTATAAGTTTAAGATTTACGGATTGTTTAGGATTTTTGTTGAGGTTTTAAGTGCTTAGTAGTGTTTATATTAGGGTTTATTGGATGTATTGTGTATTAAGGTCTGGGGTTTAGGGCTTCTTAGGGTTTTAGATTTAAAATCTAAGGATTTAGGTTAGGGTTTAGGGTTTAGGGTTTAGGGCTTCATGTTTTTTTAGGTCTAGGGTTTTAGGTTAAGGGTTTTATTTAGGACTTTTATGGTTTAGGGCTTTGGGTTTTTGGGTTAAGGTTTTTTAGAGTTTTATAGGTCTATGGTTTGGGGCTTAGAGGTTTTTGTGTATTTTAGGGTTAAGCATATAAGATTTTGTGCTTGATAGGGTTTAAAGCTTAGAGTTTTTTTAGGTTTAGGCATTTTTTAGGGTTTTTAAGGGTTAAGTGTTTCTTAGGGTTTCTATTTTAGAGCTTAGGGGTTTTAAGTGGTATTTAAGGTTTATTTTAGGATTTATAGGATTTAGGGATTCTTATGGTTTAGGATTTAGAGTTTCTTCAGGTTTTAGGTTTAGGATTTAGACTTTTAGGATAGGGTTTAGGGCTTAGGGTTTTTTAGGTTTAGGGTTTTAGGTTAAGGGTTTTATTTAGGTTTTTAGGTTTTAGGGCTTTGTATTTTTTGGGTTAAGGGATTGTAAGATTTTATAGGTTTAGGGTTTAGGGCTTAGGTTTTTTTATTTATTTATTATTTTTTTTTGTGTGTGTAGGGTTTAGTATATACGATTTAGAGCTTAGCATTTTTTAAGGTTTAAGGGATTTTGGATTTTTTTAGGTTTTTAAGGGTTAAGTGTTTATTAGGGTTTGTTAAGGTTTAAGGTTTAGGGATTTGGGTTTTGTTGTGTTTTTTATGTTTAGAGTTTACAAATTTTTAGGATATAGGGTTTAGAGCATAGTGTTTTGTAGGGGTTTTAAATTATTTTTGGGGTTTAGGGTTTCTTTGGATTTTAGGTTTATGATTTAGATTTTACGTTTAGGGTTTATGGCTTAGGGTGTTTTAAGGTTTAGAGATTTTTAAATTTTAGGGTTTTAAGTTAAGGGTATTATATAGTTTAGGGTTTATGGCTTAGGGTGTTTTAAGGTTTAGAGATTTTTAAATTTTAGGGTTTTAAGTTAAGGGTATTATCTGGTTTAGGGTTTAAGGCTATGGGTTTTTTAGGCTAAGGTGTCTTCGGAATTTAAACGTTTAGGGTTTTATCTTAGTTTTTTTAGGTTTAGGGTTTTATCTAGGTTTTTAGGGTTTAAGTCAATGGGTTTTTTGTGTTTTTTTAGGCTTTTAAGAGTGTAAGTGTTCCTTAGGGTTTAGGGCTTAGGGTTATTTTGTGTTTTTATGGTTTAGGGTTTACAAATTTTCAGAATTAAGGATTGAGAGCCTAGTGTTTTAGGGGTTTTAAATTGATTTTAGGGTTTATAGGATTTAGGGTTTCTCTGGGTTTTAGATTTTTAGGTTAGGGTTTAGGTTTAGGAATTAGAGTTTTAGGTTAGGATTTAGGGTTTCTCTGGGTTTTAGATTTTTAGGTTAGGGTTTAGGTTTAGGAATTAGAGTTTTAGGTTAGGATTTAGTGTTTAGTGCTTAGTAATTTTTTTAGGATTAGGATTTTAGTTTATGGGTTTTATCTTTGTTTTAAGGGTTTATGGTTATAGGTGTTTTAGGATTTAATAGGTTTAGGGTTTAGAGCTTACTTTTTTTTTTTTTTGTGTGTTTTTTAGGGTTTAGCAAATACGATTTAGGTCTTGTAGGATTTAAAGCTTAGAGTTTTTTAGGTTTAGGGGTTTTTTGGTTTTCTTTTATGGTTTTTAATGGTAAAGTGTTCCATAGGGTTTTTAGGGCTAGATTTTTTTGTGTTATAATTATTAGGGTTTACGAATTTTAAGGATTTAGGGTTTCGATCATAGGGTCTTTAGGTGTTTTAAATGGTTTTCATGCTTATTTTAGGGCTATCGGATTTAAGGTTTCTTAATGAGATTTGGGTTTAGGGTTTCTTAGGGTTTTTCGGTTTAGGATTTAGGGTTTTACATTAGGGTTTAGGTGATTTTTAGGTTTAAGGTTTTAACTTAAGGATTTTATCTAGGTTTTTAGTGATTTATAGGTTTAGGGTTCAAGAATTTGGTTTTTTTTTTGTGTTTTTTAGGGTTTAGCATTAATATTTAGGGATTTATAGGGTTTTGAGATTACACTTTTTTAAGTTTAGGTGTTTTAAGGGTTTTCAAGGTTTAAGTGTTTCTTATGGCATTTTTAGGGTTTAGGGTTTAGACCTATGGTTAATTTTTTTTTTTTTTTTACGGTTTATGGTATTTTAGGATTTAGTGTTTAGAGGATAGGGATTTGTATGGGTTTTAAATGGTTTAGAGCTTAGAGTTTTATTAGGTGTAGGATTTTTTGGGTTTTCTTAGTGTTTTTAAGTGTTAAATGATTCTTAGGGTTTTCTATTGATTAGGTGTTAGGGTTTTTTTTTTTTTGTGCTTTTTAAGTTTAAGATTTATGGATTGTTTAGGAATTTTGTAGATGCTTAAAATGCTTTGTAGTGTTTATATTTGGGTTTATAGGATGTATTGTCTCTTAAGGTCTAGGGTTTAGGGCTTCTTAGGGTTTTAGATTTAGAATCTAAGGATTTAGGTTAGGGTTTAGGGTTTAGGGCTTCATGTTTTTTAGGTCTAGGGTTTTAAGTTAAGGTTTTACTTACGATTTTTATGGTTTAGGGCTTTGGGTTTTTAGGTTAAGGTTTTTTAGAGTTTTATAGGTTTATGGTTTGGGGCTTAGAGGTTTTTGTGTATTTTTGGGTTAAGCATATAAGATTTAGTGCTTGATAGGGTTTAAAGCTTAGTGTTTTTTTAGGTTTAGGTGTTTTATAGGGTTTTTAAGGGTTAAGTGTTTCTTAGGGTTTCCAGTTTAGAGCTTAGGGGTTTTAAATGGTAGTTAAGGTTTATTTTAGGGTTTATAGGATTTAGGTATTCTTATGGTTTAGGATTTGGAGTTTATTCAGGTTTTAGGTTTAGGATTTAGAGTTTTAGATTAGGGTTTAGGGCTTAGGGTTTTTTAGGTTTACGGTTTTAGGTTAAGGGTTTTATTTAGGTTTTTAGGTTTTAGGGCTTTGTATTTTTTGGTTTAAGGGTTTGTAAGATTTTATAGGTATAGGGGTTGGGGCTTAGGTTTTTTTTATGTGTGTGTAGTGTTTAGTATATACGATTTAGGCCTTTATAGGGTTTAGAGCTTAGAGTTTCTTTTAGGTTAAGGGGATTTTTGGTTTTTAGTTTTTTTAGGGGTTAAGTGCTTCTTAGGTTTCTCAGTGTTTAGTGATTTTTTGTATTTTTTAGGTTTAGGGTTTACAGATTTTTAAGATTTAGGGTTTAGGTCTTTGGGTTTTTTGGGTTAAGGTTTTTTAGTATTTTATAGGTTTAGTGGTTAGGGCTTAGGGTTTTTTTTTTTTTGTATTTTTAAGCATTTAGCATATATGATTTAGTGCTTTATAAGGTTTAGAGCTTAGCTTTTTTTTAGGTTTAAGGGATTTTGGATTTTTTAAGGTTTTTAAGGGTTAAGTGTTTCTTAGTGTTTTTTAAGGTTTAAGATTTAGGGATTTGGGTTTTGTTGTGTTTTTTATGTTTTAGGTTTACAGATTTTTAGGATATAGGGTTTAGAGCATAATGTTTTGTAGGGGTTTTAAATTGTTTTTAGGGTTTAGGGTTTCTTTGGATTTTAGGTTTAGGATTAAGATTTTAGGTTTAGGGTTTTTTAAAGATTAGGGTTTTAGGTTAGGGGTATTATCTAGTTTAGGGTTTAAGGCTATGGGTTTTTTAGGCTAAGGTTTCTTAGGATTTTAAATGTTTAGGGTTTTATCTTAGTCTTTTAGGTTTAGGGTTTTATCTTGGTTTTTAAGGTTTAAGTCAATGGGTTATTTTTTTTAGGATTTTAAGAGTTGAAGTGTTCCTTAGGGTTTAGGTATTAGGGTTATTTTGTGTTTTTAAGGTTTCAGTTTTATAGATTTTTAGAATTAAGGATTTATAGCCTAGTACTTTAGGGGTTTTAAGTTGATTTTAGGGTTTATAGGATTTAGGGTTTCTTTGGGTATTAATTTTTTAGGTTATGGTTTAGGTTTAGGAATTAGAATTTTAGGTCAGTATTTAGGGTTTAGTGCTTAGGGATTTTTTTAGTATTAGGGTTTTAGTTTATGGGTTTTATCTAGGTTTTATGGGTTTAGGGTTACCGGTTTTTTAGGATTTAATAGGTTTAGGGTTTTGAGCTTAGTTTTTATTATTATTTTTTTATATTTTTTAGGGTTTAGCATATACGATATAGGGCTTGTAGGATTTAGAGCTTAGAGCTTTTTAGGTTTAGGGGTTTTTTGGGGCATTTTTATGGTTTTTAATGGTAAAGTGTTTCTTAGGGTTTTTTAGGGTTAGATTTTTTTGTGTTATAAGTGTTAGGGTTTACGAATTTTAAGGATTTTGGGTTTAGATCGTAGGGTCTTTAGGTGTTTTAAAAGGTTTTCATGCTTATTTTAGGGCTATCAGATTTAAGGTTTCTTAATATGATTAGGGTTTAGGGTTTCTTAGGGTTTTTAGGTTTAGGATTTAGGGTTTTAGATTAGGGTTTAGGGATTTTTATAGGTTTAAAGTTTTAGCTTAAGGATTTTATCTAGGTTTTTAGTGTTTTATAGGTTTAGGGTTCAAGAATTTTGTTCTTTTTTGTGTTTTTTAGGATTTAGCATTAATATTTAGAGACTTATAGGGTTTGGAGATTACAATTTTTTAAGTTTAGGTGTTTTAAGGGTTTTCAAGGTTTAAGTGTTTTTTACAGCTTTTTTAGGGTTTAGGGTTTAGGTCTATATGTTTTTTTTTCTGTTTAGGGTTTATGGTTTATTAGAATTTAGTTTTTAGAGGTTAGGGATTTGTAGTGTTTTAAATGGTTTAGAGCTTAAAGTTTTATTAGGTGTAGGAGTTTTTGGGTTTTCTTTGTGTTTTTAAGGGTTAAATGTTTCTTAGGGTTTTCTATTGATTAGGTTTTAGGGCTTTTTTTTTGTGTTTTATAAGTTTAAGATTTACGGATTGTTTAGGATTTTTGTTGAGGTTTTAAGTGCTTAGTAGTGTTTATATTAGGGTTTATTGGATGTATTGTGTATTAAGGTCTGGGGTTTAGGGCTTCTTAGGGTTTTAGATTTAAAATCTAAGGATTTAGGTTAGGGTTTAGGGTTTAGGGTTTAGGGCTTCATGTTTTTTTAGGTCTAGGGTTTTAGGTTAAGGGTTTTATTTAGGACTTTTATGGTTTAGGGCTTTGGGTTTTTGGGTTAAGGTTTTTTAGAGTTTTATAGGTCTATGGTTTGGGGCTTAGAGGTTTTTGTGTATTTTAGGGTTAAGCATATAAGATTTTGTGCTTGATAGGGTTTAAAGCTTAGAGTTTTTTTAGGTTTAGGCATTTTTTAGGGTTTTTAAGGGTTAAGTGTTTCTTAGGGTTTCTATTTTAGAGCTTAGGGGTTTTAAGTGGTATTTAAGGTTTATTTTAGGATTTATAGGATTTAGGGATTCTTATGGTTTAGGATTTAGAGTTTCTTCAGGTTTTAGGTTTAGGATTTAGACTTTTAGGATAGGGTTTAGGGCTTAGGGTTTTTTAGGTTTAGGGTTTTAGGTTAAGGGTTTTATTTAGGTTTTTAGGTTTTAGGGCTTTGTATTTTTTGGGTTAAGGGATTGTAAGATTTTATAGGTTTAGGGTTTAGGGCTTAGGTTTTTTTATTTATTTATTATTTTTTTTTGTGTGTGTAGGGTTTAGTATATACGATTTAGAGCTTAGCATTTTTTAAGGTTTAAGGGATTTTGGATTTTTTTAGGTTTTTAAGGGTTAAGTGTTTATTAGGGTTTGTTAAGGTTTAAGGTTTAGGGATTTGGGTTTTGTTGTGTTTTTTATGTTTAGAGTTTACAAATTTTTAGGATATAGGGTTTAGAGCATAGTGTTTTGTAGGGGTTTTAAATTATTTTTGGGGTTTAGGGTTTCTTTGGATTTTAGGTTTATGATTTAGATTTTACGTTTAGGGTTTATGGCTTAGGGTGTTTTAAGGTTTAGAGATTTTTAAATTTTAGGGTTTTAAGTTAAGGGTATTATATAGTTTAGGGTTTATGGCTTAGGGTGTTTTAAGGTTTAGAGATTTTTAAATTTTAGGGTTTTAAGTTAAGGGTATTATCTGGTTTAGGGTTTAAGGCTATGGGTTTTTTAGGCTAAGGTGTCTTCGGAATTTAAACGTTTAGGGTTTTATCTTAGTTTTTTTAGGTTTAGGGTTTTATCTAGGTTTTTAGGGTTTAAGTCAATGGGTTTTTTGTGTTTTTTTAGGCTTTTAAGAGTGTAAGTGTTCCTTAGGGTTTAGGGCTTAGGGTTATTTTGTGTTTTTATGGTTTAGGGTTTACAAATTTTCAGAATTAAGGATTGAGAGCCTAGTGTTTTAGGGGTTTTAAATTGATTTTAGGGTTTATAGGATTTAGGGTTTCTCTGGGTTTTAGATTTTTAGGTTAGGGTTTAGGTTTAGGAATTAGAGTTTTAGGTTAGGATTTAGGGTTTCTCTGGGTTTTAGATTTTTAGGTTAGGGTTTAGGTTTAGGAATTAGAGTTTTAGGTTAGGATTTAGTGTTTAGTGCTTAGTAATTTTTTTAGGATTAGGATTTTAGTTTATGGGTTTTATCTTTGTTTTAAGGGTTTATGGTTATAGGTGTTTTAGGATTTAATAGGTTTAGGGTTTAGAGCTTACTTTTTTTTTTTTTTGTGTGTTTTTTAGGGTTTAGCAAATACGATTTAGGTCTTGTAGGATTTAAAGCTTAGAGTTTTTTAGGTTTAGGGGTTTTTTGGTTTTCTTTTATGGTTTTTAATGGTAAAGTGTTCCATAGGGTTTTTAGGGCTAGATTTTTTTGTGTTATAATTATTAGGGTTTACGAATTTTAAGGATTTAGGGTTTCGATCATAGGGTCTTTAGGTGTTTTAAATGGTTTTCATGCTTATTTTAGGGCTATCGGATTTAAGGTTTCTTAATGAGATTTGGGTTTAGGGTTTCTTAGGGTTTTTCGGTTTAGGATTTAGGGTTTTACATTAGGGTTTAGGTGATTTTTAGGTTTAAGGTTTTAACTTAAGGATTTTATCTAGGTTTTTAGTGATTTATAGGTTTAGGGTTCAAGAATTTGGTTTTTTTTTTGTGTTTTTTAGGGTTTAGCATTAATATTTAGGGATTTATAGGGTTTTGAGATTACACTTTTTTAAGTTTAGGTGTTTTAAGGGTTTTCAAGGTTTAAGTGTTTCTTATGGCATTTTTAGGGTTTAGGGTTTAGACCTATGGTTAATTTTTTTTTTTTTTTTACGGTTTATGGTATTTTAGGATTTAGTGTTTAGAGGATAGGGATTTGTATGGGTTTTAAATGGTTTAGAGCTTAGAGTTTTATTAGGTGTAGGATTTTTTGGGTTTTCTTAGTGTTTTTAAGTGTTAAATGATTCTTAGGGTTTTCTATTGATTAGGTGTTAGGGTTTTTTTTTTTTTGTGCTTTTTAAGTTTAAGATTTATGGATTGTTTAGGAATTTTGTAGATGCTTAAAATGCTTTGTAGTGTTTATATTTGGGTTTATAGGATGTATTGTCTCTTAAGGTCTAGGGTTTAGGGCTTCTTAGGGTTTTAGATTTAGAATCTAAGGATTTAGGTTAGGGTTTAGGGTTTAGGGCTTCATGTTTTTTAGGTCTAGGGTTTTAAGTTAAGGTTTTACTTACGATTTTTATGGTTTAGGGCTTTGGGTTTTTAGGTTAAGGTTTTTTAGAGTTTTATAGGTTTATGGTTTGGGGCTTAGAGGTTTTTGTGTATTTTTGGGTTAAGCATATAAGATTTAGTGCTTGATAGGGTTTAAAGCTTAGTGTTTTTTTAGGTTTAGGTGTTTTATAGGGTTTTTAAGGGTTAAGTGTTTCTTAGGGTTTCCAGTTTAGAGCTTAGGGGTTTTAAATGGTAGTTAAGGTTTATTTTAGGGTTTATAGGATTTAGGTATTCTTATGGTTTAGGATTTGGAGTTTATTCAGGTTTTAGGTTTAGGATTTAGAGTTTTAGATTAGGGTTTAGGGCTTAGGGTTTTTTAGGTTTACGGTTTTAGGTTAAGGGTTTTATTTAGGTTTTTAGGTTTTAGGGCTTTGTATTTTTTGGTTTAAGGGTTTGTAAGATTTTATAGGTATAGGGGTTGGGGCTTAGGTTTTTTTTATGTGTGTGTAGTGTTTAGTATATACGATTTAGGCCTTTATAGGGTTTAGAGCTTAGAGTTTCTTTTAGGTTAAGGGGATTTTTGGTTTTTAGTTTTTTTAGGGGTTAAGTGCTTCTTAGGTTTCTCAGTGTTTAGTGATTTTTTGTATTTTTTAGGTTTAGGGTTTACAGATTTTTAAGATTTAGGGTTTAGGTCTTTGGGTTTTTTGGGTTAAGGTTTTTTAGTATTTTATAGGTTTAGTGGTTAGGGCTTAGGGTTTTTTTTTTTTTGTATTTTTAAGCATTTAGCATATATGATTTAGTGCTTTATAAGGTTTAGAGCTTAGCTTTTTTTTAGGTTTAAGGGATTTTGGATTTTTTAAGGTTTTTAAGGGTTAAGTGTTTCTTAGTGTTTTTTAAGGTTTAAGATTTAGGGATTTGGGTTTTGTTGTGTTTTTTATGTTTTAGGTTTACAGATTTTTAGGATATAGGGTTTAGAGCATAATGTTTTGTAGGGGTTTTAAATTGTTTTTAGGGTTTAGGGTTTCTTTGGATTTTAGGTTTAGGATTAAGATTTTAGGTTTAGGGTTTTTTAAAGATTAGGGTTTTAGGTTAGGGGTATTATCTAGTTTAGGGTTTAAGGCTATGGGTTTTTTAGGCTAAGGTTTCTTAGGATTTTAAATGTTTAGGGTTTTATCTTAGTCTTTTAGGTTTAGGGTTTTATCTTGGTTTTTAAGGTTTAAGTCAATGGGTTATTTTTTTTAGGATTTTAAGAGTTGAAGTGTTCCTTAGGGTTTAGGTATTAGGGTTATTTTGTGTTTTTAAGGTTTCAGTTTTATAGATTTTTAGAATTAAGGATTTATAGCCTAGTACTTTAGGGGTTTTAAGTTGATTTTAGGGTTTATAGGATTTAGGGTTTCTTTGGGTATTAATTTTTTAGGTTATGGTTTAGGTTTAGGAATTAGAATTTTAGGTCAGTATTTAGGGTTTAGTGCTTAGGGATTTTTTTAGTATTAGGGTTTTAGTTTATGGGTTTTATCTAGGTTTTATGGGTTTAGGGTTACCGGTTTTTTAGGATTTAATAGGTTTAGGGTTTTGAGCTTAGTTTTTATTATTATTTTTTTATATTTTTTAGGGTTTAGCATATACGATATAGGGCTTGTAGGATTTAGAGCTTAGAGCTTTTTAGGTTTAGGGGTTTTTTGGGGCATTTTTATGGTTTTTAATGGTAAAGTGTTTCTTAGGGTTTTTTAGGGTTAGATTTTTTTGTGTTATAAGTGTTAGGGTTTACGAATTTTAAGGATTTTGGGTTTAGATCGTAGGGTCTTTAGGTGTTTTAAAAGGTTTTCATGCTTATTTTAGGGCTATCAGATTTAAGGTTTCTTAATATGATTAGGGTTTAGGGTTTCTTAGGGTTTTTAGGTTTAGGATTTAGGGTTTTAGATTAGGGTTTAGGGATTTTTATAGGTTTAAAGTTTTAGCTTAAGGATTTTATCTAGGTTTTTAGTGTTTTATAGGTTTAGGGTTCAAGAATTTTGTTCTTTTTTGTGTTTTTTAGGATTTAGCATTAATATTTAGAGACTTATAGGGTTTGGAGATTACAATTTTTTAAGTTTAGGTGTTTTAAGGGTTTTCAAGGTTTAAGTGTTTTTTACAGCTTTTTTAGGGTTTAGGGTTTAGGTCTATATGTTTTTTTTTCTGTTTAGGGTTTATGGTTTATTAGAATTTAGTTTTTAGAGGTTAGGGATTTGTAGTGTTTTAAATGGTTTAGAGCTTAAAGTTTTATTAGGTGTAGGAGTTTTTGGGTTTTCTTTGTGTTTTTAAGGGTTAAATGTTTCTTAGGGTTTTCTATTGATTAGGTTTTAGGGCTTTTTTTTTGTGTTTTATAAGTTTAAGATTTACGGATTGTTTAGGATTTTTGTTGAGGTTTTAAGTGCTTAGTAGTGTTTATATTAGGGTTTATTGGATGTATTGTGTATTAAGGTCTGGGGTTTAGGGCTTCTTAGGGTTTTAGATTTAAAATCTAAGGATTTAGGTTAGGGTTTAGGGTTTAGGGTTTAGGGCTTCATGTTTTTTTAGGTCTAGGGTTTTAGGTTAAGGGTTTTATTTAGGACTTTTATGGTTTAGGGCTTTGGGTTTTTGGGTTAAGGTTTTTTAGAGTTTTATAGGTCTATGGTTTGGGGCTTAGAGGTTTTTGTGTATTTTAGGGTTAAGCATATAAGATTTTGTGCTTGATAGGGTTTAAAGCTTAGAGTTTTTTTAGGTTTAGGCATTTTTTAGGGTTTTTAAGGGTTAAGTGTTTCTTAGGGTTTCTATTTTAGAGCTTAGGGGTTTTAAGTGGTATTTAAGGTTTATTTTAGGATTTATAGGATTTAGGGATTCTTATGGTTTAGGATTTAGAGTTTCTTCAGGTTTTAGGTTTAGGATTTAGACTTTTAGGATAGGGTTTAGGGCTTAGGGTTTTTTAGGTTTAGGGTTTTAGGTTAAGGGTTTTATTTAGGTTTTTAGGTTTTAGGGCTTTGTATTTTTTGGGTTAAGGGATTGTAAGATTTTATAGGTTTAGGGTTTAGGGCTTAGGTTTTTTTATTTATTTATTATTTTTTTTTGTGTGTGTAGGGTTTAGTATATACGATTTAGAGCTTAGCATTTTTTAAGGTTTAAGGGATTTTGGATTTTTTTAGGTTTTTAAGGGTTAAGTGTTTATTAGGGTTTGTTAAGGTTTAAGGTTTAGGGATTTGGGTTTTGTTGTGTTTTTTATGTTTAGAGTTTACAAATTTTTAGGATATAGGGTTTAGAGCATAGTGTTTTGTAGGGGTTTTAAATTATTTTTGGGGTTTAGGGTTTCTTTGGATTTTAGGTTTATGATTTAGATTTTACGTTTAGGGTTTATGGCTTAGGGTGTTTTAAGGTTTAGAGATTTTTAAATTTTAGGGTTTTAAGTTAAGGGTATTATATAGTTTAGGGTTTATGGCTTAGGGTGTTTTAAGGTTTAGAGATTTTTAAATTTTAGGGTTTTAAGTTAAGGGTATTATCTGGTTTAGGGTTTAAGGCTATGGGTTTTTTAGGCTAAGGTGTCTTCGGAATTTAAACGTTTAGGGTTTTATCTTAGTTTTTTTAGGTTTAGGGTTTTATCTAGGTTTTTAGGGTTTAAGTCAATGGGTTTTTTGTGTTTTTTTAGGCTTTTAAGAGTGTAAGTGTTCCTTAGGGTTTAGGGCTTAGGGTTATTTTGTGTTTTTATGGTTTAGGGTTTACAAATTTTCAGAATTAAGGATTGAGAGCCTAGTGTTTTAGGGGTTTTAAATTGATTTTAGGGTTTATAGGATTTAGGGTTTCTCTGGGTTTTAGATTTTTAGGTTAGGGTTTAGGTTTAGGAATTAGAGTTTTAGGTTAGGATTTAGGGTTTCTCTGGGTTTTAGATTTTTAGGTTAGGGTTTAGGTTTAGGAATTAGAGTTTTAGGTTAGGATTTAGTGTTTAGTGCTTAGTAATTTTTTTAGGATTAGGATTTTAGTTTATGGGTTTTATCTTTGTTTTAAGGGTTTATGGTTATAGGTGTTTTAGGATTTAATAGGTTTAGGGTTTAGAGCTTACTTTTTTTTTTTTTTGTGTGTTTTTTAGGGTTTAGCAAATACGATTTAGGTCTTGTAGGATTTAAAGCTTAGAGTTTTTTAGGTTTAGGGGTTTTTTGGTTTTCTTTTATGGTTTTTAATGGTAAAGTGTTCCATAGGGTTTTTAGGGCTAGATTTTTTTGTGTTATAATTATTAGGGTTTACGAATTTTAAGGATTTAGGGTTTCGATCATAGGGTCTTTAGGTGTTTTAAATGGTTTTCATGCTTATTTTAGGGCTATCGGATTTAAGGTTTCTTAATGAGATTTGGGTTTAGGGTTTCTTAGGGTTTTTCGGTTTAGGATTTAGGGTTTTACATTAGGGTTTAGGTGATTTTTAGGTTTAAGGTTTTAACTTAAGGATTTTATCTAGGTTTTTAGTGATTTATAGGTTTAGGGTTCAAGAATTTGGTTTTTTTTTTGTGTTTTTTAGGGTTTAGCATTAATATTTAGGGATTTATAGGGTTTTGAGATTACACTTTTTTAAGTTTAGGTGTTTTAAGGGTTTTCAAGGTTTAAGTGTTTCTTATGGCATTTTTAGGGTTTAGGGTTTAGACCTATGGTTAATTTTTTTTTTTTTTTTACGGTTTATGGTATTTTAGGATTTAGTGTTTAGAGGATAGGGATTTGTATGGGTTTTAAATGGTTTAGAGCTTAGAGTTTTATTAGGTGTAGGATTTTTTGGGTTTTCTTAGTGTTTTTAAGTGTTAAATGATTCTTAGGGTTTTCTATTGATTAGGTGTTAGGGTTTTTTTTTTTTTTGTGCTTTTTAAGTTTAAGATTTATGGATTGTTTAGGAATTTTGTAGATGCTTAAAATGCTTTGTAGTGTTTATATTTGGGTTTATAGGATGTATTGTCTCTTAAGGTCTAGGGTTTAGGGCTTCTTAGGGTTTTAGATTTAGAATCTAAGGATTTAGGTTAGGGTTTAGGGTTTAGGGCTTCATGTTTTTTAGGTCTAGGGTTTTAAGTTAAGGTTTTACTTACGATTTTTATGGTTTAGGGCTTTGGGTTTTTAGGTTAAGGTTTTTTAGAGTTTTATAGGTTTATGGTTTGGGGCTTAGAGGTTTTTGTGTATTTTTGGGTTAAGCATATAAGATTTAGTGCTTGATAGGGTTTAAAGCTTAGTGTTTTTTTAGGTTTAGGTGTTTTATAGGGTTTTTAAGGGTTAAGTGTTTCTTAGGGTTTCCAGTTTAGAGCTTAGGGGTTTTAAATGGTAGTTAAGGTTTATTTTAGGGTTTATAGGATTTAGGTATTCTTATGGTTTAGGATTTGGAGTTTATTCAGGTTTTAGGTTTAGGATTTAGAGTTTTAGATTAGGGTTTAGGGCTTAGGGTTTTTTAGGTTTACGGTTTTAGGTTAAGGGTTTTATTTAGGTTTTTAGGTTTTAGGGCTTTGTATTTTTTGGTTTAAGGGTTTGTAAGATTTTATAGGTATAGGGGTTGGGGCTTAGGTTTTTTTTATGTGTGTGTAGTGTTTAGTATATACGATTTAGGCCTTTATAGGGTTTAGAGCTTAGAGTTTCTTTTAGGTTAAGGGGATTTTTGGTTTTTAGTTTTTTTAGGGGTTAAGTGCTTCTTAGGTTTCTCAGTGTTTAGTGATTTTTTGTATTTTTTAGGTTTAGGGTTTACAGATTTTTAAGATTTAGGGTTTAGGTCTTTGGGTTTTTTGGGTTAAGGTTTTTTAGTATTTTATAGGTTTAGTGGTTAGGGCTTAGGGTTTTTTTTTTTTTGTATTTTTAAGCATTTAGCATATATGATTTAGTGCTTTATAAGGTTTAGAGCTTAGCTTTTTTTTAGGTTTAAGGGATTTTGGATTTTTTAAGGTTTTTAAGGGTTAAGTGTTTCTTAGTGTTTTTTAAGGTTTAAGATTTAGGGATTTGGGTTTTGTTGTGTTTTTTATGTTTTAGGTTTACAGATTTTTAGGATATAGGGTTTAGAGCATAATGTTTTGTAGGGGTTTTAAATTGTTTTTAGGGTTTAGGGTTTCTTTGGATTTTAGGTTTAGGATTAAGATTTTAGGTTTAGGGTTTTTTAAAGATTAGGGTTTTAGGTTAGGGGTATTATCTAGTTTAGGGTTTAAGGCTTTGGGTTTTTTAGGCTAAGGTTTCTTAGGATTTTATACGTTTAGGGTTTTATCATAGTTTTTTTAGGTTTAGGGTTTTATCTGGGTTTTTAGGGTTTAAGTCAATGTTTGTTTTTTTAGGGTTTTAAGAGTTTAAGTGCTCCTTAGGGTTTAGGGATTAGGATTATTTTGTGTTTTTAAGGTTTAGGGTTTACAAATTTTTAGAATTAAGGATTTAGAGCCTAGTGTTTTAGGTGTTTTAAATTGATTATAGGGTTTATAGGATTTAGGATTCCTTTGGGTTTTATAATTTTAGGTTAGGGTTTAAGTTTAGGAATTAGATTTTTAAGTTAGGATTTAGAGTTTAGTGCTTATGGATTTTTTTAGGATTAGGGTTTTAGTTTATGGGTTTTATCTAGGTTTTAAGGGTTTAGGGTTATGGGTTTTTTAGGATTTAATAGGTTTAGGGTTTAGAGATTAGTTTTTATTATTTTTTTTTTTTGGTGTTTTTTAGGGTTTAGCATATACGATTTAGGGCTTGTAGTATTTAGAGCTTAGAGTTTTTAAGGTTTAGGGTTTTTTTGGGTTTCTTTTATGGTTTTTAATGGTAAAGTGTTTCTTAGGGTTTTTAGGGTTAGAATTTTTTGCGTTATAAGTGTTAGGGTTTACGAATTTTAAGGATTTAGGGTTTAGATCATAGGGTCTTTAAGTATTTTAAATGGTTTTCATGCCTATTTTAGGGCTATTGTATTTAAGGTTTCTTAATATGATTAGGGTTTAGGGTTTGTTAGGGTTTTTAGGTTTAGGATTTAGGATTTTACATTAGGGTTTAGGGTTTTTTTCGGTTTAAGGTTTTAGGTTAAGGATTTTATCTAGGTTTTTAATGTTTTATAGGTTTAGGGTACAAAAATTAGGTTTTTGTTTTTTTTTTTTTTTTGTGTTTTTTAGGGTTTAGCATTAATATTTTGGGATTTATAGCGTTTGGATATTACACTTTTTTATGTTTAGGTGTTTTAAGGGTTTTCAAGGTTTAAGTGTTTCTTACGGCTTTTTTTGGGTTTAGGTCTATGACTTTTTTTTTTTTTTAGGGTTTTTGGTTTTTTAGGATTTAGTGATTAGAGGTGAGGGATTTGTAGGGGTTTTAAATGGTTTAGAGCTTAGAGTTTTTTTAGGTATAGGAGCTTTTGGGTTTTCTTAGTGTTTTTAAAGGTTAAATGTTTCTTAGGGTTTTCTATTGATTAGGTTTTAGATTTTTTTTTTTTTTTGTATTTTTTAAGATAATGATTTACGGATTGTTTAGGATTTTTGTAGAGGTTTTAAATGCTTTGTAGTGTTTATATTAGGGTTTATAGGATGTATTGTGTCTTAAGGTCTAGGGTTTAGGGCTTCTTAGGGTTTTAGATTTAGAATCTAAGGATTTAGGTTAGGGATTAGGGTTTAGGGTTTCATTTATTTTAGGTCTAGTGTTTTAGGTTATGGGTTTTATTTACGATTTTTCTAGTTTAGGGCTTTTAGTATTTTAGGTTAGGTTTTTTTAGAGTTTTACTGGTTTATGGTTTGGGGCTTGGAGATTTTTTTTTATTTTAGGGTTAAGCATATAAGATTTAGTGCTTGATAGGGTTTAAAGCTTAGAGTTTTTTTTAGGTTTTGGCCTTTTTTAGGGTTTTTAAGGATTAAGTGTTTCTTAGGGTTCCTAGTTTACAGCTTAGGGGATTTAAATGGTATTTAAGTTTTATTTTAGGGTTTATAGGATTTAGGGATTCTTATGGTTTAGGATTTATAGTTTTTTCAGGTTTTAGGTTAAGGATTTAGAGTTTTAGGTTAGGGTTTAAGGCTTAGGGTTTTTTAGGTTTAGGGTTTTAGGTTAATGGTTTTATTTATGTTTTTAGGTTTTAGGGCTCTGGGTTTTCTAGGTTAAGGGTTTGTAAGATTTAATAGGTTTAGGGTTTGGGGCGATTTAGGGCTTTATAAGGTTTAGAGCTTAGAGTTTTTTTTTTTTTTTGGTTTAGGGGTTTTTTGGTTTTTAGTTTTTTTAAGGGTTAAGTGTTTCTTAGGTTTCTCAAGGTTTAGTAATTTTTTGTATTTTTTAGGTTTAGGGTTTACAGATTTTTAGGATTTAGGGTTTCGAGCTTAGGGATTTCAGAATTTTTAAATGGGTTTTAGGCTTTATTTTATGATTTATAGGATATAGGCTTTCTTAAGGTTTAGGGTTTAAGGTTTCTCAGGGTTTACTGATTTTTTGTAATTTTTAGGTTTAGGATTTATGGATTTTTGGGATTTAGGGTTTCGAGCTTAGGGATTTTATGTGTTTTAAATGGGTTTTAGGGCTTATTTTATGATTTATAGTATTTAGGGTTTCATAAGGTTTAGGGTTTAAGGTTTCTATGGGTTTTAGGTTAGGGTTTAGGGTTTAGGGATTTGGGTTTTTTGGTTATGTTTAGGTTCTTAGGTAAAGGTTCTTATCTAGGTTTTTATGGTTTAGGGCTTTGGGTTTTTTAGGTTAAGGGTTTTTAGTATTTTATAGGTTTAGTGCTTAGGGCTTAGGGGTTTTTTTTTGTGTTTTTTAACATTTAGCATATATGATTTAGGGCTTTATAGGATTTAGAGTTTAGCTGTTTTTTAGGTTTAAGGGATTTTGGATTTTTTAAGGTTTTTAAGGGTTAATTGTTTCTTAGGATTTTTTAAGGTTTAAGATTTAGGGATTTGGGTTTTGTTGTGTTTTTTTATGTTTACGGTTTACAGATTTTTAGGATATAAGGTTTAGAGCTTAGTGTTTTTTAGTGGTTTTAAATAGTTTTTAGGATTTAGGGTTTCTTTGGATTTTAGGTTTAGGATTTAGGGCTTCGGGTTTTTTAAAGATTAGGGTTTTAGGTTATGGGTATTATCTAGTTTAGGGTTTAAGGCAATGGGTTCTTTAGGCTAAGGTTTCTTAGGATTTTATACGCTTAGGGTTTTATCTTAGTTTTTATAGGTTTAGGGTTTTATCTAGGTTTTTAGGGTTTAAGTCAATGGGTTTTTTGTGCTTTTTTAGGGTTTTAAGAGTTTAAGTGTTCCTTAGGGTTTAGGGTGTAGGATTGTTTTATGTTGTTAAGGTTTAGGGTTTACAGATTTTTAGAATTATGGATTTAGGACCTAGTGTTTTAGGGGTTTTAAATTGATGTTAGGATTTATAGGATTTAGGGTTTCTTTGGGTTTTATGTTTCTAGGTTAGGGTTTAAGTTTAGGGATTAGAGTTTTAGGTTAGGATTTAGAATTTAGTGCTTATGGATTTTTTAGGATTAAGGTTTTAGTTTATGGTTTTTATCTTGGTTTTAAGGGTTTAGGGTTTTTTAGGATTTAATAGGTTTAGGGTTTAGAGCATAGTTTTTTTTTTTTTTTCTTTTTAGGGTTTAGCATATACGATTTAGGCTTGTAGGATTTAGAGCTTAGAGTATTTTAGGTTTAGGGGTTTTTTGGGTTATCTTATGGTTTTTAATGGTAAAGTGTTTCTTAGGGTTAGTTTTTTTTTGTGTTATAAGTGTTAGGGTTTACGAATTTTAAGTATTTAGAGTTTAGATCATAGAGTATTTAGGTGTTTTAAATGGTTGTCATGCCTATTTTAGGGCTATTGGATTTAAGGTTTCTTAATAAGATGAGGTTTTAGGGTTTCTTAAGGTTTTTGGGTTTAGGATTTAGGGTTTTACATTAGGGTTTAGGGGTTTTTTAGGTTTAAGGTTTTAGGTTAATGATTTTATCTAGCTTTTTAGTATTTTATAGGTTTAGGGTTCAAGAATTAGGTTTTTGTTTTTGTGTTTTATAGGGTTATAGGGTTTGTAGATTAACTTTTTTTAGGTTTAGGTGTTTTAAGGGTTTTCACGGTTTAACTGTTTCTTACGGCTTTTTTAGGGTTTAGGTCTATGGTTTTTTTTTTTTTTAGGGTTTATGGTTTTTTAGGATTTAGTGTTTAGAGATTAGGGATTTGTAGGGATTTTAAATGGTTTAGAGCTTAGAGTTTTATTAGGTGTAGGAGATTTTGGGTTTTCTTAGTATTTTAAAGGGTTAAATGTTTCTTAGGGTTTTCTATTGATTAGGTTTTAGGGTTTTTTTTTTTTGTGTTTTTTAAGTTTAAGATTTACGGATTGTTTAGGATTTTTGTAGAGGTTTTAAATGCTTTGTAGTGTTTATATTGGGGTTTATAGGATGTATTGTGTCTTATGGTCTAGGTTTTAGGGCTTCTGAGGGTTTTATATTTAGAATCTAATTATTTAGATTAGGGTTTAGGGTTTACGGCTTCATGTTTTTTTAGGTCTAGGGTTTAACGTTGAGGGTTTCATTTAGGGTTTTTATGGTTTAAGGCTTTGGGTTTTTTAGGTTAAGGTTTTTAAGAGTTTTATAGGTTTATGGTTTGGGGCTTAGTATTTTTGTGTAATTTAGGGTTAAGCATATAAGATTTAGTGCTTGATAGGGTTTAAAGCTTAGAGTTTTTTTAGGTTTAGGCATTTTTTAGGGTTTTTAAGGGTTAAGCGTTTCTTAGGGTTTCTAGTTTAGAGCTTAGGGGTTTTAAATGGTATTCAAGGTTTATTTTAGGGTTTATAGGATTTAGGGATTCTTATGGTTTAGGATTTAGAGTTTCTTTAGGTTTTAGGTTTAGGATTTAGAGTTTTAGGTTAGGGTTTAGGGCTTACGGTTTTTTAGGTTTAGGGTTTTAGGTTAAGGGTTTTATTTAGGTTTTTAGGTATTAGGGCTTTGGGTTTTTTAGGTTAAGGGTTTGTAAGATTTTATAGGTTTAGGGTTTAGGGCTTAGGTTTTTTATTTTTTGTATGTGTAGGGTTTAGTATATATGATTTAGGGCTTTATAGGGTTTAGAGATTAGAGTATTTTAAGGTTTAGGGATTTTTTCTTTTTAGTTTTTTTAAGGGTTAAGTGTTTCATAGGTTTCTCAGGGTTTACTGATTTTTTTTATTTTTTTAGGTTTAGGGTTTACATATTTTTAGGATTGAGGGTTTCAAGCTTAGGGATTTTAGGAGTTTTAAATGGGTTTTAGGGTTTATTTTATGATTTATATGATTTAGGGTGTCTTAAGGTTTAGGGTTTAAGGTTTCTTTGGGTTTTAGGTTTGGGTTTAGGGTTTAGGGATTTGGGTTTTTTTTGTTATGTTTAGGTTCTTAGGTAAAGATTATTATCTAGACTTTTAGGGTTTAGGTCTTTGGGTTTTTTAGTTTAAGGTTTTTTAGTATTTTATACGTTTAGTGATTAGGTGTTAGGGTTCTTTTTGTGTTTTTTAGCATTTAGCATATATGATTTAGGGCTTTATAGGGTTTAGAGCTTAGCTTTTTTTAGGTTTAAGGGATTTTGGATTTTTTGAAGTTTTTAAGGGTTAAATGTTTCTTAGGGTTTTTTAAGGTTTAAGGTTTAGGAATTTGGGTTTTGTTGTGTTTTTCATGTTTAGGGTTTACAGATTTTTAGGATATAGGGTTTAGAGCTTAGTGTTTTGTAGGGGTTTAAATTGTTTTTAGGGTTTAGGGGTTTCTTTGGATGTTAGGTTTAGGATTAATATTTTAGGTTTAAAGTTTAGGGCTTAGGGATTTTTAAGGTTTAGGGTTTTTTAAATATTTGGGTTTTAGGTTAAGGGTATTATTAAGTTTAGGGTTTAAGGCTATGGGTTTTTTAGGCTAAGGTTTCTTAGGATTTTATACGTTTAGGGTTTTATTTAAGTTTTTTTAGGTTTAGGGTTTAATCTTGGTTTTTAGGGTTTAAGTCTATTGGTTTTTTGTTTTTTTAAGGTTTTAAGAGTTTAAGTGTTCTTTAGGGTTTAGGGATTAGGGTTATTTTGTGTTTTTAAAGTTTAGGCTTTACAGATTTTTAGAATTAAGGATTTAGAGCCTAGTGTTTTAGGGGTTTTAAATTGATTTTAGGGTTTATAGTATTTAGGGTTTCTTTGGGTTTTAGGTTAGGGTTTAAGTTTAGGAATTAGAGTTTTAGGTTAGGATTTAGAGTTTAGAGCTTAGGAATTTTTTTAGGATTAGAATTTTAGTTTATGGGTTTTATCTAGGTTTTAAAGGTTTAGGGTTATGGGTTTCTTAGGATTTAATAGGTTTATAGTTTAGAGCTTAGTTTTTATTATTTCTTTTTGTGTCTTTTAGGGTTTAGCATATACGATTTAGGGTTTGCAGGATTTAGAGGTTAGAGTTTTTTAGGTTTAGGGGTTTTTTTGGGTTTTTTTATGGTTTTTAATGGTAAAGTATTTCTTAGGGTTTTTTAGGGCTAGATTTTTTGTGTTATAAGTGTTAGGGTTTATGAATTTTAAGGATTTAGGGTTTAGATCATAGGGTTCTTTAGGTGTTTTAAATGGTTTTCATGCCTATTTTAGGGCTATCGGATTTAAGGTTTCTTAATAAGATTAGGGTTTAGGGTTTTTTAGGGTTTTTGGGTTTAGGATTTAGGGTTTTATATTAGGGTTTAGGGGTTTTTTAGGTTTAAGGTTTTAGGTTAAGGATTTTATCTATGTTTTTAGTGTTTTATAGGTTTAGGGTTTAAGAATTAGGTTTTTGTTTTTGTGTTTTTAGGGTTTAGCATTAATATTTAGGGATTTATAGGGTTTGGTGATTAGACTTTTTTAAGTTTAGGTGTTTTAAGGGTTTTCAAGGTTTAAGTGTTTCTTACGGATTTTTTACGATTTAGGGTTTAGGCCTATGGGATATTTTTTTTTTTTTGGTTTAAGGTTTATGGTTTTTGAGGATTTAGTGTTTAGAGGTTAGGGATTTGTAGTGGTTTTAAATGGTTTAGAGGTTAGAGTTTTATTAGGTGTAGGAGTTTTTGGGTTTTCTTAGTGTTTTTAAGGTTAAATGTTTCTTGGGGTTTTCTATTGATTAGGTTTTTAAGTTTTTTTTTTTTTTTTTGTGTTGTTTAAGTTTAAGATTTATTGATTGTTTTGGATTTTTATAGAGGTTTTAAATGCTTTGTAGTGTTTATATTGGGGTTTATAGGATGTATTGTGTCTTAAGGTCTAGGGTTTAGGGCTTCTTAGGGTTTTAGATTTAGCATCTGAGGATTTAGGTTAGGGTTTAGGGTGTAGTGCTTCATGCTTTTTTAGGTCTAGGGTTTTAGGTTAAGGTTATATTTAGGGTTTTTATGGTTTAGGGCTTTGGGTTTTTCAGGTTAAGCTTTTTAAGAGTTTTATATGTTTATGGTTTGGGGCTTATATATTTTTGTGTATTTTAGGGTTAAGCATATAAGTTTTAGTGCTAGATAGGATTTAAAGCTTAGAGTTTTTTTAGGTTTTGGAATTTTTTAGGGTTTTTAAGGGTTAAGTGTTTCTTAGGGTTTCTAGTTTAGAGCTTAGGGTTTTAAATGGTATTTAAGGTTTATTTTAGGGTTTATAGGATTTAGGGATTCTTATGGTTTAGGATTTAGAGTTTCTTCAGGTTTTAGGTTTAGGATTTAGAGTTTTAGGTTATGGTTTAGGGTTTCAGGATTTTTTTTTTGTGTGTGTTTTTAGGTTAGGGTTTATGGATTTTTAGGATTCAGGGTTTAGAGCTTAGGGTTTTTTTGGTGTTTTAAATGGTCTTTATGGCTTATTTTAGGATTTAGGAATTCTTAAGGTTTAAGGTTTCTTAGGGATTTATGTTAGTGTTTAGGGTTTATGGCTTAGGGTTTTGTTAGGTTTAGGGTTTTATCTGGGATTTTGGGGTTTAAGGCTTTGGGTTTTTTACGGTTTTATAGGTTTAAGGTTTATGGCTTACAGTTTTGTTATGTGTTTTTTAGGGCTTATATATCAGAGTTTTTTTAGGTTTAGGGGTTATTAGGATTTTTAGGGTTTTTAAGGGTTAAGTGTTTCTTAGGGTTTAGGGCTTAGGTTTTTTTTTTGGTTTAGGGTTTTTAAATTTTTAGAATTTATGGTTTAAATCTTAGAGTTTTTAGGGAGTTTTAGGGGTTTTAACTTATTTTTAGGATTTGTTATAGGGTTTAAAGGATTTAGGGTTTCTTAAGGTTTAGGGTTTCATAGGGTTATAGTCTTGGGATTTATTGTTTTAGGTTAGGGTTTAGGGTCTAGGGCTTAGGTTCTTTTTTAGGTTTAGGGTTATAGATTAAGGGCTTTATCTAAGATTTTAGGGTTTAGGGTTTTGGGTTTTTTTTAGGTTAATGTCTTTTAGGATTTTATAGGTTTAGGGTTTAGGGCATAGGTTTTTTTGTTGTGTTTTTTAGCATTTAGCATACCTGATTAAGGGCTTTATAGGGTTTAGAGCTTAGCGTTTTTTTTTTTTTTTTTTTAAGGTTTAAGGGATTTTGGATTTTTAAATATATTTAAGGATTAAGTGTTTCTTTGTCTTTTTTAGGGTTTAAGGTTTAGGGGTTTGGGTTTTGTTGTGTTTAATATGTTTAGGGTTTATAGATTTTTTGGATATAGGGTTTAGAGCTTAGTGTTTTGTAGGGGTTATAAATTGTTTTTGGGTTTATAGGATTAAGGGTTTCCTAAGTTTTAGGTTTTAGGGTGTCTTTGGGTTTTAGGTTTAGGTTTAAGATTTTAGGTTTAGCATTTAGGGATTAGGGTTTTTTAAGGTTTAGGGTTTTAGTTTAAGGGTATTATCTAGTTTAGGGTTTAAGACTTTTGGTATTTTAGTCTATGGTTTCTTAGGATTTTATAGGTTTAGGGTTTTATCTTGGATTTTTTAGGTTTAGGGTTTTATCTTGGTTTTTAGGGTTTAAGACTTTGGAATTTTTAGGTTAAGGTTTTTTAGGATTTTATGGGTTTAGGGTTTAGGCCTTAGGTTTTTTTTTTTGTTTTTTGTATTTATGCTTTTTAGAGTTTAGCATATACAATTTAGGGCATTATAGGGTTTAGAGCTCAGAGTTTTTTAGGTTTAGGGGTTTTTGGGTCTTTTTAAGGGTTAGGTGTTTATTAGGGCTTTTTAGGGCGTAGGTTGTAGGGCTTAGGGATTTTTGTGTTTTTTTAGGGTTCACGGATTTTAGGATTTAGGGTTTAGATCTTAGGATTTTTAGGGGTTTTAAATTGTTTTTAGGGTTTGTCTTAGGTTTTGTAGGATTTAGGGTTTCTTAAGCTTAGGGTTTAGGGTTTCCTAAGGTTTTTAGGTTTAGGATTTAGGGTTTTATGTATGGGTTTATAGTTTTAGGTTTAGGATTTAGGGTATTAGGCTTAGGGTTCAAGACTTAGGTTTTTTGTTTTTATATTTTTTTTTTAGGGTTAAGCTTAAATGATTTAGGGATTTATAGGGTTTGGAACTTAGACTCTTTTAGGTTTATGGTTTTTACGTTTTGCATTTAGGGTTTTAGGTTAGGGTTTAGTGTTTAGGGCCTAGGGTTTTTTTAGGTTTAGGGTTTAAGGTAAATGGTTTCATCTAGGTTTTTAGGGTTTAGTGCTTTGAGTTTTTTAGAATAAGGTTTTTTAGGATTTTATAGGTTTAGGGTTTAGGGATTTGGGGTTCTTTGTGTTTTTTAGGGTTTAGCATATATGGTTAAGGGCTTTATTGTTTTAAAGGTTTATTTTAGGGTTTATAGGATTTAGGGTTTCTTAAGGTTAGGGTTTAAGGGTTCTTAGGGTTTTTAAGTTTAGGATATAGAGATTTAGGTTACGGTTTAGGGTTTTTTAGGTTTAGGGTTTTAGGTTAAGGATTTTATCTAGGTTTTTAGGGTTTCGTAGGTTTAGGGTTCAAGACTTAGTTTTTTTTTGTGTTTTTTTTAGGGTTTAGCATATATGGTTTAAGGATTTATAAGGTTGGAGCTTAGTGGTTAGGGTTTTAAAATGGTTTAGAGCTTAGAGTTTTTTTAGGTGTAGGAGTTTTGGGTTTTCTTAGTGTTTTTGAGGGTTAAGAGTTTCTTTGGGTTTTCATAATGTTTTTAAGGGTTAAGAGTTTCATAGGGTTTTCTATTGATTAGGGTTTAGGGTTTTTTTATGTTTTTCCACTTTAAGATTTTTGAACTTTTTAGGATTTAGGGTTTATAGCTTAGGTTTTTGTAGAGGTTTTAAATGCTTTGTAGTGGTTATATTAGGGTTTATAAGATTTATGGTTTCTTAAGGTCTAGGGTTTAGGGTTTCTTAGAGTTTTAGGTTTAGAATCTAAGGATTTAGGTTAGGGTTTAAGGTTTAGGGTTTCATGTTTTTTTAGGTCTAGGGTTTTATCTAGGGTTTATTCTGGCTTAGGGCTTTGGGTTTTTTGGGTTAAGGTTTTTTAGAGTTTTATAAGTTTGTGGTTTAGGGCTTTGGGTTTTTCATGTATTTTAGGGCTAAGCATATATGATTTAGGGCTTGATAGGGTTTAAAGTTTAGAGGTTTTTAGTGTTTTTAAGGGTTAAATTTTTCTTAGGGTTTCTTGTTTAGAACTTAGGGGTTTTAAATGGATTTTAAGGTTTATTTTAGGGTTTATAGGATTTAGGGATTTTTAAATGTTTAGGGTTTAACGTTTGTTAAATTTTTAGGTTTAGGATTTATAGTTTTAGGTTAGGGTTTAAGGCTTATGGTATTTTAGGTTTCAGCTTTTAGGTTAATGGTTTTATTTAGGTTTTTAGGTTTTAGGGCTTTGGGTTTTTTAGGTTAAGGGTTTGTAGGATTTTATAGGTTTAGGGTTTAGGACTTAGGGTTTCTTTTGTGTGTTGTAGGGTTTAGTATATACTATTTAGGGATTTATAGGGTTTAGAGCTTATAGTTTTTTTATGTTTAGAGGTTTTTTGGTCTTTAGGATTTTTAAGGGTTAAGTGTTTGTTGGGTTTCCTAGGGTTTAGTTTGTTTTTGTATTTTTTAGGTTTAGGGTTTACAGATTTTTAAGATTTAGAGTTTCTAGCTTATGGATTTTAGGAGTTTTAAATGGGTTTTAGGGTTTATTTAGGATTTATAGGATTTAGGGTTTCTTAAGGTTTATGGTTTAAGGTTTCTTCAGGTTTTAGGTTTAGGTTTAGGCTTTTGGTTTAGGGTTTAGGGCTTAGGGTTTTTTTATGTTTAGGCTCTTAGGTTAAGGTTCTTATCTACGTTTTTAGGGTTTAGGGCTTTGTGTTTATTAGTTTAAGGTTTTTAGTGTTATATAGGTTTAGGGTTTAGGGCTTAGGTTTTTTTTTTTGTGTTCTTTAGGGTTTAGCATATACAATTTAGGGCTTTAGATGGTTTAGAACATAGAGTTTTTGAGGTTTAGGGGTTTTGGGTTTTTAGGGTTTTTAAGGGTTAAGTGTTTCTTAGGGTTTTGGATTTTTTTTTTGTTTTTTATGTTCAGGGTTTACGGATTTATAGGATTTTGAGTTTACAGTTTAGGGTTTAGTAGTGGTTTTAAGTGGTTGTTAGGGTTTATATTGGGTTTCGTAAGGTTTAGGTTTAGGAATTAGAGTTTTAGGTATGGGTTAAGGGTTTAGGGCTTAAGGATTTTTTAGGTTAAGGGTTTTATCTAGGTTTTTTAGGGTTTAGGTCTTTGGGTTTTTAGGTTAACTGTTTTTATGACTTTTAGGTTTAGAGATTAGGGCTTTTTTATTTTTTAGGGTTTAGTATATAAGATATAGGGTTTTATAGGGTTTATAGCTTTGAGTTTTTTTAGGTTTAACAAATTTTATTTTTTTAGGGTTTTTAAGGGTTAAGTGTTTCTTAGGGTTTTTTAGGGCTTAAGGTTTTTTTGGTGTTTTTAGGTTTAGGTTTTAGAGCTTATATTTTTGTAGGGGTTTTAAATAATTTTTAGGGTTTATTTTAGAATTTATAGGATTTAGGATTTACGATTTTGGGCTTAAGGGTTTAGGTCTTAGGGTTTTTTGTAGGTTTTTAAGGTTGAGGGATTTGGGTTTTTTTGGTTATGGTTTTTTAAGGGTTTAAAGGTTTATGGTTTAGGCTGAGGTTTTTTGTTTTTTTTTTTCTATGTTTTTTAGGGTTTAGCATATAATATAGTGTTTAGAGCTTAGTGTTTTTTAGGTTCGAGGGTTTTCGGGTATTTTTAGGGTTTTTAAGAGTTAAGTGTTTCATAGGGTTTTTTAGGGTTTATGGTTTAGAGCTTAGGGTTTTGTAGGGGTTTTAAATGGTAATTACAGTTTATTTTTGGGTTTATAGGATTTAGAGTTTCTTACGGTTTTTGGTGTAGGATTAGAGTTTTAGGTTAAGGTGTAGGGGTTTGGGCTTAGGTTAATGGTTTTATCTAGGTTTTAAGGGTTTAGGGCTTTGGGTTGTTTTTGGTTATGGTTTTTTAGGGTTTTGTAGGTGAAGGGTTCACGGCTTAAGATTTTTTTTTTATGTATTTTGGGGTTTAGCATATACAATTAGGGATTTATAGAGTTTTGTGCTTACAATTTTTTTAGGTATAGGGGTTTTTAGGATTTTATTAAAGGTTAACTTCTTCTTAGGGTTTTCTAGGGTTTAGGTCTTAGGGTTTTGTTGTGGTTTGAAGGTTTAAGGTATACGAAATCTTTAGGATTTAGGCTTTTGAGCTTAGGGTTTTGTAGGGGTTTTAAATGGTTTTTAGGGTTTATATTATGGTTTATAGTATTTAGGATTTGTTAAGGTCTAGGGTTTAGGGTATCTTAGGGATTTAGGTTTAGGATTTAGGGTTTTAGTTTAGGGTTTAGGGCTTAGGGCTTAGGGTTTTTTTAGGTTTAGGGATTTGGGTTAAGGGATTTATTTAGGTTTTGAAGGTTTAAGGCTTTGGGATATTTAGGTTACGGTTTTTAAGGGTTTTATAGGTTTATGACTTAGGGCTTAAGGTTTTTTTTTTTTTTTTTTTGTGTTTTTAGGGTTTTGCACATACGATTTACGGCTTTATAGAGTTTAGAGATAAGAGATTTTAGGTTTAGGGATTTTTTTTTGTTTTTTTAGGGTTTGTAAGGATATTAAATGGTGTTTAGGGTTTATAGGACTTAGGGTTTCATAAGATTTAGGGTTTAGGGTTTCATAGGGTTTTAAATTTAGAATTTAGGGTTTTAGTTAGGCTTTATGGTTTAGGGCCTAGGGGTTTAAAATTTTAGGTTGAGGGTTTTATCTAGGTTTTTAGGCTTTAGGATTTGGGTTTGTTAGGTTAAGGTTTTTTAGGCTTTTATAGGTTTAGGGTTTAGTGTTTAGGGCATAACGTTTGTAGGTTAAGGTTTTTGAGGATTTTATAGATATGGCATTTAGGGGGTTTTCTGTGTATTTTTAGGGTTTAACATATACAATTTAGGGCTTTTAGGGTTTGGAGCTTACAGTTTTTTAGGTTTAGGTGTTTTTCGGTTATTGAGGGTTAAGTGTTTCTTAGGGTTTTTCAAGGGTTTAGCATAAACGATTTAGGGCTTTATAGGGTTTAGATCTTACAGTTTTTTAGGTTTAGGGGTTTTGGGGGTTTTTAGGCTTTTTAAGGGCTTAGGGTTTAGGGCTTAGGTTTTTGTCTCTTTTTTTAGATATAGGGTTTAGGGTTTTTTTAGGTTTAGTATTTTAGGTTAAGGGTTTTATCAAGGTTTTTAGGTTTTAGGGCTTTGGAATTTTTAGATTAAGGTTTTTTGGTTTTTATAGATTTAGGATTTACGGCTTAGGATTTTTTTGTGTTTTTTAGGGCTTAGCATATACGATTTAGGGCTTTATAGGGTTTAGAGCTTTGAGTTTTTTTTAGGTTTAATGGATTTTATATTTTTAGGGTTTTTTTAGGGTTTAGGGTTATTTTTAGCTTTAGGGTTTTGGATTAAGGGTTTTATTATGGTTTATAGGGTTTAGGGCTTTGTGTTTTTTAGGTTAAGACTTTTTCAGATTTTATAGGTTTAGGGTTTAGGTTTTAAAGTTTTTTTGTGTTTTTAGGGTTTAACAAATACGATTTAGGGCTTTATAGGGTCTAGAGCCTAAAGTTTTTTAGGTTTAGGGTTTTTTTGTTGTTTTTTTTTAGGGTTTTAAGTGTTAAGTGTTTCTTAGGGTTTAGGGCTTAGGGTGCTTTTATGTTTTTTAGATATAGGGTTTATGGATTTTTTGGATTTAGGGTTTATAGCTTAGGTTTAGGATTTAGGGTTTTAGGTTACGATTTAGGGTTCAGGACTTTTCATTTTTTAAGGTTTAAGGTTTTCGGTTAAGGGTTTTAACTATGTTTGTAGGGGTAAGGGCTTTGTTTTCTTTAGATTAAGGTTTTATATGCTTAGGGTTTAGGGCTAAGAGGTTTTTTTGTGTTTTCTACGGTTTAGTATATACGATTCAGGGCTTTATAGCATTTAGAGCTTAGAGTTTTTTTAGGTTTAAGGGTTTTTTTGGGGTTTTAAGGGTTTTTAAGGTTAAGTGTTTCTTAGGGTTTTTTAGGGTTTAGGGTTTTAGGGCTTTGGGTTTTTTTGTGTTTTTTAGGTTTAGGCTTTACTGATTTTTAGGATTTAGGGTATAGAGCTTAGAGTTTTGAAGAGTTTTAAATGGGTTTTAGGGTTTATGGAATTTAGGGTTCTTAAGGTTTATGGCTTAGGGTTTCCTAGGGTTTTAGGTTAGGATATAGGGTTTAGCCCTTAGTGGTTTGTTATGTATAGGGTTTAAGGTTAGGGTTTAAAGTTAGGGTTTAGGGTTTTGGGCTTAGGGTTTTTCTAGTTTGAAGGTTTTAGGTTAAGGGTTTTATTTAGGTTTTTAGGATTTAGGGATTTGGGTTTATTAGATTAAGGGTTTTTAGGGTTTTATAGGTTTAGGGTTTAGGGCTTAGTGTTTTTTTTGTCTGTTTTTTAGGGTTTAGCTTTTATGATTTAGGGCTCTATAGGATTTTGAGGTTAGTGTTTTTTAGGGTTCGGGATTTTTGTATTTTTTAGGATTCTTAAGGGTTAAGTGATTCTTAGGGGCCTTAGGGGTTTTTTAGGTTTAGGGTTTAATGTTAGGGTTTAGGGTTTTGGGCTTAGGGTTTTATTAGGTTTAGGGCTTTGGGTTAAGGATTTTTTCTGGGTTTTTAGGCTTTAAGGATTTGGGTTTGTTGGGTTAAGTGTTTTTAGGGTTTTATAGGTTTAGGGTTTAGGGCTTATGGTTTTATTTTTATGTGTTATTTAGGGTTTAGCATATATGATTTAGGGCTTTATAGGGTTTTGAGGTTAGAGTTTTTCAAAGTTAGGGATTTCTGTATTTTTTAGGGTTTTTAAGGGCTAAGTGTTTGTTGGGGTTTTTCAGGGTTTAGGGTTTAGAGCTTAGGGCTTTTTAGGGGTTTGAAAATGCTTTTAGGTTTTATTTTAGGGTTCATAGGATTTAGGTTTCCTTATGTTTTAAGGTTTAGGATTTCTTAGGGTTTCATGTTTAGGATTTAGGATTTTAGGTTAGGGTTTTGGGTTTAGGATTATAGATTAAGCGTTTTATATATGTTTTTAAGGTATAGGGTTTTAGATTTTTTGGGTTAAGGTTTTCTGGGTTTTAGGTTTAGGGTATATGGCTTAGGGTTTTTTTTTTTTTTTTTTTTTGTGTTTTTTAAGGTTTAGCATGTATGAGTTAGGGCTATATAGTGTTTAGAGCTTAGAGTTTTTTTCGACCTAGGGATTTTTGAGGTTTTCAGGATTTTTAAGGGTTAAGTGTTTCTTATGGTTTTTTAGGGTTTATGGTTTAGGGCTTAGGGGTTTTTGTGTCTTTTTAGGTTTAGGGTTTATCAATTTGTAGGATTTTGGTTTTTAGGTTACGGTTTAGGTTTAGGATTTAGTGTTTTAGGTTAGGGTTTAGGGTTTAGGCCTTAGAGGCTTTTTACGTTTATCAATTTTTAGGATTTAGGGTTTAGAGCTTAGGGTTTTTTTAAGTTTTTATGGGATTTAGGTTTTCTTTAGGTATTAGGTTTAGTGTTTCTTATGGTTTAGGTTTAGGATATAGGGTTTTTGGTTAGGCTTTACGATTAAGGGCTTAGGGTGGGTTTTTTAGGTTTAGGGTTTTAGGTAAAGGTTTTATCTAGGTTTTTATGGTTTAGGGTTTTGGGTTTTTTAGGTTAATGTATTCTAGGGTTTTATAGGTTTAGGGTTTAGGGCATAGGGTTTTTTAGGGTTTTTCTTATATGATCTTTGGCTTTATAGGGTTTAGAGTTCATAGCATTTTAGGTTTAGGGTTTTGATGGTTTAAGTGTTTCTTAGGGTTTATTAAGATTTAGGGTTTAGGGTATTTTTGTTTATGTCTTTTAGGTTTTGGGTTTAGGGATTTTCATGATTTAGGGATTAAAGATTCGGGTTTAGTAGGGTCTTATATGGGTTTTAGGGTTTATTTTAGGGTTTATATGTTTTAGGGTATCTTAAGGTTTAGGGTTTCTTAGTTTTCTTATTAGGGTTTAAGGATTAGGGCTTAGGATTTTAGGTTAGCATTGGGTTTTTTTGTGTTTTTAGGGTTTAGCATAAATGATTTGGGGCTTTATACGGTTAAGAGCTTAGAGTTTTTTAAGTTTAGGGGTTTTTGGGTTTTTTTAAAGGTGTTTAAGGGTTAAGTGTTTCTTAGGGTTTTGAAAGGTTTAAGGTTTAGGGCTTAGGGTTATTTTGTGTTTTTAAGGTTTAGGGTTCACATATTTTTAGAATTAAGGGTTTAGAGCTTAGTGTTTTAGGTGTTTTAAATTGTTTTAAGGGTTTATAGGATTTAGGGTTTCTTTGGGTTTTAGGTTTTTAGGTTAGGGTTTAGGTTTAGAAATAGAGTTTTAGGTTAGGGTTTAGGTTTAGGAATAGAGTTTTAAGTTAGGGTTTAGGGTTTAGTGCTTAGGGTTTTTTTAGGTCTAGGTTTTAGTTTATAGGTTTTATCTAGGTTTTAAGGGTTTATAGGATTTAATATATTTAGGGTTTAGAGCTTAGGTTTTTTTTTTTTTTTTTGTGTTTTTTAGGATTTAGCATATACTATTTAGGGTTTGATAGGATTTAGAGATTATAGTTTTTTCCATTTAGGGGTTTTTGGGTTTTTTTTATATAGTTTTTAATGGTTAAGTGTTTCTTAGGGTTTTTTAGGGCTTAGGGATTTTTTTGTGATTTAAGTGTTAGGGTTTACGAATTTTTAGGATTTAGGGTTTAGATCTTAGAGTCTCTAGGGGTTTTAAATGGTTTTTAGAGCTTATTTTAGGGCTATCGAATTTAGGATTTCTTAATAAGATTAGGGTTTAGAGTTTCTTAGAGCTTTTAGGCTTAGGACTTAGGGTTTTATGTTAGGGTTTAGGGTTTTTTTAGGTGTAAGGTTTTAGGTTAAGGATTTTATCTAGGTTTTTAGTGTTTTATAAGTTTAGGGTTCAAGAATTTGGGTTTTTATTGTGTTTTTTTAGGGTTTAGCATATAATATTTTGGTATTTATAGGGAGCTTAGACTTTTTTAGGTTTAGGGGTTTTTAGAGCTTTCAAGGTTTAAGTGTATCTTATGGCTTTTTTAGGGTTTAGGTTTTTTTTTTCTTTCTAATTTTTAGGTTTAGGGTTTATGGTTTTTTAGGATTTAGTGTTTAGAGTTTAGAGTTTTATATGGGTTTTAAATGGTATAGGCTTAGAGTTTATTAGGTGTAGGAGTTTTTGGGTTTTCTTAATTTTTTTTTAAGGGTTAAATGTTTCTTAGGGTTTCTGCTTTAGAGCTTAGGGGTTTTAAATGGTATTTAAGATTTATTTTGGGTTTATAGGATTTAGGAATTCTTATGATTTAGGGTTTAGAGTTTCTTAAGGTTTTAGGTTTAGGATTTAGAGATTTAGTTTAGGGTTTAGGGCTTAAGGTTTTTTTGGCTTTTAGGGTTTAGGGCTTTGGGTGTTTTAGATTAAGGTTTTTAGGGTTTTACAAGATTAGGGTTTAGGGTTTAGCATATATAATTTAGGGCTTTATAGGGTATAGATCTTAGATTTTTTTAGGTTTAGGGGTTTTTGAGGCTTTTAGGGCTTTCAAGGGTTAAGTGTTTCTTAGGGTTTAAGGCTTTCAATTTTTTATGTTTTTCAGGTTTAGGTTTTACATATTTTTAGGGCTTAGGGTTTAGAGCTTAGGGTTTTGTAGGGGTTTTATTTGGTTTTTTGGGATTATATAAGGGTTTACAAGTTTTAGGGTTTTTTAAGGTTTAGGATTTAGGGTTTCTTAGGGATTTAGGTCTAACATTTAGGTTTTAGGTTTGGGTTTAGGGCTTTGGGAATTTTAGGTTTAGGGTTTTTAGGATTTTGTATGTTTAGGGTTTAGGGATTAGTTTTTTTTTTTGTGTGTGTTTTTAGGTTTTAGGATACACGATATAGGGGCTTATAGGGTTTAGAGGTTACTATATTTTAGGTTTAGGGGTTTTCATATTTTTTAGAGTTTTTAAGGGTTAAGTGTTTCTTAGGGTATTTCAGGGTTTAGGGTTTGCAACTTAGGGCTATTTTTTGTGTTTTTAGGTTAGGGTTTACAGATTTTTAGGATTTAGGATTTGGAGCTTAGGGTTTTTTTGGGGTTTTAAATGGTCTTCATGGTTTATTTTAGTATTTATAGGATTTAGGGATTCTTAAGGTATAGGGTTTCTTAGGGATTTATGTTAGTGTGTTGGGTTTATGGCTTTGGGTTTTGTTAGGTTTAGGGTTTTGGGTTAAGAGTTTTATTTGAGATTTTGGGATTTAAAGCTTTGGGTTTTTAAGGGTTTTATAGGTTTAATGTTTAGTGCTTAGGGTTTTTTTTTGTGTGTGTTTTATAGGGTTTAGAATATACGATTTAGGGCATTATAGGATTTAGAGCTTAGAGCTTTTTAGGTTTAGGGGTTATTGGGTTTTTTTAGGGTTTTTACGGGTTAAGTGATTCTTAGGATTTTTTAGGTTTTAGGGTTTAGGGCTGAGGGTTTTAAAATTTTTTGGATTTAGGGTTTAGAGCTTAGGGTTTTTAGGGGTTCTAAAAGGTTTTTAGGGTTTATTTTACTGTTTATAGGATTTAGGGTTTAGAGCTTAGGGTTTTTAGGGGTTTAAAAGGTTTTTAGGGTTTATTTTACGGGTTATAGGATTTAGGATTTAGGATTTCTTAATGTTTAGGGTATAGGGTTTCTTAGAGTTATAGGTTTAGAATTTAGAGTTATAGGTTAGGGTTTAGGGTTTAGGCTTAGGTTTATTTTAGGTTTAGGGCTTTGGGTTTTTTTAGGTTAATGATTTTTAGGGTTTTATAGGTTTAGTGTTTAAGGCTTAGGGTTTTTATTTTTTTTCTATGTTTTTCAGCATATAGCATATTTGATTTAGGGCTTTATAGGGTTTAGAGCTTAGCTTATTTTTAGGTGTAAGGGATTTTTGATCTTTTAAGGTTTTTATGGGTTAAGTGTTTCTTAGGGTTTTTTAAGGTTTAAGATTTAGGGATTTGGGTTCTGTTGTGTTTTTTATGTTTAGGGTTTACAAATTTTTAGGATATACGGTTTAGAGCTTAGTGTTTTGTAGGGGTTTTAAATTGTTTTTAGGGTTTAGAGTTTCTTTGAATTTTAGGTTTAGGGTTTAGGGCTTAGGGTTTTATAAGGTTTAGGGTTTTTCAAAGATTAGTGTTTTAGGTTAAGGGTATTATCTATTTTAGGGTTTAAGGCTATGGGTATTTTAGGCAAAGGTTTCTTAGGATTTTATACGGTTAGGGTTTTATCTTAGTTTTTTTAGGTTTAGGGTTTTATGTAGGATTTAGGGTTTAAGTCAATGGGTTTTTTGTGTTTTTTTAGGGTTTTAAGAATTTGTGTTCCATAGGGTTTAGGGCTTAGGGTTATTTTGTGGTTTTAACGTTTAGGGTTTACAGATATTTAGAATTAAGGAATTAGAGCCTAGTGTTTTAGGGGTTTTAAATTGATTTTAGGTTTTATAGGATTTAGGGTTTCTTTGGGTTTTAGGTTTTTAGGTTAGGGTTTAGGTTTAGGAATTAGAGTTTTAGGTTAGGATTTAGAGTTTAGTGTTTAGGGATTTTTTTAGGATTAGGGTTTTAGTTTATGGGTTTTATCTTGGTTTTAAGGGTTTAGGGTTTAGGGTTTTTTAGGATTTAATAGGTTTAGGATTTAGGGCTTAGTTTTTTTTTTTTTTTTTTTTGAGTTTTTTAGGGTTTAGCATATGCGATTTAGGTCTTGAAGGATTATTAGCTTAGACTTTTTTAGGTTTAGGGTTTTTTTGGGTTTTTTTATGGTTTTTAATGGTAAAGTGTTTCTTAAGGTTTTTTAGTGCTAGATTTTTTTGGTGTTATAAGTGTTAAGGTTTACGAATTTTAAGGATTTAGGGTTTTGATCTTAGGGTCTTTAGGTGTTTTAAATGGTTTTGATGCATATTTTAGGGCTATTGGATTTAAGGTTTCTTAATAAGATTATGGTTTAGGGTTTCTTAGGGTTTTTAGGTTTAGGATTTAGGTTTTTAAATTAGGTTTTAGGGGCTTTTTAGGTTTAAGTTTTTGGGTTAAGGATTTTACCTAGGTTTTTAGTGTTTTATAGGTTTAGGGTTCAAGAATTAGGTTTTTTTTTTTGTGTTTTTTAGGGTTTGGCATTAATATTAAGGGATTTATAGGGTTTGGAAATTATGCTTTTTCAGGTTTAGGTGTTTTAAGGGTTTTCAAGGTTTAAGTGTTTCTTACGGCTTTTTTAGGGTTTAGGATTTAGGCCTATGAGGGTTTTTTTTTTTTTTTTTTTTTTTTTTTGGGTTTATGGTTTTTTAGGATTTAGTGTTTAGAGGTTCGTTTTAAATGGTTTAGAGCTTAGAGTTTTATTAGGTTTAGGGGTTTTCTTAGTGTTTTTAAGGGTTAAATGTTTCTTAGGGTTTTCTATTGATTAGGTTTTAGGGTTTCTTTTTGTGTTTTTTAAATTTAAGATTTACGGATTGTTTAGGATTTTAGTAGAGGTGTTGTGCTTTGTAGTGTTTATATTAGGGTTTATAGGATGTATTGTTTCTTAATGTCTAGGGTTTAGGGTTTGTTAGGGTTTTAGATATAGAATCTAAGGATTTAGGTTAGGGTTTAGGGTTTAGGGCTTCATGTTTTTTTAGGTCTAGGGTTTTAGGTTACGGGATTTATTTAGGGTTTTTATGGTTTAGGGCTTTGGGTTTTTTGCGTTAAAGATTTTTAGAGTTTTATACATTTATGGTTTGGGGTTTAGAGATTTTTGTGTATTTTAGGGTTAAGCATATAAGATTTAGTGTTAGATAGGGTTTAAAGCTTAGAGTTTTTTTAGGTTTAGGTGTTTTTTAATGTTTTTAAGGGTAAAGTGTTTCTTAGGATTTCTAGTTTAGAGCTTAGGGGTTTTAAATGGTATTTTAGGTTAATTTTAGGGTTTATAGGATTTAGGGATTCTTATGGTTTAGGATTTAGAGTTTCTTTAGGTTTTTGGTTTAGGATTTAGAGTTTTAGGTTAGGGTTTAGGGCTTAGGGTTTTTTAGGTTTAGGGTTTTAGGTTAAGGGTTTTATTTAGGTTTTAGGTTTTAAGGCTTTGGATTTTATAGGTTAAGGGTTTGTAAGATTTTGTAGGTTTAGGGTTTGGGGCTTAGGTATTTTTTTTTTTGTCTGTGTAGGGTTTAGTATATACGATTTAAAGCTTAGCTTTTTTTTAAGGTTTAAGGAATTTTGGATTTTGTGAGGTTTTTAAGGGTTAAGTGTTTCTTAGGGTTTAAGGTTTAGGGATTTGGGTTTTGTTGTGTTTTTTTATGTTTAGGGATTACATATTGTTAGGATATAGGGTTTATAGCTTAGTGGTTTGTAGGGGTTTTAAATTATTTTAGGGTTTAGGGTTTCTTTGGATTTTAGGTTTAGGGTTTAGGTCTTAGGGTGCTTTAAGGCTTAGGGTTTGTTAAAGATTAGGGTTTTAGGTTAAGGGTATTATCTAGTTTAGGGTTTAAGGCTATTGGTTTTTTAGGCTAATGTTTCTTAGGATCTTATACGCTTAGGGTTTTCTCTTAGTTTTTTTTAGGTTTAGGATTTTATCTAGGTTTTTAGGGTTTAAGTTAATGGGTTTTTTGTGTTTTTTTGGCGTTTTAAGAGTTAAAGTGTTCCTTAGGGTATAGGGCTTAGGATTATTTTGTGTTTTTAAGGTTTAGGGTTTACATATTTTTAGAATTAAGGATTTAGAGCCTAGTGTTTTAGGGGTTTTAAATTGAATTTAGGGTTTATAGGATTTTGGGTTTCTTTGGGTTTTAGGTTTTTAGGTTAGGGTTCAGGTTTAGGAATTAGAGTTTTAGGTTAGGATTTAGAGTTTAGTGCTTAGGGATTTTTTTAGGATTAGGGTTTTAGTTTATAGGTTTTATATAGGTTTTAAGGGTTTAGTGATTTGGGTTTTTTAGGATTTAATAGGTTTAGGGTTTAGAGCTTAGTTTTTATCTATATATTTCTTGTGTTTTTTAGGACTTAGCATATACGATTTAGTGCTTGTAGAATTTAGAGCTTACAATTTTTTAGGTTTAGGGGTTTTTTGGGTCTTTTTATGGTTTTTAATGGTAAAGTGGGTTTTTAGGGCTAGACTTTTTTGTGTTATAAGTGTTAGGGTTTACGAATTTTAAGGATTTAGGGTTTAGATCATAGTGACTTTTGGTGTTTTAAATGGTTTTAATGCTTATTTTAGGGCTATCAGATTTAAGGTTTCTTAATAAGATTAGGGCTAGGGTTTAGGGGTTTTTCAGGTCTAAGGTTTTAGCTTAAGGATTTTATCTAGGAGTTTAGTGTGTTATAGGTTTAGGGTTCAAGAATTTGGTTTTTTTTTTTTTTTTGTGTTTTTTAGGGTTTAACATTTATATTTAGGGATTTATAGGGTTTGGATATTACACTTATTTAAGTTTAGGTGTTTTAAGGGTTTTCAAGGTTTAAGTGTTTCTTATGGCTTTTTTAGGGTTTAGGGTTTAGGCCTATGGTTTTTTTTTTTTTTTTTTTTTTTTTTTTTTTTTTTTTGTTTAGGGTTTATGGTATTTTAGGATTTAGTGTTTAGAGGTTAAGGATTTGTAGGGGTTTTAAATGGTTTAGAGTTTAGCGTTTTATTAGGTGTAGGAGTTTTTGGGTATTGTTAGTGTTTTTAAGTGTTAAATGTTTCTTAGGATTTTCTATTGATTAGGTTTTAGGGTTTTTTTTGTGTTTTTTAAGTTTAAGATTTATGGATTTTTTAGGATTTAGGGTTTAGAGCTTAAGGTTTTGTAGAAGTTTTAAATGCTTTGTAGTGTTTATATTAGGGTTTATAGGATGTATTGTGTGTTAAGGTCTAGGGTTTAGGGCTTCTTAGGGTTTTAGATTTAGCATCTAAGGATTTAGGGTTTAGGGCTTCATGTTTTTTTAGGTCTTGGGTTTTAGGTTAAGGGTTTTATTTAGGATTTTTATGGTTTAGGGCTTTGGGTTTTTTAGGTTGAGGTTTTGTAGAGTTTTATAGGTTTATCGTTTGGGGATTAGAGGTTTTTGTGTATTTTAGGGTTAAGCATATAAGATTTAGTGCTTGATAGGGTTTAAATCTTAGAGTGTTTTTAGGTTTAGGCATTTTTTAGGGTTTTTAAGGGTTAAGTGTTTCTTAGGGTTTCGAGTTTAGAGCTTAGGGGTTTTAACTGGAATTTAAGGTTTATTTTAGGGTTTAAAAGATTTAGGGATTCTTATGGTTTAGGATTTAGAGATTCTTAAGGTTTTAGGTTTAGGATTTAGAGTTTTAGGTTAGGGTTTAGGGCTTAGGGGATTTTAGGTTTAGGGTTTTAGGTTAAGGGTTTTATTTAGGTTTTTAGGTTTTAGGGCTTTGGGTTTTTTAGGTTAAGGGTTTGTAAGATTTTATAGGTTTAGGGTTTGGGGCTTAGGTTTTTTTTTTCTGTGTGTATAGGGTTTAATATATATGATTTAAGGCTTTACAGGGTTTAGAGCTTAGTCTTTTTTTTTAGGTTAAGGGGTTTTTTGGTATTTAGTTTTTTTAAGGGTTAAGGGTTTCTTAGGTTTCTCAGGGTTTACTGATTTTCTGTATTTTTTAGGTTCAGGGTTTATAGATTTTTAGGATTTAGGGTATCGAGCTTAGCGATTTTAGTAGTTTTAAATGGGTTTTAGGGTTTATTTTATGATTTATAGGATTTAGCGTTTCTTAAGGTTTAGGGTTTAAGGTTTCTTTGGGTTTTAGGTTAGGGTTTAGGGTTTAGGGATTTGGGTTTGTTTTGTTATGTTTAGGTTCTTAGGTAAAGGTTCTTGTCTAGAATTTTAGGTTTTAGGGCTTTGGGTTTTTTGGGTTAAGGGTTTTAGCATTGTATAGGTTTAGTGCTTAGGGCTTAGGGTTTTTTTTTTGTGGTTGTTAGCATTTAGCATATACGATTTAGTGCTTTATAGGGTTTAGAGCTTAGCTTTTTTTTAGGTTTAAGGGATTTTGGATATTTTAAGGTTTTTAAGGACTAAGTGTTTCTTTGGGTTTTTGAAGGTTTAAAGTTTAGGGATTTGGGTTTTGGTGTGTTTTTTAAGTTTAGGGTTTACAGATTTTTAGGATATAGGGTTTAGAGCGTAGTATTTTGTAAGGGTTTTAAATTGTTTTTAGGGTTTAGGGTTTCTTTGGATTTTAGGTTTAGGATTAAGATTTTAGGTTTAGGGTTCAAGGCTTAGGGTTTTTTAATGTTTAGGGTTTTTTAAAGATTAGGGTTTTAGGTTAAGGGTATTATCTAGTTTAGGGTTTCCGGCTATGGGTTTTTTAGGCTAATGTTTCTCAGGATTTTATACGTTTAGGGTTTTATCTTAGTTTTTTTAGGTTTAGGGTTTTATCTATGTTTTTAGGGTTTAAGTCAATGGGGGGGTTTTTTTTTGTAGGGTTTTAAGAGTTTAAGTGTTCCTTAGGGTTTAGGGATTACAGTTATTTTGTGTTTTTAAGGTTTAGGTTTTACAGATATTTAGAATTAAGGATTTAGAGCCTAGTGTTTTAGGGGTTTTAAATTGATTTTAGGGTTTATAGGATTTAGGGTTTCTTTGGGTATTAGTTTTTTAGGTTAGCGTTTAGGTTTAGGAATTAGAGTTTTAGGTTAGGATTTAGGGTTTAGTGCTTAGGGATTTTTTTAGAATTAGGGTTTTAGTTTATAGGTTCTATCTAGGTTTTAAGGGTTTAGGGTTATGGGTTTTTTAGGATTTAACAGGTTTAGGGTTTTGAGTTTTGTTTTTATTATTTATTTTTTTGAGTTTTTTAGGGTTTAACATATACGATTTAGGGCTTGTAGGATTTAGAGCTTAGAGTTTTTTTGGTTTAGGGGTTTTTTGGGTTATTTTATGGTTTTTAATGGTAAAGTGTTTCTTAGAGTTTTTTAGGGCTTGATTTTTTAGTGTTATAGGAGTTAGGGTTTACAAATTTTAAGGATTTTGGGTTTAGATCATAGGGTCTTTAGGTGTTTTAAATGGTTTTCATGCTTATTTTAGGGCTATCGGATTTAAGGTTTCGTAATATGATTAGGGTTTAGGGTTTGTTAGGGTTTTTTAGGTTTCAGATTTAGGGTTTTATGTTTGGGTTTAGGGGTTTTTTTAGGTTTAAGGTTTTAGCTTAAGGATTTTATCTAGGTTTTTAGTGTTTTATAGGTTTAGGGTTCAAGAATTAGTTTTTTTTTTTGTGTGTGTTTTTTAGGATTTAGCATTAATATTTAGGGATTTATAGGGTTTGGATATTACAATTTTTTAAGTTTAGGTGTTTTAACAGTTTTCAAGGTTTAAGTGTTTCTTACAGCTTTTTTAGGGTTTAGGCTTTAGGTCGATGGGTTTTTTTTTTGTTTAGGGTTTATGGTTTTTTAGTATTTAGTTTTTAGAGGGTAGGGATTTGTAGGTTTTTAAATGGTTTAGAGCTTAGAGTTTTATTAAGTGTAGGAGTTTTTGGGTTTTCTTAATGTTTTTAAGGGTTAAATGTTTCTTAGGGTTTTCTATTGATTGGGTTTTAGGGTTTTTTTTTGTGTTTTTTAAGTTTAAGATTTACAGATTGTTTAGGATTTTTTTAGAGGTTTTAAATGCTTTGTAGTGTTTATATTAGGGTTTATAGGATGTACTGTGTCTTAAGGTTTAGGGTTTAGGGTTTCTTAGGGTTTTAGATCGATTTAGAATCAAAGTATTTAGGTTAGGTTTAGGGTTTAGGGCTTCATGTTTTTTTAGGTCTAGGGTTTTAGGTTAAGGGTTTTATTTAGGATTTTTATAGTTTAGGGCTTTGGGTTTTTGGGTTAAGGTTTTTTAGAGTTTTATAGGTTTATGGTTTGGGGCATAGAGGTTTTTGTGTATTTTAGGGTTAAGCATATAAGATTTAGTGCTTGATACGGTTTAAAGCTTAGAGTCTTTTTAGGTTTAGGTGTTTTTTAGGTGTTTTTTAGGGTTTTTAAGGGTTAAGTGTTTCTTAGGGTTTCTAGTTTAGAGCTGAGTGGTTTAAAGTGGTATTTAAGGTTTATTTTAGGGTTTATAGGATTTAGGGATTCTTATGGTTTAGGATTTAGAGTGTCTTCAGGTTTTAGGTTTAGGATTTAGAGTTTTAGGTTAGGGTTTAGGGCTTAGGGTTTTTAAGGTTTAGGATTTTAGGTTAAAGATTTTATTTAGGTTTTTAGGTTTAGGGTTTGGGTTAAGGGTTTGTAAGATTTTATAGGTTTAGGGTTTGGGGCTTGGTTTTTTTTTTTTTTTTTGTGTGTGTGTAGTGTTTAGTATATACGATTTAGAGCTTAGCTTTATTTTTGGTTTTAGGGATTTTGGATTTATTGAGTTTTTTTAAGGGTTAAGTGTTTCTTAGGGTTTTTTAAGGTGTAAGATTTAGGGATTTGGGTTTTGTTGTGTTTTTTATGTTTAGGGTTTACAGATTTTTAGGATATAGGGTTTAGAGCTTAGTGTTTTGTAGGGGTTTTAAATTATTTTTAGGGTTTAGGGTTTCTTTGGATTCTAGGTTAATGATTTAGATTTTAGTTTTAGGGTTTAGAGCTTAGGGTGTTTTAAGGTTTAGGGTTTTTTAAATATCAGGGTTTTAGGTTAAGGGCATTATCTAGTTTACGGTTTATGGCTATGGGTTTTTTAGGCTAAGATTTCTTAGGATTTTAAACGTTTAGGGTTTTATCTTAGTTTTTGTAGATTTAGGGTTTTATCTAGGTTTTACGGTTTAAGCCAATGGGCTTTTTATGTTTTTTTCAGGGTTTTAAGAGAATAAGTGTTCCTTAGGGTTTAGGGCTTAGTGTTATTTTGTGTTTTTAAGGTTTAGGGTTTACAGATTTTTAGAATTAAGGATTTAGAGCCTAGTGTTTTAGGGGTTTTTAATTGATTTTAGGGTTTATAAGATTTAGGGTTTCTTTGGGTTTTAGATTTTTAGGTTAGGGTTTAGGTTTAGGAATTAGAGTTTTAGGTTTGGATTTAGAGTTCAGTGCTTAGTAATTTTTTTAGGATTAGGGATTTAGTTTATGGGTTTTATCTAGGTTTTAAGGGTTTAGGGTTATGGGTGTTTAGGATTTAATCGATTTAGGGTTTACAGCTTAGTTTTTTTTTTTTTTTTTTTTTTTTTTTGTGTTTTTTATGGTTTAGCATATAAGATTTAGGGCTTGTAGGATTTATAGCTTAGAGTTTTTTAGGTTTAGGGGTTTTTTGGGGTTTTTTTTTTATGGTTTATAATGGTAAAGTGTTTCATAGGGTTTTTAGGGCTAGATCTTTTTGTGTTTTTTAGGGTTTAGCGTATACAACTTAGGGCTTGTGGGATTTAGAGCTTAGAGGTTTTTAGGTTTAGCGGTTTTTTGAGCTTTCCTATGGTTTTTAATGGTAAAGTGTTTCTTAGGGTTAGATTTTTTTGTGTTATAATTTTTAGGGTTTATGAATTTTAAGGATTTAGGGTTTAGATCATAGAGTCTTTAGGTGTTTTAAATGTTTTTCATGCTTATTTTAGGGCTATCGGATTTAAGGTTTCTTAATGAGATTTGGGTTTAGGGTTTCTTAGGGATTTTAGGTTTAGGATTTAGGGTTTTACATTAGGGTTTAGGAGTTTTTTAGGTTTAAGGTTTTAGCTTAAGGATTTTATCAAGGTTTTTAGTGTTTTATAGGTTTAGGGTTCAAGAATTATGTTTTTTTTTTGGGTTTTTTTAGCGTTTAGCATTAATATTTAGGGATTTATAGGGTTTGGAGATTACACTTTTTAAAGTTTAGGTGTTTTAAGGGTTTTCAAGGTTGAAGTGTTTCTTACGGCTTTTTTAGGGTTTAGGGCTTAGGCCTATGGTTTTTTTTTTTTTTTTTTTTTGTTTAGGGTTTATGGTATTTTAGGATTTAGTGTTTAGGGGTTAGGGATTTGTAGGGGTTTTAAATGCTTTAGAGCTTAGAGTTTTATTAGGTGTAGGAGTTTTTGGATTTTCTTAGTATTTTTATGTGTTAAATGTTTCTTAGGGTTTTCTATTGATTAGGTGTTAAGGTTTATTTTTTGTGTGTTTTTTAAGTTTAAGATTTACGAATTGTTTAGGATTTTTGTAGATGTTTTAAATGCTTTGTAGTGTTTATATTAGGGTTTATAGGATGTATTGTGTCTTAAGGTCTAGGGTTTATGGCTTCTTAGGGTTTTAGATTTAGAATCTAAGGATTTAGGTTAGGGTTTATGGTTTAAGGCTTCATGTTTTTTTAGGTCTAGGGTTTTAGGTTAAGGGTTTTACTTACGATTTGTATGGTTTAGGGCTTTGGGTTTTTCGGTTAAGGTTTTTTAGAGTTTTATAGCTTTATGGTTTGGGGGTTAGAGGTTTCTGTGTATTTTATGGTTAAGCATATAAGATTTAGTGCTTGATAAGGTTTAAAGCATAGAGTCTTTTTAGGTTTAGGCGTTTTTTACGGTTTTTAAGGGTTAAGTGTTTCTTAGGGTTTCTAGTTTAGAGCTTAGGGGTTTTAAATGGTATTTAAGGTTTATTTTAGGGTTTATAGGATTTAGGGATTCTTATGATTTAGGATTTAGAGTTTCTTTAGGTTTTAGGTTTAGGATTTAGAGTTTTAGGTTAGGGTTTAGGGCTTAAGGTTTTTTAGGTTTAGGGTTTTAGGTTAAGGGTTTTATTTAGGTTTTTAGGTTAAGGGTTTTATTTAGGTTTTTTGGTTTTAGGGCTTTGTATTTTTTGGGTTAAGGGCTTTTAAGATTTTATCGGTGGAGGGTTTGGGGTTTAGGTTTTTTTTATGTGTGTGTATTGTTTAGTATATACGATTTAGTGCTTTATAGGGTTTAGAGGTTAGAGTTTTTTTTTGGTTAAGGGGTTTTTTTATTCTTAGTTTTTTTAAGGGTTAAGTGTTTCTTAGGTTTCTCAGGGTTTAGTGATTTTTTGTATTTTTTAGGTTTAAGGTTTACAAATTTTTAGTATTTAAGGTTTTGAGCTTAGGGATTTTAGTAGTCTTAAATGGATTTTAGGGTTTATTTTAAGATTTATAGGATTGAGGGTTTCTTAAGGTTTCGGGTTTAAGGTTTTTTTGGTTTTAGGTTAGGGTTTAGGGTTTAGGGATTTGGGTTTTTTTTGTTATCTTTAGGTCCTTAGGTAAAGGTTCTTATCTAAGATTTTAGGGTTTAGGTCTTTGGGTTTTTTAGTTTAAGGGTTTTTAGTATTTTATAGGTTTAGTGCTTAGGGCTTATGGTTTTTTTTGTGTGTGTTTTAAGCATTTAGCGTATATGATTTAGTGCTTTATGGGGTTTAGAGCTTAGCTTTTTTTTAGGTTTAAGGGATTTTGGATTTTTTAAGGTTTTTAAGGGTTAAGTATTTCTTAGGGTTTTTTAAGGGTTAAGATTTAGGGATTTGTGTTTTGTTGTGTTTTTTATGTTTAGGGTTTATAGATTTTTAGGATATAGGGTTTAGAGCGTAGTGTTTTGTAGGGGTTTTAAATTGTTTTTAGGGTTTAGGGTTTCTTTGGATTTTAGGTTTAGCATTAAGATTTTAGGATTAGGGTTTAGGGCTTAGGGTTTTTTAAGGTTTAGGGCTTTTTAATGATTAAGGTTTTACGTTAAGTGTATTATCTAGTTTAGGGTTTAAGGCTATGGGTTTTTTAGGCTAAGGTTTCTTAGGATTTTATACGTTTAGCGTTTTACCATAGTTTTTTTAGGTTTAGGGTTTTATCTAGGTTTTTAGGGTTTAAGTCAATGTTTGTTTATTTTAGGGTTTTAAGAGTTTAAGTGTTCCTTAGGGTTTAGGGATTAGGGTTATTTTGTGTTTTTAAAATTTAGGGTTTACAAATTTTTAGAATTAAGGATTTAGAGCCTAGTGTTTTAGGGGTTTTAAATTGATTTTAGGGTTTATAGGATTTTGGGTTTCTTTGGGTTTTAGATTTTTATGTTAGGGTTTAAGTTTAGGAATTAGAGTTTTATGTTAGGATTTAGAGTTTAGTGCTTAGGAATTTTTTTAGGATTAGGGTTTTAGTTTATGGGTTTTATCTAGGTTTTAAGGGTTTAGGGTTATGGGTTTTTTAGGATTTAATAGGTTTAGGGTTTATAGCTTAGTTTTTATTATTTTTTTCTGTGTATTTTAGGGTTTAGCACATACGATTTAGGGCTTGTAGTATTTAGAGCTTAGAGTTTTTTAGGTTTAGGGGTTTTTTGGGTTTCTTTATGGTTTTTAATGGTAAAGTGTTTCTAAAGGTTTTTTAGGGCTAGATTTTTTTGTGTTATAAGTGTTAGGGTTTCTGAATTTTAAGGATTTAGGGTTTAGATCATAGGGTCTTTAGGTGTTTTAAATGGTTTTCATACTTACTTTAGGGGTATTGGATTTAAGGTTTCTTAATAAGATTATGATTTAGGGTTTCTTAGGGTTTTTAGATTTAGGATTTAGGGTTTTTCATTAGGGTTTAGGGGTTTTTTAGGTTTAAGGTTTTATGTTAAGGATTTTATTTAGGCTTTTAATATTTAATAGGTTTAGGGATCTAGACTTAGGTTTTTTTTTTGTGTTTTTTTTGGTTTAGCATTAATATTTAGGGGTTTATAGGGTTTGGATATTACACTTTTTTAAATTTAGGTGTTTTAAGGGTTTTCTAGGTTTAAGTGTTTCTTACGGCTTTTTTAGGGTTTAGGGTTTAGGTCTATGCTTTTTTTTTTTTTTTTTTTTTTAGGGTTTTTGGTTTTTTGGGATTTAGTGTTTAGAGGTTAGGGATTTGTAGAGGTTTTAAATAGTTTAGACCTTAGAGTTTTATTTAGGTTTAGGATTTTTGTAGAGGTTTTTAAATGTTTTGTAGTGTTTATATTAGGGTTTATAGGATGTATTGTGACTTAAGGTCTAGGGTGTAGGTCTTCTTAGGGTTCTTAGATTTAGAATCTAAGGATTTAGGTTAGGGATTAGGGTTTAGGGCTTCATTTTTTTTAGGTCTAGGGTTTTGGGTTAAGGGTTTTACTTTTGATTTTTATGGTTTAGGGCTTTTAATATTTTAGGTTAGGGTTTTTTAGAGTTTTACAAGTTTATGGTTTGGGGCTTAGAGGTTTTTATGTATTTTGGGGTTAAGCATATAAGATTTAGTGCTTGATAGGGTTTAAAGCTTAAAGTATTTTTTAGGTTATGGCCTTTTTTAGTATTTTTAAGGGCTAAGTGTTTCTTAGGGTTTCTAATTTAGAGCATAGGGGATTTAAAGGGTATTTAAGGTTTATTTTAGGGTTTATAGGATTTAGGGATTCTTATTGTTTAGGATTTTGAGTTTCTTTAGGTTTTAGGTTTAGGATTTAGAGTTTTAGGTTAGGGTTTAGGGCTTATGGTTTTTTAGGTTTAGGGTTTTAGGTTAAGGGTTTTATTTAGGTTTTTAGGTTTTGGGCCTCTAGGTTTTTGTAGGTTAAGGGTTTGTAAGATTTAACAGGTTTAAGGTTTGGGGCTCAGGTTTTTTTATTTTTTGTTGTGTGTGTAGGTTTAATATATACGATTTAGGGCTTTATATGGTTTAGAGCTTAGAGTTCTTTTTTTTTGGTTTAGGGGTTTTTTGGTTTTTAGTTTTTTTAAGGGTTAACTGTTTCTTAGGTTTCTCAGGGTTTATTGATTTTTTGTATTTTTTAGGTTTAGGGTTTACAAAATTTTAGGAATTAGGATTTCAAACTCAGGGATTTTACGAGTTTTAAATGGGGTTTAGGGTTTATTTTATGATTTATAGTATTTGGGGTTTCTTAAGGTTTAGGGTTTAAGGTTTCTATAGGTTTTAGGTTAGGGTTTAGTGTTTAGGGATTACGGTTTTTTAGGTTTAGGGTTTTAGGTTAACGGTTTTATTTAGGGTTTTAGGTTTTGGGGCTCTGGGTTTTCTAGGTTAAGGGTTTGTAAGATTTAATAGGTTTAGGGTTTGTGGCTTAGGTTTTTTTTTTTTTTTTTTGTGTGTGTAGGGTTTAGTATATACGATTTAGGTCTTTATAGGGTTTAGAGCTTAGAGTTTTTTTTTGGTTTAGGGGTTTTTTGGTTTTTAATTTTTTTAAGGGTTAAGTGTTTCTTAGGTTTCTCAGGGTTTACTGATTTTTTGTATTTTTTAGGTTTAGGGTTTACAGATTTTTAGGAATTAGGATTTCAAGCTTAGGGATTTAAGGAGTTTTAAATGGGTTTTAGGGTTTATTTTATGATATATATTATTTAGGGTTTCTTACGGTTTAGGGTTTAAGATTTCTATGGGTTTTAGGTTAGGGTTTAGGGTTTAGGGATTTGGGTTTTTTTGTTATGTTTCGGTTCTTAGGTAAAGATTCTTAACTAGGCTTTTAGGGTTTAGGTCTTTGAGTTTTTTAGGTTAAGGGTTTTTAGTATTTTATAGGTTTAGTGCCTAGGGCTTAGGGTTCTTTTTGTGTTTTTTAGCATTTAGCATATATGATTTAGGGCTTTATATGGTTTAGAGCTTAGCTTTTTTTTAGGTTTAAGGGATTTTGGATTTTCTAAGGTTTTTAAGGGTTAAGTGTTTCTTAGGATTTTTTAAGGTTTAAGATTTAGGGATTTGGGTTTTGTTGTGTTTTTTATATTTAGGGTTTACAGATTTTTAGGATATTGGGTTTAGAGCGTAGTGTTTTGTAGGGGTTTTAAATTTTTTTTAGGGTTTAGGGTTTCTTTGGATTTTAGGTTTAGGATTAAGATTTTAGGTTTAAGGTTTAGGGCTTAGGGTTTTTTAAGGTTTAGGTTTTTTTAATGATTAGGGTTTTATGTTAAGGGTTTTGTCTAGTTTAGGGTTTATGGCTATGGGTTTTTTAGGCTAAGGTTTCTTAGGATTTTATACGTTTGGGGTTTTATCTTAGTTTTTTTAGGTTTAGGGTTTTATTGAGGTTTTTAGGGTTTAAGTCAATGTTTGTTTATTTTAGGGTTTTAAGAGTTTAAGGGTTCCTTAGGGTTTAGGGATTAGGGTTATTTTGTGTTTTTAAGGTTTAGGGTTTACAGATTATTAGAATTAAGGATTTAGAACCTAGTGTTTTACGGGTTTTATATTGATTTTAGGGTTTCTTTGGGTTTTGAATTTTTAGGTTAGGGTTTAAGTTTAGGAATTAGAGTTTTAGGTTAGGATTTAGAGTTTAGTGCTTAGGAATTTTTCTAGGATTAGGGTTTTAGTTTATGGGTTTTATCTAGGATTTAAGGATTTAGGGTTATTGGTTTTTTAGGATTTAATAGGTTTAGGGTTTAGAGCATAGTTTTTTTTTTTCTTTTTGTGTTTTTTAGGGTTTAGCAGATACGATTTAGGGCTTGTAGTATTTAGAGCTTAGAGTTTATTAGGTTTAGGGGTTTTTTGGGTTTTTTTATGGTTTTTAATGGTAAAGTGTTTCTTAATGTTTTTTATGGCTAGATTTTTTTGTGTTTTTGGGTTTAGCATTAATATTTAGGGATTTATAGGGTTTGGATATTACACTTTTTTAAGTTTAGGTGTTTTAAGGGTTTTCAAGGTTTAAGTGTTTCTTACGGCTTTTTTAGGGTTTAGGTCTATGGTTTTTTTTTTTTCTTTTTGTTTAGTGTTTTTGGTTTCTTAGGATTTAGTGTTAGAGGTTAGCAATTTGTAGGGGTTTTAAATGGTTTAGAGCTTAGAGTTTTATTAGGTGTTGGAGTTTTTGGGTTTTCCAAGTGGTTTAAAGGTTAAATGTTTCTTAGAGTTTTCTATTGATTATGTTTTAGATTTTTCTTTTTTTTTTTTTTTTTGTGTTTTTTAGTTTTATGATTTACGGATTGTTTAGGATTTCTGTAGAGGTTTTAAATGCTTTGTAGTGTTTATATTAGGGTTTATAGGATGTATTGTGTCTTAAGGTCTAGGGTTTAGGGCTTCTTAGGGTTTTAGATTTAGAATCTAAGGATTTAGGTTAGGGTTTAAGGTTTAGGGCTTCATGTTTTTTAGGTTTAGGGTTTTAAGTTAAGGTTTTAGTTACGATTTTTATGGTTTAGGGCTTTGGGTTTTTAGGTTAAGGTTTTTTAGAGTTTTATAGGTTTATGGTTTGGGCCTTAGAGGTTTTTGTGTATTTTAGGGTTAAGCATATAAGATTTAGTGCTTGATAGGGTTTAAAGCTTAGAGTTTTTTTTAGGTTTTGGCCTTTTTTAGTATTTTTAAGGGTTAAGTGTTTCTTAGGGTTTCTAGTTTAGAGCTTAGGGGATTTAAATGGTATTTAAGGTTTATTTTAGGGTTTATAGGATTTAGGGATTCTTATGGTTTAGGATTTAGAGTTTCTTCAGGTCTTAGGTTTAGGATTTAGAGTTTTAGGTTAGGGTTTAGGGCTTAGGGTTTTTTAGGTTTAGGGTTTTAGGTTAATGGTTTTATTTAGGTTTTTAGGTTTTAGGGTTCTAGGTTTTCTAGGTTAAGGGTTTGTAAGATTTAACAGGTTTACGGTTTGGGGCTTAGGTTCTTCATATTTTTTTTTGTGTGTGTAGGGTTTAGTATATACGATTTAGGGCTTTATAGGGTTTAGAGCTTAGAGTTTTTTTTTTGTTTAGGGGTTTTTTGGATTTTAGTTTTTTTAAGGGTTAAGTATTTCTTAGGTTTCTCAGGGTTTACTGATTTTTTGTATTTTTTAGGTTTAGGGTTTATAGATTTTTAGGATTTCGAGCTTAGGGATTTTAGGAGTTTTAAATGGGTTTGAGGGTTTATTTTATGATTTATAGTATTTAGAGTTTCTTAAGGTTTAGGGTTTAAGGTTTCTATGGGTTTTGGGTTATGGTTTAGGGTTTAGGGATTTGGGTTTTCTTGTTATATTTAGGTTCTTACGTAAAGGTTCTTATATAGGTTTTTATGGTTTAGGGCTTTGGGTTTTTTAGGTTAAGGTTTTTTAGTATTTTATAGGTTTAGTGATTAGGGCTTAGGGGTTTTTTTTTGTGTTTTTTAGTATTTTGCATATATGATTTAGGGCTTTATAGGGTTTAGATCTTAGCTGTTTTTTAGGTTTAAGGGATTTTGGATTTTTTAAGGTTTTTAAGGTTTAAGTGTTTCTTAGGATTTTTTAAGGTTTAAGGTTTAGGGATTTGGGTTTTGTTGTGTTTTTTATGTTTAGGGTTTACAGATTTTTAGGAAATAGGGTTTAGAGCTTAATGTTTTGTAGGGGTTTTAAATAGTTTTTAGGATTTAGGGTTTCTTTGGATTTTAGGTTTAGGATTAAGATTTTAGGTTTAGTATTTAGGGCTTAGGGTTTTTTAAAGATTAGGGCTTTAGGTTAAGGGTATTATATAGTTTAGGGTTTAAGGCTATGGGTTTTTTAGGCTAAGGTTTCTTAGGATTTTATACGTTTATGCTTTTATCTTTGTTTTTTTAGGTTTTGGGGTTTATCTAGGTTTTTAGGGTTTAAGTCAATGGGTTTTTTGTGCTTTTTTAGGGTTTTAAGAGTTTAAGTGTTCCTTAGGGTTTAGGGTTTAGGGTTATTTTGTATTTTTAAGGTTTAGGGTTTACATATTTTTTGAAATGAGGATGTAGAGCCTAGTGTTTTAAGGGTTTTAAATTGATTTTAGGATTTATAGGATTTAGGGTTTCTTTGGGTTTTAGGTTTCTAGGTTAGGGTTCAAGTTTAGGGATTAGAGTTTTAGGTTAGGATTTAGAATTTAGCGCTTAGGGATTTTTTAGGATTAAGGTTTTAGTTTATGAGTTTTATCTAGGTTTTAAGGGTATAGGGTTTTGGGCTTTTTAGGATTTAATAGGTTTAGGGTTTAGAGCTTAGTTTTTTTTTTTTTGTTTTTTTAGGGTTTAGCATATACAATTTAGGGCTTGTCGGATTTAGAGCTTAGAGGTTTTTAGGTTTAGCGGTTTTTGAGCTTTCCTATGGTTTTTAATAGGTAAGTGTTTCTTAGGGGTTTTTAGGATTAGATTTTTTTGTGTTATAAGTGTTAGGGTTTATGAATTTTAAGGATTTAGGGTTTAGATCATAGGGTCTTTAGGTGTTTTAAATGGTTTTCATGGCTATTTTAGGGCTATTGGATTTAAGGTTTCTTAATAAGATATGGGTTTAGGGTTTCTTAGGGTTTTTGGGTTTAGGTTTTAGGGCTTAAGGGTTTTTTAGGTTTAAGGTTTTTGGTTAAGGATTTTTTCTAGATTTTTAGTGTTTTATAGGTTTAGGGTTCAAGAATTAGGTTTTTGTTTTTGCGTTTTTTAGGGTTTAGCATTAATATTTAGGGATTTGTAGGGTTTGGAAATTAACTTTTGTAGGTTTAGGTGTTTTAAGGGTTTTCCAGGTTTAACTATTTCTTACAGCTTTTTTAGGGTTTAGGGTTTAGGACTACGGGGTTTTTTTTTTTTTTTTTTTTTTTTTTTTAGGGTTTATGGCTTTTTAGGATTTAGTGTTTAGAGGTTAGCTATTTGTAGGGGTTTTAAATGGTTTAGAGATTAGAGTTTTATTAGGTGTAGGAGTTTTTGGGTTTTCTTAGTGTTTTTATGTGTTAAATGTTTCTTAGGGTTTTCTATTGATTAGGTTTTAGGATTTTTTTTTTTTTTTGTGTTTTTTAAGTTTAAGATTTACGGATTGTTTAGGATTTTTGTAGATGTTTTAAATGCTTTGTAGTGTTTATATTAGGGTTTATAGGATGTATTGTGTCTTAAGGTCTAGGGTTTATGGCTTCTTAGGGTTTTAGATTTAGAATCTAAGGATTTAGGTTAGGGTTTAGGGTTTAAGGCTTCATGTTTTTTTAGGTCTAGGGTTTTACTTACGATTTTTATGGTTTAGGGCTTTGGGTTTTTCGGTTAAGGTTTTTTAGAGTTTTATAGCTTTATGGTTTGGGGGTTAGAGGTTTTTGTGTATTTTATGGTTAAGCATATAAGATTTAGTGCTTGATAGGGTTTAAAGGTTAGAGTTTTTTTAGGTTTAGGTGTTTTATAGGGTTTTTAAGGTTTAAGAGTTTCTTAGGGTTTCTAGTTAGATCTTAGGGGTTTTAAATGGTATTTAAGGTTTATTTTAGGGTTTATAGGATTTAGGGATTCTTATGGTTTAGGATTTAGATTTTCTTTAGGTTTAGGTTTAGGATTTAGAGTTTTAGGTTAGGGTTTAGGGCTTACGATTTTTTAGGTTTAGGGTTTTAGGTTAAGGGTTTTATTTAAGTTTTTAGGTATTAGGGCTTTGGGTTTTTTATGTTAAGGGTTTGTAATAATTTAAAGGTTTAGAGTTTAGGGCTTAGGTTTTTTTTTTGTATGTGTAGGGTTTAGTATATACGATTTAGGGATTTATAGGGTTTAGAGATTAGAGTTTTTTTAGGTTTAGGGATTTTTTCTTTTTTAGCTTTTTTTAATGGTTAAGTGTTTCTTGGGTTTCTCAGGGTTTACTGATTTTTTGTATTTTTTAGGTTTATGGTTTACATATATTTAGGATTTAGGATTTCGAGCTAAGGGATTTTAGGAGTTTTAAATGGGTTTTAGGGTTTATTTTATGATTTATAGGATTTAGGGTTTCTTAAGGTTTAGGGTTTAAGATTTCTTTGGGTTTAGGGTTTAGGGATTTGGGTTTTTTGTGTTATGTTTAGGTTCTTAGGTAAAGATTCTTAACTAGGCTTTTAGTGTTTAGGTCTTTGGGTTTTTTAGGTTAAGGTTTTTTAGTATTTTATAGGTTTAGTGCTTAGGGCTTAGGGTTCTTTTTGTGTTTTTTCGCATTTAGCGTATATGATTTAGGGCTTTATATGGTTTAGAGCTTAACTTTTTTTTAGGTTTAAGGGATTTTGGATATTTTGAGGTTTTTAAGGGTTAATTGTTTCATAGGGTTTTTTAAGGTTTAAGGTTTAGGAATTTGGGTTTTGTTGTGGTTTTTATGTTTAGGGTTTACAGATTTTTAGTATATAGGGTTTAGAGCTTAGTGTTTTGTAGGGGTTTAAATTGTTTTTAGGGTTTAGGGTTTCTTTGGATTTTAGGTTTAGGGTTTGGGGCTTAGGGTTTTTTAAGGTTTAGGGTTTTTTAATTATTAGGGTTTTAGATTAAGGGTATTATCTAGTTTAGGGTTTAAGGCTATGGGTTTTTTAGGCTAAGGTTTCTTAGGATTTTACACGTTTAGGGTATTATCTAAGTTTTTTTTCGGTTTAGGATTTTATCTAGGTTTTTAGGGTTTAAGTCAATGGATTTTTTTTTTTTAGGGTTTTAAGAGTTTAAGCGTTCCTTAGTGTTTAGGGATTAGGGTCATTTTGTGTTTTTAAGGTTTAGTGTTTACAGATTTTTAGAATTAAGTATTTAAAGCCTAGTGTTTTAGGGGTTTTAAATTGATTTTAGGGTTTATAGGATTTAGGGTTTCTTTGGGTTTTAGGTTTTTAGGTTAGGGTTTAGGTTTAGGAATTAGAATTTTGGGTTAGGATTTAGAATTAAATGCTGAGGGATTTTTTTAGGATTAGGGATTTAGTTTATGGGTTTTATCTAGGTTTTAAAGGTTTAGGGTTATGGGTTTCTTAGGATTTAATAGATTTAGGGTTTAGAGCATAGTTTTTATTATTTTGTTTTGTGTCTTTTAGGGTTTATCATATACGATTTAGGGCTTGTAGGATTTAGGGCTTAGAGTTTTTTAGGTTTAGGGGTTTTTTTTGGTTTTTTTATGGTTTTTAATGGTAAAGTGTTTCTTAGGGTTTTTTGCGCTAGAGTTTTTGTGTTATAAGTGTTAGGGTTTATGAATTTTTAGGATTTAGGGTTTAGATCATAGGGTCTTTAGGTGTTTTAAATGGTTTTCATGCCTATTTTAGGGCTATCGGATTTAAGGTTTCTTAATAAGATTAGGGTTTAGGGTTTCTTAGGGTTTTTGGGTGTAAGATTTAGGGTTTTACATTAGGGTTTATGGGTTTTTTAGGATTAAGATTTTAGGTTAAGGATTTTATCTAGGTTTTAAATGATTTATAGGTTTAGGGTTCAAGAATTAGGTTTTTGTTTTTGTGTTGTTTAGGGTTTAGCATTAATATTTAGGGATTTATAGGGTTTGGAGATTACACTTTTTAAAGTTTAGGTGTTTTAAGGGTTTTCGAGATTTAAGTCTTTCTTGCGGCTTTTTTAGTGTTTAGGGTTTAGGCCTATGGGGTTTTTTTTTTTTTTTTTTTTTTTTTTTAGGGTTTATGGTTTTTTAGGATTTAGTGTTTAGAGGTTAGGGATTTGTAGGTGTTTTAAATGGTTTAGAGGTTAGAGTTTTATTAGGTGTAGGATGTTTTGGGTTTTGTTAGTGTTTTTAAGGTAAAGTGTTTCTTAGGGTTTTCTATTTATTAGGTTTTAGGGTTTTTTTTTTTGTGTTTTTTAAGTTTATGATTTACAGATTGTTTTGGATTTTTATAGAGGTTTTAAATGCTTTGTAGTGTTTATATTGGGGTTTATAGGATGTATTATGTCTTAAGGTCTAGGGTTTAGGGCTTCTTAGGGTTTTAGATTTAGAATTTGAGGATTTAGGTTAGGGTTTAGTGTGTAGGGCTTCATTTTTTTTTAGGTCTAGGGTTTTAGGTTAAGGGTATATTTAGGGTTTTAATGGTATAGGGCTTTGGGTTTTTTAGGTTAAGGTTTTTAAGAGTTTTATAGGTTTATGGTTTGGGGCTTATATATTTTTGTCTATTTTTTGGTTAAGCATATAAGATTTAGTGCTTGATAGGATTTAAAGCTAAGATTTTTTTTAGTTTTTTTAGGTTTAGGTGTTTTTTAGGGTTTTTAAGGGTTAAGTGTTTCTTAGGGTTTCTAGTTTAGATCTTAGGGGTTTTAAATGGTATTTAAAGTTTATTTTAGGATTTATAGGATTTAGGGATTCTTATGGTTTAGGATTTAGAGTTTCTTCAGGTTTTAGGTTTTGGATTTAGAGTTTTAGCTTAGTGTTTAGGGCTTACAATTTTTTAGGTTGAGGGTTTTATTTAGGTTATTAGGTATTAGGGCTTTGGGTTTTTTAGTTTAAGGGTTTGTAAGATTTTATAGGTTTAGGGTTTGGAGCTTAGGTTTTTTTTTTTATTTGTGTGTGTAGGGTTTAGTTTATACAATTTAGGGCTTTATATGGTTTAAAGCTTAGAGTTTTTTTAGGTTTAGGGATTTTTTCATTTTTAGTTTTTTAAAGGGTTAAGTGTTTCTTAGGTTTCTTAGGGTTTACTGATTTTTTGTATTTTTTATGTTTAGGGTTTACATATTTTTAGGGTTGAGGGTTTGGAGCTTAGGGATTTTAGGAGACTTAAATAGGAATTAGGGTTTATTTTATGATTTATAGGATTTAGGGTTTCTTAAGGTTTAGGGTTTAAGGTTTCTTTGGATTTTAGGTTTGGGTTTAGGGTTTAGGGATTTGGGTTTTTTTGTGTTATGTTTAGGTTCTTAGGTAATTATTCTTGTCTTGGTTTTTAGGGTTTAGGGCTTTGGGTTTTTTAGGTTAAGGTTTTTTAGTATTCTATAGGTTTAGTGCTTAGGGCTTAGGGTTCTTTTTTTGTTTCTTAGCATTTAGCATATATGATTTAGGGCTTTATATGGTTTAGAGCTTAACTTTTTTTTAGGTTTAAGGGATTTTGGATTTTTTGAGGTTTTTAAGGGTTAATTGTTTCTTAGGGTTTTTTAAGGTTTAAGGTCTAGGGATTTGGGTTTTGTTGTGTTTTTTATGTTTAGGGTTTTATAGATTTTTAGGATATAGGGTTTAGATCTTAGTTTTTTGTAGGGGTTTAAATTATTTTTAGGGTTTTGGGTTTCTTTGGATTTTAGGTTTAGGATTAAGATTTTAGGTTTAGGGTTTAGGGTTTAGGGATTTTTAAGGTTTAGGGTTTTTTAAATATTAGGGTTTTAGGTTAAGGGTATTTTCTTGTTTAGGGTTTAAGTCTATGGGTTTTTTAGGCTAAGGTTTCTTAGGATTTTATACGTTTAGGGTTTTATCTTAGTTTCTTTTGGTTTAGGGTTTTATCTAGGCTTTTAGGGTTTAAGTCAATGGGTTTTTTGTGCTTTTTTAGGGTTTTAAGTGTTTAAGTGTTCCTTAGGGTTTTGGATTTTGGGTTATTTTGTGTTTTTAAGGTTTAGGGTTTAATGATTTTTAGAATTAAGGATTTAGAGCCTAGTGTTTTAGGGGTTTTAAATTGATTTTAGTATTTATAGGACTTTTGGTTTCTTTGGATTTTAGGTTTCTAGGTTAGGGTTAAAGTTTAGGGATTAGAGTTTTAGGTTAGGATTTACAATTTAGTGCCTAGGGATTTTTTAGGATTAAGGTTTTAGTTTATGGGTTTTTTAGGATTTAATAGGTTTAGGGTTTAGAACATAGATTTTTTTTTAAAAAAAGGGTTTAGCATATACGATTTGAGGCTAGTAGGATTTATAGCTTAGAGTTTTTTAGGTTTAGGGGTTTTTTGGGTTTTCTTATGGTTTTTAATGGTAAAGTGTTTCTTAGGGTTTTTTAGGGTTAGATTTTTTTGTGTTATAAGTGTTAGGGTTTACAAATTTTAAGGATTTAGGGTTTAGATCATTGGGTCTTTAGGTGTTTTAAATGGTTTTCATGCCTATTTAGGGCTACTGGATTTAAGGTTTCTTAATAAGATGAGGGTTCAGGGTTTCTTAAGGTTTTTGGGTTTAGGATTTAGGGTTTTACATTAGGGTTTAAAGGTTTTTTAGGTTTAAGGTTTTGGGTTATGGATTTTATCTAGATTTTTAGTGTTTTATAGGTTTAGGGTTCAAGAATTAGGTTTTTGTTTTTGTGTTTTTTAGGGTTTAGCATTAATATTTATGGATTTATAGGGTTTGGAGATTAACTTTTTTAGGTATAGGTGTTTTAAGGGTTTTCACGGTTTAACTGTTTCTTACGGATTTTTTAGGGTTTAGGTCTATGGGCATTTTTTTTTTTTTTTAAGGGTTTATGGTTTTTTAGGATTTAGTGTTTAGAGGTTAGGGATTTGTAGGGGTTTTAAATGGTTTAGAGCTTAGAGTTTTATTAGGTGTAGGAGTTTCTGGGTTTTCTTAGTGTTTTTAAGGGTTAAATGTTTCTTAGGGTTTTATATTGATTAGGTTTTAGGGTTTTTTTTTTGTGTTTTTTAAGTTTAAGATTTACAGAATGTTTAGTATTTTTGTAGAGGTTTTAAAAGATTTGTAGTATTTATATTAGGGTTTATAGGATGTATTGTGTCTTAAGGTCTAGGGTTTAGGGTTTACGGCTTAATGTTTTTTTAGGTCTAGGGTTTTAGATTGAGGGTTTCATTTAGGGTTTTTATGGTTTATGGATTTGGATTTTTTAGGTTAAGGTTTTTAAGAGTTTTATAGGTTTATGGTTTGGGGCTTAGATATTTTTGTGTATTTTAGGATTAAGAATATAAGATTTAGTGCTTGATAGGGTTTAAAGCTTAGAGTTTTTTTAGCTTTAGGCGTTTTTTAGGGTTTTTAAGGGTTAAGTGTTTCTTAGGGTTTCTAGTTTAGAGCTTAGGGGTTTTAAATGGTATTTAAGGTTTATTTTAGGGTTTATAGGAATTAGGGATTCTTATAGTTTAGGATTTAGAGTTTCTTCAAGTTTGAGGTTTAGGATTTAGAGTTTTAGGTTAGGGTTTAAGGCTTACAGTTTTTTAGGTTTAGGGTTTTAGGTTAAGGGTTTTATTTAGGTTTTTAGGTATTAGGGCTTTGGGTTTTTTAGGTTATGGGTTTGTAAGATTTTATAGGTTTAGGGGTTAGGGCTTAGGTTTTATTTTTTTTTGTATGTGTAGGATTTAGTATATACGATTTAGGGCTTTATAGGGTTTAGAGAATAGAGTTTGTTTAGGTTTAGGGATTTTTTCATTTTTAGTTTTTTTAAGGGTTAAGTGTTTCTTAGGTTTCTTAGGGTTTACTGATTTTTTGTTTTTTAGGTTTAGGTTTTACATATTTTTAGGATTGAGGGTTTTGAGCTTAGGGATTTTAGGAGTTTTAAATGGGTTTTAGGGTTTATTTTATGATTTATAGGATTTAGGGTTTCTTAAGGTTTAGGGTTTAAGGTTTCTTTGGGTTTTAGATTTGGGTTTAGGGTTTAGGGATTTGGGTTTTTTTTGTTATGTTTAGGTTCTTAGGTAAAGATTCTTATCTAGGCTTTTAGGGTTTAGGTCTTTGGGTTTTTTAGGTTAAGCTTTTTTAGTATTTTATACGTTTAGTGATTAGGGCTTAGGATTCTTTTTGTGTTTTTTAGCATTTAGCATATATGATTTAAGGTTTTATAGGGTTTACAGCTTAGCTTTTTTTTAGGTTTAAGGTATTTTGGATTTTTTGAGGTTTTTAAGGATTAAGTGTTTCTTAGGGTTATTTTTATGGTTTAAGGTTTAGGAATTTGGGTTTTGTTGTGATTTTTATGTTTAGGGTTTACAGATTTTTAGGATATAGGGTTTAGAGCTTCGTGCTTTGTAGGGGTTTAAATTGTTTTTAGGTTTAGGATTAAGATTTTAGGTTTAGGATTTAGGGCTTAGGGATTTTTAAGGTTTAGGGTTTTTCAAAGATGAGGGTTTTAGGTTAAGGGTATTATCTAGTTTAGGGTTTAAGGCTATAGGTTTTTTAGGCTAAGGTTTCTTAGGATTTTATACGTTTAGGGTTTTATCTAAGGTTTTTTAGGTTTAGGATTTTATCTAGGTTTTTAGGGTTTAAATCTATTGGTTTTTTGTTTTTTTAAAGGTTTTAAGAGTTTAAGTGTTCCTTAGGGTTTAGGGATTAGGGTTATTTTGTGTTTTTAAGGTTTAGGGTTTACAGATTTTTAGAATTAAGGATTTAGAGCCTAGTGTTTTAGGGGTTTTAAATTGATTGTAGGGTTTGTAGGATTTAGGGTTTCTTTAGGTTTTAGGTTTTTAGGTTAGGGTTTAGGTTTAGGAATTAGAGTTTTAGGTTAGGATTTAGAGTTTAGAGCTTAGGGATTTTTTTACGATTAGGGTTTTAGTTTATGGGTTTTATGTAGGTTTTAAAGGTTTAGGGTTATGGGTTTCTTAGGATTTAATAGGTTCAGGGTTTAGAGCTTAGTTTTTATTATTTTTTTTGTGTCTTTTAGGGTTTAGCGTATATGGTTTAGGGCTTGTAGTATTTAGAGCTTAGAGTTTTTTAGGTTTAGGGTTTTTTTTGGGTTTTTTTATGGTTTTTAATGGTAAAGTGTTTCGTAGGGTTTTTTAGGGCTAGAGTTTTTGTGTTATAAGTGTTTGGGTTTATGAATTTTAAGGATTTAAGGTTTAGATCATAGGGTCTTTAGGTGTTTTAAATGGTTTTCATGCCTATTTTAGGGCTATCAGATTTAAGGTTTCTTAATAAGATTAGGGTTAAGGGTTTTTGGGTTTAGGATTTAGGGTTTTACATTAGGGTTTAGGGGTTTTTTAGGTTCAAGGTTTTAGGTTAAGGATTTCATCTAGGTTTTTAGTGTTTTATAGGTTTAGGGTTTAAGAATTAGGTTTTTGTTTTTGTGTTTTTTAGGGTTTAGAATTAATATTTAGAAATTTATAGGGTTTGGAGATTACATTTTTTTAGGTTTAGGTGTATTAAGGGTTTTCAAGGTTTAAGTGTTTCTTATGGCTTTTTTGCGGTTTAGGGTTTAGGCCTATGGGGTATTTTTTTTTTTTTTTTTTTTTGTTTAGGGTTTATGGTTTTTGAGGATTTAGTGTTTAGAGGTTAGGGATTTGTAGGGGTTTTAAATGGTTTAGAGGTTAGAGTTTTATTAGGTGTAGGACTTTTTGGGTTTTCTTAGTGTTTTTAAGGTTAAATGTATCTCAAGGTTTTCTATTGATTAGGTTTCAGGGTTTTTTTTTGTGTTTTTTAAGTTTATGATTTACAGATTGTTTTGGATTTTTATAGAGGTTTTAAATGCTTTGTAGTGTTTATATTAGGTTTTTAGGATGTATTGTGTCTTAAGGTTTAGGGTTTAGGTCTTCTTAGGGTTTTAGATTTAAAATCTAAGGATTTAGGTTAGGGTTTAGGGTGTAGGGCTTCATTTTTTTTTTGGTCTAGGGATTTAGGTTAAGGGTTTCATTTAGGGTTTTTATGGTTTAGGGCTTTGGGTTTTTTAGGTTAAGGTTTTTAAGAGTTTTATAGGTTTATGGTTTGGGGCTTATATATTTTTGTGTATTTTAGGGTGAAGCATATAAGTTTTAGTGCTAGATAGGATTTAAAGCCTAGAGTTTTTTTAGGTTTAGGCGTTTTTTACGGTTTTTAAGGGTTAAGTGTTTCTTAGGGTTTCTAGTTTAGAGCATAGGGGTTTAAAATGGTATTTAAGGTTTATTTTAGGATTTATAGGATTTAGGGATTCTTATGGTTTAGGATTTAGAGTTTCTTTAGGTTTTAGGTTTAGGATTTAGAGTTTTAGCTTAGGTTTAAGGGCTTATAGTTTTTTAGGTTTAGGGTTTTAGGTTAAGGGTTTTATTTAGGTTTTTAGGTATTAGGGCTTTGGGTTTTTTAGGTTAAGGGTTTGTATGATTTTATAGGTTTAGGGTTTGGGGCTTAGGTTTTATTTTTTTTTGTGTTTGTAGGGTTTAGTATATACGATTTAAGGTTTTATAGGGTTTAGAGCTTAGAGTTTTTTTAGGTTTAGGGGTTTTTTTGTTTTTAGGGTTTTTAAGTGTTATGATTTCCTAGAGTTTAATTTTTTTTTTTCGTATTTTTTAGGTTTAGGGTTTATAAATTTTTAGGATTTAGGGTTTCGAGTTTGTGGGTTTTAGAAGTTTTAAATGGGTTTTAGGGGTTATTTTAAGGTTTATAGGATTTAGGGTTTCTTAAGGTTTAGGGTTTAACATTTCTTCGGGTTTTAGGTTTAGGATTTAGGGTTTTGGGTTAGGGTTTAGCGTTTAGGGCTTAGGTTTTATTTTTATGTTTAGGTTCTTAGGTTAAGGTTCTTATCTAGGTTTTTAGGGTTTAGGGCTTTGGGATTTTTAGTTTAAGGTTTTTAGGGTTTAGGGCTTAGGGTTTAGCATATACAAGTTAGGGCTTTATAGAGTATAGAGCTTAGAGTTTTTTAAGTTTAGGGGTTTTTGAGGATTTTAGGGTTTTTAAGGGTTAATTGTTTATTAGTGTTTAAGGCTTTCAGTTGTTTGTGTTTTCTAGGTTTAGCTTTTACGGATTTCTAGGGTTTTGGGTTTAGAGATTGGGGTTTTATATGGTTTTTAGGGAATATATAAGGGTTTACGGGATTTTGGGTTTTTTAAGGTTTAGCATTTAGGGTTTATTAGGGTTTTAGGTTTAGCATTTAGGTTTTAGGTCAGGGTTTAGGGCTTTTGGATTTTTAGGTTTTGGGTTTTTAGGATTTTGTATGATTAAGGTTTAGGGCTTAGGTTTTTTTTTTTTTTAGGGTTTAGGATATACGATATTGGGGTTTATAGGGTTTAGAGCTTATAATTTTTTAGGTTTAGGGGTATTTTTTGGAGTTTTTAAGGGTTAAGTGTTTCTTAGGGTTTTTTAGGTTTTAGGGTTTCAGGATTTTTTTTTTTTGTGTGTGTCTTTAGGTTAGGGTTTATTGGTTTTTAGGATTTAGGGTTTAGAGCTTAGGGTTTTTTTTTGGTGTTTTAAATGGTCTTTATGGTTTATTTTAGGATTTATAGGATTTAGGAATTCTTAAGTTTTAAGGTTTCTTAGGGATTTATGTTAGGGTTAAGGGTTTATGGCTTAAGGTTTTGTTAGGTTTAGGGTTTTATCTGGGATTTTGGGGTTTAAGGCTTTGGGTTTTTTACGGTTTTATAGGTTTAAGGTTTATAGCTTACTGTTTTGTTATGTGTTTTTTAGGGCATATAAATCAGAGTTTTTTTAGGTTTAGGGGTTATTAGGTTTTTTAGGGTTTTTAAGGGTTAAGTGTTTCTTAGGGTTTAGGGCTTAGGTTTTTTTTTGGGTTTAGGGTTTTTAAATTTTTAGAATTTATGGTTTAAATCTTAAGATTTTTTAGGAGTTTTAGGGGTTTAAAGTTATTTTTAGGATTTGTTATAGGGTTTAAAGGATTTAGGGTTTCTTAGGGTTATAGGTTTGGGATTTATTGTTTTAGGTTAGGGTTTAGGATCTAGGGCTTAGTTTCCTTTTTAGGTTTAGGGTTATAGGTTAAGGGCTTTATCTAAGATTTTAGGGTTTAGGGCTTTGGGTTTTTTTTTAGGTTAATGTCTTTTAGGATTTTATAGGTTTAGGGTTTAGGACATTGGTTTTTTTGTTGTGTTTTTTAGTATTTAGCATACCTGATTTAGGGCTTTATAGGGTTTAGAGCTTAGCATTTTTTTTTTTTTAAAGGTTTAAGGGATTTTGGATTTTTAAAGGTATTTAAAGATTAAGTGTTTCTTAGGGTTTTTTAGGGTTTAAGGTGTAGGGGTTTGGGTTTTGTTGTGTTTTTTATGTTTAGGGTTTATAGATTTTTTGGATTTAGGGTTTAGAGCTTAGTGTTTTGTAGAGGTTATAAATTGTTTTTGGGTTTATAGGATTAAGGGTTTCTTAAGTTTTAGGTTTTAGGGTTTCTTTGGGTTTTAGGTTTAGGCTTAAGATTTTAGGTTTAGGGTTTAGGGATTAGGGTTTTTTAAGGTTTAGGGTTTTAGGTTAAGGGTATTATCTAGTTTAGGGTATAAGACTTTTGGTATTTTAGTGTATGGTTTCTTAGGATTTTATAGGTTTAGGGTTTTATCTTGGATTTTTTAGGTTTAGGGTTTTATCTAGGTTTTTAGGGTTTAAGACTTTGGGTTTTTTAGGTTAAGGTTTTTTAGGATTTTATGGATTTAGGGTTTAGGGCTTAGGTTTTTTTTGGTTTTTTGTATTTATGCTTTTTAGAGTTTAGCATATACAATTTAGGGCTTTATAGGGTTTAGAGCTTAGAGTTTTTTAGGTTTAGGGGTTTTTGGGTCTTTTTTAGGCTTAAGTGTTTATTAGGATTTTCTAGGGCATAGGTTGTAGGGCTTAGGGATTTTTGTGTTTTTTAGGGTTCACGGATTTTAGGATATAGGGTTTAGATCCTAGGATTTTTAGGGGTTTTAAATTGTTTTTAGGGTTTGTCTTTGGTTTTGTAGGATTTAGGGTTTCTTAAGGTTAGGGTTTAGGGTTTCTTAAGATTTTTAGGTTTAGGATTTAGGGTTTTATGTTTGGTTTATGGTTTTAGGTTTAGGATTTAGGGTATTAGGTTTAGGGTTCAAGACTTAGGTTTTTTATTTTTTAGGGTTAAGCTTAAATGATTTAGGGATTTATAGGGATTGGAGCGTAGACACTTTTAGGTTTATGGTTTTTACGTTTAGGATTTAGGGTTTTAGGTTAGGGTTTAGTGTTTAGGGCCTAGGGTTTTTTTAGGTTTAGGGTTTAAGGTTAATGGTTTCATCTAGGTTTCTAGGGTTTAGAGCTTTGAGTTTTTTAGATTAAGGTTTTTTAGAATTTTATAGGTTTAGGCTTTAGGGATTTGGGGTTCTTTGTGTTTTTTAGGGTTTAGCATATATGCTTAAGGGCTTTATTGTTTTTAGGGTTTATTTTAGGGTTTATAGGATTTAGGGTTTCTTAAGGTTAGGGTTTAAGGGTTCTTAGGGTTTTTAAGTTTAGGATATAGAGTTTTAGGTTACGGTTTGGGGTTTTTTAGGTTTAGGGTTTTAGGTTAAGGATTTTATCTAGGTTTTTAGGGTTTCATAGGTTTAGGGTTCAAGACTTAGTCTTTTTTTGCGTTTTTTTTAGGGTTTAGCATATATGGTTTAGGGATTTATAAGGTTTGGAGCTTAGTGGTTAGGGTTTTGTAGGGGTTTAAAATGGTTTAGAGCTTAGAGTTTTTTTAGGTGTAGGAGTTTTGGGTTTTCTTAGTGTTTTTGAGGGTTAAGAGTTTCTTTGGGTTTTCTTAGTGTTTTTAAGGGTTAAGAGTTTCTTAGGGTTTTCTATTGATTAGGATTTAGGGTTTTTTTATGTTTTTCCAGTTTAAGATTTTTGAACTTTTTAGGATTTAGGGTTTATAGCTTAGGTTTTGTAGAGGTTTTAAATGCTTTGTAGTGGTTATATTAGGGTTTATAAGATTTATGGTTTCTTAAGGTCTAGGGTTTAGGGTTTCTTAGAGTTTTAGGTTTAGAATCTAAGGATTTAGGTTAGGATTTAAGGTTTAGGGTTTCATGTTTTTATAGGTCTAGGGTTTTATCTAGGGTTTATTCTAGCTTAGGGCTTTGGGTTTTTTGGGTTAAGGTTTTTTAGAGTTTTATAAGTTTGTGGTTTAGGGCTTAGGGTTTTTCGTGTATTTTAGGGCTAAGCATATATGATTTAGGGCTTGATAGGGTTTAAAGCTTAGAGTTTTTTAGGGTTTTTAAGGGTTAAATTTTTCTTAGGGTTTCTGGTTTAGAACTTAGGGGTTTTAAATGGGTTTTAAGGTTTGTTTTAGGGTTTATAGGATTTAGGGATTTTTAAATGTTTAGGGTTTAACATTTGTTAAGGTTTTAGGTTTTGGATTTATAGTTTTAGGTTAGGGTTTAAGGCTTATGGTATTTTAGGTTTCGGCTTTTAGGTTAATGGTTTTCTTTAGGTTTTTAGGTTTTAGGGCTTTGGGTTTTTTAGGTTAAGGGTTTGTAGGATTTTATAGGTTTGGGGTTTAGGACTTAGGGTTTTTTTTGTGTGTTGTAGGGTTTAGTATATACTATTTTGGGCTTTAGAGGATGTAGAGCTTATAGTTTTTTTATGTTTAGAGGTTTTTTGGTCTTTAGGATTTTTAAGGGTTAAGTGTTTGTTGGGTTTCCTAGGATTTAGTTATTTTTTGTATTTTTTAGGTTTAGGGTTTACAGATTTTTAGGATTTAGAGTTTCTAGCTTATGGAATTTAGGAGTTTTAAATGGTTTTTAGGGTTTATTTAGGATTTATAGGAATTAGGGTTTCTTAAGGTTTATGGTTTAAGGTTTCTTCAGGTTTTAGGTTTAGGTTTAGGCTTTTGGGTAGGGTTTAGAGTTTAGGTTCTTAGGTTAAGTTTCTTATCTAGGTTTTGTGGGTTTAGGGCTTTGTGTTTATTAGGTTAAGGTTTTTAGTGTTATATAGGTTTAGGGTTTAGGGCTTTGGTTTTTTTTTTGTGTTCTTTAGGGTTTAGCATATACGATTTAGGGCTTTAGATGGTTTAGAGTATAGAGTTTTTGAGGTTTAGGGGTTTTGGGTTTTTAGGGTTTTTAAGGGTTAAATGTTTCTTAGGGTTTTGGATTTTTTTTTGTTTTTTATGTTTAGGGTTTACGGATTTATAGGATTTTGAGTTTACAGTTTAGGGTTTAGTAGGGGTATTAAGTGGTTGTTAGGGTTTATTTTAGGGTTTATAGGATTTTGGGTTTGTTAAGGTTTAGGTTTAGGAATTAGAGTTTTAGGTATGGGTTAAGGGTTTAGGGCTTAAGGATTTTTTAGGTTTAGGGATTTAGGTTAAGGGTTTTATCTAGGTTTATTAGGGTTTAGGTCTTTGGGTTTTTAGGTTAACTATTTTTATGACTTTTTAGGTTTAGAGTTTAGGGATTTTTTGTGTTTTTTAGGGTTTAGAATATAAGATATAGGTTTTTATAGGTTTTATAGCTTTGAGTTTTTTTAGGTTTAACAAATTTTATATTTTTAGGGCTTTTAAGGGTTATGTGTTTCTTAGGGTTTTTTAGGGCTCAGGGTTTTTTTTTGGTGTTTTTAGGTTTAGGTTTTAGAGCTTAGATTTTTGTAGGGGTTTTAAATAATTTTTAGGGTTTATTTTAGAATTTATAGGATTTAGGGTTTACGATTTTGGTCTTAAGGGTTTAGGTCTTAGGGTTTTTTCAGGTTTAGAGTTTTGGGTTAAGGGTTTTATGTAGGTTTTTAGGGTTTAGGGCTTTGGGTTTTTTAGGTTATGGTTTTTTAAGGTTTTAAAGGTTTATGGTTTAGGCTGAGGTTTTTTGTTTTTTTTTTCTATGTTTTTTAGGGTTTAGCATATAATATAGTGTTTAGAGCTTAGTGTTTTTTAGGTTCGGGGGTTTTTGGGTATTTTTAGGGTTTTTAAGAGTTAATTGTTTCATAGGGTTTTTTAGGGTTTATGGTTTAGAGCTTAGGGTTTTGTAGGGTTTTTAAATGGTAACTACGGTTTTTTTTTGGGTTTATAGGATTTAGAGTTTCTTACGGTTTTTGGTGTAGGATTAGAGCTTTAGGTTAGGGTTTAGGGGTTTGGGCTTAGGTTAATGGTTTTATCTAGGTTTTAAGGGTTTAGGGCTTTGGGTTGTTTTTGGTTATGGTTTTTTAGGGTTTTGTAGGTGAAGGGTTCACGGCTTAGGATTTTTTTTTTTATGTATTTTGGGGTTTCGCATATACAATTAGGGATTTATAGAGTTTTGTGCTTACAAATTTTTTAGGTTTAGGGGTTTTTAGGGTTTTATTAAAGGTTAACTTCTTATTAGGGTTTTCTAGGGTATAGGTCTTAGGGTTTTGTTGTGGTTTGAAGGTTTAACGTATCCGGAATCTTTAGGATTTAGGCTTTTGAGCTTAGGGTTTTGTAGAGGTTTTAAATGGATTTTAGGGTTTATATTATGGTTTATAGTATTTAGGGTTTGTTAAGGTCTAGGGTTTAGGATATCTTAGGGATTTAGGTTTAGGATTTAGGGTTTTAGGTTTGGGTTTAGGGTTTAGGGCTTAGGGTTTTTTAAGGTTTAGGGATTTGGGTTAAGGGCTTTATTTAGTTTTTAAAGGTTTAAGGCTTTGGGATATTAAGGTTATGGTTTTTTAGGGTTTTATAGGTTTATGACTTAGGGCTTAATGTTTTTTTTTTTGTGTTTTTAGGGTTTTGCACATACGATTTAGGGCTTTATAGAGTTTAGAGATAAGAAATTTTAGGTTTAGGGATTTTTTTTTTGTTTTTTTAGGGTTTGTAAGGATATTAAATGGTGTTTAGGGTTTATAGGACTTAGGGTTTCATAAGATTTAGGGTTTAGGGTTTCATAGGGTTTTAAATTTAGAATTTAGGGTTTTAGATTAGGCTTTATGGTTTAGGGCCTAGGGGTTTAAAATTTAGGTTGAGGGTTTTATCTAGGTTTTTAGGCTTTAGGGATTTGGGTTTGTTAGGTTAAGGTTTTTTAGGCTTTTATAGGTTTAGGGTTTAGTGTTTAGGGCTTAACGTTTGTAGGTAAAGGTTTTTGAGGATATTATAGATATGGCATTTAGGGGGTTTTCTGTGTATTTTTAAGGTTTAGCATATACAATTGAGGGCTTTATAGGGTTTGGAGCTTACAGTTTTTTAGGTTTAGGTGTTTTTCTGTTATTAAGGGATAAGTGTTCCTTAGGGTTTTTCAAGGGTTTAGCATTAACGATTTAGGGCTTTATAGGGTTTAGATCTTACAGTTTTTTGGGTTTAGGGGTTTTGGGGGGGTTTTTAGGCTTTTAAAGGGCTTAGGGTTTAGGGCTTAGGTTTTTCTCTCTTTTTTTAGATATAGGGTTTAGGGTTTTTTTAGATTTAGTATTTTAGGTTAAGGGTTTTATCTAGGTTTTTAGGTTTTAGGTCTTTGGAATTTTTAGATTAAGGTTTTTAGGTTTTTATAGATTTAGGATTTACGGCTTAATGTTTTTTGTGTTTTTTTTGTGTTTTTTAGGGTTTAGCATATACGATTTAGGGCTTTATAGGGTTTAGAGCTTTGAGTTTTTTTAGATTTAATGGATTTTATATTTTTAGGGTTTTTAAGGGTTAAGTGTTTCTTAGGGTTTTTTTAGGGTTTAGGGTTATTTTTAGCTCTAGGGTGTTGAGTTAAGGGTTTTATTATGGTTTATAGGGTTTAGTGCTTTGTGTTTTTTAGATTAAGATTTTTTCAGATTTTATAGGTTTAAGGTTTAGGTTTTAAAGTTTTTTTGTGTTTTTAGGGTTTAACAAATACGATTTAGGGCTTTATAGGGTCTAGAGCCTAAAGTTTTTTAGGTTTAGGGTTTTTTTTGTGTTTTTTTTAGGGTTTTAAGTGTTAAGTGTTTCTTAGGGTTTAGGGCTTAGGGTGCTTTTATGTTTTTTAGATATAGGGTTTATGGATTTTTAGGATTTAGGGTTTATAGCTTAGGTTTAGGATTTAGGGTTTTAGGTTACGATTTAGGGTTCAGGACTTTTCATTTTTTAAGGTTTAGGGTTTTAGGTTAAGGGTTTTAACTAAGTTTTTAGGGGTAAGGGCTTTGTGTTTTTTAGATTAAGGTTTTATAGGGTTTTATATGTTTAGGGTTTAGGGCTAAGAGGTTTTTTTGTGTTTTCTATGGTTTAGCTTATACGATTTAGGGCTTTATAGCATTTAGAGCTTAGAGTTTTTTTAGGTTTAGGGTTTTTTTTAGGGTTTTAAGGGTTTTTAAGGTTAAGTGTTTCTTAGGGTTTTTTAGGGTTTAGGGTTTTAGGGCTTAGGGTTTTTTTGTGTTTTTTAGGTTTAGGGTTTACAAATTTTTAAGATTTAGGGTATAGAGCTTAGAGTTTTGAAGAGTTTTAAATGGTTTTTAGGGTTTATGGGGTTTTTTAGGTTTAAGGTTTTAGCTTAAGGATTTTATCTAGGTTTTTAGTGTTTTATAGGTTTAGGGTTCAAGAATTAGGTTTTTTTTTTTTTTGTGTTTTTTAGGGTTTAGCATTAATATTTAGGGATTTATAGGGTTTGGAGATTACACTTTTTGAAGTTTTGGTGTTTTAAGGGTTTAAGTGTTTCTTACGGCTTTTTTAGGGTTTAGGGTTTAGGCCTATGGTTTTTTTTTTTTTTTTTTTTGTTTATGGTTTATGGTATTTTAGGATTAAGTGTTTAGAGGTTAGGAATTTGTAAGGGTTTTAAATGGTTTAGAGCTTAGAGTTTTATTAGGTGTAGGAGTTTTTGGGTTTTCTTAGTGTTTTTAAGTGTTAAATGTTTCTTAGGGTTTTCTATTGATTAGGTGTTAGGTTTTTTTTTTTTTTTTTTTTTGTGTTTTTTAAATTTATGATTTACGGATTGCTTAGGATTTTTGTAGATGTTTTAAATTCTTTGTAGTGTTTATATTAGGGTTTATAGGATGTATTGTGTCTTAAGGTCTATGGTTTTGGTCTTCTTAGGGTTTTACATTTAGAATCTAAGGATTTAGGGTTTAGGGCTTCATGTTTTTTTAGGTCTAAGGTTTTAAGTTAAGGGTTTTACTTACGATTTTAATGGTTTAGGGCTTTGGGTTTTTAGGTTAAGGTTTTTTAGAGTTTTATAAGTTTATGGTTTGGGGCTTAGAGGTTTTTGTGTATTTTATGGTTAAGCATATAAGATTTTGTGCTTGATAGGGTTTAAAGCATAGAGTTTTTTTAGATTTAGGCATTTTTCAGGGATTTTAAGGGTTAAGTGTTTCTTAGGGTTTCTAGTTTAGAGCTTAGTGGTTTTAAATGGTATTTAAGGTTTATTTTAGGGTTTATAGGATATAGGGATTCTTATGGTTTAGGATTTAGAGTTTCTTCAGGTTTTAGGTTTAGGATTTAGAGTTTTAGGTTAGGGTTTAGGGCTTAGGGGTTTTTAGGTTTAGGGTTTTAGGTTAAGGGTTTTATTTATGTTTTTTGGTTTTAGGGCTTTGTATTTTTTGGGTTAAGGGATTTTAAGATTTTATAGGTGTAGGGTTTGGGACTTAGGTTTTTTTTATGTGTGTGTAGTGTTTAGTATAATACGATTTAGGGTTTTATCAGCTTTAGAGCATAGAGTTTTTTTTAGGTTAAGGGATTTTTGGTTTTTAGTTTTTGTAAGGGTTAAGTGTTTCTTGGGTTTCTCAGGGTTTAGTGATTTTTTGTATTTTTTAGGTTTAGGGTTTATAGATTTTTAGGATTTAAGGTTTTGAGCTTAGGTATTTTAGCAGTTTTAAATGGATTTTAGAGTTTATTTTATGATTTATAGGATTTAGGGTTTCTTAAGGTTTATGGTTTAAGGTTTTTTTGGTTTTAGGTTAGGGTTTAGGGTTTAGGGTTTAGGGATTTGGGTCTTTTTTGTTATGTTTAGGTCCTTAGGTAAAGGTTCTTATCTAGGTTTTTAGGGTTTAGGTCTTTGGGTTTTTTAGGTTAAGGTTTTTAATATTTTATAGGTTTAGTGCTTAGGGCTTAGGGTTTTTTTTTTTGTTTGTGTTTTTAAGCATTTAGCATATATGATTTAGTGCTTAATAGGGTTTAGAGCTTTGCTTTTCTTTAGGTTTAAAGGATTTTGGATTTTTTAAGGTTTTTAAGGGTTAAGTGTGTCTTAGGGTTTTTTAAGGTTTAAGATTTAGGGATTTGGGTTTTGTTGTGTTTTTTATGTTTAGGGTTTACAGATTTTTAGGATATAGGGTTTAGAGCATAGTGTTTTGTAGGGGTTTTAAATTGTTTTTAGGGTTTAGGGTTTCTTTGGATTTTAGGTTTAGGGTCTTTTTAGGTTTAGGGTTTTTTAAAGATTAGGGTTTTATTTTAAGGGTATTATCTAGTTTAGGGTTTAAGGCTATGGGTTTTTTAGGCTAAGGTTTCTTAGGAATTTATACGTTGAGGGTTTTATCATAGTTTTTTTAGGTTTAGGGTTTTATCTAGGTTTTTAGGGTTTAAGTCAATGTTTGTTTATTTTAGGGTTTTAAGAGTTTAAGTGTTCCTTAGGGTTTAGGGATTAGGGTTATTTTGTGTTTTTAAGGTTTAGGGTTTACAAATTTTTCGAATTAAGGATTTAGAGCCTAGTGTTTTAGGGGTTTTAAATTGATTTTAGGGTTTATAGGATTTAGGGTTTCTTTGGGTTTTAGATTTTTATGTGAGGGTTTAAGATTAGGAATTTGAGTTTTAGGTTAGGATTTAGAGTTTAGTGCTGAGGAATTTTTTTAGGATTAGGGTTTTAGTTTATGGGTTTTATCTAGGTTTTAAGGGTTTAGGGTTATGGGTTTTTTAGGATTTAATAGGTTTAGGGTTTAGAGCTTAGTTTTTATTCTTTTTTTTTTGTGTGTTTTTTATTGTTTAGCACATACGATTTAGGGCTTGTGGTATTTAGAGCTTAGAGTTTTTTAGGTTTAGGGGTTTTTTGGGTTTCTTTATGGTTTTTAATGGTAAAGTGTTTCTTAAGTTTTTTTTTCGGCTAGATTTTTTTCTGTTATAAGTGTTAGGGTTTACGAATTTTAAGGATTTAGGGTTTAGATCATAGGGTCTTTAGGTATTTTAAATGGTTTTCATGCTTACTTTAGGGCTATTGGATTTTCTGTGTTTTTTAAGGGTTTTAAGTGTTTCTTAGGGTTTTTTAAGGTTTAAGGTTTAGGGATTTGGGTTTTGTTGTGTTTTTTATGTTTACTGTTTATAGATTTTTAGGATATAGGGTTTAGAGCTTAGTGTTTTGTAGGGGTTTTAAATTATTTTTGGGGTTTATGGTTTCTTTGGATTTTAGGTTTATGATTTAGATTTTAGGTTTAGGGTTTAGGGCTTAGGGTGTTTTAAGGTTGGTTAAGGGTATTATCTAGTTTAGGGTTAATGGCTATGGGTTTTTTAGGCTAAGATTTTCTTAGGATTTTGAACGTTTGGGGTTTTATCTTAGTTTTTTTAGGTTTAGGATTTTATCTAGGTTTTAGGGTTTAAGTCAATGGGTTTTTTGTGTTTTTTTTAGGGTTTTAAGAGTATAAGTGTTCCTTAGGGTTTAGGGCTTAGGGTTATTTTGTTTTTTTTAAGGTTTAGGGTTTATAGATTTTTAGAATTAAGGATTTAAAGCCTAGTGTTTTAGGGGTTTTAAATTGATTTTAGGGTTTATAGGATTTAGGGTTTCTTTGGGTTTTAGATTTTTTGGTTAGGGTTTAGGTTTAGGAATTAGAGTTTTAGGTTAGGATTTAGAGTTTAGTGCTTAGTAATTTTTTTAGGATTAGGGTTTTAGTTTATGGGTTTTATCTAGATTTTAAGGGTTTAGGGGTATGGGTGTTTTAGGATTTAATAGGTTTAGGATTTAGAGCTTAGTTTTTTTTTTTTTTTTTTTTTTTTGTGTTTTTTATTGTTTAGCATAGACGATTTAGTGCTTGTAGGATTTAAAGCTTAGAGTTTTTTAGGTTTAGGGGTTTTTTGGGTTTTTTTTTATGGTTTTTAATGGTAAAGTGTTTCATAGGGTTTGTAGGGCTAGATTTTTTTGTGTTATAAGTGTTAGAGTTTACGAATTTTAAGGATTTAGGGTTTAGATCATAGGGTCTTTAGGTGTTTTAAATGGTTTTCATGCTTATTTTAGGGCTATCGGATTTAAGGTTTCTTAATGAGATTTGGGTTTAGGGATTCTTAGGGTTTTTAGGTTTAGGATTTTGGATTTTACATCAGGGTTTAGGGTTTTAGGTTTAAGGTGTTAGCTTAAGGATTTTATCTAGGTTTTTAGTGTTTTATAGGTTTAGGGTTCAAGAATTAGGGTTTTTTTTTTCTTTTTGTGTTTTTTAGGGTTTAGCATTAATATTTAGGGATTTTTAGGGTTTGGAGATTACACTTTTTTAAGTTTAGGTGTTTTAAGGGTTTTCAAGGTTTAAGTGTTTCTTACGGCTTTTTTAGGGTTTAGGGTTTAGGCCTATGGTTTTTTTTTTTTTTTTTTTTGTTTTGTTTTGGTTTTATGGTATTTTAGGATTAAGTGTTTAGAGGTTAGGAAATTTCGAGGGATTTTAAATGGTTTAGAGCTTAGAGTTTTATTAGGTGTTGGAGTTTTTGGGTTTTCTTAGTGTTTTTAAGTGTTAAATGTTTCTTAGGGTTTTCTATTGATTAGGTGTTAGGGTTTTTTTTTTTTTTTTTTTGTGTTTTTTAAGTTTAAGATTTATGGATTGTTTAGGATTTTTGTAGATGTTTTAAATGCTTTGTAGCGTTTATATTAGGGTTTATAGGATGTATTGTGTCTTAAGGTCTAGGGTTTAGGGCTTCTTAGGGTTTTAGATCTAGAATCTAAGAATTTAGGTTAGGGTTTAGGGTTTAGGGCTTCATGTTTTTTTAGGTCTAGGGTTTTAAGTTAAGGGTTTTACTTACGATTTTTATGGTTTAGGGCTTTGGGTTTTTAGGTTAAGGTTTTTTAGAGTTTTATAAGTTTATTGTTTGGGGCTTAGAGGTTTTTGTGTAATTTATGGTTAAGCATATAAGATTTTGTGCTTGATAGGGTTTAAAGCTTAGAGTTTTTTTAGGTTTAGGCATTTTTTAGGGTTTTTAAGGGTTAAGTGTTTCTTAGGGTTTCTAGTTTAGAGCTTAGGGATTTTTAAATGGTATTTAAGGTTTACTTTAGGGTTTATAGGATTTAGGGATTCTTATGGTTTAGGATTTAGAGTTTCTTCAGGTTTTAGGTTTAGATTTAGAGTTTTAGGTTAGGGTTTAGGGCTTAGGGTTTATGGTTTAAGGTTCCATGTTTTTGAATTAGGGTTTAGTGTTTAGGGTTTAGGGTTGAGGGTTTAGGATTTAGTGTTTAGTGTTTAGTGTTTAGGGCTTATGGTTTGAGGTTCCAAGTTTTTAAATTAGGGTTTAAGGTTTATGGTTTAGGGTTTAGGGTTTAGTGTTTATGGTTTTGGGTTTTAGGTTTAGGTTTGGGGCTTTGGGGTTAAGGGTTTAGGTTTAGTTTTTTATTTTAGGATTTTTGATTTTAGATTTGGGGTTTAGGGTCTAGGGGGTTAGGGTTTAGGGTTTTGATTATAGGGATTAAGGTTTACGGTCTAGGGATTAGAATTTAGGGGCTAGGTTTTAAGTGTTAGAGTTTAGGGTTTTGGGATTAGGGTTAAGGAATAAGGGTTTCAATTTTAGAGTTTAGGGTTTAAGGTTTCGAGTTTAGGGGCTAGGGTTTATGGTTTAGGGTTTAGGGTTTAGGATCTAGGGTTTAGGGTTCCACTTTTAGGGTTTTAGGTTTAGGATTCCAAGGTTAGTGTTTGGGTTTAAGTTCTGGGGTTTTAGGTTTAAGGTATATGGTTTAGGTTTAGGGTTAGACTTTAGGGTTTAATGTTTTGGGTTTAAGGATTAAGGTATAGGATTTAGGGTTTATGGTTTAGGGTTAGTGTTTAGGGTTTAAGGTTTAGGGTTTAGTGTTTATAGTTTAGGATTTATGGTTTTGGGTATAGGGTTTAGAGTTTTGGGTTTAGGGTTTAGTGTTTAGGATTTAGGTATAGGGTTTAGGGTTTAGGGTTTAGGATTTAGGGTGTAGGCTTTAGGGTATAGGGTATAGAGTTTAGGGTTCCAAATTTAGGGTTTAGGGTTTAGAATTTTGGGATTAGTGTATAGCATTTAGGGTTTAGGTTTTATGGTTTAGGGTTAAGGTTTTAGGATTTAGTGGTTAGGGTTTAGGCTTTAGGCTTTAGGATTTAGGGTTTAGGGTTTATGTTTTAGGGTTTAGAGTTTAAGGTTTTAGGATCTAAGTTTAGGGTTTAGGGTTTAGGGTTTAAGGTTTAAGGCTAACAATGTCGTAATTAGGGTGTAGCATTTAGGGTCGATGGTTTAGGGTTTAGGATTTTAGATTGATGGATTAGGGATTATGGTTTATGGTTTATGGTTTAGAGTTTATGGTTTTGGGTTTATGGTTTATGTTTTAGGGTTTAGGGTTTTGGTTTTAGGGTTAGGGTTTAGGGTTTAGGGTTTAGGGTTTTTGTTTTTGGCTTGAGGATTTAAGGTTTATGGTTTAGAGTTTAGGGTTTACGAATTAGGGTTTTGGGTATAGGGTTTAAGGTTTAGGTTTTAGGGTTTAGTGTTTAGAGTTTAGGTTTTAGTGATTAGAGTTTAGGATTTTGGGTTTAAGTTTTAGGGTTTAGGGTTTAGGATGAATAATTTAGCATTTATGGTTTATGGTTTGAAGTTTATGGATTAGGGTTTAGGGTTCCATGTTGAGTGTTTAGGGTTTATGTTTTAGGATTTAGGGTTTAAGTTTTAGGGTTTAGGGTTAGGGTTTTGGATTTAGGGTTTAGGATTTAGAGTTTAGGTTTTAAGGTTTAGGGTTTAGGATTAATTTTTTGAAGTTAGGGTTTAGGGTTTAGTATTTTGTGTTTAAGGTATAGGGTTCCAAGTTTAGAGTTTAGGGTCTAGGTTTAGGTTAAGGTTTATGGTTTAGGGTTCCAAATTTTTGAAATAGGGTTTAGTATTTAGGTTTTTGGATTAATGGTTTAAAGTTAGGGCGGGTTTAGGGTTTCGGGCTTACGAATTTTGTTGTGTGATTTTAGGTTAGGGTTTACGAATTTTTAGGATTTAGTGTTTAGAGCTTAGGGTTTTTTTAGGTTTTTCAAACGGTCTTTATGGTTTATTTTAGGATTTATTGGATTTAAGGACTCTTAAGGTTTAGTGTTTCTTAGCGATTTATGTTAGGGTTTATGGCTTAGGGTTTTGTTAGGTTTAGGGTTTTAGATTAAGGGTTTTATTTGGGACTTTGGGGTTTAAGGCTTTGGGGTTTTTTGGGTTTTATAGGTTTAAGGTTTAGGGCTTAGGGTTTTTTTTTGTGTTTTTTAGGGTTTAGCATATACGATTTAGGGCTTGATAGGGTTTAGAGCTTAGAGTCTTTTAGGTTTAGGGGTTATTGGGATTTTTTAGGGTTTTTAAGGGTTAAGTGCTCCTAGGGTTTAGGCTTAGTTTTTTTTTAATCGGTTTAAAGTTTTAAAATTTTAGGATTTATGGTTTAGAGCTTAGGATTTTTAGAGAGTTTTAGGGGTTTTAAATGGTTTTTAGGGTTTATTTTTGGGTTTAAAGGATTCAGGGTTTATGATTTCTTAGGGTTATAAGTTTGGGATTTAGAGTTTTAGGTTAGGGTTTAGGGTCTAGGGTTTAGGTGTTTTTTAAGTTTAGGGTTATAGGTTAAGGTTTTTATCTAGGATTTTAGGGTTTAGGGTTTTGGATTTATTTAGGTTAATGTTTTTTTAGGGTTTTTTAGGTTTAGGGTTTAGGGCTTAGGTTTTTTTTGCGTTTTTTAGAGTTTAGCATATATGATTTAGGGATTTATAGGGTTTAGAGCTTAACTTTTTTTTTATTTTTTAGGTTTAAGGGATTTTGGATTTTTTAAGGTTTTTAAGGGTTAAGTGTTTCTTAGGGTTTTTAAGGGTTTAAGGTTTAGGGGTTTGGGTTTTGTTGTGTTTTTTATGTTTAGGGTTTATATATTTTTAGGATTTAGGGTTTAGAGCTTAGCATTTTGTCGGGGTTTTAAATTGCTTTTAGGGTTTATAGGATTTCGGGTTTCTGAAGTTTTAGGGTTTAGGGTTTCTTTGGGTTTTAGGTTTAGGATTAAGATTTTAGGTTTAGGGTTTAGGGCTTAGGGTTTTTTAAGGTTTAGGGTATTATCTAGTTTAGGGTTTAAGACTTTGGGTTTTTTAGGCTAAAAGGTTTCTTAGGATTTTAAAGGTTTAGGGTTTTATCTTGGTTTTATTAGGTTTAGGGTTTTATCTAGATTTTTAGAATTTAAGACTTTGGGTTTTTTGGGTTAAGGTTTTTTAAGATTTTATACGTTTAGGATTTAGGGCTTAGGTTTTCTTTTTTGTTTTTTTTATCTGTGTTTTTAGGGTTTAGCATATACAATTTAGGTCTTTATAGGGTTTAGATCTTAGAGTTTTTTAAGTTTAGGGGTTTTTGGGTCTTTTGGGGGTTTTTAAGGGTTAACTGCTTCTTAGGGTTTTTTAGGGCATAGGGTATAGGGTTTAGGGATTTTTTGTGTTTTTTTAGGGTTCATGGAATTAAAAGATTTAGGGTTTAGATCTTAGGATTTTTAGGAGTTTAAAATTTTATTTAGGGTTTGTGTTAGGTTTTATAGGATTTAGGGTTTCTTAAGGTTAGGGTTTAGGGTTTCTTAGGGTTTTCAGGTTTAGGATTTAGGGTTTCTTAAGGTTAGGGTTTAGGGTTTCTTAGGGTTTTCAGGTTTAGGATTTAGGGTTTCTTAAGGTTAGGGTTTAGGGTTTCTTAGGGTTTTCAGGTTTAGGATTTAGGGTTTTAGGTTAGGGTTTAGGGTTTTAGGTTTAGGATTTAGGGTTTTAGGTTTAGGATTTAGGGTATTATGTTTAGGGTTCAAGGCTTAGGTTTTTTTTTTTGTGTGTTTTTTAGGGTTTAGCTTATAAGATTTGGGGATTTATAGGGTTTGGAGCTTAGACTCTTTTAGGTTTAGGGGTTTTTGAGTTTTTAGGGGTTTTAAGTTTAGGATTTAGGGTTTTAAGTTAGGGTTTAGTGTTTATGGCCTAGGGTTTTTTTAGGTTAAGGGTTTTAGGTTAATGGTTTTATCTAGGTTTTTAGGGTTTAGTGCTTTGGGTTTTTTAGATTAAGATTTTTTAGGATTTTACAGGTTTAGGCTTTATGGATTTGGGGTTCTTTGTGTTTTGTAGGGTTTAGCACATACGATTATGGGCTTTATTGTTTTAAGGGTTTATTTTAGGGTTTATAGGCTTTAGGGTTTCTTAAGGTTAGGGTTTAGCGTTTCTTAAGATTTTTAGGTTTAGGACATAGAGTATTAGGTTACGGTTTAGGGTTTTTTAGGTTTAGGATTTAGAGTTAAGGATTTTATCTAGGTTTTTAGGTTTTATAGGTTTAGGCCTTAGGGTTGTTTTTTCTCTAATTTTTAGGTTTTGTGTTTATGGTTTTTTAGGATGTAGTGTTTAGAGGTTAGGGTTTTGTAGGGGTTTTAAAAGGTTTAGAGCTTAGATTTTTTTTAAGTGTAGGGGTTTTTGAGTTTTCTTAGTGTTATTAAGGGTTAAGTGTTTTTTAGGTTGAGGGATTCTTAAGGTTTAGGGTTTAGAGTTTCTTAAGGTTTTAGGTCTAGGATTTTGAGTTTTAGGTTAGGGTTTTTTAGGTTTAGGTTCTTAGGTTAAGGGTTTTATTTAGGTTTTTAGGGTTTTTATGGATTAAGTGTTTTGTAGGGTTTAGTGTTTAGGGCTTTGGATTTTTTTTATTTTTTAGGTTCAGGGTTTACGAATTTTTAGGATTTTGGGTGTACAATTTAGGGTTATGTAGGGGTTTAAGTGGTTGTTAGGGTTTATTTTTGGGTTTATAGGATTTTAGGTTTCTTAGGGTTTCGATTTAGGAATTAGGGTTTTAGGTTAGGGTTAAGCGTTTAGGGCTTAAGATTTTATAGGTTTTGGGTTTTAGGTAAAGGGTTTTATCTAGGTTTTCTAGGGTTTAGGGCTTTAGGTTTTTTAGGTTAAGGGTTTTTAGGATATTTTACGTTTAGTGTTTAGGGCTTTTTTTTGTGTTTTTTAGGGTTTAGTATATATGATTTAGGGTTTTATAGGGTTTAGAGCTTTGAGTTTTTTTAGGTTTATCGGATTTTATATTTTTAGGATTTTTAAGGTTAAGTGTTTTTTAGGTTTTTTAATTCTTAGGGTTTTTTTTTATGTGTTTTTAGGTTTAGGCTTTAGAGCTTAGGTTTTTGTAGGGGTTTTAAATGATTTTTAGTGTTTATTTTAGAATTTATACGATTTACGGTTTACGATATTGGGTTTTAGGTTAGGGTTTAGGGTTTAGGTCTTAGGGTTTTTTTAGGTTTAGGATTTTGGGTTAAGGGTTTTATCTAGGATTTTAGGGTTTAGGACATTGGACTTTTTAAGTTATGGTTTTTCAGGGTTTTATAGGTTTATGGTTTAGGGCTGAGGGTTTTTTTTTTTTTTTTTATGTTTTTTAGGATTTAGCGTATAATATATTGTTTAGATCTTAGTAGTTTTTTAGGTTTTTTTATAGGGTTTTAAGAGTTAAGTGTTTCATAGGGTGTTTAGGGCTTATGGTTTAGAGCTTAGGGTTTTGTAAGGGTTTTAAATGCTAATTACGGTTTATTTTAGGGTTTATAGGATTTAGAGTTTCTTAAGGTTTTAGGTGTAGGATTGGAGTTTTAGGATAGGTTTTAGGGGTTTGGGCTTAGGGTGTTCTTAAGTTTAGGGTTTTATCTACATTTAAAGGGTTTAGGGCTTTGGGTTGTTTTTTGTTTTGGTTTTTTATTGTTTTATAGGTGAAGGGTTACAACATAGGGTTTTTTTTTGTGTTTTTAGGGTTTAGCATAGACAATTAGGGCTTTATAGGGTTTTGTGTTTATAGTTTTTTAGGTTTAGGGGTTTATAGGGTGTTTTTCAAGGTTAACTGCTTCTAAGGGTTTTCTAGGGTTTAGATCTTAGGTTTTTGTTGTGCTTTTAAGGTTTAAGGTGGATGGATCTTTAAGATTTAGGCTTTAGAGCATAGGTATTTGTAGGGATTTTAAATGGTTTTTAGGGTTTATGTTATGGTTTGTAGCATTTAGGTTTTCTTAAGGTTTAGGGTTTAAGGTATCTTAGGGATTTAGGTTTAGGATTTATGGTTTTAGGTTTGGGTTTAGGGTTTTTTTAGGTTAAGGATTTTATCTAGGTTTTTAGGTTTTAGGGCTTTGTAACTTTTAGATTATGGTTTGTAGAGTATAATAGATTTAGGATTTTGGGCTTAGAGTTTTTTGTGTTTTTTAGGTTTAGCATGTACGATTTAGGGCTTTATAGGGTTTAGATCTTCGAATTTTTTTTAGGTTTAATGGATTTTATATTTTTAGGGTTTTTAAGGGTTAAGTGTTTCTTAGGGTTTTTTAGGGCTTAGGGTTATTGTTAGGTTTATGGTTTTGGGTTAAGGGTTTTATTAAGGTTTTTAGGGTTTAGCGCTTTGAGTTTTATTAAGTGTATGGGATTTAGTATTTCTTAGGGTTTAGGTTTTTTAGGGTTTTATAGGTTTTTGGTTTAGGGCTTAGGTTTTTTTTTCGTGTTTTTAGGGTTTCGCATATATGATTTAGGGATTTATAGGGTTTAGAGATTAGAGATTTTAGGTTTACGGATTTTTTGGTTTTTCTAGGGTTTGTGAGGGTATTAAATGGTGTTTAGGGTTTATAGGACTTAGGGTTTCATAATGTTTAGGGTTTAGGGTTTAATAGGGTTTTAAATTTAGAATTTAGGGTTTTAGGTTAGGGTTAATGGTTTATGGCTTAGGGGTTTAGGTTTTAGGATTTGGGTTTGTTAGGTTAAGGTTTTTTAGGCTTTTATAGGTTTAGAGTTTAGGTTCTAGGGATTAGGGTTTTGTAGGTTATGGTGTTTGATGGTTTTATAGATATGGCATTTAGGGCTTAGGGTTTTTTGTGTGCCTTTAAGGTTTAGCATATACAATTTAGGGCTTTATTAGGTTTTTTGAGGTTAGAGATTTTTTTGGTTTAGGTGTTTTTGGGTTATTTTGGATTATTTAGGGTTAAGTGTTTCTTAGGGTTTGTCAAACATTTAGCATAAATGATTTAGGCTTTATTGGGTTTAGATTTTATAGTTTTTTAGGTTTAGGGTTTTCTGTGGTTTTTAGGGGCTTAGGGTTTAGGGCATAGGTTTTTTTATGTTTTTTAGATTTAGGATTTTAGTCTAAGGATTTTATCTAGGTTTTGAGGTTTTTGGGCTTTGGAATTTTTAGATTAAGGTTTTTAGGGTTTTATAGATTTAGGATTTAGGGCTTAGAGTTTTTTGTGGTTTTTAGGGTTTAGAATATACTATTTAGGGATTTATAGGGTTTAGAGCTTTGCTTTTTTTTAAGTTTAAGGGGTTTTATATTTTTAGGGTTTTCGGTTAAGGGTTTTATTAACCCTTTTAGGGTTTAGGGCTTTGAGTTTTTTAGGTTAAGGATTTTTTAGATTATATAGGTTTAGGGTTTAGGTCTTAAAGTTTTTTTTGTATTTTTAGGGTTTAACAAAAACGATTTAGGGCTTTATAGGGTCTAGAGCCAAATGTTTTTTAGGTTTAGGTTTGTTTGTGTTTTTGAGAGTTAAGTGTTTCTTAGGGACTAGGGCTTAGGGTACTTTTATGTTTTCTAGATATAGGGTTTACGGAATTTTAGGATTAAGGGTTTATAGCTTAGGGTTTTGTAAGGATTTTAAATGGGTTTTAGAGTTTATTTTAGGGTTTCTTAATGTTTAGGGTTTCATAGTGTATTAGGTTTAGGATTTAGGGTTTAGGACTTTTGGGTTTCTTAGGTTTAGGGTTTTAGGTTAAGGGTTTTAACTAAGTTTTTAGGGTTAAGGGCTTTGTGTTTTTTAGATTAAGGTTTTATAGGGTTTGATATGTTTATTGTGTTTGTTCTAAGGTTTCTTTTTTTGTGTTTTTTACGATTTAGCATTTACGATTTAGGGCTTTCTAGCATTTAGAGCTTAGAGTTTTTTTAGGTTTAGGGGTTTTCTGGGTTTTAAAGGGTTTTTAAGGGTTAATTGTTTCTTAGGGTTTTTTAGGATTTAGGGTTTTGGGGCTTAGGGTGTTTTGTGTTGTTTGGGTTTAGGGTTTATAGATTTTTAGGTTTTAGGGTTTAGAGCTTAGAGTTTTGAAGGGTTTTAAATGGTTTTTAGGGTTTATGGGATTTAGGGTTTCATAAGGTTTACGGTTTGGGTTTCTTAGGGTTTTAGGTTATGGTATAGGGTTTATGCCTTAGTGGTTTTTTATATTTAGTGTTTAAGGTTAGGGTTTAGGGTTTTGGGCTTAGGGTTTTTTTCAAGATTAACAGCTTCTTAGGGTTTTCAAGTGTTTAGGTCTTAGGGTTTTGTTGTGTTTTTATGGTTTAAGGTTTATGGATCTTTAGGATTTAGGCCTTAGAGCTTAGGGTTTTGTAGGGGTTTTAAATGGTTTGTAGGGTTTGTATTATAGTTTATAGGATTTAAAGTTTAGGGTTTAGGGTATCTTGGGGATTTAGGTTTAGGATATAGGGCTTTAGGTTAGGGTTTAGAGTTTAGGGCTTAGGTTTTTTTAGGTTTAGGGATTTGGGTTAAGGGCTTTATCTTGGTTTTTAAGATTTAAGGCTTCGGGATTTTTAGGTTAAGGTTGTTTAGGGTTTTATAGGTTTGTGGTTTAGGGCTTATGTTTTTTTTAGTGCTTTTAGGGTTTTGCATATATGATTTAGGGCTTTGTAGGGTTTAGAGATTAGATATTTTAGGTTTAGGGATTTTTTTTATTTAGGGTTTGTAAGGGTATTAAATGGTGTTTAGGGTTTATAGGACTTAGGGTTTCATAAGGTTTAGGGTTTAGGGTTTTCGGTTAGGGTTTATGGTTTAGGGCTTAGGGATTTTTTAGGTTAAGAATTTTTGGTTGAGGGTTTTATCTAGGTTTTTATGGTTTAGGGATTTGGGTTTATTAGGTTAAGTTTTTTAGTCTTTTGTAGGTTTAGGGCTTAGGGCTTAGGGTTTTGTAGGTTAGGGTTTTTGAGGGTTTTATAGATAAGGCATTTAGGACTTAGCGTTTTTTGTGTGTTTTTAGGGTTAAGCATATACAATTTTGGGCTTTATAGGGTTTGGAGCTTAGAGTTTTTTAGGTTTAGGAGTTTTTGGGTTATTTAGGGTTAACTGTTTCCTAGGGTTTTTCAAGGATTTAGCGTATATGATTTATGGCTTTATAGGGTTAACATCTTATAGTTGTTTATGTTTAGGGGTTTCGGGGGATTTTAGGCTTTTTAAGGGCTTAGGGTTTAGGGCTTAGGTGTTTCTCTATTTTTTTAGATTTAGGGTTTAGGGTTTAGGGCTTAAGGTTTTTTTTAGGTTGATGATTTGAGGTTAAGGATTTTATCTAGGTTTTTAGGTTTTTGGGCTTTGGAATTTTTAGATTAAGATTTTAGGGTTCTATAGATATAGGATTTAGGACTTAGGGTTTTCTTTCCTAGGGTTTTAAGGCTTTATAGGATTTAGAGCTTTGAGGTTTTTTAGGTTTAAGTGATTTTATAGTTTTAGGTTTTAAGGCTTTGAGTTTTTTAGTCTAAGGTTACTTAGGATATTATAGGTATAGGGTTTTATCTTGATTTTTTTAGGTTTAGGGTTTTATCTAGATTTTTACAGTTTAAATCTTTGTGTTTTTTGGGTTAAGGTTTTTTAGGATTTTATATGTTTATTGTTCAGGGCTCAGGTTTTTTTTTTTAATTTTTTTTTATTGTGTTTTTTAGGGTTTAGCATATACAATTTAGGGCTTTATAGGTTTAGAACTTAGAGTTTTTTATGTTTAGGGGTTTGTGGGTCTTTTTAGGGTTTTTAAGGGTTAAGTGTTTGTTAGGTTTTTTTAGGGCGTAGGGTATAGGGCTTAGGAATTTTTTGTGTTTTTTTTTAGGGTTCACTGATTTTTAGTATTTAGGGTTTAGATATTTTGCTTTTTAGGGGTATTAAATTGTTTTTAGGGTTGTCATAGGTTTTATAGGATTTAGAGTTCCTTAAGGTTTGGGTTTAGGGTTTCTTAGTATTTTTAGGTTTAGGATTTAGGGTTTTAGGTTTAGGATTTAGGGTATTAAATTTAGGGTTGAAGGCTTAGTTTTTTTTTTTTTTTTTTTTTGTGTTTTTTAGGGTTTAGCTTATATGATTTAGGGATTTATAGGGTTTTGAGCTTAGACTCTTTTAGATTTACGGGTTTTTGAGTTTTTAGGGGTATTGAGTTAGGATTTAGGGTTTTAGGTTAGGATTTAGTGTTTAGAGCCTAGGGTTTTTTTAGGTTTAGGGTTTAAGGTTACTGGTTTTATCTAAGTTTTTAGGGTTTAGTGCTTTGGGTTTTTTAGATTAAGGTTTTTTAGGATTTTATAGGTTTAGGCTTTAGGGATTTGGGGTTCTTTGTGTTTTTTAGGGTTTAGTATATACGATTAAGGGCTTTATTATTTTAAGGGTTTATTTTAGGTTTTATAGGATTTTGGGTTTCTTAAGGTTAGGGCTTAGGGTTTTTAGGTTTAGGATATCGAGTTTTAGGTTACGATTTAGTGTTTTTTAGGTTTAGGGTTTTAGGTTAATGATTTTATCTCGGTTTTTAGGGTTTTATAGGTTTAGGGTTCAAGACTTAGGATTTTTTTGTGTTTTTTTAGGGTTTAGCATATACAATTTAGGGATTTATAGGGTTTGGAGCATAGTTTTTTTTTCAGGTTTAGGGGTTTTTAAGGTTTTCAAGGTTTAAGTTTTTCTTACGGATTTTTAGGGTTTAGGGTTTAGGCCTTAAGTTTTTTTCTTCTTCTAATTTTTAGCTTTAGGGTTTATGGTTTTTTAGTATTTAGTGTTTAGAGGTTAGGGTTTTGTAGGGGTTTTAATTGATTTAGAGCTTAGAGTTTTTTTAGGTGTAGGGGTTTTTAGGTTTTCTTAGTGTTTTTAAGGGTTAAGTATTTCATAGGGTTTTCTATTGAATAGGGTTTAGTTTTTTTAGGTTTAGGGGTTTTTTTGTTTTTAGGGTTTTTAAGTGTTAAGAATTTCTAGAGTTTAGTTTTTTTTGTATTTTTTAGGTTTAGGGTTTATAAATTTTTAGGATTTAGGGTTTCGAGCTTGTGGGTTTTAGGAGTTTTAAATGTGTTTTAGGGGTTAGTTTAAGGTTTATAGGATTTAGGGTTTCTTAAGGTTTAGGGTTTAACATTTCTTTAGGTTTTAGGTTTAGTATTTAGGGTTTTAGGTTAGGGTTTAGGGTTTAGGGCTTATGTTTTATTTTTATGTTTAGGTTCTTAGGTTAAGGTTCTTATCTAGGTTTATAGGGTTTAGAGCATTGGGATTTTTAGGTTAAGGTTTTTAGGGTTTTATAGGTTTAGGGTTTAGGAATTAGGGGTTTTTTTTTTTGTGTTTTTTAGGATTTAGCATATACAAGTTAGGGCTTTATAGGGTATAGAGCTTAGAGTTTTTTAAGTTTAGGGGTTTTTGAGGTTTTTAGGGTTTTTAAGGGTTAAGTGTTTATTAAGGTTTAAGGCTTTCAGTTTTTTGTGTTTTTTAGGTTTAGCTTTTGTGGATTTCTAGGGTTTTGGGTTTACAGATTAGGGTTTTGTAGGGGTTTTTTGTGTTTTAAATGGTCTTTATGGTTTATTTTAGGATTTATAGGATTTAGGAATTCTTAAGGTTTAAGGTTTCTTAGGGATTTATGTTAGGGTTTAGGGTTTATGGCTTAGGGTTTTGTTAGGTTTAGGGTTTTATTTGGGATTTTGAGGTTTAAGGCTTTGGGTTTTTTACGGTTTTATAGGTTTAAGGTTTATGGCTTACGATTTTGTTCTGTGTTTTTTAGGGCTTATAGATCAGAGTTTTATATGTTTAGGGGTTATTAGGTTTTTTAAGGTTTTTAAGGGTTAACTGTTTCTTAGGGTTTAGGGCTTAGGTTTTTTTTTGGGTTTAGGGTTTTAAAATTTTTAGTATTTATGGTTTAAATCTTTGGGTTTTTAGGGAGTTTTAGGGGTTTTAAATTGTTTTTAGGATTTGTTATAGAGTTTAAAGGATTTAGGGTTTCTTAGGGTTATAGGTTTAGGATTTATTGTTTTAGGTTAGGGTTTAGGATCTAGGGCTTAGGTTCTTTTTTAGGTTTAGGGTTATAGGTTAAGGGCTTTATCTAAGATTTTAGGGTTTAGGGATTTGGGTTTTTTTAGGTTAATGTCTTTTAGGATTTTATAGGTTTAGGGTTTAGGGCATAGGTTTTTGTGTTGTGTTTTTTAGCATTTAGCATACCTAATTTAGGGCTTTATAGGGTTTAGAGCTTAGCGTTTTTTTTTTTTTAAGGTTTAAGGGATTTTGGATTTTTTAAGGTATTTAAGGATTAAGTGTTTCTTAGGGTTTTTTAGGGTTTAAGATTTAGGGGTTTGAGTTTTGTTGTGTTTTTTATGTTTAGGGTTTATAGATTTTTTGGATTTAGTGTTTAGAGCTTAGTGTTTTGTAGGGGTTATAAATTGTTTTTAGGGTTTATAGGATTAAGTGTTTCTTAAGTTTTAGGTTTTAGGGTTTCTTTGGGTTTTAGGTTTAGGTCTAAGATTTTAGGTTTAGGGTTTAGGGATTAGGGTTTTTTAAGGTTTAGGGTTTTAGGTTAAGGGTATTATCTAGTTTAGGGTATAAGACTTTTGGTATTTTAGTCTATGGTTTCTTAGGATTTTATAGGTTTAGGGTTTTATCTTGGTTTTTTAAGGTTTAGGGTTTTATCTAGGTTTTTAGGGTTTAAGACTTTGGGTTTTTTAGGTTAAGGTGTTTTGGGATTTTATAGGTTTAGGGTTTAGGGCTTAGGTTTTTTTTGGTTTTTTGTATTTATGCTTTTTAGAGTTTAGCATATACAATTTAGGGCTTTATAGGGTTTAGAGCTTAGAGTTTTTTAGGTTTAGGGGTTTTTGGGTCTTTTAAAGGGTTAATTGTTTATTAGGGTTTTTTAGGGCGTTGGTTGTAGGGCTTAGGGATTTTTTGTGTCTTTTTAGGGTTCACGGATTTTAGGATTCAAGGTTTAGATCTTAGGATTTTTAGGTTACGGTTTAGGGTTTTTTAGGTTTAGGGTTTTAGGTTAAGGATTTTATCTAGGTTTTTAGGGTTCAAGACTTAGTTTTTTTTTTCTGTATTTTTTAGGATTTAGCATATACGATTTAGGGATTTATAAGGTTTGGAGCTTAGTGGTTAGGGTTTTGTAGGGGTTTAAAATGGTTTAGAGCTTAGAGTTTTTTTAGGTGTAGGAGTTTTGGGTTTTCTTATTGTTTTTGAGGGTTAAGAGTTTCTTTGGGTTTTCTTAGTGTTTTTAAGCATAACAATTTCTTAGGGTTTTCTATTGATTAGGGTTTAGGTTTTTTTTTTATGTTTTTCCAGTTTAAGATTTTTGAACTTTTTAGGATTTAGGGTTTATAGCTTAGGTTTCTGTAGAGGTTTTAAATGCTTTGTAGTGGTTATATTAGGGTATATAAGATTAATGGTTTCTTAAGGTCTAGGGTTTAGGGTTTCTTAGAGTTTTAGGTTTAGAATCTAAGGATTTAGGTTACGGTTTAAGGTTTAGGGTTTCATGTTTTTTTAGGTCTAGGGTTTTATCTAGGGTTTATTCTGGCTTAGGGCTTTGGGTTTTTTAGGTTAAGGTTTTTTAGAGTTTTATAAGTTTGTGGTTTAGGGCTTAGGGTTTTTCGTGTATTTAAGGTTAAGCATATAATATTTAGGGCTTGATAGGGTTTAAAGCTTAGAGTTTTTTAGGGTTAAATTTTTCTTAGGCTTTTTGGTTTAGAACTTAGGGGTTTTAAATGGGTTTTAAGGTTTATTTTAGGATTTATAGGATTTAGGAATTTTTAAATGTTTAGGGTTTAACGTTTGTTAAGGTTTTAGGTTTAGGATTTATAGTTTTAGGTTAGGGTTTAAGGCTTATGGTATTTTAGGTTTCGGCTTTTTGGTTAATGGTTTTATTTAGGTTTTGAGGTTTTAGGGCTTTAGGTTTTTTAGGTTAAGGGTTTGTAGGATTTTATAGGTTTAGGGTTTAGGAATTAGGGTTTTTTTTTGTGTGTTTTAGGGTTTAGTATATACTATTTAGGGCTTTCTAGGGTTTAGAGCTTATAGTTTTTTTATGTTTAGAGGTTTTTTGGTCTTTAGGATTTTTAAGGGTTAAGTGTTTGTTTGGTTTCCTAGGGTTTAGTTATTTTTTGTATTTTTTAGGTTTAGGGTTTACAGATTTTTAGGATTTAGAGTTTCTAGCTTATGGATTTTAGGAGTTTTAAATGGGTTTTAGGGTTTATTTAGGATTTATAGGATTTAGGGTTTCTTAAGGTTTATGGTTTAAGGTTTCTTCAGGTTTTAGGTTTAGGTTAAGGCTTTAGGGTTAGGGTTTAGGCTTTAGGGTTAGGGTTTTTTATGTTTAGGTTCTTAGGTTAAGGTTCTTATCTAGGTTTTTAGGGTTTAGGGCTTTGTGTTTATTAGGTTAAGGTTTTTAGTGTTATATAGGTTTAGGGTTTAGGGTTTAGGTTATTTTTTTGTCTTCTTTAGGGTTTAGCATATATGATTTAGGGCTTTAGATGGTTTAGAGCATAGAGTTTTTGAGGTTTATGGGTTTTGCGTTTTTAGGATTTTTAAGGGTTAAGTGTTTCTTAGGGTTTTGGATTTTTTTTTTTTGTTTTTTATGTTCAAGGTTTATGGATTTATAGGATTTTGAGTTTATAGTTTAGGGTTTAGTAGGGGTTTTAAGTGGTTGTTCAGGTTTATTTTAGGGTTTATAGGATTTTGGGTTTCTTAAGGTTTAGGTTTAGGAATTAGAGTTTTAGGTATGGGTTAACGGTTTAGGGCTTAAGGATTTTTTAGGTTTAGGGATTTAGGTTACGGGATTTTTCTAGGTTTTTTAGGGTTTAGGTCTTTGGGTTTTTAGTTTAACAGTTTTTATATATGTTTGTAAGGTATAGGGCTTTATATTTTTTGGGTTAAGGTTTTCTAGGTTTAGGGTATAAGGCTTAGGTTTTTTTTTTTTTTTGGTGTGTTTTTTAAGGTTTAGGATGTATGAGTTAGGGCTATATAGTGTTTAGAGCTTAGAGTTTTTTTCAACCTAGGGATTTTTGAGGTTTTTAGGATTTTTAAGGGTTAAGTGTTTCTTATGGTTTTTTAGGGTTAAGTGTTTCTTATGGTTTCAGCGGGAAAAAATTCATCCTCCAAAGCTGAATTAAAGAAAAGGCTCCAGCAAGCTTTATCAGATTTAGAAGACGATAGACCCAATGAAGAAAACGCCTTGCTACTGCTAGATGAGGCGTCTTCTCAGAGTGATGATAATGGGGACATGTTAAAGCCAAATGCTTTAGCCCAATCCTATCTAGACCCATTTTATGATTAATCTTATTAAATAAATAATCCAGTAGAGGATTTTAAAATCCGAAATTACTGACTTTCTAAATAGAGACTCAAAGAGTCGGAATTATTTAAGAAAGTAAGAGATGAGACTCAAAGAGTTGGAATATCTCTTGATTATCAATTTAATCAGAATAATTATCCAATGGAGACATATAGAATCTCACAACAGTAAAGCAGCCATCCCTTTTCCCAAAGGACAAAGGCAAATGGCCGACACAACTTTGTAAAAGGAGGAATCTCTTTTCAAAAAGAAAAAGAAGATGCCAGACAAAAGAAAAAGAAGATGCTTTCCATAAAGGATTAAATATACCTCTTTGTCTGCTTCTTAGAGATGATAGACTACTTAATATTGATGATTCTTTGTTAGGTGTTTTAGAAAGTAATCTTGCCTATGGACCAGTTTACTTTAACTGTTATCCTAATTTTACTGTTGATATTTATGATCTTAATATTATTGATACGTTGACACTTAATGTCAAAACTAAGAACATGAATAGTAAAATTGATACTAGAGAAATAGCTGTAATATATCGGGTATATTATAAGCTAATGAAGACCACTATAGCCCCAAAGGCTATAGCTTCTAGTGTTAAAGGAGTAACTATGCTTATGGAAGCTAACCAAGAGCATAGTACTACTTTTGTCCCTAGACTTCTTAAGTGGAATGATATTTTAGCTGATGAAGAATGGAAATTTGATTCCATTACTAACCCTTTACCTCTCCAACTTGAGACTTCTCAGTTAGACCGAGTGATTCAATTTCCTGATGGATCTATTAACCTTAAGTTTCTACGATCCAGCTCATTTAGCCAAGCTTCTTCAAGTAGAAGAATGTCTTCGGCAAGACCTTCTTCTTTTCAAACCCGGGAGGAGGATGAAGATAGTATTAGTCAGCCTGACCATAGAAAACTTCATGGTGTAGATTTCTCCCAGACTATTCCTAAGGTTTATTACGAAGAGACTGTGGGAAGCCCCTAAACCATGAATCCTAAACTCAAAAGCAAATCCCTAAACCCTTAAATCTAAACTTTAAACCCTAAACCCTAAACAATAAACTTTAAACCCTAAACCCTAAACCCAAAACCCAAAACTCTAATCCCTAAACCCTCAACGCTAACTAAGGAACCTTAAACCCTAACCCTAAACCATAAACTGTAAACCTTAAACCCTAAACCCTAACCCTATACCCTAAACCCTTAAAACTAAACCCTAACCCTAGACCTTATAACCTAAATCCTAAACACTAAACGCTAAACATAGAATCGTAAACCTTAAACCAAAAACCCTAAACCCTAAACCCTAACCCTAAACCATTAATCCTAAACTCTAAAACTAAACAATAAACTTTAATCCTAAACTCCAAACCCTAAACCCTACATCCTACACCATAAACCCTAAACCCAAAACCTTAAGCCATAAACTCTAAACCTAAAACTAAATCATAGACCCTAATCTTGAAACCCTAGACCATGAAACCAAAACCCTAATCTTGGAAAACGAAACCTAAAACCCTAAATATGGAACCCTAAACCCTAAACTTTGAACTCTAAACCCTAAACCCCTTAACCATTAACCATAATCCCTGAAACATAAACCATAAACCATAAACACTAAACTCTAAACCCTAAACCCTAAATTGCAACCCTAGACCCTAAACTTAAAACTGTAGATCCTAAACCCTAAACCCTAAACCCAAAACACAAAACCATAAACCCTAAACCCACACCCAAAGTGCTAAACGCTAAACTTGGAACCCTAAACCCTAAAGCGTAAACTTAAAACCCAATACCCTAAACTATAAACCTTAAGACCTAAACCCTAATCCTAAATCATTAATCCTAGACCCTAAACCTTAAACCCTAAACCCTAAATTCTAAACTCTAAACCATCAACTTTAAACCCTAAACAATTAACTTAAAACCCTAAAATTAAAACCCTTAACCCTAAATCCAAAACCCTAATCCATCAAACCTAAACCCGAAACTCAAAACCATAAAACCTAAGTCCTAAACCCTAAACCCTAAACCCTAACCAAAAAACCCTAAACCCAAAACCCTAGACCCTAACCCTAAACCCTAACCCCTAAATCCTAAATCCTAAATCCTATGCCATAAATCGTAAACACTAAATGCTATACCTTCATACCGAAACTCTCAACACTAAACCCTAAACCTCAAACAAAAAACCCTATAGGGTTATATGATGAATTAGATAAAGGTTCTTGGTGGGTTTTGTTCGTCTGATCAGTGCGCTCCTGTTGATCTTGATGCAATGGTCGGACAGTGCCTTATGCGCCATTTCGGTAGTTGCTGGGAATATAGCCATTAGGCTTGAGCTGGAGAGATTTCTTTTTAGTGAGAAGCATTAGAGATAGAAAAAAATTAGGAAATGGTGAAGCAATTTTAGGGTTTAGTGTTTAGGATTTCAAGTTTATGGATTAGGGTTTAGGGATTAGGGTTTATGGATTAGGGTTTAGGGTTTAGGGTTCTATGCTTAGCGTTTAGGGTTTAAGGTTTAGGATTTATGGTTTAGGGTTTAGGGTTGACGTTTTAGGATTTAGGGTTAGGGTTTAGGGTGTAGGATTTAGAGTTAAGGATTTAAGGTTTAGGGTTTAGCGTTTAGGGTTGATGGCTAGGGTTTAGGATTAATGGTTTAAAGTTAGGGTTTACAAATTAGGGTTTAGGGTCTAGGTATAGGTTAGAGCTTGGCGTTCCAAGTTTTTGAATTAGGGTTTAGGGTTAAGATTTTTGGGATTAGGGTGTAGCATTTAGAGTTTAGGGTTTATGGTTTACATTTTAGGTTTTAGGATTTTGGGGTTAGGGTTTAGCGATTAGGGTTTAGGTTTAGGCTTTAGGGTTTAGTATTTAGGGTATAGGTTTTATAATTTAGGGTTTAGGGTTTAGGATTTAGGGTTTAGCGTTTAAAATTTAGGGTTTAGGGTTTAGAGTTTAGAGTTTAGGATATAGGGTTTAAGGTTTAGGATGAATGATTTAGGGTTTAGGGTTTTGGGTTTTAGGCTTAGGTTTTAGGGTTTAGGGTTTAGGTATTGTGTTTAGGGGTTTTAGTTTAGTATTTAGGGTGTAGGTTTTAGGGATTAGGTTTTAGGGTTTAGTGTTTAACATTTAGGGTTTAGCATTTAGGGTTTAGGGTTTTGGTTTTAGGGTTTAGAGTTTACGATTTAGGGGTTAGGGTTTAGGGTTTAGGGTTTAGGATTTAGGTTTAGGGTTTAGGATGAATGATTTAGTGTTAGGTTTTAGGGGTTAGGCTTTAGGGCTGAGGGGTTAGGGAAATCGATTTAGGCTTTAGGGTTTAGGGGTATTGGTTTAGAGTTTAGTGTTTTGGGTTTAGGGTTTAGGATTTAGGATTTAGGTTTTAGGGTTTAGGGTTTAAGGTTTAGGATGAATGATTTGAGGTTACTATTTAGGGTTTAGGGTTTTAAGTATATGGAATAGTATTTAGGGTTTAAGGTTTAGGGGTTAGGGGTTAGGGTTTAGGGTTTAGGGTTTAGGTTCTAGGGTATTGGGTTTAGGGTTTAGGGTTTAGGGTTTAGGGATAAGGTTTAGAGTTTAGAGTTTATGGATTAGAGTTTTAGATTTAGGGTTTGGGGTTTAGGGTTGGGGTTTAGTGTTTAGGGTTAAGGGTATAGGATTTTTGGTTCCAAATTTAGCGTTTGGGGATTAGGGTTTAAGGTTTAGGATGTAGAGTTGTAGGAATAGGCTGTAGCATTTAGGATTGAGGGTTTAGGGTTTAGGTTTAAGGATTTAGCAGTTAGGGTTTAGGGTTTTAATTTTAAGGTTTAGGGTTAGGGCTTAGAGTTTAGGGTTTAGGGTTTAGGTTTTAAGGTTTTGGGTTTAGTGTTTAGGGTTTAGGATTTAAGGTTTTAGGTTTAGGGTTTAGGGTTTGTGGTTATGGGTTTACGATTTAGGGAAAGGTTTTTAGTTTAGGCTTTTGTGTTTTGGGTTTGGGGTTTACAATCAATGGTTAGGGTTTAAGGGTGAGGGGTTAGGGTTTAGATTTTTTACGATCTAGGGGTTAGAATTTAGGGGTTAGTGTTTAGGGTTTTGAGTTAAAGGTTTTGGGTTTAGGGCTTAGGAATAAGGGTTTCATGTTTTGAGTTTAGGACTTAGGGTGTCGGGTTTAGATTTTAGGGTTTATTGTTTATGGTTTAGGGTTTAGGGCTTAGGGTTTAGGGTATAGAGTTTAGAGTTTAGAGTTTATGCTTTAGGGTCTAGGGTTTAGTGTTCATGTTTAGGGTTTAGGTTTAGGGTTCCAAGATTAGGGTTTAGGGTTTTGTATTTAGGATTTATGGTTTAGTTTTAGGGTTTAATTTTTGGGTTTAGGGTATAGGGTTTTGGTTTACATGTTTAGGCTTTAGGGTTTATGATTTAGGGTTTTGGGTTTAGGGTTTAGGGTTTGGGGTTCCAAGTTTTAGAATAAAGGTTTAGGGTTTAGTGTTTAGTTAAAGGGTTTACGATGAATGAGTAATGGTTATGGTTTAGGGTTTAGGGTTTAGGGTTTTGAGTTTAGGGTTTAGGGTTTGGGTTCGATGTTTTGAAATTAGGGTTTAGGGTTTAGGTTTATGGTTTAGGTTTTGGGTTTTGGGTTTCAGGTTTAGGGTTTAGGGTTTAGGGTTTGTGGTTAAGGGTTTAGGGTTTAGAGTTAGGTTTTGAGTTTAGGGTTTTGGGTTTAGGGTTTACGATCTAGGGGTTAGGGTTTAAGGGTTAGGGTTTAGGGTTTAGATTTTAGTGTTTAAGGTTTATGGTCCAGGGTTTAGAGTATAGGGGCTAAGGTTTAGGGTTTAGAGTTTAGAGTTTTGGGTTTAGGGTTTAGGGATAAGGGCTCCAAGTTTGGAGTTTTGGATTTAGAGTTTATGATTAAGAGTTTAGGGTTTATGGTTTATGGTATATGGTTTATGGTTTAGAGTTTAGGGTTTAGAGTTAAGGGTTTTATGGTTTAGGATTTAGAGTTTAGAGTTTATCGTTTAGTGTCTAGGGTTTAGGGTTTTTGGTCTAGGGCTCCAAGAATAGTGTTTAGGTTTTAGATTATAGGGTTTTGGTTTTAGGGTTTATGGTTTAGTTTTAAGGTTTAAATTTTTTGGTTTAGGGTTTAGTGTGTCGGGTTTTGGGTTCTATGTTTTGGCTTTAGGATTTAGGGTTTTGGGTTTGGGTTTTTTTTATTTATTTATTTGAACGACCCTTGAGGGGGTCAGGGGCTTAGCAACACCCCCAGGCCTTAGCATATATAAAGAAAAGACAAGTACAAGGAGGGGGACATAAACCTTACCTCCCAAAAGGTGGAGAAAGAATTGGTAGCCTACTAGTCAAAATTAGTTGGTTTTCCAACTCTTCTCCAAAGAAGAAAGAGTCCTATTGTCTAAGTACCTATGTCAGAGGACTCCTCTCAATACAAAGAGTCTAGGAAAGCATAAATGAGGGAGACTCTCCCTTTACAATTAAGAAAGATAAACATCTATCCTAACCAGGGTAGTCCTCTAATAGAATTGATGACAGGAAGATCATCAGGAAAATGGACCTGAAGGAGTTCAAGCACCTTCGTAGGTCCTTTTGTAAAAGTTCCCTAAAGGTGGCTCCTTAATTCTCTTCAGTTTTCTTCTTCTGAAGCTTGTCATGCCTGCTAAATCCTACTGGAAGTAAGCTGCTGTAAGTTTGGGAAGCTGTTGGATGTTGAAGTAGACCTGTGGGTTTGAAATCTGGTGGTTGTGCTTAGAAAGAGTGTCTGCTACAAAGTTAGCTTCTCTGAAGGTGTGTATACATTTAAAGTGAGTGAAATGAGTGGCCAATTGGTGAAGCTTCCACAGGTGTGCTGAGATGGCCCAAGGGACTGCTGCTTTGTCACTAAACCAGTCTACAACTAGTTGAGAATCAACTTCCAGGATTACCTTCTTGTAGTTTAACTGCACACACCAGGTTAGGCCAAAGTTAGCAGCCTTTATTTCAGCCTGATTGTTGGTTCCCTGCTCCAAAGGAACTGAGAAAGCCAGAATGAATTCTCCAGTCTGGTTCCTGAGAATTCCTCCACCTCCTATCCTTCTCGAATTTTTTAAAGCACTCCCATCTGTGTTGATTTTGACCCAGCTGTCTTGAGGTTTAATCCACTGAATAGTTATCACCCTGGTATCGTGAGTACAATTTTCTAAGAGTCTACAAATTTTATTCCATCCCAAAGGCTAGGAAATATATGGGACTTAGTCTGCAGTAGCTTAAAGCTGTCAAGGATCACTAAGTGTTTAACTCTTGCCATGTTGGACTGTTTGCCCCCATACTTAACATCACACCTGTTTTTCCACAAGTTCCAACAAATAAAGATTGGTAGCACTTGAAGGATCAGCTGGTGTGCTTTATTGTTGTAAGTGCAGCTCCACTATCTCATGATCATGTTTCTAAAAGGCAGGTAGTCAGTTTGAATGCCTAAGGAAATGGCAAAGTATTTCCAGACCTGTTTAGCAAAGTTTCCAGAATTGAAATTATGTTCTATAGTATCCATTCCTGGAGAGTAACAGCAGTAACAGACAGTAGGTTCAATTCCAAATCTCAGAAGCTTTTCATTGGTAGGGAGTTTGCCCCTAATTGCTCTCCAAAGTAAGAAGGAGCATTTGAAGGGGATCTGATTATGCCAGGTGTATGTATTCATTTTGGTTTTTTCCCTTTTTTATCTAATGCTGTTCCAAGCTGAAGTGATAGAGAATAGGCCACTGGTGTTGAGACTCCACACTGCCTGATTAGACTGGTTCTGCTGTAACTGGAGTTAAGTTGAAAGAATATTGTGTACTTGATTGTGAGGGGCTGCCTGAAGGACCTTATCTATGTTCCACTGTCCATCCTCAATAAAATCTGAAACCTTACCATTGTTGAATCTATTACTAACAACAGTGTAGTGAGCCAGGGGACCTACACCAAGCCAATTATCCCACCAAAAGGAGCAGGAACCATTCCTTATTTTCTATTGAATGTGTTTCTCCACACTAGTTTTGTTCTTCATCATGAGTCTCCAAGCTTGGGACTCACCAGTATCCCACCTTTTGCTTATGGAGTTAGATCTTTGGCAGTATTTTGCCTTAAGAAAATCTCCCCATAAGGTTTGTTTCGATCTGAAGGTCCACCACTGTTTGAACTGAAAAGCTTGGCACACATCACTCATAAGCCTAACACCAATTCCTCATTCATCATAGGGGAAGCTTAAGTTCCTCCATGAGGACCAATGGTATTTTCTCTTGTCATTTCTCCATCCCCAGAAAAATCAGCCAAGATGCTCTAGATGTGGTTGATGATCTCTTGGGTTAACATAATAATCTCAGTTATGCTTCTACCTTTAACAAAGCCTGATTGGTTAGGGGAAATAAGGCTAGGAAGAATAGGAGCTAATATGATGCAGAGAAGCTTGGAAATAATCTTGTTAGTGAAATTACTCAGGCTAATGGGTCTGAACTCTGATAATTTATTAGGATGCTTCACTTAGAGGATAAGGACCATGCAAGCATGAGAGAAGAACTTGGGTATCATTTGTCCATTGAAAAAGGCATGAATGACTGCTAACAGGTCCTTGCTGATAATGTTCCAACATTTCTGGAAAAAAATGCCATTCATTCCATCTGGTCCTGCAGCTGAGTTGCGGTTCATGGAATAGACCACCTCTTTAAGTTCTTCCATAGAAGGTAGCTCTTTCATTCTATCATTCTGTTCCTGTTTGACCAATCTAGGAATGCAGCTCATAGGGACTTCATCAATAATTTTCTCTTCTCCTGTGAATATGTTTTGGAAATGATCACAGGCAGCCTGTGCAATTTGTTCATCCCCCTGTATCCACTCATCATCATCAGTGAGGATTTTGTGAATAAACAACTTCCTCCTTCTTCCCCTGATCAGTGCATGAAAGTATTTAGAATTACCATCCCCTTCTTTGAACCATTGTAGTTGAGTCTTTTTTTTTAGGATAGAATCTTCAAGCTTTATAAATCTGATATAGTCAGCATTGATGCCATTAAGTACTGCTCTATGCTCCTCTATGTTGTTGTGAATAAGATTTTCTTCTGCCACTCTACCTTTTTCTTCAAAATCCTTTAGTTTAGCAAAAATATCACCAAATTTTTCTTTGGACTAGGCACTGAGGGTAGCAGCAAATGTCTTCATCTTCTGGTGGAAGGTCCACATGGGATTGCCTTTAATCTACCTGTTCCAGCACCCAGTTACAGTCTCTTCAAAGGAAGGTTGATCAGTTCAGCAGTTAAGGAATCTGAAGTGTTTAATATGAGTGTCTACTCTATTATTCATCTCCATAAGAAGTGGACAGTGATCAGAACCCATAAAAGGGAGATGTGTAATGGTAGTCTGTGGCATATTTTGCAACCATTTATCATGGATCATAGCCCTGTCTAATCTTTTCCAAATTTTGAAATTGATACCTCTTTGGTTTGACCATGTAAATCTTGGTCCATTGAACCCCAAGTCCATGAGTCCACAGGCTTCAATAATACCAATGAAGTCCATGCTTTTCCTCATGTTATAACTATTACCTCCCAATTTTTTATCTGTATCAGTTATAACATTAAAATCCCCAACAGTGCACCAAGGGGTAGCATTTCTAGTATCAGCAAAATGGAGTAATCTGTCCCAGAGAGGTTTCCTGAGATATTCCTTGCATTTGGCATACACAAAGGTCTTGATATAGGTTTCAGGAGCTTCTGTATGATTGATTTCACAAGTGATCTGCTGGTCATCAGTTTCTAACACCTTACAAGTAGTATCATTGGTCCAAAAAAGCCAAATTTTCCCATTGGAGTTACCAACTGCATGATCCATGGCAAGCATACTTTTAAACATATTTATCTATGCATTATCTGAGAAGGGTTCCAGGATGGCAATCATAGACACATAGTGAATGTTTTTGAGGTTTTTGAGTCTTTCCACAACTCCTTGGGTATTGATACCTCTAGCATTTCATATGATTGTACTAATCATTGAGAAGATTTAGAGGCAAACAATCTTGTGTTTGGTCTTCCTGCAGTGTCAGGAATGGTTGGTGAAGGTTTTTTGAGGGGAAGCCTATCAAGGTGCATACCTCTGGGAGAGAGTCCCTATTTATTGGTAACGTGAAGCACTTCCTTTTCAAGCTCATGATCTTTGTTGGGGCTAAAGGCATTGATTAGCAGTTGACAGGTATCTTCATCATCTTCCTAGTCATTTTTAGGTGAAATGTCTTCCTCTACTTCATCTTCAGAGATCTCCACTTCATACTCATCTCTTATGGTTACCTTTGTTTGATCAGGGGGTTTTCCAGGAGTAGGGGTATTATATTTAGCCTGAAGTGGGATTACCTCCATAACTTGCTCAACCATGATGAATTTTTTACAAGAATTTTCCTCCTCTAGACTGTCCATCTACTTCCTTTCTTTCTGGATTTGCTCAGCCTGTTTCCTCTTGATTGCTTCCCTTTTTTTCTTGCTAGGCTTGTTCTTACTTTTGGGAGTATCCACCTGTTTACTGGAGCTTGCTTTGTTTCCCATATCTTTTGCCATAGAGCCTTGGAGTTTCTTCTGTCCTTCTCTGTTAGTGTTACTTAGCTAATTAGTTTTCTCTCTAGCTTGATGAACCTGCTCTTGTTAGTGATGGCCAGCATTATTTGTGATAGCAGGGGCTTGAAGGTCAGTCCTATGGTCAGCCAATTGGTTCTCATGCATAACATGAGACAATTCCCTCCCCTCAGGTTCCCCTTCCTGCAGGTTAGTAGTTTTCTCCTGTACATCCATCCTCCCTCCAACAACACCATCAGCAGAAAGAACAGTAAGGGGGTCACTATGATGCTCATGAGCATCCACAATTACAGGGGAGTGGGGTATAGGAATCTGATCACCAGATTCCTTAGTCACAACCACAGGAGTTTTAGCATTTATACCTGAGTTTTGCATAGGTTGTGAATCTTTGGATTTGTTTGTCTACTGTACCTGTTTCTGTTGTACCTGCACTTAGGAATCATGATTCTTACCTTGTTCCTGATTTTGCTGCTGGTTTTTATTCTTCTTCCTTGTTTGAATTTGCCATTGTTCCGCTTTAGGTATAGTCTCCTTCTCAGCTAGTCCTTTCCTTTTGGTTTGCTTGTCTGAGTGTATTTTTTCCTTTCCTTACTGCTGTTGAACATTTTCTTTAGGTGTGATTTATCAGCTTGTCATGTCCTTTCTTGTTTGCCTCCAAATCCTTTTTTCTTTTAATTTCTTCATCCCTTCCTTTTACAGGACATTCTCCAATTATATGCCCTTGGTGTTTGCAATATAAACAATAGGAAAGGACATCTTCAAATTCTATAATTTGCCATTTGCCAAGTGTGGGATCCTTTTAAGAAAAGCCCATCCAAACATGCTGTGGTCTTTCCGTAGTGATATCAATTTGGACCCTCACTTTTGCTACACTTCCCTAGGTTTTCTACATAGTAGCAGAGTCCAGATATAGGGCTTTGCCAATGGAGGACAGCAAAGGGGTAAGGATATCCATGTAATAGCAGTGCTAAGGAAGCTCAGGCAATGTGACCTAGATTGGTACAATAGGAGTTTCCTCAGCAGGTTTGAAAGTAAGGGTCCAAAAATGTAGCTTCATAGGATGGCCAGCAATGAACATCTTCTACTTAGTCCACATAGAAATATGATCTGCCTTATTGTCCAAATCTATATAAATGTGCCTAGAGTTAAAGTGGGCAATTTTAACTCCACCAGTGAGCTGAGTTTGGGCAATAAAGCTCTTCCTAATGATCTCCATTTTAGGCATAGCATTGGTAAATTTGCCTACCAGAGTGAATTTACATCTATCAGGCATCTTTTGCATGAAATCCTCTTCATGAAAGGTAATGGAGGGGTATCCTTGTCTAGTAGTGATGATAGGGGAAATTATGTCCATGGGAGTGTCATTTTTGAGTTGGATGGCTCTAAGCCTAGTCGCAAGGGATTGGGTTACTGTAAAAGGAGAGGGATCAGGGATTTGCTGACTAATATTTCTAGTAAAGGAGCTGGTAGCAGGGGGTTTATTTTGGTTCTGTTTTGGGCTGCTCTGGGTCATTCTTTGTTGGCCAGGTCTATTCACATAAAAGTTAGAGGAAATTTTGACATGGGGAAGGATTTGGTTATCCACATTCAAGGTCGAATGACTTGTTTTCTCAACATGTCCCTTAGCTTCATTAACATCAGCCTGCACAATAGATATACCCTTCTCACATTTGTTTTGACTATTATGGGAATTATTACCAAGAGTGTTTGTTTGATCATAGTCATTTAGAGAGGTGCGAGCGTACTTACCTGTGTTCTCCTTGCTATTGGTTTCAGGTTGTCTCTTTTCCTTCTCTATGTTTCGATGGGTTGTAGTTTCCTTATTGTTGATCGTATCTTTCACCCTCCAGATTGCACCTTTCCCTTTGTCCTGTTGTTCCTCCTTTGAAGCTTCCATTAGTTCCTTAGAATAAGCATGTTGTGTTGGCTGGTTTTGTTGTGATGTTGTAACATGATTCCCTTGAGCTCGCTTCTGCAGCATAATTTCACTGGTCTCTTGTGTGATCACATTTGTACTTTGTTCATGTTGTTCCTGCTGTACTGATTCCCTTCTCATCTTTGGTTTCAACTCATTATCATCATTGTTACATTTTTCCAGTTCCTCTCCTTTATTACGATCATCCTCCTTTGCTGCTACTTGGTCCTGTAAATCAGGGAACAAGCTAGTGTTAATTCTTTGCTAACTTATGGAATTTTTTACCTTAGGAATCTCTTTCTCATCACAAGAGATTGTTTGGTGTAACATTTCATCGCCATTGCTGACCGAAGCTTCGGTGACTTTGCCGGAATGTATGTCGCCAGAGATTTCACCATCCAAATTACTTCAGGGTGTACTCCTTGGCCTGGGGAAGATTCCCCAGTGCTCAAAACATCATTCATTTCCCCCGAAGATGCTCAAAATTCTGTGCGCATATCAGGAGATTTAGAGGAGATTTCCAATAAATTAGCCTCCGTGGATCTTTCAAGTTGTAAGATAGAATCATTTGATTTTTGGATTGTAGATAGATCCTTCGATGTAGATTCCGGATTTCCAGTTGAATTAACTCGTATCCTTCCCGATTGCTCTAGGGACATAATTTTTTGAGCCCAGTCCAATTCTTCTTCTGAAATCGCGATGTGCATCGCCTCGATTCTTTGCAATTTTGAAGAATTGTCTGATGATTCTGGTGAAGCGCCTTGCTGGGGTTTATCAATGATCGAATTCCTCATCGAATGGTCTTGGTCCGACGGTCAGAGTTACCCTCCCTGCGGCACTGTGGCCATTTCGGCGAACTGCTATGTCTTCTTTACTTGGGAGCGAATTTTAGAGAGCTATTTTTTAGAGAGAGAAAAAAATTTAGAAAATGAGAGGCGATGGGGTTTGGGGTTTTGGGTTTAGGTTTTAGGGTTTGGGGTTCCAAGTTTTAGAATTAAGGTTTAGGTTTTTTTTTTTTTTTTTTTTATTTGAACGACCCTTGAGGGGGTCAGGGGCTTAGCAACACCCCTAGCCCTTAGCATATATAAAGAAAAGACAAGTACAAGGAGGGGGACATAAACCTTACCTACCAATAGGTGGAGTTAGAATTGGTAGCCGACTAGTCAAAGCTAGTTGGTTCTCCAACTCTTCTCCGAAGATAAATGGGCCTATCGTCTAAACACCTATGTGAGAGGACTCCTCTCGATACAAAGAGTCTAGGAAAGTATAAATGAGGGATACTCTCCCTTTATAATTAAGAAAGATAAAAGTATATCCTAACCGGGGGAGTCATCTAAGAGATGGGGTGACAGGAGAATTATCAGAAAGGGAGGGCCTGAAGGGGTTCAAGCACCTTCGTAGGCCCTCTTTCTTCAGACTCCTTCAAGGTGGCTCCTTAATTCTCTTCAACTTTCTTCTTCTGAAGCTTGCCATGCCTGCTAGATCCTGGTGGAAGTAACCTGCTGTTAGTTTGGGAAGCTGTTGGATATTGAAATACACCTGAGGATTTGAAATCTGGTGGCTGTGCTTGGAGAGTGAGTTTGCTACAAAGTTAGCTTCTCTGAAGGTGTGTATACATTTAAAGTGACTGAAATGAGTAATCAATTGCTGAAGTTTCTACAGATGTGCTGAGATGGTGCAAGGTACTGCTGCTTTGTTACTCAACCAGTCTATAAGTAATTGAGAATCAACTTTAAGGATTACATTCTTGAAGTTTAGCTGCACACACCAAGTTAAGCCAAAGTTAGTAGCCTCTATTTCAGCCTGATTGTTGGTTTCCTAACCCAAAGGAGCTGAGAAAGCAAGAATGAATTCTCCATTCTGGTTCCTGAGAATTCCTCCTGCTCCTATTCTTCCCGGGTTGTTTAAGGCACTCCCATCTATGTTTATTTTGACCCAGCTGTCTGGAGGTTTATGCCACTGAATTGTAGTCACCCTGGTATCATGAGTACAATTTTCTGAGAGTGTACATATTTGATTCCATCCCAAAGGCCAGGGAATAAATGGGAACTTAGTCTGCAGCAGTTTAAAGCTGTCAAGAATCACTAAGTGTTTAACTCTTGCCATGTTGGACTGTTTGCCCCCGTACTTAACATCACACTTGTTTTTCCACAAGTTCCAACAAATAAATATTGGTATCACTTGAAGGATAAGCCGGTGTGTTTCATTGTTGTAACTACAACTCCACCATCTCATGATCACGTTTCTTAGAGGCAGGTAGTCAGTTTGAATACCTAAAGAAATGGCCAAATATTTCTAGACCTGTTTAGCAAAGCTTCCAGAGTTGAAGATATGCTCTATAGTATCCATCCCTGGAGACTAACAGCAGTAGCAGAAACCTAGTTCAAGTCCAAATCTTAGAAGTTTTTCATTGGTAGAAAGCTTGCCCCTGCTTGCTCTCCAAAGCAAGAAGGAGCATTTGAAGGGAATCTGTTTCTGCCAAGTGTAGGTATTGATTTTGGTTTTTTCCCTTTTTTCTCTAATGTTGTTCCAGGCTGAAGTGATAGAGAACAGGCCACTGGTGTTGAGAATCCGCACTGCCTGATCAGGCTGGTTCTGCTGTAACTGGAGTTGAGTTGAGAGAATATTGTGTACTTGACTATAAGGGGCTGACTGGATGACCTTATCCATGTTCCATTGTCCATCCTCAATAAAATCTGAAACCTTATCATTGTTGAATTTCTTACTATAATAAGTGTATTGAGCCAGGGGGCCTACTCTTAACCAATTATCCCACCAAAAGGAGCAAGAGCCATTCCTTATTTTCCACTGAATGTGTTTTTCCACATTAGTTTTGTTCTTCATCATGAGCCTCAAAGCTTGGGATTCACCTATATCCCATTTTTTTTCTTATGGGGTTAGATCTTTGGCAATACTTTGCCCTAAGAAAATACCGTCATAAGGTTTGTTTTGATCTAAAAGTCCACCACTGTTTGAACTGAAAAGCTTGACACACATCACTCATAAGCCTAACACCAATTCCTCCTTCATCATAGGGGAAACTTAAGTTTCTACATAAGGAGCAATGGTATTTTTTCTTGTCATTTCTCCATCCCCAAAAAAAATCAGCCAAGATGCTTTGGATTTTCTTAAGAATAGTAGGGGGTGGGGAGATGGCTGATAAGATATGAATAGGAAGAGATTGAAGGACATGTTTGATCAAAGTTGCATTGCCCTCATAACTCAACATCTTAGAGTTCCAGCCAGTGATTCTGCTGACAATCTTATTGATGAGCTCAGACAAGTAGATATTCTTGTACCTTCCAGCAGCTATAGGGCATCCAAGGTAGGTAATAGGAGCTTCTTTCTTATGAAAACCTGTGCTCTTTTTAATTCTGTCACAAATAGTTCTAAAAGCATTGGAGTGGAACATGAAGTGACTTTTGGCCTTGTTGATCAGCTGGCCAGAGACTCTTTCATAAGTGGCCAAAGTTTGCATAATAAGCTTAAGAGAATGCTTCTTTCCAGAGGTGAAAATAGTAACATCATCAGCAAAGCTAAGGTGGTTAATTTGAGGTCCCTTCCTTTCCATATAGAAGCTATGGTATAAAGGGTTATGATGTAGATTATTCAGGGATCTTGACAGCATCTCAGCTCCTAAAATAAATAGGGCTGGGGATAGGGGATCTCCTTGTTTAAGTCCTCTAATGGAATGAAAGAAGCCACGCCTCTTGCCCTTAATAATGATAGAGTACCAGTTGTTGGCTATAATTCTCCAAAACATATCAATGACAACTTCCTCAAATCCCATATTTCTGAGGATAATACAAATGTAGGACCAAGATACCCTGTCATAAGCTTTTGCCATATCAAGCTTGATCACTACATTGCTTCCAATGTTAGGTTTTCTGATCTGGTGGATGATTTCTTGAGCTAACATAATATTCTCAGATATGCTTCTACCTTTACCAAAGCCTAACTGGTTAGAGGAAATAAGGCTAGGTAGAATAGGAGCTAATCTGAGGCATAGAAGATTAGAAATAATCTTGTTAGTAACATTACTCAGTCTGATGGGTCTGAAATCTGAAAGCTTATTAGGATGCTTCACTTTGGAGATAAGGACTAGGCAAGCATGAGAGAAGAATTTGGGAAGCATTTGTCCACTGAAGAAGGCATGAATGACTGCTAACAAATCCTTGCTGATAATGTTCCAGCATTTCTAGAAAAAATGGCCATTCATTCCATCTGGTCCTGGTGCTGAGTTGGGGTTCATGGAATATACCACCTCTTTCAGTTCTTCCAAAGTAGGCATATCCTTCATTCTGTCATTGTGTTCCTGTTTTACCATTCTGGGAATGCAGCTCATAGGGGCTTCATCAATAAGTTTTTCTTCTCCTGTGAATATGTTTTGTAAGTGATCACAGGCAACCTGTGCAATATGTTCATCCCCATGTACCCACTCATCCTCATTATTGAGGATTTTGTGAATAAACAGTCTCCTCCTTCTTCCCCTGATCAGTACACGAAAATATTTAGAGTTGCCATCCCCTTCTTTGAACCATTGTAGTTGAGTCTTTTGTTTGAGGATAGATTCTTCAAGCATCATAAATCTGATGTAGTCAGCATTAATGCCATGAAGTACTGCTCTATGCTTCTCTGTGTTGTTGTGAATGACATTTTCTTCTACAACTCTGACTCTTTCTTCAAAATCCCTGACCTTAGCAAAAATATCACCAAACTTTTCTTTGGACCAAACACTGAGGGTAGCCGCAAGTCTTTTCATTTTTTGCTAGAAGGTCCACATGGGGTTACCTTCAATTTGCCTGTTCCAGCACTCAGTTACAGTCTCTTCAAAGAAAGGTTGGTCAGTGCAGCAGTTAAGAAATCTGAAGTATTTAATATAAGTGTCTACTCTAGTAATCATCTCCATAAGAATGGACAATGATCAGAACCCACAGAAGGAAGATGGGTAATAGTAGTCCGTGGCATGTTTTGCAACCATTTATCATTGACCATAGCCCTGTCCAGCCTTTTCCAAATTCTGAAATTGATACCTCTTTGATTTGACCAGGTGAATCTTGGTCCATTAAACCCCAAGTCCATGAGTCCACATGCTTTAATAACACCAATGAAGTCCATGATTTTCCTCATGTTATAGGTGTTGCCCCCCAAATTTTCATATGTATCAGCTATAACATTAAAATCCCCAACAGTTCACTAAGGAGTGGCATTTCTAGTATCAGCAAAATGGAGTAATCTGTCCCAGAGAGGTTTCCTGAGATATTCCTTGCATTTGGCATACACAAAGGTCTTGATGTAGATTTCAGGAGTTTCTGGATGATTGATTTCACAAGTGATCTGCTGCTCATCAGTTTCTAGCACCTTACAGGTAATATCATTGGTCCAAAAAAGCCAAATTTTTCCATTAGAGTTACCAACTGCATGATCCATGGCAAGCATACTTTTAAAGATATTAATATGTGCATTGTCTAAGAAGGGTTAAAGGATGGCAATCATAGACACATAGTGAATGTTTTTGAGGTTTTTGAGTCTTTCAATAACACCTTGGGTATTGATACCTATAACATTTCATATGATTGTACTAATCATTGAGAAGATTTAGAGGTAAAAAGTCTTGTGTTTGGTCTTCCTGCTGTGGCAGGAATGGTTGGTGAAGGTATTTTGAGAGGGAGTCTATCCAGGTGTATTCCTCTGGGAAAGAGTCCCTAATTGTTGGTAACCTAAAGTACTTCCTTGTAAAGATTATGATCTTTGTTGAGGATAAAAGCATTGATCAATAGTTGACAAGTCTCATCATCATCCTCCAGGTCAATTTCAGCTGCCTTGCCCTCATCTATTTCATCTTCAGAGATCTCCACTTTATTCTCATCTCTTATGGTTACCTTTGTCTGATTCGGGGGTTTTCCAAGAGTAGGGGTGTTATACTGAACTTTAAGGGGAATTACATCCATAATTTGCTCAACCATGATGAATTTTTGACAAGAATTTTCTTCGCCAAGACTGTAAATCTATTTCTGTTCTTGCTGGATTTGTTCAGTCTGTTTCCTCTTGATTGCTTCCCTCTTTTTCTTGCTAGGTTTGTTCTTACTTTTGGTAGTATCCACCTGTTTACTAGAGCTTGCTTTGTTTTCCATATCTTTTGCTATAGAGCCTTGGAGTTGCTTATGTCCTTCTCTGTTTATGTTACTCTGCTGATTAGTTTTCTCACTGATTTGATGAACCTGTTATTGTTGGTAATGGCCAACATTTTTAGTGGTAGCAGGGTCTTAAAGGTCAGTCCTATGGTCAGCCATTTGGTTCTCATGCATAACATGAGACAAATCCCTCCCTGTAGGTTCCCCTTCCTGTAATTTAGTATTTTTCTCCTGCACATCCAACAACTACACCAATAGAAAAAACAGCATGGGGGTTAACAGGGGTAGGGATCACAGAATCACTTAGATGCTCATCAGCATAAACAATTACAGGGGAAGGGGGTATATGAATCTGATCACCAGGTTCCTCAATCACAATAACAGGAGTTTTAGCATTTATACTTGAGTGTTGCAGAGGTTGTGGTTCCATGGCTTTGTGTGCCTGTTATACCTATTTCTGCTGTACCTGCACTTGAGAATCTTGTTCCTTACCTTGTTCCTGATTTTGCTGCAGGTTTTTATTTTTCTTTCCTTGTTTGAATTTGCCATTGTTCCTCCTTGAGTATAGTATCCTCTTCAGCTGGTCATTTCCCTTTGGTTTGCCTGTCTGAGTGTATTTTTTCCTTGCCTTGCTACTGTTGATTAATGTCTTTTGGTGTCTGATTTATCATCTTCTCCTGTCCTTTCTTGTTTGCCTCCATATCCTTCTTTCTTTTAATTTCTTCATCCCTTCCTTTAACTAGACATTCTCCAATTATATGCCCTTGGTGTTTGCAATATAAACAATAGGAAGGAACATCTTCAAATTCTATAATTTGCCATTTACCAAGTGTGGGTCTTTCTTCGAAAAGCCCATCCATATATGTTGTGGTCTTTCCTTGGTGATATCAATTTTGACCCTCATTTTTGCTACACTTCCCCTAGTTTTCTGCATAGTAGCAGAGTCCAGATAGAGGTCTTTACCAATAGGGGATAGCAAGGGGGTAAGGATATCCATGTAGTAGTAGTGCCAGGGAAGCTGAAGTAGTGTGATTCAGATTGGTAAAATAGGAGTTTCCTCAGCAGGTTTAAAAGTAGGGGTCCAAACTTGTAGTTTCATAGGATGGCCAGCAATGAACATACTCTGCTTAGTCCACACAGAGATATGATCTACCTCATTGTCTAAATCTATATAAATGTCCCTTGAGTTAAAATGGGCAATTTTAACAGCACCAGTGAGCTGAGTTTGGGCAATAAAGCTCTTCCCAATGACCTTTATTTTAGGCATAGCATTGGTAAATTTGCCTACTAACATAAACTTACATCTACCTGGCATCTTTTGGATGAAATCCTCTTCATGGAAAGGTAATGGAGGGGTATCCTTGTCTAGTCATGATGATAGGGGAGATTATGTCCATGGGATTGTCATTTTTCATTTGGTTGGCTCTAAGTTTAATCGCAAGGGATTGGGTCACTATGGAAGGGGAAGGATTAGGGATTTGCTAGCTGGTATTTCTAGTAAAGGAGATGATAGCAGGAGGTTTATTTTGGTTCTATTTAGGACTGCTCTAGGTCATTCTTTGTTGGCCAGGTCTGTACACATCAAAGTTAGAGGAAATTTTGATGGGAGGAGGGATTTGGCTATCCACATTCAAGGTCGTATGACTGGTTTTCTCAACTTGTCCCTTAGCCTTATTAGTACCAACCTGCACAATAGATATACCCTTCTCACATTCGTTTTGACTATTATGGGAATTATTACCTAGAGTGTTAGTATGATCATAGTCATTTTGAGAGTTGTGAGTATACTTACCTATTTTCTCCTTACTGTTGGTTTAAGGTTTTCTCCTTTCCTCCTCTATGTTTCGATGGGTTGTATTTTCCTTGTTGTTGATCGTATCCTTCACCCTCCGGATTGTACCTTTCTCTTTGGCCCATTGTACCTCCTTTGAAGTTCCCATTAGTTCCTTAGGATACACATGATCCCCTGAATTCTCTTCTATAGCATTGTTCCACTGGTCTCTTGCTTGCTCGCATTGGTGCTTTGTTCTTGTTGTTCATGTTGCATTGATTCCCTCCTCATCTTTGGGTTCTGATCATTATCATCATTGTTCATTTGGTTGAGTTCGTTTGTCGTCATACATTTTTCCAGCCTCTCGCCTTCGCTATGATCTCTATCCTTAGTCGATACCTGGTCCTGCAATTAGGCGAGGAAACAAACATTATTTTGCTGTTGAGTTAAAGAAACTGCTACCTTGGGGAGGTTGTCCTCTTCACAAGGAGTCGTATGACATATCATTTCATTGTCGTTGTTTCCCAGAGCTCTGAGAAGTTTGCCGGATTTTATGTCACCAGAGATTTAGCCATCAAATTGATCTGGGATTGCTTCAGGATGTACTTTGTGACCTGGGGAGGATTCCCCAGTGGTCGAAACATCATTCATTCCCTCCTAAACTGGTCGAAATTGGGTTCGTAAAAATGGCGATTTGAAGGCAATTCTGCCGAGGTTGCCTTCACGGATTTCTCAAACTGAACGGTGGAATGATGTGATTTTTGGCTCGTAGGTAAATATTTTGATGAAGATACATGATTCTCAGTCAAATTAACTTGAATCATTCCAGCCTGTTCGAGGGATAAGATTTTTTGCGCCCAGTCCAACTCCTCCCCCGAAATCGCGACATGGATCGCCTCTATTCTTCGTAATTTCCAGGATTTGGATGATGATTTTGGTGAAGCACCCTGTTGGGGTTTATCAATATTGGAATTGCGCGTCGATTGGGCCAGGTCCGGCGGCTGGAGCTGTAATTTCGACGGCTTTATGGCCATTTTCACAGATGGTTGTCTCTTTCTCAACTGAACGTTATAGTATAGCCGTTGGGCTACTCCTGGGAGTGTGAGAAATTAGAGAGAGAAAAAAATTGGGAAATGAGAAAGCGATGGTTTAGGGTTTAATGTTTAGGGTTTAGGGTTTTGGGTTTTGGGTTTCAGTTTTAGGGTTTAGGATTTAAGGTTTAGGGTTTAAGAGTTAGGGTTAGGATTTAGGATTTTTGGTTTAAGGTTTAGGGTTTGTGGTTAAGGGCTTAGGGTTTAGGTTTAGGTTTTGAGTTTAGGGTTTTTGACTTTGGGTTTAGGGTTTACAATCTAGGTGTTAGGGCTTAAAGGTTAGAATTTAGGGTTTAGAATTAACGATTTAAGGTGTACAGTTTATGGGCTAGAATTTAGGCGCTAGGGTTTAGGGTTTAGAGTTTAGGGTTTAGGAATAAGAGTTCCAAGTTTAGATTTTAGGATTTAGGGTTTAGGGTTAAGAGTTTAGGGTTTAGTGTTTATGGTTTAGGGTTTAGGGTTTAGGGTTTAGGGTTTAGGGTTTAGGGTTTAGGATATAGAGTTTACGATTTATGGTTTAGGGTTTAGGGTTTCACATAAAAGGCTTTAGTTGTAGGGTTCCAAGATTAGGGTTTAGGGTTTAGGTTCTAGGGTTTTGGGTTTAGGGTTTATGATTTAGGTTTTAGGTTTAAATTTTTGGATTTAGATTTTAGGATGTAGGGTATAGTGTTTAGTGTTAGGGTTTAGGGTTTAGGTTTCAGTGTTTAGAGTTTAGTATTTTGGGATTTGGCTTTAGGGTATAGGGTTTTTAGATTAGGGTTTAGGGTTTAGGGTTTTGTGTTTAGGGTTTAGTGTTTTGTGTTTAGGTTTTAGGGTTTAGAGTTTACGATTTAGGGTTACAAGTTTAGGGTTTAGTATTTATGGTTTAAGGTTTAAGGTTAACGATTTAGGGTTTAGAGTTTAGAATTTAGGGTTTTGAGTTTAGGGTTTAGGGTTTAAGGTTTAGTTTAAGGGTTTATGATGAATGAGTAAGGGTTATGGTTTAGGGTTTAGGGTTTTGAGTTTAGGGTTTAGGTTTTGGGGTTCCATGTTTTGAAATTGGGGTTTAGGGTTTATGGTGTAAGCTTTTGGGCTTTGGGTTTCAGGTTTAGGGTTTAGGGTTTAGGGTTTAAGGTTTAAGGTTTTGGGTTTGGGGTTTAGGTTAGGTTTTGAGTTTAGGGTTTTGGTTTTAGGGTTTATTTTCTAGGGATTAGGGTTTAGGGTTTAGATTTTAGTGTTTAGGGTTTATGGTCTAGGGTTTAGAATTTAGGGGCTAGGGTTTAGGGTTTATAGTTTATAGTTTTTGGTTTAGGGTTTAGGAATAAGGAATAAAGGCTCCAAGTTTAGAATTTAGGATTTAGGGTTTACGATTAAGAGTTTATGGTTTATGGTTTAGGGTTTAGGGTTTAGGGTTTAGGATTAACGATTTTAGGGTTTAGGATTTAGATTTTAGAGTTTATCCTTTAGTGTCTACGATTTAGGGTTCCACATTTAGGGTTTTTGGTGTAGGGCTCCAAGAATTGGGTTTAGGGTTTAGGTTCTAGGATTTTGGTTTTAGGGTTTATGGTTTAGTTTTAGGGTTTAAATTTTTTGGTTTAGGGTTTAGAGTGTAGGGTTTTTGGGTTCCATGTTTAGGCTTTAGGGTTTATTGTTATGAGTTTAGGGTTTAGGGTTTTTGATTTGGGTTTAGGGTTTAGGCTTTAGGGTTCCAAGTTTTAGAATTAGGGTTTATGGTATAGGGTTTTGCATTTTGGGTTTCAGGTTTAGGGTTTAGGGTTTAGGGTTTATGATTTAAGGGTTAGTGCTAGGGTTTAGGATTTAGGATTTAGGGTTAAGGGTTTAGGATTTACGATTAGGTTTTGAGTTTAGGGTTTTGGGCTTTGGGTTTAGGGTTTACATTCTCGATGTTAGGGTTTAAAGGTTCGAGTTAAGGGTTTAGGGTTTATATTTTACGGTTTAAGATATACGTTCTAGGGGTTAGAATTTAGGGGATATGGTGTAGGGTTTAGAGTTTAGGGTTTAGGAATAAGGGCTCCAAGTTTAGAATTTAGGATTTATGGTTTAGGATTAGGAGTTCAGGGTTTAGTGTTTATGGTTTAGGGTTTAGGTTTTAGTATTTTGGGTTTTGGGTTTTGGGTTTAGGATATAGGATATAGGGTTTATGCTTTATGGTTTACAGATCCAAGTTTCAGTATAAGGGTTTAGGGTTTATGGTTTAGGATTAAGGGTTAAAGGGTTTAGGGTTTACGGTTTAGAGTTTAGAATTTATGGTTCAGGGACTAGGATTTAGGGTTTTATAGTTAGGGTTTCAGGTTTAAGGTTTTAAGATTATGGTTTAGGGTTTAGGTTCTAAGGTTTTGGGTTTAGGGTTTATGGTGTAGGTTTAGTGTTTATATTTTTGGATTTAGGTTTTAGGGTATAGGGTAAAGGGTTTAGCGTTAGGGTTCACGATTTAGGGATTAGTGTTTAGAGTTTAGGATTAAGGGATTAGGGTTTAGGGTTTAGGGTTTAGGTTTTAGGGTTTAGTATTTAGGGTTTAGGATTTAGAGTTTAGGGTTTAGTGATCAAAGTTTAGGTTTTAGTGTTTAGGGTTTAAGTTTTAGGGTTAAGGGCTCAGGGTTTAGAGTTTAGGTTTAAGGGTTTAGAGTTTAGGGTTTAGGAATAAGGGTTCCAAGTTTAGAATTTAGGATTCATGTTTTAGGGTTAAGAGTTTAGGGTTTAGTATTTATGGTTTAGGGTTGAGGTTTTAGGATTTAGGGTTTAGGGTTTAGGGTTTAAGGTATAGGGTTTAGGGTTTAGGGTTTAGGGATCCAAATTTCAAAATAAGGGTTTAGGGTTTACGCTTTAAGGTTTATGGTTTAGGGTTAAGGGTTTAGAGTTTAGAGTTTATGGTTTAGGGACTAAGGTTTAGGGTGTCATATTTAGGGTTTTAGGTTTTGGGTTCCAAGATTAGGGTTTAGAGTTTAGGTTTTAGGGATTTGGGTTTAGGGTTTATGGTGTAGGTTTAGGGTTTATATTTTTGGATCTAGGTTTTAGGATGTAAGGTATAGGGTTTAGTGTCAGGATTCATGATTTAGTTATCAGTATTTTGAGTTTAGGATTTAGGGATTAGGGTTTAGGGTTTAGGGTTTAGTGTTTAGGATTTTAGATTTAGAGTTTAGGGTTTAGGGTTCCAAGTTTAGGGTTTTGTGTTTAGGGTTTAGGGTTTAAGGTTTAGAGTTTAGGATTTAGGGTGTAGGGTTAGGTGTTTAAGGGTTTACGATAAATGATTTAGGGTTTAGGTTTTTGAGTTTAGGGTTTAGGGTTTGGGGTTCCATGTTTCGGAATTAGGGATTTTGGTTTATGTTTTAAGGTTTAGGGTTTAGGTTTTAGGGTTTAGGGTTTAGGGTTTAGGGTTTAGGGTTTAAGATTTAGGGTTTGTGGTTAAGGATTTTGTATTTAGGGTTAGGTTTTGAGTTTAGGGTTTTGGCCTTTGGGTTTAGGGCTTACGATATTGGTGTTAGGGTTTAAAGGTTAGGGTTTAGGGTTTAGGCTTTTTATTTTACGATTTAAGATTCACGGTCTAGGGGTTTTAATTTAGGGGCTAGGGTTTAGGGTTTAGACTTTGGGATTTAGGAAGAAGGGTTCTAAGTTTAGAATTCAGGATTTATTGTTTAGGGCTAAGAGTTTAGGGTTTACTATTTATGGTTTACGATTTAGGTTTTAGGATTTAGGGTTTAGGGTTTAGGGTTTAGGGTTTAGGGTTTAGGGTTTAGAGTATAGGTTTAGGGTATAGGGTTTATGGATTATGGTTTAGGGATCCAAGTTTCAGAATAAGGGTTTAGGGTTTATGGTTTAGGGTTAAGGGTTAAGGGGTTTAGGGTTTAGGGTTTAGGGTTTAGAGTTTAGAGTTTATGGTTTAGGGACTAGGGTTTAGGGTTTCACATTTAGTGTTTCAGGTTTAGGGTTCTATGATTAGGGTTTAGGGATTACGTTCTTGGGTTCTGGGTTTAGGTTTGGGGTTTATATTTTTGGATTTAGGTTTTAGGATATAGGGTATAGTGTTTAGTTTTAGGGTTCAGGGTTTAGGGATAAGTTTTTAGAGTTTAGGGTTTAGGGTTTAGTGTTTAGGATTTAGAGTTTAGGGTTTAGGGTTCTAAGTTTAGGGTTTAGTTTTTAGGTTTTAAGGTTTAGGGTTCAGGGTTTAGGGTGTAGAGTTTTGGATTTAAGGTTTACGATTTGGTGTTTAAGGTTTAGTTTAAGGGTTTAAGATGAATGATTTAGGGTTATGATTTATTGTTTAGGGTTTAGGATTTAGGGTTTAGGTTTTTGAGTTTAGGATTTGGGGTTTAGGGTTTGGGGTTCCATGTTTCGAAATTAAGGTTTAAGGTTTATGGTTTAGGGCTTAGGTTTTATAGTTTAGGTTTTAAGGTTTATTATTTCAGGTTCAGGGTTTACTATTAGGGTTTACGGTTTTTGGTTTAGGGTTTAGGGTTTGTGGTTAAGGGTTTAGGGTTAGGTTTTGAGTTTAGGTTTTTTGGTTTAGGGTTTGCAATCTAGGGGTTAGGGTTTAGGGTTTAGATTTTAGGGTATAAGTTTTACGATCTACGGTTTAGAATTTTGGGTCTAAGGCTTAAGGTTTAGAGTTTTGAGATTCGGGTTAAGGGTTTAGGAATAAGGGCTCCACGTTTAGAGTTCAGGATTTAGGATTTAGGGTTAATAGTTTAGGGCATATGGTTTATGGTTTAGGGTTTAAATTTTAGGATTTATGGTTTAGGGTTTAAGGTTTAAGGTTTAGGGGTTTAGGGTTTAGGATTTGAGGTTTAGAGTTTAAAGTTTATGGTTTAGGGTCTAGGGTTTAGGGGTCCACATTTAGGGTTTTAGGTTTAGGGTTCCAAGATTAGGGTTTAGGGTTTAGGTTCTAGCGTTTTGGTTTTAGGGTTTATGGTTTAGTTTTAGGGTTTAAATTTTTTGGTTTAGGCTTTACGGTATAGGGTTTTGGGTTTGATGTTTAGTCTTTAGCGTTTATTATTTTAGGTTTTGGGTTTTGGATTTAGGGTTTTGGGTTTTGGGTTTTGGGTTTAGGGTTTAGGGTTTGGGGTTTCAACTTTTAGAATTAGGGTTTAGGGTTTAGGGTTTAGGGTTTTGGGTTTATGGTTTAGGGTTTAGGGATTTGTGTTTTGGGTTTTAGGTTTAAGGTGTAGGGTTTAGGGTTTACGATTTAAGTTTTAGGGTTAGGGTTTAGGATTTTTGTTTATGGTTTAGGGTTTTTGGTTAATGGTTTAGGGTTTAGGTTTAGGTATTGAGTTTAGGGTTTACTGTTTTGGGTTTAGGTTTTATGGTCTAGGTGTTAGGGTGTAAGGGTTAGGTTTTAGGGTTTAGATTTTAGGGTTTAAGGTTTACGGTCTATGGTTTAGAATTTGGGGCTAGGGTTTTCGATTTCGAGTTGAGGGATTAGGAATAAGGGTTCCATGTTTAGTGTTTAGGATTTACGATTTAGGCTAAAATGTTTAGGGTTTATGGTTTAGTGTTTAGGGTTAAGTGGTTTTGAGTTTAGCGTTTATGGTTTAGAGTTTAGAGTTTAGGGTTTAAGGTTTAGGTTCTAGGGTTTAGGGTTTCACATTTAGGGTTTAGCTTTAGGGTTCCAAGGTTATGTTTTAGGGTTTTGGATTTATAGTTTAGGGTTAAGGGTTTTAGGGTTTAGGGTTTAGACTTTTGAGTTTTTAGTTTAGGGTCTAGGGTTTAGGGTTCAACGTTTAGAGTTTTAGGTTTGGGGTTCCAAGATTAGGGTTTAGGGTTTAGTATCTAGGGTTTTGGATTTAAGGTTTATATATAGGTTTACGGTTCAAATTTTTTGGTTTAGGTTTTAGGGTGTAGGTTATAGGGTTTAGGGTTAGGCTATGGGGTTTGGAGTTTAGTGTTTATTGTTTAAGATTTAGGATTTTGGGTTTAGGGTATAGGGTTTAGAGTTTAGGGTTGAGGGTTTAGGGTTTAGTATTTAGGATTTATGGTTTAGCGTTTAGGGTTTAAGATTTAGGGTTCAAAGTTTAGGGTTTAGTGTTTAGGGTTTAAGGTTTGGGGTTAAGAGTTTTGGGAGTAGGGTGTAGCGTTTAAGGTTTAGGTTTTATGGTTTAGAGTTAAGGTTTTAGGATTTAGAGGTTAGGGTTTATGGTTTATCTTTTAGGGTTTAGGGTTTAGGGTTTAGCTTTTAGTGTGTAGGGTTTAGGGTTTAAGGTTTTGGATTTAGAGTTTAAGGTTTAGGGATAATTTTAGGGTTTAGGGTTTAAGGTTTTGGGATTAGGGTTTAGGATTTGGAGTTTAGGGTTTAGAGTTCCAAGTTTAGGGTTTAGTTTAGGGATAATAGTTTGGAGATTAGGGTTTAGGGTATAGGGTTTGGGGTTTAGATTTTAGGATTAGGGTTTAGGGTTTAGGGTATAGTGTTTAGGGTTAGGGCTTAGGTTTTAGGATTTAGGGCTTAATATTTAGGCTATAGGGTTTAGAGTTTAGGGTTTAGGGTTTTAAGTTTATAATGATTGGTTTAGGATTACAACTTATGGTTTAGGGTTTGGGGTTTAGGGTTCGATGTTTATGGATTAGGGTTTAGGGTTCCAAGTTTAGTGTTTAGTGTTTAGTGTTTAGGATTTAGGGTTTAGGTTTTAGGCTTTAGAATTTTAGGACTTAGGGTTTAGAGTTTTTGTTTAGGGTTCCAAGTTTAGGGTTTGGGGATTAGGGTTTAAGGTTTAAGGTTAGGAGTGTTTGGATTAAGGTATAGCCTTTAGGGTTTATGGTTTATGGTTTATGGTTTTAGGTTTAAGATTTAGGATTTAGGAGTTAGGGTTGAGTGTTTAGTCTTTTGAGATTAAGGTTTAGGATTTGGATTTAGGGTTGAGGGTTTAATGTTTAGGATTTTGGGTATAGGGTTTAGAGTTTAGGGTCTAGGGTCTAGGGTTTAAGGTTTACGGTCTAGGGTTTAATGTTTAGTGCTTAGTGTTTAGGGTTTAATGTTCGCAGTTTATGTGTTTAGGGTTTAGGGCTTAGAGTTAAGTGTTTAGGGTTTAGAGTTTAGGATTTAGGGTTTAGGGTTTAGGATGAATGATTTAGGGTTAGGGTTTAGGGTTTAGGGTTTAGTATTTATAGTTTAGGGTTTAGGGTTCCATGCTTTGGGTTTAGTGTTTAGGATTTAAGGTTTTGGGTTAAGAATTTTAGGATTAGGGTGTAATGATTAGGGTTTAGGTTCTATGGTTTAGCATTAAGGTTTTAGGATTTAGGGGTTTGGGTTTATGGTTTATGTTCTAGGGTTTAGGGTTTAGGGTTTAGGATTTAAGGTTTAGGGCTTAGAGTTTAAGGTTTAAGGATCTAATTTTAGGTTTTAGGATTTAAGGTTTTGGGCTTAGGGTGTAGCATTTAGAGTTTAGAATTTAGAGTTTCAAGTTTGGGGCTTAGGGTTTAGGGTTAAGAGTTTTGAGATTAGGGTGTAGGGTAATTGGTTTAGGGTTTAGGTTTTTGGATTTAGGGTTTAGGGTATAGTGTTTAGGATTAGGGTTTAGGGTTTAGGTTTTAGGGTTTAGGGCTTAAGATTTAGGGTATAGGGTTTAGTGTTTAGGATTTAGGATTTTGAGTTTTGCATGAATGGTTTAGGGTTAGGGCTTATGGTTTAGGTTTTTAGGTTTAGGGTTCGAAGTTTATGGGTTTAGGTTTCCAGTATTAGGGTTTAGGGTTTAGAGATTAGTGTTTAGGGTTTAGGGTTTTGAATTTTTGGCTTTAGGGTTTAGAGTTTATGTTTAGGGTTCGAAGTTTAGGGTTTGGGGATAAGGGTTTAAGGTTTAAGGTTAGGAGTTTAGGGATGAGGGTGTAGCATTAAGTGTTTAGGGTTTAGGGTTTTGAGATTAGGGTTTAGGATTTGGATTTAGGGTTGAGGATTTAGGGTCTAGCTTTTAGGATTTAGGGTATAGGGTTTAGAGTTTAGGGTCTAGGGTATAGGGTTTAAGGTTTAGGGTCTAGGGTTTAGTGTTTAGTGCTTAGGGTTTAGAGTTTAGGATTTAGGATTTAGGGTTTAGGGTTTAGGGTTTAGGGTTAATGATTTAGGGTTAGGTATCAGGGTTTAAGACTTAAGGATTATGTTTAAGTGTTCCATGTTTAGGCTTTAATGTTTATGGTATAGGTTTAAAGGTTTAGGGTTTTGGGTTTTGGGTTTAGGGTTTAGGGTTTGGGGTTACAAGTTTCCAAATTTGGCTTTAGGGTTTATGGTTTAGGTTTTAGCGTTTAGGGTTTAGGGTGTAAGATTTTGGGTTTTGGATTTCGAGTTTCGGGTTTCATGTGCAGTGTTTCGGGTTTAGGGCTTAGGGTTGAAGGTTTAGGATTAGGGTTTAGGGTTAGGTTTTGAGTTAAGGGTTTTAGGTTTAGGGTTTATGGTCTAGGGGTTAGGTTTAGGGATTAGATTTTAGTGTTTAAGGTTTACAGTCTAGGGGTTAGAATTTAGAGGCTAGGGTTTAGGGTTTAGGAATAAGGGTTCTAATTTTAGAGTTTAGGATTTAAGGTTTAGGGTTTATAGTTTAGATTTTAGGGTTTAGGGTTTAGGGTTCAGAGGTTTAGGGGTTAGGGTTTGGGGTTTAGGGTTTAGGGTTTAGAGTTTAGAGTTTATGATTTAGGGTCTAGGGTTTAGGATTCCACGTGTAGGTTTTAGATTTAGGGTTCCAACATTAGGGCTTAGGGTTTATTTTATAAGGTTTTGGGTTTAGGGTTTATGGTTTAGGTTTAGGGTTTAAATTTTTTGGTTTAGGGTTTGTGTTGTAGGGTTTAGAGTTTAGAATTAGGGTTTAGGGTTTAGGGTTTAGTGTTTAGAATTTAGGATTTATAATTTAGGGTTTAGGGTATAGAGTTTAGGGTTTAGGGTTTAGGGTTTAGGGTTTAGTGTTTAGTGTTTAGGGTTTAGGGTTTAGGGTTTAGGGTTGAGAGTTTTGGGATTAGGGTGTAGCATTTAGTGTTTAGGTTTTATGGTTTAGGGTTAAGGTTTTAGGATTTAGGGGTTAGGTTTTATGGTTTAGGGTTTAGGGTGTAGGGTTTAGGGTTTAATGTTTAGAGTTTAGGGTTTAGGGTTTAGAGTTTAAGGTTGAGGAATCTAAGTTTAGGTTTTTTTAAATTTTTTTTTTTTTAATTTCTATTTTAACGACCTTTGGGGGGTTCAGGGACTTAGGAACACCCCAGGCCTTAGCATAGATAAAATAAAGATGCAAGGAGGGGGACATAAACCTAACCTCCGATCCTATGGTGGTTCATTAGTCAACCTTCCTAATAAGGAAAGTCAACTTTTCCACATTACAGGAGTCACTTTTGTGTCATGAATACATTCCCCCACCCACCCCCCATTAAGACCATATCTTTCCAGTTTGGAGGCCATATGATTTGAGGGAAAACTGTGGTCATGAGCTTGTAATTATCCATGCATGTAGATGGCATATTTGACCCTTCTCATGTTAGACTACTTGCCTCTATATTTGCTAGCACATCTTTTCTTCCAAAGGTTCAAGAAGATGACTATTGGTATGGCCTGCAATAACAGTTTGTAAGCTTTATTATTGTACCTAGCTGACCACCATTGCATGGTTAGTTGGTGTAGAGAAGTGTGGTCTATGTTGATTCTAGTAATTTCAGCAAAACTTTTCCACACATAAGTAGCAAATTGCCCATTGTTGAAGATGTGTTCTATGTTATCCATGCCTGACCTATTACAACAAAAACATTTTGCTGGCTCATTGCCAAAGATGGTTAGTTTTTCATTAGTAGGTAGTTTACCTCTTAAAGCTATCCACAAAAGAAAAGCAGATTTAAAAGGAATACTCTTTTCAATTGACCATTCAGCCAAAATTCTGCAACCTTGGTGTTATTGAACCTATTGCTGTTACTAGAATGTCGAGCAAGAGGTCCACTACCAACACCAAAAGGAGCAGCTACCAGAGTTGATTTTCCATTGAATGTTCTCTTCAACTTTCTACTTATTGTACATCATTTGCTTCCAGGTAAAAGATTCTCTTGCGTCTCATTTCTTGCTAATAGGGTTTGATCTCTGATAGTATTTAGCTTTCAGGAAGTCCCTCTAGAGAGTTTATTTAGATCTGAAAGTCCACCATTGTTTGTACTGGAAGGCCCTACAAACATCTTTTAGATTCTTTATACCTATGCCTCCTTCATCAATAGGGTAACTTAAATTTTTCCATGAAGACCAATGGTATTTTTTCTTTTTATTCCTCCAGCCCTAGAAAAAGTTAGCTATGATGCTTTGAATTGAGGACAGTAATAGGGGGAGTAACCACAGATAGTAGATGAATAGGGAGTGATTATATTACATGTTTGATCATAAGTGGTCTACCCCCATAGCTTAGTATTTTTGTTTGCCAACCTGTAATTCTGTTGAGCACCTTGTTGATTAGATCAGAAAAATATATAATTCTAGGTCTGCCAACAAATAAAGGAAAACCTAGATAAGTAATAATGCCTTCCTTCTGTTTAAAACCAGTCACTCTTTTGACTTTATCCCTAGTGCTATTGAAGTACTATAGTGAATCGTAAAGTGGCTTTTCTCTTTGTTCACCAATTGTCTTGAAGTTTCCTCATAAGAATTTAAAGTTTGTATTATAAGTTGTAATGTTCTGTGCCTCCCAGAAGTGAAGAGGATAATGTCATATGCAAAACTCAGGTGGTTCACTTATGGACCTCTCTTTTCCATGAAAAAACCATGGTAGTCAGTATTATTATGAAGCCTGTTAAGAGATCTGGAAAGAACCTCTACACCTAAAATAAATAAGGCAGGGGAGACGAGAGAGGGGATCACCTTGTTTGAGTCCTCTAGTAGATTTGAAAAAACCATGCCTCTTACCATTGACAATAATAGAATACCAATTATTAGCCATAATCCTCCAAACCATATCAATAAAGACTTCATCAAACCCTATTTTCCTCAACACTAGACATATGTAGGACCAGTGGACCCTATCTTATGCCTTAGCCATGTCTAATTTAATGATCACATTGCGTCCAATGTTGGGTTTCTTGATTTGATGAATAATTTCCTGGGCTAGCATAATGTTTTCAGATATACTCTTACCCTTTACAAAACTAGACTGGTTGGGGGACACCAAATTAGGTAGGATAGGGCCAAGTCTAGAGCTTAACAGTTTAGAAATGTTCTTGTTTGTGAAGTTACTTAAACTGATAGGTCTGAATTCCTTTAGCTTGTTGCGGTTGTTCACTTTTGGTAGAAGAACAATGCAAGAGTGAGAGAAGTATTTAGTTATCATCTGTCCACACAAGAAAGCCTGAATGACTTTAAAAAGATCATATTTAATAATATGCCAGCATTTCTGAAAAAAAAAATGGCCATTCATCCCATCAGGACCAGCTGCTGAGTTTGGATTCATGGAGAATACAACCTTTTTCAATTCCTCCAAAGTAGGCATAGTAGTTAGACTTTCATTCTGTTCCCGGTTGACTCTCCTTTCAGTGCAATCCAATGCTCCTTCATTGATTATCCTGTTCTCTCCTGTCAACATATTCTAGAAATGATCATAAGCAGCCTTAGCAATAATATCATCTCCCTGTATCCATTCCCCTTCCTCTGTCATGAGTTTGTGAATGAACAACCTTCTTCTTCTCCATCTCATCAGAGAGTGGAATATTTTGTGTTGGCATCACCTTCCTTGAACCATTGTAACTAAATTTTTTGCTTCAAAACAGAGTCTTCCAACTTCGAAAATCAGATATACTCTGCATTAAGTTCATGGAGAACTGTTCTGTTTGTATCATTATGTTCTTGAATAAGATTTTCCTCAGCCTTTCTAGTTTTCTCTTCATATTCCTTGACTTTGCTAAAGATGCCCCCTAATTACTTTCTAGACCAGGAACTAAGAGTGTTGGACAACCTTTTCAGTTTCTCGTGGAATCTCCACATGTTGTTCCCCTCTACAGTCCTCTCCCAACATGCTTTAACAATTTCCAGGAAACTAGGTTGATCAGTCTAGCAGTTAAGGAATTTGAAATATCTGATGTGGTCTTTTTCTTTTAAAGTCATTTCCATCAATAAGGGATAATGGTCTGACCCTACAGTAGGTAGATGAGTGATAGTAGTCTGTGGCATCTTTTCCAGCCAAGTATCATTGACTAATGCTCTGTCTAGCCTTTTCAATATTCTGTGATGTATGCCCCTTTTATTAGACCAGGTAAATTTCTTTCCACTGAAACCTAGATCAATAAGGCCACAGGCTTCAATTACAACAATGAACTCTAGGCTTTTTCTCATGTTGTAAGGAACACCACCCAACTTTTCATCAATAGAAGGAATAACATTATAATCACCTACAGAGCACCAAACCCTATTATATTTTGTAGCAAGGTGTAACATTCTATCCCAAAGAGGCCTTATGAGATGGTCTTTACATTTGGCTTACACAAAGGTGATGATGAAGTGGTCTTGAATTTCATTGTGACTTAATTAACAAGTAATTTGTTGCTCATCTTCCTCAAGAACTACACATTCAATATCCTTGTTCCAAAAAATCCAAATTTTGCCATTACAATTACTAACAGCTTGTTCCATGGCTAGTTGGTCTTTAAAACTATGGACAAGGTTACTGTTTGAAAAAGGTTCCAGTATAGCCACTATAGATAGATGATGTAATTTCCTGAGTGTTTTGATTCTTTCCAAAACTCATTGGGTGTTAATCCCCCTCATATTCCAAATAATTGTACTAATCATTCAGATAATTTGGAGGTAAATAGTCTAGTGTTTGGTCTGCCTGCAGTGACAGTGTTGATGTCTTGGCTTTTGAAGTGGAATTTATCATGGTGAAACCCTCTTGGAGATAGTCCTTGATTATTGGTCACCTACTGGATTTCATCTTCAAGGTTTTGTTCATAATTAGGGTTGAATGCTCTAATCAATAACTCGCTTGTTTCCTCATCATCATCAGGATCTTTGAGTGATTGATTATCCCTATCAACTTCATCCTCAGAATTATTTACAGCATATTCATCAATGATAGGAATAGAGTTGACTTGACATTTACCCTGTCCTGTATCAGGAAGAGCATTAGGAGTTAGAGTCATATATTGGGCCTGTAAAGGAGTGATATCCATACCTTGTTGGTCATCTACCATAATAAATTTTTTGCAGAACTCCTCATTGTGTTTCTGTTCCCTCTGTTGCTCAATTTCTAGTTGCATATTTTGTTTCTTTTTTGCTGCTTCTCTTTTCTTTTTTCTTAGTTTATTTTTTCTTTTAGGGGTGTTTTCCTGCTTTCTGGTGCTTGCTTTGGATCCCATATTCTTTGCCATAGAACCCTTATTTTGGTTACCCTAAGCATTCGTTTCAGTTTGCTGTTTGCCCCTAGTGTTGTCAGTACATGTTTGTGTTTGTATAACTACTTGATTTTGTTGTTGGAGTTGTTGATTCTTTGATTTGTGTTGTGAAACTTCAGTGGTAGCAGAGGCTCTAAGGTTAGGACTAAGGTCAATACCTGTGTTATTGTCGTTAGCCTTGCTTCCTTTCTGTCTAGTCTGATCTGTTTGAGTATGTTTTAGGTCATGTCTATTTTGTGTTCCTTGTGATGGTGTCCCTCAATTGTTTGAAGGTCCTTCCCTTTCTTCATTTTGTTTCCCTTGCATCTATAGGTTAGTAAAAGAATTTTGAATAAAATTGTTAATTTTACCTGTTTGCTGAACTATGTTTTGTTGCTGCTCCTTTGTTTGCCTGTTCTGTGGTGAGGTAGGTCTCCATACTGATTTTTGAGCTTTGTCCTCCTGCTTTTTGTTATTTCTCCTTTTTTGTACTTGCCATCCTTCATCCTTTTGTTGTTCAGGTTGTTCTTTGTAGTTCCCTTCGTTGTTACTGTGTTTTTGTTTCCCCTCTTGCTTTTTTGTTTTGGTTTGGTTGCTGTCATTTCCTTGTTGTATATGTTCCCCTTTATTTTTGTTTGCCTTATCTGCTTCTATCTTCTTTCTTTTCATGAATTCCTTATCCCTTATGTTGAAATTACACTTTTCTATCATGTGGCCTTGGTGCCTGCAATATGCACAGTAGGGAGGGACGTTTTCATATTCAATGGGTTCCCACCTTCCTATTGTGAGGCCCTCATTATCCAAACCTATCCAAACATGTCTAGGTCTTGCCTTTGTCAGGTCTACTTGGACTTTAACCTTGGCCATACTAGCTCTAGTTCTTTTAATGGAAGTTGTGTCTAAGTATAGAACCTTTCCCACAGAAGCTAGTAGGGGTGTGATGAATTCTTTTTTGAAACAATGCCATAGTAGTCCTAGCAGTAGTACCCATATAGGAACAATAGGAGTTTTTTCCTCTGGTCTAAAATTAGGAGTCCAAGTTTGTATTCTCATCAATTTGCCTTCAATGGTCATTCTCTGTTGTGTCCACACAGTATTATAATCCAGCTCATTTTCCAAATCTATAAACATATGTTTTTCCCTCCATTTAGTTGAGTTTGCATGATGAAACTTTTTCTAATGAGATCCACTTTTGGCATAGTGGCACTGAATTTACCTATCGAGGTACATTTACAGTCCACAATCAATTTATTCATGAAGCCATCCATGTCATAAATCACTGCAAGTTGGTCCTGTTTGGTTGTATGTCTGGGAGGGACCAGTTCAATGGGATCTTCATGTGCAACATGAATTTGTCTGAGTCTTGTATCCAGGGTTTGAACCACTGTATAAGCTGCAGGTTCTATACTATGGTCTTGTTTATTATTTTGAGCCTCATTTATGTTGGTGATACCAGTAAGTTGATGAGGTTGTTTAGTCTGTTTGTTTTTCTGATTTGTAGACATATGTTTCTCAAAGTTGGTAGAAATTTTAGGGAAGTCTTTATAATAGCTATTGGGCTGAGTATTCCCCCCATTGGTAACTTGTCGAGATTGGGTCCTTTTGTCTTTCCCATTACCTTGGTTCTGCATATCTTGCTGTTGCGCATTATTGTCCCTTTTTCTCTATTCCTGAACATCCAAATTGATAGCCTTTTTCTCTTTTACATTAGCTTTTTTATGTTTATCACTACTACTGAGACTAACAACATTATGACAAAGATTATAGGTAGTATACTTACCTGTTTGATTGACATCCTCACTTGCATTTTTGCTTTTTAACTTGTTAGTTGCTGTTGGATGTCCCTGCATTTGATTATAAGTAAGATCACTAGTAGTATTGACTTCGGTACCTGATTTTTATTGTTCCCAACTTTTTGGAATTGTATCTGTTAGTATGACCACAGAGGAGAAATGTGATGAACTCTCCACTTCAACCACTTTCATGTTTGTGTTATCACAGTGATCATTTTGATCCTGTTTTAATCTATACTCTTCTTTTTTTGATTGAACTTACATACTTTACTCAGTGCTTGTGTGTTGGATTTATTTTTGACCTTGTGAGCCTTCTTGAACCTAGGGAATCATCTCTTGGTCTTTGGCTTTATGTCAATGTCTGAAACCTTCCATTTGTCTATATTGATTGCTTGTAATTCGAATCACACTTGTCTAAATTTCCTTATGAGTCTGTTCATCAGCTAAATTAGTAGATGTGCTGGTAGAATGAACCTTGGCTTCAGTGGCATAGATTTTTTCCTCAATGCCGCCATTAGTTTCTATTTCCTCAGCTGTCTGCCTACTAGAATCCTTGCCATCGGTGATTGGACCATCCATTTTACTTGAAATTTCATTGAGATGTACCTCTTCACTAGGTGAGTAATCCCCAATGCTCGAATCACCATTAAATTGTTGGGAATCTGTTGAATTTGAAGGCGCCAATTAGGCGATTCTTCAACAATTCTCCCAGAATTCGCCCTTTCAGATCTTTCAATTGGGACGATGGAATTATCTGAATTTTTGGAATGTTGTAGGCCTTGAAGAGTATACTCATTGCATTTGAACATTATTCCCTGATTCAATCCATTGTGAACAGGGGAAATAATATTTTGTGTTCCTGCTATTTCCTTCGCAAAATTTGCACTGTTCATCGCCTCATTGTTTCTCAAATTCACAGCGTTATAGGATGAATTAAAGGATAATTCTTGGATGCTTTTGTTCGTTGGATCAAAGCGCCCCTGTTGGGATTGGTCCGGTGACCTAAATTTGCCTACCAGCGGCTCACGCACCATTTCGGTGGAGCTCCTTTAGCCATTGGGAACTAGCCGTTAGGCTTAAGCTTGAGAGAGTCTAGTTTAGTGAGATAAGATAGAGAGAGAAAAATGGGTTGAGGGTTTAGGATATAGGGTTTAGGATTTAGAGTTTAGGGTTTAAGGTTCCAAGTTTAGCGTTAAGAGTTTCGTGATTCAGGTGTAGGGTTTACGGTTTAGGGTTTATGTTTTAGGTTTTAGGGTTTAGGGTTTAGGGTATACATTTTAGGGTTAGGATTTAAGATTTATGGATTAAGGTTTTGGGCTTAACATTTAAGGTATAGGGTTTAGAGTTTAGGGGTTAGGGTTTTGGGTATAGGACGAATGATTTAGTGTTAGGGCTTATGGTTTAGAGTTTAGGGTTAAAGTTTATGGATTAGGGTTTAGGTTTTAGGGTTCCTAATATAGGGTTTAGGGTTTAGGTTTGAGGGTTTAGTGCTTATGGTTTAGGGTTTAGGGATTAGGGTTTAGGGTTTAGGGTTCCAAGTTTAGGGTTTGGGGGTTAGGTTTAAGGTTTAGGGTTAGGAGTTTTGGTATTAGGGTGTAGCATTGGGGGTTTATGGTTTATTGTTTAGGGTTTAAGTTTTAGGATTTAAGAGTTAGGGTTTAGGGTTTAGGATTTTGAGATTAAGGTTTAGGATTTGGGTTTAGGGTTTAGGTTTTTTTTATTTTTTTATTTGAACGATCCTTGAGGGGGTCTGGCGCTTAGCAACACTCCCAGGCCTTAGCATAAATAAAATTCAAAAATAGGTACAAAGAGGGGGACATAAACCTAACTTCCGATCCTAAGGTGGTTTCGTAGTCAACTGACCTGCTAAGGCTTTGTCAACTATTCACCATACTAAAAGATGAAATCCTAATACTAAGCACCTAAGGAGAGGACTCCTCTCGATACAATTATACTAGGAAAACATAAATATGGTAGACTCTCCCCTTGCAAGGAAATAATAACTAAAAAGAACCTATTCAAAAGAGCTATGCTCCACTATAGCTAAGTTGAAAAGGCTAAGCGAAGTTCACGGAGGTTCCTTGATCCTCTTTGTTTTCCTTCTCCTGAAGTTGGCTACCTCTTGCTTATATTATTGATGGTATACCTTTGTTTCCTTAGGTAGTTGTTGGCTATTGAGATATATTTCGAGGCTAGTAATTTATTGCTATGTTTTGATAGAGAATCAGTAACATAGTTAGCTTCTCTATATATATATGTTTGCATTTGAACTATTGAGTTTGTTCAATTAGCTTACAAAGTTTCCTTAGCTGAGTGTCAATGTTTCAAGGCTGCTATGTCCTGTTCATTATCCATTCAACTAGCAATTTTGAGTCTACTTCCAGAATAATGTTCCTGCAGCCCAATTCCAGCGCCCAAGACAGACCAAACAAGGCTGCTTCTACCTCTGCTTGAGTGTTAGTTCCTTCTCCCAAAGGAGTTGCAAATGCTAGCATCATTCTCCCTGTGTGGTCTTTCATAATACCTCCTACTCCTATTTTTCCTGGGTTATCTAATGCACTGCCGTCAGTGTTCATCTTTACCCACAGTTCTAGAGGCTTTTTCCACATGACAAGAGTCACTTTTGTATCATGAATGCATCTTTCCCCTATTAGGATCAACTCCTTCCAGTTTGAAGGCCATTTGATATGGGGGAAGACTGTGTTCATGAGTTTGTAACTATTCTTGTATATAACATATTTGACCATGCTCATATTTGAGAGTTTGCCCCCATAATTGCTAGCACATCTATTCTTTCATAGATTACAGCAAATGAGCATCGGCGTAGCCTGCAATAACAGTTTGTGAGCATCATTGTTGTATTTTGCTGACCACCATTGGTTGATTAGATAAGGCAGTGAAGTGTGATCTGTAGTAATCCTAGCAGTTGCAGCAAAACTTCTCCACCCATATGCAACAAACTGTCCTTTGTTAAAGATCTGCTCTATGTTGTCCATACCTGGCCTGTTACAACAAAAACACTGAACTGGCTCATTACCAAAACTGGTTAGTTTGTCTTTAGTTGGTAATTTACCTCGCAAAGCTCTCCATAAAAGAAAAGATGATTTAAAAGGGACACTTCTGTGCCACATTAATGAATTGAATCTTGATTTCTCCCTTTTTTCTCTGATCGCATTCCAAGCTGAAGAACAAGTAAATTTTCCATCATTAGTTAGATTCCAAATAGCCTGATCAGGTCTGCCTTACAGGATATGAATTTCTATTGCTAATATGTTAGCAAGCTGGCAACTAGGAGCTTATTGAATCATCATTCTGTAGTTCCATTGCCCATTTAACTAAAAATCTGCAAATATTTTCTTGTTAAGCCTGTTACTATGTCTAAAAACTCTAGCAAGGGGTTCAACTCCAAGCCAATTATCCCACCAAAAGGAGCAGTTCCCAGTGTTGATTTTCCACTATATGTTCTCTTCCACCTTCAATTTATTGAGCAAAAGATGCTTCCATGAGGGGGATTTTCTTGTATCCCACTTCTTGCTAATGGGGTTAGACCTCTGGCAGTATTTTACTTTCAGAAAATCTCCCAAAGAGTCTGTTTAGATCTAAACCCACCATTGCTTGTACTGGAAAGCTCTACAAATATCTGCCAGATTTCTAACTCCTATGCCTCCTTCTTCAATTGAAAAGCTGAAATTCTTCCATGATGACCAGTGATATTTTTTCTTTTCATTTGTCCATCCCCAGAAAAAGTCTGCTATGATGCTTTGTATCTGTTTGAGAATTGTAATCGGAGAAGTGATTGCGGATAGTAGGTGAATAGGAGGGATTGCAGTACATGCTTGATTAGAATTGCTTTATCTCCATAGCTTAGTATCTTAACCTGCCATCCTATAATTCTGTGAAGAACCTTGTTGAGGAGGTTAGAAAAGTATATAATCCTAGGTCTGCCAGCAAATAAAGGGTGTAAGGTTTAGGGCTAAGAGTTGCGGTATAAGGTTGTAGCGTTTAGGTTTTAGAGTATAGGTTTTTGAGTTAGAAGTAAGGTTTTAGGGTTTACGGTTTAAGTTTTAGGATTTTGAGATTAAGGTTTAGGGCAACGGTTTAAGGTTTAGGGTTTAGGGTTTAGGGTATTGGGTTTCAAGTTTAGGGTTTAGTGGTTAGGGTTTTGGGTTTAGTGTTTAGGGTTTAGGGTTTAGGGTTTAGGGTTTAGATTTTATGATATAAGGTTTAGGGTTTAGTTTTAGGGATTAGGATGAATGATTTAGGGTTAGGGTTTAGGGTTTAGGATATAGTGTTTAGTGTTTAGGGTTTATGGTTTAAGGTTCCAAGTTTTTGAATTAGGGTTTAGGGTTTAGGGTTTAGGGTTTAGGGTTTAGGATTTAGTGTTTAGTGTTTAGGGTTTATGGTTTGAGGTTTCAAGTTTTTAAATTAGGGTTTAAGGTTTAGGGTTTAGGGTTTATGGTTTAGTAGTTAGTGTTTAGGATTAGGGTTTAGTGTTTATGGTTTTGGGTTTTAGGTTTAGGGTTGAGGGTTTGGGGTTAAGGGTTTAGGTTTAGGTTTTGAGTTTAGGATTTTTGATTTTAGATTTGGGGTTTAGGGTCTAAGGGGTTAGGGTTTAAGGTATAGATTATAGGGATTAAGGTTTACGGTCTAGGGGTTAGAATTTAGGGGCTAGGTTTTAAGTGTTAGAGTATATGGTTTTGGGATTAGGGTTTAGGAATAAGGGTTTCAATTTTAGAGTTTAGGTTTTAGGGTTTAGAGTTTAGGGGCTAGGGTTTAGGGTTTAGGGTTTAGGTGCTAGGGTTTAGGGTTCCACTTTTAGGGTTTTAGGTTTAGGATTCCAAGGTTAGTGTTTGGGTTTAAGTTCTGGGGTTTTAGGTTTAAGGTATATGGTTTAGGTTTAGGGTTAGAGTTTAGGGTTTAATGTTTTGGGTTTAAGGATTAAGGTATAGTATTTAGGGTTTATGGTTTAGGGTTAGTGTTTAGGGTTTATGGTTTAGTGTGTATAGTTTTTTTTTTTTTTTTTTATTTTTTTATTTGAACGACCCTTGGGGGGGTCAGGGGCTTAGCAACACCCCCAGGCCTTATCATAGATGAAAATAAAGGTACAAGGAGGGGGACATAAAACCTTACCTCCCATCTTAAGGTGGTCCAGCAGTCCACTAACCTGAACGGCTAGTTAACTCTTTTCCGTACTAAAACAAAAAGGAACCTAGCAACTACGCACCTAAGGAGAGGACTCCTCTCGATACAATTATACTAGGAAAGCATAAATAAGGGAGACTCTCCCCTTGCAAGGCGAGAATAAAGGAAAGGATCTAGGCAAAAACACAACAAACCTATCAAAGGAGATGTATTCATGACTAGTATAAAGACAACTTCCTAAAAGGATCAGGGAGGTTTCTTAATTCTTTTCAATTTCTTTCTTCTAAAACTTTGGACTCCCATCTTCTCAAGAATATAGCTTCCTCGAATAGCATTTGGCATGTGGTTATATGTATAATAATGTTGGATGATATCAAGTTTGTGGCTTTGTTTGGAGAGCAGGTCTGCTGTGCCATTAGCTTCTCTATACGTATGGGTGCATTGGAATGATACACATTGAGACACAAGCGTGTGTAACTCCTGTATAAACATCTGCAGCTTCCAAGGGGGGGGTAGAGGTCTTCAATAACCATCTGATTAAGAGCTCTGAGTCCACTTCTAAAATGATGTTATTGTAACCATGTTGAATGCACCAGTTTAACCCATAACTGGCAGCCTGTATTTCTGCCTGGTTGTTGGTCCCCTCTCCAAGAGGTATCGCAAAGGCATAAATAATGTCTCCAAACTCATTCCTTAGGATGCCCCCTCCTCCAATTTTCCCAGGGTTATGCAGTGCACTGCCATCAGTGTTGAGCTTATACCTATTAGTGGAAGGATTCTTCCAAATTACAGAGGTGACTTTAACATCATGTTTACAGCTTTCAATCACATCAATCACCTCTGTCCACCTTGTAGGCCATTGTATATAAGGAAAAGTTGAGTTAAGAAGATAGAAAATGTCTTTAAGAACCATGTACTTGACTCGGCTGATGTTGGTTTTCTTATCCCCATACTTAGCTGAGCATCTGTTCTTCCATAAATTCCAACAGATCACTATGGGGAGTGCTTGAATGAGGGTCTTGTGAGCTTCATTTCTCCCTTGGACCTCCCAAAACTTCATCAGTTTGCTGGTTAAGGAAGTCTGCTGGAGATTGAGTCCCATAACACCTGTAAAGTGCTTCCAGATGTGTGCTGCAAAATGACCTCCATTGAATATGTGATCAACATCATCCCACCCTCGATTGATACAGCAGAAGCATTGCACAGGCTCCACTCCAAAATTAGCTAGGTTTTCGTTGGTAGGAAGTTTATTTCTTAATGCCCTCCATAATAGAAAGGACATCTTGAAAGGTATGTTTTTACTCCATATATGGTTGCTAGTCCCTTCATCATTCTTCCTGTATCTGCAGATTTCCCAGGCTGAAGCACAGGTGAATTTTCCATTATCAGTAGGCTTCCAGATTGCAGTGTCTTTCACTCCTTGTTGGTATTGGAAAGAAGTGTTTAATATGTGAGGAATAAGTAAAGGTGGAACTTGTTGTCGCAGCTTCCTTTCATTCCATTTCCCATTGATGAGAAAGTGTGTAATAGTGGCATTGTTCAGGCTAGAAATGTTATCAGAGTGGCAAGCAAGGGCACCATTTCCTAGCCAATCATCCCACCAAAAATAACAATTTCCAGAATTAATCTTCCAGAGGATGTTCTGTTCCACTATATTCTTGTTTCTCATCATAAATCTCCACATTAGGGACTGGCCAATGTCAATTTTCTTTGCAACTGGATTAGCTAGATTTATGGTTTTGGGTATAGGGTTTAGAGTTTTGGGTTTAGGGTTTAGGGTTTAGTGTTTAGGATTTAGGTGTAGGGTTTAGGGTGTAGGGTTTAGGGTTTAGTGTTTAGTGTTTAGGATTTAGGGTGTAGTCTTTAGGGTTTAGGGTTCTAAATTTAGGGTTTAGGGTTTAGGGTTTAAGGTTTAGGGTTAAGAATTTTGGGATTAGTGTATAGCATTTAGGGTTTAGGTTCTATGGTTTAGGGTTAAGGTTTTAGGACTTAGGGGTTATGGTTTATAGTTTAGGGTTTAGGCTTTAGTATTTAGGATTTAGGGTTTAGGGTCTATGTTTTAGGTTTTAGAGTTTAAGGTTTTAGGATCTAAGTTTAGGGTTAAGGGTTTAGGGTTTAGGGTTTAAGGTTTAAGGCTAACAGTGTCGTAATTAGGGTGTAGCATTTAGGGTCGATGGTTTAGGGTTTAGGTTTTCAGATTTATGGGTTAGGGATTACGGTTTATGGTTTATGGTTTATAGTTTATGGTTTCGGGTTTATGGTTTATGTTTTAGCGTTTAGGGTTTTTGTTTTAGTGTTAGGGTTTAGGGTTTAGGGTTTTTGTTTTTAGCATGAGGATTTAAGGTTTATGGTTTAGAGTTTAGGGTTTACGAATTAGGGTTTTGGGTATAGGGTTTAAGGTTTAGGTTTTAGGGTTTAGTGTTTAGACTTTAGGGTTTAGTGATTAGAGTTTAGGATTTTGGGTTTAAGTTTTAGGGTTTAGGGTTTAGGGTTTAGGATGAATAATTCAGCATTTATGGTTTATGGTTTGAAGTTTATGGATTAGGGTTTAGGGTTTAGGGTTCCATGTTGAGTGTTTAGGGTTTATGGTTTAGGATTTAGGGTTTAAGTTTTAGGGTTTAGGGTTAGGGTTTAGGATTTAGGGTTTAGGATTTAGAGTTTAGGTTTTAAGGTTTAGGATTAATTTTTTGAAGTTAGGGTTTAGGTTTTAGTATTTAGTGTTTAAAGTATAGGGTTCCAAGTTTAGGGTTTAAGGTCTAGGTTTAGGTTAAGGTTTATGGTTTAGGGTTCCAAGTTTTTGAAATAGGGTTTAGTATTTAGGTTTTTGGATTAATGGTTTAAAGTTAGGGCGGGTTTAGGGTTTCGGGCTTACGAGTTTTGTTGTGTGATTTTAGGTTAGGGTTTACGAATTTTTAGGATTTAGTGTTTAGATCTTAGGGATTTTTAGGTTTTTTAAATGGTCTTTATGGTTTATTTTAGGATTTATAGGATTTAAGGATTCTTAAGGTTTAGTGTTTCTTAGTGATTTATGTTAGGGTTTAGGGTTTATGGCTTAGGGTTTTGTAAGGTTTAGGGTTTTAGATTAAGGGTTTTATTTGGGATTTTGGGGTTTAAGGTTTCAGGTTTTTTTGGGTTTTATAGGTTTAAGGTTTAGGGCTTAGGGTTTTTTTGTGTTTTAGGATTTAGCATATACGATTTAGGGCTTTATAGGGTTTAGAGCTTAGAGTTTTTTAGGTTTAGGGGTTATTGGGATTTTTTAGGGTTTTTAAATGTTAAGTGCTCCTTAGGATTTTTTAGGGTTTAGGCTTAGGTTTTTTTTAATCGGTTTAAGGTTTTAAAATTTTAGGATTTATGGTTTAGAGCTTAGGATTTTTAGAGAGCTTTAGGGGTTTTAAATGGTTTTTAGGGTTTATTTTTGGGTTTAAAGGATTCAGGGTTTATGGTTTCTTAGGGTTATAAGTTTGGGATTTAGAGTTTTAGGTTAGGGTTTAGGGTCTAGGGTTTAGGTTTTTTTTAAGTTTAGGGTTATAGGTTAAGGGTTTTATCTAGGATTTTAGGGTTTAGGGTTTTGGATTTTTTTTAGGTTAATGTTTTTTTAGGGTTTTATAGGTTTAGGGTTTGGGGCTTAGGTTTTTTTTGTGTTTTTTAGGGTTTAGCATATATGATTTAGGGATTTATAGGGTTTAGAGCTTAACTTTTTTTTTTTCTTTTTTAGGTTTAAGGGATTTTGGATTTTTTAAGATTTTTAAGGGTTAAGTGTTTCTTAGGGTTTTTTAGGGTTTAAGGTTTAGGGGTTTGGGTTTTGTTGTGTTTTTTTATGTTTAGGGTTTATATATTTTTAGGATTTAGGGTTTAGAGCTTAGCATTTTGTCGGGGTTTTAAATTGCTTTTAGGGTTTATAGGATTTCGGGTTTCTAAAGTTTTAGGGTTTAGGGTTTCTTTGGGTTTTAGGTTTAGGATTAAGATTTTAGGTTTAGGGTTTAGGGCTTAGGGTTTTTTTAGGTTTAGGGTATTATCTAGTTTAGGGTTTAAGACTTTGGGTTTTTTAGGCTAAAGGGTTTCTTAGGATTTTAAAGGTTTAGGGTTTTATCTTGGTTTTATTAGGTTTAGGGTTTTATCTAGATTTTTAGAATTTAAGACTTTGGGTTTTTTATGTAGGTTTAGGATTTAGGGCTTAGGTTTTCTTTTTTCTTTTTTTTATCTGTGTTTTATAGGGTTTAACATATATAATTTAGGTCTTTATAGGGTTTAGAGCTTAGAGTTTTTTAGGTTTAGGGGTTTTTGGGTCTTTTGGGGGTTTTTAAGGGTTAATTGTTTCTTAGGGTTTTTTAGGGCGTAGGGTATAGGGCTTAGGGATTTTTTGTGTTTTTTTAGGGTTCATGGAATTATAAGATTTAGGGTTTAGATCTTAGGATTTTTTAGGAGTTTTAAATTTTATTTAGGGTTTGTGTTAGGTTTTATAGGATTTAGGGTTTCTTAAGGTTAGGGTTTAGGGTTTCTTAGGGTTTTTAGGTTTAAAATTTAGGGTTTTAGGTTAAGGTTTAGGGTTTTAGGTTTAGGATTTAGGGTTTTAGGTTTAGGATTTAGGGTATTATGTTTAGGGTTCAAGGCTTAGGTTTTTTTTGTGTGTGTTTCGTAGGGTTTAGCTTATAAGATTCGGGGATTTATAGGGTTTGGAGCTTAGACTCTTTTAGGTTTAGGGGTTTTTGAGTTTTTAGGGGTTTTAAGTTTAGGATTTAGGGTTTTAGGTTAGGGTTTAGTGTTTAGGGCCTAGGGTTTTTTTGGGTTAAGGGTTTTAGGTTAATGGTTTTATCTAGGTTTTTAGGGTTTAGTGCTTTGGGTTTTTTAGATTAAGATTTTTTAGGATTTTATAGGTTTAGGCTTTATGGATTTGGGGTTCTTTGTGTTTTGTAGGGTTTAGCATATACGATTAAGGGCTTTATTGTTTTAAGGGTTTATAGGATTTAGGGTTTCTTAAGGTTGGGGTTTAGCGTTTCTTAAGATTTTTAGGTTTAGGATATAGAGTATTAGGTTACGGTTTATTTAAGGTTAAGGATTTTATCTAGGTTTTTAGGTTTTATAGGTTTAGGCCTTAGGGTTGTTTTTTCTCTAATTTTTAGGTTTTGTGTTTATGGCTTTTAGGATGTAGTGTTTAGAGGTTTGGGTTTTGTAGGGGTTTTAAAAGGTTTAGAGCTTAGATTTTTTTTAAGTGTAGGGGTTTTTGAGTTTTCTTAGTGTTATTAAAGCTTAAGTGTTTTTTAGGTTGAGGGATTCTTAAGGTTAGTAGGGTTTAGAGTTTCTTAAGGTTTTAGGTCTAGGATTTTGAGTTTTAGGTTAGGGTTTAGGGATTAGGGTTTTTTAGGTTTAGGTTCTTAGGTTAAGGGTTTTATTTAGGTTTTTAGGTGTTTTTTGGGTTAAGGGTTTGTAAGATATTATAGGCTAAGGGTTTAGGGCTTAGGGTTTGTAGGATTTTATAGGCTTAGGGTTTAGGGCTTAGGGATTTTTTTTGTGTGTTGTAGGGTTTAGTATATACAATTTAGGGCTTTATAGGGTTTAGGGTTTTTTGGTTTATAGGGTTTTTAAGGGTTAACTGTTTCTTAGGTTTTCGAGGGTTTAGTTATTTTTTGTATTTTCTAGGTTTAGGGTTTATAGATTTTTAGGATTTAGAGTTTTGAGCTTATGGATTTTAGGAGTTTTAAATGGGTTTTAGGATTTATTTTAGGATTTATAGGATTTAGGATTTCTTGAAGTTTAGGGTTTTAGGTTTCTTCGGGTTTTAGGTTTAAGATTTAGGGTTTTAGGTTAGGTTTTAGGGTTTAGGGTTTAGGGCTTAGGATTTTTTTTATGTTTAGGTTCTTAGGTTAAGGTTCTTATCTAGGGTTTTAGGGTTTAGGGCTTTGGCTTTTTTAGGTTAATGTTTTTAGGGTTTTATAAGTTTAGGGTTTAGGGCATAGGGGTTTTTATATGCTTTTTAGGGTTTAGCATATACGATTTAGGGCTTTCGATGGTTTAGAGCTTAGAGTTTTTGAGGTTTAGGGGTTTTGCGTTTTTAGGGTTTTTAAGGATTAAGTGTTTCTTAGGGTTTTTTGTTGTTTAGTGTTTAGGGCTTTGGATTTTTTTTATTTTTTAGGTTCAGGGTTTAAGAATTTTTAGGATTTTGGATGTACAATTTAGGGTTTTGTAGGGGTTTAAGTGGTTGTTAGGGTTTATTTTTGGGTTTATAGGATTTTAGGTTTCTTAGGGTTTCATTTTAGGAATTAGGGTTTTAGGTTAGGGTTAAGCGTTTATGGCTTAAGATTTTGTAGGTTTAGGGTTTTAGGTAAAGGGTTTTATCTAGGTTTTCTAGGGTTTAGGGCTTTAGGTTTTTTAGGTTAAAGGTTTTTAGGATATTTTACGTTTAGTGTTTAGGGCTTTTTTTGGTGTTTTTTAGGGTTTAGTATATATGATTTAGGGTTTTATAGGGTTTAGAGCTTTGAGTTTTTTTAGGTTTATCGGATTTTATATTTTTAGGATTTTTAAGGTTAAGTGTCTTTTTAGGGTTTTTTAATTCTTAGGTTTTTTTTTTATGTGTTTTTAGGTTTAGGCTTTAGAACTTAGGTTTTTGTAGGTGTTTTAAATGATTTTTAGTGTTTATTTTAGAATTTATAGGATTTAGGGTTTACGATATTGGGTTTTAGGTTAGGGTTTAGGGTTTAGGTCTTAGGGTTTTTCTAGGTTTAGGGTTTTAGGTTAAGGGTTTTATCTAGGATTTAAGGGTTTAGGACATTGGACTTTTTAAGTTATGGTTTTTCAGGGTTTTATAGGTTTATGGTTTAGGGCTGAGGGTTTTTTTTTTTTTTTTTTTTTTTTTATGTTTTTTAGGATTTAGCGTATAATATATTGTTTAGATCTTAGTAGGTTTTTATGTTTTTTATAGGGTTTTAAGAGTTAAGTGTTTCATAGGGTTTTTAGGGTTTATGGTTTAGAGCTTAGGGTTTTGTAGGGGTTTTAAATGGTAATTACGGTTTATTTTAGGGTTTATAGGATTTAAAGTTTCTTAAGGCTTTAGGTGTAGGATTGGAGTTTTAGGATAGGTTTTAGGGGTTTGGGCTTAGGGTGTTCTTAAGTTTAGGGTTTTAGGTTAAGGGTGTTATCTACGTTTAAAGGGTTTAGGGCTTTGGGTTGTTTTTTGTTTTGGTTTTTTATTGTTTTATAGGTGAAGGGTTTACGGCATAGGGTTTTTTTTTTTGTGTTTTTAGGGTTTAGCATATACAATTAGGGCTTTATAGGGTTTTGTGTTTATAGTTTTTTAGATTTAGGGGTTTTAAGGGTGTTTTTCAAGGTTAATTGCTTCTTAGGGTTTTCTAGGGTTTAGATCTTAGGTTTTTGTTATGTTTTTAAGGTTTAAGGTTGACGGATCTTTAAGATTTAGGCTTTAGAACATAGGTATTTGTAGGGATTTTAAATGGTTTTTAGGGTTTATATTATGGTTTATAGCATTTAGGTTTTCTTAAGGTTTAGGGTTTAAGGTATCTTAGGGATTTAGGGTTTTAGGTTTGGGTTTAGGGTTTTTTTAGGTTTAGGATTTTAGGTTAAGGATTTTATCTAGGTTTTTAGGTTTTAGGGCTTTGTAATTTTTAGATTATGGTTTGTAGGGTTTAATAGATATAGGATTTTGGGCTTAGGGTTTTTTGTGTTTTTTAGGTTTTAGCATGTACGATTTAGGGCTTTATAGGGTTTAGATCTTTTAGTTTTTTTTAGGTTTAATGGATTTTATATTTTTAGGGTTTTTAAGGATTAAGTGTTTCTTAGGGTTTTTTAGGGCTTAGGGTTATTGTTAGGTTTATGGTTTTGGGTTAAGGATTTTATTAAGGTTTTTAGGGTTTAGGTCTTTAAGTTTTTTGGGTTAAGATTTTTTCATATATTATAGGTTTAGGGTTTAGGTCTTAAATTTTTTTGAGTTTTTATATTTTAACAAATACGATTTAGGGCTTTATAAGGTTTAGAGCCTATAATTTTTTTGGTTTAGGGCTTTGAGTTTTTTGGGTGAAGATTTTTTTAGATTTTATAGGTTTAGGGTTTAGGTCTTAAAGTTTTTTTGGGTTTTTAGGGTTTAGGTCTTAAAGTTTTTTTGGGTTTTTAGGGTTTAACAAATATGATTTAGGGCTTTATAGGGTCTAGAGCCTAAAGTTTTCTAGGTTTAGGTTTGTTTGTGTTTTTTTAGGATTTTAAGAGTTAAGTCTTTCTTAGAGTTTAGGGCTTAAGGTGCTTTTATGTTTATTAGATATAGGGTTTACGGATTTTGACGATTTAGGGTTTATAGATTAGATCTTTGTAGGATTTTTAAATGGGTTTTGGGGTTTATTTTAGGGTTTCCTAATGTTTAGGGTTTCATAGTGTATTAGGTTTAGGAGCTAGGGTTTTAGGTTCGGTTTTAGTGTTTAGGACTTTTGGTTTTTTTAGGTTTAGGGTTTTAGGTTAAGGGTTTTAATTATGTTTTTTGAGGTACGAGCTTTGTGTTTTTTAGATTAAGGTTTTATTAGGGTTTAGGGTTAAGGGTTTTTTTTTTGTATTTTTTACTGTTTAGCACATACGATTAGGGTTTTATAGCATTTAGAGCTTAGAGTTCTTTTAGGTTTAGGGGTTTTTAAGGGTTTAATGTTTCTTAGGCTTTTTTAGGGTTTAGGGTTTTGGGGCTTAGGGTTTTTTTTGTTTTGTAAGTTTAGGGTTTACAAATTTTAGGATTTAGGGTTATGAGCTTAGAGTTTTGAATTTTTAGGATTTAGGGTTTAGAGCATAGAGTTTTGAAGGGTTTTAAATGGTTTTTAGGGTGTATGGGATTTAGTATTTCTTAGGGTTTTAGGTTAGGGTATAGGGTTTAGGCCTTAGTGGTTTTTTATTTTTAGGGTTTAAAGTTAGGGTTTAGGGTTTTTATCAAGGTTAGCTGCTGCTTAGGGTTTTCTAGTGTTTAGATCTTAGGGTTTTGTTTTGTTTTTAAGATTTAAGGTTTAAGGACCTTTAGCATTTAGGCTTTAGAGATTAGGGTTTTGTAGGGGTTTTAAATGCTTTTTAGGGTTTATATTACGGTTTATAGGATTTAGTGTTTCTTAAGGTTTAGGGTTTAGGGTATCTTAGGGATTTAAGTTAAGGATTTAGGGTTTTAGGTTAGGGTAGTTTAGGTTTTTTTAGGTTTAGGGATTTGGGTTAAGGGCTTTATCTAAGTTTTTAAGGTTTAAGGCTTTGGGATTTTTAGGTTAAGGTTTTTTAGGGTTTTATAGGTTTTTGGTTTAGGACTTAGGTTTTTTTTTTTTTTTTTTTTTTTTTTTTTTTTTTTTTTTGTGTTTTTAGGGTTTCACATATATGATTTAGGGATTTATAGGGTTTAGAGATTAGAGATTTTAGGTTTACGGATTTTTTGGTTTTTCTAAGGTTTGTAAGGGTATTAAATGGTGTTTAGGGTTTATAGGACTTAGGGTTTCATAAGGTTCAGGGTTTATGGTTTAATAGGGTTTTAAATTTAGAATTTAGGGTTTTAGGTTAGGGTTTATGATTTATGGCTTAGGGGTTTTTTAGGTTTAGAATTTTAGGTTGAGGGTTTTATCTAGGTTTTTAGGTTTTAGGATTTGGGTTTGTTAGGTTAAGGTTTTTTAGGCTTTTATAGGTTTGGGGTTTAGGGTCTAGGGATTAGGGTTTTGTAGGTTATGGTGTTTGATGGTTTTATAGATATGGCATTTAGGGCTTAGGGTTTTTTGTGTGGTTTTAGGGTTTAGCATATACAATTTAGGGCTTTATTAGGTTTTGAGGTTAGAGTTTTTTTGGTTTAGGTGTTTTTGGGTTATTTTGGATTATTTAGGGTTAAGTGTTTCTTAGGTTTTGTCAAACGTTTAGCATAAATGATTTAGGGCTTTATTGGGTTTAGATTTTATAGCTTTTTAGGTTTAGGGTTTTCTGTGGTTTTTAGGGGCTTAGGGTTTAGGGCATAAGTTTTTTTATGTTTTTTAGATTTAGGATTTTAGGCTAAGGATTTTATCTAGGTTTTGAGGTTTTTGGGCTTTGGAATTTTTAGATTAAGGTTTTTAGGGTTTTATAGATTTAGGATTTAGGGATTAAAGTTTTATGTGTTTTTTAGGGTTTAGCGCATACTATTTAGGGATTTATAGGGTTTAGAGCTTTGCGTTTTTTTAGGTTTAAGGGGTTTTATATTTTTAGGGTTTTCGGTTAAGGGTTTTATTAAGCCTTTTAGGGTTTAGGTCTTAAAGTTTTTTTGTAATTTTAGGGTTTAACAAATACAATTTAGGGCTTTATAGGGTCTAGAGCCAAATGTTTTTTTGGTTTAGGTTTGTTTGTGTTTTGTTTAGGCTTTTAAGAGTTAAGTGTTTCTTAGGGACTAGGGCTTAGGGTACTTTTATGTTTTTTAGATATAGGGTTTACGGAATTTAGAGTTTTGAAGGGTTTTAAATGGTTTTTAGGGTTTATGGGATTTAGGGTTTCATAAGGTTTACGGTTTGGGTTTCTTAGGGTTTTAGGTTATGGTATAGGGATTATGCCTTAGTGGTTTTTTATGTTTAGTGTTTAAGGTTAGGGTTTAGGGTTTCGGGCTTAGGGTTTTTTTCAAGGTTAATAGCTTCTTAGGGTTTTCAAGTGTTTAGGTCTTAGGGTTTTGTTGTGTTTTTATGGTTTAAGGTTTATGGATCTTTAGGATTTAGGCCTTAGAGCTTAGGGTTTTGTAGGGGTTTTAAATGGTTTGTAGGGTTTGTATTATAGTTTATAGGATTTAAAGTTTAGGGTTTAGGGTATCTTGGGGATTTAGGTTTAGGATATAGGGCTTTACGTTAGGGTTTAGAGTTTAGGGCTTAGGTTTTTTTAGGTTTAGGGATTTGGGTTAAGGGCTTTATCTTGGTTTTTAAGATTTAAGGCTTTCGGATTTTTAGGTTAAGGTTGTTTAGGGTTTTATAGGTTTATGGTTTAGGGCTTACGTTTTTTTTTTTAGTGCTTTTAGGGTTTTTCATATATGATTTAGGGCTTTATAGGGTTTAGAGATTAGATATTTTAGGTTTAGGGATTATGTTTTTTTAGTGTTTGTAAGGGTATTAAATGGTGTTTAGGGTTTATAGGACTTAGGGTTTCATAAGGTTTAGGGTTTAGGGTTTTTGGTTAGGGTTTATGGTTTAGGGCTTAGGGATTTTTTAGGTTTAGAATTTTTGGTTGAGGGTTTTATCTAGGTTTTTATGGTTTAGGGATTTGGGTTTATTAGGTTAAGGATTTTAGGCTTTTGTAGGCTTAGGGTTTTGTAGGTTAGGGTTTTTGAGGGTTTTATAGATAAGGCATTTAGGGCTTAGCGTTTTTTGTGTGTTTTTAGGGTTAAGCATATACAATTTTGGGCTTTATAGGGTTTGGAGCTTAGAGTTTTTAGGTTTAGGTGTTTTTGGGTTATTTAGGGTTAACTGTTTCCTAGGGTTTTTCAAGGATTTAGCGAATATGATTTAGGGCTTTATAGGGTTAACATCTTATAGTTGTTTATGTTTAGGGGTTTCGGGGCATTTTAGGGTTTTTAAGGGCTTAGGTGTTTCTCTATTTTTTTAGATTTAGGGTTTAGGTCTTAAGGTTTTTTTAGGTTGATGATTTGAGGTTAAGGATTTTATCTAGGTTTTTAGGTTTTTGGGCTTTGGAATTTTTAGATTAAGGTTTTTAGGGTTCTATAGATTTAGGATTTAGGACTTAGGGTTTTTTTTCTAGGGTTTAGCACATACGATTTATGGCTTTATAGGGTTTAGAGCTTTGAGGTTTTTTAGGTTTAAGTGATTTTATAGTTTTAGGGTTTTTAAGGGTTAAGAGTTTTTTAGGATTTTTTAGGGCTTGGGGTTATTTATAGGTTTAGGGTGTTCGGTTAAGGGTTTTATTAAGTTTTTTAAGGTTTAGGGCTTTGAATTTTTTTGGTTAATATTTTTTCAGATTTTATAGGTTTAGGGTTTAGGTGTTAAAGTTTTTTTTTTGTGTTTTTAAGGTTTAACAAATACGATTTAGGGCTTTATAGTGTCTAGAGCCTAAAGTTTTTTAGGTTTAGGATTTTTTGTGTTTTGTTTAGGGTTTTAACAGTTAAGTGTTTCTTAGAGTTTAGGTCTTAGGGTGCTTTTATGTTTTTTAGATATAGGGTTTATGGATTTTTGGGATTTAGGGTTTATAGCTTAGGGTTTTGTGGGGATTTTAAATGAGTCTTAGGGTTTATTTTAGGGTTTCTTAATGTTTAGGGTTTCATAGTGTATTAGGTTTAGGATTTAGGGTTTAAGGATAAGATTTAGGGCTTAGGACTTTTGGGATTTTTAGGTTTAGGGTTTTAGGTTAAGGGTTTTAACTAAGTTTTTAGGGGCAAGGACTTTGTGATTATTAGATTAAGGTTTTATAGGGTTTTATATGTTTGGGGTTTAGTGCTAAGGTTTTTTTTTTTATGTGTTCTTTATGGTTTAGCATATACGATTTAGGGCTTTATAGCAATTAGAGCTTAGAGGTTTTTTAGGTTTAGGGGTTTTTTGGGCTTTTAGGAGTTACGTGTTTCTTAATGTTTTTTATGGTTTAGGGTTTTGGGGCTTACGGCATTTTGTGTTTTTTAAGTTTAGGGTTTACAGATATTTAGGATTTAGGGTTTAGAGCTTAGAGTTTTGAAGGGTTTTAAATGGGTTTAGGGTTTATGGATTTAGGGTTTCTTATGGTTTACGATTTAGGATTTCTTAGGGTTTTAGGTTAGGGTATAGGGTTTAGGCCTTAGTGGTTTTTTATGTTTAGAGTTTAAGGGTAGGGATAAGGGTTTTGTGCTTAGTGTTTTTTTCAAGGTTAACTGCTTCTTAGGGTTTTTTGGGGTTTAGGTTTTAGGGTTTTGTTGTTTTTTTAAGGATTAAGGTTTACGGATCTTTAGGATTTAGACTTTAGAGCTTAGGGTTTTGTAGGGGTTTTAAATGGTTTTTAGGGTTTGTATTATGGTTTATCGGATTTAGGGTTTCTTAAGGTTTAGGGTTTATGGTATCTTAGGGATTCAGGTATAGGATATAGGGTTTTAGGTTAGGGTTTAGGGATTAGGGTATCTTAGGGATTCAGGTATAGGATATAGGGTTTTAGGTTAGGGTTTAGGGTTTACTGCATAGGTTCTTTTAGGTTTAGGGATTTGGATTAAGGGCTTTATCTAGGTTTTTAAGGTTTAAGGCTTTGGGATTTTTAGGTTAAGGTTTTTTTGGGCTTTTTAGGTTTATGGTTTAGGGCTTAGGTGTTTTTTAGTTCTTTTAGGGTTTGACATATATTATTTAGGGTTTTATAGGGTTTAGAGATTAGAGATTTTAGGTTTAGGGTTTTTTTTTTTTTTGAGGGTTTGTAAGAATATTAAATGGTGTTTAGGATTTATAGAAATTTGGGCTTCATAAGGTTTAGGGTTTATGGTTTAATAGGGTTTTAAATTTAGAATTTGGTGTTTTAGGTTAGTGTTATTGGTTTAGGGCTTATGGGTTTTTTAGGTTTAGAATTTTAGGTTGGTGGTTTTATCTAGGTCTTTAGGGTTTAGGGATTTGGGATTGTTAGGTTAAGGTTTTTTAGGCTTTTATAGGTTTAGGGTTTAGGGTTTAGGGCTAATGGTTTTGTAGGTTAAGATTTTTGATGGTTTTATAGATATGGTATTTAGGCTTAGGGTTTTTTGTGTGTTTTTAGGGTTTAGCATATGCAATTTAGGGCTTTATAGGGTTTGGAGCATCGAGTTTTTTAGGTTTAGCTGTTTTTGGGTTATTTAGGGTTAAGTGTTTCTTAGGAATTTTCGAAGGTTTAGCATAAACGATTTAGGGCTTTATAGGCTTTAGATCTTATAGCTTTTTAGGTTTAGAGGTTTTGGGGTTTTTTAGGGTTTTTAAGGGCTTAGGGTTTAGGGTTTGTTCTATTTTTTCAGATTTCAGGTTAAGGGTTTAGGGCATAGGGTTTTTTTAGGTATAGGATTTTAGGTTAAGGATTTGATCTTGGTTTTTAGGTTCTTGGGCTTTGGAATTTTTGGATTAATGTTTTAGGGTTTTATAGATTTAGGATGTAGGGCTTAGGGTTTTTTATGTTTTCTAGGGTTTAGCATATACAATTTAGGGATTTATAGGGTTTAGAGCTTTGAGTTTTTTTTTTTTTTTTTTTTTTTTTTTTTTTTTAAGGGATTTTATATTTTTAGGGATTTTAAGGGTTAAGTGTTTCTTAGGGTTTTTAGGGCTTAGGGTTATCTTTAGGTTTTGGGTTTTGGGTTTTGGGTTAAGGGTTTTATTAAGGTTTTTAGGGTTTAGGGCTTTGAGTTTTTTAGGTTAATATTTTTCCAGATTTTATAGGTTTAGGGTTTAGGTCTTAAAGTTTTTTTTTGTGTTTTTAGGATTTAACAAGTACGATTTAGGGCCTTATAGGATCTAGAGCCTAAAGTTTTTTAGGTTTAGGGTTTTTTGTGTTTTTTTTAGGATTTTAAGAGTTAAGTCTTTCTCAGGGTTTAAGACTTAGGGTTCTTTTATGTTTTTTAGATATAGGGTTTAATGCGTTTTAGGATTTAGGGTTTATAACTTAGGGTTTTGCAGGGATTTTAAATGGGTTTTATGGTTTATTTTATTGTTTCTTAATGTTTAGTGTTTCATAGTGTATTAGGTTTAGGATTTAGGGTTTAAGGTTGGGATTTAGGGTTTAGGAATTTTGGCATTTTTAGGTTTAGGGTTTTAGGTTAAGGGTTTTTACTTAGTTTTTAGGGGTAAGGGCTTTTTGTTTTTTAATTAAGGTTTTATAGGGTTTTATATGTTTAGGGTTTAGTGTTAAAGTTTTTTTTTCTTTTTTTACGGTTTATCATCAACGATTTAGGGCTTTATAGCATTTTGATCTTAGAGTTTTTTTAGGTTTAGTGGTTTTTTGGATCTTTTAGGGTTTTTAAGGATTAAGTGTTTCTTAGGGTTTTGGGGCTTAGGTTTTTTTTATGTTTTTTAGGTTTAGGGTTTACAAACTTTTAGGATTTAGGGTTTAGAGCTTAGAGTTTTGAAGGGTTTTAAATAGTTTTTAGGGTTTATGGGATTTACAGTTTCTTAAGGTTTACGGTTTAAGGTTTCTTAGGGTTTAAGGTTAGGGTATAGGGTTTACGCCTTAGTGGTTTTTTATCTTTAGGGTTTAAGGTTAGGGTTTAGGGTTTCAGGCTTAGGGTTTTTTTCAAGGTTAACTGCTTCTTAGGTTCGAGGCTTAGGTCATAGGGTTTTTTTGTGTTTTTAAGGTTTAAGGTTTATGGATCTTTAGGATTTAGGCTTTAGAGCTTAGGGTTTTGTAAGGGTTTTAAATGGTTTTGAGGGTTTATATTATGGATTATAGGATTTAGGGTTTCTTAAGGTTTAGGGTTTAGGGTATCTTGGGGATTTAGGTTTAGGATATAGGGTTTTAGGTTAGGGTTTAGGGTTTAGGGCTTAGGTTTTTTTAGGTTTAGGGATTTGGGTTAAGGGCTTTATCTAGGTTTTTAAGGTTTAAGGCTTTGGGATTTTTAGGTTAAGGTTTTTTAGGGTTTTATAGGTTTATGGTTTAGGGATTAGGCTTTTTTTAATGCTTTTAGGGTTTCACATATACGATTTAGGGCTTTATAGGGTTTAGAGATTAGAGATTTTAGGTTTAGGGATTTTTGTGTTTTTTAGGGTTTGTAAGGGTATTAAATGGCGTTTAGGATTTATAGGACTTAGGGTTTCATAAGGTTTAGGGTTTAGGGTTTAATAGTATTTTAAATTTAGAATTTAAGGTTAGGGTTTATGGTTTAGGGCTTAGGCATTTTTTCGGTTTAGAATTTTAGGTTGAGGGCTTTATCGAGGTTTTTAGTGTTTCGGGATTTGGGTTTGTTGGGTTAAGGTTTTTTTAGGCTTTTATAGGTTTAGGGGTTAGGGTTTTGTTGGTTAAGGTTTTTGATGGTTTTATAGATATGGCATTTAGGGCTTAGGGTTTTTTTGTTTGTTTTTAGGGTTTAGCATACACAATTTAGGACTATATAGGGTTAGGAGCTTAGAGTTTTTTAGGTTTAGGTGTTTTTGAGTTATTTAGGGTTAAGTGTTTCTTAGGGTTTTTCAAGGGTTTAGCATAAACGATTTAGGGCTTTATAGGGTTTAGATCTTATAGTTTTTTAGGTTTAGGTGTTTCGGGGATTTTTAGGGTTTTTAAGGGCTTAGGTTTTAGGGGTTTGGGATTTTAGGTCAAGGATTTTATCTTGGTTTTTAGGTTTTTGGGTTTTAGAATTTTTAGATTAATGTTTTTAGGGTTTTATTGATTTAGGATTTAGGCCTTAGGATTTTTTGTGTTTTTTAGCATTAAGCATATACTATTTACTGCTTTATAGGGTTTAGAGCTTTGAGTTTTTTAAGGTTTAAGGGATTTTATATTCTAGGGTTTTTATGGGTTAAGTGTTTCTTATGGTTTTTTAGGGCTTAGGGTTATTTTTAGGTTTAGGGTTTTCGGTTGAGGGTTTTATTAAGGTTTTTAGGGTTTAGGTCTTTAAGTTTTTTGGGTTAAGATTTTTTCATATATTATAGGTTTAGGGTTTAGGTCTTAAATTTTTTTGAGTTTTTATATTTTAACAAATACGATTTAGGGCTTTATAAGGTTTAGAGCCTATAATTTTTTTGGTTTAGGGTTTTTTGTGTTTTTTAGGGTTTTAAGAGTTAAGTATTTCTTAGGGTTTAGGGCTTAGGGTACTTTTATGTCTTTTAGATATAGGGTTTACGGATTTTTAGAATTTAGGGTTTAGGGCTTAGGGTTTTATAGATAGTTTAAATGGGTTTTAGGGTTTATTTTAGGGTTTCTTAATGTTTAAGGTTTCATAGTGTATTAGGTTTAGGATTTAGGGTTTTAGGTTAGGATTTAGGGTTTAGGAATTTTGGGCTTTTGAGGTTTAGGGTTTTAGGCTAAGGGTTTTAATTAAGTTTTTAGGGGTATGGGCTTTGTGTTTTTTAGATTAAGGTTTTATATGTTTAGGGTTTAGTGATAAGGTTTTTTTTTTTTTTTTTTTTTTATGTTTTTTACAATTTAGCATATATGATTTAGGGCTTTATAGTATTTAGAGCTTAAGAGTTTTTTAGGTTTAGGGGTTTCTTGGGGTTTTAAGGGTTTTTAAGGGTTAGGTGTTTCTTAGGCATTTTTAGGGTTTAGGGTTTTGGGGCTTAGGGTTTTTTGTGTTTTTAAGGTTTAGGGTTTATAGATTTTTAGGATTTGGGGTAAAAGCATAGAGTTTTGAAGGGTTTTCAATGGTTTTTAGGGTTTATATGATTTAGGGTTTCTTATGGTGTACGATTTAGAGTATCTTGGGATTTTAGGTTAGGGTATAGGGTTTAGGCCTTGATGGTCTTTTATGTTTAGGGTTTAGGGTTTCAGGCATATGGCTTTTTTAGGTTTAAGGTTTTAGGTTAAGGGTTTTATATAGTTTTTAGGGTTTAGGGATTTGGGTATATTAGGTTAAGGGTTTTTATGGTTTTATAGGTTTAGGGTTTAGGGCTTAGGTTTTTTTTTTTTGGGTGTTTTTTAGGGTTTAGCTTGTATGATTTAGGGCTTTCTAGGGTTTTGAGGTTAGTGTTTTTCATGATTCGGGCTTTCTGTATATTCTAGGATTTGTAAGGGTTAAGTGTTTCTTAGGATTTTTTAGGGCTTAGGGTTTAGGCCTTCGGGGTTTTTTATGTTTAGGCTTTAATGTTAGAGCTTAGGGTTTTGTAGAGATTTTAAATGTTTTTTTGGGTTTATATTATGGTTTATAGGATTTAGGGTTTCTTAAGGTTTAGGAATTAGGGTATCTTAGGGATTTAAGTTTTGGATTTAGGGTTTTAGGTTTGGGATTAGGATTTAGCGCTTAGGGTTTTTTTAGGTTTTGGGATTTGGGTTAAGGGCTTTATCTAGGTTTTTAAGGTTTAAGGCTTTGGGATTTTTACGTTAATGTTTTTTAGGGTTTTATAGGTTTATGGTTTACGGCTTAGGTTTTTTTTTTTGTGTTTTTAGGATTTCGCATATACGATTTAGGGCTTTATAGGGTTTAGAGATTAGGTATTAGAGATTAGGGATTTTTTGTTTTTTAGGGCTTGTAAAGGTATTAAATGGTGTTTAGGGTTTATTGGACTTAGGGTTTCATAAGGTTTATTGTTTAGGATTTCATATGGTTTATAGTTTAGGGTTTTATAGGGTTTTAAATTCAATATTTAGGGTCTTAAGGTAGGGTTTATAGTTTAGGGCTTAGGGGTTTTTTAGGTTTAGAATTTTAGGTTCAGGGTTTTAGTTTTTTTGTGTGTTATTAGGATTTAGTATATACAATTTTGGGCTTTACAGGGTTTGGAGCTTAGAGTTTTTTAGGTTTAGGTGTTTTTGGGTTATTTAGGGTTTTTTAGGGTTAAGTGTTTCTTAGGGTTTTTAAAGGGTTTAGCATAAACGATTTAGGGCTTTATAGGGTTTAGATCTTATAGGTTTGTTTTTAAGGGCTTAGGGTTTAGGGCTTAGATTTTTTTTTTGGTTTTTTAGATATAAGGTTTAGGGTTTAGGGCTTAGGATTTTTTTAAGTTTAGCATTTTAGGTTAGCAATTTTATCTAGGTTTTTAGGTTTTAGTGCTTTGGAATTTTTAGATTAAGGTTTTTAGAGTTTTATAGATTTAGGATTTAGGGCTTAGGGTTTCTTGTGTTTTTTAGGGTTTAGCATATACGATTTAGGGCTTTATAGGGTTTAGAGCTTTGAGTTTTTTTAGGTTGAAGGGATTTTATATTTTTAGGGTTTTTAACGTTAAGCGTTTCTTAGGGTTTTTTAGGTCTTAGGGTTATTTTTAGGTTAAGGGTTTTATTAAGGTCTTTAGGGTTTAGGGCTTTGAGTTTTTTAGGTTAAGATTTTTTCAGATTTTATAGGTTTAGGGTTTAGGTCTTAAAGTTTTTTTGTGTTTTTAAGGTTTAACAAATATGATTTAGTGCTTTATAGGGTCTAGAGCCCATAGATTTTTAGGTTTAGGGTTTTTTTTTTTTTTTTTTTTTTTTTTTTTTTTTTTTTTTTTTTTTAGGATTTTAAGAGTTAAGTGTTTCTTAGGGTTTAGGACTTAGGGTGATTTTATGTCTTTTAGATATAGGGTTTACAGATTTTATGGATTTAGGGTTAATAGCTTAGCATTTTGTAGGGATTTTAAATGGGTTTTAGGGTTTATTTTAGTGTTTCTTAATGTTTAGGGTTTCATAGTGTATTAGGTTTATGATTTAAGGTTTTAGGTTAGGGTTTAGGACTTTTGGTTTTTTTAGGTTTAGGGTTTTAGATTAAGGGTTTTAACTAAGTTTATAGGGGTAAGGGCTTTGTGTTTTTTAGATTAAGGTTTTATAGGGTTTTATATTTTTAGGGTTTAAGGCAAACGGATTTTTTTGTGTTTTTTACGGTTCAGCATATACAATTTAGGGCTTTATAGCATTTAGAGCTTAAAGTTTTTTTAGGTTTAGGGGTTTTCTGGGTTTCTAAAGGTTAAGTGTTTCTTAGATTTTTTACTGTTAAGGGTTTAGGGTTTTTGGTCTTAGTTTTTTTTTGTGTATTTTAGGTTTAAGGTTTTCAGATTTTTATGATTTATGGTTTAAAGCTTACAGTTTTGAAGGGTTTTAAATGATTTTTAGGGTTTATGGGATTTAGGGTTTCTTAAGGTTTACGGTTTGTTAGGGTTTTAGGTTAGGGTATATATAGGGTTTAGGCCGTTTTGGTTTTTTATGTTTAGGGTTTAAGGTTTGGGTTTAGGGTTTCGGGCTTAGGGGTTTTTTTAGGTTTAAAGTTTTAGGTTAAGGGTTTTATCTAGGGTTTTAGGGTTTAGGGCTTTGGGTTTTTTAGGTTAATTTTTTTTTTAGGGTTTTATACGTTTAGGGTTTAGGGCTTAGTTTTTTTTGTGTGTTTTTTAGCATTTAGCATATATTATTTAGGGCTTTATAAGGTTTACAACTTAGCCTTTTTTATTTTTTTTTATTTTTTTAGGCTTTAGGGATTTTGGATTCTTTAAGATTTTTAAGGGTTAAGTGTTTCTTAGGGTTTTTTAGTTTAAGGTTTACGGTTTTGGTTTTGTTGTGTTTTTTATGTTTAGGATTTACTGATTTTTAGGATTTAGGGTTTAGAGCTTAGTGTTTTGTAGGGGTTTCAAATTGTTTTTAGGGTTTATAGGATTTAGGGTTTCTTAAGTTTTAAGGTTTAGGGTTTCTTTGGGTTTTAGGTTTAGGATTTAAGATTTTAGGTTTAGGGTTTTAGGTTAAGGTTATTATCTAGTTTAGGGTTTAAGGCTTTGGGTTTTTTAGGCTAAGGTTACTTAGGATATTATAGGTATAGGGTTTTATCTTGGTTTTTTTAGGTTTAGGGTTTTATCTAGAGTTTTACAATTCAAATCTTTGTGTTTTTTGGGTTAAGGTTTTTTAGGATTTTATATGTTTACTGTTTAGGGCTTAGGGTTTTTTTTATTTTTTTATTTTGTTTTTTAGGGTTTAGAATATACAATTTAGGGCTTTATTGGTTTAGAGCTTAGAGTTTTTTACGTTTAGGGGTTTGTGGGTCTTTTTAGGGTTTTTAAGGGTTAAGTGTTTCTTAAGGTTTTTTAGGGTGTAGGGTATAGGGCTTAGGAATTTTTTGTGTTTTTTTAGGGTTCACAGATTTTTAGTAGTTAGGGTTTAGATATTTTGCTTTTTAGGGGTATTAAATTGTTTAAGGGTTGTCTTAGGTTTTATAGGATTTAGAGTTTCTTAAGGTTTGGGTTTAGTGTTTCTTAGTATTTTTAGGTTTAGGATTTAGGGTTTTAGGTTATTATTTAGGGTTTTAGATTTAGGATTTAGGGTTGAAGGCTTAGTTTTTTTTTTTCTGTGTGTTTTTTAGGGTTTAGCTTATATGATTTAGGGATTTATAGGGTTTGGAGCTTAGACTCTTTTAGATTTAGGGGTTTTTGAGTTTTTAGGGGTATTAAGTTAGGATTTAGGATTTTAGGTTAGGATTTAGTGTTTAGAGCCTAGGGTTTTGTTAGGTTTAGGGTTTAAGGTTAATGGTTTTATCTAGGTTTTTAGGGTTTAGTGCTTTGGGTTTTTTAAATTAAGGTTTTTTAGGATTTTATAGGTTTAGGCTTTAGGGATTTGGGGTTCTTTGTATTTTTTAGGGTTTAGTATATACGATTAAGGGCTTTATTATTTTAAGGGTTTATTTTAGGTTTTATAGGATTTTGGGTTTCTTATGGTTAGGGCTTAGGGTTTGTTAGGGTTTTTAGGTTTAGGATATAGAGTTTTATGTTACGATTTAGTGTTTTTTAGGTTTAGGGTTTTAGGTTAAGGATTTTATCTAGGTTTTTTGGGTTTTATAGGTTTAGGGTTCTTCAAGACTTAGGGTTTTTTTGTAATTTTTTAGGGTTTAGCATATACAATTTAGGGATTTATAGGGTTTGGAGCATAGATTTTTTCAGGTTTAGGGCTTTTTAAGGTTTTCAAGGTTTAAGTGTTTCTTACGGCTTTTTAGGGTTTAGGGTTCAGGCCTTAAGTTTTATTTTCTTCTAATTTTTATCTTTAGGGTTTATGGTTTTTTAGTATTTAGTGTTTAGAGGTTAGAGTTTTGTAGGGGTTTTAAATGGTTTAGAGCTTAGACTTTTTTTAGGTGTAGGGGTTTTTGGGTTTTCTTAGTGTTTTTAAGGGTTAAGTATTTCATAGGGTTTTCTATTGATTAGGGTTTTTTTTTTTTTTTTTTTTTTTTTTGTGATTTTTCAGTTCAAGATATATTGATTTTTAGGATTTAGGGTTTAGAGCTTAGGGTTTTGTTGAGGTTTTAAATTCTTTGTTGTGTTTATATTAGGGTTTATAAGATTTAGGTTTCTGAAGGTCTAGGGTTTAGATTTTCTTAGAGTTTTAGGTTTAGAATCTAAGGATTTTGGTTAGGGTTTAAGGTTTAGGAATTAGGGCTTCATATTTTTTTAGGTCTTGGGTTTTAGGTTAAGGGTTTTATCTAGAGTTTTTATTGTTTCGGGCATTGGGTTATTTAGGTTATGGTTTTTTAGAGTTTTATAGGTTTATGGTTTAGGGCTTAGGGTTTTTTTTGTATTTTTGGGTTAAGCATGCAAGATTTAGGGCTTGATAGGTTTAAAGCTTAGAGTTTTTTAGGTTTAGGGGTTTTTTAGGGTTATTAAGGGTTAAATGTTTCTAGTTTAGAGGTTAGGGATTTTAAATGGTTTTTAAGGTTTATATTAGGGTTTATATGATTTAGGGATTCTTAAGGTTTAGGGTTTAGAGTTTCTTAAGGTTTTAGGTTAGGGTTTAGGGCTTCGGATTTTTTTTGTGTGTTGTAGGGTTTAGTAAATACGATTTAGGGCTTTATAGGGTTTAGAGCTTAGAATTTTTTTAGGGTTAGAGGTTTTGTGGTTTTTAGGGTTTTTAAGGGTTAAGTGTTGCTTAGGTTTCCCAGGGTTTAGTTATTTTTTGTATTTTTTAGGATTAGGGTTTACAAACTTTCGGGATTTAGAGTTTTGAGCTTATGGATTTTAGGAGTTTTAAATGGGTTGTAGAGTTTATTTTAGGATTTTGGGTTACTTAAGGTTTAGGATTTAAGGTTTCTTCGGGTTTTAGGTTTAGGATTTAGGGTTTTAGGTTAGGGTTTAGGGTTTAGGGCTTAGGGTTTTTTTTATGTTTAGGTTCTTAGGTTAATGTTCTTTTCTAGGTTTTTAGGGTTTAGGGCTTTGGATTTTTTAGGTTAAGGTTTTTAGGGTTTTAATGGTTTAGGGTTTAGGGCTTAGGGTTTTTGTGTGTTTTTTACGGTCTAGCATATACGATTTAGGGCTTTAGATTGTTTAGAGCTTAGAGTTTTTGAGGTTTAGGTTTTTTGGGTTTTTAGGGTTTTTAAGGGTTATGTTTTTCTTAGGGTTTAGGGCTTAGGGCTTTGGATGTTTTTTGTTTTTCAGGTTTTGAGTTTACTGATTTTTAGGATTTCAGGTTTACAATTTAGGGTTTCGTAGTGGTTTTAAATGGTTGTTAGGTTTTATAGTATTTTGGGTTTCTTAAGGTTTAGGTTTAGGAATTTGGGTTTTAGATTATGGTTAAGGGTTTAGGGCTTAAGGATATTTTTGGTTTAGGGTTTTAGGTTAAGGGTTTTATCTAGGTTTTTTAGGGTTTAGGGCTTTGGGTTTTTAGGATAAGGATTTTTAGGATTTTTTAGGTCTACGGTTTAGGGCTTTTTTGTGTTTTTTAGGGTTTAGTATATACAATTTACGATTTTATAGGGTTTAGAGCTTTGAGTTTTTTTAGGGTTCATGGAATTTATATTTTTAGGGTTTTTAAGGGTTAAGTGTTTCTACTTTGTTTTTTTTTGTTTTTTTTTTTTTTTTTTTTTTTTTTTTTTTTTTTTTTTGTGTTTTTAGGTTTATGGTTTGGAGGTTAGGTTTTTGTAGGGGTTTTAAATGATTTTTAGGGTTTATTTTAGAATTTATAGGATTTAAGGTTTACGATTTTGGAGTTTAGGTTAGGATTTAGGGTTAAGGTCTTAGGTTTATTTTGAGGTTTAGGGTTTTAGGTTAAGGGTTTTATCTATGTTTTTAGGGTTTAGGGCTTTGGATTTTTTAGATTAAGGTTTTTTAGGGTTTTATAGGTAAGGTTTAGGGCTGAGGTTTTTTTTGTTTATGTTTTGTTAGGGTTTAGCATATAATATAGTGTTTAGAGCTTAGTGTTTTTTAGGTTTGGGGGTTTTTGGGTTTTATTAGAGTTTTTAAGAGTTAAGTGTTTTATAGGTTTTTTTAGGGTTTATGGTTTAGAGCTTAGACTTTTGTAGGGGTTTTAAATTGTAATTACGATTTATTTTTGGGTTTATAGGATTTAGAGCTTCTTAAGATTTTAGGTGTAGGATTAGAGGTTTAGGTTAGGGTTTAGGAGTTTGGGCTTAGGGTGCTTTTAAATTTAGGGTTTTAGGTTAAGGGTTTTTATCTATGTTTTAAGGGTTTAGGGCTTTGAATTGTTTTGGTCATGGATTTTTTGGGTTTTATAGGTGAAGGGTTTACAACTTAGATTTTTTTTTTTTTTTTTTTTTTTTTTTAGGGTTTAACATATACAATTAGGGCTTTATAGGGTTTTGAGCTTACAATTTTTTTAGGTTTAGAGGTTGTTAGGGTTTTTTTCAATGTTAACTTCTTCTTAGGGTTTTCTAGGCTGTAGGTCTTAGGGTTTTGTTGTGTTTTGAAGGTTTAAGGTTTACGGATCTTTAGGATTTAGGCTTTAGAGCTTAGGGTTTTGTAGGGGTTTTAAATGGTTTTTAGGGTTTATATTATGGTTATAGGATTTAGGGTTTCTTAAAGTTTAGGGTTTAGGTTATCTTAGGGATTTAGGTTTAGGATTTAGAGTTTTAGGTTAAGGTTTAGGGTTTTTTTAGGTTTAGGGATTTGGGTTAAGGGCTTTATTTAGGTTTTTAAAGTTTAAGGCTCTGGGATTTTTACGGTTTTATAGGTTTATGGTCTAGGGCTTAGGGTTTTGTTTTGTGTTTTTAGGGTTTTGCATATACGATTTAGGGCTTTATAGGGTTTAGAGATAAGAGATTTTAGGTTTAAGGATTTTTTTTTTTTAGGGTTTGTAAGGGTATTAAATGGTGTTTAGGGTTTATAGGACTTAGGGTTTCATAAGGTTTAGGGGTTAGGGTTTAATATTTAGAATTTAGGGTTTATGGTTTAGGGCTTAGGGGTTTTTTAGGTTTATAGTTTTAGGTTGAGGGTTTTATCTAGGTTTTTATGGTTTATTAGGTTAAGGGTTTTTAGGATTTTATAGGTGTAGGGTTTGGGGTTTGGGGTTTAGGGTTTAGGGCTTAGTGTTTTGTAGGTTATGGTTTTTGAGGGTTTTATAGATATGGGTTTTAGGGCTTAAGGGGTTTTGTGTGTTTTTAGGGTTTAGCATATACAATTTAGGGTTTTATATGATTTGGAGTTTAGAGTTTTTTAGGTTTAGGTGTTTTGGGTTATTTAGGGTTAAGTGTTTCTTAGGTTTTTTCAAGTGTTTAGCATAAATGATTTAGGGATTTATAGGGTTTAGATCTTATAGTATTTTAGGTTAAGGGGTTTTGGGGGGTTTTAGGTTTTTTATGGGCTTAGGGTTTAGGGCTTAGGTTTTTTTCTATTTTTTTAGATATAGGGTTTAGGGTTTAGGGTTTAGGGCTTAGGGTTTTTTTAGGTTTACGATTTTAGGTTAAGGATTTTATTTAGGTTCTTAGGTTTTAGGGCTTTGAAATTTTTAGATTAAGTTTTTTAGGGTTTTATAGATTTAGTATTTAGGAATTAGGGTGTTTTGTGTTTTTTAGGGTTTAGCATATATGATTTAGGGCTTTCTAGGGTTTAGAGATTTGAGCTTTTTTAAGGTTTAAGGGATTTTATATTTTTAATATTTTTAAGGGTTAAGTGTTTCTTAGAGTTTTTTAGGGCTTAGGGTTTTTTAGGGCAAAGGGTTATTTTTAGGTTTAGGGTTTTGGGTTAAGGGTTTTATTAAGATTTTTAGTGTTTAGGGCTTTGAGTTTTTTGGGTTAAGATTTTTTTTTATTTTACAGGTTTAGGGTTTATGTATTAAAGTTTTTTTTTTGTGTTTTTAGGGTTTAACAAATATGATTTATGACTTTATAGGGTCTAGAGCCTAAAGATTTTTTAGATTTAGGGGTTTTTTGGGATTTTATGGGTTAAGTGTTTCTTAGGGTTTTTATGGTTTAGGGGTTTGGCGTTTAGGGTTTTTTTGTGTTTTTTAGGTTTAGCGTTTACAGAGTTTTAGGATTTAGAGCTTAGAGTTTTGAAGGGTTTTAAATTGTTTTTAGTGTTTATGGGATTTAGCGTTTCTTATGGTTTACAGTTTAGGATTTCTTAGGGTTTTAGGTTAGGGTACAGGGTTTAGGCCTTAGTGGTTTTTAATGTTTAGGGTTTAAGGTTAGGGTTTAGGGTATCGAGCTTAGGGTTTTTTTAGGTTTAAGGTTAAGGGTTTTATCTAGGTTTTTAGGATTTAGGCATTTGGGTTTATTAGATTAAGGGTTTTTAGGCTTTTTATAGGTTTACGGTTTAGGGCTTACGGTTTTTTTTTTTTTTTTGTGTTTTTTAGGGTTTAGGTTATATGATTTAGGGCATTATAGGGTTTTGAGGTTAGTGTTTTTCGGGGTTCAAGGTTTCTATATTTTATCTGGTTTTTAAGGGTTAAGTATTTCTTAGGGTTTTTTCGTGTTTAGGATTTAAACCTTAGGGGTTTTTTAGGTTTAGGATCTAATGTTAGGGTTTAGGGTTTTTTAGGGTTTAGGGTTTGGGCCTTAAGGTTTTTTTGGTTTAGGGTTTAATGTTAGGGTTTAGGGTTTAGGGTTTAGGGTTTTTTTAGGTTAAGGGTTTTATTTGGGTTTTTAGGCTTTAACGATTTGGGTTTATTAGGTTAAGGGTTTTTTGGGTTTAGGGCTTATGATTTTTTGTGTGTGTGTTTTTTAGGGTTTAGCATATATGATTAAGGGCTTTATAGGGTTTTGAGGTTAGCATTTTTCAATGTTAGGGGTTTCTATATTTTTTAGTGTTTTTAAGGGCTAAGTCTTTGTTAGGGTTTAGGGTATTTTAGGGTTCATAGGATTTAGGTTTTCTTATGGTTTAACGTTTAGGATTTCTTAGGGCTGTAGGTTAAGGATTTAGGATTTTAGGTTAGGGTTTTGGGTTAAGGGTTTTATCTGTATTTTTAAGGTTTAGGGATTTAGGTTTTTTGTGTTAAGGTTTTTTGGGTTTTAGGTTTAGGGTATAGGGCTTAGGGCTTTTTTTTTGTTTTGTTTTTTTTTAAGGTTTAGCATATACAATTTAGGGCTTTATTGTGTTTAGAGCTTCAACTTTTTTTTCGATTTAGGGATTTTTGGGTTTTTTAGGATTTTTCTGGGTTAACTATTTCTTATGGTTTTTAGGGTTTATAGTTTAGGGCTTAGGGGTTTTCATGTGTTTTTAGGTTTTGGGTTTAGCAATTTTTAGGATTTTGGTTTTTAGGTTAGGGTTTAGGTTTAAGATTTAGTGTTTTAGGTTAGGGTTTGGGCCTTAGAGGCTTTTTAGGTTTATGTATTTTTAGGATTTAGGGTTTAGAGCATAGGGTTTATTTTAGTGCTTATGGGATTTAGGTTTTCTTTAGGTATTCTTTAGGTGTTAGGTTTAGTGTTTCTTATGGTTTAGGTAAAGGATTTAGGGTTTAGGGTTAAGGGCTTGGGGTGGGTGTTTTAGGTTTAGGGTTTTATCTAGGTTTTTAGAGTATAAGTCATTGGGTTTTTTGGGTTAAGGTTTTTTAGGATTTTGTAGGTTTAGGGTTTAGGGCTTAGAGTTTCTTTTTTTGCTTTTTTTTTTTTTTTTTTTTTTTGTGTGTGTGTTTTTAGGGTTTAGAATATACAATTTAGGGATTTATGGGGTTTAGAGCCTAGAGTTTTTTAGGTTTAGGGGTTTTTGGGTCTTTTTAGGGTTTTTAAGTGTTAAGTGTTTCTTACGGTTTTTTAAGGCGTAAGGTATTGGGCTAAGGGTTTTATTGTATTTTTTTAGGGTTCGCGGATATTTATGATTTAGGGTTTAGATCTTAGGATCTTTAGGCATTTTAAATGGTTTTTAGGGTTTGTCTTAGGTTTTATAGGATTTAGGGTTTCTTAAGGTTATGGTTTAGAGTTTCTTAGGGTTTTTAGGTTTAGGATTTAGGGTTTAAGGTTAGGTTTTAGGGTTTTAGGTTTATAATTAAGGGTTTTAGGTTTATAATTTAGGATTTTAGGTTTAGGATTTAGGGTATTAGGTTTAGGGTTCAAGGCATTGGTTTTTTTGTTTTTTTTTATTTTTTAGGGTTTAGCAAATATGATTTAGGGATTTATAGGGTTTGGAGCTTAGACTCTTTTAGGTTTAGGGTTTATTGAGTTATTAGGGATTTTAAGTTTAGGATTTAGGGTTTTAGGTTAGAGTTTAGTGTTTAGGGCCTTTTTTAGGTTTAGGGTTTATGGTTAATGGTTTTATCTAGGTTTTTAGGATTTAGTGCTTTGGTTTTTTTGATTAAGATTTTTTAGGATTTTATAAGTTTAGGGTTTAGGGATTTTGGGTTTTTTTTTTGTGTTTTTTAGAGTTTAGCATATACAATTAAGGGCTTTATTGTTTTAAGGGTTTATTTTAAGGTTTATAAGATTTAGGGTTTCTTAAGGTTAGGTATTTAGGGTTTCTTATGGTTTTTTTGGTTTAGGATATAAAGTTTTAGGTTACTGTTCAGGGTTTTATAGGTTTAGGGTTTTGGGTAAAGCATTTTATCTAGGTTTTTAGGGTTTTATAGGTTTAGGGTTCAAGACTTAGGGTTTTTTTTTGTGATTTTTTTGGGGTTTAACATATACGATTTAGGGATTTATAGGGTTTGGAGCTTAGACTTTTTTAGATTTAGGGGGTTTTAGGGTTTAGGGTTTAGGGTTTAGGCCTTAGGCTTTTTTTTTTTTTTCTAATTTGTTGGTTTAGGCTTTATGGTCTTTTAGGATTTAGTGTTTAGAGGGTAGGGTTTTTAGGGGTTTTAAATGGTCTGGAGCTTAGAGTTTTTCTAGGTGTATGGGTTTTTGGCGTTTCTTAGTGTTTTTAAGGGTTAAGTGTTTCTTAGGGTTTTCTATTGATTGGGGTTTAGGGTTTTTTTTGTGTTATGTAGGTTTAAGATTTGTGTATTTTTTAGGATTTAGTATTTAGAGCCTAGGGTTTTGTAGAAGTATTAAATTCTTTGTAGTGTTTATATTATGGTTTATAGGATTTATGGTTTCTCAAGGTCTAGGGTTTTGGGTTTCTTAGGGCTTTAGGTTTAGAATCTAAGGATTTAGGGTTTAGGGCTACATGTTTTTTAGGTATAGGGTCTTAGGTTAAGGGTTTTATATAGGGTTTTTATGGTTTAGGGTTTTGGGTATTTTAGGTTAAGGTTTTTTAGAGTTTTATAGGTTTATGGTTTAGGGCTTATTTTTGTGTATTTTAGGGTTAAGCATAAAAGATTTAGGGCTTGATAGAGTTTAAAGCCTAGTGTTTTTTTGATCTAGGGGTCTTTTAGGGTTTTTAAGGATCAAGTGTTTTTTAGGGTTTTTGGTTAAGAGCTTAGGGGTTTTAAATGGTTTTTAAGATTTATTTTAGGGTTTATAGGATTGAGGGATTCTTAAGGTTTAGGGTTTAGAGTTTCTTAAGGTTTTAGGTTTTGGATTTAGAGTTTTAGGGTAGGGTTTAGGGCTTAAGGATTTTTAGGTTTAGCGATTTAGGTTAAGGGTTTTATTTAGGTTTTTAGGTTTTAGGGCTTTGGGTTTTTTATGTTAAGGGTTTGTAGGATATTATAGGATTAGGGTTTAGGGTTTATGGTTTTTTTTGTGTGTTGTAGGGTTTAGTATATACGATTTAGAGTTTTTATAGGGTTTAGAGCTTAGAGTTTTTTTAGGTTTGGGGGTTTTTTGGTTTTTAGGGTTTTTAAGTGTTAAGATTTCCTAGAGTTTAGTTTTTTTTTTTTTTTTTTTTTTTTGTATTTTTTAGGTTTAGGGTTTATAAGTTTTTAGGATTTAGGGTTTCGAGCTTGTGGGTTTTAGGAGTTTTAAATGGGTTTTAGGGGTTATTTTAAGGTTTATAGGATTTAGGGTTTCTTAAGGTTCAGGGTTTACATTTCTTCGAGTTTTAGGTTTAGGATTTAGGGTTTTAGGTTAGGGTTTAGGATTTAGGGCTAAGGTTTTATTTTTATGTTTAGGTTCTTAGGTTAAGGTTTTATCTAGGTTTTTACGGTTTACGGCTTTGTGATTTTTAGGTTAAGGTTTTTAGGGTTTAGGTATTAGGGTTTTTTTGTGTTTTTCAGGGTTTAGCATATACACTTTAGGGCTTTATAGGGTATAGAGCTTAGAGTTTTTTAAGTTTAGGGGTTTTTGAGGTTTTTAGGGTTTTTAAGGGTTAAGTGTTTATTAAGGTTTAAGGCTTTCAGTTTTTTAGTTTTTTTTTAGGTTTAGCTTTTACGGATTTCTAGGGTTTTGTAGGGGGTTTTTTGTGTTTTAAATGGTCTTTATGGTTTATTTTAGGATTTATAGGATTTAGGAATTCTTAAGATTTAAGGTTTCTTAGGGATTTATGTTAGGGTTTAGGGTTTATGGCTTAGGGTTTTGTTAGGTTTAGGGTTTTATCTGGGATTTTGGGGCTTAAGGGTTTGGGTTTTTTACGGTTTTATAGGTTTATGGTTTAGGGTTTTGTTCTGTGTTTTTTAGGGCTTATAGATCAGAGTTTTTTTAGGTTTAGGGGTTATTAGGTTTTTTAGGGTTTTTAAGGGTTAAGTTTTTTTTAGGGTTTAGAGCTTAGGTTTTTTTTTTCGATTTAGGGTTTTTAAATTTTTAGGATTTATGGTTTAAATCATAAGGTTTTTAGGGAGTTTTAGGGGTTTTAAATTGTTTTTAGGAGTGTTATAGGGTTTAAAGGATTTAGGGTTTCTTAAGGTTTAGGGTTTCTTTGGGTTATAGGTTTGGGATTTATTATTTTAGGTTAGGGTTTAGGGTCTAGGGCTTAGGTTCTTTTTTAGGTTTAGGGTTATAGGTTAAGGGCTTTATCTAAGATTTTAGGATTTAGGGCTTTGGGTCTTTTTTAGGTTAATGTCTTTTAGGATTTTATAGGTTTAGGGTTTAGGGCATAGGTTTTTTTGTTGTGTTTTTTAGCATTTAGCAGATTTAGGGCTTTATAGGGGGTTTAGAGCTTAGCCTTTTTTTTTTTTCAAGGTTTAAGTGATTTTGGATTTTTTAAGGTATTTAAGGATTAAGTGTTTCTTACGATTAAAGGTTTAGGGGTTTGGGTTTTGTTGTGTTTTTTATGTTTAGGGTTTATAGAGTTTTTGGATATAGGGTTTAGAGCTTAGTGTTTTTTAGGGGTTATAAATTGTTTTTGGGTTTATAGGATTAAGGGTTTCCTAAGTTTTAGGTTTTAGGGTGTCTTTGGGTTTTAGGTTTAGGTTTAAGATTTTAGGTTTAGGGTTTAGGGATTAGGGTTTTTTAAGGTTTAGGGTTTTAGTTTAAGGGTATTATCTAGTTTAGGGTAGAAGACTTTTGGTATTTTAGTCTATGATTTCTTAGGATTTTATAGGTTTAGGGTTTTATCTTGGATTTTTTAGGTTTAGGGTTTTATCTTGGTTTTTAGGATTTAAGACTTTGGGATTTTTAGGTTATGGTTTTTTAGGATTTTATGGGTTTAGGGTTTAGGGCTTAGGTTTTTTTTTTTTTTTTTTTTTTTTTTTGTATTTATGCTTTTTAGAGTTTAGCATATACAATTTAGGGCTTTATAGGATTTAGAGCTTAGAGTTTTTTAGGTTTAGGGGGTTTTGGGTCTTTTTAAGGGTTAAGTGTTTATTAGGGTTTTTTAGGGCGTAGGTTGTAGGGCTTAGGGATTTTTGTGTTTTTTTAGGGTTCACGGATTTTAGGATTTAGGGTTTAGTTCTTAGGATTTTTAGGGGTTTTAAATTGTTTTTAGGGTTTGTCTTAGGTTTTGTAGGATTTAGGCTTTCTTAAGGTTAGGGTTTAGGGTTTCTTAAGGTTTTTAGGTTTAGGATTTAGGGTATTAGGTTTAGGGTTCAAGACATAGGTTTTTTGTTTTTTGTTTTTTTTTTTTTTTTTTGTTTTTTAGGGTTAAGCTTAAATGATTTAGGGATTTATAGGGTTTGGAGCTTAGACTCTTTTAGGTTTATGGTTTTTACGTTTAGGATTTAGGGTTTTAGGTTAGGTTTTAGTGTTTAGAGCCTAGGGTTTTTTTTGGTTTAGGGTTTAAGGTTAATGGTTTCATCTAGGTTTTTAGGGTTTAGTGCTTTGAGTTTTTTAGATAAAGGTTTTTTAGGATTTTATAGGTTTAGGCTTTAGGGATTTGGGGTTCTTTGTGTTTTTTAGGGTTTAGCATATATGCTTAAGGGCTTTATTATTTTAAGGGTTTATTTTAGGGTTTATAGGATTTAGGGTTTCTTAATGTTAGGGTTTAAGGGTTCTTAGGGGTTTTAGGTTTAGGATATAGAGTTTTAGGTTACGGTTTAGGGTTTTAGGTTAAGGATTTTATCTAGGTTTTTAGGGTGTCATAGGTTTAGGGTTCAAGACTTGTTTTTTTTTTTTTTTGTGTTTTTTTTTAGGGTTTAGCATATACGATTTAGGGATTTATAAGGTTTGGAGCTTAGTGGTTAGGGTTTTGTAGGGGTTTAACATGGTTTAGAGCTTAGAGTTTTTTTAGGTGTAGGAGTTTTGGGTTTTCTTAGTGTTTTTGAGGGTTAAGAGTTTCTTTGGTTTTTCTTAATGTTTTTAAGGGTTAAGAGTTTCTTAGGGTTTTCTGTTGATTAGGGTTTAGGGTTTTTTTTAATGTTTTTCCAGTTTAAGATTTTTGAGCTTTTTAGGATTTATGGTTTATAGCTTAGGTTTTAGTAGAGGTTTTAAATGCTTTGTAGTGGTTATATTAGGGTTTATAAGATTTATGGTTTCTTAAGGTCTAGGGTTTAGGGTTTCTTAGGGTTTTAGGTTTAGAATCTAAGGATTTAGGTTAGGGTTTAAGGTTTAGTGTTTCATGTTTTTTTTGGTCTAGGGTTTATTCTGGCTTAGGGCTTTGGGTTTTTTGGGTTAAGGTTTTTTAGAGTTTTATAAGTTTGTGGTTTAGGGCTTAGGGTTTTTCGTGTATTTTAAGGTTAAGCATATAAGATTTAGGGCTTGATAGGGTTTAAAGCGTAGAGTTTTTTAGGGTTAAATTTTTCTTAGGGTTTCTGGTTTAGAACTTAGGGGTTTTAAATGGGTTTTAAGGTTTATTTTAGGGTTTATAGGATTTAGGGATTTTTAAATGTTTAGGGTTTAACGTTTGTTAAGGTTTTAGGTTTAGGATTTATAGTTTTAGGTTAGGGTTTAAGGCTTATGGTATTTTAGGTTTCGGCTTTTAGGTTAATGCTTTTATTTAGGTTTTTAGGTTTTAGGGCTTTGGGTTTTTTAGGTTAAGGGTTTGTAGGATTTTATAGGTTTAGGGTTTAGGACTTAGGGTTTTTTTTGTGTGTTGTAGGGTTTAGTATATACTATTTAGGGCTTTATAGGGTTTAGAGCTTATAGTTTTTTTTATGTTTAGAGGTTTTTTTGGTCTTTAGGATTTTTAAGGGTTAAGTGTTTGTTGTGTTTCCTAGGGTTTAGTTATTTTTTGTATTTTTTAGGTTTAGGGTTTACAGATTTTTAGGATTTAGAGTTTCTAGCTTATGGATTTTAGGAGTTTTAAATGGGTTTTTGGGTTTATTTAGGATTTATAGGATTTAGGGTTTCTTAAGGTTTATGGTTTAAGGTTTCTTCAGGTTTTAGGTTTAGGTTTAGGTTTAGGATTTTGGGTTAGGGTTTAGGGTTTAGGGCTTAGGGTTTTTTTATGTTTAGGTTCTTAGGTTAAGGTTCTTATCTAGGTTTTTAGGGTTTAGGGCTTTGTGTTTATTAGGTTAAGGTTTTTAGTGTTATATAGGTTTAGGGTTTAGGGCTTAGGTTTTTTTTTTTTTTTTTTTTTGTGTTCTTTAGGGTTTAGCATATACGATTTAGGGCTTTAGATGGTTTAGAGCATAGAGTTTTTGAGGTTTAGGGGTTTTGCAGTTTTAGGGTTTTTAAGGGTTAAGTGTTTCTTAGGGTTTTGGATTTTTTTTTTGTTTTTTATGTTCAGGGTTTACGAATTTATAGGATTTTGAGTTTACAGTTTACGGTTTAGTAGGGGTTTTAAGTGGTTGTTAGGGTTTATTGGATTTTGGTTTCTTAAGGTTTAGGTTTAGGAATTAGAGTTTTAGGTATGGATTAAGTGGTTCGAGCTTAAGGATTTTTTAGGTTTAGGGATTTAGGTTAAGGGTTTTATCTAGGTTTTTTAGGGTTTAGGTCTTTGGGTTTTTAGGTTAACAATTTTTATATATGTTTTTAAGGTATAGGGCTTTAGATTTTTTGGGTTAAGGTTTTTTGGGTTTTAGGTTTAGGGTATGTGGCTTAGGTTTTTCTTTTTGTTTTTTCTTTTATGTTTTTTAAGGTTTAGCATATATGAGTTAGGGCTATATAGTGTTTAGAGCTTAGAGTTTTTTTTGACCTAGGGATTTTTGAGGTATTTAGGATTTTTAAAGGTTAAGTGTTTCTTATGGTTTTTTAGGGTTTATGGTTTAGGGCTTAGGGTTTTTTGTGTCTTTTTAGTTTAGGGTTTATCAATTTGTAGGATTTTAGTTTTTAGGTTAGGGTTTAGGTTTAGGATTTAGTGTTTTTGGTTAGGGTTTAGGGTTTAGGCCTTAGAGGCTTTTTACATTTATGGATTTTTAGGATTTAGGGTTTAGAGCTTATGGTTTTTTTAAGTTTTTATGGGATTTAGGTTTTCTTTAGGTATTAGGTTTAGTGTTTCTTATGGTTTAGGTTTAGGATATAGGGTTTTTGGGTGTTTTAGGTAAAGGTTTTATCTAGGTTTGTATGGTTTAGGGCTTTGGGTTTTTTAGGTTAATGTATTCTAGGGTTTTATAGGTTTAGGGTTTAGGGCATAGGGTTTTTTAGGGTTTTGCTTATATGATTTTTGGATTTATAGGGTTTAGAGTTCATAGCATTTTAGGTTTAGGGTTTTAATGGTTTAAGTGTTTCTTAGGGTTTATTAAGATTTAAGGTTTAGGGCTTAGGGTATTTTTGTTTATGTCTTTTAGGTTTTGGGTTTAGGGATTTTCATGATTTAGGGATTAAAGATTCGGGTTTTGTAGGGTCATATATGGTTTTTAGGGTTTATTTTAGGGTTTATATGTTTTAGGGTATCTTAAGCTTTAGGGTTTCTTAGTTTTCTTATTAGGGTTTAAGGATTAGGGCTTAGGATTGGTTTTTTTTTGTGTTTTTAGGGTTTAGCATAAATGATTTGGCGTATTATACGGTTAAGAGCTTAGAGTTTTTTTAGTTTAGGGGTTTTTGGGTTTTTTTAAAGGTTTTTAAGGGTTAAGTGTTTCTTAGGGTTTTGAAAGGTTTAAGGTTTAGGGCTTAGGGTTATTTTGTCTTTTTAAGGTTTAGGGTTTACCTATTTTTCGAATTAAGGGTTGAGAGCTTAGTGTTTTAGGTGTTTTAACTTGTTTTTAGGGTTTATATGATTTAGGGTTTCTTTGGGTTTTAGGTTTTTAGGTTAGGGTTTAGGTTTAGGAATAGAGTTTTAGGTTAGGGTTTAGGGTTTTTTTAGGTCTAGGTTTTAGTTTATGGGTTTTATCTAGGTTTTAAGGGTTTAAGGCTTTGGGATTTTTAGGATTAGGTTTTTTAGGATTTAATATGTTTAGGGTTTAGAGATGAGGTTTTTTTTTTTGTGTTTTTTAGGGTTTAGCATATACGATTTAGGGCTTGATAGGATTTAGAGCTTAAAGTTTTTTTGGTTTAGGGGTGTTTGGGTTTTTTTATAGTTTTTAATGGTTAAGTGTTTCTTAGGGTTTTTTAGGGCTTAGGGATTTTTTTGTGATTTAAGTGTTAGGGTTTACGGATTTTTAGGATTTAGGGTTTAGATCTTAGAGTCTCTAGGGATTTTAAATGGTTTTTAGGGCTATCGGATTTAGGGTTTCTTAATAAGATTAGGGTTTAGGGTTTCTTAGAGCTTTTAGGTTTAGGACTTAGGGTTTTACGTTAGGGTTTAGGGTTTTTTTAGGTCTAAGGTTTTAGGTTAAGGATTTTATCTAGGTTTTTAGTGTTTTATAAGTTTAGGGTTCAAGAATTTGGGTTTTTATTGTGTTTTTTTAGGGTTTAGCATATAATATTTTGGGATTTATAGGGAGCTTAGACTTTTTTAGGTTTAGGGGTTTTTAGAGTTTTCAAGGTTTAAGTGTATCTTACGGCTTTTTTAGGGTTTAGGTTTTTTTTTCTTTCTGATTTTTAGGTTTAAGGTTTATGGTTTTTTAGTATTTAGTGTTTAGAGGTTAGATTTTTATATGGGTTTTAAATGGTATAGGCTTAGAATTTTATTAGGTGTAGGAGTTTTTGGGTTTTCTTAATTTTTTTAAGGGTTAAATGTTTCTTAGGGTTTCTGGTTTAGAGCTTAGGGGTTTTAAATGGTATTTAAGATTTATTTTAAGGTTTATAGGATTTAGGGATTCTTATGATTTAGAGTTTAGAGTTTCTTAAGGTTTTAGGTTTAGGATTTAGAGATTTAGGTTAGGGTTTAAGGCTTAAGGTTTTTTTGGTTTTAGGGTTTAGGGCTTTGGGTTTTTTAGAATAAGGTTTTCAGTGTTTTATAGGTTTAGGGTTTAGCATATATAATTTAGGGCTTTATAGGGTATAGAGCTTAGATTTTTTTAGGTTTAGGGGTTTTTGAGGTTTTTAGGGTTTTTAAGGGTTAAGTATTTCTTAGGGTTTAAGGCTTTCAGGTTTTTGTGTTTTTTAGGTTTAGGTTTTACGTATTTTTATGGCTTAGGGTTTTTTAGGGGTTTTATTTGTTTTTTTGGGATTATATAAGGGTTTGCAAGTTTTAGGGTTTTTAAAGGTTTAGGATTTTGGGTTTCTTAGGGTTTTAGGTCTAGCATTTAGGTTTTAGGTTTGGGTTTAAGGCTTTTGGATTTTTAGGTTTAGGGTTTTTAGAATTTTGTATGTTTAGGGTTTAGGGATTAGTTTTTTTTCTTCTGTATTTTTAGGGTTTAGGATATACGATATAGGGGTTTATAGGGTTTTGAGGATACTATATTTTAGGTTTAGTGGTTTTTGTATTTTTTAAAGTTTTTAAGGGTGAAGTGTTTCTTAGGGTATTTCAGTGTTTAGGGTTTACAGCTTAAGGTTATTTTTTGTGGTTTTAGGTTAGGGTTTACGGATTTTTAGGATTTAGGGTTTAGAGCTTAGGGTTTTTTTGGGGTTTTAAATGGTCTTTATGGTTTATTTTAGTATTTATAGGATTTAGGGATTCTTAAGGTATAGGGTTTCTTTGGGATTTATGTTAGGGTGTAGGGTTTATGGCTTTGGGTTTTGTTAGGTTTAGGGTTTTGGGTTAAGAGTTTTATTTCAGATTTTGGGATTTAAGGCTTTGGGTTTTTAAGGGTTTTATAGGTTTAAGGTTTAGTGCTTAGGGTTTTTTTTTTTGTGTTTTATATGGTTTAGAATATACGATTTAGGGATTTATAGGGTTTAGAGCTTAGAGCTTTGTAGGTTTAGGGGTTATTGGGTTTTTTTAGTGTTTTTACGGGTTAAGTGATTCTTAGGATTTTTTAGGGTTTAGGGTTTAGGGCTGAGGGTTTTTTTATTTTTTGGATTTAGGGTTTAGAGCTTAAGGTTTTTAGGGGTTTTAAAAGGTTTTTAGGGTTTATTTTACGGTTTATAGGATTTAGGGTTTAGAGCTTAGGGTTTTTAGGGGGTTTAGAAGTTTTTTAGGGTTTATTTTATGGTTTATAGGATTTAGGGTTTCTTAAGGTTTAGGGTTTAGGGTTTCTTAGGGTTATAGGTTTAGAATTTAGAGTTTTAGGTTAGGGTTTAGGGTTTAGGCTTAGGTTTATTTTAGGTTTAGGGTTATAGGTTAAGTGTTTTATCTAGGATTTCAGGGCTTAGGGCTTTGGGTTTTTTTAGGTTAATGATTTTTAGGGTTTTATAGGTTTAGTGTTTAGGGCTTAGGGTTTTTTTTTTTTTTTTTTTTTTTTGTGTTTTTCAGCATTTAGCATATTTTATTTAGGGCATTATAGGGTTTAGAGCATAGCTTATTTTTAGGTTTAAGGGATTCTAGATTTTTTAAGGTTTTTAAGGGTTAAGTGGTTCTTAGGTTTTTTAAGGTTTAAGGTTTAGGGATTTGGGTTTTGTTGTGTTTTTTATGTTTAGGGTTTACAAATTTTTAGGATATAGTGCTTAGAGCTTAGTGTTTTGTAGGGGTTTTAAATTGTTTTTAGGGTTTAGAGTTTCTTTGGATTTTAGGTTTAGGATTAAGATTTTAGGTTTAGGGTTTAGGGCTTAGGGTTTTATAAGGTTTAGGGTTTTTTAAAGATTAGGGTTTTAGGTTAAGGGTATTATCTATTTTAGGGTTTACAGCTATGGGTTTTTTAGGCTAAGGTTTCTTAGGATTTTATACATTTAGGGTTTTATCTTAGTTTTTTTAGGTTTAGGATTTTATCTAGGTTTTTAGGGTTTAAATCAATGGGTTTCCTGTTTATTTTTGGGTTTAAAGAGTTTAAGTGTTCCTTAGGGTTATTTTTTGTTTTTATGATTTAGGGTTTACAGATATTTAGAATTAAGGATTTAGAGCCTTGTGTTTTTGGGGTTTTAAATTGATTTTAGCGTTTATAGGATTTAGGGTTTCTTTGGGTTTTAGGATTTTAGGTTAGGGTTTAGGCTTAGGAATTAGAGTTTTAGGTTAGGATTTAGAGTTTAGTGCTTAGGGATTTTTTTAGGATTAGGGTTTTAGTTTATGGGTTTTATCTAGGTTTTAAGGGTTTAGGGTTTAGAGCCTAGTTTTTTTTAAATTTTTTTTTGTGTTTTTTAGGGTTTAGCATATATAATTTAGGGCTTGTCGGATTTAGAGCTTAGAGTTTTTTAGGTTTAGGGGTTTTTTGGGTTTTTTTTATGGTTTTTAATGGTAAAGTGTTTCTTAGGGTTTTTTAGGGCTCGATTTTTTTGTGTTATAAGTGTTAGGGTTTACAAATTTGAAGGATTTAAGGTTTAGGTCATAGGGTCTTTAGGTGTTGTAAATGGTTTTCATGCTTATTTTAGGTCTATTGGGTTTAAGGTTTCTTAATACGATTAGGGTTTAGGGTTTATTAGGGTTTTTAGGTTTAGGATTTAGGGTTTTACATTTGGGTTTAGGGGTTTTTTAGGTTTAAGGTTTTAGGTTAAGGATTTTATCTAGGTTTTTAGTGTTTTATAGGTTTAGGGTTCAAGAATTACGTTTTTGTTTTTGTGTTTTTTAGGGTTTATCATTAATATTTAGGGATTTATAGGGTTGGAGATTACACTTTTTTAGGTTTAGGTGTTTTAATGGTTTTCAAGGTTTAAGTGTTTCTTACGGCTTTTTTAGGATTTAGGGTTTAGGCCTATGGTTTTTTTTTTTTTTTTTTGGTTTAGGGTTTATAATTTTTTAGGATTTAGTGTTTAGAGGTTAGGGATTTGTAGGGGTTTTAAATGGTTTAGAGCTTAGAGTTTTATTAGGTGTAGGAGTTTTTGGGTTTTCCTAGTGTTTTTAAGGGTTAAATGTTTCTTAGGGTTTTCTATTGATTAGGTTTTAGGGTTTTCTTTTTGTGTTTTTTAAGTTTAAGATTTACGGATTGTTTAGGATTTTTGTAGCGGTTTTAAATGCTTTGTAGTGTTCATATTAGGGTTTATAGGATGTATTGTGTCTTAAGGTCTAGGGTTTAGGGCTTCTTAGGGTTTTAGATTGAGAATCTAAGGATTTAGGTTAGGGTTTAGGGTTTAGTGCTTCATGTTTTTTTAGGTCTAGGGTTTTAGGTTAAGGGTTTTATTTAGGGTTTTTATGGTTTAGGGCTTTGGGTTTATTAGGTTAAGGTTTTTTAGAGTCTTATTGGTTTATGGTTTGGGGCTTAGATATTTTTGTGTATTTTAGGGTTAAACATATAAGATTTAGTGCTTGATAGGGTTTAAAGATTAAGGTTTTAGGTTAAGGGTATTATCTAGTTTAGGGTTTAAGGCTATGGGTTTTTTAGGCTAAGGTTTCTTAGGATTTTATACGTTTAGGGTTTTATCTTAGTTTTTTAGGTTTAGGGTTTTATCTAGGTTTTTAGGGTTTAAGTCAATGGATTTTTTGTGTTTTTTTTAGGGTTTTAAGAGTTTAAGTGTTCCTTAGGGTTTAGGGCTTAGGGTTATTTTGTGTTTTTATGGTTTCGGGTTTTCAGATTTTTAGAATTAAGGATTTAGAGCCTAGTGTTTTAGGGGTTTAAAATTGATTTTAGGGTTTGTTTTGGTTTTAGGTTTTTAGGGTAGGGCTTAGGTTTAGGAATTAGAGTTTTAGGTTAGGATTTTGAGTTTAGTGCTTAGGGATTTTTTTAGGATTAGGGTTTTAGTTTATGGGTTTTATCTAGGTTTTAAGGGTTTAGAGTTTTGGGCTTTTTTTGATTTAATAGCTTTAGGGTTTAGAGCTTAGTTTTTATTTATTATTTTTGTGTTTTTTTGGGTTTAGCATATGAAATTTAGGGCTTGTAGGATTTAGAGCTTAGAGTTTTTTAGGTTTAAATGGTTTTTTTGGGTTTTTTTTTTAATTGTTTTTAATTGTATAGTGTTTCTTAAGGTTTTTTAAGGCTAGATTTTTTTGTGTTATAAGTGTTAGGGTTTATGAATTTTAAGGATTTTGGGTTTAGATCATAGGGTCTTTAGGTTTTTAATTGGTTTTCATGCTTATTTTAGGGCTATCGGATTTAAGGTTTCTTAAAAATAATAGGGTTTAGGGTTTCTTAGGGTTTTTAGGTTTAGGATTTAGGATTTTACATTAGGGTTTAGGGGATTTTTAGGTTTAAGGTTTTAGGTTAAGGATGTTATCTAGGCTTTTACTGTTTTATAGGTTTAGGGTTCAAGAATTGCATTTTTGTTTTTCTGTTTTTTAGGGTTTAGCATTAATATTTTGGGATTTATAGGGTTTGGAGATTACACTTTTTTAGGTTTAGGTATTTTAAGGGTTTTCAAGGTTTAAGTGTTTCTTACGGCTTTTTTAGGGTTTAGGGTTTAGGCTTATGGGTTTTTTTTTTTTTTTTTGGTTTAGGGTTTATGGTTTTATAGGATTTAGTGTTTAGAGGTTAGGGATTTGTAGGGGTTTTAAATGGTTTAGAGCTTAGAGTTTTATTAGGTGTAGTAGTTTTTGGCTTTTCTTATTGTTTTTAAGGGTTAAATGTTTCTTAGGGTTTTCTATTGATTAGGTTTTAGGGTTTTCTTTTTGTGTTTTTTAAGTTTAAGATTTACGGATTGTTTAGGATTTTTGAAGAGGTTTTAAGTGCTTTGTAGTGTTTATATTAGGGTTTATAGGATGTATTGTGTCTTAAGGTCTAGGGTTTAGGGCTTCTTAGGGTTTTAGATTTAGAATCTAAGGATTTAGGTTAGGGTTTAGGGTTTAGGGCTTCATGTTTTTTTAGGTCTAGGGTTTTAGGTTAAGGGTTTTGTTTAGGGTTTTTATGGTTTAGGGCTTTGGGTTTATTAGGTTAAGGTTTTTTAGAGTTTTATAGGTTTATGGTTTGGGGCTTAGATATTTTTGTGTATTTTAGGCTTAAACATATAAGATTTAGTGCTTGATAGGGTTTAAAGATTAGGGTTTTAGGTTAAGGGTATTATATAGTTCAGGGTTTAAGGCTATGGGTTTTTTAGGCTAAGGTTTCTTAGGATTTTATGCGTTTAGGGTTTTATCTTGGTTTTTTTAGGTTTAGGGTTTTATCTAGGTTTTAAGGGTTTAAGTCAATGGATTTTTTGTGTTTTTTTTTGGGTTTTAAGAGTTTAAGTGTTCCTTAGGGTTTAGGGCTTAGGGTTATTTTGTGTTTTTATGGTTTAGGGTTTATAGATTTTTAGAATTAAGGATTCAGAGCCTAGTGTTTTGGGGGTTTAAAATTGATTTTAGGGTTTATAGGATTAAGGGTTTCGTTGGGTTTTAGGTTTTTAGGTTAGGGTTTAGGTTTAGGAATTAGAGTTTTAGGTTAGGATTAGAGCTTAGTGCTTAGGGATTTTTTTAGGATTAGGGCTTTAGTTTATGGATTTTATCAAGGTTTTAAGGGTTTAGGGTTTAGGGTTTTTTAGGATTTAATAGGTTAAGGGTTTAGAGCTAAGCTTTTTGTTTTTTTTTTTCTTTCTATTTTTTAGGGTTTAGCATATATGGTTTAGGGTTTGTAGGATTTTGAGATTAGAGTTTTTTAGGCTTAGGGGTTTTTTGGGTTTTTTAATGGTTTTTAATGGTAAAGTGTTTCTTAGGGTGTTTTAGGGCTAGATTTTTTGTGTTATAAGTGTTAGGGTTTACGAATTTTAAGGATTTAGGGTTTAGATCATAGGGTCTTTAGGTGTTTTAAATGGTTTTCATTCTTATTTTATGGCAATCGGATTTAAGGTTTCGTAATAAGATTAGGGTTTAGGGTTTCTTAGGTATTTTAGGTTTAGGATTTAGGGTTTTACATTAGGGTTTAGGGGATTTTTAGGTTTAAGGTTTAAGGTTAAGGATTTTATCTAGGTTTTTAGTGTTTTATAGGTTTACGGTTCAAGAATTAGGTTTTTTTTTTCCAGTGTTTTTTAGGGTTTAGCATTAATATTTAGTGATTTATAGGGTTTGGAGATTACACTTTTTTAGGTTTAGGTGTTTTAAGGGTTTTCAAGGTTTAAGTGTTTCTTACGGTTTTTTTAGGGTTTAGGGTTTAGGCCAATGGGGTTTTTTTTTTTTTTTTTTTTTGGTTTAGGGTTTATGGTTTTTAAGGATTTAGTGTTTAGAGGTTAGGGATTTGTAGGGGTTTTAAATGGTTTAGAGTTTAGAGTTTTATTAGGTGTAGGAGGTTTTGGGTTTTCTTAATGTTTTTAAGGGTTTCTATTCATTAGGTCTTAGGGGGTTTTTTTTTTTGTGTTCTTTAAGTTTAAGATTTATGGATTGTTTAGGATTTTTGAAGAGGTTTTAAGTGCTTTGTAGTGTTTATATTAGGGTTTATAGGATGTATTATGTCTTAAGGTCTAGAGTTTAGGGCTTCTTAGGGTTTTAGATTTAGAATCTAAGGATTTAGGTTAGGGTTTATGGTTTAGGGCTTCATGTTTTTTTAGGTCTAGGGTTTTAGGTTAAGGGTTTTATTTAGGATTTTTATGGTTTAGGGCTTTGGGTTTTTTGGGTTAAAGTTTTTTAGAGTTTAATAGGTTTATGGTTTTTGGGCTTAGAGATTTTTGTGTATTTTAGGGTTAAGCATATAAGATTTACTGCTTGATAGGGTTTAAAGCTTAGAGTTTTTTTAGGTTTAGGCATTTTTTAGGGATTTTAAGGGTTAAGTGTTTCTTAGGGTTTGTAGTTTAGAGCTTAGGGGTTTTAAATGGCATTTAAGGTTTATTTTAGGGTTTATAGTATTTAGGGATTCTTATGGTTTAGGTTTTAGAGTGTCTTAAGGTTTTAGTTTTGCATTTAGAGTTTTAGGTTAGGGTTTAGGGCTTAGGATTTTTTAGATTTAGGGTTTTAGGTTTAGGGTTTTATTTAGGATTTTAGGTTTTAGGGCTTTGGGTTTTTTAGTTTAAGGGTTTGTAAGATTTTATAGGTTTAGGGTTTGGGGCTTAGGTTTTTTTTTTGTGTGCATAGGGTTTAGTATAAATGATTTAGGGCTTTATAGGGTTTAGAGCTTAGAGTTTTTTTTAGGTTTAGGGGTTTTTTGGTTTTTAGTTTTTTTAAGGGTTAAGTGTTTCTTAGGTTTCTTAGGGTTTAGTGATATTTTGTACTGTTTAGGTTTAGGGTTTACAGATTTTTAGGATTTAGGGTATCGAGCTTAGGGATTTTAGGAGTTTTAAATGGGGGTTTATTTTATGATTTATAGGATTTAGGGTTTCTTAAGATTTAGGGTTTATGGTTTCTTTGGGTTTTAGGTTAGGGTTTAGGGTTTAGGGCTTTGGGTTTTTTTTTGTTATGTTTAGGTTCTTAGGTAAAGGTTCTTATCTAGGGTTTTAGGGTTTAGGGCTTTGGGATTTTTAGATTAAGGTTTTTAGGATTTTATAGGCTTAGATTTTAGGGTTTATTTGTGTGTTTTGTAGGTTTTAGCATATAGAATTTAGGGCTTTATAGGGTATAGAGCTTAGAGTTTTTTAGTTTTAGGGGTTTTTGAGGTTTTTAGGGTTTTTAAGGATTAAGTTTTTCTTAGGGTTCAAGGCTTTCAGTTTTTTGTGTTTTTTAGGTTTATCTTTTACTGATTTTTTGGGATTTAAGGTTTAGAGCTTATGGTTTCATAGGTGTTTTATATGGTGTTTAGGGATTATATTGGGGTTTAGGGCTTAGGTTTTTTTTTTTTAATGTTTTTAGGGTTTTTGGTATATGATATGGGGGTTTTTAGGGTTTAGAGCTTACCATATTTTAGGTTTAGTGGTGGGTTTCTTAGTAATTTATGTTTGGGTTAAGAGTTTATGGCTTTGGGTTTTGGGTTTAAGGGTTTTATCTGAGATTTTGGGATTTAAGGCTTTGGGGTTTTTATGGTTTTATAGGTTTAAGGTTTAGGGCTTAAGGTTTGTTGTGTTTTTTAGGGCTTAGAATATACAATTTAGAGGTTAGTGTTTTTTAGGTTTAGGGGTTATTGGGTTTTTTAGTGTTTTACAAGTTTAAGGTTTAGGTCTTAGGGTTTTTTTTGTGTTTTTTAAGGCTTAGAATATATAATTTAGGGCTTTATGGGGTTTAGAGCTTACTATTTTTTTAGGTTTAGGGGTTATTGGGTTTTTTAGGGTTTTTAAGGGTTAAGTGATTCTTAGGATTTTTTAGGGTTTAGGGTTTAGGTCTGAGGGTTTTTAATTTTAGGATTTAGGGTTCAGAGCTTACGGTTTTTAGGGGGGTTTTATGGGTTTTAACTTGTTTTTAGGGTTTATTTTATGGTTTGTAGGATTTCGGGTTTCTTAGGGTTATAGGTGTAGGATTTAGAGTCTTAGGTTAGGGTTTAGGCTTTAGGCTTAGGTTTTTTTTAGGTATAAGGTTATAGGTTAAGGGTTTTATCTAGGACTTTATGGTTTAGGGCTTTGGGTTTTTTAAGGTTAATATTTATAGGGTTTTATAGATTTAGGTTTTTCTTTTTAAATGTTTTTTAGCTTTTAGGTTTTTCTTTTTAAGTGTTTTTTAGCTTTTAGCATATATGATTTAGGGTTTTATAGGTTTTAGAGCATAGTTTTTTTTTTTTTTTTTTTTTTTAGGTTTAAGGGTTTTTGGATCTTTTAACGATTTTAAGGGTTAAGTCATTCTGAGGGTTTTTTAAGGTTTAAGGTTTAGGGCTTTGGGTTTTGTTGTGTTTTTTATGTTTAGGGTTTACAGATTTTTAGGATTTATGGTTTAAAGCTTAGTGTTTTGAAGGGTTTTTAAATTGTTTTTAGGGTTTGGGTTTCTTTGGATTTTAGGTTTAGGATTAAGATTTTAGGTTTAGGGTTTAGGGCTTAGGGGTTTTTAAGGTTTGGGGTTTTAGGTTAAGGGTATTATGTGGTTTAGAGTTTAAGGCTTTGGGTTTTTTAGGGTAAGGTTTCATAGGATTTTATAGGTTTAGCGTATATAATTTAGGGCTGGGTTTAGAGCTTTGAGTGTTTTAGGTTTAGGGGTTTTTGGGTCTTTTTATGGGTTTTAAGGGTTAAATGTTTCTTGTGCTTTTTTAGGGCTTAGGGTTTTATTGTGTTTTTTTTAGGGTTCATGGATTTTTATTATTTAGGGTTTAGATCTTAGGATTTTTAGGAGTTTTAAATGGTTTTTAGGGTTTGGCTTAGGTTTTTATAGGATTTAGGGTTTCTTAAGGTTAGGGTTTAGGGTTTTGTAGGGTTTTTAGGTTTAGGATTTAGGGTTTTAGGTTTTAGGTTAGAGTTTAGGGTTTGAGGTTTAGGATTTAGGGTTTTAGGTTAGAGTTTAGGGTTTTAGGTTTAGGATTTAGTGTTTTAGGTTGAGGATTTAGGGTATTAGGTTTAGCGTTGAAGGCTTAGGTTTTTTCTTGTGTTTTTTAGGGTTTAGCATATATGATTTAGTGATTTATAGGGTTTAGAGTTTAGACGCTTTTAGTTTTAGGGTTCTTTGAGTTTTTATGGGTTTTAAATTTAGGATTTAGGGTTTTAGGTTAGGGTTTAGTATTTAGGGCCTAGGGTTTTTTTAGGTTTAGGGTTAATGATTTTATCTAGGTTTTCAGGGTTTAGTGCTTCGGGTGTTTTAGATTAAGGTTTTTTAGGATTTTATAGGTTTAGGGCTTAGGGATTTGGGGTTTTTTTTGTGTTTTTTAGGGTTTAGCATATACGATTAAGGATTTTATTGTTTTAAGGGCTTATTTTAGAGTTTATAGAATTTAGGGTTTTTTAAGGTTAGGGTTTAGGGTTTCTTATGGTTTTTTTGTTTAGGATATAGAGTTTTAGGTTATAGTTTAACATTTTTTCGGTTTAGGGTTTTATGTTAAGGATTTTATCTAGGTATTAGGGTTTAGGGATTTGGGTTTTTTTTTTGTATTTTTTAGGGTTTAGCATATACAATTAAGGGTTTTATTGTTTTAAGGGTTTATTTTAGAGTTTATAGAATTTATGGTTTTTTGAGGTTAGGGTTTAGGGTTTCTTATGGTTTTTTGGTTTAGGATATAGAGTTTTAGGTTATAGTTTAGCGTTTTTTAGGTTTAGGGTTTTCTGTTAAGGATTTTATCTAGGTTTTAGGGTTTTATAGGTTTAAGGTTCAAGACTTAGGGTTTTTTTTTTTGTTTTTTTAGGGTTTATCATATACGATTTAGGGATTTATAGGGTTTGGAGCTTAGACTTTTTTAGGTTTAGGGGTTTTTAAGGTTTTCAACGTTTAAGTGTTTCATACAACTTTTTAGGGTTTAGGCCTTAGGGTTTTTTTTCTTCTGATTTTTAGGTTTAGGCTTGATGGTTTTTTAGGATTTAGTGTTTAGAGGTTAGGGTTTTTTAGGGGTTTTAAATGTTTTAGAGCTTAGAGTTTTTTTAGGTGTCGAGGTTTTTGGGTTTTCTTAGTGTTTTTAAGGTTTAAATGTTTCTTAGGGTTTTCTATTGATTAGGTTTTAGGGTTTCTTTTTGTTTTTTTTAAGTTTAAGAATTACAGATTGTTTAGGATTTTTGGAGAGGTTTTAAATGCTTTGTAGTGTTTATATTAGGATTTATAGGATATATTGTGTCTTATGGTCTAGGGCTTAGGGCTTCTTAGGGTTTTAGATTTAGAATCTAAAGATTTAGGTTAGGGTTTAGGGTTTAGGGCTTCATGTTTTTTTAGGTCTAGTGTTTTAGGTTAAGGGTTTTATTTAGGGTTTTTATGGTTTAGGGCTTTGGATTTGTTAGGTTAAGGATTTTTAGAGTTTTATAGGTTTATGGTTTGGGGCTTAGATATTTTTGTGTATTTTAGGGCTAAACATATAACATTTAGTGCTTGATAGGGTTTTAGGTTAAGGGTATTATCTAGTTTAGGGTTTAAGACTATGGATTTTTTAGGCTAAGGTTTCTTAGGATTTTCAATGGATTAGGGCTTAGGTTTTTTTTTGTGTTTTGTAATTTTAATATTTAAGGATATTTTAGGATTTAGGGTTTAGAGCTTAGGGTTTTGTAGAGGTTTTAAATGCTTTGTAGTTTTTATATTAGGGTTTATAGGATTTATTGTTTCTTAAGGTCTAGGGTTTAGGGTTTCTTAGGGTTTTAGGTTTAGAATCTAAGGATTTAGGTTAGGGTTTAGGGTTTAGGGTTTAGGGCTTCATGTGTTTTTAGGTATTGGGTCTTAGGTTAAGGGTTTTATCTAGGGTTTTGGGTATTTTAGGTTAAGGGTTTTTAGAGTTTTATAGGTTTATGGTTTAGGACTTATTTTTGTGTATTTTAGGGTTAAGCATATAAGATTTAGGGCTTGATAGAGTTTAAAGCCTAGTGTTTTTTTTGATTTAGGGGTGTTTTAGGGTTTTTAAGGATTAAGTGTTTTTTAGGGTTTCTGGTTAAGAGCTTAGGGGTTTTTAATGGTTTTTAAGATTTATTTTAGGGTTTATAGGATTGAGGGATGCTTAAGGTTTAGGGTTTAGAGTTTCTTAAGGTTTGAGGTTTTGGATTTAGAGTTTTAGGGTAAGGTTTAGGGCTTAAGGATTTTTAGGTTTGGCATTTTAGGTTAAGGGTTTTATTTAGGTTTTTAGGTTTTAGGGTTTGGTTTGTTTATGTTAAGGGTTTGTAGGATATTATAGGTTTAGGGTTTAGGGTTTATGATTTTTTTTGTGTGTTGTAGGGTTTAGTATATACGATTTAGGGTTTTTATAGGGTTTAGAGCTTAGAGTTTTTTTAGTTTTAGGGGTTTTTTGGTTTTTAGGGTTTTTAGGGTTTTTAAGTGTTAAGATTTCCTAGAGTTTAGTTTTTTTTTTTTGTTGTATTTGTTAGGTTTAGGGTTTATAAATTTTTAGGATTTAGGGTTTCGAGCTTGTGGGTTTTAGGAGTTTTAAATGGGTTTTAGGGGTTATTTTAAGGTTTATAGGATTTAGGGTTTCTTAAGGTTTAGGGTTTAACATTTCTTTAGGTTTTAGGTTTAGTATTTAGGGTTTTAGGTTAGGGTTTAGGGTTTAGGGTTTAGGGCTTAGGTTTTATTTTTATGTTTAGGTTCTCAGGTTAAGGTTCTTATCTAGGTTTGTAGGGTTTAGGGCTTTGGGATTTTTAGGTTAAGGTTTTTAGGGTTTTATAGGTTTAGGATTTACAGATTAGGGTTTTTTTTTGTGTTTTTTAGGGTTTAGCATATACAAGTTAGGGATTTATAGGATATAGAGCTTAGAGTTTTTTACGTTTAGGGGTTTTTGAGGTTTTTAGGGTTATTAAGGGTTAAGTGTTTATTAGGGTTTAAGGCTTTCAGTTTTTTGTGTTTTTTAGGTTTAGCTTTTATGGATTTCTAGGGTTTTGGGTTTAGAGATTAGGGTTTTGTAGGGGTTTTTTTTTGTGTTTTATATGGTCTTTATGGTTTATTTTAGGATTTATAGGATTTAGGAATTCTTAAGGTTTAAGGCTTCTTAGGGATTTATGTTAGGGTTTAGGGTTTATGGCTTAGGGTTTTGTTAGGTTTAGGGTTTTATTTGGGATTTTGAGGTTTAAGGCTTTGGGTTTTTTACGGTTTTATAGGTTTAAGGTTTATGGCTTACGGTTTTGTTTTGTGTTTTTTAGAGCTTATAGATCAGAGTTTTTTTAGGTTTAGGGGTTATTAGGTTTTTTAAGGTTTTTAAGGGTTAACTGTTTCTTAGGGTTTAGGGCTTAGGTTTTTTTTTGGGTTTAGGGTTTTTAAATTTTTAGGATTTATGGTTTAAATCTTAGGGTTTTTAGGGAGTTTTAGGGGTTTTAAATTGTTTTTAGGATTTGTTATAGGGTTTAAAGGATTTAGGGTTTCTTATGGTTTAGGGTTTCTTAGGGTTATAGGTTTGGGATTTATTGTTTTAGGTTAGGGTTTAGGGTCTAGGGCTTAGGTTCTTTTTTAGGTTTAGGGTTATAGGTTAAGGGCTTTATCTAAGATTTTAGGGTTTAGGGCTTTGGTTTTTTTTAGGTTAATGTCTTTTAGGATTTTATAGGTTTAGGGTTTAGGGCATAGGTTTTTTTGTTGTGTTTTTTAGCATTTAGCATACCTAATTTAGGGCTTTATAGGGTTTAGAGCTTAGCGTTTTTTTTTTTTTTTAAGGTTTAAGGGATTTTGGATTTTTTAAGGTATTTAAAGATTAGTGTTTCTTGGGGTTTTTTAGGGATTATGGTTTAGGGGTTTGGGTTTTTTTGTGTCTTTTATGTTTAGGGTTTATAGATTTTTTGGATTTAGGGTTTAAAGCTTAGTATTTTGTAGGGGTTATAAATTGTTTTTAGGGTTTATAGGATTAAGTGTTTCTTAAGTTTTAGGTTTTAGGGTTTCTTTGGGTTTTAGGTTTAGGTCTAAGATTTTAGGTTTAGGGTTTAGGGATTAGGGTTTTTTAAGGTTTAGGGTTTTAGGTTAAGGGTATTATCTAGTTTAGGGTATAAGACTTTTGGTATTTTAGTCTATGGTTTCTTAGGATTTTATAGGTTTAGGGTTTTATCTTGGTTTTTTTAGGTTTAGGGTTTTATCTAGGTTTTTAGGGTTTAAGACTTTGGGATTTTTAGGTTAAGGTGTTTTAGGATTTTATAGGTTTAGGGTTTAGGGCTTAGGTTTTTTTTTTTTGTGTTTTGTAGTTATGCTTTTTAGAGTTTAGCATATACAATTTAGGGCTTTATAGGGTTTAGAGCTTAGAGTTTTTTAGGTTTAGGGGTTTTTGGGTCTTTTTAATGGTTAAGTGTTTATTAGGGTTTTTTAGGGCGTAGGTTGTAGGGCTTAGGGATTTTTTGTGTTTTTTTAGGGTTCACAGATTTTAGGATTCAGGGTTTAGATCTTAGGATTTTTAGGGGTTTTAAATTGTTTCTAGGGTTTGTCTTAGGTTTTGTAGGATTTAGGGTTTCTTAAGGTTTTTAGGTTTAGGATTTAGGGTTTTATGTTTGGGTTTATGGTTTTAGGTTTAGGATTTAGGGTTTTAGGTTTAGGGTTCAAGACTTAGGTTTTTTGTTTTTTTTTTTTTTTGTTTTTTAAGGTTAAGCTTAAATGATTTAGGGGTTTATAGGGTTTGGAGCTTAGACTTTTTTAGGTTTATGGTTTTGTACGTCTAGAATTTAGTGTTTTAAGTTAGGGTTTAGTGTTTAGGGCCTAGGGTTTTTTTAGGTTTAGGATTTAAGGTTAATGGTTTCATCTAGGTTTTCAGGGTTTAGTGCTTTGAATTTCTTAGATTAAGGTTCTTTAGGATTTTATAGGTTTAGGCTCTAGGGATTTGGGGTTCTTCGTGTTTTTTAGGGTTTAGCATATATGCTTAAGGGCTTTATTGTTTTAAGGGTTTATTTTAGGACTTATAGGATTTAGGGTTTCTTAAGGTTAGGGTTTAAGGGTTCTTAGGGTTTTTAGGTTTAGGATATAGATTTTTAGGTTACGGTTTAGGGTTTTTTAGGTTTAGGGTTTTAGGTTAAGGATTTTATCTAGGTTTTTAGGGTTTCACAGGTTTAGGGTTCAAGACTTAGTTTTTTTGTGTATTTTTTAGGGTTTAGCGTATACAATTTAGGGATTTATAAGGTTTGGAGCTTAGTGGTTAGGGTTTTGTAGGGGTTTGAAATGGTTTAGAGCTTAGAGTTTTTTTAGGTGTAGGAGTTTTGGGTTTTCTTAGTGTTTTTGAGGGTTAAGAGTTTCTTTGGGTTTTCTTAATGTTTTTAAGGGTTAAGAGTTTCTTAGGGTTTTCTATTGATTAGGGTTTAGGGATTTTTTATGTTTTTCCAATTTAAGATTTTTGAACTTTTTAGGATTTAGGGTTTATAGCTTAGGTTTTTGTAGAGGTTTTAAATTCTTTGTAGTGGTTATATTAGGGTTTATAAGATTAATGGTTTCTTAAGGTCTAGGGTTTACGGTTTCTTAGAGTTTTAGGTTTAGAATCTAAGGATTTAGGTTAGGGTTTAAGGTTTAGGGTTTCATGTTTTTTTAGGTCTAGTGTTTTATCTGGCTTAGGGCTTTGGGTTTTTTGGGTTAAGGTTTTCTAGAGTTTTATAAGTTCGTGGTTTAGGGCTTAGTGTTTTTCGTGTATTTTAGGGTTAAGCATATAAGATTTAGGGCTTGATAGGGTTTAAAGCTTAGATTTTTTTAGGGTTAAATTTTTCTTAGGATTTCTGGTTTAGAACTTAGGGGTTTTAAATGGGTTTTAAGGTTTATTTTAGGGTTTATAGGATTTAGGGATTTTTAAATGTTTAGGGTTTAACATTTGTTAAGGTTTTAGGTTTAGGATTTATAGTTTTAGGTTAGGGATTAAGGCTTATGGTATTTTAGGTTTCGGCTTTTAGGTTAATGGTTTTATTTAGGTTTTGAGGTTTTAGGGCTTTGTGTTTTTTAGGTTAAGGGTTTGTAGGATTTTATAGGTTTAGGGTTTAGGACATAGGGTTTTTTTTGTGTGTTGTAGGGTTTAGTATATACTATTTAGGGCTTTATAGGGTTTAGAGCTTATATTTTTATTTTTTTTTCTTTTTTTTTATGTTTAGAGGTGTTTTGGTCTTTAGGATTTTTAAGGGTTAAGTGTTTGTTGGGTTTTCTAGGGTTTAGTTATTTTTTGTATTTTTTAGGTTTAGGGTTTACAGATTTTTAGGATTTAGAGTTTCTAGCTTATGGATTTTAGGAGTTTTAAATGGGTTTTAAGGTTTATTTAGGATTTATAGGATTTAGGGTTTCTTAAGGTTTCTTCAGGTTTTAGGTTTAGGTTTAGGCTTTAGGGTTAGAGTTTAGGGTTTAGGGCTTAGGGTTTTTTTATGTTTAGGTTCTTAGGTTAAGGTTCTTATCTAGGTTTTTAGGGTTTAGGGCTTTGTGTTTATTAGGTTAAGGTTTTTAGTGTTATATAGGTTTAGGGTTTAGGGTTTAGGTCTTTTTTTGTGTTCTTTAGGGTTTAGCATATACGATTTAGGGCTTTAGATGGTTTAGAGTGTAGAGTTTTTGAGGTTTAGGGGTTTTGCGTTTTTAGAACTTTTAAGGGTTAAGGATTTTTTTTTTGTTTTTTATGTTCAAGGTTTACGGATTTATAGGATTTTGAGTTTACAGTTTAGGGTTTAGTAGGGGTTTTAAGTGGTTGTTCGGGTTTATTTTAGGGTTTATAGGATTTTGCGTTTCTTAAGGTTTAGGTTTAGGAATTAGAGTTTTAGGTATGGGTTAAGGGTTTAGGGCTTAAGGATTTTTTAGGTTTAGGGATTTAGGTTAAGGGTTTTATCTAGGTTTTTTAGGGTTTAGGTCTTTGGATTTTTAGGTTAATAGTTTTTATATATGTCTGTAAGGTATAGGGCTTTAGATTTTTTGGGTTAAGGTTTTCTGGGTTTTAGGTTAGGGTATATGGCTTAGGTCTTTTTTTTTTTTTTTTTTTTTTTTTTTGTGTGTGTTTTTTAAGGTTTAGCATGTATGAGTTAGGGCTATATAGTGTTTAGAGCTTAGAGTTTTTTTCGACCTAGGGATTTTTGAGGTTTTTAGGATTTTTAAGGGTTAACTGTTTCTTATGGTTTTTTAGGGTTTATGGTTTAGGGCTTAGGGTTTTTTTGTGTCTTTTTAGGTTTAGGGTTTATCTATTTGTAGGATTTTAGTTTTTAGGTTAGGGTTTATGTTTAGGATTTAGTGTTTTAGGTTAGGGTTTAGGCTTTAGGCCTTAGAGGGTTTTTACGTTTATGGATTTTTAGGATTTAGGGTTTAGAGCTTAGGGTTTTTTTAAGTTTTTATGGGATTTAGGTTTTCTTTATGTATTAGGTTTAGTGTTTCTTATGGTTTAGGTTTAGGATATAGGGTTTTTGGTTGGGATTTATGGTTAAGGGCTTAGGGTGGGTTTTTTAGGGTTAGGGTTTTAGGTAAAGGTTTTATCTAGGTTTTTATGATTTAGGGCTTAGGGTTTTTTAGGTTAATGTATTCTAGGGTTTTATAGGTTTAGCGTTTAGGGCATAGGGTTTTTTAGGGTTTTGCTTATATGATTTTTGGCTTTATTGGAGAGTTCATAACATTTTAGGTTTAGGGTTTTAATGGTTTAAGTGTTTCTTACGGTTTAGGGCTTAGGGTATTTTTCTTTATGTCTTTTAGGTTTTGGGTTTAGGGATTTTCATGATTTAGGGATTAAAGATTCAGGTTTTGTAGGGTCTTATATGGTTTTTAAGGTTTATTTTAGGGTTTATTTGTTTTAGGGTATCTTAAGTTTAGGGTTTCTTAGTTTTCTTATTAGGGTTTAAGGATTGGGGCTTAGGATTTTAGGTTAGCATTGTGTTTTTTTTGTGTCTTTAGGGTTTAGCATAAATGATTTGGGGTTTTATACGGTTAAGAGCTTAGAGTTTTTTTTAGTTTAGGGGTTTTTGAGTTTTTTTAAAGGTTTTTAAGGGTTAAGTGTTTCTTAGGGTTTTGACAGGTTTAAGGTTTAGTGCTAAGGGTTATTTTTTGTTTTTAAGGTTTAGGATTTACATATTTTTAGAATTTAGGGTTGAGAGCTTAGTGTTTTAGGTGTTTTAAATTGTTTTTAGGGTTGATAGGATTTAGGGTTTCTTTGGGTTTTAGGTTTTTAATTAGGTTAGGGTTTAGGTTTAGGAATAGAGTTTTAGGTTAGGGTTTAGGGTTTAGTGCTTAGGGTTTTTTTAGGATTTAGGGTTTCTTTGGGTTTACAGATTTTTAGGATTTAGGGTTTAGAGCTTAGGGTTTTTTTTGGGGTTTTAAATGGTCTTTATGGTTTATTTTAGTATTTATAGGATTTAGGGATTATTAAGGTATAGGGTTTCTTAGGGATTTATGTTAGGGTGTAGGGTTTATGGCTTTGGGTTTTGGGTTAAGAGTTTTATTTGAGATTTTGGGATTTAAGGTTTTGGGTTTTTAAGGGTTTTATAGGTTTAAGGTTTAGTGCTTAGGGTTTTTTTTTTTTTTTGTGTGTTTTATAGGGTTTAGAATATACGATTTAGGGCTTTATAGGGTTTAGAGCTTAGAACTTTTTAGGTTTAGGGGTTATTGGGTTTTTTTAGGGTTTTTATGGGTTAAGTGATTCTTAGGATTTTTTAGGGTTTAAGATTTAGGGCTGAGGGTTTTTAAATTTTTTGGATTTAGGGTTTAGAGCTTAGGGTTTTTAGGGGTTTTAAAAGGTTTTAGGGTTTATTTTACGATTTATAGGATTTAGGGTTTAGAGCTTAGGGTTTTTAGGGGGTTTAAAAGGTTTTTAGGGTTTATTTTACGGTTTATGGGATTTAGGGTTTAGGGTTTCTTAGGGTTATAGGTTTAGGATTTAGAGTTTTAGGTTAGGGTTTAGGGTTTATGCTTAGGTTTATTTTAGGTTTAGGGTTATAGGTTAAGTGTTTTATCTAGGATTTTAGGGCTTAGGGCTTTGGGTTTTTTTAGATTAATGATTTTTAGGGTTTTATAGGTTTAGTGTTTAGGGCTTAGGGTTTTTTTTTTATGTTTTTCAGCATTTAGCATATCTGATTTAGGGCTTTATAGGGTTTAGAGCATAGCTTATTTTTAGGTTTAAGGGATTTTGGATTTTTTAATGTATTTAAGGGTTAAGTGTTTCTTAGGGTTTTTTTAAGGTTTAAGGTTTAGGGATTTGGGTTTTGTTATGTTTTTTATGTTTATGGTTTACAAATTTTTAGGATATAAGATTTAGAGCTTAGTGTTTTGTAGGGGTTTTAAATTGTTTTTAGGGTTTAGAGTTTCTTTAGATTTTAGGATTAGGATTAAGATTTTAGGTTTAGGGTTTAGGGCTTAGGGTTTTATAATGTTTAGGGTTTTTTAAAGATTAGGGTTTTAGGTTAAGGGTATTATATATTTAGGGTTTAAGGCTATGGTTTTTTTAGGCTAAGGTTTCTTAGGATTTTATACGTTTAGGGTTTTATCTTAGTTTTTTTTGGTTTAGGGTTTTATGTAGGATTTTAGGGTTTAAGTCAATGGGTTTTTTTGTGTTTTTTTAGGGTTTTAAGTGTTTATGTTCCTTAGGGTTTAGGGCTTAGGGTTATTTTGTGGTTTTAAGGTTTAGGGTTTACACATTTTTAGAATTAAGGATTTAGAACCTAGTGCTTTAGGGGTTTTAAATTGATTTTAGGGTTTATAGGATTTAGGGTTTCTTTGGGTTTTAGGTTTTTAGGCTAGGGTTTAGGTTTAGGAATTAGAGTTTTAGGTTAGGATTTAGAGTTTCGTGCTTAGGGATTTTTTTAGGATTAGGATTTTAGTTTATGGGTTTTATCTAGGTTTCAAGGGTTTAGAGTTTTGGGTTTTTTAGGATTTAATAGGTTTAGGGTTTAGGGCTTAGTGTTTTTTTTTTTTTTTTTTTTTTTTTTTTTTTTTTTTTTTTTGAGTTTTTTAGGGTTTAGCATATACAATTTAGGACTTGTAGGATTTAAAGCTTAGAGTTTTTTAGATTTAGGGTTTTTTTGGGTTTGTTTATGGTTTCTAATGGTAAAGTGTTTCTTAGGGCTTTTTAGGGCTAGAATTTTTTTGTGTTATAAGTGTTAGGGTTTACAAATTTTAAGGATTTAGGGTTTTGATTGTAGAGTCTTTAGGTGATTTAAATGGTTTTCATGCTTATTTTAGGGCTATTGGATTTAAGGTTTCTTAATAAGATAAGGGTTTAGGGTTTCTTAGGGATTTTAGGTTTAGGATTTAGGGTTTTACATTATGTTTTAGGGGTTTTTTAGGTTTAAGGTTTTGGGTTAAGGATTTTATCTAGATTTTTATTGTTTTATAGGTTTAGGGTTCAACAATTAGTTTTTTTTTTTGTTTTTTAGGGTTTAGCATTAATATTTAGGGATTTATAGGGTTTGGAGACTACACTTTTTTAGGTTTAGGTGTTTGAAGGGTTTTCAAGGTTTAAGTGTTTCTTACGGCTTTTTTAGGGTTTAGGATTTAGGCCTATGATGTTTTGTTTTTTTTTTTTTTTTTTTTTTTTTTTTTTTTTTTGGCTTTATGTTTTTTTAGGATTTAGTGTTTAGAGATTAGGGATTTGTAGGGGCTTTAAATGGTTTAGACGTTAGAGTTTTATTAGGTGTAGGGGTTTTTGGGTTTTCTTCGTGTTTTTAAGGGTTAAATGTTTCTTAAGGTTTTCTATTGATTAGGTATTAGGGTTTCTTTTTGTTTTTTTTAAAGTTTAAGATTTACGGATTGTTTAGGATTTTTGTAGAGGTGTTAAATGCTTTGTAGTGTTTATATTAGGGTTTATTAGATGTATTGTGTCTTAAGGTCTAGGGTTTAGGGCTTCTTAGGGTTTTAGATTTAGAATCTAAGGATTTAGGTTAGGGTTTAGGGTTTAGGGCTTCATGTTTTTTTAGGTCTAGGGTTTTAGGTTAAGGGTTTTATTTAGGGGTTTTATGGTTTAGGGCTTTGGGTTTTTTAGGTTAAGGTTTTTTTTATAGTTTTATAGATTTATGGTTTGGGGCTTATAGATTTTTGTGTATTTTAGGGTTAAGCATATAAGATTTAGTGCTTGATAGGGTTGAAAGCTTAGAGTTTTTTTAGGTTTAGGCGTTTTTTAGTGTTTTTAAGGGTTAAGTGTTTCTTAGGGTTTGTAGTTTAGAGCTTAGGGTTTGTAGTTTAGAGCTTAGGGGTTTTAAATGGTATTTAAGGTTTATTTTAGGGTTTATAGGATATAGGGATTTTTATGGTTTAGGATTTAGAGATTCTTAAGGTTTTAGGTTTAGGATTTAGAGTTTTAGGTTAGGGTTTAGGGCTTAGGGGATTTTAGGTTTAGGGTTTTAGGTTAAGGGTTTTATTTAGGTTTTTAGGTTTTAGGGCTTTGGGTTTTTTAGGTTAAGGGTTTGTAAGATTTTATAGGTTTAGAGTTTGGGGCTTAGGTTTTTTTTTTTTTTTTTGTGTGTAGGGTTTAGTATATACAATTTAAGGTTTTACAGGGTTTAGAGCTTAGAGTTTTTTTAGGTTAAGGGGTCTTTTGGTTTTTAGTTTTTTTAAGGGTTAAGTGTTTCTTAGGTTTCTCAGGGTTTAGTGATTTTTTGTATTTTTTAGGTTTAGGGTTTACAGATTTTTAGTATTTAGGGTTTCGAGCTTAGGGATTTCAGGAGTTTTAAATGGGTTTAAGGGTTTATTTTATGATATATAGGATTTAGGGTTTGTTAAGGTTTATGATTTAAGGTTTCTTTAGGTTTAGGGTTAGGGTTTAGTGTTTTGGGATTTGGGTTTTTTTTGTTATGTTTAGGTTCTTAGGTAAAAGTTGTTGTCTAGGTTTTTAGGGTTTAGGGCTTTGGGTTTTTTAGGTTAAGGTTTTTTAGTATTTTATAGGTTTAGTGCTTAGGGCTTAGGTTTTTTTTTGTGTGTATTTGAGCATTTATCATGTATGATTTAGTGCTTTATAGTGTTTAGAGCTTAGCTTTTAAGGGATTTTGCATTTTTTATGGTTTTTAAGGTTTAAGTGTTTCTTAGGGTTATTTAAGGTTTAAGATTTAAGGATTTGGGTTTTGTTGTGCTTTTTATGTTTAGGGTTTACATATTTTTAGGATATAAGGTTTAGAGTTTAGTGTTTTGTAGGGGTTTTAAATTATTTTTAGGGTTTAGGGTTTCTTTGGATTTTAGGTTTTGGATTAAGATTTTAGGTTTAGGGTTTTTTAATGTTTAGGGTTTTTTAAAGATTAGGGTTTTTGGTTAAGGGTTTTATCTAGTTTAGGGTTTAAGGCTATGGGTTTTTTAGGCTAAGGTATCCTAGGATTTTATACGTTTTGGGTTTTATCATAGTTTTTTTAGGTTTAGGGTTTTATCTAGGTTTTTATGGTATAAGTCATTGTGTTTCTTGGTTTTTTAGTGTTTTAAGAGTTTAAGTGTTCCTTAGGGTTTAGGGATTAGGGTTATTTTGTGTTTTTAAGGTTTAGGGTTTACAAATTTTTAGAATTTAGGATTTAGATCCTAGTGTTTTCGGGGTTTTACATTTTATTTTAGGGTTTATAGGATTTAGGGTTTCTTTGGATTTTAGGTTTTTAGGTTAGGGTTTAGGTTTAGGAATTAGAGTTTTAGGTTAGGATGTAGAGTTTAGTGCTTAGGTATTTTTTTAGGATTAGGGTTTTAGTTTATGGCTTTTATCTAGGTTACAAAGGGTTTAGGGTTATGGGTTTTTTAGGATTTAATAGGTTTAGGGTTTAGTGCTTAGTTTTTATTTATTTATTTTTTTCTGTGTTTTTTAGGGTTTAGCTTATACGATTTAGGGCTTGTAGGATTTAGAGCTTAGAGTTTTTTAGGTTTAGGGGTTTTTTGGGTTTGTTTATGGTTTTTAATGGTAAAGTGTTTCTTAGGGTTTTTTAGGGCTAGATTTTTGTGTGTTATAAGTGTTAGGGTTTAGGAATTTTAAGGATTTAGGGTTTAGATCAGTCTTTAGGTGTTTTAAATGGTTTTCATGCTTCTTTTAGGGCTATCAGATTTAAGATTTCTTAGTAAGATTAGAGTTTAGGGTTTCTTAGGGTTTTTAGGTTTAGGATTTAGGATTTTTCATTAGGGTTTAGGGGTTTTTTAGGTTTAAGATTTTAGCTTAAGGATTTTATCTAGGTTTTTAGTGTTTTATAGGTTTAGGGTTCAAGAATTAGGTTTTTTTTTTTGTGTGTGCTTTTTAGGGTTTAGCATTAATATTTAGGGATTTATAGGGTTTGGAGATTACATTTTTTTTATATTTAGGTATTTTAAGGGTTTTCACGGTTTAATTGTTTCTTACAGCTTTTTTAGGGTTTAGGGTTTAGGTGTATGGTTTTTTTTTGTTTAGGGTTTATGGTTTTTTAGGATTTAGTGTTTAGAGATTAGGGATTTGTAAGGGTTTAAAATGGTTGAGAGTTTAGAGTTTTATTAGGTGTAGGAGTTTTTGGGTTTTTCTTAGTGTTTTTAAGGGTTAAATGTTTCTTAGCCTTTTCTATTGATTAGGTTTTAGGTTTTTTTTGTCTTTTTTAAATTTAAGATTTACGAATTGTTTAGGATTTTGTAGAAGTTTTAAATGCATTGTAGTGTTTATAGGATGTATTGTGTCTTAATGTCTAGGGTTTAGGGCTTCTTAGGGTTTTAGATTTAGAATCTAAGGATTTAGGTTAGGGTTTAGGGTTTAGGGCTTCATATTTTTTTAGGTCTAGGGTTTTAGGTTAAGGGTTTTATTTAGGATTTTTATGGATTAGGTCTTTGGGTTTTTTAAGTTAAGGTTTTTTAGAGTTTTATAGGTTTATGGTTTGGGGCTTAGAGGTTTTTGTGTATTTTAGGGTTAAACATATAAGATTTAGTGCTTGGTAGGGCTGAAAGCTTAGAGTTTTTTAGGTGTAGGCGTTTTTTAGGGTTTTTAAGGGTTAAGTGTTTCTTAGGATTTCTACTTTAGAGCCTAGGGATTTTAAATGGTATTTAATGTTTATTTTAGGGTTTATTTGATTTAGGGATTCTTATGGTTTAGGATTTAGAGTTTCTTCAGGTTTTAGGTTTTGGATTTGGAGTTTTAGGTTAGGGTTTAGGGCTTAGGGTTTTTTAGGTTTAGGGTTTTAGGGTAAGGGTTTTATTTAGGTTTTTAGGTTTTAGGGCTTTGGATTTTTTAGGTTAAGGGCTTGTAAGATTTTATAGGTTTAGGGTTTGGGGCTTAGGTATTTTTTTTTGTCTATGTAGGGTTTAGTATATACGATTTAGAGCTTATCTTTTTTTTTGTAGGTTTAAGGAATTTTGGATTTTTTGAGGCTTTTAAGGGTTAAGTGTTTCGTAGAGTTTTTTAAGTTTTAAGGTTTAGGGATTTGGGTTTTGTTGTGTTTTTTATGTTTAGGGTTTACAGATTTTTAGGATATAGGGTTTAGAGCTTAGTGTTTTGTAGGGGTTTTAAAATATTTTAGGGTGTAGGGCCTCTTTGGATTTTAGGTTTAGGATTTAGATTTTAGGTTTAGGGTTTAGGTCTTAGGGTGTTTTAAGGTTTAGGGTTTTTTAAAGATTACGATTTTAGGTTAAGGGTATTATCTATTTTAGTGTTTAAGGCTATGGGTTTTTTAGGCTAAGGTTACTTAGGATCTTATACGTTTAGGGTTTTATCTTATTTCTTTTAGGTTTAGGATTTTTTCTAGGTTTTTAGGGTTTAAGTCAATAGGTTTTTTGTGTTTTTTTGGTGTTTTAAGAGTTTAAGTATTCCTTAGGGTTTAGGGATTAGGGTTATTTTCTGTTTTTAAGGTTTAGGGTTTACAGATTTTTAGAATTAAGGATTTAGAGCCTAGTGTTTTAGGGGTTTTAAATTGATTTTAGGGTTTATAGGATTTAGGGTTTCTCTGGGTTTTAGGTTTTTAGGTTAGGGTTTAGGTTTAGGAATTAGAGTTTTAGGTTAGGATTTAGAGTTTAGTGCTTAGGGATTTTTTTGGGATTAGGGTTTTATTTTATGGGTTTTATCTAGGTTTTAAGGGTTTAGGGTTATGGGTTTTTTAGGATTTAATAGGTTTAGGGTTTAGAGCTTAGTTTTTGTTTTTTGTTTTTTTAGGGTTTAGCATATACAATTTAGGGCTTGTGGGATTTAGAGCTTAGAGGTTTTTAGGTTTAGCGGTTTTTGACCTTTCCTATGGTTTTTAATAGGTAAGTGTTTCTTAGGGTTTTTTAGGATAAGATTTTTTTGTGTTATAAGTGTTAGGGTTTATGAATTTTAAGGATTTAGGGTTTAGATCATAGGGTCTTTAGGTGTTTTAAATGGTTTTATTGCTTATTTTAGGGCTATCGGATTGAAGGTTTCTTATTAAGATTAGGGTTAGGGTTTAGGGGTATTTTAGGCTTAAGGTTTTAGCTTAAGGATTTTATCTAGGTTTTTAGTGTTTTATAGGTTTAGGGTTCAAGAATTAGGTTTTTTTTTGTGTGTTTTTTTGGGTTTAGCTTTAATATTTAGGGATTTATAGGGTTTGGAGATTACACTTTTTTAAGTTTAGGTGTTTTAAGGGTTTTCAAGATTTAAGTGTTTCTTATGGCTTTTGTAGGGTTTAGGGTTTTGCCCTATGGTTTTTTTTTTTTTTTTTTTTTTTTTTTTTTTTTTTTTTTTTAGGGTTTATCGTATTTTAGGATTTAGTGTTTAGAGGTTAAGGATTTGTAGGGGTTTTAAATGGTTTAGAGTTTAGAGTTTTATTAGGTGTAGGAGTTTTTGGCTTTTCTTAGTGTTTTTAAGTGTTAAATGTTTCTTAGGGTTTTCTATTGATTAGGGTTTAGGTTTTTTTTTTTTGTGTTTTTTAAGTTTAAGATTTACGGATTGTTTAGTATTTTTGTTGATGTTTTAAATGCTTTGTAGTGTTTATATTAGGGTTTATAGGATCTATTGTGTCTTAAGGTCTATAGTTTAGGGCTTCTTAGGGTTTTAGATTTAGAATCTAAGGATTTAGGTTAGGGTATAGGGTTTAGTGCTTCATGTTTTTTTAGGTCTAGGGTTTTAGGTTAAGGGTTTTTTTTAGGGTTTTCTATGGTTTAGGGCTTCTTAGGGTTTTAGATTTAGAATTTAAGGATTTAGGGTTTAGTGCTTCATTTTTTTTAGGTCTAGGGTTTTAGGTTAATGGTTTTATTTAGGATTTTCATGGTTTAGGGCTTTGGGTTTTTTAGGTTAAGGTTTTTTAGAGTTTTATAGGTTTATGGTGTGGGGCTTAGACCTTTTTGTGTATTTTAGGGTTAAGCATATAAGATTTAGTGCTTGATAGTGTTTAATGCTTAGAGTTTTTTTAGGTTTAGGCGTTTTTTAGGGTTTTTAAGGGTTAAGTGTTTCTTAGGGTTTCTAGTTTAGAGCTTAGGGGTTTTAAATGTATTTAAGGTTTATTTTAGGGTTTATAGGATTTAGGGATTCTTATGGTTTAGGATTTAGAGATTCTTAAGGTTTTAGGTTTAGGATTTAGAGTTTTAGGTAAGGGTTTAGGGCTTAGGGGATTTTAGGTTTAGGGTGTTAGGTTAAGGGTTTTATTTAGGTTTTTAGGTTTTAGGGCTTTGAGTTTTTTAGGTTAAGGGTTTGTAAGATTTTGTAGGTTTAGGGTTTGGGGCTTAGGTTGTTTTTTTCTCTGTGTGTAGGGTTTAGTATATATGACTTAAGGCTTTACAGGGTTTAGAGCTTAGAGTTTTTTTTAGGTTAAGGGGTTTTTTGGTTTTAAGTTTTTTTAAGGGTTTAGTGTTTATTAGGTTTCGCAGGGTTTAGTGATTTTTTGTAAATTTTAGGTTCAGGGTTTACAGATTTTTAGGATTTAGGGTTTCGTGCTTAGGGATTTTAAGAGTTTTAAATGGATTTTAGGGTTTATTTTATGATTTATAGGATTTAGGGTTTCTTATGGTTTAGGGTTTAAGGTTTCTTTGGGTTTTAGGTTAAGGTTTAGGGTTTCTTTTTTGTGTTATTTAGCATTTAACATATACGATTTAGTGCTTTATAGGGTTTAGAGCTTAGCTTTTTTTTAGGTTTAAGGGATTTTGAATTTTTTACGGTATTTAAGGGTTAAGTGTTTCTTTGGGTTTTTGATGATTAAGATTTAGGGATTTGGGTTTTGTTTTGTTTTTTATGTTTAGGGTTTACAGATTTTTAGGATATAGGGTTTAGAGCGTAGTGTTTTGTAGAGGTTTTAAATTGTTTTTAGGGTTTAGTGTTTCTTTGGATTTTAGGTTTAGGATTAAGATTTTAGGTTTAGGGTTTAGTGCTTAGGGTTATTTAATGTTTAGGGTTTTTTAAAGATTAGGGTTTTAGGTTAAGGGTATTATCTAGTTTAGGGTTTAAGGCTATGGGTTTTTTAGGCTAAGGTTTCTTAGGATTTTATATGTTTAGGGTTTTATCTTAGTTTTTTAGGTTTAGGGTTTTATCTTGGTTTTTAAGGTTTAAGTCAATGGGTTATTTTTTTTAGGGTTTTAAGAGTTGAAGTGTTTCTTAGGGTTTAGGGATTAGGGTTATTTTGTGTTTTTAAGGTTTCAGTTTTATAGATTTTTAGAATTAAGGATTTATAGCCTAGTATTTTAGGGGTTTTAAGTTGATTTTAGGGTTTATAGGATTTAGGGTTTCTTTGGGTATTAGTTTTTTAGGTTATGGTTTAGGTTTAGGAATTAGAGTTTTAGGGCAGTATTTAGGGTTTAGTGCTTAGGGATTTTTTTAGTATTAGGGTTTTAGTTTGTGGGTTATATCTAGGTTTTAAGGCTTTAGGATTATCAGTTTTTTAGGATTTAATAGGTTTAGGGTTTTGAGCTTAGTTTTTTTTTTTTTTTTTTGTATTTTTTAGGGTTTAGCATATACGATATAGGGCTTATAGGATTAAGAGCTTTGAGTTTTTAAGGTTTAGGGGTTTTTTGGGTTTTTTTTATGGTTTTTAATGGTAAAGTGTTTCTTAGGGTTTTTTAGGGTTAGATTTTTTTGTGTTATAAGTGTTAGGCTTTACGAATTTTAAGGATTTTGGGTTTAGATCATAGGGTCTTTAGGTGTTTTAAAAGGTTTTCATGCTTATTTTACGGCTATCGAATTTAAGGTTTCTTAATATGATTAGGGTTTAGGGTTTCTGAGGATTTTTAGGTTTAGGATTTAGGGTTTTAGATTAGGGTTTAGGGGTTTTTATAGGTTTAAAGTTTTAGCTTAAGGATTTTATCTAGGTTTTTAGTGTTTTATAGGTTTAGGGTTCAAGATTTTTTTTTTGTGTGTGTTTTTTAGGATTTAGCATTAATATTTAGGGACTTATAGGGTTTGGAGATTACAATTTTTTAAGTTTAGGTGTTTTAAGGGTTTTCAAGATTTAAGTGTTTTTTACAGCTTTTTTAGGGTTTAGGGTTTTCTATTAATTAGGTTTTAGGGTTTTTTTTTTGTGTTTTATAAGTTTAAGATTTACGGATTGTTTAGGATTTTTGTTGAGGTTTTAAATGCTTTGTAGTGTTTATATTAGGGTTTATTGGATGTATTGTGTCTTAAGGTCTAGGGTTTAGGGCTTCTTAGGGTTTTAGATTTAGAATCTAAGGATTTAGGTTAGGGTTTAGGGTTTAGGGCTTCATGTTTTTTAAGGTCTAGGGTTTTAGGTTAAGGGTTTTATTTAGGACTTTTATGGTTTAGGGCTTTGGGTTTTTAGGTTAAGGTTTTTTAGAGTTTTATAGGTCTATGGTTTGGGGCTTAGAGGTTTTTGTGTATTTTAGGGTTAAGCATATAAGATTTTGTGCTTGATAGGGTTTAAAGCTTAGAGCTTTTTTAGGTTTAGGCATTTTTTAGGGTTTTTAAGGGTTAAGTGTTTCTTAGGGTTTCTAGTTTAGAGCTTAGGGGTTTTAAGTGGTATTTAAGGTTTATTTTAGGATTTATAAGATTTAGGGATTCTTATGGTTTAGGATTTAGAGTTTCTTCAGGTTTTAGGTTTAGGATTTAGACTTTTAGGATAAGGTTTAGGGCTTAGGATTTTTTAGGTTAAGGGTTTTATTTAGGTTTTTAGGTTTTAGGGCTTTGTATTTTTTGTGTTAAGGGATTGTAAGATTTTATAGGTTTAGGGTTTGGGGCTTGGTTTTTTTTTTTTTTTTTTTTTTTTTTTTTTTTTTTTTTTGTGTGTGTGTAGGGTTTAGTATATACGATTTAGAGCTTAGCTTTTTTTTAGGTTTAAGGGATTTTTTGGATTTTTGTAGGTTTTTAAGGGTTAAGTGTTTATTATGGTTTATTAAGGTTTAAGGTTTAGGGATTTGGGTTTTGTTGTGTTTTTTATGTTTAGGGTTTACAAATTTTTAGGATATAGGGTTTAGAGCATAGTGTTTTGTAGGGGTTTTAAATTATTTTTGGGGTTTAGGGTTTCTTTGGATTTTAGGTTTATGATTTAGATTTTAGGTTTAGGGTTTATGGCTTAGGGTGTTTTAAGGTTTAGGGATTTTTAAATATTAGGGTTTTAAGTTAAGGGTATTATCTAGTTTAGGGTTTAAGGCTATGGGTTTTTTAGGCTAAGGTGTCTTAGGATTTTAAACGTTTAGGGTTTTATCCTCGTTTTTTTAGGTTTAGGGTTTTATCTAGGTTTTTAGGGTTTAAGTCAATGGGTTTTTTGTGTTTTTTTAGGGTTTTAAGAGTGTAAGTGTTCCTTAGGGTTTAGGGCTTAGGGATATTTTGTGTTTTTATGGTTTAGGGTTTACAAATTTTTAGAATTAAGGATTGAGAGCCTAGTGTTTTAGGGGTTTTAAATTGATTTTATGGTTTATAGGATTTAGGGTTTCTCTGGGTTTTAGATTTTTAGGTTAGGGTTTAGGTTTAGGAATTAGAGTTTTAGGTTAGGATTTAGTGTTTAGTGCTTAGTAATTTTTTTAGGATTAGGGTTTTAGTTTATGGGTTTTATCTAGGTTTTAAGGGTTTATGGTTATAGGTGTTTTAGAATTTAATAGGTTTAGGGTTTAGAGCTTAGTTTTTTTTATTTTATTTTATTTTATTTTTTTTTTTTTTTTTTTTTTTTTTAGGGCTTAGCAAATACGATTTAGGTCTTGTAGGATTTAAAGCTTAGAGTTTTTTAGGTTTAGGGGTCTTTTGGGTTTCTTTTATGGTTTTTAATGGTAAAGTGTTCCATAGGGTTTTTAGGGCTAGATTTTTTTCTGTTATAACTGTTAGGGTTTAAGAATTTTAAGGATTTAGGGTTTCGATCATAGGGTCTTTAGGTGTTTTAAATGGTTTTAATGCTTATTTTAGGGCTATCGGATTTAAGGTTTCTTAATGAGATTTGGGTTTAGGGTTTCTTAGGATTTAGGGTTTTACATTAGGGTTTAGGGGATTTTTAGGTTTAAGGTTTTAGCTTAAGGATTTTATCTAGGTTTTTAGTGATTTATAGGTTTAGGGTTCAAGAATTTGGTTTTTTTTTTTTTTTTTTTTTGTGTTTTTTAGGGTTTAGCATTAATATTTAGGATTTATAGGGTTTGGAGATTACACTTTTTTAGGTTTAGGTGTTTTAAGGGTTTTCAAGGTTTAAGTGTTTCTTATGGCATTTTTAGGGTTTAGGGTTTAGACCTATGGTTAAATTTTTTTTTTGTTTAGGGTTTATGGTATTTTAGGATTTAGTGTTCAGAGGTTAGGGATTTGTAGGGGTTTTAAATGGTTTAGAGCTTAGAGTTTTATTAGGTGTAGGAGTTTTTGGGTTTTCTTAGTGTTTTTAAGTGTTAAATGTTTCTTAGGGTTTTCTATTGATTAGGTGTTAGGGTTTTTATTTTGTGTTTTTTAAGTTTAAGATTTATGGATTGTTTAGGAATTTTGTAGATGCTTAAAATGCTTTGTAGTGTTTATATTAGGGTTTATAGGATGTATTGTCTCTTAAGGTCTAGGGTTTAGGGCTTCTTAGGGTTTTAGATTTAGAATCTAAGGATTTAGGTTAGGGTTTAGGGTTTAGGGCTTCATGTTTTTTAGGTCTAGCATTTTAAGTTAAGGTTTTACTTACGATTTTTATGGTTTAGGGCTTTGGGTTTTTAGGTTAAGGTTTTTTAGAGTTTTATAGATTTATGGTTTGGGGCTTAGAGGTTTTTGTGTATTTTTGGGTTAAGCATATAAGATTTAGTGCTTGATAGGGTTTAAAGCTTAGAGTTTTTTAGGTTTGGGCGTTTTATTGGGTTTTTAAGGGTTAAGTGTTTCTTAGGGTTTCCAGTTTAGAGTTTAGGGGTTTTAAATGGTATTTAAGGTTTATTTTACGGTTTATAGGATTTAGGGATTCTTATGGTTTAGGATTTAGAGTTTATTCAGGTTTTAGGTTTAGGATTTAGAGTTTTAGATTAGGGTTTAGGGCTTAGGGTTTTTTAGGTTTAGGGTTTTAGGTTAAGGATTTTATTTAGGTTTTTAGGTTTTAGGGCTTTGTATTTTTTGGTTTAAGGGTTTGTAAGATTTTATAGGTGTAGGGTTTGGGGCTTAGGTTTTTTTTATGTGTGTGTAGTGTTTAGTATATACGATTTAGGCCTTTATAGGGTTTTGAGCTTAGAGTTTCTTTTAGGGTAAGGGGAGTTTTGGTTTTTAGTTTTTTTAAGGGTTAAGTGTTTCTTAGGTTTCGCAGTGTTTAGTGATTTTTTGTATTTTTTAGGTTTAGGGTTTACATAATTTTAGGATTTAGGGTTTCGAGCTTAGGGATTTTAGGAGTTTTAAATGGATTTTAGGTTTTATTTTATGATTTATAGGATTTAGGGTTTCAAAAGGTTTAGGGTTTAAGGTTTCTTTGGTTTTAGGTTAGGGTCTAGGGTTTAGGGATTTGGGTTTTTTTGTTAAGTTTAGGACCTTAGGTAAAGGTTCTTATCTAGGTTTTTAGGGTTTAGGTCTTTGGGTTTTTTGGGTTAAGGTTTTTTAGTATTTTATAGGTTTAGTGGTTAGGGCTTAGGGTTTTTTTTTTTTTTTTTTTTTTTTTTTTTTTTTTTTTTAAGCATTTAGTATATATGATTTAGTGCTTTATAAGGTTTAGAGCTTAGCTTTTTTTTAGGTTTAAGGGATTTTGGATTTTTTAAGGTTTTTAAGGGTTAAGTGTTTCTTAGGGTTTTTTAAGGTTTAAGATTTAGGGATTTGGGTTTTTTTGTGTTTTTTATGTTTTAGGTTTACAGATTTTTAGGATATAGGGTTTAGAGCGTAATGTTTTGTAGGGGTTTTAAATTGTTTTTAGGGTTTAGGGTTTCTTTGGATTTTAGGTTTAGGATTAAGATTTTATGTTTAGGGTTTTTTAAGATTTAGGGTTTTTTAAAGATTAGGGTTTTAGGTTAGGGGTATTATCTAGTTTAGGGTTTAAGGCTATGGGTTTTTTAGGCTAAGGTTTCTTAGGATTTTATACGTTTAGGGTTATATCATAGTTTTTTTAGGTTTAGGGTTTTATCTAGGTTTTTATGGTTTAAGTCAATGTTTGTTTATTTTAGGGTTCTAAGAGTTTAAGTGCTCCTTAGGGTTTAGGGATTAGGATTATTTTGTGTTTTTAAGGTTTAGGGTTTACAGATTTTTAGAATTAAGGATTTAGAGCCTAGTGTTTTAGGTGTTTTAAATTGATTATAGGGTTTATAGTATTTAGGATTCCTTTGGGTTTTATAATTTTAGGTTAGGGTTTAATTTTAGGAATTAGATTTTTAGGTTAGGATTTAGAGTTTAGTGCTTATGGATTTTTTTAGGATTAGGGTTTTAGTTTATGGGTTTTATCAAGGTTAAAAGGGTTTAGGGTTATGGGTTTTTTAGGATTTAATTGGTTTACGGTTTAGAGCTTAGTTTTTTTTTTTTTTTTTGTGTTTTTGAGGGTTTAGCATATACAATTTAGGGCATGTAGTATTTAGAGCTTAGAGTTTTTTAGGTTTAGGGGTTTGTTGGGTTCTTTTATGGTTTTTAATGGTAAAGTGTTTCTTAGGGTTTTTAGGGCTAGAATTTTTTGCATTATAAGTGTTAGGGTTTACGAATTTTAAGGATTTTGGGTTTAGATCATAGGGTCTTTAAGTGTTTTAAATGGTTTTCATGCCTATTTTAGGGCTATTGGATTTAAGGTTTCTTAATATGATTAGGGTTTAGGATTTGTTAGGGTTTTTAGGTTTAGGATTTAGGGTTTTACATTAGGGTTTAGGATTTTTTTGGGTTTAAGGTTTTAGGTTAAGGATTTTATCTAGGTTTTTAATATTTTACATGTTTAGGTTACAAAAATTAGGTTTTTGTTTTTTTTTTTTTGTGTTTTTTAGGGTTGAGCATTAATATTTTGGGATTTATAGGGTTTGGATATTACACTTTTTTAAGTTTAGGTGTTTTAAGGGTTTTCAAGGTTTAAGTGTTTCTTACGACTTTTTTAGGGTTTAGGGTTTCGGTCTATGGATTTATTTTTTTTAGGGTTTTTGGTTTTTTAGGATTTAGTGTTCAGAGGTTAGGGATTTGTAGGGGTTTTAAATGGTTTAGAGCTTAGAGTTTTATTAGGTATAGGAGCTTTTGGGTTTTCTTAGTGTTTTTAATTCTATTAATTAGGTTTTAGATTTTTTTTTTTTTTTGTGTTTTTTAAGATTATGATTTACGGATTGTTTAGGATTTTTGTAGAGGTTTTAAATGCTTTGTAGTGTTTATATTAGGGTTTATAGGATGTATTGTGTCTTAAGGTCTAGGGTTTAGGGCTTCTTAGGGTTTTAGATTTAGAATCTAAGGATTTAGGTTAGGGATTAGGGTTTAGGGTTTAATTTATTTTAGGTCTAGTGTTTTAGGTTATGGGTTTTATTTACGATTTTTCTAGTTTAGGGCTTTTAGTATTTTAGGTTAGGGTTTTTTAGAGTGTTACTGGTTTATGGTTTGGGGCTTAGAGGTTTTTTTGTATTTTAGGGTTAAGCATATAAGATTTAGTGCTTAATAGTGTTTAAAGCTTAGAGTATTTTTTAGGTTTTGGCCTTTTTTAGGGTTTTTAAGTGTTAAGTGTTTCTTAGGGTTTCTAGTTTAGAACTTAGGGGATTTAAATGGTATTTAAGGTTTATTTTACGGTTTATAGGATTTAGGGATTCTTATGGTTTAGGATTTATAGTTTTTTCAGGTTTTAGGTTAAGGATTTAGAGTTTTAGGTTGGGGTTTAGGGCTTAGGGTTTTTTAGGTTAATGGTTTTATTTATATTTTTAGGTTTTAGGGCTCTGGGTTTTCTAGGTTAAGGGTTTGTAAGATTTAATAGGTTTAGGGTTTGGGCATAGGTTTTTTTATTTTTTTTGTGTGTGTAGGGTTTAGTATATACGATTTAGGGCTTTATAGGGTTTAGAGCTTAGAGTTTTTTTTTTTTGGTTTAGGGGTTTTTTGGTTTTTAGTTTTTTTAAGGGTTAAGTGTTTCTTAGGTTTCTCAAGGTTTAGTAATTTTTTGTATTTTTTAGGTTTAGGGTTTACAGATTTTTAGGATTTAGCATTTCGAGCTTAGGGATTTCAAGAGTTTTAAGTGGGTTTTAGGCTTTATTTTATGATTTATAGGATATAGTGTTTCTTAAGGTTTAGGGTTTAAGGTTTCTTTAGGTTTCTCAGGGTTTACTGATTTTTTGTATTTTTTAGGTTTAGGGTTTACAGATTTTTGGGATTTAGGGTTTCGAGCTTAGGGATTTTATGTGTTTTAAATGGGTTTTAGGGCTTATTTTATGATATATAGTATTTAGGGTTTCATAAGGTTTAGGGTTTAAGGTTTTTATGGGTTTTAGGTTAGGGTTTAGGGTTTAGGGAATTGGGTTTTTTTGTTATGTTTAGTTTCTTAGGTAAAGGTTCTTATCTAGGTTTTTATGGTTTAGGGCTTTGGGTTTTTTAGGTTAAGGGTTTTTAGTATTTTATAGGTTTAGTGCTTAGGGCTTAGGTTTTTTTTTTTTGTGTTTTTTAACATTTAGCATATATGATTTAGGGCTTTATAGGATTTAGAGTTTAGCTGTTTTTTAGGTTTAAGGGATTTTGGATTTTTTAAGGTTTTTAACGGTTAAGTGTTTCTTAGGATTTTTTAAGGTTTAAGGTTTAGGGATTTGGGTTTTGTTGTGTTTTTTTATGTTTAGGGTTTACAGATTTTTAGGATATAGGGTTTAGAGCTTAGTGTTTTATAGTGGTTTTAAATAGTTTTTAGGATTTAGGGTTTCTTTGGATTTTAGGTTTAGGATTTAGGGCTTAGGGTTTTTTAAAGATTAGGATTTTAGGTTATGGGTATTATCTAGTTTAGGGTTTAAGGCAATGGGTTCTTAGGCTAAGGTTTCTTAGGATTTTATACGTTTAGGGTTTTATCTTAGTTTTTATAGGTTTAGGGTTTTATCTAGGTTTTTAGGGTTTAAGTCAATGGGTTTTTTGTGATTTTTTAGGGTTTTAAGAGTTTAAGTGTTCCTTAGGGTTTAGGGTTTAGGATTGTTTTGTGTTGTTAAGGTTTAGGGTTTACAGATTTTTAGAATTATGGATTTAGGACCTAGTGTTTTAGGGGTTTTAAATTTATGTTAGGATTTATAGGATTTAGGGTTTCTTTGGGTTTTAGGTTTCTAGGGTAGGGTTTAAGTTTAGGGATTAGAGTTTTAGGTTAGGATTTAGAATTTAGTGCTTAGGGATTTTTTAGGATTAAGGTTTTAATTTATGGTTTTTATCTTGGTTTTAAGGGTTTAGGGTTTTTTAGGATTTAATAGGTTTAGGGTTTAGAGCATAGTTTTTTTTTTTTTTCTTTTTAGGGTTTAGCATATACGATTTAGGCTTGTAGGATTTAGAGCTTAGAGTTTTTTAGGTTTAGGGGTTTTTTGGGTTTTCTTATGGTTTTTAATGGTAAAGTGTTTCTTAGGGTTTTTTAGGGTTAGTTTTTTTAGTGTTATAAGTGTTAGGGTTTACGAATTTTAAGGATTTAGAGTTTAGATCATAGGGTCTTTAGGTGTTTTAAATGGTTTTCATGCCTATTTTAGGGCTATTGGATTTAAGGTTTCTTAATAAGATGAGGGTTTAGGGTTTCTTAAGATTTTTGGGTTTAGGATTTAGGGTTTTACATTAGGGTTTAGGGGTTTTTTAGGTTTAAGGTTTTAGGTTAATGATTTTATCTAGGTTTTTAGTATTTTATAGGTTTAGGGTTCAAGAATTAGGTTTTTGTTTTTGTGTTTTATAGGGTTATAGGGTTTGTAGATTAACTTTTTTTAGGTTTAGGTGTTTTAAGGGTTTTCACGATTTAACTGTTTCTTACGGCTTTTTTAGGGTTTAGGGATTAGGTCTATGGGTTTTTTTTTTTTAGGGTTTATGGTTTTTTTGGATTTAGTGTTTAGAGATTAGGGATTTGTAGGGGTTTTAAATGGTTTAGAGCTTAGAGTTTTATTAGGTGTAGGAGTTTTTGGGTTTTCTTAGTATTTTTAAGGGTTAAATGTTTCTTAGGGTTTTCTATTGATTAGGTTTTAGGGTTTTTTTTTTTTTTTTTTTTTTTTTTGTATTTTTTAAGTTTAAGATTTAAGGATTGTTTAGGATTTTTGTAGAGGTTTTAAATGCTTTGTAGTGTTTATATATAGGATATATTGTGTCTTATGGTCTAGGTTTTAGGGCTTCTGAGGGTTTTATATTTAGAATCTAAGGATTTAGATTAGGGTTTAGGGTTTACGGCTTCATGTTTTTTAGGTCTAGGGTTTAACGTTGAGGGTTTCATTTAGGGTTTTTATGGTTTAAGGCTTTGGATTTTTTACGTTAAGGTTTTTAAGAGTTTTATAGGTTTATGGTTTGGGGCTTAGTATTTTTGTGTATTTTAGGGTTAAGCATATAATATTTAGTGCTTGACAGGGTTTAAAGCTTAGAGTTTTTTTAGGTTTAGGAATTTTTTTAGGGTTTTTAAGGGTTAAGTGTTTCTTAGGGTTTCTAGTTTAGAGCTTAGGGGTTTTAAATGGTATTTAAGGTTTATTTTAGGGTTTATAGGATTTAGGGATTCTTATGGTTTAGGATTTAGAGTTTCTTCAGGTTTTAGGTTTAGGATTTAGAGTTTTAGGTTAGGGTTCAGGGCTTACAGTTTTTTAGGTTTAGGGTTTTAGGTTAAGGGTTTTATTTAGGTTTTCAGGTATTAGGGCTTTGGGTTTTTTAGGTTAAGGGTTTGTAAGATTTTATAGGTTTAGGGTTTAAGGCTTAGGTTTTTTACTTTTTGTATGTGTAGGGTTTAGTATATACGATTTAGGGCTTTGTAGGGTTTAGAGATTAGAGTTTTGTTAGGTTTAGGGATTTTTTCTTTTTTAGATTTTTTAAGGGTTAAGTGTTTCATAGGTTTCTCAGGGTTTACTGATTTTTTTTTTTTAGGTTTAGGGTTTACATATTTTTAGGATTTAGGGTTTCGAGCTTAGGGATTTTAGGAGTTTTAAATGGGTTTTAGGGTTTATTTTATGATTTATATGATTTAGGGTTTCTTAAGGTTTAGGGTTTAAGGTTTTTTTGGGTTTTAGGTTTGGGTTTAGGGTTTAGGGATTTGGGTTTTTTTTGTTATGTTTAGGTTCTTAGGTAAAGATTATTATCTAGGCTTTTAGGGTTTAGGTCTTTGGGTTTTTTAGGTTAATGTTTTTTAGTATTTTATACGTTTAGTGATTAGGTGTTAGGGTTCTTTTTGTGTTTTTTAGCATTTAGCATATATGATTTAGGGCTTTATAGGGTTTAGAGCTTAGCTTTTTTTAGGTTTAAGGGATTTTGGATTTTTTGAAGTTTTTAAGGGTTAAATGTTTCTTAGAGTTTTTTAAGGTTTAAGGTTTAGGAATTTGGGTTTTGTTGTGTTTTTCATGTTTAGGGTTTACAGATTTTTAGGATATAGGGTTTAGAGCTTAGTGTTTTGTAGGGGTTTAAATTGTTTTTAGGGTTTAGGGTTTCTTTGGATTTTAGGTTTAGGATTAAGATTTTAGGTTTAGGGTTTAGGGCTTAGGGATTTTTAAGGTTTAGGGTTTTTTAAATATTTGGGTTTTAGGTTAAGGGTATTATTAAGTTTAGGGTTTAAGGCTATGGGTTTTTTAGGCTAAGGTTTCTTAGGATTTTATACGTTTAGGGTTTTATTTAAGTTTTTTTAGGTTTAGGGTTTTATCTAGGTTTTTAGGGTTTAAGTCTATTGGTTTTTTGTTTTTTTTAGGGTTTTAAGAGTTTAAGTGTTCTTTAGGGTTTAGGGATTAGGGTTATTTTGTGTTTTTAATGTTTAGGCTTTACAGATTTTTAGAATTAAGGATTTAGAGCCTAGTGTTTTAGGGGTTTTAAATTGATTTTAGGGTTTATAGTATTTAGGGTTTCTTTGGGTTTTAGGTTTTTAGGTTAGGGTTTAGGTTTAGGAATTAGAGTTTTAGGTTAGGATTTAGAGTTTAGAGCTTAGGAATTTTTTTAGGATTAGAGTTTTAGTTTATGGGTTTTATCTAGGTTTTAAAGGTTTAGGGTTATGGGTTTCTTAGGATTTATAGGTTTATGGTTTAGAGCTTAGTTTTTATTATTTCTTTTTGTGTCTTTTAGGGTTTAGCATATACAATTTAGGGTTTGTAGGATTTAGAGGTTAGAGTTTTTTAGGTTTAGGTGTTTTTTTGGGTTTTTTAATGGTAAAGTGTTTCTTAGGGTTGTTTAGGGCTAGATTTTTTTTGTTATAAGTGTTAGGGTTTATGAATTTTAAGGATTTAGGGTTTAGATCATAGGGGTCTTTAGGTGTTTTAAATGGTTTTCATGCCTATTTTAGGGCTATCGGATTTAAGGTTTCTTAATAAGATTAGGGTTTAGGGTTTTTTAGGGTTTTTGGGTTTAGGATTTAGGGTTTTATAATAGGGTTTAGGGGTTTTTTAGGTTTAAGGTTTTAGGTTAAGGATTTTATCTAGGTTTTTAGTGTTTTATAGGTTTAGGGTTTAAGAATTAGGTTTTTGTTTTTGTGTTTTTTAGGGTTTAGCATTAATATTAAGGGATTTATAGGGTTTGGTGATTACACTTTTTCAAGTTTAGGTGTTTTAAGGGTTTTCAAGGTTTAAGTGCTTCATACGGCTTTTTTACGATTTAGGGTTTAGGCCTATGGGTATTTTTTTTTTTGGTTTAGGGTTTATGGTTTTTGAGGATTTAGTGTTTAGAGGTTAGGGATTTGTAGGGGTTTTAAATGGTTTAGAGGTTAGAGTTTTATTAGGTGTAGGAGTTTTTGGGTTTTCTTAGTGTTTTTAAGGTTAAATGTTTCTTAGGGTTTTCTATTGATTAGCTTTTTAGGGTTTTTTTTTTTTGTGTTTTTTAAGTTTAAGATTTACTGATTGTTTTGGATTTTTATAGAGGTTTTAAATGCTTTGTAGTGTTTATATTGGGGTTTATAGGATGTATTGTGTCTTAAGGTCTAGGGTTAAGGGCTTCTTAGGGTTTTAGATTTAGCATCTGAGGATTTAGGTTAGGGTTTAGGGTGTAGGGCTTTGGGTTTTTTAGGTTAAGGTTTTTAGGAGTTTTATAGGTTTATGGTTTGGGGCTTATATATTTTTGTGTATTTTAGGGTTAAGCATATAAGTTTTGGTGCTAGATAGGATTTAAAGCTTAGAGTTTTTTTAGGTTTTGGAATTTTTTAGGGTTTTTAAGGGTTAAGTGTTTCTTAGGGTTTCTAGTTTAGAGCTTAGGGGTTTTAAATGGTAGTTAAAGTTTATTTTAGGGTTTATAGGATTTAGGGATTCTTATGGTTTAGGATTTAGAGTTTCTTTAGGTTTTAGGTTTAGGATTTAGAGTTTTAGGTTATGGTTTAGGGTTTCGGGATTTTTTTGTGTGTGTGTTTTTAGGTTAGGGTTTATGGATTTTTAGGATTCAGGGTTTAGAGATTAGGGTTTTTTTGGTGTTTTAAATGGTCTTTATGGTTTATTTTAGGATTTATAGGATTTAGGAATTTTTAAGGTTTAAGGTTTCTTAGGGATTTATGTTAGGGTTTAGGGTTTATGGCTTAGGGTTTTATCTAGGATTTTGGGGTTTAAGGCTTTGGGTTTTTTACGGTTTTATAGGTTTAAGGTTTATGGCTTACGGTTTTGTTATGTGTTTTTTAGGGCTTATAGATCAGAGTTTTTTTAGGTTTAGGGGTTATTAGGTTTTTTAGGGTTTTTAAGGGTTAAGTGTTTCTTAGGGTTTAGGGATTAGGTTTTTTTTTTTCGGTTTAGGGTTTTAAAATTTTTAGAATTTATGGTTTAAATCTTAGAGTTTTTTGGGAGTTTTAACTTATTTTTAGGACTTGTTATAGGGTTTAAAGGATTTAGGGTTTCTTAGGGTTATAGGCTTGGGATTTATTATTTTAGGTTAGGGTTTAGGGTCTAGGGCTTAGGTTCTTTTTTAGGTTTAGGGTTGTAGGTTAAGGGCTTTATCTAAGATTTTAGGGTTTAGGATTTTGGGTTTTTTTTAGGTTAATGTCTTTTAGGATTTTATCGGTTTAGGGTTTAGGGCATAGGTTTTTTTGTTGTGTTTTTTAGCATTTAGCATACCTGATTAAGGGCTTTATAGGGTTTAGAGCTTAGCGTTTTTTTTTTTTTTTTAAAGGTTTAAGGGATTTTGGATTTTTAAATGTATTTAAGGATTAAGTGTTTCTTTGTCTTTTTTAGGGTTTAAGGTTTAGGGGTTTGGGTTTTGTTGTGTTTTTTATGTTTAGGGTTTATAGATTTTTTGGATATAGGGTTTAGAGCTTAGTGTTTTTTAGGGGTTATAAATTGTTTTTGGGTTTATAGGATTAAGGGTTTCCTAAGTTTTAGGTTTTAGGGTGTCTTTGGGTTTTAGGTTTAGGTTTAAGATTTTAGGTTTAGGGTTTAGGGATTAGGGTTTTTTAAGGTTTAGGGTTTTAGTTTAATGGTATTATCTAGTTTAGGGTAGAAGACTTTTGGTATTTTAGTCTATGGTTTCTTAGGATTTTATAGGTTTAGGGTTTTATCTTGGATTTTTTAGGTTTAGGGTTTTATCTTGGTTTTTAGGGTTTAAGACTTTGGGATTTTTAGGTTATGGTTTTTTAGGATTTTATGGGTTTAGGGTTTAGGGCTTAGGTTTTTTTTTTTTTTTTTTTTTTTTTTTTTTTTTTTTTTATTTATGCTTTTTAGAGTTTAGCATATACAATTTAGGGCTTTATAGGGTTTAGAGCTTAGAGTTTTTTAGGTTTAGGGGGTTTTGGGTCTTTTTAAGGGTTAAGTGTTTATTAGGGTTTTTTAGGGCGTAGGTTGTAGGGCTTAGGGATTTTTGTGTTTTTTTAGGGTTCACGGATTTTAGGATTTAGGGTTTAGATCTTAGAATTTTTCGGGGTTTTAAATTGTTTTTAGGGTTTGTCTTAGGTTTTGTAGGATTTAGGGTTTCTTAAGGTTAGGGTTTAGGGTTTCCTAAGGTTTTTAGGTTTAGGATTTAGGGTTTTATGTATGGGTTTATGGTTTTAGGTTTAGGATTTAGGGTATTAGGTTTAGGGTTCAAGACTTAGGTTTTTTGTTTTCTAGGGTTAAGCTTAAATGATTTAGGGATTTACAGGGTTTGGAACTTAGACTCTTTTAGGTTTATGGTTTTTACGTTTAGCATTTAGGGTTTTAGGTTAGGGTTTAGTGTTCAGGGCCTAGGGTTTTTTTAGGTTTAGGGTTTAAGGTTAATGGCTTCATCTAGGATTTTAGGGTTTAGTGCTTTGAGTTTTTTAGATTAAGGTTTTTTAGGATTTTATAGGTTTAGGCTTTAGGGATTTGGGGTTCTTTGTGTTTTTTAGGGTTTAGCATATATGCTTAAGGGCTTTATTGTTTTAAGGGTTTATTTTAGGGTTTATAGGATTTAGGGTTTCTTAAGGTTAGGGTTTAAGGGTTCTTAGGGTTTTTAAGTTTAGGATATAGAGATTTAGGTTACGGTTTAGGGATTTTTAGGTTTAGGGTTTTAGGTTAAGGATTTTATCTAGGTTTTTAGGGTTTCATAGGTTTAGGGTTCAAGACTTAGTTTTTTTTTGTGTTTTTTTTAGGGTTTAGGATATACGGTTTAAGGATTTATAAGGTTGGAGCTTAGTGGTTAGGGTTTTGTAGGGGTTTAAAATGGTTTAGAGCTTAGAGTTTTTTTAGGTGTAGGAGTTTTGGGTTTTCTTAGTGTTTTTGAGGGTTAAGAGTTTCTTTGGGTTTTCTTAATGTTTTTAAGGGTTAAGAGTTTCTTAGGGTTTTCTATTGATTAGGGTATAGGGTTTTTTTTTTTTTTTTTATGTTTTTCCAGTTTAAGATTTTTGAACTTTTTAGGATTTATGGTTTATAGCTTAGGTTTTTGTAGAGGTTTTAAATGCTTTGTAGTGGTTATATTAGGGTTTATAAGATTTATGGTTTCTTAAGGTCTAGGGTTTAGGGTTTCTTAGGGTTTTAGGTTTAGAATCTAAGGATTTAGGTTAGGGTTTAAGGTTTTGTGTTTCATGTTTTTTTAGGTCTAGGGTTTATTCTGGCTTAGGGCTTTGGGTTTTTTAGAGTTTTATAAGTTTGTGGTTTAGGGCTTAGGGTTTTTCGTGTATTTTAGGGCTAAGCATATATGATTTAGGGCTTGATAGGGTTTAAAGCTTAGAGGTTATTAGTGTTTTTAAGGGTTAAATTTTTCTTAGGGTTTCTGGTTTAGAACTTAGGGGTTTTAAATGGATTTTATGGTTTATTTTAGGGTTTTTAGGATTTAGGGACTTTTAAATGTTTAGGGTTTAACGTTTGTTAAATTTTTAGGTTTAGGATTTATAGTTTTAGGTTAGGGTTTAAGGCTTATGGTATTTTAGGTTTCAGCTTTTAGGTTAATGGTTTTATTTAGGTTTTTAGGTTTTAGGGCTTTGGGTTTTTTAGGTTAAGGGTTTGTAGGATTTTATAGGTTTAGGGTTTAGGACTTAGGGTGTTTTTTGTGTGTTATAGGGTTTAGTATATACTATGTAGGGCTTTATAGGGTTTAGAGCTTATAGTTTTTTTATGTTTAGAGGTTTTTTGGTCTTTAGGATTTTTAAGGGTTAAGTGTTTGTTGGGTTTCCTAGGGTTTAGTTATTTTTTGTATTTTTTAGGTTTAGGGTTTACAGATTTTAGGATTTAGAGTTTCTAGCTTATGGATTTTAGGAGTTTTAAATGGGTTTTAGGGTTTATTTAGGATTTATAGGATTTAGGGTTTCTTAAGGTTTATGGTTTAAGGTTTCTTCAGGTTTTAGGTTTAGGTTTAGGCTTTTGGTTTAGGGTTTAGGGCTTAGGGTTTTTTTATGTTTAGGCTCTTAGGTTAAGGTTCTTATCTAGGTTTTTAGGGTTTAGGGCTTTGTGTTTATTAGGTTAAGGTTTTTAGTGTTATATAGGTTTAGGGTTTAGGGCTTAGGTTTTTTTTTTTGTGTTCTTTAGGGTTTAGCATATACAATTTAGGGCTTTAGATGGTTTAGAACATAGAGTTTTTGAGGTTTAGGGGTTTTGGGTTTTTAGGATTTTTAAGGGTTAAGTGTTTCTTAGGGTTTTGGATTTTTTTTTTGTTTTTTATGTTCAGGGTTTACGGATTTATAGGATTTTGAGTTTACAGTTTAGGGTTTAGTAGGGGTTTTAAGTGGTTGTTAGGGTTTATTTTAGGGTTTATATTGGGTTTCTTAAGGCTTAGGTTTAGGAATTAGAGTTTTAGGTATGGGTTAAGGGTTTAGGGCTTAAGGATTTTTTAGGTTTAGGGATTTAGGTTAAGGGTTTTATCTAGGTTTTTTAGGGTTTAGGTCTTTGGGTTTTTAGGTTAACTGTTTTTATGACTTTTTAGGTTTAGAGTTTAGGGCTTTTTTGTGGTTTTTAGGGTTTAGTATATAAGATATAGGGTTTTATAGGGTTTATAGCTTTGAGTTTTTTTAGGTTTAACAAATTTTATATTTTTAGGGTTTTTACGGGTTAAGTGTTTCTTAGGGTTTTTTAGGGCTTAGCATTTTTTTTGGTGTTTTTAGGTTTAGGTTTTAGAGCTTATAATTTTGTAGGGGTTTTAAATAATTTTTAGGGTTTATTTTAGAATTTATAGGATTTAGGGTTTACGATTTTGGGCTTAAGGGTTTAGGTCTTAGGATTTTTTTAGGTTTAGGGTTTTATGTAGGTTTTTAGGGTTGAGGGATTTGGGTTTTTTAGGTTATGGTTTTTTAAGGGTTTTAAGGTTTATGGTTTAGGCTGAGGTTTTTTTTTTTTTTTTTCTATGTTTTTTAGGGTTTAGCATATAATATAGTGTTTAGAGCTTACTGTTTTTTAGGTTCGAGGGTTTTTGGGTATTTTTAGGGTTTTTAAGAGTTAAGTGTTTCATAGGGTTTTTTAGGATTTATGGTTTAGAGCTTAGGGTTTTGTAGGGGTTTTAAATGGTAATTACGGTTTATTTTTGGGTTTATAGGATTTAGAGTTTCTTACGGTTTTTGGTGTAGGATTAGAGTTTTAGGTTAAGGTTTAGGGGTTTGGGCTTAGGTTAATGGTTTTATCTAGGTTTTAAGGGTTTAGGGCTTTGGGTTGTTTTTGGTTATGGATTTTTAGGGTTTTGTAGGTGAAGGGTTCACGGCTTAGGATTTTTTTTTTATGTATTTTGGGGTTTAGCATATACAATTAGGGATTTATAGAGTTTTGTGCTTACAATTTTTTAAGGTATAGGGGTTTTTAGGGTTTTATTAAAGGTTAACTTCTTCTTAGGGTTTTCTAGGGTTTAGGTCTTAGGGTTTTGTTGTGGTTTGAAGGTTTAAGGTATACAAAATCTTTAGGATTTAGGCTTTTGAGCTTAGGGTTTTGTAGGAGTTTTAAATGGTTTTTAGGGTTTATATTATGGTTTATAGTATTTAGGGTTTGTTAAGGTCTAGGGTTTAGGGTATCTTAGGGATTTAGGTTTAGGATTTAGGGTTTTAGGTTAGGGTTTAGGGTTTAGGGTTTAGGGCTTAGGGTTTTTTTAGGTTTAGGGATTTGGGTTAAGGGCTTTATTTAGGTTTTGAAGGTTTAAGGCTTTGGGATATTTAGGTTACGGTTTTTTAGGGTTTTATAGGTTTATGACTTAGGGCTTAAGGTTTTTTTTTTTTTTTTTTTTTTTTTTTTTTTTTTTTTTTGTGTTTTTAGGCTTTTGCACATACGATTTAGGGCTTTATGGAGTTTAGAGAGAAGAGTTTTAGGTTTAGGGATTTTTTTTTTTAGGGTTTGTAAGGATATTAAATGGTGTTTAGGGTTTATAGGACTTAGGGTTTCATAAGATTTAGGGTTTAGGGTTTCATAGGGTTTTAAATTTAGAATTTAGGGTTTTAGTTAGACTTTATGGTTTAGGGCCTAAGGGTTTAAAATTTTAGGTTGAGGGTTTTATCTAGGTTTTTAGGCTTTAGGATTTGGGTTTGTTAGGTTAAGGTTTATTAGGCTTTTATAGGTTTAGGGTTTAGTGTTTAGGGCATAACGTTTGTAGGTTAAGGTTTTTGAGGATTTTATAGATATGGCATTTAGGGGGTTTTCTGTGTATTTTTAGGGTTTACCATATACAATTTAGGGCTTTATAGGGTTTGGAGCTTACAGTTTTTTAGGTTTAGGTGTTTTTCGGTTATTGAGGGTTAAGTGTTTCTTAGGGTTTTTCAAGGGTTTAGCATAAACGATTTAGGGCTTTATAGGGTTTAGATCTTACAGTTTTTTAGGTTTAGGGGTTTTGGGGGTTTTTAGGCTTTTTAAGGGCTTAGGGTTTAGGGCTTAGGTATTTTTCTCTGTTTTTAGATATAGGGTTTAGGGTTTTTTTAGGTTTAGTATTTTAGGTTAAGGGATTTATCAAGGTTTTTAGGTTTTAGGGCTTTGGAATTTTTAGATTAAGGTTTTTTGGTTTTATAGATTTAGGATTTACGGCTTAGGGTTTTTTTTGTGTTTTTTAGGGCTTAGCATATACGATTTAGGGCTTTACAGGGTTTAGAGCTTTGAGTTATTTTTAGGTTTAATGGATTTTATATTTTTAGGGTTTTTAAGGGTTAAGTGTTTCTTAGGGTTTTTTTAGGGTTTAGGGTTATTTTTAGCTTTAGGGTTTTGGGTTAAGGGTTTTATTATGGTTTATAGGGTTTAGGGCTTTGTGTTTTTTAGGTTAAGACTTTTTCAGATTTTATAGGTTTAGGGTTTAGGTTTTAAAGTTTTTTTGTGTTTTTAGGGTTTAACAAATACGATTTAGGGCTTTATAGGGTCTAGAGCCTAAAGTTTTTTAGTTTTAGGGTTTTTTTGTTTTTTTTTTAGGGTTTTAAGTGTTAAGTGTTTCTTAGGGTTTAGGGCTTAGTGTGCTTTTATGTTTTTTAGATATAGGGTTTATGGATTTTTAGGATTTAGGGTTTATAGCTTAGGTTTAGGATTTAGGGTTTTAGGTTACGATTTAGGGTTTAGGACTTTTCATTTTTTAAGGTTTAGGGTTTTCGGTTAAGGGTTTTAAATATGTTTTTAGGGGTAAGGGCTTTGTGTTTTTTAGATTAAGGTTTTATAGGGTTTTATATGTTTAGGGTTTAGGGCTAAGAGGTTTTTTTGTGTTTTCTACGATTTAGTATATACGATTCAGGGCTTTATAGCATTTAGAGCTTAGAGTTTTTTTAGGTTTAAGGGTTTTTTTGGGGTTTTAAGGGTTTTTAATGCTAAGTGTTTCTTAGGGTTTTTTAGGGTTTAGGGTTTTAGGGCTTTGGGTTTTTTTGTGTTTTTTAGGTTTAGGCTTTACAGATTTTTAGGATTTAGGGTATAGAGCTTAGAGTTTTGAAGAGTTTTAAATGGGTTTTAGGGTTTATGGAATTTAGGGTTCTTAAGGTTTATGGCTTAGGGTTTCCTAGGGTTTTAGGTTAGGATATAGGGTTTAGCCCTTAGTGGTTTGTTATGTATAGGGTTTAAGGTTAGGGTTTAGGGTTTTGGGCTTAGGGTTTTTCTAGTTTGAAGGTTTTAGGTTAAGGGTTTTATCTAGGTTTTTAGGGTTTAGGGATTTGGGTTTATTAGATTAAGGGTTTTTAGGGTTTTATAGGTTTAGGGTTTAGGGCTTAGTGTTTTTTTTTTGTGTGTTTTTTAGGGTTTAGCTTGTATGATTTAGGGCTCTATAGGATTTTGAGGTTAGTGTTTTTTAGGGTTCGGGATTTTTGTATTTTTTAGGATTCTTAAGGGTTAAGTGTTTTTTAGGGGCCTTAGGGGTTTTATAGGTTTAGGGTTTAATGTTAGGGTTTAGGATTTTGGGCTTAGGGTTTTATTAGGTTTAGGCCTTAGGGTTGTTTTTTCTCTAATTTTTAGGTTTTGTGTTTATGGTTTTTTAGGATGTAGTGTTTAGAGGTTAGAGTTTTGTAGGGGTTTTAAAAGGTTTAGAGCTTATATTTTTTTTAAGTGTAGGGATTTTTGAGTTTTCTTAGTGTTATTAAGGGTTAAGTGTTTTTTAGGTTGAGGGATTCTTAAGGTTTAGGGTTTAGAGTTTCTTAAGGTTTTAGGTTTAGGATTTTGAGTTTTAGGTTAGGGTTTAGGGATTAGGGTTTTTTAGGTTTAGGTTTAGGTTCTTAGGTTAAGGTTTTATATAGGTTTTTAGGTTTTACGGCTTTGGGTTTTTTGGGTAAGGGTTTGTAAGATATTATAGGCTTAGGGTTTGTAGGATTTTATTGGCTTAGGGTTTAGGGCTTAGGGTTTTTTTTTGTGTGTTGTAGGGTTTAGTATATACAATTTAGGGCTTTATAGGGTTTAGGGTTTTTTGGTTTATAGGGCTTTTAAGGGTTAAATGTTTCTTAGGTTTCCGAGGGTTTAGTTATTTTTTGTATTTTCTAGGGTTAGGGTTTATAGATTTTTAGGATTTAGAGTTTTGAGCTTATGGATTTTAGGAGTTTTAAATGGATTTTAGGATTTATTTTAGTATTTATAGGATTTAGGATTTCTTGAAGTTTAGGGTCTTAGGTTTCTTCGGGTTTTAGGTTTAAGATTTAGGGTTTTAGGTTAGGATTTAGGGCTTAGGATTTTTTTTATGTTTAGGTTCTTAGGTTAAGGTTCTTATCTAGGTTTTTAGGGTTTAGGGCTTTGGATTTTTTAGGTTAATGTTTTTAGGGTTTTATAAGTTTAGGGTTTAGGGCATAGGGGTTTTTTATGTGTTTTTTTAGGGTTTAGCATATACGATTTAGGCCTTTCGATGGTTTAGAGCTTAGAGTTTTTGAGGTTTAGGGGTTTTGGGTTTTTAAGGGTTAAGTGTTTCTTAGGGTTTTTTAGGGTTTAGTGTTTAGGGCTTTGGATTTTTTTTATTTTTTAGGTTGAGGGTTTACGAATTTTTAGGATTTTGGGTGTACAGTTTAGGGTTTTGTAGGGGTTTAAGTGGTTGTTAGGGTTTATTTTTGGGTTTATAGGATTTTAGGTTTCTTAGGGTTTCGGTTTAGGAATTAGGGTTTTAGGTTAGGGTTAAGCGTTAAGGGCTTAAGATTTTGTAGGTTTAGGGTTTTAGGTAAAGGGTTTTATCTAGGTTTTCTAGGGTTTAGGGCTTTAGGTTTTTTAGGTTAAGGGTTTTTAGGATATTTTAGGTTTAGTGTTTTAGGCTTTTTTTGTGTTTTGTAGGGTTTAGTATATATGATTTAGGTTTTTTTATAGGGGTTTTAAGAGTTAAGTGTTTCATAAGGTTTTTAGGGTTTATGTGTTTGAGCTTAGGGTATTGTAGGGGTTTTAAATGGCAATTACGGTTTATTTTAGGGTTTATAGGATTTAGAGTTTCTTAAGGTTTTAGGTGTAGGATTGGAGTTTTAGGATAGGTTTTAGGGGTTTGGGCTTAGGGTGTTCTTAAGTTTAGGGTTTTAGGTTAGAGGTTTTAACTACATTTAAAGGGTTTAGGGCTTTGAGTTGTTTTTTGTTATGGTTTTTTTATTGTTTCATAGGTGAAGGGTCACGGCATAGGTTTTTTTTTTTTTTTTTTCTGTTTTTAGGGTTTGGCATATACAATTAGGGCTTTATAGGGTTTTGAGTTTATAGTTTTTTAGGTTTAGTGGTTTTTAGGGTGTTTTTCAAGGTTAACTGCTTCTTAGGGTTTTCTAGGGTTTAGATCTTAGGTTTTTGTTGTGTTTTTAAGGTTTAAGGTTGACGGATCTTTAAGATTTAGGCTTTAGAGCATAGGTATTTGTAGGAATTTTAAATGGTTTTTAGGGTTTATATTATGGTTTATAGCATTTAGGTTTTCTTAAGGTTTAGGGTTTAATGTATCTTAGGGATTTAGGTTTAGGATTTAGGGTTTTAGGTTTGGGTTTAGGGTTTTTTTAGGTTTAGGATTTTAGGTTAAGGATTTTATCTAGATTTTTAGGTTTTAGGGCTTTGTAATTTTTAGATTATGGTTTTTAGGGTTTAATAGATTTAGGATTTTGGGCTTAAGATTTTTTTGTGTTTTTTAGGTTTTAGCATATACGATTTAGGGCTTTATAGGGTTTAGATCTTTGAGTTTTTTTTAGGTTTAATGGATTTTATATTTTCAGGGGTTTTAAGGGTTAAGTGTTTCTTAGGATTTTTTAGGGCTTAGGGTTATTGTTAGGTTTATGGTTTTGGGTTAAGGGTTTTATTAAGGTTTTTAGGGTTTAGGGCTTTGAGTTTTTTGGGTGAAGATTTTTTCAGATTTTGTAGGTTTAGGGTTTAGGTCTTCAAGTTTTTTTTGGGTTTTTAGGGTTTAACAAATATGATTTAGGGCTTTATAGGGTCTAGAGCCTAATGTTTTTTAGGTTTAGGTTTTTTTTTTGTTTTTTTTAGGATTTTAAGAGTTAAGTCTTTCTTAGAGTTTAGGGCTTAAGGTGCTTTTATGTTTTTTAGATATAGGGTTTACGGATTTTGATGATTTAGGGTTTATAGATTAGGGCTTTGTAGGATTTTTAAATGGGTTTTAGGGTTTATTTTAGGGTTTCTTAATGTTTAGGGTTTCATAGTGTATTAGGTTTAGGAGCTAGGGTTTTAGGTTCGGGGTTTAGGACTTTTGGTTTTTTTTAGGTTTAGGGTTTTAGGTTAAGGGTTTTAATTATGTTTTTTCAGGTAAGGGCTTTGTGTTTCTTAGATTAAGGTTTTATAGGGTTTTATATGTTTAGGGTTTAGGACTAAGGTTTTTTTTGTTTTTTTTTGTATTTTTTACTGTTTAGCATATACGATTAGGGCTTTATAGCATTTAGAGCTTAGAGGTTTTTTAGGTTTAGGGGTTTTTAAGGGTTTAATGTTTCTTAGGGTTTTTTAGGGTTTAGGGTTTTGGAGCTTAGGGTTTTTTTTGTTTTGTAAGTTTAGGGTTTATAAATTTTTAGGATTTAGGGTTTAGAGCTTAGAGTTTTGAAGGGTTTTAAATGGTGTTTAGGGTGTATGGGATGTAGGGTTTTAGGTTAGGGTATAGGGTTTAGGCATTAGTGGTTTTTTATGCTTAGGGTTTAAGGTTAGGGTTTAAGGCTTAGGGCTTAGGGTTTTGTAGGAGTCTTAAATATTACGATTTATAGGATATATAGTTTCTTAAGGTTTAGGGTATAGGGTATCTTAGGGATTTAGGTTTAGGATTTAGGGTTTTAGTTTAGGATTTAGAGTTTAGGGCTTTGGGTTATTTTAGGTTTAGGGATTTGGGTTCAGGGCTTTATCTAGGTTTTTAAGTTTTATGGCTTTTTGACTTTTAGGTTAAGGTTTTTTAGGGTTTTATAGGTTTTTGGTTTAGGGCTTATGTTTTTTTTTTTTTGTGTTTTTAGGGTTTGACATATACGATTTAGGGATTTATAGGGTTTAGAGATTAGAGATTTTAGGTTTAGCGATTTTTGGTTTTTTTAGGGTTTGTAAGGGTATTAAATGGTGTTTAGGGTTTATAGGATTTAGGGTTTCATAAGGTTTAGGGTTTAGGGTTTAATAGTGTTTTAAATTTATAATTTAGGGTTTTAGGTTAGGGCTTATGGTTTAGGGCTTAGGGGTTTTTAGGTTTAGAATTTTAGGTTGAGGGTTTTATCTAGGTTTTTAGATTTTAGAATTTGGGTTTGTTAGGTTAAGGTTTTTTAGGCTTTTATAGGTTTAGGGATTAAGGTCTGGGGCTTAGGGTTTTGTAGGTTATGGTTTTTGAGGGTTTTATAGATATGGCATTTAGGGCTTAGGGTTTTTTGTGTGCTTTTAAGGTTTAGCATATACAATTTAGGGCTTTATAGGGTTTGGAGCTTAGTGTTCTTTTTTGGTTTAGGTGTTTTTGGGTTATTTAGGGTTAAGTGTTTATTAGGGTTTCTCAAACGTTTAGCATAAATGATTTAGGGCTTTATAGGGTTTAGATTTTAAAGTTTTTTAGGTTTAGGGTTTTCAATGGTTTTTAGGGTTTTTAAGCGCTTAGGGTTTAGGGCATAGGTTTTTTTCTGTTTTTTAGATTTAGGATTTTAGGTTAAGGATTTTATCTAGGTTTTGAGGTTTTTGGGCTTTGGAAATTTTAGATTAAGGTTTCAAGGGTTTTATAGATTTTGGATTTAGGGGTTAGAGTTTTTTGTGCTTTTTAGGTTAAGATTTTTTTTAGTTTTTATAGGTTTAGGGATTAGGTCTTAAAGTTTTTTTGTGTTTTTAGGTTTAACAAATATGATTTAGGGCTTTATAGGGTCTAGAGCCTAAAGATTTTTAGGTTTAGGGTTTTTTGTGTTTTGTTTAGGGTTTTAAGAGTTAAGTGCTTTTTAGGGTTTACAGTGCTTTTATGTTTTTTAGATATAAGGTTTATGGATTTTTAGGATTTAGGGTTTATAGCTTTGGGTTTTGTAAGGATTTTAAATGGTCTTTAGGTTTATTTTAGGGTTTCTTAATGTTTAGGGTTTGATAGTGTATTAGGTTTAGGATTTAGGGTTTAAGGTTAGTAATTAGGGTTTAGGACTCTTGGGTTTTTTAGGTTTAGGGTTTTAGGTTAAGGGTTTTAACTAAGTTTTTAGGAATATGAGCTTTGTGTTTTTTAGATTAAGGTTTTATATTTTTTATATGTTTAGGGTTTAGGGCTAAGGGTTTCTTTTGTGTTTTTTACGGTTTAGCATAGACGATTAGGGCTTTATAGCATTTAGAGCTTAGAGTTTTTTTAGGTTTAGGGGTTTTTAAGGGTTAAATGTTTCTTAAGGTCTTTCAGGGTTTAGGGTTTTGGGGCTTAGGGTTTTCTATGTTTTTGAGGCCTAGGGTTTATAGATTTTTAGGATTTAGGGTTTAGAGCTTAGAGTTTTGAAGGGTTTTAAATGGTTTTTAGGGTGTATGGGATTTAGGGTTTCTTAGGGTTTTAGGTTAGGGTATAGGGTTTAGGCATTAGTGGTTTTTTATTTTTAGGGTTTAAAGTTAGGGTTTAGGGTTTCAGGCTTTGGGTTTTTATCAAGGTTAACTGCTTCTTAGGGTTTTCTAGGGTTTAGATCTTAGGGTTTTGTTTTGTTTTTACGATTTAAGATTTAAGGACCTTTAGTATTTAGGCTTTAGAGATTAGGGTTTTGTAGGGGTTTTAAATGTTTTTTAGGGTTTATATTACGGTTTATAGGATTTAGGGTTTCTTAAGGTTTAGGATTTAGGGTATCTTAGGGATTTAGTTTTAGGATTTAGGGTTTTAGGTTAGGGTTTAGGGTTTAGGGCTTTGGGTTTTTTTAGGTTTAGGGATTTCGGTTAATGGCTTTATCTAAGTTTTTAAGGTTTAAGGCTTTAGGATTTTTAGGTTAAGGTTTTTTAGGGTTTTATAGGTTTTTGGTTTAAGGCTTAGGTTTTTTTTCCGTGTTTTTATGGTTTCGAATATATGATTTAGGGATTTATAGGGTTTAGAGATTAGAGATTTTAGGTTTACGAATTTTTGGTTTTTGTAGGGTTTGTAAGGGTTTAGGGTTTATAGGACTTAGGGTTTCATAAGGTTTAGGGTTTAGGGTTTAATAGGGTTTTAAATTTAGAATTTAGGGTTTTAGGTTAGGGTTTATGGTTTAGGGCTTAGGGGTTTTTTTGGTTTAGAATTTTAGGCTGAGGGTTTTATCTAGGTTTTTAGGTTTTAGGATTTAGGTTTGTTAGGTTAAGGTTTTTTAGGCATTTATAGGTTTAGGGTTTAGGTTCTAGGGCTTAGGGTTTTATAGGTTATGGTGTTTGATGGTTTTATAGATATGGCATTTAGGGCTTAGGGTTTTTTGTGTGCTTTTAGGGTTTAGCATATACAATTTAGGGCTTTATTGGGTTTTGAGTTTAGAGTTCTTTTTGGTTTAGGTGTTTTTGGGTTATTTAGGGTTAAGTGTTTCTTAGGGTTTGTCAAACATTTAGCATAAATGATTTAGGGCTTTATAGGGTATAGATTTTATAGTTTTTTAGGTTTAGGGTTTTCTATGGTTTTTAGGGTTTTTAAGGTCTTAGGGTTTAGGGCATAGGTTTTTTTATGTTTTTTAGATTTAGGATTTTAGGCTAAGGATTTTATCTAGGTTTTGAGGTTTTTGGGCTTTGGAATTTTTATATTAAGGTTTTTAGGGTTTTATAGATTTAGGATTTAGGGCTTAGAGTTTTTTTGTGTTTTTTAGGGTTTAGCATATACTATTTAGGGATTTATAGGGTTTAGAGCTTTGCGTTTTTTTAGGTTTAAGGGGTTTTATATTTTTAGAGTTTTCGGTTAAGGGTTTTATTAAGCCTTTTAGGGTTTAGGGCTTTGAGTTTTTTAGGTTAAGATTTTTTTAGATTTTATAGGTTTAGGGTTTAGGTCTTAAAGTTTTTTTGTGTTTTTAGGGTTTAACAAATACAATTTAGGGCTTTATAGGGTCTAGAGCCAAATGTTTTTAGGTTTAGGTTTATTTGTGTTTTGTTTAGGTTTTTAAGAGTTAAATGTTTCTTAGGGTCTAGGGCTTAGGATACTTTTATGTTTTTTAGATATAGGGTTTACAGAATTTTTGGATCAAGGGTTTATAACTTAGGGTTTTGTAAGGCTTTTAAATGGGTTTTAGGGTTTATTTTAGGGTTTTTTAATGTTTAGGGTTTCATAGCATATTAGGTTTAGGATTTAGGGTTTAAGATTAGGATTTAGGGCTTAGGACTTTTGGGTTTCTTAGGTTTAGGGTTTTAGGTTAAGGGTTTTAACTAAATTTTTAGGGGTAAGGGCTTTGTGTTTTTTAGATTAAGGTTTTATAGGGTTTGATATGTTTATGGTGGTGCTAAGGTTTCTTTTTTGTGTTATTTACGATTTAGCATATACGATTTAGGGCTTTCTAGCATTTAGAGCTTCGAGTTTTTTTAGGTTTAGGGGTTTTTAAGGGTTCAGTGTTAGGGTTTTTTAGGATTTAGGGTTTTGGGGCTTAGGGTGTTTTGTATTTTTTGGGTTTAGGGTTTATAGATTTTTAGGTTTTAGGGTTTAGAGCTTAGAGTTTTGAAGGGTTTTAAATGGTTTTTAGGATTTATGGGATTTAGGGTTTCATAAGGTTTACGATTTGGGTTTCTTAGGGTTTTAGGTTATGGTATAGGGATTATGCCTTAGTGGTTTTTAATGGTTAGTGTTTAAGGTTAGGGTTTAGGGTTTCGGACTTAGGTTTTTTTTCAAGGTTAATTGCTTCTTAGGGTTTTCAAGGTTTTAGGTCTTAGGGTTTTGTTGTGTTTTTATGGTTTAAGGTTTATGGATCTTTAGGATTTAGGCCTTAGAGATTAGGGTTTTGTAGGGGTTTTAAATGGTTTTTAGGTTTTGTATTATAGTTTATAGGATTTAAAGTTTAGGGTTTAGGTTATCTTGGGGATTTAGGTTTAGGATATAGGGCTTTAGGTTAGGGTTTAGAGTTTAGGGCTTAGGTTTTTTTAGGTTTAGGGATTTGGGTTAAGGGCTTTATCTTGGTTTTTAAGATTGAAGGCTTTGGAACTTTTAGGTTAAGGTTGTTTAGGGTTTTATAGGTTTATGGTTTAGGGCTTATGTTTTTTTTAGTGCTTTTAGGGTTTTGCATATATGATTTAGGGCTTTATAGGTTTTAGAGATTAGATATTTTAGGTTTAGGGATTTTTTTTTTAGGGTTTGTAAGGGTATTAAATGGTGTTTAGGGTTTATAGGACTTAGGGTTTCATAAGGTTTAGGGTTTAGGGTTTTTGGTTGGGTTTATGGTTTAAGGCTTAGGGATGTTTTAGGTTTAGAATTTTTGGTTGAGGGTTTTATCTAAGGTTTTATGATTTAGGGATTTGGGTTTATTAGGTTAAGTTTTTTAGGCTTTTGTAGGTTTAGGGCTTAGGGTTTTGTTGGTTTGGGTTTTTGAGGGTTTTATAGATAAGGCATTTAGGGCTTAGCATTTTTTCGTGTGTTTTTAGGGTTAAGCATATACAATTTTGGGCTTTATAGGGTTTGGAGCTTAGAGTTTTTTAGGTTTAGGTGTTTTTGGGTTATTTTGGGTTAACTGTTTCCTAGGGTTCTTCAAGGATTTAGCGTATATGATTTAGGGCTTTATAGGGTTAACATCTTATAGTTTTTTATGGTAAGGGGTTTCAGGGGATTTTAGGGGTTTTAAGGGCTTATGGTTTAGGGCTTAGGTGTTTCTCTGTTTTTTTAGATTTAGGGTTTAGGGCTTAAGATTTTTTTAGGTTTACGATTTGAGGTTAAGGATTTTATCTAGGTTTTTAGGTTTTTGGGCTTTGAAATTTTTAGATTAAGGTTTTTAGGGTTTTATAGATTTAGGAATTAGGACTTAGGGTTTTTTTTTCTAAGGTTTAGCACATACGATTTAAGGCTTTATAGGGTTTAGAGATTTGAGGTTTTTTAGGTTTAAGTGATTTTATAGTTTTAGGGTTTTTAAGAGTTAAGAGTTTTTTAGGATTTTTTAGGGCTTAGGTTTATTTATAGGTTTAGGGTGTTCAGTTATGGGTTTTATTAAGGTTTTTAGGGTTTAGGGTTTTGAATTTTGTTGGTTAATATTTTTTCAGATTTTAGAGGTTTAGGGTTTAGGTGTTAAAGTTTTTTTTGTGTTTTTAAGGTTTAACAAATACGATTTAGGGCTTTATAGTGTCTAGAGCCTAAAGATTTTAGGTTTAGGATTTTTTATGTTTTGTTTAGGGTTTTAAGAGTTAAGTGTTTCTTAGGGTTCAGGTCTTAGGGTGCTTTTATGTTGTTTAGATATAGGGTTTATGGAGTTTTGGGATTTAGGGTTTATGGCTTAGGGTTTTGTAGGGATTTTAAATGAGTTTTAGGGTTTATTTTAGGGTTTCTTAATGTTTAGGGTTTCATAGTGTATTAGGTTTAGGATTTAGGGTTAAAGGATAGGATTTTGGGTTTAGGACTTTTGGGTTTTTTAGGTTTAGGGTTTTAGGTTAAGGGTTTTAACTAAGTTTTTAGGGGCAAGGACTTTGTGTTTTTTAGATTAAGGTTTTATAGGGTTTTATATGTTTGGGGTTTAGTGCTAAGTTTTTTTTTTTATGTGTTCTTTACGGTTTAGCATATAGGATTTAGGGCTTTATAGCATTTAGAGCTTAGAATCTTTTTAGATTTAGTCGTTTTTTGGGTTTTTTGGAGTTAAGTGTTTCTTAAGGTTTTTTACGGTTTAGGGTCTTAGGGCTTAGGGTTTTTTGTGTTTTTTAAGTTTAGGGTTTACAGATATTTAGGATTTAGGGTTTAGAGCTTAGAGTTTTGAAGGGTTTTAAACAGTTTTAGGCTTTATGTTATGGTTTACGATTGAGGATTTCTTAGGGTTTTAGGTTGGGGTATAGGGTTTAGGCCTTAGTGGTTTTTTATGTTTAGGGTTTAAGGGTAGGAATAAGGGTTTAGAGCTTAGTGTTTTTTTCAAGGTTAACTGCTTCTTATGGTTTTTTGGGGTTTAGGTTTTAGGTTTTGTTGTTTTTTTAAAGATTAAGGTTTATGGATCTTTAGGATTTAGGCTTTAGAGCTTAGAGTTTTGTAGGGATTTTAAATGGTTTTTAGGGTTTGTATTATGGTTTATAGGATTTAGGGTTTAGGGTATCTTAGAGATTCAGGTATTGAATATAGGGTTTTAGGTTAGGCTTTAGGGTATCTTAGGGATTTAGGTATAGGATATAGGGTTTTAGGTTAGGGTTTAGGGTTTAGTGCATAGGTTCTTTTAGGTTTAGGGATTTGGATTAAGGGCTTTATCTAAGTTTTTAGGGTTTAAGGCTTTAGGATTTTTAGGTTAGGGTTTTTTTGGGTTTTATAGGTTTATTGTTTAGGGCTTAGGTTTTTTTTAGTGCTTTTAGGGTTTCACATATACGATTTAGGGTTTTGTAGGATTTAGAGGTTAGAGATTTTAGGTTTAGGGGTTTTTTTTTAAGGGTTTGTAAGAGTATTAAATGGTGTTTAGGATTTATAGGAATTTGGGTTTCATAAGGTTTAGGGTTTATGGTTTAGTAGGGTTTTAAATTTAGAATTTAGGGTTTTAGGTTAGGGTTATTGGTTTAGGGCTTAGGGGTATTTTAGGTTTAGAATTTTAGGTTGAGGGTTTTATCTAGGTTTTTAGGGTTTAGGGATTTGGGATTGTTAGGTTAAGGTTTTTTAGGCTTTTATAGGTTTAGGGTTTAGGGTTTAGGGCTTAGGGTTTTGTAGGTTAAGGTTTTTGATGGTTTTATAGATATGGTATTTAGGGCTTAGGGTTTTTTGTGTGTTTTTAGGGTTTAGCATATACAATTTAGGGCTTTATAGGGTTTGGAGCTTAGAGTTTTTTAGGTTTAGCTGTTTTTGGGTTATTTAGGGTTATTTAGGGTTAAGTGTTTCTTAGGGATTTTCAAAGGTTTAGCATAAATGATTTAGGGCTTTATAGGCTTTAGATCTTATAGTTTTTTAGGTTTAGAGGTTTCGGGGGTTTTTGGGGTTTTTAAGGGCTTAGGTTTTGTTCTATTTTTTTAGATTTCAGGTTAAGGGTTTAGGGTTTGATCTAGGTTTTTAGGTTCTTGGGCTTTGGAATTTTTGGATTAATGTTTTTAGGGTTTTATAGATTTAGGATTTAGGGCTTAGGGTTTTTTATATTTTCTAGGGTTTAGCATATACAATTTAGTGATTTATAGGGTTTAGAGCTTTGAGTTTTTTATTTTTTGTTTTAAGGGATTTTATATTTTTAGGGATTTTAAGGGTTAAGTGTTTCTTAGGGTTTTTAGGGCTTAAGGTTATTTTTAGGTTTAGGGTTTTGGGTTAATGGTTTTTTTAAAGGTTTTTAGGGTTTAGGGCTTTGAGTTTTTTAGGTTAATATTTTTTTAGATTTTATAGGTGTAGGGTTTAGATCTTAAACTTTTTTTTTGTGTTTTTAGGGTTTACCAAATACGATTTAGGGCTTTATAGGGTTTAGAGCCTAAAGTTTTTTAGGTTTAGGGTTTTTTATATTTTGTTTAGGATTTTAAGATTTAAGTCTTTCTCAGGGTTTAGGACTTAGGGTTCTTTTATGCTTTTTAGATATAGGGTTTAATGATTTTTAGGATTTAGGGTTTTTAGCTTAGGGTTTTGTAGGGATTTTAAATGGGTATTATGGTTTATTTTAGTGTTTCTTAATGTTTAGGGTTTCATAGTGTATTAGGTTTAGGATTTAGGGTTTATGAATTTTGGCAATTTTAGGTTTAAGGTTTTGGGTTAAGGGTTTTACTTAGTTTTTAGGGGTAAGGGCTTTGTGTTTTTTAATTAAGGTTTTATAGGGTTTTATATGTTTAGGGTTTAGTGTTAAAGTTTTTTTTTTCTTTTTTTACGGTTTATCATATACGATTTAGGGCTTTATAACATTTTGATCTTAGAGTTTTTTTAGGTTTAGGGGTTTTTTGGATCTTTAAGGGTTTTTAAGGGTTAAGTGTTTCTTAGGGTTTTGGGGTTCAGGTTTTTTTTATGATTTTTAGGTTTAGGGTTTACAAATTTTAACGATTTAGGGTTTAGAGATTAGAGTTTTGAAGGGTTTTAAATGGTTTTTAGGGTTTATGGGATTTATGATTTCTTAAGGTTTACGTTTTAAGGTTTCTTAGGGTTTAAGGTTAGGGTATAAGGTTTAGGCCTTAGTGGTTTTTTATTTTTAGGGTTTAAGGTTAGGGTTTAGGGTTTAGGGTTTAGGGTTTTTTTAAGGTTAACTGTTTCTTAGGTCCGGGGCTTAGGTCATAGGGTTTTTTTTGTATTTTTAAGGTTTAAGGTTTACAGATCTTTATGATTTAGGCTTTAGAGCTTAGGGTTTTGTAAGGTTTTAAAATGGTTTTGAGGGTTTATATTATGGATTATAGGATTCAGGGTTTCTTAAGGTTTAGGGTTTAGGGTATCTTGGGGATTTAGGTTTAGGAAATAGGGTTTTAGGTTAGGGTTTAGGGTTTAGGGCTTAGGTTTTATTAGGTTTAGGGATTTGGGTTAAGGGCTTTAGCTAGGTTTTTAAGGTTTAAGGCTTTGGGATTTTTAGGTTAAGGTTTTTTAGGGTTTTATAGGTTTATGGTTTAGGACTTAGGTTTTTTTAGTGCTTTTAGGGTTTCACATATACGATTTAGGATTTTATAGGATTTAGAGATTAGAGATTTTAGGTTTAGGGATTTTTGTGTTTTTTAGGGTTTGTAAGGGTATTAAATGGTGTTTAGGGTTTCATAAGGTTTAGAGTTTAGGGTTTAATAGGGTTTTAAATTTAGAATTTAAGATTTTAGGTTAGGGTTTATGATTTAGGACTTAGGGGTTTTTTCAGTTTAGAATTTTAGGTTAAGGGTTTTATCGAGGTTTTTAGTGTTTAGGGATTTGGGTTTGTTGGGTTAAGGTTTTTTTAGGCTTTTATAGGTTTAGGATTTAGGGTTTAGGGTTTAGGGGTTAGGGTTTTGTTGGTTAAGGTTTTTGATGGTTTTATAGATATGGCATTTAGGGCTTAGGGTTTTTTTTGTTTGTTTTTAGGGTTTAGCATAAACAATTTAGGGCTATATAGGGTTAGGAGCTTAGAGTTTTTTAGGTTTAGGTGATTTTGAGTTATTTAGGGTTAAGTGTTTCTTAGGGTTTTTCAAGGGTATATATGTTCCAAGTGTCACGGAGAAGATAACGAAGTTCCAACCGTACAGCTGGAATAAAATACCAAAGACAAAAGACAAAGAGATAGCCGGCAGCCTAATGAAGACAGCCGACACAACAAAAAATATGATGAAGACATCTATGTGATTAGGATAGGATAGGAATCTTCCTTTTTTTAAAGTTTTTTGTTTTCTTTTGTAAAGAAAAGTAAAGTAGTTTGTTTTTATTCGGAGTCACCAGACATGATACTGTGGATGAATAGTAAAAATACTATTCATAAATAGTAAAGTGTCAATTATGTGAATAGTAAGAGTCAGTCACTGTGTAAATAGTAGAGGTCAATTTTAAAAATTAAAACAATTAATTTAAAGATTTAGGATTTAGGCCTTAGGGTTTTTTGTGTTTTTTAGGGTTAAGCATATACGATTTAGTGCTTTATGGGGTTTAGAGCTTTGTGTTTTTTAAGGTTTAAGGGATTTTATATTTTTAGGGTTTTTAAGGGTTAAGTGTTTCTTATGGTTTTTTAGGGCTTAGGGTTATTTTTAGGTTTAGGGTCTTCGGTTGAGGGTTTTATTAAGGTTTTTGGGGTTTTGGTCTTTAAATTTTTTGGGTTAAGATTTTTTCATATTTTATAGGTTTAGGGTTTAGGTCTTAAAATTTTTTTCTGTTTTTAGGTTTTAACAAATACGATTTAGGGCTTTATAAGGTTTAGAGCCTAAAACTCTTTTGGTTTAGGGTTTTTTGTGTTTTTTTTAGGGTTTTAAGAGTTAAGTGTTTCTTAGGGTTTAGGCTTAGGGTGCTTTTATGTCTTTTAGATATAGGGTTTACAAATTTTTAGGATTTAGGGTTTATATCTTAGGGTTTTGTAGATATTTTAAATGGGTTTTAGGGTTTCTTAATGTTTAAGGTTTCATAGTGTATTAGGTTTAGGATTTAGGGTTTTAGGTTAGGATTTAGGGTTTAGGAATTTTGGGCTTTTTAGGTTTAGGGTTTTAGGCTAAGGGTTTTAACTAAGTTTTTAGGGGTATGGGCTTTGTGTTTTTTAGATTAAGGTTTTATATGTTTAGGGTTTAGAGATAAGGTTTTTTTTCTTTTACGTTTTTTACGATTTAGCATATATGATTTAGGGCTTTATAGCATTTAAAGCTTAGAGTTTTTTTAGGTTTAGGGGTTTCTTGGGGTTTTAAGGGTTTTTAAGGGTTAAGTGTTTCTTAGGGATTTTTAGGGTTTAGGGTTTTGGGGCTTAGGATTTTTTGTGTTTTTAAGGTTTAGGGTATACAGATTTTTAAGATTTAAGGTTTAGAGCATAGAGTTTTGAAGGGTTTTAAATGGTTTTTAGGGTTTATATGATTTAGGGTGTCTTATAGTTTACGGTTTAGGGTATCTTAGGGTTTTAGGTTAGGGTATACGGTTTAGGCCTTGATGGTCTTTTATGTTTAGGGTTTAAGGTTAGGGTTTAGGGTTTCAGGCATATTGTTTTTTTACGTTTAAGGTTTTAGGTTAAGGGTTTTATCTAGGTTTTTAGGGTTAAGGGATTTGGGTATATTAGGTTAAGGTTTTTATGGATTTATAGGTTTAGGGTTTAGGGCTTAGGTTTTTTTTTTTTTGTTTGTTTGTTTTTTAGAGTTTAGCTTGTATGATTTAGGGCTTTCTAGGGTTTTGAGGTTAGTGTTTTTCATGATTCGGGCTTTCTGTATATTCTAGGATTTGTAAGGGTTAAGTGTTTCTTAGGGTTTTTTAGGGCTTAGGGTTTAGGCCTTCGGGGTTTTTTATGTTTAGGCTTTAATGTTAGAGCTTAGGGTTTTGTAGGGATTTTAAGTGTTTTTTTGGGTTTATATTATGGTTTATAGGATTTAGGGTTTCGTAAGGTTTAGGAATTAGGGTATCTTAGGGATTTAAGTTTTTGATTTAGGGTTTTAGGTTTTGGATTCGGATTTTACGCTTAGGGTTTTTTTAGGTTTAGGAATTTGGGTTAAGGGCTTTATCTAGGTTTTTAAGGTTTAAGGCTTTGAGATTTTTACGTTAATGTTTTTTAGGGTTTTATAGGTTTACGATTTACGGCTTAGGTTTTTTTTTTGTGTTTTTAGGGTTTCACATATACGATTTAGGGCTTTATAGAGTTTAGAGATTAGATATTAGAGATTTTAGGTTTAGGGATTTTTTTTTTTTAGGGTTTGTAAAGGTATTAAATGGTGTTTAGGGTTTATTGGACTTAGGGTTTCATAAGGTTTATTGTTTAGGATTTCATATGGTTTATGGTTTAGGGTTTCATAGGGTTTTAATTTCAATATTTAGGGTCTTAGGGTAGGGTTTATAGTTTAGGGCTTAGGGATTTTTTAGGTTTAGAATTTTAGGTTCACGGTTTTAGTTTTTTTGTGTGTTTTTAGGGTTTAGTATATACAATTTAGGTCTTTATAGGGTTTGGAGCTTAGAGTTTTTTAGGTTTAGGTGTTTTTGGGTTATTTAGGGTTAAGTGTTTTTTAGGGTTTTTAAAGGGTTTAGCATAAATGATTTAGGGTTTTATAGGGTTTAGATCTTATAGGTTTAGGGGTTTTGGGGGTGTTTAGGGTTTTTAAGGGCTTAGGGTTTAGGGCTTAGATATATTTTTGGTTTTTTAGATATAGGGTTTAGGGTTTAGGGCTTAGGATTTTTTTACGTTTAGGATTTTAGGTTAACAATTTTATCTAGGTTTTTAGGTTTTAGGGCTTTGGAATTTTTAGATTAAGGTTTTTAGAGTTTTATAGATTTAGGATTTAGGGCTTAGGGTTTCTTGTGTTTTATAGGGTTTAGCATATACGATTTAGGAATTTATAGGGTTTAGAGCTTTGAATTTTTTTAGGTTGAAGGGATTTTATATTTTTAGGGTTTTTAAGGTTAAGCATTTCTTAGGGTTTTTTAGGGCTTAGGGTTATTTTTAGGTTTAGGGTTTTGGGTTAAGGGATTTATTAAGGTCTTTAGGGTTTAGGGCTTTGAGTTTTTTAGGTTAAGATATTTTTAGATTTTATAGGTTTAGGGTTTAGGTCTTAAAGTTTTTTTGTGTTTTTAGGATTTAACAAATATGATTTAGGGCTTTATAGGGTCTAGAGCCCAAAGATTTTTAGGTTTAGGCTTTTTTTTTTTTTTTTTTTTTTTTAGGATTTTAAGAGTTAAGTGTTTCGTAGGGTTTAGGGCTTAGGGTGATTTTATATTTTTTAGATATAGGGTTTACGGATTTTATGGATTTAGGGTTTATAGCTTAGCATTTTGTAGGGATTTGAAATGGGTTTTAGAGTTTATTTTAGTGTTTCTTAATGTTTAGGGTTTCATAGTGTATTAGGTTTATGATTTAGGGTTTTAGGTTAGGGTTTAGGACTTTTGGTTTTTTTAGGTTTGGGGTTTTAGATTAAGGGTTTTAACTAAGTTTTTAGGGGTAAGGGCTTTGTGTTTTTTAGATTAAGGTTTTATAGGGTTTTATATATTTAGGGTTTAAGGCAAAGGGATTTTTTTGTGTTTTTTACGATTTAGCATATACGATTTAGGGCTTTATAGCATTTAGAGCTTAAAGTTTTTTTAGGTTTAGGGGTTTTTTGGGTTTCTAAGGGTTTTTAAGGGTTAAGTGCTTTTTAGAGTTTTTAGTGTTTAGGGTTTAGGGTTTTTGGTCGTAGTTTTTTTGTGTATTTTAGGTTTAAGGTTTTCAGAGTTTTATGATTTATGGTTTAGAGCTTAGAGTTTTGAAGGGTTTTAAATGATTTTTAGGGTTTATGGGATTTAGGGTTTCTTAAGATTTACGGTTTGTTAGGGTTTTAGGTTAGGGTATAGGGTTTAGGCCATTTTGGTTTTTTATGTTTAGGGTTTAAGGTTTGGGTTTAGGGTTTCGGGCTTAGGGGTTTTTTTAGGTTTAAAGTTTTAGATTAAGGGTTCTATCAAGGATTTTAGGGTTTAGGGCTTTGGGTTTTTTAGGTTAATGTTTTTTAGGGCTTTATAAATTTAGGGTTTAGGGCTTAGGTTTTTTTGTGTGTTTTTTAGCATTTAGCATATATTATTTAGGGCTTTATAAGGTTTACAACTTAGCTTTTTTTTTTTTTTTTTTAGGCTTTAGGGATTTTGGATTCTTTAAGGTTTTTAAGGGTTAAGTGTTTCTTAGGGTTTTTTAGTTTAAGGTTTAGGGTTTTGGTTTTGTTGTGTTTTTTATGTTTAGGGTTTAGAGCTTAGTGTTTTGTAGGGGTTTCAAATTGTTTTTAGGGTTTATAGGATTTAGGGTTTCTTAAGTTTTAAGGTTTAGGGTTTCTTTGGGTTTTAGGTTTAGGATTTAAGATTTTATGTTTAGGGTTTAGGGCTTAGGGTTTTTTATGTTTTAGGGTTTTAGGTTAAGGTTATTATCTAGTTTAGGGTTTAAGGCTTTGGGTTTTTTAGTCTAAGGTTGCTTAGGATATTATAGGTATAGGGTTTTATCTTGATTTTTTTAGGTTTAGGGTTTTATCTAGATTTTTACAGTTTAAATCTTTGTGTTTTTTGGGTTAAGGTTTTTTAGGATTTTATATGTTTATTTTTTAGGGCTTAGGTTTTTTTTTTTTTTTTTTTTTTTTATTGTTTTTTTTAGGTTTTAGCATATACAATTTAGGGCTTTATAGGTTTAGAGCTTACAGTTTTTTATGTTTAGGGGTTTGTGGGTCTTTTTAGGGTTTTTAAGGGTTAAGTGTTTGTTAGGATTTTTTAGTGCGTAGGGTATAAGGCTTAGGAATTTTTTGTGTTTTTTTTTTAGGGTTCACAGATTTTTAGTATTTAGGGTTAAGATATTTTGCTTTTTAGGGGTATTAAATTGTTTATAGGGTTGTCTTAGGTTTTATAGGATTTAGAGTTTCTTACGGTTTGGGTATAGGGTTTCTTAGTATTTTTAGGTTTAGGATTTAGGGTTTTAGGTTTAGGATTTAGGGTATTAAATTTAGGGTTGAAGGCTTAGTTTTTTTTTTTCTGTGTGTTTTTTAGGGTTTAGCTTATAAGATTTAGGGATTTATAGGGTTTGGAGCTTAGACTCTTTTAGATTTAGGGGTTTTTGAGTTTTTAGGGGTATTAAGTTAGGATTTAGGGTTTTAGGTTAGGATTTAGTGTTTAGAGCCTAGGGTTTTTTTAGGTTTAGGGTTTAAGGTTAATGGTTTTATCTAGGTTTTTAGGGTTTTGTGCTTTGGGTTTTTTAGATTAAGGTCTTTTAGGATTTTGTAGGTTTAGGCTTTAGGGATTTGGGGTTCTCTGTGTTTTTTAGGGTTTAGTATATACGATTAAGGGCTTTATTATTTTAAGGGTTTATTTTAGGTTTAATAGGATTTTGGGTTTCTTAAGGTTAGGGCTTAGGGTTTCTTAGGGTTTTTAGGTTTAGGATATAGAGTTTTAGGTTACGATTTAGTGTTTTTTAGGTTTAGGGTTTTAGGTTAAGGATTTTATCTAGGTATTTAGGGTTCAAGACTTAGGGTTTTTTTGTGTTTTTTTAGGGTTTAGCATATACAATTTAGGGATTTATAGTGTTTGGAGTATAGATTTTTTCAGGTTTTGGTGTTTTTAAGGTTTTCAAGGTTTAAGTGTTTCTTACGGATTTTTAGGGTTTAGGGTTTAGGCCTTAAGTTTTTTTTTCTTCTAATTTTTAGCTTTAGGGTTTATGGTTTTTTAGTATTTAGTGTTTAGAGGTTAGGGTTTTGTAGGGGTTTTAAACGGTTTAGAGCTTAGAGTTTTTTTAGGTTTAAGGGTTTTTAGGTTTTCTTAGTGTTTTTAAGGGTTAAGTATTTCATAGGGTTTTCTATTGATTAGGGTTTAGTTTTTTTTTTTTTTTTTTTTTTTTTTTTTTTTTTTTTTTTTTGTGTTTTTTCAGTTCAAGATATATTGATTTTTAGGATTTAGGGTTCAGAGCTTAGGGTTTTGTTGAGGTTTTAAATTCTTTGTAGTGTTTATATTAGGGTTTATAAGATTTATGTTTCTGAAGGTCTAGGGTTTAGATTTTCTTAGAGTTTTAGGTTTAGAATCTACGAATTTTGGTTAGGGTTTAGGGTTTAGGAATTAGGGCTTCATATTTTTTCAGGTCTTGGGTTTTAGGTTAAGGGTTTTATCTAGGGTTTTTATTGTTTAGGGCATTGGGTTATTTGGGTTATGGTTTTTTAGAGTTTTATAGGTTTATGGTTTAGGGCTTAGGGTTTTTTTTGTGTATTTTTGGGTTAAGTATATAAGATTTAGGGCTTGATAGGTTTAAAACTTAGAGTTTTTTAGGTTTAGGGGTTTTTTAGGGTTATGAAGGGTTAAGTGTTTCTGGTTTAGAGCTTAGGGGTTTTAAATGGCTTTTAAGGTTTATTTTAGGGTTTATAGGATTTAGGGATTCTTAAGGTTTAGGGTTTAGAGTTTCTTAAGGGTTTAGAGTTTCTTAAGGTTTTAGGTTTAGGATTTAGAGTTTTAGGTTAGGGTTTAGGGCTTAGGATTTTTTTTTTGTGTGTTGTAGGGTTTAGTATATACGATTTACGGCTTTATAGGGTTTAGAGCTTAGAATTTTTTTAGGGTTAGAGGTTTTTTGGGTTTTATGTTTTTAAGGGTTAAGTGTTTCTTAGGTTTCCCAGGGTTTTGTTATTTTTTGTATTCTTTAGGTTTAGGGTTTAGAAACCTTTAGGATTTAGAGTTTCGAGCTTATGGATTTTAGGAGTTTTAAATGGGTTGTAGAGTTTATTTTAGGATTTAGGGTTTCTTAAGGTTTAGGATTTAAGGTTTCTTCGGGTTTTAGGTTTAGGATTTAGGGTTTTAGGTTAGGGTTTAGGGTTTAGGGCTTAGGGTTTTTTTTATGTTTAGGTTCTTAGGTTAATGTTCTTTTCTAGGTTTTTAGGGTTTAGGGCTTTGGATTTTTTAGGTTAAGGTTTTTAGGATTTTATTGGTTTAGGGTTTAGGGCATAGGGTTTTTGTGTGTTTTTTACGGTTTAGCATATACGATTTAGGACTTTAGATGGTTTAGAGCTTAGAGTTTTTGAGGTTTAGGTGTTTTGGGTTTTTAAGGGTTAAGTGTTTCTTAGGGTTTAGGGCTTAGGCTTTGGATTTTTTTTGTTTTTCAAGTTTTGGGTTTATTGATTTTTAGGATTTTAGGTTTACAATTTTGGGTTTCATAGTGGTTTTAAATGGTTGTTAGGGTTTATTTTAGGGTTTATAGGATTTTGGGTTTCTTAAGGTTTAGGTTTAGGAATTTGGGTTTTAGGTTAGGGTTAAGGGTTTAGGGCTTAAGGATATTTTAGGTTTAGGGTTTTAGGTTAAGTGTTTTATCTAGGTTTTTTAGGGTTTAGGGCTTCGGGTTTTTAGGATTTTTTAGTTCTACGGTTTAGGGCTTTTTTGTGTTTTTAGAAGGGTTTCGTATATACAATTTAAGGTTTTATAGGGTTTAGAGCTTTGAGTTTTTTTAGGGTTCACGGAATTTATATTTTTAGGGTTTTTAAGGGTTAAGTGTTTCTTCTTTGTTTTTTTTTTTTTTTTTTGTGTTTTTAGGTTTATGGTTTGGAGGTTAGGTTTTTGTAGGGGTTTTAAATGATTTTTAGGGTTTATTTTAGAATTTATAGGATTTAGGGTTTACGATTTTGGAGTTTAGGTTAGGATTTAGGGTTAAGGTCTTAATTTTTTTTTTGAGGTTTAGGGTTTTATCTAGGTTTTTAGGGTTTAGGGCTTTGGGTGTTTTAGATTAAGGTTTTTTAGGGTTTTATGGGTAAGTTTTAGGGCTGAGGTTTTTTTTGTTTATGTTTTGTTAGGGTTTAGCATATAATATAGTGTTTAGAGCTTAGTGTTTTTTAGGTTTGGGGGGCTTTTGGGTTTTTTTAGGGTTTTTAAGAGTTAAGTGTTTTATAGGTTTTTTTTAGGGTTTATGGTTTAAAGCTTAGGGTTTTGTAGGGGTTTTAAATTGTAATTACAATTTATTTTTGGGTTTATAGGATTTAGAGCTTCTTAAGATTTTAGGTGTAGGATTAGAGTTTTAGGTTAGGGTTTAGGGGTTTGGGCTTACGGTGTTTTTAAATTTAGGGTTTTAGGTTAAGGGTTTTTATCTATGTTTTAAGGGTTTAGGGCTTTGGATTGTTTTGGTCATGGTTTTTTAGGGTTTTATAGATGAAGGGTTTACAGCTTAGGTTTTTTTTTTGTTTTTTAGGGTTTAGCATAAACAATTAGGGTTTTATAGGGTTTTGAGCTTACAATTGTTTTAGGTTTAGGGGTTATTAGGGTTTTTTTCAATGTTAACTTCTTCTTAGGGTTTTGTAGGCTATAGGTCTTAGGGTTTTGTTGTGTTTTGAAGGTTTAAGGTTTACGGATCTTTAGGATTTAGGCTTTAGAGCTTAGGGTTTTGTAGGGGTTTTAAATGGTTTTTAGGGTTTATATTATGGTTTATAGGATTTAGGGTTTCTTAAAGTTTAGGGTTTAGGGTATCTTAGGGATTTAGGGTTTTAGGTTAAGGTTTAGGGTTTTTTTAGGTTTAGGGATTTGGGTTAAGGGCTTTATTTAGGTTAAAGTTAGTGCTTTTAGGGTTTTTCATATATGATTTAGGGCTTTATAGGGTTTAGAGATTAGATATTTTAGGTTTAGGGATTATGTTTTTTTAGTGTTTGTAAGGGTATTAAATGGTGTTTAGGGTTTATAGGACTTAGGGTTTCATAAGGTTTAGGGTTTAGGGTTTCATAGGGTTTAATATTTAGAATTTAGGGTTTTAGGTTAGGGTTTATGGTTTAGGGCTTTGGGGTATTTTAGGTTTAGAACTTTAGGTTGAGGGTTTTATCTAGGTTTTTAGGGTTTATTAGGTTAAGGTTTTTTAGGATTTTATAGGTTTAGGGTTTAGGGTTTAGGGCTTAGTGTTTTGTAGGTTAAGGTTTTTGAGGGTTTTATAGATATGGCATTTAGGGATTAGGGGGGTTTTGTGTGTTTTTAGGGTTTAGCATATACAATTTAGGGTTTTATATGGTTTGGAGTTTAGAGTTTTTTAGGTTTTGGTGTTTTTGGGTTATTTAGGGTTAAGTGTTTCTTAGATTTTTGTCAAGTGTTTAGCATAAACTATTTAGGGCTTTATAGGGTTTAGATCTTATAGTTTTTCAGATTAATGGGTTTTGGGGGGTTTTAGGTTTTTTATGGGCTTAGGGTTTAGGGCTTAGGTGTTTTTCTATTTTTTTAGATTTAGGGCTTAGGGTTTAGGATTTAGGGCTTAGGGTTTTTTTAGCTTTACGATTTTAGGTTAAGGATTTTATCTATGTTCTTAGGTTTTAGGACTTTGAAATTTTTAGATTAAGGTTTTTAGGGTTTTATAGATTTAGTATTTAGGAATTATGGTGTTTTGTGTTTTTTAGGGTTTAGCATATATGATTTAGGGCTTTCTAGGGTTTAGAGATTTGAGGTTTTTTAAGGTTTAAGGGATTTTATATTTTTAATGTTTTTAAGTGTTAAGTGTTTCTTAGAGTTTTTTAGGGCTTAGGGTTTTTTAGGGCTAAGGGTTATTTTTAGATCTAGGGTTTTGGGTTAAGGGTTTTCTTAAGATTTTTAGTGTTTAGGGCTTTGAGTTTTTTTGGTTAAGATTTTTTCTGATTTTATACGTTTAGGGTTTATGTCTTAAAGTTTTTTTGTGTTTTTAGCGTTTAACAAATACGATTTACGGCTTTATAGGGTCTAGAGCCTAAAGTTTTTTTAGGTTTAGTGGTTTTCTGGCATTTTATGGGTTAAGTGTTTCTTAGGGTTTTTAGGGTTTAGGGGTTTGGGGCTTAGGGTTTTTTTGTTTTATTTAGGTTTAGCGTTTACAGATTTTTAGGATTTAGAGCTTAGAGTTTTGAAGGGTTTTAAATTATTTTTAGTGTTTATGGGATTTAACGTTTCTTATGGTTTACAATTTAGGGTTTCTTAGGGTTTTAGGTTAGGGTATAGGGTTTAGGCCATAGTGGTTTTTAATGTTTAGGGTTTAAGGTTAGGGTATATCGAGCTTAGGGTTTTTTTAGGTTTAAGGTTAAGGGTTTTATCTAGGTTTTTAGGGTTTAGGCATTTTGGTTTATTGGGTTAAGGGTTTTTAGGGTTTTTATAGGTTTACGGTTTAGGGCTTACGGTTTTTTTTGTGTGTTTTTTAGGATTTAGCTTATATGATTTAGGGCATTATAGTGTTTTGAGGTTAGTGTTTTTCATGGTTCAAGGTTTCTGTATTTTATCTGGTTTTTAAGGGTTAAGTATTTCTTAGGGTTTTTTCGGGGTTAGGATTTAAACCTTAGGGGTTTTTTAGGTTTAGGGTTTAATGTTAGGGTTTAGGGTTTTTGAGGGTTTAGGGTTTGGGGCTTAAGGGTTTTATTGATTTAGGGTTTAATGTTAGGGTTTAGGGTTTCGAGCTTAGGGCTTTTTTAGGTTAAGGATTTTATCTGGGTTTTTAGGCTTTAATGATTTGAGTTTGTTAGGTTAAGGGTTTTTAGGGTTTAGGGCTTATGGTTTTTTTTTTTGTGTGTGTTTTTTAGGGTTTAGCATATATGATTAAGGGCTTTATAGGGTTTTGAGGTTAGAGTTTTTCAATGTTATGGGTTTCTATATTTTTTAGTGTTTTTAAGGGCTAAGTGTTTGTTAAGGGTTTTTAGGGTTTAGGTTATTTTAGGGTTCATAGGATTTAGGTTTTCTTATGGTTTAACGTTTAGGATTTCTTAGGGCTATAGGTTAAGGATTTAGGATTTTATGTTAGGGTTTTGGGTTAAGGGTTATAGGTTAAGGGATTTATCTATGTTTTTAAGGTTTAGGGATTTAGGTTTTTTATGTTAAGGTTTTTTTGGTTTTAGGTTTAGGGTATAGGGCTTAGGGCTTTTTTTTTTTTTTTTTTTTTGTCTTTTTTAAGGTTTAGCATATACAATTTAGGGCTTTATTGTGTTTAGAGCTTAGACTTTTTTTCGATTTAGGGATTTTTGGGTTTTTTAGGATTTTTCAGGTTTAAGTGTTTCTTATGGTTTTTTAGGTTTTATAGTTTAGGGCTAAGGGGTTTTTTGTGTGTTTTTAGGTTTAGGGTTTAACAATTTTTAGGATTTTGGTTTTTAGGTTAGGGTTTAGGTTTAGAATTTAGTGTTTTAGGTTAGGGTTTGGGCCTTAGAGGCTTTTTAGGTTTATGTATTTTTAGGATTTAGGGTTTAAGGTTAGGGTTTAGGGTTTAGGTTTATAATTTAGGGTTTTAGGTTTAGGATTTAGGGTACTAGGTTTAGGGTTCAAGGCTTTGGTTTTTTTTTTTTTTTTTGTTTTTTAGGGTTTAGCAAATATGATTTAGGAATTCATTGGGTTTGGAGCTTAGACTCTTTTAGGTTTAGGGTTTATTAAGTTATTAGGGATTTTATGTTTAGGATTTAGGGTTTTGGGTTAGGGTTTAGTGTTTAGGACTTTTTTTAGGTTTAGGGTTTATGGTTAATGGTTTTATCTAGGTTTTTAGGATTTAGTGCTTTGGGTTTTTTAGATTAAGATTTTTTAGGATTTTTTAGGTTTAGGGTTTAGGGATTTTGGGTTTTTTGTGTTTTTTAGAGTTTAGCATATACAATTAAGGGCTTTATTGTTTTAAGGGTTTATTTTAGGGTTTATAAGATTTAGGTTTCATAAGGTTAGGTATTTAGGGTTTCTTATGGTTTTTTTGGTTTAGGATATAGAGTTTTAGATTACTGTTTAGGGTTTTGGGTAAAGCATTTTATCTAGGTTTTTAGGGTTTTATAGGTTTAGGGTTCAAGACTTAGGGCTTTTTTTTGTGATTTTTTTAAGGTTTAACATATACAATTTAGGGATTTATAGGGTTTGGAGCTTAGACTTTTTTTAGATTTAGGGGTTTTTAGGGTTTAGGGTTTAGGCCTTTGGTTTTTTTTTTTTTCCCTAATTTGTAGGTTTAGACTTTATGGTCTTTTAGGATTTAGTGTTTAGAGGGTAGGGTTTTTAGGGGTTTTAAATGGTCTAGAGCTTAGAGTTTTTTTAGGTGTATGGATTTATGGGGTTTCTTAGTGTTTTTAAGTGTTAAGTTTTTCTTAGGGTTTTCTATTGATTGGGGTTTAGGGTTTTTTTTTTTTTTTGTGTTTTTTAAGTTTAAGATTTGTGTATTTTTTAGGATTTAGTGTTTAGAGCTTAGGGTTTTGTAGAAGTATTAAATGCTTTGTAGTGTTTATATTATGGTTTGTAGGATTTATGGTTTCTTAAGGTCTATAGTTTTGGGTTTCTTATGGTTTTAGGTTTAGAATCTAAGGATTTAGGTTAGGGTTTAGGGTTTAGGGTTTAGGGCTTCATGTTTTCTTAGGTATAAGGTCTTTGGTTAAGGGTTTTATATAGGGTTTTTATGGTTTAGGGTTTTGGGTATTTTAGGTTAAGGGTTTTTAGAGTTTTATAGGTTTATGGTTTAGGACTTATTTTTGTGTATTTTAGGGTTAAGCATATAAGATTTAGGGCTTGATAGAGTTTAAAGCCTAGTGTTTTTTTTTATTTAGGGGTGTTTTAGGGTTTTTAAGGATTAAGTGTTTTTTAGGGTTTCTGGTTAAGAGCTTAGGGGTTTTTAATGGTTTTTAAGATTTATTTTAGGATTTATAGGATTGAGGGATTCTTAAGGTTTAGGGTTTAGAGTTTCTTAAGGTTTTAGGTTTTGGATTTAGAATTTTTGGGTAGGGTTTAGGGCTTAAGGATTTTTAGGTTTGGCATTTTAGGTTAAGGGTTTTATTTAGGTTTTTAGGTTTTAGGGTTTGGTTTTTTTATGTTAAGGGTTTGTAGGATATTATAGGTTTAGGGTTTAGGGTTTATGATTTTTTTTGTGTGTTGTAGGGTTTAGTATATACAATTTAGGGTTTTTATAGGGTTTAGAGATTAGAGTTTTTTTAGTTTTAGGGGTTTTTTGGTTTTTAGGGTTTTTAAGTGTCAAGATTTCCTAGAGTTTAGTTTTTTTTTTTGTTGTATTTGTTAGGTTTAGGGTTTATAAATTTTTAGGATTTAGGGTTTCGAGATTGTGGGTTTTAGGAGTTTTAAATGGGTTTTAGGGGTTATTTTAAGGTTTATAGGATTTAGGGTTTCTTAAGGTTTAGGGTTTAACATTTCTTTAGGTTTTAGGTTTAGTATTTAGGGTTTTAGGTTAGGGCTTAGGGTTTAGGGCTTAGGTTTTATTTTTATGTTTAGGTTCTCAGGTTAAGGTTCTTATCTAGGTTTGTAGGGTTTAGGGCTTTGGGATTTTTAGGTTAAGGTTTTTAGGGTTTTATAGGTTTAGGATTTACAGATTAGGGTTTTTTTTTTTGTGTTTTTTAGGGTTTAGCATATACAAGTTAGGGCTTTATAGGATATAGAGCTTAGAGTTTTTTACGTTTAGGGGTTTTTGAGGTTTTTAGGGTTATTAAGGGTTAAGTGTTTATTAGGGTTTAAGGCTTTCAGTTTTTTGTGTTTTTTAGGTTTAGCTTTTATGGATTTCTAGGGTTTTGGGTTTAGAGATTAGGGTTTTGTAGGGGTTTTTTTTTGTGTTTTATATGGTCTTTATGGTTTATTTTAGGATTTATAGGATTTAGGAATTCTTAAGGTTTAAGGTTTCTTAGGGATTTATGTTAGGGTTTAGGGTTTATGGCTTAGGGTTTTGTTAGGTTTAGGGTTTTATTTGGGATTTTGAGGTTTAAGGCTTTGGGTTTTTTACGGTTTTATAGGTTTAAGGTTTATGGCTTACGGTTTTGTTTTGTGTTTTTTAGAGCTTATAGATCAGAGTTTTTTTAGGTTTAGGGGTTATTAGGTTTTTTAAGGTTTTTAAGGGTTAACTGTTTCTTAGGGTTTAGGGCTTAGGTTTTTTTTGGGTTTAGGGTTTTTAAATTTTTAGGATTTATGGTTTAAATCTTAGGGTTTTTAGGGAGTTTTAGGGGTTTTAAATTGTTTTTAGGATTTGTTATAGGGTTTAAAGGATTTAGGGTTTCTTAAGGTTTAGGGTTTCTTAGGGTTATAGGTTTGGGATTTATTGGTTTAGGTTAGGGTTTAGGGTCTAGGGCTTAGGTTCTTTTTTAGGTTTAGGGTTATAGGTTAAGGGCTTTATCTAAGATTTTAGGGTTTAGGGCTTTGGTTTTTTTTAGGTTAATGTCTTTTAGGATTTTATAGGTTTAGGGTTTAGGGCATAGGTTTTTTTGTTGTGTTTTTTAGCATTTAGCATACCTAATTTAGGGCTTTATAGGGTTTAGAGCTTAGCGTTTTTTTTTTTTTAAGGTTTAAGGGATTTTGGATTTTTTAAGGTATTTAAAGATTAAGTGTTTCTTGGGGTTTTTTAGGGTTTATGGTTTAGGGGTTTGGGTTTTTTTGTGTCTTTTATGTTTAGGGTTTATAGATTTTTTGGATTTAGGGTTTAGAGCTTAGTGTTTTGTAGGGGTTATAAATTGTTTTTAGGGTTTATAGGATTAAGTGTTTCTTAAGTTTTAGGTTTTAGGGTTTCTTTGGGTTTTAGGTTTAGGTCTAAGATTTTAGGTTTAGGGTTTAGGGATTAGGGTTTTTTAAGGTTTAGGGTTTTAGGTTAAGGGTATTATCTAGTTTAGGGTATAAGACTTTTGGTATTTTAGTCTATGGTTTCTTAGGATTTTATAGGTTTAGGGTTTTATCTTGGTTTTTTTAGGTTTAGGGTTTTATCTAGGTTTTTAGGGTTTAAGACTTTGGGTTTTTTAGGTTAAGGTGTTTTAGGATTTTATAGGTTTAGGATTTAGGGCTTAGGTTTTTTTTTTGTTTTTTTTATTTATGCTTTTTAGAGTTTAGCATATACAATTTAGTGCTTTATAGGGTTTAGAGCTTAGAGTTTTTTAGGTTTAGGGGTTTTTGGGTCTTTTTAAGGGTTAAGTGTTTATTAGGGTTTTTTAGGGCGTAGGTTGTAGGGCTTAGGGATTTTTTGTGTTTTTTTTAGGGTTCACAGATTTTAGGATTCAGGGTTTAGATCTTAGGATTTTTAGGGGTTTTAAATTGTTTCTAGGGTTTGTCTTAGGTTTTGTAGGATTTAGGGTTTCTTAAGGTTTTTAGGTTTAGGATTTAGGGTTTTATGTTTGGTTTTATGGTTTTAGGTTTAGGATTTAGGGTTTTAGGTTTAGGGTTCCAGACTTAGGTTTTTTGTTTCTTTTTTTTTTGTTTTTTAAGGTTATGCTTAAATGATTTAGGGGTTTATAGGGTTTGGAGCTTAGACTTTTTTAGGTTTATGGTTTTGTACGTCTAGAATTTAGGGTTTTAGGTTAGGGTTTAGTGTTTAGGGCCTAGGGTTTTTTTAGGTTTAGGATTTAAGGTTAATGGTTTCATCTAGGTTTTCAGGGTTTAGTGCTTTGAATTTCTTAGATTAAGGTTCTTTAGGATTTTATAGGTTTAGGCTCTAGGGATTTGGGGTTCTTCGTGTTTTTTAGGGTTTAGCATATATGCTTAAGGGCTTTATTGTTTTAAGGGTTTATTTTAGGATTTATAGGATTTAGGGTTTCTTAAGGTTAGGGTTTAAGGGTTCTTAGGGTTTTTAGGTTTAGGATATAGAGTTTTAGGTTACGGTTTAGGGTTTTTTAGGTTTAGGGTTTTAGGTTAAGGATTTTATCTAGTTTTTAGGGTTTCACAGGTTTAGGGTTCAAGACTTAGTTTTTTTTTTGTATTTTTTACAGTTTAGCGTATACGATTTAGGGATTTATAAGGTTTGGAGCTTAGTGGTTAGGGTTTTGTAGGGGTTTGAAATGGTTTAGAGCTTAGAGTTTTTTTAGGTGTAGGAGTTTTGGGTTTTCTTAGTGTTTTTGAGGGTTAAGAGTTTCTTTGGGTTTTCTTAATGTTTTTAAGGGTTAAGAGTTTCTTAGGGTTTTCTATTGATTAGGGTTTAGGGATTTTTTATGTTTTTCCAATTTAAGATTTTTGAACTTTTTAGGATTTAGGGTTTATAGCTTAGGTTTTTGTAGAGTTTTAAAATTCTTTGTAGTGGTTATATTAGGGTTTATAAGATTAATGGTTTCTTAAGCTCTAGGGTTTACGGTTTCTTAGAGTTTTAGGTTTAGAATCTAAGGATTTAGGTTAGGGTTTAAGGTTTAGGGTTTCATGTTTTTTTAGGTCTAGTGTTTTATCTGGCTTAGGGCTTTGGGTTTTTTGGGTTAAGGTTTTCTAGAGTTTTATAAGTTCGTGGTTTAGGGCTTAGTGTTTTTCGTGTATTTTATGGTTACGCATATAAGATTTAGGGCTTGATAGGGTTTAAAGCTTAGATTTTTTTAGGGTTAAATTTTTCTTAGGATTTCTGGTTTAGAACTTAGGGGTTTTAAATGGGTTTTAAGGTTTATTTTAGGGTTTATAGGATTTAGGGATTTTTAAATGTTTAGGGTTTAACATTTGTTAAGGTTTTAGGTTTAGGATTTATAGTTTTAGGTTAGGGTTTAAGGCTTATGGTATTTTAGGTTTCGGCTTTTAGGTTAATGGTTTTATTTAGGTTTTGAGGTTTTAGGGGTTTGGGTTTTTTAGGTTAAGGGTTTGTAGGATTTTATAGGTTTAGGGTTTAGGACATAGGGTTTTTTTTGTGTGTTGTAGGGTTTAGTATATACTATTTAGGGCTTTATAGGGTTTAGAGCTTATAGTTTGTTTTTTTTTTTTTTATGTTTAGAGGTGTTTTGGTCTTTAGGATTTTTAAGGGTTAAGTGTTTGTTGGGTTTTCTAGGGTTTAGTTATTTTTTTTATTTTTTAGGTTTAGGGTTTACAGATTTTTAGGATTTAGAGTTTCTAGCTTATGGATTTTAGGAGTTTTAAATGGGTTTTAGGGTTTATTTAGGATTTATAGGATTTAGGGTTTCTTAAGGTTTCTTCAGGTTTTAGGTTTAGGTTTAGGCTTTAGGGTTAGCGTTTAGGGTTTAGGGCTTAGGATTTTTTTATGTTTAGGTTCTTAGGTTAAGGTTCTTATCTAGGCTTTTAGGGTTTAGGGCTTTGTGTTTATTAGGTTAAGGTTTTTAGTGTTATATAGGTTTAGGGTTTAGGGTTTAGGTCTTTTTTTTGTGTTCTTTAGGGTTTAGCATATACAATTTAGGGCTTTAGATGGTTTAGAGCGTAGAGTTTTTGAGGTTTAGGGGTTTTGCGTTTTTAGAATTTTTAAGGGTTAAGTGTTTTTTAGGGTTTAGGATTTTTTTTTTGTTTTTTATGTTCAAGGTTTACGGATTTATAGGATTTTGAGTTTATAGTTTAGGGTTTAGTAGGGGTTTTAAGTGGTTCTTCGGGTTTATTTTAGGGTTTATAGGATTTTGCGTTTCTTAAGGTTTAGGTTTAGGAATTAGAGTTTTAGGTATGGGTTAAGGGTTTAGGGCTTAAGGATTTTTTAGGTTTAGGGATTTAGGTTAAGGGTTTTATCTAGGTTTTTTAGGGTTTAGGTCTTTGGATTTTTAGGTTAATAGTTTTTATATATGTCTGTAAGGTATAGGGCTTTAGATTTTTTGGGTTAAGGTTTTCTGGGTTTTAGGTTAGGGTATATGGCTTAGGTCTTTTTTTTTTTTTTTTTGTGTTTTTTAAGGTTTAGCATGTATGAGTTAGGGCTATATAGTGTTTAGAGCTTAGAGTTTTTTTCGACCTAGGGATTTTTGAGGTTTTTAGGATTTTTAAGGGTTAACTGTTTCTTATGGTTTTTTAGGGTTTATGGTTTAGGGCTTAGGGTTTTTTTGTGTCTTTTTAGGTTTAGGGTTTATCTATTTGTAGGATTTTAGTTTTTAGGTTAGGGTTTAGGTTTAGGATTTAGTGTTTTAGGTTAGGGTTTAGGCTTTAGGCCTTAGAGGGTTTTTACGTTTATGGATTTTTAGGATTTAGGGTTTAGAGCTTAGGGTTTTTTTAAGTTTTTATGGGATTTAGGTTTTCTTTATGTATTAGGTTTAGTGTTTCTTATGGTTTAGGTTTAGGATATAGGGTTTTTGGTTAGGCTTTATGGTTAAGGGCTTAGGGTGGGTTTTTTAGGGTTAGGGTTTTAGGTAAAGGTTTTATCTAGGTTTTTATGGTTTAGGGCTTAGGGTTTTTTAGGTTAATGTATTCTAGGGTTTTATAGGTTTAGCGTTTAGGGCATAGGGTTTTTTAGGGTTTTGCTTATATGATTTTTGGCTTTATAGGAGAGTTCATAACATTTTAGGTTTAGGGTTTTAATGGTTTAAGTGTTTCTTACGGTTTAGGGCTTAGGGTATTTTTCTTTATGTCTTTTAGGTTTTGGGTTTAGGGATTTTCATGATTTAGGGATTAAAGATTCAGGTTTTGTAGGGTCTTATATGGTTTTTAGGGTTTATTTTAGGGTTTATCTGTTTTAGGGTATCTTAAGTTTAGGGTTTCTTAGTTTTCTTATTAGGGTTTAAGGATTAGGGCTTAGGATTTTAGGTTAGCATTGTGTTTTTTTTGTGTCTTTAGGGTTTAGCATAAATGATTTGGGGTTTTATACGGTTAAGAGCTTAGAGTTTTTTTTAGTTTAGGGGTTTTTGAGTTTTTTTAAAGGTTTTTAAGGGTTAAGTGTTTCTTAGGGTTTTGACAGGTTTAAGGTTTAGTGCTAAGGGTTATTTTGTGTTTTTAAGGTTTAGGATTTACATATTTTTAGAATTTAGGGTTGAGAGCTTAGTGTTTTAGGTGTTTTAAATTGTTTTTAGGGTTGATAGGATTTAGGGTTTCTTTGGGTTTTAGGTTTTTAATTAGGTTAGGGTTTAGGTTTAGGAATAGAGTTTTAGGTTAGGGTTTAGGGTTTAGTGCTTAGGGTTTTTTTAGGTCTAGGTTTTAGTTTATGGGTTTTATCTAGGTTTTAAGGGTTTAAGGCTTTGGGTTTTTTAGGATTTAATATGTTTAGGGTTTAGAGCTTAGGTTTTTTTTTTTTGTGTTTTTTAGGGTTTAGCATAAACGATTTAGGGCTTGATAGGATTTAGAGCTTAAAGTTTTTTAGGTTTAGGGGTTTTTGGGTTTTCTTTATAGTTTTTAATGGTTAAGTGTTTCTTAGGGTTTTTTTGGGCTTAGGGATTTTTTTTGTGATTTAAGTGTTAGGGTTTACGGATTTTTAGGATTTAGGGTTTAGATCTTAAAGTCTCTAGGGATTTTAAATGGTTTTTAGGGCTTATTTTAGGGCTATCGGATTTAGGGTTTCTTAATAAGATTAGGGTTTAGGGTTTCTTATAGCTTTTAGGTTTAGGACTTAGGGTTTTACGTTAGGGTTTAGGGTTTTTATAGGTCTAACGTTTTAGGTTAAGGATTTTATCTAGGTTTTTAGTGTTTTATAAGTTTAGGGTTCAAGAATTTGGGTTTTTATTGTGTTTTTTTAGGGTTTAGCATATAATATTTTGAGATGTATAAGGAGCTTAGACTTTTTTAGGTTTAGGGGTTTTTAGAGTTTTGAAGGTTTAAGTGTATCTTACGGCTTTTTTAAGGTTTAGGGTTTATGGTTTTTTAGGATTTAGTGTTTAGAGGTTAGAGTTTTATATAGGTTTTGAATGGTATAGGCTTAGAGTTTTATTAGGTGTAGGAGTTTTTGGGTTTTCTTAATTTTTTTAAGGGTTAAATATTTCTTAGGGTTTCTGGTTTAGAGCTTAGGGGTTTTAAATGGTATTTAAGATTTATTTTAAGGTTTATAGGATTTAGGGATTCTTAAGGTTTAGATTTTAGAGTTTCTTAAGGTTTTAGGTTTAGGATTTAGAGATTTAGGTTAGGGTTTAGGGCTTAAGGTTTTTTTTGGTTTTTAGGGTTTAGGTCTTTGGGTATTTTAGATTAAGGTTTTTAGGGTTTTGTAGGTTTAGGGTTTAGGGTTTAGCATATATAATTTAGGGCTTTATAGGGTATAGGGCTTAGATTTTTTTAGGTTTAGGGGTTTTTGAGGCTTTTAGTGTTTTTAAGGGTTAAGTGTTTCTTAGGGTTTAAGGGTTTCAGGTTTTTGTGTTTTTTAGGTTTAGGTTTTATGTATTTTTATGGCTTAGGGTTTAGTGCTTAGGATTTTTTAGGGGTTTTATTTGGTTTTTTTGGTATTATATAAGGGTTTACAAGTTTTAGGGTTTTTTAAGGTTTAGGATTTAGGGTAGGGTTTTAGGTCTAGCATGTAGGTTTTAGGTTTGGGTTTATGGCTTTTGGATTTTTAGGTTTAGGGTTTTTAGGATTTTGTATGTTTAGGGTTTGGGGATTAGTTTTTTTTTTTCTGTGCTTTTAGGGTTTAGGATATACGATATAGGGGTTTATAGGGTTTAGAGGATACTATATTTTAGGTTTAGGGGTTTTTGTATTTTTTAGAGCTTTTAAGGGTTAAGTGTTTCTTAGGGTATTTCAGGATTTAGGGTTTACGGCTTAGGGTTATTTTTTGTGTTTTTAGGTTAGGGTTTATGGATTTTTAGGATTTAGGGTTTAGAGCTTAGGGTTTTTTTGGGGTTTTAAATGGTCTTTATGGTTTATTTTAGTATTTATAGGATTTAGGGATTATTAAGGTATAGGGTTTCTTAGGGATTTATGTTAGGGTGTAGGGTTTATGGCTTTGGGTTTTGGGTTAAGAGTTTTATTTGAGATTTTGGGATTTAAGGTTTTGGGTTTTTAAGGGTTTTATAGGTTTAAGGTTTAGTGCTTAGGGTTTTTTTTTTGTGTGTTTTATAGGGTTTAGAATATACGATTTAGGGCTTTATAGGGTTTAGAGCTTAGAACTTTTTAGGTTTAGGGGTTATTGGGTTTTTTTAGGGTTTTTACGGGTTAAGTGATTCTTAGGATTTTTTAGGGTTTAAGATTTAGGGTTGTGGGTTTTTAAATTTTTTGGATTTAGGGTTTAGAGCTTAGGGTTTTTAGGGGTTTTAAAAGGTTTTAGGGTTTATTTTACGATTTATAGGATTTAGGGTTTAGAGCTTAGGGTTTTTAGGGGTTTAAAAGGTTTTTAGGGTTTATTTTACGGTTTATGGGATTTAGGGTTTAGGGTTTCTTAGGGTTATCGGTTTAGGATTTAGAGTTTTAGGTTAGGGTTTAGGGTTTACGCTTAGGTTTATTTTAGGTTTAGGGTTATAGGTTAAGTGTTTTATCTAGGATTTCAGGGCTTAGGGCTTTGGGTTTTTTTAGATTAATGATTTTTAGGGTTTTATAGGTTTAGTGTTTAGGGCTTAGGGTTTTTTTTTTTTTTTTTTTTTATGTTTTTCAGCATTTAGCATATCTGATTTAGGGCTTTATAGGGTTTAGAGCATAGCTTATTTTTAGGTTTAAGGGATTTTGGATTTTTTAATGTATTTAAGGGTTAAGTGTTTCTTAGGGTTTTTTAAGGTTTAAGGTTTAGGGATTTGGGTTTTGTTATGTTTTTTATGTTTATGGTTTATAAATTTTTAGGATATAAGATTTAGAGCTTAGTGTTTTGTAGGGGTTTTAAATTGTTTTTAGGGTTTAGAGTTTCTTTGGATTTTAGGATTAGGATTAAGATTTTAGGTTTAGGGTTTTATAATGTTTAGGGTTTTTTAAAGATTAGGGTTTTAGGTTAAGGGTATTATCTAGTTTAGGGTTTAAGGCTATGGGTTTTTTAGGCTAAGGTTTCTTAGGATTTTATACGTTTAGGGTTTTATCTTAGTTTTTTTAGGTTTAGGGTTTTATGTAGGATTTTAGGGTTTAAGTCAATGGGTTTTTTTTGTGTTTTTTTAGGGTTTTAAGTGTTTATGTTCCTTAGGGTTTAGGGCTTAGGGTTATTTTGTGGTTTTAAGGTTTAGGCTTTACATATTTTTAGAATTAAGGATTTAGAACCTAGTGTTTTAGTGGTTTTAAATTGATTTTAGGGTTTATAGGATTTAGGGTTTCTTTGGGTTTTAGGTTTTTAGGCTAGGGTTTAGGTTTAGGAATTAGAGTTTTAGGTTAGCATTTAGAGTTTCGTGCTTAGGGATTTTTTTAGGATTAGGATTTTAGTTTATGGGTTTTATCTAGGTTTCAAGGGTTTAGAGTTTTGGGTTTTTTAGGATTTAATAGGTTTAGGGTTTAGGGCTTAATTTTTTTTTTTTTTTGAGTTTTTTAGGGTTTACCATATACAATTTAGGACTTGTAGGATTTAAAGCTTAGAGTTTTTTAGATTTAGGGGTTTGTTGGGTTTGTTTATGGTTTTTAATGGTAAAGTGTTTCTTAGGGCTTTTTAGGGCTAGATTTTTTTTTGTGTTATAAGTGTTAGGGTTTACAAATTTTAAGGATTTAGGGTTTTGATTGTAGAGTCTTTAGGTGATTTAAATGGTTTTCATGCTTATTTTAGGGCTATTGGATTTAAGGTTTCTTAATAAGATAAGGGTTTAGGGTTTCTTAGGTATTTTAGGTTTAGGATTTAGGGTTTTTCATTATGTTTTAGGGGTTTTTTAGGTTTAAGGTTTTGGGTTAAGGATTTTATCTAGATTTTTATTGTTTTATAGGTTTAGGGTTCCACAATTAGGTTTTTTTTTTGTTTTTTAGGGTTTAGCATTAATATTTAGGGATTTATAGGGTTTGGAGACTATACTGTTTTAGGTTTAGGTGTTTGAAGGGTTTTCAAGGTTTAAGTGTTTCTTACGGCTTTTTTAGGGTTTAGGATTTAGGCCTATGATGTTTTGTTTTTTTTTGTTTTCTTTTTTTTTTTGGCTTTATGTTTTTTTAGGATTTAGTGTTTAGAGATTAGGGATTTGTAGGGGCTTTAAATGGTTTAGAGGTTAGAGTTTTATTAGGTGTAGGGGTTTTTGGGTTTTCTTCGTGTTTTTAAGGGTTAAATGTTTCTTAGGGTTTTCTATTGATTAGGTATTAGGGTTTCTTTTTGTTTTTTTTAAAGTTTAAGATTTACGGATTGTTTAGGATTTTTGTAGAGGTGTTAAATGCTTTGTAGTGTTTATATTAGGGTTTATTAGATGTATTGTGTCTTAAGGTCTAGGGTTTAGGGCTTCTTAGGGTTTTAGATTTAGAATCTAAGGATTTAGGTTAGGGTTTAGGGTTTAGGGCTTCATGTTTTTTTAGGTCTAGGGTTTTAGGTTAAGGGTTTTATTTAGGGGTTTTATGGTTTAGGGCTTTGGGTTTTTTAGATTAAGGTTTTTTTTATAGTTTTATAGATTTATGGTTTGGGGCTTATAGATTTTTGTGTATTTTAGGGTTAAGCATATAAGATTTAGTGCTTGATAGGGTTGAAAGCTTAGAGTTTTTTTAGGTTTAGGCATTTTTTAGTGTTTTTAAGGGTTAAGTGTTGCTTAGGGTTTCTAGTTTAGAGCTTAGGGGTTTTAAATGGTATTTAAGGTTTATTTTAGGGTTTATAGGATAGAGGGATTTTTATGGTTTAGGATTTAGAGATTCTTAAGGTTTTAGGTTTAGGATTTAGAGTTTTAGGTTAGGGTTTAGGGCTTAGGGGATTTTAGGTTTAGGGTTTTAGGTTAAGGGTTTTATTTAGGTTTTTAGGTTTTAGGGCTTTGGGTTTTTTAGGTTAAGGGTTTGTAAGATTTTATAGGTTTAGAGTTTGGGGCTTAGGTTTTTTTTTTTTTTTGTGTGTGTGTAGGGTTTAGTATATACAATTTAAGGTTTTACAGGGTTTAGAGCTTAGAGTTTTTTTAGGTTAAGGGGTCTTTTGGTTTTTAGTTTTTTTAAGGGTTAAGTGTTTCTTAGGTTTCTCAGGGTTTAGTGATTTTTTGTATTTTTTAGGTTTAGGGTTTACAGATTTTTAGTATTTAGGGTTTCGAGCTTAGGGATTTCAGGAGTTTTAAATGGGTTTAAGGGTTTATTTTATGATATATAGGATTTAGGGTTTGTTAAGGTTTATGATTTAAGGTTTCTTTAGGTTTAGGGTTAGGGTTTAGTGTTTTGGGATTTGGGTTTTTTTTTGTTATGTTTAGGTTCTTAGGTAAAAGTTGTTGTCTAGGTTTTTAGGGTTTAGGGCTTTGGGTTTTTTAGGTTAAGGTTTTTTAGTATTTTATAGGTTTAGTGCTTAGGGCTTAGGTTTTTTTTTGTGTGTATTTGAGCATTTATCATGTATGATTTAGTGCTTTATAGTGTTTAGAGCTTAGCTTTTAAGGGATTTTGCATTTTTTATGGTTTTTAAGGTTTAAGTGTTTCTTAGGGTTATTTAAGGTTTAAGATTTAAGGATTTGGGTTTTGTTGTGCTTTTTATGTTTAGGGTTTACAGATTTTTAGGATATAGGGTTTAGAGTTTAGTGTTTTGTAGGGGTTTTAAATTATTTTTAGGGTTTAGGGTTTCTTTGGATTTTAGGTTTTGGATTAAGATTTTAGGTTTAGGGTTTTTTAATGTTTAGGGTTTTTTAAAGATTAGGGTTTTTGGTTAAGGGTTTTATCTAGTTTAGGGTTTAAGGCTATGGGTTTTTTAGGCTAAGGTATCCTAGGATTTTATACGTTTTGGGTTTTATCATAGTTTTTTTAGGTTTAGGGTTTTATCTAGGTTTTTATGGTATAAGTCATTGTGTTTCTTGGTTTTTTAGTGTTTTAAGAGTTTAAGTGTTCCTTAGGGTTTAGGGATTAGGGTTATTTTGTGTTTTTAAGGTTTAGGGTTTACAAATTTTTAGAATTTAGGATTTAGAGCCTAGTGTTTTAGGGGTTTTACATTTTATTTTAGGGTTTATAGGATTTAGGGTTTCTTTGGATTTTAGGTTTTTAGGTTAGGGTTTAGGTTTAGGAATTAGAGTTTTAGGTTAGGATTTAGAGTTTAGTGCTTAGGTTTTTTTTTAGGATTAGGGTTTTAGTTTATGGGTTTTATCTAGGTTACAAAGGGTTTAGGGTTATGGGTTTTTTAGGATTTAATAGGTTTAGGGTTTAGTGCTTAGTTTTTATTTATTTTTTTTTTTTCTGTGTTTTTTAGGGTTTAGCATATACGATTTAGGGCTTGTAGGATTTAGAGCTTAGAGTTTTTTAGGTTTAGGGCTTTTTTGGGTCTTTTTATGGTTTTTAATGGTAAAGTGTTTCTTAGGGTTTTTTAGGGCTAGATTTTTGTGTGTTATAAGTGTTAGGGTTTACGAATTTTAAGGATTTAGGGTTTAGATCAGTCTTTAGGTGTTTTAAATGGTTTTCATGCTTCTTTTAGGGCTATCAGATTTAAGATTTCTTAGTAAGATTGGAGTTTAGGGTTTCTTAGGGTTTTTAGGTTTAGGATTTAGGATTTTACATTAGGGTTTAGGGGTTTTTTAGGTTTAAGATTTTAGCTTAAGGATTTTATCTAGGTTTTTAGTGTTTTATAGGTTTGGGGTTGAAGAATTAGGTTTTTTTTTTTGTGTGTGTTTTTTAGGGTTTAGCATTAATATTTAGGGATTTATAGGGTTTGGATATTACATTTTTTTTATATTTAGGTATTTTAAGGGTTTTCACGGTTTAATTGTTTCTTACAGCTTTTTTAGGGTTTAGGGTTTAGGTGTATGGTTTTTTTTTTGTTTAGGGTTTATGGTTTTTTAGGATTTAGTGTTTAGAGGTTAGGGATTTGTAAGGGTTTAAAATGGTTTAGAGTTTAGAGTTTTATTAGGTGTAGGAGTTTTTGGGTTTTTCTTAGTGTTTTTAAGGGTTAAATGTTTCTTAGCGTTTTCTATTGATTAGGTTTTAGGTTTTTTTTGTCTTTTTTAAATTGAAGATTTACGAATTGTTTAGGATTTTGTAGAAGTTTTAAATGCATTGTAGTGTTTATATTAGGGTTTATAGGATGTATTGTGTCTTAATGTCTAGGGTTTAGGGCTTCTTAGGGTTTTAGATTTAGAATCTAAGGATTTAGGTTAGGGTTTAGGGTTTAGGGCTTCATATTTTTTTAGGTCTAGGGTTTTAGGTTAAGGGTTTTATTTAGGATTTTTATGGATTAGGTCTTTGGGTTTTTTAAGTTAAGGTTTTTTAGAGTTTTATAGGTTTATGGTTTGGGGCTTAGAGGTTTTTGTGTATTTTAGTGTTAAACATATAAGATTTAGTGCTTGGTAGGGCTGAAAGCTTAGAGTTTTTTTAGGTGTAGGCGTTTTTTAGGGTTTTTAAGGGTTAAGTGTTTCTTAGGATTTCTACTTTAGAGCCTAGGGCTTTTAAATGGTATTTAATGTTTATTTTAGGGTTTATTTGATTTAGGGATTCTTATGGTTTAGGATTTAGAGTTTCTTCAGGTTTTAGGTTTTGGATTTGGAGTTTTAGGTTAGGGTTTAGGGCTTAGGGTTTTTTAGGTTTAGGGTTTTAGGGTAAGGGTTTTATTTAGGTTTTTAGGTTTTAGGGCTTTGGATTTTTTAGGTTAAGGGCTTGTAAGATTTTATAGGTTTAGGGTTTGGGGCTTAGGTATTTTTTTTTTGTCTATGTAGGGTTTAGTATATACGATTTAGAGCTTATTTTTTTTTTTTTTTGTAGGTATAAGGAATTTTGGATTTTTTGAGGCTTTTAAGGGTTAAGTGTTTCGTAGAGTTTTTTAAGATTTAAGGTTTAGGGATTTGGGTTTTGTTGTTTTTTTATGTTTAGGGTTTACAGATTTTTAGGATATAGGGTTTAAAGCTTAGTGTTTTGTAGGGGTTTTAAATTATTTTAGGGTGTAGGGCTTCTTTGGATTTTAGGTTTAGGATTTAGATTTTAGGTTTAGGGTTTAGGTCTTAGGGTGTTTTAAGGTTTAGGGTTTTTTAAAGATTACGATTTTAGGTTAAGGGTATTATCTATTTTAGGGTTTAAGGCTATGGGTTTTTTAGGCTAAGGTTACTTAGGATCTTATACGTTTAGGGTTTTATCTTATTTTTTTTAGGTTTAGGATTTTTTGTAGGTTTTTAGGGTTTAAGTCAATAGGTTTTTTCTGTTTTTTGGGTGTTTTAAAAGTTTAAGTGTTCCTTAGGGTTTAGGGATTAGGGTTATTTTCTATTTTTAAGGTTTAGGGTTTACAGATTTTTAGAATTAAGGATTTAGAGCCTAGTGTTTTAGGGGTTTTAAATTGATTTTAGGGTTTATAGGATTTAGGGTTTCTCTGGGTTTTAGGTTTTTAGGTTAGGGTTTAGGTTTAGGAATTAGAGTTTTAGGTTAGGATTTAGAGTTTAGTGCTTAGGGATTTTTTTGGGATTAGGGTTTTATTTTATGGGTTTTATCTAGGTTTTAAGGGTTTAGGGTTATGGGTTTTTTAGGATTTAATAGGTTTAGGGTTTAGAGCTTAGTTTTTGTTTTTTGTTTTTTTAGGGTTTAGCATATACAATTTAGGGCTTGTGGGATTTAGAGCTTAGAGGTTTTTAGGTTTAGCGGTTTTTGACCTTTCCTATGGTTTTTAATAGGTAAGTGTTTCTTAGGGTTTTTTAGGATTAGATTTTTTTGTGTTATAAGTGTTAGGGTTTATGAATTTTAAGGATTTAGGGTTTAGATCATAGGGTCTTTAGGTGTTTTAAATGGTTTTATTGCTTATTTTAGGGCTATCGGATTGAAGGTTTCTTATTAAGATTAGGGTTAGGGTTTAGGGGTATTTTAGGCTTAAGGTTTTAGCTTAAGGATTTTATCTAGGTTTTTAGTGTTTTATAGGTTTAGGGTTCAAAAATTAGGTTTTTTTTTTTTTTTTGTGTGTTTTTTTGGGTTTAGCTTTAATATTTAGGGATTTATAGGGTTTGGAGATTACACTTTTTTAAGTTTAGGTGTTTTAAGGGTTTTCAAGATTTAACTATTTCTTATGGCTTTTGTAGGGTTTAGGGTTTTGCCCTATGGTGTTTTTTTTTTTTTTTTTTTTTTTTTTTTTTTAGGGTTTATCGTATTTTAGGATTTAGTGTTTAGAGGTTAAGGATTTGTAGGGGTTTTAAATGGTTTAGAGTTTAGAGTTTTATTCGGTGTAGGAGTTTTTGCCTTTTCTTAGTGGTTTTAAGTGTTAAATGTTTCTTAGGGTTTTCTATTGATTAGGGTTTAGGTTTTTTTTTTTTTGTGTTTTTTAAGTTTAAGATTTACGGATTGTTTAGTATTTTTGTTGATGTTTTAAATGCTTTGTAGTGTTTATATTAGGGTTTATAGAATCTATTGTGTCTTAAGGTCTATAGTTTAGGGCTTCTTAGGGTTTTATATTTAGAATCTAAGGATTTAGGTTAGGGTATAGGGTTTAGTGCTTCATGTTTTTTTAGGTCTAGGGTTTTAGGTTAAGGGTTTTTTTTAGGGTTTTCTATGGTTTAGGGCTTCTTCGGGTTTTAGATTTAGAATTTAAGGATTTAGGGTTTAGTGCTTCATTTTTTTTAGGTCTAGTGTTTTAGGTTAATGGTTTTATTTAGGATTTTTATGGTTTAGGGCTTTTGGTTTTTTAGGTTAAGGTTTTTTAGAGTTTTATACGTTTATGGTGTGGGGCTTAGACCTTTTTGTGTATTTTAGGGTTAAGCATATAAGATTTAGTGCTTGATAGGGTTTAATGCTTAGAGTTTTTTTAGGTTTAGGCGTTTTTTAGGGTTTTTAAGGGTTAAGTGTTTCTTAGGGTTTCTAGTTTAGAGCTTAGGGGTTTTAAATGTATTTAAGGTTTATTTTAGGGTTTATAGGATTTAGGGATTCTTATGGTTTAGGATTTAGAGATTCTTAAGGTTTTAGGTTTAGGATTTAGAGTTTTAGGTAAGGGTTTAGGGCTTAGGGGATTTTAGGTTTAGGGTGTTAGGTTAAGGGTTTTATTTAGGTTTTTAGGTTTTAGGGCTTTGGGTTTTTTAGGTTAAGGGTTTGTAAGATTTTGTAGGTTTAGGGTTTGGGGCTTAGGTTGTTTTTTTCTCTGTGTGTAGGGTTTAGTATATATGACTTAAGGCTTTACAGGGTTTAGAGCTTAGAGTTTTTTTTAGGTTAAGGGGTTTTTTGGTTTTAAGTTTTTTTAAGGGTTTAGTGTTTATTAGGTTTCGCAGGGTTTAGTGATTTTTTGTAAATTTTAGGTTCAGGGTTTACAGATTTTTAGGATTTAGGGTTTCGTGCTTAGGGATTTTAAGAGTTTTAAATGGATTTTAGGGTTTATTTTATGATTTATAGGATTTAGGGTTTCTTATGGTTTAGGGTTTAAGGTTTCTTTGGGTTTTAGGTTAAGGTTTAGGGTTTCTTTTTTGTGTTATTTAGCATTTAACATATACGATTTAGTGCTTTATAGGGTTTAGAGCTTAGCTTTTTTTTAGGTTTAAGGGATTTTGAATTTTTTACGGTATTTAAGGGTTAAGTGTTTCTTTGGGTTTTTGATGTTTAAGATTTAGGGATTTGGGTTTTGTTTTGTTTTTTATGTTTAGGGTTTACAGATTTTTAGGATATAGGGTTTAGAGCGTAGTGTTTTGTAGAGGTTTTAAATTGTTTTTAGGGTTTAGAGTTTCTTTGGATTTTAGGTTTAGGATTAAGATTTTAGGTTTAGGGTTTAGTGCTTAGGGTTATTTAATGTTTAGGGTTTTTTAAAGATTAGGGTTTTAGATTAAGGGTATTATCTAGTTTAGGGTTTAAGGCTATGGGTTTTTTAGGCTAAGGTTTCTTAGGATTTTATATGTTTAGGGTTTTATCTTAGTTTTTTAGGTTTAGGGTTTTATCTTGGTTTTTAAGGTTTAAGTCAATGGGTTATTTTTTTTAGGGTTTTAAGAGTTGAAGTGTTCCTTAGGGTTTAGGGATTAGGGTTATTTTGTGTTTTTAAGGTTTCAGTTTTATAGATTTTTAGAATTAAGGATTTATAGCCTAGTATTTTAGGGGTTTTAAGTTGATTTTAGGGTTTATAGGATTTAGGGTTTCTTTGGGTATTAGTGTTTTAGGTTATGGTTTAGGTTTAGGAATTAGAGTGTTAGGTCAGTATTTAGGGTTTAGTGCTTAGAGATTTTTTTAGTATTAGGGTTTTAGTTTATGGGTTATATCTAGGTTTTAAGGCTTTAGGGTTATCGGTTTTTTAGGATTTAATAGGTTTAGGGTTTTGAGCTTAGTTTTTTTTTTTTTTTTTGTATTTTTTAGGGTTTAGCATATACGATATAGGGCTTGTAGGATTAAGAGCTTTGATTTTTTAAGGTTTAGTGGTTTTTTGGGTTTTTTTTATGGTTTTTAATGGTAAAGTGTTTCTTAGGGTTTTTTAGGGTTAGATTTTTTTGTGTTATAAGTGTTAGGCTTTACGAATTTTAAGGATTTTGGGTTTAGATCATAGGGTCTTTAGGTGTTTTAAAAGGTTTTCATGCTTATTTTACGGCTATCGAATTTAAGGTTTCTTAATATGATTAGGGTTTAGGGTTTCTTAGGGTTTCTTAGGATTTTTAGGTTTAGGATTTAGGGTTTTAGATTAGGGTTTAGGGGTTTTTATAGGTTTAAAGTTTTAGCTTAAGGATTTTATCTAGGTTTTTAGTGTTTTATAGGTTTAGGGTTCAAGAATTTTGTTTTTTTTTTTTTGTGTTTTTTAGGATTTAGCATTAATATTTAGGGACTTATAGGGTTTGGAGATTACAATTTTTTAAGTTTAGGTGTTTTAAGGGTTTTCAAGATTTAAGTGTTTTTGACAGCTTTTTTAGGGTTTAGGGTTTTCTATTAATTAGGTTTTAGGGCTTTTTTTTTGTGTTTTATAAGTTTAAGATTTACGGATTGTTTAGGATTTTTGTTGAGGTTTTAAATGCTTTGTAGTGTTTATATTAGGGTTTATTGGATGTATTGTGTCTTAAGGTCTAGGGTTTAGGGCTTCTTAGGGTTTTAGATTTAGAATCTAAGGATTTAGGTTAGGGTTTAGGGTTTAGGGCTTCATGTTTTTTAAGGTCTAGGGTTTTAGGTTAAGGGTTTTATTTAGGACTTTTATGGTTTAGGGCTTTGGGTTTTTAGGTTAAGGTTTTTTAGTGTTTTATAGGTCTATGGTTTGGGGCTTAGAGGTTTTTGTGTATTTTAGGGTTAAGCATATAAGATTTTGTGCTTGATAGGGTTTAATGCTTAGAGCTTTTTTAGGTTTAGGCATTTTTTAGGGTTTTTAAGGGTTAAGTGTTTCTTAGGGTTTCTAGTTTAGAGCTTAGGGGTTTTAAGTGGTATTTAAGGTTTATTTTAGGATTTATAAGATTTAGGGATTCTTATGGTTTAGGATTTAGACTTTTAGGATAAGGTTTAGGGCTTAGGGTTTTTTAGGTTAAGGGTTTTATTTAGGTTTTTAGGTTTTAGGGCTTTGTATTTTTTGTGTTAAGGGATTGTAAGATTTTATAGGTTTAGGGTTTGGGGCTTAGGTTTTTTTTTAAATTTTTTTTTTTTTTTGTGTGTGTGTAGGGTTTAGTATATATGATTTAGAGCTTAGCTTTTTTTTAGGTTTAAGGGATTTTTTGGATCTTTGTAGGTTTTTAAGGGTTAAGTGTTTATTATGGTTTGTTAAGGTTTAAGGTTTAGGGATTTGGGTTTTGTTGTGTTTTTTATGTTTAGGGTTTACAAATTTTTAGGATATAGGGTTTAGAGCATAGTGTTTTGTAGGGGTTTTAAATTATTTTTGGGGTTTAGGGTTTCTTTGGATTTTAGGTTTATGATATAGATTTTAGGTTTAGGGTTTATGGCTTAGGGTGTTTTAAGGTTTAGGGATTTTTAAATATTAGGGTTTTAAGTTAAGGGTATTATCTAGTTTAGGGTCTAAGGCTATGGGTTTTTTAGGCTAAGGTGTCTTAGGATTTTAAACGTTTAGGGTTTTATCTTAGTTTTTTTAGGTTTAGGGTTTTATCTAGGTTTTTAGGGTTTAAGTCAATGGGTTTTTTTTGTGTTTTTTAGGGTTTTAAGAGTGTAAGTGTTCCTTAGGGTTTAGGGCTTAGGGATATTTTGTGTTTTTATGGTTTAGGGTTTACAAATTTTTAGAATTAAGGATTGAGAGCCTAGTGTTTTAGGGGTTTTAAATTGATTTTAGGGTTTATAGGATTTAGGGTTTCTCTGGGTTTTAGATTTTTAGGTTAGGGTTTAGGTTTAGGAATTAAAGTTTTAGTTTAGGATTTAGTGTTTAGTGCTTAGTAATTTTTTTAGGATTAGGCTTTTAGTTTATGGGTTTTATCTAGGTTTTAAGGGTTTATGGTTATAGGTGTTTTAGAATTTAATAGGTTTAGGGTTTAGAGCTTAATTTTTTTTATTTTTTTTTTTTTTTTTTTTTTTTTGTGTTTTTTAGGGTTTAGCAAATACGATTTAGGTCTTGTAGGATTTAAAGCTTGGAGTTTTTTAGGTTTAGGGGTTTTTTGGGTTTCTTTTTTGGTTTTTAATGGTAAAGTGTTCCATAGGGTTTTTAGGGCTAGATTTTTTTGTGTTATAACTATTAGGGTTTACGAATTTTAAGGATTTAGGGTTTCGATCATAGGGTCTTTAGGTGTTTTAAATGGTTTTAATGCTTATTTTAGGGCTATCGGATTTAAGGTTTCTTAATGAGATTTGGGTTTAGGGTTTCTTAGGATTTAGGGTTTTACATTAGGGTTTAGGGGATTTTTAGGTTTAAGGTTTTAGCTTAAGGATTTTATCTAGATTTTTAGTGATTTATAGGTTTAGGGTTCAAGAATTTGGTTTTTTTTTTTTGTGTTTTTTAGGGTTTAGCATTAATATTTAGGGATTTATAGGGTTTGGAGATTACACTTTTTTAGGTTTAGGTGTTTTAAGGGTTTTCAAGGTTTAAGTGTTTCTTATGGCATTTTTAGGGTTTAGGGTTTAGACCTATGGTTAGTTTTTTTTTTGTTTAGGGTTTATGATATTTTAGGATTTAGTGTTTAGAGGTTAGGGATTTGTAGGGGTTTTAAATGGTTTAGAGCTTAGAGTTTTATTAGGTGTAGGAGTTTTTGGGTTTTCTTAGTGTTTTTAAGTGTTAAATGTTTCTTAGGGTTTTCTATTGATTAGGTGTTAGGGTTTTTATTTTGTGCTTTTTAAGTTTAGGATTTACGGATTGTTTAGGAATTTTGTAGATGCTTAAAATGCTTTGTAGTGTTTATATTAGGGTTTATAGGATGTATTGTCTCTTAAGGTCTAGGGTTTAGGGCTTCTTAGGGTTTTAGATTTAGAATCTAAGGATTTAGGTTAGGGTTTAGGGTTTAGGGCTTCATGTTTTTTAGGTCTAGCGTTTTAAGTTAAGGTTTTACTTACGATTTTTATGGTTTAGGGCTTTGGGTTTTTAGGTTAAGGTTTTTTAGAGTTTTATAGATTTATGGTTTGGGGCTTAGAGGTTTTTGTGTATTTTTGGGTTAAGCATATAAGATTTAGTGCTTGATAGGGTTTAAAGCTTAGTGTTTTTTTAGGTTTAGGCGTTTTATTGGGTTTTTAAGGGTTAAGTGTTTCTTAGGGTTTCCAGTTTAGAGCTTAGGGGTTTTAAATGGTATTTAAGGTTTATTTTACGGTTTATAGGATTTAGGGATTCTTATGGTTTAGGATTTAGAGTTTATTCAGGTTTTAGGTTTAGGATTTAGAGTTTTAGATTAGGGTTTAGGGCTTAGGGTTTTTTAGGTTTAGGGTTTTAGGTTAAGGATTTTATTTAGGTTTTTAGGTTTTAGGGCTTTGTATTTTTTGGTTTAAGGGTTTGTAAGATTTTATAGGTGTAGGGTTTGGGGTTTAGGTTTTTTTTATGTGTGTGTAGTGTTTAGTATATACGATTTAGGCCTTTATAGGGTTTTGAGCTTAGAGTTTCTTTTAGGTTAAGGGGATTTTTGGTTTTTAGTTTTTTTAAGGGTTAAGTGTTTCTTAGGTTTCGCAGTGTTTAGTGATTTTTTATATTTTTTAGGTTTAGGGTTTACAGATTTTTAGGATTTAGGGTTTCGAGCTTAGGGATTTTAGGAGTTTTAAATGGATTTTAGGTTTTATTTTATGATTTATAGGATTTAGGGTTTCAAAAGGTTTAGGGTTTAAGGTTTCTTTGGTTTTAGGTTAGGGTTTAGGGTTTAGGGATTTGGGTTTTTTTTGTTAAGTTTAGGACCTTAGGTAAAGGTTCTTATCTAGGTTTTTAGGGTTTAGGTCTTTGGGTTTTTTGGGTTAAGGTTTTTTAGTATTTTATAGGTTTAGTGGTTAGGGCTTAGGGTTTTTTTTTTTTTTTTTTTTTTTTTTTTTTTTTTTTTTTTAAGCATTTAGTATATATGATTTAGTGCTTTATAAGGTTTAGAGCTTAGCTTTTTTTTTAGGTTTAAGGGATTTTGGATTTTTTAAGGTTTTTAAGGGTTAAGTGTTTCTTAGGGTTTTTTAAGGTTTAAGATTTAGGGATTTGGGTTTTTTTGTGTTTTTTATGTTTTAGGTTTACCGATTTTTAGGATATAGGGTTTAGAGCGTAATGTTTTGTAGGGGTTTTAAATTGTTTTTAGGGTTTAGGGTTTCTTTGGATTTTAGGTTTAGGATTAGGATTTTATGTTTAGGGTTTTTTAAGATTTAGGGTTTTTTAAAGATTAGGGTTTTAGGTTAGGGGTATTATCTAGTTTAGGGTTTAAGGCTATGGGTTTTTTAGGCTAAGGTTTCTTAGGATTTTATACGTTTAGGGTTTTATCATAGTTTTTTTAGGTGTAGGGTTTTATCTAGGTTTTTATGGTTTAAGTCAATGTTTGTTTATTTTAGGGTTCTAAGAGTTTAAGTGCTCCTTAGGGTTTAGGGATTAGGATTATTTTGTGTGTTTAAGGTTTAGGGTTTACAGATTTTTAGAATTAAGGATTTAGAGCCTAGTGTTTTAGGTGTTTTAAATTGATTATAGGGTTTATAGTATTTAGGATTCCTTTGGGTTTTATAATTTTAGGTTAGGGTTTAAGTTTAGGAATTAGATTTTTAGGTTAGGATTTAGAGTTTAGTGCTTATGGATTTTTTTAGGATTAGGGTTTTTGTTTATGGGTTTTATCAAGGTTTTAAGGGTTTAGGTTTATGGGTTTTTTAGGATTTAATTGGTTTAGGGTTTAGAGCTTAGTTTTTTTTTTTTTTTTTTTTTTTTTTTTTGTGTGTTTTTGAGGGTTTAGCATATACGATTTAGGGCATGTAGTATTTAGAGCTTAGAGTTTTTTAGGTTTAGGGGTTTGTTGGGTTCTTTTATGGTTTTTAATGGTAAAGTGTTTCTTAGGGTTTTTAGGGCTAGAATTGTTTGCATTATAAGTGTTAGGGTTTACGAATTTTAAGGATTTTGGGTTTAGATCATAGGGTCTTTAAGTGTTTTAAATGGTTTTCATGCCTATTTTAGGGCTATTGGATTTAAGGTTTCTTAATATGATTAGGGTTTAGGATTTGTTAGGGTTTTTAGGTTTAGGATTTAGGGTTTTACATTAGGGTTTAGGGTTTTTTTGGGTTTAAGGTTTTAGGTTAAGGATTTTATCTAGGTTTTTAATATTTTACATGTTTAGGCTACAAAAATTAGGTTTTTGTTTTTTTTTTTTGTGTTTTTTAGGGTTGAGCATTAATATTTTGGGATTTATAGGGTTTGGATATTACACTTTTTTAAGTTTAGGTGTTTTAAGGGTTTTCAAGGTTTAAGTGTTTCTTACGACTTTTTTAGGGTTTAGGGTTTCGGTCTATGGCTTTTTTTTTTTTTTAGGGTTTTTGGTTTTTTAGGATTTAGTGTTTAGAGGTTAGGGATTTGTAGGGGTTTTAAATGGTTTAGAGCTTAGAGTTTTATTAGGTATAGGAGCTTTTGGGTTTTCTTAGTGTTTTTAAAGGTTAAATGTTTCTTAGGGTTTTCTATTGATTAGGTTTTAGATTTTTTTTTTTTTTTGTGTTTTTTTAGATTATGATTTACGGATTGTTTAGGATTTTTGTAGAGGTTTTAAATGCTTTGTAGTGTTTATATTAGGGTTTATAGGATGTATTGTGTCTTAAGGTCTAGGGTTTAGGGCTTCTTAGGGTTTTAGATTTAGAATCTAAGGATTTAGGTTAGGGATTAGGGTTTAGGGTTTAATTTATTTTAGGTCTAGTGTTTTAGGTTATGGGTTTTATTTACGATTTTTCTAGTTTAGGGCTTTTAGTATTTTAGGTTAGGGTTTTTTAGAGTGTTATTGGTTTATGGTTTGGGGATTAGAGGTTTTTTTGTATTTTAGGGTTAAGCATATAAGATTTAGTGCTTAATAGTGTTTAAAGCTTAGAGTTTTTTTTAGGTTTTGGCCCTTTTTAGGGTTTTTAAGGGTTAAGTGTTTCTTAGGGTTTCTAGTTTAGAGCTTAGGGGATTTAAATGGTATATAAGGTTTATTTTACGGTTTATAGGATTTAGGGATTCTTATGGTTTAGGATTTATAGTTTTTTCAGGTTTTAGGTTAAGGATTTAGAGTTTTAGGTTAGGGTTTAGGGCTTAGGGTTTTTTAGGTTAATGGTTTTATTTATATTTTTAGGTTTTAGGGCTCTAGGTTTTCTAGGTTAAGGGTTTGTAATATTTAATAGGTTTAGGGTTTGGGCATAGGTTTTTTTATTTTTTTTGTGTGTGTAGGGTTTAGTATATACGATTTAGGGCTTTATAAGGTTTAGAGCTTAGAGTTTTTTTTTTGGTTTAGGGGTTTTTTGGTTTTTAGTTTTTTTAAGGGTTAAGTGTTTCTTAGGTTTCTCAAGGTTTAGTAATTTTTTGTATTTTTTAGGTTTAGGGTTTACAGATTTTTAGGATTTAGCATTTGGAGCTTAGGGATTTCAGGAGTTTTAGTGGGTTTTAGGCTTTATTTTATGATTTATAGGATATAGTGTTTCTTAAGGTTTAGGGTTTAAGGTTTCTTTAGGTTTCTCAGGGTTTACTGATTTTTTGTATTTTTTAGGTTTAGGGTTTACGGATTTTTGGGATTTAGGGTTTCGAGCTTAGGGATTTTAGGAGTTTTAAATGGGTTTTAGGGCTTATTTTATGATTTATAGTATTTAGGGTTTCATAAGGTTTAGGGTTTAAGGTTTCTATGGGTTTTAGGTTAGGGTTTAGGGTTTAGGGATTTGGGTTTTTTTGTTATGTTTAGTTTCTTAGGTAAAGGTTCTTATCTAGGTTTTTATGGTTTAGGGCTTTGGGTTTTTTAGGTTAAGGGTTTTTAGTATTTTATAGGTTTAGTGCTTAGGGCTTAGGGTTTTTTTTTTTTGTGTTTTTTAACATTTAGCATATATGATTTAGGGCTTTATAGGATTTAGAGTTTAGCTGTTTTTTAGGTTTAAGGGATTTTGGATTTTTTAAGGTTTTTAACTGTTAAGTGTTTTTTAGGATTTTTTAAGGTTTAAGGTTTAGGGATTTGGGTTTTGTTGTGTTTTTTTATGTTTAGGGTTTACAGATTTTTAGGATATAGGGTTTAGAGCTTAGTGTTTTGTAGTGGTTTTAAATAGTTTTTAGGATTTAGGGTTTCTTTGGATGTTAGGTTTAGGTTTTAGGGCTTAGGGTTTTTTAAAGATTAGGGTTTTAGGTTATGGGTATTATCTAGTTTAGGGTTTAAGGCAATGGGTTCTTAGGCTAAGGTTTCTTAGGATTTTATACGTTTAGGGTTTTATCTTAGTTTTTATAGGTTTAGGGTTTTATCTAGGTTTTTAGGGTTTAAGTCAATGGGTTTTTTGTGATTTTTTAGGGTTTTAAGAGTTTAAGTGTTCCTTAGGGTTTAGGGTTTAGGATTGTTTTGTGTTGTTAAGGTTTAGGGTTTACAGATTTTTAGAATTATGGATTTAGGACCTAGTGTTTTAGGGGTTTTAAATTGATGTTAGGATTTATAGGATTTAGGGTTTCTTTGGGTTTTAGGTTTCTAGGGTAGGGTTTAAGTTTAGGGATTAGAGTTTTAGGTTAGGATTTAGAATTTAGTGCTTAGGGATTTTTTAGGATTAAGGTTTTAGTTTATGGTTTTTATCTTGGTTTTAAGGGTTTAGGGTTTTTTAGGATTTAATAGGTTTAGGGTTTAGAGCATAGTTTTTTTTTTTTTTTCTTTTTAGGGTTTAGCATATACGATTTAGGCTTGTAGGATTTTGAGCTTAGAGTTTTTTAGGTTTAGGGGTTTTTTGGGTTTTCTTATGGTTTTTAATGGTAAAGTGTTTATTAGGGTTTTTTAGGGTTAGTTTTTTTTAGTGTTATAAGTGTTAGGGTTTACGAATTTTAAGGATTTAGAGTTTAGATCATAGGGTCTTTAGGTGTTTTAAATGGTTTTCTTGCCTATTTTAGGGCTATTGGATTTAAGGTTTCTTAATAAGATGAGGATTTAGGGTTTCTTAAGATTTTTGGGTTTAGGATTTAGGGTTTTACATTTGGGTTTAGGGGTTTTTTAGGTTTAAGGTTTTAGGTTAATGATTTTATCTAGGTTTTTAGTATTTTATAGGTTTAGGGTTCAAGAATTAGGTTTTTGTTTTTGTGTTTTATAGGGTTATAGGGTTTGTAGATTAACTTTTTTTAGGTTTAGGTGTTTTAAGGGTTTTCACGATTTAACTGTTTCTTACGGCTTTTTTAGGGTTTAGGGATTGGGTCTATGGGTTTTTTTTTTTTTAGGGTTTATGGTTTTTTAGGATTTAGTGTTCAGAGATTAGGGATTTGTAGGGGTTTTAAATGGTTTAGAGCTTAGAGTTTTATTAGGTGTAGGAGTTTTTGGGTTTTCTTAGTATTTTTAAGGGTTAAATGTTTCTTAGGGTTTTCTATTGATTAGGTTTTAGGGTTTTTTTTTTTTTGTTTGTATTTTTTAAGTTTAAGATTTAAGGATTGTTTAGGATTTTTCTAGAGGTTTTAAATGCTTTGTAGTGTTTATATATAGGATATATTGTGTCTTATGGTCTAGGTTTTAGGGCTTCTGAGGGTTTTATATTTAGAATCTAAGGATTTAGATTAGGGTTTAGGGTTTACGGCTTCATGTTTTTTAGGTCTAGGGTTTAACGTTGAGGGTTTCATTTAGGGTTTTTATGGTTTAAGGCTTTGGGTTTTTTACGTTAAGGTTTTTAAGAGTTTTATAGGTTTATGGTTTGGGGCTTAGTATTTTTGTGTATTTTAAGGTTAAGCATATAAGATTTAGTGCTTGACAGGGTTTAAAGCTTAGAGTTTTTTTAGGTTTAGAAATTTTTTAGTGTTTTTAAGGGTTAAGTGTTTCTTAGGGTTTCTAGTTTAGAGCTTAGGGGTTTTAAATGGTATTTAAGGTTTATTTTAGGGTTTATAGGATTTAGGGATTCTTATGGTTTAGGATTTAGAGTTTTAGGTTAGGGTTCAGGGCTTACGGTTTTTTAGGTTTAGGGTTTTAGGTTAAGGGTTTTATTTAGGTTTTCAGGTATTAGGGCTTTGGGTTTTTTAGGTTAAGGGTTTGTAAGATTTTATAGGTTTAGGGTTTAAGGCTTAGGTTTTTTACTTTTTGTATGTGTAGGGTTTAGTATATACGATTTAAGGCTTTATAGGGTTTAGAGATTAGAGTTTTTTTAGGTTTAGGAATTTTTTCTTTTTTAGATTTTTTAAGGGTTAAGTGTTTCATAGGTTTCTCAGGGTTTACTGATTTTTTATTTTTTTTTTAGGTTTAGGGTTTACATATTTTTAGGATTGAGGGTTTCGAGCTTAGGGATTTTAGAAGTTTTAAATGGGTTTTAGGGTTTATTTTATGATTTATATGATTTAGGGTTTCTTAAGGTTTAGGGTTTAAGGTTTTTTTGGGTTTTAGGTTTGGGTTTAGGGTTTAGGGATTTGGGTTTTTTTTGTTATGTTTAGGTTCTTAGGTAAAGATTATTATCTAGGCTTTTAGGGTTTAGGTCTTTGGGTTTTTTAGGTTAATGTTTTTTAGTATTTTATACGTTTAGTGATTAGGTGTTAGGGTTCTTTTTGTGTTTTTTAGCATTTAGCATATATGATTTAGGGCTTTATAGGGTTTAGAGCTTAACTTTTTTTAGGTCTAAGGGATTTTGGATTTTTTGAAGTTTTTAAGGGTTAAATGTTTCTTAGGGTTTTTTAAGGTTTAAGGTTTAGGAATTTGGGTTTTGTTGTGTTTTTCATGTTTAGGGTTTACAGATTTTTAGGATATAGGGTTTAGAGCTTAGTGTTTTGTAGGGGTTTAAATTGTTTTTAGGGTTTAGGGTTTCTTTGGATTTTAGGTTTAGGATTAAGATTTTAGGTTTAGGGTTTAGGGCTTAGGGCTTAGGGATTTTTAAGGTTTAGGGTTTTTAAAATATTTGGGTTTTAGGTTAAGGGTATTATTAAGTTTAGGGTTTAAGGCTATAGGTTTTTTAGGCTAAGGTTTCTTAGGATTTTATACGTTTAGGTTTTATTTAAGTTTTTTTAGGTTTAGGGTTTTATCTAGGTTTTTAGGGTTTAAGTCTATTGGTTTTTTTGTTTTTTTTTAGGGTTTTAAGAGTTTAAGTGTTCTTTAGGGTTTAGGGATTAGGGTTATTTTGTGTTTTTAAAGTTTAGGCTTTACAGATTTTTAGAATTAAGGATTTAGAGCCTAGTGTTTTAGGGGTTTTAAATTGATTTTAGGGTTTATAGTATTTAGGGTTTCTTTGGGTTTTAGGTTTTTAGGTTAGGGTTTAGGTTTAGGAATTAGAGTTTTAGATTAGGATTTAGTGTTTAGAGCTTAGGAATTTTTTTAGGATTAGAGTTTTAGTTTATGGGTTTTATCTAGGTTTTAAAGGTTTAGGGTTATGGGTTTCTTAGGATTTAATAGGTTTATGGTTCAGAGCTTAGTTTTTATTATTTCTTTTTGTGTCTTCTAGGGTTTAGCATATACAATTTAGGGTTTGTAGGATTTAGAGGTTAGAGTATTTTAGGTTTAGGTGTTTTTTTGGGTTTTTTAATGGTAAAGTGTTTCTTAGGGTTGTTTAGGGCTAGATTTTTTTTGTTATAAGTGTTAGGGTTTATGAATTTTAAGGATTTAGGGTTTAGATCATAGGGGTCTTTAGGTGTTTTAAATGGTTTTCATGCCTATTTTAGGGCTATCGGATTTAAGGTTTCTTAATAAGATTAGGGTTTAGGGTTTTTTAGGGTTTTTGGGTTTAGGATTTAGGGTTTTATATTAGGGTTTAGGGGTTTTTTAGGTTTAAGGTTTTAGGTTAAGGATTTTATCTAGGTTTTTAGTGTTTTATAGGTTTAGGGTTTAAGAATTAGGTTTTTGTTTTTGTGTTTTTTATGGTTTAGCATTAATATTAAGGGATTTATAGGGTTTGGTGATTACACTTTTTTAAGTTTAGGTGTTTTAAGGGTTTTCAAGGTTTAAGTGCTTCATACGGCTTTTTTACGATTTAGGGTTTAGGCCTATGGGTATTTTTTTTTTTGGTTTAGGGTTTATGGTTTTTGAGGATTTAGTGTTTAGAGGTTAGGGATTTGTATGGGTTTTAAATGGTTTAGAGGTTAGAGTTTTATTAGGTGTAGGAGTTTTTGGGTTTTCTTAGTGTTTTTAAGGTTAAATGTTTCTTAGGGTTTTCTATTGATTAGCTTTTTAGGAGTTTTTTTTTTTGTGTTTTTTAAGTTTAAGATTTACTGATTGTTTTGGATTTTTATAGAGGTTTTAAATGCTTTGTAGTATTTATATTGGGGTTTATAGGATGTATTGTGTCTTAAGGTCTAGGGTTTTGGGCTTCTTAGGGTTTTAGATTTAGTATCTGAGGATTTAGATTAGGGTTTAGGGTGTAGGGCTTTGGGTTTTTTAGGTTAAGGTTTTTAAGAGTTTTATAGGTTTATGGTTTGGGGCTTATATATTTTTGTGTATTTTAGGGTTAAGCATATAAGTTTTAGTGCCAGATAGGATTTAAAGCTTAGAGTTTTTTTAGGTTTTGGAATTTTTTAGGGTTTTTAAGGGTTAAGTGTTTCTTAGGGTTTCTAGTTTAGAGCTTAGGGGTTTTAAATGGTATTTAAAGTTTATTTTAGGGTTTATAGGATTTAGGGATTCTTATGGTTTAGGATTTAGAGTTTCTTCAGGTTTTAGGTTTAGGATTTAGAGTTTTAGGTTATGGTTTAGGGTTTCGGGATTTTTTTGTGTGTGTGTTTTTAGGTTAGGGTTTATAGATTTTTAGGATTCAGGGTTTAGAGATTAGGGTTTTTTTGGTGTTTTAAATGGTCTTTATGGTTTATTTTAGGATTTATAGTATTTAGGAGTTCTTAAGGTTTAAGGTTTCTTAGGGATTTATGTTAGGGTTTAGGGTTTATGGCTTAGGGTTTTGTTAGGTTTAGGGTTTTATCTAGGATTTTGGAGTTTAAGGCTTTGGGTTTTTTACGGTTTTATAGGTTTAAGGTTTATGGCTTACGGTTTTGTTATGTGTTTTTTAGGGCTTATAGATCAGAGTTTTTTTAGGTTTAGGGGTTATTAGGTTTTTTAGGGTTTTAAAGGGTTAAGTGTTTCTTAGGGTTTAGGGATTAGGTTTTTTTTTTTCGGTTTAGGGTTTTAAATTTTTTAGAATTTATGGTTTAAATCTTAGAGTTTTTTGGGAGTTTTAACTTATTTTTAGGACTTGTTATAGGGTTTAAAGGATTTAGGGTTTCTTAGGGTTATAGGCTTGGGATTTATTGTTTTAGGTTAGGGTTTAGGGTCTAGGGCTTAGGTTCTTTTTTAGGTTTAGGGTTGTAGGTTAAGGGCTTTATCTGAGATTTTAGGGTTTAGGGTTTTGGGTTTTTTTTAGGTTAATGTCTTTTAGGATTTTATCGGTTTAGGGTTTAGGGCATAGGTTTTTTTGTTGTGTTTTTTAGCATTTAGCATACCTGATTAAGGGCTTTATAGGGTTTAGAGCTTAGCGTTTTTTTTTTTTAAAGGTTAAAGGGATTTTGGATTTTTAAATGTATTTAAGGATTAAGTGTTTCTTTGTCTTTTTTAGGGTTTAAGGTTTAGGGGTTTGGGTTTTGTTGTGTTTTTTATGTTTAGGGTTTATAGATTTTTTGGATATAGGGTTTAGAGCTTAGTGTTTTTTAGGGGTTATAAATTGTTTTTGGGTTTATAGGATTAAGGGTTTCCTAAGTTTTAGGTTTTAGGGTGTCTTTGGGTTTTAGGTTTAGGTTTAAGATTTTAGGTTTAGGGTTTAGGGATTAGGGTTTTTTAAGGTTTAGGGTTTTAGTTTAAGGGTATTATCTAGTTTAGGGTATAAGACTTTTGGTATTTTAGTCTATGGTTTCTTAGGATTTTATAGGTTTAGGGTTTTATCTTGGATTTTTTAGGTTTAGGGTTTTATCTTGGTTTTTAGGGTTTAAGACTTTGGGATTTTTAGGTTATGGTTTTTTAGGATTTTATGGGTTTAGGGTTTAGGGCTTAGGTTTTTTTTTTTTTTTTTTTTTTTTTTTTTTGTATTTATGCTTTTTAGAGTTTAGCGTATACAATTTAGGGCTTTATAGGGTTTAGAGCTTAGAGTTTTTTAGGTTTAGGGGGTTTTGGGTCTTTTTAAGGGTTAAGTGTTTATTAGGGTTTTTTAGGGTGTAGGTTGTAGGGCTTAGGGATTTTTGTGTTTTTTTAGGGTTCACGGATTTTAGGATTTAGGGTTTAGATCTTAGGATTTTTAGGGGTTTTAAATTGTTTTTAGGGTTTGTCTTTGGTTTTGTAGGATTTAGGGTTTCTTAAGGTTAGGGTTTAGGGTTTCCTAAGGTTTTTAGGTTTAGGATTTAGGGTTTTATGTATGGGTTTATGGTTTTAGGTTTAGGATTTAGGGTATTAGGTTTAGGGTTCAAGACTTAGGTTTTTTGTTTTCAAGGGTTAAGCTTAAATGATTTAGGGATTTATAGGGTTTGGAACTTAGACTCTTTTAGGTTTATGGTTTTTACGTTTAGCATTTAGGGTTTTAGGTTAGGGTTTAGTGTTTAGGGCCTAGGGTTTTTTTAGGTTTAGGGTTTAAGGTTAATGGCTTCATCTAGGATTTTAGGGTTTAGTGCTTTGAGTTTTTTAGATTAAGGTTTTTTAGGATTTTATAGGTTTAGGCTTTAGGGATTTGGGGTTCTTTGTGTTTTTTAGGGTTTAGCATATATGCTTAAGGGCTTTATTGTTTTAAGGGTTTATTTTAGGGTTTATAGGATTTAGGGTTTCTTAAGGTTAGGGTTTAAGGGTTCTTAGGGTTTTTAAGTTTAGGATATAGAGATTTAGGTTACGGTTTAGGGATTTTTATGTTTAGGGTTTTAGGTTAAGGATTTTATCTAGGTGGGTTTCATAGGTTTAGGGTTCAAGACTTAGTTTTTTTTTGTGTTTTTTTTAGGGTTTAGCATATACGGTTTAAGGATTTATAAGGTTGGAGCTTAGTGGTTAGGGTTTTGTAGGGGTTTAAAATGGTTTAGAGCTTAGAGTTTTTTTAGGTGTAGGAGTTTTGGGTTTTCTTAGTGTTTTTGAGGGTTAAGAGTTTCTTTGGGTTTTCTTAATGTTTTTAAGGGTTAAGAGTTTCTTAGGGTTTTCTATTGATTAGGGTTTAGGGTTTTTTTTTTTTTTTATGTTTTTCCAGTTTAAGATTTTTGAACTTTTTAGGATTTATGGTTTATAGCTTAGGTTTTTGTAGAGGTTTTAAATGCTTTGTAGTGGTTATATTAGGGTTTATAAGATTTATGGTTTCTTAAGGTCTAGGGTTTAGGGTTTCTTAGGGTTTTAGGTTTAGAATCTAAGGATTTAGGTTAGGGTTTAAGGTTTTGTGTTTCATGTTTTTTTAGGTCTAGGGTTTATTTTGGCTTAGGGCTTTGGGTTTTTTGGGTTAAGGTTTTTTAGAGTTTTATAAGTTTGTGGTTTAGGGCTTAGGGTTTTTCGTGTATTTTAGGGCTAAACATATATGATTTAGGGCTTGATAGGGTTTAAAGCTTAGAGGTTTTTAGTGTTTTTAAGGGTTAAATTTTTCTTAGGGTTTCTGGTTTAGAACTTAGGGGTTTTAAATGGATTTTAAGGTTTATTTTGGGGTTTATAGGATTTAGGGACTTTTAAATGTTTAGGGTTTAACGTTTGTTAAATTTTTAGGTTTAGGATTTATAGTTTTAGGTTAGGGTTTAAGGCTTATGGTATTTTAGGTTTCAGCTTTTAGGTTAATGGTTTTATTTAGGTTTTTAGGTTTTAGGGCTTTGGGTTTTTTAGGTTAAGGGTTTGTAGGATTTTATAGGTTTAGGGTTTAGGACTTAGGGTGTTTTTTGTGTGTTGTAGGGTTTAGTATATACTATGTAGGGCTTTATAGGGTTTAGAGCTTATAGTTTTTTTATGTTTAGAGGTTTTTTGGTCTTTAGGATTTTTAAGGGTTAAGTGTTTGTTGGGTTTCCTAGGGTTTAGTTATTTTTTGTATTTTTTAGGTTTAGGGTTTACAGATTTTTAGGATTTAGAGTTTCTAGCTTATGGATTTTAGGAGTTTTAAATGGGTTTTAGGGTTTATTTAGGATGTATAGGATTTAGGGTTTCTTAAGGTTTATGGTTTAAGGTTTCTTCAGGTTTTAGGTTTAGGTTTAGGCTTTTGGTTTAGGGTTTAGGGCTTAGGGTTTTTTTATGTTTAGGCTCTTAGGTTAAGGTTCTTATCTAGGTTTTTAGGGTTTAGGGCTTTGTGTTTATTAGGTTAAGGTTTTTAGTGTTATATAGGTTTAGGGTATAGGGCTTAGGTTTTTTTTTTTTGTGTTCTTTAGGGTTTAGCATATACAATTTAGGGCTTTAGATGGTTTAGAACATAGAGTTTTTGAGGTTTAGGGGTTTTGGGTTTTTAAGGGTTAAGTGTTTCTTAGGGTTTTGGATTTTTTTTTTGTTTTTTATGTTCAGGGTTTACGGATTTATAGGATTTTGAGTTTACAGTTTAGGGTTTAGTAGGGGTTTTAAGTGGTTGTTAGGGTTTATTTTAGGGTTTATATTGGGTTTCTTAAGGCTTAGGTTTAGGAATTAGAGTTTTAGGTATGGGTTAAGGGTTTAGGGCTTAAGGATTTTTTAGGTTTAGGGATTTAGGTTAAGGGTTTTATCTAGGTTTTTTAGGGTTTAGGTCTTTGGGTTTTTAGGTTAACTGTTTTTATGACTTTTTAGGTTTAGAGTTTAGGGCTTTTTTGTGTTTTTTAGGGTTTAGTATATAAGATATAGGGTTTTATAGGATTTATAGCTTTGAGTTTTTTTAGGTTTTACAAATTTTATATTTTTAGGGTTATTAAGGGTTAAGTGTTTCTTAGGGTTTTTTAGGGCTTAGCATTTTTTTTGGTGTTTTTAGGTTTAGGTTTTAGAGCTTATAATTTTGTAGGGGTTTTAAATAATTTTTAGGGTTTATTTTAGAATTTATAGGATTTAGGGTTTACGATTTTGGGCTTAAGGGTTTAGGTCTTAGGATTTTTTCAGGTTTAGGGTTTTATGTAGGTTTTTAGGGTTGAGGGATTTGGGTTTTTTAGGTTATGGTTTTTTAAGGGTTTAAAGGTTTAAAGGTTTATGGTTTAGGCTGAGGTTTTTTGTTTTTTTTTTCTATGTTTTTTAGGGTTTAGCATATAATATAGTGTTTAGAGCTTACTGTTTTTTAGGTTCGAGGGTTTTCGGGTATTTTTAGGGTTTTTAAGAGTTAAGTGTTTCATAGGATTTTTTAGGGTTTATGGTTTAGAGCTTAGGGTTTTGTAGGGGTTTTAAATGGTAATTACGGTTTATTTTTTGGTTTATAGGATTTAGAGTTTCTTACGGTTTTTGGTGTAGGATTAGAGTTTTAGGTTAAGGTTTAGGGGTTTGGGCTTAGGTTAATGGTTTTATCTAGGTTTTAAGGGTTTAGGGCTTTGGGTTGTTTTTGGTTATGGTTTTTTAGGGTTTTGTAGGTGAAGGGTTCACGGCTTAGGATTTTTTTTTTTATGTATTTTGGGGTTTAGCATATACAATTATGGATTTATAGAGTTTTGTGCTTACAATTTTTTAAGGTATAGGGGTTTTTAGGGTTTTATTAAAGGTTAACTTCTTCTTAGGGTTTTCTAGGGTTTAGGTCTTAGGGTTTTGTTGTGGTTTGAAGGTTTAAGGTATACGAAATCTTTAGGATTTAGGCTTTTGTGCTTAGGGTTTTGTAGGAGTTTTAAATGGTTTTTAGGGTTTATATTATGGTTTATAGTATTTAGAGTTTGTTAAGGTCTAGGGTTTAGGGTATCTTAGGGATTTAGGTTTAGGATTTAGGGTTTTAGGTTAGGGTTTAGGGTTTAGGGCTTAGGGTTTTTTTAGGTTTAGGGATTTGGGTTAAGGGCTTTATTTAGGTTTTGAAGGTTTAAGGCTTTGGGATATTTAGGTTACGGTTTTTTAGGGTTTTATAGGTTTATGACTTAGGGCTTAAGGTTTTTTTTTTTTTTTTTTTTTTTTGTGTTTTTAGGCTTTTGCACATACGATTTAGGGCTTTATAGAGTTTAGAGATAAGAGTTTTAGGTTTAGGGATTTTTTTTTGTTTTTTTAGGGTTTGTAAGGATATTAAATGGTGTTTAGGGTTTATAGGACTTAGGGTTTCATAAGATTTAGGGTTTAGGGTTTCATAGGGTTTTAAATTTAGAATTTAGGGTTTTAGTTAGGCTTTCTGGTTTAGGACCTAGGGGTTTAAAATTTTAGGTTGAGGGTTTTATCTAGGTTTTTAGGCTTTAGGATTTGGGTTTGTTAGGTTAAGGTTTATTAGGCTTTTATAGGTTTAGTGTTTAGGGCATAACGTTTGTAGGTTAAGGTTTTTGAGGATTTTATAGATATGGCATTTAGGGGGTTTTCTGTGTATTTTTAGGGTTTAGCATATACAATTTAGGGCTTTATAGGGTTTGGAGCTTACTGTTTTTTAGGTTTAGGTGTTTTTCGGTTATTGAGGGTTAAGTGTTTCTTAGGGTTTTTCAAGGGTTTAGCATAAACGATTTAGGGCTTTATAGGGTTTAGATCTTACGGTTTTTTAGGTTTAGGGGTTTTGGGGGTTTTTAGGCTTTTTAAGGGCTTAGGGTTTAGGGCTTAGGTTTTTTTCTCTTTTTTTAGATATAGGGTTTAGGGTTTTTTTAGGTTTAGTATTTTAGGTTAAGGGATTTATCAAGGTTTTTAGGTTTTAGGGCTTTGGAATTTTTAGATTAAGGTTTTTTGGTTTTTATAGATTTAGGATTTACGGCTTAGGGTTTTTTTTGTGTTTTTTAGGGCTTAGCATATACGATTTAGGGCTTTACAGGGTTTAGAGCTTTGAGTTTTTTTTAGGTTTAATGGATTTTATATTTTTAGGGTTTTTAAGGGTTAAGTGTTTCTTAGGGTTTTTTTAGGGTTTAGGGTTATTTTTAGCTTTAGGGTTTTGGGTTAAGGGTTTTATTATGGTTTATAGGGTTTAGGGCTTTGTGTTTTTTAGGTTAAGACTTTTTCAGATTTTATAGGTTTAGGGTTTAGGTTTTAAACTTTTTTTGTGTTTTTAGGGTTTAACATATACGATTTAGGGCTTTATAGGGTCTAGAGCCTTAAGTTTTTTAGGTTTAGGGTTTTTTTGTTTTTTTTTTAGGGTTTTAAGTGTTAAGTGTTTCTTAGGGTTTAGGGCTTAGGGTGCTTTTATGTTTTTTAGATATAGGTTTTATGGATTTTTAGGATTTAGGGCTTATAGCTTAGGTTTAGGATTTAGGGTTTTAGGTTACGATTTAGGGTTTAGGACTTTCCATTTTTTAAGGTTTAGGGTTTTCGGTTAAGGGTTTTAACTATGTTTTTAGGGGTAAGGGCTTTGTGTTTTTTAGATTACGATTTTATAGGGTTTTATATGTTTAGGGTTTAGGGCTAAGAGGTTTTTTTGTGTTTTCTACGGTTTAGTATATACGATTCAGGGCTTTATAGCATTTAGAGCTTAGAGTTTTTTTAGGTTTAAGGGTTTTTTTGGGGTTTTAAGGGTTTTTAAGGTTAAGTGTTTCTTAGGGCTTTTTAGGGTTTAGGGTTTTAGGGCTTTGGGTTTTTTTGTGTTTTTTAGGTTTAGGCTTTACAGATTTTTAGGATTTAGGGTATAGAGCTTAGAGTTTTGAAGAGTTTTAAATGGGTTTTAGGGTTTATGGAATTTAGGGTTCTTAAGGTTTATGGCTTAGGGTTTCCTAGGGTTTTAGGTTAGGATATAGGGTTTAGCCCTTAGTGGTTTGTTATGTATAGGGTTTAAGGTTAGGGTTTAGGGTTTTGGGCTTAGGGTTTTTCTAGTTTGAAGGTTTTAGGTTAAGGGTTTTATCTAGGTTTTTAGGGTTTAGGGATTTGGGTTTATTAGATTAAGGGTTTTTAGGGTTTTATAGGTTTAGGGTTTAGGGCTTAGTGTTTTTTTTTTGTGTGTTTTTTAGGGTTTAGCTTGTATGATTTAGGGCTCTATAGGATTTTGAGGTTAGTGTTTTTTAGGGTTCGGGATTTTTGTATTTTTTAGGATTCTTAAGGGTTAAGTGTTTTTTAGGGGCCTTAGGGGTTTTATAGGTTTAGGGTTTAATGTTAGGGTTTAGGATTTTGGGCTTAGGGTTTTATTAGGTTTAGGGCTTTGGGTTAAGGATTTTATCTGGGTTTTTAGGCTTTAAGGATTTGGGTTTGTTGGGTTAAGTGTTTTTACGGTTTTATAGGTTTAGGGTTTAGGGCTTATGGTTTTATTTTTGTGTGTTATTTAGGGTTTAGCATATATGATTTAGGGCTTTATAGGGTTTTGAGGTTAGAGATTTTCAAAGTTAGGGATTTCTGTATTTTTTAGGGTTTTTAAGGGCTAAGTGTTTGTTGGGGTTTTTCAGGGTTTAGCGTTTAGAGTTTAGGGTTTTTTAGGGGTTTGAAAATGCTTTTAGGTTTTATTTTAGGGTTCATAGGATTTAGGTTTCCTTATGTTTTAAGGTTTAGGATTTCTTAGGGTTTCATGTTTAGGATTTAGGATTTTAGGTTAGGGTTTTGGGTTTAGGATTATAGATTAAGCGTTTTATATATGTTTTTAAGGTATAGGGCTTTAGATTTTTTGGGTTAAGGTTTTTTGGGTTTTAGGTTTAGGGTATATGGCTTAGGGGTTTTTTTTTTTTTTTTTTGTGTTTTTGAAGGTTTAGCATGTATGAGTTAGGGCTATATAGTGTTTAGAGCTTAGCCTTTTTTTCGACGTAGGGATTTTTGAGGTTTATAGGATTTTTAAGGGTTAAGTGTTTCTTATGGTTTTTTAGGGTTTATGGTTTAGGGCTTAGGGGTTTTTGTGTCTTTTTAGGTTTAGGGTTTATCAATTTGTAGGGTTTTGGTTTTTAGGTTAGGGTTTAGGTTTAGGATTTAGTGTTTTAGGTTAGGGTTTAGGGTTTAGGCCTTAGAGGCTTTTTACGTTTATCGATTTTTAGGATTTAGGGTTTAGAGCTTAGGGTTTTTTTAAGTTTTTATGGGATTTAGGTTTTCTTTAGGTATTAGGTTTAGTGTTTCTGATGGTTTAGGTTTAGGATATAGGGTTTTTGGTTAGGCTTTACGATTAAGGGCTTAGGGTGGGTTTTTTAGGTTTAGGGTTTTAGGTAAAGGTTTTATCTAGGTTTTTATGGTTTAGGGCTTTGGGTTTTTTAGGTTAATGTATTCTAGGGTTTTATAGGTTTAGGGTTTAGGGCATAGGGTTTTTTAGGGTTTTTCTTATATGATCTTTGGCTTTATAGGGTTTAGAGTTCATAGCATTTTAGGTTTAGGGTTTTGATGGTTTAAGTGTTTCTTAGGGTTTATTAAGATTTAGGGTTTACGGTATTTTTGTTTATGTCTTTTAGGTTTTGGGTTTAGGGATTTTCATGATTTAGGGATTAAAGATTTGGGTTTTGTAGGGTCTTATATGGGTTTTAGGGTTTATTTTAGGGTTTATATGTTTTAGGGTATCTTAAGGTTTAGGGTTTCTTAGTTTTCTTATTAGGGTTTAAGGATTAGGGCTTAGGATTTTAGGTTAGCATTGGGTTTTTTTGTGTTTTTAGGGTTTCGTATAAATGATTTGGGGCTTTATACGGTTAAGAGCTTAGCGTTTTTTAAGTTTAGGGGTTTTTGGGTTTATTTTAAAGGTTTTTAAGGGTTAAGTGTTTCTTAGGGTTTTGAAAGGTTTAAGGTTTAGGGCTTAGGGTTAGTTTGTGTTTTTAAGGTTTAGGGTTTACATATTTTTAGAATTAAGGGTTTAGAGCTTAGTGTTTTAGGTGTTTTAAATTGTTTTAAGGGTTTATAGGATTTAGGGTTTCTTTGGGTTTTAGGTTTTTAGGTTAGGGTTTAGGTTTAGAAATAGAGTTTAAGGTTAGGGTTTAGGTTTAGGAATAGAGTTTTAGGTTAGGGTTTAGGGTTTAGTACTTAGGGTTTTTTTAGTTCTAGGTTTTAGTTTATGGGTTTTATCTAGGTTTTAAGGGTTTATAGGATTTAATATGTTTAGGGTTTAGAGCTTAGGTTTTTTTTTTTTTTTTTTTGTGTTTTTTAGGATTTAGTAAATACTATTTAGGGCTTGATAGGATTTAGAGATTAAAGTTTTTTCCATTTAGGGGATTTTGGGTTTTTTTTTTTTATAGTTTTTAATGGTTAAGTGTTTCTTAGGGTTTTTTAGGGCTTAGGGATTTTTTTGTGATTTAAGTGTTAGGGTTTACGAATTTTTAGGATTTAGGGTTTAGATCTTAGAGTCTCTAGGGGTTTTAAATGGTTTTTAGAGCTTATTTTAGGGCTATTGGATTTAGGGATTTCTTAATAAGATTAGGGTTTAGAGTTTCTTAGAGCTTTTAGGCTTAGGACTTAGGGTTTTACGTTAGGGTTTAGGGTTTTTTTAGGTGTAAGGTTTTAGGTTAAGGATTTTATCTAGGTTTTTAGTGTTTTATAAGTTTACGGTTCAAGAATTTGGGTTTTTATTGTGTTTTTTTAGGGTTTAGCATATAATATTTTGGGATTTATAGGGAGCTTAAAGTTTTTTAGGTTTAGGGGTTTTTAGTTTTTTTAAGGTTTAAGTGTGTCTTACGGCTTTTTTAGGGTTTAGGTTTTTTTTTTCTTTCTGATTTTTAGGTTTAGGGTTTATGGTTTTTTAGGATTTAGTGTTTAGAGGTTAGAGTTTTATATGGGTTTTAAATGGTATAGGCTTAGAGTTTTATTAGGTGTAGGAGTTTTTGGGTTTTCTTAATTTTTTTTAAGGGTTAAATGTTTCTTAGGGTTTCTGGTTTAGAGCTTAGGGGTTTTAAATGGTATTTAAGATTTTTTTTGGGTTTATAGGATTTAGGAATTCTTATGGTTTAGGGTTTAGAGTTTCTTAAGGTTTTAGATTTAGGATTTAGAGATTTAGTTTAGGGTTTAGGGCTTAAGGTTTTTTTGGCTTTTAGGGTTTAGGACTTTGGGTGTTTTAGATTAAGGTTTTTAGGGTTTTACAGGTTTAGGGTTTAGGGTTTATCATATATAATTTAGGGCTTTATAGGGTATAGATCTTAGATTTCTTTAGGTTTAGGGGTTTTTGAGGCTTTTAGGGCTTTCAAGGGTTAAGTATTTCTTAGGGTTTAAGACTTTCAGTTTTTTATGTTTTTCAGGTTTAGGTTTTACGTATTTTTAGGGCTTAGGGTTTAGAGCTTAGGGTTTTGTAGGGGTTTTATTTGGTTTTTTGGGATTATATAAGGGTTTACAAGTTTTAGGGTTTTTTAAAGTTTAGGATTTAGGGTTTCTTAGGGATTTAGGTCTAGCATTTAGGTTTTAGGTTTGGGTTTAGGGCTTTGGGAATTTTAGGTTTAGGGTTTTTAGGATTTTGTATGTTTAGGGTTTAGGGATTAGTTTTTTTTTTTCTTTTTGTGTGTTTTTAGGGTTTAGGATACACGATATAGGGGATTATAGGGTTTAGAGGTTACTATATTTTAGGTTTAGGGGTTTTTGTATTTTTTAGAGTTTTTAAGGGTTAAGTGTTTCTTAGGGTATTTCAGGGTTTAGGGTTTGCAGCTTAGGGTTATTTTTTGTGTTTTTAGGTTAGGGTTTACGAATTTTTAGGATTTAGGATTTAGAGCTTAAGGTTTTTTTGGGGTTTTAAATGGTCTTTATGGTTTATTTTAGTATTTATAGGATTTAGGGATTCTTAAGGTATAGGGTTTCTTAGGGATTTATGTTAGAATGTTGGGTTTATGGCTTTGGGTTTTGTTAGGTTTAGGGTTTTGGGTTAAGAGTTTTATTTGAGATTTTGGGATTTAAGGCTTGGGTTTTTAAGGGTTTTATAGGTTTAATGTTTAGTGCTTAGGGGTTTTTTTTTTGTGTGTGTTTTATAGGGTTTAGAATATACGATTTAGGGCTTTATAGGGTTTAGAGCTTAGAGCTTTTTAGGTTTAGGGGTTATTGGGTTTTTTTAGGGTTTTTACGGGTTAAGTGATTCTTAGGATTTTTTAGGTTTTAGGGTTTAGGGCTGAGGGTTTTAAAATTTTTTGGATTTAGGGTTTAGAGCTTAGGGTTTTTAGGGGTTCTAAAAGGTTTTTAGGGTTTATTTTATGGTTTATAGGATTTAGGGTTTAGAGCTTAGGGTTTTTAGGGGTTTAAAAGGTTTTTAGGGTTTATTTTACGGTTTATAGGATTTAGGGTTTCTTAAGGTTTAGGGTATAGGGTTTCTTAGGGTTATAGGTTTAGGATTTAGAGTTATAGGTTAGGGTTTAGGGTTTAGGCTTAGGTTTATTTTAGGTTTAGGGTTATAGGTTAAGTATTTTATCTAGGATTTTAGGGCTTAGGGCTTTGGGGTTTTTTAGGTTAATGATTTTTAGGGTTTTAAAGGTTTAGTGTCTAGGGCTTAGGGTTTTTATTTTTTTTCTGTGTTTTTCAACATATAGCATATTTGATTTAGGGCTTTATAGGGTTTAGAGCTTAGCTTATTTTTAGGTGTAAGGGATTTTTGATCTTTTAAGGTTTTTATGGGTTAAGTGTTTCTTAGGGTTTTTTAAGGTTTAAAGTTTAGGGACTTGGGTTCTGTTGTGTTTTTTATGTTTAGGGTTTACAAATTTTTAGGATATACTATTTAGAGCTTAGTGTTTTGTAGGGGTTTTAAATTGTTTTTAGAGTTTAGAGTTTCTTTGGATTTTAGGTTTAAGGTTTACGGCTTAGGGTTTTATAAGGTTTAGGGTTTTTTAAAGATTAGTGTTTTAGGTTAAGGGTATTATCTATTTTAGGGTTTAAGGCTATGGATATTTTAGGCAAAGGTTTCTTAGGATTTTATACGGTTAGGGTTTTATCTTAGTTTTTTTAGGTTTAGGGTTTTATGTAGGATTTAGTGTTTAAGTCAATGGGTTTTTTTGTTTTTTTTAGGGTTTTAAGAATTTGTGTTCCTTAGGGTTTAGGGCTTAGGGTTATTTTGTGGTTTTAACATTTAGGGTTTACAGATATTTAGAATTAAGGAATTAGAGCCTAGTGTTTTAGGGGTTTTAAATTGATTTTAGGGTTTATAGGATTTAGGGTTTCTTTGGGTTTTAGGTTTTTAGGTTAGGGTTTAGGTTTAGGAATTAGAGTTTTAGGTTAGGATTTAGGGTTTCTTTGGGTTTTTTGAGTTAAAGTTTTTTAGAGTTTTATAGATTTATGCTTTGGGGCTTAGTATTTTTGTGTATTTTAGGGTTAAGCATATAAGATTTAGTGCTAGATAGGGTTTAAAGCTTAGAGTTTTTTTAGGTTTAGGTATTTTTTAGTGTTTTTAAGGGTAAAGTGTTTCTTAGGATTTCTAGTTTAGAGCTTAGGGGTTTTAAATGGTATTTAATGTTTATTTTAGGGTTTATAGGATTTAGGGATTCTTATGGTTTAGGATTTAGAGTTTCTTCAGGTTTTAGGTTTAGGATTTAGAGTTTTAGGTTAGGGTTTAGGGCTTAGTGTTTTTTAGGTTTAGGGTTTTAGGTTAAGGGTTTTATTTAGGTTTTAGGTTTTAAGGCTTTGGATTTTATAGGTTAAGGGTTTGTAAGATTTTGTAGGTTTAGGGTTTGGGGCTTAGGTATTTTTTTTTTTTGTCTGTGTAGGGTTTAGTATATACGATTTAAAGCTTAGCTTTTTTTTTTAGGTTTAAGGAATTTTGGATTTTTTGAGGTTTTTAAGGGTTAGGTGTTTCTTAGGGTTTAAGGTTTAGGGATTTAGGTTTTGTTGTGTTTTTTTATGTTTAGGGATTACGGATTTTTAGGATATAGGGTTTAGAGCTTAGTGGTTTGTAAGGGTTTTAAATTATTTTAGGGTTTAGGGTTTCTTTGGATTTTAGGTTTAGGATTTAGATTTTAGGTTTAGGGTTTAGGTCTTAGGGTGCTTTAAGGTTTAGGGTTTTTTAAAGATTAGGGTTTTAGGTTAAGGGTATTATCTAGTTTAGGGTTTAAGGCTATGGGTTTTTTAGGCTAATGTTTCTTAGGATCTTATATGCTTAGGGTTTTATCTTAGTTTTTTTAGGTTTAGGGTTTTATCTAGGTTTTTAGGGTTTAAGTTAATGGGTTTTTTGTGTTTTTTTGGCGTTTTAAGAGTTTAAGTGTTCCTTCGGGTATAGTGCTTAGGATTTTTTTTTGTTTTTAAGGTTTAGGGTTTACATATTTTTAGAATTAAGGATTTAGAGCCTAGTGTTTTAGGGGTTTTAAATTGATTTTACGGTTAATTGGATTTAGGGTTTCTTTGGGTTTTAGGTTTTTAGGTTAGGTTTCAGGTTTAGGAATTAGAGTTTTAGGTTAGGATTTAGAGTTTAGTACTTAGGGATTTTTTTAAGATTAGGGTTTTAGTTTATAGGTTTTATATAGGCTTTAAGGGTTTAGTGTTTTGGGTTCTTTAGGATTTAATAGGTTTAGGGTTGAGAGCTTAGTTTTTATTTATATATTTTTTGTGTTTTTTAGGATTTAGCATATACGATTTAGTGCTTGTAGGATTTAGAGCTTACAGTTTTTTAGGTTTAGGGGTTTTTTGGGTCTTTTTATGGTTTTTAATGGTAAAGTGGGTTTTTAGGGCTACACTTTTTTGTGTTATAAGTTTTAGGGTTTACGGATTTTAAGGATTTAGGGTTTAGATCATAGTGACTTTTGGTGTTTTAAATGGTTTTATTGCTTATTTCAGGGCTATCGGATTTAAGGTTTCTTAATAAGATTAGGGCTAGGGTTTAGGGGTTTTTTAGTTTTAAGGTTTTAGCTTAAGGATTTTATCTAGGAGTTTAGTGTTTTATAGGTTTAGGGTTCAAGAATTTGGTTTTTTTTTTTTTTTGTGTTTTTTAGGGTTTAACATTTATATTTAGGGATTTATAGGGTTTGGATATTACACTTTTTTAAGTTTAGGTGTTTTAAGGGTTTTCAAGGTTTAAGTGTTTCTTATGGCTTTTTTTAGGGTTTAGGGTTTAGGCCTATGGGTTTTTTTTTTTTTTTTTTTTTTTTGTTTAGGGTTTACAGTATTTTAGGATTTAGTGTTTAGAGGTTAAGGATTTGTAGGGGTTTTAAATGGTTTAGAGTTTAGAGTTTTATTAGGTGTAGGAGTTTTTGGGTTTTCTTAGTGTTTTTAAGTGTTAAATGTTTCTTACGGTTTTCTATTGATTAAGTTTTAGGGTTTTTTTTGTGTTTTTTAAGTTTAAGATTTACGGATTTTTTAGGATTTAAAGTTTAGAGCTTAGGGTTTTGTAGAAGTTTTAAATGCTTTGTAGTGTTTATATTAGGGTTTATAGGATGTATTGTGTCTTAAGGTCTAAGGTTTAGGGCTTCTTAGGGTTTTAGATTTAGCATCTAAGGATTTAGGTTAGGGTTTAGGGTTTAGGGCTTCATTTTTTTTTAGGTCTTGGGTTTTAGGTTAAGGGTTTTATTTGGGATTTTTATTGTTTAGGGCTTTGGGTTTTTTGGGTTAAGGTTTTTTAGAGTTTTATAGGTTTATGGTTTGGGGATTAGAGGTTTTTGTGTATTTTAGGGTTAAGCATATAAGATTTAGTGCTTGATAGGGTTTAAATCTTAGAGTTTTTTTAGGTTTAGGCATTTTTTAGGGTTTTTAAGGGTTAAGTGTTTCTTAGGGTTTCTAGTTTAGAGCTTAGTGGTTTTAACTGGAATTTAAGGTTTATTTTAGGGTTTAAAAGATTTAGGGATTCTTATGGTTTAGGATTTGGAGATTCTTAAGGTTTTAGGTTTAGGATTTAGAGTTTTAGGTTAGGGTTTAGGGCTTAGGGGATTTTAGGTGTAGGGTTTTAGGTTAAGGGTTTTGTTTAGGTTTTTAGGTTTTAGGGCTTTGGGTTTTTTAGGTTAAGGGTTTGCAAGATTTTATAGGTTTAGGGTTTTGGGCTTAGGTTTTTTTTTCTGTGTGTATAGGGTTTAATATATATGATTTAAGGCTTTACAGGGTTTAGAGCTTAGACTTTTTTTTTAGGTTAAAGGCTTTTTTGGTATTTAGTTTATTTAAGGGTTAAGTGTTTCTTAGGTTTCTCAGGGTTTAGTGATTTTTTGTATTTTTTAGGTTCAGCGTGTATAGATTTTTAGGATTTAGGGTATCGAGCTTAGGGATTTTAGGAGTTTTAAATGGATTTTAGGGTTTATTTTATGATTTATAGGATTTAGGGTTTCTCCAGGTTTAGGGTTTAAGGTTTCTTTGGATTTTAGGTTAGGGTTTAGGGTTTGTTTTGTTATGTTTAGGTTCTTAGGTAAAGGTTCTTATCTAGATTTTTAGGGTTTAGGGCTTTGGGTTTTTTGGGTTAAGTTTTTTAGCATTGTATAGGTTTAGTGCTTAGGGCTTAGGGTTTTTTTTGTGGTTGTTAGCATTTAGCATATACGATTTAGTGCTTTATAGGGTTTAGAGCTTAGCTTTTTTTTAGGTTTAAGGGATTTTGGATATTTTAAGGTTTTTAAGGATTAAGTGTTTCTTTGGGTTTTTGAAGGTTTAAAATTTAGGGATTTGGGTTTTGGTGTGTTTTTTATGTTTAGGGTTTACAGATTTTTAGGATATAGGGTTTAGAGCGTAGTATTTTGTAAGGGTTTTAAATTGGTTTTAGGGTTTAGGGTTTCTTTGGATTTTAGGTTTAGGGTTCAAGGCTTAGGGTTTTTCAATGTTTAGGGTTTTTTAAAGATTAGGGTTTTAGGTTAAGGGTATTATCTAGTTTAGGGTTTCCGGCTATGGGTTTTTAGGCTAATGTTTCTTAGGATTTTATACGTTTAGGGTTTTATCTTAGTTTTTTTAGGTTTAGGGTTTTATCTAGGTTTTTAGGGTTTAAGTCAATGGGGGGGGGGGGGTTTAGGGTTTTAAGAGTTTAAGTGTTCCTTAGGGTTTAGGGATTAGGGTTATTTTGTGTTTTTAAGGTTTAGGCTTTACAGATATTTAGAATTAAGGATTTAGAGCCTAGTGTTTTAGGGGTTTTAAATTGATTTTAGGGTTTGTAGGATTTAGGGTTTCTTTGGGTATTAGTTTTTTAGGTTAGCGTTTAGGTTTAGGAATTAGAGTTTTAGGTTAGGATTTAGGGTTTAGTGCTTAGGGATTTTTTTAGGATTAGGGTTTTAGTTTATGGGTTTTACTTGGTTTTAAGGGTTTAGGGTTATGGGTTTTTTAGGATTTAACAGGTTTAGGGTTTTGAGCTTAGTTTATATTATTTATTTTTTTGTGTTTTTTAGGGTTTAACATATACGATTTAGGGCTTGTAGGATTTAGAGCTTAGAGTTTTTTAGGTTTAGGGGTTTTTTGGGTTTTATTATGGTTTTTAATCGTAAAGTGTTTCTTAGAGTTTTTAGGGCTTGATTTTTTTAGTGTTATAATGTTAGTGTTTACAAATTTTAAGGATTTTGGGTTTAGATAATACGGTCTTTAGGTGTTTTAAATGGTTTTCATGCTTATTTTAGGGCTATCGGATTTAAGGTTTCTTAATATGATTAGGGTTTAGGGTTTGTTAGGGTTTTTTAGGTTTCAGATTTAGGGTTTTATGTTTGGGTTTAGGGGTTTTTTAGGTTTAAGGTTTTAGCTTAAGGATTTTATCTAGGTTTTTAGTGTTTTATAGGTTTAGGGTTCAAGAATTAGTTTTTTTTTTTTTTGTGTTTTTTAGGATTTAGCATTAATATTTAGGGATTTATAGGGTTTGGAGATTACAATTTTTTAAGTTTAGGTGTTTTAACGGTTTTCAAGGTTTAAGTGTTTCTTACAGCTTTTTTAGGGTTTTGGCTTCAGGTCGATGGGTTTTTTTTTTGTTTAGGGTTTATGGTTTTTTAGTATTTAGTTTTTAGAGGGTAGGGATTTGTAGGTTTTTAAATGGTTTAGAGCTTAGAGTTTTATTAAGTGTAGGAGTTTTTGGGTTTTCTTAATGTTTTTAAGGGTTAAATGTTTCTTAGGGTTTTCTATTGATTGGGTTTTAGGGCTTTTTTTTTTGTGTTTTTTAAGTTTAAGATTTACAGATTGTTTAGGATTTTTTTAGAGGTTTTAAATGCTTTGTAGTGTTTATATTAGGGTTTATAGGATGTACTATGTCTTAAGGTTTAGGGTTTAGGGTTTCTTAGGGTTTTAGATCGATTTAGAATCTAAGTATTTAGGTTAGGTTTAGGGTTTAGGGCTTCATGTTTTTTTAGGTCTAGGGTTTTAGGTTAAGGGTTTTATTTAGGATTTTTATGGTTTAGGACTTTGGGTTTTTAGGTTAAGGTTTTTTAGAGTTTTATAGCTTTATGGTTTGGGGCTTAGAGGTTTTTGTGTATTTTAGGGTTAAGCATATAAGATTTAGTGCTAGATAGGGTTTAAAGCTTAGAGTTTTTTTAGGTTTAGGCGTTTTTTAGGGTTTTAAAGGGTTAAGTGTTTCTTAGGGTTTCTAGTTTAGAGCTGAGGGATTTTAAGTGGTATTTAAGGTTTATTATTTAGGGATTCTTATAGTTTAGGATTTAGAGTTTCTTCAGGTTTTAGGTTTAGGATTTAGAGTTTTAGGTTAGGGTTTTAAAGGTTTAGGATTTTAGGTTAAGGATTTTATTTAGGTTTTTAGGTTTAGGGTTTTGTAGGTTAAGGGTTTGTAAGATTTTATAGGTATAGGGTTTGGGGCTTGTTTTTTTTTTTTGTGTGTAGGGTTTAGTATGTACGATTTAGAGCTTAGCTTTATTTTTGGTTTTAGGGATTTTGGATTTTTTGAGTTCTTTTAAGGGTTAAGTGTTTCTTAGAGTTTTTTAAGGTGTAAGGTTTAGGGATTTGGGTTTTGTTGTGTTTTTTATGTTTAGGGTTTATAGATTTTTAGGATATAGGGTTTAGAGCTTAGTGTTTTGTAGGGGTTTTAAATTATTTTTGGGGTTTAGGGTTTCTTTGGATTCTAGGTTTATGATTTAGATTTTAGTTTTAGGGTTTAGGGCTTAGGGTGTTTTAAGGTTTAGGGTTTTTTAAATATCAAGGTTTTAGGTTAAGGGCATTATCTAGTTTACTGTTTATGGCTATGGGTTTTTTAGGCTAAGATTTCTTAGGATTTTAAACGTTTAGGGTTTTATCTTAGTTTTTGTAGGTTTAGGGTTTTATCTAGGGTTTAGGGTTTAAGCCAATGGGTTTTTTGTGTTTTTTTCAGGGTTTTAAGAGTATAAGTGTTCCTTAGGGTTTAGGGCTTAGTGTTATTTTGTGTTTTTAAGGTTTAGGGTTTACAAATTTTTAGAATTAAGGATTTAGAGCCTAGTGTTTTAGGGGTTTTTAAGGTTTAGGGTTTACAAATTTTTAGAATTAAGGATTTAGAGCCTAGTGTTTTAGGGGTTTTTAATTGATTTTAGGGTTTATAAGATTTAGGGTTTCTTTGGGTTTTAGATTTTTAGGTTAGGGTTTAGGTTTAGTAATTAGAGTTTTAGGTTAGGATTTAGAGTTCAGTGCTTAGTAATTTTTTTAGGATTAGGGTTTTAGTTTATGGGTTTTATCTAGGTTTTAAGGGTTTAGGGTTATGGGTGTTTAGGATTTAATAGGTTTAGGGTTTAGAGCTTAGTTTTTTTTTTTTGTTTTTTTTTTATTTTTTTGTGTGTGTGTGTGTGTTTTATGGTTTAGCATATAAGATTTAGGGCTTGTAGGATTTAAAGCTTAGAGTTTTTTAGGTTTAGGGGTTTTTTGGGGTTTTTTTTATGGTTTATAATGGTAAAGTGTTTCATAGGGTTTTTAGAGCTAGATCTTTTTGTGTTTTTTAGGGTTTATCATATACGATTTAGGGCTTGTGGGATTTAGAGCTTAGAGGTTTTTAGGTTTAGCGGTTTTTTGAGCTTTCCTATGGTTTTTAATGGTAAAGTGTTTCTTAGGGTTTTTTAGGGTTAGATTTTTTTTGTGTTATAATTTTTAGGGTTTATGAATTTTAAGGATTTAGGGTTTAGATCATAGGGTCTTTAGGTGTTTTAAATGGTTTTCATGCTTATTTTAGGGCTATCGGATTTAAGGTTTCTTAATGATATTTGGGTTTAGGGTTTCTTAGGGATTTTAGGTTTAGGATTTAGGGTTTTAGATTAGGGTTTAGGGGTTTTTTAGGTTTAAGGTTTTAGCTTAAGGATTTTATCAAGGTTTTTAGTGTTTTATAGGTTTAGGGTTCAAGAATTAGGTTTTTTTTTGGGTTTTTTAGCGTTTAGCATTAATATTTAGGGATTTATAGGGTTTGGAGATTACACTTTTTAAAGTTTAGGTGTTTTAAGGGTTTTCAAGGTTGAAGTGTCTCTTACGGCTTTTTTAGGGTTTAGGGCTTAGGCCTATGGTTTTTTTTTTTTTTTTTTTTTTTTTTTTTTTTTTTTTTTTTAGGGTTTATGGTATTTTAGGATTTAGTGTTTAGGGGTTAGGGATTTGTAGGGGTTTTAAATGGTTTAGAGCTTAGAGATTTATTAGGTGCAGGAGTTTTTGGGTTTTCTTATTGTTTTTATGTGTTAAATGTTTCTTAGGGTTTTCTATTGATTAGGTGTTAGGGTTTTTTTTTTTTTTTTTTTTTTTTTGTGTTTTTTAAGTTTAAGATTTACGAATTGTTTAGGATTTTTGTAGATGTTTTAAATGCTTTGTAGTGTTTATATTAGGGTGTATAGGATGTATTGTGTCTTAAGGTCTAGGGTTTATGGCTTCTTAGGGTTTTAGATTTAGAATCTAAGGATTTAGGTTAGGGTTTAGGGTTTAGGGCTTCATGTTTTTTTAGGTCTAGGGTTTCAGGTCAAGGGTTTTACTTACGATTTTTATGATTTAGGGCTTTGGGTTTTTCGGTTAAGGTTTTTTAGAGTTTTATAGCTTTATGGTTTGGGGCTTAGAGGTTTTTGTGTATTTTATGGTTAAGCATATAAGATTTAGTGCTTGATAGGGTTTAAAGCTTAGAGTTTTTTTGAGGTTTAGGCGTTTTTTAGGGTTTTTAAGGGTTAAGTGTTTCTTAGGGTTTCTAGTTTAGAGCTTAGGTGTTTTAAATGGTATTTAAGGTTTATTTTAGGGTTTATAGGATTTAGGGATTCTTATGATTTAGGATTTAGAGTTCTTCAAGTTGTAGGTTTAGGATTTAGAGTTTTAGGTTAGGGTTTAGGGCTTAAGGTTTTTTAGGTTTAGGGTTTTAGGTTAAGGGTTTTATTTAGGTTTTTAGGTTTAGGGTTTTAGGTTAAGGGTTTTATTTAGGTTTTTTGGGTTTAGGGCTTTGTATTTTTTGGGTTAAGGGCTTTTAAGATTTTATCGGTGTAGGGTTTGGGGCTTAGGTTTTTTTTATGTGTGTGTATTGTTTAGTATATATGATTTAGTGCTTTATAGGGTATAGAGCTTAGAGTTTTTTTTTAGGTTAAGGGGTTTTTTAATTTCTAGTTTTTTTAAGGGTTAAGTGTTTCTTAGGTTTCTCAGGGTTTAGTGATTTTTTGTATTTTTTAGGTTTAAGATTTACAAATTTTTAGTATTTAGGGTTTTGAGCTTAGGGATTTTATTAGCCTTAAATGGATTTTAGGGTTTATTTTAAGATTTATAGGATTTAGGGTTTCTTAAGGTTTCGGGTTTAAGGTTTTTTTGGTTTTAGGTTAGGGTTTAGGGTTTAGGGATTTGGGTTTTTTTTGTTATCTTTAGGTCCTTAGGTAAAGGTTCTTATCTAAGATTGTAGGGTTTAGGTCTTTGGGTTTTCTAGTATTTTATAGGTTTAGTGCTTAGGGATTAGGGTTTTTTTTTTTGTGGGTTTTAAGCATTTAGCGTATATGATTTAGTGCTTTATAGGGTTTAGAGCTTAGCTTTTTTTAGGTTTAAGGGATTTTGGATTTTTTAAGGTTTTTAAGGGTTAAGTGTTTCTTAGGGTTTTTTAAGGGTTAAGATTTAGGGATTTGTGTTTTGTTGTGTTTTTTATGTTTAGGGTTTATAGATTTTTAGGATATAGGGTTTAGAGCGCAGTGTTTTGTAGGGGTTTTAAATTGTTTTTAGGGTTTAGGGTTTCTTGGATTTTAGGTTTAGAATTAAGATTTTAGGATTGTTTAGCATTTTTGTAGAGGTTTTTAAATGCTTTGTAGTGTTTATATTAGGGTTTATAGGATGTATTGTGACTTAAGGTCTAGGGTTTAGGTCTTCTTAGGGTTTTAGATTTAGAATCTAAGGATTTAGGTTAGGGATTAGGGTTTAGGGCTTCATTTTTTTTAGGTCTAGGGTTTTAGGTTAAGGGTTTTACTTTTGATTTTTATGGTTTAGGGGTTTTAATATTTTAGGTTAGGGATTTTTAGAGTTTTACAGGTTTATGGTTTGGGGCTTAGAGGTTTCTATGTATTTTGGGGTTAAGCATATAAGATTTAGTGCTTGATAGGGTTTAAAGCTTAAAGTTTTTTTTAGGTTATGGCCTTTTTTAGGATTTTTAAGGGCTAAGTGTTTCTTAGGGTTTCTAGTTTAGAGCTTAGGGGATTTAAATGGTATTTAAGGTTTATTTTAGGGTTTATAGGATTTAGGGATTCTTATTGTTTAGGATTTTGAATTTCTTTAGGTTTTAGGTTTAGAATTTAGAGTTTTAGGTTAGGGTTTAAAGCTTACGGTTTTTTAGGTTTAGGGTTTTAGGTTAAGGGTTTTATTTAGGTTTTTAGGTTTTAGGGCTCTAGTTTTTTGTAGGTTAAGGGTTTGTAAGATTTAAAAGGTTTAAGGTTTGGGGCTTAGGTTTTTTTATTTTTTGTTGTGCGTGTAGGGTTTAGTATATACGATTTAGAGCTTTTTATGGTTTAGATCTTAGAGTTTTTTTTTTGGTTTAGGGGTTTTTTGGTTTTTAGTTTTTTTAAGGGTTAAGTGTTTCTTAGGTTTCTTAGGGTTTACTGATTTTTTGTATTTTTTAGGTTTAGGGTTTACAGATTTTTAGGAATTAGGATTTCAAGCTCAGGGATTTTAGGAGTTTTAAATGGGTTTTAGGGTTTATTTTATGATTTATAGTATTTGGGGTTTCTTAAGGTTTAGGGTTTAAGGTTTCTATGGATTTTAGGTTAGGGTTTAGGGTTTAGGGATTACGGTTTTTTAGGTTTAGGGTTTTAGGTTAACGGTTTTATTTAGGTTTTTAGGTTTTGGGGCTCTGGGTTTTCTAGGTTAAGGGTTTGTAAGATTTAATAGGTTTAGGGTTTGGGGCTTAGGTTTTTTTATTTTTTTTTGGTGTGTGTAGGGTTTAGTATATACGATTTAGGGCTTTATAGGGTTCAGAGCTTAGAGTTTTTTTTTGGTTTAGGGGTTTTTTGGTTTTTAGTTTTTTTAAGGGTTAAGTGTTTCTTAGGTTTCTCAGGGTTTACTAATTTTTTGCATTTCTTAGGTTTAGGGTTTACAGATTTTTAGGAATTAGGATTTCAAGCTTAGGGATTTAAGGAGTTTTAAATGGGTTTTAGGGTTTATTTTATAATTTATAGTATTTGGGGTTTCTTAAGGTTTAGGGTTTAAGGTTTCTATGGGTTTTAGGTTAGGGTTTCTTAAGGTTTAGGGTTTAAGGTTTCTATGGGTTTTAGGTTAGGGTTTAAGGTTTCTATGGGTTTTAGGTTAGGGTTTAAGGTTTCTATGGGTTTTAGGTAAGGGTTTCTTAGGGTTTTTAGGTTTTGGATTTAGGGGTTTACATTAGGCTTTAGGGGTTTTTTAGGTTTAAGGTTTTAACTTAAGGATTATATCAAGGTTTTTAGTGTTTTATAGGTTTAGGGTTCAAGAATTAAGGGTTTAGGGCTTACAATTTTTTAGGTGTAGGGTTTTAGGTTAAGGGTTTTATTTAGGTTTTTAGGTTTTGGGGCTCTGGGTTTTCTAGGTTAAGGGTTTGTAAGATTTAATAGGTTTAGGGTTTGGGGCTTAGGTTTTTTTTTTCCTTTTTTTTTTTGTGTTTGTAGGGTTTAGTATATACGATTTAGGGCTTTATAGGGTTTAGAGCTTAGAGTTTTTTTTTTGGTTGAGGGGTTTTTTGGTTAGGGTTTATGGTTTAGGGATTTGGGTTTTTTTTTGTTATGTTTAGGTTCTTAGGTAAAGTTTCTTATCTAGGTTTTTATGGTTTAGGGCTTTGGGTTTTTTAGGTTAAGGTTTCTTAGTATTTTATAGGTTTAGTGCTTAGGGCTTAGGGTTTTTTTTGTGTGTTTTAGCATTTCGCTTATATGATTTAGGGCTTTATAGGGCTTAGAGCTTAGCTGTTTTTTGGGTTTAAGGGATTTTGGATTTTTTAAGGTTTTTAAGGGTTAAGTGTTTCTTAGGATTTTTTAAGGTTTAAGGTTTAGGGATTTGGGTTTTGTTTTGTTTTTTATGTTTAGGGTTTACAGATATTTAGGATATACGGTTGAGAGCTTAGTGTTTTGTAGGGGTTTTAAATAGCTTTTAGGGTTTAGTGTTTCTTTGGATTTTAGGTTTAGGATTAATATTTTAGGTTTAGTATTTAGGGCTTAGGGTTTTTTAAAGATTAGGATTTAAGGTTAAGGGTATTATATAGTTTAGGGTTTAAGGCTATGGGTTTTTTAGGCTAAGGTTTCTTAGGATTTTATACGTTTAGGGTTTTATCTTAGTTTTTTTTAGGTTTTGGGTTTTATCTAGGTTTTTAGGGTTTAGGTCAATGGCTTTTTTGTGCTTTTTTAGGGTTTTACGAGTTTAAGTGTTCCTTAGGGTTTAGGGTTATTTTCTGTTTTTAAGGTTTAGGGTTTACAGATTTTTAGAAATAATGATTTAGAGCCTAGTGTTTTAGGGGTTTTAAATTGATTTTAGGATTTATAGGATATAGGGTTTCTTCGGGTTTTAGGTTTCTAGGTTAGGGTTTAAGTTTAGGTATTAGAGTTTTATGTTAGGATTGAGAATTTAGCGCTTTGGGATTTTTTTAGGATTAAGGTTTTAGTTTATGGGTTTTATCTAGGTTTTAAGGGTATAGGGTTTTGGGTTTTTTAGGATTTAATAGGTTTAGGGTTTTGAGCTTAGTTTTTTTTTTTTTTTTTTTTTTTTTTAAGGGTTTAGCATTTACGATTTAGGGTTTGTAGGATTTAGAGCTTAGAGTTTTTTAGGTTTAGGGCTTTTTTGAGCTTTCCTATGGTTTTTAATGGTAAAGTGTTTCTTAGGGTTAGATTTTTTTTTGTGTTATAAGTGTTAGGGTTTACGAATTTTAAGGATTTAGGGTTTAGGTCATTGGGTCTTTAGGTGTTTTAAATGATTTTCATGCCTATTTTAGGTCTATTGGATTTAAGGTTTCTTAATAAGATTAGGGTTTAGCGTTTCTTAGGGTTTTTGGGTTTAGGATTTAGGGTTTTACATTAGGTTTTCGGGGTGTTTTAGGTTTAAGGTTTTTGGTTAAGGATTTTATCTAGGTTTTTTGTGTTTTATAGGTTTAGGGTTCAAGAATTCTGTTTTTGTTTTTGTGTTTTTTAGGGTTTAGCATTAATATTTAGGATTTATAGGGTTTGGAGATTAACTTTTTTTGGTTTAGGTGTTTTAAGGGTTTTCAAGGTTTAACTATTTCTTACGGCTTTTTTAGGGTTTAGGGTTTAGGACTATGGGTTTTTTTTTTTTTAGGGTTTATGGTTTTTTAGGATTTAGTGTTTAGATGTTAGGGATTTGTAGGGGTTTTAAATGGTTTAGATCTTAGAGTTTTATTAGGTGTAGGAGTTTTTGGGTTTTCTTAGTGTTTTTAAGGGTTAAATGTTTCTTAGGGTTTTCTATTGATTAGGTTTTAGGTTTTTTTTTTTTTGTGTTTTTTTAAGTTTAGGATTTACGAATTGTTTTGGATTTTTATAAAGGTTTTAAATGCTTTGTAGTGTTTATATTGGGGTTTATAGGATGTATTGTGTCTTAAGGTCTAGGGTTTAGGGCTTCTTAGGGTTTTAGATTTAGAATCTGAGGATTTAGGGTGTAGGGCTTCATGTTTTTTTAGGTCTAGGGTTTTAGGTTAAGGTTATATTTAGGGTTTTTATGGTTTAGGGCTTTGGGTTTTTCAGGTTAAGGTTTTTAAGAGTTTTAAAGGTTTATGGTTTGGGGCTTATATATTATTGTCTATTTTATGGTTAATCATATAAGATTTAGTGTTTGATAGGATTTAAAGCTTAGAGTTTTTTTAGGTTAAGGCATTTTTTAGGGTTTTTAAGGGTTAAGTGTTTCTTAGGGTTTCTAGTTCAGAGCTCAAGGGTTTTAAATGGTATTTAAGGTTTATTTTAGGGTTTATAGGATTTAGGGATTCTTATGGTTTAGGATTTAGGGTTTCTTCAGGTGTTAGGTTTAGGATTTAGAGTTTTATCTTAGGGTTTAGGGCTTACAGTTTTTTAGGTTAAGGGTTTTATTTAGGTTTTTAGGTATTAGGGCTTTGGGATTTTTAGGTTATGGGTTTGTTAGATTTTATAGGTATAGGGTTTGGGGATTAAGTTTTTTTTTTTTATTTGTGTGCGTAGGGTTTAGTTTATACGATTTAAGGCTTTGTAGGGTTTAGAGCTTAGAGTTTTTTTAGGTTTAGGGATATTTTCGTTTTTAGTTTTTTTAAGGGTTAAGTGTTTCTTAGGTTTGTTAGGGTTTATTGATTTTTTTGTATTTTTTAGGTTTATAGTTTACATATTTTTAGGATTTAGGGTTTCGAGCTTCGGGATTTTAGGAGTTTTAAATGGGAAGTAGGGTTTATTTTATGATTTATAGGATTTAGGGTTTCTTAAGGTTTAGGGTTCAAGGTTTCTTCGGATTTTAGGTTTGGGTTTAGGGTTTAGGGATTTGGGTTTTTTTTTGGTTATGTTTAGGTTCTTAGGTAAAGATTCTTATCTAGGTTTTTAGGATCTAGGGCTTTGGGTTTTTTAGGTTAAGGTTTTTTAGTATTCTATAGGTTTTGTGCTTAGGGCTTAGGGTTCTTTTTGTGTTTCTTAGCATTTAGCATATATGATTTAGGGCTTTATAGGGTTTAGAGCTTAGCTTTTTTTTTGGTTTAAGGGATTTTGGATTTTTTGAGGTTTTTAAGGGTTAATTGTTTCTTAGGGTTTTTTAAGGTTTAAGGTTTAGGGATTTGGGTTTTGTTGTGTTTTTTATATTTAGGGTTTTACAGATTTTTAGGATATAGGGTTTAGATCTTAGTTTTTTTGTAGTGGTTTAAATTGTTTTTAGGGTTTTGGGTTTCTTTGGATTTTAGGTTTAGGATTAATATTTTAGGTTTAGGGTTTTTTAAGGTTTAGGGTTTTTTAAATATTAGGGTTTTAGGTTAAGGGTATTATCTAGTTTAGGGTTTAAGGCTATGGGTTTTTTTAGGCTAAGCTTTCTTATTATTTTATACGTTTAGGGTTTTATCTTAATTTTTTTAAGTTTAGGGTTTTATCTAGGTTTTTAGGGTTTAAGTCAATGGGTTTTTTTGCTCTTTTTAGGGTTTTAAGAGTTTAAGTGTTCCTTAGGGTTTAGGGATTAGAGTTATTTTGTGTTTTTAAAGTTTAGGGTTTACAAATTTTTAGAATTAAGGATTTAGAGCCTACTGTTTTAGGGGTTTTATATTGATTTTAGGGTTTATAGGATTTAGGGTTTCTTTGGGTTTTAGGTTTTTAGGTTAGGGTTAAGGTTTAGGAATTGGAGTTTTATGTTGGGATTTAGAGTTTAGTGCTTAGGGATTTTTTTAGGATTAGGGATTTAGTTTATGGGTCTTATCTAGGTTTTGAGAGTTAAGAGTTATGGGTTTTTTAGGATTTAATAGGTTTAGGGTTTAGAGGTTAGTTTTTTTTTTTTTTTTTTTTTTCTTTTTTTGTGTTTTTTTACGGTTTAGCATATACGATTTAGGGCTTTTAGGATTTTGAGCTTAGAGTTTTTTTGGTTTAGGGGTTTTTTGGGTTTTCTTATGGATTTTAATGGTAAAGTGTTTCTTAGGGTTTTTTTGGGGTAGATTTTTTTGTGTTATAAGTGTTAGGGTTTAAGAATTTTAAGGATTTAGGGTTTAGATCATAGGGTCTTTAGGTGTTTTAAATGGTTTTCATGCCTATTTTAGGGCAATTGGATTTAAGGTTTCTTAATAAGATTAGGGTTTAGGGTTTCTTAGGGTTTTTGGGTTTAGGATGTAGGGTTTTACATTAGGATTTAGGGGTTTTTTAGGTTTAAGGTTTTAGGTTAAGGATTTTATTTAGGTTTTTAGTGTTTTATAGGTTTAGGGTTCAAGAATTATGTTTATGTTTTTGTGTTTTTTAGGGTTTAGCATTAATATTTAGGGATTTATAGGGTATGGAGATTACACTTTTTTAAGTTTAGGTGTTTTAAGGGTTTTCAAGGTTTAAGTGTTTCTTATGGCATTTCTAGGTTTTAAATGGTTTAAATGTTTTAGAGCTTAGAGTTTTATTAGGTGTAGGAGTTTTTGGGTTTTCTTAGTGTTTTTAAGTGTTAAATGTTTCTTAGGGTTTTCTATTGATTAGGTGTTAGGGTTTTTTTTTTGTGCTTTTTAAGTTAAAGATTTACGGACTGTTTAGGAATTTTGTAGATGCTTAAAATGCTTTGTAGTGTTTATATTAGGGTTTATAGGATGTATTGTCTCTTAAGGTCTGGGGTTTAGGGCTTCTTAGGGTTTTAGATTTAGAATCTAAGGATTTAGGTTAGGGTTTAGGGTTTAGGGCTTCATGTTCTTTAGGTCTAGGGTTTTAAGTTAAGGTTTTACTTATGATTTTTATGGTTTAGGGCTTTGGGTTTTTAGGTTAAGGTTTTTTAGAGTTTTATAGGTTTATGGTTTGGGGCTTAGAGGTTTTTGTGTATTTTTGGGTTAAGCATATAAGATTTAGTGCTTGATAGGGTTTAAAGCTTAGTATTTTTTTAGGTTTAGGCGTTTTATAGGGTTTTTAAGGGTTAAGTGTTTCTTAGGGTTTCCAGTTTAGAGCTTAGGGGTTTTAAATGATATTTAAGGTTTATTTTAGGGTTTATAGGATTTCGAGATTCTTCTGGTTTAGGATTTAGAGTTTATTCAGGTTTTAGGTTTCGGATTTAGAGTTTTAGATTAGGGTTTAGGGCTTAGGGTTTTTTAGGTTTGGGGTTTTAGGTTAAGGGTTTTATTTAGGTTTTTAGGTTTTGGGGCTTTGTATTTTTTGGTTTAAGGGTTTGTAAGATTTTATAGGTGTAGGGTTTGGGGCTTAGGTTTTTTTTATGTGTGTGTAGTGTTTAGTATATACGATTTAGTCCTTTATAGGGTTTAGAGCTTAGAGTTTCTTTTAGGTTAAGGGGATTTTTGGCTTTTAGTTTTTTTAAGGGTTTGGGTTTAGGGTTTACAGATTTTTAGGTCGAGCTTAGGGATTTTAGGAGTTTTAAATGGATTTTAGGGTTTATTTTATGATTTATAGGATTTAGGGTTTCATAAGGTTTAGGGTTTAAGGTTTCTTTGGTTTTAGGTTAGGGTTTAGGGTTTAGGGATTTGGGTTTTTTTGGTAAGTTTAGGTCCTTTGGTAAAGGTTCTTATCTAAGATTGTAGGGTTTAGGTCTTTGGGTTTTTTAGGTTAAGGTTTTTTAGTATTTTATAGGTTTAGTGCTTAGGGCTTAGGGTTTTTTTTTTTTTGTGGGTTTTAAGCATTTAGCGTATATGATTTAGTGATTTATAAGGTTTAGAGCTTAGCTTTTTTTTTATGTTTAAGGGATTTTGGATTTTTTAAGGTTTTTAAGGGTTAAGTGTTTCTTAGGGTTTTTTAAGGTTTAAGATTTAGGGATTTTGGTTTTGTTGTGTTTTTTATGTTTTAGGTTTACAGATTTTTAGGATATAGGGTTTAGAGCGTTATGTTTTGTAGCGGTTTTAAATTGTTTTTAGGGTTTAGGGTTTCTTTGGATTTTAGGTTTAGGATTTAGATTTTAGGTTTAGGGTTTAGGTCTTAGGGTGCTTTAAGGTTTAGGGTTTTTTAAAGATTAGGGGTTTAGGTTAAGGGTATTATCTAGTTTAGGGTTTAAGGCTATGGGTTTTTTAGGCTAATGTTTCTTAGGATCTTATACGCTTAGTGTTTTATCTTAGTTTTTTTAGGTGTAGGATTTTATCTAGGTTTTTAGGGTTTAAGTTAATGGGTTTTTTGTGTTTTTTTGGCGTTTTAAGAGTTTAAGTGTTCCTTAGGGTATAGGGCTTAGGATTATTTTGTGTTTTTAAGGTTTAGGGTTTACATATTTTTAGAATTAAGGATTTAGAGCCTAGTGTTTTAGGGGTTTTAAATTGATTTTAGGGTAAATTGGGTTTAGGGTTTCTTTGGGTTTTAGGTTTTTAGGTTAGGGTTCAGGTTTAGGTATTAGAGTTTTAGGTTAGGATTTAGAGTTTAGTGCTTAGGGATTTTTTTAGGATTAGGGTTTTAGTTTATAGGTTTTATATAGGTTTTAAGGGTTTAGTGTTTTGGGTTTTTTAGGATTTAATAGGTTTAGGGTTTAGAGCTTAGTTTTTATTTATATATTTTTTGTGTTTTTTAGGATTTAGCATATACGATTTAGTGCTTGTAGGATTTAGAGCTTACAGTTTTTTAGGTTTAGGGGTTTTTTGGGTCTTTTTATGGTTTTTAATGGTAAAGTGGGTTTTTAGGGCTACACTTTTTTGTGTTATAAGTGTTAGGGTTTACGAATTTTAAGGATTTAGGGTTTAGATCATAGTGACTTTTGGTGTTTTAAATGGTTTTATTTCCTATTTTAGGGCTATCGGATTTAAGGTTTCTTAATAAGATTAGGGCTAGGGTTTAGGGGTTTTTCAGGTTTAAGGTTTTAGCTTAAGGATTTTATCTAGGAGTTTAGTGTTTTATAGGTTTAGGGTTCAAGAATTTGGTTTTTTTTTTTTTTTTTTTTTGTGTTTTTTAGGGTTTAACATTTATATTTAGGGATTTATAGAGTTTGGATATTACACTTTTTTAAGTTTAGGTGTTTTAAGGGTTTTCAAGGTTTAAGTGTTTCTTATGGCTTTTTTAGGGTTTAGGGTTTAGGCCTATGGGTTTTTTTTTTTTTTTTTTTTTTTTTGTTTAGGGTTTACGGTATTTTAGTGTTTAGAGGTTAAGGATTTGTAGGGGTTTTAAATGGTTTAGAGTTTAGAGTTTTATTAGGTGTAGGAGTTTTTGGGTTTTCTTAGTGTTTTTAAGTGTTAAATGTTTCTTAGGGTTTTCTATTGATTAGGTTTTAGGGTTTTTTTTGTGTTTTTTAAGTTTAAGATTTACGGATTTTTTAGGATTTAGGGTTTAGAGCTTAGGGTTTTGTAGAAGTTTTAAAAGCTTTGTAGTGTTTATATTAGGGTTTATAGGATGTATTGTGTCTTAAGGTCTAGGGTTTAGGGCTTCTTAGGGTTTTAGATTTAGCATCTAAGGATTTAGGTTAGGGTTTAGGGTTTAGGGCTTCATGTTTTTTTAGGTCTTGGGTTTTAGGTTAAGGGTTTTATTTAGGATTTTTATGGTTTAGGGCTTTGGGATTTTTAGGTTAAGGTTTTGTAGAGTTTTATAGGTTTATGAGTTGGGGGTTAGAGGTTTTTGTGTATTTTAGGGTTAAGCATATAAGATTTAGTGCTTGATAGGGTTTAAATCTTAGAGTTTTTTTAGGTTTAGGCATTTTTTAGGGTTTTTAAGGGTTAAGTGTTTCTTAGGGTTTCTAGTTTAGAGCTTAGGGGTTTTAACTGGAATTTAAGGTTTATTTTAGGGTTTAAAAGATTTAGGGATTCTTATGGTTTAGGATTTAGAGATTCTTAAGGTTTTAGGTTTAGGATTTAGAGTTTTAGGTTAGGGTTTAGGGCTTAGGGGATTTTAGGTTTAGGGTTTTGGGTTAAGGGTTTTATTTAGGTTTTTAGGTATTAGGGCTTTGGGTTTTTTAGGTTAAGGGTTTGTAAGATTTTATAGGTTGAGGGTTTGGGGCTTAGGTTTTTTTTTTCTGTGTGTATAGGGTTTAATATATATGATTTAAGGCTTTGCAGGGTTTAGTGCTTAGACTTTTTTTTTTAGGTTAAAGGCTTTTTTGGTATTTAGTTTTTTTAAGGGTTAAGTGTTTCTTAGGTTTCTCAGGGTTTAGTGATTTTTTGTATTTTTTAGGTTCAGGGTTTATAGGTTTTTAGGATTTAGGGTATCGAGCTTAGGGATTTTAGGAGTTTTAAATGGATTTTAGGGTTTATTTTATGATTTATAGGATTTAGGGTTTCTTAAGGTTTAGGGTTTAAGGTTTCTTTGGGTTTTAGGTTAGGGTTTAGGGTTTAGGGATTTGGGTTTGTTTTGTTATGTTTAGGTTCTTAGGTAAAGGTTCTTATCTAGATTTTTAGGGTTTAGGGCTTTGGGTTTTTTGGGTTAAGGTTTTTTAGCATTGTATAGGTTTAGTGCTTAGGGCTTAGGGGTTTTTTTTGTGGTTGTTAGCATTTAGCATATACGATTTAGTGCTTTATAGGGTTTAGATCTTAGCTTTTTTTTAGGTTTAAGGGATTTTGGATATTTTAAGGTTTTTAAGGATTAAGTGTTTCTTTGGGTTTTTGAAGGTTTAAAATTTAGGGATTTGGGTTTTGGTGTGTTTTTTATGTTTAGGGTTTACAGATTTTTAGGATATAGGGTTTAGAGCGTAGTATTTTGTAAGGGTTTTAAATTGGTTTTAGGGTTTAGGGTTTCTTTGGATTTTAGGTTTAGGGTTCAAGGCTTAGGGTTTTTTAATGTTTAGGGTTTTTTAAAGATTAGGGTTTTAGGTTAAGGGTATTATTTAGTTTAGGGTTTCCGGCTATGGGTTTTTTAGGCTAATGTTTCTTAGTATTTTATACGTTTAGGGTTTTATCTTAGTTTTATTAGGATTAGGGTTTTATCTAGGTTTTTAGGGTTTAAGTCAATGGGGTTTTTTTTTTTTTTTTAGAGTTTTAAGAGTTTAAGTGTTCCTTAGGGTTTAGGGATTAGGGTTAGTTTGTGCTTTTAAGTTTTAGGTTTTACAGATTTTTAGAATTAAGTATTTAGAGCCTAGTGTTTTAGGGGTTTTTAATTGATTTTAGGGTTTATAAGATTTAGGGTTTCTTTGGATTTTAGATTTTTAGGTTAGGGTTTAGGTTTAGGAATTAGAGTTTTACGTTAGGATTTAGAGTTCAGTGCTTAGTATTTTTTTTAGGATTAGGGTTTTAGTTTATGGGTTTTATCTAGGTTTTAAGGGTTTAGGTTATTGGTTTTTTAGGATTTAACAGGTTTAGGGTTTTGAGCTTAGTTTTTATTATTTATTTTTTTGTGTTTGTTAGGGTTTAACATATACGATTTAAGGCTTGTAGGATTTAGAGCTTAGAGTTTTTTAGGTTTAGGGGTTTTTTGGATTTTATTATTGTTTTTAATGGTAAAGTGTTTCTTAGAGTTTTTTAGGGCTTGATTTTTTAGTGTTATAAGTGTTAGGGTTTACAAATTTTAAGGATTTTGGGTTTAAATCATAGGGTCTTTAGGTGTTTTAAATGGTTTTCATGCTTGTTTTAGGGCTATCGGATTTAAGGTTTCTTAATATGATTAGGGTTTAGGGTTTGTTAGGGTTTTTTAGGTTTCAGATTTAGGGTTTTACGTTTGGGTTTAGGGGTTTTTTTAGGTTTAAGGTTTTAGCTTAAGGATTTTATCTAGGTTTTTAGTGTTTTATAGGTTTAGGGTTCAAGAATTAGTTTTTTTTTTTTTTTTTTTTTAGGATTTAGCATTAATATTTAGGGATTTATAGGGTTTGGAGATTACAATTTTTTAAGTTTAGGTGTTTGAACGGTTTTCAAGGTTTAAGTGTTTCTTACAGCTTTTTTAGGGTTTAGGGTTTAGGCTTTAGCTCGATGGTTTTTTTTTTGTTTAGGGTTTATGGTTTTTTAGTATTTAGTTTTTAGAGGGTAGGGATTTGTAGGTTTTTAAATGGTTTAGAGCTTAGAGTTTTATTAAGTGCAGGAGTTTTTGGGTTTTCTTAATGTTTTTAAGGGTTAAATGTTTCTTAGGGTTTTCTATTGATCGGGTTTTAGGGTTTTTTTTTTGTGATTTTTAAGTTTAAGATTTACAGATTGTTTAGGATTTTTTTAGAGGTTTTAAATGCTTTGTAGTGTTTATATTAGGGTTTATAGGATGTACTGTGTCTTAAGGTTTAGGGTTTAGGGTTTAGGGCTTCATGTTTTTTTAGGTCTAGGGTTTTAGGTTAAGGGTTTTATTTAGGATTTTTATGGTTTAGGGCTTTGAGTTTTTAGGTTAAGGTTTTTTAGAGTTTTATAGGTTTATGGTTTGGGGCTTAGAGGTTTTTGTGTATTTTAGGGTTAAGCATATAAGATTTAGTGCTAGATAGGGTTTAAAGCTTAGAGTTTTTTTAGGTTTAGGCATTTTTTAGGGTTTTTAAGGGTTAAGTGTTTCTTAGGTTTTCTAGTTTAGAGCTGAGGGGTTTTAAGTTGTATTTAAGGTTTATTTTAGGGTTTACAGGATTTAGGGATTCTTATGGTTTAGGATTTAGAGTTTCTTTAGGTTTTAGGTTTAGGATTTAGAGTTTTAGGTTAGGGTTTAGGGCTTAGGGTTTTTAAGGTTTAGGATTTTAGGTTAAGGATTTTATTTAGGTTTTTAGGTTTTTAGGTTTAGGGTTTTGGGTTAAGGGTTTGTAAGATTTTATATGTTTAGGGTTTGGGGCTTGAGTTTTTTTTTTTTTTTTTTTTTTTTTTTTTTTTTGTGTAGGGTTTAGTATATACGATTTAGAGCTTAGCTTTATTTTTGGTTTTAGGGATTTTGGATTTTTTGAGTTTTTTTAAGGGTTAAGTGTTTCTTAGGGTTTTTTAAGGTGTAAGGTTTAGGGATTTGGGTTTTGTTGTGTTTTTTATGTTTAGGGTTTACAGATTATTAGGATATAGGGTTTAGAGCTTAGTGTTTTGTAGGGGTTTTAAATTATTTTTGGGGTTTAGGGTTTCTTTGGATTCTAGGTTAATGATTTAGATTTTATTTTTGGGGTTTAGGGTTTCTTTGGATTCTAGGTTTATGATTTAGATTTTAGTTTTAGGGTTTAGGGATTAGTGTGTTTTAAGTTTTAGCGTTTTTTAAATATCAGGGTTTTAGGTTAAGGGCATTATCTAGTTTTTGGTTTATGGCTATGGGATTTTTAGGCTAAGATTTCTTGGGATTTTAAACGTTTAGGGTTTTATCTTAGTTTTTGTAGGTTTAGGGTTTTATCTAGGTTTTAGGGTTTAAGCCAATGGGTTTTTTGTGTTTTTTTCAAGGTTTTAAGAGTATAAGTGTTCCTTAGGGTTTAGGGCTTAGTGTTATTTTGTGTTTTTAAGGTTTAGGGTTCACAGATTTTTAGAATTAAGGATTTAGAGCCTAGTGTTTTAGGGGTTTTTAATTGATTTTAGGGTTTATAAGATTTAGGGTTTCTTTGGGTTTTAGATTTTTAGGTTAGGGTTTAGGTTTAGGAATTAGAGTTTTAGGTTAGGATTTAGAGTTCAGTGCTTAGTAATTTTTTTAGGATTAGGGTTTTAGTTTATGGGTTTTATCTAGGTTTTAAGGGTTTAGGGTTATGGGTGTTTAGGATTTAATAGGTTTAGGTTTTAGAGCTTAGTTTTTTTTTTTTTTTTTTTTTTTTTTTTTTTTTTTTTTTTTTGTATTTTTTATGGTTTAGCATATAAGATTTAGGGCTTGAAGGATTTAAAGCTTAGAGTTTTTTAGGTTTAGGGTTTTTTTTTTATGGTTTATAATGGTAAAGTGTTTCATAGGGTTTTTAGGGCTAGATCTTTTTGTGTTTTTTAGGGTTTAGCATATACGATTTAGGGCTTGTGGGATTTAGAGCTTAGAGGTTTTTAGGTTTAGCGGTTTTTTGAGCTTTCCTATGGTTTTTAATGGTAAAGTGTTTCTTAGGGTTTTTTAGGGTTAGATTTTTTTTGTGTTATAATTTTTAGGGTTTATGAATTTTAAGGATTTAGGGTTTAGATCATAGGGTCTTTAGGTGTTTTAAATGGTTTTCATGCTTATTTTAGGGCTATCGGATTTAAGGTTTCTTAATGAGATTTGGGTTTAGGGTTTCTTAGGGATTTTAGGTTTAGGATTTAGGGTTTTCCATTAGGGTTTAGGGGTTTTTTAGGTTTAAGGTTTTAGCTTAAGGATTTTATCAAGTTTTTAGTGTTTTATTGGTTTAGGGTTCAAGAATTAGGTTTTTTTTTTTGGGTTTTTTAGCATTTAGCATTAATATTTAGGGATTTATAGGGTTTGGAGATTACACTTTTTAAAGTTTAGGTGTTTTAAGGGTTTTCAAGGTTGAAGTGTTTCTTACGGCTTTTTTAGGGTTTAGGGCTTAGGACTATGGTTTTTTTTTTTTTTTTTTGTTTAGGGTTTATGGTATTTTAGGATTTAGTGTTTAGGGGTTAGGGATTTGTAGGGGTTTTTAATGGTTTAGAGCTTAGAGTTTTATTAGGTGTAGGAGTTTTTGGGTTTTCTTAGTGTTTTTATGTGTTAAATGTTTCTTAGGGTTTTCTATTGATTAAGTGTTAGGGTTTTTTTTTTTTTTTTTTTTTTGTGTTTTTTAAGTTTAAGATTTACAAATTGTTTAGGATTTTTGTAGATGTTTTAAATGCTTTGTAGTGTTTATATTAGGGTTTATAGGATGTATTGTGTCTTAAGGTCTAGGGTTTATGGCTTCTTAGGGTTTTAGATTTAGAATCTAAGGATTTAGGTTAGGGTTTAGGGTTTAGGGCTTCATGTTTTTTTAGGTCTAGGGTTTTAGGTAAAGGGTTTTACTTATGATTTTTATGGTTTAGGGCTTTGGGTTTTTCGGTTAAGGTTTTTTAGAGTTTTATAGCTTTATGATTTGGGGCTTAGAGGTTTATGTGTATTTTATGGTTAAGCATATAAGATTTAGTGCTTGATAGGGTTTAAAGCTTAGAGTTTTTTTAGGTTTAGGCGTTTTTTAGGGTTTTTAAGGGTTAAGTGTTTCTTAGGGTTTCTAGTTTAGAGCTTAAGGGTTTTAAATGGTATTTAAGGTTTATTTTAGGGTTTATAGGATTTAGGGATTCTTATGATTTAGGATTTAGAGTTTCTTCAGGTTTTAGGTTTAGGATTTAGAGTATTAGGTTAGGGTTTAGGGCTTAAGGTTTTTTAGGTTTAGGGTTTTAGGTTAAGGGTTTTATTTAGGTTTTTAGGTTTAGGGTTTTTGGTTAAGGGTTTTATTTAGGTTTTTTGGTTTTAGGGCTTTGTATTTTTTGGGTTAAGGGCTTTTAAGATTTTATCGGTGTAGGGTTTGGGGCTTAGGTTTTTTTTATGTGTGTGTATTGTTTAGTATATACGATTTAGTGCTTTATAGGGTTTAGAGCTTAGAACTTTTTTTTAGGTTAAGGGGTTTTTTGATTTTTAGTTTTTTTAAGGGTTAAGTGTTTCTTAGGTTTCTCGGGGTTTAGTGAATTTTTGTATTTTTTAGGTTTAAGGTTTACAAATTTTTAGTATTTAGGGTTTTGAGCTTAGGGATTTTAGTAGTCTTAAATGGATTTTAGGGTTTGTTTTAAGATTTATAGAATTTAGGGTTTCTTAAGATTTCGGTTTTAATGTTTTTTTGGTTTTAGGTTAGGATTTAGGGTTTAGGGATTTGGGTTTTTTTTTTTATCTTTAGGTCCTTAGGTAAAGGTTCTTATCTAAGATTGTAGGGTTTAGGTCTTTGGGTTTTTTAGGTTAAGGTTTTTTAGTATTTTATAGGTTTAGTGCTTAGGGCTTAGGGCTTTTTTTTTGTGGGTTTTAAGCATTTAGCATATATGATTTAGTGCTTTATAGGGTTTAGAGCTTAGCTTTTTTTTAGGTCTAAGGGATTTTGGGTTTTTTAAGGTTTTTAAGGGTTAAGTGTTTCTTAGGATTTTTTAAGGGTTAAGATTTAGGGATTTGTGTTTTGTTGTGTTTTTTATGTTTAGGGTTTATAGATTTTTAGGATATAGGGTTTAGAGCGTAGTGTTTTGTAGGGGTTTTAAATTGTTTTTAGGGTTTAGGGTTTCTTGGATTTTAGGTTTAGGATTAAGATTTTAGGATTAGGGTTTAGGGCTTAGGGTTTTTTAAGGTTTAGGGTTTTTTAAAGATTAGGGTTTTATGTTAAGGGTATTATCTAGTGTAGGGTTTAAGGCTATGGGTTTTTTAGGCTAAGGTTTCTTAGGATTTTATACGTTTAGGGTTTTACCATAGTTTTATTAGGTTTAGGGTTTTATCTAGGATTTTAGGGTTTAAGTCAATGTTTGTTTATTTTAGGGTTTTAAGAGTTTAAGTGTTCCTTAGAGTTTAGGGATTAGGGTTATTTTGTGTTTTTAATGTTTAGGGTTTACAAATTTTTAGAATTAAGGATTTAGAGCCTAGTGTTTTAGGGGTTTTAAATTGATTTTAGGGTTTATAGGATTTTGGGTTTCTTTGGGTTTTAGATTTTTATGTTAGGGTTTAAGTTTAGAATTTAGAGTTTAGTGCTTAGGAATTTTTTTAGGATTAGGGATTTAGTTTATGGGTTTTATCTTGGTTTTAAGGGTTTAGGGTTATGGGTTTTTTAGGATTTAATAGGTTTAGGGTTTATAGCTTAGTTTTTATTGTTTTTTTCTGTGTATTTTAGGGTTTAGCACATATGATTTAGGGCTTGTAGTATTTAGAGCTTAGAGTTTTTTAGGTTTAGGGGTTTTTTGGGTTTCTTTATGGTTTTTAATGGTAAAGTGTTTCTAAAGGTTTTTTAGGGCTATATTTTTTTGTGTTATAAGTGTTAGGGTTTCTGAATTTTAAGGATTTAGGGTTTAGATCATAGGGTCTTTAGGTGTTTTAAATGGTTTTCATGCTTACTTTAGAGGTATTGGATTTAAGGTTTCTTAATAAGATTAGGGTTTAGGGTTTCTTAGGGTTTTTAGATTTAGGATTTAGGGTTTTTCATTAGGGTTTAGGGGTTTTTTAGGTTTAAGGTTTTGGGTTAAGGATTTTATTTAGGTTTTTAATGTTTAATAGGTTTAGGGTTCAAGAATTAGGTTTTTTTTTGTGTTTATTTTTGGTTTAGCATTAATATTTAGGGATTTATAGGGTTTGGATATTACAGTTTTTTAAATTTAGGTGTTTTAAGGGTTTTCTAGGTTTAAGTGTTTCTTACGGCTTTTTTAGGGTTTAGGGTTTAGGTCTATGCTTTTTTTATTTTTTTTATTTTTTAGGGTTTTTGGTTTTTTGGGATTTAGTGTTTAGAGGTTAGGGATTTGTAGAGGTTTTAAATAGTTTAGACCTTAGAGTTTTATTAGGTGTAGGAGTTTTTGGGTTTTCTTAGTGTTTTTAAAGTCAAATGTTTCTTAGGGTTTTCTATTGGTTAGGTTTTAGAGTTTTTTTTTTTTTGTTTTTTTTAAGTTTAAGATTTACGGATTGTTTAGCATTATTGTAGAGGTTTTTAAATGCTTTGTAGTGTTTATATTAGGGTTTATAGGATGTATTTTGACTTAAGGTCTAGGGTTTAGGTCTTTTTAGGGTTTTAGATTTAGAATCTAAGGATTTAGGTTAGGGATTAGGGTTTAGGGCTTCATTTTTTTTTAGGTCTAGGGTTTTAGGTTAAGGGTTTTACTTTTGATTTTTATGGTTTAGGGCTTTTAATATTTTAGGTTAGGGTTTTTTAGAGTTTTACAGGTTTATGGTTTGGGGCTTAGAGGTTTTTTTGTATTTTGGGGTTAAGCATATAAGATTTAGTGCTTGATAGGGTTTAAAGCTTAAAGTTTTTTTTAGGTTATGGCCTTTTTTAGGATTTTTAAGGGCTAAGTGTTTCTTAGGGTTTCTAGTTTAGAGCTTAGGGGATTTCAATGGTACTTAAGGTTTATTTTAGGGTTTATAGGATTTAGGGATTCTTATTGTTTAGGATTTTGAATTTCTTTAGGCTTTAGGTTTAGAATTTAGAGGTTAGGTTACGGTTTAGGGCTTACGGTTTTTTAGGTTTAGGGTTTTAGGTTAAGGGTTTTATTTAGGTTTTAGGTTTTGGGGCTCTAGTTTTTTGTAGGTTAAGGATTTGTAAGATTTAACAGGTTTAAGGTTTGGGGCTTAGGTTTTTTTATTTTTTGTTGTGTGTGTAGGGTTTAGTATATACAATTTAGAGCTTTTTATGGTTTAGAGCTTAGCGTTTTTTTTTTTGGTTTAGGGGTTTTTTGGTTTTTAGTTTTTTTAAGGGTTAAGTGTTTCTTAGGTTTCTCAGGGTTTACTGCTTTTTTGTATTTTTTAGGTTTAGGGTTTACAGATTTTTAGGAATTAGGATTTCAAGCTCAGGGATTTTAGGAGTTTTAAATGGGTTTTAGGGTTTATTTTATGATTTATAGTATTTGGGGTTTCTTAAGGTTTAGGGTTTAAGGTTTCTATGGGTTTTAGGTTAGGGTTTAGGGTTTAGGGATTATGGTTTTTTAGGTTTAGGGTTTCATTTAGGTTTTTAGGTTTTGGGGCTCTGGGTTTTATAGGTTAAGGGTTTGTAAGATTTAATAGGTTTAGGGTTTGGGGCATAGGTTTTTTTATATTTTTTTGGTGTGTGTAGGGTTTAGTATATACAATTTAGGGCTTTATAGGGTTCAGAGCTTAGAGTTTTTTTTTTGTTTTAGGGGTTTTTTGGTTTTTAGTTTTTTTAAGGGTTAAGTGTTTCTTAGGTTTCTCAGGGTTTACTGATTTTTTGTATTTTTTAGGTTTAGGGTTTATAGATTTTTAGGAATTAGGATTTCAAGCTTTGGGATTTAAGGAGTTTTAAATGGGTTTTAGGGTTTATTTTATGATTTATAGTATTTAGGGTTTCTTAAGGTTTAGGGTTTAAGGTTTCTATGGGTTTTAGGTTAGGGTTTAAGGTATCTATGGGTTTTAGGTAAGGGTTTATTAGGGTTTTTAGGTTTTGGATTTAGGGGTTTACATTAGGGTTTAGGGGTTTTTTAGGTTTAAGGTTTTAACTTAAGGATTATATCTAGGTTTTTAGTGTTTTATAGGTTTAGGGTTCAAGAATTAAGGGTTTAGGGCTCACGATTTTTTAGGTGTAGGGTTTTAGGTTAAGGGTTTTATTTAGGTTTTTAGGTTTTGGGGCTCTTAGTTTTCTAGGTTAAGGGTTTGTAAGATTTAATAGGTTTAGGGTTTGGGGCTTAGGTTTTTTTATTTTTTTGTGTGTGTGTAGGGTTTAGTATATATGATTTAGGGCTTTATAGGGTTTAGAGCTTAGAGTTTTTTTTTGGTTTAGGGGTTTTTTGGTTAGGGTTTATGGTTTAGGGATTTGGGTTTTTTTTTTGTTATGTTTAGGTTGTTAGGTAAAGGTTCTTATCTAGGTTTTTATGGTTTAGGGTTTTGGGTTTTTTAGGTTAAGGTTTTTTAGTATGTTATAGGTTTAGTGCTTAGGGCTTAGGGTTTTTTTTGTGCTTTTTAGCATTTCGCATATATGATTTATGGCTTTATAGGGCTTAGAGCTTAGGTGTTTTTTGGGTTTAAGGGATTTTGGATTTTTTAAGGTTTTTAAGGGTTAAGTGTTTCTTAGGATTTTTTAAGGTTTAAGGTTTAGGGATTTGGGTTTTGTTGTGTTTTTTATGTTTAGGGTTTACAGATATTTAGGATATATGGTTGAGAGCTTAGTGTTTTGCAGGGGTTTTAAGTAGTTTTTAGGGTTTAGGGTTTCTTTGGATTTTAGGTTTAGGATTAAGATTTCAGGTTTAGTATTTAAGGCTTAGGGTTTTTTAAAGATTAGGATTTAAGGTTAAGGGTATTATATAGTTTAGGGTTTAAGGATATGGGTTTTTTAGGCTAAGGTTTCTTAGGATTTTATACGTTTAGGGTTTTATCGTAGTTTTTTTTAGGTTTTGGGTTTTATCTAGGTTTTAAGGGTTTAAGTCAATGGCTTTTTTTTGCTTTTTTAGGGTTTTACGAGTTTAAGTGTTCCTTAGGGTTTAGGGTTTAGGGCTATTTTGTGTTTTTAATGTTTAGGGTTTACAGATTTTTAGAAATAAGGATTTAGAGCCTAGTGTTTTAGGGGTTTTAAATTGATTTTAGGATTTATAGGATATAGGGTTTCTTCGGGTTTTAGGTTTCTAGGTTAGGGTTTAAGTTTAGGGATTAGAGTTTTATGTTAGGATTGAGAATTTAGTGCTTTAGGATTTAGGGTTTTACATTAGGGTTTCGGGGTGTTTTAGGTGTAAGGTTTTTGGTTAAGGATTTTATCTAGGTTTTTAGTGCTTTATAGGTTTAGGGTTCAAGAATTAGGTTTTTGTTTTTGTGTTTTTAAGGGTTTAGCATTAATATTTAGGGATTTATAGGGTTTGGAGATTAACTTTTTTTGGTTTAGGTGTTTTAAGGGTTTTCAAGGTTTAACTATTTCTTACGGCTTTTTTAGGGTTTAGGGTTTAGGACTATGGGTTTTTTTTTTTTTTTTTTTTAGGGTTTATGGTTTTTTAGGATTTAGTGTTTAGATGTTAGGGATTTGTAGGTGTTTTAAATGGTTTAGAGCTTAGAGTTTTATTAGGTGTAGGAGTTTTTGGGTTTTCTTAGTGTTTTTAAGGGTTAAATGTTTCTTAGGGTTTTCTATTGATTAGGTTTTAGGGTTTTTTTTTTTTTTTTGTGTTTTTTTAAGTTTAGGATTTACGGATTGTTTTGGATTTTTATAGAGGTTTTAAATGCTTTGTAGTGTTTATATTGGGGTTTATAGGATGTATTGTGTCTTAAGGTCTAGGGTTTAGGGCTTCTTAGGGTTTTAGATTTAGAATCTGAGGAATTAGGGTGTAGGGCTTCATGTTTTTTTAGGTCTAGGGTTTTAGGTTAAGGTTATATTTAGGGTTTTTATGGTTTAGGGCTTTGGGTTTTTCAGGTTAAGGTTTTTAAGAGTTTTAAAGGTTTATGGTTTGGGGCTTATATATTATTGTCTATTTTATGGTTAATCATATAAGATTTAGTGTTTGATAGGATTTAAAGCTTAGAGTTTTTTTAGGTTAAGGCATTTTTTAGGGTTTTTAAGGGTTAAGTATTTCTTAGGGTTTCTAGTTCAGAGCTCAGGGGTTTTAAATGGTATTTAAGGTTTATTTTAGGGTTTATAGGATTTAGGGATTCTTATGGTTTAGGATTTAGGGTTTCTTCAGGTGTTAGGTTTAGGATTTAGAGTTTTAGCTTAGGGTTTAGGGCTTACAGTTTTTTAGGTTAAGGGTTTTATTTAGGTTTTTAGGTATTAGGGCTTTGGGATTTTTAGGTTAAGGGTTTGTAAGATTTTATAGGTATAGGGTTTGGGGCTTAGGTTTTTTTTTTTTTTTTTATTTGTGTGCGTAGGGTATAGTTTATACGATTTAAGGCTTTGTAGGGTTTAGAGATTAGAGTTTTTTTAGGTTTAGGGATATTTTCGTTTTTAGTTTTTTTAAGGGTTAAGTGTTTCTTAGGTTTGTTAGGGTTTACTGATTTTTTTGTATTTTTTAGGTTTAGAGTTTACATATTTTTAGGATTTAGGGTTTCGAGCTTCGGGATTTTAGGAGTTTTAAATGGGAAGTAGGGTTTATTTTATAATTTATAGGATTTAGGGTTTCTTAAGGTTTAGGGTTCAAGGTTTCTTCGGATTTTAGGTGTGGGTTTAGGGTTTAGGGATTTGGGTTTTTTTTTTGTTATGTTTAGGTTCTTAGGTAAAGATTCTTATCTAGGTTTTAAGGATTTAGGGCTTTGGGTTTTTTAGGTTAAGGTTTTTTAGTATTCTATAGGTTTAGTGCTTAGGGCTTAGGGTTCTTTTGTGTTTCTTAGCATTTAGCATATATGATTTAGGGCTTTATAGGGTTTAGAGCTTAGCTTTTTTTTTGGTTTAAGGGATTTTGGATTTTTTGAGGTTTTTAAGGGCTAATTGTTTCTTAGGGTTTTTTAAGGTTTAAGGTTTTGGGATTTGGGTTTTGTTGTGTTTTTTATATTTAGAGTTTTACAGATTTTTAGGATATAGGGTTTAGATCTTAGTTTTTTTGTAGTGGTTTAAATTGTTTTTAGGGTTTTGGGTTTCTTTGGATTTTAGGTTTAGGATTAAGATTTTAGATTTAGGGTTTTTTAAGGTTTAGGGTTTTTTAAATATTAGGGTTTTAGGTTAAGGGTATTATCTAGTTTAGGGTTTAAGGCTATGGGTTTTTTTAGGCTAAACTTTCTTAGTATTTTATACGTTTAGGGTTTTATCTTAATTTTATTAAGTTTAGGGTTTTATCTAGGTTTTTAGGGTTTAAGTCAATGGGTTTTTTGCTCTTTTTAGGGTTTTAAGAGTTTAAGTTTTCCTTAGGGTTTAGGGATTAGAGTTATTTTGTGTTTTTAAAGTTTAGGGTTTACAAATTTTTAGAATTAAGGATTTAGAGCCTACTGTTTTTGGGGTTTTATATTGATTTTCGGGTTTATAGGATTTAGGGTTTCTTTGGGTTTTAGGTTTTTAGGTTAGGGTTAAGGTTTAGGAATTGGAGTTTTATGTTGGGATTTAGAGTTTAGTGCTTAGGGATATTTTTAGGATTAGGGATTTAGTTTATGGGTCTTATCTAGGTTTTAAGAGTTAAGAGTTATGGGTTTTTTAGGATTTAATAGGTTTAGGGTTTAGAGGTTAGTTTTTATTTTTATTTTTTTTTGTGTTTTTTTACGGTTTAGCATATACGATTTAGGGCTTGTAGGATTTTGAGCTTAGAGTTTTTTTGGTTTAGGGGTTTTTTGGGTTTTCTTATGGATTTTAATGGTAAAGTGTTTCTTAGGGTTTTTTTGGGGTAGATTTTTTTGTGTTATAAGTGTTAGGGTTTAAGAATTTTAAGGATTTAGGGTTTAGATCATAGGGTCTTTAGGTGTTTTAAATGGTTTTCATGCCTATTTTAGGGCTATTGGATTTAAGGTTTCTTAATAAGATTAGGGTTTAGGGTTTCTTAGGGTTTTTAGGTTTAGGATTTAGGGTTTTACATTAGGATTTAGGGGTTTTTTAGGTTTAAGGTTTTAGGTTAAGGATTTTATTTAGGTTTTTAGTGTTTTATAGGTTTAGGGTTCAAGAATTATGTTTTTTTTTTTGTGTTGTTTAGGGTTTAGCATTGATATTTAGGGATTTATAGGGTTTGGAGATTACACTTTTTTAAGTTTAGGTGTTTTAAGGGTTTTCAAGGTTTAAGTGTTTCTTATGGCATTTCTAGGGTTTAGGGTTTAGACCTTTGGGTTTTTTTTTTTTTCTTAGGGTTTATGGTTTTTTAGGATTTAGTGTTTAGAGGTTAGGGATTTGTAGGGGTTTTAAATGGTTTAGAGCTTAGAGTTTTATTAGGTGTATGAGATTTTGGGTTTTCTTAGTGTTTTTAAGGGTTAAATGTTTCTTGGGGTTTTCTATTGATTAGGTTTTAGGGGTTTTTTTTTTTTTTTTTGTGTTTTTAAAGTTTAAGATTTACGGATTGCTGAGGATTTTTGTAAAGGTTTTAAATGCTTTGTAGTGTTTATATTAGGGTTTATAGGATATATTGTGTCTTAAGGTCTTGGGTTTAGGGCTTCTTAGGGTTTTATATTTAAAATCTGAGGATGTAGATTAGGGTTTAGGGTTTAGGGCTTCATGTTTTTTTAGGTCTAGGGTTTTAGGTTAAGGGTTTCATTTGGGGTTTTTATTGTTTAAGGCTTTGGGTTTTTTAGGTTAAGGTTTTTAAGAGTTTTATAGGTTTATGGTTTGGGGCTTAGATATTTTTGTGTATTTTAGGGTTAAGCATATAAGATTTAGTGCTTGATAGGATTTAAAGCTTAGAGTTTTTGTAGGTTTAGGCGTTTTTTAGGGTTTTTAAGGGTTAAGTGTGTTTTAGGGTTTCTTGTTTAGATCTTAGGGGTTTTAAATGATATTTGAGGTTTATTTTAGGGTTTATAGGATTTAGGGATTCTTATGGTTTAGGATTGAGAGTTTCTTCAGGTTTTAGGTTTAGGATTTAGAGTTTTAGTTTAGGGTTTAGGGCTAACAGATTTTTAGGTTTAGGTTTTTAGGTTAAGGGTTTTATTTGGGTTTTTAGGTATTAGGGCTTTGGGTTTTTTTGGGTTAAGGGTTTGTAAGATTTTATAGGTTTGGGGTTTGGGGCTTAGGTATTTTTTTTTTTTGTGTAGGGTTTAGTATATATGATTTATGGCTTTATAGGGTTTAGTGCTTAGAGTTTTTTTTATAATAAGGGGTATTTTCGTTTTTAGTTTTTTTAAGGGTTAAGTGTTTCTTAGGTTTCTCAGGGTTTACTGATTTTCTATATTTTTTAGGTTTAGGGTTTACATATTTTTAGGATTGTGGGTTTCGAGCTTTGGGATTTTAGGAGTTTTAAATGGGTTTTAGGGTTTATTTTGGGTTTTTTTGAGGTTTTATCGAAGTTTTTTTAGGTTTAGGGTTTTATTTATGTGTTTAGGGTTTCAGTCAATGGGTTTTTTGTTTTTTTTAGGGTTTTAAGAGTTTAAGTGTTCCTGAGGGTTTAGGGTTTCGGTCTTAGGGTTTATTTTATGATTTATAGAATTTAGGGTTTCCTAAGGTTTAGGTTTTAAGGTTTCTTTGGGTTTTAGGTTAGGGTTTAGGGTTTAGGGAATTGGGTTTTTTTTGTTATGTTTAGGTTCTTAGGTAAAGGTTCTTTTCTAGGTTTTTAGGGTTTAGGGCTTTTGGTTTTTTGGGTTAAGGTTTTTTAGTATTTTGTAGGTTTAGTACTTAGGGTTTAGGTTTTTTTTTTTTTTTTTTTTTTTTTGTAGCATTTAGCATATAAGATTTAGTGCTTTATAGGGTTTAGAGCTTAGCTATTTTTTTAGGTTTAAGGGATTTTGGATTTTTTAAGGTTTTTAAGAGTTAAGTATTTCTTAGGGTTTTTTAAGATTTAAGATTTAGGGATTTGGGTTTTGTTGTGTTTTTTATGTTTAGGGTTATAGATTTTTAGGATATAGGGTGTAGAGCTTAGTGTTTTGTAGGGGTTTTAAATTGGTTTTAGGGTTTAGGGTTTCTTTGGATTTTAGGTTGAGGATTAAGATTTTAGGTTTAGGGTTTACGGTCTTTTAAGGTTTAGGGTTTTTTAAAGATTAGGCTTTTAGGTTAAGGGTATTGTCTAGTTTAGGGTATAAGGCTATGGGGTTTTTAGGCTAAGGTTTCTTACAATTCTATACGTTTAGGGTTTTATCTTATTTTTTTTAGGTTTAGGGTTTTATCTAGGTTTTTAGGGTTTAAGTCAATGGGTTTTTTGTTTTTTTTTTAAGGGTTTTAAGAGTTAAGTGTTCCTTAGGGTTTAGGGATTAGGGTTATTTTGTGTTTTTAAGGTTTAGGGTTTACAAATTTTTAGAATTAAGGATTTAGAGCCTAGTGTTTTAGGGGTTTAAATTGATTTTAGAGTTTATAGGATTTACGGTTTCTTTGGGTTTGAGGATTTTAGGTTAGGGTTTAGGTTTAGGAATTAGAATTTTAGGTTAGGATTTAGAGTTTAGTGCTTAGGGATTTTTTTAGGATTAGGGTTTTAGTTTATGGCTTTTATCTAGGTTTTAAGTGTTTAGGGTTTTGGGCTTTTTATGATTTAATAGGTTTAAGGTTTAGAGCTTAGTTTTTATTATTTTTTTATTTTGTGTTTTTTAGGGTTTAGCATATATGATTTAGGGCTTGTAGGATTTAGAGCCTAGAGTTTTTTAGGATTAGGGTTTTTTTGGGTTTTTTTATGGTTTTTAATGGTCAAGTGTTTCTTAGGGTTTTTTAGGGCTAGATTATTTTGTGTTATAAGTGTTAGGGTTTATGAATTTTAAGGATTTAGGGTTTAGATCATAGGTCTTTAGGTGTTTTAGATGGATTCCATGCTTATTTTAGGGCTATCGGATTTAAGGTTTCTTAACAAGATTAGGGTTTAGGGTTCCTTAGGCTTTTTAGATTTAGGATTTAGGGTTTTACATTAAGGTTTTAGGTTTAGGATTTTATCTAGGATTTTAGTGTTTTATAGGTTTAGGGTTCAAGAATTAGGTTTTTTTTTTTTTGTGTTTTTAAGGGTTTAGCATTAATATTTAGGGATTTATAGGGCTTGGAGATTACACTTTTTAAAATTTAGGTGTTTTAAGGGTTTTGAAGGTTTAAGTGTTTCTTACGGCTTTTTTAGGGTTTAGGCCTATGGTTTTTTTTTTAATTATTTTTTTTTGTTTAGGGTTTATGGTTTTTTAGGATTTAGTGTTTAGAGGTTAGGGATTTGTAGGGATTTTAAATGGTTTAGAGCTTAGAGTTTTATTAGGTGTAGGAGTTTTTGGGTTTTCTTAGTGTTTTTAAGAGTTAAATGTTGCTTAGGGTTTTCTATTGATTAGGTTTTAGGATTTATTTTTTGTGTTTTCTATGTTTAAGATTTATGGATTGTTTAGAATTTTTGTAGAGGTTTAAAACGCTTTGTAGTATTTATATTAGGGTTTATAGGATGTATTGTGTCTTAAGGTCTAGTGTTTAGTGCTTCTTAGGGTTTTAGATTTAGAATCTAATGATTTAGGTTAGGGTTTAGGGTTTAGGGCTTGATGTATTTTTAGGTCTAGGGTTTTGGGTCAAGGGTTTTATTTAGGATTTTTATGGTATAGGGCTTTGGGTTTTTAGGTTAAGGTTTTTTGGAGTTTTATAGGTTTATGGTTTGGGGCTTAGAGGTTTTTGTGTATTTTAGGGTTAAGCATATAAGATTTAGTGCTTGATAGGGTTTAAAGCTTAGAGTTTTTTTAGGTTTAGGCCTTTTTTAGGGTTTTTAAGGGTTAACTGTTTCTTAGGATTTCTAGTTTAGAGCTTAGGGGTTTTAAGTGGTATTTAAGGTTTACTTTAGGGTTTATACAATTTAGGGATTCTTATGGTTTAGGATTTAGAGTTTTTTCTGGTTTTAGATTTAGGATTTAGAGTTTTAAGTTAGGGTTTAGGGCTTAGGGCCTTTTAGGTTTAGCGTTTTAGGTTAAGGATTTTATTTAGGTTTTTAAGTTTTTAGGTTTAGGGTTTTAGGTTAAGGGTTTGTAAGATTTTATAGGTTTTGGGTTTGGGACTTGGGTTTTTTTTTTTTTTTTTTTTTTGTGTAGGGTTTAGTATATACGATTTAGAGCTTAGCTTTATTTTTGGTTTAAGGTATTTTGGATATTTTGAGTTTTTTAAGGGTTAAGTGTTTCTTAGGGTTTTTTAAGGTTTAAGGTTTAGGGATTTGGGTTTTGTAGTGTTTTTTATGTTTAGGGTTTACATATTTTAGGATATAGGGTTTAGAGCTTAGTGTTTTGTAGGGATTTTAAATTATTTTTGGGGTTTACGGTTTCTTTGTATTTTAGGTTTATGATTTAGATGTTAGGTTTAGCGTTTAGGGCTTAGGGTGTTTTAAGGTTTAGGGTTTTTTAAATATTAGGGTTTTTGGTTAAGGGTATTATCTAGTTTAGGGTTTAAGGCTATGGGTTTTTTAGGCTAAGGTTTCTTAGGATTTTAAACGTTTAGGGTTGTATCTTAGTTTTTTTAGGTTTAGGGTTTTATCTAAGTTTTTAGGGTTTAATTCAACGGGCTTTTTGTGTTATTTTTAGGGTTTTAAGAGTTTAAGTGTTCCTTAGGGTTTAGGGCTTAGGGTTATTTTGTGTTTTTAAGGTTTAGGGTTTACAGGTTTTTATAATTAAGGATTTAGAGCCTAGTGTTTTAGGGGTTTTATATTGCTTTTAGGGTTTGTAGGATTTAAGGTCTTTGGGTTTTAGAATTTTAGGTTAGGGTTTAGGTTTAGGAATTAGAGTTTTAGGTTAGTATTTAGAGTTTAGTGCTTAGTAATTTTTTTAGGATTAGGGTTTTAGTTTATGGGTTTTATCTAGGTTTTAAGGGTTTAGGGTTATTGTTGTTTTAGGATTTAATAGGTTTAGGGTTTAGAGCTTTGTTTTTTTTTTTTTTTTTTTATGTTTTTTAGGGTTTAGCATATACGATTTAGGGCTTGTGGGATTTAGAGCTTAGAGGTTTTTAGGTTTAGCGGTTTTTTGAGCTTTCCTATGGTTTTTAATGGTAAAGTGTTTCTTAGGGTTTTTTAGGGTTAGATTTTTTTGTGTTATAAGTGTTAGGGTTTATGAATTTTAAGGATTTAGAATTTAGATCATAGGGTCTTTAGGTGTTTTAAATGGTTTTCATGCTTATTTTAGGGCTATCGGATTTAAGGTTTCTTAATGAGATTTGGGTTTAGGGTTTCTTAGGGTTTTTAGGTTTAGGATTTAGGGTTTAGGGGTTTGTTTAGGTTTAAGGTTTTAGTTTAAGGATTTTATCTAGGTTTTTAGTGTTTTATAGGTTTAGGGTTCAAGAATTAGGTTTTTTTTTGTGTTTTTTAGGGTTTAGCATTAATATTTAGGGATTTATAGGGTTTGGAGATTACACTTTTTTAAGTTTAGGTGTTTTAAGGGCTTTTAATGTTTAAGTATTTCTTATGGCTTTTTTAGGGTTTAGGGTTTAGGCCTATGGTTTTTTTTTTTTTTTTTTTTTAGGGTTTATGTATTTTAGGAATTGTGTTTAGAGGTTAGGGATTTGTAGGGGTTTTGAATGGTTTATAGCTTAGATTTTTATTAGGTGTAGGAGTTTTTGGGTTTTCTTAGTATTTTTAAGTGTTAAATGTTTCATGGAGGTTTCTATTGATTAGGCTTTAGGGTTTTTTTTTGTGTTTTTTAAGTTTAGGATTTATGGATTGTTTAGGATTTTTGTAGATGTTTTAAATGCTTTGCAGTGTTTATATTAGGCTTTATAGAATGTATTGTGTCTTAAGGTCTAGGGTTTAGGGCTTCTTAGGATTTTAGATTTAGAATCTAAGGATTTAGGTCAGGGTTTAGGGCTTCATGTCTTTTTAGGTCTAGGGTTTTAGGTTAATTGTTTTATTTAGGATTTTGATGGTTTAGGGCTTTGAGTTTTTAGGTTAAGGTTTTTTAGAGTTTTATAGATTTATGGTTTGGGGTGACGTTTTTGTGTATTTTAGGGTTAAGCATATAAGATTTAGTGGTTTAAAGTTTAGAGTTTTTTTAGGTTTAGGAATTTTTTAGGGTTAAGTGTTTCTTAGGGTTTCTAGTTTAGAGCTTAGGGGTTTTAAATGGTGTTTAAGGTTTATTTTAGGGTTTATAGGATTTAGGGATTCTTATGGTTTAGGATTTAGAGTTTCTTCAGGTTTTAGGTTTAGGATTTAGAGTTTTAGGTTTGGGCTTAGGGCTTAGGGTTTTTTAGATTTAATGTTTTAGGTTAAGGGTTTTATTTAGATTTTTAGGTTTTAGGGATTTGTATTTTTTGGGTTAAGGGTTTGTAAAATTTTATAGGTGTAGGGTTTGGGGCCTATGTTTTTTTTTATGGGTGTGTAGTGTTTAGTATATACGATTTAGGGCTTTATAGGGTTTAGAGCTTAGAGTTTTTTTTTAGGTTAAGGGGTTTTTTGGTTTTTACTTTTTTTAAGGGTTAAGTGTTTCTTAGGTTTCTCAGGGTTTAGTGATTTTTTGTATTTTTTAGGTTTAGGGTTTACAGATTTTAAGGATTTAGGGTTTCGAGGTTAGGGATTTTAGAAGTTTTAAATGGATTTTAGGGATTATTTTATGATTTATAGGAAGGTTTAGGGTTTAAGGTTTCTTTGGTTTTATGTTAGGGTTAAGGGTTTAGGGATTTGGGTTTTTTTTTGTTATCATTAGGTCCTTAGGTAAAGGTTCTTATCTAAGTTTTTAGGGTTTAGGTCTTTGGGTTTTTTAGGTTAAGGTTTTTTAGTGTTTTATAGGTTTAGTTCTTAGGGCTTAGGGTTTTATTTTTATTTTTTTGTGTTTTTAAGCATTTAGATATATGATTTAGTGCTTTATAGGGTTTAGAGCTTAGCTTTTTTTTTAAGTTTAAGGGATTTTGGATTTTTTAAGTTTTTAAAGGGTTAAGTGTTTCTTAGGGTTTTTTAAGGTTTAAGATTTAGGGATTTGGGTTTTGTTGTGTTTTTCATGTTTAGGGTTTACAAATTTTTAGGAAATTGGGTTTAGAGCGTAGTGTTTTGTAGGGGTTGTAAATTGTTTTTAGGGTTTAGGGTTTCTTTGGATTTTAGTTTTAGGATTAATATTTTAGGTTTAGGGTTTAGGCTTTAGGGTTTTTTAAGGTTTAGGGTTTTTTAAAGATTATGGTTTTATGTTAAGGGTATTATCTAGTTTAGGGTTTAAGGCTATGGGTTTTTAAGGCTAAGGTTTCTTAGGATTTTATACGTTTAGGGTTTTATCTTAGTTTTTTCAGGTTTAGCGTTTTATCTAGGTTTTTAGGGTTTAAGTCAATGTTTGTTTATTTCATGGTTTTAAGAGTTTAAGTGTTCCTTAGGGTTTAGGGATTAGGGTTATTTTGTGTTTTTAAGGTTTAGGGTTTACAGATTTTTAGAATTAAGGATTTAGAGCCTAGTGTTTTAGGGGTTTTAAATGGATTTTAGGGTTTATAGGATTTAGGGTTTCTTTGGGTTTTATATTTTTAGGTTAGGGTTTAAGTTTAGGAATTAGAGTTTTAGGTTAGGATTTAGAGTTTAGTGCTTAGGGATTTTTTTAGGACTAGGGTTTTAGTTTATGGGTTTTATCGAGGTTTTAAAGGTTTAGGGTTATGGGTTTTTTAGGATTTAATAGGTTTAGGGTTTAGAGCTTAGTTTTTTTTTTTTTTTTTTTTTTTTTGTGTTTTTTAGGGTTTAGCACATACGATTTAAGGCTTATAGTATTTAGAGCTTAGAGTTTTTAGATTTAGGGGTTTTTTGGGTTTTTTTCTGGTTTTTAATGGTAAAGTGTTTCTTAAGGTTTTTTAGGGCTAGATTTTTTTGTGTTATAAGTGTTAGGGTTTACGAATTTTAAGGATTTAGGGTTTAGATCGGAGGGTCTTTAGGTGTTTTAAATGGTTTTCATGCTTACTTTAGGGATACTGGATATAAGGTTTCTTAATAAGATTAGGGTTTAGGGTTTCTTAGGGTTTTTAGGTTTATGATTTAGGGTTTTTCATTAGGGTTTAGGGGTTTTTTAGGATTAAAATTTTAGGTTAAGGATTTTATCAAGGTTTTTAATGTTTTATAGGTTTAGGGTTCAAGAATTAGTTTTTTTTTTTTTTTTTTTGTGTTTTTTAGGGTTTAGCATTAATATTTAGGGATTTATAGGGTTTGGATATTACACTTTTTTAAGTTTAGGTGTTTTAAGGGTTTTCAAGGTTTAAGTGTTTCTTACAGCTTTTTTAGGGTTTAGGGTTTAGGTATATGGTTTTTTTTTTTTTTTTTTTTTTTTTTAGGATTTTAGGTTTCTTAGGATTTAGTGTTTAGAGGTTAGGGATTTGTAGAGGTTTTAAATGGTTTAGAGCTTAGTGTTTTATTAGGTGTAGGAATTTTTGGGATTTCTTAGTGTTTTTAAAGGTTAAATGTTTCATAGGGTTTTCTATTGATTAAGTTTTAGATTTTTTTTTTTTTTTGTGTTTTTTAAGTTTATGATTTACGGATGTTTAGGATTTTTGTAGAGGTTTTATATGCTTTGTAGTGTTTATATTAGGGTTTATAGGATGTATTGTGTCTTAAGGTCTAGGGTTTAGGGCTTCTTAGGGTTTTAGATTTAGAATCTAAGGATTTAGGTTAGGGATTAGGGTTTAGGGCTTCTTTTTTTTAGGTCTAGGGCTTTAGGTTAAGGGTTTCACTTACAATTTTTATGGTTTAGGGCTTTTAGTATTTTAGGTTAGGATGTTTTTGAGTTTTATAGGTTTATGGTTTGGGGCTTAGAGGTTTTTGTGTATTTTAGGGTTAAGCATATAAGATTTAGTGCTTGATAGGGTTTAAAGATTAGAATTTTTTTAGGTTTTGGCCTTTTTTAGGGTTTTTTAGGGTTAAGTGTTTCTTTGAGTTTCTAGTTTTGAGCTTAGGGGATTTAAATGGTATTTAAGGTTTATTTTAGGGTTTATAGGATTTGGGGATTCTTATGGTTTATGATTTCGAGTTTCTTCTGGTTTTAGGTTTAGGATGTAGAGTTTTAGGTTAGGGTTTAGGGCTTACGATTTTTTAGGTTTAGGGTTTTATTTAGGATTTTAGGTTTTAGGGCTCTGGATTTTCTAGGTTAAGGGTTTGTAAGATTTAACAGGTTTAGAGTTTGGGGCTTAGGTTTTTTTATTTTTTTTGTGTGTGTAGGGTTTAGTATATACGATTTAAGGCTCTATAGAGTTTAGAGCTTAGAGTTTTTTTTTTTTGGTTTAGGGGTTTTTTGGTTTTTAGTTTTTTTAAGGGTTAAGTGATTCTTAGGTTTCTCAGGGTTTACCAATTTTTTGTATTTTTTAGGTTTAGGGTTTACAGATTTTTAGGATTTAGGATTTCGAGCTTAGGGATTTTAGGAGTTTTAAATGGGTTATAGGGTTTATTTTATGATTTATAGTATTTAGGGTTTCTTAAGGTTTAGGGTTTAAGGTTTCTATGGGTTTTATGTTAGGGTTTAGGGTTTAGGGATTTGGGTTTTTTTGTTATGTTTCGGTTCTTAGGTAAAGATTCTTAACTAGGCTTTTAGGGTTTAGGTCTTCGGGTTTTTTAGGTTAAGGTTTTTTAGTATTTTATAGGTTTAGTGCTTAGGGCTTAGGGTTCTTTTTGTGTTTTTTAGCATTTAGCATATATGATTTAGGGCTTTATATGGTTTAGAGCTTCGCTTTTTTTTAGGTTTAAGGGATTTTGGATTTTTTAAGGCTTTTAAGGGTTAAGTGTTTCTTAGGATTTTTTAAGGTTTAAGATTTAGGGATTTGGGTTTTGTTGTGTTTTTTATGTTTAGAGTTTACAGATTTTTAGGATATTAGGTTTAGAGCGTAGTGTTTTGTAGGGGTTTTAAATTGTTTTTAGGGTTTAGGGTTTCTTTGGATTTTAGGTTTAGGGTTTAGGGTTTTTTAATGATTAGGGTTTTATGTTAAGGGTTTTGTCTAGTTTAGGGTTTATGGCTATGGGTTTTTTAGGCTAAGGTTTCTTAGGATTTTATACGTTTGGGGTTTTATCTTAGTTTTTTAGGTTTAGGATTTTATCGAGGTTTTTAGGGTTTAAGTCAATGTTTGTTTATTTTAGTGTTTTAAGAGTTTAAGGGTTCCTTAGGATTTAGGGATTAGGGTTATTTTGTGTTTTTAAGGTTTAGGGTTTACAGATTATTAGAATTAAGGATTTAGAGCCTAGTGTTTTAGGGGTTTTAAATTGATTTTAGGGTTTATAGGATTTAGGGTTTCTTTGGGTTTTGGATATTTAGGTTATGGTTTAAGTTTAGGAATTAGAGTTTTAGGTTAGGATTTAGAGTTTAGTGCTTAGGAATTTTTTTAGGATTAGGGTTTTAGTTTATGGGTTTTATCTAGGATTTAAGGGTTTAGGGTTATTGGTTTTTTAGGATTTAATAGGTTTAGGGTTTAGAGCTTAGTTTTTTTTTTTTTTTTTTGTATTTTTTGTATTTTTTAGGGTTTAGCACAAACGATTTAGGGCTTGTAGTATTTAGAGCTTAGAGTTTATGAGGTTTAGGGGTTTTTTGGGTTTTTTTATGGTTTTTAATGGTAAAGTGTTTCTTAATGTTTTTTATCGCTATATTTTTTTGTGTTTTTGGGTTTAGCATTAATATTTAGGGATTTATAGGGTTTGGATAGTACACTTTTTTAAGTTTAGATGTTTTAAGGGTTTTCAAGGTTTAAGTGTTTCTTACGGCTTTTTTAGGTTTTAGGGTTTAGGTCTATGGTTTTTTTTTTCTTTTGTTTAGTGTTTTTGGTTTCTTAGGATTTAGTGTTTAGAGGTTAGCGATTTGTAGGGGTTTTAAATGGTTTAGAGCTTAGTGTTTTATTAGGTGTAGGAGTTTTTGGGTTTTCCTAGTGTTTTTAAAGGTTCAATGTTTCATAGAGTTTTCTAATGATTATGTTTTAGATTTTTTTTTTTGTGTGTGTTTTTTAGTTTTATGATTTATGGATTGTTTAGGATTTTTGTAGAGGTTTTATATGCTTTGTAGTGTTTATATTAGGGTTTATAGGATGTATTGTGTCTTAAGGTCTAGGGTTTAGGGCTTCTTAGGGTTTTAGATTTAGAATCTAAAGATTTAGGTTAAGGATTAGGGTTTAGGGCTTCCTTTTTTTTTTTAGGTCTAGGGTTTAAGGTTAAGGGTTTTAATTACGATTTTTATGGTTTAGGGCTTTTAGTATTTTAGGTTATGGTTTTTTAGAGTTTTACTGGTTTATGGTTTGGGGCTTAGAGGTTTTTGTGTATTTTAGGTTTAAGCATATAAGATTTAGTGCTTTATAGGGTTTAAAGCTTATAGTTTTTTTAGGTTTTGGCCTTTTTTAGGGTTTTTAAGGGTTAAGTGTTTCATAGGGTTTCTAGTGTAGAGCTTTGGGGATTTAAATGGTGTTTAAGGTTTATTTTAGGGTTTATAGGATTTAGGGATTCTTATGGTTTAGGATTTAGAGTTTCTTCAGGTCTTAGGTTTAGGATTTAGAGTTTTAGGTTAGGGTATAGGGCTTACAGTTTTATAGGTTTAGGGTTTTATTTAGGTTTTTAGGTTTTAGGGCTCTTGGTTTTCTAGGTTAAGGGTTTGTAAGATTTAACAGGTTTATGGTTTGGGGCTTAGGTTCTTTATTTTTTTTTTTTTGTGTGTAGGGTTTAATATATACGATTTAGGGCTTTATAGGGTTAAGAGCTTAGAGTTTTTTTTTGGTTTAGGGTTTTTTTGGATTATAGTTTTTTTAAGGGTTAAGTATTTCTTAGGTTTCTTAGGGTTTACTGATTTTTTGTATTTTTTAGGTTTAGGGTTTATAGATTTTTAGGATTTAGGATTTCGAGCTTACGGATTTTAGGAGTTTTAAATGGGTTTGAGGGTTTATTTTATGATTTATAGTATTTAGGGTTTCTTAAGGTTTATGGTTTAATGTTTCTATGGGTTTTGGGTTAGTGTTTAGGGTTTAGGGATTTGGGTTTTTTTGTTATATTTAGGTTCTTACGTAAAGGTTCTTATATAGGTTTTTATGGTTTAGGGCTTTGGGTTTTTTAGGTTAAGGTTTTTTAGTATTTTATAGGTTTAGTGCTTAGGGCTTAGGGGGTTTTTTTGTGCTTTTTAGCATTTCGCATATATGATTTAGGGCTTTATAGGGTTTAGATCTTAGCCGTTTTTTAGGTTTAAGGGATTTTGGATTTTTTAAGGTTTTTAAGGTTTAAGTGTTTCTTAGGATTTTTTAAGGTTTAAGGTTTAGGGAATTGGGTTTTGTTGTGTTTTTTATGTGTAGGGTTTATAGATTTTTAGGAAATAGGGTTTAGAGCTTAATGTTTTGTAGGGGTTTTAAATAGTTTTTAGGGTTTAGGGTTTCTTTGGATTTTAGGTTTAGGGTTAAGATTTTTGGTTTAGTATTTAGGGCTTAGGGTTTTTTAAAGATTAGGGTTTTAGGTTAAGGGTATTATATAGTTTAGGGTTTAAGGCTATGGGTTTTTTAGGCTAAGGTTTCTTAGGATTTTATACGTTTAGGGTTTTATCTTTGTTTTTTTTAGGTTTTGGGGTTTATCTAGGTTTTTAGGGTTTAAGTCAATGGGTTTTTTGTGCTTTTTTAGGGTTTTAAGAGTTTAAGTGTTCCTTAGGGTTTAGGGTTATTTTGTATTTTTAAGGTTTAGGGTTTACATATTTTTTGAAATGAGGATTTAGAGCCTAGTGTTTTAGGGGTTTTAAACTGATTTTAGGATTTATAGGATTTAGGGTTTCTTTGGGTTTTAGGTTTCTAGGTTAGGGTTCAAGTTTAGGGATTAGAGTTTTAGGTTAGGATTTAGAATTTAGCGCTTAGGGATTTTTTAGGATTAAGGTTTTAGTTTATGAGTTTTATCTAGGTTTTAAGGGTATAGGGTTTCGGGCTTTTTAGGATTTAATAGGTTTAGGGTTTAGAGCTTAGTTTTTTTTTTTTTTAGGGTTTAGCATATACAATTTAGGGCTTGTGGGATTTAGAGCTTAGAAGTTTTTAGGTTTAGCGGTTTTTGAGCTTTCCTATGGTTTTTAATAGGTAAGTGTTTCTTAGGGTTTTTTAGGATTAGATTTTTTTGTGTTATAAGTGTTAGGGTTTATGAATTTTAAGGATTTAGGGTTTAGATCATAGGGTCTTTAGGTGTTTTAAATGGTTTTCATGGCTATATTAGGGCTATTGGATTTAAGGTTTCTGAATAAGATTAGGGTTTAGGGTTTCTTAGGGTTTTTGGGTTTAGGATTTAGGGCTTAGGGGCTTTTTAGGTTTAAGGTTTTTGGTTAAGGATTTTATCAAGGTTTTTAATGTTTTATAGGTTTAGGGTTCAAGAATTAGGTTTTTTTTTTTTGTGTTTTTTAGGGTTTAGCATTAATATTTATGGATTTATAGGGTTTGGATATTACACTTTTCTAAGTTTAGGTGTTTTAAGGGTTTTCAAGGTTTAAGTGTTTCTTACAACTTTTTTAGGGTTTAGGGTTTAGGTCTATGGTTTTTTTTTTTTTTTATTTTTTTTTTTAGGATTTTAGGTTCCTTACGATTTAGTGTTTAGAGGTTAGGGATTTGTAGGGGTTTTAAATGGTTTAGAGCTTAGAGTTTTATTAGGTGTAGGAGTTTTTGGGTTTTCTTAGTGTTTTTAAGGGTTAAATGTTTCTTAGGGTTTTCTATTGATTATGTTTTAGGGTTTTTTTATTTTGTGTATTTTAAGTTTAATATTTACGGATTGTTTGGGATTTTTGTAGAGGTTTTAAATGCTTTGTAGTGGTTATATTGGTGTTTATAGGATGTATTGTGTCTTAAGGTCAAGCGTTTAGGGCTTCTTCGGATTTTGTATTTCGAATTTGTGGATTTAGATTAGGGTTTAGGGTTTAGGGTTTAATTTTTTTTAGGTCTAGGGTTTTAGGTTAAGGGTTTCATTTAGGGTTTTTATGGTTTAAGGCTTTGCGTTTTTTAGGTTAAGGTTTTTAAGAGTTTTATAGGTTTATGGTTTGGCTCTTAGATATTTTTGTGTATTTTAGGGTTAAGCATATAAGATTTATTGCTTGATAGGGTTTAAAGCTTAGAGTTTTTTTAGGTTTAGGCGTTTTAGAGGGTTTTTATGGGTTAAGAGTTTCTTAGGGTTTCTAGTTAGAGCTTAGGGGTTTTAAATGGTATTTAAGGTTTATTTTAGGGTTTATAGGATTTAGGGATTCTTATGGTTTAGGATTTAGATTTTCTTTAGGTTTAGGTTTAGGATTTAGAGTTTTAGGTTAGGGTTTAGGGCTTACGATTTTTTAGGTTTAGGGTTTTGGGTTAAGGGTTTTATTTAAGTTTTTAGGTATTAGGGCTTTGGGTTTTTTATGTTAAGGGTTTGTAAGATTTTAAAGGTTTAGGGTTTAGGGCTTAGGTTTTTTTTTTGTATGTGTAGGGTTTAGTATGTACGATTTAGGGCTTTATAGGGTTTAGAGATTAGAGTTTTTTTAGGTTTAGGGCTTTTTTCTTTTTTAGTTTTTTTAAGGGTTAAGTGTTTCTTAGGTTTCTCAGGGTTTACTGATTTTTTGTATTTTTTAGGTTTATGGTTTACATATATTTAGGATTTAGTATTTCGAGCTAAGGGATTTTAGGAGTTTTAAATGGATTTTAGGGTTTATTTTATGATTTATAGGATTTAGGGTTTCTTAAGGTTTAGGGTTTAAGATTTCTTTGGGTTTTAGGTTTGGGTTTAGGGTTTAGGGATTTGGGTTTTTTTTGTTATGTTTAGGTTCTTAGGTAAAGATTCTTAACTAGGCTTTTAGTGTTTAGGTCTTTGGGTTTTTTAGGTTAAGGTTTTTTAGTATTTTATAGGTTTAGTGCTTAGGGCTTAGGGTTCTTTTTGTGTTTTTTCGCATTTAGCGTATATGATTTAGGGCTTTATATGGTTTAGAGCTTAGCTTTATTTTAGGTTTATGGAATTTTGGATATTTTGAGGTTTTTAAGGGTTAATTGTTTCATAGGGTTTTTTAAGGTTTAAGATTTAGGAATTTGGGTTTTGTTGTGTTTTTTATGTTTAAGGTTTACAGATTTTTAGCATATAGGGTTTAGAGCTTAGTGTTTTGTAGGGGTTTAAATTGTTTTTAGGGTTTAGGGTTTCTTTGGATTTTAGATTTAGGGTTTAGGGCTTAGGGTTTTTTAAGGTTTAGGGTTTTTTAAATATTAGGGTTTTAGGTTAAGGGTATTATCTAGTTTAGGGTTTAAGGCTATGGGTTTTTTAGGCTAAGGTTTCTTAGGATTAACGTTTAGGGTATTATCTAAGTTTTTTTTAGGTTTAGGGTTTTATCTAGGTTATTAGGGTTTAAGTCAATGGATTTTTTTTTTTTAGGGTTTTAAGAGTTTAAGTGTTCCTTAGTGTTTAGGGATTAGGGTCATTTTGTGTTTTTAAGGTTTAGTGTTTACAGATTTTTAGAATTAAGTATTTACAGCCTAGTGTTTTAGGGGTTTTAAATTGATTTTAGGGTTTATAGGATTTAGGGTTTCGTTGGGTTTTAGGTTTTTAGGTTAGGGTTTAGGTTTAGGAATTAGAATTTTGGGTTAGGATTTAGAATTTAAGGCTGAGGGATTTTTTTAGGATTAGGGTTTTAGTTTATGGGTTTTATCTAGGTTTTAAAGGTTTAGGGTTATGGGTTTCTTAGGATTTAATAGGTTTAGGGTTTAGAGCATAGTTTTTATTATTTTGTTTTGTGTCTTTTAGGGTTTAGCATATACGATTTAGGGCTTGTAGGATTTAGAGATTTGAGTTTTTTAGGTTTAGGGGTTTTTTATGGTTTTTAATGGTAAAGTGTTTCTTAGGGTTTTTTTGCGCTAGATTTTTTGTGTTATAAGTGTTAGGGTTTATGAATTTTAAGGATTTAGGGTTTAGATCATAGGGTCTTTAGGTGTTTTAAATGGTTTTCATGCCTATTTTAGGGCTATCGGATTTAAGGTTTCTTATTAAGATTAGGGTTAAGGGTTTCTTAGGGTTTTTGGGTTTAAGATTTAGGGTTTTACATTAGGGTTTAGGGGTTTTTTAGGATTAAGTTTTTAGGTTAAGGATTTTATCTAGGTTTTTAATGATTTATAGGTTTAGGGTTCAAGAATTAGGTTTTTGTTTTTGTGTTGTTTAGGGTTTAGCATTAATATTTAGGGATTTATAGGGTTTGGAGATTACACTTTTTTAAGTTTAGGTGTTTTAAGGGTTTTCAAGGTTTAAGTCTTTCTTACGGCTTTTTTAGTGTTTAGGGTTTAGGCCTATGGGGTATTTATTTATTTATTTTTGTTTAGGGTTTATGGTTTCTTAGGATTTAGTGTTTAGAGGTTAGGGATTTGTAGGGGTTTTAAATGGTTTAGAGGTTAGAGTTTTATTAGGTGTACGATGTTTTGGGTTTTGTTAGTGTTTTTAAGGTAAAGTGTTTCTGTTGATTAGGTTTTAGGGTTTTTTTTTTGTGTTTTTTAAGTTTATGATTTACGGATTATTTTGGATTTTTATGGAGGTTTTAAATGCTTTATAGTGTGTATATTGGGGTTTATAGGATGTATTATGTCTTAAGGTGTAGGGTTTAGGACTTCTTAGGGTTTTAGATTTAGAATTTGAGGATTTAGGTTAGGGTTTATGGTGTAGGGCTTCATTTTTTTTTAGGTCTAGGGTTTTAGGTTAAGGGTATATTTAGGGTTTTAATGGTTTAGGGCTTTGGGTTTTTTAGGTTAAGATTTTTAAGAGTTTTATAGGTTTATGGTTTGGGGCTTATATATTTTTGTCTATTTTTTGGTTAAGCATATAAGATTTAGTGCTTGATGGGATTTAAAGCTTAGATTTTTTTAGGTTTAGGCGTTTTTTAGGGTTTTTAAGGGTTAAGTGTTTCTTAGGGTTTCTAGTTTAGAGCTTAGGGGTTTTAAATGGTATTTAAGGTTTATTTTAGGATTTATAGGATTTAGGGATTCTTATGGTTTAGGATTTACAGTTTCTTTAGGTTTTAGGTTTTGGATTTAGAGTTTTAGCTTAGGGTTTAGGGCTTACAGTTTTTTAGGTTTAGGGTTTTAGGTTAAGGGTTTTGTTTAGGATTTTAGGAATTAGGGCTTTGGGTTTTTTAGTTTAAGGGTTTATAAGATTTTATAGGTTTAGGGTTTGGAGCTTAGGTTTTTTTTTTTTATTTGTGTGTGTAGGGTTTAGTTTATACAATTTAGGGCTTTATATGGTTTAAAGCTTAGAGTTTTTTTAGGTTTAGGGATTTTTTCATTTTTAGTTTTTTAAAGGGTTAAGTGTTTCTTAGGTTTCTTAGGGTTTACTGATTTTTTTTTTTTTTATGTTTGGGTTTACATATTTTTAGGATTGAGGGTTTGGAGCTTAGGGATTTTAGGTGACTTAAATGGGAATTAGGGTTTATTTTATGATTTATAGGATTTAGGGTTTCTTAAGGTTTAGGGTTTAAGGTTTCTTTGGATTTTAGGTTTGGGTTTAGGGTTTAGGGATTTGGGTTTTTTTGTGTTATGTTTAGGTTCTTAGGTAAATATTCTTATCTAGGTTTTTAGGTTTTAGGGCTTTGGGTTTTTTAGGTTAAGGTTTTTTAGTATTCTATAGGTTTAGTGCTTAGTGCTTAGGGTTCTTTTTATGTTTCTTAGCATTTAGCATATATGATTTACGGCTTTATATGGTTTAGAGCTTAGCTTTTTTTTAGGTTTAAGGGATTTTGGATTTTTTGAGGTTTTTAAGGGTTAATTGTTTCTTAGGGTTTTTTAAGGTTTAAGGTCTAGGGATTTGGGTTTTGTTGTGTTTTTTATGTTGAGGGTTTTACAGATTTTGAGGATATAGGGTTTAGATATTAGTTTTTTGTAGGGGTTTAAATTGCTTTTAGGGTTTTGGGTTTCTTTGGATTTTAGGTTTAGGATTAAGATTTTAGGTTTAGGGTTTATGGTTTAGGGATTTTTAAGGTTTAGGGTTTTTTAAATATTAGGGTTTTAGGTTAAGGGTATTTTCTTGTTTAGGGTTTAAGGCTATGGTTTTTTTAGGCTAAGGTTTCTTAGGATTTTATACGTTTAGGGTTTTATCTTAGTTTTTTTAGGTTTAGGGTTTTATCTAGGTTTTTAGGGTTTAAGTCAATGGGTTTTTTGTGCTTTTTTAGGGTTTTAAGAGTTTAAGTGTTCCTTAGGGTTTAGGGTTTAGGTTTATTTTGTGTTTTTAAGGTTTAGGGTTTAATGATTTTTAGAATTAAGGATTTAGAGCCTAGTGTTTTAGGGGTTTTAAATTGATTTTAGTAGTTATAGGACTTTGGGTTTCTTTGGGTTTTAGGTTTCTAGGTTTGGGTTAAAGTTTAGGGATTAGAGTTTTAGGTTAGGATTTAGAATTTAGTGCTTAGGGATTTTTTAGGATTAAGGTTTTAGTTTATGGGTTTTATCTTGGTTTTAAGGGTTTAGGGTTTTTTAGAATTTAATAGGTTTAGTGTTTGGAACATAGATTTTTTTTTAAAAAGGGTTTAGCATATACGATTTAGGGCTTGTAGGATTTATAGCTTAGAGTTTTTTAGGTTTAGGGGTTTTTTGGATTCTCTTATGGTTTTTAATGGTAAAGTGTTTCTTAGGGTTTTTTAGGGTTAGATTTTTTTGTGTTATAAGTGTTAGGGTTTACGAAATTTAAGGATTTAGGGTTTACATCATTGGGTCTTTAGGTGTTTTAAATGGTTTTCATGCCTATTTTAGGGCTACTGGATTTAAGGCTTCTTAATAAGATGAGGGTTTAGGGTTTCTTAAGATTTTTGGGTGTAGGATTTAGGGTTTTACATTAGGGTTTAAAGGTTTTTTAGGTTTCAGGTTTTAGGTTAAGGATTTTATCTAGATTTTTAGTGTTTTATAGGTTTAGGGTTCAAGAATTAGGTTTTTGTTTTTGTGTTTTTTAGGGTTTAGCATTAATATTTATGGATTTATAGGGTTTGGAGATTACATTTCTTTTAGGTTTAGGTGTATTAAGGGTTTTCAAGGTTTAAGTGTTTCTTATGGCTTTTTTGCGGTTTAGGGTTTAGGCCTATGGGGTATTTTTTTATTTTTTTTTGTTTAGGGTTTATGGTTTTTGAGGATTTAGTGTTTAGAGGTTAGGGATTTGTAGGGGTTTTTAATGGTTTACAGCTTAGAGTTTTTTTAGGTGTAGGAGTTTCTGGGTTTTCTTAGTGTTTTTAAGGGTTAAATGTTTCTTAGGGTTTTATATTGATTAGGTTTTAGGGTTTTTTTTTTTTTTGTGTTTTTTAAGTTTAAGATTTACGGATTGTTTAGTATTTTTGTAGAGGTTTTAAAAGATTTGTAGTGTTTATATTAGGGTTTATAGGATGTATTATGTCTTAAGGTCTAGGGTTTAGGGCTTCATAGGGTTTTATATTTCGAATCTGAGGATTTTGATTAGGGTTTAGGGTTTACGGCTTAATGTTTTTTTAGGTCTAGGGTTTTAGGTTGAGGGTTTCATTTAGGGTTTTTATGGTTTATGGATTTGGATTTTTTAGGTTAAGGTTTTTAAGAGTTTTACAGGTTTATGGTTTGGGGCTTAGATATTTTTGTGTATTTTAGGATTAAGCATATAAGATTTAGTGCTTGATAGGGTTTAAAGCTTAGAGTTTTTTTTAGCTTTAGGCATTTTATAGGGTTTTTAAGGGTTAAGTGTTTCTTAGGGTTTCTAGTTTAGAGCTTAGGGGTTTTAAATGGTATTTAAGGTTTATTTTAGGGTTTATAGGATTTAGGGATTCTTATGGTTTAGGATTTAGAGTTTCTTCAAGTTTGAGGTTTAGGATTTAGAGTTTTAGGTTAGGGTTTAGGGCTTACAGTTTCTTAGGTTTAGGGTTTTAGGTTAAGGGTTTTATTTAGGTTTTTAGGTATTAGGGCTTTGGGTTTTTTAGGTTATGGGTTTGTAAGATTTTATAGGTTTAGGGTTCAGGGCTTAGGTTTTATTTTTTTTTGTATGTGTAGGATTTAGTATATACGATTTAGGGCTTTATAGGGTTTAGAGATTAGAGTTTGTTTAGGTTTAGGGATTTTTTCTTTTTTAGTTTTTTTAAGGGTTAAGTGTTTCTTAGGTTTCTTAGGGTTTACTGATTTTTTTTTTTTTTTAGGTTTAGGGTTTACATATTTTTAGGATTGAGGGTTTTGAGCTTAGGGATTTTAGCAGTTTTAAATGGGTTTTAGGGTTTATTTTATGATTTATAGGATTTAGGGTTTCTTAAGGTTTAGGGTTTAAGGTTTCTTTGGGTTTTAGATTTGGGTTTAGGATTTAGGGTTTTACATTAGGGTTTAGGGGTTTTTTAGGTTTAAGGTTTTAGGTTAAGGATTTCATCTAGGTTTTTAGTGTTTTATAGGTTTAGGGTTTAAGAATTAGGTTTTTGTTTTTGTGTTTTTTAGGGTTTAGAATTAATATTTAAAAATTTATAGGGTTTGGCGATTACATTTTTTTAGGTGTAGGTGTATTAAGGGTTTTCAAGGTTTAAGTGTTCTTATGGCTTTTTTGTGTTTTAGGGTTTTGGCCTATGGGGTATTTTTTTTTTTTTTTGTTTTGGGTTTATGGTTTTTGAGGATTTAGTGTTTAGAGGTTAGGGATTTGTAGGGGTTTTAAATGGTTTAGAGGTTAGAGTTTTATTAGGTGTAGGAGTTTTTGGGTTTTCTTAGTGTTTTTAAGGTTAAATGTATATCAGGGTTTTCTATTGATTAGGTTTCAGGGTTTTTTTTGTGTTTTTTAAGTTTATGATTTACAAATTGTTTTGGATTTTTATAGAGGTTTTAAATACTTTGTAGTGTTTATATTATGGTTTATAGGATGTATTGTGTCTTAAGGTCTAGGGTTTAGGGCTTATTAGGGTTTTAGATTTCGAATCTAAGGATTTAGGTTAGGGTTTAGGGTGTAGGGCTTCATATTTTTTTTTGTCTAGGGTTTTAGGTTAAGGGTTTCATTTAGGGTTTTTATGGTTTAGGGCTTTGGGTTTTTTAGGTTAAGGTTTTAAAGAGTTTTATAGGTTTATGGTTTGGGGTTTATTTATTTTTGTGTATTTTAGGGTGAAGCATATGAGTTTTTGTGCTAGATAGGATCTACATCTTAGAGTTTTTTTTGGTTTAGGCGTTTTTTACGGTTTTTAAGGGTTAAGTGTTTCTTAGGGTTTCTAGTTTAGAGCTTAGGGGTTTAAAATGGTATTTAAGGTTTATTTTAGGATTTATAGGATTTAGGGATTCTTATGGTTTAGGATTTAGGGTTTCTTTAGGTTTTAGGTTTAGGATTTAGAGGTTTAGCTTAGGTTTAAGGGCTTATAGTTTTTTAGGTTTAGGGTTTTAGGTTAAGGGTTTTATTTAGGTTTTTAGGTATTAGCGCTTTGGGTTTTTTAGGTTAAGGGTTTGTAAGATTTTATAGGTTTAGGGTTTGGGGCTTAGGTTTTATTTTTTTTGTGTTTGTAGGGTTTAGTATATACGATTTCGGGTTTTATAGGGTTTAGAGCTTAGAGTTTTTTTAGGTTTAGGGGTTTTTTGTTTTTTAGGGTTTTTAAGTGTTAAGATTTCCTAGAGTTTAGTTTTTTTTTTTTTCGTATTTTTTAGGTTTAGGGTTTATAAATTTTTAGGATTTAGGGTTTCGAGCTTGTGGGTTTTAGAAGTTTTAAATGGGTTTTAGGGGTTATTTTAAGGTTTATAGGATTTAGGGTTTCTTAAGATTTAGGGTTTAACATTTCTTCGGGTTTTAGGTTTAGGATTTAGGGTTTTGGGTTAGGGTTTAGTGTTTAGGGCTTAGGTTTTATTTTTATGTTTAGGTTCTTAGGTTAAGGTTCTTATCTAGGTTTTTAGGGTTTAGAGCTTTGGGAGTTTTAGTTTAAGGTTTTTAGGGTTTAGGGCTTAGGGTTTTTTTGTGCTTTTTAGGGTTTAGCATATACAAGTTAGGGCTTTATAGAGTATAGAGTTTAGAGTTTTTTAAGTTTAGGGGTTTTTGAGGATTTTAGGGTTTTTAAGGGTTAAGTGTTTATTAGTGTTTAAGGCTTTCAGTTGTTTGTGTTTTTTTAGGTTTAGCCTTTATGGATTTCTAGGGTTTTGGGTTTAGAGATTGGGGTTTTATATGGTTTTTTAGGGAATATATAAGGGTTTACGGGATTTTGGGTTTTTTAAGGTTTAGAATTTAGGGTTTATTAGGGTTTTAGGTTTAGCATTTAGGTTTTAGGTTAGGGTTTAGGGCTTTTGGATTTTTAGGTTTTGGGTTTTTAGTATTTTGTATGATTAAGGTTTAGGGCTTAGGTTTTTTTTTTTTTTTTTTTTAGGGTTTAGGATATACGATATTGGGGTTTATAGGGTTTAGAGCTTATAATTTTTTAGGTTTAGGGGTATTTTTTAGAGTTTTTAAGGGTTAAGTGTTTCTTAGGGTTTTTTAGGGTTTAGGGTTTTAGGATTATTTTTTTTGTGTGTGTGTTTTTAGGTTAGGGTTTATTGATTTTTAGGATTTAGGGTTTAGAGCTTAGGGTTTTTTTTTGGTGTTTTAAATGGTCTTTATGGTTTATTTTAGGATTTATAGGATTTAGGAATTCTTAAGGTTTAAGGTTTCTTAGGGATTTATGTTAGGGTTTAGAGTTTATGGCTTAAGGTTTTGTTAGGTTTAGGGTTTTATCTAGGATTTTGGGGTTTAAGGCTTTGGGTTTTTTTAGGGTTTTATAGGTTTATAGCTTACGGTTTTGTTATGTGTTTTTTAGGGCTTATAAATCAGAGTTTTTTTAGGTTTAGGGGTTATTAGGTTTTTTAGGGTTTTTAAGGGTTAAGTGTTTCTTAGGGTTTAGGGCTTAGGTTTTTTTTTCAGTCTAGGGCTTTTAAATTTTTAGAATTTATGGTTTAAATCTTAGGGTTTTTAGGGAGTTTTAGGGGTTTAAAGTTATTTTTAGGATTTGTTATAGGGTTTAAAGGATTTAGGGTTTCTTAAGGTTTAGGGTTTCTTAGGATTATAGGTTTGGGATTTATTGTTTTAGGTTAGGGTTTAGGGTCTAGGGCTTAGGTTCCTTTTTAGGTTTAGGGTTATAGGTTAAGGGCTTTATCTAAGATTTTAGGGTTTAGGGCTTTGGGTTTTTTTTTAGGTTAATGTCTTTTAGGATTTTATAGGTTTAGGGTTTAGGGCATTGGTTTTTTTGTTGTGTTTTTTAGCATTTAGCATACCTGATTTAGGGCTTTATAGGGTTTAGAGCTTAGCGTTTTTTTTTTTTTTAAAGGTTTAAGGGATTTTGGACTTTTAAAGGTATTTAAAGATTAAGTGTTTCTTAGGGTTTTTTAGGGTTTAAGGTTTAGGGGTTTGGGTTTTGTTGTGTTTTTTATGTTTAGGGTTTATAGATTTTTTGGATTTAGGGTTTAGAGCTTAGTGTTTTGTAAAGGTTATAAATTATTTTTGGGTTTATAGGATTAAGGGTTTCTTAAGTTTTAGGTTTTAGGGTTTCTTTGGGTTTTAGGTTTAGGTTTAAGATTTTAGGTTTAGGGTTTAGGGATTAGGGTTTTTTAAGGTTTAGGGTTTTAGTTTAAGGGTATTCTCTAGTTTAGGGTATAAGACTTTTGGTATTTTAGTCTATGGTTTCTTAGGATTTTATAGGTTTAGGGTTTTATCTTGGATTTTTTAGGTTTAGGGTTTTATCTAGGTTTTTAGGGTTTAAGACTTTGGGTTTTTTAGGTTAAGGTTTTTTAGGATTTTATGGGTTTAGGGTTTAGGGCTTAGGTTTTTTTTTGTTTTTTGTATTTATGCTTTTTAGAGTTTAGCATATACAATTTAGGGCTTTATAGGGTTTAGAGCTTAGAGTTTTTTAGGTTTAGGGGTTTTAGGGTCTTTTTAAGTGTTAAGTGTTTATTAGGATTTTTTAGGGCGTAGGTTCTAGGGCTTAGGGATTTTTGTGTTTTTTTAGGGTTCACGGATTTTAGGATATAGGTTTTGGATCCTAGGATTTTTAGGGGTTTTAAATTATTTTTAGGGTTTGTCTTAGGTTTTGTAGGATTTAGGGTTTCTTAACGTTAGGGTTTAGGGATTCTTAAGATTTTTAGGTTTAGGATTTAGGGTTTTATGTTTGGTTTATGGTTTTAGGTTTAGGATTTAGGGTTTTAGGTTTAGGATTTAGGGTATTAGGTTTAGGGTTCAAGACTTAGGTTTTTTGTTTTTTTGTTTTTGTTTTTTAGGGTTAAGCTTAAATGATTTAGGGATTTATAGGGTTTGGAGCTTAGACTCTTTTAGGTTTATGGTTTTTACGTTTAGGATTTAGGGTTTTAGGTTAGGGTTTAGTGTTTAGGGCCTAGGGTTTTTTTAGGTTTAGGGTTTAAGGTTAATGGTTTCATCTAGGTTTTTAGGGTTTAGTGCTTTGAGCTTTTTAGATTAAGGTTTTTTAGAATTTTATAGGTTTAGGTTTTAGGGATTTGGGGTTCTTTGTGTTTTTTAGGGTTTAGCATATATGCTTAAGTGCTTTATTGTTTTAAGGGTTTATTTTAGGGTTTATAGGATTTAGGGTTTCTTAAGGTTAGGGTTTAAGGGTTCTTAGGGTTTTTAAGTTTAGGATATAGAGTTTTAGGTTACGGTTTAGGGTTTTGGGTTAAGAATTTTATCTAGGTTTTTAGGGTTTCATAGGTTTAGGGTTCAAGACTTAGTTTTTTTTTTGCATTTTTTTTAGGGTTTAGCATATACGATTTAGGGATTTATAAGGTTTGGAGCTTAGTGGTTAGGGTTTTGTAGGGGTTTAAAATGGTTTAGAGCTTAGAGTTTTTTTAGGTGTAGGAGTTTTGGGTTTTCTTAGTGTTTTTGAGGGTTAAGAGTTTCTTTGGGTTTTCTTAATGTTTTTAAGGGTTAAGAGTTTCTTAGGGTTTCCTATTGATTAGGGTTTAGGGTTTTTTTTTATGTTTTTCCAGTTTAAGATTTTTGAACTTTTTAGGATTTAGGGTTTATAGCTTAGGTTTTGTAGAGGTTTTAAATGCTTTGTAGTGGTTATATTAGGGTTTATAAGATTTATGGTTTCTTAAGGTCTAGGGTTTAGGGTTTCTTAGAGTTTTAGGTTTAGAATCTAAGGATTTAGGTTAGGGTTTAAGGTTTAGGGTTTCATGTTTTTTAGGTCTAGGGTTTTATCTAGGGTTTATTCTAGCTTAGGGCTTTGGGTTTTTTGGGGGGTTAAGGTTTTTTAGAGTTTTATAAGTTTGTGGTTTAGGGCTTAGGGTTTTTCGTGTATTTTAGGGCTAAGCATATATGATTTAGGGCTTGATATTAAAGCTTAGAGTTTTTTAGGGTTTTTAAGGGTTAAATTTTTCTTAGGGTTTCTGGTTAAGAACTTAGGGGTTTTAAATGGGTTTTAAGGTTTATTTTAGGGTTTATAGGATTTAGGGATTTTTAAATGTTTAGGGTTTAACATTTGTTAAGGTTTTAGGTTTAGGATTTATAGTTTTAGGTTAGGGTTTAAGGCTTATGGTATTTTAGGTTTCGGCTTTTAGGTTAATGGTTTTATTTAGGTTTTTAGGTTTTAGGGCTTTGGGTTTTTTAGGTTAAGGGTTTGTAGGATTTTATAGGTTTGGGGTTTAGGACTTAGGGTTTTTTTTGTGTGTTGTAGGGTTTAGTATATACTATTTAGGGCTTTATAGGATTTAGAGCTTATAGTTTTTTTATGTTTAGAGGTTTTTTGGTCTTTAGGATTTTTAAGGGTTAATTGTTTGTTGGGTTTCCTAGGGTTTAGTTATTTTTTGTATTTTTTAGGTTTAGGGTTTACAGATTTTTAGGATTTTGAGTTTCTAGCTTATGGATTTTAGGAGTTTTATATGGGTTTTAGGGTTTATTTAGGATTTATAGGAATTAGGGTTTCTTAAGGTTTATGGTTTAAGGTTTCTTCAGGTTTTAGGTTTAGGTTTAGGCTTTTGGGTTAGGGTTTAGGGTTTAGGGCTTAGGGATTTTTTATGTTTAGGTTCTTAGGTTAAGTTTCTTATCTAGGTTTTGAGGGTTTAGGGCTTTGTGTTTATTAGGTTAAGGTTTTTAGTGTTATATAGGTTTAGGGTTTAGGGCTTAGGTTTTTTTTTTTTGTGTTCTTTAGTGTTTGGCATATACGATTTAGGGCTTTAGATGGTTTAGAGTATAGAGTTTTTGAGGTTTAGGGGTTTTGGGTTTTTAGGGTTTTTAAGGGTTAAGTGTTTCTTAGGGTTTTGGATGTTTTTTTTGTTTTTTATGTTTAGAGTTTACGGATTTATAGGATTTTGAGTTTACAGTTTAGGGTTTAGTAGGGGTATTAAGTGGTTGTTAGGGTTTATTTTAGGGTTTATAGGATTTTGGGTTTGTTAAGGTTTAGGTTTAGGAATTAGAGTTTTAGGTATGGGTTAAGGGTTTAGGGCTTAAGGATTTTTTAGGTTTAGGGATTTAGGTTAAGGGTTTTATCTAGGTTTTTTAGGGTTTAGGTCTTTGGGTTTTTAGGTTAACTGTTTTTATGACTTTTTAGATTTAGAGTTTAGGGCTTTTTTGTGTTTTTTAGGGTTTAGAATATAAGATATAGGGTTTTATAGGTTTGAGTTTTTTTAGGTTTAACAAATTTTATATTTTTAGGGTTTTTAAGGGTTAAGTGTTTCTTAGGGTTTTTTAGGGCTTAGGGTTTTTTTTGGTGTTTTTAGGTTTAGGTTTTAGAGCTTAGATTTTTGTAGGGGTTTTAAATAATTTTTAGAGTTTATTTTAGAATTTATTGGATTTAGGGTTTACGATTTTGGTCTTAAGGGTTTAGGTCTTAGGGTTTTTTCAAGTTTAGGGTTTTAGGTTAAGGGTTTTATGTAGGTTTTTAGGGTTTAGGGCTTTGGGTTTTTTAGGTTATGGTTTTTTAAGGTTTTAAAGGTTTATGGTTTAGGCTGAGGTTTTTTTTTTTTTTTTTTTCTATGTTTTTTAGGGTTTAGCAAATAATATAGTGTTTACAGCTTAGTGTTTTTTAGGTTCGGGGGTTTTCGGGTATTTTTAGGGTTTTTAAGAGTTAAGTGTTTCATAGGGTTTTTTAGGGTTTATGGTTTAGAGCTTAGGGTTTTGTAGGGTTTTTAAATGGTAACTACGGTTTATTTTTTGGTTTATAGGATTTAGAGTTTCCTACGGTTTCTGGCATAGGATTAGAGTTTTAGGTTAGGGTTTAGGGGTTTGGGCTTAGGTTAATGGTTTTATCTAGGTTTTAAGGGTTTAGGGCTTTAGGTTGTTTTTGGTTATGGTTTTTTAGGGTTTTGTAGGTGACGGGTTCACGGCTTAGGATTTTTTTTTTTATGTATTTTGGGGTTTCGCATATACAATTAGGGATTTATAGAGTTTTGTGCTTACAATGTTTTTAGGTTTAGGGGTTTTTAGGGTTTTATTAAAGGTTAACTTCTTCTTAGGGTTTTCTAGGGTATAGGTCTTAGGGTTTTGTTGTGGTTTGAAGGTTTAAGGTATCCGGAATCTTAAGGATTTAGGCTTTTGAGCTTAGGGTTTTGTAGGGGTTTTAAATGGATTTTAGGGTTTATATTATGGTTTATAGTATTTAGGGTTTGTTAAGGTCTAGGGTTTAGGGTATCTTAGGGATTTAGGTTTAGGATTTAGGGTTTTAGGTTCGGGTTAGGGGTTTAGGGTTTTTTTAGGTTTAGGGATTTGGGTTAAGGGCTTTATTTAGGTTTTTAAGGTTTAAGGCTTTGGGATATTAAGGTTACGGTTTTTTAGGGTTTTATAGGTTTATGACTTAGGGCTTAATGTTTTTTTTTTGTGTTTTTAGGGTTTTGCACATACGATTTAGGGCTTTATAGAGTTTAGAGATAAGAGATTTTAGGTTTAGGGATTTTTTTTTTGTTTTTTTAGGGTTTGTAAGGATATTAAATGGTGTTTAGGGTTTATAGGACTTAGGATTTCATAAGATTTAGGGTTTAGGGTTTCATAGGGTTTTAAATTTAGAATTTAGGGTTTTAGATTAGGCTTTATGGTTTAGGGCCTAGGGGTTTAAAATTTTAGGTTGAGGGTTTTATTTAGGTTTTTAGGCTTTAGGGATTTGGGTTTGTTAGGTTAAGGTTTTTTAGGCTTTTATAGGTTTAGGGTTTAGTGTTTAGGGCTTAACGTTTGTAGGTTAAGGTTTTTGAGGATTTTATAGATATGGCATTTAGGGGGTTTTCTATGTATTTTTAGGGTTTAGCATATACAATTTAGGGCTTTATAGAGTTTGGAGCTTACAGTTTTTTAGGTTTAGGTGTTTTTCTGTTATTGAGGGTTAAGTGTTTCTTAGGGTTTTTCAAGGGTTTAGCATTAACGATTTAGGGCTTTATAGGGTTTAGATCTTACAGTTTTTTAGGTTTAGGGGTTTTGGGGGGTTTTTAGGCTTTTAAAGGGCTTAGGTTTTTCTCTCTTTTTTTAGATATAGGGTTTAGGGTTTTTTTAGGTTTAGTATTTTAGGTTAAGGGTTTTATCTAGGTTTTTAGGTTTTAGGGCTTTGGAATTTTTAGATTAAGGTTTTTAGGTTTTTATAGATTTAGGATTTACGGCTTAGTGTTTTTTTGTGTTTTTTAGGGTTTAGCATATACGATTTAGCGCTTTGTAGGGTTTAGAGCTTTGAGTTTTTTATAGATTTAATGGATTTTATATTTTTAGGGTTTTTAAGGGTTAAGTGTTTCTTAGGGTTTTTTTAGGGTTTAGGGTTATTTTTAGCTTTAGGGTTTTGGGTTAAGGGTTTTATTATGGTTTATAGGGCTTAGGGCTTTGTGTTTTTTAGGTTAAGATTTTTTCAGATTTTATAGGTTTAAGGTTTAGGTTTTAAAGTTTTTTTGTGTTTTTAGGGTTTAACAAATACGATTTAGGGCTTTATAGGGTCTAGAGCCTAAAGTTTTTTAGGTTTAGGGTTTTTTTGTGTTTTTTGTAGGGTTTTAAGTGTTAAGTGTTTCTTAGGGTTTAGGGCTTAGGGTGCTTTTATGTTTTTTAGATATAGGGTTTATGGATTTTTAGGATTTAGGGTTTATAGCTTAGGTTTAGGATTTAGGGTTCAGGACTTTTCATTTTTTAAGGTTTAGGGTTTTAGGTTAAGGGTTTTAACTAAGTTTTTAGGGGTAAAGGCTTTGTGTTTTTTAGATTAAGGTTTTATAGGGTTTTATATGTTTAGGGTTTAGGGCTAAGAGGTTTTTTTGTGTTTTCTATGGTTTAGCATTTACGATTTAGGGCTTTATAGCATTTAGAGCTTAGAGTTTTTTTAGGTTTAGGATTTTTTTTGGGTTTTTAAGGGTTTTTAAGGTGAAGTGTTTCTTAGGGTTTTTTAGGGTTTAGGGTTTTAGGGCTTAGGGTTTTTTTTGTGTTTTTTAGGTTTAGGGTTTACAGATTTTTAGGATTTAGGGTATAGAGCTTAGAGTTTTGAAGAGTTTTAAATGGTTTTTAGGGTTTATGGAATTTAGGGTTCTTAAGGTTTATGGCTTAGGGTTTCCTAGTGTTTTAGGTTAGGATATAGGGTTTAGCCCTTAGTGGTTTGTTATGTTTAGGGTTTAAGGTTAGGGTTTAGGGTTTTTCTAGGTTGAAGGGTTTAGGTTAAGGGTTTTATCTAGGTTTTTAGGGTTTAGGGATTTTGGTTTATTAGATTAAGGGTTTTTAGGGTTTTATAGGTTTAGGGTTTTGGGCTTAGGGTTTTTTTTTTGTGTATTTTTTAGGGTTTAGCTTGTATGATTTAGGGCTCTATAGGATTTTGAGGTTAGTGTTTTTTAGGGTTCGGGATTTCTGTATTTTTTAGGATTCTTAAGGGTTAAGTGTTTCTTAGGGACCTTAGGGGTTTTTTAGGCTTAGGGTTTAATGTTAGGGTTTAGGGTTTTGGGCTTAGGGTTTTTTTAGGTTTAGGGCTTTGGGTTAAGGATTTTATCTGGGCTTTTAGGCTTTAAGAATTTGGGTTTGTTGGGTTAAGGGTTTTTATGGTTTTATAGGTTTAGTGTTTAGGGCTTATGGTTTTATTTTTGTGTGTTATTTAGGGTTTAGCATATATGATTTAGGGCTTTATAGGGTTTTGAAGTTAGAGTTTTTCAAAGTTAGAGATTTCTGTATTTTTTAGGGTTTTTAAGGGCTAAGTATTTGTTGGGGGTTTTTTAGGGTTTAGGATTTAGAGCTTAGGGTTTTTTAGGGGTTTTAAAATGTTTTTAGGGTTTATTTTAGGGTTCATAGGATTTAGGCTTTCTTATTGTTCAAGGTTTAGGATTTCTTAGGGTTTCATGTTTAGGATTTAGGATTTTAGGTTAGGGTTTTGGATTTAGGATTATGGGTTAAGGGTTTTATATATGTTTTTAAGGTATAGGGCTTTAGATTTTTTGCGTTAAGGTTTTCTGGGTTTTAGGTTTAGGGTATATGGCTTAGGGTGTTTTTTTTTTTTTTTTTTTTTTTTTTTTTTTTTTGTGTTTTTTAAGGTTTAGCATGTATGAGTTAGGGCTATATAGTGTTTAGAGCTTAGAGTTTTTTTCGACCTAGGGATTTTTGAGGTTTTTAGGATTTTTAAGGGTTAAGTGTTTCTTATGATTATTTAGGGTTTATGGTTTAGGGCTTAGGGTTTTTTGTGTCTTTTTAGGTTTAGGGTTTATCAATTTGTAGTATTTTGGTTTTTATGTTAGGGTTTAGGTTTAGGATTTAGTGTTTTAGGTTAGGGTTTAGGGTTTAGGCCTTAGAGGCTTTTTATGTTTATGGATTTTTAGGATTTAGGGCTTAGAGCTTAGGGTTTTTTTAAGTTTTTATGGGATTTAGGTTTTCTTTAGGTATTAGGTTTAGTGTTTCTTATGGTTTAGGTTTAGGATATAGGGTTTTTGGGTAGGCTTTACGATTAAGGGCTTAGGGTGGGTTTTTTTAGGTTTAGGGTTTTAGGTAAAGGTTTTATCTAGGTTTTTATGGTTTAGGGCTTTGGGTTTTTTAGGTTAATATATTCTAGTGTTTTATAGGTTTAGGGTTTAGGGCATGTTTAGGGTTTTGCTTATATAATTTTTGGCTTTATAGGGTTTAGAGTTCATAGCATTTTAGGTTTAGGGTTTTAATGGTTCAAGTGTTTCTTAGGGTTTATTAAGATTTAGGGTTTAGGGCTTAGGGTATTTTTGTTTATGTCTTTTAGGTTTTGGGTTTAGGGATTTTCATGATTTAGGGATTAAATATTCGGGTTTTGTAGGGTCTTATATGGTTTTGAGGGTTTATTTTAGGGTTTATATGTTTTAGGGTATCTTAAGGTTTAGGGTTTCTTAGTTTTCTTATTAGGGCTTAAGGATTAGGGCTTAGGATTTTAGGTTAGCATTGGGTTTTTTTGTGTTTTTAGGGTTTAGCATAAATGATTTGGGGCTTTATACGGTTAAGAGCTTAGAGTTTTTTAAGTTTAGGGGTTTTTGGGTTCTTTTAAAGGTTTTTAAGGGTTAAGTGTTTCTTAGGGTTTTGAAAGGTTTAAGGTTTAGGGTATAGGGTTATTTTGTGTTTTTAAGGTTTAGGGTTTACATGTTTTTAGAATTAAGGGTTTAGAGCTTAGTGTTTTAGGTGTTTTACATTGTTTTAAGGGTTTATAGGATTTAGGGTTTCTTTGGGTTTTAGGTTTTTAGGTTAGGGTTTAGGTTTAGGAATAGAGTTTTAGGTTAGGGTTTAGGGTTTAGTGCTTAGGGTTTTTTTTAGGTCTAGGTTTTAGTTTATGGGTTTTATCTAGGTTTTAAGGGTTTAAGGCTTTGAGTTTTTTAGGATTAGGTTTTTTAGGATTTAATATGTTTAGGGTTTAAAGGTTAGGTTTTTTTTTTTTTTTTTTTTCTTTTAGGGTTTAACATATACGATTTAGGGCTTGATAGGATTTAGAGATTAAAGTTTTTTCGGTTTAGGGGATTTTGGGGTTTTTTTTTTATAGTTTTTAATGGCTAAGTGTTTCTTATGGTTTTTTAGGGCTTAGGGATTTTTTTGTGATTTAAGTGTTAGGGTTTACGGATTTTTAGGATTTAGGGCTTAGATCTTAGAGTCTCTTGGGGTTTTAAATGGTTTTTAGGGCTTATTTTAGGGCTATCGGATTTAGGGTTTCTTAATAAGATCAGGGTTTAGAGTTTCTTAGAGCTTTTAGGTTTAGGACTTAGGGTTTTACGTAAGGGTTTAGGGTTTTTTTAGGTCTAAGGCTATAGGTTAAGGATTTTATCTAGGTTTTTAGTGTTTTATAAGTTTAGGGTTCAAGAATTTAGGTTTTTATTGTGTTTTTTTTAGGGTTTAGCATAAAATATTTTGGGATTTATAGGGAGCTTAGACTTTTTTAGGTTTAGGGGTTTTTAGAGTTTTCAAGGTTTAAGTGTATCTTATGGCTTTTTTAGGGTTTAGGGTTTTTTTTTCTTTCTGCTTTTTAGGTTTAGGGTTTATGGTTTTTTAGGATTTAGTGTTTAGAGGTTAGAGTTTTATATGGGTTTTAAATGGTATAGGCTTAGAGTTTTATTAGGTGTAGGAGTTTTTGGGTTTTCTTAATATTTTTTAAGGGTTAAATGTTTCTTAGGGTTTCTGGTTTAGAGCTTAGGGGTTTTAAATGGTATTTAAGATTTATTTAGGGTTTATAGGATTTAGGAATTCTTATGGTTTAGGGTTTAGAGTTTCTTAAGGTTTTAGGTTTAGGATTTAGAGAATTAGTTTAGGGTTTAGGGCTTAAGGTTTTTTTGGCTTTTAGGGTTTAGGGTTTTGGGTTTTGGGTTTTTTTAGATTAAGGTTTTTAGGGTTTTACATGTTTAGGGTTTAGGGTTTAACATATATAATTTAGGGCTTTATAAGGTATAAAGCTTAGATGCTTTTAGGTTTAGGGGTTTTTGAGGCTTTTAGGGCTTTTAAGGGTTAAGTGTTTCTTAAGGTTTAAGGCTTTCAGTTTTTTGTGTTTTTCAGGTTTAGGTTTTACGTATTTTTAGGGCTTAGGGTTTAGAGCTTAGAGTTTTGTAGGGGTTTTATTTGGTTTTTGGGATTATATAAGGGTTTACAAGTTTTAGGGTTTTTTAAGGTTTAGGATTTAGAGTTTCTTAGGGTTTTAGGTCTAGCATTTAGGTTTTAGGTTTGGGTTTAGGGCTTTTGGATTTTTAGGTTTAGGGTTTTTAGGAATTTGTATGTTTAGGGTTTAGGGATTAGCTTTTTTTTTGTGTGTGTTTTTAGGGTTTAGGATATACGATATAGGGGTTTATAGGGTTTAGAGGTTACTATATTTTAGGTTTAGGGGTTTTTGTATTTTTTAGAGTTTTTAAGGGTTAAATGTTTCTTAGGGTATTTCAGTGTTTAGGGTTTACGGCTTAGGGTTATTTTTTGTGTGTTTAGGTTAGTGTTTACGGATTTTTAGGATTTAAGGTTTAGAGCTTAGGATTTTTTTGGGGTTTAAATGGTCTTTATGGTTTATTTTAGTATTTATAGGATTTAGGGATTCTTAAGGTATAGGGTTTCTTAGGGATTTATGTTAGGGTGTAGGGTTTATGGCTTTCGGTTTTGTTAGGTTTAGGGTTTTGGGTTAAGAGTTTTATTTGAGATTTTGGGATTTAAGGCTTTGGGTTTTTAAGGGTTTTATAGGTTTAAGGTTTAGTGCTTAGGGTTTTTTTTTGTGTGTTTTATAAGGTTTAGAATATACGATTTAGGGCTTTATAGGGTTTAGAGCTTAGAGCTTTTTAGGTTTAGGGGTTATTGGGTTTTTTTTAGGGTTTTTACGGGTTAAGTGATTCTTAGGATTTTTTAGGGTTTAGTGTTTAGGGCTGAGGGTTTTTAAATTTTTTGGATTTAGGGTTTAGAGCTTAGGGTTTTTAGGGGTTTTAAAATGTTTTTAGGGTTTATTTTACGGTTTATAGGATTTAGTGTTTAGAGCTTAGGGTTTTTAAGGGTTTAAAAGGTTTTTAGGGTTTATTTTACGGTTTATAGGATTTAGGGTTTCTTAAGGTTTATGGTATAAGGTTTCTTAGGGTTATAGGTTTAGGATTTAGACTTTTAGGTTAGGGTTTAGGGTTTAGGGTTAGGTTTATTTTAGGTTTAGGGTTATAGGTTAAGTGTTTTATCTAGGATTTTAGGGCTTAGGGCTTTGGGTGCTTTTAAGTTAATGATTTTTAGGGTTTTATAGGTAGGGTTTTTTTTTTTTTTTTTTTTTTTTTTTTGTGTTTTTCAGCATTTAGCATATTTGATTTAGGGCTTTATAGGGTTTAGAGCTTAGCTTATTTTTTGTGTTTTTCAGCATTTAGCATATTTGATTTGGGTTTTGTTGTGATTTTTATGTTTAGGGTTTACAAATTTTTAGGATATAGGGTTTAGAGCTTAGTGTTTTGTAGGGGTTTTAAATTGTTTTTAGGGTTTAAAGTTTCTTTGGATTTTAGGTTTAGGGTTTAGGGCTTAGGGTTTTATAGGGTTTTTTAAAGATTAGTGTTTTGGGTTAAGGGTATTATCTATTTTAGGGTTTAAGGCTATGGGTTTGTTAGGCTAAGGTTTCTTAGGATTTTGTACGTTTAGGGTTTTATCTTAGTTTTTTTAGGTTTAGGGTTTTATGTAGGATTTTAGGGTTTAAGTCAATGGGTTTTTTGTGTTTTTTTAGGGTTTTAAGAGTTTGTGTTCCTTAGGATTTAGGGCTTAGGGTTATTTTGTGGTTTTAAAGTTTAGGGTTTACAGATATTTAGAATTAAGGAATTAGAGCCTAGTGTTTTAGGGGTTTTAAATTGATTTTAGGGTTTATAGCATTTAGGGTTTCTTTGGATTTTAGGTTTTTAGGTTATGGTTTAGGTTTAGGAATTAGAGTTTTAGGTTAGGATTTAGAGTTTAGTGCTTAGGGATTTTTTTAGGATTAGGGTTTTAGTTTATGGGTTTTATCTAGGTTTTAAGGGTTTAGGGTTATGTGTTTTTTAGGATTTAATAGGTTTAGGGTTTAGGGCTTAGTTTTTTTTTTTTTTTTTTTTGAGTTTTTTAGGGTTTAGCAGATACGATTTAGGTCTTGTAGTATCATTAGCTTACAATTTTTTAGGTTTAGGGGTTTTTTTTGGGTTTTTTATGGTTTTTTATGGTAAAGTGTTTCTTAGGGCTTTTTAGGTGTTTGAAATGGTTTTCATGCTTATTTTAGAGTTATTGGATTTAAGGTTTCTTAATAAGATTATGGTTCAGGGTTTCTTAGGGTTTTTAGGTTTAGGATTTAGGGTTTTAAATTAGGTTTTAGGGGTTTTTTAGGTTTAAGGTTTTGGGTTAACGATTTTATCTAGGTTTTTAGTGTTTTATAGGTTTAGGGTTCAAGAATTAGGGCCCTTTTTTTTTGTGTTTTTTAGGGTTTAGCATTAATATTAAGGGATTTATAGGGTTTGGAGATTACACTTTTTTAGGTTTAGGTGTTTTAAGGGTTTTCAAGGTTTAAGTGTTTCTTACGGCTTTTTTATGGTTTAGGATTTAGGCCTATGGGTTTTTTTTTTTTTTTTTTTTTTGGGTTTATGGTTTTTTAGGATTTAGTGTTTAGAGGTTAGGGATTTGTAGGGATTTTAAATGATTTAGAGCTTAGAGTTTTTTTAGGTGTAGGGGTTTTTGGGTTTTCTTAGTGTTTTTAAGGGTTAAATGTTTCTTAGGGTTTTCTATTGATTAGGTTTTAGGGTTTCTTTTTGTGTTTTTTAAGTTTAAGATTTACGGATTGTTTAGGATTTTTGTAGAGGTGTTAAATACTTTGTAGTGTTTATATTAGGGTTTATAGGATGTATTGTGTCTTAAGGTCTAGGGTTTAGGGCTTCTTAGGGTTTTAGATGTAAAATCTAAGGATTAGGTTAGGGTTTATGGTTTAGGGCTTTGGGTTTTTTAGGTTAAGGTTTTTTAGAGTTTTATAGATTTATGGTTTAGGGCTTAGAGATTTTTGTGTATTTTAGGGTTAAGCATATTAGATTTAGTGCTTGATAGGGCTTAAAGCTTAGAGTTTTTTTAGGTTTTGGCCTTTTTTAGTGTTTTTAAGGGTTAAGTGTTTCTTAGGGTTTCTAGTTTAGAGATTAGAGGTTTTAAATGGTATTTAAGGTTTATTTTAGGGTTTATAGGATTTAGGGATTCTTATGGATTAGGATTTAGAGTTTCTTCATGTTTTTGGTTTAGGATTTAGAGTTTCTTCAGGTTTTTGGTTTATGATTTAGAGTTTTAGGTTAGGGTTTAGGGTTTAGGGCTTAGGGGTTTTTAGGTTTAGGGTTTTAGGTTAAGGGTTTTATTTAGGTTTTTAGGTTTTAGGGCTTTGGGTTTTTTAGGTTAAGGGTTTGTAAGATTTTATAGGTTTAGGGTTTGGGGCTTAGTTTTTTTTTTTTTTTTATTTTTTGTGTAGGGTTTAGTATATATGATTTAAGGCTTTACAAGGCTTAGAGCTTAGATTTTTTTCAAGGTTAAGGGATTTTTTGGTTTTTAGTTTTTAGTTTTTTTAAGGGTTAAGTGATTCTTAGGTTTCTTAGGGTTTAGTGATTTTTTGTATTTTTTAGTTTAGGGTTTATAGATTTTTAGTATTTAGGGTTTCGATCTTAGGGATTTCAGGAGTTTTAAATGGGTTTTAGGCTTTATTTTATGATTTATAGGATTTAGGGTTTCTTAAGGTTTAGGGTTTAAGGTTTCTTTAGGTTTAGGGTTAGGGTTCAGGATTTTGGGATTTGGGTTTTTTTGTTATGTTTAGGTTCATAGGTAAAGGTTTTTGTCTAGGTTTTTAGGGTTTAGGTCTTTGGGTTTTTTAGGTTAAGGATTTTTAGTATTTTATAGGTTTAGTGCTTAGGGCTTAGGGTTTTTTTTTGTGTTTTTTAACATTTAGCATATATGATTTAGTGCTTTATAGTGTTTAGAGCTTAGCTTTTTTCTAGATTTAAGGGATTTTGGATTTTTTTTGGTTTTTAAGGGTTAAGTGTTCCTTAGGGTTATTCAATGTTTAAGATTTAGGGATTTGGGTTTTTTTGTGTTTTTTATGCTTAGGGTTTGCAGATTTTTAGGATATAGGATTTAGAGCTTAGTGTTTTGTAGGGGTTTTAAATTGTTTTTAAGGTTTAGGGTTTCTTTGGATTTTAGGTTTAGGATTAGGATTTTAGGTTTAGGGTTTAAGGCTTAGGGTTTTATAAGGTTTAGGGTTTTTTAACGATTAGGGTTTTTGGTTAAGGGTATTATCTAGTTTAGGATTTAAGGCTATGGGTTTTTTAGGCTAAGGTTTCTTAGGATTTTATATATTTAGGGTTTTATCATAGTTTTTTTAGGTTTAGGGTTTTATCTAGGTTTTTATTGTTTATGTCAATGGGTTTTTTTTTTTTTAGTGTTTTAAGAGTTTAAGTGTTCCTTAAGGTTTACGGATTAGGGTTATTTTGTGTTTTCAAGGTTTAGGGTTTACAGTATTTTAGAATTAAAGAATTAGATCCTAGTGTTTTAGGGGTTTTAAATTGATTTTAGGGTTTATAGGATTTAGGGTTTCTTTGGGTTTTAGGTTTAGAAATTAGAGTTTTAGGTTAGGATTTAGAGTTTAGTGCTTAGGGATTTTTTTAGGATTAGGGTTTTAGTTTATGGGTTTTATCTAAGTTTTAAGGGTTTAGGGTTATGTGTTTCTTAGGATTTAATAGGTTTAGGGTTTAGAGCTTAGTTTTTATTATTATTATTATTGTTATTATTATTATTGTGTTTTTAAGGGTTTAGCATATACGATTTGGGCTTGTAGGATTTAGAGCTTAGAGTTTTTTAGGTTTGGGGGGTTTTTTGGGTCTTTTTATGGTTTTTAATGGTAAAGTGTTTCTTAGGGTTTTTTAGGGCTAGATTTTTATCTGTTATAAGTGTTAGGGTTTACGAATTTTAAGGATTTAGGGTTTAGATCATAGGGTCTTTAGGTGTTTTAAATGGTTTTCATGCTTATTTTAGGGCTATTGGATTTAAGGTTTCTTAATAAGATTAGGGTTTAAGGTTTCTTAGGGTTTTTAGGTTTAGGATTTAGGGTTTTACATTAGGCTTTAGGGGTTTTTAGGTTTAATGTTTTAGCATAAGGATTTTATCTAGGTTTTTAGTGTTTTATAGGTTTAGGGTTCAAGAATTAGGGTTTTATTATTATTATTATTATTATTATTATTTTTGTGTTTTTTAGGGTTTAGCATTAATATTTAGGGATTTATAGGGTTTGGAGATTACACTTTTTTATGTTTAGGTGTTTTAAGGGTTTTCATGGTTTAAGTGCATCTTACGGATTTTTTAGGGTTTAGGGTTTAGGTCTACGGGGGGTTTTTTTTTTTTTGTTTAGGGTTTATGGTTTTTTAGGATTTAGTGTTTTGAGGTTAGGGATTTGTAAGGGATTTAAATGGTTTAGAGCTTAGAGTTTTATTAGGTGTAGGAGTTTTTGGGTTTTCTTAGTGTTTTTAAGGGATATATGTTTCTTAGGGTTTTCTATTGATTAGGTTTTAGGGTTTTTTTTTTGTGTTTTTTAAATTTAAGATTTACGAATTGTTTAGGATTTTGTAGAGGTTTTAAATGAATTGTAGTGTTTATATTAGGGTTTATAGGATGTATTGTGTCTTAATGTCTAGGGTTTAGAGCTTCTTAGTGTTTTAGATTTTGAATCTAAGGATTTAGGTTAGGGTTTAGGGTTTAGGGCTTCATATTTTTTTAGGTCTAGGGTTTTAGGTTAAGGGTTTTATTTAGGAGTTTTATGGATTAGGGATTTGGGTTTTTTAGGTTAAGGTTTTTTAGAGTTTTATAGGTTTACGGTTTGGGGCTTAGAGGTTTTTGTGTATTTTAGGGTTAAGCATATAAGATTTAGTGCTTGATAGGGTTTGGGGCTTAGAGGTTTTTGTGTATTTTAGGGTTAAGCATATAAGATTTAGTGCTTGATAGGTTTTAAAGCTTAGAGTTTTTTTAGGTTTAGGCGTTTTTTACGGCTTTTAAGGGTTAAGTGTTTCTTAGAATTTCTAGTTTAGAGCTTAGGGGTTTTAAATGGTATTTAAGGTTTATTTTAGGGTTTATAGGATTTAGGGATTCTTATGGTTTAGGATTTATAGTTTCTTCAGGTTTTAGGTTTGGGAGTTAGAGTTTTAGGTTAGGATTTAGGGCTTAGGGTTTTTTAGGTTTAGGGTATTAGGTTAAGGGTTTTATTTAGGTTTTAGGTTTTAGGACTTTGGATTTTTTAGGTTAAGGGTTTGTAAGATTTTATAGGTTTAGTGTTTGTGGCTTAAGTATTTTTTTTTTTTTTTTTGTCTGTGTAGGATTTAGTATATACGATTTAGAGCTTAGTTTTTTTTTTTTAGATCTAAGGAATTTTGGATTTTTTGTGGTTTTTAAGGGTTAAGTGTTTATTAGGGTTTTTTAAGGTTTAAGGTTTAGGGATTTGGGTTTTGTTGTGTTTTTTATGTTTAGGGTTTACAGAGTTTTAGGATATAGGGTTTAGAGCTAAGTGGTTTGGAGGGGTTTTAAATTATTTTAGGGTTTATGGTTTCTTTGGATTTTAGGTTTAGGATTTAGATTTTAGGGTGTTTTAAGGTTTAGGGTTTTTTAAAGATTAGGGTTTTAGGTTAAGGGTATTATCTAGTTTAGGGTTTAAGGCTATGGGTTTTTTAGGCTAATGTTTCTTAGGATCTTATACATTTAGGGTTTTATCTTAGTTTTTTTAGGTTTAGGGTTTTATCTAGGTTTTTAGGGTTTAAGTTAATGGGTTTTTTGTGCTTTTTTGGTGTTTTAAGAGTTTAAGTGTTCCTTAGGGTTTAGGGCTTAGGGTTATTTTGTGTTTTTAAGGTTTAGAGTTTGCATATTTTTAGAATTAAGGATTTAGAGCCTAGTGTTTTAGGGGTTTTAAATTGATTTTAGGGTTTATAGGATTTAGGGTTTCTTTGGGTTTTAGGTTTTTAGGTTAGGGTTCAGGTTTATGAATTAGAGTTTTAGGTTAGGATTTAGAGTTTAGTGCTTAGGGATTTTTTTAGGATTAGGGTTTTAGTTTATAGGTTTTTTCTAGGTTTTAAGGGTTTAGGGTTTTGGGTTTTTTAGGATTTAATAGGTTTAGGGTTTAGAGCTTAGGTTTTATTATAATATTTTTTTGTGTTTTTTAGGGTTTAGCATATACGATTTAGTGCTTGTAGTATTTAGAGCTTACAGTTTTTTATCTTTAGGGGTTTTTTGGGTCTTTTTATGGTTTTTAATGGTAAAGTTAGGGCTAGACTTTTTTGTGTTATAAGTGTTAGGGTTTACGAATTTTAAGGATTTAGGGTTTAGATCATAGGGTCTTTAGGTGTTTTAAATGGTTTTATTGCTTATTTTAGGGCTATCGGATTTAAGGTTTCTTAATAATATTAGGGTTAGGGTTTAGGGGTTTTTTAGGTTTAAGGTTTTAGCTTAAGTATTTTATCTAGGAGTTTAGTGTTTTATAGGTTTAGGGTTAAAGAATTAGGTTTTTTTGGGTATGTTTTTTAGGGTTTAGCATTTATATTTAGGGATTTATAGGGTTAGGATATTTCTCTTTTTTAAGTTTAGGTGTTTTAAGGGGTTTCAAGGTTTAAGTGTTTCTTATGGCATTTTTAGGGTTTAGGATTTAGGATTTAGTGTTTAGAGGTTAAGGATTTGGAGGGGTTTTAAATGGTTTAGAGTGTAGAGTTTTATTAGGTGTAGGAGTTTTTGGGTTTTCTTAGTGTTTTTAAGTGTTAAATGTTTCTTAGGGTTTTCTATTGATTAGGTTTTAGGGTTCTTTTTTGTGTTTTATAAGTTTAAGATTTACGGATTTTTTAGGAGTTAGGGTTTAGAGCTTAGGGTTTTGTAGAAGTTTTAAATACCTTGTAGTGTTTATATTAGGGTTTATAGGATGTATTGTGTCTTAATGTCTAGGGTTTAGGGCTTCTTACGGTTTTATATTTAGAATCTAAGGATTTAGGTTAGGGTTTAAGGTTTAGGGCTTCATGTGTTTTTAGGTCTTGGGTTTTAGGTTAAGGGTTTTATTTAGGATTTTAATGGTTTAGGGCTTTGGGTTTTTTAGGTTATGGTTTCTTAGAGTTTTATAGGTTTATGGTTTGGGGCTTAGAGGTTTTTGTGTATTTTAGGGTTAAGCATATAAGATTTTGTGCTTGATAGGGTTTAAAGCTTAGAGTTTTTTTAGGTTTAAGTGTTTTTTAGGGTTTTTAAGGGTTAAGTGTTTCTTAGGGTTTCTAGTTTAGAGCTTAGGGTTTTAAATGGTATTTAAGGTTTATTTTAGGGTTTATAGGATTTAGGGATACTTATGGTTTAGGATTTAGAGATTGTTAAGGTTTTAGGTTTAGGATTTATAATTTTAGGTTAGGGTTTAGCGCTTAGGGGATTTTAGGATTAGGGTTTTAGGTTAATGGTTTTATTTAGGTTTTTAGGTTTTAGGGCTTTGGCTTTTTTAGATTAAGGGTTTGTAAGATTTTATAGGTTTAGGGTTTGGGGCTTAGATTTTTTTTTTCTGTGTGTATAGGGTTTAGTATATATGATTTAAGGCTTTACAGGCTTTAGAGCTTAGAGTTTATTTTTTAGGTTAAGGGGTTTTTGGTTTTTAGTTTTTTTAAGGGTTAAGTGTTTCTTAGTTTTCTCAGGGTTTAGTGATTTTTTGTATTTTTTAGGTTTAGGGTTTATAGACTTTTAGGATTTAGAGTTTCGAGCTTAGGGATTTTAGGAGTTTTAAATGGGTTTTAGGCTTTATTTTATGATTTGTAGGATTTAGCGTTTCTTAAGGTTTAGGGTTTAAGGTTTCTTTGGGTTTTAGGTTAGGGTTTAGGGTTTAGGGATTTGGGTTTTTTATTGTTATGTTTAGGTTCTTAGGTAAAGGTTCTTATCTAGGTTTTTAGGGTTTAGGGCTTTGGGTTTTTTGGGTTAAGGTTTTTTAGTATTTTATAGGTTTAGTGCTTAGGGCTTAGGTTTTTTTTTTTCTTTTGTGTTTTTAAGCATTTAGCATATATGATTTAGTGCTTTATAGGGTTTAGAGCTTAGCTTTTTTTTTAGGTTTAAAGGATTTTGGATTTTTTTAAGGTTTTTAAGGGTTAAGTGTTTCTTAGGGTTTTTTAAGGTTTAAAATTTAGGGATTTGGGTTTTGTTGTGTTATTTATTTTTAGGGTTTACATATTTTTAGGATATAGGGTTTAGAGCGTAGTATTTTGTAGGGGTTTTAAATTGTTTTTAGGGTTTAGGGTTTCTTTGGATTTTAGGTTTAGGGTTTAGGGATTAGGATTTTTTAATATTTAGGGTTTTTTAAAGATTAGGGTTTTAGGTTAAGGGTATTATCTAGTTTAGGGTTTCAGGCTATGGGTTTTTTAGGCTAAGGTTTCTGAGGATTTTATACATTTAGGGTGTTATCATAGTTTTTTTAGGTTTATGGTTTTATCTAGGTTTTTAGGGTTTAAGTCAATGGGGGGGGGGGGGGGGTTTCGGGTTTTAAGAGTTTAAGTGTTCCTTAGGGTTTAGGGATTAGGGTTATTTTGTGTTTTTAAGGTTTAGGTTTTACAGATATTTAGAATTAAGGATTTAGAGCCTAGTGTTTGAGGGGTTTTAAATTGATTTTAGGGTTTATAGGATTTAGGGTTTCTTTGGGTATTAGGTTTTTAGATTAGGGTTTAGGTTTAGGTTTAGGAATTAGATTTTTAGGTTAGGATTTAGGGTTTAGTTCTTAGGGATTTTTTTAGGATTAGGGCTTTAGTTTATGGGTTTTATCTATGTTTTAAGGGTTTAGGGTTACGTGTATTTTAGGATTTAATAGGTTTAGGGTTTTGAGCTTAGTTTTTATTGTTTATTGTTTTGTGTTTTTTAGGGTTTAGCATATACAATTTAGGGCTTGTAGTATTTAGAGCTTAGAATTTTTTAGGTTTAGGGGTTTTTTGGGTTTTATTATGGTTTTTAATGGTAAAGTGTTTCTTAGGGTTTTTTAGGGCAAGATTTTTTTGTGTTATAAGTGTTAGGGTTTAGAATTTTAAGAATTTTGAGTTTAGATCATAGGGTCTTTAGGTGTTTTAAATGGTTTTCATGCTTATTTTAGGGCTATCGGATTTAAGGTTTCTTAATATGATTAGGGTTTAGGGTTTGTTAGGGTTTTTAGGTTTAGAATGTAGGGTTTTACATTAGGGTTTAGGGGTTTTTTTAGGATTAAGGTTTTAGCTTAAGGATTTTATCTAGGTTTTTGGTGTTTTATAGGTTTAAGGTTCAAGAATTAGGTTTTTTTTTTGTGTTTTTTAGGATTTAGAATTAACATTTATGTATTTATAGGGTTTGGAGATTACAATTTTTTAAGTTTAAGTGTTTTAACGATTTTCAAGGTTTAAGTGATTCTTAGAGCTTTTTTAGGGTTTAGGGTTTAGGTGGATGGGTTTTTTTTTGTTTAGGGTTTATGGTTTTTTAGTATTTAGTTTTTAGAGGTTAGGGATTTCTAGGGTTTTAAATGGTTTAGAACTTAGAGTTTTATTAGGTGTAGGAGTTTTTGGGTTTTCTTAGTGTTTTTAAGGGTTATATGTTTCTTAGGGTTTGCTATTGCTTAGGTTTTAGGGTTTTTTTTTGTGTTTTTTAAGTTTAAGATTGACGGATTGCTTAGGATTTTTGTAGAGGTTTTAAATGCTTTGTTGTGTTTATATTAGGGTTTATAGGATGTACTGTGTCTTTAGGTCTAGGGTTTAGGGCTTCTTAGGGTTTTAGATTTAGAATCTAAGTATTTAGGTTAGGGTTTAGGGTTTCATGTTTTTTTAGGTCTAGGGTTTTAGGTTAAGGGTTTAGGGTTTAGGGCTTCATGTTTTTTTAGATCTAGGGTTTTAGGTTAAGGGTTTTATTTAGGATTTTTATGGTTTAGGGCTTTGGGTTTTTAGGTTAAGGTTTTTAGAGTTTTGCAGATTTATGGTTTGGGGCTTAGAGGTTTTTGTGTATTTTAGGGTTAAGCATATGAGATTTAGTGCTTGATAGGGTTTAAAGCTTAGAGTTTTTTTAGGTTTAGGCCTTTTTTAGGGTTTTTAAGGGTTAAGTATTTCTTAGGGTTTCTAGTTTAGAATTGAGGGGTTTTAAGTGGTATTTAAGGTTTATTTTAGGGTTTATAGGATATCGGGATTCTTATGGTTTAGGATTTAGAGTTTCTTCTGGTTTTAGGTTTAGGATTTAGAGTTTTAGGCTAGGGTTTAGGGCTTACGATTTTTTAGGTTTAGGGTTTTAGGTGAAGGATTTTATTTAGATTTTTAGGTTTAGGGTTTTAGGTTAAGGGTTTGTAAGATTTTATAGGTTTAGGGTTTGGGGCTTAGGTCTTTTTTTATTTTTTGTGTGTAGGGTTTAGTATATACGATTTAGAGCTTAGCTTTATTTTTGGCTTTAGGGATTTTGGATTTTCTGAGTTTTTTAAGGGTTTAGTGTTTCTTAGAGTTTTTTAAGATTTAAGGTTTAGGGATTTGGGTTTTGTTGTGTTTTTTATGTTTAGTGTTTACAGATTTTTAGGATATAGGGTTGAGAGCTTAGTGTTTTGTAGGGGTTTTAAATTATTTTTAGGGTTTAGGGTTTCTTTGGATTTTAGGTTTATGATTTAGATTTTAGGATTAGTGTTTTTTTAAATATTAGGATTTTAGGTTAAGTGTATTATCTAGTTTAGGGTTAATGGCTATGGGTTTTTTAGGCTAAGATCTTAGGATTTTAAACGTTTAGGGTTTTATCTTAGTATTTTTAGGTTTAGGGTTTTATCTAGGTTTTAGGGTTTAAGTCAATGGGTTTTTTGTGTGTTTTTTAGGGTTTTAAGAGTATAAGTGTTCCTTAGGGTTTAGGGCTTAGGGTTATTTTGTGTTTTTAAGGTTTAGGATTTACAGATTTTTAGAATTAAGGATTTAGAGCCTAGTGTTTTAGGGGTTTTAAATTGATTTTAGGGTTTATAGGATTTAGGGTTTCTTTGGGTTTTAGATTTTTTGGTTAGGGCTTAGGTTTAGGAATTAGCGTTTTAGGCTAGGATTTAGAGTTTAGTGCTTAGCAATTTTTTTAGGATTAGGGTTTTAGTTTATGGGTTTTATCTAGGTTTTAAGGGTTTATGGTTATGGGTGTTTTAGGATTTAATAGGTTTAGGATTTATAGCTTAGTTTTTTTTTTTTTTTTTTTTTTTTTTTTTTTTTTTTTTTTTTTTTGTGTATTTTATTGTTTAGCATATACGATTTAGTGCTTGTAGGATTTAAAGCTTAGAGTTTTTTAGGTTTAGGGGTTTTTGCGTTTTTTTTTTATGGTTTTTAGTGGTTAAGTGTTTCATTGGGTTTTTAGGGATAGATTTTTTTGTGTTATAAGTGTTAGGGTTTACAAATTTTAAGGATTTAGGGTTTAAATCATAGGGTCTTTAGGTGTTTTAAATGGTTTTCATGCTTATTTTAGGGCTATCGGATTTAAGGTTTCTTAATGAGATTTGGTTTTAGGGTTTCTTAGGGTTTTTAGGTTTAGGATTTAGGGTTTTACATTAGGGTTTAGGGTTTTTTAGGTTTAAGGTTTTAGCTTAAGGATTTTATCCAAGTTTTTAGTGTTTTATAGGTTTAGGGTTCAAGAATTAGGTTTTTTTTTTTTGTGTTTTTTAGGGTTTAGCATTAATATTTAGGGATTTATAGGGTTTGGAGATTACACTTTTTTAAGTTTAGGTGTTTTATGGGTTTTCAAGGTTTAAGTGTTTCTTACGGCTTTTTTAGGGTTTAGGGTTTAGGCCTATGGTTTTTTTTTTTTTTTGTTTACGGTTTATGGTATTTTAGGATTAAGTGTTTAGAGGTTAGGGATTTGTAAGGGTTTAAAATGGTTTAGATCTTAGAGTTTTATTAGGTGTAGGAGTTTTTGTGTTTTCTTAGTGTTTTTAAGTGTGAAATGTTTCTTAGAGTTTTCTATTGGTTAGATGTTAGGGTTTTTTTTTTTTTTTGTGTTTTTTAAGTTTAAGATTTACGAATTGTTTAGGATTTTTGTAGATGTTTTAAATGCTTTGTAGTGTTTATATTAGGGTTTATAGGATGTATTGTGTCTTTAGGTCTAGGGTTTAGGGATTCTTAGGGTTTTACATTTAGAATCTAAGGATTTAGGTTAGGGTTTAGGGTTTAGGGCTTCATGTTTTTTAGGTCTAGGGTTTTAAGTTAAGGTTTCACTTACGATTTTGATGGTTTAGGGCTTTGGGTTTTTGGGTTAAGGTTTTTTAGAGTTTTATAAGTTTATGGTTTGGGGCTTAGAGGTTTTTGTGTATTTTATGGTTAAGCATATAAGATTTTGTGCTTGATGTGGTTTAAAGCTTAGAGTTTTTTTAGGTTTAGGCGTTTTTTAGGGTTTTTAAGGGTTAAGTGTTTCTTAGGGTTTCTAGTTTAGAGCTTAGGTGTTTTAAATGGTATTTAAGGTTTATTTTAGGGTTTATAGGATTTAGGGATTCTTATGGTTTAGGATTTAGAGTTTCTTCAAGTTTTAGGTGTAGGATTTAGAGTTTTAGGTTAGGGTTTAGGCCTTTGGGTTTTTTAGGTTTAGGGTTTTAGGTTAAGGGTTTTATTTAGGTTTTTTGGTTTTGGGGCTTTGTATTTTTTGGGTTAAGGGTTTTTATGATTTTATAGGTGTCGGGTTTGGGGCTTAGGTTTTTTTTATGTGTGTGTAGTGTTTAGTATGTACGATTTAGGGCTTTATAGGGTTTACAGCTTAGAGATTTTTTTAGGTTAAGGGGTTTTTTGGTTTTTAGTTTTTTAAGGGTTGAGTGTTTCTTAGGTTTCTCAGGGTTTAGTGATTTTTTGTATTTTTTAGGTTTAGGGTTTACAGATTTTTAGTATTTAGGGTTTCGAGCTTAGGGATTTTAGTAGTTTTAAATGGATTTTAGGGTTTATTTTATGATTTATAGGATTTAGGGTTTCTTAAGGTTTAGGGTTGAAGGTTTTTGTGGTTTTAGGTTTGGGTTTAGGGTTTAGGGATTTGGGTTTTTTTTGCTATGTTTAGGTCCTTAGGTAAATGTTCTTATCTAAGCTTTTAGGGTTTAGGTCTTTGGGTTTTTTAGGTTAAGTTTTTTAGTATTTTATAGGTGTAGTGCTTAGGGCTTAGGTTTCTTTTCTTTTTTTTTTTTTTTTGTGTTTTTAAGCATTTAGCATATATGATTTAGTGCTTTATAGGGTTTAGAGCTTAGCTTTTTTTTTTTTTTAGGTTTAAAGGATTTTGGATTTTTTAAGGTTTTTAAGGGTTAAGGGTTTCTTAGGGATTTTTAATGTTTAAGAATTAGGGATTTGGGTTTTGTTGTGTTTTTTTATGTTTAGGGTTTACAGATTTTTATGATATAGGGTTTAGAGCGTAGTGTTTTGTAGGGGTTTTAAATTGTTTTTAGGGTTTAGGGTTTCTTTGGATTTTAGGTTTAGGATTAAGATTTTAGGTTTAGGGTTTTGGGCTTAGGCTTTTTTAAGGATTAGCATTTTTTAAAGATTAGGGTTTTATGTTAAGGGTATTATCTAGTTTAGGGTTAATGGCTATGGGTTTTTTAGGCTAAGGTTTCTTACGATTTTATACGTTTAGGGTTTTATCTTAGTTTTTTTAGGTTTAGGGGGTTTTTAGGGTTGAAGTCAATGTTTGTTTATTTTAGGATTTTAAGAGTTTAAGTGTTCCTTAGGGTTTAGGGATTAGGGTTATTTTGTGTTTTTAAGGTTTAGGGTTGATAGATTTTTAGAATTAAGGATTTAGAACCTAGTGTTTATGGGTTTTAAATTAATTTTAGGGTTTATAGGATTTAGGGTTTCTTTGGGTTTTAGATTTTTATGTTAGGGTTTAAGTTTAGGAATTAGAGTTTAGTGCTTAGGAATTTTTTTAGGATTAGGGTTTTAGTTTATAGGTTTTATCTAGGTTTTAAGGGTTTAGGGTTATGAGTTTTTTAGGATTTAATAGGTTTAGGGTTTAGAGCTTAGTTTTTATTATTATTATTTTTTTGTGTTTTTTACGGTTTAGCACATACGATTTTGGGCTTGTAGTATTTAGAGCTTAGAGTTTTTTAGGTTTAGGGGTTTTTTGGGTTTCTTTATGGTTTTTAATGGTAAAGTGTTTTTGAAGGTTTTTTAGGGCTAGATTTTTTTTGTGTTATAAGTGTTAGGGTTTAGGAATTTTAAGGATTTATGGTTTAGATCATAGGGTCTTTAGGTGTTTTAAATGGTTTTCAGGCTTACTTTAGGGCTATTGGATTTAAGGTTTCTTAATAAGATTAGGGTTTAGGGTTTCTTAGGGTTTTTAGGTTTAGGATTTAGGGTTTCTTAGGGTTTTTAGGTTTAGGATTTAGGGTTTTACATTAGGGTTTAAGGGTTTTTTAGGTTTAAGATTTTTGGTTAAGAATTTTATCTAGGTTTTTAGTGTTTTATAGGTTTAGGGTTCAAGAATTAGGTTTTTTTTTGTGTTTTTTTGGGTTTAGCATTAATATTTAGGGATTTATAGGGTTTGGATGTTAAACTTTTTTTAAGTTTAGGTGTTTTAAGGGTTTCAAGGTTTAAGTGTTTCTTACGGCGTTTTTAGTGTTTAGGGTTTAGGTCTATGGTTTTTTTTTTTTTTTTTTTTTTTTTTTTTTTTTTTTTTTTGTTTAGGGTTTTTGAATTTTTAGGATTTAGTGTTTAGAGGTTAGGGTTTTGTAGGAATTTTAAATAGTTTAGAGCTTAGAGTTTTATTAGGTGTAGGAGTTTTTGGATTTTCTTAGTGTTTTTAAAGGTTAAATGTTTCTTAGGGTTTTCTACTGATTAGGTTTTAGTTTTTTTTTTTTTTTTTTTTTTTTTTGTGTTATTAAGTTTATGATTTACAGATTGTTTAGGATTTTTGTAAAGGTTTTAAATGCTTTGTAGTTTTTATATTAGGGTTTATTGGATGTATTGTGTCTTAAGGTCTAGGGTTTAGGGCTTCTTAGGGTTTTAGATTTAGAATCTAAGGGTTTAGGTTAGGGATTAGGGTTTAGGGCTTCATTTTTATTAGGTCTAGGGTTTTAGGTTAAGGGTTTTACTTACTATTTTTATGGTTTAGGGATTTTAGTATTTTAGGTTAGGGTTTTTAGAGTTTTACAGGTTTGTGGTTTGGGGCTTAGAGGGTTTTGTGTATTTTAGGGTTAAGCTTATAAGATTTAGTGCTTGATAGGGTTTAAAGCTTAGAGTTTTTTTAGGTTTAGGCGGTTTTTAGCATTTTTAACGGTTAAGTGTTTCTTACGGTTTCTAGTATAGAGTTGAGGGGTTTTAAATGGTATTTAAGGTTTATATTAGGGTTTATAGGATATAGGGATTCTTATGGTTTAGGATTTAGAGTTTCTTTAGGTTTTAGGTCTAGGATTTAGAGTTTTAGGTTAGGGTTTAGGGCATAGGGTTTTTTGGGTTTAGGGATTTAGGTTAAGGATTTTATTTATGTTTTTAGGTTTTTAGGTTTAGGGTTTTGGGTTAAGGGTTTGTAAGATTTTATAGGTTTAGGGTTTAAATCATACGGTCTTTAGGTGTTTTAAATGGTTTTCGTGCTTATTTTAGGGCTATCGGATTTAAGGTTTCTTAATGAGATTTGGGTTTAGGGTTTCTTAGGGTTTTTAGGTTTAGGATTTAGGGTTTTACATTAGGGTTTAGGGGTTTTTCAGGTTTAAGGTTTTAGCTTAAGGATTTTATCCAAGTTTTTAGTGTTTTATAGCTTTAGGGTTTTAGAATTAGGTTTTTTTTTTGTGTTTTTTATGGTTTAGCATTAATATTTAGGGATTTATAGGGTTTAGAGATTACACTTTTTTAAGTTTAGGTGTTTTAAGGGTTTTCAAGGTTTAAGTGTTTCTTACGGCTTTTTTAGGGATTAGGGTTTAGGCCTATGGTTTTTTTTTTTTTTTGTTAAGGGTTTATGGTATTTTAGGATTAAGTATTTAGAGGTTAGGTATTTGTAGGGGTTTAAATGGTTTAGAGTTTAGAGTTTTATTAGGTGTAGGAGTTTTTGGGTTTTCTTAGTGTTTTTAAGTGTTAAATGTTTCTTAGGGATTTCTATTGATTAGGTGTTAGGGCTTTATTTTTATTTTATTTTTTTGAGTTTTTTTAGTTTAAGATTTTTGGATTGTTTAGGATTTTTGTAGATGTTTTAAATGCTTTGTAGTGTTTATATTAGGGTTTATAGGATGTATTGTGTCTTAAGGTCTAGGGTTTAGGGCTTCCTAGGGTTTTAGATTTAGAATCTAAGGATTTAGGTTTAGGGCTTCAGATTTTTTTAGGTCTAGGGTTTTAGGTTAAGGGTTTTACTTACGATTTTTATGGTTTAGGGCTTTGGGTTTTAGGTTAAGGTTTTTTAGAGTTTTATAAGTTTATGGTTTGGGGCTTAGAGGTTTTTGTGTATTTTATGGTTAAGCATATAAGATTTTGTGCTTGATAGGGTTTAAAGCTTAGAGCTTTTTTAGGTTTAGGCCTTTTTTAGGGTTTTTAAGGGTTAAGTGTTTCTTAGGGTTTCTAGTTTAGAGCTTAGGGGTTTTAAATGGTATTTAAGGTTTATTTTAGGGTTTATAGGATTTAGGGATTCTTATGGTTTAGGATTTAGAGTTTCTTCAGGTTTTAGGTTTAGGATTTAGAGTTTTAGGTTAGGGTTTAGGGCTTTGGGTTTTTTAGGTTTAAGGTTTTAGGTTAAGGGTTTTATTTAGCTCTTTTGGTTTTGGGGCTTTATATTTTTTGGGTTAAGGGTTTTTAAGATTTTATAGGTGTAGGGTTTGGGGCTTAGGTTTTTTTTATGTGTGTGTAGTGTTTAGTATATACGATTTAGGGATTTATAGGGTTTAGAGCTTAGAGATTTTTTTAGGTTAAGGGGTTTTTTGGTTTTTAGTTTCTTAAGGGTTAAGTGTTTCTTAGGTTTCTCAGGGTTTAGTGATTTTTTGTATTTTTTAGGTTTAGGGTTTACAGATTTTTAGTATTTAGGGTTTCGAGCTTAGGGATTTTAGTAGTTTTAAATAGATTTTAGGGTTTATTTTATGATTTATAGGATTTAGGGTTTCTAAAGGTTTAGGGTTTAAGTTTTTTTTGGTTTTAGGTTTGGGTTTAGGGTTTAGGGATTTGGGTTTTTTTTGTTATGTTTAGGTCCTTAGGTAAATGTTCTTATCTAAGCTTTTAGGGTTTAGGTCTTTGGGTTTTTTAGGTTAAGGTTTTTTAGTATTTTATAGGTGTAGTGCTTAGGGCTTAGGTTTTTTTTCTTTTTTTTTTTGTGTTTTTAAGCATTTAGCATATATGATTTAGTGCTTTATAGGGTTTAGAGCTTAGCTTTTTTTTTTTTTTAGGTTTAAAGGATTTTGGATTTTTTAAGGTTTTTAAGGGTTAAGGGTTTTTTTGGATTTTTTAAGGTTTAAGATTTAGGGATTTGGGTTTTGTTGTGTTTTTTATGTTTAGGGTTTACAGATTTTTAGGATATAGGGTTTAGAGCATAGTGTTTTGTAGGGATTTTAAATTGTTTTTAGGGTTTAGGGTTTCTTTGGATTTTAGGTTTAGGATTAAGATTTTAGGTTTAGGGTTTAGGGCTTAGGGTTTTTTAAGGTTTAGGGTTTTTTAAAGATTTGGGTTTTCTGTTAAGGGTATTATGTAGTTTAGGGTTAATGGCTATGGGTTTTTTAGGCTAAGGTTTCTTACGATTTTATACGTTTAGGGTTTTATCTTAGTTTTTTTAGGTTTAGGGTTTTATCTAGGTGTTTAGGGTTTAAGTCAATGTTTGTTTATTTTAGGATTTTAAGAGTTTAAGTGTTCCTTAGGGTTTAGGGATTAGGGTTATTTTGTGTTTTTAAGGTTTAGGGTTGACAAATTTTTAGAATTAAGGATTTAGAGCCTAGTGTTTTAGGGGTTTTATATTAATTTTAGGGTTTATAGGATTTAGGGTTTCTTTGGGTTTTAGATTTTTATGTTAGGGTTTAAGTTTAGGAATTAGAATTTTAGGTTAGGATTTAGGTTTTAGGGTATAGGGTAAAGGGTTTAGCATTAGGGTTCACGATTTAGGGATTAGTGTTTAGAGTTTAGGATTAAGGGAGGGTTTAGGGTTTAGATTTTAGGGTTTAGGTTTTAGGGTTTAGTGTTTAGGGTTTAGGATTTAGAGTTTAGGGTTTAGTGATCAAAGTTTAGGTTTTAGTGTTTAGGGTTTAAGTTTTAGGGTTAAGGGCTCAGGGTTTAGAGTTTAGGATTAAGGGTTTAGAGTTTAGGGTTTAGGAATAAGGGTTTCAAGTTTTGAATTTAGGATTTATGGTTTAGGGTTAAGAGTTTAGGGTTTAGTATTTATGGTTTAGGGTTTAGGTTTTAGGATTTAGGGTTTAGGGTATAGGGTTTAGGGTTTAGGGTTTAGGGTTTAGGGTTAAGGGTTTAGGGATCCAAATTTTAGAATAAGGGTTTAGGGTTTACGCTTTAAGGTTTATGGTTTAGGGTTAAGTGTTTAGAGTTTAGAGTTTATGGTTGAGGGACTAGGGTTTAGGGTGTCATATTTAGGGTTTTAGGTTTTGGGTTCCAAGATTAGGGTTTAGAGTTTAGGTTCTAGGGTTTTAGGTTTAGGGTTTATGGTGTAGGTTTAAGGTTTATATTTTTGGATCTAGGTTTTAGGATGTAGGGTTTAGTGTCAGGATTCACGATTTAGTTATCAGTATTTTGAGTTTAGGATTTAGGGATTAGGGTTTAGGTTTTAGTGTTTAGTGTTTAGGATTTTAGATTTAGAGTTTAGGGTTTAGGGTTCCATGTTTAGGGTTTAGAGTTTAGGGTTTAAGGTTTAGGGTTTAGGGTTTAAGGTTTAGAGTTTAGGATTTAGGGTGTAGGGTTAGGTGTTTAAGGGTTTACGATAAATGATTTAGTGTTTAGGTTTTTGAGTTTAGGGTTTGGGGTCCCATGTTTCGGAATTAGGGATTTTGGTTTATGTTTTAGGGTTTAGGGTTCAGGTTTTAGGGTTTAGGTTTTAGGGTTCAGGGTTTAGGGTTTAGGGTTTAGGGTTAGGATTTTAGTTTAGGGTTTTGGCCTTTGGGTTTAGGGCTTAGGATATTGGTGTTAGGGTTTAAAGGTTAAGGTTTAGAGTTTACATATTTTTAGAATTAAGGATTTAGAGCCTAGTGTTTTAGGGGTTTTAAATTGATTTTAGGGTTTATAGGATTTAGGGTTTCTTTGGGTTTTAGGTTTTTAGGTTAGGGTTCAGGTTTATGAATTAGAGTTTTAGGTTAGGATTTAGAGTTTAGTGCTTAGGGATTTTTTTAGGATTAGGGTTTTAGTATATAGGTTTTTTCTAGGTTTTAAGGGTTTAGGGTTTTGGGTTTTTTAGGATTTAATAGGTTTAGGGTTTAGAGCTTAGGTTTTATTATAATATTTTTTTGTGTTTTTTAGGGTTTAGCATATACGATTTAGTGCTTGTAGTATTTAGAGCTTATAGTTTTTTATCTTTAGGGGTTTTCTGGGTCTTTTTATGGTTTTTAATGGTAAAGTTAGGGCTAGACTTTTTTGCATTATAAGTGTTAGCGTTTACGAATTTTAAGGATTTAGGGTTTAGATCATAGGGTCTTTAGGTGTTTTAAATGGTTTTATTGCTTATTTTAGGGCTATCGGATTTAAGGTTTCTTTAATAATATTAGGGTTAGGGTTTAGGGGTTTTTTAGGTTTAAGGTTTTAGCTTAAGGATTTTATCTAGGAGTTTAGTGTTTTATAGGTTTAGGGTTAAAGAATTAGGTTTTTTTTGGGTATGTTTTTTAGGGTTTAGCATTTATATTTAGGGATTTATAGGGTTAGGATATTTCTCTTTTTTAAGTTTAGGTGTTTTAAGGGGTTTCAAGGTTTAAGTGTTTCTTATGGCATTTTTAGGGTTTAGGATTTAGGATTTAGTGTTTAGAGGTTAAGGATTTGGAGGGGTTTTAAATGGTTTAGAGTGTAGAGTTTTATTAGGTGTAGGAGTTTTTGGGTTTTCTTAGTGTTTTTAAGTGTTAAATGTTTCTTAGGGTTTTCTGTTGATTAGGTTTTAGGGTTCTTTTTTGTGTTTTATAAGTTTAAGATTTACGGATTTTTTAGGAGTTAGGGTTTAGAGCTTAGGGTTTTGTAGAAGTTTTAAATACCTTGTAGTGTTTATATTAGGGTTTATAGGATGTATTGTGTCTTAATGTCTAGGGTTTAGGGCTTCTTACGGTTTTATATTTAGAATCTAATGATTTAGGTTAGGGTTTAAGGTTTAGGGCTTCATGTGTTTTTAGGTCTTGGATTTTAGGTTAAGGGTTTTATTTAGGATTTTAATGGTTTAGGGCTTCGGGTTTTTTAGGTTATGGTTTCTTAGAGTTTTATAGGTTTATGGTTTGGGGCTTAGAGGTTTTTGTGTATTTTAGGGTTAAGCATATAAGATTTTGTGCTTGATAGGGTTTAAAGCTTAGAGTTTTTTTAGGTCTAAGTGTTTTTTTGGGTTTTTAAGGGTTAAGTGTTTCTTAGGGTTTCTAGTTTAGAGCTTAGGGTTTTAAATGGTATTTAAGGTTTATTTTAGGGTTTATAGGATTTAGGGATACTTATGGTTTAGGATTTAGAGATTGTTAAGGTTTTAGGTTTAGGATTTAGAATTTTAGGTTAGGGTTTAGGGCTTAGGGGATTTTAGGATTAGGGTTTTAGGTTAAAGGTTTTATTTAGGTTTTTAGGTTTTAGGGCTTTGGCTTTTTTAGATTAAGGGTTTGTAAGATTTTATAGGTTTAGGGTTTGGGGCTTAGGTTTTTTTTTTTTCTGTGTGTATAGGGTTTAGTATATATGATTTAAGGCTTTACAGGCTTTAGAGATTAGAGTTTATTTTTTAGGTTAAGGGTTTTTGGTTTTTAGTTTTTTTAAGGGTTAAGTGTTTCTTAGTTTTCTCAGGGTTTAGTGATTTTTTGTATTTTTTAGGTTTAGGGTTTATAGACTTTTAGGATTTAGAGTTTCGAGCTTAGGGATTTTAGGAGTTTTAAATGGGTTTTAGGCTTTATTTTATGATTTGTAGGATTTAGGGTTTCTTAAGGTTTAGGGTTTAAGGTTTCTTTGGGTTTTAGGTTAGGGTTTAGGGTTTAGGGATTTGGGTTTTTTATTGTTATGTTTAGGTTCTTAGGTAAAGGTTCTTATCTAGGTTTTTAGGGTTTAGGGCTTTGGGTTTTTTGGGTTAAGGTTTTTTAGTATTTTATAGGTTTAGTGCTTAGGGCTTAGGTTTTTTTTTTCTTTTGTGTTTTTAAGCATTTAGCATATATGATTTAGTGCTTTATAGGGTTTAGAGCTTAACTTTTTTTTAGGTTTAAAGGATTTTGGATTTTTTAAAGGTTTTTAAGGGTTAAGTGTTTCTTAGGGTTTTTTAAGGTTTAAAATTTAGGGATTTAGGTTTTGTTGTGTTATTTATTTTTAGGGTTTACATATTTTTAGGATATAGGGTTTAGAGCGTAGTATTTTGTAGGGGTTTTAAATTGTTTTTAGGGTTTAGGGTTTCTTTGGATTTTAGGTTTAGGTTTAATATTTTAGGTTTAGGGTTTAGGGATTAGGATTTTTTAATATTTAGGGTTTTTTAAAGATTAGGGTTTTAGGTTAAGGGTATTATCTAGTTTAGGGTTTCAGGCTATGGGTTTTTTAGGCTAAGGTTTCTGAGGATTTTATACGTTTAGGGTGTTATCATAGTTTTTTTAGGTTTATGGTTTTATCTAGGTTTTTAGGGTTTAAGTCAATGGGGGGGAGGGTTCGGGTTTTAAGAGTTTAAGTGTTCCTTAGGGTTTAGGGATTAGGGTTATTTTGTGTTTTTAAGGTTTAGGTTTTACAGATATTTAGAATTAAGGATTTAGAGCCTAGTGTTTGAGGGGTTTTAAATTGATTTTAGGGTTTATAGGATTTAGGGTTTCTTTGGGTATTAGGTTTTTAGATTAGGGTTTAGGTTTAGGAATTAGAGTTTTAGGTTAGGATTTAGGGTTTAGTTCTTAGGGATTTTTTTAGGGTTAGGGCTTTAGTTTATGGGTTTTATCTATGTTTTAAGGGTTTAGGGTTACGTGTATTGTAGGATTTAATAGGTTTAGGGTTTTGAGCTTAGTTTTTATTTTTTATTGTTTTGCGTTTTTTAGGGTTTAGCATATACAATTTAGGGCTTGTAGGATTTAGAGCTTAGAATTTTTTAGGTTTAGGGGTGTTTTGGGTTTTATTATGGTTTTTAATGGTAAAGTGTTTCTTAGGGTTTTTTAGGGCAAGATTTTTTTGTGTTATAAGTGTTAAGGTTTACGAATTTTAAGAATTTTGGGTTTAGATCATAGGGTCTTTAGGTGTTTTAAATGGTTTTCATGCTTATTTTAGGGCTATTGGATTTAAGGTTTCTTAATATGATTAGGGTTTAGGGTTTGTTAGGGTTTTTAGGTTTAGAATGTAGGGTTTTACATTAGGGTTTAGGGGTTTTTTTAGGATTAAGGTTTTAGCTTAAGGATTTTATCTAGGTTTTTGGTGTTTTATAGGTTTAAGGTTCAAAAATTAGGTTTTTTTTTTGTTTTTTAGGATTTGGAATTAACATTTATGTATTTATAGGGTTTGGAGATTACAAGTTTTTAAGTTTAAGTGTTTTAACGGTTTTCTAGGTTTAAGTGATTCTTAGAGCTTTTTTAGGGTTTAGAGTTTAGGTCGATGGGTTTTTTTTTTTAGGGTTTATGGTTTTTTAGTATTTAGTTTTTAGAGGTTAGGGATTTGTAGGGTTTTAAATGGTTTAGAGCTTAGAGTTTTATTAGGTGTAGGAGTTTTTGGGTTTTCTTAGTGTTTTTAAGGGTTATATGTTTCTTAGGGTTTGCTATTGCTTAGGTTTTAGGGTTTTTTTTTGTGTTTTTTAAGTTTAAGAGTGACGGATTGTTTAGGATTTTTGTAGAGGTTTTAAATGCTTTGTTGTGTTTATATTAGGGTTTATAGGATGTACTGTGTCTTTGGGTCTAGGGTTTAGGGCTTCTTAGGGTTTTAGATTTAGAATCTAAGTATTTAGGTTAGGGTTTAGGGTTTCATGTTTTTTTAGGTCTAGGGTTTTAGGTTAAGGGTTTAGGGTTTAGGGCTTCATGTTTTTTTAGATCTAGGGTTTTAGGTTAAGGGTTTTATTTAGGATTTTTATGGTTTAGGGCTTTGGGTTTTTAGGTTAAGGTTTTTAGAGTTTTGCAGGTTTATGGTTTGGGGCTTAGAGGTTTTTGTGTATTTTAGGGTTAAGCATATAAGATTTAGTGCTTGGTAGGGTTTAAAGCTTTGAGTTTTTTTAGGTTTAGGCATTTTTTAGGGTTTTTAAGGGTTAAGTGTTTCTTAGGATTTCTAGTTTAGAATTGAGGGGTTTTAAGTGGTATTTAAGGTTTATTTTAGGGTTTATAGGATATCGGGATTCTTATGGTTTAGGATTTAGAGTTTCTTCTAGTTTTAGGTTTAGGATTTAGAGTTTTAGGTTAGGGTTTAGGGCTTAGGGTTTTTTAGGTTTAGGGTTTTAGGTGAAGGATTTTATTTAGATTTTTAGGTTTAGGGTTTTAGGTTAAGGGTTTGTAAGATTTTATAGGTTTAGGGTTTGGGGCTTAGGTCTTTTTTTATTTTTTGTGTGTAGGGTTTAGTATATACGATTTAGAGCTTAGCTTTATTTTTGGCTTTAGGGATTTTGGATTTTCTGAGTTTTTTAAGGGTTTAGTGTTTCTTAGAGTTTTTTAAGATTTAAGGTTTAGGGATTTGGGTTTTGTTGTGTTTTTTATGTTTAGGGTTTACAGATTTTTAGGATATAGGGTTGAGAGCTTAGTGTTTTGTAGGGGTTTTAAATTATTTTTAGGGTTTAGGGTTTCTTTGGATTTTAGGTTTTTGATTTAGATTTTAGGATTAGGGTTTTTTTAAATATTAGGATTTTAGGTTAAGTGTATTATCTAGTTTAGGGTTAATGGCTATGGGTTTTTTAGGCTAAGATTTCTTAGGATTTTAAACGTTTAGGGTTTTATCTTAGTATTTTTAGGTTTAGGGTTTTATCTAGGTTTTAGGGTTTAAGTCAATGGGTTTTTTGTGTGTTTTTTAGGGTTTTAAGAGTATAAGTGTTCCTTAGGGTTTAGGGCTTAGGGTTATTTTGTGTTTTTAAGGTTTAGGGTTTACAGATTTTTAGAATTAAGGATTTAGAGCCTAGTGTTTTAGGGGTTTTAAATTGATTTTAGGGTTTATAGGATTTAGGGTTTCTTTGGGTTTTAAATTTTTTGGTTAGGCCTTAGGTTTAGGAATTAGAGTTTTAGGCTAGGATTTAGAGTTTAGTGCTTAGCAATTTTTTTAGGATTAGGGTTTTAGTTTATGGGTTTTATCTAGGTTTTAAGGGTTTAGGGTTATGGGTGTTTTAGGATTTATAGCTTAGTTTTTTTTTTTTTTTTTTTTTTTTTTTTTTGTGTATTTTATTGTTTAGCATATACGATTTAGTGCATGTAGGATTTAAAGCTTAGAGTTTTTTAGGTTTAGGGGTTTTTGCGTTTTTTTTTTTATGGTTTTTAGTGGTTAAGTGTTTCATTGGGTTTTTAGGGATAGATTTTTTTGTGTTATAAGTGTTAGGGTTTACAAATTTTAAGGATTTAGGGTTTAAATCATAGGGTCTTTAGGTGTTTTAAATGGTTTTCATGCTTATTTTAGGGCTATCGGATTTAAGGTTTCTTAATGAGATTTGGTTTTAGGGTTTGTTAGGGTTTTTAGGTTTAGGATTTAGGGTTTTACATTAGGGTTTAGGGTTTTTTAGGTTTAAGGTTTTAGATTAAGGATTTTATCCAAGTTTTTAGTGTTTTATAGGTTTAGGGTTCAAGAATTAGGTTTTTTTTTTTTGTGTTTTTTAGGGTTTAGCATTAATATTTAGGGATTTATAGGGTTTGGAGATTACACTTTTTTAAGTTTAGGTGTTTTATGGGTTTTCAAGGTTTAAGTGTTTCTTACGGCTTTTTTAGGGTTTAGGGTTTAGGCCTATGGTTTTTTTTTTTTTTTGTTTATGGTTTATGGTATTTTAGGATTAAGTGTTTAGAGGTTAGGGATTTGTAAGGGTTTAAAATGGTTTAGATCTTAGAGTTTTATTAGGTGTAGGAGTTTTTGTGTTTTCTTAGTGTTTTTAAGTGTGAAATGTTTCTTAGAGTTTTCTATTGGTTAGATGTTAGGGTTTTTTTTTTTTTGTGTTTTTTAAGTTTAAGATTTACGAATTGTTTAGGATTTTTGTAGATGTTTTAAATGCTTTGTAGTGTTTATATTAGGGTTTATAGGATGTATTGTGTCTTAAGGTCTAGGGTTTAGGGATTCTTAGGGTTTTACATTTAGAATCTAAGGATTTAGGTTAGGGTTTAGGGTTTAGGGCTTCATGTTTTTTAGGTCTAGGGTTTTAAGTTAAGGTTTCACTTACGATTTTGATGGTTTAGGGCTTTGGGTTTTTGGGTTAAGGTTTTTTAGAGTTTTATAAGTTTATGGTTTGGGGCTTAGAGGTTTTTGTGTATTTTATGGTTAAGCATATAAGATTTTGTGCTTGATGTGGTTTAAAGCTTAGAGTTTTTTTAGGTTTAGGCGTTTTTTAGGGTTTTTAAGGGTTAAGTGTTTCTTAGGGTTTCTAGTTTAGAGCTTAGGTGTTTTAAATGGTATTTAAGGTTTATTTTAGGGTTTATAGGATTTAGGGATTCTTATGGTTTAGGATTTAGAGTTTCTTCAGGTTTTAGGTGTAGGATTTAGAGTTTTAGGTTAGGGTTTAGGCCTTTGGGTTTTTTAGGTTTAGGGTTTTAGGTTAAGGGTTTTATTTAGGTTTTTTGGTTTTGGGGCTTTGTATTTTTTGGGTTAAGGGTTTTTATGATTTTATAGGTGTCGGGTTTGGGGCTTAGGTTTTTTTTATGTGTGTGTAGTGTTTAGTATGTACGATTTAGGGCTTTATAGGGTTTACAGCTTAGAGATTTTTTTAGGTTAAGGGGTTTTTTGGTTTTTAGTTTTTTAAGGGTTAAGTGTTTCTTAGGTTTCTCAGGGTTTAGTGATTTTTTGTATTTTTTAGGTTTAGGGTTTACAGATTTTTAGTATTTAGGGTTTCGAGCTTAGGGATTTTAGTAGTTTTAAATGGATTTTAGGGTTTATTTTATGATTTATAGGATTTAGGGTTTCTTAAGGTTTAGGGTTTAAGGTTTTTGTGGTTTTAGGTTTGGGTTTAGGGTTTAGGGATTTGGGTTTTTTTTGTTATGTTTAGGTCCTTAGGTAAATGTTCTTATCTAAGCTTTTAGGGTTTAGGTCTTTGGGTTTTTTAGGTTAAGGTTTTTTAGTATTTTATAGGTGTAGTGCTTAGGGCTTAGGTTTTTTTTCTTTTTTTTTTGTGTTTTTAAGCATTTAGCATATATGATTTAGTGCTTTATAGGGTTTAGAGCTTAGCTTTTTTTTTTTTTTAGGTTTAAAGGATTTTGGATTTTTTAAGGTTTTTAAGGGTTAAGGGTTTCTTAGAGTTTTTTAATGTTTAAGATTTAGGGATTTGGGTTTTGTTGTGTTTTTTTATGTTTAGGGTTTACAGATTTTTATGATATAGGGTTTAGAGCGTAGTGTTTTGTAGGGGTTTTAAATTGTTTTTAGGGTTTAGGGTTTCTTTGGATTTTAGGTTTAGGATTAAGATTTTAGGTTTAGGGTTTTGGGCTTAGGGTTTTTTAAGGATTAGCATTTTTTAAAGATTAGGGTTTTATGTTAAGGGTAGTATCTAGTTTAGGGTTAATGGCTATGGGTTTTTTAGGCTAAGGTTTCTTACGATTTTATACGTTTAGGGTTTTATCTTAGTTTTTTTAGGTTTAGGGGGTTTTTATGGTTGAAGTCAATGTTTGTTTATTTTAGGATTTTAAGAGTTTAAGTGTTCCTTAGGGTTTAGGGATTAGGGTTATTTTGTGTTTTTAAGGTTTAGGGTTGACAGATTTTTAGAATTAAGGATTTAGAACCTAGTGTTTATGGGTTTTAAATTAATTTTAGGGTTTATAGGATTTAGGGTTTCTTTGGGTTTTAGATTTTTATGTTAGGGTTTAAGTTTAGGAATTAGAGTTTTAGGTTAGGATTTAGAGTTTAGTGCTTAGGAATTTTTTTAGGATTAGGGTTTTAGTTTATAGGTTTTATCTAGGTTTTAAGGGTTTAGGGTTATGAGTTTTTTAGGATTTAATAGGTTTAGGGTTTAGAGCTTAGTTTTTATTATTATTATTTTTTTGTGTTTTTTACGGTTTAGCACATACGATTTTGGGCTTGTAGTATTTAGAGCTTAGAGTTTTTTAGGTTTAGGGGTTTTTTGGGTTTCTTTATGGTTTTTAATGGTAAAGTGTTTTTGAAGGTTTTTTAGGGCTAGATTTTTTTTGTGTTATAAGTGTTAGGGTTTAGGAATTTTAAGGATTTATGGTTTAGATCATAGGGTCTTTAGGTGTTTTAAATGGTTTTCAGGCTTACTTTAGGGCTATTGGATTTAAGGTTTCTTAATAAGATTAGGGTTTAGGGTTTCTTAGGGTTTTTAGGTTTAGGATTTAGGGTTTCTTAGGGTTTTTAGGTTTAGGATTTAGGGTTTTACATTAGGGTTTAAGGGTTTTTTAGGTTTAAGATTTTTGGTTAAGAATTTTATCTAGGTTTTTAGTGTTTTATAGGTTTAGGGTTCAAGAATTAGGTTTTTTTTTGTGTTTTTTTGGGTTTAGCATTAATATTTAGGCATTTATAGGGTTTGGATATTAAACTTTTTTTAAGTTTAGGTGTTTTAAGGGTTTTCAAGGTTTAAGTGTTTCTTACGGCGTTTTTAGTGTTTAGGGTTCAGGTCTATGGTTTTTTTTTTTTTTTTTTTTTTTTTTTTTGTTTAGGGTTTTTGGATTTTTAGGATTTAGTGTTTAGAGGTTAGGGTTTTGTAGGAATTTTAAATAGTTTAGAGCTTAGAGTTTTATTAGGTGTAGGAGTTTTTGGGTTTTCTTAGTGTTTTTAAAGGTTAAATGTTTCTTAGGGTTTTCTACTGATTAGGTTTTAGTTTTTTTTTTTTTTTTTTTTTTTTTTTTTTTTTTTGTGTTATTAAGTTTATGATTTACGGATTGTTTAGGATTTTTGTAAAGGTTTTAAATGCTTTGTAGTTTTTATATTAGGGTTTATTGGATGTATTGTGCCTTAAGGTCTAGGGTTTAGGGCTTCTTAGGGTTTTAGATTTAGAATCTAAGGGTTTAGGTTAGGGATTAGGGTTTAGGGCTTCATTTTTATTAGGTCTAGGGTTTTAGGTTAAGGGTTTTACTTACTATTTTTATGGTTTAGGGATTTTAGTATTTTAGGTTAGGGTTTTTAGAGTTTTACAGGTTTGTGGTTTGGGGCTTAGAGGGTTTTGTGTATTTTAGGGTTAAGCTTATAAGATTTAGTGCTTGATAGGGTTTAAAGCTTAGAGTTTTTTTAGGTTTAGGCGGTTTTTAGCGTTTTTAACGGTTAAGTGTTTCTTACGGTTTCTAGTATAGAGTTGAGGGGTTTTAAATGGTATTTAAGGTTTATATTAGGGTTTATAGGATATAGGGATTCTTATGGTTTAGGATTTAGAGTTTCTTTAGGTTTTAGGTCTAGGATTTAGAGTTTTAGGTTAGGGTTTAGGGCTTAGGGTTTTTTGGGTTTAGGGATTTAGGTTAAGGATTTTATTTAGGTTTTTAGGTTTTTAGGTTTAGGGTTTTGGGTTAAGGGTTTGTAAGATTTTATAGGTTTAGGGTTTAAATCATACGGTCTTTAGGTGTTTTAAATGGTTTTCATGCTTATTTTAGGGCTATCGGATTTAAGGTTTCTTAATGAGATTTGGGTTTAGGGTTTCTTAGGGTTTTTAGGTTTAGGATTTAGGGTTTTACATTAGGGTTTAGGGGATTTTCAGGTTTAAGGTTTTAGCTTAAGGATTTTATCCAAGTTTTTAGTGTTTTATAGGTTTAGGGTTTTAGAATTATGTTTTTTTTTTTGTGTTTTTTATGGTTTAGCATTAATATTTAGGGATTTATAGGGTTTAGAGATTACACTTTTTTAAGTTTAGGTGTTTTAAGGGTTTTCAAGGTTTAAGTGTTTCTTACGGCTTTTTTAGGGTTTAGGGTTTAGGCCTATGGTTTTTTTTTTTTTTTTTTGTTTAGGGTTTATGGTATTTTAGGATTAAGTATTTAGAGGTTAGGTATTTGTAGGGGTTTAAATGGTTTAGAGTTTAGAGTTTTATTAGGTGTAGGAGTTTTTGGGTTTTCTTAGTGTTTTTAAGTGTTAAATGTTTCTTAGGAATTTCTATTGATTAGGTGTTAGGGCTTTATTTTTATTTTTTTTTTGAGTTTTTTAAGTTTAAGATTTTTGGATTGTTTAGGATTTTTGTAGATGTTTTAAATGCTTTGTAGTGTTTATATTAGGGTTTATAGGATGTATTGTGTCTTAAGGTCTAGGGTTTAGGGCTTCTTAGGGTTTTAGATTTAGAATCTAAGGATTTAGGTTTAGGGCTTCAGATTTTTTTAGGTCTAGGGTTTTAGGTTAAGGGTTTTACTTACGATTTTTATGGTTTAGGGCTTTGGGTTTTAGGTTAAGGTTTTTTAGAGTTTTATAAGTTTATGGTTTGGGGCTTAGAGGTTTTTGTGTATTTTATGGTTAAGCATATAAGATTTTGTGCTTGATAGGGTTTAAAGCTTAGAGCTTTTTTAGGTTTAGGCCTTTTTTAGGGTTTTTAAGGGTTAAGTGTTTCTTAGGGTTTCTAGTTTAGAGCTTAGGGGTTTTAAATGGTATTTAAGGTTTATTTTAGGGTTTATAGGATTTAGGGATTCTTATGGTTTAGGATTTAGAGTTTCTTCAGGTTTTAGGTTTAGGATTTAGAGTTTTAGGTTAGGGTTTAGGGCTTTGGGTTTTTTAGGTTTAAGGTTTTAGGTTAAGGGTTTTATTTAGCTCTTTTGGTTTTGGGGCTTTATATTTTTTGGGTTAAGGGTTTTTAAGATTTTATAGGTGTAGGGTTTGGGGCTTAGGTTTTTTTTATGTGTGTGTAGTGTTTAGTATATACGATTTAGGGATTTATAGGGTTTAGAGCTTAGAGATTTTTTTAGGTTAAGGGGTTTTTTGGTTTTTAGTTTTTTAAGGGTTAAGTGTTTCTTAGGTTTCTCAGGGTTTAGTGATTTTTTGTATTTTTTAGGTTTAGGGTTTACAGATTTTTAGTATTTAGGGTTTCGAGCTTAGGGATTTTAGTAGTTTTAAATAGATTTTAGGGTTTATTTTATGATTTATAGGATTTAGGGTTTCTAAAGGTTTAGGGTTTAAGTTTTTTTTGGTTTTAGGTTTGGGTTTAGGGTTTAGGGATTTGGGTTTTTTTTGTTATGTTTAGGTCCTTAGGTAAATGTTCTTATCTAAGCTTTTAGGGTTTAGGTCTTTGGGTTTTTTAGGTTAAGGTTTTTTAGTATTTTATAGGTGTAGTGCTTAGGGCTTAGGTTTTTTTTCTTTTTTTTTTTTGTGTTTTTAAGCATTTAGCATATATGATTTAGTGCTTTATAGGGTTTAGAGCTTAGCTTTTTTTTTTTTTTAGGTTTAAAGGATTTTGGATTTTTTAAGGTTTTTAAGGGTTAAGGGTTTTTTTGGATTTTTTAAGGTTTAAGATTTAGGGATTTGGGTTTTGTTGTGTTTTTTATGTTTAGGGTTTACAGATTTTTAGGATATAGGGTTTAAAGCATAGTGTTTTGTAGGGATTTTAAATTGTTTTTAGGGTTTAGGGTTTCTTTGGATTTAGGTTTAGGATTAAGATTTTAGGTTTAGGGTTTAGGGCTTAGGGTTTTTTAAGGTTTAGGGTTTTTTAAAGATTTGGGTTTTCTGTTAAGGGTATTATCTAGTTTAGGGTTAATGGCTATGGGTTTTTTAGGCTAAGGTTTCTTACGATTTTATACGTTTAGGGTTTTATCTTAGTTTTTTTAGGTTTAGGGTTTTATCTAGGTGTTTAGGGTTTAAGTCAATGTTTGTTTATTTTAGGATTTTAAGAGTTTAAGTGTTCCTTAGGATTTAGGGATTAGGGTTATTTTGTGTTTTTAAGGTTTAGGGTTGACAAATTTTTAGAATTAAGGATTTAGAGCCTAGTGTTTTAGGGTTTTTAAATTAATTTTAGGGTTTATAGGATTTAGGGTTTCTTTGGGTTTTAGATTTTTATGTTAGGGTTTAAGTTTAGGAATTAGAATTTTAGGTTTTAGGGTATAGGGTAAAGGGTTTAGCATTAGGGTTCACGATTTAGGGATTAGTGTTTAGAGTTTAGGATTAAGGGAGGGTTTAGGGTTTAGATTTTAGGGTTTAGTGTTTAGGGTTTAGGATTTAGAGTTTAGGGTTTAGTGATCAAAGTTTAGGTTTTAGTGTTTAGGGTTTAAGTTTTAGGGTTAAGGGATCAGGGTTTAGAGTTTAGGATTAAGGGTTTAGAGTTTAGGGTTTAGGAATAAGGGTTTCAAGTTTAGAATTTAGGATTTATGGTTTAGGGTTAAGAGTTTAGGGTTTAGTATTTATGGTTTAGGGTTTAGGTTTAGGATTTAGGGTTTAGGGTATAGGGTTTAGGGTTTAGGGTTTAGGGTTTAGGGTTAAGGGTTTAGGGATCCAAATTTCAGAATAAGGGTTTAGGGTTTACGCTTTAAGGTTTATGGTTTAGGGTTAAGTGTTTAGAGTTTAGAGTTTATGGTTGAGGGACTAGGGTTTAGGGTGTCATATTTAGGGTTTTAGGTTTTGGGTTTCAAGATTAGGGTTTAGAGTTTAGGTTCTAGGGTTTTAGGTTTAGGGTTTATGGTGTAGGTTTAGGGTTTATATTTTTGGATCTAGGTTTTAGGATGTAGGGTTTAGTGTCAGGATTCACGATTTAGTTATCAGTATTTTGAGTTTAGGATTTAGGGATTAGGGTTTAGGTTTTAGTGTTTAGTGTTTAGGATTTTAGATTTAGAGTTTAGGGTTTAGGGTTCCAAGTTTAGGGTTTAGAGTTTAGGGTTTAAGGTTTAGGGTTTAGGGTTTAAGGTTTAGAGTTTAGGATTTAGGGTGTAGGGTTAGGTGTTTAAGGGTTTACGATAAATGATTTAGGGTTTAGGTTTTTGAGTTTAGGGTTTGGGGTCCCCTGTTTCGGAATTAGGGATTTTGGTTTATGTTTTAGGGTTTAAGGTTCAGGTTTTAGGGTTTAGGGTTTAGGGTTTAGGGTTTAGGGTTTAGGGTTAGGTTTTTAGTTTAGGGTTTTGGCCTTTGGGTTTAGGGCTTAGGATATTGGTGTTAGGGTTTAAAGGTTAAGGTTTAGAGTTTACATATTTTTAGAATTAAGGATTTAGAGCCTAGTGTTTTAGGGGTTTTAAATTGATTTTAGGGTTTATAGGATTTAGGGTTTCTTTGGGTTTTAGGTTTTTAGGTTAGGGTTCAGGTTTATGAATTAGAGTTTTAGGTTAGGATTTAGAGTTTAGTGCTTAGGGATTTTTTTAGGATTAGGGTTTTAGTTTATAGGTTTTTTCTAGGTTTTAAGGGTTTAGGGTTTTGGGTTTTTTAGGATTTAATAGGTTTAGGGTTTAGAGCTTAGGTTTTATTATAATATTTTTTTGTGTTTTTTAGGGTTTAGCATATACGATTTAGTGCTTGTAGTATTTAGAGCTTATAGTTTTTTATCTTTAGGGGTTTTTTGGGTCTTTTTATGGTTTTTAATGGTAAAGTTAGGGCTAGACTTTTTTGCGTTATAAGTGTTAGGGTTTACGAATTTTAAGGATTTAGGGTTTAGATCATAGGGTCTTTAGGTGTTTTAAATGGTTTTATTGCTTATTTTAGGGCTATCGGATTTAAGGTTTCTTAATAATATTAGGGTTAGGGTTTAGGGGTTTTTTAGGTTTAAGGTTTTAGCTTAAGGATTTTATCTAGGAGTTTAGTGTTTTATAGGTTTAGGGTTAAAGAATTAGGTTTTATTTGGGTATGTTTTTTAGGGTTTAGCATTTATATTTAGGGATTTATAGGGTTAGGATATTTCACTTTTTTAAGTTTAGGTGTTTTAAGGGGTTTCAAGGTTTAAGTGTTTCTTATGGCATTTTTAGGGTTTAGGATTTAGGATTTAGTGTTTAGAGGTTAAGGATTTGGAGGGGTTTTAAATGGTTTAGAGTGTAGAGTTTTATTAGGTGTAGGAGTTTTTGGGTTTTCTTAGTGTTTTTAAGTGTTAAATGTTTCTTAGGGTTTTCTATTGATTAGGTTTTAGGGTTCTTTTTTGTGTTTTATAAGTTTAAGATTTACGGATTTTTTAGGAGTTAGGGTTTAGAGCTTAGGGTTTTGTAGAAGTTTTAAATACCTTGTAGTGTTTATATTAGGGTTTATAGGATGTATTGTGTCTTAATGTCTAGGGTTTAGGGCTTCTTACGGTTTTATATTTAGAATCTAAGGATTTAGGTTAGGGTTTAAGGTTTAGGGCTTCATGTGTTTTTAGGTCTTGGGTTTTAGGTTAAGGGTTTTATTTAGGATTTTAATGGTTTAGGGCTTTGGGTTTTTTAGGTTATGGTTTCTTAGAGTTTTATAGGTTTATGGTTTGGGGCTTAGAGGTTTTTGTGTATTTTAGGGTTAAGCATATAAGATTTTGTGCTTGATAGGGTTTAAAGCTTAGAGTTTTTTTAGGTTTAAGTGTTTTTTAGGGTTTTTAAGGGTTAAGTGTTTCTTAGGGTTTCTAGTTTAGAGCTTAGGGTTTTAAATGGTATTTAAGGTTTATTTTAGGGTTTATAGGATTTAGGGATACTTATGGTTTAGGATTTAGAGATTGTTAAGGTTTTAGGTTTAGGATTTAGAATTTTAGGTTAGGGTTTAGGGCTTAGGGGATTTTAGGATTAGGGTTTTAGGTTAAAGGTTTTATTTAGGTTTTTAGGTTTTAGGGCTTTGGCTTTTTTAGATTAAGGGTTTGTAAGATTTTATAGGTTTAGGGTTTGGGGCTTAGTTTTTTTTTTTCCTGTGTGTATAGGGTTTAGTATATATGATTTAAGGCTTTAGAGCTTAGAGTCTATTTTTTAGGTTAAGGGGTTTTTGGTTTTTAGTTTTTTTAAGGGTTAAGTGTTTCTTAGTTTTCTCAGGGTTTAGTGATTTTTTGTATTTTTTAGGTTTAGGGTTTATAGACTTTTAGGATTTAGAGTTTCGAGCTTAGGGATTTTAGGAGTTTTAAATGGGTTTTAGGCTTTATTTTATGATTTGTAGGATTTAGGGTTTCTTAAGGTTTAGGGTTTAAGGTTTCTTCGGGTTTTAGGTTAGGGTTTAGGGTTTAGGGATTTGGGTTTTTTATTGTTATGTTTAGGTTCTTAGGTAAAGGTTCTTATCTAGGTTTTTAGGGTTAGGGCTTTGGGTTTTTTGGGTTAAGGTTTTTTAGTATTTTATAGGTTTAGTGCTTAGGGCTTAGGTTTTTTTTTTTCTTTTGTGTTTTTAAGCATTTAGCATATATGATTTAGTGCTTTATAGGGTTTAGAGCTTAGCTTTTTTTTAGGTTTAAAGGATTTTGGATTTTTTTAAGGTTTTTAAGGGTTAAGTGTTTCTTAGGGTTTTTTAAGGTTTAAAATTTAGGGATTTGGGTTTTGTTGTGTTATTTATTTTTAGGGTTTACATATTTTTAGGATATAGGGTTTAGAGCGTAGTATTTTGTAGGGGTTTTAAATTGTTTTTAGGGTTTAGGGTTTCTTTGGATTTTAGGTTTATGTTTAATATTTTAGGTTTAGGGTTTAGGGATTAGGATTTTTTAATATTTAGGGTATTTTAAAGATTAGGGTTTTAGGTTAAGGGTATTATCTAGTTTAGGGTTTCAGGCTATGGGTTTTTTAGGCTAAGGTTTCTGAGGATTTTATACGTTTAGGGTGTTATCATAGTTTTTTTAGGTTTATGGTTTTATCTAGGTTTTTAGGGTTTAAGTCAATGGGGGGGGGGTTCGGGTTTTAAGAGTTTAAGTGTTCCTTAGGGTTTAGGGATTAGGGTTATTTTGTGTTTTTAAGGTTTAGGTTTTACAGATATTTAGAATTAAGGATTTAGAGCCTAGTGTTTGAGGGGTTTTAAATTGATTTTAGGGTTTATAGGATTTAGGGTTTCTTTGGGTATTAGGTTTTTAGATTAGGGTTTAGGTTTAGGAATTAGAGTTTTAGGTTAGGATTTAGGGTTTAGTTCTTAGGGATTTTTTTAGGATTAGGGCTTTAGTTTATGGGTTTTATCTATGTTTTAAGGGTTTAGGGTTACGTGTATTGTAGGATTTAATAGGTTTAGGGTTTTGAGCTTAGTTTTTATTGTTTATTGTTTTGTGTTTTTTAGGGTTTAGCATATACAATTTAGGGCTTGTAGGATTTAGAGCTTAGAATTTTTTAGGTTTAGGGGTTTTTTGGGTTTTATTATGGTTTTTAATGGTAAAGTGTTTCTTAGGGTTTTTTAGGGCAAGATTTTTTTGTGTTATAAGTGTTAGGGTTTACGAATTTTAAGAATTTTGGGTTTAGATCATAGGGTCTTTAGGTGTTTTAAATGGTTTTCATGCTTATTTTAGGGCTATTGGATTTAAGGTTTCTTAATATGATTAGGGTTTAGGGTTTGTTAGGGTTTTTAGGTTTAGAATGTAGGGTTTTACATTAGGGTTTAAGGGTTTTTTTAGGATTAAGGTTTTAGCTTAAGGATTTTATCTAGGTTTTTGGTGTTTTATAGGTTTAAGGTTCAAGAATTAGGTTTTTTTTTTGTGTTTTTTAGGATTTAGAATTAACATTTATGTATTTATAGGGTTTGGAGATTACAATTTTTTAAGTTTAAGTGTTTTAACGGTTTTCTAGGTTTAAGTGATTCTTAGAGCTTTTTTAGGGTTTAGGGTTTAGGTCGATGGGTTTTTTTTTTTAGGGTGTATGGTTTTTTAGTATTTAGTTTTTAGAGGTTAGGGATTTGTAGGGTTTTAAATGGTTTAGAGCTTAGAGTTTTATTAGGTGTAGGAGTTTTTGGGTTTTCTTAGTGTTTTTAAGGGTTATATGTTTCTTAGGGTTTGCTATTGCTTAGGTTTTAGGGTTTTTTTTTTTGTGTTTTTTAAGTTTAAGAGTGACGGATTGTTTAGGATTTTTGTAGAGGTTTTAAATGCTTTGTTGTGTTGATATTAGGGTTTATAGGATGTACTGTGTCTTTGGGTCTAGGGTTTAGGGCTTCTTAGGGTTTTAGATTTAGAATCTAAGTATTTAGGTTAGGGTTTAGGGTTTCATGTTTTTTTAGGTCTAGGGTTTTAGGTTAAGGGTTTAGGGTTTAGGGCTTCATGTTTTTTTAGATCTAGGGTTTTAGGTTAAGGGTTTTATTTAGGATTTTTATGGTATATGGCTTTGGGTTTTTAGAGTTTTGCAGGTTTATGGTTTGGGGCTTAGAGGTTTTTGTGTATTTTAGGGTTAAGCATATAAGATTTAGTGCTTGGTAGGGTTTAAAGCTTTGAGTTTTTTTAGGTTTAGGCATTTTTTAGGGTTTTTAAGGGTTAAGTGTTTCTTAGGGTTTCTAGTTTAGAATTGAGGGGTTTTAAGTGGTATTTAAGGTTTATTTTAGGGTTTATAGGATATCGGGATTCTTATGGTTTAGGATTTAGAGTTTCTTCTAGTTTTAGGTTTAGGATTTAGAGTTTTAGGTTAGGGTTTAGGGCTTAGGGTTTTTTAGGTTTAGGGTTTTAGGTGAAGGATTTTATTTAGATTTTTAGGTTTAGGGTTTTAGGTTAAGGGTTTGTAAGATTTTATAGGTTTAGGGTTTGGGGCTTAGGTCTTTTTTTATTTTTTGTGTGTAGGGTTTAGTATATACGATTTAGAGCTTAGCTTTATTTTTGGCTTTAGGGATTTTGGATTTTCTGAGTTTTTTAAGGGTTTAGTGTTTCTTAGAGTTTTTTAAGATTTAAGGTTTAGGGATTTGGGTTTTGTTGTGTTTTTTATGTTTAGGGTTTACAGATTTTTAGGATATAGGGTTGAGAGCTTAGTGTTTTGTAGGGGTTTTAAATTATTTTTAGGGTTTAGGGTTTCTTTGGATTTTAGGTTTATGATTTAGATTTTAGGATTAGGGTTTTTTTAAATATTAGGATTTTAGGTTAAGTGTATTATCTAGTTTAGGGTTAATGGCTATGGGTTTTTTAGGCTAAGATTTCTTAGGATTTTAAACGTTTAGGGTTTTATCTTAGTATTTTTAGGTTTAGGGTTTTATCTAGGTTTTAGGGTTTAAGTCAATGGGTTTTTTGTGTGTTTTTTAGGGTTTTAAGAGTATAAGTGTTCCTTAGGGTTTAGAGCTTAGGGTTATTTTGTGTTTTTAAGGTTTAGGGTTTACAGATTTTTAGAATTAAGGATTTAGAGCCTAGTGTTTTAGGGGTTTTAAATTGATTTTAGGGTTTATAGGATTTAGGGTTTCTTTGGGTTTTAAATTTTTTGATTAGGGCTTAGGTTTAGGAATTAGAGTTTTAGGCTAGGATTTAGAGTTTAGTGCTTAGCAATTTTTTTAGGATTAGGGTTTTAGTTTATGGGTTTTATCTAGGTTTTAAGGGTTTAGGGTTATGGGTGTTTTAGGATTTAATAGGTTTAGGATTTATAGCTTAGTTTTTTTTTTTTTTTTTTGTGTATTTTATTGTTTAGCATATACGATTTAGTGCATGTAGGATTTAAAGCTTAGAGTTTTTTAGGTTTAGGGGTTTTTGCGTTTTTTTTTTTATGGTTTTTAGTGGTTAAGTGTTTCATTGGGTTTTTAGGGATAGATTTTTTTGTGTTATAAGTGTTAGGGTTTACAAATTTTAAGGATTTAGGGTTTAAATCATAGGGTCTTTAGGTGTTTTAAATGGTTTTCATGCTTATTTTAGGGCTATCGGATTTAAGGTTTCTTAATGAGATTTGGTTTTAGGGTTTGTTAGGGTTTTTAGGTTTAGGATTTAGGGTTTTACATTAGGGTTTAGGGTTTTTTAGGTTTAAGGTTTTAGCTTAAGGATTTTATCCAAGTTTTTAGTGTTTTATAGGTTTAGGGTTCAAGAATTAGGTTTTTTTTTTTTTGTGTTTTTTAGGGTTTAGCATTAATATTTAGGGATTTATAGGGTTTGGAGATTACACTTTTTTAAGTTTAGGTGTTTTATGGGTTTTCAAGGTTTAAGTGTTTCTTACGGCTTTTTTAGGGTTTAGGCCTATGGTTTTTTTTTTTTTTTTGTTTACGGTTTATGGTATTTTAGGATTAAGTGTTTAGAGGTTAGGGATTTGTAAGGGTTTAAAATGGTTTAGATCTTAGAGTTTTATTAGGTGTAGGAGTTTTTGTGTTTTCTTAGTGTTTTTAAGTGTGAAATGTTTCTTAGAGTTTTCTATTGGTTAGATGTTAGGGTTTTTTTTTTTTTTTTTGTGTTTTTTAAGTTTAAGATTTACGAATTGTTTAGGATTTTTGTAGATGTTTTAAATGCTTTGTAGTGTTTATATTAGGGTTTATAGGATGTATTGTGTCTTAAGGTCTAGGGTTTAGGGATTCTTAGGGTTTTACATTTAGAATCTAAGGATTTAGGTTAGGGTTTAGGGTTTAGGGCTTCATGTTTTTTAGGTCTAGGGTTTTAAGTTAAGGTTTCACTTACGATTTTTATGGTTTAGGGCTTTGGGTTTTTGGGTTAAGGTTTTTTAGAGTTTTATAAGTTTATGGTTTGGGGCTTAGAGGTTTTTGTGTATTTTATGGTTAAGCATATAAGATTTTGTGCTTGATGTGGTTTAAAGCTTAGAGTTTTTTTAGGTTTAGGCGTTTTTTAGGGTTTTTAAGGGTTAAGTGTTTCTTAGGGTTTCTAGTTTAGAGCTTAGGTGTTTTAAATGGTATTTAAGGTTTATTTTAGGGTTTATAGGATTTAGGGATTCTTATGGTTTAGGATTTAGAGTTTCTTCAGGTTTTAGGTGTAGGATTTAGAGTTTTAGGTTAGGGTTTAGGCCTTTGGGTTTTTTAGGTTTAGGGTTTTAGGTTAAGGGTTTTATTTAGGTTTTTTGGTTTTGGGGCTTTGCATTTTTTGGGTTAAGGGTTTTTATGATTTTATAGGTGTCGGGTTTGGGGCTTAGGTTTTTTTTATGTGTGTGTAGTGTTTAGTATGTACGATTTAGGGCTTTATAGGGTTTACAGCTTAGAGATTTTTTTAGGTTAAGGGGTTTTTTGGTTTTTAGTTTTTTAAGGGTTAAGTGTTTCTTAGGTTTCTCAGGGTTTAGTGATTTTTTGTATTTTTTAGGTTTAGGGTTTACAGATTTTTAGTATTTAGGGTTTCGAGCTTAGGGATTTTAGTAGTTTTAAATGGATTTTAGGGTTTATTTTATGATTTATAGGATTTAGGGTTTCTTAAGGTTTAGGGTTTAAGGTTTTTGTGGTTTTAGGTTTGGGTTTAGGGTTTAGGGATTTGGGTTTTTTTTGTTATGTTTAGGTCCTTAGGTAAATGTTCTTATCTAAGCTTTTAGGGTTTAGGTCTTTGGGTTTTTTAGGTTAAGGTTTTTTAGTATTTTATAGGTGTAGTGCTTAGGGCTTAGGTTTTTTTTCTTTTTTTTTTTTTGTGTTTTTAAGCATTTAGCATATATGATTTAGTGCTTTATAGGGTTTAGAGCTTAGCTTTTTTTTTTTTTTTAGGTTTAAAGGATTTTGGATTTTTTAAGGTTTTTAAGGGTTAAGGGTTTCTTAGGGTTTTTTAATGTTTAAGATTTAGGGATTTGGGTTTTGTTGTGTTTTTTTATGTTTAGGGTTTACAGATTTTTATGATATAGGGTTTAGAGCGTAGTGTTTTGTAGGGGTTTTAAATTGTTTTTAGGGTTTAGGGTTTCTTTGGATTTTAGGTTTAGGATTAAGATTTTAGGTTTATGGTTTTGGGCTTAGGGTTTTTTAAGGATTAGCATTTTTTAAAGATTAGGGTTTTATGTTAAGGGTATTATCTAGTTTAGGGTTAATGGCTATGGGTTTTTTAGGCTAAGGTTTCTTACGATTTTATACGTTTAGGGTTTTATCTTAGTTTTTTTAGGTTTAGGGGGTTTTTATGGTTGAAGTCAATGTTTGTTTATTTTAGGATTTTAAGAGTTTAAGTGTTCCTTAGGGTTTAGGGATTAGGGTTATTTTGTGTTTTTAAGGTTTAGGGTTGACAGATTTTTAGAATTAAGGATTTAGAACCTAGTGTTTATGGGTTTTAAATTAATTTTAGGGTTTATAGGATTTAGGGTTTCTTTGGGTTTTAGATTTTTATGTTAGGGTTTAAGTTTAGGAATTAGAGTTTTAGGTTAGGATTTAGAGTTTAGTGCTTAGGAATTTTTTTAGGATTAGGGTTTTAGTTTATAGGTTTTATCTAGGTTTTAAGGGTTTAGGGTTATGAGTTTTTTAGGATTTAATAGGTTTAGGGTTTAGAGCTTAGTTTTTATTATTATTATTATTTTTTTGTGTTTTTTACGGTTTAGCACATACGATTTTGGGCTTGTAGTATTTAGAGCTTAGAGTTTTTTAGGTTTAGGGGTTTTCTGGGTTTCTTTATGGTTTTTAATGGTAAAGTGTTTTTGAAGGTTTTTTAGGGCTAGATTTTTTTTGTGTTATAAGTGTTAGGGTTTAGGAATTTTAAGGATTTATGGTTTAGATCATAGGGTCTTTAGGTGTTTTAAATGGTTTTCAGGCTTACTTTAGGGCTATTGGATTTAAGGTTTCTTAATAAGATTAGGGTTTAGGGTTTCTTAGGGTTTTTAGGTTTAGGATTTAGGGTTTCTTAGGGTTTTTAGGTTTAGGATTTAGGGTTTTACATTAGGGTTTAAGGGTTTTTTAGGTTTAAGATTTTTGGTTAAGAATTTTATCTAGGTTTTTAGTGTTTTATAGGTTTAGGGTTCAAGAATTAGGTTTTTTTTTGTGTTTTTTTGGGTTTAGCATTAATATTTAGGGATTTATAGGGTTTGGATATTAAACTTTTTTTAAGTTTAGGTGTTTTAAGGGTTTTCAAGGTTTAAGTGTTTCTTACGGCGTTTTTAGTGTTTAGGGTTTAGGTCTATGGTTTTTTTTTTTTTTTTTTTTTTTTTTTTTTGTTTAGGGTTTTTGGATTTTTAGGATTTAGTGTTTAGAGGTTAGGGTTTTGTTGGAATTTTAAATAGTTTAGAGCTTAGAGTTTTATTAGGTGTAGGAGTTTTTGGGTTTTCTTAGTGTTTTTAAAGGTTAAATGTTTCTTAGGGTTTTCTATTGATTAGGTTTTAGTTTTTTTTTTTTCTTTGTGTTTTAAGTTTATGATTTACGGATTGTTTAGGATTTTTGTAAAGGTTTTAAATGCTTTGTAGTTTTTATATTAGGGTTTATTGGATGTATTGTGTCTTAAGGTCTAGGGTTTAGGGCTTCTTAGGGTTTTAGATTTAGAATCTAAGGGTTTAGGTTAGGGATTAGGGTTTAGGGCTTCATTTTTATTAGGTCTAGGGTTTTAGGTTAAGGGTTTTACTTACTATTTTTATGGTTTAGGGATTTTAGTATTTTAGGTTAGGGTTTTTAGAGTTTTACAGGTTTGTGGTTTGGGGCTTAGAGGTTTTTGTGTATTTTAGGGTTAAGCTTATAAGATTTAGTGCTTGATAGGGTTTAAAGCTTAGAGTTTTTTTAGGTTTAGGCGTTTTTTAGCGTTTTTAACGATTAAGTGTTTCTTACGGTTTCTAGTATAGAGTTGAGGGGTTTTAAATGGTATTTAAGGTTTATATTAGGGTTTATAGGATATAGGGATTCTTATGGTTTAGGATTTAGAGTTTCTTTAGGTTTTAGGTTTAGGATTTAGAGTTTTAGGTTAGGGTTTAGGGCTTAGGGTTTTTTGGGTTTAGGGTTTTAGGTTAAGGATTTTATTTAGGTTTTTAGGTTTTTAGGTTTTGGGTTTTGGGTTAAGGATTTGTAAGATTTTATAGGTTTAGGGTTTAAATTATAGGGTCTTTAGGTGTTTTAAATGGTTTTCATGCTTATTTTTGGGCTATCGGATTTAAGGTTTCTTAATGAGATTTGGGTTTAGGGTTTTTAGGTTTTGGATTTAGGGTTTTACATTAGGGTTTAGGGGTTTTTCAGGTTTAAGGTTTTAGCTTAAGGATTTTATCCAAGTTTTTAGTGTTTTATAGGTTTAGGGTTTTAGAATTAGGTTTTTTTTTGTGTTTTTTAGGGTTTAGCATTAATATTTAGGGATTTATAGGATTTAGAGATTACACTTTTTTAAGTTTAGGTGTTTTAAGGGTTTTCAAGGTTTAAGTGTTTCTTACGGCTTTTTTAGGGTTTAGGGTTTAGGCCTACGGTTTTTTTTTTTTTTGTTTAGGGTTTATGGTATTTTAGGTTTAAGTGTTTAGAGGTTAGGTATTTGTAGGGGTTTAAATGGTTTAGAGTTTAGAGTTTTATTAGGTGTAGGAGTTTTTGGGTTTTCTTAGTGTTTTTAAGTGTTAAATGTTTCTTAGGGATTTCTATTGATTAGGTGTTGGGGCTTTTTTTTTTTTTTTTTTTTTTTGTGTTTTTTAAGTTTAAGATTTATGGATTGTTTAGGATTTTTGTAGATGTTTTAAATGCTTTATAGTGTTTATATTAGGGTTTATAGGATGTATTGTGCCTTAAGGTCTAGGGTTTAGGGCTTCTTAGGGTTTTAGATCTAGAATCTAAGGATTTAGGTTAGGGTTTAGGTTTAGGGCTTTAGATTTTTTTAGGTCTAGGGTTTTAGGTTAAGGGTTTTACTTACGATTTTTATGGTTTAGGGCTTTGGGTTTTAGGTTAAGGTTTTTTAGACTTTTTATAAGTTTATGGTTTGGGGCTTAGAGGTTTTTGTGTATTTTATGGTTAAGCATATAAGATTTTGTGCTTGATAGGGTTTAAAGCTTAGAGCTTTTTTAGGTGTAGGCCTTTTTTAGGGTTTTTAAGGGTTAAGTGTTTCTTAGGGTTTCTAGTTTAGAGCTTAGGGGTTTTAAATGGTATTTAAGGTTTATTTTAGGGTTTATAGGATTTAGGGATTCTTATGGTTTAGGATTTAGAGTTTCTTTAGGTTTTAGGTTTAGGATTTAGAGTTTTAGGTTAGGGTTTAGGGCTTTGGGTTTTTTAGGTTTAAAGTTTTAGGTTAAGGGTTTTATTTAGCTCTTTTGGTTTTGGGGCTTTATATTTTTTGGGTTAAGGGTTTTTAAGATTTTATAGGTGTAGGGTTTGGGGCTTAGGTTTTTTTATGTGTGTGTAGTGTTTAGTATTTACGATTTAGAGATTTATAGGGTTTAGAGCTTAGAGATTTTTTTAGGTTAAGGGGTTTTTTGGTTTTTAGTTTTTTAAGGGTTAAGTGTTTCTTAGGTTTCTCAGGGTTTAGTGATTTTTTGTATTTTTTAGGTTTAGGGTTTACAGATTTTTAGTATTTAGGGTTTCGAGCTTAGGGATTTTAGTAGTTTTAAATAGATTTTAGGGTTTATTTTTTGATTTATAGGATTTAGGGTTTATTAAGGTTTAGGGTTTAAGTTTTTTTTGGTTTTAGGTTTGGGTTTAGGGTTTAGGGATTTGGGTTTTTTTTGTTATGTTTAGGTCCTTAGGTAAATGTTCTTATCTACGTTTTTAGGGTTTAGGTCTTTGGGTTTTTTGGGTTAAGGTTTTTTAGTATTTTATAGGTTTAGTGCTTAGGGCTTAGGCTTTTTTTTTTTTCTTCTGTTTTTAAGCATTTAGCATATATGATTTTGTGCTTTATAGGGTTTAGAGCTTAGCTTTTTTTTTTTTTTAGGTTTAAAGGATTTTGGATTTTTTAAGGTTTTTAAGGGTTAAGGGTTTTTTTGGATTTTTTAAGGTTTAAGATTTAGGGATTTGGGTTTTGTTGTGTTTTTTATGTTTAGGGTTTACAGATTTTTATGATATAGGGTTTAGAGCATAGTGTTTTGTAGGGATTTTAAATTGTTTTTAGGGTTTAGGGTTTCTTTGGATTTTAGGTTTAGGATTAAGATTTTAGGTTTAGGGTTTAGGGCTTAGGGTTTTTTAAGGTTTAGGGTTTTTTAAAGATTTGGGTTTTCTGTTAAGGGTATTATCTAGTTTAGGGTTAATGGCTATGGGTTTTTTAGGCTAAGGTTTCTTACGATTTTATACGTTTGGGGTTCTATCTTAGTTTTTTTAGGTTTAGGGTTTTATCTAGGTTTTTAGGGTTTAAGTCAATGTTTGTTTATTTTAGGATTTTACGAGTTTAAGTGTTCCTTAGGGTTTAGGGATTAGGGTTATTTTGTGTTTTTAAGGTTTAGGGTTGACAAATTTTTAGAATTAAGGATTTAGAGCCTAGTGTTTTAGGGGTTTTAAATTAATTTTAGGGTTTATAGGATTTAGGATTTCTTTGGGTTTTAGATTTTTATGTTAGGGTTTAAGTTTAGGAATTAGAATTTTAGGTTAGGATTTAGGTTTTAGGGTATAGGGTAAAGGGTTTAGCGTTAGGTTTCACGATTTAGGGATTAGTGTTTAGAGTTTAGGATTAAGGGAGGGTTTAGGGTTTAGATTTTAGGGTTTAGGTTTTAGGGTTTAGTGTTTAGGGTTTAGGATTTAGAGTTTAGGGTTTAGTGATCAAAGTTTAGGTTTTAGTGTTAGGGTTTAAGTTTTAGGGTTAAGGGCTCAGGGTTTAGAGTTTAGGATTAAGGCTTTAGAGTTTAGGGTTTAGGAATAAGGGTTTCAAGTTTAGAATTTAGGATTTATGGTTTAGGGTTAAGAGTTTAGGGTTTAGTATTTATGGTTTAGGGTTTAGGTTTTAGGATTTAGGGTTTAGGGTTTAGGGTTTAGGGTTTAGGGTTTAGGGTTAAGGGTTTAGGGATCCAAATTTCAGAATAAGGGTTTAGGGTTTACACTTTAAGGTTTATGGTTTAGGGTTAAGGGTTTAGAGTTTAGAGTTTATGGTTGAGGGACTAGGGTTTATGGTGTCATATTTAGGGTTTTAGATTTTGGGTTCCAAGATTAGGGTTTAGAGTTTAGGTTCTAGGGTTTTAGGTTTAGGGTTTATGGTGTAGGTTTAGGGTTTATATTTTTGGATCTGGGTTTTAGGATGTAGGGTATAGGGTTTAGTGTCAGGATTCACGATTTTGTTATTAGTATTTTGAGTTTAGGATTTAGGGATTAGGGTTTAGGTTTTAGTGTTTAATGTTTAGGATTTTAGATTTAGAGTTTAGGGTTTAGGGTTCCAAGTTTAGGGTTTAGAGTTTAGGGTTTAGGGTTTAGGGTTTAGGGTTTAAGGTTTAGAGTTTAGGATTTAGGGTGTAGGGTTAGGTGTTTAAGGGTTTACGATAAATGATTTAGGGTTTAGGTTTTTGAGTTTAGGGTTTAGGGTCCCATGTTTCAGAATTAGGGATTTTGGTTTATGTTTTAGGGTTTAGGGTTCAGGTTTTAGGGTGTAGGGTTTAGGGTTTAGGGTTTGTGGTTAAGGATTTTGTATTTAGGGTTAGGTTTTTAGTTTAGGGTTTTGGCCTTTGGGTTTAGGGCTTAGGATATTAGTGTTAGGGTTTAAAGGTTAGGGTTTAGGGTTTAGGCTTTATATTTTACGATTTAAGATTCACGGTCTAGGGGTTTTAATTTAGGGTCTAGGGTTTAGGGTTTAGACTTTGGGATTTAGGAAGAAGGATTCCAAGTTTAGAATTCAGGATTTATGGTTTAGGTCTAAGAGTTTAGGGTTTACTGTTTATAGTTTACGATTTAGGTTTTAGGATTTAGGGTTTAGGGTTTAGGGTTTAGAGTATAGGTTTAGGGTATAGGTTTTATAGATTATGGTTTAGGGATCCAAGTTTCAGAATAAGGGTTTAGCGTTAAGGGTTAAGGGGTTTAGAGTTTAGGGTTTAGGGTTTAGAGTTTAGAGTTTATGGTTTAGGGACTAGGGTTTAGGGTTTCACATTTAGTGTTTCAAGTTTAGGGTTCCATGATTAGGGTTTAAGGATTATGTTCTTGGGTTTTGGGTTTAGGTTTGGGGTTTATATTTTTGGATTTAGTTTTTAGGATATAGGGTATAGTGTTTAGTTTTAGGGTTCAGGGTTTAGGGATAAGTTTTTAGAGTTTAGGGTTTAGGGTTTAGTGTTTAGGATTTAGAGTTTAGGGTTTAGGGTTCTAAGTTTAGGGTTTAGTTTTTAGGTTTTAGGGTTTAGGGTTTAGAGTTTTGGATTTAAGGTTTATGATTTGGTGTTTAAGGTTTAGCTTAAGGGTTTAGGATGAATGACTTAGGGTTATGATTTATTGTTTAGGGTTTAGGATTTAGGGTTTAGGTTTTTGAGTTTAGGGTTTGGGGTTCCATGTTTCGAAATTAAGGTTTAAGGTTTATGGTTTAGGGCTTAGGGTTTATGGTTTAGGGCTTAGGGTTTATTTTTTTAGGTTCAGGGTTTACTATTAGGGTTTAGGGTTTTTGGTTTAGGGTTTAGGGTTTGTGGTTAAGGGTTTAGGGTTAGGTTTTGAGTTTAGTTTTTTTGGTTTAGGGTTTGCAATCTAGGGGTTAGGGTTTAGGGTTTAGATTTTAGGGTATAAGTTTTACGATCTACGGTTTAGAATTTTGGGTCTAAGGCTTAGGATTTAGAGTTTTGAGATTCGGGTTAAGGGTTTAAGAATAAGGGCTCCAAGTTTAGAGTTTAGGATTTAGGGTTTAGGGTTAATAGTTTAGGGTTTATGGTGTATGGTTTAGGGTTTAAGGTTTAGGATTTATGGTTTAGGGTTTAAGGTTTAAGGTTTAGGGGTTTAGGGTTTAGGATTTAAGGTTTAGAGTTTAGAGTTTATGGTTTAGGGTCTAGGATTTGGGGGTCCACATTTAGGGTTTTAGGTTTAGGGTTCCAAGATTAGGGTTTAGGGTTTAGGTTCTAGGGTTTTTGTTTTAGGGTTTATGGTTTAGTTTTAGGGTTTAAATTTTTTGGTTTAGGGTTTTGGGTTTTATGTTTAGTCTTTGGCGTTTATTATTTTAGGTTTAGTGTTTTGGATTTAGGGTTTTGGGTTTAGGGTTTTGGGTTTGGGGTTTCAACTTTTAGAATTAGGGTTTAAGGTTTAGGGTTTAGGGTTTAGGGTTTAGGGATTTGTGTTTTGGGTTTTAGGTTTAGGGTATAGGGTTTAGGGTTTACGATTTAAGTTTTAGGGTTAGGGTTTAGGATTTTTGTTTATGGTTTAGGGTTTTTGGTTAAGGTTTTAGGGTTTAGGTTTAGGTATTGAGTTTAGGGTTTACTGTTTTGGGTTTAGGGTTTATGGTCTAGGTGTTAGGGTGTAAGGGTTAGGGTTTAGGGTTTAGATTTTAGGGTTTAAGGTTTACTATCTAGGGTTTAGAATTTGGGGCTAGGGTTTTGGGTTTCGAGTTTAGGGATTAGGAATAAGGGTTCCATGTTTAGTGTTTAGGATTTACGATTTAGGCTAAAATGTTTAGGGTTTATGGTTTAGTGTTTAGGGTTAAGGGGTTTTGAGTTTAGGGTTTAGGGTTTAGAGTTTAGAGTTTAGGGTTTGGGGTTTAGGTTCTAGGGTTTAGGGTTTCACATTTAGGGTTTAGCTTTAGGGTTCCAAGGTTATGTTTTAGGGTTTTGGATTTATAGTTTAGGGTTAAGGGTTTTAGGGTTTAGGGTTTAGACTTTTGAGTTTTTGGTTTAGGGTCTAGGGTTTAGGGTTCAACGTTTAGGGTTTTAGGTTTAGGGTTTAGGGTTTAGTATCTAGGGTTTTGGATTTAAGGTTTATGTATAGGTTTACGGTTCAAATTTTTTGGTTTAGGTTTTAGGGTATAGGGTATTGGGTTTATGGTTAGGCTATGGGGTTTGGAGTTTAGTGTTTATTGTTTAAGATTTAGGATTTTGGGTTTAGGGGATAGGGTTTAAAGTTTAGGGTTGAGGGTTTAGGGTTTAGTATTTAGGATTTATGGTTTAGCGTTTAGGGTTTAAGATTTAGGGTTCAAAGTTTAGGGTTTAGTGTTTAGGGTTTAAGGTTTGGGGTTAAGAGTTTCGGGAGTAGGGTGTAGCATTTAAGGTTTAGGTTCTATGGTTTAGAGTTAAGGTTTTAGGATTTAGGGGTTAGGGTTTATGGTTTATCTTTTAGGGTTTAGGGTTTAGCTTTTAGTGTGTAAGGTTTAGGGTTTAAGGTTTTGGATTTAGAGTTTAAGGTTTAGGGATAATTTTAGGGTTTAGGGTTTAAGGTTTTGGGATTAGGGTTTAGGATTTAGAGTTTAGGGTTTACAGTTCCAAGTTTAGGGTTTAGTGTTTAGGGATAATAGTTTGGAGATTAGGGTTTAAGGTATAGGGTTTGGGGTTTAGATTTTAGGATTAGGGTTTAGGGTTTAGGGTATAGTGTTTAGGGTTAGGGCTTAGGTTTTATGATTTAGGGCTTAATATTTAGGCTATAGGGTTTAGAGTTTAGGGTTTAGGGTTTTAAGTTTATAGTGATTGTTTTAGGATTACAACTTATGGTTTAGGGTTCGAAGTTTATGGATTACGGTTTAGGGTTTAGGGTTCCAAGTTTAGTGTTTAGTGTTTAGGATTTAGGGTTTAGGTTTTAGGCTTTAGAATTTTAGGACTTAGGGTTTAGAGTTTTTGTTTAGGGTTCCAAGTTTAGGGTTTGGGGATTAGGGTTTAAGGTTTAAGGTTAAGAGTGTTTGGATTAAGGTATAGCCTTTAGGGTTTATGGTTTGTGGTTTTGGGTTTAAGATTTAGGATTTAGGAGTTAGGGTTGAGTGTTTAGTCTTTTGAGATTAAGGTTTAGGATTTGGATTTAGAGTTGAGGGTTTAAGGTTTAGGATTTTGGGTATAGGGTTTAGAGTTTAGGGTCTAGGGTTTAAGGTTTACGGTCTAGGGTTTAGTGTTTAGTGCTTAGCATTTAGGGTTTAATGTTCTCAGTTTATGTGTTCAAGGTTTAGGGCTTAGAGTTAAGGGTTTAGGGTTTAGAGTTTAGGATTTAGGGTTTAGGGTTTAGGGTTTAGGATGAATGATTTAGGGTTAGGGTTTAGGGTTTAGGGTTTAGGATGAATGATTTAGGGTTAGGGTTTAGGGTTTAGGGTTTAGTATTTATAGTTTAGGGTTTTAGGGTTCCATGCTTTAGGTTTAGTGTTTAGGATTTAAGGTTTTGGGTTAAGAATTTTAGGATTAGGGTGTAATGATTAGGGTTTAGGTTCTATGGTTTAGCTTTAAGGTTTTAGTATTTAGGGGTTTGGGTTTATGGTTTATGTTCTAGGGTTTAGTGTTTAGTAAATAGGGTTTAGGATTTAAGGTTTAGGGTTTAGAGTTTAAGGTTTAAGGATCTAATTTTAGGTTTTACGGTTTAAGGTTTTGGGCTTAGGGTGTAGGATTTAGAGTTTAGAATTTAGAGTTTCAAGTTTGGGGCTTAGGGTTTAGGGTTAAGAGTTTCGAGATTAGGGTGTAGGGTAATTGGTTTAGGGTTTAGGTTTTTGGATTTAGGGTTTAGGGAATAGTGTTTAGGATTAGGGTTTAGGGTTTAGGGCTTAAGATTTAAGGAATAGGGTTTAGAGTTTAGGGTTTAGGATTTTGAGTTTTGCATGAATGGTTTAGGGTTAGGGCTTATGGTTTAGGGTTTTGGGTTTAGGGTTCGAAGTTTATGGGTTTAGGTTTCTAGTATTAGGGTTTAGGGTTTAAAGATTAGTATTTAGGGTTTAGGGTTTGGAATTTTAGGCTTTAGGATTTAGAGTTTATGTTTAGGGTTCGAAGTTTAGGGTTTGGGGATAAGGGTTTAAGGTTTAGGGTTGGGAGTTTAGGGATGAGGGTGTAGCATTAAGGGTTTATGGTTTAGGGTTTAGGGTTTATGTTTTAGGATTTTGGAGTTAGGCTTTGAGGTTGAGAGTTTAGGGTTTTGAGATTAGGGTTTAGGATTTGGATTTAGGGTTGAGGATTTAGGGTCTAGCTTTTAGGAGTTAGGGTATAAGGTTTAGAGTTTAGGGTCTAGGGTTTAGGGTTTAAGGTTTAGGGTTTAGGGTTTAGTGTTTAGTGCTTAGGGTTTAGAGTTTAGGATTTAGGGTTTAGAGTTTAGGGTTTAGGGTTTAGGGTTTAGGGTTTAGGGTTTAGGGTTAAGGGTTAATGATTTAGGGTTAGGTATCAGGGTTTAAGACTTAGGGATTATGTTTAAGTGTTCCATGTTTAGGCTTTAATGTTTATGGTATAGGTTTAAGGGTTTAGGGTTTTGGGTTTTGGGTTTAGGGTTTAGGGTTTGGGGTTACAAGTTTCCAAATTTGGCTTTAGGGTTTATGGTTTAGGGTGTAAGATTTTGGGTTTTGGATTTCGAGTTTCGGGTTTCATGTGTAGTGTTTCGAGTTTAGGGCTTAGGGTTGAAGGTTTAGGATTAGGGTTTAGGGTTAGGTTTTGAGTTTAGGGTTTATGGTCTAGGGGTTAGGTTTAGGGATTAGATTTTAGTGTTTAAGGTTTACGGTCTAGGGGTTAGAATTTAGAGGCTAGGGTTTAGGGTTTAGGAATAAGGGTTCTAATTTTAGAGTTTAGGATTTAAGGTTTAGGGTTTATAGTTTAGATTTTAGGGTTTTTTTTTTTTTTATTTGAACGACCCTTGGGGGGGTCAGGGGCTAAGCAACACCCCCAGGCCTTAGCATAAATAAAATCAAAATCCAAAAACAAAGAGGGGGACATAAACCTAACCTCCGGTCCTAAGGTGGTTCCATAGTCAACTTAGCCTACTAAGGCCTAGTCAACTCTTCACCATACTAGAAGATGAAATCCTAATACTAAGCACCTAAGGAGAGGAATCCTCTCGATACAATTATACTAGGAAAACATAAATAAGGGAGACTCTCCCCTTACAAGGAGAGAAGAACTAAAAACCTATGCAAGGAGCTATAAACCACTATAGCTAAGTTGAAAGGCTGAGCAAAGATCACGGAGGTTCTTTGATCCTCTTTGTTTTCCTTCTCCTGAAGTTGGCTACCTCTTGCCTATCTAGTTGATGGTATGCCTTTGTTTCCTTCGGTAGATGTTGACTGTTGCAATAAATTTGAGGGCTAGTAATTTTATGGCTATGCTTTGATAGTGAGTCAGCAACACAGTTGGCTTCCCTGTATATATGTTTGCATTTGAACTGTTGAATCTGTTCAATTAACATCTAAAGTTTCCTTAGCTGAGTGTCAATGCTCCAAGGGTGCTGTGTCTTGTGCATTATCCATTCAACTAGCAACTATGAGTCAACTTCCAGAATAATGTTCCTGCAGCCCATTTCCAACGACCAAGACAGACCAAACAAAGCTGCTTCCACCTCTGCTTGAATGTTAGTTCCTTCTCCCAAAGGGGTTGCAAATGCTAGCAGCATTCTCCCTGTGTGGTCTCTCAATATACCTCCTGCTCCTATTTTTCCTGGATTATCTAAAGCACTGCCGTCTGTGTTGATCTTTACCCACTGTTCTGGAGGTTTTTTCCATCTGACAAGAGTCACTTTTGTATCATGAATGCATCTTTCCCCCATTAGGATCAACTCCTTCCAGTTTGATGGCCATTTGATTTGGGGGAAGGTTGTGTTCATGAGTTTGTAACTATCCTTATATATAGCATATTTGACCCTACTCATATTAGAGAGTTTGCCCCCATACTTGCTGGCACACCTATTCTTCCACAAGTTCCAGCAAATGAGTATTGGTGTAGCCTGCAATAATAGTTTGTGAGCATCATTGTTGTATTTTGCTGCCCACCATTGGTTAAATAGATGAGGCAGTGAAGTGTGATCTGTAGTAATCCCAGCAGCTGCAGCAAAGCTTCACCATACATATGCAACAAACTATCCGTTGTTGAAAATGTGCTCTATGTCGTCCATGCCTGGCCTGTTACAACAAAAACATTGAACTGGCTCATTGCCAAAAGTGGTTAGGGTTCAGAGGTTTAGGGGTTAGGGTTTGGGGTTTAGGGTTTAGAGTTTAGAGTTTATGGTTTAGGGTCTAGGGTTTAGGATTCAACGTTTAGGTTTTAGGTTTAGGGTTCCAACATTAGGGCTTAGGGTTTATTTTATAGGGTTTTGGGTTTAGGGTTTATGGTTTAGGTTTAGGGTTTAAATTTTTTGGTTTAGGGTTTGTGTTGTAGGGTTTAGAGTTCAGAATTAGGGTTTAGGGTTTAGAGTTTAGGATTTATAATTTAGGGTCTAGGGTATAGAGTTTAGGGTTTAGGTTTTAGGGTTTAGTGTTTAGTGTTTAGGGTTTAGGGTTTAGGGTTTAGAGTTTTGGGATTAGGGTGTAGCATTTAGTGTTTAGGTTTTATGGTTTAGGGTTAAGGTTTTAGGATTTAGGGGTTAGGTTTTATGGTTTAGGGTTGAGGGTGTAGGGTTTAGGGTTTAATGTTTAGAGTTTAGTGTTTAGGATTTAGAGTTTAAGGTTTAGGAATCTAAGTTTAGGTTTTTTTTTTTAAAAAAAAATTTAATTTCTATTTTAACGACCTTTGGGGGTTTCAGGGACTTAGGAACACCCCCAGGCCTTAGCATAGATAAAATAAAGATGCAAGGAGGGGGACATAAACCTAACCTCCGATCCTATGGTGGTTCATTAGTCAACCTTCCTAATAAGGAAAGTCAACTTTTCCACATTACAGGAGTCACTTTTGTGTCATGAATACATTCCCCCACCCACCCCCCCATTAAGATCATATCTTTCCAGTTTGGAGGCCATCTGATTTGAGGGAAAACTGTGGCCATGAGCTTGTAATTATCCATGTAGATGGCATATTTGACCCTTCTCATGTTAGACTACTTGCCTCTATATTTGCTAGCACATCTATTCTTCCAAAGGTTCAAGCAGATGATTATTGGTATGGCCTACAATAACAGTTTGTAAGCTTCATTATTATACCTAGCTGACCACCATTGCATGGTTAGTTGGTGTAGGGAAGTGTGGTCTATGTTGATTCCAGTAATTTCAGCAAAACTTTTCCACACATAAGTAGCAAATTGCCCATTGTTGAAGATGTGTTCTATGTTATCCATGCCTGACCTGTTACAACAAAAACATTTTGCTGGCTCATTGCCAAAGATGTTTAGTTTTTCATTAGTAGGTAGTTTACCTCTTAAAGCTCTCCACAAAAGAAAAGCAGATTTAAAAGGAATACTCTTTTCAATTGACCATTCTGCCAAAATTCTGCAACTTTGGTGTTATTGAACCTATTGTTGTTACTAGAATGTCGAGCAAGAGGTCCACTACCAACACCAAAAGGAGCAGCTACCAGAGTTGATTTTCCATTGAATGTTCTCTTCAACTTTCTGCTTATTGTACATCATTTGCTTCCAGGTAAAAAATTCTCCTCTCATTTCTTGCTGATAGGGTTTGATCTCTGATAGTATTTAGCTTTCAGGAAGTCCCTCTAGAGAGTTTATTTAGATCTGAAAGTCCACCACTGTTTGTATTGGAAGGCCCTACAAATATCTTTTAGATTCTTTATACCTATGCCTCCTTCATCAATAGGGTAACTTAAATTTTTCCATGAAGACCAATGGTATTTTTTCTTTTTATTCCTCCAGCCCCAGAAAAAGTTAGCTATGATGCTTTGAATTTGTTTGAGGACAGTAATAGGGGGAGTGACCGCAGATAGTAGATGAATAGGGAGTGATTGTATTACATGTTTGATCATAAGTGGTCTACCCCCATAGCTTAGTATTTTTGTTTGCCAACTTGTAATTCTGTTGAGCACCTTGTTGATGAGATTAGAAAAATATATAATTCTAGGTCTACCAACAAATAAAGGGCAACCTAGATAAGTAATAATGCCTTCCTTCTGTTTAAAACCAGTCACTCTTTTGACTTTATCCCTAGTGCTATTGAAGTACTATAGTGAATCATAAAGTGGCTTTTCTCTTTGTTCACCAATTGTCTTGAAGTTTCCTCATAAGAATTTAAAGTTTGTATTATAAGTTGTAATGTTCTGTGCCTCCCAGAAGTGAAGAGGATAATGTCATATGCAAAACTCAGGTGGTTCACTTATGGACCTCTCGTTTCCATGAAAAAACCATGGTAGTCAGTATTATTATGAAGCCTGTTAAGAGATCTGGAAAGAACCTCTACACCTAAAATAAATAAGGCAGGGGAGACGAGAGAGGGGATCACCTTGTTTGAGTCCTCTAGTAGATTTGAAAAAGCCTTGCCTCTTACCATTGACAATAATAGAATACCAATTATTAGCCATAATCCTCTAAACCATATCAATAAAGACTTCATCAAACCCCATTTTCCTTAACACTAGACATATGTAGGACCAGTGGACCCTATCTTATGCCTTAGCCATGTCTAATTTAATGATCACATTGCTTCCAATGTTGGGTTTCTTGATTTGATGAATAATTTCCTGGGCCAGCATAATGTTTTCAAATATACTCTTACCCTTTACAAAACTAGACTGGTTGGGGGACACCAAATTAGGTAGGATAGGGCCAAGTCTAGAGCTTAACAGTTTAGAAATGTTCTTGTTTGTGAAGTTACTTAAACTGATAGGTCTGAATTCCTTTAGCTTGTTGCGGTTGTTCACTTTTGGTAGAAGAACAATGCAAGAGTGAGAGAAGTATTTAGTTATCATCTGTCCACACAAGAAAGCCTGAATGACTTCAAAAAGATCATGTTTAATAATATGCCAGCATTTCTGAAAAAAAAATGGCCATTCATCCCATCAGGACTAGCTACTGAGTTTGGATTCATGGAGAATACAACTTTTTTCAATTCCTCCAAAGTAGGCATAGTAGTTAGACTTTCATTCTGTTCCTAGTTGACTCTCCTTTCAGTACAATCCAATGCTCCTTCATTGATGATCCTGTTCTCTCCAGTCAACATATTCTGGAAATGATCATAAGCATCCTTAGCAATAATATCATCTCCCTATATCCATTCCCCTTCCTCTGTCATGAGTTTGTGAATGAACAACCTTCTTCTTCTCCATCTCATCAGAGAGTGGAATATTTTGTGTTGGCATCACCTTCCTTGAACCATTGTAACTAAATTTTTTGCTTCAAAATAGAGTCTTCCAACTTCGAAAATCTAATATACTCTGCATTAAGTTCATGGAGAATGGTTCTGTTGGTATCATTATGTTCTTGAATAAGATTTTCCTCAGCCTTTCTAGCTTTCTCTTCATATTCCTTGACTTTGCTAAAGATGCCCCCTAATTCCTTTCTGGACCAGGAACTAAGAGTGTTGGACAACCTTTTCAGTTTCTCGTGAAATCTCCACATGTTGTTCCCTTCTACAGTCCTCTCCCAACATGTTTTAACAATTTCCAAGAAACTAGGTTGATCAGTCTAGCAGTTAAGGAATTTGAAATATCTGATGTGGTCTTCTTTTTTTAAAGTCATTTCCATCAATAAGGGATAATGGTCTGACCCTACAGTAGGTAGATGAGTGATAGTAGTCTGTGGCATCTTTTCTAGCCAAGTATCATTGACTAATGCTCTGTCTAGCCTTTTCAATATTCTGTGATGTATGCCCCTTTTATTAGACCAGGTAAATTTCTTTCCACTGAAACCTAGATCAATAAGTCCACAGGCTTCAATTACAACAATGAACTCTAGGCTTTTTCTCATGTTGTAAGGAACACCACCCAACTTTTCATCAATAGAAGGAATAACATTATAATCACCTACAGAGCACCAAACCCTATTATATTCTGCAGCAAGGTGTAACATTCTATCCCAAAGAGGCCTTCTGAGATGGTCTTTACATTTGGCTTACACAAAGGTGATGATGAAGTGGTCTTGAATTTCATTGTGACTTAATTCATAAGTAATTTGTTGCTCATCTTCCTTAAGAACTACACATTCAATATCCTTGTTCCAAAAAATCCAAATTTTGCCATTACAATTACTAACAACTTGTTCCATGGCTAGTTGGTCTTTAAAACTATGGACAAGGTTACTGTTTGAAAAAGGTTCCAGTATAGCCACTATAGATAGATGATGTAATTTCCTGAGTGCTTTGATTCTTTCCAAAACTCATTGGGTGTTAATCCCCCTCATATTCCAAATAATTGTACTAATCATTGAGATAATTTGGAGGTAAATAGTCTAGTGTTTGGTCTGCCTGCAGTGACAGTGTTGATGTCTTGGCTTTTGAAATGGAATTTATCATGGTGAAACCCTCTTGGAGATAGTCCTTGATTATTGGTCACCTGTTGGATTTCATCTTCAAGGTTTTGTTCATAATTAGGGTTGAATGCTCTAATCAATAACTCACTTGTTTCCTCATCATCATCAGGATCTTTGAGTGATTGATTATCCCTATCAACTTCATCCTCAGAATTATTTACAGCATATTCATCAATGATAGGAATAGAGTTGACTTGACATTTACCCTGTCCTGTATCTGGAAGAGCATTAGGAGTTAGAGTCATATACTGGGCCTGTAAATGAGTGATATCCATACCTTGTTGGTCATCTACCATGATAAATTTTTTGCAGAACTCCTCATTGTGTTTCTGTTCCCTCTGTTGCTCAATTTCTAGTTGCATATTTTGTTTCTTTTTTGTTGCTTCTCTTTTCTTTTTTCTTAGTTTATTTTTTCTTTTAGGGGTGTTTTCCTGCTTTCTGGTGCTTGCTTTGGATCCCATATCCTTTGCCATAGAACCCTTATTTTGGTTACCCTAAGCATTCGTTTCAGTTTGTTGTTTGTCCCTAGTGCTGTCAGTACCTGTTTGTGTTTGTATAACTACTTGATTTTGTTGTTGGAGTTGTTGATTCTTTGATTTGTGTTGTGAAACTTCAGTGGTAGCAGAGGCTCTAAGGTTAAGACTAAGGTCAATACCTGTGTTATTGTTGTTAGCCTTGCTTCCTTTCTGTCTAGTCTGATCTGTTTGAGTATGTTTTAGGTCATGTCTATTTTGTGTTCCTTGTGATGGTGTCCCTCCATTGTTTGAAGGTCCTTCCCTTTCTTCATTTTGTTTCCCTTGCATGTATAGGTTAGTAAAAGAATTTTGAATAAAATTGTTAATTTTACCTGTTTGCTGAACTATGTTTTGTTGTTGCTCCTTTGTTTGCCTGTTCTGTGGTGAGGTAGGTCTCCATACTGATTTTTGAGCTTTGTCCTCCTGCTTTTTGTTATTTCTCCTTTTTTGTACTTGCCATCCTTCATCCTTTTGTTGTTCAGGTTGTTCTTTGTAGTTCCCTTCGTTGTTACTGTGTTTTTGTTTCCCCTATTGCTTTTTTGTTTTGGTTTAGTTGCTGTCATTTCCTTGTTGTATATGTTCCCCTTTATTTTTGTTTGCCTTATCTTCTTCTAACTTCTTTCTTTTCATGAATTCCTCATCTCTTATGTTGAAATTACACTTTTCTATCATATGGCCTTGGTGCCTGCAATATGCACAGTAGGGAGGGACATTTTCATATTCAATGGGTTCCCACCTTCCTATTGTGAGGCCCTCATTATCCAAACCTATCCAAACATGTCTAGGTCTTGCCTTTGTCAGGTCTACTTGGACTTTAACCTTGGCCATACTAGCTCTGGTTCTTTTAATGGAAGTTGTGTCTAAGTATAGAACCTTGCTCACAGAAGCTAGTAGGGGTGTGATGAATTCTTTTTTGAAACAATGCCATAGTAGTCCTAGCAGTAGTACCCATATAGGAACAATAGGAGTTTTTTCCTCTGGTCTAAAATTAGGAGTCCAAGTTTGTATTCTCATCAATTTGCCTTCGATGGTCATTCTCTATTGTGTCCACACAGTATTATAATGCAGCTCATTTTCCAAATCTATAAACATATGTTTTGCCCTCCATTTAGTTGAGTTTGCATGATGAAACTTTTTCTAATGAGATCCACTTTTGGCATAGTGGCACTGAATTTACCTATCGAGGTATATTTACAGTCCACAATCAATTTATTCATGAAGCCAACCATGTCATAAATCACTGCAAGTTGGTCCTGTTTGGTTGTATGTCTGGGAGGGACCAGTTCAATCGGATCTTCATGTGCAACATGAATTTGTCTGAGTCTTACAGCCAGGGTTTGAACCACTGTATAAGCTGCAGGTTCCATACTATGGTCTTGTTTATTATTTTGAGCCTTATTTGTGTTGGTGATAGCAGTGAGTTGATGAGGTTGTTTAGTCTGTTTTTTTTTCTGATTTGTAGACATATGTTTCTCAAAGTTGGTAGAAATTTTAGGGAAGTCTTTATAATACCTATTGGGCTGAGTATTTCCCCCATTGGTAACTTGTCGAGACTGGGTCCTTTTGTCTTTCCCATTACCTTGGTTCTGCATATCTTGTTGTTGCGCATTATTGTCCCTTTTTCTCTATTCCTAAACATCCAAATTGATAGCCTTTTTCTCTTTTACATTAACTTTTTTATGTTTATCACTACTACTCAGACTAAAAACATTATGACAAAGATTATAGGTAGTATACTTACCTGTTTGATTGACATCCTCACTTGCATTTTTGCTTTTTGACTTGTTAGTTGCTGTTGCATGTCCCTGCATTTGATTATAAGTAAGATCATTAGTATTATTGACTTCGGTATGTGATTTTTATTGTTCCCAACTTTTTGGAATTGTATCTGTTAGTATGACCACAGAGGAGAAATGTGATGAACTCTCCACTTCAACCACTTCCATGTTTGTGTTATCACAGTGATCATTTTGATCATGTTTTAATCTGTGCTCTTCTTTTTTTGATTGAACTTACATACTTTACTCAGTGCTTGTGTGTTGGATTTATTTTTGACCCTACGAGCCTTCTTGAACCTAGGTAATCATCTCTTGGTCTTTGGCTTTATGTCAATGTCTGAAACCTTCCATTTGTCTATATTGATTGCTTGTAATTCGAATCACACTCGTCTAAATTTCCTTATGAGTCTGTTCATCAGCTAAATTAGTAGATGTGCTGGTAGAATGATCCTTGGCTTCAGTGGCATAGATTTTTTCCTCAGTGCCGCCATCAATTTCTATTTCCTCAGCTGTCTGCCTACTAGAATCCTTGCCATCGGTGATTGGACCGTCCATTTTACTTGAAATTTCATTGAGATGTACGTTTTCACTAGGTGAGTAATCCCCAATGCTCGAATCACCATTAAATTGTTGGGAATCTGTTGAATTTGAAGGCACCTATTAGGCGATTCTTCAATAATTCTCCCAGAATTCGCCCCTTCAGATCTTTCAATTGGGACTGTGGAATCATCTGAATTTTTGGAATGTTGTAGGCCTTGAAGAGTATAATCATTGCATTTGAACATTATTCCCTGATTCAATCCATCGTGAACAGGGGAAATAATTTTTTGTGTTCCTGCTATTTCCTTCGCAAAATTTGCACTGTTCATCGCCCCATTGTTTCTCGAATTCACAGCGTTATAGGATGAATTAAAGGATAATTCTTGGATGATTTTGTTCGTTGGATCAGAGCGCCCCTATTGGGATTGGTCCGGTGACCTAAATTTGTCTACAGCAGCTCACGCGCCATTTCGGTGGAGCTCCTTTAGCCATTGGGAACTAGCCGTTAGGCTTAAGCTTGAGAGAGTCTAGTTTAGTGAGATAAGATAGAGAGAGAAAAATGGGTTGAGGGTTTAGGATATAGGGTTTAGGATTTAGAGTTTAGGGTTTAAGGTTCCAAGTTTAGCGTTAAGAGTTTCGTGATTCAGGTGTAGGGTTTATGGTTTAGGGTTTATGTTTTAGGTTTTAGGGTTTAGGGTTTAGGGTATACATTTTAGGGTTAGGATTTAAGATTTATGGATTAAGGTTTAGGGCTTAACATTTCAGGTATAGGGTTTAGAGTTTAGGGGTTAGGGTTTTTGGGTATAGGACGAATGATTTAGTGTTAGGGCTTATGGTTTAGAGTTTAGGGTTAAAGTTTATGGATTAGGGTTTAGGTTTTAGGGTTTCTAATATAGGGTTTATGGTTTAGGGTTGAGGGTTTAGTGCTTATGGTTTAGGGTTTAGGGATTAGGGTTTAGAGTTTAGAAATTTAAGGCTTAGGGTTTAGGGTTCCAAGTTTAGGGTTTGGGGGTTAGGTTTAAGGTTTAGGGTTAGGAGTTTTGGTATTAGGGTGTAGCATTGGGGGTTTATGGTTTAATGTTTAGGGTTTAAGTTTTAGGATTTAAGAGTTAGGGTTTAGGGTTTAGGATTTTGAGATTAAGGTTTAGGATTTGGGTTTAGGGTTTAGGTTTTTTTTTTATTTGAATGATCCTTGAGGGGGTCAGGCGCTTAGCAACACTCCTAGGCCTTAGCATAAATAAAATTCAAAAATAGGTAAAAAGAGGGGGACATAAACCTAACTTTCGATCCTAAGGTGGTTTCGTAGTCAACTGACTTGCTAAGGCTTTGTCAACTATTCACCATACTAAAAGATGAAATCCTAATACTAAGCACCTAAGGAGAGGACTCCTCACGATACAATTATAATAGAAAAACATAAATATGGTAGACTCTCCCCTTGCAAGGAAATAATAACTAAAAAGAACCTATTCAAAAGAGCTATGCTCTACTATAGCTAAGTTGAAAAGGCTAAGCGAAGTTCACGGAGGTTCCTTGATCCTCTTTGTTTTCCTTCTCCTGAAGTTGGCTACCTCTTGCTTATATTATTGATGGTATGCCTTTGTTTCCTTAGGTAGTTGTTGGCTATTGAGATATATTTGGGGGCTAGTAATTTATTGCTATGTTTTGAAAGAGAATCAGTAACATAGTTAGCTTCTCTGTATATATATGTTTGCATTTGAACTATTAAGTCTGTTCAATTAGCTTACGAAATTTCCTTAGCTGAGTGTCAATGTTTCAAGTGTGCTATGTCCTGTTCATTATCCATGCAACTATCAATTGTGAGTCTACTTCCAGAATAATGTTCCTGCAGCCCAATTCCAGCGGCCAAGACAGACCAAACAAGGCTGCTTCTACCTCTGCTTGAGTGTTAGTTCCTTCTCCCAAAGGAGTTGCAAATGCTAGCATCATTCTCCCTGTGTGGTCTTTCATAATACCTCCTGCTCCTATTTTTCCTGGGTTATCTAATGCGCTGCCATCGGTGTTCATCTTTACCCACAGTTCTAGAGGCTTTTTCCACATGATAAGAGTCACTTTTTTATCATGAATGCATCTTTCCCCTATTAGGATCAACTCCTTCCAGTTTGAAGGCCATTTGATGTGGGGGAAGACTGTGTTCATGAGTTTGTAACTATCCTTGTATATAACATATTTGACCATGCTCATATTTGAGAGTTTGCCCCCATATTTGCTAGCACATCTATTCTTCCATAGATTACAGCAAATGAGCATCGGCGTAGCCTGCAATAACAGTTTGTGAGCATCATTGTTGTATTTTGCTGACAACCATTGGTTGATTAGATAAGGCAGTGAAGTGTGATCTGTAGTAATCCTAGCAGTTGCAGCAAAACTTCTCCACCCATATGCAACAAACTGTCCTTTGTTGAAGATCTACTCTATGTTGTCCATACCTAGCCTGTTACAACAAAAACACTGAACTAGCTCATTACCAAAACTGGTTAGTTTGTCGTTAGTTGGTAATTTACCTCGCAAAGCTCTCCATAAAAGAAAAGATGATTTAAAAAGGACACTTCTGTGCCACATTAATGAATTGAATCTTGATTTCTCCCTCTTTTCTCTGATGGCATTCCAAGCTGAAGAAAAAGTAAATTTTCCATCATTAGTTAGATTCCAAATAGCCTGATCAGGTCTTCCTTGCAGGATATGAATTTCTATTGCTAAGCTGTTAACAAGCTGGCAACTAGGAGCTTGTTGAATCATCATTCTGTAGTTCCATTGCCCATTTAACCAAAAATCTGCAAATATTTTATTGTTAAGCCTGTTACTATGTCTAAAAACTCTAGCAAGGGGTCCAACTCCAAGCCAATTATCCCACCAAAAGGAGCAGTTCCCAGTGTTGATTTTCCACTATATGTTCTCTTCCACCTTCAATTTATTGAGCAAAAGATGCTTCCATGAGGGGGATTTTATTGTATCCCACTTCTTGCTAATGGGGTTAGACTTCTGGTAGTATTTTGCTTTCAGAAAATCTCCCAAAGAGTCTGTTTAGATCTGAAAACCCACCATTGCTTGTACTGGAAAGCTCTACAAATATCTGCCAGATTTCTAACTCCTATGCCTCCTTCTTCAATTGAAAAGCTAAAATTCTTCCATGATGACCAGTGATATTTTTTCTTTTCATTTGTCCATCTCCAGAAAAATTCTGCTATGATGCTTTGTATCTGTTTGAGAATTGTAATCAGAGAAGTGATTGCAGATAGTAGGTGAATAGGAGGGATTGGAGTACATGCTTGATTAGAATTGCTTTACCTCCATAACTTAGTATCTTAACCTTCCATCCTATAATTCTATGAAGAACCTTGTTGAGGAGGTCAGAAAAGTATATAATCCTAGGTCTGCCAGCAAATAAAGGGTGTAAGGTTTAGGGCAAAGAGTTGTGGTATAAGGTTGTAGTGTTTAGGGTTTAGAGTATAGGTTTTGGATTTAGAAGTAAGGTTTTAGGGTTTACGGTTTAGGTTTAAGGAATTTGAGATTAAGGTTTAGGGCAACGGTTTAAGGTTTAGGGTTTAGGGTTTAGGGTTTAGGGTATTGGGTTTTGAGTTTAGGGTTTAGTGTTTAGGGTTTTGGGTTTAGTGTTTAGGGTTTAGGGTTTAGGGTTTAGAGTTTATGATATAAGGTTTAGGGTTTAGTTTTGGGGATTTGGATGAATGATTTAGGGTTAGGTTTTAGGGTTTAGGGTTTAGGATATAGTTTTTAGTGTTTAGGGTTTATGGTTTAAGGTTCCAAGTTTTTGAATTAGGGTTTAGGGTTTAGGGTTTAGGATTTAGTGTTTAGTGTTTAGGGTTTATGGTTTGAGGTTTCAAGTTTTTAAATTAGGGTTTAAGGTTTATAGTTAAGGGTTTAAGGTTTATGGTTTAGGGTTTAGTCGTTAGTGTTTAGGATTAGGGTTTAGTGTTTATGGTTTTGGGTTGAGGGTTTGGGGTTAAGGGTTTAGGTTTAGGTTTTGATTTTAGGATTTTTGATTTTAGATTTGGGGTTTAGGGTCTAGGGGGTTAGGGTTTAGGGTTTAGATTATAGGGATTAAGGTTTACGGTCTAGGGGTTAGAATTTAGGGGCTAGGTTTTAAGTGTAAGAGTTTAGGGTTTTAGGATTAGGGTTTAGGAATAAGGGTTTCAATTTTAGAGTTTAGGGTTTAGGGTTTACAGTTTAGGGGCTAGGGTTTACGGTTTAGGGGCTAGGGTTTAGGTTCTAGGGTTTAGGGTTCCACTTTTAGGGTTTTAGGTTTAGGATTCCAAGGTTAGTGTTTGGGTTTAAGTTCTGGGGTTTTAGGTTTAAGGTATAAGGTTTAAGTTTAGGGTTTAATGTTTTGGGTTTAAGGATTAAGGTATAGTATTTAGGGTTTATGGTTTAGGGTTAGTGTTTAGGGTTTATGGTTTAGGGTTTAGAGTTTATAGTTTAGGATTTATGGTTTTGGGTATAAGGTTTAGAGTTTTGGGTTTAGGGTTTAGTGTTTAGGATTTAGGTGTAGGGTTTAGGGTGTAGGGTTTAGGGTTTAGTGTTTAGGATTTAGGGTGTAGGCTTTAGGGTTTAGGGTACAGGGTTTAGGGTTCCAAATTTAGGGTTTAGGGTTTAGGGTTTAGGGTTTAAGGTTTAGGGTTAAGAATTTTGGGATTAGTGTATAGCATTTAGTGTTTTGGTTCTATGGTTTAGGGTTAAGGTTTTAGGACTTAGGGGTTATGGTTTATAGTTTAGGGTTTAGGCTTTAGGATTTAGGATTTAGGGTTTAGGGTTTATGTTTTAGGGTTTAGAGTTTAAGGTTTTAAGATCTAAGTTTAGGGTTAAGGGTTTAGGGTTTAGGGTTTAAGGTTTAAGGCTAACAGTGTCGTAATTAGGGTGTAGCATTTAGGGTCAATGGTTTAGGGTTTAGATTTTCGAATTTATGGGTTAGGGATTACGGTTTATGGTTTATAGTTTATGGTTTTGGGTTTATGGTTTATGTTTTAGCGTTTAGGGTTTTGGTTTTAGGGTTAGGGTTTAGGGTTTAGGGTTTTTGTTTTTGGCATGAGGATTTAAGGTTTATGGTTTAGATTTTAGGGTTTACGAATTAGGGTTTTGGGTATAGGGTTTAAGGTTTAGGTTTTAGGGTTTAGTGTTTAGACTTTAGGGTTTAGTGATTAGAGTTTAGGATTTTGGGTTTAAATTTTAGGGTTTAGGGTTTAGGGTTTAGGGTTTAGGATGAATAATTCAGCTTTTATGGTTTATGGTTTGAAGTTTATGGATTAGGGTTTAGGGTTTAGGGTTCCATGTTGAGTGTTTAGGGTTTAGGGTTTATGGTTTAGGATTTAGGGTTTAAGTTTTAGGGTTTAGGGTTAGGGTTTAGGATTTAGGGTTTAGAATTTAGAGTTTAGGTTTTAAGGTTTAGGGTTTAGGATTAATTTTTTGAAGTTAGGGTTTAAGGTTTAGTATTTAGTGTTTAAGGTGTAGGGTTCCAGGTTTAGGGTTTAGGGTCTAGGTTTAGGTTAAGGTTTATAGGTTTAGGCTTTATGGATTTGGGGTTCTTTGTGTTTTGTAGGGTTTAGCATATACGATTAAGGGCTTTATTGTTTTAAGGGTTTATTTTAGGGTTTATAGGATTTAGGGTTTCTGAAGGTTAGGGTTTAGCGCTTCTTAAGATTTTTAGGTTTAGGATATAGAGTATTAGGTTACGGTTTAGGGTTTTTTAGGTTTAGGATTTAAGGTTAAGGATTTTATCTACGTTTTTAGGTTTTATAAGTTTAGGCCTTAGGGTTGTTTTTTCTCTAATTTTTAGGTTTTGTGTTTATGGCTTTTAGGATGTAGTGTTTAGAGGTTAGGGTTTTATAGGGGTTTTAAAGGGTTTAGAGCTTAGATTTTTTTTAAGTGTATGGGTTTTTGAGTTTTCTTAGTGTTATTAAGGGTTAAGTGGTTTTTAGGTTGAGGGATTCTTAAGGTTTAGGGTTTAGAGTTTCTTATGGTTTTAGGTCAAGGATTTTGAGTTTTAGGTTAGGGTTTAGGGATTAGGGTTTTTTAGGTTTAGGTTCTTAGGTTAAGGGTTTTATTTAGGTTTTTAGGTTTTACGGCTTTGGGTTTTTTGGTTTAAGGGTTTGTAAGATATTATAGGCTTAGGGTTTAGGGCTTAGGGTTTGTAGGATTTTATAGGCTTAGGGTTTAGGGCTTAGGGATTTTTTTTGTGTGTTGTAGGGTTTAGTATATACAATTTAGGGCTTTATAGGGTTTAGGGTTTTTTGGTTTATAGGGTTTATTTATTTTTTGTATTTTCTAGGTTTAGGGTTTATAGATTTTTAGGATTTACAGTTTTGAGCTTATGGATTTTAGGAGTTTTAAATGGATTTTAGGATTTATTTTAGGATTTAGGATTTCTTGAAGTTTAGGGTTTTAGGTTTCTTCGGGTTTTAGGTTTAAGATTTACGGTTGTAGGTTAGGTTTTAGGGTTTAGGGTTTAGGGTTTAGGGCTTAGGATTTTTTTTATGTTTAGGTTCTTAGGTTAAGGTTCTTATCTAGGGTTTTAGGGTTTAGGGCTTTGGGTTTTTTAGGTTAATGTTTTTAGGGTTTTATCAGTTTAGGGTTTAGGGCATAGGGGTTTTTATATGCTTTTTAGGTTTTAGCATATATGATTTAGGGCTTTCGATGGTTTAGAGCTTAGAGTTTTTAAGGTTTAGGGGTTTTGGGTTCTTAGGGATTTTTAGGGTTTAGTGTTTAGGGCTTTGGATTTTTTTTATTTTTTAGGTTCGGGGTTTACGAATTTTTAGGATTTTGGATGTACAATTTAGGGTTTTGTAGGGGTTTAAGTGGTTGTTAGGGTTTATTTTTGGGTTTATAGGATCTTAGGTTTCTTAGGGTTTCAGTTTAGGAATTAGGGTTTTAGGTTAGGGTTAAGCGTTTATGGCTTAAGATTTTGTAGGTTTAGGGTTTTAGGTAAAGGGTTTTATCTAGGTTTTCTATGGTTTAGGGCATTAGGTTTTTTAGGTTAAGGGTTTTTAGGATAATTTACGTTTAGTGTTTAGGGCTTTTTTTGGTGTTTTTAGGGTTTAGTATATATGATTTAGGGTTTTATAGGGTTTGGAGCTTTGAATTTTTTTAGGTTTATCGGATTTTATATTTTTAGGATTTTTAAGGTTAAGTGTTTTTTAGGATTTTTTAATTCTTAGGTTTTTTTTTTTATGTGTTTTTAGGTTTAGGCTTTAGAACTTAGGTTTTTGTAGGGGTTTTAAATGATTTTTAGTGTTTATTTTAGAATTTATAGGATTTAGGGTTTACGATATTGGGTTTTAGGTTAGGGTTTAGGGTTTAGGTCTTAGGGTTTTTTTAGGTTTAGGGTTTTAGGTTAAGGGTTTTATCTAGGATTTTAGGGTTTAGGACATTGGACTTTTTAAGTTATGGTTTTTCAGGATTTTATAGGTTTATGGTTTAGGGCTGAGGGTTTTTTTTTTTTTTTTTTTTTATGTTTTTTAGGATTTAGCATATAATATATTGTTTAGATCTGAGTAGGTTTTTATGGTTTTTATAGGGTTTTAAGAGTTAAGTGTTTCATAGGGTTTTTAGGGTTTATGGTTTAGAGCTTAGGGTTTTGTAGGGGTTTTAAATGGTAATTACGGTTTATTTTAGGGTTTATAGGATTTAAAGTTTCTTAAGGCTTTAGGTGTAGGATTGGAGTTTTATGATAGGTTTTAGGGGTTTGGGCTTAGGGTGTTCTTAAGTTTAGGGTTTTAGGTTAAGCGTTTTATCTACATTTAAAGGGTTTAGGGCTTTGGGTTGTTTTTTGTTTTGATTTTTTATTGTTTTATAGGTGAAGGGTTTACGGCATAGGGTTTTTTTTTTGTATTTTTAGGGTTTAGCATATACAATTAGGGCTTTATAGGGCTTTGTGTTTATAGTTTTTTAGGTTTAGGGGTTTTTAGGGTGTTTTTCAAGGTTAACTGCTTCTTAGGGTTTTCTAGGGTTTAGATCTTAGGTTTTTGTTGTGTTTTTAAGGTTTAAGGTTGACGGATCTTTAAGATTTAGGCTTTAGAGCATAGGTATTTGTAGGGATTTTAAATGGTTTTTAGGGTTTATATTATGGTTTATAGCATTTAGGTTTTCTTAGGGTTTAGGGTTTAAGGTATCTTAGGGATTTAGGTTTAGGATTTAGGGTTTTAGGTTTGGGTTTAGGGTTTTTTTAGGTTTAGGATTTTAGATTAAGGATTTTATCTAGGTTTTTAGGTTTTATGGCTTTGTAATTTTTAGATTATGGTTTGTAGGGTTTAATAGATTTAGGATTTTGGGCTTAGGGTTTTTTGTGTTTTTTAGGTTTTAGCATGTACGATTTAGGGCTTTATAGGGTTTAGATCTTTGAGTTTTTTTTAGGTTTAATGGATTTTATATTTTTAGGATTTTTAAGGGTTAAGTGTTTCTTAGGGTTTTTTAGGGCTTAGGGTTATTGTTAAGTTTATGGTTTTGGGTTAAGGATTTTATTAAGGCTTTTAGGGTTTAGGTCTTTGAGTTTTTTGGGTGAAGTTTTTTTCAGATTTTATAGGTTTAGGGTTTAGGTCTTAAAGTTTTTTTGGGTTTTTAGGGTTTAACAAAGATGATTTAGGGCTTTATAGGGTCTAGAGCCTAAAGTTTTCTAGGTTTAGGTTTGTTTGTGTTTTTTTAGGATTTTAAGAGTTAAGTCTTTCTTAGATTTTAGGGCTTAAGGTGCTTTTATGTTTTTTAGATATAGGGTTTACGGATTTTGACGATTTAGGGTTTATAGATTAGGTCTTTGTAGGATTTTTAAATGGGTTTTGGGGTTTATTTTAGGGTTTCTTAATGTTTAGGGTTTCATAGTGTATTAGGTTTAGGAGCTAGGGTTTTAGGTTCGATTTTAGGGTTTAGGACTTTTGGTCTTTTTAGGTTTAGGGTTTTGGGTTAAGGGTTTTAATTATGTTTTTTGAGGTATAGGCTTTGTGTTTTTTAGATTAAGGTCTTATAGGGTTTTATGTGTTTAGGGTTTAGGGTTAAGGGTTTTTTTTTGTATTTTTTACTGTTTAGCATAGACAATTAGGGCTTTATAGCATTTAGAGCTTAGAGTTTTTTTAGGTTTAGGGGTTTTTAAGGGTTTAATGTTTCTTAGGGTTTTTTAGGGTTTAGGGTTTTGGGGCTTAGGGTTTTTATTTTGTTTTGTAAGTGTAGGGTTTACAAATTTTAGGATTTAGGGTTATGAGCTTAGAGTTTTGAATTTTTAGGATTTAGGGTTTAGAGCTTAGAGTTTTGAAGGGTTTTAAATGGTTTTTAGGGTGTATGTGATTTAGTATTTCTTAGGGTTTTAGGTTAGGGTATAGGGTTTAGGCCTTAGTGGTTTTTTATTTTTAGGGTTTAAAGTTAGGGTTTAGGGTTTCAGGCTTAGGGTTTTTATCAAGGTTAGCTGCTGCTTAGGGTTTTCTAGTGTTTAGATCTTAGGGTTTTTTTTTGTTTTTAAGATTTAAGGTTTAAGGACCTTTAGTATTTAGGCTTTAGAGATTAGGGTTTTGTAGGGGTTTTAAATGCTTTTTAGGGTTTATATTACAGTTTATAGGATTTAGAGTTTCTTAAGGTTTAGGGTTTAGGGTATCTTAGGGATTTATTTAAGGATTTAGGGTTTTAGGTTAGGGTATAGGGTTTAGGTTTTTTTAGGTTTAGGGATTTGGGTTAAGGGCTTTATCTAAGTTTTTAAGGTTTAAGGCTTTGGGATTTTTAGGTTAAGGTTTTTTAGGGTTTTATAGGTTTTTGGTTTAGGGCTTAGGTTTTTTTTTGTGTTTTTAGGGTTTCACATATATGATTTAGGGATTTATAGGGTTTAGAGATTAGAGATTTTAGGTTTATAGATTTTTTGGTTTTTGTAGGGTTTGTAAGGGTATTAAATGGTGTTTAGTGTTTATAGGACTTAGGGTTTCATAAGGTTTAGGGTTTAGGGTTTAATAGGGTTTTAAATTTAGAATTTAGGGTTTTAGGTTAGGGTTTATGGTTTATGGCTTAGGGGTTTTTTAGGTTTAGAATTTTAGGTTGAGGGTTTTATCTAGGTTTTTAGGTTTTAGGATTTGGGTTTGTTAGGTTAAGGTTTTTTAGGCTTTTATAGGTTTAGGGTTTAGGGTCTAGGGCTTAGGGTTTTGTAGGTTATGGTGTTTGATGGTTTTATAGATATGGCATTTAGGGCTTAGGGTTTTTTGTGTGGTTTTAGGGTTTAGCATATACAATTTAGGGCTTTATTAGGTTTTGAGGTTAGAGTTTTTTTGGTTTAGGTGTTTTTGGGTTATTTTGGATTATTTAGGGTTAAGTGTTTCTTAGGGTTTGTCAAACGTTTAGCATAAATGATTTAGGGCTTTATTGGGTTTAAATTTTATAGTTTTTTAGGTTTAGGGTTTTCTGTGGTGTTTAGGGGCTTAGGGTTTAGGGCATAGGTTTTTTTATGTTTTTTAGATTTAGGATTTTAGGCTAAGGATTTTATCTAGCTTTTGAGATTTTTGGGCTTTGGAATTTTTAGATTAAGGTTTTTAGGGTTTTATAGATTTAGGATTTAGGGCTTAGAGTTTTTTGTGTTTTTTAGGGTTTAGCGTATACTATTTAGGGATTTATTGGGTTTAGAGCTCTGCGTTTTTTTAGGTTCAAGGGGTTTTATATTTTTAGGGTTTTCGATTATGGGTTTTATTAAGCCTTTTAGGGTTTAGGGCTTTGAGTTTTTTAGGTTAAGATTTTTTTAGATTTTATAGGTTTAGGGTTTAGGTCTTAAAGTTTTTTTGTAATTTTAGGGTTTAACAAATACGATTTAGGGCTTTATAGGGTCTAGAGCCAAATGTTTTTTAGGTTTAGTTTTGTTTGTGTTTTGTTTAGGTTTTTAAGAGTTTAGTGTTTCTTAGGGACTAGGGCTTAGGGTACTTTTATGTTTTTTAGATATAGGGTTTACGGAATTTTAGGATTAAGGGCTTATAGCTTAGGGTTTTGTAAGGATTTTAAATGGGTTTTAGAGTTTATTTTAGGGTTTCTTAATGTTTAGGGTTTCATAGTATATTAGGTTTAGGATTTAGGGTTTAAGATTAGGATTTAGGGTTTAGGACTTTTGGGTTTCTTAGGTTTAGGGTTTTAGGTTAAGGGTTTTAACTAAGTTTTTAGGGGTAAGGGCTTTTTGTTTTTTAGATTAAGGTTTTATAGGGTTTGATATGTTTATGGTGTTTGTGCTAAGGTTTCTTTTTTTTGTGTTTTTACCGATTTAGCATATACGATTTAGGGCTTTCTAGCATTTAGAGCTTAGAGTTTTTTTTGGATTAGGGGTTTTTTGGGTTTTAAAGGGTTTTTAAGGGTTAAGTGTTTCTTAGGGTTTTTTAGGATTTAGGGTTTTGGGGCTTAGGGTGTTTTGTGTTGTTTGGGTTTAGGGTTTATAAATTTTTAGGTTTTAGGGTTTAGAGCTTAGAGTTTTGAAGGGTTTTAAATGGTTTTTAGGGTTTATGGGATTTAGGGTTTCATAAGGTTTACTGTTTGGGTTTCTTAGGGTTTTAGGTTATGGTATAGGGATTATGCCTTAGTGGTTTTTTATGTTTAGTGTTTAAGGTTAGGGTTTAGGGTTTTGGGCTTCGGGATTTTTTCAAGGTTAACAACATCTTAGGGTTTTCAAGTGTTTAGGTCTTAGGGTTTTGTTGTGTTTTTATGGTTTAAGGTTTATGGATATTTAGGATTTAGGCCTTAGAGCTTAGGGTTTTGTATGGGTTTTAAATGGTTTGTAGGGTTTGAATTATAGTTTATAGGATTTAAAGTTTAGGGTTTAGGGTATCTTGGGGATTTAGGTTTAGGATATAGGGCTTTAGGTTAGGGTTTAGAGTTTAGGGCTTAGGTTTTTTAAGGTTTAAGGATTTGGGTTAAGGGCTTTATCTTGGTTTTTAAGATTTAAGGCTTTCGGATTTTTAGGTTAAGGTTGTTTAGGGTTTTATAGGTTTATGGTTTAGGGCTTATGTTTTTTTTAGTGCTTTTAGGGTTTTACATATATGATTTATGGCTTTATAGGGTTTAGAGATTAGATATTTTAGGTTTAGGGATTATGTTTTTTTAGTGTTTGTAAGGGTATTAAATGGTGTTTAGGGTTTATAGGACTTAGGGTTTCATAAGGTTTAGGGTTTAGGGTTTTTGGTTAGGGTTTATGGTTTAGGGCTTAGGGATTTTTTAGGTTTAGAATTTTTGGTTGAGGGTTTTATCTAGGTTTTTATGGTTTAGGGATTTGGGTTTATTAGGTTAAGTTTTTTAGGCTTTTGTAGGTTTAGGGCTTAGGGCTTAGGGTTTTGTAGGTTAGGGTTTTTGAGGGTTTTATAGATAAGGCATTTAGGGCTTAGCGTTTTTTGTGTGTTTTTAGGGTTAAGCATATACAATTTTGGGCTTTATAGGGTTTGGAGCTTAGAGTTTTTTAGGTTTTGGTGTTTTTGGGTTATTTAGGGTTAACTATTTCCTAGGGTTTTTCAAGGATTTAGCATATATGATTTAGGGCTTTATAGGGTTAACATCTTATAGTTGTTTATGTTTAGGGGTTTCGGGGGATTTTAGGGTTTTTAAGGGCTTAGGTGTTTCTCTGTTTTTTTAGATTTAGGGTTTAGGGTTTAGGGTTTAGGGCTTAAGGTTTTTTTAAGTTGATGATTTGAGGTTAAGGATTTTATCTAGGTTTTTAGGTTTTTGGGCTTTGAAATTTTTAGATTAAGGTTTTTAGGGTTCTATAGATTTAGGATTTAGGACTTAGGATTTTTTTTTCTAGAGTTTAGCACCTACGATTTATGGCTTTATAGGGTTTAGAGCTTTGAGGTTTTTTAGGTTTAAGTGATTTTATAGTTTTAGGGTTTTTAAGGGTTAAGAGTTTTTTAGGATTTTTTAGGGCTTGGGGTTATTTATAGGTTTAGGGTTTTCGGTTAAGGGTTTTATTAAGTTTTTTAAGGTTTAGGGCTTTGAAGTTTTTTGGTTAATATTTTTTCAAATTTTATAGGTTTAGGGTTTAGGTGTTAAAGTTTTTTCTTTGTGTTTTTAAGGTTTAACAAATACAATTTAGGGCTTTATAGTGTCTATAGCCTAAAGTTTTTTAGGTTTAGGATTTTTTGTGTTTTGTTCAGGGTTTTAAGAGTTAAGTGTTTCTTAGGGTTTAGGTCTTAGGGAACTTTTATGTTTTTTAGATATAGGGTTTATGGATTTTTGGGATTTAGGGTTTATAGCTTAGGGTTTTGTGGGGATTTTAAATGAGTCTTAGGGTTTATTTTAGGGTTTCATAGTGTATTAGGTTTAGGATTTAGGGTTTAAGGATAGGATTTAGGGTTTAGGACTTTTGGGATTTTTAGGTTTAGGGTTTTAGGTTAAGGGGTTTAACTAAGTTTTTAGGGGCAAGGAGTTTGTGATTTTTAGATTAAGGTTTTATAGGGTTTTATATGTTTGGGGTTTAGTGCTAAGGTTTTTTTTTATGTGTTCTTTACGGTTTAGCATATACGATTTAGGGCTTTATAGCAGTTAGAGCTTAGAGATTTTTTAGGTTTAGGGGTTTTTTGGGTTTTTAGGAGTTAAGTGTTTCTTAAGGTTTTTTATGGGTTAGGGTTTTGGGGCTTAGGGCTTTCTGTGTTTTTTAAGTTTAGGGTTTATAGATATTTAGGATTTAGGGTTTAGAGCTTAGAGTTTTGAAGGGTTTTAAATTGGTTTAGGGTTTATGGATTTAGGGTTTCTTATGGTTTACGATTTAGGATTTCTTAAGGTTTTAGGTTAGGGTATAGGGTTTAGGCCTTAGTGGTTTTTTATGTTTAGAGTTTAAGGGTAGGGTTAAGGGTTTTGTGCTTAGTGTTTTTTTCAAGGTTAACTGCTTCTTAGGGTTTTTTAGGGTTTAGGTTTTAGGGTTTTGTTGTTTTTTTAAGGATTAAGGTTTACAAATCTTTAGGATTTAGACCTTAGAGCTTAGGGTTTTGTAGGGGTTTTAAATGGTTTTTAGGGTTCGTATTATGGTTTATCAAATTTAGGGTTTCTTAAGGTTTAGGGTTTATGGTATCTTAGGGATTCAGGTATAGGATATAGGGTTTTAGGTTAGGGTTTAGGGTTTTGGGGTATCTTAGGGATTCAGGTATAGGATATAGGGTTTTAGGTTAGGGTTTAGGTTTTACTGCATAGGTTCTTTTAGGTTTAAGGATTTGGATTAAGGGCTTTATCTAGTTTTTTAAGGTTTAAGGCTTTGGGATTTTTAGGTTAAGGTTTTTTTGGGCTTTTTAGGTTTATGGTTTAGGGCTTAGGTGTTTTTTAGTGCTTTTAGGGTTTGACATATATTATTTAGGTTTTATAGGGTTTAGAGATTAGAGATTTTAGGTTTAGGGTTTTTTTTTTTGAGCGTTTGTAAGAATATTAAATGGTGTTTAGGATTTATAGAAATTTGGGTTTCATAAGGTTTAGGGTTTATGGTTTAATAGGGTTTTAAATTTAGAATTTAGTGTTTTAGGTTAGTGTTACTAGTTTAGGGCTTATGGGTTTTTTAGGTTTAGAATTTTAGGTTGAGGGTTTTATCTAGGTCTTTAGGGTTTAGGGATTTGGGATTGTTAGGTTAAGGTTTTTTAGGCTTTTATAGGTTTAGGGTTTAGGGTTTAGGGCTTATGGTTTTGTAGGTTAAGGTTTTTGATGGTTTTATAGATATGGTATTTAGGCTTAGGGTTTTTTGTGTGTTTTTAGGGTTTAGCATATGCAATTTAGGGCTTTATAGGGTTTGGAGCTTCGAGTTTTTTAGGTTTAGCTGTTTTTGGGTTATTTAGGGTTATTTAGGGTTAAGTGTTTCTTAGGAATTTTCAAAGGTTTAGCATAAACGATTTAGGGCTTTATAGGCTTTAGATCTTATAGTTTTTTAGGTTTAGAGGTTTCGGGGTTTTTTAGGGTTTTTAAGGGCTTAGGGTTTAGGGTTTGTTCTATTTTTTTAGATTTTGGGTTAAGGGTTTAGGGCATAGGGTTTTTTTAGGTATAGGATTTTAGGTTAAGGATTTGATCTTGGTTTTTAGGTTCTTGGGCTTTGGAATTTTTGGAATAATGTTTTAGGGTTTTATAGATTTAGGATGTAGGGCTTAGGGATTTTTATGTTTTCTAGGGTTTAGTATATACAATTTAGGGATTTATAGGGTTTAGAGCTTTGAGTTTTTTTTTTTTTTGTTTTAAGGGATTTTATATTTTTAGGGATTTTAAGGGTTAAGTGTTTCTTAGGGTTTTTAGGGCTTAGGGTTATCTTTGGGTTTTGGGTTTTAGGTTAAGGGCTTTATTAAGGTTTTTAGGGTTTTGGGTTAAGGGTTTTATTAAGGTTTTTAGGGTTTAGGGCTTTGAGATTTTTAGGTTAATATTTTTTCAGATTTTATAGGTTTAGGGTTTAGGTCTTAAAGTTTTTTTTTTTGTGTTTTTAGGATTTAACAAGTACGATTTAAGGCCTTATAGGGTCTAGAGCCTAAAGTTTTTTGGTTTAGGGTTTTTTGTGTTTTTTTTAGGATTTTAAGAGTTAAGTCTTTCTTAGGGTTTAGGAGTTAGGGTTCTTTTATGTTTTTTAGATATAGGGTTTAATGCTTTTTAGGATTTAGGGTTTACAACTTAGGGTTTTGCAGGGATTTTAAATGGGTTTTATGGTTTATTTTAGTGTTTCTTAATGTTTAGGGTTTCATAGTGTATTAGGTTTAGGATTTAGGGTTTAAGGTTGGGATTTAGGCTTTAGGAATTTTGGCATTTTTAGGTTTAGGGTTTTAAGTTAAGGGTTTTTACTTAGTTTTTAGGGGTAAGGGCTTTGTGTTTTTTAATTAAGGTTTTATATGTTTAGGGTTTAGTGTTAAAGTTTTTTTTTCTTTTTTTACGGTTTATCATCAACGATTTAGGGATTTATAGCATTTTGATCTTAGAGTTTTTTTAGGTTTAGTGATTTTTTGGATCTTTAAGGGTTTTTAAAGGGTTAAGTGTTTCTTAGGGTTTTGGGGCTTAGGTTTTTTATGTTTTTTAGGTTTAGGGTTTACAAACTTTTAGGATTTAGGGTTTAGAGCTTAGAGTTTTGAAGGGTTTTAAATGGTTTTTAGGGTTTATGGGATTTACGGTTTCTTAAGGTTTACGGTTTAAGGTTTCTTAGGGTTTAAGGTTAGGGTATAGGGTTTATGCCTTAGTGATTTTTTATCTTTAGGGTTTAAGGTTAGGGTTTAGGGTTTCGGGCTTAGGGTTTTTTCAAGGTTAACTGCTTCTTAGGTCCGAGGCTTAAGTCATAGGGTTTTTTTGTGTTTCTAAGGTTTAAGGTTTACGGATCTTTTGGATTTAGGCTTTAGAGCTTAGGGTTTTGTAAGGGTTTTAAATGGTTTTGAGGGTTTATATTATGGATTATAGGATTTAGGGTTTCTTAAGGTTTAGGGTTTAGGGTATCTTGGGGATTTAGGTTTAGGATATAGGGTTTTAGGTTAGGGTTTAGGGTTTAGGGCTTAGGTTTTTTAGGTTTAGGGATTTGAGTTAAGGGCTTTATCTAGGTTTTTAAGGTTTAAGGCTTTGGGATTTTTAGGTTAAGGTTTTTTAGGGTTTTATAGGTTTATGGTTTAGGGCTTAGGATTTTTTTAGTGCTTTTAGGGTTTCACATATACGATTTAGGGCTTTATAGGGTTTAGAGATTAGAGATTTTAGGTTTAGGGTTTTTTGTGTTTTTTAGGGTTTGTAAGGGTATTAAATGGTGTTTAGGGTTTATAGGACTTAGGGTGTCATAAGGTTTAGGGTTTAGGGTTTAATAGGATTTTAAATTTAGAATTTAAGGTTAGGGTTTATGGTTTAGGGCTTAGGCGTTTTTTCGGTTTAGAATTTTAGGTTGAGGGTTTTATCGAGGTTTTTAGTGTTTTGGGATTTGGGTTTGTTGGGTTAAGGTTTTTTTAGGCTTTTATAGGTTTAGGGTTTAGGGTTTAGGGTTTAGGGTTTAGAGGTTAGGGTTTTGTTGGTTAAGGTTTTTGATGGTTTTATAGATATGGCATTTAGGGCTTAGGGTTTTTTTGTTTGTTTTTAGGGTTTAGCATATACAATTTAGGACTATATAGGGTTAGGAGTTTAGAGTTTTTTAGGTTTAGGTGTTTTTGAGTTATTTAGGGTTAAGTGTTTCTTAGGGTTTTTCAAGGGTTTAGCATAAACGATTTAGGGCTTTATAGGGTTTAGATCTTATAGTTTTTTAGGTTTAGGTGTTTCGGGGATTTTTAGGGTTTTTAAGGGCTTAGGGTTTAGGGGTTTGGGATTTTAGGTCAAGGATTTTATCTTGGTCTTTAGGTTTTTGGGTTTTTGAATTTTTAGATTAATGTTTTTAGGGTTTTATTGATTTTGGATTTAGGCCTTAGGATTTTTTGTGTTTTTTAGCATTAAGCATATACTATTTACTGCTTTATAGGGTTTAGAGCTTTGAGTTTTTTAAGGTTTAAGGGATTTTATATTCTAGGGTTTTTAAAGGTTAAGTGTTTCTTATAGTTTTTTAGGGCTTAGGGTTATTTTTAGGTTTAGGGTTTTCGGTTGAGGGTTTTATTAAGGTTTTTAGGGTTTAGGTCTTTAAGTTTTTTGGGTTAAGATTTTTTCATATATTATAGGTTTAGGGTTTAGGTCTTAAATTTTTTTGAGTTTTTATGTTTTAACAAATACGATTTAGGGCTTTATAAGGTTTAGAGCCTAAAATTTTTTTGCTTTAGGGTTTATTGTGTTTTTTAGGGTTTTAAGAGTTAAGTGTTTCTTAGGGTTTAGGGCTTAGGGTGCTTTTATGTCTTTTAGATATAGGGTTTACGGATTTTTAGGATTTAGGGTTTATAGCTTAGGGTTTTATAGATAGTTTAAATGGGTTTTAGGGTTTATTTTAGGGTTTCTTAATGTTTAAGGTTTCATAGTGTATTAGTGTCTTTTAGATATAGGGTTTACGGATTTTTAGGATTTAGGGTTTATAGCTTAGGGTTTTATAGATAGTTTCAATGGGTTTTAGGGTTTATTTTAGGGTTTCTTAATGTTTAAGGGTTCATAGTGTATTAGGTTTAGGATTTAGGGTTTTAGGTTAGGATTTAGGGTTTAGGAATTTTGGGCTTTTGAGGTTTAGGGTTTTAGGCTAAGGGTTTTAATTAAGTTTTTAGGGGTATGGGCTTTGTGTTTTTTAGATTAAGGTTTTATATGTTTAAGGTTTAGTGATAAGGTTTTTTTTTTTTTTTTTTTTATGTTTTTTACGATTTAGCATATATGATTTAGGGCTTTATAGTATTTAGAGCTGAAGAGTTTTTTAGGTTTAGGGGTTTCTTGGGGTTTTAAGGGTTTTTAAGGGCTAGGTGTTTCTTATGCATTTTTAGGGTTTAGGGTTTTTTGTGTTTTTAAGGTTTAGGGTTTATAGATTTTTAGGATTTGGGGTTTAGAGAATAGAGTTTTGAAGGGTTTTAAATGGTTTTTAGGGTTTATATGATTTAGGGTTTCTTATGATTTATGGTTTAGAGTATCTTAGGGTTTTAGGTTAGGGTATAGGGTTTAGGCCTTGATGGTCTTTTATGTTTAGGGTTTAGGGTTTCAGGCATATGGTTTTTTTAGGTTTAAGGTTTTAGCTTAAGGGTTTTATATAGGTTTTTAGGGTTTAGGGAATTGGGTATATTAGGTTAAGGGTTTTTATGGTTTTATAGGTTTAGGGTTTAGGGCATAGGTTTTTTTTTTTTTTTGGGTGTTTTTTAGGGTTTAGCTTGTATGATTTAGGGCTTTCTAGGGTTTTGAGGTTAGTGTTTTTCATGATTCGGGCTTTTTGTATATTCTAGGATTTGTAAGGGTTAAGTGTTTCTTAGGGTTTTTTAGGGCTTAGGGTTTAGGCCTTTGGGGTTTTTTATGTTTAGGCTTTAATGTTAGAGCTTAGGGTTTTGTAGAGATTTTAAATGTTTTTTTGGGTTTATATTATGGTTTATAGGATTTAGGGTTTCTTAAGGTTTATGAATTAGGGTGTCTTAGGGATTTAAGTTTTGGATTTAGGGTTTTAGGTTTGGGATTAGGATTTAGCACTTAGGGTTTTTTTAGGTTTTGGGATTTGGGTTAAGGGCTTTATCTAGGTTTTTAAGGTTTAAGGCTTTGGGATTTTTACGTTAATGTTTTTTAGGGTTTTATAGGTTTATGGTTTACGGCTTAGGTTTTTTTTTTTTGTGTTTTTAGAGTTTCGCATATACGATTTAGGACTTTATAGGGTTTAGAGATTAGATATTAGAGATTAGGGATTTTTTGTTTTTTAGGGTTTGTAAAGGTATTAAATGGTGTTTAGGGTTTATTGGACTTAGGGTTTCATAAGGTTTATTGTTTAGGATTTCATATGGTTTATGGTTTAGGGTTTTATAGGGTTTTAAATTCAATATTTAGGGTCTTAGGGTAGGGTTTATAGTTTAGGGCTTAGGGGTTTTTTAGGTTTAGAATTTTAGGTTCAGGGTTTTAGTTTTTTTGTGTGTTATTAAGATTTAGTATATACAATTTTGGGCTTTATAGGGTTTGGAGCTTAGAGTTTTTTAGGTTTAGGTGTTTTTGGGTTATTTAGGGTTTTTTAGGGTTAAGTGTTTCTTAGGGTTTTTAAAGGGTTTAGCATAAACGATTTAGGGCTTTATAGGGTTTAGATCTTATAGGTTTGTTTTTAAGGGCTTAGGGTTTAGGGCTTAGATTTTTTTTTGGTTTTTTAGATATAAGGTTTAGGGTTTAGGGCTTAGGATTTTTTTAAGTTTAGGATTTTAGGTTAACAATTTTATCTAGGTTTTTAGGTTTTAGGGCTTTGGAATTTTTAGATTAAGGTTTTTAGAGTTTTATAGATTTAGGATTTAGGGCTTAGGGTTTCTTGTGTTTTTTAGGGTTTAACATATACGATTTAGGACTTTATAGGGCTTAGAGCTTTGAGTTTTTTTAGGTTGAAGGGATTTTATATTTTTAGGGTTTTTAAGGTTAAGCGTTTCTTAGGGTTTTTTAGGGCTTAGGGTTATTTTTAGGTTAAGGGTTTTGGGTTAAGGGTTTTATTAAGATCTTTAGGGTTTAGGGCTTTGAGTTTTTTAGGTTAAGATTTTTTCAGATTTTATAGGTTTAGGGTTTAGGTCTTAAAGTTTTTTTGTGTTTTTAGGGTTTAACAAATATGATTTAGGGCTTTAACAAATATGATTTAGGGCTTTATAGGGTCTAGAGCCCAAAGATTTTTAGGTTTAGGTTTTTTTTTTTTTTTTTTTTTTTTTTAAGGATTTTAAGAGTTAAGTGTTTCTTAGGGTTTAGGACTTAGGGTGATTTTATGTCTTTTAGATATAGGGTTTACAGATTTTATGGATTTAGGGTTAATAACTTAGTATTTTGTAGGGATTTTAAATGGGTTTTAGGGTTTATTTTAGTGTTTCTTAATGTTTAGGGTTTCATAGTGTATTAGGTTTATGATTTAAGGTTTTAGGTTAGGGTTTAGGACTTTTGGTTTTTTTAGGTTTAGGGTTTTAGATTAAGGGTTTTAACTAAGTTTTTAGGGGTAAGGGCTTTGTGTTTTTTAGATTAAGGTTTTATAGGGTTTTATATTTTTAGGGTTTAAGGCAAAGGGATTTTTTTGTGTTTTTTACGGTTTAGCATATACGATTTAGGGCTTTATAGCATTTAGAGCTTAAAGTTTTTTTAGGTTTAGGGGTTTTTTGGGTTTCTAAGGGTTTTTAAGGGTTAAGTGTTTCTTAGAGATTTTAGTGTTTAGGGTTTAGGGTTTTTGGTCTTAGTTTTTTTTGTGTATTTTAGGTTTAAGGTTTTCAGATTTTTATGATTTATGGTTTAGAGCTTACATTTTTGAATGGTTTTAAATGATTTTTAGGGTTTATGGGATTTAGGGTTTCTTAAGGTTTATGGTTTGTTAGGGTTTTAGGTTAGGGTATAGGGTTTAGGCCGTTTTGGTTTTTTATGTTTAGGGTTTAATGTTTGGGTTTAGGGTTTCGGGCTTAGGGGTTTTTTTAGGTTTAAAGTTTTAGGTTAAGGGTTTTATCTAGGATTTTAGCGTTTAGGGCTTTGGATTTTTTAGGTTAATTTTTTTTTAGGGTTTTATACGTTTAGGGTTTAGGAATTAGTTTTTTTTGTGTGTTTTTTAGCATTTAGCATATATTATTTAGGACTTTATAAGGTGTACAACTTAGCTTTTATTTTTTTTAGGCTTTAGGGATTTTGGATTCTTTATGGTTTTTAAGGGTTAAGTGTTTCTTAGGGTTTTTTAGTTTAAGGTTTACGGTTTTGGTTTTGTTGTGTTTTTTATGTTTAGGGTTTACTGATTTTTGGGATTTAGGGTTTAGAGCTTAGTGTTTTGTAGGGGTTTCAAATTGTTTTTAGGGTTTATAGGATTTAGGGTTTCTTAAGTTTTAAGGTTTAGGGTTTCTTTGGGTTTTAGGTTTAGGATTTAAGATTTTAGGTGTAGGGTTTAGGACTTAGGATTTATTAAGGTTTAGGGTTTTCGGTTAAGGTTATTATCTAGTTTAGGGTTTAAGGCTTTGGGTTTTTTAGGCTAAGGTTACTTAGGTTTAGGGTTTTATCTAGAGTTTTACAATTTAAATCTTTGTGTTTTTTGGGTTAAGGTTTTTTAGGATTTTATATGTTTACTGTTTAGGGCTTAGGGTATTTTTTTATTGTGTTTTTTAGGGTTTAGAATATACAATTTAGGGCTTTATAGGTTTAGAGCTTAGAGTTTTTTACGTTTAGGGGTTTGTGGGTCTTTTTAGGGTTTTTAAGGGTTAAGTGTTTCTTAGGGTTTTTTAGGGTGTAGGGTATAGGGCTCAGGAATTTTTTGTGTTTTTTTAGGGTTCACAGATTTTTAGTAGTTAGGGTTTAGATATTTTGCTTTTTAGTGGTATTAAATTGTTTTAGGGTTGTCTTAGGTTTTATAGGATTTAGAGTTTCTTAAGGTTTGGGTTTAGGGTTTCTTAGTATTTTTAGGTTTAGGATTTAGGGTTTTAGGTTATTATTTAGGGTTTTAGATTTAGGATTTAGGGTATTAAATTTAGGGTTGAAGGCTTAGTTTTTTTTTTCTGTGTGTTTTTTAGGGTTTAGCTTATATGATTTAGGGATTTATATGGTTTGGAGCTTAGACTCTTTTAGATTTAGGGTTTTTGAGTTTTTAGGGGTATTAAGTTAGGATTTAGGATTTTAGGTTAGGATTTAGTGTTTAGAGCCTAGGGTTTTTTTAGGTTTAGGGTTTAAGGTTAATGGTTTTATCTAGGTTTTTTGGGTTTAGTGCTTTGGGTTGTTTAAATTAAGGTTTTTTAGGATTTTATAGGTTTAGGCTTTAGGGATTTGGGGTTCTTTGTGTTTTTTAGGGTTTAGTATATACGATTAAGGGCTTTATTATTTTAAGGGTTTATTTTAGGTTTTATAGGATTTTGGGTTTCTTATGGTTAGGGCTTAGGGTTTCTTAGGGTTTCTAGGTTTAGGATATAGAGTTTTATGTTACGATTTAGTGTTTTTTAGGTTTAGGGTTTTAGGTTAAGGATTGTATCTAGGTTTTTAGGGTTTTAGGTTAAGGATTTTATCTAGGTTTTTAGGGTTTTATAGGTTTAGGGTTCTTCAAGACTTGGGGTATTTTTGTAATTTTTTAGGGTTTAGCATATACAATTTAGGGATTTATAGGGTTTGGAGCATAGATTTTTTCAGGTTTAGGGGTTTTTAAGGTTTTCAAGGTTTAAGTGTTTCTTACGGCTTTTTAGGGTTTAGGGTTTAGGCCTTAAGTTTATTTTTCTTCTAATTTTTGGCTTTAGGGTTTATGGTTTTTTAGTATTTAGTGTTTAGAGGTTAGGGTTTTGTAGGGGTTTTAAATGGTTTAGAGCTTAGAGTTTTTTTAGGTGTAGGGGTTTTTGGGTTTTCTTAGTGTTTTTAAGGGTTAAGTATTTCATAGGGTTTTCTATTGATTAGGGTTTTTTTTTTTTTTTTTTTTTTTTTTTTGTGATTTTTCAGTTCAAGATATATTGATTTTTAGGATTTAGGGTTTAGAGCTTAGGGTTTTGTTGAGGTTTTAAATTTTTTGTTGTGTTTATATTAGGGTTTATAAGATTTAGGTTTCTGAAGGTCTAGGGTTTAGATTTTCTTAGAGTTTTAGGTTTAGAATCTAAGGATTTTGGTTAGGGTTTAAGGTTTAGGAATTAGGGCTTCATATTTTTTTAGGTCTTGGGTTTTAGGTTAAGGGTTTTATCTAGGGTTTTTATTGTTTAGGGCATTGGGTTATTTGGGTTATGGTTTTTTACAGTTTTATAGGTTTATGGTTTAGGGCTTAGGGTTTTTTGTGTAGTTTTGGGTTAAGCATGCAAGATTTAGGGCTTGATAGGTTTAAAGCTTAGAGTTTTTTAGGTTTAGGGGTTTTTTAGGGTTATTAAGGGTTAAATGTTTCTGGTTTAGAGCTTAGGGGTTTTAAATGGTTTTTAAGGTTTATTTTAGGATTTATAGGATTTAGGGATTCTTAAGGTTTAGGGTTTAGAGTTTCTTAAGGTTTTAGGTTTAGGATTTAGAGTTTTAGGTTAGGGTTTAGGGCTTAGGATTTTTTTTGTGTGTTGTAGGGTTTAGAAAATATGATTTAGGGCTTTTTAGGGTTTAGAGCTTAGAATTTTTTTAGGGTTAGAGGTTTTTTGGTTTTTAGGGTTTTTAAGGGTTAAGTGTTGCTTAGGTTTCCCAGGGTTTAGTTATTTTTTGTATTTTTTAGGATTAGGGTTTACAAACTTTTAGGATTTAGAGTTTTGAGCTTATGGATTTTAGGAGTTTTAAATGGGTTGTAGAGTTTATTTTAGGATTTAGGGTTACTTAAGGTTTAGGATTTAAGGTTTCTTTAGGTTTTAGGTTTAGGGTTTAGGGCTTAGGGTTTTTTTTATGTTTAGGTTCTTAGGTTAATGTTATTTTCTAGGTTTTTAGGGTTTAGGGCTTTGGATTTTTTAGGTTAAGGTTTTTAGGGTTTTAATGGTTTAGGGTTTAGGGCTTAGGGTTTTTGTGTGTTTTTTACGGTCTAGCATAGACGATTTAGGGCTTTAGATTGTTTAGAGCTTAGAGTTTTTGAGGTTTAGGTGTTTTGGGTTTTTAGGGTTTTTAAGGGTTAAGTGTTTCTTAGGGTTTAGGGCTTAGGGCTTTGGATTTTTTTTTGTTTTTCAGGTTTTGAGTTTACTGATTTTTAGGATTTCAGGTTTACAATTTAGGGTTTCGTAGTGGTTTTAAATGGTTGTTAGGGTTTATTTTAAGGTTTATAGTATTTTGGGTTTCTTAAGGTTTAGGTTTAGGAATTTGGGTTTTAGGTTAGGGTTAAGGGTTTAGGGCTTAAGGATATTTTAGGTTTAGAGTTTTAGGTTAAGGGTTTTATCTAGGTTTTTTGGGGTTTAGGGCTTTGGGTTTTTAGGATAAGGGTTTTTAGGATTTTTTAGGTCTACGGTTTAGGGCTTTTTTGTGTTTTTTAGGGTTTAGTATATACAATTTACGGTTTTATAGGGTTTAGAGCTTTGAGTTTTTTTAGGGTTCACGGAATTTATATTTTTAGGGTTTTTAAGGGTTAAGTGTTTCTACTTTGTTTTTTTTTTTGCGTTTTTAGGTTTATGGTTTGGAGGTTAGGTTTTTGTAGGGGTTTTAAATGATTTTTAGGGTTTATTTTAGAATTTATAGGATTTAAGGTTTACGATTTTGGAGTTTAGGTTAGGATTTAGGGTTAAGGTCTTAGGTTTTTTTTGAGGTTTAGGGTTTTAGGTTAAGGGTTTTATCTATGTTTTTAGGGTTTAAGGCTTTGGGTTTTTTAGATTAAGGTTTTTTAGGGTTTTATAGGTAAGGTTTAGGGTTGAGGTTTTTTTTGTTTATGTTTTGTTAGGGTTTAGCATATAATATAGTGTTTAGAGCTTAGTGTTTTTTAGGTTTGGGGGTTTTTGGGTTTTATTAGAGTTTTTAAGAGTTAAGTGTTTTATAGGTTTTTTTTAGGGTTTATGGTTTAGAGCTTAGAGTTTTGTAGGGGTTTTAAATTGTAATTATGATTTATTTTTGGGTTTATAGGATTTAGAGCTTCTTTAGATTTTAGGTGTAGGATTAGAGGTTTAGGTTAGGGTTTAGGGGTTTGGGCTTAGGGTGTTTTTAAATTTAGGGTTTTAGGTTAAGGGTTTTTATCTATGTTTTAAGGGTTTAGGGCTTTGAATTGTTTTGGTCATGGTTTTTTTGGGTTTTATAGGTGAAGGGTTTACGGCTTAGGATTTTTTTTTTTTTTAGGGTTTAACATATACAATTAGGGCTTTATAGGGTTTTGAGCTTACAATTTTTTTAGGTTTAGAGGTTATTAGGGTTTTTTTCAATGTTAACTTCTTCATAGGGTTTTCTAGGTTGTAGGTCTTAGGGTTTTGTTGTGTTTTGAAGGTTTAACGTTTACGGATCTTTAGGATTTAGGCTTTAGAGCTTAGGGTTTTGTAGGGGTTTTTAAATGGTTTTTAGGGTTTATATTATGGTTTATAGGATTTAGGATTTCTTAAAGTTTAGGTTTTAGGGTAACTTAGGGATTTAGGTTTAGGATTTAGAGTTTTAGGTTAAGGTTTAGGATTTTTTTAGGTTTAGGGATTTGGGTTAAGGGCTTTATTTAGGTTTTTAAAGTTTAAGGCTCTGGGTTTTTTACGGTTTTATAGGTTTATGGTTTAGGGCTTAGGGTTTTGTTTTGTGTTTTTAGGGTTTTGCATATACGATTTAAGGTTTTATAGGGTTTAGAGATAAGACATTTTAGGTTTAAGGATTTTTTTTTTAGGGTTTGTAAGGGTATTAAATGGTGTTTAGGGTTTATAGGACTTAGGCTTTCATAAGGTTTAGGGGTTAGGGTTTCATAGGGTTTAATATTTAGAATTTAGGGTTTTAGGTTAGGGTTTATGGTTTAGGGCTTAGGGGTTTTTTAGGTTTATAATTTTAGGTTGAGGGTTTTATCTAGGTTTTTAGGGTTTATTGGGTTAAGGGTTTTTAGGATTTTATAGGTTTAGGGTTTGGGGTTTAGGGTTTAGGGCTTAGTGTTTTGTAGTTTAAGGTTTTTGAGGGTTTTATAGATATGGCTTTTAGGGCTTAGGGGTTTTTGTGTGTTTTTAGGGTTTAGCATATACAATTTAGGGTTTCATATGATTTGGAGTTTAGAGTTTTTTAGGTTTAGGTGTTTTGGGTTATTTAGGGTTAAGTGTTTCTTAGGTTTTTTCAAGTGTTTAGCATAAACGATTTAGGGCTTTATAGGGTTTAGATCTTATAGTTTTTTAGGTTAAGGGGTTTTGGGGGGTTTTGGGGGGTTTTAGGTTTTTTATGGGCTTAGGGTTTAGGGCTTAGGTTTTTTTCTATTTTTTTAGATTTAGGGTTTAGGGTTTAGGGTTTAGGGCTTAGGGTTTTTTTAGGTTTACGATTTTAGGTTAAGGATTTTATCTAGGTTCTTAGGTTTTAGAGCTTTGAAATTTTTAGATTAAGGTTTTTAGGGTTTTATAGATTTAGTATTTAGGAATTAGGGTGTTTTGTGTTTTTTAGGGTTTAGCATATATGATTTAGGGCTTTCTAGGGTTTAGAGATTTGAGTTTTTTTAAGGTTTAAGGGATTTTATATTTTTAATATTTTTAAGGGTTAAGTGTTTCTTAGAGTTTTTTAGGGCTTAGGGTTTTTTAGGGCAAAGGGTTATTTTTAGGTTTAGGGTTTTGGGTTAAGGGTTTTATTAAGATTTTTAGTGTTTAGGGCTTTGAGTTTTTTGGGTTAAGATTTTTTCTGATTTTACAGGTTTAGGGTTTATGTCTTAAAGTTTTTTTGTGTTTTTAGGGTTTAATAAATACTATTTATGACTTTATAGGGTCTAGAGCCTAAAGTTTTTTTAGATTTAGGGGTTTTTTGGGATTTTATGGGTTAAGTGTTTCTTAGTGTTTTTATGGTTTAGGGGTTTGGGGCTTAGGGTTTTTTTGTGTTTTTTAGGTTTAGTGTTTACAGAGTTTTAGGATGTAGAGCTTAGAGTTTTGAAGGGTTTTAAATTGTTTTTAGTGTTTATGGGATTTAGCGTTTCTTATGGTTTACAGTTTAGGGTTTCTTAGGGTTTTAGGTTAGGGTACAAGGTTTAGGCCTTAGTGGTTTTTAATGTTTAGGGTTTAAGGTTAGGGTTTAGGGTATCGAGCTTAGGATTTTTTTAGGTTTAAGGTTAAGGGTTTTATCTAGGTTTTTAGGATTTAGGCATTTGGGTTTATTAGGTTAAGGGTTTTTAGGCTTTTTATTGGTTTACGGTTTACGGCTTACGGTTTTTTTTTTGTGTGTTTTTTAGGGTTTAGCTTATATGATTTAGGGCATTCTAGTGTTTTGAGGTTAGTGTTTTTTGGGGTTTAAGGTTTCTGTATTTTATCTGGTTTTTAAGGGTTAAGTATTTCTTAGGGTTTTTTCGGGTTTGGGATTTAAACCTTAGGGGTTTTTTAGGTGTAGGGTTTAATGTTAGGCTTTAGGGTTTTTTAGGGTTTAGGGTTTGGGCCTTAAAGTTTTTTTTGGTTTAGGGTTTAATGTTAGGGTTTAGGGTTTTTTTAGGTTAAGGGTTTTATCTGGGTTTTTAGGCTTTAACGATTTGGGTTTATTAGGTTAAGGGATTTTAGGGTTTAGGGCTTATGATTTTTTTTGTGTGTGTTTTTCAGTATTTAGCATATATGATTAAGGGCTTTATAGGGTTTTGAGGTTAGCGTTTTTCAATGTTAGGGGTTTCTGTATTTTTTTGTGTTTTTAAGGGCTAAGTCTTTGTTAGGGTTTTTTAGGGTTTAGGGTATTTTAGGGTTCATAGGATTTAGGTTTTCCTATGGTTTAACGTTTAGGATTTCTTAGGGCTGTAGGTTAAGGATTTAGGATTTTAGGTTAGGGTTTTGGGTTAAGGGTTTTATCTATATTTTTAAGGTTTAGGGATTTAGGTTTTTTGTGTTAAGGTTTTTTGGGTTAAGGGTTTTATCTATATTTTTAAGGTTTAGGGATTTAGGTTTTTTGTGTTAAGGTTTTTTGGGTTTTAGGTTTAGGGTATAGGGTATAGGGCTTAGGGCTTTTTTTTGTTTTGTTTTTTTTAAGGTTTAGCATATACAATTTAGGGCTTTATTGTGTTTAGAGCTTAGACTTTTTTTTCGATTTAGGGATTTTTGGGTTTTTTAGGATTTTTCTGGGTTAACTATTTCTTATGGTTTTTTAGGGTTTATAGTTTAGGGCTTAGGGGTTTTTCGTGTGTTTTTAGGTTTAGGGTTTAACAATTTTTAGGATTTTGGTGTTTAGGTTAGGGTTTAGGTTTAGGATTTAGTGTTTTAGGTTAGGGTTTGGGCCTTAGAGGCTTTTTAGGTTTATGTATTTTTAGGATTTAGGGTTTAGAGCATAGGGTTTATTTTAGTGCTTATGGGATTTAGGTTTTCTTTAGGTATTCTTTAGGTATTAGGTTTAGTGTTTCTTATGGTTTAGGTAAAGGATTTAGGGTTTAGGGTTAAGGGCTTGGGGTGGGTGTTTTAGGTTTAGGGTTTTATCTAGGTTTTTAGGGTATAAGTCATTGGGTTTTTTGGGTTAAGGTTTTTTAGGATTTTGTAGGTTTAGGGTTTAGGGCTTAGAGTTTCATTTTTTGCTTTTTTTTTTTTTTTTTTTTTTTTTTTTTTTTTTTGTGTGTGTGTGTTTTAGGGTTTAGAATATACAATTTAGGGATTTATGGGGCTTAGAGTTTAGAGTTTTTTAGGTTTAGGGGTTTCTGGGTCTTTCTAGGATTTTTAAGTGTTAAGTGTTTCTTACGGCTTTTTAAGGCGTAAGGTATTGGGCTTAGGGTTTTATTGTATTTTTTTAGGGTTCGCGGATATTTATGATTTAGGGTTTAGATCTTAGGATCTTTAGGCGTTGTAAATGGTTTTTAGGGTTTGTCTTAGGTTTTATAGGATTTAGGGTTTCTTAAGGTTATGGTTTAGAGTTTCTTAGGGTTTTTAGGTTTAGGATTTAGGGTATTAGGTTTAGGGTTCAAAGCTTTGGTTTTTTTATTTTTTAGGGTTTAGCAAATATGATTTAGGGATTTATAGGGTTTGGAGCTTAGACTCTTTTAGGTTTAGGGTTTATTGAGTTATTAGGGATTTTAAGTTTAGGATTTAGGGTTTTAGGTTAGGGTTTAGTGTTTAGGGCCTTTTTTAGGTTTAGGGTTTATGGTTAATGGTTTTATCTAGGTTTTTAGGATTTAGTGCTTTGGTTTTTTTGATTAAGATTTTTTAGGATTTTATAAGTTTAGGGTTTAGGGATTTTGGGTTTTTTTTTTTGTGTTTTTTAGAGTTTAGCATATACAATTAAGGGCTTTATTGTTTTAAGGGTCTATTTTAGGGTTTATAAGATTTAGGGTTTCTTAAGGTTAGGTATTTAGGGTTTCTTATGGTTTTTTTGGTTTAGGATATAAAGTTTTAGGTTACTGTTCAGGGTTTTATAGGTTTAGGGTTTTGGGTAAAGCATTTTATCTAGGTTTTTAGGGTTTTATAGGTTTAGGGTTCAAGACTTAGGGTTTTTTTTGTGATTTTTTTAGGGTTTAACATATACGATTTAGGAATTTATAGGGTTTGGAGCTTAGACTTTTTTAGATTTAGGGGTTTTTAGGGTTTAGGGTTTAGGCCTTAGGCTTTTTTTTTTTTTCTAATTTGTTGGTTTAGGCTTTATGGTCTTTTAGGATTTAGTGTTTAGAGGGTAGGGATTTTAGGGGTTTTAAATGGTCTGGAGCTTAGAGTTTTTCTAGGTGTATGGGTTTTTGGGGTTTCTTAGTGTTTTTAAGGGTTAAGTGTTTCTTAGGGTTTTCTATTGATTGGGGTTTAGGGTTTTTTTTGTGTTATTTAGGTTTAAGATTTGTGTATTTTTTAGGATTTAGTGTTTAGAGCTTAGGGTTTTGTAGAAGTATTAAATTCTTTGTAGTGTTTATATTATGGTTTATAGGATTTATGGTTTCTTAAGGTATAGGGTTTTGGGTTTCTTAGGGCTTTAGGTTTAGAATCTAAGGATTTAGGGTTTAAGGCTACATGTTTTTTTAGGTATAGGGTCTTAGGTTAATGGTTTTATATAGGGTTTTTATGGTTTAGGGTTTTGGGTATTTTAGGTTAAGGTTTTTTAGAGTTTTATAGGTTTATGGTTTAGGGCTTATTTTTGTGTATTTTAGGGTTAAGCATAAAAGATTTAGGGCTTGATAGAGTTTAAAGCCTAGTGTTTTTTTGATCTAGGGGTCTTTTAGGGTTTTTAAGGATCAAGTGTTTTTTAGGGTTTCTGGTTAAGAGCTTAGGGGTTTTTAAGATTTATTTTAGGGTTTATAGGATTAAGGGATTCTTAAGGTTTAGGGTTTAGAGTTTCTTAAGGTTTTAGGTTTTGGATTTAGAGTTTTAGGGTAGGATTTAGGGCTTAAGGATTTTTAGGTTTAGCGATTTAGGTTAAGGGTTTTATTTAGGTTTTTAGGTTTTAGGGCTTTGGGTTTTTTATGTTAAGGGTTTGTAGGATATTATAGGATTAGGGTTTAGGGTTTATGGTTTTTTTTGTGTGTTGTAGGGTTTAGTATATACGATTTAGGGTTTTTATAGGGTTTAGAGCTTAGAGTTTTTTTAGGTTTGGGGGTTTTTTGGTTTTTAGGGTTTTTAAGTGTTAAGATTTCCTAGAGTTTAGTTTTTTTTTTTTTTTTTTTTTGTATTTTTTAGGTTTAGGGTTTATAAGTTTTTAGGATTTAGGGTTTCGAGCTTGTGGGTTTTAGGAGTTTTAAATGGGTTTTAGGGGTTATTTTAAGGTTTATAGGATTTAGGGTTTCTTAAGGTTCAGGGTTTAACATTTCTTTGGGTTTTAGGTTTAGGATTTAGGGTTTTAGGTTAGGGTTTAGGATTTAGGACTTAGGTTTTATTTTTATGTTTAGGTTCTTAGGTTAAGGTTCTTATCTAGGTTTTTACGGTTTACGGCTTTGTGATTTTTAGGTTAAGGTTTTTAGGGTTTAGGGATTAGGGTTTTTTTGTGTTTTTTAGGGTTTAGCATATACACTTTAGGGCTTTATAGGGTATAGAGCTTAGAGTTTTTTAAGTTTAGGGGTTTTTGAGGTTTTTAGGGTTTTTAAGGGTTAAGTGTTTATTAAGGTTTAAGGCTTTCAGTTTTTTTGTTTTTTTTAGGTTTAGCTTTTACGGATTTCTAGGGTTTTGTAGGGGCTTTTTTGTGTTTTAAATGGTATTTATGGTTTATTTTAGGATTTATAGGATTTAGGAATTCTTAAGATTTAAGGTTTCTTAGGGATTTATGTTAGGGTTTAGGGTTTATGGCTTAGGGTTTTGTTAGGTTTAGGGTTTTATCTGGGATTTTGGGGCTTAAGGCTTTGGGTTTTTACGGTTTTATAGGTTTAAGGTTTATGGTTTACTATTTTGTTCTATGTTTTTTAGGGCTTATAGATCATAGTTTTTTTAGGTTTAGGGGTCATTAGGTTTTTTAGGGTTTTTAAGGGTTAAGTGTTTCTTAGGGTTTAGAGCTTAGGTTTTTTTTTTCGGTTTAGGGTTTTTAAATTTTTAGGATTTATAGTTTAAATCATAACGTTTTTAGGGAGTTTTAGGGGTTTTAAATTGTTTTTAGGAGTTGTTATAGGGTTTAAAGGATTTAGGGTTTCTTAAGGTTTAGGGTTTCTTAGGGTTATTGGTTTGGGATTTATTGTTTTAGGTTAGGGTTTAGGATTTAGGGTCTAGGGCTTAGGTTCTTTTTTAGGTTTAGGGTTATAGGTTAAGGGCTTTATCTAAGATTTTAGGGTTTAGGGCATTGGGTTTTTTTTAGGTTAATGTCTTTTAGGATTTTATAGGTTTAGGACTTAGGGCATAGGTTTTTTTGTTGTGTTTTTTAGCATTTAGCAGATTTAGGGCTTTATAGGGGATTTAGAGCTTAGCCTTTTGTTTTTTTTTTTCAAGGTTTAAGGGATTTTGGATTTTTTAAGGTATTTAAGGATTAAGTGTTTCTTAGGGTTTAAGGTTTAGGGGTTTGGGTTTTGTTGTGTTTTTTATGTTTAGGGTTTATAGATTTTTTGGATTTAGGGTTTAGAGCTTAGTGTTTTGTAGGGGTTATCAATTGTTTTTAGGGTTTATAGGATTAAGGGTTTCTTAAGTTTTAGGTTTTAGGGTTTCTTTGGGTTTTAGGTTTAGGTTTAAGATTTTAGGTTTAGGGTTTAGGGATTATGGTTTTTTAAGGTTTAGGGTTTTAAGTTAAGGGTATTATCTAGTTTAGGGTATAAGACTTTTGGTATTTTAGTCTATGGTTTGTTAGGATTTTATAGGTTTAGGGTTTTATCTTGGTTTTTTTAGGTTTAGGGTTTTATCTTGGTTTTTTTAGGTTTAGGGTTTTATCTTGGTTTTTAGGGTTTAAGACTTTGGGATTTTTAGGTGAAGGTTTTTTAGGATTTTATAGGTTTAGGGTTTAGGGCTTAGGTTTTTTTTTTGTTTTTTGTATTCATGCTTTTTAGAGTTTAGCATATACAATTTAGGGCTTTATAGTGTTTAGAGCTTAGAGTTTTTTAGGTTTAGGGGTTTTTGGGTCTTTTTAAGGGTTAAGTGTTTATTAGGGTTTTTTAGGGCGTAGGTTGTAGGGCTTAGGGATTTTTTGTGTTTTTCTAGGGTTCACAGATTTTAGGATTTAGGGTTTAGATCTTAGGATTTTTAGGGGTTTTAAATTTTTTTTAGGGTTTGTCTTAGGTTTTGTAGGATTTAGGGTTTCTTAAGGTTAGGGTTTAGGGTTTCTTAAGGTTTTTAGGTTTAGGATTTAGGGTTTTACGTTTAGGATTTAGGGTACTAGGTTTAGGGTTCAAGACATAGGTTTTTTGTTTTTTGTTTTTTGTTTTTTTTTTTTGTTTTTTAGGGTTAAGCTTAAATGATTTAGGGATTTATAGGGTTTGGAGCTTAGACTCTTTTAGGTTTATGGTTTTTACGTTTAGGATTTAGGGTTTTAGGTTAGGTTTTAGTGTTTAAGGCCTAGGGTTTTTTTAGGTTTAGGGTTTAAGGTTAATGGTTTCATCTAGGTTTTTAGGGTTTAGTGCTTTGAGTTTTTTAGATTAAGGTTTTTTAGGATTTTATAGGTTTAGGCTTTAGGGATTTGGGGTTCTTTGTGTTTTTTAGGGTTTAGCATATATGCTTAAGGGCTTTATTATTTTAAGGGTTTATTTTAGGGTTTATAGGATTTAGGGTTTCTTAATGTTAGGGTTTAAGGGTTCTTAGGGTTTTTAGGTTTAGGCTATAGGGTTTTAGGTTACGGTTTAGGGTTTTAGGTTAAGAATTTTATCTAGGTTTTTAGGGTGTCATAGGTTTAGGGTTCAAGACTTGTTTTTTTTTAGGGTTTAGCATATACGATTTAGGGATTTATAAGGTTTGGAGCTTAGTGGTTAGGGTTTTGTAGGGGTTTAAAATGGTTTAGAGCTTAGAGTTTTTTTAGGTGTAGGAATTTTGGGTTTTCTTAGTGTTTTTGAGGGTTAAGAGTTTCTTTGGGTTTTCTTAATGTTTTTAAGGGTTAAGAGTTTCTTAGGGTTTTCTATTGATTAGGGTTTAGGGTTTTTTTTTTTTTTTATGTTTTTCCAGTTTAAGATTTTTGAACTTTTTAGGATTTATGGTTTATAGCTTAGGTTTTTGTAGAGGTTTTAAATGCTTTGTAGTGGTTATATTAGGGTTTATAAGATTTATGGTTTCTTAATGTCTAGGGTTTAGGGTTTCTTAGGGTTTTAGGTTTAGAATCTAAGGATTTAGGTTAGGGTTTAAGGTTTAGTGTTTCATGTTTTTTTAGGTCTAGGGTTTTATCTAGGGTTTATTCTAGCTTAGGGCTTTGGGTTTTTTGGGTTAAGGTTTTTTAGAGTTTTATAAGTTTGTGGTTTAGGGCTTAGGGTTTTTCGTGTATTTTAAGGTTAAGCATATAAGATTTAGGGCTTGATAGGGTTTAAAGCGTAGAGTTTTTTAGGGTTAAATTTTTCTTAGGGTTTCTGGTTTAGAACTTAGGGGTTTTAAATGGGTTTTAAGGTTTATTTTAGGGTTTATAGGATTTAGGGATTTTTAAATGTTTAGGTTTTAACGTTTGTTAAGGTTTTAGGTTTAGGATTTATAGTTTTAGGTTATGGTTTAAGGCTTGTGGTATTTTAGGTTTCGGCTTATAGGTTAATGCTTTTATTTAGGTTTTTAGGTTTTAGGGCTTTGGGTTTTTTAGGTTAAGGGTTTGTAGGATTTTATAGGTTTAGGGTTTAGGACTTACGATTTTTTTTGTGTGTTGTAGGGTTTAGTATATACTATTTAGGGCTTTATAGGGTTTAGAGCTTATAGTTTTTTTATGTTTAGAGGTTTTTTGGTCTTTAGGATTTTTAAGGGTTAAGTTTTTGTTGGGTTTCCTAGGGTTTAGTTATTTTTTGTATTTTTTAGGTTTAGGGTATACAGATTTTTAGGATTTAGAGTTTCTAGCTTATGGATTTTAGGAGTTTTAAATGGGTTTTAGCGTTTATTTAGGATTTATAGGATTTAAGGTTTCTTAAGGTTTATGGTTTAAGGTTTCTTCAGGTTTTAGGCTTAGGTTTAGGCTTTTGGGTTAGGGTTTAGGGTTTAGGGCTTAGGGTTTTTTTATGTTTAGGTTCTTAGGTTAAGGTTCTTATCTAGGTTTTTAGGGTTTAGGGCTTTGTGTTTATTAGGTTAAGGTTTTTAGTGTTATATAGGTTTAGGGTTTAGGGCTTAGGTTTTTTTTTTTTTTTTTTGTGTTCTTTAGGGTTTAGCATATAAGATTTAGGGCTTTAGATGGTTTAGAGCATAGAGTTTTCGAGGTTTAGGGGTTTTGCAGTTTTAGGGTTTTTAAGGGTTAAGTGTTTCTTAGGGTTTTGGATTTTTTTTTTTGTTTTTTATGTTCAGGGTTTACGGATTTATAGGATTTTGAGTTTACAGTTTAGGGTTTAGTAGGGGTTTTAAGTGGTTGTTAGGGTTTATTTTAGGGTTTATAGGATTTTGGATTTTTAAGGTTTAGGTTTAGGAATTAGAGTTTTAGGTATGGATTAAGGGTTTTGAGCTTAAGGATTTTTTAGGTTTAGGGATTTAGGTTAAGGGTTTTATCTAGGTTTTTTAGGGTTTAGGTCTTTGGATTTTTAGGTTAACAATTTTTATATATGTTTTTAAGGTATAGGGCTTTAGATTTTTTGGGTTAAGGTTTTCTGGGTTTTAGGTTTAGGGTATGTGGCTTAGGTTTTTCTTTTCTTTTTTTTTTTTTGTGCTTTTTAAGGTTTAGCATATATGAGTTAGGGCTATATAGTGTTTATAGCTTAGAGTTTTTTTTGACCTAGGGATTTTTGAGGTATTTAGGATTTTTAAAGGTTAAGTGTTTCTTATGGTTTTTTAGGGTTTATGGTTTAGGGCTTAGGATTTTTTGTGTCTTTTTAGGTTTAGGGTTTATCAATTTGTAGGATTTTAGTTTTTAGGTTAGGGTTTAGGTTTAGGATTAAGTGTTTTAGGTTAGGGTTTAGGCCTTAGAGGCTTTTTACGTTTATGGATTTTTAGGATTTAGGGTTTAGAGCTTATGGTTTTTTTAAGTTTTTATGGGATTTAGGTTTTCTTTAGGTATTAGGTTTAGTGTTTCTTATGGTTTAGGTTTAGGATATAGGGTTTTTGGTTAGGCTTTACGGTTAAGGTCTTAGGGTGGGTTTTTTTAGGTTTAGGGTTTTAGATAAAGGTTTTATCTAGGTTTTTATGGATTAGGGCTTTGGGTTTTTTAGGTTAATGTATTCTAGGGTTTTATAGGTTTAGGGTTTAGGGCATAGGGTTTTTTAGGGTTTTGCTTATATGATTTTTGGCTTTATAGGGTTTAGAGTTCATAGCATTTTAGGTTTAGGGTTTTAATGGTTTAAGTGTTTCTTAGGGTTTATTAAGATTTAAGGTTTAGGGCTTAGGGTATTTTTGTTTATGTCTTTTAGGTTTTGGGTTTAGGCATTTTCATGATTTAGGGATTAAAGATTCGGGTTTTGTAGGGTCATATATGGTTTTTAGGGTTTATTTTAGGGTTTATATGTTTTAGGGTATCTTAAGGTTTAGGGTTTCTTAGTTTTGTTATTAGGGTTTAAGGATTAGGGCTTAGGATTTTAGGTTAGCATTGGGTTTTTTTTTTGTGTTTTTAGGGTTTAGCATAAATGATTTGGCGTATTACACAGTTAAGAGCTTAGAGTTTTTTTAGTTTAGGGGTTTTTGGGTTTTTTTTAAAGGTTTTTAAGGGTTAAGTGTTTCTTAGGGTTTTGAAAGGTTTAAGGTTTAGGGCTTAGGGTTATTTTGTGTTTTTAAGGTTTAGGGTTTACCTATTTTTAGAATTAAGGGTTGAGAGCTTAGTGTTTTAGGTGTTTTAACTTGTTTTTAGGGTTTATATGATTTAGGGTTTCTTTGGGTTTTAGATTTTTCGGTTAGGGTTTAGGTTTAGGAATAGAGTTTTAGGTTAGGGTTTAGGGTTTAGTGCTTAGGGTTTTTTTAGGTCTAGGTTTTAGTTTATGGGTTTTATCTAGGTTTTAAGGGTTTAAGGCTTTGGGATTTTTAGGATTAGGTTTTTTAGGATTTAATATGTTTAGGATTTAGAGCTTAGGTTTTTTTTTTGTGTTTTTTAGGCTTTAGCATATATGATTTAGGGCTTGATAGGATTTAGAGCTTAAAGTTTTTTTGGTTTAGGGGTTTTTGGGTTTTTTTAATAGTTTTTAATGGTTAAGTGTTTCTTAGGGTTTTTTAGGGCTTAGGGATTTTTTTGTGATTTAAGTGTTAGGGTTTACGGATTTTTAGGATTTAGGGTTTAGATCTTAGAGTCTCTAGGGGTTTTAAATGGTTTTTAGGGATATCGGATTTAGGGTTTCTTAATAAGATTAGGGTTTAGGGTTTCTTAGAGCTTTTAGGTTTAGGAATTAGGGTTTTACGTTAGGGTTTAGGGTTTTTTTAGGTCTAAGGTTTTAGGTTAAGGACTTTATCTAGGTTTTTAGTGTTTTATAAGTTTAGGGTTCAAGAATTTGGGTTTTTATTGTGTTTTTTTTAGGGTTTAGCATATAATATTTTTGGATTTATAGGGAGCTTAGACTTTTTTAGGTTTAGGGGTTTTTAGAGTTTTCAAGGTTTAAGTGTATCTTACGGCTTTTTTAGGGTTTAGGCTTTTTTTTTTCTTTCTGATTTTTAGGTTTAGGGTTTAGGGTTTTTTAGGATTTAGTGTTTAGAGGTTAGATTTTTATATGGGTTTAAATGGTATAGGCTTAGAGTTTTATTAGGTGTAGGAGTTTTTGGGTTTTCTTAATTTTTTTAAGGGTTAAATGTTTCTTAGGGTTTCTGGTTTAGAGCTTAGGGGTTTTAATTGGTATTTAAGATTTATTTTAAGGTTTATAGGATTTAGGGATTCTTATGGTTTAGAGTTTAGAGTTTCTTAAGGTTTTAGGTTTAGGATTTAGAGATTTAGGTTAGGGTTTAGGGCTTAAGGTTTTCTGGTTTTAGGGTTTAGGGCTTTGGGTTTTTTAGAATAAGGTTTTTTAGGGTTTTAGGGTTTAGGGCTTTGGGTTTTTTAGAATAAGGTTTTTTAGGGTTTTATAGGTTTAGGGTTTAGGGTTTAGCATATATAATTTAGGGCTTTATAGGGTATAGAGCTTAGATTTTTTTAGGTTTAGGGTTTTTTGAGGTTTTTAGGGTTTTTAAGGGTTAAGTATTTCTTAGGGTTTAAGGCTTTCAGTTTTTGTGTTTTTCAGGTTTAGGTTTTACGTATTTTTATGGCTTAGGGTTTTTAGGGGTTTTATTTGGTTTTTTGGGATTATATAAGGGTTTGCAAGTTTTAGGGTTTTTCAAGGTTTAGGATTTAGGGTTTCTTAGGGTTTTAGGTCTAGCATTAAGGTTTTAGGTTTGGGTTTAAGGCTTTTGGATTTTTAGGTTTAGGGTTTTTAGAATTTTGTATGTTTAGGGTTTGGGGATTAGTTTTTTTTTGTTATGTGTTTTTAGGGTTTAGGATATACGATATAGGGGTTTATAGGGTTTTGAAGATACTATATTTTAGGTTTAGTGGTTTTTGTATTTTTTAAAGTTTTTAAGGGTTAAGTGTTTCTTAGGGTATTTCAGGGTTTAGGGTTTACGGCTTAGGGTTATTTTTTGTGGTTTTAGGTTAGGGTTTACGGATTTTTAGGATTTAGGATTTAGAGCTTAGGTTTTTTTTTGGGGTTTTAAATGGTCTTTATGGTTTATTTCAGTATTTATAGGATTTAGTTATTCTTAAGGTATAGGGTTTCTTAGGGATTTATGTTAGGGTGTAGGGTTTATGGCTTTGGGTTTTGTTAGGTTTAGGGTTTTGGGTTAAGAGTTTTATTCCAGATTTTGGGATTTAAGGCTTTGGGTTTTTAAGGGTTTTATAGGTTTAAGGTTTAGTGCTTAGGATTTTTTTTTTGTGTTTTATATGGTTTAGAATATACGATTTAGGGCTTTATAGGGTTTAGAGCTTAGAGCTTTTTAGGTTTAGGGGTTATTGGTTTTTAGGGTTTTTACGGGTTAAGTGATTCTTAGGATTTTTTAGGGTTTAGGGTTTAGGGCTGAGTGTTTTTTTATTTTTTGGATTTAGGGTTTAGAGCTTAGGGGTTTTAAAAGGTTTTTAGGGTTTATTTTATGGTTTATAGGATTTAGGGTTTAGAGCTTAGTGTTTTTAGGGGTTTAGAAGGTTTTTAGAGTTTATTTTATGGTTTATAGGATTTAGGGTTTCTTAAGGTTTAGGGTTTAGGGTTTCTTAGGGTTATAGGTTTAGAATTTAGAGTTTTAGGTTAGGGTTTAGGGTTTAGGCTTAGGTTTATTTTAGGTTTAGGGTTATAGGTTAAGTGCTTTATCTAGGATTTCAGGGTTTAGGGCTTTGGGTTTTTTTAGGTTAATGATTTTTAGGGTTTTATATGTTTAGTGTTTAGGGCTTAGGGATTTTTTTTTTTTTTTTTTGTGTTTTTCAGCATTTAGCATATTTTATTTAGGGCTTTATAGGGTTTAGAGCATAGCTTATTTTTAGGTTTAAGGGATTTTGGATTTTTTTAGGTTTTTAAGGGTTAAATGTTTCTTAGGTTTTTTAAGGTTTAAGGTTTAGGGATTTGGGTTTTGTTGTGTTTTTTATGTTTAGGGTTTACAAATTTTTAGGATATAGGGTTTAGAGCTTAGTGTTTTGTAGGGGTTTTAAATTGTTTTTAGGGTTTAGAGTTTCCTTGGATTTTAGGTTTAGGATTAAGATTTTAGGTTTAGGGTTTAGGGCTTAGGGTTTTATAAGGTTTAGGGTTTTTTAAAGATTAGGGTTTTAGGTTAAGGGTATTATCTATTTTAGGGTTTACAGCTATGGGTTTTTTAGGCTAAGGTTTCTTAGGATTTTATACGTTTAGGGTTTTATCTTAGTTTTTTTAGGTTTAGGGTTTTATGTAGGATTTTAGGGTTTAAGTCAATGGGTTTTTTCTGTTTATTTATGGTTTTAAGAGTTTGTGTTCCTTAGGGTTTAGGGCTTAGGTTTATTTTGTGCTTTTAAGGTTTAGGGTTTACATATTTTTAGAATTAAAGATTTAGAGCCTAGTGCTTTAGGGGTTTTAAATTGATTTTAGGGTTTATAGGATTTAGGGTTTCTTTGGGTTTTAGGTTTTTAGGTTAGGGTTTAGGTTTAGGAATTAGAGTTTTAGGTTAGGATTTAGAGTTTAGTGTTTAGGGATTTTTTTAGGATTAGGGTTTTAATTTATGGGTTTTATCTAGGTTTCAAGGGTTTTGGGTTTTGGGTTTTTTGGGATTTAATAGGTTTAGGGTTTAGGGCTTAGTTTTTTTTTTTTTTTTTTTTTGTTTGAGTTTTTTAGGGTTTAGCATATACGATTTAGGTCTTGTAGGATTTAAAGCTTAGAGTTTTTTAAGTTTAGGGGTTTTTTGGGTTTATTTATGGTTTTTAATGGTAAAGTGTTTCTTAGGGTTTTTTAGGGCTAGATTTTTTGTGTGTTATAAGTGTTAGGGTTTACAAATTTTAAGGATTTAGGGTTTTGATCTTAGGGTCTTTAGGTGTTTTAAATGGTTTTCATGCTTATTTTAGGGCTATTGGATTTAAGGTTTCTTAATAAGATTATGGTTTAGGGTTTCTTAGGGTTTTTAGGTTTAGGATTTAGGGTTTTACATTAGGTTTTAAGGGTTTTTTAGGTTTAAGGTTTTGGGTTAAGGATTTTATCTGGGTTTTTAGTGTTTTATAGGTTTAGGGTTCAAGAATTTGGTTTTTTTTTTTGTGTTTTTTAGGGTTTAGCATTAATATTTAGGGATTTATAGGGTTTGGAGATGACACTTTTTTAGGTTTAGGTGTTTTAAGGGTTTTCAAGGTTTAAGTGTTTCTTACGGATTTTTTAGGGTTTACGATTTAGGCCTGTGGGGTTTTTTTTTTTTTTTTTTTTTTTTGGGTTTATTTATGGTATTTTAGGATTTAGTGTTTAGAGGTTAGGGATTTGTTTAGGTTTTAAATGGTTTAGAGCTTAGAGTTTTATTAGGTGTAGGGGTTTTTGGGTTTTCTTAGTGTTTTTAAGGGTTAAATGTTTCTTAGGGTTTTCTATTGATTAGGTTTTAGGGTTTCTTTTTGTTTTTTTATAAGTTTAAGATTTACGGATTGTTTAGGATTTTTGTAGAGGTGTTAAATGCTTTGAAGTGTTTATATTAGGGTTTATAGGATGTATTGTGTCTTAATGTCTAGGGTTTAGGGCTTCTTAGGGTTTTAGATTTAGAATCTAAGGATGCAGGTTAGGGTTTAGGGCTTCATATTTTTTTAGATCTAGGGTTTTAGGTTAAGGGTTTTATTTAGGGTTTTTATGGTTTAGGGCTTTGGATTTTTTAGGTTAAGGTTTTTTAGAGTTTTATAGATTTATGGTTTGGGGCTTAGAGATTTTTGTGTATTTTAGGGTTAAGCATATAAGATTCAGTGCTTGATAGGATTTAAAGCTTAGAGTTTTTTTAGGTATAGGCGTTTTTTGGGGTTTTTAAGGGTTAAGTGTTTCTTAGGGTTTCTAGTTTAGAGCTTAAGGTTTTTTAGTATTTTATAGGTTTAGTGAGTAGGGCTTAGGGTTTTTTTTGTGTTTTTAGCATTTAGCATATATGATTTAGGGCTTTATAGGGTTTAGAGCTTAACTTTTTTTTAGGTTTAAGGGATTTTGGATTTTTTGAGATTTTTAAAGGTTAAGTGTTTCTTAGGGTTTTTTAAGGTTTAAGGTTTAGGGATTTGGGTTTTGTTGTGTTTTTTATGTTTAAATTTATAGGATATACGGTTTAGAGCTTAGTGTTTTGTAGGGGTTTTAAATTGTTTTGAGGGTTTAGGGTTTCTTTGGATTTTATGTTTAGGATTAAGAATTTAGGTTTAGGGTTTAGGGCTTAGGGTTTTTTAAGGTTTAGGGTTTTTTAAAGATTAGGGTTTTAGGTTAAGGGTATTATATAGTTTAGGTTTTAAGTCTATGGGTTTTTTAGGTTAAGGTTTCTTAGGATTTTATACATTTAGAGTTTTATCTTAGTTTTTTTAGGTTTAGGATTTTATCTAGGTTTTTAGGGTTTAAATCAATGGGTTTTTTGCTTATTTTTGGGTTTTAAGAGTTTAAGTGTTCCTTAGGGTTATTTTTTGTTTTTATGATTTAGGGTTTATAGATATTTAGAATTAAGGATTTAGAGCCTAGTGTTTTAGGGGTTTTAAATTGATTTTAGCATTTATAGGATTTAGGGTTTCTTTGGGTTTTAGGATTTTAGGTTACGGTTTAGGCTTAGGAATTAGAGTTTTAGGTTAGGATTTAGTGTTTAGTGCTTAGGGATTTTTTTAGGATTAGGATTTTAGTTTATGGGTTTTATCTAGGTTTTAAGGGTTTGGGGTTTAGGGTTTTTTAGGATTTAATTGGTTTAGGGTTTAGAGCTTAGTTTTTTTTTAATTTTTTTTTTGTTTTTTAGGGTTTAGCATATATAATTTAGGGCTTGTAGGATTTAGAGCTTAGAGTTTTTTAGGTTTAGGGGTTTTTTGGGTTTTTTTATGGTTTTTAATGGTAAAGTGTTTCTTAGGGTTTTTTAGGGCTCGATTTTTTTGTATTATAAGTGTTAGGGTTTACAAATTTTAAGGATTTAGGGTTTAGGTCGGGTCTTTAGGTGTTGTAAATGGTTTTCATGCTTATTTTAGGTCTATTGGATTTAAGGTTTCTTAATACGATTAGGGTTTAGGGTTTATTAGGGTTTTTAGGTTTAGGATTTAGGGTTTTACATTTGGGTTTAGGGGTTTTTTAGGTTTAAGGTTTTAGGTTAAGGATTTTATCTAGGTTTTTAGTGTTTTATAGGTTTAGGGTTCAAGAATTACGTTTTTGTTTTTGTGTTTTTTAGGGTTTAGCATTAATATTTAGGGATTTATAGGGTTGGAGATTACACTTTTTTAGGTTTAGGTGTTTTAAGGGTTTTCAAGGTTTAAGTGTTTCTTACGGCTTTTTTAGTATTTAGGGTTAAGGCCTATGGTTTTTTTTTTTTTTTTTTTTTTTTTTTGGGTTTAGGGTTTATCATTTTCTAGGATTTAGTGTTTAGAGGTTAGGGATTTGTAGGGGTTTTAAATGGTTTAGAGCTTAGAGTTTTATTAGGTGTAGGAGTTTTTGGGTTTTCTTAGTGTTTTTAAGGGTTAAATGTTTCTTAGGGTTTTCTATTGATTAGGTTTTAGGGTTTTCTTTTTGTGTTTTTTAAGTTTAAGAGTTACGGATTGTTTAGGATTTTTGTAGCGGTTTTAAATTCTTTGTAGTGTTCATATTAGGGTTTATAGGATGTATTGTGTCTTAAGGTCTAGGGTTTAGGGCTTCTTAGGGTTTTAGATTGAGAATCTAAGGATTTAGGTTAGGGTTTAGGGTTTAGTGCTTCATGTTTTTTTAGGTCTAGGGTTTTAGGTTAAGGGTTTTGTTTAGGGTTTTTATGGTTTAGGGCTTTGGGTTTATTAGGTTAACGTTTTTTAGAGTCTTATAGGTTTATGGTTTGGGGCTTAGATATTTTTGTGTATTTTAGGGTTAAACATATAAGATTTAGTGCTTGATAGGGTTTAAAGATTAAGGTTTTAGGTTAAGGGTATTATCTAGTTTAGGGTTTAAGGTTATGGGTTTTTTAGGCTAAGGTTTCTTAGGATTTTATGCGTTTAGGGTTTTATCTTAGTTTTTTAGGTTTAGGGTTTTATCTAGGTTTTTAGGGTTTAAGTCAATGGATTTTTTGTGTTTTTTTAGGGTTTTAAGAGTTTAAGTGTTCCTTAGGGTTTAGGGCTTAGGGTTATTTTGTGTTTTTATAGTTTAGGGTTTTCAGATTTTTAGAATTAAGGATTTAGAGCCTAGTGTTTAAGGGGTTTAAAATTGATTTTAGGGTTTATTGGATTTAGGGTTTCTTTTGGTTTTAGGTTTTTAGGGTAGGGCTTAGGTTTAGGAATTAGAGTTTTAGGTTACGATTTTGAGTTTAGTGTTTAGGGATTTTTTAGGATTAGGGTTTTAGTTTATGTGTTTTATCTAGGTTTTAAGGGTTTAGAGTTTTGGGCTTTTTAGGATTTAGTAGTTTTAGGGTTTAGAGCTTAGTTTTTATTTATTATTTTTGTGATTTTTTGGGTTTAGCATATGAAATTTAGGGCTTGTAGGATTTAGCGCTTAGAGATTTTTAGGTTTAAACGGTTTTTTTGGGTTTTTTTTAATTATTTTTAATTGTAAAGTGTTTCTTAAGGTTTTTTAGAGCTAGATTTTTTGTGTTATATGTGTTAGGGTTTATGAATTTTAAGGATTTTGGATTTAGATCATAGGGTCTTTAGGTTTTTAATTGGTTTTCATGTTTATTTTAGGGCTATAGGATTTAAGGTTTCTTAATAATAATAGGGTTTAGGGTTTCTTAGGGTTTTTAGGTTTAGGATTTAGGGTTTTACATTAGGGTTTAGGGGATTTTTAGGTTTAAGGTTTTAGGTTAAGGATTTTATCTAGGCTTTTAGTGTTTTATAGGTTTGTGTTTTATAGGGATTAGCATTAATATTTTGGGATTTATAGGGTTTGGAGATTACACTTTTTTAGGTTTAGGTATTTTAAGGGTTTTCAAGGTTTAAGTGTTTCTTACGGCTTTTTTAGGGTTTAGGCTTATGGGGTTCTTTTTTTTTTTTTTTGGTTTAGGGTTTATGGTTTTATAGGATTTAGTGTTTAGAGGTTCGGGATTTGTAGGGGTTTTAAATGGTTTAGAGTTTAGAGTTTTATTAGGTGTAGGAGGTTTTGGGTTTTCTTAATGTTTTTAAGGGTTAAATGTTTCTTAGGGTTTTCTATTCATTAGGTTTTAGTGTTTTTTTTTGTGTTCTTTAAGTTTAAGATTTATGGATTGTTTAGGATTTTTGAAGAGCTTTTAAATGCTTTGTAGTGTTTATATTAGGGTTTATAGGATGTATTGTGTCTTAAGGTCTAGGGTTTAGGGCTTCTTAGGGTTTTAGATTGAGAATCTAAGGATTTAGGTTAGGGTTTAGGGTTTAGGGCTTCATGTTTTTTTAGGTCTAGGGTTTTAGGTTAAAGGTTTTGTTTAGGGTTTTTATGGTTTAGGGCTTTGGGTTTATTAGGTTAAGGTTTTTTAGAGTTTTATAGGTTTATTGTTTGGGGCTTAGATATTTTTGTGTATTTTAGGGTTAATCATATAAGATTTAGTGCTTGATAGGGTTTAAAGATTAGGGTTTTAGGTTAAGAGTATTATCTAGTTCAGGGTTTAAGGCTATGGGTTTTTTAGTCTAAGGTTTCTTAGGATTTTATGCGTTTAGGGTTTTGTCTTAGTTTTTTTAGGTTTAGGGTTTTATCTTGGTTTTAAGGGTTTAAGTCAATGGATTTTTTGTGTTTTTTTAGGGTTTTAAGAGTTTAAGTGTTCCTTAGGGTTTAGGGCTTAGGGTTATTTTGTGTTTTTATGGTTTAGGGTTTATAGATTTTTAGAATTAAGGATTTAGAGCCTAGTGTTTTGGGGGTTTAAAATTGATTTTAGGGTTTATAGGATTAAGGGTTACGTTGGGTTTTAGGTGTTTAGGTTAGGGTTTAGGTTTAGGAATTAGAGTTTTAGGTTAGGATTAGAGCTTAGTGCCTAGGGATTTTTTTAGGATTAGGGCTTTAGTTTATGGATTTTATCAAGGCTTTAAGGGTTTAGGGTTTTGGGTTTTTTAGGATTTAATAGGTTAAGGGTTTAGAGCTAAGCTTTTTGTTTTTTTTTCTTTCTATTTTTTAGGGTTTAGCATATATGGTTTAGGGTTTGTAGGAATTAGAGATTAGAGTTTTTTAGGCTTAGGGGTTTTTTGGGTTTTTTAATGGTTTTTAATGGTAAGGTGTTTCTTAGGGTTTTTTAGGGCTAGATTTTTTGTGTTATAAGTGTTAGGGTTTAAGAATTTTAAGCATTTAGGGTTTAGATCATAGGGTCTTTAGGTGTTTTAAATGGTTTTCATTCTTATTTTATGGCAATCGGATTTAAGGTTTTGTAATAAGATTAGGGTTTAGGGTTTCTTAGGTATTTTAGGTTTAGGATTTAGGGTTTTACATTAGGGTTTAGGTGATTTTTAGGTTTAAGGTTTAAGGTTAAGGATTTTATCTAGGTTTGTAGTGTTTTATAGGTTTACGGTTCAAGAATTAGGTTTTTTTTTTCCAGTGTTTTTTAGGGTTTAGCATTAATATTTAGTGATTTATAGGGTTTGGAGATTACACTTTTTTAGGTTTAGGTGTTTTAAGGGTTTTCAAGGTTTAAGTGTTTCTTACGGCTTTTTTAGGGTTTAGGGTTTAGGCCAATGGGGTTTTTTTTTTTTTTTTTTTTTGGTTTAGGGTTTATGGTTTTTAAGGATTTAGTGTTTAGAGGTTAGGGATTTGTAGGGGTTTTAAAAGGTTTAGAGTTTAGAGTTTTATTAGGTGTAGGAGGTTTTGGGTTTTCTTAATGTTTTTAAGGGTTAAATGTTTCTTAGGGTTTATATTCATTAGGTTTTAGGTTTTTTTTTTTTTTTTTGTGTTCTTTAAGTTTAAGATTTATGGATTGTTTAGGATTTTTGAAGAGGCTTTAAATGCTTTGTAGTGTTTATATTAGGGTTTATAGGATGTATTGTGTCTTAAGGTCTAGAGTTTAGGGCTTCTTAGGGTTTTAGATTTAGAATATAAGGATTTAGGTTAGGGTTTATGGTTTAGGGCTTCATGTTTTTTTAGGTCTAGGGTTTTAGGTTAAGGGTTTTATTTAGGATTTTTATGGTTTAGGGCTTTGGGTTTTTTGAGTTAAGGTTTTTTAGAGTTTAATAGGTTTATGGTTTTTGGGCTTAGAGATTTTTGTGTATTTTAGGGTTAAGCATATAAGATTTACTACTTGATAGGGTTTAAAGCTTAGAGTTTTTTTTAGGTTTAGGCATTTTTTAGGGATTTTAAGGGTTAAGTGTTTCTTAGGGTTTGTACTTTAGAGCTTAGGGGTTTTAAATGGCATTTAAGGTTTATTTTAGGGTTTATAGTATTTAGGGATTCTTATGGTTTAGGTTTTAGAGTGTCTTAAGGTTTTAGGTTTAGGATTTGGAGTTTTAGGTTAGGGTTTAGGGCTTAGGATTTTTTAGATTTAGGGTTTTAGGTTTAGGGTTTTATTTAGGATTTTAGGTTTTAGGGCTTTGGGTTTTTTAGTTTAAGGGTTTGTAAAATTTTATAGGTTTAGGGTTTGGGGCTTAGGTTTTTTTTTGTGTGCATAGGGTTTAGTATAAATGATTTAGGGCTTTATAGGGTTTAGAACTTAGAGTTTTTTTTAGGTTTAGGGGTTTTTTGGTTTTTAGTTTTTTTAAGGGTTAAGTGTTTCTTAGGTTTCTCAAGGTTTAGTGATTTTTTGTACTGTTTAGGTTTAGGGTTTACAGATTTTTAGGATTTAGGGTTTCGAGCTTAGGGATTTTAGGAGTTTTAAATGGGTTTTAGGGTTTATTTTATGATTTATAGGATTTAGGGTTTCTTAAGATTTAGGGTTTATGGTTTCTTTGGGTTTTAGGTTAGGGTTTAGGGTTTAGGGTTTAGGGCTTTGAGTTTTTTTTTGTTATGTTTAGGTTCTTAGGTAGAGGTTCTTATCTAGGGTTTTAGGGTTTAGGGCTTTGGGTTTTTTAGGTTAAGGTTTTTAGGATTTTATAGGCTTAGGTTTTAGGGTTTATTTGTGTGTTTTGCAGGTTTTAGCATATAGAATTTATGGCTTTATAGGGTATAGAGCTTAGAGGTTTTTGAGGTTTTTAGGGTTTTTAAGGATTAAGTTTTTCTTAGGGTTCAAGGCTTTCAGTTTTTTGTGTTTTTTAGGTTTATCTTTTACGGATGTTTTGGGGTTTAAGGTTTAGAGCTTATGGTTTCATAGGTGTTTTATATGGTGTTTAGGGATTATATTGGGGTTTAGGGCTTAGGTTTTTTTTTTTTTTTAATGTTTTTAGGGTTTTTGATATACGATATGGGGGTTTTTAGGGTTTAGAGCTTACCATATTTTAGGTTTAGTGGTAGGGTTTCTTAGTAATTTATGTTTGGGTTAAGAGTTTACGGCTTTGGGTTTTGTTAGGTTTAGGGTTTTGGGTTTAAGGGTTTTATCTGAGATTTTGGGATTTAAGGCTTTGGGGTTTTTATGGTTTTATAGGTTTAAGGTTTAGGGCTTAAGGTTTGTTGTGTTTTTTAGGGCTTAGAATATACAATTTAGAGCTTAGTGTTTTTTAGGTTTAGGGGTTATTGGGTTTTTTAGTGTTTTACAGGTTTAAGGTTTAGGTCTTAGGGTTTTTTTTGTGTTTTTTAGGGCTTAGAATATATAATTTAGGGCTTTATGGGGTTTAGAGCTTACTATTTTTTTAGATTTAGGGGTTATTGGGTTTTTTAGGGTTTTTAAGGGTTAAGTGATTCTTATGATTTTTTAGGGTTTAGGGTTTAGGTCTGAGGGTTTTTAATTTTAGGATTTAGGGTTCAGAGCTTACGGTTTTTAGGGGGGTTTTATGGGTTTTAACTGGTTTTTAGGGTTTATTTTATGGTTTGTAGGATTTAGGGTTTCTTAGGGTTGTAGGTGTAGGATGTAGAGTCTTAGGTTAGGGTTTAGGGTTTAGGCTTAGGTTTTTTTTAGGTATAAGGTTATAGGTTAAGGGTTTTATCTAGGACTTTATGGTTTAGGGCTTTGGGTCTTTTAAGGTTAATATTTTTAGGGTTTTATAGATTTAGGTTTTTCTTTTTAAGTGTTTTTTAGCTTTTAGCATATATGATTTAGGGTTTTATAGGTTTTAGAGCATAGTGTTTTTTTTTAGGTTTAAGGGTTTTTGGATCTTTTAACATTTTTAAGGGTTAAGTCATTCTGAGGGTTTTTTAAGGTTTATGGTTTAGGGCTTTAGGTTTTGTTGTGTTTTTTATGTTTTGGGTTTACAGATTTTTAGGATTTATGGTTTAAAGCTTAGTGTTTTGAAGGGTTTTTAAATTGCTTTTAGGGTTTAGGGTTTCTTTGGATTTTAGGTTTAGGATTAAGATTTTAGGTTTAGGGTTTAGGGCTTAGGGGTTTTTAAGGTTTTGGGTTTTAGGTTAAGGGTATTATGTGGTTTAGAGTTTAAGGCTTTGGGTTTTTTAGGGTAAGGTTTCATAGGATTTTATAGGTTTATTGTATATAATTTAGGGTTGGGTTTAGAGCTTTGAGTGTTTTAGGTTTAGGGGTTTTTTGGTCTTTTTATGGGTTTTAAGGGTTAAATGTTTCGTGTGGTTTTTTAGGGCTTAGGGTTTTATTGTGTTTTTTTTAGGGTTCATGGATTTTTATTATATAGGGTTTAGATCTTAGGGTTTAGATCTTAGGATTTTTAGGAGTTTTAAATGGTTTTTAGGGTTTGGCTTAAGTTTTATAGGATTTAGGGTTTCTGAAGGTAAGGGTTTAGGGTTTCGTAGGGTTTTTAAGTTTAGGATTTAGGGTTTTAGGTTTTAGGTTAGAGTTTAGGGTTTGAGGTTTAGGATTTAGGGTTTTAGGTTAGAGTTTAGGGTTTTAGGTTTAGGATTTAGTGTTTTAGGTTGAGGATTTAGGGTATTAGGTTTAGCATTGAAGGCTTAGGTTTTTTCTTGTGTTTTTTAGGGTTTAGCATATATGATTTAGTGATTTATAGGGTTTAGAGCTTAGACTCTTTTAGGTTTAGGGTTCTTTGAGTTTTTATGGGTTTTAAGTTTAGAATTTAGGGTTTTAGGTTAGGGTTTAGTATTTAGGGCCTAGGGTTTTTTTAGGTTTAGGGTTAATGATTTTATCTAGGTTTTCAGAGTTTAGTGCTTTGGGTTTTTTAGATTAAGGTTTTTTAGGATTTTATAGGTTTAGGGTTTAGGGATTTGGGGTTTTTTTTTGTGTTTTTTAGGGTTTAGCATATACGATTAAGGATTTTATTGTTTTAAGGGGTTATTTTAGAGTTTATAAAATTTAGGGTTTAGGGTTTCTTATGGTTTTTTTGTTTAGGATATAGAGTTTTAGGTTATAGTTTAGCGTTTTTTAGGTTTAGGGTTTTATGTTAAGGATTTTATCGAGGTATTAGGGTTTTATAGATTTAGGGTTCAAGACTTAGGGGTTTTTTTTGTGTTTTTTTAGGGTTTATCATATACGATTTAGGGATTTATAAGGTTTGGAGCTTAGACTTTTTTAGGTTTAGGGGTTTTTAGGGTTTTCAACGGTTAAGTGTTTCATACAACTTTTTAGGGTTTAGGCCTTAGGGTTTTTTTTTCTTCTGATTTTTAGGTTTAGGCTTGATGGTTTTTTAGGATTTAGTGTTTAGAGGTTAGGGTTTTTTAGGGGTTTTAAATGTTTTAGAGCTTAGAGTTTTTTTAGGTGTTGAGGTTTTTGGGTTTTCTTAGTGTTTTTAAGGTTTAAATGTTTCTTAGGGTTTTCTATTGATTAGGTTTTAGGGTTTCTTTTTGTGTTTTTTAAGTTTAAGAATTACAGATTGTTTAGGATTTTTGGAGAGGTTTTAAATGCTTTGTAGTGTTTATATTAGGATTTATAGGACATATTGTGTCTTAAGGTCTAGGGCTTAGGGCTTCTTAGGGTTTTAGATTTAGAATCTAAAGATTTAGGTTAGGGTTTAGGGTTTAGGGCTTCATGTTCTTTTAGGTCTAGTGTTTTAGGTTAAGGGCTTTATTTAGGGTTTTTATGGTTTAGGGCTTTGGATTTGTTAGGTTAAGGTTTTTTAGAGTTTTATAGGTTTATGGTTTGGGGCTTAGATATTTTTGTGTATTTTAGGGTTAAACATATAACATTTAGTGCTTGATAGGGTTTAAAGATTAGGGTTTTAGGTTAAGGTTATTATCTAGTTTAGGGTTTAAGACTATGGATTTTTTAGGCTAAGGTTTCTTAGGATTTTCAATGGATTAGGGCTTAGGTTTTTTTTTTTTGTGTTTTTTAATTTTAATATTTAAGGATATTTTAGGATTTAGGGTTTAGAGCTTAGGGTTTTGTAGAGGTTTTAAATGCTTTGTAGTTTTTATATTAGGGTTTATAGGATTTATTGTTTCTTAAGGTCTAGGGTTTAGGGTTTCTTAGGGTTTTAGGTTTAGAATCTAAGGATTTAGGTTAGGGTTTAGGGTTTCATGTGTTTTTAGGTATAGGGTCTTAGGTTAAGGGTTTTATCTAGGGTTTTTATGGTTTAAGGCTTTGGGTTTATTAGTTTAAGGTTTTTTGGAGTTTTATAGTTTTATGGTTTAGGGCTTAGGGTTTTTTAGTGTATTTTAGGGTTAAGCATATAAGATTTATGGCTTGATAGGGTTTAAAGCTTAGAATTTTTTAGGTTTAGGGGTTTTTTAGGAGTTTTAAGGGTCAAGTGTTTCTTAGGGTTTCTGGTTTAGAGCTTAGGGGTTTTTAATGGGTTTTAAGGTTTATTTTAGGGTTTATAGGATTTATGGATTCTTAAGGCTTAGGATTTAGAGTTTCTTAAGGTTTTAGGTTTAGGATTTAGAGTTTTAGGGTAGGGTTTAGGGCTTAGGGTTTTAGGTTAAGGGTTTTATTTATGTTTTTTGATTTTAGGGCTTTGGGTTGTTTAGGTTAACGGGTTGTAGAATTTTATAGGTTTAGGGTTTAGGGCTTAGGTTTTTTTTTTTGTGTGTTGTAGGGTTTAGTATATACAATTTAGGGCTTTATAGGGTTTAGAGCTTAGAGTTTTTTTAGGTTTAGGGGTTTTTTGGTTTTTATGGTTTTTAAGGGTTAAGTGTTTTTTATGTTTCCCAGGGTTTAGTTTTTTTTGTATTTTTTAGGTTTAGGGTTTACAATTTTTTAGGATTTAGGGCTTCTAGCTTATGGATTTTAGGAGTTTTAGATGGGGTTTATTTTAGGGTTTATAGGATTTAAGGTTTTTTAAGGTTTAGGGTTTAAGGTTTCTTCTGGTTTTAGGCTTAGGATTTAGGGTTTTAGGTTAGGGTTTAGTGCTTAGGTTTTTTTTTATGGTTTAGGTTCTTATGTTATGGTTCTTATCTTTGTTTTTATGGTTTACGGCTTTGGATTTTTTAGGTTAGTGCTTTAGGGGGTTTTAGGGGTTTTAAATGGTTTTAGGGTTTATTTTACAGTTTATAGGATTTAGGATTTCTTAGGGTTTTTGGTTTAGGATTTAGAGTTTTAGGTTAGGATTTAGGGTTTAGGATTGGGTTTTTTTTAAGGTTTAGGGTTATAGGTTAAGGATTTTATCTTGGATTTTAGGGTTTAAGGCTTTGGGTTTTTTTGGGTTAATGTTTTTTATGGTTTTATAGGGTTAGGGTTTTTTTTTGTGTGTGTGTTTTTTAGCATTTATCATATATGATTTAGGGCTTTATAGGGTTTAGAGCTTAGCTTTTTTTTTTTTAGGTTTAAGGGTTTTTGGATTTTTTAAGGATTTAAGGGTTTAGGGCTTTGTGTTTTGTTGTGTTTTTTATTTTTAGGGTTTACAGATTTTTAGGATTTAGGGTTTAGAGCTTTGTGTTTTGCAGGGGTTTTAAGTTGTTTTTAGGGTTTAGGGTTTTTTTGGATTTTAGGTTTAGCATTAAGATTTTAGGTTTAGGGTTTAGGGTTTAGGGCTTAGGGTTTTTTAAGGTTTAGTGTTTTAGATTAAGGGTATTATCTAGTTTAGGGTTTAAGGCTTTGGGTTTTTTAGGCTAAGGTTTCTTATGATTTTATAGTTTTAGGGTTTTATCTTGGTTTTTTTAGGTTTAGGGTTTTATCTTGTTTTGTAGGGTTTAAGCCATTGGGTTTTTAGGTGAAGGTTTTTTCAAATTTTATAGGTTTAGGCTTTAGGGCTTAGGGTTTTTATTTTTTCTCTTCTATTTTTAAGGGTTTAGCATATACAATTTACGACTTTATAGGGTTTAGAGCTTAGATTTTTTTTTTAGGTTTAGGGGTTTTTGGGACTTTTTTGGGTTTTTAAGGGTTAAGTGTTTCTTGCAGTTTTTTAGGGTGTAGGGTATAGGGCTTAGTGCTTTTTTTTGTTTTTTTTAGGGTTGATAGATTTTTATGATTTAGGGTTTAGATCTTAGGATTTTTAGGGGTTTTAAATGGGTTTTAGGGTTTTGCTTAGGTTTTATAGGATTTAGGGTTTCTTAAGGTTAGGGTTTATGGTTTCCTAGGGTTTTTAGGATTAGGATTTAGGGTTTTAGGTTAGGGGTTAGGGTTTTAGGTTTAGGATTTAGGGATTTAGGTTTAGGATTCAGGGTTACAGGTTGAGGATTTAGGGTATTAGGTTTAGGGTTCAAGGCTTAGGTTTTTTTTTTTTTTGTGTTTTTTATGGTTTAGCATATATGATTTAGGGATTTATAGGGTTTGGTGCTTAGACTCTTTTAGGTTTAGGATTCTTTGAGTTTTTATGGGTTTTAAGTTTAGGGTTTTAGGTTAGGGTTTAGTGTTTAAGGCCTAGGGTTTTTTTAGGTTTAAGGTTAATGGCTTAATCTAGGTTTTTAGGGTTCAGTGCTTTGGGTTTTTTAGATCAAGGTTTTTGAGGATTTTATATGTTTAGGGTTTAGGGATTTGGGAGGTCTTTTTGTGTTTTTTAGGGTTTAGCATATACGATTAAGGGATTTGTTGTTTTAAGGGTTTATTATAGGGTTTATAGGATTTAGTATTTTTTAATGTTTGGGTTAAGGGTTTCTTATGGTTTTTGGTTTAGGATATATAGTTTTAGGTTACGGTTTAGGTTTTTCTAGGTTTAGGGCTTTAGGTTAAGGATGTTATCTAGATTTTAGGATTTTATAGGTTTAGGGTTCAAGAATTAGGGTTTTTTTTTTGTGTTATTTAGGGTTTATCATATATGATTTAGGGATTTATTGAGGTTTGGAGCTTAGACTTTTTTACGTTTAGGGGTTTTTAGGGTTTTCAAGGTTTAAGTGTTTCATACGACTTTTTAGGGTTTAGGGTTTAGACCTTTGGGGTTTTTTATTTTGCTGATTTTTAGGATTAGGCTTCATGGTTCTTTTGGATTTAATGTTTCGAGGTTAGGGTTTTTTAGGGGTTTTAAATGGTTTAGAGCTTCAAGTTTTTTTAGGTGTAGGGGTTTTTTTGGTTTTCTTAGTGTTTTTAAGGGTGAAGTGTTTCTTAGGGTTTAGGTTTTTTTTATGTTTTTTAAGTTTATGATTTAAGGATTTTTTAGGATTTAGTGCTTAGGGTTTTGTAGAGGTTTTAAATGCTTTGTTATGTTTATATTAGGGTTTATAGGATTTATGGTTTATTAGGTCAAGGGTTCTTTAGGTTAGGGTTTAGGGTTTAGGGCTTCATGTTTTTTAGGGTATAGGGTCTTAGGTTAAGGGTTTTATCTAGGGTTTTTATGCTTTAGGTCTTTGGTTTTATTGGGTTAAGGTTTTTTAATGTTTTATAGGTTTATGTTTTAGGCCTTAGGGTTTTTTTTTTTGTGTATTTTAGGGTTATGTATATAAGATTTAGGGCTTGATAAGGTTTAAAGCTTAGAGTTTTTTTAGGTTTAGGTGTTTTTAAGGGTTAAGTATTTCTTAGGGTTTCTGGTATAGAGTTTAGGGGTTTTAAGGTTTATTTTAGGGTTTAGAGTTTCTTAAGGTTTTAGGATTAGGATTTAGAGTTTTAGGGTAGGGTTTAGGGCTTAAGGTTTTAGGTTAAGGGTTTTATTTAGGTTTTTAGGTTTTAGGGCTTTGGGTTTTTTTTGTTAAGGGTTTGTAGGATTCTATAGGTTTAGCATTTAGGGCTTAGGGTTTTTTTTGTGTGTTTTAGGGTTTAGTATATACAATTTAGGGATTTATAGGGTTTAGAGCTTAGAGTTTTTTTAGGTTTAGGGGTTTTTTGGTTTTTATGGTTTTTAAGGATTAAGTGTTTCTTAGGTTTCCCAAGGTTTAGATATTTTTTGTATCTTTTAGGTTTATGGTTTACAAATTTTTTGGATTTAGGGTTTCGAGCTTATGGATTTTAGGAGTTTTAAATGGGGTTTAGGGTTTATTTTAGGGTTTATAGGATTTAGGGTTTGTTAAGGTTTATGGTTTAAGGTTTCTTTAGATTTTAGGTTTAGGATTTCAGGTTTTAGGTTAGTGTTTAGGGTTTAGGGCTTAGGTTTTTTTTTTTTTTTATGGTTTAGATTCTTAGGTTAAGGTTCTTATCTAGGTTTTTAGGGTTTAGGGCTTTGGGTTTTTTAGGTTAATGGTTTTAGGGTTTTATAGGTTTAGAGTTTAGGGTTTAGTATTTTTTTTTTTCTATTTTATTGGGTTTAGCATATACAACTTAGGGCTTTATAGGGTATAGAGCTTAGAGTTTTTTAGGTTTAGGGGTTTTTGAGGTTTTTAGGATTTTTAAGGATTAAGTGTTTCTTAGGGTTTAAGGTTTTCTACTTTTTGTGTTTTTTAGGTTTAGCCTTTTTGGATTTTTAGGGTTTAGTGTTTAGAGCTTAGTGTTTTGTAGGGGTTTTATATCGTTTTTAGGGATTATATAAGGGTTTACAAGATTTAGGGTTTTTTAAGGTTTGGGGTTTAGGGTTTCTTAGAGTTTTAGGCTTAGGGTTTCTTAGGGCTTTTTGTTAGGGCTTATGGCTTTTGGATTTTTAGGTTTAGGGTTTTTAGGATTTTGTGTGATTAGGGTTTAGAGCTTTGGTTTTTTTTTTTTTTGTGTGTTTTTAGGGTTTAGGATATATGATATAGGGGTTTATAGGGTTTAGAGCTTACAATTTTTTAGGTTTATGGGTTTTTGTATTTTTTAGAGTTTTTAAGGGTTAAGTGTTTCTTAGGGTTTTTTAGGGTTTAGGGCTTCGGGCTTACGAGTTTTGTTGTGTGATTTTAGGTTAGGGTTGACAATTTTTTAGGATTTAGTCTTTAGAGCTTAGGGTTTTTTAGGTTTGTTAAACGGTCTTTATGGTTTATTTTAGGATTTATAGGATATAAGGATTCTTAAGGTTTAGTGTTTCTTAGCAATTTATGTTAGGGTTTAGGGTTTATGGCTTAGGGTTTTGTTAGGTTTAGGGTTTTAGATTAAGGGTTTTATTTGCGATTTTGGGGTTTAGGGCTTTGGGGTTTTTTGGGTTTTATTGGTTTAAGGTTTAGGGCTTAGGGTTTTTTTTGTGTTTTTTAGGGTTTAGCATATACGATTTAGGGCTTTATAGGATTTAGAGCTTAGAGTTTTTTTAGGTTTAGGGGTTATTAGGATTTTTAAGGGTTTTTAAGGGTTAAGTGCTCCTTAGGATTTTTTAGGGTTTAGGCTTAGTTTTTTTTTTAATCGTAAGGTTTTAAAATTTTAGGATTTATGGTTTAGAGCTTAGGATTTTTAGAGAGTTTTAGGGGTTTTAAATAGTTTTTAGGGTTTATTTTTGGGCTTAAACGATTCAGGGTTTATGGTTTCTTAGGGTTATAAGTTTGGGATTTAGAGTTTTAGGTTAGGGTTTAGGGTCTAGGGTTTAGGTTTTTTTTAGGTTTAGGGTTATAGGTTAAGGATTTTATCTAGGATTTTAGGGTTTAGGGTTTTGGATTTTTTTAGGTTAATGTTTTTTTAGGGTTTTATAGGTTTAGGGTTTAGGGCTTAGGTTTTTTTTCTTTGTTTTTTTTTTAGAGTTTATCGTATATGATTTAGGGATTTATAGGGTTTAGAGCTTAACTTTTTTTTTCTTTTTTAGGTTTAACGGATTTTGGATTTTTTAAGGTTTTTAAGGGTTAAGTGTTTCTTAGGGTTTTTAAGGGTTTAAGGTTTAGGAGTTTGGGTTTTGTTGTATTTTTTATGTTTAGGGTTTATATATTTTTAGGGTTTAAAGCTTAGCATTTTTTTGGGGTTTTAATTTGTTTTTAGGGTTTATAGGATTTAGGGTTTCTGAAGTTTTAGGGTTTAGGGTTTCTTTGGGTTTTAGGTTTAGGATTAAGATTTTAGGTTTAGGGTTTAGGGCTTAGGGTTTTTTAAGGTTTAGGGTTTAAGACTTTGGGATTTTTAGGCTAAAAGGTTTATTAGGATTTTAAAGGTTTAGGGTTTTATCTTGGTTTTATTAGGTTTAGGGTTTTATCTATATTTTTAGGATTTAAGAATTTGGGTTTTTTAGGTTAAGGTTTTTTAGGATTTTATAGGTTTAGGATTTAGGGCTTAGGTTTTCTTTTTTGCTTTTTTTATGTGTGTTTTTTAGGGTTTAGCATATAAAATTTAGGTCTTTATAGGGTTTAGTCTTTTGGGGGTTTTTAAGGGTTAACATTTCTTAAGGTTTTTTAGGTCATAGGGTATAGGGCTTAGGGATTTTTTGTGTTTTATTAGGGTTCATGGAATTATAAGATTTAGGGTTTAGATCTTAGGACTTTTAGGAGTTTTAAATTCTATTTAGGGTTTGTGTTAGGTTTTATAGGGTTTAGGGTTTCTTAAGGTTAGGGTTTAGGGTTTCTTAGGGTTTTTAGGTTTAGTTTTTAGGGTTTTAGGTTAGGGTTTAGGGTGTTAGGTTTAGGATTTAGGGTTTTGGGTTTAGGATTTAGGGTATTATGTTTAGGGTTCAAGGCTTAGGTTTTTTTATTGTGTGTTTTTTAGGGTTTAGCTTATAAGATTTGGGGATTTATAGGGTTTGGAGCTTAGACTCTTTTAGGTTTAGGGGTTTTTGAGTTTTTAGGGGTTTTAAGTTTAGGATTTAGGGTTTTAGGTTAGGTTTTAGTGTTTAGGGCCAAGGGTTTTTTTAGGTTAATGGTTTTATCTAGGTTTTTAGGGTTTAGTGCTTTGGTTTTTTTAGATTAAGACTTTTTAGGATTTTATAGGTTTAGGCTTTATGGATTTGGGGTTCTTTGTGTTTTGTAGGGTTTAGCATATACGATTAAGAGCTTTATTGGTTTAAGGGTTTATTTTAGGGTTTATAGGATTTAGGGTTTCTTAAGGTTAGGGTTTAGCGTTTCTTAAGATTTTTAGGTTTAGGATATTGAGTTTTAGGTTATGGTTTAGGATTTTTTAGGTTTAGGATTTAATGTTAAGGATTTTATCTAGGTTTTTTGGTTTTATAGGTTAAGGCCTTAGGGTTGTTTTTTCTCTAATTTTTAGGTTTTGTGTTTATGGTTTTTTAGGATGTAGTGTTTAGAGGTTAGGGTTTTGTAGGTGTTTTAAAAGGTTTAGAGCTTATATTTTTTTTTAAGTGTAGGGGCTTTTGAGTTTTCTTAGTGTTATTAAGGGTTAAGTGTTTTTTAGGTTGAGGGATTCTTAAGGTTTAGGGTTTAGAGTTTCTTAAGGTTTTAGATTTAGGATTTTGAGTTTTAGGTTAGGGTTTAGGGATTAGGGTTTTTTAGGTTTAGGTTCTTAGGTTAAGGGTTTTATTTAGGTTTAGGTTCTTAGGTTAAGGGTTTTATTTAGGTTTTTAGGTTTTACGGCTTTGGGGTTTTTGGGTTAAGGGTTTGTAAGATATTATAGGCTTAGGGTTTGTAGGATTTTATTGGCTTAGGGTTTAGGGCTTAGGGTTTTTTTTTGTGTGTTGTAGGGTTTAGTATATACAATTTAGGGTTTAGGGTTTTTTGGTTTATAGGGCTTTTAAGGGTTAAATGTTTCTTAGGTTTCCGAGGGTTTAGTTATTTTTTGTATTTTCTAGGTTTAGGGTTTATAGATTTTTAGGATTTAGAGTTTTGAGCTTATGGATTTTAGGAGTTTTAAATGGATTTTAGGATTTATTTTAGTATTTATAGGATTTAGGATTTCTTGAAGTTTAGGGTCTTAGGTTTCTTCGGGTTTTAGGTTTAAGATTTAGGGTTTTAGGTTAGGGTTTAGGGTTTAGGGTTTAGGGCTTAGGATTTTTTTATGTTTAGGTTCTTAGGTTAAGGTTCTTATCTAGGTTTTTAGGGTTTAGGTCTTTGGGTTTTTTAGGTTAATGTTTTTAGGGTTTTATAAGTTTAGGGTTTAGGGCATAGGGGTTTTTTATGTGTTTTTTAGGGTTTAGAATATACGATTTAGGCCTTTCGATGGTTTAGAGCTTAGAGTTTTTGAGGTTTAGGGGTTTTGGGTTTTTAGGGTTTTTAAGGGTTAAGTGTTTCTTAGGGTTTTTTAGGGTTTAGTGTTTAGGGCTTTGGATTTTTTTATTTTTTAGGTTGAGGGTTTACGAATTTTTAGGATTTTGGGCGTATAATTTAGGGTTTTGTAGGGGTTTAAGTGGTTGTTAGGGTTTATTTTTGGGTTTATAGCATTTTAGGTTTCTTAGGGTTTCGATTTAGGAATTAGGGTTTTAGGATAGGGAAAAGCGTTAAGGGCTTAAGATTTTGTAGGTTTAGGGTTTTAGGTAAAGGGTTTTATCTAGGTTTTCTAGGGTTTAGGGCTTTAGGTTTTTTAGGTTAAGGGTTTTTAGGATATTTTAGGTTTAGTGTTTAGGGCTTTTTTTGTGTTTTGTAGGGTTTAGTATATATGATTTAGGGTTTTATAGGGTTTAGAGCTTTGAGTTTTCTTAGGTTTAACGGATTTTATATTTTTAGGATTTTTAAGGGTTAAGTGTTTTTTAGGGCTTTTTAATACTTAGGTTTTTTTTTATGTGTTTTTAGGTTTAGGGTTTAGAGCTTAGGTTTTTGTAGGGGTTTTAAATGATTTTTAGTGTTTATTTTAGAATTTATAGGATTTAGGGTTTACGATATTGGGTTTTAGGTTAGGGTTTAGGGTTTAGGTCTTAGGGTTTTTTTAGGTTTAGGGTTTTAGGTGAAGGGTTTTATCTAGGATTTTAGGGTTTAGGGCATTGGACCTTTTAAGTTATGGTTTTTCAGGGTTTTATAGGTTTATGGTTTAGGGCTGAGGTTTTTTTTTTTTTCTTTTATGCTTTTTAGGATTTACCGTATAATATATTGTTTAGATCTTAGTAGGTTTTTAGGTTTTTTTATAGGGGTTTTAAGAGTTAAGTGTTTCATAGGGTTTTTAGGGTTTATGTGTTAGAGCTTAGGGTATTGTAGGGGTTTTAAATGGCCATTACGGTTTATTTTAGGGTTTATAGGATTTAGAGTTTCTTAAGGTTTTAGGTGTAGGATTGGAGTTTTAGGATAGGTTTTAGGGGTTTGGGCTTAGGGTGTTCTTAAGTTTAGGGTTTTAGGTTAAAGGTTTTATCTACATTTAAAGGGTTTAGGGCTTTGGGTTGTTTTTTGTTATGGTTTTTTTATTGTTTTATAGGTGAAGGGTTACGGCATAGGTTTTTTTTTTTTTTCTTCTATTTTTAGGGTTTAGCATAAACAATTAGGGCTTTATAGGGTTTTGAGTTTATAGTTTTTTAGGTTTAGGGTTTTTAGGGTGTTTTTCAAGGTTAACTGCTTCTTAGGGTTTTCTAGGGTTTAGATCTTAGGTTTTTGTTGTGTTTTTAAGGTTTAAGGTTGACAGATCTTTAAGATTTAGGCTTTAGAGCATAGGTAGTTGTAGGGATTTTAAATGGTTTTTAGGGTTTATATTATGGTTTATAGCATTTAGGTTTTCTTAAGGTTTAGGGTTTAATGTATCTTAGGGATTTAGGTTTAGGATTTAGGGTTTTAGGTTTGGGTTTAGGGTTTTTTTAGGTTTAGGATTTTAAGTTAAGGATTTTATCTAGGTTTTTAGGTTTTAGGGCTTTGTAATTTTTAGATTATGGTTTTTAGGGTTTAATAGATTTAGGATTTTGGGCTTAAGATTTTTTTGTGTTTTTTAGGTTTTAGCATATACGATTTCGGGCTCTATAGGGTTTAGATCTTTGAGTTTTTTTTAGGTTTAATGGATTGTATATTTTCAGGGGTTTTAAGGGTTAAGTGTTTCTTAGGGTTTTTTAGGGCTTAGGGTTATTGTTAGGTTTATGGTTTTGGGTTAAGGGTTTTATTAAGGTTTTTAGGGTTTAGGGCTTTGTGTTTTTTGGGTGAAGATTTTTTCAGATTTTGTAGGTTTAGGGTTTAGGTCTTAAAGTTTTTTTTGGGTTTTTAGGGTTTAACAAACATGATTTAGGGCTTTATAGGGTCTTGAGCCTAATGTTTTTTAGGTTTAGGTTGTTTTGTGTTTTTTTAGGGTTTTAAGAGTTATGTCTTTCTTAGAGTTTAGGGCTTAAGGTGCTTTTATGTTTTTTAGATATGGGGTTTACGGATTTTGACGATTTAGGGTTTATAGATTAGGGCTTTGTAGGATTTTTAAATAGGTTTTAGGGTTTATTTTAGGGTTTCTTAATGTTTAGGGTTTCATAGTGTATTAGGTTTAGGAGCTAGGGTTTTAGGACTTTTGGTTTTTTTTAGGTTTAGGGTTTTAGGTTAAGGGTTTTAATTATGTTTTTTGAGGTAAGGGCTTTGTGTTTCTTAGATTAAGGTTTTATAGGGTTTTATATGTTTAGGGTTTAGGGCTAAGGTTTTTTTTTTTTTTTTGTATTTTTTACTGTTTAGCATATACGATTAGGACTTTATAGCATTTAGAGCTTAGAGTTTTTTTAGGTTTAGGGGTTTTTAAGGGTTTAATGTTTCTTAGGGCTTTTTAGGGTTTAGGGTTTTGGAGCTTAGGGTTTTTTTTGTTTTGTAAGTTTAGGGTTTACAAATTTTTAGAATTTAGGGTTTAGAGCTTAGAGTTTTGAAGGGTTTTAATTGGTTTTTAGGGTGTATTGGATGTAGGGTTTCTTAGGGTTTTAGGTTGGGAGGCTTTAGGCATTAGTGGTTTTTTATGTTTAGGGTTTAAGGTTAGGGTTTAGGGTTTTGGACTTAGGGCTTAGGGTTTTGTAGGAGTCTTAAATATTACGGTTTATAGGATATATAGTTTCTTAAGGTGTAGGATATAGGGTATCTTAGGGATTTAGGTTTAGGATTTAGTGTTTTAGTTTAGGATTTAGGGTTTAGGGCTTTGGGTTTTTTTAGGTTTAGGGATTTAGGTTCAGAGCTTTATCTAGGTTTTTATGTTTTATGGCTTTTTGACTTTTAGGTTAAGGTTTTTTAGGGTTTTATAGGTTTTTAGTTTAGGGCTTATGTTTTTTTTTTGTGTTTTTAGGGTTTCACATATACGATTTAGGGATTTATAGGGTTTAGAGATTAGAGATTTTAGGTTTAGGGATTTTTAGTTTTTTTAGGGTTTGTAAGGGTATTAAATGGTGTTTAGGGTTTATAGGACTTAGGGTTTCATAAGGTTTAGGGTTTAGGGTTTAATAGTGTTTTAAATTTAGAATTTAGGGTTTTAGGTTAGGGCTTATGGTTTAGGGCTTAGGGGTTTTTAGGTTTAGAATTTTAGGTTGAGGGTTTTATCTAGGTTTTTAGATTTTAGGATTTGGGTTTGTTAGGTTAAGGTTTTTTAGGCTTTTATAGGTTTAGGGATTAAGGTCTGGGGCTTAGGGTTTTGTAGGTTATGGTTTTTGAGGGTTTTATAGATATGGCATTTAGGGCTTAGGGTTTTTTGTGTGCTTTTAAGGTTTAGCATATACAATTTAGGGCTTTATAGGGTTTGGAGCTTAGTGTCCTTTTTTGGTTTAGGTGTTTTTGGGTTATTTAGGGTTAAGTGTTTATTAGGGTTTCTCAAACGTTTAGCATAAATGATTTAGGGCTTTATAGGGTTTAGATTTTAAAGTTTTTTAGGTTTAGGGTTTTTGATGGTTTTTAGGGTTTTTAAGCGCTTAGGGTTTAGGGCATAGGTTTTTTTCTGTTTTTTAGATTTAGGATTTTAGGTTAAGGATTTTATCTAGGTTTTGAGGTTTTTGGGCTTTCGAAATTTTAGATTAAGGTTTCAAGGGTTTTATAGATTTTGGATTTAGGGGTTAGAGTTTTTTGTGTTTTTTAGGGTTTAGCATATACGATTTAGGGATTTATAGGGTTTAGAGTTTTGATTTTTTTTAGGTTTAAGGGGTTTTATATTTTTAGGGTTTTCGATTAAGGGTTTTATTAAGCCTTTTAGGGTTTAGGGCTTTGTGTTTTTTAGGTTAAGATTTTTTTTTGTTTTTATAGGTTTAGGGATTAGGTCTTAAAGTTTTTTTTGTGTTTTTAGGGTTTAACAAATATGATTTAGGGCTTTATAGGGTCTAGAGCCTAAAGATTTTTAGGTTTAGGGTTTTTTGTGTTTTGTTTAGGGTTTTAAGAGTTAAGTGCTTTTTAGGGTTTACGGTGCTTTTATGTTTTTTAGATATAAGGTTTATGGATTTTTAGGATTTAGGGCTTATAGCTTTGGGTTTTGTAAGGATTTTAAATGGTCTTTAGGTTTATTTTAGGGTTTCTTAATGTTTAGGGTTTGATAGTGTATTAGGTTTAGGATTTAGGGTTTAAGGTTAGTAATTAGGGTTTAGGACTCTTGGGTTTTTTAGGTTTAGGGTTTTAGGTTAAGGGTTTTAACTAAGTTTTTAGGGGTATGAGCTTTGTGGTTTTTAGATTAAGGTTTTATATTTTTTATATGTTTAGGGTTTAGGGCTAAGGGTTTCTTTTGTGTTTTTTACGGTTTAGCATAGACGATTAGGGCTTTATAGCATTTAGAGCTTAGAGTTTTTTTAGGTTTAGGGGTTTTTAAGGGTTAAATGTTTCTTAGGGTCTTTCAGGGTTTAGGGTTTTAGGGCTTAGGGTTTTCTATGTTTTTGAGGCCTAGGGTTTACAAATTTTTAGGATTTAGGGTTTAGAGCTTAGAGTTTTGAAGGGTTTTAAATGGTTTTTAGGGTGTATGGGATTTAGGGTTTCTTAGGGTTTTAGGTTAGGGTATAGGGTTTAGGCATTAGTGGTTTTTTATTTTTAGGGTTTAATGTTAGGGTTTAGGGTTTCATGCTTTGGGTTTTTATCAAGGTTAACTGCTTCTTAGGGTTTTCTAGGGTTTAGATCTTAGGGTTTTGTTTTGTTTTTAAGATTTAAGGTTTAAGGACCTTTAGTATTTAGGCTTTAGAGATTAGGGTTTTGTAGGGGTTTTTAATACTTTTTAGGGTTTATATTACGGTTTATAGGATTTAGGGTTTCTTAAGGTTTAGGATTTAGGGTATCTTAGGGAATTAGGTTTAGGATTTAGGGTTTTAGGTTAGGGTTTAGGGTTTAGGGCTTTGGGTTTTTTTAGGTTTAGGGATTTCGGTTAATGGCTTTATCTAAGTTTTTAAGGTTTAAGGCTTTGGGATTTTTAGGTTAAGGTTTTTTAGGGTTTTATAAGTTTCTGGTTTAAGGCTTAGATTTTTTTTTTCGTGTTTTTAGGGTTTCGCATATATGATTTAGGGATTTATAGGGTTTAGAGATTAGAGATTTTAGGTTTACGGATTTTTGGTTTTTGTAGGGTTTGTAAGGGTTTAGCGTTTATAGGACTTAGGGTTTCATAAGGTTTAGGGTTTAGGGTTTAATAGGGTTTTAAATTTAGAATTTAGGGTTTTAGGTTAGGGTTATTGGTTTAGGGCTTAGGGGTTTTTTAGGTTTAGAATTTTAGGTTGAGGGTTTTATCTAAGTTTTTAGGTTTTAGGATTTAGGTTTGTTAGGTTAAGGTTTTTTAGGCTTTTATAGGTTTAGGGTTTAGGGTTTTGTAGGTTATGATGTTTGATGGTTTTATAGATATGGCATTTAGGGCTTAGGGTTTTTTGCGTGCTTTTAGGGATTAGTATATACAGTTTAGGGCTTTATTGGGTTTTGAGCTTAGAGTTTTTTTTGGTTTAGGTGTTTTTGGGTTATTTTGGGTTATTTAGGGTTAAGTGTTTCTTAGGGTTTGTCAAACATTTAGCATAAATGATTTAGGGCTTTATAGGGTATAGATTTTATAGTTTTTTAGGTTTAGGGTTTTCTGTGGTTTTTAGGGTTTTTAAGGTCATAGGGTTTAGGGCATAGGTTTTTTTTATGTTTTTTAGATTTAGGATTTTAGGGTAAGGATTTTATCTAGGTTTTGAGGTTTTTGGGCTTTGGAATTTTTAGATTAAGGTTTTTAGGGTTTTATAGATTTAGGATTTAGGGCTTAGAGTTTTTTGTGATTTTTAGGGTTTAGCATATACTATTTAGAGATTTATAGGGTTTGGAGCTTTGCGTTTTTTTAGGTTTAAGGGGTTTTATATTTTTAGGGTTTTCGGTTAAGGGTTTTATTAAGCCTTTTTGGGTTTAGGGCTTTGAGTTTTTTAGGTTAAGATTTTTTTAGATTTTATAGGTTTAGGGTTTAGGTCTTAAAGTTTTTTTGTGTTTTTAGGGTTTAACAAATACAATTTAGGGCTTTATAGGGTCTAGAGCCAAATGTTTTTAGGTTTAGGTTTATTTGTGTTTTGTTTAGGTTTTTAAGAGTTAAGTATTTCTTAGGGTCTAGGGCTTAGGGTACTTTTATGTTTTTTAGATATAGGGTTTACAGAATTTTAGGATCAAGGGTTTATAGCTTAGGGTTTTGTAAGGATTTTAAATGGGTTTTAGGGTTTATTTTAGGGTTTCTTAATGTTTAGGGTTTCATAGTGTATTAGGTTTAGGATTTAGGGTTTAAGATTAGGATTTAGGGTTTAGGACTTTTGGGTTTCTTAGGTTTAGGGTTTTAGGTTAAGGGTTTTAACTAAATTTTTACGGGTAAGGGCTTTGTGTTTTTTAGATTAAGGTTTTATAGGGTTTGATATACTTATGGTGTTTGTGCTAAGGTTTCTCTTTTGTGTTTTTTACGATTTAGCATATACAATTTAGGGCTTTCTAGTATTTAGAGCTTCGAGTTTTTTTAGGTTTAGGGGTTTTTTGGGTTTTAAAGGGTTTTTAAGGGTTAAGTGTTTCTTAGGATTTAGGGTTTTGGGGCTTAGGGTGTTTTGTGTTTTTTGGGTTTAGGGTTTATAGATTTTTAGGTTTTAGTGTTTAGAGCTTAAAGTTTTGAAGGGTTTTAAATGGTTTTTAGGGTTTATGGGATTTAGGGTTTCATAAGGTTTACGGTTTGGGTTTCTTAGGGTTTTAGGTTATGGTATAGGGATTATGCCTTAGTGGTTTTTAATGGTTAGGGTTTAGGGTTTCAGACTTAGGTTTTTTTTCAAGGTTAATTGCTTCTTAGGGTTTTCAAGGGTTTAGGTCTTAGGGATTTGTTGTGTTTTTATGGTTTAAGGTTTATGGATCTTTAGGATTTAGGCCTTAGAGCTTAGGGTTTTGTAGGGGTTTTAAATGGTTTTTAGGGTTTGTATTATAGTTTATAGGATTTAAAGTTTAGGGTTTAGGGTATCTTGGGGATTTAGGTTTAGGATATAGGGCTTTAGGTTAGGGTTTAGAGTTTAGGGCTTAGGTTTTTTTAGGTTTAGGGATTTGGGTTAAGGGCTTTATCTTGGTTTTTAAGATTGAAGGCTTTGGAACTTTTAGGTTAAGGTTGTTTAGGGTTTTATAGGTTTATGGTTTAGGGCTTATGTTTTTTTTAGTGCTTTTAGGGTTTTGCATATATGATTTAGGGCTTTATAGGTTTTAGAGATTAGATATTTTAGGTTTAGGGATTTTTGTTTTTTTAGGGTTTGTAAGGGTATTAAATGGTGTTTAGGGTTTATAGGACTTAGGGTTTCATAAGGTTTAGGGTTTAGGGTTTTTGGTTGGGTTTATGGTTTAGGGCTTAGGGATTTTTTAGGTTTAGAATTTTTGGTTGAGGGTTTTATCTAAGGTTTTATGATTTAGGGATTTGGGTTTATTAGGTTAAATTTTTTAGGCTTTTGTAGGTTTAGGGCTTAGGGCTTAGGGTTTAGTTGGTTTGGATTTTTGAGGGTTTTATAGATAAGGCATTTAGGGCGTAGCATTTTTTTGTGTGTTTTTAGGGTTAAGCATATACAATTTTGGGCTTTATAGGGTTTGGAGCTTAGAGTTTTTTAGGTTTAGGTGTTTTTGGGTTATTTTGGGTTAACTGTTTCCTAGGGTTTTTCAAGGATTTAGCGTATATGATTTAGGGCTTTATAGGGTTAACATCTTATAGTTTTTTATGTTTAGGGGTTTCAGGGGATTTTAGGGTTTTTAAGGGCATAGGTGTTTCTCTGTTTTTTTAGATTTAGGGTTTAAGGTTTAGGGTATAGGGCTTAAGATTTTTTTAGGTTTACGATTTGAGGTTAAGGATTTTATCTAGGTTTTTAGGTTTTTAGGTTTTTGGGCTTTGAAATTTTTAGATTAAGGTTTTTAGGGTTTTATAGATTTAGGATTTAGGACTTAGGGTTTTTTTTCTAAGGTTTAGCACATACGATTTAAGGCTTTATAGGGTTTAGAGATTTGAGGTTTTTTAGGTTTAAGTGATTTTATAGTTTTAGGGTTTTTAAGGGTTAAGAGTTTTTTAGGATTTTTTAGGGCTTAGGTTTATTTATAGGTTTAGGGTGTTCAGTTATGGGTTTTATTAAGGTTTTTAGGGTTTAGGGCTTTGAATTTTTTTGGTTAATATTTTTTCAGATTTTAAAGGTTTAGGGTGTTGGTGTTAAAGTTTTTTTTGTGTTTTTAAGGTTTAACAAATTTGATTTAGGGCTTTATAGTTTCTAGAGCCTAAAGATTTTTAGGTTTAGGATTTTTTGTGTTTTGTTTAGGGTTTTAAGAGTTAAGTGTTTCTTAGGGTTTAGGTCTTAGGGTGCTTTTATGTTGTTTAGATATAGGGTTTATGGATTTTTGGGATTTAGGGTTTATGGCTTAGGGTTTTCTAGGGATTTTAAATGAGTTTTAGGGTTTATTTTAGGGTTTCTTAATGTTTAGGGTTTCATAGTGTATTAGGTTTAGGATTTTGGGTTTAGGACTTTTGGGTTTTTTAGGTTTAGGGTTTTAGGTTAAGGGTTTTAACTAAGTTTTTAGGGGCAAGGACTTTGTGTTTTTTAGATTAAGGTTTTATAGGGTTTTATATGTTTGGGGTTAAGTGCTAAGTTTTTTTTTTATGTGTTCTTTACGGTTTAGCATATACGATTTAGGGCTTTATAGCATTTAGAGCTTAGAATTTTTTTAGATTTAGTCGTTTTTTGGGTTTTTTCGAGTTAAGTGTTTCTTAAGGTTTTTTATGGTTTAGGGTTTTAGGGCTTAGGGTTTTTTGTGTTTTTTAAGTTTAGGGTTTACAGATATTTAGGATTTAGGGTTTAGAGCTTAGAGTTTTGAAGGGTTTTAAACGGTTTTAGGCTTTATGTTATGGTTTTCGATTGAGGATTTCTTAGGGTTTTAGGTTGGGGTATAGGGTTTAGGCCTTAGTGGTTTTTTATGTTTAGGGTTTAAGGGTAGGGATAAGGGTTTAGAGCTTAGTGTTTTTTTCAAGGTTAGCTGCTTCTTAGGGTTTTTTAGGGTTTAGGTTTTAGGTTTTGTTGTTTTTTTAAGGATTAAGGTTTATGGATCTTTAGGATTTAGGCTTTAGAGCTTAGAGTTTTGTAGGGGTTTTAAATAGTTTTTAGGGTTTGTATTATGGTTTATAGGATTTAGGGTTTAGGGTATCTTAGGGATTCAGGTATTGAATATAGGGTTTTAGGTTAGGGTTTAGGGTATCTTAGGGATTTAGGTATAGGATATAGGGTTTTAGGTTAGGGTTTAGGGTTTAGTGCATAGGTTCTTTTAGGTTTAGGGATTTGGATTAAGGGCTTTATCTAGGTTTTTAAGGTTTAAGGCTTTAGGATTTTTAGGTTAGGGATTTTTTGGGTTTTATAGGTTTATTGTTTAGGGCTTAGGTTTTTTTTTAGTGCTTTTAGGGTTTCACCTATACGATTTAGGGTTTTATAGGATTTAGAGGTTAGAGATTTTAGGTTTAGGGGTTTTTTTAAGGGTTTGTAAGAGTATTAAATGGTGTTTAGGATTTATAGGAATTTGGGTTTCATAAGGTTTAGGGTTTATGGTTTAATAGGGTTTTAAATTTAGAATTTAGGGTTTTAGGTTAGGGTTATTGGTTTAGGGCTTAGGGGTTTTTTAGGTTTAGAATTTTAGGTTGAGGGTTTTATTTAGGTTTTTAGGGTTTAGGGATTTGGGATTGTTAGGTTAAGGTTTTTTAGGCTTTTATAGGTTTAGGGTTTAGGGTTTAGGGCTTAGGGTTTTGTAGGTTAAGGTTTTTGATGGTTTTATAGATATGGTATTTAGGGCTTAGGGTTTTTTGTGTGTTTTTAGGGTTTAGCATATACAATTTAGGGTTTTATAGGGTTTGGAGCTTAGAGTTTTTTAGGTTTAGCTGTTTTTGGGTTATTTAGGGTTATTTAGGGTTAAGTGTTTCTTAGGGATTTTCAAAGGTTTAGCATAAACGATTTAGGGCTTTATAGGCTTTAGATCTTATAGTTTTTTAGGTTTAGAGGTTTCGGGGGTTTTTAGGGTTTTTAAGGGCTTAGGGTTTAGGGCTTAGGTTTTGTTCTATTTTTTTAGATTTCGGGTTAAGGGTTTAGGGTTTGATCTAGGTTTTTAGGTTCTTGGGCTTTGGAATTTTTGGATTAATGTTTTTAGGGTTTTATAGATTTAGGATTTAGGGCTTAGGATTTTTTATATTTTCTAGGGTTTAGCATATACAATTTAGGGTTTAATAGGGTTTTAAATTTAGAATTTAAGATTTTAGGTTAGGGTTTATGGTTTAGGGCTTAGGGTTTTTTTCAATTTAGAATTTTAGGTTGAGGGTTTTATCGAGGTTTTTAGTGTTTAGGGATTTGGGTTTGTTGGGTTAAGGTTTTTTTTTAGGCTTTTATAGGTTTAGGATTTAGGGTTTAGGGTTTAGGGGTTAGGGTTTTGTTGGTTAAGGGTTTTGATGGTTTTATAGATATGGCATTTAAGGCTTAGGGTTTTTTTTGTTTGTTTTAAGGGTTTAGCATATACAATTTAGGGCTATATAAGGTTAGGAGCTTAGAGTTTTTTAGGTTTAGGTGTTTTTGAGTTATTTAGGGTTAAGTGTTTCTTAGGGTTTTTCAAGGGTTTAGCTTAAACGATTTAGGGCTTTATAGGGTTTAGATCTTATAGTTTTTTAGGTTTAGGGGTTTCGGGGATATTTAGGGTTTTTAAGGGCTTAGGGTTTAGGGCTTAGGTTTTTTTCCTATTTTTTTAGATTTAGGGTTTAGGGTTTAGGACTTAGGGTTTTTTTTTTAGGTTTGGGATTTTAGGTTAAGGATTTTATCTAGGTTTTTAGGTTTTTGGGCTTTAGAATTTTTAGATTAATGTTTTTAGGGTTTTATAGATTTAGGATTTAGGCCTTAGGATTTTTTGTGTTTTTTAGGGTTAAGCATACACGATTTAGTGCTTTATGGGGTTTAGAGCTTTGAGTTTTTTAAGTTTTAAGGGATTTTATATTTTTAGGGTTTCTAAGGGTTAAGTGTTTCTTATGGTTTTTTAGGGCTTAGGGTTATTTTTAGGTTTAGGGTTTTCGGTTGAGGGTTTTATTAAGGTTTTTAGGGTTTTGGTCTTTAAATTTTTTGGGTTAAGATTTTTTCATATTTTATAGGTTTAGGGTTTAGGTCTTAAATTTTTTTTGTGATTTTAGGTTTTAACAAATACGATTTAGGGCTTTATAAGGTTTAGAGCCTAAAACTCTTTTGGTTTAGGGTTTTTTGTGTTTTTTTTTAGGGTTTTAAGAGTTAAGTGTTTCTTAGGGTTTAGGCTTAGGGTGCTTTTATGTCTTCTAGATATAGGGTTTACAAAAATTTTTACGATTTAGGGTTTATATCTTAGGGTTTTGTAGATATTTTAAATGGGTTGTAGGGTTTCTTAATGTTTAAGGTTTCATAGTGTATTAGGTTTAGGATTTAGGGTTTTAGGTTAGGATTTAGGGTTTAGGAATTTTGGGCTTTTTTAGGTTTAGGGTTTTAGGCTAAGGGTTTTAACTATGTGTTTAGGGGTATGGGGTTTGTGTTTTTTAGATTAAGGTTTTATACGTTTAGGGTTTAGAGATAAGGTTTTTTTCCTTTTACGTTTTTTACGATTTAGCATATATGATTTAGGGCTTTATAGCATTTAAAGCTTAGAGTTTTTTTAGGTTTAGGGGTTTCTTGGGGTTTTAAGGGTTTTTAAGGGTTAAGTGTTTCTTAGGGATTTTTAGGGTTTAGGGTTTTGGGGCTTAGGATTTTTTGTGTTTTTAAGGTTTAGGGTATACAGATTTTTAGGATTTAGGGTTTAGAGCATAGAGTTTTGAAGGGTTTTAAATGGTTTTTAGGGTTTATATGATTTAGGGTTTGTTATGGTTTACGGTTTAGGGTATCTTAGGGTTTTAGGTTAGCGTATACGGTTTAGGCCTTGATGGTCTTTTATGTTTAGGGTTTAGGGTTTCAGGCATATTGTTTTTTTAGGTTTATGGTTTTAGGTTAAGGGCTTTATCTAGGTTTTTAGGGTTTAGGGATTTGGGTATATTAGGTTAAGGGTTTTAATGGATTTATGGGTTTAGGGTTTAGGGTTTAGGTTTTTTTTTTTTTTTGTTTTTTAGGGTTTAGCTTGTATGATTTAGGGCTTTCTACGGTTTTGAGGTTAGTGTTTTTCATGATTCGGGCTTTCTGTGTATTCTAGGATTTGTAAGGGTTAAGTGTTTCTTAGGGTTTTTTAGGGCTTAGGGTTTAGGCCTTTGGGGTTTTTATGTTTAGGTTTTAATGTTAGGTTTAGGCTTTAATGTTAGAGCTTAGGGTTTTGTAGGGATTTTAAGTGTTTTTTTGGGTTTATATTATGGTTTATAGGATTTAGGGTTTCGTAAGGTTTAGGAATTAGGGTATCTTAGGGATTTAAGTTTTTGATTTAGGGTTTTAGGTTTGGGATTAGGATTTTGCGCTTAGGGTTTTTTTAGGTTTAGGAATTTGGGTTAAGGGATTTATCTAGGTTTTTAAGGTTTAAGGCTTTGAGATTTTTACGTTAATGTTTTTTAGGGTTTTATAGGTTTACGGTTTATGGCTTAGGTTTTTTTTTTTTTTTGTGTTTTTAGGGTTTCGCATATACGATTTAGGGCTTTATAGGGTTTAGAGATTAGATATTAGAGATTTTAGGTTTAGGGATTTTTTTTTTAGGGTTTGTAAAGGTATTAAATGGTGTTTAGGGTTTATTGGACTTAGGGTTTCATAAGGTTTATTGTTTAGGATTTCATATGGTTTATGGTTTAGGATTTCATAGGGTTTTAAATTCAATATTTAGGGTCTTAGGGTAGTGTTTATAGTTTAGGGCTTAGGGATTTTTTAGGTTTAGAATTTTAGGTTCAGGGTTTTAGTTTTTTTGTGTGTTTTTAGGGTTTAGTACATACAATTTAGGTCTTTATAGGGTTTAGAGATTAGAGTTTTTTAGGTTTAGGTGTTTTTGGGTTATTTAGGGTTAAGTGTTTCTTAGGGTTTTTAAAGGGTTTAGCATAAACGATTTAGGGCTTTATAGGGTTTAGATCTTATAGGTTTAGGGGTTTTGGGGGTGTTTAGGGTTTTTAAGGGCTTAGGGTTTAGGGCTTAGATATTTTTTTGGTTTTCTAGATATAGGGTTTAGGATTTAGGGCTTAGGATTTTTTTAAGTTTAGGATTTTAGGTTAACAATTTTATCTAGGTTTTTAGGTTTTAGGGCTTTGGAATTTTTAGATTAAGGTTTTTAGAGTTTTATAGATTTAGGATTTAGGGCTTAGGGTTTCTTGTGTTTTATAGGGTTTAGCATATACGATTTAGGGATTTATAGGGTTTAGAGCTTTGAATTTTTTTAGGATGAAGGGATTTTATATTTTTAGGGTTTTGAAGGTTAAGCGTTTCTTAGGGTTCTTTAGGGCTTAGGGTTATTTTTAGGTTTAGGGTTTTGGGTTAAGGGATTTATTAAGGTCTTTAGGGTTTAGGGCTTTGAGTTTTTTAGGTTAAGATTTTTTTAGATTTTATAGGTTTAGGGTTTAGGTCTTAAAGTTTTTTTGTGTTTTTAGGGTTTAACAAATATGATTTAGGGCTTTATAGGGTCTAGAGCCCAAAGATTTTTAGGTTTAGGGTTTTTTGTTTTTTTTTTTTTTTAGGATTTTAAGAGTTAAGTGTTTCTTAGGGTTTAGGGCTTAGGGTGATTTTATATTTTTTAGATATAGGATTTACAGATTTTATGGATTTAGGGTTTATAGCTTAGCATTTTGTAGGGATTTTAAATGGGTTTTAGAGTTTATTTTAGTGTTTCTTAATGTTTAGGATTTCATAGTGTATTAGGTTTATGATTTAGGGTTTTAGGTTAGGGTTTAGGACTTTTGGTATTTTTAGGTTTGGGGTTTTAGATTAAGGGTTTTAAATAAGTTTTTAGGGGTAAGGCCTTTGTGTTTTTTAGATTAAGGTTTTATAGGGTTTTATATATTTAGGGTTTATGGCAAAGGGATTTTTTTGTGTTTTTTACGATTTAGCATATACGATTTAGGGCTTTATAGCATTTAGAGCTTAAAGTTTTTTTAGGTTTAGGGGTTTTTTGGGTTTCTAAGGGTTTTTAAGGGTTTAGTGTTTCTTAGAGTTTTTAGTGTTTAGGGTTTAGGGTTTTTGGTCTTAGTTTTTTTGTGTATTTTAGGTTTAAGGTTTTCAGATTTTTATGATTTATGGTTTAGAGCTTAGAGTTTTGAAGGGTTTTAAATGATTTTTAGGGTTTATGGGATTTAGGGTTTCTTAAGATTTATGGTTTGTTAGGGTTTTAGGTTAGGGTATAGGGTTTAGGCTGTTTTGGTTTTTTCTGTTTAGGGTTTAAGGTTTGGGTTTAGGGTTTTGGGCTTAGGGGTTTTTTTAGGTTTAAAGTTTTAGATTAAGGGTTCTATCAAGGATTTTAGGGTTTAGGGCTTTGGGTTTTTTAGGTTAATGCTTTTTAGGGTTTTATACATTTAGGGTTTAGGGCTTAGGTTTTTTTGTGTGTTTTTTATCATTTAGCATATATTATTTAGGCCTTTATAAGGTTTACAACTTAGCTTTTTTTTTTTTTTTAGGCTTTAGGGATTTTGGATTCTTTAAGGTGTTTAAGGGTTAAGTGTTTCTTAGGGTTTTTTAGTTTAAGGTTTAGGGTTTTGGTTTTGTTGTGTTTTTTATGTTTAGGGTTTCTTGATTTTTAGGATTTAGGGTTTAGAGCTTAGTGTTTTGTAGGGGTTTCAAATTGTTTTTAGGGTTTATTGGATTTAGGGTTTCTTAAGTTTTAAGGTTTAGGGTTTCTTTGGGTTTTAGGTTGAGGATTTAAGATTTTATGTTTAGGGTTTAGGGCTTAGGGTTTTTTAAGTTTTAGGGTTTTAGGTTAAGGTTATTATCTAGTTTAGGGTTTAAGGCTTTGGGTTTTTTAGTCTAAGGTTACTTAGGATATTATAGGTATAGGGTTTTATCTTGATTTTTTTAGGTTTAGGGTTTTATCTAGATTTTTACAGTTTAAATCTTTGTGTTTTTTGGGTTAAGGTTTTTTAGGATTTTATATGTTTATTGTTTAGGGCTTGGGTTTTTTTTAAAATTTTTTTTATTGTTTTTTTTTAGGTTTTAGCATATACAATTTAGGGCTTTATAGGTTTAGAGCTTAGAGTTTTTTATGTTTAGGGGTTTGTGGGTCTTTTTAGGGTTTTTTAAGGGTTAAGTGTTTGTTAGGATTTTTTAGTGCGTAGGGTATAGGGCTTAGGAATTTTTGTGTTTTTTTTTTAGGGTTCACAGATTTTTAGTATTTGGGGTTTAGATATTTTGCTTTTTAGGGGTATTAAATTGTTTTTAGGGTTGTCTTAGGTTTTATAGGATTTAGAGTTTCTTAAGGTTTGGGTTTAGGGTTTCTTAGTATTTTTAGGTTTAGGATTTAGGGTTTTAGGTTTAGGATTTTGGGTATAAAATTTAGTGTTGAAGGCTTAGTTTTTTTTTTTTTCTGTGTGTTTTTTAGGGTTTAGCTTATAAGATTTAGGGATTTATAGGGTTTGGAGCTTAGACTCTTTTAGATTTAGGGGTTTTTGAGTTTTTAGGGGTATTAAGTTATGATTTAGGGTTTTAGGTTAGGATTTAGTGTTTAGAGCCTAGGGTTTTTTTTAGGTTTAGGGTTTAAGGTTAATGGTTTTATCTAGGTTTTTAGGGTTTAGTGCTTTGGGTTTTTTAGATTAAGGTTTTTTAGGATTTTATAGGTTTAGGCTTTAGGGATTTGGGGTTCTCTGTGTTTTTTAGGGTTTAGTATATACTATTAAGGGCTTTATTATTTTAAGGGTTTATTTTAGGTCTTATAGGATTTTGGGTTTCTTAAGGTTAGGGCTTAGGGTTTCTTAGGGTTTTTAGGTTTAGGATATAGAGTTTTAGGTTACGATTTAGTGTTTTTTAGGTTTAGGGTTTTAGGTTAAGAATTTTATCTAGGTTTTTAGGGTTTTATAGGTTTAGGGTTCAATACTTGGGGTTTTTTTGTGTTTTTTTAGGGCTTAGCATATACAAATTAGGGATTTATAGTGTTTGGAATATAGATTTTTTCAGGTTTAGGTGTTTTTAAGGTTTTCAAGGTTTAAGTGTTTCTTACAGATTTTTAGGGTTTAGGGTTTAGGCCTTAAGTTTTTTTTTCTTCTAATTTTTAGCTTTAGGGTTTATGGTTTTTTAGTATTTAGTGTTTAGAGGTTAGGGTTTTGTAGGGGTTTTAAATGGTTTAGAGCTTAGAGTTTTTTTAGGTTTAAGGGTTTTTGGGTTTTCTTAGTGTTTTTAAGGGTTAAGTATTTCATAGGGTTTTCTATTGATTAGGGTTTAGTTTTTTTCTTTTTTTGTGTTTTTTCAGTTCAAGATATATTGATTTTTAGGATTTAGGGTTCAGAGCTTAGGGTTTTGTTGAGGTTTTAAATTCTTTGTAGTGTTTATATTAGGGTTTATAAGATTTATGTTTCTGAAGGTCTAGGGTTTAGATTTTCTTAAAGTTTTAGGTTTAGAATCTAAGGATTTTGGTTAGGGTTTAGGGTTTAGGAATTAGGGTTTCATATTTTTTCATGTCTTGGGTTTTAGGTTAAGGGTTTTATCTAGGGTTTTTATTGTTTAGGGCATTGGGTTATGGTTTTTTAGAGTTTTATAGGTTTATGGTTTAGGGCTTAGGGTTTTTTTGTGTATTTTTGGGTTAAGTATATAAGATTTAGGGCTTGATAGGTTTAAAACTTAGAGTTTTTTAGGGTTAGGGGTTTTTTAGGGTTATTAAGGGTTAAGTGTTTCTGGTTTAGAGCTTAGGGGTTTTAAATGGCTTTTAAGGTTTATTTTAGGGTTTATAGGATTTAGGGATTCTTAAGGTTTAGGGTTTAGAGTTTCTTAAGGTTTTAGGTTTAGGATTTAGAGTTTTAGGTTAGGGTTTAGGGCTTAGGTTTTTTTTTTGTGTGTTGTAGGGTATAGTATATACAATTTACGGCTTTATAGGGTTTAGGGGTTTAGAGCTTAGAATTTTTTTAGGGTTAGGGGTTTTTTGGGTTTTATGTTTTTAAGGGTTAAGTGTTTCTTAGGTTTCCCAGGGTTTTGTTATTTTTTGTATTCTTTAGGTTTAGGGTTTAGAAACCTTTAGGATTTAGAGCTTTGAGCTTATGGATTTTAGGAGTTTTAAATGGGTTGTAGAGTTTATTTTAGGATTTAGGGTTTCTTAAGGTTTAGGATTTAAGGTTTCTTCTGGTTTTAGGTTTAGGATTTAGGGTTTTAGGTTAGGGTTTAGGGTTTAGGGCTTAGGGTTTTTTTTTTTTATGTTTAGGTTCTTAGGTTAGTGTTCTTTTCTAGGTTTTTAGGGTTTAGGGCTTTGGCTTTTTAGGTTAAGGTTTTTAGGGTTTTATTGGTTTAGGGTTTAGGGCATAGGGTTTTTGTGTGTTTTTTACGGTTTAGCATATATGATTTAGGACTTTAGATGGTTTAGAGCTGAGAGTTTTTGAGGTTTAGGTGTTTTGGGTTTTTAGGGTTTTTAAGGGTTAAGTGTTTCTTAGGGTTTAGGGCTTAGGGCTTTGGATTTTTTTTGTTTTTCAAGTTTTGGGTTTATTGATTTTTAGGATTTCAGGTTTACAATTTTGGGTTTCATAGTGGTTTTAAATGGTTGTTAGGGTTTATTTTAGGGTTTATAGGATTTTGGGTTTCTTAAGGTTTAGGTTTAGGAATTTGGGTTTTAGGTTAGGGTTAAGGGTTTAGGGCTTAAGGATATTTTAGGTTTAGGGTTTTAGGTTAAGTGTTTTATCTAGGTATTTTAGGGTTTAGGGCTTCGGGTTTTTAGGATTTTTTAGTTCTACGGTTTAGGGCTTTTTTGTGTTTTTAGGAGGGTTTCGTATATACAATTTAAGGTTTTATAGGGTTTAGAGCTTTGAGTTTTTTTAGGGTTCACGGAATTTATATTTTTAGGGTTTTTAAGGGTTAAGTGTTTCTACTTTGTTTTTTTTTTTTGTGTATTTTTAGGTTTATGGTTTGGAGGTTAGGTTTTTGTAGGGGTTTTAAATGATTTTTAGGGTTTATTTTAGAATTTATAGGATTTAAGGTTTACGATTTTGGAGTTTAGGTTAGGATTTAGGGTTAAGGTCTTAGGTTTTTTTTTGAGGTTTAGGGTTTTAGGTTAAGGGTTTTATCTAGGTTTTTAGGGTTTAGGGCTTTGGGTTTTTAGGATTAAGGTTTTTTAGGGTTTTATGGGTAAGTTTTTGGGTTGAGGTTTTTTTTGTTTATGTTTTGTTAGGGTTTAGCATATAATATAGTGTTTAGAGCTTAGTGTTTTTTAGGTTTGGGGGGTTTTTGGGTTTTTTTAGGGTTTTTAAGAGTTAAGTGTTTTATAGGTTTTTTTTAGGGTTTATGGTTTAGAGCTTAGGGTTTTGTAGGAGTTTTAAATTGTAATTACAATTTATTTTTGGGTTTATCGGATTTAGAGCTTCTTAAGATTTTAGGTGTAGGATTAGAGTTTTAGGTTAGGGTTTAGGGGTTTGGGCTTACGGTGTTTTTAAATTTAGGGTTTTAGGTTAAGGGTTTTTATCTATGTTTTAATGGTTTAGGGCTTTGGATTGTTTTGGTCATGGTTTTTTAGGGTTTTATAGCTGAAGGGTTTTGCAGCTTAGGTTTTTTTTTTTTTTAGGGTTTAGCATAAACAATTAGTGCTTTATAGGGTTTTGAGCTTACAATTTTTTTAGGTTTAGGGGTTATTAGGGTTTTTTTCAATGTTAACTTCTTCTTAGGGTTTTCTAGGCTATAGGTCTTAGGGTTTTGTTGTGTTTTGAAGGTTTAAGGTTTACGGATCTTTAGGATTTAGGCTTTAGAGCTTAGGGTTTTGTAAGGGTTTTAAATGGTTTTTAGGGTTTATATTATGGTTTATAGGATTTAGGGTTTCTTAAAGTTTAGGGTTTAGGGTATCTTAGGGAATTAGGGTTTTAGGTTAAGGTTTAGGGTTTTTTTAAGTTTAGGGATTTGGGTTAAGGGCTTTATTTAGGTTTTTAAGGTTTAAGGCTTTGGGATTTTTAAGGTTTTATAGGTTTATGGCTTAGGGCTTAGGGTTTTGTTTTGTGTTTTTAGGGTTTTGCATTAAACGATTTAGGGCTTTATAGGGTTTAGAGATAAGAGATTTTATGTTTAAGGATTTTTTTTTAAAGGTTTTTAAGGGTATTAAATGGTGTTTAGGGTTTATAAGACTTATGGTTTCATAAGGTTTAGGGTTTAGGGTTTCATAGGGTTTAATATTTAGAATTTAGGGTTTTAGGTTAGGGTTTATGGTTTAGGGCTTTGGGGTATTTTAGGTTTAGAATTTTAGGTTGAGGGTTTTATCTAGGTTTTTAGGGTTTATTAGGTTAAGGTTTTTTAGGATTTTATAGGTTTAGGGTTTAGGGTTTAGGGCTTAGTGTTTTGTAGGTTAAGGTTTTTTAGGATTTTATAGGTTTAGGGTTTAGGGTTTAGGGCTTAGTGTTTTGTAGGTTAAGGTTTTTGAGGGTTTTATAGATATGGTATTTAGGGATTAGGGGTTTTTGTGTGTTTTTAGGGTTTAGCATATACAATTTAAGGTTTTATATGGTTTGGAGTTTAGAGTTTTTTAGGTTTTGGTGTTTTTGGGTTATTTAGGGTTAAGTGTTTCTTAGATTTTTTCAAGTGTTTAGCATAAACGATTTAGGGCTTTATAGGGTTTAGATCTTATAGTTTTTCAGGTTAAGGGGTTTTGGGGGGTTTAAGGTTTTTTATGGGCTTAGGGTTTAGGGCTTAGGTTTTTTTCTATTTTTTTTGATTTAGGGTTTAGGGTTTAGGATTTAGGGCTTAGGGTTTTTTTAGCTTTACGATTTAGGTTAAGGATTTTATCTATGTTCTTAGGTTTTAGGGCTTTGAAATTTTTAGATTAAGATTTTTAGGGTTTTATAGATTCAGTATTTAGGAATTATGGTGTTTTGTGTTTTTTAGGGTTTAGCATATATGATTTAGGGCTTTCTAGTGTTTAGAGATTTGAGGTTTTTTAATGTTTAAGGGATTTTATATTTTTAATGTTTTTAACGGTTAAGTGTTTCTTAGAGTTTTTTAGGGCTTAGGGTTTTTTAGGGCTAAGGGTTATTTTTAGGTCTAGGGTTTTGGGTTAAGGGTTTTCTTAAGATTTTTAGTGTTTAGGGCTTTGAGTTTTTTGGGTTAAGATTTTTTCTGATTTTATAGGTTTAGGGTTTATGTCTTAAAGTTTTTTTGTGTTTTTAGCGTTTAACAAATACGATTTACGGCTTTATAGGGTCTAGAGCCTAAAGTTTTTTTAGGTTTAGTGGTTTTCTGGTATTTTATGGGTTAAGTGTTTCTTAGGGTTTTTAGGGTTTAGGGTTTAGGGGTTTGGGGCTTAGGGTTTTTTTGTGTTTTTTAGGTTTAGTGTTTATAGATTTTCAGGATTTAGAGATTAGAGTTTTGAAGGGTTTTAAATTATTTTTAGTGTTTATGGGATTTAGCGTTTCTTATGGTTTACAGTTTAGGGTTTCTTAGGGTTTTAGGTTAGGGTATAGGGTTTAGGCCTTAGTGGTTTTTAATGTTTAGGGTTTAAGGTTAGGGTATAGGGTATCGAGCTTAGGGTTTTTTTAGGTTTAAGGTTAAGGGTTTTATCTAGGTTTTTAGGGTTTAGGCATTTGGGTTTATTGGGTTAAGGGTTTTTAGGGTTTTTATAGGTTTACGGTTTAGGGCTTACGGATTTTTTGTGTGTTTTTTAGGATTTAGCTTATATGATTTAGGGCATTATAGGGTTTTGAGGTTAGTGTTTTTCATGGTTCAAGGTTTCTGTATTTTATCTTGTTTTTAAGGGTTAAGTATTTCTTAGGGTTTTTTCGGGGTTAGGATTTAAACCTTAGGGGTTTTTTAGGTTTAGGGTTTAATGTTAGGGTTTAGGGTTTGGGCCTTAAGGGTTTTTTTGATTTAGGGTTTAATGTTAGGGTTTAGGGTTTCGGGCTTAGGGTTTTTTTAGGTTAAGGGTTTTATCTGGGTTTTTAGGCTTTAACGATTTGGGTTTGTTAGGTTAAGGGTTTTTAGGGTTTAGGGCTTATGGTTTTTTTTGTGTGTGTTTTTTAGGGTTTAGCATATATGATTAAGGGCTTTATAGGGTTTTAAGGTTAGAGTTTTTCAATGTTAGGGGTTTCTATATTTTTTAGTGTTTTTAAGGGTTAAGTGTTTGTTAGGGGTTTTTAGGGTTTAGGGTATTTTAGGGTTCATAAGATTTAGGTTTTCTTATGGTTTAACGTTTAGGATTTCTTAGGGCTGTAGGGTAAGGATTTAGGATTTTATGTTTGGGTTTTGGGTTAAGGGTTATAGGTTAAGGGATTTATCTATGTTTTTAAGGTTTAGGGATTTAGGTTTTTTATGTTAAGATTTTTTGGGTTTTAGGTTTATGGTATAGGGCTTAGGGCTTTTTTTTTTTTTGTCTTTTTTAAGGTTTAGCATATACAATTTAGGGCTTTATTGTGTTTAGAGCTTAGACTTTTTTTCGATTTAGGGATTTTTGGGTTTTTTAGGTTTTATAGTTTAGGGCTTAGGGTTTTTTTGTGTGTTTTTAGGTTTAGGGTTTAACAATTTTTAGGATTTTGGTTTTTAGGTTAGGGTTTAGGTTTAGGATTTAGTGTTTTAGGTTAGGGTTTGGGCCTTAGAGGCTTTTTAGGTTTATGTATTTTTAGGATTTAGGGTTTAAGGTTAGGGTTTAGGGTTTAGGGTTTAGGGTTTTAGGTTTATAATTTAGGGTTTTAGGGTATTAGGTTTAGGGTTCAAGCTTTGGTTTTTTTTTTTTTTTTGTTTTTTAGGGTTTAGCAAATATGATTTAGGAATTCATAGGGTTTGGAGCTTAGACTCTTTTAGGTTTAGGGTTTATTGAGTTATTAGGGATTTTATGTTTAGGATTTAGGGTTTTGGGTTAGGGTTTAGTGTTTAGGGCCCTTTTTAGGTTTAGGGTTTATGGTTAATGGTTTTATCTAGGTTTTTAGGATTTAGTGCTTTGGGTTTTTTAGATTAAGATTTTTTAGGATTTTATAGGTTTAGGGTTTAGGGATTTTGGGTTTTTTGTGTTTTTTAGAGTTTAGCATATACAATTAAGGGATTTATTGTTTTAAGGGTTTATTTTAGGGTTTATAAGATTTAGGTTTCTTAAGGTTAGGTATTTAGGGTTTCTTATGGTATTTTTGGTTTAGGATATAGAGTTTTAGGCTACTGTTTAGGGTTTTGGGTAAAACATTTTATCTAGGTTTTTAGGGTTTTATAGGTTTAGGGTTCAAGACTTAGGACTTTTTTTTGTGATTTTTTTAAGGTTTAACATATACAATTTAGGGATTTATAGGGTTTGGAGCTTAGACTTTTTTAGATTTAGGGGTTTTTAGGGTTTAGGGTTTAGGCCTTAGGCTTTTTTTTTTTTTTTCTAATTTGTAGGTTTAGACTTTATGGTCTTTTAGGATTTAGTGTTTAGAGGGTAGGGTTTTTAGGGGTTTTAAATGGTCTAGAGCTTAGAGTTTTTTTAGGTGTATGGATTTATGGGGTTTCTTAGTGTTTTTAAGTGTCAAGTGTTTCATAGGGTTTTCTATTGATTGGGGTTTAGGGTTTTTTTTTTTTTTTGTGTTTTTTAAGTTTAAGATTTGTGTATTTTTTAGGATTTAGTGTTTAGAGCTTAGGGTTTTGTAGAAGTATTAAATGTTTTGTAGTGTTTATATTATGGTTTGTAGGATTTATGGTTTCTTAAGGTCTATAGTTTTGGGTTTCTTAGGGTTTTAGGTTTAGAATATAAGGATTTAGGTTAGGGTTTAGGGTTTAGGGTTTAGGGCTTCATGTTTTTTTAGGTATAAGGTCTTTGGTTAAAGGTTTTATATAGGGTTTTTATGGTTTAGGGTTTTGGGTATTTTAGGTTAAGGCTTTTTAGAGTTTTATAGGTTTATGGTTTAGGGCTTATTTTTGTGTATTTTAGGGTTAAGCATATAAGATTTAGGGCTTGATAGAGTTTAAAACCTAGTGTTTTTTTGATTTAGGGGTTTTTTCGGGTTTTTAAGGATTAAGTGTTTTTTTAGGGTTTCTGGTTAAGAGCTTAGGGGTTTTTAATGGTTTTTAAGATTTATTTTAGGGTTTATAGGATTGAGAGATTCTTAAGGTTTAGGGTTTAGAGTTTCTTAAGGTTTTAGGTTTTGGATTTAGAGTTTTAGGGTAGGGTTTAGGGCTTAAGGATTTTTAGGTAAAGGGTTTTATTTAGGTTTTTAGGTTTTAGGGTTTGGTTTTTTTATGTTAAGGGTTTGTAGGATATTATAGGTTTAGGGTTTAGGGTTTATGATTTTTTTTGTGTGTTGTAGGGTTTAGTATATACGATTTAGGGTTTTTATAGGGTTTAGAGCTTAGAGTTTTTTTAGTTTTAGGGGTTTTTTGGTTTTTAGGGTTTTTAAGTGTTAAGATTTCCTAGAGTTTAGTTTTTTTTTTTTTTTTTTGTATTTTTTAGGTTTAGGGTTTATAAATTTTTAGGATTTAGGGTTTCGAGCTTGTGGGTTTTAGGAGTTTTAAATGGGTTTTAGGGGTTAATTTAAGGTTTATAGGATTTAGGGTTTCTTAAGGTTTAGGGTTTAACATTTCTTTAGGTTTTAGGTTTAGTATTTAGGGTTTAGGGTTTAGGGCTTAGGTTTTATTTTTATGTTTAGGTTCTCAGGTTAAGGTTCTTATCTAGGTTTGTAGGGTTTAGGGCTTTGGGATTTTTAGTTTAAGGTTTTTAGGGTTTTATAGGTTTAGGGTTTTTTTTTTTTGTGTTTTTTAGGGTTTAGCATATACAAGTTAGGGCTTTATAGGGTATAGAGCTTAGAGTTTTTTAAGTTTAGGGGTTTTTGAGGTTTTTAGGGTTATTAAGGGTTAAGTGTTTATTAGGGTTTAAGGCTTTTAGTTTTTTGTGTTTTTAGGTTTAGCTTTTATGGATTTCTAGGGTTTTGGGTTTAGAGATTAGGGTTTTGTAGGGGTTTTTTTTGTGTTTTATATGGTCTTTATGGTTTATTTTAGGATTTATAGGATTTAGGAATTCTTAAGGTTTAAGGTTTCTTAGGGATTTATGTTAGGGTTTAGGGTTTATGGCTTAGGATTTTGTTAGGTTTAGGGTTTTATTTGGTATTTTGAGGTTTAAGGCTTTGGGCTTTTTACGGTTTTATAGGTTTAAGGTTTATGGCTTACGGTTTTGTTCTGTGTTTTTTAGAGCTTATAGATCAGAGTTTTTTTAGGTTTAGGGGTTATTAGGTTTTTTAAGGTTTTTAAGGGTTAACTGTTTCTTAGGGTTTAGGGCTTAGGTTTTTTTTTGGGTTTAGGGTTTTTAAATTTTTAGGATTTATGGTTTAAATCTTAGGGTTTTTAGGGAGTTTTAGGGGTTTTAAATTGTTTTTAGGATTTGTTATAGGGTTTAAAGGATTTAGGGTTTCTTAGGGTTATAGGTTTGGGATTTATTGTTTTAGGCTAGGGTTTAGGGTCTAGGGCTTAGGTTCTTTTTTAGGTTTAGGGTTATAGGTTAAGGGCTTTATCTAAGATTTTAGGGTTTAGGGCTATGGTTTTTTTTAGGTTAATGTCTTTTAGGATTTTATAGGTTTAGGGTTTAGGGCATAGGTTTTTTTGTTGTGTTTTTTAGCATTTAGCATACCTAATTTAGGGCTTTATAGGGTTTAGAGCTTAGCGTTTTTTTTTTTTTTTTAAGGTTTAAGGGATTTTGAATTTTTTAAGGTATTTAAAGATTAAGTGTTTCTTAGGGTTTTTTAGGGTTTATGGTTTAGGGGTTTGGGTTTTTTTGTGTCTTTTATGTTTAGGGTTTATAGATTTTTTGGATTTAAGGTTTAGAGCTTAGTGTTTTGTAGGGGTTATAAATTGTTTTCAGGGTTTATAGGATTAAGTGTTTCTTGAGTTTTAGGTTTTAGGGTTTCTTTGGGTTTTAGGTTTAGGTCTAAGATTTTAGGTTTAGGGTTTAGGGATTAGGGGTTTTTAAGGTTTAGGGTTTTAGGTTAAGGGTATTATATAGTTTAGGGTATAAGACTTTTGGTATTTTAGTCTATGGTTTCTTAGGATTTTATAGGTTTAGGGTTTTATCTTGGTTTTTTTAGGTTTAGGGTTTTATCTAGGTTTTTAGGGTTTAAGACTTTGGGTTTTTTAGGTTAAGGTGTTTTAGGATTTTATATGTTTAGGGTTTAGGGCTTAGGTTTTTTTTTTTTTTGTTTTTTGTATTTATGCTTTTTAGAGTTTAGCATATACAATTTAGGGCTTTATAGGGTTTAGAGCTTAGAGTTTTTTAGGTTTAGGGGTTTTTGGGTCTTTTTAAGGGTTAAGTGTTTATTAGGGTTTTTTAGGGCGTAGGTTGTAGGGCTTAGGGATTTTTTGTGTTTTTTTAGGGTTCACGGATTTTAGGATTCAGGGTTTAGATCTTAGGATTTTTAGGGGTTTTAAATTGTTTCTAGGGTTTGTCTTAGGTTTTGTAGGATTTAGGGTTTCTTAAGGTTTTTAGGTTTAGGATTTAGGGTTTTATGTTTGGGTTTATGGTTTTAGGTTTAGGATTTAGGGTTTTAGGTTTAGGGTTCAAGACTTAGGTTTTTTGTTTCTTTTTTTTTTGTTTTTTAAGGTTAAGCTTAAATGATTTAGGGGTTTATAGGGTTTGGAGCTTAGACTTTTTTAGGTTTATGGTTTTGTACGTCTAGGATTTAGGGTTTTAGGTTAGGGTTTAGTGTTTAGGGCCTAGGGTTTTTTTAGGTTTTGGATTTAAGGTTAATGGTTTCATCTAGGTTTTTAGGGTTTAGTGCTTTGAGTTTTTTAGATTAAGGTTCTTCAGGATTTTATAGGTTTAGGCTTTAGGGATTTGGGGTTCTTTGTGTTTTTTAGGGTTTAGCATATATGCTTAAGGGCTTTATTGTTTTAAGGGTTTATTTTAGGATTTAGGGTTTCTTAAGGTTAGGGTTTAAGGGTTCTTAGGGTTTTTAGGTTTAGGATATAGAGTTTTAGGTTACGGTTTAGGGTTTTTTAGGTTTAGGGTTTTAGGTTAAGGAATTTATCTAGGTTTTTAGGGTTTCACAGGTTTACGGTTCAAGACTTAGTTTTTTTTGTGTATTTGTTAGGGTTTAGCATATACGATTTAGGGATTTATAAGGTTTGGAGCTTAGTGGTTAGGGTTTTGTAGGGGTTTAAAATGGTTTAGAGCTTAGAGTCTTTTTAGGTGTAGGATTTTTGGGTTTTCTTAGTGTTTTTGAGGGTTAAGAGTTTCTTTGGGTTTTCTTAATGTTTTTAAGGGTTAAGAGTTTCTTAGGGTTTTCTATTGATTAGGGTTTAGGGATTTTTTATTTTTTTCCAATTTAAGATTTTTGAACTTTTTAGGATTTAGGGTTTATAGCTTAGGTTTTTGTAGAGGTTTTAAATGCTTTGTAGTGGTTATATTAGGGTTTATAAGATTAATGATTTCTTAAGGTCTAGGGTTTACGGTTTCTTAGAGTTTTAGGTTTAGAATCTAAGGATTTAGGTTAGGGTTTAAGGTTTAGGGTTTCATTTTTTTTAGGTCTAGGGTTTTATCTGGCTTAGGGCTTTGGGTTTTTTGGGTTAAGGTTTTTTAGAGTTTTATAAGTTCATGGTTTAGGTCTTAGTGTTTTTCGTGTATTTTAGGGTTAAGCATATAAGATTTGGGGCTTGATAGGGTTTAAAGCTTAGAGTTTTTTAGGGTTAAATTTTTCTTAGGATTTCTGGTTTAGAACTTAGGGGTTTTAAATGGGTTTTAAGGTTTATTTTAGGGTTTATAGGATTTAGGGATTTTAAAATGTTTAGGGTTTAACGTTTGTTAAGGTTTTAGGTTTAGGATTTATAGTTTTAGGTTAGGGTTTAAGGCTTATGGTATTTTAGGTTTCGGCTTTTAGGTTAATGGTTTTATTTAGGTTTAGGTTTAGGACTTAGGTTTTGAGGTTTTAGGGCTTTGGGTTTTTTAAAAGGTTAAGGGTTTGTAGGATTTTATAGGTTTAGGGTTTAGGACTTAGGTTTTTTTTCTGTTTGTAGGGTTTAGTATATACTATTTAGGCCTTTATAGGGTTTAGAGCTTATAGTTTTTTTTTTTTTTTTTATGTTTAGAGGTTTTTTGGTCATTAGGATTTTTAAGGGTTAAGTGTTTGTTGGGTTTTCTAGGGTTTAGTTATTTTTTGTATTTTTTAGGTTTAGGGTTTACAAATTTTTAGGATTTAGAGTTTCTAGCTTATGGATTTTAGGAGTTTTAAATGGGTTTTAGGGTTTATTTAGGATTTATAGGATTTAGGGTTTCTTAAGGTTTATGGTTTAAGGTTTCTTCAGGTTTTAGGTTTAGGTTTAGGCTTTAGGGTTAGGGTTTAGGGTTTAGGGCTTAGGGTTTTTTTATGTTTAGGTTCATAGGTTAAGGTTCTTATCTAGGTTTTTAGGGTTTAGGGCTTTGTGTTTATTAGGTTAAGGTTTTTAGTCTTATATAGGTTTAGGGTTTAGGGTTTATGTTTTTTTTTGTGTTATTTAGGGTTTAGCATATACGATTTAGGGCTTTAGATGGTTTAGAGCGTAGAGTTTTTGAGGTTTAGGGGTTTTGCGTTTTTAGGATTTTTAAGGGTTAAGTGTTTCTTAGGGTTTAGAATTTTTTTTTTTGTTTTTATGTTCAGGGTTTACGGATTTATAGGATTTTGAGTTTACAGTTTAGGGTTTAGTAGGGGTTTCAAGTGGTTGTTCGAGTTTATTTTAGGGTTTATAGGATTTTGCGTTTCTTAAGGTTTAGGTTTAGGAATTAGAGTTTTAGGTATGGGTTAAGGGTTTAGGGCTTAAGGATTTTTTAGGTTTAGGGATTTAGGTTAAGGGTTTTATCTAGGTTTTTTAGGGTTTAGGTCTTTGGGTTTTTAGGTTAATAGTTTTTATATATGTCTGTAAGGTATAGGGCTTTAGATTTTTTGGGTTAAGGTTTTCTGGGTTTTAGGTTTAGGGTATATGGCTTAGGTTTTTTTTTTTTTTTTTGTGTTTTTTAAGGTTTAGCATGTATGAGTTAGGGCTATATAGCGTTTAGAGCTTAGAGTTTTTTTCGACCTAGGGATTTTTGAGGTTTTTAGGATTTTTAAGAGTTAAGTGTTTCTTATGATTTTTTAGGGTTTATGGTTTAGGGCTTAGGGTTTTTTTGTGTCTTTTTAGGTTTAGGGTTTATCAATTTGTAGGATTTTAGTTTTAAAGTTAGGGTTTAGGTTTAGGATTTAGTGTTTTAGGCCTTAGAGGGTTTTTACGTTTATGGATTTTTAGGATTTAGGGTTTTTTTAAGTTTTTATGGGATTTAGGTTTTATTTATGTATTAGGTTTAGTGTTTCTTATGGTTTAGGTTTAGGATATAGGGTTTTTGGTTAGGCTCTACGGTTAAGGGCTTAGGGTGGGTTTTTTAGGTTTAGGGTTTTAGGTAAAGGTTTTATCTAGGTTTTTATGGTTTAGGCCTTTGGTTTTTTAGGTTAATTTATTCTAGGGTTTTATAGGTTTAGGGTTTAGGGCATGGGGTTTTTTAGGGTTTTGCTTATATGATTTTTGGCTTTATAGGAGAGTTCATAGCATTTTAGGTTTAGGGTTTTAATGGTTAAAGTGTTTCTTACGGTTTAGGGCTTAGGGTATTTTTGTTTATGTCTTTTAGGTTTTGGGTTTAGGGATTTTCATGATTTAGGGATTAAAGATTCGGGTTTTGTAGGGTCTTATATGGTTTTTAGGGTTTATTTTAGGGTTTATCTGTTTTAGGGTATCTGAAGTTTAGGGTTTCTTAGTTTTTTTATTAGGGTTTAAGGATTAGGGCTTAAGATTTTAGGTTAGCATTGTGTTTTTTTTGTGTCTTTAGGGTTTAGCATAAATGATTTGGGGTTTTATATGGTTAAGAGCTTAGAGTTTTTTTAGTTTAGGGGTTTTTGAGTTTTTTAAAGGTTTTTATGGGTTAAGTGTTTCTTAGGGTTTTGAAAGGTTTAAGGTTTAGTGCTAAGGGTTATTTTGTGTTTTTAAGGTTTAGGATTTACATATTTTTAGAATTTAGGGTTGAGAGCTTAGTGTTTTAAATTGTTTTTAGGGTTGATAGGATTTAGGGTTTCTTTGGGTTTTAGGTTTTTAATTAGGTTAGGGTTTAGGTTTAGGAATAGAGTGTTAGGTTAGGGTTTAGGGTTTAGTGCTTAGGGTTTTTTTAGGTCTAGGTTTTAGTTTATGGGTTTTATCTAGGTTTTAAGGGTTTAAGGCTTTGGGTTTTTAGGATTTAATATGTTTAGTGTTTAGAGCTTAGGTTTTTTTTTTTTTTTTTTTTTTTGTGTTTTTTAGGGTTTAGCATATATAATTTAGGGCTTGATAGGATTTAGAGCTTAAAGTTTTTTAGGTTTAGGGGTTTTTGGGTTTTCTTTATAGTTTTTAATGGTTAAGTGTTTCTTAGGGTTTTTTTGGGCTTAGGGATTTTTTTGTGATTTAAGTGTTAGGGTTTACAGATTTTTAGGATTTAGGGTTTAGATCTTAATGTCTCTAGGGGTTTTAAATGGTTTTTAGGGCTTATTTTAGGGCTATCGGATTTAGGGTTTCTTAATAAGATTAGGGTTTAGGGTTTGTTAGAGCTTTTAGGTTTAGGACTTAGGGTTTTACGTTAGGGTTTAGGGTTTTTTTAGGTCTAACGTTTTAGGTTAAGGATTTTATCTAGGTTTTTAGTGTTTTATAAGTTTAGGGTTCAAGAATTTGGGTTTTTATTGTGTTTTTTTAGGGTTTAGCATATAATATTTTTGGATTTATAAGGAGTTTAGACTTTTTTAGATTTAGGGGTTTTTAGAGTTTTCAAGGTTTAAGTGTATCTTACGGCTTTTTTAAGGTTTAGGGTTTTTTTTTCTTTCTGATTTTTAGGTTTAGGGTTTATGGTTTTTTAGGATTTAGTGTTTAGAGGTTAGAGTTTTATATGGGTTTTAAATGGTATAGGCTTAGAGTTTTATTAGGTGTAGGAGTTTTTGGGTTTTCTTAATTTTTTTAAGGGTTAAATATTTCTTAGGGTTTCTGGTTTAGAGCTTAGGGGTTTTAAATGGTATTTAAGATTTATTTTAAGGTTTATAGGATTTAGGGATTCTTAAGGTTTAGAGTTTAGAGTTTCTTAAGGTTTTAGGTTTAGGATTTAGAGATTTAGGTTAGGGTTTAGGGCTTAAGGTTTTTTTTTGTTTTTAGGGTTTAGGTGTTTGGGTATTTTAGATTAAGGTTTTTAGGGTTTTATAGGTTTAGGGTTTAGGGTTTAGCATATATAATTTAGGGCTTTATAGGGTATAGGGCTTAGATTTTTTTAGGTTTAGGGGTTTTTGAGGCTTTTACGATTTTTAAGGGTTAAGTGTTTCTTAGGGTTTAAGGCTTTCAGGTTTTTGTGTTTTTCAGGTTTAGGTTTTATGTATTTTTATGGCTTAGGGTTTAGTGCTTTGGATTTTTTAGGGGTTTTATTTGGTTTTTTTGGTATTATATAAGGGTTTACAAGTTTTAGGGTTTTTTAAGGTTTAGTATTTAGGGTAGGGTTTTAGGTCTAGCATTTAGGTTTTAGGTTTGGGTTTATGGCTTTTGGATTTTTAGGTTTAGGATTTTGTATGTTTAGGGTTTAAGGATTAGTTTTTATTTTCTCTGCTTTTAGGGTTTAGGATATACGATATAGGGGTTTATAGGGTTTAGAGGATACTATATTTTAGGTTTAGGGGTTTTTGTATTTTTTAGAGTTTTTAAGGGTTAAGTGTTTCTTAGGGTATTTCAGGATTTAGGGTTTACGGCTTAGGGTTATTTTTTGTGTTTTTAGGTTAGGGTTTACGAATTTTTAGGATTTAGGGTTTATAGCTTAGGGTTTTTTTGGGGTTTTAAATGGTCTTTATGGTTTATTTTAGTATTTATAGGATTTAGGGATTCTTAAGGTATAGGGTTTCTTAGGGATTTATGTTAGGGTGTAGGTTTTATGGCTTTGGGTTTTGTTAGGTTTAGGGTTTTGGGTTAAGAGTTTTATTTGAGATTTTGGGATTTAAGGCTTTGAGTTTTTAAGGGTTTCATAGGTTTAAGGTTTAGTGCTTAGGGTTTTTTTTTTTTTTTGTGTGTGTTTTATAGGGTTTAGAATATACGATTTAAGGCTTTATAGGGTTTAGAGCTTAGAGCTTTTTAGGTTTAGGGGTTATTGGGTTGTTTTAGGGTTTTTACGGGTTAAGTGATTCTTCGGATTTTTTAGGGTTTAAGATTTAGGGCTGAGGGTTTTAAATTTTTTGGATTTAGGGTTTAGAGCTTAGGGTTTTTAGGGGTTTTAAAAGGTTTTAGGGCTTATTTTACGGTTTATAGGATTTAGGGTTTAGAGCTTAGGTTTTTTAGGGGTTTAAAAAGTTTTTAGGGTTTATTTTATGATTTATAGGATTTAGGGTTGAGGGTTTCTTAGGGTTATAGGTTTAGGATTTAGAGTTTTAGGTTAGGGTTTAGGGTTTATGCTTAGGTTTATTTTAGGTTTAGGGTTATAGGTTAAGTGTTTTATCTAGGATTTCAGGGCTTAGGGCTTTGGGTTTTTTTAGATTAATGATTTTTAGGGTTTTATAGGTTTAGTGTTTAGGGCTTACGATTTTTTTTTTGTGTTTTTCAGCATTTAGCATATCTGATTTAGGGATTTATAGGGTTTAGAGCATAGCTTATTTTTAGGTTAAAGGGATTTTGGATTTTTTAAGGTATTTAAGGGTTAAGTGTTTCTTAGGGTTTTTTAAGGTTTAAGGTTTAGGGATTTGGGGTTTGTTATGTTTTTTATGTTTATGGTTTACAAATTTTTAGGATATAAGATTTAGAGATTAGTGTTTTGTAGGGGTTTTAAATTGTTTTTAGGGTTTAGAGTTTCTTTGGATTTTAGGTTTAGGATTAAGATTTTAGGTTTAGGGTTTTATAATGTTTAGGGTTTTTTAAAGATTAGGGTTTTAGGTTAAGGGTATTATATATTTAGGGTTTAAGGCTATGGGTTTTTTAGGCTAAGGTTTCTTAGGATTTTATACGTTTAGGGTTTTATCTTAGTTTTTTTAGGTTTAGGGTTTTATGTAGGATTTTAGGGTTTAAGTCAATAGGTTTTTTTGTGTATTTTTAGGGTTTTGAGTGTTTATGTTCCTTAGGGTTTAGGGCTTAGGGTTATTTTGTGGTTTTAAGGTTTAGGGTTTACATATTTTTAGAATTAAGGATTTAGAACCTAGTGTTTTAGGGGTTTTAAATTGATTTTAGGGTTTATAGGATTTAGGGTTTCTTTGGGTTTTAGGTTTTTAGGTTAGGGTTTAGGTTTAGGAATTAGAGTTTTAGGTTAGGATTTAGAGTTTCGTGCTTAGGGATTTTTTTAGGATTAGGATTTTAGTTTATGGGTTTTATCTGGGTTTCAAGGGTTTAGAGTTTTGGGTTTTTTAGGATTTAATAGGTTTAGGGTTTAGGGCTTAGTTTTTTTTTTTTTTTTTCTTTTGAGTTTTTTAGGGTTTAGCATATACAATTTAGGTCTTGTAGGATTTAAAGCTTAGAGTTTTTTAGATTTAGGGGTTTTTTGGGTTTTTTAATGGTTTTTAATGGTAAAGTGTTTCTTAGGGCTTTTTAGGGCTAGCTTTTTTTTGTGTTATAAGTGTTAGGGTTTACAAATTTTAAGGATTTAGGGTTTTGATTGTAGAGTCTTTAGGTGATTTAAATTGTTTTCATGCTTATTTTAGGGCTATTGGATTTAAGGTTTCTTAATAAGATAACGCTTTAGGGTTTCTTAGGGTTTTTAGGTTTAGGATTTAGGGTTTTACATTATGTTTTAGGGGGTTTTTAGGTTTAAGGTTTTGGGTTAAGGATTTTAGCTAGATTTTTATTGTTTTATAGGTTTAGGGTTCAACAATTAGGTTTTTTTTTTGTTTTTTAGGGTTTAGTATTAATATTTAGGGATTTATAGGGTTTGGAGACTACACTTTTTTAGGTTTAGGTGTTTGAAGGGTTTTCAAGGTTTAAGTGTTTCTTACGGCTTTTTTAGGGTTTAGGATTTAGGCCTATGGGGTTTTTTTTTTTTTTTTCTTTCTTTGGCTTTATGTTTTTTTAGGATTTAGTGTTTAGAGGTTAGGGATTTGTAGGGGCTTTAAATGGTTTAGAGGTTAGAGTTTTATTAGGTGTAGGGGTTTTTGGGTTTTCTTTGTGTTTTTAAGGGTTAAATGTTTCTTAGGGTTTTTCTATTGATTAGGTATTAGGGTTTCTTTTTTTTTTTTTTTTAAGTTTAAGATTTACGGATTGTTTAGGATTTTTGTAGAGGTGTTAAATGCTTTGTAGTGTTTATATTAGGGTTTATTGGATGTATTGTGTCTTAAGGTCTCGGGTTTAGGGCTTCTTAGGGTTTTAGATTTAGAATCTAAGGATTTATGTTAGGGTTTAGGGTTTAGGGCTTCATGTTTTTTTAGGTCTAGGGTTTTAGGTTAAGGGTTTTATTTAGGGGTTTTATGGTTTAGGGCTTTGGGTTTTTTAGGTTAAGGTTTTTTTATAGTTTTATAGATTTATGGTTTGGGACTTATAGATTTTTGTGTATTTTAGGGTTAAGCATATAAGATTTAGTGCTTGATAGGGTTGAAAGCTTAGACTTTTTTTAGGTTTAGGCGTTTTTTAGTGTTTTTAAGGGTTATGTGTTTCTTAGGGCTTCTAGTTTAGAGCTTAGGGGTTTTAAGTGGTATTTAAGGTTTATTTTAAGGTTTATAGGATATAGGGATTTTTATGGTTTAGGATTTAGAGATTCTTAAGGTTTTAGGTTTAGGATTTAGAGTTTTAGGTTAGGGTTTAGGGCTTAGGGGATTTTAGGTTTAGGGTTTTAGGTTAAGGGTTTTATTTAGGGTTTTAGGTTTTAGGGCTTTGGGTTTTTTAGGTTAAGGGTTTGTAAGATTTTATAGGTTTAGAGTTTGGGGCTTAGGTTTTTTTTTTTTTTTTTTTTTTTTTGTGTGTAGGGTTTAGTATATACAATTTAAGGTTTTATAGGGTTTAGAGCTTAGAGTTTTTTTTAGGTTAAGGGGTTTTTTGGTTTTTAGTTTTTTTAAGGGTTAAGTGTTTCTTAGGTTTCTCAGGATTTAGTGATTTTTTGTATTTTTTAGGTTTAGGGTTTACAGATTTTTAGTATTTAGGGTTTCGAGCTTAGGGATTTCAGGAGTTTTAAATGGGTTTAAGGGTTTATTTTATGATATATAGGATTTAGGGTTTGTTAAGGTTTATGATTTAAGGTTTCTTTAGGTTTAGGGTTAGGGTTTAGTGTTTTGGGATTTGGGTTTTTTTTGTTATGTTTAGGTTCTTAGGTAAATGTTCTTGTCTAGGTTTTTAGGGTTTAGGGCTTTGGGTTTTTTAGGTTAAGGTTTTTTAGTATTTTATAGGTTTAGTGCTTAGGGCTTAGGTTTTTTTTTTTTTTTTTTTGTGTATTTGAGCATTTAGCATATATGATTTAGTGCTTTATAGTGTTTAGAGCTTAGCTTTTAAGGGATTTTGCATTTTTTATGGTTTTTAAGGTTTAAGTGTTTCTTAGGGTTATTTAAGGTTTAAGATTTAGGGATTTGGGTTTTGTTGTGCTTTTTATGTTTGGGGTTTACAGATTTTTAGGATATAGTGTTTAGAGTTTAGTGTTTTGTAGGGGTTTTAAATTATTTTTAGGGTTTAGGGTTTCTTTGGATTTTAGGTTTAGGATTAAGATTTTAGGTTTAGGGTTTTTTAATGTTTAGGGTTTTTTAAAGATTAGGGTTTTTGGTTAAGGGTTTTATCTAGTTTAGGGTTTAAGGCTATGGGTTTTTTAGGCTAAGGTTTCCTAGGATTTTATACGTTTAGGGTTTTATCTTAGTTTTTTTAGGTTTAGGGTTTTATCTAGGTTTTTATGGTATAAGTCATTGCGTTTCTTGGTTTTTAGTGTTTTAAGAGTTTAAGTGTTCCTTAGGGTTTAGGGATTAGGGTTATTTTGTGTTTTTAAGGTTTAGGGTTTACAAATTTTTAGAATTAAGGATTTAGAGCCTAGTGTTTTAGGGGTTTTAAATTGATTTTAGGGTTTATAGGATTTAGAGTTTCTTTGGATTTTAGGTTTTTAGGTTAGGGTTTAGGTTTAGGAATTAGAGTTTTAGGTTAGGATTCAGAGTTTAGTGCTTAGGTATTTTTTTAGGATTAGGGTTTTAGTTTATGGGTTTTATCTAGGTTACAAAGGGTTTAGGGTTATGGGTTTTTTAGGATTTAATAGGTTTAGGGTTTAGAGCTTAGTTTTTATTTATTTATTTTTTTCTGTGTTTTTTAGGGTTTAGCATATACGATTTAGGGCTTGTAGGATTTAGAGCTTAGAGTTTTTTAGGTTTAGGGGTTTTTTGGGTCTTTTTATGGTTTTTAATGGTAAAGTGTTTCTTAGGGTTTTTTAGGGCTATATTTTTTTGTGTTATAAGTGTTAGGGTTTACGAATTTTAATGATTTAGGGTTTAGATCAGTCTTTAGGTGTTTTAAATGGTTTTCATGCTTCTTTTAGGGCTATCAGATTTAAGATTTGTTAGTAAGATTAGTGTTTAGGGTTTCTTAGGGTTTTTAGGTTTAGGATTTAGGATTTTACATTAGGGTTTAGGGGTTTTTTAGGTTTAAGATTTTAGCTTAAGGATTTTATCTAGGTTTGTAGTGTTTTATAGGTTTGGGGTTCAAGAATTAGGTTTTTTTTTTTTTGTGTGTTTTTTAGGGTTTAGCATTAATATTTAAGGATTTATAGGGTTTGGAGATTACATTTTTTTTTATATTTAGGTATTTTAATGGTTTTCATGGTTTAATTTTTCCTTACAGCTTTTTTAGGGTTTAGGATTTAGGTGTATGGTTTTTTTTTTTGTTTAGGGTTTAGGGTTTTTTAGGATTTAGTGTTTAGAGGTTAGGGATTTGTAAGGGTTTAAAATGGTTTAGAGTTTAGAGTTTTATTAGGTGTAGGAGTTTTTGGGTTTTTCTTAGTGTTTTTAAGGGTTAAATGTTTCTTAGCGTTTTCTATTGATTAGGTTTTAGGTTTTTTTTGTCTTTTTTAAATTTAAGATTTACGAATTGTTTAGGATTTTGTATAAGTTTTAAATGCATTGTAGTGTTTATATTAGGGTTTATAGGATGTATTGTGTCTTAATGTCTAGGGTTTAGGGCTTCTTAGGGTTTTAGATATAGAATCTAAGGATTTAGGTTAGGGTTTAGGGTTTAGGGCTTCATATTTTTTTAGATCTAGGGTTTTAGGTTAAGGGTTTTATTTAGGATTTTTATGGATTAGGTCTTTGGGTTTTTTAAGTTAAGGTTTTTTAGAGTTTTATAGGTTTATGGTTTGGGGCTTAGAGGTTTTTGTGTATTTTAGGGCTAAGCATATAAGATTTAGTGCTAGATAGGGTTTAAAGCTTAGAGTTTTTTTAGGTTTAGGCGTTTTTTAGGGTTTTTAAGGGTTAAGTGTTTCTTAGGATTTCTAGTTTAGAGCTTAGGGCTTTTAAATGGTATTTAATGTTTATTTTAGGGTTTATTTGATTTAGGGATTCTTATGGTTTAGGATTTAGAGTTTCTTAAGGTTTTAGGTTTTGGATTTGGAGTTTTAGGTTAGGGTTTAGGGCTTAGGGTTTTTTAGGTTTAGGGTTTTAGGGTAAGGGTTTTATTTAGGTTTTTAGGTTTTAGGGCTTTGGATTTTTTAGGTTAAGGGCTTGTAAGATTTTATAGGTTTAGGGTTTGGGGCTTAGGTATTTTTTTTTGTCTATGTAGGGTTTAGTATATACGATTTAGAGCTTAGCGCTTTTTTTAGGTTTAAGGAATTTTGGATTTTTTGAGGCTTTTAAGGGTTAAGTGTTTCGTAGAGTTTTTTAAGATTTAAGGTTTAGGGATTTGGGTTTTGTTGTGTTTTTTATGTTTAGGGTTTACAGATTTTTAGGATATAGGGTTTAGACCTTAGTGTTTTGTAGGGGTTTTAAATTATTTTAGGGTGTAGGGCTTCTTTGGATTTTAGGTTTAGGATTTAGATTTTAGGTTTAGGGTTTAGGTCTTAGGGTGTTTTAAGGTTTAGGGTTTTTTAAAGATTAGGGTTTAAGGTTAAGGGTATTATCTATTTTAGGGTTTAAGGCTATGGGTTTTTTAGGCTAAGGTTTCTTAGGATCTTATACGTTTAGGGTTTTATCTTAGTTTTTTTAGGTTTAGGATTTTATCTAGGTTTTTAGGGTTTAAGTCAATAGGTTTTTTGTGTTTTTTTTGGTGTTTTAAGAGTTTAAGTGTTCCTTAGGGTTTAGGGCTTAGGGTTTTTTTGTGTTTTTAAGGTTTAGGGTTTACAAATTTTTAGAATTAAGGATTTAGAGCCTAGTGTTTTAGGGGTTTTAAATTGATTTTAGGGTTTATAGGATTTAGGGTTTCTTTGGGTTTTAGGTTTTTAGGTTAGGGTTTAGGTTTAGGAATTAGAGTTTTAGGTTAGGATTTAGAGTTTAGTGCTTAGGGATTTTTTTAGGATTAGGGTTTTATTTTATTGGTTTTATCTAAGTTTTAAGGGTTTAGGGTTATGGGGTTTTTAGGATTTAATAGGTTTAGGGTTTAGAGCTTAGTTTTTTTTTTTTAAGGGTTTAGCATATACGATTTAAGGCTTGTAAAATTTAGAGCTTAGAGTTTTTTAGGTTTAGGGGTTTTTTGGGTCTTTTTATGGTTTTTAATGGTAAAGTGTTTCTTAGGGTTTTTACGACTAGACTTTTTTATGTTAGAAGTGTTAGGGTTTATGAATTTTAAGGATTTAGGGTTTAGATCATAGGGTCTTTATGTGTTTTAGATGGTTTTATTGCTTATTTTAGGGCTATCAGATTTAAGGTTTCTTATTAAGATTAGGGTTAGAGTTTAGGGGTTTTTTGGGCTTACGGTTTTAGCTTAAGGAGTTTATCTAGGTTTTTAGTGTTTTATAGGTTTAGGGTTCAAGAATTAGGTTTCTTTTGTTTTTGTGTTTTTTTGGGTTTAGCTTTAATATTTAGGGATTTATAGGGTTTGGAGATTACAATTTTTTAAGTTTAGGTGTTTTAAGGGTTTTCAAGATTTAAGTGTTTCTTATGGCTTTTGTAGGGTTTTAGGGTTTATCGTATTTTAGGATTTAGTGTTTCGAGGTTAAGGATTTGTAGGGGTTTTAAATGGTTTAGAGTTTAGAGTTTTATTAGGTGTAGGAGTTTTTGGCTTTTCTTAGTGTTTTTAAGCGTTAAATGTTTCTTAGGGTTTTCAATTGATTAGGGTTTAGGGTTTTTTTTTTTGTGTTTTTTAAGTTTAAGATTTACGGATTGTTTAGTATTTTTGTAGATGTTTTAAATGCTTTGTAGTGTTTATATTAGGGTTTATAGGATCTATTGTGTCTTAAGGTCTATAGTTTAGGGCTTCTTAGGGTTTTAGATTTAGAATCTAAGGATTTAGGTTAGGGTATAGGGTTTAGTGCTTCATGTTTTTTTAGGTCTAGGGTTTTGTTTTGGGTTTTCTATAGTTTAGGGCTTCTTAGGGTTTTAGATTTAGAATTGAAGGATTTAGGTTAGGGTTTAGGGTTTAGTGCTTCATTTTTTTTAGGTCTAGGGTTTTAGGTTAATGGTTTTATTTAGGATTTTTCTGGTTTAGGGCTTTGGGTTTTTTAGGTTAAGGTTTTTTAGAGTTTTATAGGTTTATGGTTTGGTGCTTAGACCTTTTTGTGTATTTTAGGGTTAAGCATATAAGATTTAGTGCTTGATAGGGTTTAATGCTTAGAGTTCTTTTAGGTTTAGGCGTTTTTTAGGGTTTTTAAGGGTTAAGTGTTTCTTAGGGTTTCTAGTTTAGAGCTTAGGGGTTTTAAATGGTATTTAAGGTTTATTTTAGGGTTTATAGGATTTAGGGATTCTTATGGTTTAGGATTTAGAGATTCTTAAGGTTTTAGGTTTAGGATTTAGAGTTTTAGGTAAGGGTTTAGGGCTTAGGGGGTTTTAGGTTTAGGGTTTTAGGTTAAGGGTTTTATTTAGGTTTTTAGGTTTTAGGGCTTTGGGTTTTTTAGGTTAAGGGTTTGTTAGATTTTGTCGGTTTAGGGTTTGGGGCTTAGGTTGTTTTTTTCTCTGTGTGTAGGGTTTAGTATATATGACCTAAGGATTTACAGGGTTTAGAGCTTAGAGTTTTTTTTAGGTTAAGGGGTTTTTTGGTTTTCAGTTTTTTTAAGGGTTTAGTGTTTATTAGGTTTCGCAGGGTTTAGTGATTTTTTGTATTTTTTAGGTTCAGGGTTTTCAGATTTTTAGGATTTAGGGTTTCGTGCTTAGGGATTTTAAGAGTTTTAAATGGATTTTAGGGTTTATTTTATGATTTATAGGATTTAGGGTTTCTTATGGTTTAGGGTTTAAGGTTTCTTTGGGTTTTAGGTTAAGGTTTAGGGTTTAGGGATTTGGGTTTTTTTTTTTGTGTTTTTTAGCATTTAACATATACGATTTAGTGCTTTATAGGGTTTAGAGCTTAGCTTTCTTTTAGGTTTAAGGGATTTTGAATTTTTTACGGTATTTAAGGGTTAAGTGTTTCTTTGGGTTTTTGATGTTTAAGATTTAGGGATTTGGGTTTTATTTTGTTTTTTATGTTTAGGGTTTACAGATTTTTAGGATATAGGGTTTAGAGCGTAGTGTTTTGTAGAGGTTTTAAATTGTTTTTAGGGTTTAGGGTTTCTTTGGATTTTAGGTTTAGGATTAAGATTTTAGGTTTAGGGTTTAGGGCTTAGGGTTATTTAAGGTTTAGGGTTTTTTAAAGATTAGGGTTTTAGGTTAAGGGTATTATCTAGTTTAGGGTTTAAGGCTATGGGTTTTTTAGGCTAAGGTTTCTTAGGATTTTAAATGTTTAGGGTTTTATCTTAGTCTTTTAGGTTTAGGGTTTTATCTTGGTTTTTAAGGTTTAAGTCAATGGGTTATTTTTTTTAGGATTTTAAGAGTTGAAGTGTTCCTTAGGGTTTAGGTATTAGGGTTATTTTGTGTTTTTAAGGTTTCAGTTTTATAGATTTTTAGAATTAAGGATTTATAGCCTAGTACTTTAGGGGTTTTAAGTTGATTTTAGGGTTTATAGGATTTAGGGTTTCTTTGGGTATTAATTTTTTAGGTTATGGTTTAGGTTTAGGAATTAGAATTTTAGGTCAGTATTTAGGGTTTAGTGCTTAGGGATTTTTTTAGTATTAGGGTTTTAGTTTATGGGTTTTATCTAGGTTTTATGGGTTTAGGGTTACCGGTTTTTTAGGATTTAATAGGTTTAGGGTTTTGAGCTTAGTTTTTATTATTATTTTTTTATATTTTTTAGGGTTTAGCATATACGATATAGGGCTTGTAGGATTTAGAGCTTAGAGTTTTTTAGGTTTAGGGGTTTTTTGGGGCATTTTTATGGTTTTTAATGGTAAAGTGTTTCTTAGGGTTTTTTAGGGTTAGATTTTTTTGTGTTATAAGTGTTAGGGTTTACGAATTTTAAGGATTTTGGGTTTAGATCGTAGGGTCTTTAGGTGTTTTAAAAGGTTTTCATGCTTATTTTAGGGCTATCAGATTTAAGGTTTCTTAATATGATTAGGGTTTAGGGTTTCTTAGGGTTTTTAGGTTTAGGATTTAGGGTTTTAGATTAGGGTTTAGGGATTTTTATAGGTTTAAAGTTTTAGCTTAAGGATTTTATCTAGGTTTTTAGTGTTTTATAGGTTTAGGGTTCAAGAATTTTGTTCTTTTTTGTGTTTTTTAGGATTTAGCATTAATATTTAGAGACTTATAGGGTTTGGAGATTACAATTTTTTAAGTTTAGGTGTTTTAAGGGTTTTCAAGGTTTAAGTGTTTTTTACAGCTTTTTTAGGGTTTAGGGTTTAGGTCTATATGTTTTTTTTTCCGTTTAGGGTTTATGGTTTATTAGAATTTAGTTTTTAGAGGTTAGGGATTTGTAGTGTTTTAAATGGTTTAGAGCTTAAAGTTTTATTAGGTGTAGGAGTTTTTGGGTTTTCTTTGTGTTTTTAAGGGTTAAATGTTTCTTAGGGTTTTCTATTGATTAGGTTTTAGGGCTTTTTTTTTGTGTTTTATAAGTTTAAGATTTACGGATTGTTTAGGATTTTTGTTGAGGTTTTAAGTGCTTAGTAGTGTTTATATTAGGGTTTATTGGATGTATTGTGTATTAAGGTCTGGGGTTTAGGGCTTCTTAGGGTTTTAGATTTAAAATCTAAGGATTTAGGTTAGGGTTTAGGGTTTAGGGTTTAGGGCTTCATGTTTTTTTAGGTCTAGGGTTTTAGGTTAAGGGTTTTATTTAGGACTTTTATGGTTTAGGGCTTTGGGTTTTTGGGTTAAGGTTTTTTAGAGTTTTATAGGTCTATGGTTTGGGGCTTAGAGGTTTTTGTGTATTTTAGGGTTAAGCATATAAGATTTTGTGCTTGATAGGGTTTAAAGCTTAGAGTTTTTTTAGGTTTAGGCATTTTTTAGGGTTTTTAAGGGTTAAGTGTTTCTTAGGGTTTCTATTTTAGAGCTTAGGGGTTTTAAGTGGTATTTAAGGTTTATTTTAGGATTTATAGGATTTAGGGATTCTTATGGTTTAGGATTTAGAGTTTCTTCAGGTTTTAGGTTTAGGATTTAGACTTTTAGGATAGGGTTTAGGGCTTAGGGTTTTTTAGGTTTAGGGTTTTAGGTTAAGGGTTTTATTTAGGTTTTTAGGTTTTAGGGCTTTGTATTTTTTGGGTTAAGGGATTGTAAGATTTTATAGGTTTAGGGTTTAGGGCTTAGGTTTTTTTATTTATTTATTATTTTTTTTTGTGTGTGTAGGGTTTAGTATATACGATTTAGAGCTTAGCATTTTTTAAGGTTTAAGGGATTTTGGATTTTTTTAGGTTTTTAAGGGTTAAGTGTTTATTAGGGTTTGTTAAGGTTTAAGGTTTAGGGATTTGGGTTTTGTTGTGTTTTTTATGTTTAGAGTTTACAAATTTTTAGGATATAGGGTTTAGAGCATAGTGTTTTGTAGGGGTTTTAAATTATTTTTGGGGTTTAGGGTTTCTTTGGATTTTAGGTTTATGATTTAGATTTTACGTTTAGGGTTTATGGCTTAGGGTGTTTTAAGGTTTAGAGATTTTTAAATTTTAGGGTTTTAAGTTAAGGGTATTATATAGTTTAGGGTTTATGGCTTAGGGTGTTTTAAGGTTTAGAGATTTTTAAATTTTAGGGTTTTAAGTTAAGGGTATTATCTGGTTTAGGGTTTAAGGCTATGGGTTTTTTAGGCTAAGGTGTCTTCGAAATTTAAACGTTTAGGGTTTTATCTTAGTTTTTTTAGGTTTAGGGTTTTATCTAGGTTTTTAGGGTTTAAGTCAATGGGTTTTTTGTGTTTTTTTAGGCTTTTAAGAGTGTAAGTGTTCCTTAGGGTTTAGGGCTTAGGGTTATTTTGTGTTTTTATGGTTTAGGGTTTACAAATTTTCAGAATTAAGGATTGAGAGACTAGTGTTTTAGGGGTTTTAAATTGATTTTAGGGTTTATAGGATTTAGGGTTTCTCTGGGTTTTAGATTTTTAGGTTAGGGTTTAGGTTTAGGAATTAGAGTTTTAGGTTAGGATTTAGGGTTTCTCTGGGTTTTAGATTTTTAGGTTAGGGTTTAGGTTTAGGAATTAGAGTTTTAGGTTAGGATTTAGTGTTTAGTGCTTAGTAATTTTTTTAGGATTAGGATTTTAGTTTATGGGTTTTATCTTGGTTTTAAGGGTTTATGGTTATAGGTGTTTTAGGATTTAATAGGTTTAGGGTTTAGAGCTTACTTTTTTTTTTTTTTGTGTGTGTTTTTTAGGGTTTAGCAAATACGATTTAGGTCTTGTAGGATTTAAAGCTTAGAGTTTTTTAGGTTTAGGGGTTTTTTGGTTTTCTTTTATGGTTTTTAATGGTAAAGTGTTCCATAGGGTTTTTAGGGCTAGATTTTTTTGTGTTATAATTATTAGGGTTTACGAATTTTAAGGATTTAGGGTTTCGATCATAGGGTCTTTAGGTGTTTTAAATGGTTTTCATGCTTATTTTAGGGCTATCGGATTTAAGGTTTCTTAATGAGATTTGGGTTTAGGGTTTCTTAGGGTTTTTCGGTTTAGGATTTAGGGTTTTACATTAGGGTTTAGGTGATTTTTAGGTTTAAGGTTTTAACTTAAGGATTTTATCTAGGTTTTTAGTGATTTATAGGTTTAGGGTTCAAGAATTTGGTTTTTTTTTTGTGTTTTTTAGGGTTTAGCATTAATATTTAGGGATTTATAGGGTTTTGAGATTACACTTTTTTAAGTTTAGGTGTTTTAAGGGTTTTCAAGGTTTAAGTGTTTCTTATGGCATTTTTAGGGTTTAGGGTTTAGACCTATGGTTAATTTTTTTTTTTTTTTTACGGTTTATGGTATTTTAGGATTTAGTGTTTAGAGGATAGGGATTTGTATGGGTTTTAAATGGTTTAGAGCTTAGAGTTTTATTAGGTGTAGGATTTTTTGGGTTTTCTTAGTGTTTTTAAGTGTTAAATGATTCTTAGGGTTTTCTATTGATTAGGTGTTAGGGTTTTTTTTTTTTTTGTGCTTTTTAAGTTTAAGATTTATGGATTGTTTAGGAATTTTGTAGATGCTTAAAATGCTTTGTAGTGTTTATATTTGGGTTTATAGGATGTATTGTCTCTTAAGGTCTAGGGTTTAGGGCTTCTTAGGGTTTTAGATTTAGAATCTAAGGATTTAGGTTAGGGTTTAGGGTTTAGGGCTTCATGTTTTTTAGGTCTAGGGTTTTAAGTTAAGGTTTTACTTACGATTTTTATGGTTTAGGGCTTTGGGTTTTTAGGTTAAGGTTTTTTAGAGTTTTATAGGTTTATGGTTTGGGGCTTAGAGGTTTTTGTGTATTTTTGGGTTAAGCATATAAGATTTAGTGCTTGATAGGGTTTAAAGCTTAGTGTTTTTTTAGGTTTAGGTGTTTTATAGGGTTTTTAAGGGTTAAGTGTTTCTTAGGGTTTCCAGTTTAGAGCTTAGGGGTTTTAAATGGTAGTTAAGGTTTATTTTAGGGTTTATAGGATTTAGGTATTCTTATGGTTTAGGATTTGGAGTTTATTCAGGTTTTAGGTTTAGGATTTAGAGTTTTAGATTAGGGTTTAGGGCTTAGGGTTTTTTAGGTTTACGGTTTTAGGTTAAGGGTTTTATTTAGGTTTTTAGGTTTTAGGGCTTTGTATTTTTTGGTTTAAGGGTTTGTAAGATTTTATAGGTATAGGGGTTGGGGCTTAGGTTTTTTTTATGTGTGTGTAGTGTTTAGTATATACGATTTAGGCCTTTATAGGGTTTAGAGCTTAGAGTTTCTTTTAGGTTAAGGGGATTTTTGGTTTTTAGTTTTTTTAGGGGTTAAGTGCTTCTTAGGTTTCTCAGTGTTTAGTGATTTTTTGTATTTTTTAGGTTTAGGGTTTACAGATTTTTAAGATTTAGGGTTTAGGTCTTTGGGTTTTTTGGGTTAAGGTTTTTTAGTATTTTATAGGTTTAGTGGTTAGGGCTTAGGGTTTTTTTTTTTTTGTATTTTTAAGCATTTAGCATATATGATTTAGTGCTTTATAAGGTTTAGAGCTTAGCTTTTTTTTAGGTTTAAGGGATTTTGGATTTTTTAAGGTTTTTAAGGGTTAAGTGTTTCTTAGTGTTTTTTAAGGTTTAAGATTTAGGGATTTGGGTTTTGTTGTGTTTTTTATGTTTTAGGTTTACAGATTTTTAGGATATAGGGTTTAGAGCATAATGTTTTGTAGGGGTTTTAAATTGTTTTTAGGGTTTAGGGTTTCTTTGGATTTTAGGTTTAGGATTAAGATTTTAGGTTTAGGGTTTTTTAAAGATTAGGGTTTTAGGTTAGGGGTATTATCTAGTTTAGGGTTTAAGGCTTTGGGTTTTTTAGGCTAAGGTTTCTTAGGATTTTATACGTTTAGGGTTTTATCATAGTTTTTTTAGGTTTAGGGTTTTATCTAGGTTTTTAGGGTTTAAGTCAATGTTTGTTTTTTTAGGGTTTTAAGAGTTTAAGTGCTCCTTAGGGTTTAGGGATTAGGATTATTTTGTGTTTTTAAGGTTTAGGGTTTACAAATTTTTAGAATTAAGGATTTAGAGCCTAGTGTTTTAGGTGTTTTAAATTGATTATAGGGTTTATAGGATTTAGGATTCCTTTGGGTTTTATAATTTTAGGTTAGGGTTTAAGTTTAGGAATTAGATTTTTAAGTTAGGATTTAGAGTTTAGTGCTTATGGATTTTTTTAGGATTAGGGTTTTAGTTTATGGGTTTTATCTAGGTTTTAAGGGTTTAGGGTTATGGGTTTTTTAGGATTTAATAGGTTTAGGGTTTAGAGATTAGTTTTTATTATTTTTTTTTTGGTGTTTTTTAGGGTTTAGCATATACGATTTAGGGCTTGTAGTATTTAGAGCTTAGAGTTTTTAAGGTTTAGGGTTTTTTTGGGTTTCTTTTATGGTTTTTAATGGTAAAGTGTTTCTTAGGGTTTTTAGGGTTAGAATTTTTTGCGTTATAAGTGTTAGGGTTTACGAATTTTAAGGATTTAGGGTTTAGATCATAGGGTCTTTAAGTATTTTAAATGGTTTTCATGCCTATTTTAGGGCTATTGTATTTAAGGTTTCTTAATATGATTAGGGTTTAGGGTTTGTTAGGGTTTTTAGGTTTAGGATTTAGGATTTTACATTAGGGTTTAGGGTTTTTTTCGGTTTAAGGTTTTAGGTTAAGGATTTTATCTAGGTTTTTAATGTTTTATAGGTTTAGGGTACAAAAATTAGGTTTTTGTTTTTTTTTTTTTTGTGTTTTTTAGGGTTTAGCATTAATATTTTGGGATTTATAGCGTTTGGATTTTACACTTTTTTATGTTTAGGTGTTTTAAGGGTTTTCAAGGTTTAAGTGTTTCTTACGGCTTTTTTTGGGTTTAGGTCTATGACTTTTTTTTTTTTTAGGGTTTTTGGTTTTTTAGGATTTAGTGATTAGAGGTGAGGGATTTGTAGGGGTTTTAAATGGTTTAGAGCTTAGAGTTTTTTTAGGTATAGGAGCTTTTGGGTTTTCTTAGTGTTTTTAAAGGTTAAATGTTTCTTAGGGTTTTCTATTGATTAGGTTTTAGATTTTTTTTTTTTTTGTATTTTTTAAGATAATGATTTACGGATTGTTTAGGATTTTTGTAGAGGTTTTAAATGCTTTGTAGTGTTTATATTAGGGTTTATAGGATGTATTGTGTCTTAAGGTCTAGGGTTTAGGGCTTCTTAGGGTTTTAGATTTAGAATCTAAGGATTTAGGTTAGGGATTAGGGTTTAGGGTTTCATTTATTTTAGGTCTAGTGTTTTAGGTTATGGGTTTTATTTACGATTTTTCTAGTTTAGGGCTTTTAGTATTTTAGGTTAGGTTTTTTTAGAGTTTTACTGGTTTATGGTTTGGGGCTTGGAGATTTTTTTTTATTTTAGGGTTAAGCATATAAGATTTAGTGCTTGATAGGGTTTAAAGCTTAGAGTTTTTTTTAGGTTTTGGCCTTTTTTAGGGTTTTTAAGGATTAAGTGTTTCTTAGGGTTCCTAGTTTACAGCTTAGGGGATTTAAATGGTATTTAAGTTTTATTTTAGGGTTTATAGGATTTAGGGATTCTTATGGTTTAGGATTTATAGTTTTTTCAGGTTTTAGGTTAAGGATTTAGAGTTTTAGGTTAGGGTTTAAGGCTTAGGGTTTTTTAGGTTTAGGGTTTTAGGTTAATGGTTTTATTTATGTTTTTAGGTTTTAGGGCTCTGGGTTTTCTAGGTTAAGGGTTTGTAAGATTTAATAGGTTTAGGGTTTGGGGCGATTTAGGGCTTTATAAGGTTTAGAGCTTAGAGTTTTTTTTTTTTTTTGGTTTAGGGGTTTTTTGGTTTTTAGTTTTTTTAAGGGTTAAGTGTTTCTTAGGTTTCTCAAGGTTTAGTAATTTTTTGTATTTTTTAGGTTTAGGGTTTACAGATTTTTAGGATTTAGGGTTTCGAGCTTAGGGATTTCAGAATTTTTAAATGGGTTTTAGGCTTTATTTTATGATTTATAGGATATAGGCTTTCTTAAGGTTTAGGGTTTAAGGTTTCTCAGGGTTTACTGATTTTTTGTAATTTTTAGGTTTAGGATTTATGGATTTTTGGGAATTAGGGTTTCGAGCTTAGGGATTTTATGTGTTTTAAATGGGTTTTAGGGCTTATTTTATGATTTATAGTATTTAGGGTTTCATAAGGTTTAGGGTTTAAGGTTTCTATGGGTTTTAGGTTAGGGTTTAGGGTTTAGGGATTTGGGTTTTTTGGTTATGTTTAGGTTCTTAGGTAAAGGTTCTTATCTAGGTTTTTATGGTTTAGGGCTTTGGCTTTTTTAGGTTAAGGGTTTTTAGTATTTTATAGGTTTAGTGCTTAGGGCTTAGGGGTTTTTTTTTGTGTTTTTTAACATTTAGCATATATGATTTAGGGCTTTATAGGATTTAGAGTTTAGCTGTTTTTTAGGTTTAAGGGATTTTGGATTTTTTAAGGTTTTTAAGGGTTAATTGTTTCTTAGGATTTTTTAAGGTTTAAGGTTTAGGGATTTGGGTTTTGTTGTGTTTTTTTATGTTTACGGTTTACAGATTTTTAGGATATAAGGTTTAGAGCTTAGTGTTTTTTAGTGGTTTTAAATAGTTTTTAGGATTTAGGGTTTCTTTGGATTTTAGGTTTAGGATTTAGGGCTTCGGGTTTTTTAAAGATTAGGGTTTTAGGTTATGGGTATTATCTAGTTTAGGGTTTAAGGCAATGGGTTCTTTAGGCTAAGGTTTCTTAGGATTTTATACGCTTAGGGTTTTATCTTAGTTTTTATAGGTTTAGGGTTTTATCTAGGTTTTTAGGGTTTAAGTCAATGGGTTTTTTGTGCTTTTTTAGGGTTTTAAGAGTTTAAGTGTTCCTTAGGGTTTAGGGTGTAGGATTGTTTTATGTTGTTAAGGTTTAGGGTTTACAGATTTTTAGAATTATGGATTTAGGACCTAGTGTTTTAGGGGTTTTAAATTGATGTTAGGATTTATAGGATTTAGGGTTTCTTTGGGTTTTATGTTTCTAGGTTAGGGTTTAAGTTTAGGGATTAGAGTTTTAGGTTAGGATTTAGAATTTAGTGCTTATGGATTTTTTAGGATTAAGGTTTTAGTTTATGGTTTTTATCTTGGTTTTAAGGGTTTAGGGTTTTTTAGGATTTAATAGGTTTAGGGTTTAGAGCATAGTTTTTTTTTTTTTTTCTTTTTAGGGTTTAGCATATACGATTTAGGCTTGTAGGATTTAGAGCTTAGAGTATTTTAGGTTTAGGGGTTTTTTGGGTTATCTTATGGTTTTTAATGGTAAAGTGTTTCTTAGGGTTAGTTTTTTTTTGTGTTATAAGTGTTAGGGTTTACGAATTTTAAGTATTTAGAGTTTAGATCATAGAGTATTTAGGTGTTTTAAATGGTTGTCATGCCTATTTTAGGGCTATTGGATTTAAGGTTTCTTAATAAGATGAGGTTTTAGGGTTTCTTAAGGTTTTTGGGTTTAGGATTTAGGGTTTTACATTAGGGTTTAGGGGTTTTTTAGGTTTAAGGTTTTAGGTTAATGATTTTATCTAGCTTTTTAGTATTTTATAGGTTTAGGGTTCAAGAATTAGGTTTTTGTTTTTGTGTTTTATAGGGTTATAGGGTTTGTAGATTAACTTTTTTTAGGTTTAGGTGTTTTAAGGGTTTTCACGGTTTAACTGTTTCTTACGGCTTTTTTAGGGTTTAGGGTTTAGGTCTATGGTTTTTTTTTTTTTTAGGGTTTATGGTTTTTTAGGATTTAGTGTTTAGAGATTAGGGATTTGTAGGGATTTTAAATGGTTTAGAGCTTAGAGTTTTATTAGGTGTAGGAGATTTTGGGTTTTCTTAGTATTTTAAAGGGTTAAATGTTTCTTAGGGTTTTCTATTGATTAGGTTTTAGGGTTTTTTTTTTTTGTGTTTTTTAAGTTTAAGATTTACGGATTGTTTAGGAATTTTGTAGAGGTTTTAAATGCTTTGTAGTGTTTATATTGGGGTTTATAGGATGTATTGTGTCTTATGGTCTAGGTTTTAGGGCTTCTGAGGGTTTTATATTTAGAATCTAATTATTTAGATTAGGGTTTAGGGTTTACGGCTTCATGTTTTTTTAGGTCTAGGGTTTAACGTTGAGGGTTTCATTTAGGGTTTTTATGGTTTAAGGCTTTGGGTTTTTTAGGTTAAGGTTTTTAAGAGTTTTATAGGTTTATGGTTTGGGGCTTAGTATTTTTGTGTAATTTAGGGTTAAGCATATAAGATTTAGTGCTTGATAGGGTTTAAAGCTTAGAGTTTTTTTAGGTTTAGGCATTTTTTAGGGTTTTTAAGGGTTAAGCGTTTCTTAGGGTTTCTAGTTTAGAGCTTAGGGGTTTTAAATGGTATTCAAGGTTTATTTTAGGGTTTATAGGATTTAGGGATTCTTATGGTTTAGGATTTAGAGTTTCTTTAGGTTTTAGGTTTAGGATTTAGAGTTTTAGGTTAGGGTTTAGGGCTTACGGTTTTTTAGGTTTAGGGTTTTAGGTTAAGGGTTTTATTTAGGTTTTTAGGTATTAGGGCTTTGGGTTTTTTAGGTTAAGGGTTTGTAAGATTTTATAGGTTTAGGGTTTAGGGCTTAGGTTTTTTATTTTTTGTATGTGTAGGGTTTAGTATATATGATTTAGGGCTTTATAGGGTTTAGAGATTAGAGTATTTTAAGGTTTAGGGATTTTTTCTTTTTAGTTTTTTTAAGGGTTAAGTGTTTCATAGGTTTCTCAGGGTTTACTGATTTTTTTTATTTTTTTAGGTTTAGGGTTTACATATTTTTAGGATTGAGGGTTTCAAGCTTAGGGATTTTAGGAGTTTTAAATGGGTTTTAGGGTTTATTTTATGATTTATATGATTTAGGGTGTCTTAAGGTTTAGGGTTTAATGTTTCTTTGGGTTTTAGGTTTGGGTTTAGGGTTTAGGGATTTGGGTTTTTTTTGTTATGTTTAGGTTCTTAGGTAAAGATTATTATCTAGACTTTTAGGGTTTAGGTCTTTGGGTTTTTTAGTTTAAGGTTTTTTAGTATTTTATACGTTTAGTGATTAGGTGTTAGGGTTCTTTTTGTGTTTTTTAGCATTTAGCATATATGATTTAGGGCTTTATAGGGTTTAGAGCTTAGCTTTTTTTAGGTTTAAGGGATTTTGGATTTTTTGAAGTTTTTAAGGGTTAAATGTTTCTTAGGGTTTTTTAAGGTTTAAGGTTTAGGAATTTGGGTTTTGTTGTGTTTTTCATGTTTAGGGTTTACAGATTTTTAGGATATAGGGTTTAGAGCTTAGTGTTTTGTAGGGGTTTAAATTGTTTTTAGGGTTTAGGGGTTTCTTTGGATGTTAGGTTTAGGATTAATATTTTAGGTTTAAAGTTTAGGGCTTAGGGATTTTTAAGGTTTAGGGTTTTTTAAATATTTGGGTTTTAGGTTAAGGGTATTATTAAGTTTAGGGTTTAAGGCTATGGGTTTTTTAGGCTAAGGTTTCTTAGGATTTTATACGTTTAGGGTTTTATTTAAGTTTTTTTAGGTTTAGGGTTTAATCTTGGTTTTTAGGGTTTAAGTCTATTGGTTTTTTGTTTTTTTAAGGTTTTAAGAGTTTAAGTGTTCTTTAGGGTTTAGGGATTAGGGTTATTTTGTGTTTTTAAAGTTTAGGCTTTACAGATTTTTAGAATTAAGGATTTAGAGCCTAGTGTTTTAGGGGTTTTAAATTGATTTTAGGGTTTATAGTATTTAGGGTTTCTTTGGGTTTTAGGTTAGGGTTTAAGTTTAGGAATTAGAGTTTTAGGTTAGGATTTAGAGTTTAGAGCTTAGGAATTTTTTTAGGATTAGAATTTTAGTTTATGGGTTTTATCTAGGTTTTAAAGGTTTAGGGTTATGGGTTTCTTAGGATTTAATAGGTTTATAGTTTAGAGCTTAGTTTTTATTATTTCTTTTTGTGTCTTTTAGGGTTTAGCATATACGATTTAGGGTTTGCAGGATTTAGAGGTTAGAGTTTTTTAGGTTTAGGGGTTTTTTTGGGTTTTTTTATGGTTTTTAATGGTAAAGTATTTCTTAGGGTTTTTTAGGGCTAGATTTTTTGTGTTGTAAGTGTTAGGGTTTATGAATTTTAAGGATTTAGGGTTTAGATCATAGGGTTCTTTAGGTGTTTTAAATGGTTTTCATGCCTATTTTAGGGCTATCGGATTTAAGGTTTCTTAATAAGATTAGGGTTTAGGGTTTTTTAGGGTTTTTGGGTTTAGGATTTAGGGTTTTATATTAGGGTTTAGGGGTTTTTTAGGTTTAAGGTTTTAGGTTAAGGATTTTATCTATGTTTTTAGTGTTTTATAGGTTTAGGGTTTAAGAATTAGGTTTTTGTTTTTGTGTTTTTAGGGTTTAGCATTAATATTTAGGGATTTATAGGGTTTGGTGATTAGACTTTTTTAAGTTTAGGTGTTTTAAGGGTTTTCAAGGTTTAAGTGTTTCTTACGGATTTTTTACGATTTAGGGTTTAGGCCTATGGGATATTTTTTTTTTTTTGGTTTAAGGTTTATGGTTTTTGAGGATTTAGTGTTTAGAGGTTAGGGATTTGTAGTGGTTTTAAATGGTTTAGAGGTTAGAGTTTTATTAGGTGTAGGAGTTTTTGGGTTTTCTTAGTGTTTTTAAGGTTAAATGTTTCTTGGGGTTTTCTATTGATTAGGTTTTTAAGTTTTTTTTTTTTTTTTTGTGTTGTTTAAGTTTAAGATTTATTGATTGTTTTGGATTTTTATAGAGGTTTTAAATGCTTTGTAGTGTTTATATTGGGGTTTATAGGATGTATTGTGTCTTAAGGTCTAGGGTTTAGGGCTTCTTAGGGTTTTAGATTTAGCATCTGAGGATTTAGGTTAGGGTTTAGGGTGTAGTGCTTCATGCTTTTTTAGGTCTAGGGTTTTAGGTTAAGGTTATATTTAGGGTTTTTATGGTTTAGGGCTTTGGGTTTTTCAGGTTAAGCTTTTTAAGAGTTTTATATGTTTATGGTTTGGGGCTTATATATTTTTGTGTATTTTAGGGTTAAGCATATAAGTTTTAGTGCTAGATAGGATTTAAAGCTTAGAGTTTTTTTAGGTTTTGGAATTTTTTAGGGTTTTTAAGGGTTAAGTGTTTCTTAGGGTTTCTAGTTTAGAGCTTAGGGTTTTAAATGGTATTTAAGGTTTATTTTAGGGTTTATAGGATTTAGGGATTCTTATGGTTTAGGATTTAGAGTTTCTTCAGGTTTTAGGTTTAGGAATTAGAGTTTTAGGTTATGGTTTAGGGTTTCAGGATTTTTTTTTTGTGTGTGTTTTTAGGTTAGGGTTTATGGATTTTTAGGATTCAGGGTTTAGAGCTTAGGGTTTTTTTGGTGTTTTAAATGGTCTTTATGGCTTATTTTAGGATTTAGGAATTCTTAAGGTTTAAGGTTTCTTAGGGATTTATGTTAGTGTTTAGGGTTTATGGCTTAGGGTTTTGTTAGGTTTAGGGTTTTATCTGGGATTTTGGGGTTTAAGGCTTTGGGTTTTTTACGGTTTTATAGGTTTAAGGTTTATGGCTTACAGTTTTGTTATGTGTTTTTTAGGGCTTATATATCAGAGTTTTTTTAGGTTTAGGGGTTATTAGGATTTTTAGGGTTTTTAAGGGTTAAGTGTTTCTTAGGGTTTAGGGCTTAGGTTTTTTTTTTGGTTTAGGGTTTTTAAATTTTTAGAATTTATGGTTTAAATCTTAGAGTTTTTAGGGAGTTTTAGGGGTTTTAACTTATTTTTAGGATTTGTTATAGGGTTTAAAGGATTTAGGGTTTCTTAAGGTTTAGGGTTTCATAGGGTTATAGTCTTGGGATTTATTGTTTTAGGTTAGGGTTTAGGGTCTAGGGCTTAGGTTCTTTTTTAGGTTTAGGGTTATAGATTAAGGGCTTTATCTAAGATTTTAGGGTTTAGGGTTTTGGGTTTTTTTTAGGTTAATGTCTTTTAGGATTTTATAGGTTTAGGGTTTAGGGCATAGGTTTTTTTGTTGTGTTTTTTAGCATTTAGCATACCTGATTAAGGGCTTTATAGGGTTTAGAGCTTAGCGTTTTTTTTTTTTTTTTTTAAGGTTTAAGGGATTTTGGATTTTTAAATATATTTAAGGATTAAGTGTTTCTTTGTCTTTTTTAGGGTTTAAGGTTTAGGGGTTTGGGTTTTGTTGTGTTTAATATGTTTAGGGTTTATAGATTTTTTGGATATAGGGTTTAGAGCTTAGTGTTTTGTAGGGGTTATAAATTGTTTTTGGGTTTATAGGATTAAGGGTTTCCTAAGTTTTAGGTTTTAGGGTGTCTTTGGGTTTTAGGTTTAGGTTTAAGATTTTAGGTTTAGCATTTAGGGATTAGGGTTTTTTAAGGTTTAGGGTTTTAGTTTAAGGGTATTATCTAGTTTAGGGTTTAAGACTTTTGGTATTTTAGTCTATGGTTTCTTAGGATTTTATAGGTTTAGGGTTTTATCTTGGATTTTTTAGGTTTAGGGTTTTATCTTGGTTTTTAGGGTTTAAGACTTTGGAATTTTTAGGTTAAGGTTTTTTAGGATTTTATGGGTTTAGGGTTTAGGCCTTAGGTTTTTTTTTTTGTTTTTTGTATTTATGCTTTTTAGAGTTTAGCATATACAATTTAGGGCATTATAGGGTTTAGAGCTCAGAGTTTTTTAGGTTTAGGGGTTTTTGGGTCTTTTTAAGGGTTGGGTGTTTATTAGGGCTTTTTAGGGCGTAGGTTGTAGGGCTTAGGGATTTTTGTGTTTTTTTAGGGTTCACGGATTTTAGGATTTAGGGTTTAGATCTTAGGATTTTTAGGGGTTTTAAATTGTTTTTAGGGTTTGTCTTAGGTTTTGTAGGATTTAGGGTTTCTTAAGCTTAGGGTTTAGGGTTTCCTAAGGTTTTTAGGTTTAGGATTTAGGGTTTTATGTATGGGTTTATAGTTTTAGGTTTAGGATTTAGGGTATTAGGCTTAGGGTTCAAGACTTAGGTTTTTTGTTTTTATATTTTTTTTTTAGGGTTAAGCTTAAATGATTTAGGGATTTATAGGGTTTGGAACTTAGACTCTTTTAGGTTTATGGTTTTTACGTTTTGCATTTAGGGTTTTAGGTTAGGGTTTAGTGTTTAGGGCCTAGGGTTTTTTTAGGTTTAGGGTTTAAGGTTAATGGTTTCATCTAGGTTTTTAGGGTTTAGTGCTTTGAGTTTTTTAGAATAAGGTTTTTTAGGATTTTATAGGTTTAGGGTTTAGGGATTTGGGGTTCTTTGTGTTTTTTAGGGTTTAGCATATATGGTTAAGGGCTTTATTGTTTTAAAGGTTTATTTTAGGGTTTATAGGATTTAGGGTTTCTTAAGGTTAGGGTTTAAGGGTTCTTAGGGTTTTTAAGTTTAGGATATAGAGATTTAGGTTACGGTTTAGGGTTTTTTAGGTTTAGGGTTTTAGGTTAAGGATTTTATCTAGGTTTTTAGGGTTTCGTAGGTTTAGGGTTCAAGACTTAGTTTTTTTTTGTGTTTTTTTTAGGGTTTAGCATATATGGTTTAAGGATTTATAAGGTTGGAGCTTAGTGGTTAGGGTTTTAAAATGGTTTAGAGCTTAGAGTTTTTTTAGGTGTAGGAGTTTTGGGTTTTCTTAGTGTTTTTGAGGGTTAAGAGTTTCTTTGGGTTTTCATAATGTTTTTAAGGGTTAAGAGTTTCATAGGGTTTTCTATTGATTAGGGTTTAGGGTTTTTTTATGTTTTTCCACTTTAAGATTTTTGAACTTTTTAGGATTTAGGGTTTATAGCTTAGGTTTTTGTAGAGGTTTTAAATGCTTTGTAGTGGTTATATTAGGGTTTATAAGATTTATGGTTTCTTAAGGTCTAGGGTTTAGGGTTTCTTAGAGTTTTAGGTTTAGAATCTAAGGATTTAGGTTAGGGTTTAAGGTTTAGGGTTTCATGTTTTTTTAGGTCTAGGGTTTTATCTAGGGTTTATTTTGGCTTAGGGCTTTGGGTTTTTTGGGTTAAGGTTTTTTAGAGTTTTATAAGTTTGTGGTTTAGGGCTTTGGGTTTTTCGTGTATTTTAGGGCTAAGCATATATGATTTAGGGCTTGATAGGGTTTAAAGTTTAGAGGTTTTTAGTGTTTTTAAGGGTTAAATTTTTCTTAGGGTTTCTTGTTTAGAACTTAGGGGTTTTAAATGGATTTTAAGGTTTATTTTAGGGTTTATAGGATTTAGGGATTTTTAAATGTTTAGGGTTTAACGTTTGTTAAATTTTTAGGTTTAGGATTTATAGTTTTAGGTTAGGGTTTAAGGCTTATGGTATTTTAGGTTTCAGCTTTTAGGTTAATGGTTTTATTTAGGTTTTTAGGTTTTAGGGCTTTGGGTTTTTTAGGTTAAGGGTTTGTAGGATTTTATAGGTTTAGGGTTTAGGACTTAGGGTTTCTTTTGTGTGTTGTAGGGTTTAGTATATACTATTTAGGGATTTATAGGGTTTAGAGCTTATAGTTTTTTTATGTTTAGAGGTTTTTTGGTCTTTAGGATTTTTAAGGGTTAAGTGTTTGTTGGGTTTCCTAGGGTTTAGTTTGTTTTTGTATTTTTTAGGTTTAGGGTTTACAGATTTTTAAGATTTAGAGTTTCTAGCTTATGGATTTTAGGAGTTTTAAATGGGTTTTAGGGTTTATTTAGGATTTATAGGATTTAGGGTTTCTTAAGGTTTATGGTTTAAGGTTTCTTCAGGTTTTAGGTTTAGGTTTAGGCTTTTGGTTTAGGGTTTAGGGCTTAGGGTTTTTTTATGTTTAGGCTCTTAGGTTAAGGTTCTTATCTACGTTTTTAGGGTTTAGGGCTTTGTGTTTATTAGTTTAAGGTTTTTAGTGTTATATAGGTTTAGGGTTTAGGGCTTAGGTTTTTTTTTTTGTGTTCTTTAGGGTTTAGCATATACAATTTAGGGCTTTAGATGGTTTAGAACATAGAGTTTTTGAGGTTTAGGGGTTTTGGGTTTTTAGGGTTTTTAAGGGTTAAGTGTTTCTTAGGGTTTTGGATTTTTTTTTTGTTTTTTATGTTCAGGGTTTACGGATTTATAGGATTTTGAGTTTACAGTTTAGGGTTTAGTAGTGGTTTTAAGTGGTTGTTAGGGTTTATATTGGGTTTCGTAAGGTTTAGGTTTAGGAATTAGAGTTTTAGGTATGGGTTAAGGGTTTAGGGCTTAAGGATTTTTTAGGTTAAGGGTTTTATCTAGGTTTTTTAGGGTTTAGGTCTTTGGGTTTTTAGGTTAACTGTTTTTATGACTTTTAGGTTTAGAGATTAGGGCTTTTTTGTTTTTTAGGGTTTAGTATATAAGATATAGGGTTTTATAGGGTTTATAGCTTTGAGTTTTTTTAGGTTTAACAAATTTTATTTTTTTAGGGTTTTTAAGGGTTAAGTGTTTCTTAGGGTTTTTTAGGGCTTAAGGTTTTTTTGGTGTTTTTAGGTTTAGGTTTTAGAGCTTATATTTTTGTAGGGGTTTTAAATAATTTTTAGGGTTTATTTTAGAATTTATAGGATTTAGGATTTACGATTTTGGGCTTAAGGGTTTAGGTCTTAGGGTTTTTTCAGGTTTAGGGTTTTTTGTAGGTTTTTAAGGTTGAGGGATTTGGGTTTTTTTGGTTATGGTTTTTTAAGGGTTTAAAGGTTTATGGTTTAGGCTGAGGTTTTTTGTTTTTTTTTTTCTATGTTTTTTAGGGTTTAGCATATAATATAGTGTTTAGAGCTTAGTGTTTTTTAGGTTCGAGGGTTTTCGGGTATTTTTAGGGTTTTTAAGAGTTAAGTGTTTCATAGGGTTTTTTAGGGTTTATGGTTTAGAGCTTAGGGTTTTGTAGGGGTTTTAAATGGTAATTACAGTTTATTTTTGGGTTTATAGGATTTAGAGTTTCTTACGGTTTTTGGTGTAGGATTAGAGTTTTAGGTTAAGGTGTAGGGGTTTGGGCTTAGGTTAATGGTTTTATCTAGGTTTTAAGGGTTTAGGGCTTTGGGTTGTTTTTGGTTATGGTTTTTTAGGGTTTTGTAGGTGAAGGGTTCACGGCTTAAGATTTTTTTTTTATGTATTTTGGGGTTTAGCATATACAATTAGGGATTTATAGAGTTTTGTGCTTACAATTTTTTTAGGTATAGGGGTTTTTAGGATTTTATTAAAGGTTAACTTCTTCTTAGGGTTTTCTAGGGTTTAGGTCTTAGGGTTTTGTTGTGGTTTGAAGGTTTAAGGTATACGAAATCTTTAGGATTTAGGCTTTTGAGCTTAGGGTTTTGTAGGGATTTTAAATGGTTTTTAGGGTTTATATTATGGTTTATAGTATTTAGGATTTGTTAAGGTCTAGGGTTTAGGGTATCTTAGGGATTTAGGTTTAGGATTTAGGGTTTTAGTTTAGGGTTTAGGGCTTAGGGCTTAGGGTTTTTTTAGGTTTAGGGATTTGGGTTAAGGGATTTATTTAGGTTTTGAAGGTTTAAGGCTTTGGGATATTTAGGTTACGGTTTTTAAGGGTTTTATAGGTTTATGACTTAGGGCTTAAGGTTTTTTTTTTTTTTTTTTTGTGTTTTTAGGGTTTTGCACATACGATTTACGGCTTTATAGAGTTTAGAGATAAGAGATTTTAGGTTTAGGGATTTTTTTTTGTTTTTTTAGGGTTTGTAAGGATATTAAATGGTGTTTAGGGTTTATAGGACTTAGGGTTTCATAAGATTTAGGGTTTAGGGTTTCATAGGGTTTTAAATTTAGAATTTAGGGTTTTAGTTAGGCTTTATGGTTTAGGGCCTAGGGGTTTAAAATTTTAGGTTGAGGGTTTTATCTAGGTTTTTAGGCTTTAGGATTTGGGTTTGTTAGGTTAAGGTTTTTTAGGCTTTTATAGGTTTAGGGTTTAGTGTTTAGGGCATAACGTTTGTAGGTTAAGGTTTTTGAGGATTTTATAGATATGGCATTTAGGGGGTTTTCTGTGTATTTTTAGGGTTTAACATATACAATTTAGGGCTTTTAGGGTTTGGAGCTTACAGTTTTTTAGGTTTAGGTGTTTTTCGGTTATTGAGGGTTAAGTGTTTCTTAGGGTTTTTCAAGGGTTTAGCATAAACGATTTAGGGCTTTATAGGGTTTAGATCTTACAGTTTTTTAGGTTTAGGGGTTTTGGGGGTTTTTAGGCTTTTTAAGGGCTTAGGGTTTAGGGCTTAGGTTTTTGTCTCTTTTTTTAGATATAGGGTTTAGGGTTTTTTTAGGTTTAGTATTTTAGGTTAAGGGTTTTATCAAGGTTTTTAGGTTTTAGGGCTTTGGAATTTTTAGATTAAGGTTTTTTGGTTTTTATAGATTTAGGATTTACGGCTTAGGATTTTTTTGTGTTTTTTAGGGCTTAGCATATACGATTTAGGGCTTTATAGGGTTTAGAGCTTTGAGTTTTTTTTAGGTTTAATGGATTTTATATTTTTAGGGTTTTTTTAGGGTTTAGGGTTATTTTTAGCTTTAGGGTTTTGGATTAAGGGTTTTATTATGGTTTATAGGGTTTAGGGCTTTGTGTTTTTTAGGTTAAGACTTTTTCAGATTTTATAGGTTTAGGGTTTAGGTTTTAAAGTTTTTTTGTGTTTTTAGGGTTTAACAAATACGATTTAGGGCTTTATAGGGTCTAGAGCCTAAAGTTTTTTAGGTTTAGGGTTTTTTTGTTGTTTTTTTTAGGGTTTTAAGTGTTAAGTGTTTCTTAGGGTTTAGGGCTTAGGGTGCTTTTATGTTTTTTAGATATAGGGTTTATGGATTTTTTGGATTTAGGGTTTATAGCTTAGGTTTAGGATTTAGGGTTTTAGGTTACGATTTAGGGTTCAGGACTTTTCATTTTTTAAGGTTTAAGGTTTTCGGTTAAGGGTTTTAACTATGTTTGTAGGGGTAAGGGCTTTGTTTTCTTTAGATTAAGGTTTTATAGGGTTTTATATGCTTAGGGTTTAGGGCTAAGAGGTTTTTTTGTGTTTTCTACGGTTTAGTATATACGATTCAGGGCTTTATAGCATTTAGAGCTTAGAGTTTTTTTAGGTTTAAGGGTTTTTTTGGGGTTTTAAGGGTTTTTAAGGTTAAGTGTTTCTTAGGATTTTTTAGGGTTTAGGGTTTTAGGGCTTTGGGTTTTTTTGTGTTTTTTAGGTTTAGGCTTTACTGATTTTTAGGATTTAGGGTATAGAGCTTAGAGTTTTGAAGAGTTTTAAATGGGTTTTAGGGTTTATGGAATTTAGGGTTCTTAAGGTTTATGGCTTAGGGTTTCCTAGGGTTTTAGGTTAGGATATAGGGTTTAGCCCTTAGTGGTTTGTTAAGTATAGGGTTTAAGGTTAGGGTTTAAAGTTAGGGTTTAGGGTTTTGGGCTTAGGGTTTTTCTAGTTTGAAGGTTTTAGGTTAAGGGTTTTATTTAGGTTTTTAGGATTTAGGGATTTGGGTTTATTAGATTAAGGGTTTTTAGGGTTTTATAGGTTTAGGGTTTAGGGCTTAGTGTTTTTTTTGTCTGTTTTTTAGGGTTTAGCTTTTATGATTTAGGGCTCTATAGGATTTTGAGGTTAGTGTTTTTTAGGGTTCGGGATTTTTGTATTTTTTAGGATTCTTAAGGGTTAAGTGATTCTTAGGGGCCTTAGGGGTTTTTTAGGTTTAGGGTTTAATGTTAGGGTTTAGGGTTTTGGGCTTAGGGTTTTATTAGGTTTAGGGCTTTGGGTTAAGGATTTTTTCTGGGTTTTTAGGCTTTAAGGATTTGGGTTTGTTGGGTTAAGTGTTTTTAGGGTTTTATAGGTTTAGGGTTTAGGGCTTATGGTTTTATTTTTATGTGTTATTTAGGGTTTAGCATATATGATTTAGGGCTTTATAGGGTTTTGAGGTTAGAGTTTTTCAAAGTTAGGGATTTCTGTATTTTTTAGGGTTTTTAAGGGCTAAGTGTTTGTTGGGGTTTTTCAGGGTTTAGGGTTTAGAGCTTAGGGCTTTTTAGGGGTTTGAAAATGCTTTTAGGTTTTATTTTAGGGTTCATAGGATTTAGGTTTCCTTATGTTTTAAGGTTTAGGATTTCTTAGGGTTTCATGTTTAGGATTTAGGATTTTAGGTTAGGGTTTTGGGTTTAGGATTATAGATTAAGCGTTTTATATATGTTTTTAAGGTATAGGGTTTTAGATTTTTTGGGTTAAGGTTTTCTGGGTTTTAGGTTTAGGGTATATGGCTTAGGGGTTTTTTTTTTTTTTTTGTGTTTTTTAAGGTTTAGCATGTATGAGTTAGGGCTATATAGTGTTTAGAGCTTAGAGTTTTTTTCGACCTAGGGATTTTTGAGGTTTTCAGGATTTTTAAGGGTTAAGTGTTTCTTATGGTTTTTTAGGGTTTATGGTTTAGGGCTTAGGGGTTTTTGTGTCTTTTTAGGTTTAGGGTTTATCAATTTGTAGGATTTTGGTTTTTAGGTTACGGTTTAGGTTTAGGATTTAGTGTTTTAGGTTAGGGTTTAGGGTTTAGGCCTTAGAGGCTTTTTACGTTTATCAATTTTTAGGATTCAGGGTTTAGAGCTTAGGGTTTTTTTAAGTTTTTATGGGATTTAGGTTTTCTTTAGGTATTAGGTTTAGTGTTTCTTATGGTTTAGGTTTAGGATATAGGGTTTTTGGTTAGGCTTTACGATTAAGGGCTTAGGGTGGGTTTTTTAGGTTTAGGGTTTTAGGTAAAGGTTTTATCTAGGTTTTTATGGTTTAGGGTTTTGGGTTTTTTAGGTTAATGTATTCTAGGGTTTTATAGGTTTAGGGTTTAGGGCATAGGGTTTTTTAGGGTTTTTCTTATATGATCTTTGGCTTTATAGGGTTTAGAGTTCATAGCATTTTAGGTTTAGGGTTTTGATGGTTTAAGTGTTTCTTAGGGTTTATTAAGATTTAGGGTTTAGGGTATTTTTGTTTATGTCTTTTAGGTTTTGGGTTTAGGGATTTTCATGATTTAGGGATTAAAGATTCGGGTTTAGTAGGGTCTTATATGGGTTTTAGGGTTTATTTTAGGGTTTATATGTTTTAGGGTATCTTAAGGTTTAGGGTTTCTTAGTTTTCTTATTAGGGTTTAAGGATTAGGGCTTAGGATTTTAGGTTAGCATTGGGTTTTTTTGTGTTTTTAGGGTTTAGCATAAATGATTTGGGGCTTTATACGGTTAAGAGCTTAGAGTTTTTTAAGTTTAGGGGTTTTTGGGTTTTTTTAAAGGTGTTTAAGGGTTAAGTGTTTCTTAGGGTTTTGAAAGGTTTAAGGTTTAGGGCTTAGGGTTATTTTGTGTTTTTAAGGTTTAGGGTTCACATATTTTTAGAATTAAGGGTTTAGAGCTTAGTGTTTTAGGTGTTTTAAATTGTTTTAAGGGTTTATAGGATTTAGGGTTTCTTTGGGTTTTAGGTTTTTAGGTTAGGGTTTAGGTTTAGAAATAGAGTTTTAGGTTAGGGTTTAGGTTTAGGAATAGAGTTTTAAGTTAGGGTTTAGGGTTTAGTGCTTAGGGTTTTTTTAGGTCTAGGTTTTAGTTTATAGGTTTTATCTAGGTTTTAAGGGTTTATAGGATTTAATATATTTAGGGTTTAGAGCTTAGGTTTTTTTTTTTTTTTTTTGTGTTTTTTAGGATTTAGCATATACTATTTAGGGTTTGATAGGATTTAGAGATTATAGTTTTTTCCATTTAGGGGTTTTTGGGTTTTTTTTTTTATAGTTTTTAATGGTTAAGTGTTTCTTAGGGTTTTTTAGGGCTTAGGGATTTTTTTGTGATTTAAGTGTTAGGGTTTACGAATTTTTAGGATTTAGGGTTTAGATCTTAGAGTCTCTAGGGGTTTTAAATGGTTTTTAGAGCTTATTTTAGGGCTATCGAATTTAGGATTTCTTAATAAGATTAGGGTTTAGAGTTTCTTAGAGCTTTTAGGCTTAGGACTTAGGGTTTTATGTTAGGGTTTAGGGTTTTTTTAGGTGTAAGGTTTTAGGTTAAGGATTTTATCTAGGTTTTTAGTGTTTTATAAGTTTAGGGTTCAAGAATTTGGGTTTTTATTGTGTTTTTTTAGGGTTTAGCATATAATATTTTGGTATTTATAGGGAGCTTAGACTTTTTTAGGTTTAGGGGTTTTTAGAGCTTTCAAGGTTTAAGTGTATCTTATGGCTTTTTTAGGGTTTAGGTTTTTTTTTTCTTTCTAATTTTTAGGTTTAGGGTTTATGGTTTTTTAGGATTTAGTGTTTAGAGTTTAGAGTTTTATATGGGTTTTAAATGGTATAGGCTTAGAGTTTATTAGGTGTAGGAGTTTTTGGGTTTTCTTAATTTTTTTTTAAGGGTTAAATGTTTCTTAGGGTTTCTGCTTTAGAGCTTAGGGGTTTTAAATGGTATTTAAGATTTATTTTGGGTTTATAGGATTTAGGAATTCTTATGATTTAGGGTTTAGAGTTTCTTAAGGTTTTAGGTTTAGGATTTAGAGATTTAGTTTAGGGTTTAGGGCTTAAGGTTTTTTTGGCTTTTAGGGTTTAGGGCTTTGGGTGTTTTAGATTAAGGTTTTTAGGGTTTTACAAGATTAGGGTTTAGGGTTTAGCATATATAATTTAGGGCTTTATAGGGTATAGATCTTAGATTTTTTTAGGTTTAGGGGTTTTTGAGGCTTTCAAGGGTTAAGTGTTTCTTAGGGTTTAAGGCTTTCAATTTTTTATGTTTTTTAGGTTTAGGTTTTACATATTTTTAGGGCTTAGGGTTTAGAGCTTAGGGTTTTGTAGGGGTTTTATTTGGTTTTTTGGGATTATATAAGGGTTTACAAGTTTTAGGGTTTTTTAAGGTTTAGGATTTAGGGTTTCTTAGGGATTTAGGTCTAACATTTAGGTTTTAGGTTTGGGTTTAGGGCTTTGGGAATTTTAGGTTTAGGGTTTTTAGGATTTTGTATGTTTAGGGTTTAGGGATTAGTTTTTTTTTTTTGTGTGTGTTTTTAGGTTTTAGGATACACGATATAGGGGCTTATAGGGTTTAGAGGTTACTATATTTTAGGTTTAGGGGTTTTCATATTTTTTAGAGTTTTTAAGGGTTAAGTGTTTCTTAGGGTATTTCAGGGTTTAGGGTTTGCAACTTAGGGCTATTTTTTGTGTTTTTAGGTTAGGGTTTACAGATTTTTAGGATTTAGGATTTGGAGCTTAGGGTTTTTTTGGGGTTTTAAATGGTCTTCATGGTTTATTTTAGTATTTATAGGATTTAGGGATTCTTAAGGTATAGGGTTTCTTAGGGATTTATGTTAGTGTGTTGGGTTTATGGCTTTGGGTTTTGTTAGGTTTAGGGTTTTGGGTTAAGAGTTTTATTTGAGATTTTGGGATTTAAAGCTTTGGGTTTTTAAGGGTTTTATAGGTTTAATGTTTAGTGCTTAGGGTTTTTTTTTGTGTGTGTTTTATAGGGTTTAGAATATACGATTTAGGGCATTATAGGATTTAGAGCTTAGAGCTTTTTAGGTTTAGGGGTTATTGGGTTTTTTTAGGGTTTTTACGGGTTAAGTGATTCTTAGGATTTTTTAGGTTTTAGGGTTTAGGGCTGAGGGTTTTAAAATTTTTTGGATTTAGGGTTTAGAGCTTAGGGTTTTTAGGGGTTCTAAAAGGTTTTTAGGGTTTATTTTACTATTTATAGGATTTAGGGTTTAGAGCTTAGGGTTTTTAGGGGTTTAAAAGGTTTTTAGGGTTTATTTTACGGGTTATAGGATTTAGGATTTCTTAATGTTTAGGGTATAGGGTTTCTTAGAGTTATAGGTTTAGAATTTAGAGTTATAGGTTAGGGTTTAGGGTTTAGGCTTAGGTTTATTTTAGGTTTAGGGCTTTGGGTTTTTTTAGGTTAATGATTTTTAGGGTTTTATAGGTTTAGTGTTTAAGGCTTAGGGTTTTTATTTTTTTTCTGTGTTTTTCAGCATATAGCATATTTGATTTAGGGCTTTATAGGGTTTAGAGCTTAGCTTATTTTTAGGTGTAAGGGATTTTTGATCTTTTAAGGTTTTTATGGGTTAAGTGTTTCTTAGGGTTTTTTAAGGTTTAAGATTTAGGGATTTGGGTTCTGTTGTGTTTTTTATGTTTAGGGTTTACAAATTTTTAGGATATACAATTTAGAGCTTAGTGTTTTGTAGGGGTTTTAAATTGTTTTTAGGGTTTAGAGTTTCTTTGAATTTTAGGTTTAGGGTTTAGGGCTTAGGGTTTTATAAGGTTTAGGGTTTTTCAAAGATTAGTGTTTTAGGTTAAGGGTATTATCTATTTTAGGGTTTAAGGCTATGGGTATTTTAGGCAAAGGTTTCTTAGGATTTTATACGGTTAGGGTTTTATCTTAGTTTTTTTAGGTTTAGGGTTTTATGTAGGATTTAGGGTTTAAGTCAATGGGTTTTTTGTGTTTTTTTAGGGTTTTAAGAATTTGTGTTCCATAGGGTTTAGGGCTTAGGGTTATTTTGTGGTTTTAACGTTTAGGGTTTACAGATATTTAGAATTAAGGAATTAGAGCCTAGTGTTTTAGGGGTTTTAAATTGATTTTAGGTTTTATAGGATTTAGGGTTTCTTTGGGTTTTAGGTTTTTAGGTTAGGGTTTAGGTTTAGGAATTAGAGTTTTAGGTTAGGATTTAGAGTTTAGTGTTTAGGGATTTTTTTAGGATTAGGGTTTTAGTTTATGGGTTTTATCTTGGTTTTAAGGGTTTAGGGTTTAGGGTTTTTTAGGATTTAATAGGTTTAGGATTTAGGGCTTAGTTTTTTTTTTTTTTTTTTTTTTGAGTTTTTTAGGGTTTAGCATATGCGATTTAGGTCTTGAAGGATTATTAGCTTAGACTTTTTTAGGTTTAGGGTTTTTTTGGGTTTTTTTATGGTTTTTAATGGTAAAGTGTTTCTTAGGGTTTTTTAGTGCTAGATTTTTTTGGTGTTATAAGTGTTAAGGTTTACGAATTTTAAGGATTTAGGGTTTTGATCTTAGGGTCTTTAGGTGTTTTAAATGGTTTTGATGCATATTTTAGGGCTATTGGATTTAAGGTTTCTTAATAAGATTATGGTTTAGGGTTTCTTAGGGTTTTTAGGTTTAGGATTTAGGTTTTTAAATTAGGTTTTAGGGGCTTTTTAGGTTTAAGTTTTTGGGTTAAGGATTTTACCTAGGTTTTTAGTGTTTTATAGGTTTAGGGTTCAAGAATTAGGTTTTTTTTTTTTTGTGTTTTTTAGGGTTTGGCATTAATATTAAGGGATTTATAGGGTTTGGAAATTATGCTTTTTCAGGTTTAGGTGTTTTAAGGGTTTTCAAGGTTTAAGTGTTTCTTACGGCTTTTTTAGGGTTTAGGATTTAGGCCTATGAGGGTTTTTTTTTTTTTTTTTTTTTTTGGGTTTATGGTTTTTTAGGATTTAGTGTTTAGAGGTTCGTTTTAAATGGTTTAGAGCTTAGAGTTTTATTAGGTTTAGGGGTTTTCTTAGTGTTTTTAAGGGTTAAATGTTTCTTAGGGTTTTCTATTGATTAGGTTTTAGGGTTTCTTTTTGTGTTTTTTAAATTTAAGATTTACGGATTGTTTAGGATTTTAGTAGAGGTGTTGTGCTTTGTAGTGTTTATATTAGGGTTTATAGGATGTATTGTTTCTTAATGTCTAGGGTTTAGGGTTTGTTAGGGTTTTAGATATAGAATCTAAGGATTTAGGTTAGGGTTTAGGGTTTAGGGCTTCATGTTTTTTTAGGTCTAGGGTTTTAGGTTACGGGATTTATTTAGGGTTTTTATGGTTTAGGGCTTTGGGTTTTTTGCGTTAAAGATTTTTAGAGTTTTATACATTTATGGTTTGGGGTTTAGAGATTTTTGTGTATTTTAGGGTTAAGCATATAAGATTTAGTGTTAGATAGGGTTTAAAGCTTAGAGTTTTTTTAGGTTTAGGTGTTTTTTAATGTTTTTAAGGGTAAAGTGTTTCTTAGGATTTCTAGTTTAGAGCTTAGGGGTTTTAAATGGTATTTTAGGTTAATTTTAGGGTTTATAGGATTTAGGGATTCTTATGGTTTAGGATTTAGAGTTTCTTTAGGTTTTTGGTTTAGGATTTAGAGTTTTAGGTTAGGGTTTAGGGCTTAGGGTTTTTTAGGTTTAGGGTTTTAGGTTAAGGGTTTTATTTAGGTTTTAGGTTTTAAGGCTTTGGATTTTATAGGTTAAGGGTTTGTAAGATTTTGTAGGTTTAGGGTTTGGGGCTTAGGTATTTTTTTTTTGTCTGTATAGGGTTTAGTATATACGATTTAAAGCTTAGCTTTTTTTTAAGGTTTAAGGAATTTTGGATTTTGTGAGGTTTTTAAGGGTTAAGTGTTTCTTAGGGTTTAAGGTTTAGGGATTTGGGTTTTGTTGTGTTTTTTTATGTTTAGGGATTACATATTGTTAGGATATAGGGTTTAGAGCTTAGTGGTTTGTAGGGGTTTTAAATTATTTTAGGGTTTAGGGTTTCTTTGGATTTTAGGTTTAGGGTTTAGGTCTTAGGGTGCTTTAAGGCTTAGGGTTTGTTAAAGATTAGGGTTTTAGGTTAAGGGTATTATCTAGTTTAGGGTTTAAGGCTATGGGTTTTTTAGGCTAATGTTTCTTAGGATCTTATACGCTTAGGGTTTTCTCTTAGTTTTTTTTAGGTTTAGGATTTTATCTAGGTTTTTAGGGTTTAAGTTAATGGGTTTTTTGTGTTTTTTTGGCGTTTTAAGAGTTAAAGTGTTCCTTAGGGTATAGGGCTTAGGATTATTTTGTGTTTTTAAGGTTTAGGGTTTACATATTTTTAGAATTAAGGATTTAGAGCCTAGTGTTTTAGGGGTTTTAAATTGAATTTAGGGTTTATAGGATTTTGGGTTTCTTTGGGTTTTAGGTTTTTAGGTTAGGGTTCAGGTTTAGGAATTAGAGTTTTAGGTTAGGATTTAGAGTTTAGTGCTTAGGGATTTTTTTAGGATTAGGGTTTTAGTTTATAGGTTTTATATAGGTTTTAAGGGTTTAGTGATTTGGGTTTTTTAGGATTTAATAGGTTTAGGGTTTAGAGCTTAGTTTTTATCTATATATTTCTTGTGTTTTTTAGGACTTAGCATATACGATTTAGTGCTTGTAGAATTTAGAGCTTACAATTTTTTAGGTTTAGGGGTTTTTTGGGTCTTTTTATGGTTTTTAATGGTAAAGTGGGTTTTTAGGGCTAGACTTTTTTGTGTTATAAGTGTTAGGGTTTACGAATTTTAAGGATTTAGGGTTTAGATCATAGTGACTTTTGGTGTTTTAAATGGTTTTAATGCTTATTTTAGGGCTATCAGATTTAAGGTTTCTTAATAAGATTAGGGCTAGGGTTTAGGGGTTTTTCAGGTCTAAGGTTTTAGCTTAAGGATTTTATCTAGGAGTTTAGTGTGTTATAGGTTTAGGGTTCAAGAATTTGGTTTTTTTTTTTTTTTTTTGTGTTTTTTAGGGTTTAACATTTATATTTAGGGATTTATAGGGTTTGGATATTACACTTATTTAAGTTTAGGTGTTTTAAGGGTTTTCAAGGTTTAAGTGTTTCTTATGGCTTTTTTAGGGTTTAGGGTTTAGGCCTATGGGTTTTTTTTTTTTTTTTTTTTTTTTTTTTTTTGTTTAGGGTTTATGGTATTTTAGGATTTAGTGTTTAGAGGTTAAGGATTTGTAGGGGTTTTAAATGGTTTAGAGTTTAGCGTTTTATTAGGTGTAGGAGTTTTTGGGTATTGTTAGTGTTTTTAAGTGTTAAATGTTTCTTAGGATTTTCTATTGATTAGGTTTTAGGGTTTTTTTTGTGTTTTTTAAGTTTAAGATTTATGGATTTTTTAGGATTTAGGGTTTAGAGCTTAAGGTTTTGTAGAAGTTTTAAATGCTTTGTAGTGTTTATATTAGGGTTTATAGGATGTATTGTGTGTTAAGGTCTAGGGTTTAGGGCTTCTTAGGGTTTTAGATTTAGCATCTAAGGATTTAGGGTTTAGGGCTTCATGTTTTTTTAGGTCTTGGGTTTTAGGTTAAGGGTTTTATTTAGGATTTTTATGGTTTAGGGCTTTGGGTTTTTTAGGTTGAGGTTTTGTAGAGTTTTATAGGTTTATCGTTTGGGGATTAGAGGTTTTTGTGTATTTTAGGGTTAAGCATATAAGATTTAGTGCTTGATAGGGTTTAAATCTTAGAGTGTTTTTAGGTTTAGGCATTTTTTAGGGTTTTTAAGGGTTAAGTGTTTCTTAGGGTTTCGAGTTTAGAGCTTAGGGGTTTTAACTGGAATTTAAGGTTTATTTTAGGGTTTAAAAGATTTAGGGATTCTTATGGTTTAGGATTTAGAGATTCTTAAGGTTTAAGGTTTAGGATTTAGAGTTTTAGGTTAGGGTTTAGGGCTTAGGGGATTTTAGGTTTAGGGTTTTAGGTTAAGGGTTTTATTTAGGTTTTTAGGTTTTAGGGCTTTGGGTTTTTTAGGTTAAGGGTTTGTAAGATTTTATAGGTTTAGGGTTTGGGGCTTAGGTTTTTTTTTTCTGTGTGTATAGGGTTTAATATATATGATTTAAGGCTTTACAGGGTTTAGAGCTTAGTCTTTTTTTTTAGGTTAAGGGGTTTTTTGGTATTTAGTTTTTTTAAGGGTTAAGGGTTTCTTAGGTTTCTCAGGGTTTACTGATTTTCTGTATTTTTTAGGTTCAGGGTTTATAGATTTTTAGGATTTAGGGTATCGAGCTTAGCGATTTTAGTAGTTTTAAATGGGTTTTAGGGTTTATTTTATGATTTATAGGATTTAGCGTTTCTTAAGGTTTAGGGTTTAAGGTTTCTTTGGGTTTTAGGTTAGGGTTTAGGGTTTAGGGATTTGGGTTTGTTTTGTTATGTTTAGGTTCTTAGGTAAAGGTTCTTGTCTAGAATTTTAGGTTTTAGGGCTTTGGGTTTTTTGGGTTAAGGGTTTTAGCATTGTATAGGTTTAGTGCTTAGGGCTTAGGGTTTTTTTTTTGTGGTTGTTAGCATTTAGCATATACGATTTAGTGCTTTATAGGGTTTAGAGCTTAGCTTTTTTTTAGGTTTAAGGGATTTTGGATATTTTAAGGTTTTTAAGGACTAAGTGTTTCTTTGGGTTTTTGAAGGTTTAAAGTTTAGGGATTTGGGTTTTGGTGTGTTTTTTAAGTTTAGGGTTTACAGATTTTTAGGATATAGGGTTTAGAGCGTAGTATTTTGTAAGGGTTTTAAATTGTTTTTAGGGTTTAGGGTTTCTTTGGATTTTAGGTTTAGGATTAAGATTTTAGGTTTAGGGTTCAAGGCTTAGGGTTTTTTAATGTTTAGGGTTTTTTAAAGATTAGGGTTTTAGGTTAAGGGTATTATCTAGTTTAGGGTTTCCGGCTATGGGTTTTTTAGGCTAATGTTTCTCAGGATTTTATACGTTTAGGGTTTTATCTTAGTTTTTTTAGGTTTAGGGTTTTATCTATGTTTTTAGGGTTTAAGTCAATGGGGGGGTTTTTTTTTGTAGGGTTTTAAGAGTTTAAGTGTTCCTTAGGGTTTAGGGATTACAGTTATTTTGTGTTTTTAAGGTTTAGGTTTTACAGATATTTAGAATTAAGGATTTAGAGCCTAGTGTTTTAGGGGTTTTAAATTGATTTTAGGGTTTATAGGATTTAGGGTTTCTTTGGGTATTAGTTTTTTAGGTTAGCGTTTAGGTTTAGGAATTAGAGTTTTAGGTTAGGATTTAGGGTTTAGTGCTTAGGGATTTTTTTAGAATTAGGGTTTTAGTTTATAGGTTCTATCTAGGTTTTAAGGGTTTAGGGTTATGGGTTTTTTAGGATTTAACAGGTTTAGGGTTTTGAGTTTTGTTTTTATTATTTATTTTTTTGAGTTTTTTAGGGTTTAACATATACGATTTAGGGCTTGTAGGATTTAGAGCTTAGAGTTTTTTTGGTTTAGGGGTTTTTTGGGTTATTTTATGGTTTTTAATGGTAAAGTGTTTCTTAGAGTTTTTTAGGGCTTGATTTTTTAGTGTTATAGGAGTTAGGGTTTACAAATTTTAAGGATTTTGGGTTTAGATCATAGGGTCTTTAGGTGTTTTAAATGGTTTTCATGCTTATTTTAGGGCTATCGGATTTAAGGTTTCGTAATATGATTAGGGTTTAGGGTTTGTTAGGGTTTTTTAGGTTTCAGATTTAGGGTTTTATGTTTGGGTTTAGGGGTTTTTTTAGGTTTAAGGTTTTAGCTTAAGGATTTTATCTAGGTTTTTAGTGTTTTATAGGTTTAGGGTTCAAGAATTAGTTTTTTTTTTTGTGTGTGTTTTTTAGGATTTAGCATTAATATTTAGGGATTTATAGGGTTTGGATATTACAATTTTTTAAGTTTAGGTGTTTTAACAGTTTTCAAGGTTTAAGTGTTTCTTACAGCTTTTTTAGGGTTTAGGCTTTAGGTCGATGGGTTTTTTTTTTGTTTAGGGTTTATGGTTTTTTAGTATTTAGTTTTTAGAGGGTAGGGATTTGTAGGTTTTTAAATGGTTTAGAGCTTAGAGTTTTATTAAGTGTAGGAGTTTTTGGGTTTTCTTAATGTTTTTAAGGGTTAAATGTTTCTTAGGGTTTTCTATTGATTGGGTTTTAGGGTTTTTTTTTGTGTTTTTTAAGTTTAAGATTTACAGATTGTTTAGGATTTTTTTAGAGGTTTTAAATGCTTTGTAGTGTTTATATTAGGGTTTATAGGATGTACTGTGTCTTAAGGTTTAGGGTTTAGGGTTTCTTAGGGTTTTAGATCGATTTAGAATCAAAGTATTTAGGTTAGGTTTAGGGTTTAGGGCTTCATGTTTTTTTAGGTCTAGGGTTTTAGGTTAAGGGTTTTATTTAGGATTTTTATAGTTTAGGGCTTTGGGTTTTTGGGTTAAGGTTTTTTAGAGTTTTATAGGTTTATGGTTTGGGGCATAGAGGTTTTTGTGTATTTTAGGGTTAAGCATATAAGATTTAGTGCTTGATACGGTTTAAAGCTTAGAGTCTTTTTAGGTTTAGGTGTTTTTTAGGGTTTTTAAGGGTTAAGTGTTTCTTAGGGTTTCTAGTTTAGAGCTGAGTGGTTTAAAGTGGTATTTAAGGTTTATTTTAGGGTTTATAGGATTTAGGGATTCTTATGGTTTAGGATTTAGAGTGTCTTCAGGTTTTAGGTTTAGAGTTTTAGGTTAGGGTTTAGGGCTTAGGGTTTTTAAGGTTTAGGATTTTAGGTTAAAGATTTTATTTAGGTTTTTAGGTTTAGGGTTTGGGTTAAGGGTTTGTAAGATTTTATAGGTTTAGGGTTTGGGGCTTGGTTTTTTTTTTTTTTTTTTTTGTGTGTGTAGTGTTTAGTATATACGATTTAGAGCTTAGCTTTATTTTTGGTTTTAGGGATTTTGGATTTATTGAGTTTTTTTAAGGGTTAAGTGTTTCTTAGGGTTTTTTAAGGTGTAAGATTTAGGGATTTGGGTTTTGTTGTGTTTTTTATGTTTAGGGTTTACAGATTTTTAGGATATAGGGTTTAGAGCTTAGTGTTTTGTAGGGGTTTTAAATTATTTTTAGGGTTTAGGGTTTCTTTGGATTCTAGGTTAATGATTTAGATTTTAGTTTTAGGGTTTAGAGCTTAGGGTGTTTTAAGGTTTAGGGTTTTTTAAATATCAGGGTTTTAGGTTAAGGGCATTATCTAGTTTACGGTTTATGGCTATGGGTTTTTTAGGCTAAGATTTCTTAGGATTTTAAACGTTTAGGGTTTTATCTTAGTTTTTGTAGATTTAGGGTTTTATCTAGGTTTTACGGTTTAAGCCAATGGGCTTTTTATGTTTTTTTCAGGGTTTTAAGAGAATAAGTGTTCCTTAGGGTTTAGGGCTTAGTGTTATTTTGTGTTTTTAAGGTTTAGGGTTTACAGATTTTTAGAATTAAGGATTTAGAGCCTAGTGTTTTAGGGGTTTTTAATTGATTTTAGGGTTTATAAGATTTAGGGTTTCTTTGGGTTTTAGATTTTTAGGTTAGGGTTTAGGTTTAGGAATTAGAGTTTTAGGTTTGGATTTAGAGTTCAGTGCTTAGTAATTTTTTTAGGATTAGGGATTTAGTTTATGGGTTTTATCTAGGTTTTAAGGGTTTAGGGTTATGGGTGTTTAGGATTTAATCGATTTAGGGTTTACAGCTTAGTTTTTTTTTTTTTTTTTTTTTTTTTTTGTGTTTTTTATGGTTTAGCATATAAGATTTAGGGCTTGTAGGATTTATAGCTTAGAGTTTTTTAGGTTTAGGGGTTTTTTGGGGTTTTTTTTTTATGGTTTATAATGGTAAAGTGTTTCATAGGGTTTTTAGGGCTAGATCTTTTTGTGTTTTTTAGGGTTTAGCGTATACAACTTAGGGCTTGTGGGATTTAGAGCTTAGAGGTTTTTAGGTTTAGCGGTTTTTTGAGCTTTCCTATGGTTTTTAATGGTAAAGTGTTTCTTAGGGTTAGATTTTTTTGTGTTATAATTTTTAGGGTTTATGAATTTTAAGGATTTAGGGTTTAGATCATAGAGTCTTTAGGTGTTTTAAATGTTTTTCATGCTTATTTTAGGGCTATCGGATTTAAGGTTTCTTAATGAGATTTGGGTTTAGGGTTTCTTAGGGATTTTAGGTTTAGGATTTAGGGTTTTACATTAGGGTTTAGGAGTTTTTTAGGTTTAAGGTTTTAGCTTAAGGATTTTATCAAGGTTTTTAGTGTTTTATAGGTTTAGGGTTCAAGAATTATGTTTTTTTTTTGGGTTTTTTTAGCGTTTAGCATTAATATTTAGGGATTTATAGGGTTTGGAGATTACACTTTTTAAAGTTTAGGTGTTTTAAGGGTTTTCAAGTTTGAAGTGTTTCTTACGGCTTTTTTAGGGTTTAGGGCTTAGGCCTATGGTTTTTTTTTTTTTTTTTTTTTTTGTTTAGGGTTTATGGTATTTTAGGATTTAGTGTTTAGGGGTTAGGGATTTGTAGGGGTTTTAAATGCTTTAGAGCTTAGAGTTTTATTAGGTGTAGGAGTTTTTGGATTTTCTTAGTATTTTTATGTGTTAAATGTTTCTTAGGGTTTTCTATTGATTAGGTGTTAAGGTTTATTTTTTGTGTGTTTTTTAAGTTTAAGATTTACGAATTGTTTAGGATTTTTGTAGATGTTTTAAATGCTTTGTAGTGTTTATATTAGGGTTTATAGGATGTATTGTGTCTTAAGGTCTAGGGTTTATGGCTTCTTAGGGTTTTAGATTTAGAATCTAAGGATTTAGGTTAGGGTTTATGGTTTAAGGCTTCATGTTTTTTTAGGTCTAGGGTTTTAGGTTAAGGGTTTTACTTACGATTTGTATGGTTTAGGGCTTTGGGTTTTTCGGTTAAGGTTTTTTAGAGTTTTATAGCTTTATGGTTTGGGGGTTAGAGGTTTCTGTGTATTTTATGGTTAAGCATATAAGATTTAGTGCTTGATAAGGTTTAAAGCATAGAGTTTTTTTAGGTTTAGGCGTTTTTTACGGTTTTTAAGGGTTAAGTGTTTCTTAGGGTTTCTAGTTTAGAGCTTAGGGGTTTTAAATGGTATTTAAGGTTTATTTTAGGGTTTATAGGATTTAGGGATTCTTATGATTTAGGATTTAGAGTTTCTTTAGGTTTTAGGTTTAGGATTTAGAGTTTTAGGTTAGGGTTTAGGGCTTAAGGTTTTTTAGGTTTAGGGTTTTAGGTTAAGGGTTTTATTTAGGTTTTTAGGTTAAGGGTTTTATTTAGGTTTTTTGGTTTTAGGGCTTTGTATTTTTTGGGTTAAGGGCTTTTAAGATTTTATCGGTGGAGGGTTTGGGGTTTAGGTTTTTTTTATGTGTGTGTATTGTTTAGTATATACGATTTAGTGCTTTATAGGGTTTAGAGCTTAGAGTTTTTTTTTGGTTAAGGGGTTTTTTTATTCTTAGTTTTTTTAAGGGTTAAGTGTTTCTTAGGTTTCTCAGGGTTTAGTGATTTTTTGTATTTTTTAGGTTTAAGGTTTACAAATTTTTAGTATTTAAGGTTTTGAGCTTAGGGATTTTAGTAGTCTTAAATGGATTTTAGGGTTTATTTTAAGATTTATAGGATTGAGGGTTTCTTAAGGTTTCGGGTTTAAGGTTTTTTTGGTTTTAGGTTAGGGTTTAGGGTTTAGGGATTTGGGTTTTTTTTGTTATCTTTAGGTCCTTAGGTAAAGGTTCTTATCTAAGATTTTAGGGTTTAGGTCTTTGGGTTTTTTAGTTTAAGGGTTTTTAGTATTTTATAGGTTTAGTGCTTAGGGCTTATGGTTTTTTTTGTGTGTGTTTTAAGCATTTAGCGTATATGATTTAGTGCTTTATGGGGTTTAGAGCTTAGCTTTTTTTTAGGTTTAAGGGATTTTGGATTTTTTAAGGTTTTTAAGGGTTAAGTGTTTCTTAGGGTTTTTTAAGGGTTAAGATTTAGGGATTTGTGTTTTGTTGTGTTTTTTATGTTTAGGGTTTATAGATTTTTAGGATATAGGGTTTAGAGCGTAGTGTTTTGTAGGGGTTTTAAATTGTTTTTAGGGTTTAGGGTTTCTTTGGATTTTAGGTTTAGCATTAAGATTTTAGGATTAGGGTTTAGGGCTTAGGGTTTTTTAAGGTTTAGGGCTTTTTAAAGATTAAGGTTTTACGTTAAGTGTATTATCTAGTTTAGGGTTTAAGGCTATGGGTTTTTTAGGCTAAGGTTTCTTAGGATTTTATACGTTTAGCGTTTTACCATAGTTTTTTTAGGTTTAGGGTTTTATCTAGGTTTTTAGGGTTTAAGTCAATGTTTGTTTATTTTAGGGTTTTAAGAGTTTAAGTGTTCCTTAGGGTTTAGGGATTAGGGTTATTTTGTGTTTTTAAAATTTAGGGTTTACAAATTTTTAGAATTAAGGATTTAGAGCCTAGTGTTTTAGGGGTTTTAAATTGATTTTAGGGTTTATAGGATTTTGGGTTTCTTTGGGTTTTAGATTTTTATGTTAGGGTTTAAGTTTAGGAATTAGAGTTTTATGTTAGGATTTAGAGTTTAGTGCTTAGGAATTTTTTTAGGATTAGGGTTTTAGTTTATGGGTTTTATCTAGGTTTTAAGGGTTTAGGGTTATGGGTTTTTTAGGATTTAATAGGTTTAGGGTTTATAGCTTAGTTTTTATTATTTTTTTCTGTGTATTTTAGGGTTTAGCACATACGATTTAGGGCTTGTAGTATTTAGAGCTTAGAGTTTTTTAGGTTTAGGGGTTTTTTGGGTTTCTTTATGGTTTTTAATGGTAAAGTGTTTCTAAAGGTTTTTTAGGGCTAGATTTTTTTGTGTTATAAGTGTTAGGGTTTCTGAATTTTAAGGATTTAGGGTTTAGATCATAGGGTCTTTAGGTGTTTTAAATGGTTTTCATACTTACTTTAGGGGTATTGGATTTAAGGTTTCTTAATAAGATTATGATTTAGGGTTTCTTAGGGTTTTTAGATTTAGGATTTAGGGTTTTTCATTAGGGTTTAGGGGTTTTTTAGGTTTAAGGTTTTATGTTAAGGATTTTATTTAGGTTTTTAATATTTAATAGGTTTAGGGATCTAGACTTAGGTTTTTTTTTTGTGTTTTTTTTGGTTTAGCATTAATATTTAGGGGTTTATAGGGTTTGGATATTACACTTTTTTAAATTTAGGTGTTTTAAGGGTTTTCTAGGTTTAAGTGTTTCTTACGGCTTTTTTAGGGTTTAGGGTTTAGGTCTATGCTTTTTTTTTTCTTTTTTTTTTTAGGGTTTTTGGTTTTTTGGGATTTAGTGTTTAGAGGTTAGGGATTTGTAGAGGTTTTAAATAGTTTAGACCTTAGAGTTTTATTTAGGTTTAGGATTTTTGTAGAGGTTTTTAAATGTTTTGTAGTGTTTATATTAGGGTTTATAGGATGTATTGTGACTTAAGGTCTAGGGTGTAGGTCTTCTTAGGGTTCTTAGATTTAGAATCTAAGGATTTAGGTTAGGGATTAGGGTTTAGGGCTTCATTTTTTTTAGGTCTAGGGTTTTGGGTTAAGGGTTTTACTTTTGATTTTTATGGTTTAGGGCTTTTAATATTTTAGGTTAGGGTTTTTTAGAGTTTTACAAGTTTATGGTTTGGGGCTTAGAGGTTTTTATGTATTTTGGGGTTAAGCATATAAGATTTAGTGCTTGATAGGGTTTAAAGCTTAAAGTATTTTTTAGGTTATGGCCTTTTTTAGTATTTTTAAGGGCTAAGTGTTTCTTAGGGTTTCTAATTTAGAGCATAGGGGATTTAAAGGGTATTTAAGGTTTATTTTAGGGTTTATAGGATTTAGGGATTCTTATTGTTTAGGATTTTGAGTTTCTTTAGGTTTTAGGTTTAGGATTTAGAGTTTTAGGTTAGGGTTTAGGGCTTACGGTTTTTTAGGTTTAGGGTTTTAGGTTAAGGGTTTTATTTAGGTTTTTAGGTTTTGGGCCTCTAGGTTTTTGTAGGTTAAGGGTTTGTAAGATTTAACAGGTTTAAGGTTTGGGGCTCAGGTTTTTTTATTTTTTGTTGTGTGTGTAGGTTTAATATATACGATTTAGGGCTTTATATGGTTTAGAGCTTAGAGTTTTTTTTTTTTGGTTTAGGGGTTTTTTGGTTTTTAGTTTTTTTAAGGGTTAACTGTTTCTTAGGTTTCTCAGGGTTTATTGATTTTTTGTATTTTTTAGGTTTAGGGTTTACAAAATTTTAGGAATTAGGATTTCAAACTCAGGGATTTTACGAGTTTTAAATGGGGTTTAGGGTTTATTTTATGATTTATAGTATTTGGGGTTTCTTAAGGTTTAGGGTTTAAGGTTTCTATAGGTTTTAGGTTAGGGTTTAGTGTTTAGGGATTACGGTTTTTTAGGTTTAGGGTTTTAGGTTAACGGTTTTATTTAGGGTTTTAGGTTTTGGGGCTCTGGGTTTTCTAGGTTAAGGGTTTGTAAGATTTAATAGGTTTAGGGTTTGTGGCTTAGGTTTTTTTTTTTTTTTTTTGTGTGTGTAGGGTTTAGTATATACGATTTAGGTCTTTATAGGGTTTAGAGCTTAGAGTTTTTTTTTGGTTTAGGGGTTTTTTGGTTTTTAGTTTTTTTAAGGGTTAAGTGTTTCTTAGGTTTCTCAGGGTTTACTGATTTTTTGTATTTTTTAGGTTTAGGGTTTACAGATTTTTAGGAATTAGGATTTCAAGCTTAGGGATTTAAGGAGTTTTAAATGGGTTTTAGGGTTTATTTTATGATATATATTATTTAGGGTTTCTTACGGTTTAGGGTTTAAGATTTCTATGGGTTTTAGGTTAGGGTTTAGGGTTTAGGGATTTGGGTTTTTTTGTTATGTTTCGGTTCTTAGGTAAAGATTCTTAACTAGGCTTTTAGGGTTTAGGTCTTTGAGTTTTTTAGGTTAAGGGTTTTTAGTATTTTATAGGTTTAGTGCCTAGGGCTTAGGGTTCTTTTTGTGTTTTTTAGCATTTAGCATATATGATTTAGGGCTTTATATGGTTTAGAGCTTAGCTTTTTTTTAGGTTTAAGGGATTTTGGATTTTCTAAGGTTTTTAAGGGTTAAGTGTTTCTTAGGATTTTTTAAGGTTTAAGATTTAGGGATTTGGGTTTTGTTGTGTTTTTTATATTTAGGGTTTACAGATTTTTAGGATATTGGGTTTAGAGCGTAGTGTTTTGTAGGGGTTTTAAATTGTTTTTAGGGTTTAGGGTTTCTTTGGATTTTAGGTTTAGGATTAAGATTTTAGGTTTAAGGTTTAGGGCTTAGGGTTTTTTAAGGTTTAGGTTTTTTTAATGATTAGGGTTTTATGTTAAGGGTTTTGTCTAGTTTAGGGTTCATGGCTATGGGTTTTTTAGGCTAAGGTTTCTTAGGATTTTATACGTTTGGGGTTTTATCTTAGTTTTTTTAGGTTTAGGGTTTTATTGAGGTTTTTAGGGTTTAAGTCAATGTTTGTTTATTTTAGGGTTTTAAGAGTTTAAGGGTTCCTTAGGGTTTAGGGATTAGGGTTATTTTGTGTTTTTAAGGTTTAGGGTTTACAGATTATTAGAATTAAGGATTTAGAACCTAGTGTTTTACGGGTTTTATATTGATTTTAGGGTTTCTTTGGGTTTTGAATTTTTAGGTTAGGGTTTAAGTTTAGGAATTAGAGTTTTAGGTTAGGATTTAGAGTTTAGTGCTTAGGAATTTTTCTAGGATTAGGGTTTTAGTTTATGGGTTTTATCTAGGATTTAAGGATTTAGGGTTATTGGTTTTTTAGGATTTAATAGGTTTAGGGTTTAGAGCATAGTTTTTTTTTTTTTTTTGTGTTTTTTAGGGTTTAGCAGATACGATTTAGGGCTTGTAGTATTTAGAGCTTAGAGTTTATTAGGTTTAGGGGTTTTTTGGGTTTTTTTATGGTTTTTAATGGTAAAGTGTTTCTTAATGTTTTTTATGGCTAGATTTTTTTGTGTTTTTGGGTTTAGCATTAATATTTAGGGATTTATAGGGTTTGGATATTACACTTTTTTAAGTTTAGGTGTTTTAAGGGTTTTCAAGGTTTAAGTGTTTCTTACGGCTTTTTTAGGGTTTAGGTCTATGGTTTTTTTTTTTTTTTTTTTTGTTTAGTGTTTTTGGTTTCTTAGGATTTAGTGTTAGAGGTTAGCAATTTGTAGGGGTTTTAAATGGTTTAGAGCTTAGAGTTTTATTAGGTGTTGGAGTTTTTGGGTTTTCCAAGTGGTTTAAAGGTTAAATGTTTCGTAGAGTTTTCTATTGATTATGTTTTAGATTTTTCTTCTTTTTTTTTTTTTTGTGTTTTTTAGTTTTATGATTTACGGATTGTTTAGGATTTCTGTAGAGGTTTTAAATGCTTTGTAGTGTTTATATTAGGGTTTATAGGATGTATTGTGTCTTAAGGTCTAGGGTTTAGGGCTTCTTAGGGTTTTAGATTTAGAATCTAAGGATTTAGGTTAGGGTTTAAGGTTTAGGGCTTCATGTTTTTTAGGTTTAGGGTTTTAAGTTAAGGTTTTAGTTACGATTTTTATGGTTTAGGGCTTTGGGTTTTTAGGTTAAGGTTTTTTAGAGTTTTATAGGTTTATGGTTTGGGCCTTAGAGGTTTTTGTGTATTTTAGGGTTAAGCATATAAGATTTAGTGCTTGATAGGGTTTAAAGCTTAGAGTTTTTTTTAGGTTTTGGCCTTTTTTAGTATTTTTAAGGGTTAAGTGTTTCTTAGGGTTTCTAGTTTAGAGCTTAGGGGATTTAAATGGTATTTAAGGTTTATTTTAGGGTTTATAGGATTTAGGGATTCTTATGGTTTAGGATTTAGAGTTTCTTCAGGTCTTAGGTTTAGGATTTAGAGTTTTAGGTTAGGGTTTAGGGCTTAGGGTTTTTTAGGTTTAGGGTTTTAGGTTAATGGTTTTATTTAGGTTTTTAGGTTTTAGGGTTCTAGGTTTTCTAGGTTAAGGGTTTGTAAGATTTAACAGGTTTACGGTTTGGGGCTTAGGTTCTTCATATTTTTTTTTGTGTGTGTAGGGTTTAGTATATACGATTTAGGGCTTTATAGGGTTTAGAGCTTAGAGTTTTTTTTTTGTTTAGGGGTTTTTTGGATTTTAGTTTTTTTAAGGGTTAAGTATTTCTTAGGTTTCTCAGGGTTTACTGATTTTTTGTATTTTTTAGGTTTAGGGTTTATAGATTTTTAGGATTTCGAGCTTAGGGATTTTAGGAGTTTTAAATGGGTTTGAGGGTTTATTTTATGATTTATAGTATTTAGAGTTTCTTAAGGTTTAGGGTTTAAGGTTTCTATGGGTTTTGGGTTTTGGGTTATGGTTTAGGGTTTAGGGATTTGGGTTTTCTTGTTATATTTAGGTTCTTACGTAAAGGTTCTTATATAGGTTTTTATGGTTTAGGGCTTTGGGTTTTTTAGGTTAAGGTTTTTTAGTATTTTATAGGTTTAGTGATTAGGGCTTAGGGGTTTTTTTTTGTGTTTTTTAGTATTTTGCATATATGATTTAGGGCTTTATAGGGTTTAGATCTTAGCTGTTTTTTAGGTTTAAGGGATTTTGGATTTTTTAAGGTTTAAGTGTTTCTTAGGATTTTTTAAGGTTTAAGGTTTAGGGATTTGGGTTTTGTTGTGTTTTTTATGTTTAGGGTTTACAGATTTTTAGGAAATAGGGTTTAGAGCTTAATGTTTTGTAGGGGTTTTAAATAGTTTTTAGGATTTAGGGTTTCTTTGGATTTTAGGTTTAGGATTAAGATTTTAGGTTTAGTATTTAGGGCTTAGGGTTTTTTAAAGATTAGGGTTTTAGGTTAAGGGTATTATATAGTTTAGGGTTTAAGGCTATGGGTTTTTTAGGCTAAGGTTTCTTAGGATTTTATACGTTTATGCTTTTATCTTTGTTTTTTTAGGTTTTGGGGTTTATCTAGGTTTTTAGGGTTTAAGTCAATGGGTTTTTTGTGCTTTTTTAGGGTTTTAAGAGTTTAAGTGTTCCTTAGGGTTTAGGGTTTAGGGTTATTTTGTATTTTTAAGGTTTAGGGTTTACATATTTTTTGAAATGAGGATGTAGAGCCTAGTGTTTTAAGGGTTTTAAATTGATTTTAGGATTTATAGGATTTAGGGTTTCTTTGGGTTTTAGGTTTCTAGGTTAGGGTTCAAGTTTAGGGATTAGAGTTTTAGGTTAGGATTTAGAATTTAGCGCTTAGGGATTTTTTAGGATTAAGATTTTAGTTTATGAGTTTTATCTAGGTTTTAAGGGTATAGGGTTTTGGGCTTTTTAGGATTTAATAGGTTTAGGGTTTAGAGCTTAGTTTTTTTTTTTGTTTTTTTAGGGTTTAGCATATACAATTTAGGGCTTGTCGGATTTAGAGCTTAGAGGTTTTTAGGTTTAGCGGTTTTTGAGCTTTCCTATGGTTTTTAATAGGTAAGTGTTTCTTAGGGGTTTTTAGGATTAGATTTTTTTGTGTTATAAGTGTTAGGGTTTATGAATTTTAAGGATTTAGGGTTTAGATCATAGGGTCTTTAGGTGTTTTAAATGGTTTTCATGGCTATTTTAGGGCTATTGGATTTAAGGTTTCTTAATAAGATATGGGTTTAGGGTTTCTTAGGGTTTTTGGGTTTAGGTTTTAGGGCTTAAGGGTTTTTTAGGTTTAAGGTTTTTGGTTAAGGATTTTATCTAGATTTTTAGTGTTTTATAGGTTTAGGGTTCAAGAATTAGGTTTTTGTTTTTGCGTTTTTTAGGGTTTAGCATTAATATTTAGGGATTTGTAGGGTTTGGAAATTAACTTTTGTAGGTTTAGGTGTTTTAAGGGTTTTCCAGGTTTAACTATTTCTTACGGCTTTTTTAGGGTTTAGGGTTTAGGACTACAGGGGTTTTTTTTTTTTTTTTTTTTTTTTTTTTTTTTAGGGTTTATGGCTTTTTAGGATTTAGTGTTTAGAGGTTAGCTATTTGTAGGGGTTTTAAATGGTTTAGAGATTAGAGTTTTATTAGGTGTAGGAGTTTTTGGGTTTTCTTAGTGTTTTTATGTGTTAAATGTTTCTTAGGGTTTTCTATTGATTAGGTTTTAGGATTTTTTTTTTTTTTTGTGTTTTTTAAGTTTAAGATTTACGGATTGTTTAGGATTTTTGTAGATGTTTTAAATGCTTTGTAGTGTTTATATTAGGGTTTATAGGATGTATTGTGTCTTAAGGTTTAGGGTTTATGGCTTCTTAGGGTTTTAGATTTAGAATCTAAGGATTTAGGTTAGGGTTTAGGGTTTAAGGCTTCATGTTTTTTTAGGTCTAGGGTTTTACTTACGATTTTTATGGTTTAGGGCTTTGGGTTTTTCGGTTAAGGTTTTTTAGAGTTTTATAGCTTTATGGTTTGGGGGTTAGAGGTTTTTGTGTATTTTATGGTTAAGCATATAAGATTTAGTGCTTGATAGGGTTTAAAGGTTAGAGTTTTTTTAGGTTTAGGTGTTTTATAGGGTTTTTAAGGGTTAAGAGTTTCTTAGGGTTTCTAGTTAGATCTTAGGGGTTTTAAATGGTATTTAAGGTTTATTTTAGGGTTTATAGGATTTAGGGATTCTTATGGTTTAGGATTTAGATTTTCTTTAGGTTTAGGTTTAGGATTTAGAGTTTTAGGTTAGGGTTTAGGGCTTACGATTTTTTAGGTTTAGGGTTTTAGGTTAAGGGTTTTATTTAAGTTTTTAGGTATTAGGGCTTTGGGTTTTTTATGTTAAGGGTTTGTAATAATTTAAAGGTTTAGAGTTTAGGGCTTAGGTTTTTTTTTTGTATGTGTAGGGTTTAGTATATACGATTTAGGGATTTATAGGGTTTAGAGATTAGAGTTTTTTTAGGTTTAGGGATTTTTTCTTTTTTAGTTTTTTTAATGGTTAAGTGTTTCTTGGGTTTCTCAGGGTTTACTGATTTTTTGTATTTTTTAGGTTTATGGTTTACATATATTTAGGATTTAGGATTTCGAGCTAAGGGATTTTAGGAGTTTTAAATGGGTTTTAGGGTTTATTTTATGATTTATAGGATTTAGGGTTTCTTAAGGTTTAGGGTTTAAGATTTCTTTGGGTTTAGGGTTTAGGGATTTGGGTTTTTTGTGTTATGTTTAGGTTCTTAGGTAAAGATTCTTAACTAGGCTTTTAGTGTTTAGGTCTTTGGGTTTTTTAGGTTAAGGTTTTTTAGTATTTTATAGGTTTAGTGCTTAGGGCTTAGGGTTCTTTTTGTGTTTTTTCGCATTTAGCGTATATGATTTAGGGCTTTATATGGTTTAGAGCTTAACTTTTTTTTAGGTTTAAGGGATTTTGGATATTTTGAGGTTTTTAAGGGTTAATTGTTTCATAGGGTTTTTTAAGGTTTAAGGTTTAGGAATTTGGGTTTTGTTGTGGTTTTTATGTTTAGGGTTTACAGATTTTTAGGATATAGGGTTTAGAGCTTAGTGTTTTGTAGGGGTTTAAATTGTTTTTAGGGTTTAGGGTTTCTTTGGATTTTAGGTTTAGGGTTTGGGGCTTAGGGTTTTTTAAGGTTTAGGGTTTTTAAATTATTAGGGTTTTAGATTAAGGGTATTATCTAGTTTAGGGTTTAAGGCTATGGGTTTTTTAGGCTAAGGTTTCTTAGGATTTTACACGTTTAGGGTATTATCTAAGTTTTTTTTCGGTTTAGGATTTTATCTAGGTTTTTAGGGTTTAAGTCAATGGATTTTTTTTTTTTTAGGGTTTTAAGAGTTTAAGCGTTCCTTAGTGTTTAGGGATTAGGGTCATTTTGTGTTTTTAAGGTTTAGTGTTTACAGATTTTTAGAATTAAGTATTTAAAGCCTAGTGTTTTAGGGGTTTTAAATTGATTTTAGGGTTTATAGGATTTAGGGTTTCTTTGGGTTTTAGGTTTTTAGGTTAGGGTTTAGGTTTAGGAATTAGAATTTTGGGTTAGGATTTAGAATTAAATGCTGAGGGATTTTTTTAGGATTAGGGATTTAGTTTATGGGTTTTATCTAGGTTTTAAAGGTTTAGGGTTATGGGTTTCTTAGGATTTAATAGATTTAGGGTTTAGAGCATAGTTTTTATTATTTTGTTTTGTGTCTTTTAGGGTTTATCATATACGATTTAGGGCTTGTAGGATTTAGGGCTTAGAGTTTTTTAGGTTTAGGGGTTTTTTTTGGTTTTTTTATGGTTTTTAATGGTAAAGTGTTTCTTAGGGTTTTTTGCGCTAGAGTTTTTGTGTTATAAGTGTTAGGGTTTATGAATTTTTAGGATTTAGGGTTTAGATCATAGGGTCTTTAGGTGTTTTAAATGGTTTTCATGCCTATTTTAGGGCTATCGGATTTAAGGTTTCTTAATAAGATTAGGGTTTAGGGTTTCTTAGGGTTTTTGGGTGTAAGATTTACGGTTTTACATTAGGGTTTATGGGTTTTTTAGGATTAAGATTTTAGGTTAAGGATTTTATCTAGGTTTTAAATGATTTATAGGTTTAGGGTTCAAGAATTAGGTTTTTGTTTTTGTGTTGTTTAGGGTTTAGCATTAATATTTAGGGATTTATAGGGTTTGGAGATTACACTTTTTAAAGTTTAGGTGTTTTAAGGGTTTTCGAGATTTAAGTCTTTCTTGCGGCTTTTTTAGTGTTTAGGGTTTAGGCCTATGGGGTTTTTTTTTTTTTTTTTTTTTTTTTTTTAGGGTTTATGGTTTTTTAGGATTTAGTGTTTAGAGGTTAGGGATTTGTAGGTGTTTTAAATGGTTTAGAGGTTAGAGTTTTATTAGGTGTAGGATGTTTTGGGTTTTGTTAGTGTTTTTAAGGTAAAGTGTTTCTTAGGGTTTTCTATTTATTAGGTTTTAGGGTTTTTTTTTTTGTGTTTTTTAAGTTTATGATTTACAGATTGTTTTGGATTTTTATAGAGGTTTTAAATGCTTTGTAGTGTTTATATTGGGGTTTATAGGATGTATTATGTCTTAAGGTCTAGGGTTTAGGGCTTCTTAGGGTTTTAGATTTAGAATTTGAGGATTTAGGTTAGGGTTTAGTGTGTAGGGCTTCATTTTTTTTTAGGTCTAGGGTTTTAGGTTAAGGGTATATTTAGGGTTTTAATGGTATAGGGCTTTGGGTTTTTTAGGTTAAGGTTTTTAAGAGTTTTATAGGTTTATGGTTTGGGGCTTATATATTTTTGTCTATTTTTTGGTTAAGCATATAAGATTTAGTGCTTGATAGGATTTAAAGCTAAGATTTTTTTTAGTTTTTTTAGGTTTAGGTGTTTTTTAGGGTTTTTAAGGGTTAAGTGTTTCTTAGGGTTTCTAGTTTAGATCTTAGGGGTTTTAAATGGTATTTAAAGTTTATTTTAGGATTTATAGGATTTAGGGATTCTTATGGTTTAGGATTTAGAGTTTCTTCAGGTTTTAGGTTTTGGATTTAGAGTTTTAGCTTAGTGTTTAGGGCTTACAATTTTTTAGGTTGAGGGTTTTATTTAGGTTATTAGGTATTAGGGCTTTGGGTTTTTTAGTTTAAGGGTTTGTAAGATTTTATAGGTTTAGGGTTTGGAGCTTAGGTTTTTTTTTTTATTTGTGTGTGTAGGGTTTAGTTTATACAATTTAGGGCTTTATATGGTTTAAAGCTTAGAGTTTTTTTAGGTTTAGGGATTTTTTCATTTTTAGTTTTTTAAAGGGTTAAGTGTTTCTTAGGTTTCTTAGGGTTTACTGATTTTTTGTATTTTTTATGTTTAGGGTTTACATATTTTTAGGATTGAGGGTTTGGAGCTTAGGGATTTTAGGAGACTTAAATAGGAATTAGGGTTTATTTTATGATTTATAGGATTTAGGGTTTCTTAAGGTTTAGGGTTTAAGGTTTCTTTGGATTTTAGGTTTGGGTTTAGGGTTTAGGGATTTGGGTTTTTTTGTGTTATGTTTAGGTTCTTAGGTAATTATTCTTGTCTTGGTTTTTAGGGTTTAGGGCTTTGGGTTTTTTAGGTTAAGGTTTTTTAGTATTCTATAGGTTTAGTGCTTAGGGCTTAGGGTTCTTTTTTTGTTTCTTAGCATTTAGCATATATGATTTAGGGCTTTATATGGTTTAGAGCTTAACTTTTTTTTTAGGTTTAAGGGATTTTGGATTTTTTGAGGTTTTTAAGGGTTAATTGTTTCTTAGGGTTTTTTAAGGTTTAAGGTCTAGGGATTTGGGTTTTGTTGTGTTTTTTATGTTTAGGGTTTTATAGATTTTTAGGATATAGGGTTTAGATCTTAGTTTTTTGTAGGGGTTTAAATTATTTTTAGGGTTTTGGGTTTCTTTGGATTTTAGGTTTAGGATTAAGATTTTAGGTTTAGGGTTTAGGGTTTAGGGATTTTTAAGGTTTAGGGTTTTTTAAATATTAGGGTTTTAGGTTAAGGGTATTTTCTTGTTTAGGGTTTAAGTCTATGGGTTTTTTAGGCTAAGGTTTCTTAGGATTTTATACGTTTAGGGTTTTATCTTAGTTTCTTTTGGTTTAGGGTTTTATCTAGGCTTTTAGGGTTTAAGTCAATGGGTTTTTTGTGCTTTTTTAGGGTTTTAAGTGTTTAAGTGTTCCTTAGGGTTTTGGATTTTGGGTTATTTTGTGTTTTTAAGGTTTAGGGTTTAATGATTTTTAGAATTAAGGATTTAGAGCCTAGTGTTTTAGGGGTTTTAAATTGATTTTAGTATTTATAGGACTTTTGGTTTCTTTGGATTTTAGGTTTCTAGGTTAGGGTTAAAGTTTAGGGATTAGAGTTTTAGGTTAGGATTTACAATTTAGTGCCTAGGGATTTTTTAGGATTAAGGTTTTAGTTTATGGGTTTTTTAGGATTTAATAGGTTTAGGGTTTAGAACATAGATTTTTTTTTTAAAAAAGGGTTTAGCATATACGATTTGAGGCTAGTAGGATTTATAGCTTAGAGTTTTTTAGGTTTAGGGGTTTTTTGGGTTTTCTTATGGTTTTTAATGGTAAAGTGTTTCTTAGGGTTTTTTAGGGTTAGATTTTTTTGTGTTATAAGTGTTAGGGTTTACAAATTTTAAGGATTTAGGGTTTAGATCATTGGGTCTTTAGGTGTTTTAAATGGTTTTCATGCCTATTTTAGGGCTACTGGATTTAAGGTTTCTTAATAAGATGAGGGTTCAGGGTTTCTTAAGGTTTTTGGGTTTAGGATTTAGGGTTTTACATTAGGGTTTAAAGGTTTTTTAGGTTTAAGGTTTTGGGTTATGGATTTTATCTAGATTTTTAGTGTTTTATAGGTTTAGGGTTCAAGAATTAGGTTTTTGTTTTTGTGTTTTTTAGGGTTTAGCATTAATATTTATGGATTTATAGGGTTTGGAGATTAACTTTTTTAGGTATAGGTGTTTTAAGGGTTTTCACGGTTTAACTGTTTCTTACGGATTTTTTAGGGTTTAGGTCTATGGGCTTTTTTTTTTTTTTTTAAGGGTTTATGGTTTTTTAGGATTTAGTGTTTAGAGGTTAGGGATTTGTAGGGGTTTTAAATGGTTTAGAGCTTAGAGTTTTATTAGGTGTAGGAGTTTCTGGGTTTTCTTAGTGTTTTTAAGGGTTAAATGTTTCTTAGGGTTTTATATTGATTAGGTTTTAGGGTTTTTTTTTTGTGTTTTTTAAGTTTAAGATTTACAGAATGTTTAGTATTTTTGTAGAGGTTTTAAAAGATTTGTAGTATTTATATTAGGGTTTATAGGATGTATTGTGTCTTAAGGTCTAGGGTTTAGGGTTTACGGCTTAATGTTTTTTTAGGTCTAGGGTTTTAGATTGAGGGTTTCATTTAGGGTTTTTATGGTTTATGGATTTGGATTTTTTAGGTTAAGGTTTTTAAGAGTTTTATAGGTTTATGGTTTGGGGCTTAGATATTTTTGTGTATTTTAGGATTAAGAATATAAGATTTAGTGCTTGATAGGGTTTAAAGCTTAGAGTTTTTTTAGCTTTAGGCGTTTTTTAGGGTTTTTAAGGGTTAAGTGTTTCTTAGGGTTTCTAGTTTAGAGCTTAGGGGTTTTAAATGGTATTTAAGGTTTATTTTAGGGTTTATAGGAATTAGGGATTCTTATAGTTTAGGATTTAGAGTTTCTTCAAGTTTGAGGTTTAGGATTTAGAGTTTTAGGTTAGGGTTTAAGGCTTACAGTTTTTTAGGTTTAGGGTTTTAGGTTAAGGGTTTTATTTAGGTTTTTAGGTATTAGGGCTTTGGGTTTTTTAGGTTATGGGTTTGTAAGATTTTATAGGTTTAGGGGTTAGGGCTTAGGTTTTATTTTTTTTTGTATGTGTAGGATTTAGTATATACGATTTAGGGCTTTATAGGGTTTAGAGAATAGAGTTTGTTTAGGTTTAGGGATTTTTTCATTTTTAGTTTTTTTAAGGGTTAAGTGTTTCTTAGGTTTCTTAGGGTTTACTGATTTTTTGTTTTTTAGGTTTAGGTTTTACATATTTTTAGGATTGAGGGTTTTGAGCTTAGGGATTTTAGGAGTTTTAAATGGGTTTTAGGGTTTATTTTATGATTTATAGGATTTAGGGTTTCTTAAGGTTTAGGGTTTAAGGTTTCTTTGGGTTTTAGATTTGGGTTTAGGGTTTAGGGATTTGGGTTTTTTTTGTTATGTTTAGGTTCTTAGGTAAAGATTCTTATCTAGGCTTTTAGGGTTTAGGTCTTTGGGTTTTTTAGGTTAAGCTTTTTTAGTATTTTATACGTTTAGTGATTAGGGCTTAGGATTCTTTTTGTGTTTTTTAGCATTTAGCATATATGATTTAAGGTTTTATAGGGTTTACAGCTTAGCTTTTTTTTAGGTTTAAGGTATTTTGGATTTTTTGAGGTTTTTAAGGATTAAGTGTTTCTTAGGGTTATTTTTATGGTTTAAGGTTTAGGAATTTGGGTTTTGTTGTGTTTTTTATGTTTAGGGTTTACAGATTTTTAGGATATAGGGTTTAGAGCTTCGTGCTTTGTAGGGGTTTAAATTGTTTTTAGGTTTAGGATTAAGATTTTAGGTTTAGGATTTAGGGCTTAGGGATTTTTAAGGTTTAGGGTTTTTCAAAGATGAGGGTTTTAGGTTAAGGGTATTATCTAGTTTAGGGTTTAAGGCTATAGGTTTTTTATGCTAAGGTTTCTTAGGATTTTATACGTTTAGGGTTTTATCTAAGGTTTTTTAGGTTTAGGATTTTATCTAGGTTTTTAGGGTTTAAATCTATTGGTTTTTTGTTTTTTTAAAGGTTTTAAGAGTTTAAGTGTTCCTTAGGGTTTAGGGATTAGGGTTATTTTGTGTTTTTAAGGTTTAGGGTTTACAGATTTTTAGAATTAAGGATTTAGAGCCTAGTGTTTTAGGGGTTTTAAATTGATTGTAGGGTTTGTAGGATTTAGGGTTTCTTTAGGTTTTAGGTTTTTAGGTTAGGGTTTAGGTTTAGGAATTAGAGTTTTAGGTTAGGATTTAGAGTTTAGAGCTTAGGGATTTTTTTACGATTAGGGTTTTAGTTTATGGGTTTTATGTAGGTTTTAAAGGTTTAGGGTTATGGGTTTCTTAGGATTTAATAGGTTCAGGGTTTAGAGCTTAGTTTTTATTATTTTTTTTGTGTCTTTTAGGGTTTAGCGTATATGGTTTAGGGCTTGTAGTATTTAGAGCTTAGAGTTTTTTAGGTTTAGGGTTTTTTTTGGGTTTTTTTATGGTTTTTAATGGTAAAGTGTTTCGTAGGGTTTTTTAGGGCTAGAGTTTTTGTGTTATAAGTGTTTGGGTTTATGAATTTTAAGGATTTAAGGTTTAGATCATAGGGTCTTTAGGTGTTTTAAATGGTTTTCATGCCTATTTTAGGGCTATCAGATTTAAGGTTTCTTAATAAGATTAGGGTTAAGGGTTTTTGGGTTTAGGATTTAGGGTTTTACATTAGGGTTTAGGGGTTTTTTAGGTTCAAGGTTTTAGGTTAAGGATTTCATCTAGGTTTTTAGTGTTTTATAGGTTTAGGGTTTAAGAATTAGGTTTTTGTTTTTGTGTTTTTTAGGGTTTAGAATTAATATTTAGAAATTTATAGGGTTTGGAGATTACATTTTTTTAGGTTTAGGTGTATTAAGGGTTTTCAAGGTTTAAGTGTTTCTTATGGCTTTTTTGCGGTTTAGGGTTTAGGCCTATGGGGTATTTTTTTTTTTTTTTTTTTGTTTAGGGTTTATGGTTTTTGAGGATTTAGTGTTTAGAGGTTAGGGATTTGTAGGGGTTTTAAATGGTTTAGAGGTTAGAGTTTTATTAGGTGTAGGACTTTTTGGGTTTTCTTAGTGTTTTTAAGGTTAAATGTATCTCAAGGTTTTCTATTGATTAGGTTTCAGGGTTTTTTTTTGTGTTTTTTAAGTTTATGATTTACAGATTGTTTTGGATTTTTATAGAGGTTTTAAATGCTTTGTAGTGTTTATATTAGGTTTTTAGGATGTATTGTGTCTTAAGGTTTAGGGTTTAGGTCTTCTTAGGGTTTTAGATTTAAAATCTAAGGATTTAGGTTAGGGTTTAGGGTGTAGGGCTTCATTTTTTTTTGGTCTAGGGATTTAGGTTAAGGGTTTCATTTAGGGTTTTTATGGTTTAGGGCTTTGGGTTTTTTAGGTTAAGGTTTTTAAGAGTTTTATAGGTTTATGGTTTGGGGCTTATATATTTTTGTGTATTTTAGGGTGAAGCATATAAGTTTTAGTGCTAGATAGGATTTAAAGCCTAGAGTTTTTTTAGGTTTAGGCGTTTTTTACGGTTTTTAAGGGTTAAGTGTTTCTTAGGGTTTCTAGTTTAGAGCTTAGGGGTTTAAAATGGTATTTAAGGTTTATTTTAGGATTTATAGGATTTAGGGATTCTTATGGTTTAGGATTTAGAGTTTCTTTAGGTTTTAGGTTTAGGATTTAGAGTTTTAGCTTAGGTTTAAGGGCTTATAGTTTTTTAGGTTTAGGGTTTTAGGTTAAGGGTTTTATTTAGGTTTTTAGGTATTAGGGCTTTGGGTTTTTTAGGTTAAGGGTTTGTATGATTTTATAGGTTTAGGGTTTGGGGCTTAGGTTTTATTTTTTTTTGTGTTTGTAGGGTTTAGTATATACGATTTAAGGTTTTATAGGGTTTAGAGCTTAGAGTTTTTTTAGGTTTAGGGGTTTTTTTGTTTTTAGGGTTTTTAAGTGTTATGATTTCCTAGAGTTTAATTTTTTTTTTTCGTATTTTTTAGGTTTAGGGTTTATAAATTTTTAGGATTTAGGGTTTCGAGTTTGTGGGTTTTAGAAGTTTTAAATGGGTTTTAGGGGTTATTTTAAGGTTTATAGGATTTAGGGTTTCTTAAGGTTTAGGGTTTAACATTTCTTCGGGTTTTAGGTTTAGGATTTAGGGTTTTGGGTTAGGGTTTAGCGTTTAGGGCTTAGGTTTTATTTTTATGTTTAGGTTCTTAGGTTAAGGTTCTTATCTAGGTTTTTAGGGTTTAGGGCTTTGGGATTTTTAGTTTAAGGTTTTTAGGGTTTAGGGCTTAGGGTTTTTTTGTGTTTTTTAGGGTTTAGCATATACAAGTTAGGGCTTTATAGAGTATAGAGCTTAGAGTTTTTTAAGTTTAGGGGTTTTTGAGGATTTTAGGGTTTTTAAGGGTTAATTGTTTATTAGTGTTTAAGGCTTTCAGTTGTTTGTGTTTTCTAGGTTTAGCTTTTACGGATTTCTAGGGTTTTGGGTTTAGAGATTGGGGTTTTATATGGTTTTTAGGGAATATATAAGGGTTTACGGGATTTTGGGTTTTTTAAGGTTTAGCATTTAGGGTTTATTAGGGTTTTAGGTTTAGCATTTAGGTTTTAGGTCAGGGTTTAGGGCTTTTGGATTTTTAGGTTTTGGGTTTTTAGGATTTTGTATGATTAAGGTTTAGGGCTTAGGTTTTTTTTTTTTTTAGGGTTTAGGATATACGATATTGGGGTTTATAGGGTTTAGAGCTTATAATTTTTTAGGTTTAGGGGTATTTTTTGGAGTTTTTAAGGGTTAAGTGTTTCTTAAGGTTTTTTAGGTTTTAGGGTTTCAGGATTTTTTTTTTTTTGTGTGTGTGTCTTTAGGTTAGGGTTTATTGGTTTTTAGGATTTAGGGTTTAGAGCTTAGGGTTTTTTTTTGGTGTTTTAAATGGTCTTTATGGTTTATTTTAGGATTTATAGGATTTAGGAATTCTTAAGTTTTAAGGTTTCTTAGGGATTTATGTTAGGGTTAAGGGTTTATGGCTTAAGGTTTTGTTAGGTTTAGGGTTTTATCTGGGATTTTGGGGTTTAAGGCTTTGGGTTTTTTACGGTTTTATAGGTTTAAGGTTTATAGCTTACCATTTTGTTATGTGTTTTTTAGGGCTTATAAATCAGAGTTTTTTTAGGTTTAGGGGTTATTAGGTTTTTTAGGGTTTTTAAGGGTTAAGTGTTTCTTAGGGTTTAGGGCTTAGGTTTTTTTTTGGGTTTAGGGTTTTTAAATTTTTAGAATTTATGGTTTAAATCTTAAGATTTTTTAGGAGTTTTAGGGGTTTAAAGTTATTTTTAGGATTTGTTATAGGGTTTAAAGGATTTAGGGTTTCTTAGGGTTATAGGTTTGGGATTTATTGTTTTAGGTTAGGGTTTAGGATCTAGGGCTTAGTTTCCTTTTTAGGTTTAGGGTTATAGGTTAAGGGCTTTATCTAAGATTTTAGGGTTTAGGGCTTTGGGTTTTTTTTTAGGTTAATGTCTTTTAGGATTTTATAGGTTTAGGGTTTAGGGCATTGGTTTTTTTGTTGTGTTTTTTAGTATTTAGCATACCTGATTTAGGGCTTTATAGGGTTTAGAGCTTAGCATTTTTTTTTTTTTAAAGGTTTAAGGGATTTTGGATTTTTAAAGGTATTTAAAGATTAAGTGTTTCTTAGGGTTTTTTAGGGTTTAAGGTGTAGGGGTTTGGGTTTTGTTGTGTTTTTTATGTTTAGGGTTTATAGATTTTTTGGATTTAGGGTTTAGAGCTTAGTGTTTTGTAGAGGTTATAAATTGTTTTTGGGTTTATAGGATTAAGGGTTTCTTAAGTTTTAGGTTTTAGGGTTTCTTTGGGTTTTAGGTTTAGGCTTAAGATTTTAGGTTTAGGGTTTAGGGATTAGGGTTTTTTAAGGTTTAGGGTTTTAGGTTAAGGGTATTATCTAGTTTAGGGTATAAGACTTTTGGTATTTTAGTGTATGGTTTCTTAGGATTTTATAGGTTTAGGGTTTTATCTTGGATTTTTTAGGTTTAGGGTTTTATCTAGGTTTTTAGGGTTTAAGACTTTGGGTTTTTTAGGTTAAGGTTTTTTAGGATTTTATGGATTTAGGGTTTAGGGCTTAGGTTTTTTTTGGTTTTTTGTATTTATGCTTTTTAGAGTTTAGCATATACAATTTAGGGCTTTATAGGGTTTAGAGCTTAGAGTTTTTTAGGTTTAGGGGTTTTTGGGTCTTTTTTAGGCTTAAGTGTTTATTAGGATTTTCTAGGGCATAGGTTGTAGGGCTTAGGGATTTTTGTGTTTTTTAGGGTTCACGGATTTTAGGATATAGGGTTTAGATCCTAGGATTTTTAGGGGTTTTAAATTGTTTTTAGGGTTTGTCTTTGGTTTTGTAGGATTTAGGGTTTCTTAAGGTTAGGGTTTAGGGTTTCTTAAGATTTTTAGGTTTAGGATTTAGGGTTTTATGTTTGGTTTATGGTTTTAGGTTTAGGATTTAGGGTATTAGGTTTAGGGTTCAAGACTTAGGTTTTTTATTTTTTAGGGTTAAGCTTAAATGATTTAGGGATTTATAGGGATTGGAGCGTAGACACTTTTAGGTTTATGGTTTTTACGTTTAGGATTTAGGGTTTTAGGTTAGGGTTTAGTGTTTAGGGCCTAGGGTTTTTTTAGGTTTAGGGTTTAAGGTTAATGGTTTCATCTAGGTTTCTAGGGTTTAGAGCTTTGAGTTTTTTAGATTAAGGTTTTTTAGAATTTTATAGGTTTAGGCTTTAGGGATTTGGGGTTCTTTGTGTTTTTTAGGGTTTAGCATATATGCTTAAGGGCTTTATTGTTTTTAGGGTTTATTTTAGGGTTTATAGGATTTAGGGTTTCTTAAGGTTAGGGTTTAAGGGTTCTTAGGGTTTTTAAGTTTAGGATATAGAGTTTTAGGTTACGGTTTGGGGTTTTTTAGGTTTAGGGTTTTAGGTTAAGGATTTTATCTAGGTTTTTAGGGTTTCATAGGTTTAGGGTTCAAGACTTAGTCTTTTTTTGCGTTTTTTTTAGGGTTTAGCATATATGATTTAGGGATTTATAAGGTTTGGAGCTTAGTGGTTAGGGTTTTGTAGGGGTTTAAAATGGTTTAGAGCTTAGAGTTTTTTTAGGTGTAGGAGTTTTGGGTTTTCTTAGTGTTTTTGAGGGTTAAGAGTTTCTTTGGGTTTTCTTAGTGTTTTTAAGGGTTAAGAGTTTCTTAGGGTTTTCTATTGATTAGGATTTAGGGTTTTTTTATGTTTTTCCAGTTTAAGATTTTTGAACTTTTTAGGATTTAGGGTTTATAGCTTAGGTTTTGTAGAGGTTTTAAATGCTTTGTAGTGGTTATATTAGGGTTTATAAGATTTATGGTTTCTTAAGGTCTAGGGTTTAGGGTTTCTTAGAGTTTTAGGTTTAGAATCTAAGGATTTAGGTTAGGATTTAAGGTTTAGGGTTTCATGTTTTTATAGGTCTAGGGTTTTATCTAGGGTTTATTCTAGCTTAGGGCTTTGGGTTTTTTGGGTTAAGGTTTTTTAGAGTTTTATAAGTTTGTGGTTTAGGGCTTAGGGTTTTTCGTGTATTTTAGGGCTAAGCATATATGATTTAGGGCTTGATAGGGTTTAAAGCTTAGAGTTTTTTAGGGTTTTTAAGGGTTAAATTTTTCTTAGGGTTTCTGGTTTAGAACTTAGGGGTTTTAAATGGGTTTTAAGGTTTGTTTTAGGGTTTATAGGATTTAGGGATTTTTAAATGTTTAGGGTTTAACATTTGTTAAGGTTTTAGGTTTTGGATTTATAGTTTTAGGTTAGGGTTTAAGGCTTATGGTATTTTAGGTTTCGGCTTTTAGGTTAATGGTTTTCTTTAGGTTTTTAGGTTTTAGGGCTTTGGGTTTTTTAGGTTAAGGGTTTGTAGGATTTTATAGGTTTGGGGTTTAGGACTTAGGGTTTTTTTTGTGTGTTGTAGGGTTTAGTATATACTATTTTGGGCTTTAGAGGATGTAGAGCTTATAGTTTTTTTATGTTTAGAGGTTTTTTGGTCTTTAGGATTTTTAAGGGTTAAGTGTTTGTTGGGTTTCCTAGGATTTAGTTATTTTTTGTATTTTTTAGGTTTAGGGTTTACAGATTTTTAGGATTTAGAGTTTCTAGCTTATGGAATTTAGGAGTTTTAAATGGTTTTTAGGGTTTATTTAGGATTTATAGGAATTAGGGTTTCTTAAGGTTTATGGTTTAAGGTTTCTTCAGGTTTTAGGTTTAGGTTTAGGCTTTTGGGTAGGGTTTAGAGTTTAGGTTCTTAGGTTAAGTTTCTTATCTAGGTTTTGTGGGTTTAGGGCTTTGTGTTTATTAGGTTAAGGTTTTTAGTGTTATATAGGTTTAGGGTTTAGGGCTTTGGTTTTTTTTTTGTGTTCTTTAGGGTTTAGCATATACGATTTAGGGCTTTAGATGGTTTAGAGTATAGAGTTTTTGAGGTTTAGGGGTTTTGGGTTTTTAGGGTTTTTAAGGGTTAAATGTTTCTTAGGGTTTTGGATTTTTTTTTGTTTTTTATGTTTAGGGTTTACGGATTTATAGGATTTTGAGTTTACAGTTTAGGGTTTAGTAGGGGTATTAAGTGGTTGTTAGGGTTTATTTTAGGGTTTATAGGATTTTGGGTTTGTTAAGGTTTAGGTTTAGGAATTAGAGTTTTAGGTATGGGTTAAGGGTTTAGGGCTTAAGGATTTTTTAGGTTTAGGGATTTAGGTTAAGGGTTTTATCTAGGTTTATTAGGGTTTAGGTCTTTGGGTTTTTAGGTTAACTATTTTTATGACTTTTTAGGTTTAGAGTTTAGGGATTTTTTGTGTTTTTTAGCGTTTAGAATATAAGATATAGGTTTTTATAGGTTTTATAGCTTTGAGTTTTTTTAGGTTTAACAAATTTTATATTTTTAGGGCTTTTAAGGGTTATGTGTTTCTTAGGGTTTTTTAGGGCTCAGGGTTTTTTTTGGTGTTTTTAGGTTTAGGTTTTAGAGCTTAGATTTTTGTAGGGGTTTTAAATAATTTTTAGGGTTTATTTTAGAATTTATAGGATTTAGGGTTTACGATTTTGGTCTTAAGGGTTTAGGTCTTAGGGTTTTTTCAGGTTTAGAGTTTTGGGTTAAGGGTTTTATGTAGGTTTTTAGGGTTTAGGGCTTTGGGTTTTTTAGGTTATGGTTTTTTAAGGTTTTAAAGGTTTATGGTTTAGGCTGAGGTTTTTTGTTTTTTTTTTCTATGTTTTTTAGGGTTTAGCATATAATATAGTGTTTAGAGCTTAGTGTTTTTTAGGTTCGGGGGTTTTTGGGTATTTTTAGGGTTTTTAAGAGTTAATTGTTTCATAGGGTTTTTTAGGGTTTATGGTTTAGAGCTTAGGGTTTTGTAGGGTTTTTAAATGGTAACTACGGTTTTTTTTTGGGTTTATAGGATTTAGAGTTTCTTACGGTTTTTGGTGTAGGATTAGAGCTTTAGGTTAGGGTTTAGGGGTTTGGGCTTAGGTTAATGGTTTTATCTAGGTTTTAAGGGTTTAGGGCTTTGGGTTGTTTTTGGTTATGGTTTTTTAGGGTTTTGTAGGTGAAGGGTTCACGGCTTAGGATTTTTTTTTTATGTATTTTGGGGTTTCGCATATACAATTAGGGATTTATAGAGTTTTGTGCTTACAAATTTTTTAGGTTTAGGGGTTTTTAGGGTTTTATTAAAGGTTAACTTCTTATTAGGGTTTTCTAGGGTATAGGTCTTAGGGTTTTGTTGTGGTTTGAAGGTTTAACGTATCCGGAATCTTTAGGATTTAGGCTTTTGAGCTTAGGGTTTTGTAGAGGTTTTAAATGGATTTTAGGGTTTATATTATGGTTTATAGTATTTAGGGTTTGTTAAGGTCTAGGGTTTAGGGTATCTTAGGGATTTAGGTTTAGGATTTAGGGTTTTAGGTTTGGGTTTAGGGTTTAGGGCTTAGGGTTTTTTAAGGTTTAGGGATTTGGGTTAAGGGCTTTATTTAGTTTTTAAAGGTTTAAGGCTTTGGGATATTAAGGTTATGGTTTTTTAGGGTTTTATAGGTTTATGACTTAGGGCTTAATGTTTTTTTTTTTGTGTTTTTAGGGTTTTGCACATACGATTTAGGGCTTTATAGAGTTTAGAGATAAGAAATTTTAGGTTTAGGGATTTTTTTTTTTGTTTTTTTAGGGTTTGTAAGGATATTAAATGGTGTTTAGGGTTTATAGGACTTAGGGTTTCATAAGATTTAGGGTTTAGGGTTTCATAGGGTTTTAAATTTAGAATTTAGGGTTTTAGATTAGGCTTTATGGTTTAGGGCCTAGGGGTTTAAAATTTAGGTTGAGGGTTTTATCTAGGTTTTTAGGCTTTAGGGATTTGGGTTTGTTAGGTTAAGGTTTTTTAGGCTTTTATAGGTTTAGGGTTTAGTGTTTAGGGCTTAACGTTTGTAGGTAAAGGTTTTTGAGGATATTATAGATATGGCATTTAGGGGGTTTTCTGTGTATTTTTAAGGTTTAGCATATACAATTGAGGGCTTTATAGGGTTTGGAGCTTACAGTTTTTTAGGTTTAGGTGTTTTTCTGTTATTAAGGGATAAGTGTTCCTTAGGGTTTTTCAAGGGTTTAGCATTAACGATTTAGGGCTTTATAGGGTTTAGATCTTACAGTTTTTTGGGTTTAGGGGTTTTGGGGGGGTTTTTAGGCTTTTAAAGGGCTTAGGGTTTAGGGCTTAGGTTTTTCTCTCTTTTTTTAGATATAGGGTTTAGGGTTTTTTTAGATTTAGTATTTTAGGTTAAGGGTTTTATCTAGGATTTTAGGTTTTAGGTCTTTGGAATTTTTAGATTAAGGTTTTTAGGTTTTTATAGATTTAGGATTTACGGCTTAATGTTTTTTGTGTTTTTTTTGTGTTTTTTAGGGTTTAGCATATACGATTTAGGGCTTTATAGGGTTTAGAGCTTTGAGTTTTTTTAGATTTAATGGATTTTATATTTTTAGGGTTTTTAAGGGTTAAGTGTTTCTTAGGGTTTTTTTAGGGTTTAGGGTTATTTTTAGCTCTAGGGTGTTGAGTTAAGGGTTTTATTATGGTTTATAGGGTTTAGTGCTTTGTGTTTTTTAGATTAAGATTTTTTCAGATTTTATAGGTTTAAGGTTTAGGTTTTAAAGTTTTTTTGTGTTTTTAGGGTTTAACAAATACGATTTAGGGCTTTATAGGGTCTAGAGCCTAAAGTTTTTTAGGTTTAGGGTTTTTTTTGTGTTTTTTTTAGGGTTTTAAGTGTTAAGTGTTTCTTAGGGTTTAGGGCTTAGGGTGCTTTTATGTTTTTTAGATATAGGGTTTATGGATTTTTAGGATTTAGGGTTTATAGCTTAGGTTTAGGATTTAGGGTTTTAGGTTACGATTTAGGGTTCAGGACTTTTCATTTTTTAAGGTTTAGGGTTTTAGGTTAAGGGTTTTAACTAAGTTTTTAGGGGTAAGGGCTTTGTGTTTTTTAGATTAAGGTTTTATAGGGTTTTATATGTTTAGGGTTTAGGGCTAAGAGGTTTTTTTGTGTTTTCTATGGTTTAGCTTATACGATTTAGGGCTTTATAGCATTTAGAGCTTAGAGTTTTTTTAGGTTTAGGGTTTTTTTTAGGGTTTTAAGGGTTTTTAAGGTTAAGTGTTTCTTAGGGTTTTTTAGGGTTTAGGGTTTTAGGGCTTAGGGTTTTTTTGTGTTTTTTAGGTTTAGGGTTTACAAATTTTTAAGATTTAGGGTATAGAGCTTAGAGTTTTGAAGAGTTTTAAATGGTTTTTAGGGTTTATGGGGTTTTTTAGGTTTAAGGTTTTAGCTTAAGGATTTTATCTAGGTTTTTAGTGTTTTATAGGTTTAGGGTTCAAGAATTAGGTTTTTTTTTTTTTTTGTGTTTTTTAGGGTTTAGCATTAATATTTAGGGATTTATAGGGTTTGGAGATTACACTTTTTGAAGTTTTGGTGTTTTAAGGGTTTAAGTGTTTCTTACGGCTTTTTTAGGGTTTAGGGTTTAGGCCTATGGTTTTTTTTTTTTTTTTTTTTTGTTTATGGTTTATGGTATTTTAGGATTAAGTGTTTAGAGGTTAGGAATTTGTAAGGGTTTTAAATGGTTTAGAGCTTAGAGTTTTATTAGGTGTAGGAGTTTTTGGGTTTTCTTAGTGTTTTTAAGTGTTAAATGTTTCTTAGGGTTTTCTATTGATTAGGTGTTAGGTTTTTTTTTTTTTTTTTTTTTTGTGTTTTTTAAATTTATGATTTACGGATTGCTTAGGATTTTTGTAGATGTTTTAAATTCTTTGTAGTGTTTATATTAGGGTTTATAGGATGTATTGTGTCTTAAGGTCTATGGTTTTGGTCTTCTTAGGGTTTTACATTTAGAATCTAAGGATTTAGGGTTTAGGGCTTCATGTTTTTTTAGGTCTAAGGTTTTAAGTTAAGGGTTTTACTTACGATTTTAATGGTTTAGGGCTTTGGGTTTTTAGGTTAAGGTTTTTTAGAGTTTTATAAGTTTATGGTTTGGGGCTTAGAGGTTTTTGTGTATTTTATGGTTAAGCATATAAGATTTTGTGCTTGATAGGGTTTAAAGCATAGAGTTTTTTTAGATTTAGGCATTTTTCAGGGATTTTAAGGGTTAAGTGTTTCTTAGGGTTTCTAGTTTAGAGCTTAGTGGTTTTAAATGGTATTTAAGGTTTATTTTAGGGTTTATAGGATATAGGGATTCTTATGGTTTAGGATTTAGAGTTTCTTCAGGTTTTAGGTTTAGGATTTAGAGTTTTAGGTTAGGGTTTAGGGCTTAGGGGTTTTTAGGTTTAGGGTTTTAGGTTAAGGGTTTTATTTAGGTTTTTTGGTTTTAGGGCTTTGTATTTTTTGGGTTAAGGGATTTTAAGATTTTATAGGTGTAGGGTTTGGGGCTTAGGTTTTTTTTATGTGTGTGTAGTGTTTAGTATAATACGATTTAGGGTTTTATCAGCTTTAGAGCATAGAGTTTTTTTTAGGTTAAGGGATTTTTGGTTTTTAGTTTTTGTAAGGGTTAAGTGTTTCTTGGGTTTCTCAGGGTTTAGTGATTTTTTGTATTTTTTAGGTTTAGGGTTTATAGATTTTTAGGATTTAAGGTTTTGAGCTTAGGTATTTTAGCAGTTTTAAATGGATTTTAGAGTTTATTTTATGATTTATAGGATTTAGGGTTTCTTAAGGTTTATGGTTTAAGGTTTTTTTGGTTTTAGGTTAGGGTTTAGGGTTTAGGGTTTAGGGATTTGGGTCTTTTTTGTTATGTTTAGGTCCTTAGGTAAAGGTTCTTATCTAGGTTTTTAGGGTTTAGGTCTTTGGGTTTTTTAGGTTAAGGTTTTTAATATTTTATAGGTTTAGTGCTTAGGGCTTAGGGTTTTTTTTTTTGTTTGTGTTTTTAAGCATTTAGCATATATGATTTAGTGCTTAATAGGGTTTAGAGCTTTGCTTTTCTTTAGGTTTAAAGGATTTTGGATTTTTTAAGGTTTTTAAGGGTTAAGTGTGTCTTAGGGTTTTTTAAGGTTTAAGATTTAGGGATTTGGGTTTTGTTGTGTTTTTTATGTTTAGGGTTTACAGATTTTTAGGATATAGGGTTTAGAGCATAGTGTTTTGTAGGGGTTTTAAATTGTTTTTAGGGTTTAGGGTTTCTTTGGATTTTAGGTTTAGGGTCTTTTTAGGTTTAGGGTTTTTTAAAGATTAGGGTTTTATTTTAAGGGTATTATCTAGTTTAGGGTTTAAGGCTATGGGTTTTTTAGGCTAAGGTTTCTTAGGAATTTATACGTTTAGGGTTTTATCATAGTTTTTTTAGGTTTAGGGTTTTATCTAGGTTTTTAGGGTTTAAGTCAATGTTTGTTTATTTTAGGGTTTTAAGAGTTTAAGTGTTCCTTAGGGTTTAGGGATTAGGGTTATTTTGTGTTTTTAAGGTTTAGGGTTTACAAATTTTTCGAATTAAGGATTTAGAGCCTAGTGTTTTAGGGGTTTTAAATTGATTTTAGGGTTTATAGGATTTAGGGTTTCTTTGGGTTTTAGATTTTTATGTGAGGGTTTAAGATTAGGAATTTGAGTTTTAGGTTAGGATTTAGAGTTTAGTGCTGAGGAATTTTTTTAGGATTAGGGTTTTAGTTTATGGGTTTTATCTAGGTTTTAAGGGTTTAGGGTTATGGGTTTTTTAGGATTTAATAGGTTTAGGGTTTAGAGCTTAGTTTTTATTCTTTTTTTTTTGTGTGTTTTTTATTGTTTAGCACATACGATTTAGGGCTTGTGGTATTTAGAGCTTAGAGTTTTTTAGGTTTAGGGGTTTTTTGGGTTTCTTTATGGTTTTTAATGGTAAAGTGTTTCTTAAGTTTTTTTTTCGGCTAGATTTTTTTCTGTTATAAGTGTTAGGGTTTACGAATTTTAAGGATTTAGGGTTTAGATCATAGGGTCTTTAGGTATTTTAAATGGTTTTCATGCTTACTTTAGGGCTATTGGATTTTCTGTGTTTTTTAAGGGTTTTAAGTGTTTCTTAGGGTTTTTTAAGGTTTAAGGTTTAGGGATTTGGGTTTTGTTGTGTTTTTTATGTTTACTGTTTATAGATTTTTAGGATATAGGGTTTAGAGCTTAGTGTTTTGTAGGGGTTTTAAATTATTTTTGGGGTTTATGGTTTCTTTGGATTTTAGGTTTATGATTTAGATTTTAGGTTTAGGGTTTAGGGCTTAGGGTGTTTTAAGGTTGGTTAAGGGTATTATCTAGTTTAGGGTTAATGGCTATGGGTTTTTTAGGCTAAGATTTTCTTAGGATTTTGAACGTTTGGGGTTTTATCTTAGTTTTTTTGTGTTTAGGATTTTATCTAGGTTTTAGGGTTTAAGTCAATGGGTTTTTTGTGTTTTTTTTAGGGTTTTAAGAGTATAAGTGTTCCTTAGGGTTTAGGGCTTAGGGTTATTTTGTTTTTTTTAAGGTTTAGGGTTTATAGATTTTTAGAATTAAGGATTTAGAGCCTAGTGTTTTAGGGGTTTTAAATTGATTTTAGGGTTTATAGGATTTAGGGTTTCTTTGGGTTTTAGATTTTTTGGTTAGGGTTTAGGTTTAGGATTAGAGTTTTAGGTTAGGATTTAGAGTTTAGTGCTTAGTAATTTTTTTAGGATTAGGGTTTTAGTTTATGGGTTTTATCTAGATTTTAAGGGTTTAGGGTTATGGGTGTTTTAGGATTTAATAGGTTTAGGATTTAGAGCTTAGTTTTTTTTTTTTTTTTTTTTTTTTTTGTGTTTTTTATTGTTTAGCATAGACGATTTAGTGCTTGTAGGATTTAAAGCTTAGAGTTTTTTAGGTTTAGGGGTTTTTTGGGTTTTTTTTTATGGTTTTTAATGGTAAAGTGTTTCATAGGGTTTGTAGGGCTAGATTTTTTTGTGTTATAAGTGTTAGAGTTTACGAATTTTAAGGATTTAGGGTTTAGATCATAGGGTCTTTAGGTGTTTTAAATGGTTTTCATGCTTATTTTAGGGCTATCGGATTTAAGGTTTCTTAATGAGATTTGGGTTTAGGGATTCTTAGGGTTTTTAGGTTTAGGATTTTGGATTTTACATCAGGGTTTAGGGTTTTAGGTTTAAGGTGTTAGCTTAAGGATTTTATCTAGGTTTTTAGTGTTTTATAGGTTTAGGGTTCAAGAATTAGGGTTTTTTTTTTCTTTTTGTGTTTTTTAGGGTTTAGCATTAATATTTAGGGATTTTTAGGGTTTGGAGATTACACTTTTTTAAGTTTAGGTGTTTTAAGGGTTTTCAAGGTTTAAGTGTTTCTTACGGCTTTTTTAGGGTTTAGGGTTTAGGCCTATGGTTTTTTTTTTTTTTTTTTTTTGTTTTGTTTTGGTTTTATGGTATTTTAGGATTAAGTGTTTAGAGGTTAGGAAATTTCGAGGGATTTTAAATGGTTTAGAGCTTAGAGTTTTATTAGGTGTTGGAGTTTTTGGGTTTTCTTAGTGTTTTTAAGTGTTAAATGTTTCTTAGGGTTTTCTATTGATTAGGTGTTAGGGTTTTTTTTTTTTTTTTTTGTGTTTTTTAAGTTTAAGATTTATGGATTGTTTAGGATTTTTGTAGATGTTTTAAATGCTTTGTAGCGTTTATATTAGGGTTTATAGGATGTATTGTGTCTTAAGGTCTAGGGTTTAGGGCTTCTTAGGGTTTTAGATCTAGAATCTAAGAATTTAGGTTAGGGTTTAGGGTTTAGGGCTTCATGTTTTTTTAGGTCTAGGGTTTTAAGTTAAGGGTTTTACTTACGATTTTTATGGTTTAGGGCTTTGGGTTTTTAGGTTAAGGTTTTTTAGAGTTTTATAAGTTTATTGTTTGGGGCTTAGAGGTTTTTGTGTATTTTATGGTTAAGCATATAAGATTTTGTGCTTGATAGGGTTTAAAGCTTAGAGTTTTTTTAGGTTTAGGCATTTTTTAGGGTTTTTAAGGGTTAAGTGTTTCTTAGGGTTTCTAGTTTAGAGCTTAGGGATTTTTAAATGGTATTTAAGGTTTACTTTAGGGTTTATAGGATTTAGGGATTCTTATGGTTTAGGATTTAGAGTTTCTTCAGGTTTTAGGTTTAGATTTAGAGTTTTAGGTTAGGGTTTAGGGCTTAGGGTTTATGGTTTAAGGTTCCATGTTTTTGAATTAGGGTTTAGTGTTTAGGGTTTAGGGTTGAGGGTTTAGGATTTAGTGTTTAGTGTTTAGTGTTTAGGGCTTATGGTTTGAGGTTCCAAGTTTTTAAATTAGGGTTTAAGGTTTATGGTTTAGGGTTTAGGGTTTAGTGTTTATGGTTTTGGGTTTTAGGTTTAGGTTTGGGGCTTTGGGGTTAAGGGTTTAGGTTTAGTTTTTTATTTTAGGATTTTTGATTTTAGATTTGGGGTTTAGGGTCTAGGGGGTTAGGGTTTAGGGTTTTGATTATAGGGATTAAGGTTTACGGTCTAGGGATTAGAATTTAGGGGCTAGGTTTTAAGTGTTAGAGTTTAGGGTTTTGGGATTAGGGTTAAGGAATAAGGGTTTCAATTTTAGAGTTTAGGGTTTAAGGTTTCAAGTTTAGGGGCTAGGGTTTATGGTTTAGGGTTTAGGGTTTAGGATCTAGGGTTTAGGGTTCCACTTTTAGGGTTTTAGGTTTAGGATTCCAAGGTTAGTGTTTGGGTTTAAGTTCTGGGGTTTTAGGTTTAAGGTATATGGTTTAGGTTTAGGGTTAGACTTTAGGGTTTAATGTTTTGGGTTTAAGGATTAAGGTATAGGATTTAGGGTTTATGGTTTAGGGTTAGTGTTTAGGGTTTAAGGTTTAGGGTTTAGTGTTTATAGTTTAGGATTTATGGTTTTGGGTATAGGGTTTAGAGTTTTGGGTTTAGGGTTTAGTGTTTAGGATTTAGGTATAGGGTTTAGGGTTTAGGGTTTAGGATTTAGGGTGTAGGCTTTAGGGTATAGGGTATAGAGTTTAGGGTTCCAAATTTAGGGTTTAGGGGTTAGAATTTTGGGATTAGTGTATAGCATTTAGGGTTTAGGTTTTATGGTTTAGGGTTAAGGTTTTAGGATTTAGTGGTTAGGGTTTAGGCTTTAGGCTTTAGGATTTAGGGTTTAGGGTTTATGTTTTAGGGTTTAGAGTTTAAGGTTTTAGGATCTAAGTTTAGGGTTTAGGGTTTAGGGTTTAAGGTTTAAGGCTAACAATGTCGTAATTAGGGTGTATCATTTAGGGTCGATGGTTTAGGGTTTAGGATTTTAGATTGATGGATTAGGGATTATGGTTTATGGTTTATGGTTTAGAGTTTATGGTTTTGGGTTTATGGTTTATGTTTTAGGGTTTAGGGTTTTGGTTTTAGGGTTAGGGTTTAGGGTTTAGGGTTTAGGGTTTTTGTTTTTGGCTTGAGGATTTAAGGTTTATGGTTTAGAGTTTAGGGTTTACGAATTAGGGTTTTGGGTATAGGGTTTAAGGTTTAGGTTTTAGGGTTTAGTGTTTAGAGTTTAGGTTTTAGTGATTAGAGTTTAGGATTTTGGGTTTAAGTTTTAGGGTTTAGGGTTTAGGATGAATAATTTAGCATTTATGGTTTATGGTTTGAAGTTTATGGATTAGGGTTTAGGGTTCCATGTTGAGTGTTTAGGGTTTATGTTTTAGGATTTAGGGTTTAAGTTTTAGGGTTTAGGGTTAGGGTTTAGGATTTAGGGTTTAGGATTTAGAGTTTAGGTTTTAAGGTTTAGGGTTTAGGATTAATTTTTTGAAGTTAGGGTTTAGGGTTTAGTATTTTGTGTTTAAGGTATAGGGTTCCAAGTTTAGAGTTTAGGGTCTAGGTTTAGGTTAAGGTTTATGGTTTAGGGTTCCAAATTTTTGAAATAGGGTTTAGTATTTAGGTTTTTGGATTAATGGTTTAAAGTTAGGGCGGGTTTAGGGTTTCGGGCTTACGAATTTTGTTGTGTGATTTTAGGTTAGGGTTTACGAATTTTTAGGATTTAGTGTTTAGAGCTTAGGGTTTTTTTAGGTTTTTCAAACGGTCTTTATGGTTTATTTTAGGATTTATTGGATTTAAGGACTCTTAAGGTTTAGTGTTTCTTAGCGATTTATGTTAGGGTTTATGGCTTAGGGTTTTGTTAGGTTTAGGGTTTTAGATTAAGGGTTTTATTTGGGACTTTGGGGTTTAAGGCTTCGGGGTTTTTTGGGTTTTATAGGTTTAAGGTTTAGGGCTTAGGGTTTTTTTTTGTGTTTTTAAGGGTTTAGCATATACGATTTAAGGCTTGATAGGGTTTAGAGCTTAGAGTCTTTTAGGTTTAGGGGTTATTGGGATTTTTTAGGGTTTTTAAGGGTTAAGTGCTCCTAGGGTTTAGGCTTAGTTTTTTTTTAATCGGTTTAAAGTTTTAAAATTTTAGGATTTATGGTTTAGAGCTTAGGATTTTTAGAGAGTTTTAGGGGTTTTAAATGGTTTTTAGGGTTTCTTTTTGGGTTTAAAGGATTCAGGGTTTATGATTTCTTAGGGTTATAAGTTTGGGATTTAGAGTTTTAGGTTAGGGTTTAGGGTCTAGGGTTTAGGTGTTTTTTAAGTTTAGGGTTATAGGTTAAGGTTTTTATCTAGGATTTTAGGGTTTAGGGTTTTGGATTTATTTAGGTTAATGTTTTTTTAGGGTTTTTTAGGTTTAGGGTTTAGGGCTTAGGTTTTTTTTGCGTTTTTTAGAGTTTAGCATATATGATTTAGGGATTTATAGGGTTTAGAGCTTAACTTTTTTTTTATTTTTTAGGTTTAAGGGATTTTGGATTTTTTAAGGTTTTTAAGGGTTAAGTGTTTCTTAGGGTTTTTAAGGGTTTAAGGTTTAGGGGTTTGGGTTTTGTTGTGTTTTTTATGTTTAGGGTTTATATATTTTTAGGATTTAGGGTTTAGAGCTTAGCATTTTGTCGGGGTTTTAAATTGCTTTTAGGGTTTATAGGATTTCGAGTTTCTGAAGTTTTAGGGTTTAGGGTTTCTTTGGGTTTTAGGTTTAGGATTAAGATTTTAGGTTTAGGGTTTAGGGCTTAGGGTTTTTTAAGGTTTAGGGTATTATCTAGTTTAGGGTTTAAGACTTTGGGTTTTTTAGGCTAAAAGGTTTCTTAGGATTTTAAAGGTTTAGGGTTTTATCTTGGTTTTATTAGGTTTAGGGTTTTATCTACATTTTTAGAATTTAAGACTTTGGGTTTTTTGGGTTAAGGTTTTTTAAGATTTTATACGTTTAGGATTTAGGGCTTAGGTTTTCTTTTTTGTTTTTTTTATCTGTGTTTTTAGGGTTTAGCATATACAATTTAGGTCTTTATAGGGTTTAGATCTTAGAGTTTTTTAAGTTTAGGGGTTTTTGGGTCTTTTGGGGGTTTTTAAGGGTTAACTGCTTCTTAGGGTTTTTTAGGGCATAGGGTATAGGGTTTAGGGATTTTTTGTGTTTTTTTAGGGTTCATGGAATTAAAAGATTTAGGGTTTAGATCTTAGGATTTTTAGGAGTTTAAAATTTTATTTAGGGTTTGTGTTAGGTTTTATAGGATTTAGGGTTTCTTAAGGTTAGGGTTTAGGGTTTCTTAGGGTTTTCAGGTTTAGGATTTAGGGTTTCTTAAGGTTAGGGTTTAGGGTTTCTTAGGGTTTTCAGGTTTAGGATTTAGGGTTTTAGGTTAGGGTTTAGGGTTTTAGGTTTAGGATTTAGGGTTTTAGGTTTAGGATTTAGGGTATTATGTTTAGGGTTCAAGGCTTAGGTTTTTTTTTTTGTGTGTTTTTTAGGGTTTAGCTTATAAGATTTGGGGATTTATAGGGTTTGGAGCTTAGACTCTTTTAGGTTTAGGGGTTTTTGAGTTTTTAGGGGTTTTAAGTTTAGGATTTAGGGTTTTAAGTTAGGGTTTAGTGTTTATGGCCTAGGGTTTTTTTAGGTTAAGGGTTTTAGGTTAATGGTTTTATCTAGGTTTTTAGGGTTTAGTGCTTTGGGTTTTTTAGATTAAGATTTTTTAGGATTTTACAGGTTTAGGCTTTATGGATTTGGGGTTCTTTGTGTTTTGTAGGGTTTAGCACATACGATTATGGGCTTTATTGTTTTAAGGGTTTATTTTAGGGTTTATAGGCTTTAGGGTTTCTTAAGGTTAGGGTTTAGCGTTTCTTAAGATTTTTAGGTTTAGGACATAGAGTATTAGGTTACGGTTTAGGGTTTTTTAGGTTTAGGATTTAGAGTTAAGGATTTTATCTAGGTTTTTAGGTTTTATAGGTTTAGGCCTTAGGGTTGTTTTTTCTCTAATTTTTAGGTTTTGTGTTTATGGTTTTTTAGGATGTAGTGTTTAGAGGTTAGGGTTTTGTAGGGGTTTTAAAAGGTTTAGAGCTTAGATTTTTTTTAAGTGTAGGGGTTTTTGAGTTTTCTTAGTGTTATTAAGGGTTAAGTGTTTTTTAGGTTGAGGGATTCTTAAGGTTTAGGGTTTAGAGTTTCTTAAGGTTTTAGGTCTAGGATTTTGAGTTTTAGGTTAGGGTTTTTTAGGTTTAGGTTCTTAGGTTAAGGGTTTTATTTAGGTTTTTAGGGTTTTTATGGATTAAGTGTTTCGTAGGGTTTAGTGTTTAGGGCTTTGGATTTTTTTTATTTTTTAGGTTCAGGGTTTACGAATTTTTAGGATTTTGGGTGTACAATTTAGGGTTATGTAGGGGTTTAAGTGGTTGTTAGGGTTTATTTTTGGGTTTATAGGATTTTAGGTTTCTTAGGGTTTCGATTTAGGAATTAGGGTTTTAGGTTAGGGTTAAGCGTTTAGGGCTTAAGATTTTATAGGTTTTGGGTTTTAGGTAAAGGGTTTTATCTAGGTTTTCTAGGGTTTAGGGCTTTAGGTTTTTTAGGTTAAGGGTTTTTAGGATATTTTACGTTTAGTGTTTAGGGCTTTTTTTTGTGTTTTTTAGGGTTTAGTATATATGATTTAGGGTTTTATAGGGTTTAGAGCTTTGAGTTTTTTTAGGTTTATCGGATTTTATATTTTTAGGATTTTTAAGGTTAACTGTTTTTTAGGTTTTTTAATTCTTAGGGTTTTTTTTTATGTGTTTTTAGGTTTAGGCTTTAGAGCTTAGGTTTTTGTAGGGGTTTTAAATGATTTTTAGTGTTTATTTTAGAATTTATACGATTTACGGTTTACGATATTGGGTTTTAGGTTAGGGTTTAGGGTTTAGGTCTTAGGGTTTTTTTAGGTTTAGGATTTTGGGTTAAGGGTTTTATCTAGGATTTTAGGGTTTAGGACATTGGACTTTTTAAGTTATGGTTTTTCAGGGTTTTATAGGTTTATGGTTTAGGGCTGAGGGTTTTTTTTTTTTTTTTATGTTTTTTAGGATTTAGCGTATAATATATTGTTTAGATCTTAGTAGTTTTTTAGGTTTTTTTATAGGGTTTTAAGAGTTAAGTGTTTCATAGGGTGTTTAGGGCTTATGGTTTAGAGCTTAGGGTTTTGTAAGGGTTTTAAATGCTAATTACGGTTTATTTTAGGGTTTATAGGATTTAGAGTTTCTTAAGGTTTTAGGTGTAGGATTGGAGTTTTAGGATAGGTTTTAGGGGTTTGGGCTTAGGGTGTTCTTAAGTTTAGGGTTTTATCTACATTTAAAGGGTTTAGGGCTTTGGGTTGTTTTTTGTTTTGGTTTTTTATTGTTTTATAGGTGAAGGGTTTACAACATAGGGTTTTTTTTTTGTGTTTTTAGGGTTTAGCATAGACAATTAGGGCTTTATAGGGTTTTGTGTTTATAGTTTTTTAGGTTTAGGGGTTTTTAGGGTGTTTTTCAAGGTTAACTGCTTCTAAGGGTTTTCTAGGGTTTAGATCTTAGGTTTTTGTTGTGCTTTTAAGGTTTAAGGTGGATGGATCTTTAAGATTTAGGCTTTAGAGCATAGGTATTTGTAGGGATTTTAAATGGTTTTTAGGGTTTATGTTATGGTTTGTAGCATTTAGGTTTTCTTAAGGTTTAGGGTTTAAGGTATCTTAGGGATTTAGGTTTAGGATTTATGGTTTTAGGTTTGGGTTTAGGGTTTTTTTAGGTTAAGGATTTTATCTAGGTTTTTAGGTTTTAGGGCTTTGTAACTTTTAGATTATGGTTTGTAGAGTATAATAGATTTAGGATTTTGGGCTTAGAGTTTTTTGTGTTTTTTAGGTTTAGCATGTACGATTTAGGGCTTTATAGGGTTTAGATCTTCGAATTTTTTTTAGGTTTAATGGATTTTATATTTTTAGGGTTTTTAAGGGTTAAGTGTTTCTTAGGGTTTTTTAGGGCTTAGGGTTATTGTTAGGTTTATGGTTTTGGGTTAAGGGTTTTATTAAGGTTTTTAGGGTTTAGCGCTTTGAGTTTTATTAAGTGTATGGGATTTAGTATTTCTTAGGGTTTAGGTTTTTTAGGGTTTTATAGGTTTTTGGTTTAGGGCTTAGGTTTTTTTTTCGTGTTTTTAGGGTTTCGCATATATGATTTAGGGATTTATAGGGTTTAGAGATTAGAGATTTTAGGTTTACGGATTTTTTGGTTTTTCTAGGGTTTGTGAGGGTATTAAATGGTGTTTAGGGTTTATAGGACTTAGGGTTTCATAATGTTTAGGGTTTAGGGTTTAATAGGGTTTTAAATTTAGAATTTAGGGTTTTAGGTTAGGGTTAATGGTTTATGGCTTAGGGGTTTAGGTTTTAGGATTTGGGTTTGTTAGGTTAAGGTTTTTTAGGCTTTTATAGGTTTAGAGTTTAGGTTCTAGGGATTAGGGTTTTGTAGGTTATGGTGTTTGATGGTTTTATAGATATGGCATTTAGGGCTTAGGGTTTTTTGTGTGCCTTTAAGGTTTAGCATATACAATTTAGGGCTTTATTAGGTTTTTTGAGGTTAGAGATTTTTTTGGTTTAGGTGTTTTTGGGTTATTTTGGATTATTTAGGGTTAAGTGTTTCTTAGGGTTTGTCAAACATTTAGCATAAATGATTTAGGCTTTATTGGGTTTAGATTTTATAGTTTTTTAGGTTTAGGGTTTTCTGTGGTTTTTAGGGGCTTAGGGTTTAGGGCATAGGTTTTTTTATGTTTTTTAGATTTAGGATTTTAGTCTAAGGATTTTATCTAGGTTTTGAGGTTTTTGGGCTTTGGAATTTTTAGATTAAGGTTTTTAGGGTTTTATAGATTTAGGATTTAGGGCTTAGAGTTTTTTGTGGTTTTTAGGGTTTAGAATATACTATTTAGGGATTTATAGGGTTTAGAGCTTTGCTTTTTTTTAGGTTTAAGGGGTTTTATATTTTTAGGGTTTTCGGTTAAGGGTTTTATTAACCCTTTTAGGGTTTAGGGCTTTGAGTTTTTTAGGTTAAGGTTTTTTTAGATTATATAGGTTTAGGGTTTAGGTCTTAAAGTTTTTTTTGTATTTTTAGGGTTTAACAAAAACGATTTAGGGCTTTATAGGGTCTAGAGCCAAATGTTTTTTAGGTTTAGGTTTGTTTGTGTTTTTGAGAGTTAAGTGTTTCTTAGGGACTAGGGCTTAGGGTACTTTTATGTTTTCTAGATATAGGGTTTACGGAATTTTAGGATTAAGGGTTTATAGCTTAGGGTTTTGTAAGGATTTTAAATGGGTTTTAGAGTTTATTTTAGGGTTTCTTAATGTTTAGGGTTTCATAGTGTATTAGGTTTAGGATTTAGGGTTTAGGACTTTTGGGTTTCTTAGGTTTAGGGTTTTAGGTTAAGGGTTTTAACTAAGTTTTTAGGGTTAAGGGCTTTGTGTTTTTTAGATTAAGGTTTTATAGGGTTTGGTATGTTTATTGTGTTTGTTCTAAGGTTTCTTTTTTTGTGTTTTTTACGATTTAGCATTTACGATTTAGGGCTTTCTAGCATTTAGAGCTTAGAGTTTTTTTAGGTTTAGGGGTTTTCTGGGTTTTTAAGGGTTAATTGTTTCTTAGGGTTTTTTAGGATTTAGGGTTTTGGGGCTTAGGGTGTTTTGTGTTGTTTGGGTTTAGGGTTTATAGATTTTTAGGTTTTAGGGTTTAGAGCTTAGAGTTTTGAAGGGTTTTAAATGGTTTTTAGGGTTTATGGGATTTAGGGTTTCATAAGGTTTACGGTTTGGGTTTCTTAGGGTTTTAGGTTATGGTATAGGGTTTATGCCTTAGTGGTTTTTTATATTTAGTGTTTAAGGTTAGGGTTTAGGGTTTTGGGCTTAGGGTTTTTTTCAAGATTAACAGCTTCTTAGGGTTTTCAAGTGTTTAGGTCTTAGGGTTTTGTTGTGTTTTTTATGGTTTAAGGTTTATGGATCTTTAGGATTTAGGCCTTAGAGCTTAGGGTTTTGTAGGGGTTTTAAATGGTTTGTAGGGTTTGTATTATAGTTTATAGGATTTAAAGTTTAGGGTTTAGGGTATCTTGGGGATTTAGGTTTAGGATATAGGGCTTTAGGTTAGGGTTTAGAGTTTAGGGCTTAGGTTTTTTTAGGTTTAGGGATTTGGGTTAAGGGCTTTATCTTGGTTTTTAAGATTTAAGGCTTCGGGATTTTTAGGTTAAGGTTGTTTAGGGTTTTATAGGTTTGTGGTTTAGGGCTTATGTTTTTTTTAGTGCTTTTAGGGTTTTGCATATATGATTTAGGGCTTTGTAGGGTTTAGAGATTAGATATTTTAGGTTTAGGGATTTTTTTTATTTAGGGTTTGTAAGGGTATTAAATGGTGTTTAGGGTTTATAGGACTTAGGGTTTCATAAGGTTTAGGGTTTAGGGTTTTCGGTTAGGGTTTATGGTTTAGGGCTTAGGGATTTTTTAGGTTAAGAATTTTTGGTTGAGGGTTTTATCTAGGTTTTTATGGTTTAGGGATTTGGGTTTATTAGGTTAAGTTTTTTAGTCTTTTGTAGGTTTAGGGCTTAGGGCTTAGGGTTTTGTAGGTTAGGGTTTTTGAGGGTTTTATAGATAAGGCATTTAGGACTTAGCGTTTTTTGTGTGTTTTTAGGGTTAAGCATATACAATTTTGGGCTTTATAGGGTTTGGAGCTTAGAGTTTTTTAGGTTTAGGAGTTTTTGGGTTATTTAGGGTTAACTGTTTCCTAGGGTTTTTCAAGGATTTAGCGTATATGATTTATGGCTTTATAGGGTTAACATCTTATAGTTGTTTATGTTTAGGGGTTTCGGGGGATTTTAGGCTTTTTAAGGGCTTAGGGTTTAGGGCTTAGGTGTTTCTCTATTTTTTTAGATTTAGGGTTTAGGGTTTAGGGCTTAAGGTTTTTTTTAGGTTGATGATTTGAGGTTAAGGATTTTATCTAGGTTTTTAGGTTTTTGGGCTTTGGAATTTTTAGATTAAGATTTTAGGGTTCTATAGATATAGGATTTAGGACTTAGGGTTTTCTTTCCTAGGGTTTTAAGGCTTTATAGGATTTAGAGCTTTGAGGTTTTTTAGGTTTAAGTGATTTTATAGTTTTAGGTTTTAAGGCTTTGAGTTTTTTAGTCTAAGGTTACTTAGGATATTATAGGTATAGGGTTTTATCTTGATTTTTTTAGGTTTAGGGTTTTATCTAGATTTTTACAGTTTAAATCTTTGTGTTTTTTGGGTTAAGGTTTTTTAGGATTTTATATGTTTATTGTTCAGGGCTCAGGTTTTTTTTTTTAATTTTTTTTTATTGTGTTTTTTAGGGTTTAGCATATACAATTTAGGGCTTTATAGGTTTAGAACTTAGAGTTTTTTATGTTTAGGGGTTTGTGGGTCTTTTTAGGGTTTTTAAGGGTTAAGTGTTTGTTAGGTTTTTTTAGGGCGTAGGGTATAGGGCTTAGGAATTTTTTGTGTTTTTTTTTAGGGTTCACTGATTTTTAGTATTTAGGGTTTAGATATTTTGCTTTTTAGGGGTATTAAATTGTTTTTAGGGTTGTCATAGGTTTTATAGGATTTAGAGTTCCTTAAGGTTTGGGTTTAGGGTTTCTTAGTATTTTTAGGTTTAGGATTTAGGGTTTTAGGTTTAGGATTTAGGGTATTAAATTTAGGGTTGAAGGCTTAGTTTTTTTTTTTTTTTTTTGTGTTTTTTAGGGTTTAGCTTATATGATTTAGGGATTTATAGGGTTTTGAGCTTAGACTCTTTTAGATTTACGGGTTTTTGAGTTTTTAGGGGTATTGAGTTAGGATTTAGGGTTTTAGGTTAGGATTTAGTGTTTAGAGCCTAGGGTTTTTTTAGGTTTAGGGTTTAAGGTTACTGGTTTTATCTAAGTTTTTAGGGTTTAGTGCTTTAGGTTTTTTAGATTAAGGTTTTTTAGGATTTTATAGGTTTAGGCTTTAGGGATTTGGGGTTCTTTGTGTTTTTTAGGGTTTAGTATATACGATTAAGGGCTTTATTATTTTAAGGGTTTATTTTAGGTTTTATAGGATTTTGGGTTTCTTAAGGTTAGGGCTTAGGGTTTTTAGGTTTAGGATATCGAGTTTTAGGTTACGATTTAGTGTTTTTTAGGTTTAGGGTTTTAGGTTAATGATTTTATCTCGGTTTTTAGGGTTTTATAGGTTTAGGGTTCAAGACTTAGGATTTTTTTGTGTTTTTTTAGGGTTTAGCATATACAATTTAGGGATTTATAGGGTTTGGAGCATAGTTTTTTTTTCAGGTTTAGGGGTTTTTAAGGTTTTCAAGGTTTAAGTTTTTCTTACGGATTTTTAGGGTTTAGGGTTTAGGCCTTAAGTTTTTTTCTTCTTCTAATTTTTAGCTTTAGGGTTTATGGTTTTTTAGTATTTAGTGTTTAGAGGTTAGGGTTTTGTAGGGGTTTTAATTGATTTAGAGCTTAGAGTTTTTTTAGGTGTAGGGATTTTTAGGTTTTCTTAGTGTTTTTAAGGGTTAAGTATTTCATAGGGTTTTCTATTGAATAGGGTTTAGTTTTTTTAGGTTTAGGGGTTTTTTTGTTTTTAGGGTTTTTAAGTGTTAAGAATTTCTAGAGTTTAGTTTTTTTTGTATTTTTTAGGTTTAGGGTTTATAAATTTTTAGGATTTAGGGTTTCGAGCTTGTGGGTTTTAGGAGTTTTAAATGTGTTTTAGGGGTTAGTTTAAGGTTTATAGGATTTAGGGTTTCTTAAGGTTTAGGGTTTAACATTTCTTTAGGTTTTAGGTTTAGTATTTAGGGTTTTAGGTTAGGGTTTAGGGTTTAGGGTTTAGGGTTTAGGGCTTATGTTTTATTTTTATGTTTAGGTTCTTAGGTTAAGGTTCTTATCTAGGTTTATAGGGTTTAGAGCATTGGGATTTTTAGGTTAAGGTTTTTAGGGTTTTATAGGTTTAGGGTTTAGGAATTAGGGGTTTTTTTTTTTGTGTTTTTTAGGATTTAGCATATACAAGTTAGGGCTTTATAGGGTATAGAGCTTAGAGTTTTTTAAGTTTAGGGGTTTTTGAGGTTTTTAGGGTTTTTAAGGGTTAAGTGTTTATTAAGGTTTAAGGCTTTCAGTTTTTTGTGTTTTTTAGGTTTAGCTTTTGTGGATTTCTAGGGTTTTGGGTTTACAGATTAGGGTTTTGTAGGGGTTTTTTGTGTTTTAAATGGTCTTTATGGTTTATTTTAGGATTTATAGGATTTAGGAATTCTTAAGGTTTAAGGTTTCTTAGGGATTTATGTTAGGGTTTAGGGTTTATGGCTTAGGGTTTTGTTAGGTTTAGGGTTTTATTTGGGATTTTGAGGTTTAAGGCTTTGGGTTTTTTACGGTTTTATAGGTTTAAGGTTTATGGCTTACGATTTTGTTCTGTGTTTTTTAGGGCTTATAGATCAGAGTTTTATATGTTTAGGGGTTATTAGGTTTTTTAAGGTTTTTAAGGGTTAACTGTTTCTTAGGGTTTAGGGCTTAGGTTTTTTTTTGGGTTTAGGGTTTTAAAATTTTTAGTATTTATGGTTTAAATCTTTGGGTTTTTAGGGAGTTTTAGGGGTTTTAAATTGTTTTTAGGATTTGTTATAGGGTTTAAAGGATTTAGGGTTTCTTAGGGTTATAGGTTTAGGATTTATTGTTTTAGGTTAGGGTTTAGGATCTAGGGCTTAGGTTCTTTTTTAGGTTTAGGGTTATAGGTTAAGGGCTTTATCTAAGATTTTAGGGTTTAGGGATTTGGGTTTTTTTAGGTTAATTTCTTTTAGGATTTTATAGGTTTAGGGTTTAGGGCATAGGTTTTTGTGTTGTGTTTTTTAGCATTTAGCATACCTAATTTAGGGCTTTATAGGGTTTAGAGCTTAGCGTTTTTTTTTTTTTAAGGTTTAAGGGATTTTGGATTTTTTAAGGTATTTAAGGATTAAGTGTTTCTTAGGGTTTTTTAGGGTTTAAGATTTAGGGGTTTGAGTTTTGTTGTGTTTTTTATGTTTAGGGTTTATAGATTTTTTGGATTTAGTGTTTAGAGCTTAGTGTTTTGTAGGGGTTATAAATTGTTTTTAGGGTTTATAGGATTAAGTGTTTCTTAAGTTTTAGGTTTTAGGGTTTCTTTGGGTTTTAGGTTTAGGTCTAAGATTTTAGGTTTAGGGTTTAGGGATTAGGGTTTTTTAAGGTTTAGGGTTTTAGGTTAAGGGTATTATCTAGTTTAGGGTATAAGACTTTTGGTATTTTAGTCTATGGTTTCTTAGGATTTTATAGGTTTAGGGTTTTATCTTGGTTTTTTAAGGTTTAGGGTTTTATCTAGGTTTTTAGGGTTTAAGACTTTGGGTTTTTTAGGTTAAGGTGTTTTGGGATTTTATAGGTTTAGGGTTTAGGGCTTAGGTTTTTTTTGGTTTTTTGTATTTATGCTTTTTAGAGTTTAGCATATACAATTTAGGGCTTTATAGGGTTTAGAGCTTAGAGTTTTTTAGGTTTAGGGGTTTTTGGGTCTTTTAAAGGGTTAATTGTTTATTAGGGTTTTTTAGGGCGTTGGTTGTAGGGCTTAGGGATTTTTTGTGTCTTTTTAGGGTTCACGGATTTTAGGATTCAAGGTTTAGATCTTAGGATTTTTAGGTTACGGTTTAGGGTTTTTTAGGTTTAGGGTTTTAGGTTAAGGATTTTATCTAGGTTTTTAGGGTTCAAGACTTAGTTTTTTTTTTCTGTATTTTTTAGGATTTAGCATATACGATTTAGGGATTTATAAGGTTTGGAGCTTAGTGGTTAGGGTTTTGTAGGGGTTTAAAATGGTTTAGAGCTTAGAGTTTTTTTAGGTGTAGGAGTTTTGGGTTTTCTTATTGTTTTTGAGGGTTAAGAGTTTCTTTGGGTTTTCTTAGTGTTTTTAAGCATAACAATTTCTTAGGGTTTTCTATTGATTAGGGTTTAGGTTTTTTTTTTATGTTTTTCCAGTTTAAGATTTTTGAACTTTTTAGGATTTAGGGTTTATAGCTTAGGTTTCTGTAGAGGTTTTAAATGCTTTGTAGTGGTTATATTAGGGTATATAAGATTAATGGTTTCTTAAGGTCTAGGGTTTAGGGTTTCTTAGAGTTTTAGGTTTAGAATCTAAGGATTTAGGTTACGGTTTAAGGTTTAGGGTTTCATGTTTTTTTAGGTCTAGGGTTTTATCTAGGGTTTATTCTGGCTTAGGGCTTTGGGTTTTTTAGGTTAAGGTTTTTTAGAGTTTTATAAGTTTGTGGTTTAGGGCTTAGGGTTTTTCGTGTATTTAAGGTTAAGCATATAATATTTAGGGCTTGATAGGGTTTAAAGCTTAGAGTTTTTTAGGGTTAAATTTTTCTTAGGCTTTCTGGTTTAGAACTTAGGGGTTTTAAATGGGTTTTAAGGTTTATTTTAGGATTTATAGGATTTAGGAATTTTTAAATGTTTAGGGTTTAACGTTTGTTAAGGTTTTAGGTTTAGGATTTATAGTTTTAGGTTAGGGTTTAAGGCTTATGGTATTTTAGGTTTCGGCTTTTTGGTTAATGGTTTTATTTAGGTTTTGTGGTTTTAGGGCTTTAGGTTTTTTAGGTTAAGGGTTTGTAGGATTTTATAGGTTTAGGGTTTAGGAATTAGGGTTTTTTTTTGTGTGTTTTAGGGTTTAGTATATACTATTTAGGGCTTTCTAGGGTTTAGAGCTTATAGTTTTTTTATGTTTAGAGGTTTTTTGGTCTTTAGGATTTTTAAGGGTTAAGTGTTTGTTTGGTTTCCTAGGGTTTAGTTATTTTTTGTATTTTTTAGGTTTAGGGTTTACAGATTTTTAGGATTTAGAGTTTCTAGCTTATGGATTTTAGGAGTTTTAAATGGGTTTTAGGGTTTATTTAGGATTTATAGGATTTAGGGTTTCTTAAGGTTTATGGTTTAAGGTTTCTTCAGGTTTTAGGTTTAGGTTAAGGCTTTAGGGTTAGGGTTTAGGCTTTAGGGTTAGGGTTTTTTATGTTTAGGTTCTTAGGTTAAGGTTCTTATCTAGGTTTTTAGGGTTTAGGGCTTTGTGTTTATTAGGTTAAGGTTTTTAGTGTTATATAGGTTTAGGGTTTAGGGTTTAGGTTATTTTTTTGTCTTCTTTAGGGTTTAGCATATATGATTTAGGGCTTTAGATGGTTTAGAGCATAGAGTTTTTGAGGTTTATGGGTTTTGCGTTTTTAGGATTTTTAAGGGTTAAGTGTTTCTTAGGGTTTTGGATTTTTTTTTTTGTTTTTTATGTTCAAGGTTTATGGATTTATAGGATTTTGAGTTTATAGTTTAGGGTTTAGTAGGGGTTTTAAGTGGTTGTTCAGGTTTATTTTAGGGTTTATAGGATTTTGGGTTTCTTAAGGTTTAGGTTTAGGAATTAGAGTTTTAGGTATGGGTTAACGGTTTAGGGCTTAAGGATTTTTTAGGTTTAGGGATTTAGGTTACGGGATTTTTCTAGGTTTTTTAGGGTTTAGGTCTTTGGGTTTTTAGTTTAACAGTTTTTATATATGTTTGTAAGGTATAGGGCTTTATATTTTTTGGGTTAAGGTTTTCTAGGTTTAGGGTATAAGGCTTAGGTTTTTTTTTTTTTTTGGTGTGTTTTTTAAGGTTTAGGATGTATGAGTTAGGGCTATATAGTGTTTAGAGCTTAGAGTTTTTTTCAACCTAGGGATTTTTGAGGTTTTTAGGATTTTTAAGGGTTAAGTGTTTCTTATGGTTTTTTAGGGTTTATGGTTTAGGGCTTAGGGTTTTTTGTGTCTTTTTAGGTTTAGGGTTTATCAATTTGTAGGATTTTAGTTTTTAGGTTAGGGTTTAGGTTTAGGATTTAGTGTTTTAGGTTAGGGTTTAGGCTTTAGGCCTTAGAGGGATTTTACGTTTATGGATTTTTAGGATTTAGGGTTTAGATCTTAGGGGTTTTTTTAAGTTTTTATGTGATTTAGGTTTTCTTTAGGTATTAGGTTTAGTGTTTCTTATGGTTTAGGTTTATGATATAGGGTTTTTGGTTAGGCTTTACGGTTAAGGGCTTAGGGTGGGTTTTTTAGGTTTAGGGTTTTAGGTAAAGGTTTTATCTAGGTTTTTATGGTTTAGGGCTTTGGGTTTTTTAGGTTAATGTATTCTAGGGTTTTATAGGTTTAGGGTTTAGGGCATAGGGTTTTTTAGGGTTTTGCTTATATGATTTTTGGCTTTATAGGAGAGTTCATAACATTTTAGGTTTAGGGTTTTAATGGTTTAAGTGTTTCTTACGGTTTAGGGCTTAGGGTATTTTTGTTTATGTCTTTTAGGTTTTGGGTTTAGGGATTTTCATGATTTAGGGTTTAAAGATTCGGGTTTTGTAGGGTCTTATATGATTTTTAGGATTTATTTTAGGGTTTATATGTTTTAGGGTATCTTAAGGTTTAGGGTTTTTTAGTTTTCTTATTAGGGTTTAAGGATTAGGGCTTAGGATTTTAGGTTAGCATTGGGTTTTTTTGTGTCTTCAGGGTTTAGCATAAATGATTTGGGGTTTTATACGGTTAAGAGCTTAGAGTTTTTTTAGTTTAGGGGTTTCTGAGTTTTTTTTAAAGGTTTTTAAGTGTTAAGTGTTTCTTAGGGTTTTGAAAGATTTAAGGTTTAGGGCTGAGGGTTATTTTGTGTTTTTAAGGTTTAGGGTTTACATATTTTTAGAATTTAGGGTTGAGAGCTTAGTGTTTTAGGTGTTTTAAATTGTTTTTAGGGTTTATAGGATTTAGGGTTTCTTTGGGTTTTAGGTTTTTAGGTTAGGGTTTAGGTTTAGGAATAGAGTTTTAGGTTAGGGTATAGTGCTTAGGGTTTTTTGAGGTCTAGGTTTTAGTTTATGGGTTTTATCTAGGTTTTAAGGGTTTAAGGCTTTGGATTTTTTAGGATTAGATTTTTTAGGATTTAATATGTTTAGGGTTTAGAGCTTAGGGTTTTTTTTTTTGTGTGTTTTTTAGGGTTTAGCATATACGATTTTGGGCTTGATAGGATTTAGAACTTAAAGTTTTTTTAGGTTTAGGGGTTTTTGGGTTTTATTTATAGTTTTTAATGGTTAAGTGTTTCTTAGGGTTTTTTAGGGCTTAGGGATTTTTTTTGTGATTTAAGTGTTAGGGTTTATGGATTTTTAGGATTTAGGGTTTAGATCTTAGAGTCTCTAGGGGTTTTAAATGGTTTTGTAGGGCTTATTTTAGTGTTATCGGATTTAGGGTTTCTTAATAAGATTAGGGTTTAGGGTTTCTTAGATCTTTTAGGTTTAGGACTTAGGGTTTTACGTTAGGGTTTAGGGTTTTTTTAGGTCTAACGTTTTAGGTTAAGGATTTTATCTAGGTTTTTAGAGTTTTATAAGTTTAGGGTTCAAGAATTTGGGTTTTTATTGTGTTTTTTTAGGGTTTAGCATATAATATTTTGGGATTTATAGGGAGCTAAGACTTTTTTAGGTTTAGGGGTTTTTAGAGTTTTCAAGGTTTAAATGTATCTTACGGCTTTTTTAAGGTTTAGGGTTTCTTTTTCTTTCTGATTTTTAGGTTTATGGTTTATGGTTTTTTAGGATTTAGTGTTTAGTGGTTAGAGTTTTATATGGGTTTTAAATGTTATAGACTTAGAGTTTTATTAGGTGTAGGAGTTTTTGGGTTTTCTTAATTTTTTTAAGGATTGAATGTTTCTTAGGGTTTCTGGTTTAGAGCTTAGGGGTTTTAAATGGTATTTAAGATATATTTTAAGGTTTATAGGATTTAGGGATTCTTATGGTTTAGGGTTTAGAGTTTCTTAAGGTTTTAGGTTTAGGATTTAGAGATTTAGGTTAGGGTTTAGGGCTTAAGGTTTTTTGGTTTTTAGGGTTTAGGTCTTTGGGTTTTTTGGATTAAGGTTTTTAGGGTTTTATAGGTTTAGGATTTAGGGTTTAGCATATATAATTTAGGGCTTTATAGGGCTTAGATTTTTTTAGGTTTAGGGGTTTTTGAGGATTTAGGGATTTTAAGGGTTAAGTGTTTCTTAGGGTTTAAGGCTTTCAGTTTTTTGTGTTTTTCAGGTTTAGGTTTTATGTATTTTTATAACTTAGGGTTTAGAGCTTAGGATTTTTTAGGGGTTTTATTTGGTTTTTTTGGGATTATATAAGTGTTTACAAGTTTTAGGGTTTTTTAAGGTTTAGGATTTAGGGTTTCTTAGGGTTTTAGGTCTAACATTTAGGTTAAAGGTTTGGGTTTAGGGCTTTTGGATTTTTAGGTTTAGGGTTTTTAGGATTTTGTATGTTTAGGGTTTAGGGATTAGTTTTTTTTTTCTGTGCTTTTAGGGTTTAGGATATACGATATAGGGGTTTATAGGGTTTAGAGGATACTATATTTTAGGTTTAGGGGTTTTTGTATTTTTTAGAGTTTTTAAGGGTTAAGTGTTTCTTAGGGTATTTCAGGATTTAGGGTTTACAACTTAGGGTTATTTTTTGTGTTTTTAGGTTAGGGTTTACGAATTTTTAGGATTTAGGGTTTAGAGCTTAGGGTTTTTTTTGGGTTTTAAATGGTCTTTATGGTTTATTTTATTATTTATAGGATTTAGGGATTCTTAAGGTATAGGGTTTCTTAGGGATTTATGTTAGGGTGTAGGGTTTATGGCTTTGGGTTTTGTTAGGTTTAGGGTTTTGGGTTAAGAGTTTTATTTGAGATTTTGGGATTTAAGGCTTTGGGTTTTTAGGGGTTTTATAGGTTTAAGGTTAAGTGCTTAGTGTTTTTTTTTTTGTGTGTTTTATAGGGTTTAGAATATACGATTTAGGGCTTTATAGGGTTTAGAGCTTAGAGCTTTTTAGGTTTAGGGGTTATTGGATTTTTTTAGCATTTTTACGAGTTAAGTGATTCTTAGGATTTTTTAGGGCTTAAGCTTTAGGGTTGAGGGTTTTTAAATTTTTTGGATTTAGGGTTTAGAGCTTAGGGTTTTTAGGGGTTATAAAAGGTTTTTAGGGTTTATTTTACGGTTTATAGGATTTAGGGTTTAGAGCTTATGGCTTTTAGGGGTTTAAAAGGTTTTTAGGGTTTATTTTACGGTTTATAGGATTTAGGGTTTAGAGCTTATGGCTTTTAGGGGTTTAAAAGGTTTTTAGGGTTTATTTTACATTTTATAGGATTTAGGGTTTTTTAAGCTTTAGGGTTTAGGGTTTCTTAGGGTTATAGGTTTAGGATTTAGAGTTTTAGGTTAGGGTTTAGGGTTTAGGCATAGGTTTATTTTAGGTTTAGGGTTATAGGTTAAGTGTTTTATCTAGGATTTCAGCACTTAGGGCTTTGGGTTTTTTTAGGTTAATGATTTTTAGGGTTTTATTGGTTTAGTGTTTAGGGCTTAGGGTTTTTTTTTGTGTTTTTCAGCATTTAGCATATATGATTTAGGGCTTTATAGGGCTTAGAGCAAAGCTTATTTTTAGGTTTAAGGGATTTTGTATTTTTTAAGGTTTTTAAGGGTTAAGTGTTTCTTAGAGTTTTTTAAGGTTTAAGGTTTAGAGATTTGGGTTTTGTTATGTTTTTTATGTTTAGGGTTTACAAATTTTTAGGATATAAGGTTTAAAGGTTAGTGTTTTGTAGGGGTTTTAAATTGTTTTTAGGGTTTACAGTTTCTTTGGATTTTAGGCTTAGGATTAAGATTTTAGGTTTAGGGTTTAGGGCTTAGGATTTTACAATGTTTAGGGTTTTTGGTTAAGGGTATTATCTATTTTAGGGTTTAAGGCTATGGGTTTTTTAGGCTAAGGTTTCTTATACGTTTAGGGTTTTATCTTAGCTTTTTTAGGTTTAGGGTTTTATGTAGGATTTTAGGGTTTGAGTCAATGGGTTTTTTTGTGTTTTTTTAGGGTTTTAAGTGTTTGTGTTCCTTAGGGTTTAGGGCTTAGGGTTATTTTGTGGTTTTAAGGTTTAGGGTTTACATATTTTTAGAATTAAGGATTTAGAGCCTAGTGTTTTAGGGGTTTTAAATTGATTTTAGGGTTTACAGGATTTAGGGTTTCTTTGGGTTTTATGTTTTTAGGTTAGGGTTTAGGTTTAGGAATTAGAGTTTTAGGTTAGGATTTAGAGTTTCGTGCTTAGGGAATTTTTTAGGATTAGGATTTTAGTTTATGGGTTTTATCTAGGTTTCAAGGGTTTAGAGTTTTGGGTTTTTTAGGATTTAATAGGTTTTAGGGTTTAGGGCTTAGTTTTTTTTTTTTTGAGTTTTTTAGGGTTTATCATATACGATTTAGGTCTTGTAGGATTTAAAGCTTAGAGTTTTTTAGGTTTAGGGGTTTGTTGGGTTTTTTTATGGTTTTTAATGGTAAAGTGTTTCTTAGGGTTTTTTTAGGGCTAGATTTTTTTTGTGTTATAACTGTTAGGGTTTACAAATTTTAAGGATTTAGGGTTTTGATTTTAGGGTCTTTAGGTGTTTTAAATGGTTTTCATGCTTATTTTAGGGCTATTGGATTTAAGGTTTCTTAATAAGATAAGGGTTTAGGGTTTCTTAGGGTTTTTAGGTTTAGGATTTAGGGTTTTACATTAGGTTTTAGGGGTTTTTAGGTTTAAGGTTTTGTGTTAAGGATTTTATCTAGATTTTTATTGTTTTATAGGTTTAGGGTTCAAGAATTAGGTTGTTTATTTTGTGTTTTTAGGGTTTAGCATTAATATTTAGGGATTTATAGGGTTTGGAGATTACACTTTTTTAGGTTTAGGTGTTTTGAGGGTTTTCAAGGTTTAAGTGTTTCTTACGGCTTTTTTAGGATTTAGGCCTATGGGGTATTTTCTTTTCTTTTTTGGGTTTATGTTTTTTTTAGGATTTAGTGTTTAGAGGTTAGGGATTTGTAGGGGCTTTAAATTGTTTAGAGGTTAGAGTTTTATTAGGTGTAGGGGTTTTTGGGTTTTCTTAGTGTTTTTAAGGGTTAAATGTTTCTTAGGGTTTTCGATTGACTAGGTTTTAGGGTTTCTTTCTGTTTTTTTTTAAGTTAAAGATTTACAGATTGTTTAGGATTTTTGTAGTGGTGTTAAATGCTTTGTAGTGTTTATATTAGGGTTTATAGGATGTATTATGTCTTAAGTTCTAGGGTTTAGGGCTTCTTAGGGTTTTAGATTTAGAATCTAAGGATTTAGGTTAGGGTTTAGGTTTAGGGCCTCATGTCTTTTTAGGTCTAGGGTTTTAGGTTAAGGGTTTTATTTAGGGTTTTTATTGTTTAGGGATTTGGGCTTCTTAGGTTAAGGTTTTTTATAGTTTTATAGATTTATGGTTTGGGGCTTATAGATTTTTGTGATTTTAAGGTTAAGCATATAAGATTTAGTGCTTGATAAGGTTTAAAGCTGAGAGTTTATTTAGGTTTAGGCATTTTTTAGTGTTTTTAAGTGTTAAGTGTTTCTTAGGGTTTCTAGTTTAGAGCTTAGGGGCTTTAAATGGTATTTAAGGTTTATTTTAGGGTTTATAGGGTTTAGGGATTTTTATGGTTTAGGATTTAGAGATTCTTAAGGTTTTAGGTTTAGGATTTTGAGTTTTAGGTTAGGGTTTAGGGCTTAGAGGTTTTTAGGTTAAGGGGTTTATTTAGGTTTTTAGGTTTTAGGGCTTTGGGTTTTTTAGGTTAAGGGTTTGTAAGATTTTATAGGTTTAGGGTTTGGGGCTTAGGTTTTTTTTTTTTTGTGTGTGTAGGGTTTAGTATATACAATTTAAGGCTTTACAGGGTTTAGAGCTTAGAGTATTTTTTAGGTTAAGGGGTTTTTTGGTTTTTAGTTTTTTTAAGGGTTAAGTGTTGCTTAGGTTTCTCAGGGTTTAGTGATTTTTTGTATTTTTTAGGTTTAGGGTTTACAGGTTTTTAGGGTTTAGGGTTTCGAGCTTAGGGATATCAGGAGTTTTAAATGGGTTTTAGGGTTTATTTTATGATATATAGGATTGAGGGTTTCTTAAGGTTTAGGATTTAAGGTTTCTTTAAATTTAGGGTTAGGGTTTAGGGTTTTTGGATTTGGGTTTTTTTTGTTATGTTTAGGTTCTTAGGTAAAAGTTCTTGTCTAGGTTTTTAGAGTTTAGGGCTTTGGGTTTTTTAGGTTAAGGTTTTTTAGTATTTTATAGGTTTAGTGCTTAGGGCTTAGGGTTCTTTTTTTTTGTATTTTTTAGCATTTAGCATATATGATTTAGTGCTTTATAGTGTTTAGAGCTTAGCTTTTAAGGGATTTTGCATTTTTTATGGTTTTTAAGGTTTAAATGTTTCTTAGGGTTATTTAAGATTTAGGGATTTGGGTTTTGTTGTGCATTTTATGTTTAGGGTTTACAGATTTTTAGGATATAGGGTTTAGAGTTTAGTGTTTTGTAGGGGTTTTAAATTATTTTTAGGGTTTAGGGTTTCTTTGGATTTTAGGTTTAGGATTAAGATTTTAGGTTTAGGGTTTTTTAAGGTTTAGGGTTTTTTAAAGATTAGGGTTTTTGGTTAAGGGTTTTATATAGTTTAGGGTTTAAGGCTATGGGTTTTTTAGGCTAAGGTTTCTTAGGATTTTATACGTTTAGGATTTTATCATAGTTTTTTTAGGTTTAGGGTTTTATCTAGGTTTTTATGGTATAAGTCATTGCGTTTCTTGGGTTTTTAGTGTTTTAAGAGTTTAAGTGTTCCTTAGGGTTTAGGGATTAGGGTTATTTTGTGTTTTTAAGGTTTAGGGTTTACAGATTTTTAGAATTAAGGATTTAGAGCCTAGTGTTTTAGGGGTTTTAAATTGATTTTAGGGTTTATAGGATTTTGGGTTTCTTTGGATTTTAGGATTTTAGGTTAGGGTTTAGGTTTAGGAATTAGAGTTTTAAGTTAGGATTTAAAGTTTAGTGCTTAGGGATTTTTTTAGATTTAGGGTTTTAGTTTATGGGTTTTATCTAGGTTAAAAGGGTTTAGGGTTATGGGTTTTTTAGGATTTAATAGGTTTAGGGTTTAGAGCTTAGTTTTTATTATTTATTTTTTTTTGTGTTTTTTAGGGTTTAGCATATACGATTTAGGGCTTGTAGGATTTAGAGCTTAGAGTTTTTTAGGTTTAGGGCTTTTTTGGGTCTTTTTATGGTTTTTAATGGTAAAGTGTTTCTTAGGGTTTTTTAGGGCTAGATTTTTTTGTGTTATAAGTGTTAGGGTTTACGAATTTTAAGGATTTTTGGTTTAGATCATAGGGTCTTTTGGTGTTTTAAAGGGTTTTCATGCTTATTTTAGGGCTATCGGATTTCTGATTTCTTAATATGATTAGGGTTTAGGGTTTCTTACGGTTTTTAGGTTTAGGATTTAGAATTTTACATTAGGGTTTAGGGGTTTTTTAGGTTTAAGGTTTTGGGTTAAGGATTTTATCTAGATTTTTATTGTTTTATAGGTTTAGGGTTCAAGAATTAGGTTTTTTTTTTGTGTGTGTTTTTTAGGGTTTAACATTAATATTTAGGGATTTATAGGGTTTGGAGAATACATTTTTTTTTATGTTTAGGTGTTTTAAGGGTTTTCACGATTTAATTGTTTCTTATAGCTTTTTTAGGGTTTAGGGTTTAGCTATATGGTTTTTTCTTTGTTTAGGGTTTATGGTTTTTTAGGATTTAGTGTTTAGAGGTTAGGGATTTGTAAGGGTTTAAAATGGTTTAGATCTTAGAGTTTTATTAGGTGTAGGAGTTTTTGGGTTTTTCTTAGTGTTTTTAAGGGTTAAATGTTTCTTAGCATTTTCTATTGATTAGGTTTTAGGGTTTTTTTTTGTGTTATTTAAATTTAAGATTTGCGAATTGTTTAGGATTTTGTAGAGGTTTTAAATGCGTTGTAGTGTTTATATTAGGGTTTATAGGATGTATTGTGTCTTAATGTCTAGGGTTTAGGGCTTCTTAGGGTTTTAGATTTAGAATCTAAGGATATAGGTTAGGGTTTAGGGTTTAGGGCTTCTTATTTTTTTAGGTCTAGGGTTTTATTTAGGATTTTTATGGATTAGGTCTTTGGGTTTTTTAGGTTAAGGTTTTTTAGAGTTTTATAGGTTTATGGTTTGGGGCTTAGAGGTTTTTGTGTATTTTAGGGTTAAGCATATAAGATTTAGTACTTGATAGGGTTTAAAGCTTAGAGTTTTTTTAGGTTTAGGGATTTTTTCATTTTTAGTTTTTTAAAGGGTTAAGTGTTTCTTAGGTTTCTTAGGGTTTACTGATTTTTTGTATTTTTTATGTTTAGGGTTTACATATTTTTAGGATTGAGGGTTTGGAGCTTAGGGATTTTAGGAGACTTAAATAGGAATTAGGGTTTATTTTATGATTTATAGGATTTAGGGTTTCTTAAGGTTTAGGGTTTAAGGTTTCTTTGGATTTTAGGTTTGGGTTTAGGGTTTAGGGATTTGGGTTTTTTTGTGTTATGTTTAGGTTCTTAGGTAATTATTCTTGTCTTGGTTTTTAGGGTTTAGGGCTTTGGGTTTTTTAGGTTAAGGTTTTTTAGTATTCTATAGGTTTAGTGCTTAGGGCTTAGGGTTCTTTTTTTGTTTCTTAGCATTTAGCATATATGATTTAGGGCTTTATATGGTTTAGAGCTTAACTTTTTTTTTAGGTTTAAGGGATTTTGGATTTTTTGAGGTTTTTAAGGGTTAATTGTTTCTTAGGGTTTTTTAAGGTTTAAGGTCTAGGGATTTGGGTTTTGTTGTGTTTTTTATGTTTAGGGTTTTATAGATTTTTAGGATATAGGGTTTAGATCTTAGTTTTTTGTAGGGGTTTAAATTATTTTTAGGGTTTTGGGTTTCTTTGGATTTTAGGTTTAGGATTAAGATTTTAGGTTTAGGGTTTAGGGTTTAGGGATTTTTAAGGTTTAGGGTTTTTTAAATATTAGGGTTTTAGGTTAAGGGTATTTTCTTGTTTAGGGTTTAAGTCTATGGGTTTTTTAGGCTAAGGTTTCTTAGGATTTTATACGTTTAGGGTTTTATCTTAGTTTCTTTTGGTTTAGGGTTTTATCTAGGCTTTTAGGGTTTAAGTCAATGGGTTTTTTGTGCTTTTTTAGGGTTTTAAGTGTTTAAGTGTTCCTTAGGGTTTTGGATTTTGGGTTATTTTGTGTTTTTAAGGTTTAGGGTTTAATGATTTTTAGAATTAAGGATTTAGAGCCTAGTGTTTTAGGGGTTTTAAATTGATTTTAGTATTTATAGGACTTTTGGTTTCTTTGGATTTTAGGTTTCTAGGTTAGGGTTAAAGTTTAGGGATTAGAGTTTTAGGTTAGGATTTACAATTTAGTGCCTAGGGATTTTTTAGGATTAAGGTTTTAGTTTATGGGTTTTTTAGGATTTAATAGGTTTAGGGTTTAGAACATAGATTTTTTTTTTAAAAAAGGGTTTAGCATATACGATTTGAGGCTAGTAGGATTTATAGCTTAGAGTTTTTTAGGTTTAGGGGTTTTTTGGGTTTTCTTATGGTTTTTAATGGTAAAGTGTTTCTTAGGGTTTTTTAGGGTTAGATTTTTTTGTGTTATAAGTGTTAGGGTTTACAAATTTTAAGGATTTAGGGTTTAGATCATTGGGTCTTTAGGTGTTTTAAATGGTTTTCATGCCTATTTTAGGGCTACTGGATTTAAGGTTTCTTAATAAGATGAGGGTTCAGGGTTTCTTAAGGTTTTTGGGTTTAGGATTTAGGGTTTTACATTAGGGTTTAAAGGTTTTTTAGGTTTAAGGTTTTGGGTTATGGATTTTATCTAGATTTTTAGTGTTTTATAGGTTTAGGGTTCAAGAATTAGGTTTTTGTTTTTGTGTTTTTTAGGGTTTAGCATTAATATTTATGGATTTATAGGGTTTGGAGATTAACTTTTTTAGGTATAGGTGTTTTAAGGGTTTTCACGGTTTAACTGTTTCTTACGGATTTTTTAGGGTTTAGGTCTATGGGCTTTTTTTTTTTTTTTTAAGGGTTTATGGTTTTTTAGGATTTAGTGTTTAGAGGTTAGGGATTTGTAGGGGTTTTAAATGGTTTAGAGCTTAGAGTTTTATTAGGTGTAGGAGTTTCTGGGTTTTCTTAGTGTTTTTAAGGGTTAAATGTTTCTTAGGGTTTTATATTGATTAGGTTTTAGGGTTTTTTTTTTGTGTTTTTTAAGTTTAAGATTTACAGAATGTTTAGTATTTTTGTAGAGGTTTTAAAAGATTTGTAGTATTTATATTAGGGTTTATAGGATGTATTGTGTCTTAAGGTCTAGGGTTTAGGGTTTACGGCTTAATGTTTTTTTAGGTCTAGGGTTTTAGATTGAGGGTTTCATTTAGGGTTTTTATGGTTTATGGATTTGGATTTTTTAGGTTAAGGTTTTTAAGAGTTTTATAGGTTTATGGTTTGGGGCTTAGATATTTTTGTGTATTTTAGGATTAAGAATATAAGATTTAGTGCTTGATAGGGTTTAAAGCTTAGAGTTTTTTTAGCTTTAGGCGTTTTTTAGGGTTTTTAAGGGTTAAGTGTTTCTTAGGGTTTCTAGTTTAGAGCTTAGGGGTTTTAAATGGTATTTAAGGTTTATTTTAGGGTTTATAGGAATTAGGGATTCTTATAGTTTAGGATTTAGAGTTTCTTCAAGTTTGAGGTTTAGGATTTAGAGTTTTAGGTTAGGGTTTAAGGCTTACAGTTTTTTAGGTTTAGGGTTTTAGGTTAAGGGTTTTATTTAGGTTTTTAGGTATTAGGGCTTTGGGTTTTTTAGGTTATGGGTTTGTAAGATTTTATAGGTTTAGGGGTTAGGGCTTAGGTTTTATTTTTTTTTGTATGTGTAGGATTTAGTATATACGATTTAGGGCTTTATAGGGTTTAGAGAATAGAGTTTGTTTAGGTTTAGGGATTTTTTCATTTTTAGTTTTTTTAAGGGTTAAGTGTTTCTTAGGTTTCTTAGGGTTTACTGATTTTTTGTTTTTTAGGTTTAGGTTTTACATATTTTTAGGATTGAGGGTTTTGAGCTTAGGGATTTTAGGAGTTTTAAATGGGTTTTAGGGTTTATTTTATGATTTATAGGATTTAGGGTTTCTTAAGGTTTAGGGTTTAAGGTTTCTTTGGGTTTTAGATTTGGGTTTAGGGTTTAGGGATTTGGGTTTTTTTTGTTATGTTTAGGTTCTTAGGTAAAGATTCTTATCTAGGCTTTTAGGGTTTAGGTCTTTGGGTTTTTTAGGTTAAGCTTTTTTAGTATTTTATACGTTTAGTGATTAGGGCTTAGGATTCTTTTTGTGTTTTTTAGCATTTAGCATATATGATTTAAGGTTTTATAGGGTTTACAGCTTAGCTTTTTTTTAGGTTTAAGGTATTTTGGATTTTTTGAGGTTTTTAAGGATTAAGTGTTTCTTAGGGTTATTTTTATGGTTTAAGGTTTAGGAATTTGGGTTTTGTTGTGTTTTTTATGTTTAGGGTTTACAGATTTTTAGGATATAGGGTTTAGAGCTTCGTGCTTTGTAGGGGTTTAAATTGTTTTTAGGTTTAGGATTAAGATTTTAGGTTTAGGATTTAGGGCTTAGGGATTTTTAAGGTTTAGGGTTTTTCAAAGATGAGGGTTTTAGGTTAAGGGTATTATCTAGTTTAGGGTTTAAGGCTATAGGTTTTTTAGGCTAAGGTTTCTTAGGATTTTATACGTTTAGGGTTTTATCTAAGGTTTTTTAGGTTTAGGATTTTATCTAGGTTTTTAGGGTTTAAATCTATTGGTTTTTTGTTTTTTTAAAGGTTTTAAGAGTTTAAGTGTTCCTTAGGGTTTAGGGATTAGGGTTATTTTGTGTTTTTAAGGTTTAGGGTTTACAGATTTTTAGAATTAAGGATTTAGAGCCTAGTGTTTTAGGGGTTTTAAATTGATTGTAGGGTTTGTAGGATTTAGGGTTTCTTTAGGTTTTAGGTTTTTAGGTTAGGGTTTAGGTTTAGGAATTAGAGTTTTAGGTTAGGATTTAGAGTTTAGAGCTTAGGGATTTTTTTACGATTAGGGTTTTAGTTTATGGGTTTTATGTAGGTTTTAAAGGTTTAGGGTTATGGGTTTCTTAGGATTTAATAGGTTCAGGGTTTAGAGCTTAGTTTTTATTATTTTTTTGGTGTCTTTTAGGGTTTAGCGTATATGGTTTAGGGCTTGTAGTATTTAGAGCTTAGAGTTTTTTAGGTTTAGGGTTTTTTTTGGGTTTTTTTATGGTTTTTAATGGTAAAGTGTTTCGTAGGGTTTTTTAGGGCTAGAGTTTTTGTGTTATAAGTGTTTGGGTTTATGAATTTTAAGGATTTAAGGTTTAGATCATAGGGTCTTTAGGTGTTTTAAATGGTTTTCATGCCTATTTTAGGGCTATCAGATTTAAGGTTTCTTAATAAGATTAGGGTTAAGGGTTTTTGGGTTTAGGATTTAGGGTTTTACATTAGGGTTTAGGGGTTTTTTAGGTTCAAGGTTTTAGGTTAAGGATTTCATCTAGGTTTTTAGTGTTTTATAGGTTTAGGGTTTAAGAATTAGGTTTTTGTTTTTGTGTTTTTTAGGGTTTAGAATTAATATTTAGAAATTTATAGGGTTTGGAGATTACATTTTTTTAGGTTTAGGTGTATTAAGGGTTTTCAAGGTTTAAGTGTTTCTTATGGCTTTTTTGCGGTTTAGGGTTTAGGCCTATGGGGTATTTTTTTTTTTTTTTTTTTGTTTAGGGTTTATGGTTTTTGAGGATTTAGTGTTTAGAGGTTAGGGATTTGTAGGGGTTTTAAATGGTTTAGAGGTTAGAGTTTTATTAGGTGTAGGACTTTTTGGGTTTTCTTAGTGTTTTTAAGGTTAAATGTATCTCAAGGTTTTCTATTGATTAGGTTTCAGGGTTTTTTTTTGTGTTTTTTAAGTTTATGATTTACAGATTGTTTTGGATTTTTATAGAGGTTTTAAATGCTTTGTAGTGTTTATATTAGGTTTTTAGGATGTATTGTGTCTTAAGGTTTAGGGTTTAGGTCTTCTTAGGGTTTTAGATTTAAAATCTAAGGATTTAGGTTAGGGTTTAGGGTGTAGGGCTTCATTTTTTTTTGGTCTAGGGATTTAGGTTAAGGGTTTCATTTAGGGTTTTTATGGTTTAGGGCTTTGGGTTTTTTAGGTTAAGGTTTTTAAGAGTTTTATAGGTTTATGGTTTGGGGCTTATATATTTTTGTGTATTTTAGGGTGAAGCATATAAGTTTTAGTGCTAGATAGGATTTAAAGCCTAGAGTTTTTTTAGGTTTAGGCGTTTTTTACGGTTTTTAAGGGTTAAGTGTTTCTTAGGGTTTCTAGTTTAGAGCTTAGGGGTTTAAAATGGTATTTAAGGTTTATTTTAGGATTTATAGGATTTAGGGATTCTTATGGTTTAGGATTTAGAGTTTCTTTAGGTTTTAGGTTTAGGATTTAGAGTTTTAGCTTAGGTTTAAGGGCTTATAGTTTTTTAGGTTTAGGGTTTTAGGTTAAGGGTTTTATTTAGGTTTTTAGGTATTAGGGCTTTGGGTTTTTTAGGTTAAGGGTTTGTATGATTTTATAGGTTTAGGGTTTGGGGCTTAGGTTTTATTTTTTTTTGTGTTTGTAGGGTTTAGTATATACGATTTAAGGTTTTATAGGGTTTAGAGCTTAGAGTTTTTTTAGGTTTAGGGGTTTTTTTGTTTTTAGGGTTTTTAAGTGTTATGATTTCCTAGAGTTTAATTTTTTTTTTTCGTATTTTTTAGGTTTAGGGTTTATAAATTTTTAGGATTTAGGGTTTCGAGTTTGTGGGTTTTAGAAGTTTTAAATGGGTTTTAGGGGTTATTTTAAGGTTTATAGGATTTAGGGTTTCTTAAGGTTTAGGGTTTAACATTTCTTCGGGTTTTAGGTTTAGGATTTAGGGTTTTGGGTTAGGGTTTAGCGTTTAGGGCTTAGGTTTTATTTTTATGTTTAGGTTCTTAGGTTAAGGTTCTTATCTAGGTTTTTAGGGTTTAGGGCTTTGGGATTTTTAGTTTAAGGTTTTTAGGGTTTAGGGCTTAGGGTTTTTTTGTGTTTTTTAGGGTTTAGCATATACAAGTTAGGGCTTTATAGAGTATAGAGCTTAGAGTTTTTTAAGTTTAGGGGTTTTTGAGGATTTTAGGGTTTTTAAGGGTTAATTGTTTATTAGTGTTTAAGGCTTTCAGTTGTTTGTGTTTTCTAGGTTTAGCTTTTACGGATTTCTAGGGTTTTGGGTTTAGAGATTGGGGTTTTATATGGTTTTTAGGGAATATATAAGGGTTTACGGGATTTTGGGTTTTTTAAGGTTTAGCATTTAGGGTTTATTAGGGTTTTAGGTTTAGCATTTAGGTTTTAGGTCAGGGTTTAGGGCTTTTGGATTTTTAGGTTTTGGGTTTTTAGGATTTTGTATGATTAAGGTTTAGGGCTTAGGTTTTTTTTTTTTTTAGGGTTTAGGATATACGATATTGGGGTTTATAGGGTTTAGAGCTTATAATTTTTTAGGTTTAGGGGTATTTTTTGGAGTTTTTAAGGGTTAAGTGTTTCTTAAGGTTTTTTAGGTTTTAGGGTTTCAGGATTTTTTTTTTTTTGTGTGTGTGTCTTTAGGTTAGGGTTTATTGGTTTTTAGGATTTAGGGTTTAGAGCTTAGGGTTTTTTTTTGGTGTTTTAAATGGTCTTTATGGTTTATTTTAGGATTTATAGGATTTAGGAATTCTTAAGTTTTAAGGTTTCTTAGGGATTTATGTTAGGGTTAAGGGTTTATGGCTTAAGGTTTTGTTAGGTTTAGGGTTTTATCTGGGATTTTGGGGTTTAAGGCTTTGGGTTTTTTACGGTTTTATAGGTTTAAGGTTTATAGCTTACCATTTTGTTATGTGTTTTTTAGGGCTTATAAATCAGAGTTTTTTTAGGTTTAGGGGTTATTAGGTTTTTTAGGGTTTTTAAGGGTTAAGTGTTTCTTAGGGTTTAGGGCTTAGGTTTTTTTTTGGGTTTAGGGTTTTTAAATTTTTAGAATTTATGGTTTAAATCTTAAGATTTTTTAGGAGTTTTAGGGGTTTAAAGTTATTTTTAGGATTTGTTATAGGGTTTAAAGGATTTAGGGTTTCTTAGGGTTATAGGTTTGGGATTTATTGTTTTAGGTTAGGGTTTAGGATCTAGGGCTTAGTTTCCTTTTTAGGTTTAGGGTTATAGGTTAAGGGCTTTATCTAAGATTTTAGGGTTTAGGGCTTTGGGTTTTTTTTTAGGTTAATGTCTTTTAGGATTTTATAGGTTTAGGGTTTAGGGCATTGGTTTTTTTGTTGTGTTTTTTAGTATTTAGCATACCTGATTTAGGGCTTTATAGGGTTTAGAGCTTAGCATTTTTTTTTTTTTAAAGGTTTAAGGGATTTTGGATTTTTAAAGGTATTTAAAGATTAAGTGTTTCTTAGGGTTTTTTAGGGTTTAAGGTGTAGGGGTTTGGGTTTTGTTGTGTTTTTTATGTTTAGGGTTTATAGATTTTTTGGATTTAGGGTTTAGAGCTTAGTGTTTTGTAGAGGTTATAAATTGTTTTTGGGTTTATAGGATTAAGGGTTTCTTAAGTTTTAGGTTTTAGGGTTTCTTTGGGTTTTAGGTTTAGGCTTAAGATTTTAGGTTTAGGGTTTAGGGATTAGGGTTTTTTAAGGTTTAGGGTTTTAGGTTAAGGGTATTATCTAGTTTAGGGTATAAGACTTTTGGTATTTTAGTGTATGGTTTCTTAGGATTTTATAGGTTTAGGGTTTTATCTTGGATTTTTTAGGTTTAGGGTTTTATCTAGGTTTTTAGGGTTTAAGACTTTGGGTTTTTTAGGTTAAGGTTTTTTAGGATTTTATGGATTTAGGGTTTAGGGCTTAGGTTTTTTTTGGTTTTTTGTATTTATGCTTTTTAGAGTTTAGCATATACAATTTAGGGCTTTATAGGGTTTAGAGCTTAGAGTTTTTTAGGTTTAGGGGTTTTTGGGTCTTTTTTAGGCTTAAGTGTTTATTAGGATTTTCTAGGGCATAGGTTGTAGGGCTTAGGGATTTTTGTGTTTTTTAGGGTTCACGGATTTTAGGATATAGGGTTTAGATCCTAGGATTTTTAGGGGTTTTAAATTGTTTTTAGGGTTTGTCTTTGGTTTTGTAGGATTTAGGGTTTCTTAAGGTTAGGGTTTAGGGTTTCTTAAGATTTTTAGGTTTAGGATTTAGGGTTTTATGTTTGGTTTATGGTTTTAGGTTTAGGATTTAGGGTATTAGGTTTAGGGTTCAAGACTTAGGTTTTTTATTTTTTAGGGTTAAGCTTAAATGATTTAGGGATTTATAGGGATTGGAGCGTAGACACTTTTAGGTTTATGGTTTTTACGTTTAGGATTTAGGGTTTTAGGTTAGGGTTTAGTGTTTAGGGCCTAGGGTTTTTTTAGGTTTAGGGTTTAAGGTTAATGGTTTCATCTAGGTTTCTAGGGTTTAGAGCTTTGAGTTTTTTAGATTAAGGTTTTTTAGAATTTTATAGGTTTAGGCTTTAGGGATTTGGGGTTCTTTGTGTTTTTTAGGGTTTAGCATATATGCTTAAGGGCTTTATTGTTTTTAGGGTTTATTTTAGGGTTTATAGGATTTAGGGTTTCTTAAGGTTAGGGTTTAAGGGTTCTTAGGGTTTTTAAGTTTAGGATATAGAGTTTTAGGTTACGGTTTGGGGTTTTTTAGGTTTAGGGTTTTAGGTTAAGGATTTTATCTAGGTTTTTAGGGTTTCATAGGTTTAGGGTTCAAGACTTAGTCTTTTTTTGCGTTTTTTTTAGGGTTTAGCATATATGATTTAGGGATTTATAAGGTTTGGAGCTTAGTGGTTAGGGTTTTGTAGGGGTTTAAAATGGTTTAGAGCTTAGAGTTTTTTTAGGTGTAGGAGTTTTGGGTTTTCTTAGTGTTTTTGAGGGTTAAGAGTTTCTTTGGGTTTTCTTAGTGTTTTTAAGGGTTAAGAGTTTCTTAGGGTTTTCTATTGATTAGGATTTAGGGTTTTTTTATGTTTTTCCAGTTTAAGATTTTTGAACTTTTTAGGATTTAGGGTTTATAGCTTAGGTTTTGTAGAGGTTTTAAATGCTTTGTAGTGGTTATATTAGGGTTTATAAGATTTATGGTTTCTTAAGGTCTAGGGTTTAGGGTTTCTTAGAGTTTTAGGTTTAGAATCTAAGGATTTAGGTTAGGATTTAAGGTTTAGGGTTTCATGTTTTTATAGGTCTAGGGTTTTATCTAGGGTTTATTCTAGCTTAGGGCTTTGGGTTTTTTGGGTTAAGGTTTTTTAGAGTTTTATAAGTTTGTGGTTTAGGGCTTAGGGTTTTTCGTGTATTTTAGGGCTAAGCATATATGATTTAGGGCTTGATAGGGTTTAAAGCTTAGAGTTTTTTAGGGTTTTTAAGGGTTAAATTTTTCTTAGGGTTTCTGGTTTAGAACTTAGGGGTTTTAAATGGGTTTTAAGGTTTGTTTTAGGGTTTATAGGATTTAGGGATTTTTAAATGTTTAGGGTTTAACATTTGTTAAGGTTTTAGGTTTTGGATTTATAGTTTTAGGTTAGGGTTTAAGGCTTATGGTATTTTAGGTTTCGGCTTTTAGGTTAATGGTTTTCTTTAGGTTTTTAGGTTTTAGGGCTTTGGGTTTTTTAGGTTAAGGGTTTGTAGGATTTTATAGGTTTGGGGTTTAGGACTTAGGGTTTTTTTTGTGTGTTGTAGGGTTTAGTATATACTATTTTGGGCTTTAGAGGATGTAGAGCTTATAGTTTTTTTATGTTTAGAGGTTTTTTGGTCTTTAGGATTTTTAAGGGTTAAGTGTTTGTTGGGTTTCCTAGGATTTAGTTATTTTTTGTATTTTTTAGGTTTAGGGTTTACAGATTTTTAGGATTTAGAGTTTCTAGCTTATGGAATTTAGGAGTTTTAAATGGTTTTTAGGGTTTATTTAGGATTTATAGGAATTAGGGTTTCTTAAGGTTTATGGTTTAAGGTTTCTTCAGGTTTTAGGTTTAGGTTTAGGCTTTTGGGTAGGGTTTAGAGTTTAGGTTCTTAGGTTAAGTTTCTTATCTAGGTTTTGTGGGTTTAGGGCTTTGTGTTTATTAGGTTAAGGTTTTTAGTGTTATATAGGTTTAGGGTTTAGGGCTTTGGTTTTTTTTTTGTGTTCTTTAGGGTTTAGCATATACGATTTAGGGCTTTAGATGGTTTAGAGTATAGAGTTTTTGAGGTTTAGGGGTTTTGGGTTTTTAGGGTTTTTAAGGGTTAAATGTTTCTTAGGGTTTTGGATTTTTTTTTGTTTTTTATGTTTAGGGTTTACGGATTTATAGGATTTTGAGTTTACAGTTTAGGGTTTAGTAGGGGTATTAAGTGGTTGTTAGGGTTTATTTTAGGGTTTATAGGATTTTGGGTTTGTTAAGGTTTAGGTTTAGGAATTAGAGTTTTAGGTATGGGTTAAGGGTTTAGGGCTTAAGGATTTTTTAGGTTTAGGGATTTAGGTTAAGGGTTTTATCTAGGTTTATTAGGGTTTAGGTCTTTGGGTTTTTAGGTTAACTATTTTTATGACTTTTTAGGTTTAGAGTTTAGGGATTTTTTGTGTTTTTTAGCGTTTAGAATATAAGATATAGGTTTTTATAGGTTTTATAGCTTTGAGTTTTTTTAGGTTTAACAAATTTTATATTTTTAGGGCTTTTAAGGGTTATGTGTTTCTTAGGGTTTTTTAGGGCTCAGGGTTTTTTTTGGTGTTTTTAGGTTTAGGTTTTAGAGCTTAGATTTTTGTAGGGGTTTTAAATAATTTTTAGGGTTTATTTTAGAATTTATAGGATTTAGGGTTTACGATTTTGGTCTTAAGGGTTTAGGTCTTAGGGTTTTTTCAGGTTTAGAGTTTTGGGTTAAGGGTTTTATGTAGGTTTTTAGGGTTTAGGGCTTTGGGTTTTTTAGGTTATGGTTTTTTAAGGTTTTAAAGGTTTATGGTTTAGGCTGAGGTTTTTTGTTTTTTTTTTCTATGTTTTTTAGGGTTTAGCATATAATATAGTGTTTAGAGCTTAGTGTTTTTTAGGTTCGGGGGTTTTTGGGTATTTTTAGGGTTTTTAAGAGTTAATTGTTTCATAGGGTTTTTTAGGGTTTATGGTTTAGAGCTTAGGGTTTTGTAGGGTTTTTAAATGGTAACTACGGTTTTTTTTTGGGTTTATAGGATTTAGAGTTTCTTACGGTTTTTGGTGTAGGATTAGAGCTTTAGGTTAGGGTTTAGGGGTTTGGGCTTAGGTTAATGGTTTTATCTAGGTTTTAAGGGTTTAGGGCTTTGGGTTGTTTTTGGTTATGGTTTTTTAGGGTTTTGTAGGTGAAGGGTTCACGGCTTAGGATTTTTTTTTTATGTATTTTGGGGTTTCGCATATACAATTAGGGATTTATAGAGTTTTGTGCTTACAAATTTTTTAGGTTTAGGGGTTTTTAGGGTTTTATTAAAGGTTAACTTCTTATTAGGGTTTTCTAGGGTATAGGTCTTAGGGTTTTGTTGTGGTTTGAAGGTTTAACGTATCCGGAATCTTTAGGATTTAGGCTTTTGAGCTTAGGGTTTTGTAGAGGTTTTAAATGGATTTTAGGGTTTATATTATGGTTTATAGTATTTAGGGTTTGTTAAGGTCTAGGGTTTAGGGTATCTTAGGGATTTAGGTTTAGGATTTAGGGTTTTAGGTTTGGGTTTAGGGTTTAGGGCTTAGGGTTTTTTAAGGTTTAGGGATTTGGGTTAAGGGCTTTATTTAGTTTTTAAAGGTTTAAGGCTTTGGGATATTAAGGTTATGGTTTTTTAGGGTTTTATAGGTTTATGACTTAGGGCTTAATGTTTTTTTTTTTGTGTTTTTAGGGTTTTGCACATACGATTTAGGGCTTTATAGAGTTTAGAGATAAGAAATTTTAGGTTTAGGGATTTTTTTTTTTGTTTTTTTAGGGTTTGTAAGGATATTAAATGGTGTTTAGGGTTTATAGGACTTAGGGTTTCATAAGATTTAGGGTTTAGGGTTTCATAGGGTTTTAAATTTAGAATTTAGGGTTTTAGATTAGGCTTTATGGTTTAGGGCCTAGGGGTTTAAAATTTAGGTTGAGGGTTTTATCTAGGTTTTTAGGCTTTAGGGATTTGGGTTTGTTAGGTTAAGGTTTTTTAGGCTTTTATAGGTTTAGGGTTTAGTGTTTAGGGCTTAACGTTTGTAGGTAAAGGTTTTTGAGGATATTATAGATATGGCATTTAGGGGGTTTTCTGTGTATTTTTAAGGTTTAGCATATACAATTGAGGGCTTTATAGGGTTTGGAGCTTACAGTTTTTTAGGTTTAGGTGTTTTTCTGTTATTAAGGGATAAGTGTTCCTTAGGGTTTTTCAAGGGTTTAGCATTAACGATTTAGGGCTTTATAGGGTTTAGATCTTACAGTTTTTTGGGTTTAGGGGTTTTGGGGGGGTTTTTAGGCTTTTAAAGGGCTTAGGGTTTAGGGCTTAGGTTTTTCTCTCTTTTTTTAGATATAGGGTTTAGGGTTTTTTTAGATTTAGTATTTTAGGTTAAGGGTTTTATCTAGGATTTTAGGTTTTAGGTCTTTGGAATTTTTAGATTAAGGTTTTTAGGTTTTTATAGATTTAGGATTTACGGCTTAATGTTTTTTGTGTTTTTTTTGTGTTTTTTAGGGTTTAGCATATACGATTTAGGGCTTTATAGGGTTTAGAGCTTTGAGTTTTTTTAGATTTAATGGATTTTATATTTTTAGGGTTTTTAAGGGTTAAGTGTTTCTTAGGGTTTTTTTAGGGTTTAGGGTTATTTTTAGCTCTAGGGTGTTGAGTTAAGGGTTTTATTATGGTTTATAGGGTTTAGTGCTTTGTGTTTTTTAGATTAAGATTTTTTCAGATTTTATAGGTTTAAGGTTTAGGTTTTAAAGTTTTTTTGTGTTTTTAGGGTTTAACAAATACGATTTAGGGCTTTATAGGGTCTAGAGCCTAAAGTTTTTTAGGTTTAGGGTTTTTTTTGTGTTTTTTTTAGGGTTTTAAGTGTTAAGTGTTTCTTAGGGTTTAGGGCTTAGGGTGCTTTTATGTTTTTTAGATATAGGGTTTATGGATTTTTAGGATTTAGGGTTTATAGCTTAGGTTTAGGATTTAGGGTTTTAGGTTACGATTTAGGGTTCAGGACTTTTCATTTTTTAAGGTTTAGGGTTTTAGGTTAAGGGTTTTAACTAAGTTTTTAGGGGTAAGGGCTTTGTGTTTTTTAGATTAAGGTTTTATAGGGTTTTATATGTTTAGGGTTTAGGGCTAAGAGGTTTTTTTGTGTTTTCTATGGTTTAGCTTATACGATTTAGGGCTTTATAGCATTTAGAGCTTAGAGTTTTTTTAGGTTTAGGGTTTTTTTTAGGGTTTTAAGGGTTTTTAAGGTTAAGTGTTTCTTAGGGTTTTTTAGGGTTTAGGGTTTTAGGGCTTAGGGTTTTTTTGTGTTTTTTAGGTTTAGGGTTTACAAATTTTTAAGATTTAGGGTATAGAGCTTAGAGTTTTGAAGAGTTTTAAATGGTTTTTAGGGTTTATGGGGTTTTTTAGGTTTAAGGTTTTAGCTTAAGGATTTTATCTAGGTTTTTAGTGTTTTATAGGTTTAGGGTTCAAGAATTAGGTTTTTTTTTTTTTTTGTGTTTTTTAGGGTTTAGCATTAATATTTAGGGATTTATAGGGTTTGGAGATTACACTTTTTGAAGTTTTGGTGTTTTAAGGGTTTAAGTGTTTCTTACGGCTTTTTTAGGGTTTAGGGTTTAGGCCTATGGTTTTTTTTTTTTTTTTTTTTTGTTTATGGTTTATGGTATTTTAGGATTAAGTGTTTAGAGGTTAGGAATTTGTAAGGGTTTTAAATGGTTTAGAGCTTAGAGTTTTATTAGGTGTAGGAGTTTTTGGGTTTTCTTAGTGTTTTTAAGTGTTAAATGTTTCTTAGGGTTTTCTATTGATTAGGTGTTAGGTTTTTTTTTTTTTTTTTTTTTTGTGTTTTTTAAATTTATGATTTACGGATTGCTTAGGATTTTTGTAGATGTTTTAAATTCTTTGTAGTGTTTATATTAGGGTTTATAGGATGTATTGTGTCTTAAGGTCTATGGTTTTGGTCTTCTTAGGGTTTTACATTTAGAATCTAAGGATTTAGGGTTTAGGGCTTCATGTTTTTTTAGGTCTAAGGTTTTAAGTTAAGGGTTTTACTTACGATTTTAATGGTTTAGGGCTTTGGGTTTTTAGGTTAAGGTTTTTTAGAGTTTTATAAGTTTATGGTTTGGGGCTTAGAGGTTTTTGTGTATTTTATGGTTAAGCATATAAGATTTTGTGCTTGATAGGGTTTAAAGCATAGAGTTTTTTTAGATTTAGGCATTTTTCAGGGATTTTAAGGGTTAAGTGTTTCTTAGGGTTTCTAGTTTAGAGCTTAGTGGTTTTAAATGGTATTTAAGGTTTATTTTAGGGTTTATAGGATATAGGGATTCTTATGGTTTAGGATTTAGAGTTTCTTCAGGTTTTAGGTTTAGGATTTAGAGTTTTAGGTTAGGGTTTAGGGCTTAGGGGTTTTTAGGTTTAGGGTTTTAGGTTAAGGGTTTTATTTAGGTTTTTTGGTTTTAGGGCTTTGTATTTTTTGGGTTAAGGGATTTTAAGATTTTATAGGTGTAGGGTTTGGGGCTTAGGTTTTTTTTATGTGTGTGTAGTGTTTAGTATAATACGATTTAGGGTTTTATCAGCTTTAGAGCATAGAGTTTTTTTTAGGTTAAGGGATTTTTGGTTTTTAGTTTTTGTAAGGGTTAAGTGTTTCTTGGGTTTCTCAGGGTTTAGTGATTTTTTGTATTTTTTAGGTTTAGGGTTTATAGATTTTTAGGATTTAAGGTTTTGAGCTTAGGTATTTTAGCAGTTTTAAATGGATTTTAGAGTTTATTTTATGATTTATAGGATTTAGGGTTTCTTAAGGTTTATGGTTTAAGGTTTTTTTGGTTTTAGGTTAGGGTTTAGGGTTTAGGGTTTAGGGATTTGGGTCTTTTTTGTTATGTTTAGGTCCTTAGGTAAAGGTTCTTATCTAGGTTTTTAGGGTTTAGGTCTTTGGGTTTTTTAGGTTAAGGTTTTTAATATTTTATAGGTTTAGTGCTTAGGGCTTAGGGTTTTTTTTTTTGTTTGTGTTTTTAAGCATTTAGCATATATGATTTAGTGCTTAATAGGGTTTAGAGCTTTGCTTTTCTTTAGGTTTAAAGGATTTTGGATTTTTTAAGGTTTTTAAGGGTTAAGTGTGTCTTAGGGTTTTTTAAGGTTTAAGATTTAGGGATTTGGGTTTTGTTGTGTTTTTTATGTTTAGGGTTTACAGATTTTTAGGATATAGGGTTTAGAGCATAGTGTTTTGTAGGGGTTTTAAATTGTTTTTAGGGTTTAGGGTTTCTTTGGATTTTAGGTTTAGGGTCTTTTTAGGTTTAGGGTTTTTTAAAGATTAGGGTTTTATTTTAAGGGTATTATCTAGTTTAGGGTTTAAGGCTATGGGTTTTTTAGGCTAAGGTTTCTTAGGAATTTATACGTTTAGGGTTTTATCATAGTTTTTTTAGGTTTAGGGTTTTATCTAGGTTTTTAGGGTTTAAGTCAATGTTTGTTTATTTTAGGGTTTTAAGAGTTTAAGTGTTCCTTAGGGTTTAGGGATTAGGGTTATTTTGTGTTTTTAAGGTTTAGGGTTTACAAATTTTTCGAATTAAGGATTTAGAGCCTAGTGTTTTAGGGGTTTTAAATTGATTTTAGGGTTTATAGGATTTAGGGTTTCTTTGGGTTTTAGATTTTTATGTGAGGGTTTAAGATTAGGAATTTGAGTTTTAGGTTAGGATTTAGAGTTTAGTGCTGAGGAATTTTTTTAGGATTAGGGTTTTAGTTTATGGGTTTTATCTAGGTTTTAAGGGTTTAGGGTTATGGGTTTTTTAGGATTTAATAGGTTTAGGGTTTAGAGCTTAGTTTTTATTCTTTTTTTTTTGTGTGTTTTTTATTGTTTAGCACATACGATTTAGGGCTTGTGGTATTTAGAGCTTAGAGTTTTTTAGGTTTAGGGGTTTTTTGGGTTTCTTTATGGTTTTTAATGGTAAAGTGTTTCTTAAGTTTTTTTTTCGGCTAGATTTTTTTCTGTTATAAGTGTTAGGGTTTACGAATTTTAAGGATTTAGGGTTTAGATCATAGGGTCTTTAGGTATTTTAAATGGTTTTCATGCTTACTTTAGGGCTATTGGATTTTCTGTGTTTTTTAAGGGTTTTAAGTGTTTCTTAGGGTTTTTTAAGGTTTAAGGTTTAGGGATTTGGGTTTTATTGTGTTTTTTATGTTTACTGTTTATAGATTTTTAGGATATAGGGTTTAGAGCTTAGTGTTTTGTAGGGGTTTTAAATTATTTTTGGGGTTTATGGTTTCTTTGGATTTTAGGTTTATGATTTAGATTTTAGGTTTAGGGTTTAGGGCTTAGGGTGTTTTAAGGTTGGTTAAGGGTATTATCTAGTTTAGGGTTAATGGCTATGGGTTTTTTAGGCTAAGATTTTCTTAGGATTTTGAACGTTTGGGGTTTTATCTTAGTTTTTTTGTGTTTAGGATTTTATCTAGGTTTTAGGGTTTAAGTCAATGGGTTTTTTGTGTTTTTTTTAGGGTTTTAAGAGTATAAGTGTTCCTTAGGGTTTAGGGCTTAGGGTTATTTTGTTTTTTTTAAGGTTTAGGGTTTATAGATTTTTAGAATTAAGGATTTAGAGCCTAGTGTTTTAGGGGTTTTAAATTGATTTTAGGGTTTATAGGATTTAGGGTTTCTTTGGGTTTTAGATTTTTTGGTTAGGGTTTAGGTTTAGGATTAGAGTTTTAGGTTAGGATTTAGAGTTTAGTGCTTAGTAATTTTTTTAGGATTAGGGTTTTAGTTTATGGGTTTTATCTAGATTTTAAGGGTTTAGGGTTATGGGTGTTTTAGGATTTAATAGGTTTAGGATTTAGAGCTTAGTTTTTTTTTTTTTTTTTTTTTTTTTTTGTGTTTTTTATTGTTTAGCATAGACGATTTAGTGCTTGTAGGATTTAAAGCTTAGAGTTTTTTAGGTTTAGGGGTTTTTTGGGTTTTTTTTTATGGTTTTTAATGGTAAAGTGTTTCATAGGGTTTGTAGGGCTAGATTTTTTTGTGTTATAAGTGTTAGAGTTTACGAATTTTAAGGATTTAGGGTTTAGATCATAGGGTCTTTAGGTGTTTTAAATGGTTTTCATGCTTATTTTAGGGCTATCGGATTTAAGGTTTCTTAATGAGATTTGGGTTTAGGGATTCTTAGGGTTTTTAGGTTTAGGATTTTGGATTTTACATCAGGGTTTAGGGTTTTAGGTTTAAGGTGTTAGCTTAAGGATTTTATCTAGGTTTTTAGTGTTTTATAGGTTTAGGGTTCAAGAATTAGTGTTTTTTTTTTCTTTTTGTGTTTTTTAGGGTTTAGCATTAATATTTAGGGATTTTTAGGGTTTGGAGATTACACTTTTTTAAGTTTAGGTGTTTTAAGGGTTTTCAAGGTTTAAGTGTTTCTTACGGCTTTTTTAGGGTTTAGGGTTTAGGCCTATGGTTTTTTTTTTTTTTTTTTTTTGTTTTGTTTTGGTTTTATGGTATTTTAGGATTAAGTGTTTAGAGGTTAGGAAATTTCGAGGGATTTTAAATGGTTTAGAGCTTAGAGTTTTATTAGGTGTTGGAGTTTTTGGGTTTTCTTAGTGTTTTTAAGTGTTAAATGTTTCTTAGGGTTTTCTATTGATTAGGTGTTAGGGTTTTTTTTTTTTTTTTTTGTGTTTTTTAAGTTTAAGATTTATGGATTGTTTAGGATTTTTGTAGATGTTTTAAATGCTTTGTAGCGTTTATATTAGGGTTTATAGGATGTATTGTGTCTTAAGGTCTAGGGTTTAGGGCTTCTTAGGGTTTTAGATCTAGAATCTAAGAATTTAGGTTAGGGTTTAGGGTTTAGGGCTTCATGTTTTTTTAGGTCTAGGGTTTTAAGTTAAGGGTTTTACTTACGATTTTTATGGTTTAGGGCTTTGGGTTTTTAGGTTAAGGTTTTTTAGAGTTTTATAAGTTTATTGTTTGGGGCTTAGAGGTTTTTGTGTATTTTATGGTTAAGCATATAAGATTTTGTGCTTGATAGGGTTTAAAGCTTAGAGTTTTTTTAGGTTTAGGCATTTTTTAGGGTTTTTAAGGGTTAAGTGTTTCTTAGGGTTTCTAGTTTAGAGCTTAGGGATTTTTAAATGGTATTTAAGGTTTACTTTAGGGTTTATAGGATTTAGGGATTCTTATGGTTTAGGATTTAGAGTTTCTTCAGGTTTTAGGTTTAGATTTAGAGTTTTAGGTTAGGGTTTAGGGCTTAGGGTTTATGGTTTAAGGTTCCATGTTTTTGAATTAGGGTTTAGTGTTTAGGGTTTAGGGTTGAGGGTTTAGGATTTAGTGTTTAGTGTTTAGTGTTTAGGGCTTATGGTTTGAGGTTCCAAGTTTTTAAATTAGGGTTTAAGGTTTATGGTTTAGGGTTTAGGGTTTAGTGTTTATGGTTTTGGGTTTTAGGTTTAGGTTTGGGGCTTTGGGGTTAAGGGTTTAGGTTTAGTTTTTTATTTTAGGATTTTTGATTTTAGATTTGGGGTTTAGGGTCTAGGGGGTTAGGGTTTAGGGTTTTGATTATAGGGATTAAGGTTTACGGTCTAGGGATTAGAATTTAGGGGCTAGGTTTTAAGTGTTAGAGTTTAGGGTTTTGGGATTAGGGTTAAGGAATAAGGGTTTCAATTTTAGAGTTTAGGGTTTAAGGTTTCAAGTTTAGGGGCTAGGGTTTATGGTTTAGGGTTTAGGGTTTAGGATCTAGGGTTTAGGGTTCCACTTTTAGGGTTTTAGGTTTAGGATTCCAAGGTTAGTGTTTGGGTTTAAGTTCTGGGGTTTTAGGTTTAAGGTATATGGTTTAGGTTTAGGGTTAGACTTTAGGGTTTAATGTTTTGGGTTTAAGGATTAAGGTATAGGATTTAGGGTTTATGGTTTAGGGTTAGTGTTTAGGGTTTAAGGTTTAGGGTTTAGTGTTTATAGTTTAGGATTTATGGTTTTGGGTATAGGGTTTAGAGTTTTGGGTTTAGGGTTTAGTGTTTAGGATTTAGGTATAGGGTTTAGGGTTTAGGGTTTAGGATTTAGGGTGTAGGCTTTAGGGTATAGGGTATAGAGTTTAGGGTTCCAAATTTAGGGTTTAGGGGTTAGAATTTTGGGATTAGTGTATAGCATTTAGGGTTTAGGTTTTATGGTTTAGGGTTAAGGTTTTAGGATTTAGTGGTTAGGGTTTAGGCTTTAGGCTTTAGGATTTAGGGTTTAGGGTTTATGTTTTAGGGTTTAGAGTTTAAGGTTTTAGGATCTAAGTTTAGGGTTTAGGGTTTAGGGTTTAAGGTTTAAGGCTAACAATGTCGTAATTAGGGTGTATCATTTAGGGTCGATGGTTTAGGGTTTAGGATTTTAGATTGATGGATTAGGGATTATGGTTTATGGTTTATGGTTTAGAGTTTATGGTTTTGGGTTTATGGTTTATGTTTTAGGGTTTAGGGTTTTGGTTTTAGGGTTAGGGTTTAGGGTTTAGGGTTTAGGGTTTTTGTTTTTGGCTTGAGGATTTAAGGTTTATGGTTTAGAGTTTAGGGTTTACGAATTAGGGTTTTGGGTATAGGGTTTAAGGTTTAGGTTTTAGGGTTTAGTGTTTAGAGTTTAGGTTTTAGTGATTAGAGTTTAGGATTTTGGGTTTAAGTTTTAGGGTTTAGGGTTTAGGATGAATAATTTAGCATTTATGGTTTATGGTTTGAAGTTTATGGATTAGGGTTTAGGGTTCCATGTTGAGTGTTTAGGGTTTATGTTTTAGGATTTAGGGTTTAAGTTTTAGGGTTTAGGGTTAGGGTTTAGGATTTAGGGTTTAGGATTTAGAGTTTAGGTTTTAAGGTTTAGGGTTTAGGATTAATTTTTTGAAGTTAGGGTTTAGGGTTTAGTATTTTGTGTTTAAGGTATAGGGTTCCAAGTTTAGAGTTTAGGGTCTAGGTTTAGGTTAAGGTTTATGGTTTAGGGTTCCAAATTTTTGAAATAGGGTTTAGTATTTAGGTTTTTGGATTAATGGTTTAAAGTTAGGGCGGGTTTAGGGTTTCGGGCTTACGAATTTTGTTGTGTGATTTTAGGTTAGGGTTTACGAATTTTTAGGATTTAGTGTTTAGAGCTTAGGGTTTTTTTAGGTTTTTCAAACGGTCTTTATGGTTTATTTTAGGATTTATTGGATTTAAGGACTCTTAAGGTTTAGTGTTTCTTAGCGATTTATGTTAGGGTTTATGGCTTAGGGTTTTGTTAGGTTTAGGGTTTTAGATTAAGGGTTTTATTTGGGACTTTGGGGTTTAAGGCTTCGGGGTTTTTTGGGTTTTATAGGTTTAAGGTTTAGGGCTTAGGGTTTTTTTTTGTGTTTTTAAGGGTTTAGCATATACGATTTAAGGCTTGATAGGGTTTAGAGCTTAGAGTCTTTTAGGTTTAGGGGTTATTGGGATTTTTTAGGGTTTTTAAGGGTTAAGTGCTCCTAGGGTTTAGGCTTAGTTTTTTTTTAATCGGTTTAAAGTTTTAAAATTTTAGGATTTATGGTTTAGAGCTTAGGATTTTTAGAGAGTTTTAGGGGTTTTAAATGGTTTTTAGGGTTTATTTTTGGGTTTAAAGGATTCAGGGTTTATGATTTCTTAGGGTTATAAGTTTGGGATTTAGAGTTTTAGGTTAGGGTTTAGGGTCTAGGGTTTAGGTGTTTTTTAAGTTTAGGGTTATAGGTTAAGGTTTTTATCTAGGATTTTAGGGTTTAGGGTTTTGGATTTATTTAGGTTAATGTTTTTTTAGGGTTTTTTAGGTTTAGGGTTTAGGGCTTAGGTTTTTTTTGCGTTTTTTAGAGTTTAGCATATATGATTTAGGGATTTATAGGGTTTAGAGCTTAACTTTTTTTTTATTTTTTAGGTTTAAGGGATTTTGGATTTTTTAAGGTTTTTAAGGGTTAAGTGTTTCTTAGGGTTTTTAAGGGTTTAAGGTTTAGGGGTTTGGGTTTTGTTGTGTTTTTTATGTTTAGGGTTTATATATTTTTAGGATTTAGGGTTTAGAGCTTAGCATTTTGTCGGGGTTTTAAATTGCTTTTAGGGTTTATAGGATTTCGAGTTTCTGAAGTTTTAGGGTTTAGGGTTTCTTTGGGTTTTAGGTTTAGGATTAAGATTTTAGGTTTAGGGTTTAGGGCTTAGGGTTTTTTAAGGTTTAGGGTATTATCTAGTTTAGGGTTTAAGACTTTGGGTTTTTTAGGCTAAAAGGTTTCTTAGGATTTTAAAGGTTTAGGGTTTTATCTTGGTTTTATTAGGTTTAGGGTTTTATCTACATTTTTAGAATTTAAGACTTTGGGTTTTTTGGGTTAAGGTTTTTTAAGATTTTATACGTTTAGGATTTAGGGCTTAGGTTTTCTTTTTTGTTTTTTTTATCTGTGTTTTTAGGGTTTAGCATATACAATTTAGGTCTTTATAGGGTTTAGATCTTAGAGTTTTTTAAGTTTAGGGGTTTTTGGGTCTTTTGGGGGTTTTTAAGGGTTAACTGCTTCTTAGGGTTTTTTAGGGCATAGGGTATAGGGTTTAGGGATTTTTTGTGTTTTTTTAGGGTTCATGGAATTAAAAGATTTAGGGTTTAGATCTTAGGATTTTTAGGAGTTTAAAATTTTATTTAGGGTTTGTGTTAGGTTTTATAGGATTTAGGGTTTCTTAAGGTTAGGGTTTAGGGTTTCTTAGGGTTTTCAGGTTTAGGATTTAGGGTTTCTTAAGGTTAGGGTTTAGGGTTTCTTAGGGTTTTCAGGTTTAGGATTTAGGGTTTTAGGTTAGGGTTTAGGGTTTTAGGTTTAGGATTTAGGGTTTTAGGTTTAGGATTTAGGGTATTATGTTTAGGGTTCAAGGCTTAGGTTTTTTTTTTTGTGTGTTTTTTAGGGTTTAGCTTATAAGATTTGGGGATTTATAGGGTTTGGAGCTTAGACTCTTTTAGGTTTAGGGGTTTTTGAGTTTTTAGGGGTTTTAAGTTTAGGATTTAGGGTTTTAAGTTAGGGTTTAGTGTTTATGGCCTAGGGTTTTTTTAGGTTAAGGGTTTTAGGTTAATGGTTTTATCTAGGTTTTTAGGGTTTAGTGCTTTGGGTTTTTTAGATTAAGATTTTTTAGGATTTTACAGGTTTAGGCTTTATGGATTTGGGGTTCTTTGTGTTTTGTAGGGTTTAGCACATACGATTATGGGCTTTATTGTTTTAAGGGTTTATTTTAGGGTTTATAGGCTTTAGGGTTTCTTAAGGTTAGGGTTTAGCGTTTCTTAAGATTTTTAGGTTTAGGACATAGAGTATTAGGTTACGGTTTAGGGTTTTTTAGGTTTAGGATTTAGAGTTAAGGATTTTATCTAGGTTTTTAGGTTTTATAGGTTTAGGCCTTAGGGTTGTTTTTTCTCTAATTTTTAGGTTTTGTGTTTATGGTTTTTTAGGATGTAGTGTTTAGAGGTTAGGGTTTTGTAGGGGTTTTAAAAGGTTTAGAGCTTAGATTTTTTTTAAGTGTAGGGGTTTTTGAGTTTTCTTAGTGTTATTAAGGGTTAAGTGTTTTTTAGGTTGAGGGATTCTTAAGGTTTAGGGTTTAGAGTTTCTTAAGGTTTTAGGTCTAGGATTTTGAGTTTTAGGTTAGGGTTTTTTAGGTTTAGGTTCTTAGGTTAAGGGTTTTATTTAGGTTTTTAGGGTTTTTATGGATTAAGTGTTTCGTAGGGTTTAGTGTTTAGGGCTTTGGATTTTTTTTATTTTTTAGGTTCAGGGTTTACGAATTTTTAGGATTTTGGGTGTACAATTTAGGGTTATGTAGGGGTTTAAGTGGTTGTTAGGGTTTATTTTTGGGTTTATAGGATTTTAGGTTTCTTAGGGTTTCGATTTAGGAATTAGGGTTTTAGGTTAGGGTTAAGCGTTTAGGGCTTAAGATTTTATAGGTTTTGGGTTTTAGGTAAAGGGTTTTATCTAGGTTTTCTAGGGTTTAGGGCTTTAGGTTTTTTAGGTTAAGGGTTTTTAGGATATTTTACGTTTAGTGTTTAGGGCTTTTTTTTGTGTTTTTTAGGGTTTAGTATATATGATTTAGGGTTTTATAGGGTTTAGAGCTTTGAGTTTTTTTAGGTTTATCGGATTTTATATTTTTAGGATTTTTAAGGTTAACTGTTTTTTAGGTTTTTTAATTCTTAGGGTTTTTTTTTATGTGTTTTTAGGTTTAGGCTTTAGAGCTTAGGTTTTTGTAGGGGTTTTAAATGATTTTTAGTGTTTATTTTAGAATTTATACGATTTACGGTTTACGATATTGGGTTTTAGGTTAGGGTTTAGGGTTTAGGTCTTAGGGTTTTTTTAGGTTTAGGATTTTGGGTTAAGGGTTTTATCTAGGATTTTAGGGTTTAGGACATTGGACTTTTTAAGTTATGGTTTTTCAGGGTTTTATAGGTTTATGGTTTAGGGCTGAGGGTTTTTTTTTTTTTTTATGTTTTTTAGGATTTAGCGTATAATATATTGTTTAGATCTTAGTAGTTTTTTAGGTTTTTTTATAGGGTTTTAAGAGTTAAGTGTTTCATAGGGTGTTTAGGGCTTATGGTTTAGAGCTTAGGGTTTTGTAAGGGTTTTAAATGCTAATTACGGTTTATTTTAGGGTTTATAGGATTTAGAGTTTCTTAAGGTTTTAGGTGTAGGATTGGAGTTTTAGGATAGGTTTTAGGGGTTTGGGCTTAGGGTGTTCTTAAGTTTAGGGTTTTATCTACATTTAAAGGGTTTAGGGCTTTGGGTTGTTTTTTGTTTTGGTTTTTTATTGTTTTATAGGTGAAGGGTTTACAACATAGGGTTTTTTTTTTTGTGTTTTTAGGGTTTAGCATAGACAATTAGGGCTTTATAGGGTTTTGTGTTTATAGTTTTTTAGGTTTAGGGGTTTTTAGGGTGTTTTTCAAGGTTAACTGCTTCTAAGGGTTTTCTAGGGTTTAGATCTTAGGTTTTTGTTGTGCTTTTAAGGTTTAAGGTGGATGGATCTTTAAGATTTAGGCTTTAGAGCATAGGTATTTGTAGGGATTTTAAATGGTTTTTAGGGTTTATGTTATGGTTTGTAGCATTTAGGTTTTCTTAAGGTTTAGGGTTTAAGGTATCTTAGGGATTTAGGTTTAGGATTTATGGTTTTAGGTTTGGGTTTAGGGTTTTTTTAGGTTAAGGATTTTATCTAGGTTTTTAGGTTTTAGGGCTTTGTAACTTTTAGATTATGGTTTGTAGAGTATAATAGATTTAGGATTTTGGGCTTAGAGTTTTTTGTGTTTTTTAGGTTTAGCATGTACGATTTAGGGCTTTATAGGGTTTAGATCTTCGAATTTTTTTTAGGTTTAATGGATTTTATATTTTTAGGGTTTTTAAGGGTTAAGTGTTTCTTAGGGTTTTTTAGGGCTTAGGGTTATTGTTAGGTTTATGGTTTTGGGTTAAGGGTTTTATTAAGGTTTTTAGGGTTTAGCGCTTTGAGTTTTATTAAGTGTATGGGATTTAGTATTTCTTAGGGTTTAGGTTTTTTAGGGTTTTATAGGTTTTTGGTTTAGGGCTTAGGTTTTTTTTTCGTGTTTTTAGGGTTTCGCATATATGATTTAGGGATTTATAGGGTTTAGAGATTAGAGATTTTAGGTTTACGGATTTTTTGGTTTTTCTAGGGTTTGTGAGGGTATTAAATGGTGTTTAGGGTTTATAGGACTTAGGGTTTCATAATGTTTAGGGTTTAGGGTTTAATAGGGTTTTAAATTTAGAATTTAGGGTTTTAGGTTAGGGTTAATGGTTTATGGCTTAGGGGTTTAGGTTTTAGGATTTGGGTTTGTTAGGTTAAGGTTTTTTAGGCTTTTATAGGTTTAGAGTTTAGGTTCTAGGGATTAGGGTTTTGTAGGTTATGGTGTTTGATGGTTTTATAGATATGGCATTTAGGGCTTAGGGTTTTTTGTGTGCCTTTAAGGTTTAGCATATACAATTTAGGGCTTTATTAGGTTTTTTGAGGTTAGAGATTTTTTTGGTTTAGGTGTTTTTGGGTTATTTTGGATTATTTAGGGTTAAGTGTTTCTTAGGGTTTGTCAAACATTTAGCATAAATGATTTAGGCTTTATTGGGTTTAGATTTTATAGTTTTTTAGGTTTAGGGTTTTCTGTGGTTTTTAGGGGCTTAGGGTTTAGGGCATAGGTTTTTTTATGTTTTTTAGATTTAGGATTTTAGTCTAAGGATTTTATCTAGGTTTTGAGGTTTTTGGGCTTTGGAATTTTTAGATTAAGGTTTTTAGGGTTTTATAGATTTAGGATTTAGGGCTTAGAGTTTTTTGTGGTTTTTAGGGTTTAGAATATACTATTTAGGGATTTATAGGGTTTAGAGCTTTGCTTTTTTTTAGGTTTAAGGGGTTTTATATTTTTAGGGTTTTCGGTTAAGGGTTTTATTAACCCTTTTAGGGTTTAGGGCTTTGAGTTTTTTAGGTTAAGGTTTTTTTAGATTATATAGGTTTAGGGTTTAGGTCTTAAAGTTTTTTTTGTATTTTTAGGGTTTAACAAAAACGATTTAGGGCTTTATAGGGTCTAGAGCCAAATGTTTTTTAGGTTTAGGTTTGTTTGTGTTTTTGAGAGTTAAGTGTTTCTTAGGGACTAGGGCTTAGGGTACTTTTATGTTTTCTAGATATAGGGTTTACGGAATTTTAGGATTAAGGGTTTATAGCTTAGGGTTTTGTAAGGATTTTAAATGGGTTTTAGAGTTTATTTTAGGGTTTCTTAATGTTTAGGGTTTCATAGTGTATTAGGTTTAGGATTTAGGGTTTAGGACTTTTGGGTTTCTTAGGTTTAGGGTTTTAGGTTAAGGGTTTTAACTAAGTTTTTAGGGTTAAGGGCTTTGTGTTTTTTAGATTAAGGTTTTATAGGGTTTGGTATGTTTATTGTGTTTGTTCTAAGGTTTCTTTTTTTGTGTTTTTTACGATTTAGCATTTACGATTTAGGGCTTTCTAGCATTTAGAGCTTAGAGTTTTTTTAGGTTTAGGGGTTTTCTGGGTTTTAAAGGGTTTTTAAGGGTTAATTGTTTCTTAGGGTTTTTTAGGATTTAGGGTTTTGGGGCTTAGGGTGTTTTGTGTTGTTTGGGTTTAGGGTTTATAGATTTTTAGGTTTTAGGGTTTAGAGCTTAGAGTTTTGAAGGGTTTTAAATGGTTTTTAGGGTTTATGGGATTTAGGGTTTCATAAGGTTTACGGTTTGGGTTTCTTAGGGTTTTAGGTTATGGTATAGGGTTTATGCCTTAGTGGTTTTTTATATTTAGTGTTTAAGGTTAGGGTTTAGGGTTTTGGGCTTAGGGTTTTTTTCAAGATTAACAGCTTCTTAGGGTTTTCAAGTGTTTAGGTCTTAGGGTTTTGTTGTGTTTTTATGGTTTAAGGTTTATGGATCTTTAGGATTTAGGCCTTAGAGCTTAGGGTTTTGTAGGGGTTTTAAATGGTTTGTAGGGTTTGTATTATAGTTTATAGGATTTAAAGTTTAGGGTTTAGGGTATCTTGGGGATTTAGGTTTAGGATATAGGGCTTTAGGTTAGGGTTTAGAGTTTAGGGCTTAGGTTTTTTTAGGTTTAGGGATTTGGGTTAAGGGCTTTATCTTGGTTTTTAAGATTTAAGGCTTCGGGATTTTTAGGTTAAGGTTGTTTAGGGTTTTATAGGTTTGTGGTTTAGGGATTATGTTTTTTTTAGTGCTTTTAGGGTTTTGCATATATGATTTAGGGCTTTGTAGGGTTTAGAGATTAGATATTTTAGGTTTAGGGATTTTTTTTATTTAGGGTTTGTAAGGGTATTAAATGGTGTTTAGGGTTTATAGGACTTAGGGTTTCATAAGGTTTAGGGTTTAGGGTTTTCGGTTAGGGTTTATGGTTTAGGGCTTAGGGATTTTTTAGGTTAAGAATTTTTGGTTGAGGGTTTTATCTAGGTTTTTATGGTTTAGGGATTTGGGTTTATTAGGTTAAGTTTTTTAGTCTTTTGTAGGTTTAGGGCTTAGGGCTTAGGGTTTTGTAGGTTAGGGTTTTTGAGGGTTTTATAGATAAGGCATTTAGGACTTAGCGTTTTTTGTGTGTTTTTAGGGTTAAGCATATACAATTTTGGGCTTTATAGGGTTTGGAGCTTAGAGTTTTTTAGGTTTAGGAGTTTTTGGGTTATTTAGGGTTAACTGTTTCCTAGGGTTTTTCAAGGATTTAGCGTATATGATTTATGGCTTTATAGGGTTAACATCTTATAGTTGTTTATGTTTAGGGGTTTCGGGGGATTTTAGGCTTTTTAAGGGCTTAGGGTTTAGGGCTTAGGTGTTTCTCTATTTTTTTAGATTTAGGGTTTAGGGTTTAGGGCTTAAGGTTTTTTTAGGTTGATGATTTGAGGTTAAGGATTTTATCTAGGTTTTTAGGTTTTTGGGCTTTGGAATTTTTAGATTAAGATTTTTAGGGTTCTATAGATATAGGATTTAGGACTTAGGGTTTTCTTTCCTAGGGTTTTAAGGCTTTATAGGATTTAGAGCTTTGAGGTTTTTTAGGTTTAAGTGATTTTATAGTTTTAGGTTTTAAGGCTTTGAGTTTTTTAGTCTAAGGTTACTTAGGATATTATAGGTATAGGGTTTTATCTTGATTTTTTTAGGTTTAGGGTTTTATCTAGATTTTTACAGTTTAAATCTTTGTGTTTTTTGGGTTAAGGTTTTTTAGGATTTTATATGTTTATTGTTCAGGGCTCAGGTTTTTTTTTTAATTTTTTTTTATTGTGTTTTTTAGGGTTTAGCATATACAATTTAGGGCTTTATAGGTTTAGACCTTAGAGTTTTTTATGTTTAGGGGTTTGTGGGTCTTTTTAGGGTTTTTAAGGGTTAAGTGTTTGTTAGGTTTTTTTAGGGCGTAGGGTATAGGGCTTAGGAATTTTTTGTGTTTTTTTTTAGGGTTCACTGATTTTTAGTATTTAGGGTTTAGATATTTTGCTTTTTAGGGGTATTAAATTGTTTTTAGGGTTGTCATAGGTTTTATAGGATTTAGAGTTCCTTAAGGTTTGGGTTTAGGGTTTCTTAGTATTTTTAGGTTTAGGATTTAGGGTTTTAGGTTTAGGATTTAGGGTATTAAATTTAGGGTTGAAGGCTTAGTTTTTTTTTTTTTTTTTTTGTGTTTTTTAGGGTTTAGCTTATATGATTTAGGGATTTATAGGGTTTTGAGCTTAGACTCTTTTAGATTTACGGGTTTTTGAGTTTTTAGGGGTATTGAGTTAGGATTTAGGGTTTTAGGTTAGGATTTAGTGTTTAGAGCCTAGGGTTTTTTTAGGTTTAGGGTTTAAGGTTACTGGTTTTATCTAAGTTTTTAGGGTTTAGTGCTTTGGGTTTTTTAGATTAAGGTTTTTTAGGATTTTATAGGTTTAGGCTTTAGGGATTTGGTGTTCTTTGTGTTTTTTAGGGTTTAGTATATACGATTAAGGGCTTTATTATTTTAAGGGTTTATTTTAGGTTTTATAGGATTTTGGGTTTCTTAAGGTTAGGGCTTAGGGTTTTTAGGTTTAGGATATCGAGTTTTAGGTTACGATTTAGTGTTTTTTAGGTTTAGGGTTTTAGGTTAATGATTTTATCTCGGTTTTTAGGGTTTTATAGGTTTAGGGTTCAAGACTTAGGATTTTTTTGTGTTTTTTTAGGGTTTAGCATATACAATTTAGGGATTTATAGGGTTTGGAGCATAGTTTTTTTTTCAGGTTTAGGGGTTTTTAAGGTTTTCAAGGTTTAAGTGTTTCTTATGGATTTTTAGGGTTTAGGGTTTAGGCCTTAAGTTTTTTTCTTCTTCTAATTTTTAGCTTTAGGGTTTATGGTTTTTTAGTATTTAGTGTTTAGAGGTTAGGGTTTTGTAGGGGTTTTAATTGATTTAGAGCTTAGAGTTTTTTTAGGTGTAGGGGTTTTTAGGTTTTCTTAGTGTTTTTAAGGGTTAAGTATTTCATAGGGTTTTCTATTGAATAGGGTTTAGTTTTTTTAGGTTTAGGGGTTTTTTTGTTTTTAGGGTTTTTAAGTGTTAAGAATTCCTAGAGTTTAGTTTTTTTTGTATTTTTTAGGTTTAGGGTTTATAAATTTTTAGGATTTAGGGTTTCGAGCTTGTGGGTTTTAGGAGTTTTAAATGTGTTTTAGGGGTTATTTTAAGGTTTATAGGATTTAGGGTTTCTTAAGGTTTAGGGTTTAACATTTCTTTAGGTTTTAGGTTTAGTATTTAGGGTTTTAGGTTAGGGTTTAGGGTTTAGGGTTTAGGGTTTAGGGCTTATGTTTTATTTTTATGTTTAGGTTCTTAGGTTAAGGTTCTTATCTAGGTTTATAGGGTTTAGAGCATTGGGATTTTTAGGTTAAGGTTTTTAGGGTTTTATAGGTTGAGGGTTTAGGAATTAGGGGTTTTTTTTTTGTGTTTTTTAGGATTTAGCATATACAAGTTAGGGCTTTATAGGGTATAGAGCTTAGAGTTTTTAAGTTTAGGGGTTTTTGAGGTTTTTAGGGTTTTTAAGGGTTAAGTGTTTATTAAGGTTTAAGGCTTTCAGTTTTTTGTGTTTTTTAGGTTTAGCTTTTGTGGATTTCTAGGGTTTTGGGTTTAGAGATTAGGGTTTTGTAGGGGTTTTTTGTGTTTTAAATGGTCTTTATGGTTTATTTTAGGATTTATAGGATTTAGGAATTCTTAAGGTTTAAGGTTTCTTAGGGATTTATGTTAGGGTTTAGGGTTTATGGCTTAGGGTTTTGTTAGGTTTAGGGTTTTATTTGGGATTTTGAGGTTTAAGGCTTTGGGTTTTTTACGGTTTTATAGGTTTAAGGTTTATGGCTTACGATTTTGTTCTGTGTTTTTTAGGGCTTATAGATCAGAGTTTTTTATGTTTAGGGGTTATTAGGTTTTTTAAGGTTTTTAAGGGTTAACTGTTTCTTAGGGTTTAGGGCTTAGGTTTTTTTTTTGGGTTTAGGGTTTTAAAATTTTTAGTATTTATGGTTTAAATCTTAGGGTTTTTAGGGAGTTTTAAATTGTTTTTAGGATTTGTTATAGGGTTTAAAGGATTTAGGGTTTCTTAGGGTTATAGGTTTAGGATTTATTGTTTTAGGTTAGGGTTTAGGATCTAGGGCTTAGGTTCTTTTTTAGGTTTAGGGTTATAGGTTAAGGGCTTTATCTAAGATTTTAGGGTTTAGGGCTTTGGGTTTTTTTAGGTTAATGTCTTTTAGGATTTTATAGGTTTAGGGTTTAGGGCATAGGTTTTTGTGTTGTGTTTTTTAGCATTTAGCATACCTAATTTAGGGCTTTATAGGGTTTAGAGCTTAGCGTTTTTTTTTTTTTTTTAAGGTTTAAGGGATTTTGGATTTTTAAGGTATTTAAGGATTAAGTGTTTCTTAGGGTTTTTTAGGATTTAAGATTTAGGGGTTTGAGTTTTGTTGTGTTTTTTATGTTTAGGGTTTATAGATTTTTTGGATTTAGTGTTTAGAGCTTAGTGTTTTGTAGGGGTTATAAATTGTTTTTAGGGTTTATAGGATTAAGTGTTTCTTAAGTTTTAGGTTTTAGGGTTTCTTTGGGTTTTAGGTTTAGGTCTAAGATTTTAGGTTTAGGGTTTAGGGATTAGGGTTTTTTAAGGTTTAGGGTTTTAGGTTAAGGGTATTATCTAGTTTAGGGTATAAGACTTTTGGTATTTTAGTCTATGGTTTCTTAGGATTTTATAGGTTTAGGGTTTTATCTTGGTTTTTTAAGGTTTAGGGTTTTATCTAGGTTTTTAGGGTTTAAGTCTTTGGGTTTTTTAGGTTAAGGTGTTTTGGGATTTTATAGGTTTAGGGTTTAGGGCTTAGGTTTTTTTTGGTTTTTTGTATTTATGCTTTTTAGAGTTTAGCATATACAATTTAGGGCTTTATAGGGTTTAGAGCTTAGAGTTTTTTAGGTTTAGGGGGTTTTTGGGTCTTTTAAAGGGTTAATTGTTTATTAGGGTTTTTTAGGGCGTTGGTTGTAGGGCTTAGGGATTTTTTGTGTCTTTTTAGGGTTCACGGATTTTAGGATTCAAGGTTTAGATCTTAGGATTTTTAGGTTACGGTTTAGGGTTTTTTAGGTTTAGGGTTTTAGGTTAAGGATTTTATCTAGGTTTTTAGGGTTTCACAGGTTTAGGGTTCAAGACTTAGTTTTTTTTTTCTGTATTTTTTAGGATTTAGCATATACGATTTAGGGATTTATAAGGTTTGGAGCTTAGTGGTTAGGGTTTTGTAGGGGTTTAAAATGGTTTAGAGCTTAGAGTTTTTTTAGGTGTAGGAGTTTTGGGTTTTCTTATTGTTTTTGAGGGTTAAGAGTTTCTTTGGGTTTTCTTAGTGTTTTTAAGCATAACAATTTCTTAGGGTTTTCTATTGATTAGGGTTTAGGTTTTTTTTTATGTTTTTCCAATTTAAGATTTTTGAACTTTTTAGGATTTAGGGTTTATAGCTTAGGTTTCTGTAGAGGTTTTAAATGCTTTGTAGTGGTTATATTAGGGTTTATAAGATTAATGGTTTCTTAAGGTCTAGGGTTTAGGGTTTCTTAGAGTTTTAGGTTTAGAATCTAAGGATTTAGGTTACGGTTTAAGGTTTAGGGTTTCATGTTTTTTTAGGTCTAGGGTTTTATCTAGGGTTTATTCTGGCTTAGGGCTTTGGGTTTTTTAGGTTAAGGTTTTTTAGAGTTTTATAAGTTTGTGGTTTAGGGCTTAGGGTTTTTCGTGTATTTAAGGTTAAGCATATAATATTTAGGGCTTGATAGGGTTTAAAGCTTAGAGTTTTTTAGGGTTAAATTTTTCTTAGGCTTTCTGGTTTAGAACTTAGGGGTTTTAAATGGGTTTTAAGGTTTATTTTAGGGTTTATAGGATTTAGGAATTTTTAAATGTTTAGGATTTAACGTTTGTTAAGGTTTTAGGTTTAGGATTTATAGTTTTAGGTTAGGGTTTAAGGCTTATGGTATTTTAGGTTTCGGCTTTTTGGTTAATGGTTTTATTTAGGTTTTGAGGTTTTAGGGCTTTGGGTTTTTTAGGTTAAGGGTTTGTAGGATTTTATAGGTTTAGGGTTTAGGAATTAGGGTTTTTTTTTGTGTGTTTTAGGGTTTAGTATATACTATTTAGGGCTTTCTAGGGTTTAGAGCTTATAGTTTTTTTATGTTTAGAGGTTTTTTGGTCTTTAGGATTTTTAAGGGTTAAGTGTTTGTTTGGTTTCCTAGGGTTTAGTTATTTTTTGTATTTTTTAGGTTTAGGGTTTACAGATTTTTAGGATTTAGAGTTTCTAGCTTATGGATTTTAGGAGTTTTAAATGGGTTTTAGGGTTTATTTAAGATTTATAGGATTTAGGGTTTCTTAAGGTTTATGGTTTAAGGTTTCTTCAGGTTTTAGGTTTAGGTTAAGGCTTTAGGGTTAGGGTTTAGGCTTTAGGGTTAGGGTTTTTTATGTTTAGGTTCTTAGGTTAAGGTTCTTATCTAGGTTTTTAGGGTTTAGGGCTTTGTGTTTATTAGGTTAAGGTTTTTAGTGTTATATAGGTTTAGGGTTTAGGGTTTAGGTTATTTTTTTGTCTTCTTTAGGGTTTAGCATATATGATTTAGTGTTATATAGGTTTATAGTTTAGGGTTTAGTAGGGGTTTTAAGTGGTTGTTCGAGTTTATTTTAGGGTTTATAGGATTTTGGGTTTCTTAAGGTTTAGGTTTAGGAATTAGAGTTTTAGGTATGGGTTAACGGTTTAGGGCTTAAGGATTTTTTAGGTTTAGGGATTTAGGTTACGGGATTTTTCTAGGTTTTTTAGGGTTTAGGTCTTTGGGTTTTTAGTTTAACAGTTTTTATATATGTTTGTAAGTATAGGGCTTTATATTTTTTGGGTTAAGGTTTTCTAGGTTTAGGGTATAAGGCTTAGGTTTTTTTTTTTTTGTGTGTGTTTTTTAAGGTTTAGGATGTATGAGTTAGGGCTATATAGTGTTTAGAGCTTAGAGTTTTTTTCGACCTAGGGATTTTTGAGGTTTTTAGGATTTTTAAGGGTTAAGTGTTTCTTATGGTTTTTTAGGGTTTATGGTTTAGGGATTAGGGTTTTTTGTGTCTTTTTAGGTTTAGGGTTTATCAATTTGTAGGATTTTATTTTTTAGGTTAGGGTTTAGGTTTAGGATTTAGTGTTTTAGGTTAGGGTTTAGGCTTTAGGCCTTAGAGGGATTTTACGTTTATGGATTTTTAGGATTTAGGGTTTAGATCTTAGGGGTTTTTTTAAGTTTTTATGTGATTTAGGTTTTCTTTAGGTATTAGGTTTAGTGTTTCTTATGGTTTAGGTTTACGATATAGGGTTTTTGGTTAGGCTTTACGGTTAAGGGCTTAGGGTGGGTTTTTTAGGTTTAGGGTTTTAGGTAAAGGTTTTATCTAGGTTTTTATGGTTTAGGGCTTTGGGTTTTTTAGGTTAATGTATTCTAGGGTTTTATAGGTTTAGGGTTTAGGGCATAGGGTTTTTTAGGGTTTTGCTTATATGATTTTTGGCTTTATAGGAGAGTTCATAACATTTTAGGTTTAGGGTTTTAATGGTTTAAGTGTTTCTTACGGTTTAGGGCTTAGGGTATTTTTTTTTATGTCTTTTAGGTTTTGGGTTTAGGGATTTTCATGATTTAGGGTTTAAAGATTCGGGTTTTGTGGGGTCTTATATGATTTTTAGGATTTATTTTAGGGTTTATATGTTTTAGGGTATCTTAAGGTTTAGGGTTTTTTAGTTTTCTTATTAGGGTTTAAGGATTAGGGCTTAGGATTTTAGGTTAGCATTGGGTTTTTTTGTGTCTTTAGGGTTTAGCATAAATGATTTGGGGTTTTATACGGTTAAGAGCTTAGAGCTTTTTTAGTTTAGGGGTTTCTGAGTTTTTTTTAAAGGTTTTTAAGTGTTAAGTGTTTCTTAGGGTTTTGAAAGGTTTAAGGTTTAGGGCTGAGGGTTATTTTGTGTTTTTAAGGTTTAGGGTTTACATATTTTTAGAATTTAGGGTTGAGAGCTTAGTGTTTTAGGTGTTTTAAATTGTTTTTAGGGTTTATAGGATTTAGGGTTTCTTTGGGTTTTAGGTTTTTAGGTTAGGGTTTATGTTTAGGAATAGAGTTTTAGGTTAGGGTATAGTGCATAGGGTTTTTTGAGGTCTAGGTTTTAGTTTATGGGTTTTATCTAGGTTTTAAGGGTTTAAGGCTTTGGATTTTTTAGGATTAGGTTTTTTAGGATTTAATATGTTTAGGGTTTAGAGCTTAGGTTTTTTTTTTTGTGTGTTTTTTAGGGTTTAGCATATACGATTTTGGGCTTGATAGGATTTAGAACTTAAAGTTTTTTAGGTTTAGGGGTTTTTGGGTTTTATTTATAGTTTTTAATGATTAAGTGTTTCTTAGGGTTTTTTAGGGCTTAGGGATTTTTTTTGTGATTTAAGTGTTAGGGTTTATGGATTTTTAGGATTTAGGGTTTAGATCTTAGAGTCTCTAGGGGTTTTAAATGGTTTTGTAGGGCTTATTTTAGTGTTATCGGATTTAGGGTTTCTTAATAAGATTAGGGTTTAGGGTTTCTTAGATCTTTTAGGTTTAGGACTTAGGGTTTTACGTTAGGGTTTAGGGTTTTTTTAGGTCTAACGTTTTAGGTTAAGGATTTTATCTAGGTTTTTAGAGTTTTATAAGTTTAGGGTTCAAGAATTTGGGTTTTTATTGTGTTTTTTTAGGGTTTAGCATATAATATTTTGGGATTTATAGGGAGCTAAGACTTTTTTAGGTTTAGGGGTTTTTAGAGTTTTCAAGGTTTAAATGTATCTTACGGCTTTTTTAAGGTTTAGGGTTTTTTTTTCTTTCTGATTTTTAGGTTTATGGTTTATGGTTTTTTAGGATTTAGTGTTTAGAGGTTAGAGTTTTATATGGGTTTTAAATGTTATAGACTTAGAGTTTTATTAGGTGTAGGAGTTTTTGGGTTTTCTTAATTTTTTTAAGGGTTAAATGTTTCTTAGGGTTTCTGGTTTAGAGCTTAGGGGTTTTAAATGGTATTTAAGATTTATTTTAAGGTTTATAGGATTTAGGGATTCTTATGGTTTAGGGTTTAGAGTTTCTTAAGGTTTTAGGTTTAGGATTTAGAGATTTAGGTTAGGGTTTAGGGCTTAAGGTTTTTTGGTTTTTAGGGTTTAGGTCTTTGGGTTTTTTAGATTAAGGTTTTTAGGGTTTTATAGGTTTAGGGTTTAGGGTTTAGCATATATAATTTAGGGCTTTATAGGGCTTAGATTTTTTTAGGTTTAGGGGTTTTTGAGGATTTAGGGATTTTAAGGGTTAAATGTTTCTTAGGGTTTAAGGCTTTTAGTTTTTGTGTTTTTCAGGTTTAGGTTTTATGTATTTTTATAACTTAGGGTTTAGAGCTTAGGATTTTTTAGGGGTTTTATTTGGTTTTTTTGGGATTATATAAGTGTTTACAAGTTTTAGGGTTTTTTAAGGTTTAGGATTTAGGGTTTCTTAGGGTTTTAGGTCTAACATTTAGGTTTTAGGTTTGGGTTTAGGGCTTTTGGATTTTTAGGTTTAGGGTTTTTAGGATTTTGTATGTTTAGGGTTTAGGGATTAGTTTTTTTTTTCTGTGCTTTTAGGGTTTAGGATATACGATATAGGGGTTTATAGGGTTTAGAGGATACTATATTTTAGGTTTAGGGGTTTTTGTATTTTTTAGAGTTTTTAAGGGTTAAGTGTTTCTTAGGGTATTTCAGGGTTTAGGGTTTACAACTTAGGGTTATTTTTTGTGTTTTTAGGTTAGGGTTTACGAATTTTTAGGATTTAGGGTTTAGAGCTTAGGGTTTTTTTTGGGTTTTAAATGGTCTTTATGGTTTATTTTATTATTTATAGGATTTAGGGATTCTTAAGGTATAGGGTTTCTTAGGGATTTATGTTAGGGTGTAGGGTTTATGGCTTTGGGTTTTGTTAGGTTTAGGGTTTTGGGTTAAGAGTTTTATTTGAGATTTTGGGATTTAAGGCTTTGGGTTTTTAAGGGTTTTATAGGTTTAAGGTTAAGTGCTTAGTGCTTTTTTTTTTTGTGTGTTTTATAGGGTTTAGAATATACGATTTAGGGCTTTATAGGGTTTAGAGCTTAGAGCTTTTTAGGTTTAGGGGTTATTGGATTTTTTTAGCGTTTTTACGAGTTAAGTGATTCTTAGGATTTTTTAGGGCTTAAGCTTTAGGGTTGAGGGTTTTTAAATCTTTTGGATTTAGGGTTTAGAGCTTAGGGTTTTTAGGGGTTTTAAAAGGTTTTTAGGGTTTATTTTATGGTTTATAGGATTTAGGGTTTAGAGCTTATGGCTTTTAGGGGTTTAAAAGGTTTTTAGGGTTTATTTTACAGTTTATAGGATTTAGGGTTTTTTAAGCTTTAGGGTTTAGGGTTTCTTAGGGTTATAGGTTTAGGATTTAGAGTTTTAGGTTAGGGTTTAGGGTTTAGGCATAGGTTTATTTTAGGTTTAGGGTTATAGGTTAAGTGTTTTATCTAGGATTTCAGCACTTAGGGCTTTGGGTTTTTTTAGGTTAATGATTTTTAGGGTTTTATTGGTTTAGTGTTTAGGGCTTAGGGTTTTTTTTTGTGTTTTTCGGCATTTAGCATATCTGATTTAGGGCTTTATAGGGCTTAGAGCAAAGCTTATTTTTAGGTTTAAGGGATTTTGTATTTTTTATGGTTTTTAAGGGTTAAGTGTTTCTTAGAGTTTTTTAAGGTTTAAGGTTTAGAGATTTGGGTTTTGTTATGTTTTTTATGTTTAGGGTTTACAAATTTTTAGGATATAAGGTTTAAAGGTTAGTGTTTTGTAGGGGTTTTAAATTGTTTTTAGGGTTTACAGTTTCTTTGGATTTTAGGCTTAGGATTAAGATTTTAGGTTTAGGGTTTAGGGCTTAGGATTTTACAATGTTTAGGGTTTTTGGTTAAGGGTATTATCTATTTTAGGGTTTAAGGCTATGGGTTTTTTAGGCTAAGGTTTCTTATACGTTTAGGGTTTTATCTTAGTTTTTTTAGGTTTAGGGTTTTATGTAGGATTTTAGGGTTTGAGTCAATGGGTTTTTTTGTGTTTTTTTAGGGTTTTAAGTGTTTGTGTTCCTTAGGGTTTAGGGCTTAGGGTTATTTTGTGGTTTTAAGGTTTAGGGTTTACATATTTTTAGAATTAAGGATTTAGAGCCTAGTGTTTTAGGGGTTTTAAATTGATTTTAGGGTTTATAGGATTTAGGGTTTCTTTGGGTTTTAGGTTTTTAGGTTAGGGTTTAGGTTTAGGAATTAGAGTTTTAGGTTAGGATTTAGAGTTTCGTGCTTAGGGATTTTTTTAGGATTAGGATTTTAGTTTATGGGTTTTATCTAGGTTTCAAGGGTTTAGAGTTTTGGGTTTTTTAGGATTTAATAGGTTTTAGGGTTTAGGGCTTAGTTTTTTTTTTTTTTTTGGAGTTTTTTAGGGTTTATCATATACGATTTAGGTCTTGTAGGATTTAAAGCTTAGAGTTTTTTAGGTTTAGGGGTTTGTTGGGTTTTTTTATGGTTTTTAATGGTAAAGTGTTTCTTAGGGTTTTTTTAGGGCTAGATTTTTTTTGTGTTATAACTGTTAGGGTTTACAAATTTTAAGGATTTAGGGTTTTGATTTTAGGGTCTTTAGGTGTTTTAAATGGTTTTCATGCTTATTTTAGGGCTATTGGATTTAAGGTTTCTTAATAAGATAAGGGTTTAGGGTTTCTTAGGGTTTTTAGGTTTAGGATTTAGGGTTTTACATTAGGTTTTAGGGGTTTTTTAGGTTTAAGGTTTTGTGTTAAGGATTTTATCTAGATTTTTATTGTTTTATAGGTTTAGGGTTCAAGAATTAGGTTGTTTATTTTGTGTTTTTAGGGTTTAGCATTAATATTTAGGGATTTATAGTGTTTGGAGATTACACTTTTTTAGGTTTAGGTGTTTTAAGGGTTTTCAAGGTTTAAGTGTTTCTTACGGCTTTTTTAGGATTTAGGCCTATGGGGTATTTTCTTTTCTTTTTTGGGTTTATGTTTTTTTTAGGATTTAGTGTTTAGAGGTTAGGGATTTGTAGGGGCTTTAAATTGTTTAGAGGTTAGAGTTTTATTAGGTGTAGGGGTTTTTGGGTTTTCTTAGTGTTTTTAAGGGTTAAATGTTTCTTAGGGTTTTCGATTGACTAGGTTTTAGGGTTTCTTTCTGTTTTTTTTTTTAAGTTAAAGATTTACAGATTGTTTAGGATTTTTGTAGTGGTGTTAAATGCTTTGTAGTGTTTATATTAGGGTTTATAGGATGTATTATGTCTTAAGTTCTAGGGTTTAGGGCTTCTTAGGGTTTTAGATTTAGAATCTAAGGATTTAGGTTAGGGTTTAGGTTTAGGGCCTCATGTCTTTTTAGGTCTAGGGTTTTAGGTTAAGGGTTTTATTTAGGGTTTTTATGGTTTAGGGCTTTGGGCTTCTTAGGTTAAGGTTTTTTATAGTTTTATAGATTTATGGTTTGGGGCTTATAGATTTTTGTGATTTTAAGGTTAAGCATATAAGATTTAGTGCTTGATAAGGTTTAAAGCTGAGAGTTTTTTTAGGTTTAGGCGTTTTTTAGTGTTTTTAAGTGTTAAGTGTTTCTTAGGGTTTCTAGTTTCGAGCTTAGGGGCTTTAAATGGTATTTAAGGTTTATTTTAGGGTTTATAGGGTTTAGGGATTTTTATGGTTTAGGATTTAGAGATTCTTAAGGTTTTAGGTTTAGGATTTTGAGTTTTAGGTTAGGGTTTAGGGCTTAGAGGTTTTTAGGTTAAGGGGTTTATTTAGGTTTTTAGGTTTTAGGGCTTTGGGTTTTTTAGGTTAAGGGTTTGTAAGATTTTATAGGTTTAGGGTTTGGCGCTTAGGTTTTTTTTTTTTTGTGTGTGTAAGGTTTAGTATATACAATTTAAGGCTTTACAGGGTTTAGAGCTTAGAGTATTTTTTAGGTTAAGGGGTTTTTTGGTTTTTAGTTTTTTTAAGGGTTAAGTGTTGCTTAGGTTTCTCAGGGTTTAGTGATTTTTTCTATTTTTTAGGTTTAGGGTTTACAGATTTTTAGGATTTAGGGTTTCGAGCTTAGGGATATCAGGAGTTTTAAATGGGTTTTAGGGTTTATTTTATGATATATAGGATTAAGGGTTTCTTAAGGTTTAGGATTTAAGGTTTCTTTAAATTTAGGGTTAGGGTTTAGGGTTTTGGGATTTGGGTTTTTTTTGTTATGTTTAGGTTCTTAGGTAAAGGTTCTTGTCTAGGTTTTTAGAGTTTAGGGCTTTGGGTTTTTTAGGTTAAGGTTTTTTAGTATTTTATAGGTTTAGTGCTTAGGGCTTAGGGTTCCTTTTTTTTTGTATTTTTTAGCATTTAGCATATATGATTTAGTGCTTTATAGTGTTTAGAGCTTAGCTTTTAAGGGATTTTGCATTTTTTATGGTTTTTAAGGTTTAAATGTTTCTTAGGGTTATTTAAGATTTAGGGATTTGGGTTTTGTTGTGCATTTTATGTTTAGGGTTTACAGATTTTTAGGATATAGGGTTTAGAGTTTAGTGTTTTGTAGGGGTTTTAAATTATTTTTAGGGTTTAGGGTTTCTTTGGATTTTAGGTTTAGGATTAAGATTTTAGGTTTAGGGTTTTTTAAGGTTTAGGGTTTTTTAAAGATTAGGGTTTTTGGTTAAGGGTTTTATATAGTTTAGGGTTTAAGGCTATGGGTTTTTTAGGCTAAGGTTTCTTAGGATTTTATACGTTTAGGATTTTATCATAGTTTTTTTAGGTTTAGGGTTTTATCTAGGTTTTTATGGTATAAGTCATTGCGTTTCTTGGTTTTTTAGTGTTTTAAGAGTTTAAGTGTTCCTTAGGGTTTAGGGATTAGGGTTATTTTATGTTTTTAATGTTTAGGGTTTACAGATTTTTAGAATTAAGGATTTAGAGCCTAGTGTTTTAGGGGTTTTAAATTGATTTTAGGGTTTATAGGATTTTGGGTTTCTTTGGATTTTAGGATTTTAGGTTAGGGTTTAGGTTTAGGAATTAGAGTTTTAAGCTAGGATTTAAAGTTTAGTGCTTAGGGATTTTTTTAGATTTAGGGTTTTAGTTTATGGGTTTTATCTAGGTTAAAAGGGTTTAGGGTTATGGGTTTTTTAGGATTTAATAGGTTTAGGGTTTAGAGCTTAGTTTTTATTATTTTTTTTTTTTGTGTTTTTTAGGGTTTAGCATATACGATTTAGGGCTTGTAGGATTTAGAGCTTAGAGTTTTTTAGGTTTAGGGGTTTTTTGGGTCTTTTTATGGTTTTTAATTGTAAAGTGTTTCTTAGGGTTTTTTAGGGCTAGATTTTTTTGTGTTATAAGTGTTAGGGTTTACGAATTTTAAGGATTTTTGGTTTAGATCATAGGGTCTTTAGGTGTTTTAAAGGGTTTTCATGCTTATTTTAGGGCTATCGGATTTCTGATTTCTTAATATGATTAGGGTTTAGGGTTTCTTACGATTTTTAGGTTTAGGATTTAGAATTTTACATTAGGGTTTAGGGGTTTTTTAGGTTTAAGGTTTTGGGTTAAGGATTTTATCTAGATTTTTATTGTTTTATAGGTTTAGGGTTCAAGAATTAGGTTTTTTTTTTTTTGTGTGTGTTTTTTAGGGTTTAACATTAATATTTAGGGATTTATAGGGTTTGGAGAATACATTTTTTTTATGTTTAGATGTTTTAAGGGTTTTCATGATTTAGTTGTTTCTTATAGCTTTTTTAGGGTTTAGGGTTTAGCTATATGGTTTTTTATTTGTTTAGGGTTTATGGTTTTTTAGGATTTAGTGTTTAGAGGTTAGGGATTTGTAAGGGTTTAAAATGGTTTAGATCTTAGAGTTTTATTAGGTGTAGGAGTTTTTGGGTTTTTCTTAGTGTTTTTAAGGGTTAAATGTTTCTTAGCATTTTCTATTGATTAGGTTTTAGGGTTTTTTTTTTTGTGTTATTTAAATTTAAGATTTGCGAATTGTTTAGGATTTTGTAGAGGTTTTAAATGCGTTGTAGTGTTTATATTAGGGTTTATAGGATGTATTGTGTCTTAATGTCTAGGGTTTAGGGCTTCTTAGGGTTTTAGATTTAGAATCTAAGGATATAGGTTAGGGTTTAGGGTTTAGGGCTTCTTATTTTTTTAGGTCTAGGGTTTTATTTAGGATTTTTATGGATTAGGTCTTTGGGTTTTTTAGGTTAAGGTTTTTTAGAGTTTTATAGGTTTATGGTTTGGGGCTTAGAGGTTTTTGTGTATTTTAGGGTTAAGCATATAAGATTTAGTGCTTGATAGGGTTTAAAGCTTAGAGTTTTTTTAGGTTTAGGCGTTTTTTAGGGTTTTTAAGTGTTAAGTGTTTCTTAGGATTTCTAGTTTAGAGCTTAGCGGTTTTAAATGGTATTTAATGTTTATTTTAGGGTTTATTTGATTTAGGGATTCTTATGGTTTAGGATTTAGAGTTTCTTCAGGTTTTAGGTTAGGGTTTAGGACTTAGGGTTTTTTAGGTTTAGGGTTTTAGGGTAAGGGTTTTATTTAGGTTTTTAGGTTTTAGGGCTTTGCATTTTTTAGGTCAAGGGCTTGTAAGATTTTATATGTTTAGGGTTTGGGGCTTAGGTATTTTTTTTTGTCTATGTAGGGTTTAGTATATACGATTTAGAGCTTAGGTTTTTTTTTAGGTTTAAGGAATTTTGGATTTTTTGAGGCTTTTAAGGGTTAAGTGTTTCTTAGAGTTTTTTAAGATTTAAGGTTTAGGGATTTGGGTTTTGTTGTGTTTTTTATGTTTAGGGTTTACAGATTTTTAGGATATAGGGTTTAGAGCTTAGTGTTTTGTAGGGGTTTTAAATTATTTTAGGGTGTAGAGCTTCTTTGGATTTTAGGTTTAGGATTTAGATTTTAGGTTTAGGGTTTAGGACTTTGGGTGTTTTAAGGTTTAGGGTTTTTTAAAAATTAGGGTTTTAGGTTAAGGGTATTATCTATTTTAGGGTTTAAGGCTATGGGTTTTTTAGGCTAAGGTTTCTTAGGATCTTATACGTTTCGGGTTTTATCTTAGTTTTTTTAGGTTTAGGATTTTATCTAGGTTTTTAGGGTTTAAGTCAATAGGTTTTTTGTGTTTTTTTGGTGTTTTAAGAGTGTAAGTGTTCCTTAGGGTTTAGGGCTTAGGGTTATTTTGTGTTTTTAAGGTTTAGGGTTTACATATTTCTAGAATTAAGGATTTAGAGCCTAGTGTTTTAGGGGTTTTAAATTGATTCTAGGGTTTATAGGGTTTAGGGTTTCTTTGGGTTTTAGGTTTTTAGGTTAGGGTTTAGGTTTAGGAATTAGAGTTTTAGGTTAGGATTTAGAGTTAGTGCTTAGGGATTTTTTTAGGATTAGGGTTTTAGTTTATGGGTTTTAGCTTGGTTTTAAGGGTTTAGGGTTATGGGTTTTTTAGGATTTAATAGGTTTAGGGTTTAGACTTTTTTTTTTTTAGGATTTAGCATATACGATTTAAGGCTTGTAAAATTTAGTGCTTAGAGTTTTTTAGGTTTCCTGCTTTTTTGGGTCTTTTTATGGTTTTTAATGGTAAAGTGTTTCTTAGGGTTATTACGACTAGACTTTTTTGTGTTAGAAGTGTTAGGGCTTACTAATTTTAAGGATTTAGGGTTTAGATCATAGGGTCTTTAGGTGTTTTAAATGGTTTTATTGCTTATTTTAGGGCTATCGGATTTAAGGTTTCTTAATAAGATTAGGGTTAGGGTTTAGGGGTTTTTTAGGCTTAAGGTTTTAGCTTAAGGATTTTATCTAGGTTTTTAGTGTTTTATAGGTTTAGGGTTCAAGAATTAGGTTTTTTTTTTTTTTGTGTGTGTTTTTTAGGGTTTAGCTTTAATATTTAGGGATTTATAGGGTTTGGAGATTACACTTTTTTAAGTTTAGGTGTTTTAAGGGTTTTCAAGGTTTAAGTGTTTCTTATGGCTTTTTTAGGGTTTAGGGTTATGGCATATGGGGGATTTTTTTTTTTTTTAGGGTTTATGGTATTTTAGGATTTAGTGTTTAGAGGTTAAGGATTTGTAGGGGTTTTAAATGGTTTAGAGTTTAGAGTTTTATTAGGTGTAGGAGTTTTTGGCTTTTCTTAGTGTTTTTAAGTGTTAAAACTTTCTTAGGGTTTTCTATTGATTAGGTTTTAGGGAATTTTTTTTTGTGTTTTTTAAGTTTAAGATTTACGAATTGTTTAGTATTTTTGTAGATGTTTTAAATGCTTTGTAGTGTTTATATTAGGGTTTATAGGAACTATTGTGTCTTAAGGTCTATGGTTTAGGGCTTCTTAGGGTTTTAGATTTAGAATCTAAGGATTTAGGTTAGGGTATAGGGTTTAGTGGTTCATGTTTTTTTAGGTCTAGGGTTTTAGGTTAAGGGTTTTGTTTAGGGTTTTCTATGGTTTAGGGCTTCTTATGGTTTTAGATTTAGAATCTAAGGATTTAGGTTAGGGTTTAGGGTTTAGTGCTTCATTTTTTTTAGCTCTAGGGTTTTAGGTTAATTGTTTTATTTAGGATTTTTATGGTTTAGGGCTTTGGGTTTTTTAGGTTAAGGTTTTTTAGAGTTTTATAGGTTTATGGTTTGGGGCTTAGACCTTTTGTGTATTTTAGGGTTAAACATATAAGATTTAGTGCTTGATAGGGTTTAAAGCTTAGAGTTTTTTTAGGTTTAGGAGTTTTTTAGGGTTTTTAAGGGTAAAGTGTTTCTTAGGGTTTCTAGTTTAGAGATTAGGGGTTTTAAATGGTATTTAAGGTTTATTTTATGGTTTATACGATTTAGGGATTCTTATGGTTTAGGATTTAGAGATTCTTAAGGTTTTAGGTTTAGGATTTAGAGTTTTAGGTAAGGGTTTAGGGGTTAGGGGATTTTAGGTTTAGGGTTTTATTTATGTTTTTAGGTTTTAGGGCTTTGGGTTTTTTAGGTTAAGGGATTGTAAGATTTTATAGGTTTAGGGTTTGGGGCTTAGGTTGTTTTATTCTGTGTGTGTAGGGTTTAGTACACATGACTTAAGGCTTTACATGGTTTAGAGCTTAGAGTTTTTTTTAGGTTAAGGGGTTTTTTGGTTTTTAGATTTTTTAAGGGTTAAGTGTTTCTTAGGTTTCGCAAGGTTTAGTGATTTTTTGTATTTTTTAGGTTCAGGGTTTATAGATTTTTAGGATTTAGGGTTTCAAGCTTAGGGATTTTAAGAGTTTTAAATGGATTTTAGGGTTTGTTTTATGATTTATAGGATTTAGGGTTTTTTATGGTTTAGGTTTTAAGGTTTCTTTGGGTTTTAGGTTAAGGTTTAGGGTTTAGGGATTTGGGTTTTTTTTTTTCTATTTTTTAGCATTTAAATATACAATTTAGTGCTTTATAGGGTATAGAGCTTAGCTTTTTTTTAGGTTTAAGGGATTTTGAATTTTTTAAGGTATTTAAGGGTTAAGTGTTTCTTTGGTTTTTTGAAGGTTTAAGATTTAGGGATTTGGAGTTTGTTCTGCTTTTTATGTTTAGGGTTTACAGATTTTTAGGATGTAGGGTTTAAAGCGTAGTGTTTTGTAGAGGTTTTAAATTGTTTTTAGGGTTTAGGGTTTCTTTGGATTTTAGGTTTAGGATTAAGATTTTAGGTTTAGGGTTTAGGGCTTCGGGTTTTTTAATGTTTAGGGTTTTTAAATGATTAGGGTTTTAGGTTAAGGGTATTATCTAGTTTAGGGTTTAAGGCTATGGGTTTTTTAGGCTAAGGTTTCTTAGGATTTTATATGTTTAGGCTTTTATCTTAGCTTTTTAGGTTTAGGGTTTTATCTTGGTTTTTACGGTTTAAGTCAATCGATTTTCTTTTTTAGGGTTTTAAGAGTTTAAGTGTTCCTTAGGATTTAGGGAATAGGGTTATTTTGTGTTTTTAAGGTTTTGGTTTTATAGATTTTTAGAATTAAGGATTTATAGCCTAGTATTTTAGGGGTTTTAAGTTGATTTTAGGGTTTATAGGATTTAGGATTTCTTTGGGTATTAGGTTTTTAGGTAAGGGTTTAGGTTTAGGAATTAGCGTTTTAGGTTAGTATTTAGGGTTTAGTGCTTAGGGATTTTTTTAAGATTTGGGTTTTAGTTTATGGGTTTTATCTAGGTTTTAAGGGTTTAGGGTTATGGGTTTTTCAGGATTTAATAGGTTTAGGGTTTTGAGCTTAGTTTTTATTATTTTTTTTTTTTGTGTTTTTTAGGGTTTAGCCTATACGATTTAGGGCTTGTACGATTTAGAGCTTAGAGTTTTTTAGGTTTACGGGTCATATTTTTATGGTTTTTATTGGTGAAGTGTTTCTTAGAGTTTTTTAGGGTTAGATTTTTTTGTGTTATAAGTGTTAGGGTTTACGAATTTTAAGGATTTTGGGTTTAGATCATATGGTCTTTAGGTGTTTTAAAAGGTTTTCATGCTTATTTTAGGGCTATCTGATTTAAGGTTTCTTAATATGATTAGGGTTTAGGGTTTCTTTGGGTTTTTAGGTTTAGAATTTAGGGTTTTACATTAGGGTTTAGGGGTTTTTATAGGTTTAAAGTTTTAGCTTAAGGATTTTATCTAGGTTTTTAGTGTTTTATAGGTTTAGGGTTCAAGAATTTGGTTTTTTTTTTTGTGTTTTTTACGATTTAGCATTAATATTTAGGGACTTATAGGGTTTGGAGATTACAATTTTTTAAGTTTAGGTGTTTTAAGGGTTTTCAAGGTTTAAGTGTTTTTTACAGCTTTTTTAGGGTTTAGGGTTTAGGTCTATAGGTTTTTTTTTCCGTTTAGGGTTTATGGTTTATTAGTATTTAGTTTTTAGAGGTTAGGGATTTGTAGTGTTTTAAATGGTTTAGAGCTTAGAGTTTTATTAGGTGTAGGAGTTTTTGGGTTTTCTTTATGTTTTTAAAGGTTAAATGTTTCTTAGGGTTTTCTATTGATTAGGTTTTAGGGCTTTTTTTTTTTTCTGTTTTATAAGTTTAAGATTTACAGATTGTTTAGGATTTTTGTAGAGGTTTTAAATGCTTTGTAGTGTTTATATTAGGGTTTATGGGATGTATTGTGTCTTAAGGTCTAGGGTTTAGGGCTTCTTAGGGTTTTAGATGTAGAATCTAACGATTTAGGTTAGGGTTTAGTGTTTAGGGCTTCATGTTTTTTTAGGTCTAGGGTTTTATGTTAAGAGTTTTATTTAGGACGTTTATGGTTTAGGGCTTTGGGTTTTTAGGTTAAGGTTTTTTAGAGTTTTATAGGTTTATGGTTTGCGGCTTAGAGGTTTTTGTGTATTTTAGGGTTAAGCATATAAGATTTAGTGCTTGATAGGGTTTAAAGCTTAGCGTTTTTTTAGGTTTAGGCATTTTTAGTGTTTCTTAGGGCTTCTTGTTTAGAGCTTAGGGGTTTTAAGTGGTATTTAAGGTTTATTTTAGGGTTTATAGGATTTAGGGATTCTAATGGTTTAGGATTTAGAGTTTCTTCAGGTTTTAGGTTTAGGATTTAGACTTTTAGGTTAGGGTTTAGGGCTTAGGATTTTTTCGGTTTAGGGTTTTAGGTTAAGGGTTTTATTTAGGTTTTTAGGTTTTAGGGCTTTGTATTTTTTGGGTTAAGGGTTTGTAAGATTTTATTGGTTTAGGGTTTGGAACTTAGGTTTTTTCTTTTTTTTTTTTTTTTTTTTTTTTTTTTTGTGTGTGTGTAGGGTTTAGTATATACGATTTAGAGCTTAGCTTTTTTTTAGGTTTAAGGGATTTTGGATTTTTTGAGGTTTTTAAGGGTTAAGTGTTTCTTAGGGTTTGTTAAGGTTTAAGGTTTAGGGATTTGGGTTTTGTTGTGTTTTTTATGTTTAGGGTTTACAAATTTTTAGGATATAGGGTTTAGAGCTTAGTGTTTTGTAGGGGTTTTAAATTATTTTTGGGGTTTAGGGTTTCTTTGGATTTTAGGTTTATGATTTAGATTTTAGGTTTAGGGTTTAGGGCTTAGGGTGTTTTAAGGTTTAGGGATTTTTAAATATTAGGGTTTTAAGTTAAGGGTATTATCTAGTTTAGGGTTTAAGGCTACTAAGGTTTCTTTGGATTTTATACGTTTAGGGTTTTATCTTAGTTTTTTTAGGTTTAGGGTTTTATCTAGGTTTTTAGGGTTTAAGTCAATGGGTTTTTTGTGTTTTTTTAGGGTGTTAAGAGTATAAGTGTTCCTTAGGGTTTAGGGCTTAGGGTTATTTTGTGTTTTTAAGGTTTAGGGTTTACAAATTTTTAGAATTAAGGATTTAGAGCCTAGTTTTTTAGGGGTTCTAAATTGATTTTAGGGTTTATAGGATTTAGGGTTTCTCTGGGTTTTAAATTTTTAGGTTAGGGTTTAGGTTTAGGAATTAGAGTTTTAGGTTAGGATTTAGTGTTTAGTGCTTAGTAATTTTTTTTGGATTAGGGTTTTAGTTTATGGGTTTTATCTAGTTTTTAAGGGTTTATGGTTATGGGTGTTTGAGGATTTAATAGATTTAGGGTTTAGAGCTTAGTTTTTTTTTTTTTTTTTTTTTTTTTTTGTGTTTTTTAGGGTTTAGCAAATACGATTTAGGGCTTGTAGGATTTAAAGCTTAGAGTTTTTTAGGTTTAGGGGTTTTTTCGGTTTCTTTTGTGGTTTTTAATGGTAAAGTGTTCCATAGGGTTTTTAGGGCTAGATTTTTTTGTGTTATAAGTGTTAGGGTTTACAAATTTTAAGTATTTAGGGATTAGATCATAGGGTCTTTAGGTGTTTTAAATGGTTTTCATGCTTATTTTAGGGCTATCGGATTTAAGGTTTCTTAATGAGATTTGGGTTTAGGGTTTCTTACGGTTTTTAGGTTTAGGATTTAGTGTTTTACATTAGGGTTTAGGGGTTTTTTAGGTTTAAGGTTTTAGCTTAAGGATTTTATCTAGATTTTTAGTGTTTTATAGGTTTAGGGCTCAAGAATTTGGTTTTTTTTGTATTTTTTAAGGTTTTGCATTAATATTTAGGGATTTATAGGGTTTGGAGATTACACTTTTTTAGGTTTAGGTGTTTTAAGGGTTTTCAAGGTTTAAGTGTTTCTTACGGCGTTTTTAGGGTTTAGGGTTTAGACCTATGGTTAATTTTTTTTTTGTTTAGGGTTTATGGTATTTTAGGATTTATAAGGGTTTTAAATGGCTTAGAGCTTAGAGTTTTATTAGGTGTAGGAGTTTTTGGGTTTTCTTAGTGTTTTTAAGTGTTAAATGTTTCTTAGGATTTTCTATTGATTAGGTGATAGTGTTTTTTTTTGTGCTTTTTAAGTTTAAGGTTTACGGATTGTTTTGGAATTTTGTAGATGTTTAAAATGCTTTGTAGTGTTTATATTAGGGTTTATAGGATGTATTGTCTCTTAAGGTCTAGGGTTTAGGGCTTCTTAGGGTTTTAGATTTAGAATCTAAGGATTTAGGTCTGGGTTTAGGGTTTAGGGCTTCATGTTTTTTTAGGTCTAGGATTTTATATTAAGGGTTTTATTTAGGGTTTTTATGGTTTAGGGCTTTGGGTTTTTAGGTTAAGGTTTTTTAGAGTTTTATAGGTTTATGGTTTGGGGCTTAGAGGTTTTTGTATATTTTTAGGTTAAGCATATAAGATTTAGTAAGCTTAGTGTTTTTTTAGGTTTAGGTGTTTTATAGGGTTTTTAAGGGTTAAGTGTTTTTTAGGGTTTCTAGTTTAGAGCTTAGGGGTTTTAAATGGTATTTAAGGTTTATTTTAGGGTTTATAGGATTTAGGGATTCTTATGGTTTAGGATTTAGAGTTTCTTTAGGTTTTAGATTTAGGATTTAGATATTTAGATTAGGGTTTACGGTTTTAGGTTAAGGGTTTTATTTAGGTTTTTAGGTTTTAGGGCTTTGTATTTTTTGGTTTAAGGGTTTGTAAAATTTTATAGGTGTAGTGTGTAGTGTTTAGTATATACGATTTAGGGCTTTATAGAGTTTAGAGGTTAGAGTTTTTTTTAGGTTAAGGGGTTTTTTGGTTTTTAGTTTTTTTAAGGGTTAAGTGTTTATTAGGTTTCTCAGTGTTTAGTGATTTTTTGTAATTTTTAGGTTTAGGGTTTACAGATTTTTAGGATTTAGCATTTCGAGCTTAGAGATTTTAGGAGTTTTAAATGGATTTTAGGGTTTATTTTATGATTTATAGGATTTAGGATTTCTTAAGGTTTAGGGTTTAAGGTTTCTTTGGTTTTATGTTAGGGTTTAGGGATTTGGGTTTTTTTTGTTATGTTTAGGTCCTTAGGTAAAGGTTCTTATCTAGGTTTTTAGGATTTAGGTCTTTGGGTTTGTTGGGTTAAGGTTTTTAAGTATTTTATAGGTTTAGTGGTTAGGGCTTAGGATTTTTTTTTTTTTTTGTTTTTTTAAGCATTTAGCATATATGATTTAGTGCTTTATAGGGTTTAGAGCTTAGCTTTTTTTTAGGTTTAAGGGATTTTGGATTTTTTGAGGTTTTTAAGGGTTAAGTGTTTCTTAGGGTTTTTTAAGGTTTAAGAGTTAGGGATTTGGGTTTTGTTGTGTTTTTTATTTTTTGGGTTTATAGATTTTTAGGATATAGGGTTTAGATCGTAGTGTTTTGTAGGGGTTTTAAATTGTTTTTAGGGTTTAGGGTTTCTTTGGATTTTAGGTTTAGGATTAAGATTTTAGGATTAGGGTTTAGGGCTTAGGGTTTTTTAAGGTTTAGGTTTTTTTAAAGATTAGGGTTTTAGGTTAAGGGTATTATCTAGTTTAGGGTTTAAGGCTATGGGTTTTTTAGGCTAAGGTTTCTTAGGATTTTATACGTTTAGGGTTTTATCTTAGTTTTTTTAGGTTTAGGGTTTTATCTAGGCTTTTAGGGTTTAAGTCAATGTTTGTTTATTTTAGGGTTTTAAGAGTTTAAGTGTTCCTTAGGGTTTAGGGATTAGGATTATTTTGTGTTTTTAAGGTTTAGGGTTTACAAATTTTTAGAATTAAGGATTTAGAGCCTAGTGTTTTAGGTGTTTTAAATTGATTCTAGGGTTTATAGGATTTAGGATTTCTTTGGGTTTTATAATTTTAGGTTAGGGTTTAAGTTTAGGAATTAGATTTTTAGGTTAGGATTTAGAGTTTAGTGCTTATGGATTTTTTTAGGATTAGGGTTTTAGTTTATGGGTTTTATCTAGGCTTTAAGGGTTTAGGGTTATGGGTTTTTTAGGATTTAATAGGTTTAGGGTTTAGAGCTTAGTTTTTATTATTTGTTTTTTTTGTGCTTTTTATGGTTTAGCATATACGATTTAGAGCTTGTAGTATTTAGAGCTTAGAGTTTTTTAGTTTTAGGGGTTTTTTGGGTTTCTTTTATGGTTTTTAATGGTAAAGTGTTTTTTAGGGCTAGATTTTTTTGCATTATAAGTGTTAGGGTTTATGAATTTTAAGGATTTAGGGTTTAGATCATAGGGTCTTTAAGTGTTTTAAATGGTTTTCATGCTTATTTTAGGGCTATTGGATTTAAGGTTTGTTAATATGATTAGGGTTTAGGGTTTGATAGGGTTTTTAGGTTTAGGATTTAGGGTTTTACATTAGGGTTTAGGGGTTTTTTCGGTTTAAGGTTTTAGGTTAAGGATTTTATCTAGGTTTTTAATGTTTTATAGGTTTAGGGTTCAAGAATTAGGTTTTTTTTTTTTGTGTTTTTTAGGGTTTAGCATTAATATTTTGGGATTTATAGGGTTTGGATATTACACTTTTTTAAGTTTAGGTGTTTTAAGGGTTTTCAAGGTTTAAGTGTTTCTTACAGCTTTTTTAGGGTTTAGGTCTATGGCTTTCTATTTTTTTTAGGGTTTTTGGTTTTTTAGGATTTACTGTTTAGAGGTTAGGGATTTGTAGGGGTTTTAAATGGTTTAGAGCTTAGAGTTTTTTTAGGTATAGGAGCTTTTGGGTTTTCTTAGTGTTTTTAAAGGTTAAATGTTTCTTAGGGTTTTCTATTGATTAGGTTTTAGATTATTTTTTTTTTTGTGTATTTTTTAAGTTTATGATTTACGGATTGTTTAGGATTTTTGTAGAGGTTTTAAATGGTTTGTAGTTTTTATATTTGGGTTTATTGGATGTATTGTGTCTTAAGGTCTAGGGTTTTGGGCTTCTTAGGGTTTTAGATTTAGAATCTAAGGATTTAGGTTAGGGATTAGGGTTTAGGGTTTCATTTATTTTAGGTCTAGTGTTTTAGGTTAAGGGTTTTATTTACGATTTTTATGATTTAGGGCTTTTAGTATTTTAGGTTTAGAATCTAAGGATTTAGGTTAGGGATTAGGGTTTAGGGTTTCATTTATTTTAGGTCTAGTATTTTAGGTTAAGGGTTTTATTTACGATTTTTATGGTTTAGGGCTTTTAGTATTTTAGGTTAGGGTTTTTTAGAGTTTTACAGGTTTATGGTTTTGGGCTTAGAGGTTTTTTTGTATTTTAGGGTTAAGCCTATAAGATTTAGTGTTTGATAGGGTTTAAAGCTTAGAGTTTCTTTTAGGTTTTGGCCTTTTTTAGTGTTTTTAAGGGTTAAGTGTTTTTTAGGGTTTCTAGTTTAGAGCTTAGGGGATTTAAATGGTATTTAAGGTTTATTTTAGGGTTTATAGGATTTAGGGATTCTTATGGTTTAGGATTTATAGTTTTTTCAGGTTTTGGGTTAAGGATTTAGAGTTTTAGGTTAGGGTTTAGGGCTTAGGGTTTTTTAGGTTTAGGGTTTTTGGTTAATAGTTTTATTTATGTTTTTAGGTTTCAAGGCTCTGGGTTTTCTAGGTTAAGGGTTTGTAAGATTTAATAGGTTTAGGGTTTGGGGCTTAGGTTTTTTTATTTTTTTTGTGTGTGTAGGGTTTAGTCTATACGATTTAGGGCTTTATAGGGTTTAGTGCTTAGAGTTTTTTTTTGGTTTAGGAGTTTTTTTGTTTTTAGTTTTTTTAAGGGTTAAGTGTTTCTTAGGTTTCTCAGGGTTTAGTGATTTTTTGTATTTTTTAGGTTTAGGATTTACAGATTTTTAGGATTTAGGGTTTCGAGCTTAGGGATTTCAGGAGTTTTAAATGGGTTTTAGGCTTTATTTTATGATTTATAGGATTTAGGGTTTCTTAAGGTTTAGGGTTTAAGGTTTCTTTAGGTTTCTCAGGGTTTACTGATTTTTGTATTTTTTAGGTTTAGGGTTTACAGATTTTTAGGATTTAGGGTTTCGAGCTTAGGGATTTTAGGAGTTTTAAATGGGTTTTAGGGCTTATTTTATGATTTATAGTATTTAGGGTTTCATAAGGTTTAGGGTTTAAGGTTTGTATGGGTTTTAGGTTAGGGTTTAGGGTTTAGGGATTTGGGTTTTTTTGTTATGTTTAGGTTCTTAGGTAAAGGTTCTTATCTAGGTTTTTATGGTTTAGGGATTTGGGTTTTTTAGGTTAAGGGTTTTTAGTTTTTTATAGGTTTAGTGCTTAGGGCTTAGGGTTTTTTTTTGTGTTTTTTAACATTTAGCATATATGATTTAGGGCTTTATAGGGTTTAGAGTTTAGCTGTTTTTTAGGTTTAAGGGATTTTGGATTTTTTTAAGGTTTTTAAGGGTTAAGTGTTTCTTAGGATTTTTTAAGGTTTAAGATTTAGGGATTTGGGTTTTGTTGGTTTATTTTATGTTTAGGGTTTACAGATTTTTAGGATATAGGGTTTAGAGCTTAGTGTTTTGTATTGGTTTTAAATAGTTTTTAGGGTTTTGGGTTTCTTTGGATTTTAGGTTTAGGATTAAGATTTTAGGTTTAGGATTTAGGGCTTAGGGTTTTTTTAAAGATTAGGGTTTTAGGTTATGGGTATTATCTAGTTTAAGGTTTAAGGCAATGGGTTCTTTAGGCTAAGGTTTCTGAGGATTTTATACGTTTAGGGTTTTATCTTAGTTTTTATAGGTTTAGGGTTTTATCTGGGTTTTTAGGGTTTAAGTCAATGGGTTTTTTGTGCTTTTTTAGGGTTTTTAGAGTTTAAGTGTCCTTAGGGTTTAGGGTTTAGGGTTATTTTGTGTTTTTAAGGTTTAGGGTTTACAGATTTTTAGAATTATGAATTTAGGACCTAGTTTTTTAGGGGTTTTAAATTGATTTTAGGATTTATAGGATTTAGGGTTTCTTTGGGTTTTAGGTTTCTAGGTTAGGGTTTAAGTTTAGGGATTAGAGTTTTAGGTTAGGATTTAGAATTTAGTGCTTAGGGATTTTTTAGGATTAAGGTTTTAGTTTATGGTTTTTATCTTGGTTTTAAGGGTTTAGGCTTTTGGGTTTTTTAGGATTTAATAGGTTTAGGGTTTAGGCTTGTAGGATTTATAGCTTAGAGTTTTTTAGGTTTAGGGGTTTTTTAGGTTTTCTTATGGTTTTTAATGGTAAAGTGTTTCTTAGGGTGTTTTAGGGTTAGTTTTTTTTTGTGTTATAAGTGTTAGGGTTTACGAATTTTAAGGATTTGGAGTTTAGATCATAGGGTCTTTAGGTGTTTTAAATGGTTTCCAGGCCTATTTTAGGGCTATCGGATTTTAGGTTTCTTAATAAGATTAGGGTTTGGGGTTTCTTAGGGTTTTTGGGTATTGGATTTAGGGTTTTACGTTAGGGTTTAGGGGTATTTTAAGTTTAAGGTTTTATCTTAAGGATTTTATCTAGGTTTTTAGTGTTTTATAGGTTTAGGGTTCAAGAATTAGGTTTTTTTTTTTGTGTTTTTTAGGGTTTAGCACTAATATTTAGGGATTTAATAGGTTTAGGGTTTAGAGCATAGATTTTTTTTAAAAAAGGGTTTAGCATATACGATTTAGGGCTTGTAGGATTTACAGCTTAGAGTTTTTTAGGTTTAGGGGATTTTTGGGTTTTCTTATGGTTTTTAATGGTAAAGTGTTTCTTAGGGTTTTTTAGGGTTAGAATTTTTTGTGTTATAAGTGTTAGGGTTTACGAATTTTAAGGATTTAGGGTTTAGATCATAGGGTCTTTAGGTGTTTTAAATGGTTTTCATGCCTATTTTAGGGTTATTGGATTTAAGGTTTCTTAATAAGATGAGGGTTTAGGGTTTCTTAAGGTTTTTGGGTTTAGGATTTAGGGTTTTACATTAGGGTTTAGGGGTTTTTTAGGTTTAAGGTTTTAGGTTAATGATTTTATCTAGGTTTTTAGTGTTTTATAGGTTTAGGGTTCAAGAATTAGGTTTTTGTTTTTCTGTTTTTTAGGGTTATAGGGTTTGTAGATTAACTTTTTTTAGGTTTAGGTGTTTTAAGGGTTTTCACGGTTTAACTATTTCTTACAGCTTTTTTAGGGTTTAAGGTTTAGGTCTATGGGCTTTTTTTTTTTTTTTAGGGTTTATGGTTTTTTAGGATTTAGTGTTTAGAGGTTAGGGATTTGTAGGGGTTTTTAATGGTTTAGAGCTTAGAGTTTTATTAGGTGTAGGAGTTTTTGGGTTTTCTTAGTATTTTTAAGGGTTAAATGTTTCATAGGATTTTCTATTAATTAGGTTTTAGGGTTTTTTTTTTGTGGTTTTTAAGTTTAAGATTTACGGATTGTTTAGGATTTTTGTAGAGGTTTTAAATGATTTGTAGTGTTTATATTAGGGTTTATAAGATGTATTGTGTCTTATGGTCTAGGTTTTAGGGCTTCTTAGGATTTTATATTTAGAATCTAAGGATTTAGATTAGGGTTTAGGGTTTACGGCTTCATATTTTTTTAGGTCTAGGGTTTAACGTTGAGGGTTTCATTTAGGGTTTTTATGGTTTAAGGCTTTGAATTTTTTGGGTTAAGGTTTTTAAGAGTTTTATAGGTTTATGGTTTGGGGCTTCGTATTTTTGTGTATTTTAGGGTTAAGCATATAAGATTTAGTGTTTGATAGGGTTTAAAGCTTAGAGTTTTTTTTAGGTTTAGGCATTTTTTAGATTTTTAAGGGTTAAGTGTTTCTTAGGGTTTCTAGTTCAGAGCTTAGTGGTTTTAAATGGTATTAAAGGTTTATTTTTGGGTTTATAGGATTTAGGGATTCTTATGGATTAAGATTTAGAGTTTCTTCAGGTTTTAGGTTTAGGATTTAGAGTTTTAGGTTAGGGTTTAGGGCTTACGATTTTTTAAGTTTAGGGTTTTAGATTAAGAGTTTTATTTAGGTTTTTAGGTATTAGGGCTTTGGGTTTTTTAGGTTAAGGGTTTGTAAGATTTTATAGGTTTAGGGTTTAGGGCTTAGGTTTTTTACTTTTTGTATGTGTAGGGTTTCGTATATACGATTTAGGGCTTTATAGGATTTAGAGATTAGAGTTTTTTTAGGTTTAGGGATTTTTTTCTTTTTTAGTTTTTTTAAGGGTTAAGTGTTGCTTAGGTTTCTCAGGGTTTACTGATTTTTTGTTTTTTTTAGGTTTAGGGTTTACATATATTTAGGATTGCAGGTTTCGAGCTTAGGAATTTTAGGAGTTTTAAATGGATTTTAGGGTTTATTTTATGATTTATAGGAGTTAGGGTTTCTTCAGCTTTAGGGTTTTAGGTTTGGGTTTAGGGTTTAGAGATTTAGGTTTTTTTTGTTATGTTTAGGTTCTTAGGTAAAGATTATTATCTAGGCATTTAGGGTTTAGGTCTTTGGGTTTTTTTAGGTTAAGGTTTTTTAGTATTTTATACGTTTAGTTATTAGGGCTTAGGGTTCTTTTTGTGTTTTTTTAGCATTTAGCACATATAATTTAGGGCTTTATAGGGTTTAGAGCTTAGCTTTTTTTTAGGTTTAAGGGATTTTGGATTTTTTGAAGTTTTTAAGGATTAAGTGTTTCTTAGGGTTTTTTAAGGTTTACGGTTTAGGAATTTGGGTTTTGTTGTGTTTTTCATGTTTAGGGTTTACAGATTTTTAGGATATAGGGTTTATAGCTTAGTGTTTTGTAGGGATTTAAATTTTTTTTAGGGTTTAGGGTTTCTTTGGATTTTAGGTTTAGGTTTTAGGGCTTAGGGATTTTTAAGGTTTAGGGTTTTTTAAAGATTTGTGTTTTAGGTTAAGGGTATTATTAATTTTAGGGTTTAAGGCTATGGGTTTTTTAGGCTAAGGTTTCTTAGGATTTTATACGTTTAGGGTTTTATCTAAGTTTTTTTAGGTTTAGGGCTTTATCTAGGTTTTTAGGGTTTAAGTCTATTGGTTTTTTGTTTTTCTTAGGGTTTTAAGAGTTTAAGTGTTCGTTAGGGTTAGGGATTAGGGTTATTTTGTGTTTTTAAAGTTTAGGCTTTACAGATTTTTAGAATTAAGGATTTAGGGCCTAGGTTTTAAATTGATTTTAGGGTTTCTAGTATTTAGGGTTCCTTTGGGTTTTAGGTTTTTAGGTTAGGGTTTAGGTTTAGGAATTATAGTTTTAGGTTAGGATTTAGAGTTTAGAGCTTAGGGATTTTTTTAGGATTAGAGTTTTAGTTTATGGGTTTTATCTAGGTTTTAAAGGTTTAGGGTTATGGGTTTCTTAGGATTTAATAGGTTTATGGTTTAGAGGTTAGTTTTTATTATTTCTTTTTGTGTCTTTTAGGGTATAGCATATACGATTTAGTGTTTGTAGGATTTAGAGCTTATAGTTTTTTAGGTTTAGTGGTTTTTTTTGGGTTTTTTTATGATTTTTAATGGTAAAGTGTTTCTTAGGGGCTTTTAGGGCTACATTTTTTGTGTTATAAGTGTTAGGGTTTATGAATTTTAAGGATTTAGGGTTTAGATCATAGGGTCTTTAGGTGTTTTAAATGGTTTTCATGCCTATTTTAGGGCTATCGGATTTAACATTTCTTAATAAGATTAGGGTTTAGGGTTTTTGGGTTCAGGATTTAGGGTTTTACATTAGGATTTAGGGGTTTTTTAGGTTTAAGGTTTTAGGTTAAGGATTTTATCTAGGTTTTTAGTGTTTTATAGGTTTAGGGTTTAAGAATTAGGTTTTTGTTTTTGTGCTTTTTAGGGTTTAGCTCTAATATTTAGGGATTTATAGGGTTTGGATATTACATCTTTTTAGGTTTATGTGTTTTAAGGGTTTTCAAGGTTTAAATGTTTCTTACAGCTTTTTTACGGTTTAGGGTTTAGGCCTATGGGGTATTTTTTTTTTTTTTTTTTTTTTAGTTTAGGGTTTATGGTTTTTGAGGATTTAGTGTTTAGAGGTTAGGAATTTGCAGGGGTTTTAAATGGTTTAGAGGTTAGAGTTTTATTAGGTGTAGGAGTTTTTGGGTTTTCTTAGTGTTTTTAAAGGTTAAATGTTACTTAGGGTTTTCTATTGATTAGGTTTTTAGGGTTTTTTTTTTTTTGTGTTTTTTAAGTTTAAGATTTACTGATTGTTTTGGATTTTTATAGAGGTTTTAAATGCTTTGTAGTGTTTATATTGGGGTTTATAGGATGTGTTGTGTCTTAAGGTCTAGGGTTTAGGGCTTCTTAGGGTTTTAGATTTAGAATTTGAGGATTTAGGTTAGGGTTTAGGGTGTAGGACTTCATGGTTTTTTAGGTCTAGAGTTTTAGGTTAAGGTTATATTTAGGGTTTTTATGGTTTAGGACTTTGGATTTTTTAGGTTAAGGTTTTTTAGAGTTTTATAGGTTTATGGTTTGGGGCTTATATATTTTTGTGTATTTTAGGGTTAAGCATATACGTTTTAGTGCTAGATAGGATTTAAAGCTTAGAGTTTTTTTAGGTTTAGGCATTTCTTAGGGTTTCGAGTTTAGAGCTTAGGGGTTTTAAATGGTATTTAAGGTTTATTTTAGGGTTTATAGGATTTAGGGATTCTTATGGTTTAGGATTTAGAGTTTCTTCAGGTTTTAGGTTTAGGATTTAGAGTTTTAGCTTAGGGTTAAGGGCTTACAAGTTTTTTAGGTTTAGGGTTTTTGGTTAAGGGTTTTATTTAGGTTTTTAGGTATTAGGGCTTTGGGTTTTTTAGGTTAAGGGTTTGTAAGAGTTTATAGGTTTAGGGTTTGGGGCTTAGGTTTTTTGTTTTTGTGTGTGTATGGTTTAGTATATACGATTTAGGGTTTTATAGGGTTTAGAGCTTATAGTTTTTTTAGGTTTAGGGGTTTTTTGGTTTTTAGGGTTTTTAAGTGTTAAGATTTCCTAGAGTTTAGTTTTTTTTTTTTTAGGTTTAGGGTTTATAAATTTTTAGGATTTAGGGTTTCGAGCTTGTGGGATTTAGGAGTTTTAAATGGGTTTTAGCGGTTATGTTAAGGTTTATAGGATTTAGGTTTCTTAAGGTTTAGGGTTTAACATTTCTTCGGGTTTTAGGTTTAGGATTTAGGGTTTTAGGTTAAGGTTTAGGGTTTAGGGCTTAGGGCTTAGATTTTATTTTTATGTTTAGGTTCTTAGGTTAAGGTTCTTATCTAGGTTTTTAGGGTTTAGGGCTTTTGGATTTTTAGGTTAAGGTTTTTAGGGTTTTATAGGTTTAGGGTTTAGGGCTTAGGGTTTTTTTGTGTGTGTTAGGGTTTAGCATATACAAGTTAGGGCTTTATAGGGTATAGAGCATATAGTTTTCTAAGTTTATGAGTTTTAGAGGTTTTTAGGGTTTTTAAGGGTTAAGTGTTTATTAGTGTTTAAGGCTTTCAATAGTTTGTGTTTTTTAGGTTTAGCTTTTACGGATTTCTAGGGTTTTGGGTTTAGAGATTAGGGTTTTGAAGGGGTTTTCTATGATTTTTAGGGAATATATAAGGGTTTACGGGATTTTGGGTTTTTTAAGGTTTAGCATTTAGGGTTTATTAGGGTTTTAGGTTTAACATATAGGTTTTAGGTTAGGGTTTAGGGCTTTTGGATTTTTAGGTTTTGGGTTTTTAGGATTTTTGTATGATTAGGGTTTAGGGCTTAGGTTTTCTTTTTTTTTTTTAGGGTTTAGGATATACGATATTGGGGTTTATAGGGTTTAGAGCTTATAATTTTTTAGGTTTACGGGTATTTTTTAGAATTTTTAAGGGTTTAGTGTTTCTTAGGGTTTTTTAGGGTTTAGGGTTTCGGGATTATTTTTTTTTGTGTGTTTTTAGATTAGGGTTTATGGATTTTTAGGATTTAGGGTTTAGAGCTTAGGGTTTTTTTGGTGTTTTAAATGGTCTTTATGGTTTATTTAGGATTTATAGGATTAAGGAATTCTTAAGGTTTAAGGTTTCTTAGGTATTTATGTTAGGGTTTAGGGTTTATGGCTTAGGGTTTTGTTAGGTTTAGGGTTTTATCTGGGATTTTGGGGTTTAAGGCTTTGGGTTTTTTACGGTTTTATAGGTTTAAGGTTTATGGCTTATGGTTTTGTTATGTGTTTTTTAGGGCTTATAGATCAGAGTTTTTTTAGGTTTAGGGGTTATTAGGTTTTTTAGGGTTTTTAAGGGTTAAGTGTTTCTTAGGGTTTAGGGCTTAGGTTTTTTTTTTCGATTTAGGGTTTTTAAATTTTTAGAATTTATGGTTTAAATCTTAGAGTTTTTAGGGAGTTTTAGGGGTTTTAAATTGTTTTTAGGATTTGTTATAGGGTTTAAAGGATTTAGGGTTTCTTAAGGTTTAGGTTTTCTTAGGGTTATCAGTTTGGGATTTATTGTTTTACGTTAGGGTTTAGGGTCTAGGGCTTAGGTTCTTTTTTAGGTTTAGGGTTATAGGTTAAGGGCTTTATCTAAGTTTTTAGGGTTTAGGTTAATGTCTTTTAGGATTTTATAGGTTTAGGGTTTAGGGCATTGGTTTTTTTGTTGTGTTTTTTAGCATTTAGCATACCTGATTTAGGGCTTTATAGGGTTTAGAGCTTAGCGTTTTTTTTTTTTTTAAGGTTTAAGGGATTTTGGATTTTTAAATGTATTTAAGGATTAAGTGTTTCTTAGGCTTTTTTAGGGTTTAAGGTTTAGGGGTTTGGGTTTTGTTCTGTTTTTTATGTTTAGGGTTTATAGATTTTTTGGATATAGGGTTTAGAGCTTAGTGTTTTGTAGGGGTTATAAATTGTTTTTGGGTTTATAGGATTAAGGGTTTCTTAAGTTTTAGGTTTTAGGGTTTCTTTGGGTTTTAGGTTTAGGCTTAAGATTTTAGGTTTAAGGTTTAGGGATTAGGGTTTTTTAAGGTTTAGAGTTTTAGGTTAAAGGTATTATCTAGTTTAGGGTATAAGACTTTTGGTATTTTAGTCTATGGTTTCTTAGGATTTTATAGGTTTAGGGTTTTTTTTTTTTTGTTTTTTGTATTTATACTTTTTAGAGTTTAGCATATACAATTTAGGGCTTTATAGGGTTTAGAGCTTATAGTTTTTTAGGTTTAGGGGTTTTTGGGTCTTTTTAAGGGTTAAGTGTTTATTAGGGTTTTTTAGGGCATAGGTTGTAGGGCTTAGGGATTTTTGTGTTTTTTTAGGGTTCACGGATTTTAGGATTTAGGGTTTAGATCTTAGGAGTTTTAGGGGTTTTAAATTGTTTTTAGGGTTTGTCTTAGGTTTTGTAGGATTTAGGGTTTCTTAAGGTTAGGGTTTAGGGTTTCTTAAGGTTTTTAGGTTTAGGATTTAGGGTTTTATGTTTGGGTTTATGGTTTTAGGCTTAGGATTTAGGGTTTTAGGTTTAGGATTTAGGGTATTAGGTTTAAAGTTCAAGACTTAGGTTTTTTTTTTGTTTTGTTTTTTAGGGTTAAGCTTAAATGATTTAGGGATTTATAGGGTTTGGAACTTAGACTCTTTTAGGTTTATGGTTTTTACGTTTAGCATTTAGGGTTTTAGGTTAGGGTTTAGTGTTTAGGGCCTAGGGTTTTTTTAGGTTTAGGGTTTAAGGTTAATGGTTTCATCTAGGTTTTTAGGGTTTAGTGCTTTGAGTTTTTTAGATTAAGGTTTTTTAGGATTTTATAGGTTTAGGCTTTAGGGATTTGGGGCTCTTTGTGTATTTTAGGATTTAGCATATATGCTTAAGGGCTTTATTGTTTTAAGGGTTTATTTTAGGGTTTATAGGATTTAGGGTTTCTTAAGGTTAGGGTTGAAGGGTTCTTAGGGTTTTTAAGTTTAGGATATAGAGTTTAAGGTTACAGTTTAGGGTTTTAGGTTAAGAATTTTATCGAGGTTTTTAGGGTTTCATAGGTTTAGGGTTCAAGACATAGTTTTTTTGTTTGTTTTTTTTAGGGTTTAGCATATACGGTTTAAGGATTTATAAGGTTTGGAGCTTAGTGGTTAGGGTTTTGTAGGGGTTTAAAATGGTTTAGAGCTTAGAGTTGTTTAGGTGTAGGAGTTTTGGGTTTTCTTAGTGTTTTTGAGGGTTAAGAGTTTCTTTGGGTTTTCTTAATGTTTTTAAGGGTTAAGAGTTTCTTAGGGTTTTCTATTGATTAGGGTTTAGGGTGTTTTTATGTTTTTCCAGTTTAAGATTTTTGAAATTTTTAGGATTTAGGGTTTATAGCTTAGGTTTTTGTAGAGGTTTTAAATGATTTGTAGTGGTTATATTAGGGTTTATAAGATTTATGGTTTCTTAAGGTCTAGGGTTTAGGGTTTCTTACAGTTTTAGGTTTAGAATCTAAGGATTTAGGTTAGGGTTTAAGGTTTAGGGTTTCATTTTTTTTAGGTCTAGGGTTTTATCTAGGGTTTATTCTGGCTTAGGGCTTTGGGTTTTTTGGGTTAAGGCTTTTTAGAGTTTTATAAGTTGGTGGTTTAGGGCTTAGGGTTTTTCATGTATTTTAGGGCTAAGCATATATGATTTAGGGCTTGATAGGGTTTAAAGCTTAGAGGTTTTTAGGGTTTTTAAGGATTAAATTTTTGTTAGGGTTTCTGGTTTAGAACTTAGGGGTTTTAAATGGATTTTAAGGTTTATTTTAGGGTTTATAGGATTTAGGGTTTTTTAAATGTTTAGGGTTTAACATTTGTTAAATTTTTAGGTTTAGGATTTATAGTTTTAGGTTAGGGTTTAAGGCTTATGGTATTTTAGGTTTCAGCTTTTAGGTTAATGGTTTTATTTAGGTTTTTAGGTTTTAGGGCTTTGGGTTTTTTAGGTTAAGGGTTTGTAGGATTTTATAGGTTTAGGGTTTAGGACTTAGGGTTTTTTTTGTGTGTTGTAGGGTTTAGTATATACTATTTAGGGCTTTATAGGGTTTAGAGCTTATAGTTTTTTTATGTTTAGAGGTTTTTTGGTCTTTAGGATTTTTAAGGGTTAAGTGTTTGTTGGGTTTCCTAGGGTTTAGTTATTTTTTGTATTTTTTAGGTTTAGGGTTTACAGATTTTTAGGATTTAGAGTTTCTAGCTTATAGATTTTAGGAGTTTTAAAGGGTTTTAGGGTTTATGTAGGATTTATAGGATTTAGGGTTTCTTAAGGTTTATGGTTTAAGGTTTCTTCAGGTTTTAGGTTTAGGTTTAGGCTTTTGGTTTAGGGTTTAGGGTTTAGGGCTTAGGGTTTTTTTATGTTTAGGTTCTTAGGTTAAGGTTCTTATCTAGGCTTTTAGGGTTTAGGGCTTTGTGTTTATTAGGTTAAGGTTTTTAGTGTTATATAGGTTTAGGGTTTAGGGCTTAGGTTTTTTTTTTTTGTGTTCTTTAGGGTTTAGCATATACGATTTAGGGCTTTAGATGGTTTAGAGCATAGAGTTTTTGAGGTTTAGGGGTTTTGGGTTTTTAGGGTTTTTAAGGGTTAAGTGTTTCTTAGGGTTTTGGATTTTTTGTTTTTGTTTTTTATGTTCAGGGTTTACGGATTTATAGGATTTTGAGTTTACAGTTTAGGGTTTAGTAGGGTTTTAAGTGGGTGTTAGGGTTTATTTTAGGGTTTATATTGGGTTTCTTAAGGTTTAGGTTTAGGAATTAGAGTTTTAGGTATGGGTTAAGGGTTTAGGGCTTAAGGATTTTTTATGTTTAGGGATTTATATTAAGGGTTTTATCTAGGTTTTTTAGGGTTTAGGTCTTTGGGTTTTTAGGTTAACTGTTTTTATGACTTTTTAGGTTTAGAGTTTAGGGCTTTTTTGTGTTTTTTAGGGTTTAGTATATAAGATATAGGGTTTTATAGGGTTTATAGCTTTGAGTTTTTTTAGGTTTTACAAATTTTATATTTTTAGGGTTTCTAAGGGTTAAGTGTTTCTTAGGGTTTTTTAGGGCTTAGGGTTTTTTTGGTGTTTTTAGGTTTAGGGTTCAAAGCTTAGATTTTTGTAGGGGTTTTAAATAATTTTTAAGGTTTATTTTAGAATTTATAGGATTTAGGGTTTACGATTTTGGGCTTAAGGGTTTAGGTCTTAGGGTTTTTTCATGTTTAGAGTTTTAGGTTAAGGGTTTTTATGTAGGTTTTTAGGGTTTAGGGCTTTGGGTTTTTTAGGTTATGATTTTTTAAGGTTTTAAAGGTTTATGGTTTAGGCTGAGGTTTTTTGTTTTTTTTTTCTATGTTTTTTAGGGTTTAGCATATAATATAGTGTTTAGAGCTTAGTGTTTTTTAGGTTTGGGGGTTTTCGGGTATTTTTAGGGTTTATAAGAGTTAAGTGTTTCATAGGGTTTTTTAGGGTTTATGGTTTAGAGCTTAGGGTTTTGTAGGGGTTTTAAATGGTAATTACAGTTTATTTTTGGGTCTATAGGATTTAGAATTTCTTACGGTTTTTGGTGTAGGATTAGAGTTTTAGGTTAAGGTTTAGGGGTTTGGGCTTAGGTTAATGGTTTTATCTAGGTTTTAAGGGTTTAGGGCTTTGGGTTGTTTTTGGTTATGGTTTTTTAGGGTTTTGTAGGTGAAGGGTTCACGGCTTAGGATTTTTTTTTTATGTATTTTGGGGTTTAGCATATACAATTAGGGATTTATAATGTTTTGTGCTTACAATTTTTTTAGGTTTAGGGGTTTTTAGGGTTTTATTAAAGGTTAACTTCTTCTTAGGGTTTTCTAGGGTATAGGTCTTAGGGTTTTATTGTGGTTTGAAGGTTTAAGGTATACGAAATCTATAGGATTTAGGCTTTTGAGATTGGGGTTTTGTAGGGGTTTTAAATGGTTTTTAGGGTTTATATTATGGTTTATAGTATTTAGGGTTTGTTAAGGTCTAGGGTTTAGGGTATCTTAGGGATTTAGGTTTAGGATTTAGGATTTTAGGTTAGGGTTTAGGGTTTAGGGCTTAGGGTTTTTTTAGGTTTAGGGATTTGGGTTAAGGGCTTTATTTAGGTTTTTAAGGTTTAAGGCTTTGGGATAGGGTTAAGGGCTTTATTTAGGCTTTTAAGGTTTAAGGCTTTGGGATATTTAGGTTACGGTTTTTTAGGGTTTTATAGGTTTATGACTTAGGGTTTAAGGTTTTTTTTTTTTTTTTTGTGTTTTTAGGGTTTTGCACATACGATTTAGGGCTTTATAGAGTTTAGAGATAAGAGATTTTAGGTTTAGGGATTGTTTTTGTTTTTTTAGGGTTTGTAAGGATATTAAATGGTGTTTAGGGTTTATAGGACTTAGGGTTTCATAAGATTTAGGGTTTAGGGTTTCATAGGGTTTTAAATTTAGAATTTAGGGCTTTAGGTTAGGTTTTATGGTTTAGGGCCTAGGGGTTTAAAATTTTAGGTTGAGGGTTTTATCTAGGTTTTTAGGCTTTAGGGATTTGGGTTTGTTAGGTTATGGTTTTTTAGGCTTTTATAGGTTTAGGGTTTAGTGTTTAGGGCTTAACGTTTGTACGTTAAGGTTTTTGAGGATTTTGTAGATATGGCATTTAGGGGGTTTTCTGTGTATTTTTAGGGTTTAGCATATATAATTTAGGGCTTTATAGGGTTCGGAGCTTACAGTTTTTTAGGTTTAGGTGTTTTTCGGTTATTGAGGGTTAAGTGTTTCTTATGGTTTTTCAAGGGTTTAGCATAAACGATTTAGGGCTTTATAGGGTTTAGATCTTACAGTTTTTTAGGTCTAGGGGTTTTGGGGGTTTTTAGGCTTTTTAAGGGCTTAGGGTTTAGGGCTTAGGTTTTTTTCTCTTTTTTTAGATATAGGGTTGAGGGTATTTTTAGGTTTAGTATTTTAGGTTAAGGGTTGTATCATGGTTTTTAGGTTTTAGGGCTTTGGAATTTTTAGATTAAGGTTTTTTGGTTTTTATAAATTTAGGATATACGGCTTAGGGTTTTTTTGTGTTTTTTAGGGCTTAGCATATACGATTTAGGGCTTTATAGGGTTTAGATCTTTGAGTTTTTTTTAGGTTTAATGGATTTTATATTTTTAGGGTTTTTAAATGTTAAGTGTTTCTTAGGATTTTCAGATTTTATAGGTTTAAGGTTTAGGTTTTAAAGTTTTTTTGTGTTTTTAGGGTTTAACAAATACTATTTAGGGCTTTATAGGGTCTAGAGCCTAACGTTTTTTAGGTTTAGGGTTTTTTTGTGTTTTTTTTAGGGTTTTAAGTGTTAAGTGTTTCTTAGGGTTTAGGGCTTAGGGTGCTTTTATGTTTTTTAGATATAGGGTTTATGGATTTTTAGGATTTAGGGTTTATAGCTTAGGTTTAGGATTTAGGGTTTTAGGTTACAATTTAGGGTTCAGGACTTTTTATTTTTTAAGATTTAGGGTTTTCGATTAACTGTTTTAACTATGTTTTTAGGGGTAAGGGCTTTGTGTTTTTTAGATTAAGGTTTTATAGGGTTTTATATGTTTAGGGTTTAGGGCTAAGAGGTTTTTTTGTGTTTTCTACGGTTTAGCATATACGATTCAGAGCTTTATAGCATTTAGAGCTTAGAGTTTTTTTAGGTTTAGGGTTTTTTTTGGGGTTTTAAGGGTTTTTAAGGTTAAGTGTTTCTTAGGGTTTTTAGGGTTTAGGGTTTTAGGGCTTCGAGTTATTTTGTGTTTTTTAGGTTTAGGCTTTACAGAGTTTTAGGATTTAGGGTATAGAGCTTAGAGTTTTGAAGAGTTTTAAATGGTTTTTAGGGTGGGTTTATGGAATTTAGGGTTCTTAAGATTTATGGCTTAGGGTTTCCTAGGGTTTTAGGTTAGGATATAGGGTTTAGCCCTTAGTGGTTTGTTATGTATAGGGTTTAAGGTTAGGGTTTAGGGTTTTGGGCTTAGGGTTTTTCTAGTTTGAAGGGTTTAGGTTAAGGGTTTTATCTAGGTTTTTAGGGCTTAGGGATTTGGGTTTATTAGATTAAGGGTTTTTAGGGTTTTATAGGTTTAGGGTTTAGGACTTAGGGTTTTTTTTTGTGTTTTTTAGGGTTTAGCTTGTATGATTTAGGGCTCTATAGGATTTTAAGGTTAGTGTATTTTAGGGTTCGTGATTTCTGTATTTTTTAGGGTTCTTAAGGGTTAAGTGTTTATTAGGGGCCTTAGGGGTTTTTTAGGTTTAGGGTTTAATGTTAGGGTTTAGGGTTTTGGGCTTAGGGTTTCTTTAGGTTTAGGGCTTTGGGTTAAGGATTTTATCTAGGTTTTTAGGCTTTAAGGATTTGGGTTTGTTGGTTTAAGGGTTTTTAGGGTTTTATAAGTTTAGGGTTTAGGGCTTATGGTTTTATTTTTGTGTGTTGTTTAGGGTTTAGCATATATGATTTAGGGCTTTATAGGGTTTTGAGGTTAGAGATTTTCAAAGTTAGGGATTTCTGTACTTTTTAGGGTTTTTAAGGGCTAAGTGTTTGTTGGGGTTTTTCAGGGTTTAGGGTTTAGAGCTTAGGGTTCTTTAGGGGTTTTAAAATGTGTTTAGGGTTTATTTTAGGGTTCATAGGATTTAGGTTTTCTTATGGTTTAAGGTTTAGGATTTCTTAGGGTTTCATGTTTAGGATTTAGGATTTTAGGTTAGAGTTTTGGGTTTAGGATTATAGATTAAGGGTTTTATATATGTTTTTAAGGTATAGGGCTTTAGATTTTTTGGGTTAAGGTTTTCTGGGTTTTAGGTTTAGGGTATATGGCTTAGGGATTTTTTTTTTGTGTGTTTTTTAAGGTTTAGCATGTATGAGTTAAGGCTATATAGTGTTTAGAGCTTAGAGTTTTTTTCGACCTGGGGATTTTTGAGGTTTTTAGTATTTTTAAGGGTTAAGAGTTTCTTATGATTTTTTAGGGTTTATGGTTTAGGGCTTAGGGCTTTTTGTGTCTTTTTAGGTTTAGGGTTTATCAATTTGTAGGATTTTGGTTTTTAGGTTAGGGCTTAGGTTTAGGATTTAGTGTTTTAGGTTAGGGTTTAGGGTTTAGGCCTTAGAGGCTTTTTACATTTATGGATTTTTAGGATTTAGGGTTTTAATGGTTTAAGTGTTTCTTAGGGTTTATTAAGATTTATTGTTTAGGGCTTAGGGTATTTTTGTTTATGTCTTTTAGGCTTTGGGTTTAGGGATTTTCATGATTTAGGGATTAAAGATTCGGGTTTTGTAGGGTCTTATATGGTTTTTAGGGTTTATTTTAGGGTTTATATGTTTTAGGGTATCTTAAGGTTTAGGGTTTCTTAGTTTTGTTATTAGGGTTTAAGGATTAGGGCTTAGGATTTTATGTTAGCATTGGGTTTTTTTTGTGTTTTTAGGGTTTAGCATAAATGATTTGGGGCTTTATACGGTTAAGAGCTTAGAGTTTTTTAAGTTTAGGGGTTTTTGGGTTTTTTTTACGGTTTTTAAGGGTTAAGTGTTTCTTAGGGTTTTGAAAGGTTTAAGGTTAAGGGCTTAGGGTTATTTTGTGATTTTAAGGTTTAGGGTTTACATATTTTTAGAATTAAGGGTTTAGAGCTTAGTGTTTTAGGTGTTTTAAATTGTTTTAAGGGTTTATAGGATTTAGGGTTTCTTTGGGGTTTAGGTTTTTAGGTTAGGGTCTAGGTTTAGGAATAGAGTTTTAGGTTAGGGTTTAGGTTTAGGAATAGAGTTTTAGGTTAGGGTTTAGGGTTTGGTGCTTAGGGTTTTTTTAGGTCTAGGTTTTAGTTTATGGGTTTTATCTAGGTTTTAAGGATTTAAGGCTTTGAGTTTTTTAGGATTAGGTTTTTTAGGATTTAATATGTTTAGGGTTTAGAGCTTAGGTTTTTTTTTTTTTTTTTTTTTTTTTTTTGTGTTGTTTAAGGTTTAGCATATACGATTTAGGGCTTGATAGGATTTAGAGATTAAAGTTTTTTCGATTTAGGGGTTTTTGGGTTTTTTTTTTTTATAGTTTTTAATGGTTAAGTGCTTCTTAGGGTTCTTAAGGGATTAGGGATTTTTTTGTGATTTAAGTGTTAGGGTTTACAGATTTTAGGATTTAGGGCTTAGATCTTAAAGTCTCTAGGGGTTTTAAATTGTTTTTAGAGCTTATTTTAGGGCTATCGGATTTAGGGTTTCTTAATAAGATTAGGGTTTAGAGTTTCTTAGAGCTTTTAGGTTTAGGACTTAGGGTTTTACGTTAGAGTTTAGGGTTTTTTTAGGTCTAAGATTTTAGGTTAAGGATTTTATCTAGGTTTATAGTGTTTTATAAGTTTAGGGTTCAAGAATTTGGGTTTTTATTGTGTTTTTTTAGGGTTTAGCATATAATATTTTGGGATTTATAGGGAGCTTAGACTTTTTTAGGTTTAGGGGCTTTTAGAGTTTTCAAGGTTTAAGTGTATCTTACGGCTTTTTTAGGGTTTAGGGTTTTTTTTGTCTTTCTGATTTTTAGGTTTCGGGTTTATGGTTTTTTAGGAATTAGTGTTTAGAGGTTAGAGTTTTATATGGGGTTTTAAATGGTATAGGCATAGAGTTTTATTAGGTGTAGGAGTTTTTGGGTTTTCTTAATTTTTTTTATTGGTTAAATGTTTCTTAGGGTTTCTGGTTTAGAGCTTAGGGGTTTTAAATGGTATTTAAGATTTATTTAGGGTTTATAGGATTTAGGAATTCTTATGGTTTAGGGTTTAGAGTTTCTTAAGGTTTTAGGTTTAGGATTTAGAGATTTAGTTTAGGGTTTAGGGCTTAAGGTTTTTTTGGCTTTTAGGGTTTAGGGCTTTAGGTTTTTTAGATTAAGGTTTTTAGGGTATTACAGGTTTAGGGTTTAGGGTTTAGCATATATAATTTAGGGCTTTATAGGGTATAGAGCTTAGATTTTTTTAGGTTTAGGGGTTTTTGAGGCTTTTAGGGCTTTTAAGGGTTAAGTGTTTCTTAAGGTTTAAGGCTTTCAGTTTTTTATGTTTTTTAGGTTTAGGTTTTACATATTTTTAAGGCTTAAGGTTTAGAGCTTAGGGTTTTGTAGGGGTTTTATTTGGTTTTTTGGGATTATATAAGGGTTTACAAGTTCTAGGGTTTTTTAAGGTTTAGGATTTAGGGTTTTTTAGGGTTTTAGGTCTAGCATTTAGGTTTTAGGTTTGGGTTTAGGGCTTTTGGATTTTTAGGTTTAGGATTTTTAGGATTTTGTATGTTTAGGGTTTAGGGATTAGTTTTTTTTTTTTGTGTGTGTGTTTTTAGGGTTTAGGATATACGATATAGGGGTTTATAGGGTTTAGAGGTTACTATATTTTAGGTTTAGGAGTTTTTGTATCTTTTGCAGTTTTTAAGGGTTAAGTGTTTCTTAGGGTATTTCAGGGTTTAGGGTTTACTGCTTAGGGCTATTTTTTGTGTTTTCAGGTTAGGGTTTACGGATTTTTAGGATTTAGGGTTTAGAGCTTAGGGTTTTTTTGGGGTTTTAAATGGTCTTTATGGTTTATTTTAGTATTTATAGGATTTAGGGATTCTTAAGGTATAGGGTTTCTTAGGGATTTATGTTAGGGTGTAGGGTTTATGGCCTTGGGTTTTGTTAGGTTTAGGGTTTTGGGTTAAGAGTTTTATTTGAGATTTTGGGATTTAAGGCTTTGGGTTTTTAAGGGTTTTATAGGTTTAATGTTTAGTGCTTAGGGTTTTTTTTTTGTGTTTTATAGGGTTTAGAATATACGATTTAGGGCTTTATAGGGTTTAGAGCTTAGAGCTTTTTGGGTTTAGGGGTTATTGGGTTTTTTAAGGGTTTTTACGGGTTAAGTGATTCTTAGGATTTTTTAGGTTTTAGGGTTTAGGGTTGAGGGTTTTAAAATTTTTTGGATTTAGGGTTTAGATCTTAGGGTTTTTAGGTGTTTTAAACGATTTTTAGAGTTTATTTTATGGTTTATAGGATTTAGGGTTTAGAGCATAGGGTTTTTAGGGGTTTAAAAGGTTTTTAGGGTTTATTTTACGGTTTATAGGATTTAGGGTTTCTTAAGGTTTAGGGTATAGGGTTTCTTAGGGTTATAGGTTTAGGATTTAGAGTTTTAGGTTAGGGTTTAGGGTTTAGGCTTAGGTTTATTTTAGGTTTAGGGTTATAGGTTAAGTGTTTTATCTAGGATTTTAGGGCTTAGGGCTTTGGGTTTTTTTAGGTTAATGATTTTTAGGGTTTTATATGTTTAGTGTTTAGGGCTTAGGGTTTTTATTTTTATTTTTTGTGTGTTTTTCAGTATATAGCATATTTTATTTAGGGCTTTATAGGGTTTAGAGCTTAGCTTATTTTTAGGTTTAAGGGATTTTGGATCTTTTAAGGTTTTTAAAGGTTAAGTGTTTCTTAGGGTTTTTTAAGGTTTAAGGTTTAGGGATTTGGGTTCTAATGTGTTTTTTATGTTTAGGGTTTACAAATTTTTAGGATATAGGGTTTAGAGCTTAGTGTTTTGTAGGGGTTTTAAATTGTTTTTAGGGTTTAGAGTTTCTTTGAATTTTAGGTTTAGGGTTTAGGATTTAGGGCTTAGGGTTTTATAAGGTTTAGGGTTTTTTAAAGATTAGTGTTTTAGGTTAAGGGTATTATCTATTTTAGGGTTTAAGGCTATGGGTATTTTAGGTAAAGGTTTCTTAGGATTTTATACTTTTAGGGTTTTATCTTAGTTTTTTTAGGTTTAGGGTTTTATGTAGGATTTAGGGTTTAAGTCAATGGGTTTTTTGTGATTTTTTAGGGTTTTAAGAGTTTGTGTTCCTTAGGGTTTAGGGCTTAGGGTTATTTTGTGGATTTAAGGTTTAGGGTTTACAGCTATTTAGAATTAAGGAATTAGAGCGTAGTGTTTTAGGGGTTTTAAATTGATTTTAGGGTGTATAGGATTTAGGGTTTCTTTGGGTTTTATGTTTTTAGGTTAGGGTTTAGGTTTAGGAATTAGAGTTTTTGGTTAGGATTTAGAGTTTAGTGCTTAGGGATTTTTTTAGTATTAGGGTTTTAGTTTATGGGTTTTATCTAGGTTTTAAGGGTTTAGGGTTTTGGGTTTTTTAGGATTTAATAGGTTTAGGATTTAGGGCTTAGTTGTTTTTTTTTTTTTGAGTTTTTTAGGGTTTAGCATATGCGATTTAGGTCTTGTAGGATTATTAGCTTAGAATTTTTTAGGTTTAGGGGTTTTTTGGGTTTTTTTATGGTTTTTAATGGTAAAGTGTTTCTTAGGGTTTTTTAGGGCTAGATTTTTTTTTTGTGTTATAAGTGTTAGGGTTTACGAATTTTAAGGATTTAGGGTTTTGATCTTAGGGTCTTTAGGTGTTTTAAATGGTGTTGATGCTTATTTTAGGGCTATTGGATTTAAGGTTTCTTAATAAGAATATGGTTTAGGGTTTCTTAGGGTTTTTAGGTTTAGGATTTAGGGTTTTAAATTACGTTTTAGGGGTTTTTTAGGTTTAAGGTTTTGGGTTAAGGATTTTATCTAGGTTTTTAGTGTTTTATAGGTTTAGGGTTCAAGAATTAGTTTTTTTTTTTTTTTTTTTTTTTTGGGTTTAGCATTAATATTAAGGGATTTATAGGGTTTGGAGATTACACTTTTTTATGTTTAGGTGTTTTAAGGGTTTTCAAGGTTTAAGTGTTTCTTACGGCTTTTTTAGGTTTTAGGATTTTGGCCTATGAGGTGTTTTTTTTTTTTTTTTTTTTGGGTTTATGGTTTTTTAGGATTTATTGTTTAGAGGTTCGTTTTAAATGGTTTAGAGCTTAGAGTTTTATTAGGTGTAGGGGTTTTGGGTTTTCTTAATGTTTTTAAGGGTTAAATGTTTCTTAGGGTTTTCTATTGATTAGGTTTTAGGGTTTCTTTTTGTGTTTTTTAAGTTTAAGATTTACGGATTGTTTAGGATTTTTGTAGAGGTGTTAAATGCTTTGTAGTGTTTATATTAGGGTTTATAGGATGTATTGTGTCTTAAGGTCTAGGGTTTAGGGCTTGTTAGGGTTTTATATGTAGAATCTAAGGATTTAGGTTAGGGTTTAGGGTTTAGGGCTTCTTGTTTTTTTAGGTCTAGGGTTTTAGGTTAAGGGATTTATTTAGGGTTTTTATGGTTTAGGGCTTTGGGTTTTTTGGGTTAAGGTTTTTTAGAGTTTTATAGATTTATGGTTTGGGGCTTAGATATTATTTTGTATTTTGGGGTTAAGCATAAAAGATTTAGTGCTTGACAGGGTTTAAAGCTTAGAGTTTTTTTTAGGTTTAGGCGTTTTTTAGTGTTTTTAAGGCTTAAGTGTTTCTTAGGGTTTTTAGGGTTTAGGTCTTTGGGTTTTTTGGGTTAAGGTTTTTTAGTATTTTATAGGTTTAGTGCTTAGGGCTTAGGTTTTTTTTTTTTTTTTTTGTGTTTTTTAACATTTAGCATATATGATTTAGTGCTTTATAGTGTTTAGAGCTTAGCTTTTTTCTAGGTTTAAGGGATTTTGGATTTTTTTATAGTTTTTAATGGTTAAGTGTTTCTTAGGGTTATTTAATGTTTAAGATTTAGGGATTTGGTTTTTGTTGTGTTTTTTATGTTTAGGGTTGATAGAATTTTAGGATATAGGGTTTAGAGCTTAGTGTTTTGTAGGGTTTTAAATTTTTTTAAGGTTCAGGATTTCTTTGGATTTTAGGTTTAGGATTAGGATTTTAGGTTTAGGGTTTAGGGTTTAGCGTTTTTTAAGGTTTAGGGTTTTTTAAAGATTAGGGTTTTTGGTTAAGGGTATTATCTTGTTTAGGGTTTAAGGCTATGGGTTTTTTAGGCTAAGGTTTCTTTGGATTTTATACGTTTAGGGTTTTATCATAATTTTTTTAGGTTTAGGGTTTTATCTAGGTTTTTATGGTTTAAGTCAATGGGTTTTTTGTTTTTTTAGTGTTTTAAGAGTTTAAGTATTCCTTAAGGTTTAGGGATTAGGGTTATTTTGTGTTTTTATGGTTTAGGGTTTACAAAATTTTAGAATTAAGGATTTAGATCCTAGTGTTTTAGGGGTTTTAAATTGATTTTAGGGTTTATAGGATTTAGGATTTCTTTGGGTTTTAGGTGTTTAGGTTAGGGTTTAGGTTTAGGAATTGGAGTTTTAGGTTAGGATTTAGAGTTTAGTGCTTACGGATTTTTTTAGGATTAGGGTTTTAGTTTTTGGGTTTTACCTAGGTTTTAAGGGTTTAGGGTTATGTGTTTTTTAGGATTTAATAGGTTTAGGGTTTAGAGCTTAGTTTTTATTAATATTTTTTTTTTTGTTTTTTAGGGTTTAGCATATAAAATTTAGGGCTTGTAGGATTTAGAGCTTAGAGTTTTTTAGGTTTAGGGGTTTTTTGGGTCTTTTTATGGTTTTTAATGGTAAAGTGTTTCTTAGGGTTTTTTATGGCTAGATTTTTTTGTGTTATAAGTGTTAGGGTTTACGAATTTTAAGGATTTAGGGTTTAGATCATAGGGTCTTTAGGTGTTTTAAATGGTTTTCATGCTTATTTTAGGGCTATCGGATTTAAGGTTTCTTAATAAGATTAGGGTTAAAGGTTTCTTAGGGTTTTTAGGTTTAGGATTTAGGGTTTTACATTAGGGTTTAGGGGTTTTTTAGGTTTAAGGTTTTATCTTAAGGATTTTATCTAGGTTTTTAGTGTTTTATAGGTTTAGGGTTCAAGAATTAGGGTTTTTTTTTTGTGTTTTTTAGGGTTTAGCATTAATATTTAGGGATTTATAGGGTTTGTAGATTACACTTTTTTATGTTTAGGTGTTTTAAGGGTTTTCACGGTTTAAGTGTTTCTTATGGATTTTTTAGGGTTTAAGGTGTTGGTCTATGGGTTTTTTTTTTTTTAGGGTCTATGGTTTTTTAGTATTTAGTGTTTAGACGTTAGGGATTTGTAAGGGTTTTAAATGGTTTAGAGCATAGAGTTTTATTAGGTGTAGGAGTTTTTGGGTTTTCTAAGTGTTTTTAAGGGGTAAATGTGTAACACCCCTAAATTCTTACAAGAGTCTCATGGTGATTTACCGTTGCTTAAATACTTCAATATGGTTTATTCACATTTTGGAAACTTTAAAGTTGTGAAAAATTTCTAACTTGCTTAATATAAAGTGTATCGTAATGGATGGATTTGTGTTGGGGGTATATACATAATATTCTATCCTAATTATAGGTAATTAAATGGGGTTGAGGCATATACATATAAATATGTAAATATGCATTTTGGGCAGCACAAAAGGATAAAAATATAAAGTATGGTTGGCAGCACCTGGGCCAGCCAAGTGTCCCAAGGGATAAGCATCACTTGTTGACTATATAGTCCACTTCTCTTTGAATAATTTCGTGGGAATGGAAGATTAAAACCCTTAGAAACTAGCTTATCATCTGTTCTTCAAAAATCACAAGAAAAAAACCTTGGTCTTTTGGCTGGAATCAAGGAGACAAACTACCTTGTTGGTAAGTGCTGAAATCTGTTTCCGAGCTGGGTAGTGTTTGGTAAATTGTGTATATCTTGTGATCTGTAACTCTGTTTTGGGTAAATAAATATGTTTTGGAAAGATGATTCATGTATCTACAACTCTTACGTTTAAGTGAAAGTCTGATTTAGCTGTTATGGATGTGAAAACTGGGACGCAACACAGGACAAGTTCTGTCCAGATTTCTCTATTGTTGTAGCTGAGTAGGTTGTGTTACATTTAGAATATCTCGTTCTGTATAACTCCGTTGTGGGTGAATAAATATGTTTTGGAAAGATGATTCATGTATCTACAACTCTTATATTTAAGTGAAAGTTTGATTTAGCTGTTATGGATGTGAAAACTGGGACGCAACACAGGACAAGTTCTGTCCAGATTTCTCTGTTGTTGTAGCTGAGTAGGTTGTGTTATGTTTAGAATATCTCGTTCTGTATAACTCCGTTTTGGGTGAATAAATATTTTTTGGAAAGCTGATTCATGTATCTACAACTCTTGTGTTTATGTTAAAGTTTAATCTAGCTATTATGCATGGGAAATATGGGACGCAACACAGGACAAGTGTTGTCGGATTTCGGGTTTAGAATTCCGATAGGAACCACTGTTAGTGTATTGATGATATCTTTTTGTACAAAATATATTTTTCAGTGATTCTTGTTGCGTTGCAATCTTAAGAGATGTATCTACAATTTTAATGAAGGTTACAAAATCTATTTTTGCTGATTTACTGTTCAAAGTTAAGTTGCAACATAGGATACTAAACTGGCCACAATCACTGTTTTGAAAACAGAATTGTGTCTGTGTGGGCTGAGCTTACTTATGATGATAATCCTATTTTATTTTGATATTATTGAGATATTACAGTTTTTTAGGTTTAGGGTTTTAGGTTAAGGGTTTGTAAAATTTTATAGGTTTAGGGTTTGGGGCTTTTATTTTTTTTTTATGTGTAGGGTTTAGTATATACGATTTATGGCTTTATAGGGTTTAGTGCTTAGAGTTTTATTTAGGTTAAGGGGTTTTTTCCTTTTAGTTTTTTTAAGAGTTAAGTGTTTCTTAGGTTTCTTAGGGTTTACTGATTTTTTGTATTTTTTAAGTTTAGGGTTTACTTATTTTTAGGATTGAGAGTTTCAAGCTTTGGGATTTTAGGAGTTTTAAATGGGTTTTAGGAGGTTTAAATGGTTTTTGCGGTTTATTTTGGATTTTTTGAGGTTTTATCTAAGTTTTTTGAGGTTTAGGGTTTTATCGAGGTTTTTAGGGCTTTAGTCAATGGGTTTTTTGTTTTTTTTAGGGTTTTAAGAGTTTAAGTGTTCCTTAGGGTTTAGGGTTTAGGGATTAGGATTATTTTGTGTTTTTAAGATTTAAGGTTTATAGATTTTCAGAAGTAAGGATTTAGAGCCTAGTGTTTTAGGGGTTTTAAATTGATTTTAGGGTTTATAGGATTTAGGGTTTCTTTGGGTTTTAGGTTTTTAGGTTAGGGTTTAGGTTTAGGAATTAGAGTTTTAGGTTAGGATTTAGGGTTTAGTGGTTGGGGATTTTTTTAGGATTAGGATTTTAGTTTATGGGTTTTATCTAGGTTTAAGGGTTAAGGGTTATGGGTTTCTTAGGATTTAATAGGCTTAGGGTTTAGAACTTAGTTTTTATTATTTTTTTGTGTTTTTTACGGTTTAGCATATACGATTTAGGGCCTGTCGGAATTAGAGCTTAGAGTTTTTTAGGTTTAGGGGTGTTTTGGGTTTTGTTATGGTTTTTAATGGCAAAGTGTTTCTTAGTGTTTTTTTGTGTTAGATTTTTTTGTGTTATTAGTGTTAGGGTTTACGAATTTTAAGGATTTAGGGTTTAGATCATAGGGTCTTCAGGTGTTTTAAATGGTTTTCATGCCTATTTTAGGGCTATTGGATTTAAGGTTCCTTAACAAGATTAGGGTTTAGGGTTTCTTAGGGTTTTTGGGTTTAGAATTTAGGGTTTTACATTAGGGTTTAGAGGTTTTTTAGGTTTAAGGTTTTAGGTTAAGGATTTTATCTAGGTTTTTAGTGTTTTATAGGTTTAGGGTTCAAGAATTAGATTTTTGTTTTTGTGTTTTTTAGAGTTTAGCATTAATATTAAGGGATTTATAGGGTTTGGATATTACACTTTTTTAGGTTTAGGTGTTTTAAGGGTTTTCATGGTTTAACTGTTTCTTACGGCTTTTTTAGGGTTTAGGGTTTAGGCCAATGTGGTATTTTTTTTTTCTTTTTTGTTTAGGGTTTATGGTTTTTTAGGATTTAGTGTTTAGAGGTTAGGGATTTGTAGGGGTTTTAAATGGTTTAGAGGTTAGAGTTTTATTAGGTGTAGGATTTTTTGGGTTTTCTTAGTGCTTTTAAGGTTAAATGTTGCTTAGGGTTTTCTATTGATTATGTTTTAGGGTTTTTTTTTTTTGTGTATTTTAAGATTAATATTTATGGATTGTTTTGGATTTTAATAGAGGTTTTAAACGCTTTGTAGTGTTTATATTGGGGTTTATAGGATGTAATATGTCTTAAGGTCTAGGGTTTAGGGCTTCTTAGGGTTTTAGATTTAGAATCTGAGGATTTAGGTTAGGGTTCAGGGTTTAGGGCTTCACTTTTTTTAGGTCTAGGGTTTTAGTTTAAGGGTTTTATTTAGGGTTTTTATGGTTAAGGGCTTTGGGTTTTTTGGGTTAAGGTTTTTAAGAGTTTTATAGGTTTATGGTTTGGGGCTTAGATATTTCTGTGTATTTTAGGGTTAAGCATATAAGATTTAGTGCTTGATAGGATTTAAAGTTTAGAGTTTTTTTAGGTCTTGGCGTTTTTTAGGGATTTTAAGGGTTAAGTGTTTCCTAGGGTTTCTAGTTTAGAGCTTTGGGGTTTTAAATGACATTTAAGGTTTATTTTAGGGTTTATTGGATTTAGGGATTCTTATGGTTTAGGATTTAGAGTTTCTTCATGTTTTAGCTTTAGGATTTAGAATTTTAGGTTAGGGTTTAGGGTTTACAATTTTTTAGGCTTAGGGTTTTATGTTAAGGGTTTTATTTAGGTTTTAAGGTATTAGGGTTTTGGGTTTTTAGGTCAAGGGTTTGTAAGATTTTATAGGTTTAGGATTTGGGGCTTAGGTTTTTTTTTTTGTGTGTGTGTAGGGTTTAGTATATACGATTTAGGGCTTTATAAGGTTTAGAGCTTAAAATATTTTTAGGTTTAGGGATTATTTCGTTTTTAGGTTTTTTAAGGGTTAAGTGTTTCTTAGGTTTCTCAGGGTTCACTGATTTTTTGTATTTTTTAGCTTTAGGGTTTACATATTTTTAGGATTGAGGGTTTCGAGCTAATTGATTTTAGGTGTTTTAAATGGGTTTTAGGGTTTATTTTTTGATTTGTAGAATTTAGGGTTTCTTAAGGTTTAGGGTTTAAGGTATCTTTTGATTTTAGGCTTGGGTTTAGGGTTTAGGGATTTGGGTTTTTTTTTGTTATGTTTAAGGTTCTTAGGTAAAGATTCTTATCTAGGTCTTTTGGGTTTAGAGCTTTGGGTTTTTTAGGTTAAGGTTTTTTAGTATTCTATAGGTTTAGTCCTTAGGGCTTAGGGTTCTTTTTGTGTCTCTTAGGATTTAGCATATATGATTTAGGGCTTTATAGGGTTTAGAGCTTAGCTTTTTTTTAAGGTCTAAGGCATTTTGGATTTTTTGAGGTTTTTAAGGGTTAATTGTTTCTTAGGGTTTTTTAAGGTTTAAGGTTTAGGGATTTGGGTTTTGTTGTGTTTTTTATATTTAGGGTTTACAGATTTTTAGCATATAGGGTTTAGAGCTTTGTGTTTTGTAAGGGTTTAAATGTTTTTAGGGTTTAGGGTTTCTTTGGATTTTAGGTTTCGGATTTTGATTTTAGGTTTAGGGTTTAGGGTTTTTTAAGGTTTTGGGTTTTTTTAATATTAGGGTTTAGGTTAAGGGTATTATCTAGTTTAGGGTTTAAGGCTATGGGTTTTTTAGGCTAAGGTTTCTTAGGATTTTATACGTTTAGGGTTTTATCTTGATTTATTTAGGTTTAGGGTTTTATCTAGGTTTTTAGGGTTTAAGTCAATGGGGGTTTTTTTTTTTTTTTTTTAGGGTTTTAAGAGTTTAAGTGTTCCTTACGGTTTAGGGTTTAGGGATTAGGGTTATTTTGTGTTTTTAAGGTTTAGGGTTTACAGATTTTTAGAATTAAGGATTTAGAGCCTAGTGTTTTAGGGGTTTTAAATTGATTTTAGGGTTTATAGGATTTAGGGTTTCTTTGGGTTTTAGGTTTTTAGGTTATGGTTTAGGTTTAGGAATTAGAGTTTTATGTTAGGATTTACAGTTTAGTTCTTAGGGATTTTTTTAGGATTAGGGTTTTAGTTAATGGGTTTTATCTAGGTTTTAAGGGTTTAGGGTTATGGGATTTTTAGGATTTAATAGGTTTTGGGTTTGGAGCTTAGTTTTTATTATTATTTTTTTTATATTTTTTAGGGTTTAGCATATACGATTTAGGGCTAGTAGGATCTAGAGTTTAGAGTTTTTTAGGTTTAGGGATTTTTGGGTTTTCTTATGGTTTTTAATGGTAAAGTGTTTCTTAGGGTTTTTTAGGGCTAGATTTTTTTGTGTTATAAGTGTGAGGGTTTACGAATTTTAAGTATTTAGGGTTTAGATCATAGTGTTTTAAATGGTTTTCATGCTTACTTTAGGGCTATCGGATTTAAGGTTTCTTAATAAGATTAGTGTTTAGGGTTTCTTAGGGTTTTTGGGTTTAGGATTTAGGGTTTCAAATTAGGTTTTAGGGATTTTTAGGTTTAAGGTTTTGGGTTAAGGATTTTATCTAGGTTTTTAGTGTTTTAGAGGTTTTCAAGAATTAGGTTTTTGTTTTTGTGTTTTATAGGGTTTTGCATTAATATTTAGGGATTTATAGGGTTTGGAGATTACAGTTTCTTAGGTTTAGGTGTTTTAAGGGTTTTCAAGGTTTAAGTGTTTCTTACAGCTTTTTTAGGGTTTAGGGTTTAGGCCTATGGGTTTTCTTTTTCTTTTTTTAGGGTTTATGGTTTTTTAGGATTTAGTGTTTAGATGCTAGGGATTTGTAGGGGTTTTGAAATGGTTAGCTTAGATTTTTATTAGGTGGAGGAGTTTTTGGGTTTTCTTAGTGTTTTTAAGGGTTAAATGTTTCTTAGGGTTTTCTATTGATTAAGTTTTAGGGTTTTTTTTTTTGTGTTTTTTAAGATTAAGATTTACGGATTGTTTAGGATTTTTGTAGAGGTTTTAAATGATTTGTAGTGTTTATATTAAGGTTTATAGGATGTATTGTGTCTTCAGGTCTAGGGTTTAGGGCTTCTTAGGGTTTTAGATTTAGAATCTAAGGATTTAGGTTACGGTTTAGGGTTTAGGGCTCCATGTTTTCTTAGGTCTAGGCTTTTTAGGTTAAGGGTTTTATTTTGGGTTTTTATGGTTTAGGGCTTTGGGTTTTTTAGAGTTTTATAGGTTTATGGTTTGGGGCTTAGAGATTTTTGTGTATTTTAGGGTCAAGCATATAAGATTTAGTGCCTGATAGGGCTTGAAGATTAGAGTTTTTTTACGTTTAGGTATTTTTAAGGGTTAAGTGTTTCTTAGGGTTTCTAGTTCAGAGCTTAGGGGTTTTAAATGGTATTTAATGTTTATTTTAGGGTTTATAGGATTTAGGGATTCTTATGGTTTAGGATTTAGAGTGTCTTCAGGTTTTAGGTTTAGGATTTAGAGTTTTAGGTTAGGGTTTATGGCTTAGGATTTTTTAGTTTTACGGTTTTAGGTTAAGGGTTTTATTTAGGTTTTTAGGTTTTAGGGCTTTGGGTTTTTCAGGTTAACTGTTTGTAAGATTTTATAGGTTTAGGGTTTGGGGCTTAGGTTTTTTTTTTTTTTTTTTTTTGTCTGTAGGGTTTATCATATACGATTTAGGGCTTTATAGGGTTTAGAGTTTAGAGTTCTTTTTAGGTTAAGGGGTTTTTTGATTTCTAGTTTTTTTAAGGGTTAAGTGTTTCTTAGGTTTCTCAGGGTTTGTGATTTTTTGTATTTTTAAGGTTTAGGGTTTACAGATTTTTAGGATTAAGGGTTTCGAGCTTAGGGATTTTTGGAGTTTTAATTGGGTTTTAGGGTTTATTTTATGATTTATAGGATTTAGGGTTTTTTAAGGTTTAGGGTTTAAGGTTTCTTTGGGTTTTAGGTTAGGGTTTAGGGTTTAGGGATTTGGGTTTTTTTTGTTATGTTTAGGTTCTTAGGTAAAGGTTCTTCTCTAGGTTTTTAGGGTTTAGGGCTTTGGATTTTTTAGGTTAAGGTTTTTTAGTATTTTATAGGTTTAGTGCTTAGGGTTTAGGTTTTTTTTTTTCTTTTGTTTTTTAGCATTTAGCATATATGATTTAGTGCTTTATAGGATTTAGAGCTTAGCTATTTTTTAGGCTTAAGGGATTTTGGATTTTTTAAGGTTTTTAAGGGTTAAGTGTTTCTTAGGGTTTTTTAAAGTTTAAGATTTAGGGATTTGGGTTTTTTTTGTGTTTTTTATGTTTAGGGTTTACATATTTTTAGAATATATGGTTTAGAGCTTAGTGTTTTGTTGGGGTTTTAAATTGTTTTTAGGGATTTGGGTTTCTTTGGATCTTAGGTTTAGGATTAAGATTTTAGGTTTAGGGTTTAGGGCTTAGGGTTTTTTAAGGTTTAGTGTTGTTGAAAGATTAGGGTTTTGGGTTAAGGGTATTTTCTAGTTTAGGGTTTAAGGCTATGGGTTTTTTAGGCTAAGGTTTCTTAGGATTTTATTTGTTTAGGGTTTTATCTTAGTTTTTTTAGGTCTAGGGTTTTATCAAGGATTTTTGGGTTTAAGTCAATGTGTTTTTTGTGTTTTTTTAGGGTTTTAAGAGTTTAAGAGTTCCTTAGGGTTTAGGGTCATTTTGTGTTTTTAAGGTTTAGGGTTTACAGATTTTTTGAATTATGGATTTAGAGCCTAGTGTTTTAGGGGTTTTAAATTGATTTTAGGGTTTATAGGATTTAGTTTTTCTTTGGGTTTTAGGTTTTTAGGTTAGGGTTTAGGTTTAGGAATTAGAGTTTTAGGTTAGGATTTAGAGTTTAGTGGTTAGGGATTTTCTTTGGATTAGGGTTTTAGTTTATGGGATTTATCTAGGTTTTAAGGGTTTAGGGTTTTGGGTTTTTTACGATTTAATATGTTTAGGGTTTATAGCTTAGTTTTTATTATTATTTTATTTTTAGGGTTTATCATATATGATTTAGGGCTTGTAGGATTTAGAGCTTAGAGTTTTTTAGGTTTAGGGGTTTTTTTGGGTGTTTTTATGGTTTTTAATGGTAAAGTGTTTCGTAGGGTTTTTTAGGGCTAGATCTTTTTGTTTTATAAGTGTTAGGGTTTACGAATTTTATGGATTTCTGGTTTAGATCATAGGGTCTTTAGGTGTTTTAAATAGTTTTCATGTTTATTTTAGGGCTATCGGATTTAAGGTTTCTTAACAAGATTAGGGTTTAGGGTTTTTTTTGGTTTAAGGACTTAGGTTAAGGATTTTATCTAGGTTTTTAGTGTTTTATAGGTTTAGTGTTCAAGAATTAGTTTCTTTTTTTTGTGTTTTTTAGTATTTAGCATTAATATTTAGGGGTTTATATGGTTTGGAGATTACAGTTTTTTAAGTTTAGGTGTTTTAAGGGTTTTCAAGGTTTAAGTGTTCCTTACGACTTTTTTAGGGTTTAGGCCTATGGGGTTTTTTTTATTTATTTAGGGTTTATGGCTTTTTAGGATTTAGTGTTTAGAGGTTAGGGATTTGTAGGGGTTTTAGATGGTTTAGATCTTAGAGTTTTATTAGGTGTAGGAGTTTTTGGGTTTTCTTAGTGTTTTTAAGGCTTAAATATTTCTTAGGGTTTTCTATTGATTAGGTTTTAGGATTTTTTTTTGTGTTTTTTACGTTTAAGATTTACGGATTGTTTAGGATTTTTGTAGAGGTTTTAAATGTTTTGTGGTGTTTATATTAGGGTTTATAAGATGTATTGTGTCTTAAGGTCTAGGGTTTAGGGCTTCTTAGGGTTTTATATTTAGAATCTAGGTATTTAGGTTAGCGTTTATTGTTTAGGGATTCATTTATTTTTAGATCTAGGGTTTTAGGTTCAGGATTTTATTTAGGATTTTTGTGGTTTAGGGCTTTGGATTTTTTGGGTTAAGGATTTTTAGAGTTTTATAGGTTTATGGTTTGGGGCTTAGAGATTTTTGTGTATTTTAGGGTTAAGCCTAAAAGATTTTTTTTTTTTTTTAAGTTTAAGATTTACGGATTGTTTAGGATTTTTGTAGAGGTTTTAGATGTTTTGTAGTGTTTATATTAGGATTGATAGGATGTATTGTGTCTTAAGGTCTAGAGTTTAGGGCTTCTTAGGGTTTTAGATTTAGAATCTAAGGATTTAGGTTAGGGATTATGGTTTAGGGCTTCTTTTTTTTAGGTCTAGGGTTTTAGGTTAAGGGTTTTACTTACTATTTTTATGGTTTAGGGCTTTTAGTATTTTAGGTTAGGGTTTTTTAGAGTTTTACAGGTTTATGATTTGGGGCTTAGAGGTTTTTGTGTATTTTAGGGTTAAGCATATAAGATTTAGTGCTTGATAGGGTTTAAAGCTTAGAGTTTTTTTAGGTTTAGGCGTTTTTTAGGGTTTTTAAGTGTTAAGTGTTTCTTAGGGTTTCTAGTTTAGAGCTTAGGGTATTTAAATGGTATTTAAGATTTATTTTAGGGTTTATAGGATTTAGGGATTCTTCTGGTTTAGGATTTAGAATTTCTTCAAATTTTAGGTTTAGGATTTAGAGTTTTAGGTTAGGATTAGGGCTTACGATTTTTTAGGTTTAGGGTTTTATTTAGGTTTTTAGGTTTTAGGGCTGTGGGTTTTCTAGGTTAATGGTTTGAAAGATTTAACAGGTTTAGGGTTTGGGCTTAGGTTTTTTTATTTTTTTTTTGTGTGTGTAGGGCTTAGTATATACGATTTAGGGCTTTATAGGGTTTAGAGCTTAGAGTTTTTTTTTTTGGTTTAGGGGTTTTTTGGTTTTTAGTTTTTTTAAGGGTTAAGTGTTTCTTAGGTTTCTTAGGGTTTACTAATTTTTTGTATTTTTTAGGTTTAGGCTTTACAGATTTTTAGGATTTAGGATTTCGATCTTAGGGATTTTAGCAGTTTTAAATGGGATTTAGGGTTTATTTTATGATTTATAGTATTTAGGGTTTCTTAAGGTTTAGGGTTTAAGGTCTTTATGTGTTTTAGGTTAGGGTTTAGGGTTTAGGGATTTGGATTTTTTTTTTATGTTTAGGTTCTTAGGTAAAGGTTCTTATATAGGTTTTTATGGTTCAGGGCTTTCGGATTTTTAGGTTAAGGTTTTTTAGTATTTTATCGGTTTAGTGCTAAGGGCTTAGAGTTTTTTTTTGTGTTTTTTAGCCTTTCGCATATTTGATTTAGGGCTTTATAGGGATTAAAGCTTAGCTGTTTTTTAGGTTTAAGGGATTTTTGGATTTTTTAAGGTTTTTAAGGTTTAAGTGTTTCTTAGGATTTTTTAAGGTTTAAGGTTTAGGGATTTGGGTTTTGTTGTGTTTTTTATGTTTAGGGTTTACAGATTTTTAGGATATAGGGTTTAGAGCTTAGTGTTTTGTAGGGGTTTTAAATTGTTTTTAGGGTTTAGGATTTCTTTGGATTTTAGGTTTAGGATTAAGATTTTAGGTTTAGTATTTAGGTTAGGGTTTTTTAAAGATTAGGGTTTTAGGTTAAGGGTATTATGTAGTTTTGGGTTTAAGGCTATGGGTTTTTTGAGGCTAAGGTTTCTTAGGATTTTATAAGTTTAGGGTTTGATCTTAGTTTTTTTAGGTTTTGGGTTTTATCTAGGTTTTTAGGGTTTAAGTCAATTGGTTTTTTGTGCTTTTTTAGGGCTTTACGAGTTTAAGTGTTCCTTCGGGTGTAGGGTTATTTTGTGTTTTTAAGGTTTAGGGTTTACAGATTTTTAGAAATAAGGATTTAGAGCCTAGTGTTTTAGGGGTTTTAAATTGATTTTAGGATTTATAGGATTTAGCGTTTCTTTAGGTTTTAGGTTTGTAGGTTAGGGTTTAAGTTTAGGGATTAGAGTTTTAGGTTAGGATTTAGAATTTAGCACTTAGTATTTTTTAGGATTAAGGTTTTAGTTTATTGGTTTTATCTTGGTTTTAAGGGTATAGGGTTTTGGGTTTTTTAGGATTTAATAGGTTTAGGGTTTAGAGCATAGTTTATTTTTCTTTCTTTTTTTATTTTTTTAGGGTTTAGCATATACGATTTAGGGCTTGTAGGATTTAGAGTTTAGAGGTTTTTAGGTTTAGGGGTTTTTTGGGCTTTCCTATGGGTTTTAATGGTAAAGTGTTTCTTAGGGTTTTTTAGGGTTAGATATTTTTGTGTTATAAGTGTTAGGGTTTATGAATTTTAAGGATTTAGGGTTTAGATCATAGGGTCTTTAGGTGTTTTAAATGGTTTTCATGCCTATTTTAGGGCTATTGGATTTACGGTTTCTTAATAAGATTAGGGTTTAGGGTTTCTTAGGGTTTTTGGGTTTAGGATTTAGGGTTTTACATTAGGGTTTAGGGGTTTTTTAGGTTTAAAGTTTTTGGTTAAGGATTTTATCTAGGTTTTTAGTGGTTTATAGGTTTAGGGTTCAAGAATTAGGTTTTTGTTTTTGTGTTTTTTAGGGTTTAGCTTCAATATTTAGGGATTTATAGGGTTTGGAGATTACACTTTTTTAGGTTTAGGTGTTTTAAGGGTTTTCAAATTTTAACTATTTCTTAGGGCTTCTTTAGGGTTTATGGGGTTTTTTTTTTTTTAGGGTTTATGGATTTTTAGGATTAAGTGTTTAGAGGTTAGGGATTTGTAGGGGTTTTAAATGGTTTAGAGCTTAGAGTTTTATTAGGTGTAGGAGTTTTTGGGTTTTCGTAGTGTTTTTAAGGGTTAAATGTTTCGTATGGTTTTCTATTGATTAGGTTTTAGGGGTTTTTTTTTTTTTTTGTGTTTTTTAAGTTTAAGATTTACGGATTGTTTAGGATTTTTGTAGAGGTTTTAAATGCTTTGTAGTGTTTATATTGGTGTTTATAGGATGTATAGTGTTTTAAGGTCTAGGGTTTAGGGCTTCTTATGGTTTTGTATTTCAAGTTTGAGGATTTAGATTAGGGTTTAGGGTTACATGTTTTTTTAGGTCTAGGGTTTTAGGTTAAAGGTTTTTATGATTTAAGGCTTTGGGTTTTTTAGGTTAAGGTTTTTAAGAGTTTTATAGGTTTATGGTTTGGGGCTTACATATTTTTGTGTATTTTAGGGTTAAGCATATAAGATTTGGTGCTTGATAGGGTTTAAAGCTTAGGGTTTTTTTAGGTTTAGGCGTTTTTTGGGGTTTTTAAGGGTTAAGTGTTTCTTAGGGTTTCTAGTTTAGAGCTTTGGGGGTTTTAAATGGCATTTAAGGTTTATTTTAGGGTTTATAGGATTTAGGGATTCTTATGGTTTAGGATTAGGAGTTTCATCAGGTTTAGGTTTAGGATTTAGAGTTTTAGGTTAGGGTTTAGGGCTTACGATTTTTTAGGTTTAGGGTTTTAGGTTAAGGGTCTTATTTAGGTTTTTAGGTATAAGGGCTTTGGGTTTTTTGGGTTAAGGGCTTGTAAGATTTTATAGGTTTAGGGTTTAGGGATTAAGTTTTTTTTTTATTGTATGTGTAGGGTTTAGTATATATGATTTAGGGATTTATAGGGTTTAGAGATTAGAGTTTTTTTAGGTTTAGGGATTTTTTATTTTTTAGTTTTTTTAAGGGTTAATTGTTTCTTAGGTTTCTCAGGGTTTACTAATTTTTTGTATTTTTTAGGTTTAGGGTTTACAGATTTTTAGGATTGAGGGTTTCGAGCTTAGGGATTTTAAGGTTTATTTTATGATTTATAGGATTTAGGGTTTCTTAAGGTTTAAGGTTTAAGATTTCTTTGGGTTTTAGGTTTAGGTTTAGGGTTTAGGGATTTGGGTTTTTTTTGTTATGTTTAGGTTCTTAGGTAAAGATTCTTAACTAGGCTTTTAGGGTTTAGGTCTTTGGGTTTTTCATGTTAAGGTTTTTTAGTATTTTATAGGTTTAGTGCTTAGGGCTTAGGGTTCTTTTTGTGTTTTTTAGCATTTAGCATATATGATTTAGGCTATATATGGTTTAGAGCTTAGCTTTTTTTTAGGTTTAAGGGATTTTGGATTTTTTTAATGTTTTTAAGGGTTAATTGTTTCTTAGGGTTTTTTAAGGTTTAAGGTTTAGGAATTTGTGTTTTGTTGTGTTTTTTATGTTTAGGGTTTACAGATTTTTAGGATATAGGGTTTAGAGCTTAGTGTTTTGTAGGGGTTTAAATTGTTTTTAGGGTTTAGGGTTTCTTTGGATTTTAGGTTTAGGATTAAGATTTTAGGTTTCAGATTTAGGGCTTAGGGTTTTTTAAGGTTTAGGGTTTTTTAAATATTAGGGTTTTAGGTTAAAGGTATTATCTAGTTTAGGGTTTAAGGCTAAGGTTTCTTAGGATTTTACACGTTTAGGGTTTTATCTAAGTTTTTTTTAGGTTTAGGGATTTATCTAGGTTTTTAGGGTTTAATTCAATGGGTTTTTTGTTTTTTTTAGGGTTTTAAGAGTTTAAGTGTTCCTTAGGGTTTAGGGATTAGGGTCATTTTGTGTTTTTAAGGTTTAGGGTTAACAGATTTTTAGAATTAAGGATTTAGAGCCTAGTGTTTTAGGGGTTTTAAATTGATTTTAGGGTTTATAGGATTTAGGGTTTCTTTGGGCTTCAGTTTTTAGGTTAGGGTTTAGGTTTAGGAATTAGAATTTTGGGTTGGGATTTAGAGTTTAGTGCTTAGGGATTTTTTTAGGTTTAGGGTTTTAGTTTATGGGTTTTATCTAGGTTTTAAAGGTTTAGGGTTATGGGTTTCTTAGGATTTAATAGGTTTAGGGTTTATAGCACAGTTTTTATTATTTAGAGCTTAGAGTTTTTTAGGTTTAGGGGTTTTGTTGGGTTTTTTTACGGTTTTTAATGGTAAAGTGTTTCTTAGGGTTTTTTAGAGCAAGATTTTTTGTGTTATAAGTGTTAGGGTTTATGAATTTTAAGGATTTAGGGTTTAGATCATAGGGTCTTTAGGTGTTTTAAATGGTTTTCATGCCTATTTTAGGGCTATCGGATTTAAGGTTTCTTAATAAGATTAGGGTTTTGGGTTTCTTAGGGTTTTTGGGTATTGGATTTAGGGTTTTACATTAGGGTTTAGGGGTTTTTTAGGTTTAAGGTTTTAAGTTAAGGATTTTATATAGGTTTTTAGTGTTTTATAGGTTTAGGGTTCAAGAATTAGGTTTTTGTTTTTGTGTTGTTTAGGGTTTAGCATTAATATTTAGGGATTTATAGGGTTTGGAGATTACACTTTTTTAGGTTTAGGTGTTTTAAGGGTTTTGGAGGTTTAAGTGTTTCTTACGGCTTTTTTAGTGTTTAGGGTTATGCCTATGGGGTATTTTTATTTTTTTTGTTTAGGGTTTATAGTTTTTTAGGATTTAGTGTTTAGATGTTAGGGATTTGTAGGGGTTTTAAATGGTTTAGAGGTTAGAGTTTTATTAGGTGTAGGATTTTTTGGGTTTTCTTAGTGTTTTTAAGGTAAAATGTTTCTTAGGGTTTTCTATTGATTAGGTTTTATATATTTTTTTTTTTTGTGTTTTTTAAGTTTATGATTTACGAATTGTTTTGGATTTTTATGGAGGTTTTAAGTGCTCTGTAGTGTTTATATTGGGGTTTATAGGATGTATTGTGTCTTAAGGTCTAAGGTTTTGGGCTTCTTAGGGTTTTAGATTTAGAATCTAAGGATTTAGGTTAGGGTCTAGGGTGTAGGGCTTCATGTTTTTTTAGTTCTAGGGTTTTAGGTTAAGGTTATATTTACGGTTTTTATGGTTTAGGGCTTTGGGTTTTTTGGGTTAAGGTTTTTAAGAGTTTTATAGGTTTATGGTTTGGGGCTTATATATTTTTGTCTATTTTATGGTTAAGCATATAAGATTTAGTGATTGATAAGATTTAAAGCTTAGGGTTTTTTTGAGGTTTAGTCATTTTTTAGGATTTTTAAGGGTTAAATGTTTCTAGTTTAGAGCTTAGGGGTTTTAAATGATATTTAAGGTTTATTTTAGGGTTTATAGGATTTAGGGATTCTTATGGTTTAGGATTTAGGGTTTCTTCAGGTTTTAGGTTTAGGATTTAGAGTTTTAGCTTAGGGTTTAGGGTATACAGTTTTTTAGGTTAAGGGTTTTATTTAGGCTTTTAGGTATTAGGGCTTTGGGTTTTTTAGGTTAAGGGTTTGTAAGACTTTATAGGTTTAGGGTTTGGGGCTTAAGTTTTTTTTTTTTTTCTTTGTACGTGTAGGGTTTAGTTTATACGATTTAGGGCTTTATAGGGTTTAGAGCTTAGAGTTTTTTTAGGTTTAGGGATTTTTTCGTTTTTAGTTTTTTTAAGGGTCAAGTGTTTCTTAGGTTTCTCAGGGTTTACTAATTTTTTGTATTTTTTAGGTTTAGGGTTTACATACTTTTAGGATTGAGGATTTGGAGCACAGGGATATTAGGAGTTTTAAATTTGAATTAGGGTTTAGTTTATTATTTATAGGATTTAGGGTTTCTTAAGGTTTAGGATTGACGGTTTCTTTGGATTTTAGGTTTGGGTTTAGGGTATAGGGATTTGGGTTTTGTTTGGTTATGTTTAGGTTCCTAGGTAAAGATTCTTATCTAGGTTTTTAGGGTTTAGGGTATACAATTTTTTAGGTTGAGGGTTTTATTTAGGTTTTTAGGTATTAGGGCTTTGGGTTTTTTAGGTTAAGGGTTTGTAAGACTTTATAGGTTTAGGGTTTGGGGGCTTAAGTTTTTTTTTTCTTTGTACGTGTAGGGTTTAGTTTATACGATTTAGGGATTTATAGGGTTTAGAGCTTAGAGTTTTTTTAGGTTTAGGGATTTTTTCGTTTTTAGTTTTTTTAAGGGTCAAGTGTTTCTTAGGTTTCTCAGGGTTTACTAATTTTTTGTATTTATTAGGTTTAGGGTTTACATATTTTTAGGATTGAGGATTTGGAGCACAGGGATTTTAGGAGTTTTAAATTTGAATTAGGGTTTATTTTATGATTTATAGGATTTAGGGTTTCTTAAGGTTTAGGGTTTAATGTTTCTTTGGATTTTATGTTTGGGTTTAGGGTTTAGGGATTTGGGTTTTTTTATGTTATGTTTAGGTTCTTAGGTAAAGATTCTTATCTATGTTTTTAGGGTTTAGGGATTTGGGTTTTTTAGGTTAAGTTCTTTTAGTATTCTATAGGTTTAGTGCTTTTTTGTGTTTCTTAGCATTTAACATATATGATTTAGGGCTTAATAGGGTTTAGAGCTTAGCTTTTTTTTTGGTTTAAGGGATTTTGGATTTTTTGAGGTTTTTAGGGGTTAATTGTTTCTTAGGGTTTTTTAAGGTTTAAGGTTTAGGGATTTGTGTTTTATTGTGTTTTTTATGTTTAGGGTTTTACAGATTTTTAGGATATAGGGTTTAGATCTTAGTTTTTTGTAGGGGTTTAAATTGTTTTTAGGGTTTTGGGTTTCTTTGGATTTTAGATTTAGGATTAAGATTTTAGGTTTAGGGTTTAGGGTTTTTTAAGGTTTAGGGTATTTTAAATATTAGGGATTTAGGTTAAGGGTATTATCTAGTTTAGGGTTTAATGCTATGGGTTCTTTAGGCTAAGGTTTCTTAGGATTTTATACGTTTAGGGTTTTATCTTGATTTTTTTAGGTTTAGGGTTTTATATAGGTTTTTAGGGTTTAAGTCAATGGGTTTTTTGTGCTTTTATAGGGTTTTAAGAGTTTAAGTGTTTCTTGGGGTTATTTTGTGTTTTTAAGGTTTAGGGTTTACAGATTTTTAGAATTATGGATTTAGAGCCTAGTGTTTTAGGGGTTTTAAATTGATTTTAGGATTTATAGGATTTAGGGTTTCTTTGGGTTTTAGGTTTCTACGTTAGGGTTTAAGTTTAGGGATTAGAGTTTTAGGTTAGGATTTAGAATTTAGTTCTTAGGGATTTTTTAGGATTAAGGTTTTTGTTTATGGGTTTTATCTTGGTTTTAAGAGTTTAGGGTTTTGGGTTTTCTAGGATTTAATAGGTTTAGGGTTTAGAGCATAGCTTTTTTTTTTTTTTTTCTCTTTTTAAGGGTTTAGCATTTACGATTTAGGGCTTGTAGGATTTAGCGCGTAGAGTTTTTTAGGTTTAGGTGTTTTTTGGGTTTTCTTATGGTTTTTAATGGTAAAGTGTTTCTTAGGGTTTTTTAGGGTTAGATATTTTTTGTGATATAAGTGTTAGGGTTTATGAATTTTAAGGATTTAGTGTTTATATCATAGTGTCTTTAGGTGTTTTAAATGGTTTTCATGCCTATTTTAGGGCTATAGGATTTAAGGTTTCTTTATAAGATGAGGGTTTAGGGTTTCTTAAGGTTTTTGGGTTTAGGATTTAGGGTTTTACATTAGGGTTTAGGGTTTTTTTAGGTTTAAGGTTTTAGGTTAAGAATTTTTTAGGTTTTTAGTGTTTTATAGGTTTAGGGTTCAAGAATAGGTTTTTGTTTTTGTGTTTTTTAGGGTTTAGCATTAATATTTAGGGATTTATAGGGTTTGGAGATTAAATTTTTTAGGTTTTGGTGTTTTAAGGGTTTTCACGGTTTAACTATTTCTTATGGCTTTTTTAGGGTTTAGGGTTTAGGTCTATGGGATTTTTTTTCTTTTTGTTTTTTTTTTAGGGTTTATGGATTTTTAGGATTTAGTGTTTAGAGGTTAGAGATTTTTAGGGGTTTTAAATGGTTTAGAGCTTAGAGTTTTTTCAGGTGTAGGAGTTTTTGGGTTTTCTTAGTGTTTTTAAGGGTTAAATGTTTCTTAGTGTTTTTTATTGATTAGGTTTTAGGGTTAAGCATATAAGATTTAGTGCTTGATAGGGTTTAAAGCTTAGTGTTTTTTTTATGTTTAGGAGTTTTTTAGGGTTTTTAAGGTGTTTCTTAGGGTTTCTAGTTTAGAGCTTGGGGGTTTTAAATGGTATTTAAGGTTTATTTTAGGGTTTATAGGATTTAGGGATTCTTATGGTTTAGGATTTAGAGTTTTAGGTTAGGGTTTATGGCTTAGGGTTTTTTAGTTTTACGGTTTTAGGTTAAGGGTTTTATTTAGGTTTTTAGGTTTTAGGGCTTTGGCTTTTTTAGGTTATGGGTTCGTAAGATTTTATAGCTTTAGGGTTTAGGGCTTAGGTGTTTTTTTTTTTGGTATGTGTAGGTTTTAGTATATACGATTTAGCGCTTTATAGGTTTTAGAGATTAGAGTTTTATTAGGTTTAGGGATTTTTTCTTTTTTAGTTTTTTTAAGGGATAGGTGGTTCTTAGGTTTCTCAGGGTTTACTGATTTTTTGTTTTTTTAGCTTTAGGGTTTACATATTTTTAGGATTGAGGGTTTCGAGCTTAGGGATTTTAGGAGTTTTAAATGGGTTTTAGGGTTTATTTTATGATTTATAGGATTTAGGGTTTCTTAAGGTTTCGGGTTTAAGGTGTCTTTGGGTTTTAGGTTTGGGTTTAGGATTTAGGGATTTGGGTTTTTTTTTGTTATGTTTAGGTTCTTGGGTAAAGATTCTTATCTAGGTTTTTAGGGTTTAGGTCTTTGGGTTTTTTAGGTTAAGGTTTCTTAGTATTTTATACGTTAGTGTTTTGGGGTTAGGGTTCTTTTTGTGTTTTTTAGCATTTAGCATATATGATTTAGGTCTTTATAGGGTTTAGAGCTTAGCTTTTTTTTAGGTTTAAGGGATTTTGGATTTTTTGAAGTTCTTAAGGGTTAAGTGTTTCGTAGGGTTTTTTAAGGTTTAAGGTTTAGGAATTTGGGTTTTGTTGTGTTTATTATGTTTAGGGTTTATAGATTTTTAGGATATAGGGTTTAGAGCTTAGTTTTTTGTAGGGGTTTAAATTATTTTTAGGGTTTTGGGTTTCTTTGGATTTTAGGTTTAGGATTAAGATTTTAGGTGTAGGGTTTAGGGCTTAGGGTTTTTTAAGGTTTAGGGTTTTTAAATAGTAGGGTTTTAGGTTAAGGGTATTATCTAGTTTAGGGTTTAAGGCTATGGGTTTTTTAGGCTAAGGTTTCTTAGGATTTTATACGTTTAGGGTTTTATCTAAGTTTTTTTAGGTTTAGGGTTTTATCTAGGTTTTTAGGGTTTAGGTCTATTGGTTTTTTTCTTTTTTAGAGTTTTAAGAGTTTAAGTGTTCCTTAGGGTTTAGGGATTAGGGTTATTTTGTGTTTTTAAGATTTAGGGTTTACAGATTTTTAGAATTAAGGATTTAAAGCCTAGTGTTTTAGGGGCTTTAAATTGATTTTAGGGTTTATAGGATCTAGGGTTTCTTTGGGTTTTAGGTTTTTAGGTTAGGGTTTAGGTTTAGGAATTAGAGTTTTAGGTTAGGATTTAGAGTATAGAGCTTAGGGATTTTTTTAGGATTGGGGTTTTAGTTTATGGGTTTTATCTAGGTTTTAAAGGTTTAGGGTTATGGGTTTTAGTTTATGGGTTTTATCTAGGTTTTAAAGGTTTAGGGTTATGGGTTTCTTAGGATTTAATAGGTTTAGGGTTTAGAACTTAGTTTTTATTTTATTTTTTTTGTGTCTTTTAGGGTTTAGCATATACGATTTAGGACTTTTAGGATTTAGAGCTTAGTGTTTTTTAGGTTTAGGGTTTTTTTATAGTTTTTAATGGTAAATTGTTTCTTAGAGTTTTTTAGGGCTAGATTTTTTTTGTTATAAGTGTTAGGGTTTATGAATTTTAAGGATTTAGGATTTAGATCATAGGGTCTTTAGGTGTTTTAAATGGTTTTCATGCCTATTTTAGGGCTATCGGATTTAAGGTTTCTTAATAAGATTAGGGTTTAGGGTTTTTGGGTTTAGGATTTAGGGTTTTACATTAGGGTTTAGGGGTTTTTTAGGTTTAATGTTTTAGGTTAAGGATTTTATGTAGGTTTTTAGTGTTTTATAGGTTTAGGGTTTAAGAATTAGGTTTTTGTTTTTGTGTTTTTTAGGGTTTAGTATTAATATTTAGGGATTTATAGGGTTTGGAGATTACACTTTTTTAGGTTTAGGTATTTTAAGGGTTTTCAAGGTTTAAGTGTTTCTTACGGCTTTTTTACAGTTTATGGTTTAGGCCTATGGGGTATTTTTTTTTTTTTTTTGTTTAAGGTTTATTGTTTTTGAGGATTCAGTGTTTAGAGGTTAGGGATTTGTAGGGGTTTTAAATGGTTTAGAGGTTAGAGTTTTATTAGATGTAGGAGTTTTCTATTGATTAGGTTTTAGGGGTTTTTTATTAGATTTAGTGTTTAGTGTTTTTAAGGTTAAATGTTTCTTAGGGTTTTCTATTGATTAGGTTTTAGGGGTTTTTTTTTTGTGTTTTTTAAGTTTATGATTTACGGATTCTTTTGGATTTTTATATAGGTTTTAAATGCTTTGTAGTGTTTATATTGTGGTTTATAGGATGTATTGTGTCTTAAGGTCTAGGGTTTAGGGCTTCTTATGGTTTTAGATTTAGAATCTGAGTATTTAGGTTAGGGTTTAGGGTGTAGGGCTTCATGTTTTTTTAGGTCTAGGGTTTTAGGTTAAGGTTATATTTAGGGTTTTTATGGTTTAGGGCTTTGGGTTTTTTAGGTTAAGGTTTTTAAGGGTTTTATAGGTTTATGGTTTGGGGCTTGTATATTTTTGTCTATTTTATGGTTAAGCATATAAGATTTAGTGCTTGATAGGATTTAAAGCTTAGAGTTTTTAAGGTTTAGGCGTTTTTTAGGGTTTTTAAGGGTTAAGTGTTTATTAGGGTTTCTAGTTTGGAGCTTAGGGGTTTTAAATGGTATTTAAGGTTTATTTTTGGGTTTACAGGATTTAGGGATTCTTATGGTTTAGGATTTAGAGTTTCTTCAGGTTTTAGGTTTAGGATTCAGAGTTTTAGCTTAGGGTTTAGGGCTTACAGTTTTTTAGGTTTAGGGTTTTAGGTTAAGGGTTTTATTTAGGTTTTTAGGTATTAGGGCTTTGGAGTTTTTAGGTTATGGGTTTGTAAGATTTTATAGGTTTAGGGTTTGGGGCTTAGGTTTTTTTTTTATTTGTGTGTGTAGGGTTTTGTTTATACTATTTAGGGCTTTATAGGGTTTAGAGCTTAGTGGTTTTTTAGGTTTAGGGATTTTTTCGTTTTTAGTTTTTTTAAGGGTTATGTGTTTCTTAGGTTTCTCAGGGTTTACTGATTTTTTGTATTTTTTAGGTTTAGGGTTTACATATTTTTAGGATTGATGATTTCGAGCTTAGGGATTTTAGGAGTTTTAAATGGAAATTAGGGTTTATTTTATGATTTATAGTATTTAGGGTTTCTTAAGGTTTAGGGTTTAAGGTTTCTTTGGATTTTAGGTTTGGTTTTAGGGCTTAGGGATTTGGGTTTTTTTATGTTATGTTTAGGTTCTTAGGTAAAGCTTCTTATCTAGGTTTTTAGGGTTTAGGGCTTTGGGTTTTTTAGGTTAAGGTTTTTTAGTATTCTATAGGTTTAGTGCTTTTTTGTGTTTCTTAGCATTTAACATATATGATTTAGGGCTTTATAGGGTTTAGAGCTTAACCTTTTTTTAGGTTTAAGGGATTTTGGATTTCTTGAGGTTTTTCAAGGTTAATTGTTTCTTAGGGTTTTTTAAGGTTTAAGGTTTAGGGATTTGTGTTTTATTGTGTTTTTTCTGTATAGGGTTTTACAGATTTTTAGGATATAGGGTTTAGATTTTAGTTTTTTGTAGGGGTTTAAATTGTTTTTAGGGTTTTGGGTTTCTTTGGATTTTAGGTTTAGGATTAAGATTTTAGGTCTAGGGTTTAGGGTTTAGAGCTTATAGTTATTTTATGTTTAGAGGTTTTTTGGTCTTTAGGATTTTTAAGGGTTAAGTGTTTGTTGGGTTTCCTAGGGTTTAGTTATTTTTTGTATTTTTTAGGTTTAGGGTTTACAGATTTTTAGGATTTAGAGTTTCTAGCTTATGGATTTTAGGAGTTTTAAATGGGTTTTAGTGTTTATTTAGGATTTATAGGATTAAGGGTTTCTTAAGGTTTATGGTTTAAGGTTTCTTCAGCTTTTAGGTTTAGGTTTAGGCCTTTGGGTTAGGGTTTAGGGTTTAGGGCTTAGGGTTTTTTTATGTTTAGGTTCTTAGGTTAAGTTTCTTATCTAGGTTTTTAGGGTTTGGGGCTTTGTATTTATTAGGTTAAGGTTTTTAGTGTTATATAGGTTTAGGGTTTAGGGCTTAGGTTTTATTTTTTGTGTTCTTTAGGGTTTAGCATATACGATTTAGGGCTTTAGATGGTTTAGAGCATAGAGTTTTTGAGGTTTAGGGGTTTTGGGTTTTGAGGGTTTTTAAGGGTTAAGTGTTTCTTAGGGTTTTGTATTTTTTTTCGTTTTTTATGTTTAGGGTTTATGGATTTATAGGATTTTGAGTTTACAGTTTAGGGTTTAGTAGGGGTTTTAAGTAGTTGTTAGGGTTTATTTTAGGGTTTATAGGATTTTGGGTTTCTTAAGGTTTAGGTTTAGGTTTAGGAATTAGAGTTTTAGGTATGGGTTAAGGGTTTAGGGCTTAAGGATTTTTTAGGTTTAGGGATTTAGGTTTAGGGATTTAGGTTAAGGGTTTTATCTAGGTTTTTTAGGGTTTAGGTCTTTGGGTTTCTAGGTTAACTATTTTTGTGACTTTTTAGGTTTAGAGTTTACGGCTTTTTTGTTTTTTTTAGGGTTTAGTATATAAGATATAGGGTTTTATAGGGTTTATAGCTTTGAGTATTTTTAGGTTTAACAAAATTTATATTTTTAGCGTTTTTAAGGGTTAAGTGTTTCTTAGGGTTTTTTTGGTGTTTTTAGGTTTAGGGTTTAGAACTTAGATTTTTGTAGGGGTTTTAAATAATTTTTAGGGTTTATTTTAGAATTTATAGGATTTAGGATTTACGATTTTGGTCTTAAGGGTTTAGGTCTTTGGGTTTTTTCAGGTTTAGGGTTTTAGGTTAAGGGTTTTATATAGGTTTTTAGGGTTTAGGGCTTTGGGTTTTTTAGGTTATGATTTTTTAAGGTTTTAAAGGTTTATGGTTTATGCTGAGGTTTTTTGTTTTTTTTTTTCTATGTTTTTTAGGGTTTAGCATATAATATAGTGTTTAGAGCTTAGTGTTTTTTAGGTTCGGGGGTTTTTCGGGTATTTTTAGGGTTTTTAAGAGTTAAGTGTTTCATAGGGTTTTTTAGGGTTTATGGTTTAGAGCTTAGGGTTTTGTAGGGGTTTTAAATGGTAACTACGGTTTATTTTTGGGTTTATAGGATTTAGAGTTTCTTACGGTTTTTGATGTAGGATTATAGTTTTAGGTTAAGGTTTAGGGATTTGGGCTTAGGTTAATGGTTTTATCTAGGTTTTAAGGGTTTAGGGCTTTGGGTTGTTTTTGTTATGGTTTTTTAGGGTTTTGTAGGTGAAGGGTTCACGGCTTAGGAATTTTTTTTATGTATTTTGGGGTTTCGCATATACAATTAGGGATTTATAGAGTTTTGTGCTTACAATTTTTTTAAGTTTAGGGGGTTTTAGGGTTTTATTAAAGGTTAACTTCTTCTTAGGGTTTTCTAGGGTATAGGTCTTAGGGTTTTGTTGTGGTTTGAAGGTTTAAGGTATACAGAATCTTTAGGATTTAGGCTTTTGAGCTTAGGGTTTTGTAGGGGTTTTAAATGGTTTTTAGGGTTTATTTTATGGTTTATAGTATTTAGGGTTGGTTAAGGTCTAGGGTTTAAAGTATCTTAGGTATTTAGGTTTAGGATTTAGGGTTTTAGGTTAGGGTTTAGGGTTTAGGGCTTAGGGTGTTTTTAGGTTTAGGGATTTGGGTTAAGGGTTTTATTTAGGTTTTTAAGGTTTAAGGCTTTGGGATATTAAGGTTATGGTTTTTTAGGGTTTTATAGGTTTATGACTTAGGGCTTAAGTTTTTTTTTTTTTTTTTTTTGTGTTTTTTGGGTTTTGCACATACGATTTAGGGCTTTATAGAGTTTAGATACAAGAAATTTTAGGTTTAGGGATTTTTTTTTTGTTTTTTTAGGGTTTGTAAGGATATTAAATGGTGTTTAGGGTTTATAGGACTTAGGGTTTCATAAGATTTAGGGTTTAGGGTTTCATAGGGTTTTAAATTTATAATTTAGGGTTTTAGGTTAGGCTTTATGGTTTAGGGCCTAGGGATTTAAAATTTTAGGTTGAGGGTTTTATCTAGGTTTTTAGGCTTTAGGGATTTGGGTTTGTTAGGTTACGGTTTTTTAGGCTTTTATAGGTTTAGGGTTTAGTGTTTAGGGCTTAACGTTTGTACGTTAAGGTTTTTGAGGATTTTGTAGATATGGCATTTAGGGGGTTTTCTATGTATCTTTAGGATTTAGCATATATAATTTAGGGCTTTATAGGGTTTGGAGCTTACAGTTTTTTAGGTTTAGGTGTTTTTCTGTTATTGAGGGTTAAGTGTTCCTTAGGATTTTTCAAGGGTTTAGCATTAACAATTTAGGGCTTTATAGGGTTTAGATCTTACAGTTTTTTAGGTTTAGGGGTTTTTTGGGGAGGGGGGGGGGGTTTTAGGCTTTTAAAGGGCTTAGGGTTTAGGGCTTAGGTTTTTCTCTCTTTTTTTTAGATACAGGGTTTAGGGTTTTTTTAGGTTTAGTATTTTAGGTTAAGGGTTTTATCTAGGTTTTTAGGTTTTAGGGCTTTGGAATTTTTAGATTAAGGTTTTTAGGTTTTTATAGATTTAGGATTTACGGCTTAGGGTTTTTCTGTGTTTTTTAAGGCTTAGCATATACGATTTAGGGCTTTATAGGGTTTAGAGCTTTGAGTTTTTTTTAGGTTTAATGGATTTTATATTTTTAGGGTTCTTAAAGGTTAAGTGTTTCTTAGGATTTTTTTAGGATTTAGGGTTATTTTTAGCTTTAGGGTTATGGGTTAAGGGTTTTGTTATGGTTTATAGGGTTTAGGGCTTTGTGTTTTTTAGGTTAAGATTTTTTTCAGATTTTATAGGTTTAAGGTTTAGGTTTTAAAGTTTTTTTGTGTTTTTAGGGTTTAACAAATACGATTTAGGGCTTTATAGGTTCTAGAGCCTAACATTTTTTAGGTTTAGGGTTTTTTTGTGTTTTTTTTTAGGGTTTTAAGTGTTAAGTGTTTCTTAGGGTTTAGGGCTTAGGGTGCTTTTATGTTTTTTAGATATAGGGTTTATGGATTTTTAGGATTTAGGGTTTATAGCTTTGGTTTAGGATTTAGGGTTCAGGACTTTTCATTTTTTAAGGTTTAGGGTTTTAGGTTAAGGGTTTTAACTAAGTTTTTAGGGGTAAGGGCTTTGTGTTTTTTAGATTAAGGTTTTATAGGGTTTTATATGTTTAGGGTTTAGGGCTAAGAGGTTTTTTTTGTGTTTTCTATGGTTTAGCATATACGATTCAGGGCTTTATAGCATTTAGAGCTTAGAGTTTTTTTAGGTCTAGCGGTTTTTTTGGGGTTTTAAGGGTTTTTAAGGTTAAGTGTTTCTTAGGGTTTTTTAGGGTTTAGGGTTTTAGGACTTAGGGTTTTTTTGTGTTTTTTAGGTTTAGGGTTTACAGATTTTTAGGATTTAGGGTATAGAGCTTAGAGTTTTGAAGAGTTTTAAATGGTTTTTAGGGTTTATGGAATTTAGGGTTCTTAAGGTTTATGGCTTAGGGTTTCCTAGGGTTTTAGGTTAGGATATAGGGTTTAGCCCTTAGTGGTTTGTTATGTTTAGGGTTTAAGGTTAGGGTTTAGGGTTTTTCTAGGTTGAAGGGTTTAGGTTAAGGGTTTTATCTAGGTTTTTAGGGTTTAGGGATTTGGGTTTATTAGATTAAGGGTTTTTAGGGTTTTATAGGTTTAGGGGTTTGGGCTTAGGGTTTTTTTTTTTTGTGTTTTTTAGGGTTTAGCTTGTATGATTTAGGGCTCTATAGGATTTTGAGGTTGGTGTTTTTTAGGGTTCGGGATTTCTGTATTTTTTAGGATTCTTAAGGGTTAAGTGTTTCTTAGGGGCCTTAGGGGTTTTTTAAGCTTAGGGTTTAATGTTAGGGTTTAGGGTTTTTTTAGGTTTAGGCTTTGGGTTAAGGATTTTATCTGGGTTTTTAGGCTTTAAGGATTTGGGTTTGTTGGGTTAAGGGTTTTTAGGGTTTTATAGGTTTAGGGTTTAGGGCTTATGGTTTTATTTTTGTGTGTTATTTAGGGTTTAGCATATATGATTTAGGGCTTTATAGGGTTTTGAGGTTAGAGTTTTTCAAAGTTAGGGATTTCTGTATTTTTTAGGGTTTTTAAGGGCTAAAGTGTTTGTTGGGGTTTTTCAGGGTTTAGGATTTAGAGCTTACGATTTTTTTGGGGTTTTAAAATGTTTTTAGGGTTTATTTTAGGGTTCATAGGATTTAGGTTTTCTTATTGTTTAAGGTTTAATATTTCTTAGGGTTTCATGTTTAGGATTTAGGATTTTAGGTTAGGGTTTTGGGTTTAGGATTATCGGTTAAGGGTTTTATATATGTTTTTAAGGTATAGGGCTTTAAATTTTTTGGGTTAAGGATTTCTGGGTTTTAGGTTTAAGGTATATGGCTTAGGGTTTTTTTTTTTTTTTTTGTTTTTTTTTTTTGTGTTTTTTAAGGTTTAGCATGTATGAGTTAGGGCTATATAGTGTTTACAACTTAGAGTTTTTTTCGACCTAGGGATTTTTCAGGTTTTTAGGATTTTTAAGGGTTAAGTGTTTCTTATGGTTTTTTAGGGTTTATGGTTTAGGGCTTAGGGTTTTTTGTGTCTTTTTAGGTTTAGGGTTTATCAATCTGTAGTATTTTGGTTTTTAGGTTAGGGTTTAGGTTTAGGATTTAGTGTTTTAGGTTAGGGTTTAGGGTGTAGGCCTTAGAGGCTTTTTACATTTATGGATTTTTAGGATTTAGGGCTTAGAGCTTAGGGTTTTTTTAAGTTTTTATGGGATTTAGGTTTTCTTTAGGTATTAGGTTTAGTGTTTCTTATGGTTTAGGTTTAGGATATAGGGTTTTTGGTTAGGCTTTACGATTAAGGGCTTAGGGTGGGTTTTTTAGGTTTAGGGCTTTAGGTAAAGGTTTTATCTAGGTTTTTATGGTTTAGGGCTTTGTGTTTTTTAGGTTAATATATTCTAGGGTTTTATAGGTTTAGGGTTTAGGGCATAGGGTTTTTTAGGATTTTGCTTATATGATTTTTGGCTTTATAGGGTTTAGAGTTCATAGCATTTTAGGTTTAGGGTTTTAATGGTTTAAGTGTTTCTTAGGGTTTATTAAGATTTAGGATTTAGGGCTTCGGGTATTTTTGTTTATGTCTTTTAGGTTTTGGGTTTAGGGATTTTCATGATTTAGGGATTAAAGATTCGGGTTTTGTAGGGTCTTATATGGTTTTTAGGGTTTATTTTAGGGTTTATATGTTTTAGGGTATCTTAAGGTTTAGGGTTTCTTAGTTTTCTTATTAGAGTTTAAGGATTAGGGCTTAGGATTTTAGGTTAGCATTGGGTTTTTTTGTGTTTTTAGGGTTTAGCATAAATGATTTGGGGCTTTATACGGTTAAGAGCTTAGAGTTTTTTAAGTTTAGGGGTTTTTGGGTTCTTTTAAAGGTTTTTAAGGGTTAAGCATTTCTTAGGGTTTGGAAAGGTTTAAGGTTTAGGGTATAGGGTTATTTTGTGTTTTTAAGGTTTAGGGTTTACATATTTTTAGAATTAAGGGTTTAGAGCTTAGTGTTTTAGGTGTTTTACATTGTTTTAAGGGTTTATAGGATTTAGGGTTTCTTTGGGTTTTAGGTTTTTAGGTTAGGGTTTAGGTTTAGGAATAGAGTTTTAGGTTAGGGTTTAGGGTTTAGTGCTTAGGGTTTTTTTAGGTCTAGGCTTTAGTTTATGGGTTTTATCTAGGTTTTAAGGGTTTAAGGCTTTGAGTTTTTTAGGATTAGGTTTTTTAGGATTTAATATGTTTAGGGTTTAAAGGTTAGGTTTTTTTTTTTTTTTTTTTTTTTTAGGGTTTAACATATATGATTTAGGGCTTGATAGGATTTTGAGATTAAAGTTTTTTCGGTTTAGGGGATTGTGGGGGTTTTTTTTTATAGTTTTTAATGGCTAAGTGTTTCTTATGGTTTTTTAGGGCTTAGGGATTTTTTTGTGATTTAAGTGTTAGGGTTTACAGATTTTTAGGATTTAGGGTTTAGATCTTAGAGTCTCTAGGGGTTTTAAATGGTTTTTAGGGCTATCGGATTTAGGGTTTCTTAATAAGATTAGGGTTTAGAGTTTCTTAGAGCTTTTAGGTTTAGGACTTAGGGTTTTACGTTAGGGTTTAGGGTTTTTTTAGGTCTAAGGTTATAGGTTAAGGATTTTATCTAGGTTTTTAGTGTTTTATAAGTTTAGGGTTCAAGAATTTGGGTTTTTATTGTGTTTTTTTTAGGGTTTAGCATATAATATTTTGGGATTTATAGGGAGCTTAGACTTTTTTAGGTTTAGGGGTTTTTAGAGTTTTCAAGGTTTAAGTGTATCTTATGGCTTTTTTAGGGTTTAGGGTTTTTTTTTCTTTCTGATTTTTAGGTTTAGGGTTTATGGTTTTTTAGGATTTAGTGTTTAGAGGTTAGAGTTTTATATGGGTTTTAAATGGTATAGGCTTAGAGTTTTATTAGGTGTAGGAGTTTTTGGGTTTTCTTAATTTTTTTTAAGGGTTAAATGTTTCTTAGGGTTTCTGGTTTAGAGCTTAGGGGTTTTAAATGGTATTTAAGATTTATTTAGGGTTTATAGGATTTAGGAATTCTTATGGTTTAGGGTTTAGAGTTTCTTAAGGTTTTAGGTTTAGGATTTAGAGAATTAGTTTAGGGTTTAGGGCTTAAGGTTTTTTTGGCTTTTAGGGTTTAGGGTTTTGGGTTTTTTTAGATTAAGGTTTTTAGGGTTTTACATGTTTAGGGTTTAGGGCTTAGCATATATAATTTAGGGCTTTATAAGGTATAGAGCTTAGATGTTTTCAGGTTTAGGGGTTTTTGAGGCTTTTAGGGCTTTTAAGGGTTAAGTGTTTTTGAGGGTTTAAGGCTTTCAGTTTTTTGTGTTTTTTAGGTTTAGGTTTTACGTATTATTAGGGTTTAGAGCTTAGGGTTTTGTAGGGGTTTTATTTGGTTTTTTGGGATTATATAAGGGTTTACAAGTTTTAGGGTTTTTTAAGGTTTAGGATTTAGGGTTTCTTAGGGTTTTAGGTCTAGCATTTAGGTTTTAGGTTTGGGTTTAGGGCTTTTGGATTTTTAGGATTTTGTATGTTTAGGGTTTAGGGATTAGTTTTTTTTTTTTTTTTTTTTGTGTTTTTAGGGTTTAGGATATACGATATAGGGGTTTATAGGGTTTAGAGGTTACTATATTTTATGTTTAGGGGTTTTTGTATTTTTTAGAGTTTTTAAGGGTTAAGTGTTTCTTAGGGTATTTCAGTGTTTAGGGTTTACGGCTTAGGGTTATTTTTTGTGTGTTTAGGTTAGTGTTTACAGATTTTTAGGATTTAGGGTTTAGAGCTTAGGGTTTTTTTGGGGTTTAAATGGTCTTTATGGTTTATTTTAGTATTTATAGGATTTAGGGATTCTTAAGGTATAGGGTTTCTTAGGGATTTATGTTAGGGTGTAGGGTTTATGGCTTTGGGTTTTGTTAGGTTTAGGGTTTTGGGTTAAGAGTTTTATTTGAGATTTTGGGATTTAAGGCTTTGGGTTTTTAAGGGTTTTATAGGTTTAAGGTTTAGTGCTTAGGGTTTTTTTTTTGTGTGTTTTATAGGGTTTAGAATATACGATTTAGGGCTTTATAGGGTTTAGAGCTTAGAGCTTTTTAGGTTTAGGGGTTATTGGGATTTTTTAGGGTTTTTACGGGTTAAGTGATTCTTATGATTTTTTAGGGTTTAGGGTTTAGGGCTGAGGGTTTTTAAATTTTTTGGATTTAGGGTTTAGAGCTTAGCGTTTTTGGGGGTTTTAAATGTTTTTAGGGTTTATTTTACGGTTTATAGGATTTAGGGTTTAGAGCTTAGGGTTTTTAGGGGTTTAAAAGGTTTTTAGGGTTTATTTTACGGTTTATAGGATTTAGGGTTTCTTAAGGTTTATGGTATAGGGTTTCTTAGGGTTATAGGTTTAGGATTTAGAGTTTTCGGTTAGGGTTTAGGGTTTAGGGTTCGGTTTATTTTAGGTTTAGGGTTGTAGGTCAAGTGTTTTATCTAGGATTTTAGGGCTTAGGGCTTTGGGTGCTTTTAGGTTAATGATTTTTAGGGTTTTATAGGTTTAGTGTTTAGGGCTTAGGGTTTTTTTTTTTTTTTTTTTTTTTTTTTTTTGTGTGTTTTTCAGCATTTAGCATATTTGATTTAGGGCTTCATAGGGTTTAGAGCTTAGCTTATTTTTTGTGTTTTTCAGCATTTAGCATATTTGATTTGCATTTTGTTGTGATTTTTATGTTTAGGGTTTACAAATTTTTAGGATATAGGGTTTAGAGCTTAGTGTTTTTAAGGGGTTTTAAATTGTTTTTAGGGTTTAGAGTTTCTTCAGATTTTAGGTTTAGGATTTAGGGTTTGGGTTTTATAGGGTTTAGGGTTTTTTAAAGATAAGTGTTTTAGGTTAAGGGTATTATCTATTTTAGGGTTTAAGGCTATGGGTTTGTTAGGCTAAGGTTTCTTAGGATTTTCTACGTTTAGGGTTTTATCTTAGTTTTTTTAGGTTTAGGGTTTTATGTAGGATTTTAGGGTTTAAGTCAATGGGTTTTTTTGTGTTTTTTTAGGGTTTTAAGAGTTTGTGTTCCTTAGGGTTTAGGGCTTAGGGTTATTTTGTGGTTTTAAGGTTTAGGGTTTACAGATATTTAGAATTAAGAAATTAGAGCCAAGTGTTTTAGGGGTTTTAAATTGATTTTAGGGTTTATAGGTTTAGGATTTAGGGTTCTAAATTAGGTTTTAGGGGTTTTTTAGGTTTAAGGTTTTGGGTTAAGGATTTTATCTAGGTTTTTAGTGTTTTATAGGTTTAGGGTTCAAGAATTAGGGGCTTTTTGTTTTTTTTTTTTGTGTTTTTTAGGGTTTAGCATTAATATTAAGGGATTTATAGGGTTTGGAGATTACACTTTTTTAGGTTTAGGTGTTTTAAGGGTATTCAAGGTTTAAATGTTTCTTACGGCTCTTTTATGGTTTAGGATTTAGGCCTATGGATTTATTTTTTTTTCTTTTTGGTTTTGGGTTTATGGCTTTTTAGGATTTACTGTTTAGAGGTTAGGGGTTTTTAGGCATTTTAAATGGTTTAGAGCTTAGAGTTTTTTTTAGGTGTAGGGGTTTTTGGGTTTTCTTAGTGTTTTTAAGGGTTAAATGTTTCCTAGGGTTTTCTATTGATTTGGTTTTAGGGTTTCTTTTTGTGTTTTTTAAGTTTAAGATTTACGGATTGTTTAGGATTTTTGTATAGGTGTTAAATACTTTGTAGTGTTTATATTAGGGTTTATAGGATGTATTGTGTCTTAAGGTCTAGGGTTTAGGGCTTCTTAGGGTTTTAGATTGTAGAATCTAAGGATTTAGGTTAGGGTTTAGGGTTTAGGGCTTCATTTTTTTTAGGTCTAGGGTTTTAGGTTAAGGGATTTATTTAGGGTTTTTATGGTTTAGGGCTTTGGGTTTTTTAGGTTAAGGTTTTTTAGAGTTTTATAGATTTATGGTTTGGGGCTTAGAGATTTTTGTGTATTTTAGGGTTAAGCATATAAGATTTAGTGCTTGATAGGGTTTAAAGCTTAGAGTTTTTTTAGGTTTAGGCGTTTTTATGGGTTAAGTGTTTCTTAGGGTTTCTAGTTTAGAGATTAGGGGTTTTAAATGGTATTTATGGTTTATTTTAGGCTTTATAGGATTTAGGGACTCTTATGGTTTAGGATTTAGAGTTTCTTCAGGTTTTTGGTTTAGGATTTGGAGTTTTATGTTAGGGTTTAGGGTTTAGGGCTTAGGTGTTTTTAGGTTTAGCGTTTTAGGTTAAGGTTTTTATTTAGGTTTTTAGGTTTTAGGGCTTTGGGTTTTTTAGGTTAACGGTTTGTAAGATTTTATAGGTTTAGGGTTTGGGGCTTAGGTTTTTCTTTTTTGTGTGTGTAGGGTTTAGTATATATGATTTAAGGCTTTACAGGGTTTAGAGCTTAGATTTTTTTTAAGGTTAAGGGATTTTTTGGTTTTTAGGTTTTTTAAGAGTTAAGTGTTTCTTAGGTTTCTTAGGGTTTAGTGATTTTTTGTATTTTTTAGGTTTTGGGTTTACAGATTTTTAGGATTTAGGGTTTCGAGCTCTGGGATTTCAAGGGTTTTAAATGGGTTTTAGGCTTTATTTTATGATTTATAGTAAATAGGGTTTCTTAAGGTTTAGGGTTTAAGGTTTCTTTAGGTTTAGGGTTAGGGTTCAGGATTTTGGGATTTGGGTTTTTTTGTTATGTTTCGGTTCTTAGGTAAAGGTTCTTGTCTTGATTTTTAGGGTTTAGGTCTTTGGGATTTTTAGGTTAAGGATTTTTAGTATTTTATAGGTTTAGTGCTTAGGGCTTAGGGTTTTTTTTTGTGTTTTTTAATATTTAGCATATATGATTTAGTGCTTTATAGTGTTTAGAGCTTAGCTTTTTTCTAGGTTTAAGGGATTTTGGATATTTTATGGTTTTTAAGGGTTAAGTGTTTCTTAGGGTTATTCAATGTTTAAGATTTAGGGATTTGGGTTTTTTTTTGTGTTTTTTATGTTTAGGGTTTGCAGATTTTTAGGATATAGGGTTTAGAGCTTAGTGTTTTCTAGGGGTTTTAAATTGTTTTTAAGGTTTAGGGTTTCTTTGGATTTTAGGTTTAGGATTAGGATTTTAGGTTTAGGGTTTAAGGCTTAGGGTTTTTTAAGGTTTAGGGTTTCTTAACGATTAGGGTTTTTGGTTAAGGGTATTATCTAGTTTAGGATTTAAGGCTATGGGCTTTATAGGCTAAGGTTTCTTAGGATTTTATACATTTAGGGTTTTATCATAGTTTTTTTAGGTTTAGGGTTTTATCTAGGTTTTTATGGTTTAAGTCAATGGGTTTTTTGTTTTTTTAGTGTTTTAAGAGTTTAAGTGTTCCTTAAGGTTTAGGGATTCGGGTTATTTTCTGTTTTCAAGGTTTAGGGTTTATAGTATTTTAGAATTAAAGAATTAGATCCTAGTGTTTTAGGGGTTTTAAATTGATTTTAGGGTTTATAGGATTTAGGGTTTCTTTGGGTTTTAGGTTTTTAGGTTAGGGTTTAGGTTTAGAAATTAGAGTTTTAGGTTAGGATTTAGAGTTTAGTGCTTAGGGACTGTTTTAGGATTAGGGTTTTAGTTTATGGGTTTTTTCTAAGTTTTAAGGGTTTAGGGTTATGTGTTTCTTAGGATTTAATAGGTTTAGGGTTTAGAGCTTAGTTTTTATTATTATTATTATTTTTTTTTTTGTGTTTTTAAGGGTTTAGCATATACGATTTAGGGATTGTAGGATTTAGAGCTTAGAGTTTTTTAGGTTTGGGGGTTTCTTGGGTCTTTTTATGGTTTTTGATGGTAAAGTGTTTCGTAGGGTTTTTTAGGGCTAGATTTTTTTGTGTTATAAGTGTTAGGGTTTACGAATTTTAAGGATTTAGGGTTTAGATCATAGGGTCTTTAAGTGTTTTAAATGGTTTTCATGCTTATTTTAGGGCTATTGGATTTAAGGTTTCTTAATAAGATTAGGGTTTAAGGTTTCTTAGGGTTTTTAGGTTTAGGATTTAGGGTTTTACATTAGGGTTTAGGGGTTTTTTAGGTTTAAGGTTTTAGCATAAGGATTTTATCTAGGATTTTAGTGTTTTATAGGTTTAGGGTTCAAGAATTAGGGTTTTATTATTTATTTTTTTTGTGCTTTTTAGGGTTTAGCATTAATATTTAGGGATTTATAGGGTTTGTAGATTACACTTTTTTATGTTTAGGTGTTTTAAGGGTTTTCACGGTTTAAGTGTTTCTTACGAATTTTTTAGGGTTTAGGGTTTAGGTCTATGGGTTGTTTTTTTGTTTAGGGTTTATGGTTTTTTAGGATTTAGTGTTTTGAGGTTAGGGAATTGTAAGGGATTGAAATGGTTTAGATCTTAGAGTTTTATTAGGTGTAGGAGTTGTTGGGTTTTCTTAGTGTTTTTAAGGGATAAATGTTTCTTAGGGTTTTCTATTGATTAGGTTTTAGGGTTTTTTTTTGTGTTTTTTAAATTTAAGATTTACGAATTGTTTAGGATTTTGTAGAGGTTTTAAATGCGTTGTAGTTTTTATATTTGGGTTTATAGGATGTATTGTGTCTTAATGTCTAGGGTTTAGAGCTTCTTAGTGTTTTAGTTTTAGAATCTAAGGATTTAGGGTATAGGGCTTCATATTTTTTTAGGTCTAGGGTTTTAGGTTAAGGGTTTTATTTAGGAGTTTTATGGATTAGGGCTTTGGGTTTCTTAGGTTAAGGTTTTTTAGAGTTTTATAGGTTTACGGTTTGGGGCTTAGAGGTTTATGTATATTTTAGGGTTAAACATATAAGATTTAGTGCTTGATAGGGTTTAAAGCTTAGAGTTTTTTTAGGTTTAGGCGGTTTTTACGGCTTTTAAGGGTTAAGTGTTTCTTAGGATTTCTAGTTTAGAGCTTAGGGGTTTTATATGGTATTTAAGGTTTATTTTAGGGTTTATAGGATTTAGGGATTCTTATGGTTTAGGATTTAGAGTTTCTTCAGGTTTTAGGTTTGGGAGTTAGAGTTTTAGGTTAGGGCTTAGGGGTTAGGGTTTTTAAGGTTTTGGATATTTGGTTAAGAGTTTTATTTAGGTTTTAGGTTTTAGGGCTTTGGATTTTTTAGGTTAAGGGTTTGTAAGATTTTATAGGTTTAGTGTTTGGGGCTTAGGTACTTTTTTTTTTTTGTCTGTGTAGGATTTAGTATATAAGATTTAGAGCTTAGCTTTTTTTTTTTTTAAAGAATTTTGGAGTTTTTGAGGTTTTTCAGGGTTTTTTAAGGTTTAAGGTTTAGGGATTTGGGTTTTCTTGTGTTTTTGATGTTTAGGGTTTACAGAGTTTTAGGATATAGTGTTTAGAGCTAAGTGGTTTGGAGGGGTTTTAAATTATTTTAGGTTTTAGGGTTTCTTTGGATTTTAGGTTTAGGATTTAGATTTTAGGTTTAGGATTTAGGTCTTAGGGTGTTTTAAGGTTTAGGGTTTTTTAAAGATTAGGGTTTTAGGTTAAGACTATTATCTAGTTTAGGGTTTAAGGCTATGGGTTTTTTAGGCTAATGTTTCTTAGGATCTTATACGTTTAGGGTTTTATCTTAGTTTTTTTAGGTTTAGGGTTTTATCTAGGTTTTTAAGGTTTAAGTTAATGGGTTTTTTGTGCTTTTTTGGTGTTTTAAGAGTTTAAGTGTTCCTTAGGGTTTAGGGCTTAGGGTTATTTTGTGTTTTTAAGGTTTAGGGTTTACATATTTTTAGAATTAAGGATTTAGAGCCTAGTGTTTTAAGGGTTTTAAATTGATTTTAGGGTTTACAGGATTTAGGGTTTCTTTGGGTTTTAGGTTTTTAGGTTAGGGTTTAGGTTTATGAATTAGAGTTTTAGGTTAGGATTTAGAGTTTAGTGCTTAGGGATTTTTTTAGGATTAGGGTTTTAGTTTATAGGTTTTATCTAGGTTTTAAGGGTTTAGGGTTTTGGGTTTTTTAGGATTTAATAGGTTTAGGGTTTAGAGCTTAGGTTTTATTATAATATTTTTTGTGTTTTTTATGGTTTAGAATATACGATTTAGTGCTTGTAGTATTTAGAGTTTACAATTTTTTAGGTTTAGGGGTTTTTTGGGTCTTTTTATGGTTTTTAATGGTAAAGTGGGTTTTTAGGGTAAGACTTTTTTGTGTTATAAGTGTTAGGGTTTACGAATTTTAAGGATTTAGGGTTTAGATTATAGGGTCTTTAGGTGTTTTAAATGGTTTTATTGTTTATTTTAGGGCTATCGGATTTAAGGTTTCTTAATAAGATTAGGGTTAGGGTTTAGGGGTTTTTTAGGTTTAAGGTTTTACCTTAAGGATTTTATCTAGGAGTTTAGTGTTTTATAGGTTTAGGGTTCAAGAATTAGGTTTTTTTTTTGTGTTTTTTAGGGTTTAGCATTTATATTTAGGGATTTATAGGGTTTGGATATTTCACTTTTTTAAGTTTAGGTGTTTTAAGGGGTTTCAAGGTTTAAGTGTTTCTTATGGCGTTTTTAGGGTTTAGGATTTAGGCCTATGGGTTTTTTTTTTTTTTTTTTTTTTTTTTTTTTTTTAAGGGTTTATGGTATTTTAGGATTTAGTGTTTAGAGGTTAAGGATTTGTATGGGTTTTAAATGGTTTAGAGTGTAGAGTTTTATTAGGTGTAGGAGTTTTTGGGTTTTCTTAGTATTTTTAAGTGTTAAATGTTTCTTAGGGTTTTCTATTGATTAGGTTTTAGGGTTTTTTTTTGTGTTTTATAAGTTTAATATTTACGGATTTTTTAGGATTTAGGGTTTAGAGCTTAGGGTTTTGTAGAAGTTTTAAATGCCTAGTAGTGTTTATATTAGGGTTTATAGGATGTATTGTGTCTTAAGGTCTAGGGTTTAGGGTTTCTTAGGGTTTTATATTTAGAATCTAAGGATATAGGTTAGGGTTTAGGGTTTAGGGCTTCATGTTTTTTTAGATCTTAGGTTTTAGGTTAAGGGTTTTATTTAGGATTTTAATGGTTTAGGGCTTTGGGTTTTTTAGGTTAAGGTTTCTTAGAGTTTTATAGGTTTATGGTTTGGGGCTTAGAGGTTTTTGTGTATTTTAGGGTTAAGCATATAACCTTTAGTGCTTGATAGGGTTTAAAGCTTAGAGTTTTTTTAGGTTTATGGGTTTTTTAGGGTTTTTAAGGGTTAAATGTTTCTTAGGGTTTCTAGTTTAGAGCTTAGGGTTTTAAATGGTATTGAAGGTTTATTTTAGGGTTTATAAGTTTTAGGGATACTTATGGTTTAGGATTTAGAGATTCTTAAGGTTTTAGGTTTAGGATTTGGAGTTTTAGGTTAGGGTTTAGGGCTTAGGGGATTTTAGGTTTAGGGTTTTAGGTTAATGGTTTTATTTAGGTTTTTAGGTTTTAGGGCTTTGGGTTTTTTAGATTAAGGGTTTGTATGAATTTATAGGTTTAGGGTTTGGGGCTTAGGTTTTTTTTTTTTTTCTGTGTGTATAGGGTTTAGTATATATGATTTAAGGCTTTACAGGGTTTAGAGCTTAGAGTTTTTTGTTTAGGTTAAGGGGTTTTTTGGTTTTTAGTTTTTTTAAGGGTTAAGTGTTTCTTAGTTTTCTCAGGGTTTAGTGATTTTTTGTATTTTTTAGGTTCAGGGTTTATATATTTTTAGGATTTAGAGTTTCGAGCTTAGGGATTTTAGGAGTTTTAAATGGGTTTTAGGGTTTATTTTATGATTTATAGGATTTAGGGTTTCTTAAGGTTTAGGGTATAAGGTTTCTTTGGGTTTTAGGTTAGGGTTTAGGGTTTAGGGATTTGGGTTTTTTTGTTATGTTTAGGTTCTTAGGTAAAGGTTCTTATCCAGGTTTTTAGGGTTTAGGGCTTTGGGTTTTTTGGGTTAAGGTTTTTTAGTATTTTATAGGTTTAGTGCTTAGGGCTTAGGTTTTTTTTTTTTTGTGTTTTGAAGCATTTAGCATATATGATTTAGTGCTTTATAGGGTTTAGAGCTTAGCTTTTTCTTAGGTTTAACGGATTTTGGATTTTTTTAAGGTTTTTAAGGGTTAAGTGTTTCTTAGGGTTTTTTAAGGTTTAAAATTTAGGGATTTGGGTTTTGTTGTGTTTTTTATGTTTAGGGTTTACAGATTTTTAGGATATAGGGTTTAGAGAGTAGTATTTTGTAGGGGTTTTAAATTGTTTTTAGGGTTTAGGGTTTCTTTGGATTTTAGGTTCAGGATTAATATTTTAGGTTTAGGGTTTAGGGCTTAGGGTTTTTTAATATTTAGGGTTTTTTAAAGATTAGGGTTTTAGGTTAAGGGTATTATCTAGTTTACGGTTTCAAGCTATGGGATTTTTAGGCTAAGGTTTCTTAGGATTTTATACGTTTAGGGTTTTATCATAGTTTTTTTAGGTTTAGGGTTTTATCTAGGTTTTTAGGGTTTAAGTCATTGGGGGGGGGGGGAGGGGTTAGGGTTTTAAGAGTTTAAGTGTTCCTTAGGGTTTAGGGATTAGGGTTATTTTGTGTTTTTAAGGTTTAGGTTTTACAAATATTTAGAATTAAGGATTTAGAGTCTAGTGTTTGAGGGGTTTTAAATTGATTTTATGGTTTATAGGATTTAGGGTTTCTTTGGGTATTATGTTTTTAGGTTAGGGTTTAGGTTTAGGAATTAGAGTTTTAGGTTAGGATTTAGGGTTTAGTGCTTAGGGATTTTTTTAGGATTAGGGCTTTAGTTTATGGGTTTTATCTAGGTTTTAAGGGTTTAGGGTTATGTGTTTTTTAGGATTTAATATGTTTAGGGTTTTGAGCTTAGTTTTTATTGTTTATTGTTTTGTGTTTTTTAGGGTTTAGCATATACGATTTAGGGCTTGTAGGATTTAGAGCTTAGAATTTTTTAGGTTTAGGGGTTTTTTGGGTTTTATTATGGTTTTTAATGGTAAAGTTTTTCTTAGGGTTTTTTAGGGCTAGATTCTTTTGTGTTATAAGTGTTAGGGTTTACGAATTTTAAGAATTTTGGGTTTAGATTTTTAGGTTAGGATTTAGAGTTTAGTGCCTAGTAATTTTTTTAGGATTAGGGTTTTAGTTTATGGGTTTTATCTAGGTTTTAAGGGTTTAGGGTTATGGGTGTTTTAGGATTTAGAGCTTAGTTTTTTTTTTGTGTGTGTTTTTTATTGTTTAGCATAGATGATTTATTGCTTGTAGGATTTAAAGCTTAGAGTTTTTTAGGTTTAGGGGTTTTTTGGATTTTTTTTATGGTTTTTAATGGTAAAGTGTTTCATAGGGTTTATAGGGCTAGATATTTTTGTGTTATAAGTGTTAGGGTTTATGAATTTTAAGGATTTACAGTTTAGATCATAGGGTCTTTAGGTGTTTTAAATGGTTTCCATGCTTATTTTAGGGCTATCGAATTTAAGGTTTCTTAATGAGATTTGAGTTTAGGGTTTCTTAGGGTTTTTAGGTTTAGGATTTAGGGTTTTACATTAGGGTTTAAGAGTTTTTTAGGTTTAAGGTTTTAGCTTAAGGATTTTATCTAGGTGTTTAGTGTTTTATAGGTTTAGGGTTCAAGAATTAGGTTTTTTTGTTTTTTTTTTTTTTTGTGTTTTTTAGGGTTTAGCAATAATATTTAGGGATTTATAGGGTTAGGAGATTACACTTTTTTAAGTTTAGGTGTTTTAAGGGTTTTCAAGGTGTAAGTGTTTCTTACGTCTTTTTTAGGGTTTAGGGTTTAGGCCTATGGTTTTTTTTTTTTTGTTTTTTTTTTTTTGTTTAGGGTTTATGGTATTTTAGTATTAAGTGTTTAGAGGTTAGGTATTTGTAGGGGTTTTAAATGGTTTAGAGTTTAGAGTTTTATTAGGTGTAGGAGTTTTGGGGTTTTCTTAGTGTTTTTAAGTGTTAAATGTTTCTTAGGGTTTTTTATTGATTAGGTGTTAGGGTTTTTTTTTTTGTGTTTTTTAAGTTTAAGATTTACGAATTGTTTAGGATTTTTGTAGCTGTTTTAAATGCTGTGTAGTGTTTAGATTAGGGTTTATAGGATGTATTGTGTCTTAAGGTCTAGGGTTTAGGGCTTCTTAGGATTTTAGATATAGAATATAAGGATTTAGGTTAGGGTTTAGGGTTTAGGGCTTCATGTTTTTTTAGGTCTAGGGTTTTACGTTAAGGGTTTTACTTACGATTTTTATGGTTTAGGGCTTTGGGTTTTTAGGTTAAGGTTTATAAGAGTTTTATAAGTTTATGGTTTGGGGATTAGAGGTTTTTGTGTATTTTATGGTTAAGCATATAAGATTTTGTGCTTGATAGGGTTTAAAGCTTAGAGTTTTTTTAGGTTTAGGCGTTTTTTAGGGTTTTTAAGGGTTAAGTGTTTCTTAGGGTTTCTAGTTTAGAGCTTAAGGGTTTTAAATGGTATTTAAGGTTTATTTTAGGGTTTATAGGATTTAGGGATTCTTATGTTTTAGGATTTAGAGTTTCTTCAGGTTTTAGGTTTAGGATTTAGAGTTTTAGGTTAGGGTTTAGGGCTTAGTGTTTTTTAGGTTTAGGGTTTTAGGTTAAGGTCTTTATTTAGGTTTTTTGGTTTTAGGGCTTTGTATTTTTTGGGTTAAGGCTTTTTAAGATTTTATAGGTGTATGGTTTGGGGCTTAGGTTTTTTTTATGTGTGTGTAGGGTTTAGTATATACGATTAAGGGCTTTATAGGGTTTAAAGCTTAGAGTTTTTTTTAGGTTAAGGGGTTTTTTGGTTTTTAGTTTTTTTAAGGGTTAAGTGTTTCTTAGGTTTCTCAGGGTTTAGTGATTTTTTGTATTTTTTAGGTTTAGGGTTTATAGATTTTTAGGATTTAGGGTTTCGAGCTTAGGTATTTTAGAATTTTTAAATGGATTTTAGGGTTAATTTTATGATTTATAGGATTTAGGGTTTCTTAAGGTTTAGGGTTTAAGGTTTTTTTGGTTTTAGGTTCGGGTTTAGGGTTTAGGGATATGGGTTTTTTTTGTTATGTTTAGGTCCTTAGGTAAATGTTCTAATCTAGGTTTTTAGGGTTTAGGTCTTTGGGTTTTTTGGGTTAAGGTTTTTTAGTATTTTATAGGTTTAGTGCTTAGGGTTTTTTTATTTTTTTGTGTGTTTTTAAGCATTTAGCATATATGATTTAGTGCTTTATAGGGTTTAGAGCTTAACTTTTTTTTAGGTTTAAAGGATTTTGGATTTTTTAAGGTTTTTAAGGGTTAAGTGTTTCGTAGGGTTTTTTAAGGTTTAAGATTTAGGGATTTGGGTTTTGTTGTGTTTTTTTATGTTTAGGGTTTTTTAAATATTAGGGTTTTAGGTTAAGGGTATTATCTAGTTTAGGGTTAATGGCTATGGGTTTTTTAGTCTAAGATTTCTTAGGATTTTAAACGTTTAGGGTTTTATCTTAGTATATTTAGGTTTAGGGTTTTATCTAGGTTTTAGGGTTTAAGTCAATGGGTTTTTTGTGTTTTTTTTAGGGTTTTAAGAGTATAAGTGTTCCTTAGGGTGTAGGGCTTAGGGTTATTTGTGTTTTTAAGGTTTAGGGTTTACAGATTTTTAGAATTAAGGATTTAGGGCCTAGTGTTTTAGGGGTTTTAAATTGATTTTAGGGTTTATAGGATTTAGGGTTTCTTTGGGTATTAGGTTTTTAGGTTAGGGTTTAGGTTTAGGAATTAGAGTTTTAGGTTAGGATTTAGGGTTTAGTGCTTAGGGATTTTTTTAGGATTAGGGCTTTAGTTTATGGGTTTTATCTAGGTTTTAAGGATTTAGGGTTATGGGTTTCTTAGGATTTAATAGGTTTAAGGTTTAGAGCTTAATATTTATTACTTTTTTTTTCTGTGTTTTTTAGGGTTTAGCACATACGATTTAGGGCTTGTAGTATTTATAGCTTAGAGTTTTTTTGGTTTAGGGGTTTTTTGGGTTTCTTTATGGTTTTTAATGGTAAAGTGTTTCCTAAGGTTTTTTAGGGCTAGATTTTTTTGTGTTATAATTGTTAGGGTTTACGAATTCCAAGGATTTAGGGTTTAGATCATAGGGTCTTTAGGTATTTTAAATGGTTTTCATGCTTACTTTAGGGCTATTGGATTTAAGGTTTCTTAATAAGATTAGGGTTTAGGGTTTCTTAGGGTTTTTAGGTTTAGGATTTAGGGTTTTACATTAGGGTTTAGGGGTTTTTTAGGTTTAAGGTTTTAGGTTAAGGATTTTATCTAGGTTTTTAATGTTTTATAGGTTTAGGGTTCAATAATTAGGTTTTTTTTGTGTTTTTTTTGGGTTTAGCATTAATACTTAGGGATTTATAGGGTTTGGATATTACACTTTTTTAAGTTTTGGTGTTTTAAGGGTTTTCAAGGTTTAAGTGTTTCTTACGGCTTTTTTAGGGTTTAGGGTTTAGGTTTATGGTTTTTTTTTTTTTTTTAGGGTTTTTGGTTTTTTAGGATTTAGTGTTTAGAGGTTAGGGATTATTAGGGGTTTTAAATGGTTTAGAGCTTAGAGTTTTTTTAGGTGTAGGAGTTTTTGGATTCTCTTAGTGTTTTTAAAGGTTAAATGTTTCTTAGGTGTTTTCTATTGATTAGGTCCTAGATTTTTTTTTTCTTTTTTTGTGTTTTTTAAGTTTTTGATTTACAGATTGTGTAGGATTTTTGTAGAGGTTTTAAATGCTTCGCAGTGTTTATATTAGGGTTTATAGGATGTAATGTATCTTAAGGTCTAGGGTTTAGAGCTTCTTAGGGTTTTAGATTTAGAATCTAAGGATTTAGGTTAGGGATTAGGGTTTAGGGCTTCATTTTTTTTAGGTCTAGGGTTTTAGGTTAAGGGTTTTTCTTACGATTTTTATGGTTTAGGGCTTTTAGTGTTTTAGGTTAGGGTTTTTGAGAGTTTTACAGGTTTATGGTTTGGGGCTTAGAGGTTTTTGTGTATTTTAGGGTTAAGCAGATAAGATTTAGTGGTTGATAGGGTTTAAAGCTTAGAGTTTTTTTAGGTTTCGGCCTCTTTTAGTGTTTTTAAGGGTTAAGTGCTTCTTAGGGTTTCTAGTTTAGAGCTTAGGGGATTTAAATGGTATTTAAGGTTTATTTTAGGGTTTATAGGATATGGGGATTCTTATGGTTTAGGATTTAGAGTTTCTTCAGGTTTTAGGTTTAGGATTTAGAGTTTTAGGTTAGGGTTTAGGGCTTACGGTTTTTTAGGTTTAGGGTTTTAGGTTAAGGGTTTTATTTAGGTTTTTATGTTTTAGGGATCTAGGTTTTCTAGGTTAAGGGTTTGTAAGATTTAATAGGTTTAGGGTTTGGGGCTTAGGTTTCTTTATTTTTTTTTGTGTGTGTAGGGTTTAGTATATACGATTTAGGGCTTTATAAGTTTTAGATCTTAGAGTTTTATTTCTATTTAGGGGTTTTTTGGTTTTTAGATTTTTTAATGGTTAAGTGTTTCTTAAGTTTCTCAGGGTTTACCAATTTTTTGTATTTTTTAGGTTTAGGGTTTACAGATTTTTAGGAATTAGGATTTTTAGCTTAGGGATTTTAGGAGTTTTAAATGGGTTTTAGGGTTTATTTTATGATTTATAGTATTTAGGGTTTCTTAATGTTTAGGGTTTAAGGTTCTATGGGTTTTAGGTTAGGGTTTAGGGTTTAATAATTTTGGTTTTTTTTTTGGTTATGTTTAGGTTCTTAGGTAAAGGTTCTTATCTAGGTTTTTATGGTTCAGGGCATTGGGTTTTTTGGGTTAAGGTTTTTTAGTATTTTATAGGTTTAGTGCTTAGGGCTTAGGGTTTTTTTTGTGTTTTTTCGCATTTCGCATATATGATTTAGGGCTTTATAGGGTTTAGAGCTTAGCTGTTTTTTAGGTTTAAGGGATTTTGGACTTTTTAAGGTTTTTAAGGGTTAAGTGTTTCTTAGGATTTTTTAAGGTTTAAGGTTTAGGGATTTGGGTTTTGTTGTGTTTTTTATGTTTAGGGTTTATAGATTTTTAGGATATAGGGTTTAGAGCTTAGTGTTTTGTAGGGGTTTTAAATAGTTTTAGGGTTTAGGGTTTCTTTGGATTTTAGGTTTAGGATTAAGATTTTAGGTTTAGTATTTAGGGCTTAGGGTTTTTTAAAGATTAGGGTTTAAGGTTAAGGGTATTATATAGTTTAGGGTTTATGGCTATGGGTTTTTTAGGCTAAGGTTTCTGATGATTTTATACGTTTAGGGTTTTATCTTAGTTTTTTTAGGTTTTGGGTTTTATCTAGGTTTTTAGGGTTTAAGTCAATGGGTTTTTTTGTGCTTTTTTAGGGTTTTAAGAGTTTAAGTGTTCCTTAGGGTTTAGGGTTTAGGGTTATTTTGTGTTTTTAAGGTTTAGGGTTTACAGATTTTTAGAAATAAGGATTTAGTGCCTAGTGTTTTAGGGGTTTTAAATTTATCTTAGGATTTATAGGATTTAGGGTTTCTTTGGGCTTTAGGTTTCTAGGTTAGGGTTTAAGTTTAGGGATTAGAGTTTTAGGTTAGGATTGAGAATTTAGCGCTTTGGGATTTTTTAGGATTAAGGTTTTTGTTTATGGGTTTTATCTAGGTTTTAAGGGTATAGGGTTTTGGGATTTTTAGGATTTAATAGGTTTTGGGTTTTGAGCTTGGTTTTTTTTTTTTTTTTTTGTTAAGGGTTTAGCATATACGATTTAGGGTTTATAGGATTTAGAGCTTAGAGTTTTTTAGGTTTAGGGTTTTTTTGGGCTTTCCTATGGTTTTTAATGGTAAAGTGTTTCTTAGGGTTTATTAGGGTTAGATTTTTTTGTGTTATAAGTGTTAGGGTTTACGAATTTTAAGGATTTAGGGTTTAGATCATAGGGTCTTTTGGTGTTTTAAATGGTTTTCATGCCTATTTTAGGGCTATTGGATTTAAGGTTTCTTAATAAGATTAGGGTTTAGCATCTCTTAGGGTTTTTGGATTTAGGATTTAGGGTTTTACATAAGGGTTTAGGGGTTTTTTAGGTTTATAGTTTTTTGTTAAGAATTTTATCTAGGTTTTTAGTGTTTTATAGGTTTTGGGTTATAGAATTAGGTTTTTGTTTTTGTGTTTTTTAGGGTTTAGCATTAATATTTAAGGATTTATAGGGTTTGGAGATTAACTTTTTTAGGTTTAGGTGTTTTAATGGTTTTCAAGGTTTAACTGTCGCTTTTTTAGGGTTTCGGGTTTAGGACTGTGGATTTTTATTTTTTTTAGGGTTTATGATTTTTTAGGATTTAGTGTTTAGAGGTTAGGGATTTGTAGGGGTTTAAAATGGTTTAGAGCTTAGAGTTTTATTGGGTGTAGGAGTTTTTGGGTTTTCTTAGTGTTTTTAAATGTTATATGTTTCTTAGGGTTTTCTATTGATTAGGTTTTAGGGGTTTTTTTTTGTGTTTTTTATGTTTAAGATTTATGGATTGTTTAGAATTTTTGTAGAGGTTTTAAATGCTTTGTAGTGTTTATATTGGGGTTTATAGGATGTATTGTGTCTTAAGGTCTAGGGTTTAGGGCTTCTTAGGGTTTTAGATTTAGAATCTGAGGATTTAGGTTAGGGTTTAGGGTTTAGGGCTTCATTTTTTTTAGGTCTAGAGTTTTAGGTTAATGGTTTTATTTAGGGTTTTTATGGTTAAGGTCTTTGGGTGTTTTGGGTTAAGGTTTTTAAGAGTTTTATAGGTTTATGGTTTGGGGCTTAGATATTTCTGTGTATTTTAGGGTTAAGCATATAAGATTTAGTGCTTGATAGGATTTAAAGTTTAGAGTTTTTTTAGTTCTTGGCGTTTTTTAGGGTTTTTAAGGGTTAAGTGTTTCCTAGGGTTTCTAGTTTAGAGCTTTGGGGTTTTAAATGACATTTAAGGTTTATTTTAGGGTTTATAGGATTTAGGGATTCTTATGGTTTAGGATTTAGAGTTTCTTCATGTTTTAGGTTTAGGATTTAGAATTTTAGGTTAGGGTTTAGGGCTTACAATTTTTTAGGCTTAGGGTTTTAGGTTAAGGGTTTTATTTAGGTTTTAAGGTATTAGGGTTTTGGGTTTTTTAGGTTAAGGGTTTGTAAGATTTTATAGGTTTAGGATTTGGGGCTTAGGTATTTTTTTTTTTTTGTGTGTGTGTAGGGTTTAGTATATACGATTTAGGGCTTTATAGGGTTTAGAGCTTAAAATATTTTTAGGTTTAGGGATTATTTCATTTTTAGGTTTTTTAAGTGTTAAGTGTTTCTTAGGTTTCTCAGGGTTTATAGATTTTTAGGATTTAGGGTTTCGAGCTCTGGGATTTCAAGGGTTTTAAATGGGTTTTAGGCTTTATTTTATGATTTATAGTATATAGGGTTTCTTAAGGTTTAGGGTTTAAGGTTTCTTTAGGTTTAGGGTTAGGGTTCAGGATTTTGGGATTTGGGTTTTTTTGTTATGTTTCGGTTCTTAGGTAAAGGTTCTTGTCTTGATTTTTAGGGTTTAGGTCTTTGGGATTTTTAGGTTAAGGATTTTTAGTATTTTATAGGTTTAGTGCTTAGGGCTTAGGGTTTTTTTTTTGTGTGTTTTTTAATACTTAGCATATATGATTTAGTGCTTTATAGTGTTTAGAGCTTAGCTTTTTTCTAGGTTTAAGGGATTTTGGATTTTTTATGGTTTTTAAGGGTTAAGTGTTTCTTAGGGTTATTCAATGTTTAAGATTTAGGGATTTGGGTTTTTTTGTGTTTTTTATGTTTAGGGTTTGCAGATTTTTAGGATATAGGGTTTAGAGCTTAGTGTTTTCTAGGGGTTTTAAATTGTTTTTAAGGTTTAGGGTTTCTTTGGATTTTAGGTTTAGGATTAGGATTTTAGGTTTAGGGTTTAAGGCTTAGGGTTTTTTAAGGTTTAGGGTTTCTTAACGATTAGGGTTTTTGGTTAAGGGTATTATCTAGTTTAGGATTTAAGGCTATGGGTTTTTTAGGCTAAGGTTTCTTAGGATTTTATACATTTAGGGTTTTATCATAGTTTTTTTAGGTTTAGGATTTTATCTAGGTTTTTATGGTTTAAGTCAATGGGTTTTTTGTTTTTTTAGTGTTTTAAGAGTTTAAGTGTTCCTTAAGGTTTAGGGATTAGGGTTATTTTCTGTTTTCAAGGTTTAGGGTTTATAGTATTTTAGAATTAAAGAATTAGATACTAGTGTTTTAGGGGTTTTAAATTGATTTTAGGGTTTATAGGATTTAGGGTTTCTTTGGGTTTTAGGTTTTTAGGTTAGGGTTTAGGTTTAGAAATTAGAGTTTTAGGTTAGGATTTAGAGTTTAGTGCTTAGGGACTGTTTTAGGATTAGGGTTTTAGTTTATGGGTTTTGTCTAAGTTTTAAGGGTTTAGGGTTATGTGTTTCTTAGGATTTAATAGGTTTAGGGTTTAGAGCTTAGTTTTTATTATTATTATTTTTTTTTGTGTTTTTTAGGGTTTAGCATATACGATTTAGGGATTGTAGGATTTAGAGCTTAGAGTTTTTTAGGTTTGGGGGTTTTTTGGGTCTTTTTATGGTTTTTGATGGTAAAGTGTTTCGTAGGGTTTTTTAGGGCTAGATTTTTTTGTGTTATAAGTGTTAGGGTTTACGAATTTTAAGGATTTAGGGTTTAGATCATAGGGTCTTTAAGTGTTTTAAATGGTTTTCATGCTTATTTTAGGGCTATCGAATTTAAGGTTTCTTAATAAGATTAGGGTTTAAGGTTTCTTAGGGTTTTTAGGTTTAGGATTTAGGGTTTTACATTAGGGTTTAGGGGTTTTTTAGGTTTAAGGTTTTAGCATAAGGATTTTATCTAGGTTTTTAGTGTTTTATAGGTTTAGGGTTCAAGAATTAGGGTTTTATTATTTAATTTTTTTTGTGCTTTTTAGGGTTTAGCATTAATATTTAGGGATTTATAGGGTTTGTAGATTACACTTTTTTATGTTTAGGTGTTTTAAGGGTTTTCACGGTTTAAGTGTTTCTTACGGATTTTTTAGGGTTTAGGGTTTAGGTCTATGGGTTGTTTTTTTTGTTTAGGGTTTATGGTTTTTTAGGATTTAGTGTATTGAGGTTAGGGAATTGTAAGGGATTGAAATGGTTTAGATCTTAGAGTTTTATTAGGTGTAGGAGTTGTTGGGATTTCTTAGTGTTTTTAAGGGATAAATGTTTCTTAGGGTTTTCTATTGATTAGGTTTTAGGGTTTTTTTTTTGTGTTTTTTAAATTTAAGATTTACGAATTGTTTAGGATTTTGTAGAGGTTTTAAATGCGTTGTAGTTTTTATATTTGGGTTTATAGGATGTATTGTGTCTTAATGTCTAGGGTTTAGAGCTTCTTAGTGTTTTAGATTTAGAATCTAAGGATTTAGGGTATAGGGCTTCATATTTTTTTAGGTCTAGGGTTTTAGGTTAAGGGTTTTATTTAGGAGTTTTATGGATTAGGGCTTTGGGTTTTTTAGGTTAAGGTTTTTTAGAGTTTTATAGGTTTACGGTTTGGGGCTTAGAGGTTTTTGTGTATTTTAGGGTTAAGCATATAAGATTTAGTGCTTGATAGGGTTTAAAGCTTAGAGTTTTTTTAGGTTTAGGCGTTTTTTACGGCTTTTAAGGGTTAAGTGTTTCTTAGGATTTCTAGTTTAGAGCTTAGGGGTTTTATATGGTATTTAAGGTTTATTTTAGGGTTTATAGGATTTAGGGATTCTTATGGTTTAGGATTTAGAGTTTCTTCAGGTTTTAGGTTTGGGAGTTAGAGTTTTAGGTTAGGGTTTTTAAGGTTTAGGATATTTGGTTAAGAGTTTTATTTAGGTTTTAGGTTTTAGGGCTTTGGATTTTTTAGGTTAAGGGTTTGTAAGATTTTATAGGTTTAGTGTTTGGGGCTTACGTACTTTTTTTTTTTTTGTCTGTGTAGGATTTAGTATATAAGATTTAGAGCTTAGCTTTTTTTTTTTTTAAAGAATTTTGGAGTTTTTGAGGTTTTTAAGGGTTTAGTGTTTCTTAGGGTTTTTTAAGGTTTAAGGTTTAGGGATTTGGGTTTTGTTGTGTTTTTGATGTTTAGGGTTTACAGAGTTTTAGGATATAGTGTTTAGAGCTAAGTGGTTTGGAGGGGTTTTAAATTATTTTAGGGTTTAGGGTTTCTTTGGATTTTAGGTTTAGGATTTAGATTTTAGGTTTAGGATTTAGGTCTTAGGGTGTTTTAAGGTTTAGGGTTTTTTAAAGATTAGGATTTTAGGTTAAGGCTATTATCTAGTTTAGGGTTTAAGGCTATGGGTTTTTTAGGCTAATGTTTCTTAGGATCTTATACGTTTAGGGTTTTATCTTAGTTTTTTTAGGTTTAGGGTTTTATCTAGGTTTTTAAGGTTTAAGTTAATGGGTTTTTTGTGCTTTTTTGGTGTTTTAAGAGTTTAAGTGTTCCTTAGGGTTTAGGGCTTAGGGTTATTTTGTGTTTTTAAGGTTTAGGGTTTACATATTTTTAGAATTAAGGATTTAGAGCCTAGTGTTTTAAGGGTTTTAAATTGATTTTAGGGTTTACAGGATTTAGGGTTTCTTTGGGTTTTAGGTTTTTAGGTTAGGGTTCAGGTTTATGAATTAGAGTTTTAGGTTAGGATTTAGAGTTTAGTGCTTAGGGATTTTTTTAGGATTAGGGTTTTAGTTTATAGGTTTTATCTAGGTTTTAAGGGTTTAGGGTTTTGGGTTTTTTAGGATTTAATAGGTTTAGGGTTTAGAGCTTAGGTTTTATTATAATATTTTTTTGTGTTTTTTATGGTTTAGAATATACGATTTAGTGCTTGTAGTATTTAGAGTTTACAATTTTTTAGGTTTAGGGGTTTTTTGGGTCTTTTTATGGTTTTTAATGGTAAAGTGGGTTTTTATGGTAAGACTTTTTTGTGTTATAAGTGTTAGGGTTTACGAATTTTAAGGATTTAGGGTTTAGATTATAGGGTCTTTAGGTGTTTTAAATGGTTTTATTGTTTATTTTAGGGCTATCGGATTTAAGGTTTCTTAATAAGATTAGGGTTAGGGTTTAGGGGTTTTTTAGGTTTAAGGTTTTACCTTAAGGATTTTATCTAGGAGTTTAGTGTTTTATAGGTTTAGGGTTCAAGAATTAGGTTTTTTTTTTTGTGTTTTTTAGGGTTTAGCATTTATATTTCGGGATTTATAGGGTTTGGATATTTCACTTTTTTAAGTTTAGGTGTTTTAAGGGGTTTCAAGGTTTAAGTGTTTCTTATGGCGTTTTTAGGGTTTAGGATTTAGGCCTATGGGTTTTTTTTTTTTTTTTTTTTTTTAAGGGATTATGGTATTTTAGGATTTAGAGTTTAGAGGTTAAGGATTTGTAGGGTTTTAAATGGCTTAGAGTGTAGAGTTTTATTAGGTGTAGGAGTTTTTGGGTTTTCTTAGTATTTTTAAGTGTTAAATGTTTCTTAGGGTTTTCTATTGATTAGGTTTTAGGGTTTTTTTTTGTGTTTTATAAGTTTAATATTTACGGATTTTTTAGGATTTAGGGTTTAGAGCTTAGGGTTTTGTAGAAGTTTTAAATGCCTAGTAGTGTTTATATTAGGGTTTATAGGATGTATTATGTCTTAAGGTCTAGGGTTTAGGGTTTCTTAGGGTTTTATATTTAGAATCTAAGGATATAGGTTAGGGTTTAGGGTTTAGGGTTTAGGGCTTCATGTTTTTTTAGATCTTAGGTTTTAGGTTAAGGGTTTTATTTAGGATTTTAATGGTTTAGGGCTTTGGGTTTTTTAGGTTAAGGTTTCTTAGAGTTTTATAGGTTTATGGTTTGGGGCTTAGAGGTTTTTGTGTATTTTAGGGTTAAGCATATAACCTTTAGTGCTTGATAGGGTTTAAAGCTTAGAGTTTTTTTAGGTTTATGGGTTTTTTAGGGTTTTTAAGGGTTAAATGTTTCTTAGGGTTTCTAGTTTAGAGCTTAGGGTTTTAAATGGTATTGAAGGTTTATTTTAGGGTTTATAAGATTTAGGGATACTTATGGTTTAGGATTTAGAGATTCTTAAGGTTTTAGGTTTAGGATTTGGAGTTTTAGGTTAGGGTTTAGGGCTTAGGAGATTTTAGGTTTAGGGTTTTAGGTTTTAGGGCTTTGGGTTTTTTAGATTAAGGGTTTGTATGAATTTATAGGTTTAGGGTTTGGGGCTTAGGTTTTTTTTTTTTTTTCTGTGTGTATAGGGTTTAGTATATATGATTTAAGGCTTTACAGGGTTTAGAGCTTAGAGTTTTTTGTTTAGGTTAAGGGGTTTTTTGGTTTTTAGTTTTTTTAAGGGTTAAGTGTTTCTTAGTTTTCTCAGGGTTTAGTGATTTTTTGTATTTTTTAGGTTCAGGGTTTATATATTTTTAGGATTTAGAGTTTCGAGCTTAGGGATTTTAGGAGTTTTAAATGGGTTTTAGGGTTTATTTTATGATTTATAGGATTTAGGGTTTCTTAAGGTTTAGGGTATAAGGTTTCTTTGGGTTTTAGGTTAGGGTTTAGGGTTTAGGGATTTGGGTTTTTTTTGTTATGTTTAGGTTCTTAGGTAAAGGTTCTTATCCAGGTTTTTAGGGTTTAGGGCTTTGGGTTTTTTGGGTTAAGGTTTTTTAGTATTTTATATGTTTAGTGCTTAGGGCTTAGGTTTTTTTTTTTTGTGTTTTGAAGCATTTAGCATATATGATTTAGTGCTTTATAGGGTTTAGAGCTTAGCTTTTTCTTAGGTTTAACGGATTTTGGATTTTTTTAAGGTTTTTAAGGGTTAAGTGTTTCTTAGGGTTTTTTAAGGTTTAAAATTTAGGGATTTGGGTTTTGTTGTGTTTTTTATGTTTAGGGTTTACAGATTTTTAGGATATAGGGTTTAGAGAGTAGTATTTTGTAGGGGTTTTAAATTGTTTTTAGGGTTTAGGGTTTCTTTGGATTTTAGGTTCAGGATTAATATTTTAGGTTTAGGATTTAGGGCTTAGGGTTTTTTAATATTTAGGGTTTTTTAAAGATTAGGGTTTTAGGTTAAGGGTATTATCTAGTTTACGGTTTCAAGCTATGGGATTTTTAGGCTAAGGTTTCTTAGGATTTTATACGTTTAGGGTTTTATCATAGTTTTTTTAGGTTTAGGGTTTTATCTAGGTTTTTAGGGTTTAAGTCATTGGGGGGGGGGGGAGGGGTTAGGGTTTTAAGAGTTTAAGTGTTCCTTAGGGTTTAGGGATTAGGGTTATTTTGTGTTTTTAAGGTTTAGGTTTTACAAATATTTAGAATTAAGGATTTAGAGTCTAGTGTTTGAGGGGTTTTAAATTGATTTTAGGGTTTATAGGATTTAGGGTTTCTTTGGGTATTATGTTTTTAGGTTAGGGTTTAGGTTTAGGAATTAGAGTTTTAGGTTAGGATTTAGGGTTTAGTGCTTAGGGATTTTTTTAGGATTAGGGCTTTAGTTTATGGGTTTTATCTAGGTTTTAAGGGTTTAGGGTTATGTGTTTTTTAGGATTTAATATGTTTAGGGTTTTGAGCTTAGTTTTTATTGTTTATTGTTTTGTGTTTTTTAGGGTTTAGCATATACGATTTAGGGCTTGTAGGATTTAGAGCTTAGAATTTTTTAGGTTTAGGGGTTTTTTGGGTTTTATTATGGTTTTTAATGGTAAAGTTTTTCTTAGGGTTTTTTAGGGATAGATTCTTTTGTGTTATAAGTGTTAGGGTTTACGAATTTTAAGAATTTTGGGTTTAGATTTTTAGGTTAGGATTTAGAGTTTAGTGCCTAGTAATTTTTTTAGGATTAGGGTTTTAGTTTATGGGTTTTATCTAGGTTTTAAGGGTTTAGGGTTATGGGTGTTTTAGGATTTAGAGCTTAGTTTTTTTTTTGTGTGTGTTTTTTATTGTTTAGCATAGATGATTTATTGCTTGTAGGATTTAAAGCTTAGAGTTTTTTAGGTTTAGGGGTTTTTTGGATTTTTTTTATGGTTTTTAATGGTAAAGTGTTTCATAGGGTTTATAGGGCTAGATATTTTTGTGTTATAAGTGTTAGGGTTTATAAATTTTAAGGATTTACGATTTAGATCATAGGGTCTTTAGGTGTTTTAAATGGTTTCCATGCTTATTTTAGGGCTATCGAATTTAAGGTTTCTTAATGAGATTTGAGTTTAGGGTTTCTTAGGGTTTTTAGGTTTAGGATTTAGGGTTTTACATTAGGGTTTAAGAGTTTTTTAGGTTTAAGGTTTTAGCTTAAGGATTTTATCTAGGTGTTTAGTGTTTTATAGGTTTAGGGTTCAAGAATTAGGTTTTTTTGTTTTTTTTTTTTTTTTTTTTTTTTTTTGTGTTTTTTAGGGTTTAGCAATAATATTTAGGGATTTATAGGGTTAGGAGATTACACTTTTTTAAGTTTAGGTGTTTTAAGGGTTTTCAAGGTGTAAGTGTTTCTTACGTCTTTTTTAGGGTTTAGGGTTTAGGCCTATGGTTTTTTTTTTTTGTTTAGGGTTTATGGTATTTTAGTATTAAGTGTTTAGAGGTTAGGTATTTGTAGGGGTTTTAAATGGTTTAGAGCTTAGAGTTTTATTAGGTGTAGGAGTTTTGGGGTTTTCTTAGTGTTTTTAAGTGTTAAATGTTTCTTAGGGTTTTTTATTGATTAGGTGTTAGGGTTTTTTTTTTGTGTTTTTTAAGTTTAAGATTTACGGATTGTTTAGGATTTTTGTAGATGTTTTAAATGCTGTGTAGTGTTTAGATTAGGGTTTATAGGATGTATTGTGTCTTAAGGTCTAGGGTTTAGGGCTTCTTAGGATTTTAGATATAGAATATAAGGATTTAGGTTAGGGTTTAGGGTTTAGGGCTTCATGTTTTTTTAGGTCTAGGGTTTTACGTTAAGGGTTTTACTTACGATTTTTATGGTTTAGGGCTTTGGGTTTTTAGGTTAAGGTTTATAAGAGTTTTATAAGTTTATGGTTTGGGGATTAGAGGTTTTTGTGTATTTTATGGTTAAGCATATAAGATTTTGTGCTTGATAGGGTTTAAAGCTTAGAGTTTTTTTAGGTTTAGGCGTTTTTTAGGGTTTTTAAGGGTTAAGTGTTTCTTAGGGTTTCTAGTTTAGAGCTTAAGGGTTTTAAATGGTATTTAAGGTTTATTTTAGGGTTTATAGGATTTAGGGATTCTTATGTTTTAGGATTTAGAGTTTCTTCAGGTTTTAGGTTTAGGATTTAGAGTTTTAGGTTAGGGTTTAGGGCTTAGTGTTTTTTAGGTTTAGGGTTTTAGGTTAAGGTCTTTATTTAGGTTTTTTGGTTTTAGGGCTTTGTATTTTTTGGGTTAAGGCTTTTTAAGATTTTATAGGTGTATGGTTTGGGGCTTAGGTTTTTTTTATGTGTGTGTAGGGTTTAGTATATACGATTAAGGGCTTTATAGGGTTTAAAGCTTAGAGTTTTTTTTAGGTTAAGGGGTTTTTTGGTTTTTAGGTTTTTTAAGGGTTAAGTGTTTCTTAGGTTTCTCAAGGTTTAGTGATTTTTTGTATTTTTTAGGTTTAGGGTTTATAGATTTTTAGGATTTAGGGTTTCAAGCTTAGGTATTTTAGAATTTTTAAATGGATTTTAGGGTTAATTTTATGATTTATAGGATTTAGGGTTTCTTAAGGTTTAGGGTTTAAGGTTTTTTTGGTTTTAGGTTCGGGTTTAGGGTTTAGGGATATGGGTTTTTTTTGTTATGTTTAGGTCCTTAGGTAAATGTTCTAATCTAGGTTTTTAGGGTTTAGGTCTTTGGGTTTTTTGGGTTAAGGTTTTTTAGTATTTTATAGGTTTAGTGCTTAGGGCTTAGGGTTTTTTTATTTTTTTGTGTGTTTTTAAGCATTTAGCATATATGATTTAGTGCTTTATAGGGTTTAGAGCTTAACTTTTTTTTAGGTTTAAAGGATTTTGGATTTTTTAAGGTTTTTAAGGGTTAAGTGTTTCGTAGGGTTTTTTAAGGTTTAAGATTTAGGGATTTGGGTTTTGTTGTGTTTTTTTATGTTTAGGGTTTTTTAAATATTAGGGTTTTAGGTTAAGGGTATTATCTAGTTTAGGGTTAATGGCTATGGGTTTTTTAGTCTAAGATTTCTTAGGATTTTAAACGTTTAGGGTTTTATCTTAGTATATTTAGGTTTAGGGTTTTATCTAGGTTTTAGGGTTTAAGTCAATGGGTTTTTTGTGTTTTTTTTAGGGTTTTAAGAGTATAAGTGTTCCTTAGGGTGTAGGGCTTAGGGTTATTTGTGTTTTTAAGGTTTAGGGTGTACAGATTTTTAGAATTAAGGATTTAGAGCCTAGTGTTTTAGGGGTTTTAAATTGATTTTAGGGTTTATAGGATTTAGGGTTTCTTTGGGTATTAGGTTTTTAGGTTAGGGTTTAGGTTTAGGAATTAGAGTTTTAGGTTAGGATTTAGGGTTTAGTGCTTAGGGATTTTTTTAGGATCAGGGCTTTAGTTTATGGGTTTTATCTAGGTTTTAAGGGTTTAGGGTTATGGGTTTCTTAGTATTTAATAGGTTTAAGGTTTAGAGCTTAATATTTATTACTTTTTTTTTTCTGTGTTTTTTAGGGTTTAGCACATACGATTTAGGGCTTGTAGTATTTATAGCTTAGAGTTTTTTTGGTTTAGGGGTTTTTTGGGTTTCTTTATGGTTTTTAATGGTAAAGTGTTTCCTAAGGTTTTTTAGGGCTAGATTTTTTTGTGTTATAATTGTTAGGGTTTACGAATTCTAAGGATTTAGGGTTTAGATCATAGGGTCTTTAGGTATTTTAAATGGTTTTCATGCTTACTTTAGGGCTATTGGATTTAAGGTTTCTTAATAAGATTAGGGTTTAGGGTTTCTTAGGGTTTTTAGGTTTAGGATTTAGGGTTTTACATTAGGGTTTAGGGGTTTTTTAGGTTTAGGGTTTTAGGTTAAGGATTTTATCTAGGTTTTTAATGTTTTATAGGTTTAGGGTTCAATAATTAGGTTTTTTTTGTGTTTTTTTTGGGTTTAGCATTAATACTTAGGGATTTATAGGGTTTGGATATTACACTTTTTTAAGTTTTGGTGTTTTAAGGGTTTTCAAGGTTTAAGTGTTTCTTACGGCTTTTTTAGGGTTTAGGGTTTAGGTTTATGGTTTTTTTTTTTTTTAGGGTTTTTGGTTTTTTAGGATTTAGTGTTTAGAGGTTAGGGATTATTAGGGGTTTTAAATGGTTTAGAGCTTAGAGTTTTTTTAGGTGTAGGAGTTTTTGGATTCTCTTAGTGTTTTTAAAGGTTAAATGTTTCTTAGGTGTTTTCTATTGATTAGGTTCTAGATTTTTTTTTTTCTTTTTTTGTGTTTTTTAAGTTTTTGATTTACAGATTGTGTAGGATTTTTGTAGAGGTTTTAAATGCTTCGCAGTGTTTATATTAGGGTTTATAGGATGTAATGTATCTTAAGGTCTAGGGTTTAGAGCTTCTTAGGGTTTTAGATTTAGAATCTAAGGATTTAGGTTAGGGATTAGGGTTTAGGGCTTCATTTTTTTTAGGTCTAGGGTTTTAGGTTAAGGGTTTTTCTTACGATTTTTATGGTTTAGGGCTTTTAGTGTTTTAGGTTAGGGTTTTTTAGAGTTTTACAGGTTTATGGTTTGGGGCTTAGAGGTTTTTGTGTATTTTAGGGTTAAGCAGATAAGATTTAGTGGTTGATAGGGTTTAAAGCTTAGAGTTTTTTTAGGTTTCGGCCTTTTTTAGTGTTTTTAAGGGTTAAGTGCTTCTTAGGGTTTCTAGTTTAGAGCTTAGGGGATTTAAATGGTATTTAAGGTTTATTTTAGGGTTTATAGGATATGGGGATTCTTATGGTTTAGGATTTAGAGTTTCTTCAGGTTTTAGGTTTAGGATTTAGAGTTTTAGGTTAGGGTTTAGGCTTACGGTTTTTTTGGTTTAGGGTTTTAGGTTAAGGGTTTTATTTAGGTTTTTATGTTTTAGGGATCTAGGTTTTCTAGGTTAAGGGTTTGTAAGATTTAATAGGTTTAGGGTTTGGGGCTTAGGTTTCTTTATTTTTTTTTGTGTGTGTAGGGTTTAGTATATACGATTTAGGGCTTTATAAGGTTTAGATCTTAGAGTTTTATTTCTATTTAGGGGTTTTTTGGTTTTTAGATTTTTTAATGGTTAAGTGTTTCTTAAGTTTCTCAGGGTTTACCAATTTTTTGTATTTTTTAGGTTTAGGGTTTACAGATTTTTAGGAATTAGGATTTTTAGCTTAGGGATTTTAGGAGTTTTAAATGGGTTTTAGGGTTTATTTTATGATTTATAGTATTTAGGGTTTCTTAATGTTTAGGGTTTAAGGTTCTATGGGTTTTAGGTTAGGGTTTAGGGTTTAATAATTTTGGTTTTTTTTTTTGGTTATGTTTAGGTTCTTAGGTAAAGGTTCTTATCTAGGTTTTTATGGTTCAGGGCATTGGGTTTTTTGGGTTAAGGTTTTTTAGTATTTTATAGGTTTAGTGCTTAGGGCTTAGGGTTTTTTTTGTGTTTTTTCGCATTTCGCATATATGATTTAGGGCTTTATAGGGTTTAGAGCTTAGCTGTTTTTTAGGTTTAAGGGATTTTGGACTTTTTAAGGTTTTTAAGGGTTAAGTGTTTCTTAGGATTTTTTAAGGTTTAAGGTTTAGGGATTTGGGTTTTGTTGTGTTTTTTATGTTTAGGGTTTATAGATTTTTAGGATATAGGGTTTAGAGCTTAGTGTTTTGTAGGGGTTTTAAATAGTTTTAGGGTTTAGGGTTTCTTTGGATTTTAGGTTTAGGATTAAGATTTTAGGTTTAGTATTTAGGGCTTAGGGTTTTTTAAAGATTAGGGTTTAAGGTTAAGGGTATTATATAGTTTAGGGTTTATGGCTATGGGTTTTTTAGGCTAAGGTTTCTGATGATTTTATACGTTTAGGGTTTTATCTTAGTTGTTTTAGGTTTTGGGTTTTATCTAGGTTTTTAGGGTTTAAGTCAATGGGTTTTTTGTGCTTTTTTAGGGTTTTAAGAGTTTAAGTGTTCCTTAGGGTTTAGGGTTTAGGGTTATTTTGTGTTTTTAAGGTTTAGGGTTTACAGATTTTTAGAAATAAGGATTTAGTGCCTAGTGTTTTAGGGGTTTTAAATTTATCTTAGGATTTATAGGATTTAGGGTTTCTTTGGGCTTTAGGTTTCTAGGTTAGGGTTTAAGTTTAGGGATTAGAGTTTTAGGTTAGGATTGAGAATTTAGCGCTTTGGGATTTTTTAGGATTAAGGTTTTTGTTTATGGGTTTTATCTAGGTTTTAAGGGTATAGGGTTTTGGGATTTTTAGGATTTAATAGGTTTTGGGTTTTGAGCTTAGTTTTTTTTTTTTTTTTTTTGTTAAGGGTTTAGCATATACGATTTAGGGTTTATAGGATTTAGAGCTTAGAGTTTTTTAGGTTTAGGGTTTTTTTGGGCTTTCCTATGGTTTTTAATGGTAAAGTGTTTCTTAGGGTTTATTAGGGTTAGATTTTTTTGTGTTATAAGTGTTAGGGTTTACGAATTTTAAGGATTTAGGGTTTAGATCATAGGGTCTTTTGGTGTTTGAAATGGTTTTCATGCCTATTTTAGGGCTATTGGATTTAAGGTTTCTTAATAAGATTAGGGTTTAGCATCTCTTAGGGTTTTTGGATTTAGGATTTAGGGTTTTACATAAGGGTTTAGGGGTTTTTTAGGTTTATAGTTTTTTGTTAAGAATTTTATCTAGGTTTTTAGTGTTTTATAGGTTTTGGGTTATAGAATTAGGTTTTTGTTTTTGTGTTTTTTAGGGTTTAGCATTAATATTTAAGGATTTATAGGGTTTGGAGATTAACTTTTTTAGGTTTAGGTGTTTTAATGGTTTTCAAGGTTTAACTGTCGCTTTTTTAGGGTTTCGGGTTTAGGACTATGGATTTTTATTTTTTTTAGGGTTTATGATTTTTTAGGATTTAGTGTTTAGAGGTTAGGGATTTGTAGGGGTTTAAAATGGTTTAGAGCTTAGAGTTTTATTGGGTGTAGGAGTTTTTGGGTTTTCTTAGTGTTTTTAAATGTTATATGTTTCTTAGGGTTTTCTATTGATTAGGTTTTAGGGGTTTTTTTTTTGTGTTTTTTATGTTTAAGATTTATGGATTGTTTAGAATTTTTGTAGAGGTTTTAAATGCTTTGTAGTGTTTATATTGGGGTTTATAGGATGTATTGTGTCTTAAGGTCTAGGGTTTAGGGCTTCTTAGGGTTTTGGATTTAGAATCTGAGGATTTAGGTTAGGGTTTAGGGTTTAGGGCTTCATTTTTTTTAGGTCTAGAGTTTTAGGTTAATGGTTTTATTTAGGGTTTTTATGGTTAAGGTCTTTGGGTGTTTTGGGTTAAGGTTTTTAAGAGTTTTATAGGTTTATGGTTTGGGGCTTAGATATTTCTGTGTATTTTAGGGTTAAGCATATAAGATTTAGTGCTTGATAGGATTTAAAGTTTAGAGTTTTTTTAGTTCTTGGCGTTTTTTAGGGTTTTTAAGGGTTAAGTGTTTCCTAGGGTTTCTAGTTTAGAGCTTTGGGGTTTTAAATGACATTTAAGGTTTATTTTAGGGTTTATAGGATTTAGGGATTCTTATGGTTTAGGATTTAGAGTTTCTTTATGTTTTAGGTTTAGGATTTAGAATTTTAGGTTAGGGTTTAGGGCTTACAATTTTTTAGGCTTAGGGTTTTAGGTTAAGGGTTTTATTTAGGTTTTAAGGTATTAGGGTTTTGGGTTTTTTAGGTTAAGGGTTTGTAAGATTTTATAGGTTTAGGATTTGGGGCTTAGGTATTTTTTTTTTTGTGTGTGTGTAGGGTTTAGTATATACGATTTAGGGCTTTATAGGGTTTAGAGCTTAAAATATTTTTAGGTTTAGGGATTATTTCATTTTTAGGTTTTTTAAGGGTTAAGTGTTTCTTAGGTTTCTCAGGGTTTATAGATTTTTAGGATTTAGGGTTTCGAGCTCTGGGATTTCAAGGGTTTTAAATGGGTTTTAGGCTTTATTTTATGATTTATAGTATATAGGGTTTCTTAAGGTTTAGGGTTTAAGGTTTCTTTAGGTTTAGGGTTAGGGTTCAGGATTTTGGGATTTGGGTTTTTTTGTTATGTTTCGGTTCTTAGGTAAAGGTTCTTGTCTTGATTTTTAGGGTTTAGGTCTTTGGGATTTTTAGGTTAAGGATTTTTAGTATTTTATAGGTTTAGTGCTTAGGGCTTAGGGTTTTTTTTTTTTTTGTGTTTTTTAATATTTAGCATATATGATTTAGTGCTTTATAGTGTTTAGAGCTTAGCTTTTTTCTAGGTTTAAGGGATTTTGGATTTTTTATGGTTTTTAAGGGTTAAGTGTTTCTTAGGGTTATTCAATGTTTAAGATTTAGGGATTTGGGTTTTTTTGTGTTTTTTATGTTTAGGGTTTGTAGATTTTTAGGATATAGGGTTTAGAGCTTAGTGTTTTCTAGGGGTTTTAAATTGTTTTTAAGGTTTAGGGTTTCTTTGGATTTTAGGTTTAGGATTAGGATTTTAGGTTTAGGGTTTAAGGCTTAGGGTTTTTTAAGGTTTAGGGTTTCTTAACGATTAGGGTTTTTGGTTAAGGGTATTATCTAGTTTAGGATTTAAGGCTATGGGTTTTTTAGGCTAAGGTTTCTTAGGATTTTATACATTTAGGGTTTTATCATAGTTTTTTTAGGTTTAGGATTTTATCTAGGTTTTTATGGTTTAAGTCAATGGGTTTTTTGTTTTTTTAGTGTTTTAAGAGTTTAAGTGTTCCTTAAGGTTTAGGGATTAGGGTTATTTTCTGTTTTCAAGGTTTAGGGTTTATAGTATTTTAGAATTAAAGAATTAGATCCTAGTGTTTTAGGGGTTTTAAATTGATTTTAGGGTTTATAGGATTTAGGGTTTCTTTGGGTTTTAGGTTTTTAGGTTAGGGTTTAGGTTTAGAAATTAGAGTTTTAGGTTAGGATTTAGAGTTTAGTGCTTAGGGACTGTTTTAGGATTAGGGTTTTAGTTTATGGGTTTTGTCTAAGTTTTAAGGGTTTAGGGTTATGTGTTTCTTAGGATTTAATAGGTTTAGGGTTTAGAGCTTAGTTTTTATTATTATTTTTTTTTTTTTTGTGTTTTTTAGGGTTTAGCATATACGATTTAGGGATTGTAGGATTTAGAGCTTAGAGTTTTTTAGGTTTGGGGGTTTTTTGGGTCTTTTTATGGTTTTTGATGGTAAAGTGTTTCGTAGGGTTTTTTAGGGCTAGATTTTTTTGTGTTATAAGTGTTAGGGTTTACGAATTTTAAGGATTTAGGGTTTAGATCATAGGGTCTTTAAGTGTTTTAAATGGTTTTCATGCTTATTTTAGGGCTATCGAATTTAAGGTTTCTTAATAAGATTAGGGTTTAAGGTTTCTTAGGGTTTTTAGGTTTAGGATTTAGGGTTTTACATTAGGGTTTAGGGGTTTTTTAGGTTTAAGGTTTTAGCATAAGGATTTTATCTAGGTTTTTAGTGTTTTATAGGTTTAGGGTTCATATACGATTTAGGGCTTTATAAGGTTTAGATCTTAGAGTTTTATTTCTATTTAGGGGTTTTTTGGTTTTTAGATTTTTTAATGGTTAAGTGTTTCTTAAGTTTCTCAGGGTTTACCAATTTTTTGTATTTTTTAGGTTTAGGGTTTACAGATTTTTAGGAATTAGGATTTTTAGCTTAGGGATTTTAGGAGTTTTAAATGGGTTTTAGGGTTTATTTTATGATTTATAGTATTTAGGGTTTCTTAATGTTTAGGGTTTAAGGTTCTATGGGTTTTAGGTTAGGGTTTAGGGTTTAATAATTTTGGTTTTTTTTTTTGGTTATGTTTAGGTTCTTAGGTAAATGTTCTTATCTAGGTTTTTATGGTTCAGGGCATTGGATTTTTTGGGTTAAGGTTTTTTAGTATTTTATAGGTGTAGTGCTTAGGGCTTAGGGTTTTTTTTGTGTTTTTTCGCATTTCGCATATATGATTTAGGGCTTTATAGGGTTTAGAGCTTAGCTGTTTTTTAGGTTTAAGGGATTTTGGACTTTTTAAGGTTTTTAAGGGTTAAGTGTTTCTTAGGATTTTTTAAGGTTTAAGGTTTAGGGATTTGGGTTTTGTTGTGTTTTTTATGTTTAGGGTTTATAGATTTTTAGGATATAGGGTTTAGAGCTTAGTGTTTTGTAGGGGTTTTAAATAGTTTTAGGGTTTAGGGTTTCTTTGGATTTTAGGTTTAGGATTAAGATTTTAGGTTTAGTATTTAGGGCTTAGGGTTTTTTAAAGATTAGGGTTTAAGGTTAAGGGTATTATATAGTTTAGGGTTTATGGCTATGGGTTTTTTAGGCTAAGGTTTCTGATGATTTTATACGTTTAGGGTTTTATCTTAGTTGTTTTAGGTTTTGGGTTTTATCTAGGTTTTTAGGGTTTAAGTCAATGGGTTTTTTGTGCTTTTTTAGGGTTTTAAGAGTTTAAGTGTTCCTTAGGGTTTAGGGTTTAGGGTTATTTTGTGTTTTTAAGGTTTAGGGTTTACAGATTTTTAGAAATAAGGATTTAGTGCCTAGTGTTTTAGGGGTTTTAAATTTATCTTAGGATTTATAGGATTTAGGGTTTCTTTGGGCTTTAGGTTTCTAGGTTAGGGTTTAAGTTTAGGGATTAGAGTTTTAGGTTAGGATTGAGAATTTAGCGCTTTGGGATTTTTTAGGATTAAGGTTTTTGTTTATGGGTTTTATCTAGGTTTTAAGGGTATAGGGTTTTGGGATTTTTAGGATTTAATAGGTTTTGGGTTTTGAGCTTAGTTTTTTTTTTTTTTTTTTTGTTAAGGGTTTAGCATATACGATTTAGGGTTTATAGGATTTAGAGCTTAGAGTTTTTTAGGTTTAGGGTTTTTTTGGGCTTTCCTATGGTTTTTAATGGTAAAGTGTTTCTTAGGGTTTATTAGGGTTAGATTTTTTTGTGTTATAAGTGTTAGGGTTTACGAATTTTAAGGATTTAGGGTTTAGATCATAGGGTCTTTTGGTGTTTGAAATGGTTTTCATGCCTATTTTAGGGCTATTGGATTTAAGGTTTCTTAATAAGATTAGGGTTTAGCATCTCTTAGGGTTTTTGGATTTAGGATTTAGGGTTTTACATTAGGGTTTAGGGGTTTTTTAGGTTTATAGTTTTTTGTTAAGAATTTTATCTAGGTTTTTAGTGTTTTATAGGTTTAGGGTTCAAGAATAGGTTTTTTTTTTTGTGTTTTTTAGGGTTTAGCATTAATATTTAGGGATTTATAGGGTTTGGAGATTAAATTTTTTAGGTTTAGGTGTTTTAAGGGTTTTCACGGTTTAACTGTTTCTTACGGCTTTTTTAGGGTTTAGGGTTTAGGTCTATGGGCTTTTTTTTCTTTTTTTTTTTTGTTAGGGTTTATGGATTTTTAGGATTTAGTGTTTCGAGGTTAGAGATTTTTAGGGGATTTAAATGGTTTAGAGCTTAGAGTTTTTTCAGGTGTAGGAGTTTTTGGGTTTTCTTAGTGTTTTTAAGGGTTAAATGTTTCTTAGTGTTTTTTATTGATTAGGTTTTAGTGTTCTTTTTTTGTGTTTTTTAAGTTTAAGATTTACGGATTGTTTAGGATTTTTGTAGAGGTTTTAAATGCTTTGTAGTGTTTATATTTGTGTTTATAGGATGTGTTGTGTCTTAAGGTTTAGGGTTTAGGGCTTCTTAGGGTTTTATATTTAGAATCTGAGGATTTAGATTAGGGTTTAGGGTTTACGGCTTCATGTTTTCTTTGGTCTAGGGTTTTAGGTTGAGGGTTTCATTTAGGGTTTTTATGGTTTAAGGCTTTGGATTTTTTAGGTTAAGGTTTTTAAGAGTTTTATAGGTTTATGGTTTGGGGCTTAGATATTTTTGTGTATTTTAGGGTTAAGCATATAAGATTTGGTGCTTGATAGGGTTTAAAGCTTAGAGTTTTTTTAGGTTTAGGAGTTTTTAAGGTGTTTCTTAGTGTTTCTAGTTTAGAGCTTAGGGGTTTTAAATGGTATTTAAGGTTTATTTTAGGGTTTATAGGATTTAGGGATTCTTATGGTTTAGGATTTAGAGTTTCTTCAAGTTTGAGGTTTAGGATTTAGAGTTTTAGGTTAGGGTTTAGGGCTTATGGATTTTTAGGTTTCGGGTTTTAGGTTAAGGGTTTTATTTAGGTTTTTAGGTATTAGGGCTTTGGGTTTTTTAGGTTATGAGTTTGTAAGATTTTATAGGTTTAGGGTTTAGGGCTTAGTTGTTTTTTTTTTGGTATATGTAGGGTTTAGTATATACGATTTAGGGCTTTATAGGTTTTAGAGATTAGAGTTTTTTTAGGTTTAGGGATTTTTTATTTTTTAGTTTTTTTAAGGGATAAGTGTTTCTTAGGTTTCTCAGGGTTTACTGATTTTTTTTTTTTTTTAGGTTTAGGGTTTACATATTTTTAGGATTGAGGGTTTCGAGCTTAGGGATTTTAGGAGTTTTAAATGGGTTTTTGGCTTTATTTTATGATTTATAGGATTTAGGGTTTCTTAAGGTTTCGGGTTTAAGGTTTCTTTGGGTTTTAGGTTTGGGTTTAGGGTTTAGGGATTTGGGTTTTTTTTTGTTATGTTTAGGTTCTTGGGTAAAGATTCTTATCTAGGTTTTTAGGGTTTAGGTCTTTGAGTTTTTTAGTTTAAGGTTTTTTAGTATTTTATACGTTTAGTGATTTGGGGTTAGGGTTCTTTTTGTGTTTTTTATCATTTAGCATATATGATTTAGGTCTTTATAGGGTTTAGAGCTTAGCTTTTTTTTAGGTTTAAGGGATTTTGGATTTTTTGAAGTTTTTAAGGGTTAAGTGTTTCGTAGGGTTTATTAATGTTTAAGGTTTAGGAATTTGGGTTTTGTTGTGTTTATTATGTTTAGGGTTTATAGATTTTTAGGATATAGGGTTTAGAGCTTAGTGTTTTGTAGGGGTTTAAATTATTTTTAGGGTTTAGGGTTTCTTTGGATTTTAGGTTTAGGATTAAGATTTTAGGTGTAGGGTTTAGGGCTTAGGGTTTTTTAAGGTTTAGGGTTTTTAAATAGTAGGGTTTTAGGTTAAGGGTATTATCTAGTTTAGGGTTTAAGGCTATGGGTTTTTTAGGCTAAGGTTTCTTAGGATTTTATACGTTTAGGGTTTTATCTAAGTTTTTTTAGGTTTAGGGTTTTATCTAGGTTTTTAGGGTTTAAGTCTATTGGTTATTTTTTTTTAGTGTTTTAAGAGTTTTAGTGTTCCTTAGGGTTTAGGGATTAGGGTTATTTTTTGCTTTTAAGATTTAGGGTTTATAGAGTTTTAGAATTAAGGATTTAGAGCCTAGTCTTTTAGGGGCATTAAATTGATTTTAGGGTTTATAGGATCTAGGGTTTTTTTGGGTTTTAGGTTTTTAGGTTAGGGTTTAGGTTTAGGAATTAGAGTTTTAGGTTAGGATTTAGAGTATAGAGCTTAGGGATTTTTTTAGGATTGGGGTTTTAGTTTATGGGTTTTATCTAGGTTTTAAAGGTTTAGGGTTATGGGTTTCTTAGGATTTAATAGTTTTAGGGTTTAGAACTTAGTTTTTATTTTATTTTTTTTGTGTCTTTTAGGGTTTAGCATATACGATTTAGGACTTGTAGGATTTACAGCTTACAGTTTTTTAGGTTTAGGGTTTTTTTTGGGTTTTTTTTTTTATAGTTTTTAATGGTAAAGTGTTTCTTAGAGTTTTTTAGGGCTAGATTTTTTGTGTTATAAGTGTTAGGGTTTATGAATTTTAAGGATTTAGGATTTAGATCATAGGGTCTTTAGGTGTTTTAAATGGTTTTCATGCCTATTTTAGGGCTATCAGATTTAAGGTTTCTTAATAAGATTAGGGTGTAGGGTTTTTGGGTTTAGGATTTAGGGTTTTACATTAGGGTTTAGGGGTTTTTTAGGTTTAAGGTTTTAGGTTAAAGATTTTATGTAGGTTTTTAGTGTTTTGATAGGTTTAAGGTTTAAGAATTAGGTTTTTGTTTTTGTGTTTTTTAGGGTTTAGTATTAATATTTAGGGATTTATAGGGTTTGGAGATTACACTTTTTTAGGTTTAGGTGTTTTAAGGGTTTTCAAGGTTTAAGTGTTTCTTACGGCTTTTTTACGGTTTATGGTTTAGGCCTATGGGGTATTTTTTATTTTTTATTTTTGTTTAAGGTTTATTGTTTTTGAGAATTTAGTGTTTAGAGGTTAGGGATTTGTAGGGGTTTTAAATGGTTTAGAGGTTAGAGTTTTATTAGATGTAGGAGTTTTCTATTGATTGGGTTTTAGGGGTTTTCTATTAGATTTAGTGTTTAGTGTTTTTAAGGTTAAATGTTTCTTAGGGTTTTCTATTGATTAGGTTTTAGGGGTTTTTTTTTTGTGTTTTTTAAGTTTATGATTTACGGATTCTTTTGGATTTTTATAGAGGTTTTAAATGCTTTGAAGTGTTTATATTGGGGTTTATAGGATGTATTGTGTCTTAAGGTCTAGGGTTTAGGGCTTCTTAGGGTTTTAGATTTAGAATTTGAGGATTTAGGTTAGGGTTTAGGGTGTAGGGCTTCATGTTTTTTTAGGTCTAGGGTTTTAGGTTAAGGTTATATTTAGGGTTTTTATGGTTTAGGGCTTTGGGTTTTTTAGGTTAAGGTTTTTAAGTGGGGCTTATATATTTTTGTCTATTTTATGGTTAAGCATATAAGATTTAGTGCTTGATAGGATTTAAAGCTTAGAGTTTTTTAGGTTTAGGCATTTTTTAGGGTTTTTAAGGGTTAAGTGTTTCTTAGGGTTTCTAGTTTAGAGCTTAGGGGTTTTAAATGGTATTTAAGGTTTATTTTTGGGTTTATAGGATTTAGGGATTCTTATGGTTTAGGATTTAGAGTTTCTTCAGGTTTTAGGTTTAGGATTCAGAGTTTTAGGTTAGGGTTTAGGGCTTACAGTTTTTTAGGTTTAGGGTTTTATTTAGGTTTTTAGGTATTAGGGCTTTGGGGTTTTTAGGTTAAGGGTTTGTAAGATTTTATAGATTTAAGTTTAGGGTTTAGGTTTTTTTTTTTATTTGTGTGTGTAGGGTTTTGTTTATACTATTTAGGGCTTTATAGGGTTTAGAGCTTAGTGTTTTTTTAGGTTTAGGGATTTTTTCGTTTTTAGTTTTTTTAAGGGTTATGTGTTTCTTAGGTTTCTCAGGGTTTACTAATTTTTTGTATTTTTTAGGTTTAGGGTTTACATATTTTTAGGATTGATGATTTCTAGCTTAGGGATTTTAGGAGTTTTAAATGGAAATTAGGGTTTATTTTATGATTTATAGGATTTAGGGTTTCTTAAGGTTTAGGGTTTAAGGTTTCATTGGATTTTAGGTTTGGTTTTAGGGTTTAGGGATTTGGGTTTTTTTATGTTATGTTTATGTTCTTAGGTAAAGATTCTTATATAGGTTTTTAGGGTTTAGGGCTTTGGGTTTTTTAGGTTAAGGTTTTTTTGTATTCTATAGGTTTAGTGCTTTTTTGTGTTTCTTAGCATTTAACATATATGATTTAGGGCTTTATAGGGTTTAGAGCTTAGCCTTTTTTTAGGTTTAAGGTATTTTGGATTTTTTGAAGTTTTTCAGGGTTAATTGTTTCTTAGGGTTTTTTAAGGTTTAATGTTTAGGGATTTGTATTTTATTGTGTTTTTTCTGTTTAGGGTTTTACAGATTTTTAGGATATAGGGTTTAGATCTTAGTTTTTTGTAGGGGTTTAAATTGTTTTAAGGGTTTTGGGTTTCTTTGGATTTTAGGTTTAGGATTAAGATTTTAGTTCTAGGGTTTAGGGTTTAGAGCTTATAGTTTTTTATGTTTAGAGGTTTTTTGGTCTTTAGGATTTTTAAGGGTTAAGTGTTTGTTGGGTTTCCTAGGGTTTAGTTATTTTTTGTATTTTTTAGGTTTAGGGTTTACAGATTTTTAGGATTTAAAGTTTCTAGCTTATGTATTTTAGGAGTTTTAAATGGGTTTTAGGGTTTATTTAGAATTTATAGGATTTAGGGTTTCTTAAGGTTTATGGTTTAAGGTTTCTTCAGGTTTTAGGTTTAGGTTTAGGCCGTTGGGTTAGGGTTTAGGGTTTAGGGCTTAGGGTTTTTTTATGTTTAGGTTCTTAGGTTAAGTTTCTTATCTAGGTTTTTAGGGTTTAGGGCTTTGTATTTATTAGGTTAAGGTTTTTAGTGTTATATAGGTTTAGGGTTTAGGGCTTAGGTTTTTTTTTTTGTGTTCTTTAGGGTTTAGCATATACGATTTAGGGCTTTAGATGGTTTAGAGCATAGAGTTTTTGAGGTTTAGGGGTTTTGGGTTTTTAGGGTTTTTAAGGGTTAAGTGTTTCTTAGGGTTTTGTATTTTTTTTTCGTTTTTTATGTTTAGGGTTTACGGATTTATAGGATTTTGAGTTTACAGTTTAGGGTTTAGTAGGGGTTTCAAGTGGTTGTTAGGTTTTAATTTAGGGTTTATAGGATTTTGGGTTTCTTAAGGTTTAGGTTTAGGTTTAGGAATTAGAGTTTTAGGTGTGGGTTAAGGGTTTAGGGCTTAAGGATTTTTTAGGTTTAGGGATTTAGGTTAAGGGTTTTATCTAGGTTTTTTAGGGTTTAGGTCTTTGGGTGTCTAGGTTAACTATTTTTATGACTTTTTAGGTTTAGAGTTTACGGCTTTTTTGTGTTTTTTAGGGTTTAGTATATAATATATAGGGTTTTATAGGGTTTATAGTTTTGAGTTTTTTTAGGTTTAACAAATTTTATATTTTTAGGGTTTTTAAGGGTTAAGTGTTTCTTAGGGTTTTTTAGGGCTTAGGGTTTTTTTGGTGTTTTTAGGTTTAGGGTTTAGAACTTAGATTTTTGTAGGGGTTTTAAATAATTTTTAGGGTTTATTTTAGAATTTATAGGATTTAGGGTTTATGATTTTGGTCTTAAGGGTTTAGGTCTTAGGGTTTTTTCAGGTTTAGGGTTTTAGGTTAAGGGTTTTATGTAGGTTTTTAGGGTTTAGGGCTTTGGGTTTTTTAGGTTATGATTTTTTAAGGTTTTAAAGGTTTATGGTTTATGCTGAGGTTTTTTGTTTTTTTTTTTCTATGTTTTTTAGGGTTTAGCATATAATATAGTGTTTAGAGCTTAGTGTTTTTTAGGTTCAGGTGTTTTCGGGTATTTTTATGGTTTTTAAGAGTTAAGTGTTTCATAGGGTTTTTTAGGATTTATGGTTTAGAGCTTAGGGTTTTGTAGGGGTTTTAAATGGTAACTACGGTTTATTTTTGGGTTTATAGGATTTAGAGTTTCTTTCGGTTTTTGGTGTAGGATTATAGTTTTAGGTTAAGGT